>OZ004701.1:9757201-14557201 GCA_963924545.1 Pogonocherus hispidulus | reverse complement strand
GATTACACCACCTGTAAAATAACAAAAAGCAGAAAACCAAAAGCATACAAATTAAATATTCAAAATGTAGTAACAAGGCAAACTTCTAAAGTTTGCCCCAAAAAACCACTGTATAATGTGTGATAAAATAATATTTGATATATTAACTAAATTTCATCAGTGGTTTTTCAGTTTTATACAAAATTCCATAATATTATATGTCATATTTTAAAATATGTCTAAATAAAATAGTTATAATAAAATTGAGAAATTAAACACTTAATTAGCTTTCTTCTATACGTTTGGAGTTGATCCTCAACTCTTCTTCTGTAGAATGTTTGTACGATAAGAACTCTTTATATTAAAAGTACTTTTTGTCAGATTGACATTTTTAATTTAAATCGTCATCACATGCACTGATCACTATGATATTATTAATTTTCCATTGGTAACATCCTTTTGGAGTAGAGGAAGCCATGTTTGATCTATGAATATTGTTTCTGATGAGATACAATTATCACCATTAAGTTTAATGAAAGCACTTCACAAAAAGAAGAAAAATCGGTTAAAAGAAAATAAAAAAAAATGCTTTCATTAAACATAATGGTGATAATTGTATCTCATCAGAAACAATATTCATAGATCAAACATGGCTTCCTCTACTCCAAAAAGATGTTACCAATGGAAAATTAATAATATCATAGTGATCAGTGCATGTGATGACGATTTAAATTAAAAATGTCAATCTGACAAAAAGTACTTCTTTTTATATAAAGAGTTCTTATCGTACAAACATTCTACAGAAGAAGAGTTGAGGATCAACTCGAAACGTATAGAAGAAAGCTAGTTAAGTGTTTAATTTCTTTTAAATTTTATTATAACCATTTTATAATAAGTTACAGGTTTATAATAAGTTAATAACAAGTAAGTTCCAGATATTATTGCTATAGGAAATGTTAAAAAACATATTTAAAGTACTTCACCAAGTTACATTAGTACTAAGCCTAACAACTGCGTTTTCAAAAATGTATTTTCGTATTGAATATTGTTTACGCATCTTGTAAGTTATAATTAACTTCCTATAATCCTATATAACCTTATGTTTTTCTCCTATAGATAGCATACAAATGTCCTTTTGAATTTTATATACAGGTTTTGTCACGTTTATTATTTTTTTTTAATAGGAAAATATATATATCAATCTCGAATGTTACCTACAAAATTATTTATAACAATATATTATAATTAGTGCCTATTGTAAATCATATCGTCAACAACCGTACAGAATTTTCCCATTATTTCCTTCCTTATAATTCTGCGAGGTAAGAAAGTAATTAAGTTAATTAAATTCTGTGATAATATAAGGTGACATAAATGTGAAAGTAATATAAATTTAATTCCATTTGATGAATTTTCGCTGCCTTATAATACAGTCCACTCCCATTCTGGAAATTATTTAGAATTTGGCGATATTTTAATTATAGCGTAATCAAATTTTATTTCGACTTAACCACTGTTGTGTGTCAGTTTTCTGTTCAGAGCTTCCTTGGAGGCCGTTGTTGGAACTTTATTCAGGATAGTGCTGTGATAACTCGCATTATCCATTACAATGTTAGTTCTTCTAAATTGACCAACAGCTATTCAACCCTTTGAAGGAAATTGTCCTGATTCATTTGTCCATGATAATCCTTTAATCCATATCCTTTGTTTTCGAAGAAAACACCAGCTCTGCACCAAGAATAATTCTGATAGCGCAGTCGTCATGAAGTACAATATACCTTTAATCAGATTTTAACTAATATTATCCTGCTACATGTAATAATAAATGTACCTTGCACCATTTACTCTGGTTGTATTGGAATCTGGCCAGGAACATCCAACAGTACCATCTTTAAAGATCCATGTTTCATCAAGGAAACGAACTGGCGTATGCCTTCCTTTTTAAGTCTAACATATTAATGTAAAAAATTTACACGCTCCTGGAGTTTTTCTCGCAAAGTTTTTAAAGAAATATTTTTCTCTAAAATAAATCAGTTTAACTTAAGAGTGATATAAATTTAATAATATTTCAACTAACTGTTTCTATACATTTCATAAATAATATTCCGAATTGCGGTCTTGTTGAAATCATCAACATCTACAATAATTGGTTTTTCAATTGACGTTTATTTTTGGTGAACATCTATGTGTTCACCTCTGTTATGCTTGGCTGCAATTATATCGCGACTGTCGCGACACTCAGATGTAAAGCCTCTGCAACTCTGAAAAAATAAACAGAACATAAAATTTTCAATTTTATCAGACATAACCTAACATTTTCAAGGACATGAACTTATAATATATTGTTAATAATTTGTATTTGAAATACAGTTCATAATTGGTGTAATAATTGCAACTTACGTCTCTTACAGCGGTAAGTGGGAGAAGTGGCCCTCCATTTTCACGTTCCTGTTCAAAATACTATTTTAAGAACCCTACAATTTCTTGAGCACGACCCACAAATGTTTCAGCATGTTAATGCTTTGCATAACGCATCTTTAATTTATGAGTTCTGACAAGAACTTTTTATACGCTTTCAATCGATTCCAATACTCAAAAATAAAATCAAACAGAGCTGCTATCGAGTCCCGAAAATGTCAAATATCAAATGTCGATTAACTTTAATAATTTTAATTCAGTGCCAAGGCAATGTGTTGCCTTACTGAAAACCATAAAATTTCCTAGTTTGACGAAAGTTAACACGATAAAAAGCAGGAATTTGATTATTCTATTGGCTGCACTTAATTACTGAGTGTGCCGACATTCTATAATTATCGTAAAAGCCCTGTTTTATTAAAATTTCTTTAAGATAATTATGTGTAGAAGGTTAGTATAATAATAAACCGAAACGTCATGACATAGTACAATGTGTTTATTTTATTTACTGAACGATACCCAACAAAATAAATTAATAAATATCTCTATAAACGGTCAAGAAGGAAACTTAATTTATTTTCGATAATTAAGAAATTTAGTAATATTATCAAAAATGGCGAATGCGCCGAATTAAAAATAAATAATGTGTAGATTTTCTCTGAATTCTTCGCTTAGCTTAACTTCTCACTATAATTATCCGTTTTGACATTTTGTTATTTAGTTTAATTTGCCAGAGTAACCGAATAAAGACACTTAAATAAGATGTCCTTAGTATACTACTTTTTTGATAAACAAGTATACCTGAAAATATCAAATTTATACATTACATGTAATTAGAGGCACTTTTTCATCAAAATGAAAAATAATTGGCAATTGGAACAAAGTAAAAATGAAAATATATTATTATAAGTATATAAATAATTAGTTTCGGCAACATCATTCATGAACACTTTGTACGATTCTACAATTAGAAACCCCCTAAATTTGATTAAAACGGATACTAGGTAATATAATTAAAATTACTTCGGGACAAGTTTGATGAGAGTGTCGACGAACTGGTTAAAACATGTTTAGTAGATTGCTGTTGTCATTTGTCGCTATGACCAATGAGCGCCTCTTAACGCTGACAGAAGGCCATCTGCGACCGTCGGACATTCAATAAATTAAAGCTAGGACGACTGCTCGATTATACGTATTCGCAGCAACCCTTGGCTCAATCTCCATTCCGCTAAATTTCATCGGCATATCTACCTACCACCACTGAAATATAAAACTATAATACTTATATGTGTATCCCTCTCTATTACTTAATATATAAATTTGTAGTATAATATACATATATAACATATAACATAACTAATTCAACGGGATTGCAGTCAAATAAGGCAGAAGCTTTCGAAGCCATTTATTGCTCCTTCTTCAGGAAGACTACAAATTTATTTAATTACCAATAATAAACATTAAAGAAAGCTCACTATACAATCGTTTTGTAATCATTCGGTCAATTGCTTCCAAAACAGCTATTCTCCTGGCTACAGCCTCGCCGAGCATTGAATTACAAGGCAAAAATTTGCCGCATTTTGTCTAGTACAGTTGGTACTAGACAAAACTGTACGCAAAACCTACCTACTGTGTTAAGTACTTGCGGGTCTTCCCATCTTTAAGTATGATCACTTATATTGCACTGACGAGATCATAAAAAGATCGAAACCGGGCTACAGTTAGTGACATCCTACGATGTGGGGTCCAAGTATTTCTTCGTAGTTTTCGTTCCAATCCGAATCCTTGAATTTTGATTTTAACTGTGTTAGACAAAATGCGGCAAATTCTTGCTTTGTAATTCAGCGCTCGGCGAGGCATATAGCCAGGAGAATAGCCATTTTGGCTTAATTTGTTTTAGCCCTTATTTCAATAAGGTGTTTACAGATGATGGATATTAAGTAGATTCGTAGGTACCATTCATAATTATGTGTTATGTGCATCCCATCTGTCAAGTAGTAGAACCTGTTTCTACATCTCCTTATTGTATTGGCTTTTCTTTACCTCCAATTTTCGTAAATACCGTGCTTTCTTTAATCTTTATTATTGGTAATTAAATAAATTTGTAGTATTCACAACACACAAGACAAGTAGTGTAGTAACACAACTGGATTATTTTATTGTTAATATTGAAAAATGTTAAATTGTGTGACCACTTAGTTAAGTTTTAATTATTTTTGAATATGATTAGGTACTCATATGATGACACCTTCTTGTTACTAACTTCAAATTCAATTTCAAGTTGATTTTCCTGATGAAGAAACAAATAAAGTTTCAAAAGCTTGAAAACTAAAAAGAGCTAGGTATACCTTTTTTTCATGGGTTTCAAAGTTCTTTCATTTTAATCGAGCTCGCATAATATTAAATGTTGAAATTTACTGCTAATCTACTGTTTTTAAAGAAATTAAAATATAAATGGGTAATGTAAGTACGTGTACGTGTACTATATGTACATTTTTGATGCAAGTATGTAAAATAATATACATAAAATCCTGGAAAATTTTGTAAATATACATGTTTTAACAATACTGATAGCTGAAGTATTATTGAAGACGAAAGGATTTCAAATAATTTTTTTATGATAAAAGTGTCAGAAAGCTCTACAGAAGTGAATTAAAGTTTAAACTTATCAGCTGTCATAAGTTTCAATTTAAAACGAATTTTAAGTTACACGAGTCGAATATAACAATTAAAGGAGGCCATACATGGAACTCATGGAAAGGTATATCCCCATTTTGTATTAAAAAATATATATGTAGTGGTGCAAAAGAGTATTTTATGGTGCAGAAGTCTAATTTGTTTCACATTTATACTCTTTTGATTCCTGTTTTAAATAGTCGTACATACACAGTTAGTATGAGTTCAACTACATCGAAATAATAGAATAATATAAATTACAGTAATAGGTTAACGTAATAGAAAACATAAAATGTTGGTGCTAATAATAAGGTAATACCATATAATTACCATAATTTTAAGGTAACGTTTTCTCAAAATAAGCTTGTCTATAAATAAAAAATTGAAACTATGTGACAGTGTTAATTTAAATCATGATAAATTAATTTACTACTAATATTTGATGTTGATAGAGCCATTGTATGATTTTGTATGAATTATCTATTGGGCGCCTCTTTGTAATCAATTTTAATATTATTTTTAAAATATTTATAAGTCTAAAACTATCTATTTTAGATGATACTAGACAAGTTGTTGGCTGTTATAGTTGAATTTATTTCTTCAATAAAAAAAACCAAAAGAAAATCTTTTTATTTTTTTATTGAAGAAATAAATATCTATTTTAATTAATCTAATCTAATCTATATCTGATATAAAATATCTATTTTTATTTACTTATAATTTTTCCACTTCACAGCCGGCCGGTATTTAATTTTTTATTTACCCATCTTTTTCACCTCCTCTTAAGTTTCAAGTTATTCTTTGGCAGATAAGACGTGAATTCTACGATCAGTACTTGAAATACCACAATCTTATCTTCCAAATAGTTACTTGACACTTAACAGCAGATGAAAAAATGGTCCGTAAATGTTAATTACCTAATTTTTTTAACATTTTAGTGAACTATATTTCATTACAGGTAAAGTATCAATAGTGAGTACGTACCTATACCAGTTTAGAATATAAATGACATAATAATGAAACATAGAATTACATACCTATTTATAAATATACCTAGTAATTTCTTAATCAGTAGGTTAAATTTCGTTAACTATTCTTTTGTAAATCCTAGCGTTTATAGGTTAAAAACATATTGCGATATATATCGATATACTTCATTCCCTACAAATTGCGCCTATTAATTTTTAATTTAAACATTGTTTTCTTTTCGAGTAGAGAATATACGAGTACAACAATAGTCATATAGGAACATTTATAAACACCTAATATTGTAAATAGCAGATTAAAGTTTTAAATTATATTATCTATCAAATAACCTATTATTAGTTCCAAATATATATACAGTCAGATTCAATATCCTATTCGATTATCTGATTTAGCATTCTAGAATGACTTATGGGGACACTTAAAAATTAACTGTATCAGGGCATATGAAAATATGCCCTGATACAGTACAACAGTACAAAACCTTCGTACAGCAGTGGAAGTTATCAATAACTGAACCAAGCTGTTTCATAATACTGATCGATGTCAAATGTATCTGTTAGACCATTACTCTGGTATTCATACTGCACAAAGTTGTAGGTCCTGCTTCCTTCACTTTCATTATAATTTTTGTTATCCTTCCTAATAAAAATTTGGAAACTAATGCTATCGCTTTATGCTATTGCTTTTGCTGCTGTACAATCACCAACCGTTCCTCCAAATTGTGCACAGCATTATTCATCATTTCTGGTTGAATTGCAGCAATTTGCTCTCTAATGGTCTTTTAATTCTTCCAGCGTTTTGATCGTGTTCTAAACACCAAATTTTTTAAATAACCCCACAGCCAGTAATCCACTGGGTTAAGATCAGGCGATCTTGCAGGTCATGAATTTACAAAATGTCTGCTTATAACACGAATCCTTTGTCAAAAATTAGTCAAATTTGCTTATCAAATTACGGTACGCTTTCATATGACAGGGCCCTGTTCTCAAACCCATTTTCATACGAAATCTTCGTAATCCAGCGGTGTAATTTCTGCCGCATTCGTAATAACATTGTACTAAACCAATTCTTGTTTGTAGATCCATGTTATTAAAGTTTAAATCGTTTCAATTTACGTTTACGTGAGTTTTTTTTTTAGAACAATTATCTAAATCGCAATGATTATATTTACACTTGTATCCATGAAGAATAAATGCTTGTATCAGCAGTTAACACGCCAAGTCTTTTGTTTCCCATAGATACAGTAAAATTCAATTATTGGAGCAACTAGATTCCATTTACTTAGAAATAAAGGCGGCCGTAAGAAATAAAAAAGTTGAGGGTCACATTTTTTAATATACAGACTGACTAAACTACTAAACTGAAATTCATTGTACCATTAGATTATTGAATAAAATAGATGTGCATAAAAAATATGTATTTTATAAATTTACATATTATCTCGCGCAATATTTGAAATACAAACCTTTGCAGATAATCATTGGAGATTTTTAACGATTTAATATTATTTTAATGAGATTTTTAATTGCTTAACTATTTCCGAATCAGTCTAATTACCTCCCTCAACTAAAGGTTTTTGAGTTAATCATATACCCTATCTTAACTGGAACACCATGTAGATTGAATTAGATAAAAATTTATTAATATTTTCGATTCAAAAAGTTATATGTATAATGTTACGACAATAATAGTAGTACATAATAAATGTAGACTTTTTTAGTTCACAGTAAGGTAAAAATTATAGAAAAATAATGCAAATATTTCAGTAAGATTGAACATGTGTGACATACTTTACGGAAGACCATACGTCTTTCCTCTATATATAAAATTGCATTCAAGAATTTTCACATGTGTAGTCCGTGTCCTGAATATTATATAAACCCGAAAGCGTATAAGCCCTGTAAACTTAAAGCACTCTATTCAATGAACCGAAAAGAATGTAACGCGGTTTGTCAGCGATATGCTCCTCAATCGTAGCCGAAGTGCTATATGGGATCAATTCATCGAACTTATCCAATATCCTTATATATAACATTTTTTGCATTTGGAAATCAAAATCCCAGATTGATGTCTCAGAAATAGAAAGACAATGCCTTCTACTGTCTCTTTCAATAAATAAATAAATACAATTTTTTATATCTATACCTATTTTTTTTATATATAAAACTACAGAATGTCCTGTTTTTTTGGTATTTTCTTTTAAAAATTGTATGTCTTTGAAACAAACGCATTTTGATTTTCAAATTTTTATATCGAAATATATACTGTGTACGTATTTCTTGATGATAAAAAAAGATATGTATTATATAGAATGAAGGGATTTGTATATAGGGAAATAGATTAATAGAGTAAAACGATTGATGCATGTGACATTGATGTTCGGAGTTTATGGTCCTCTACAATGTAGGATAACTAAAGGAATGGACCCAGAATGATGTATAACATCAGGAAAGAAACGTTGTGTAAAATAGGTTCTTCATTTTATATTTGTTTCATGCATAACTAGACCAGATACAGTGAGTCTTGGGTAAACACTCAGTCAGTACGAGGACCTGCTGCTCTTGTCCACAAAATAAAAATAGATTGTTCTCTTTTTTACGCTGCACTGAAGAGGACCAAAACTCTGAAACATCGCTGTAAATCATAGTTGTTTCCTTTAGAGGCCATTGCATTAATCCATGCATATATATATATATATATATATATATATATATATATATATATATGTATATCTGAGATCATTAATCAACTTTTGATTAATGATTATTAAATTTATAGAATAGAATCATATATTCTCATTTAGAACAACATTGTATTTTATTTTATTTTCATGAGCGACAAAACGTAAATGTACTGCTTTTTTAATATCATAAAATATGTAACCGACTAGATCAGATATGAGCCAGGTTGATTGTTTCCATTATGTGTACATCCGAGGAAGTCATATATACATGCAGCAGGTGTTCCCTGATTTATAATTAAACTGTGACGTCAGATTTTAATAATCATAAAATACGTATTGTGAAAATACAATGGTCATTGAGTGAACATTGAAATAAGGGGGGAATTGTCAAAAAGTGCGTGAATGCGGCAGACCGTCATCGGTGTAGAGAGACCACAACAAAACCAAAGAGGGTGTATGTACAGTTTAATAGAGATTTGCCATTAGATATTTCGTATGCGCCTCATTGTTATAGATGATATCGCCATTCCCTTTCCCTTCTGCATTTTCCCACTCTTTTATCATATTCATAAAAAGTCAATGACGCACTGCTGTTACCGACTCTATAGACCTATTAGGTTTCACCCAATTAGCAGGAGAACAACTGTCAGCCTATAATACATCAACCTTCTTAAATTTATGTTTTAATTAGATTTCTATCCTCCAGTGAATCACTATTGTGTTACATGTGAAAGGGTTTTGTAGGATATATACAAAAGTAACTACACATTTATTTCCATGCCTGCTGCTGTTTCCAAATGAAGTACTCAAAAATGTGGTTAAATTAAAATAAATTTGAAAGGCTATTCATCTAAAATCCTAAAATGTACAAGTTGTTAAGGGCGTGTTTGCACTCCCTTGTCGACGAAAGAGTCAAAAGATGAATTAAACGTATTTAGCGTGAACTTTGGCAACCCAGACATAGATGTCGCACTGAAAATACAATCGGTCAAACAAATTGTAACATTTTAATCAAAAAGCGTATCTACTGCTATTTAGGGATTTTTATAAAACAGTAAATCTGTAACATTATTAAATTTATAATTGCCAATTTATTAGGCCAGTTTCCAATAAGTTTTTACTGTGTTTAAAATAGTTACGCCCTGTCCTCTACAGTAACGCAATAAACACAAAATATCCCTAAATATTTTAGTTACTTTTTGACAGCAGCGTCATCTAGCAGTAACTTACTGAAACTATTACTATTACGCGCGAAATCTTCTTTGTTGTTGATTGACTTTTTCGCATTGTTTAGGAAAAATTCACATGAAACTCAATTTTTTTAATACTTTATTTAATTTAAACAATTTGATCTGAAGGGACATAATTCTTAGGTAAATTTTCATTGAATTTCATAAAATTATGTAAAATGTGGTGCGTGCTGAATGAACCGGTCGTAGTACGTCATTTTATATATACCTAGTAAAACGTAAAATACGTTAATATCAAAATATTTTAATGTCCAGGTCGGTCGGCGAACATCGAAAATATCTAAAAATCTTAGAAACGTAAAATATTTCTATAAAAAGAAAGTCAAAAAAACCGCCAATAATTTTGTTAAATGGTGACGTGTGTGTTTTCTTATATTTTTGAGTGTGATTGTCTTGCACTCAAAAGGGGAGGTAATAGAATGAGAAACATTATGTATATAATATATACCAACCATTTGACCAATGTTGGGAATATATTTATTCCTTTTTTTTTCAGTTCATATTAGGAAAATTTTACTCTGCGCAGTGACCAACTGCGCCCTATTTCAGAGCCTATATATTTACTCTATACCCCGAAATCATAGAAGTGATATTTTTAACAACAAAGTGTTACATAACCTATTTTTTATAGGATGTTAAATTTTTCAGGTTTCAGTAATTTGAAAACCAAATTAGCTAATTAAATACATATTTTATTATAAAACCAAATGAAGATCAATATTAACTAATTAAAACATTTTTAGGAAATATCTCTGTCCTATTTCTCAGCCCAAAATACGTTTATTCTACGATATATTTTTCAATACATTTTCCTAATCGATTTTGCTAAATCACAATAAAAAGTAGGTGAGTCTAGTTAGCAACTCACTCTGTACGTGTAAAACGAAAATGCACCGGATGAAACTGTTCTGACAATAAATGAAATTAACCCCAAACCGGAATAATATAGAGATTCTCAGTTTGGAAGATAAATGATTCTTGATTGGGGGTGCAATCATATAGGATGACATCGAGTAGAAGGAAGGAAGGGTAAGGGGATGGGATGAACTCTGCGGCTCTCAGGAGGTGGTATTTGTACCGGGTGATGTCGTAATTACATGTGGGCAACCAAGGTTACTTAATTTCGTCGATCCCTCCGGGACAGACGCTGATTGAATGGTGGTCTACACCCCCTTGCTAGATGATAGCTTATTCGCGTCGCACATCGACTCGAGAGACCACTTCGATCGCTCATTCATGGATTTGTCAGATATAGAGCACACTTTAATTCAATAGAATATTTATAACAGCATTTTCCAATATTTTTTGTATATAGTAACATCTAGAACTGGTTAGAATAGATTAAAAGACAATATGTTGTAGGTATAGAATTTAATTTATACCATGCGAGTAAAAATTATTTCCACTCTTTTTATTTTTAAACATTTTTCGGGATTATTATTGTTTTTTTATGAAATTCGGAAACCTGTGTTATAAAGCAAAACTGAATAAAACATTATTTATTTTTCCAATTCGAATGACACGATAGGCACGATCGGATATAAAAAATGATAATTTATTATTAAGACATCATTAATTGAGCAAATTGTTTATAGAAAATATCTTTTTACATTTGCCAAAAATATACTAGGTGAACAAAAAAAATCTATAATGTAAAATTATAGTCAAAACAGCAGCTAATGGTTATTATGCAACAGACGCATATAGTTAGTGTTTAGTACGAGTCATTAAAATTGTCAACCAAGACGAAGTCCAGGTGGACAAAGTGCCCAGTGCCGTAAAAATGCTATTATGTATTTGTATTGTATTAAATGTTTTCAGAGTTTAATGTCCGAATTTTGTTAATTTCCAACAATTTAATTATATTATGTGGCCCCTCAACACCTTCGTATTTCAACGCGAAGGTCGTGCAAAGAGATTAAAATTTGAAACATAATATCACGATACCGTAGTTCTAAAAATGTATCAAATACAAAATTCATCAACAGTAAAAATGATTTTGAAGATAAAATGCCCAAATCTCAATAATTTCATCGTGCTGTTCTGCCTGTTGTTTTAAATATACTATATACTTCATGATAAATGAGTATGACTTGAACATACTGTGCTGTTTAGTAATCTGGAAATCTTCGGTTTTTCTGAAAATATGCTTAAACTTTTCAAATCTTATTTATCGGACAGAAAGCAATACGTGGATTTGAGCCTGTCGAATATCCAGCAATTTCTGGTATCCCTCAAGGGACCATTCTTGGACCCTTGGTGTTTAACATTTTTATTAAAATAAAAGCTCGTTAAACACCACATCGTTAAAACAGTGAATTGTTTGTTGTGTTGAAAATATTTAAAGTAATTAATTCCTTGGATAATTGTGCTCGTTTACAGGACACAGGTCTTTCAACATATGCAACTTGTGCATCTCAAATAAACTACATCTGAATATATCCAAATGTAGTGTAATGAAGTACTCTACTAAAATTACGCATATTAGTTATGATTATATGTTGAATAGCTCTATAATGAAGTACTCTACTAAAGTTACGCATATCAGTTATGATTATATGTTGAATAGCTCTGTTCTTCAGAAACCTAACTTTTCGATACCTTGGTGTAATGTTTCATAAAGAATTATCTTTTATTGTTCACATTGAGAATGTTGCTTTTGGATCTCTTAAAACGCTGACTTTCTTAATTAGAACTAGCACAGATTTCTCAAATATAGGTACATTGAAAACTTCAGTGTGTCAAAACATGGATGTGGAACCTTTGCTAGAAATATTTGAAGGAGATGTGAAAACAACTCCTCATCCCTCAACGGCATCTCCATGGAAATCGCCACAGCCTTCATTGAAACCAACCAGCAGACACTGATCAGTTCTGCACTTATTCTTTGCTCATCAGAGTGCCATAGGTAGTGGACTCGGTGAACGATGCTCATGTCGCAGTATCTGCACTGGATAGATGCGTATTACTATCAAATATCTCTGAATACATAATGAAATCGACTGGCCACATTTATTCAATGAATTAAATTTTCCGGTACCAAATTTTAAAATCACAGAAACCACAAACTTTTATTTACCTATCACATGCACAAATATTCTAATGTAAAGTTTTCACCTCTGTTGGAATTACAACAAAAGCTGTACCAGTTTTGATATATTCAACTTCAATCTTAGTTCCATTAAATGCCTTTATATGTAATTAGTCAGTTTGTTTTTCTTTTGTTTTTGTTTTATTTCATAACTGTATTTTATGATTTATGTATGTTGGTTGTTGTTTATAGTTGGTTCTCTTATCTGCTCTGTAAATGGGATCTCATGTAGAGTAGTTGTAAAAATAAATAAATAAACATTTCAATTAGCTCCTTAAACTTAGTGACACTCAATGGAATCCTTGTGGTATGCCTGATGTGACTTTTACAAAATTTAAGACACTGACTCCTAGTTGTTTACAAAGATACTACATATACCACGATTTTTTCAGTAGATTATTATAATTTTTTTAACATGTACTTGTACCTACGTGGTATAAAATAACAATTTTCTAAAAGTAGACTATAAAGGCGTTTTCTCTATAGGTATCGGCTTTGTAAAAACCGTGAATAAATATCAAGTAGGATATGGTAACATTCAGGGACATATTTTGTTACTTAAGTTATCCCCTATTTCCAAGAATATATTAACATATTTTGGCATTCTAAAAGCCTGCGGTCATTTAAGGGATATCGAGGATCTCTTTTCACTTGATCCTGGTCCGACTGAATATAATATGAAGGACGAAGGTTCTTATATTATTTCCAGTGGATTTATGATTTGAGATGCAAAAATTATTTTTAAAAATTACACATCTTCAGTTCATTTTTTATATTTTTATATAAAAAGATCATTATGTTTATGTTTATTAAATAAAAACTTAACTTTAGATACTTAGAATTTATAAATAGTGAGATTTGGATCATGATACTTGAATAATTTCACTAATAATATTTTCTATTATAGTTTTATTTTTTGGCCGAATACCTATAAATAAATATATAAACAGTTCAGGAAATCAATAAATTTTATAAAAAAATATACCTGATACCACTGATGATTGTGTTTATGTTCTTCTCTACTTCTAATATAAAGGTATATAAATTAGCAGTAAAGTAAATATAAGATGAAACTCAGTATACGTATAAAGTAAAATTAGTACTAGTAAAATCGAAAAACTAGTACATAATTAGTACATTTAGGTACCTATTTATAAAATATTGGCGCATTAAAACATTACTACATAATATACTAACTACATCATATCCTACCAGCATTATTTCATATTACTACATATAGTTCAGTAAATATCTAATGCTATGAATTTAATGGTAGTCTATCTTCGACTTGTTTTAAGACAGAAAAATTCAAAAAGGTCTCCGAATCATTCGATTAATATCCATAGATAAAAAATGTCCATTTCAAGTTTCAAAATTCTTAAAAGAAAAATGAAATATTTCATCTTTGAATTGTATCGATAATCTTAAAAAAACAATAACAAAATTGTCTTGATTGTCTTGATGATTATTGAATGAAACAATAAATTCTTCTGCAATAATGTGGACGTTTATAGAGTTCGTTAGGTTCCTGTTTGTTAATTGAGCTGTGCTAAATAGACGTTTACTGATTGGATTAAGTGACAACGACGGATAAAGAACGGTTTTACACGTCGAAGTAGTAATTCCTAATGATGGTACACATGGTAATTCAAGCGAATTAGATCGGAGGAAGGAAAGTGGCAACTTTGAGTGATGATGATGTCGAATTGCGAAGCTAATGTAATTGCTGGTGTCGGAGTGTGCTGCTCACCGTTCAGTACAGCACCCTCGGATCTCTTCCAGGGCTGGCTTTTAAATAAAAGGTTTAAAGGTTTTTTATTTTAACACATTCGTTCAAAGGAGCAGACAGATGAAAAATTGCATCAAGTAAATTACGATGAAATTGCTAAATACCAACAATATAAACATTTAAAATATAAACACTGTACAGATTTTTGGTTGTGATATAGTTTCGTTGTAGGCAATTAAATGTAATTTAGACAAAATAAATTAAAGTTAATAGGCAACATTTAAGCATTACTCTTAAACAAGCATATCGGCACAATTATATGGTATGGTAGGTATGGTTTCAACAGAATATTTCTTATCAGTAGTCCGCTTATTATCTATTAGCTTAATTAGCTAAGATAAATGTGTTTAAATGTAGGTTTAGGTGATTGATATATGATGTAAAGGTTGGCTAAAGAGAAGAAAACGTTTTTCTAGCCAGAAGTTATTGAATGTTTAAAACTGAATGAATTGAAAAAGATATTGGCATAAATATATTATGTTATGATGGTCAAAGAAACATATTCCAGGCCCTTCTCATTAGTTACTCCATGAATTGAGTAGAATGAGGCTATAGCACGAGAGGTTTATGCCAGCTAAAACTATAAAAGAGTTATTTCATGGGAACAGTTATGAATACCTTAAATTCTGAAACCCACGTCGCCATCGGAGATATCAAAAAAGCTTTTGATATAATAGGAAGAAACAAACTATGAAGTCAACAATAATAATAATATATTCACATTCTCACCCTCATTCTTATTACAAGAACTAACCTGAAAGTCAGATACTTGTGTATATAGGCGGTGTGGCATGTTTTTGTAGGCTTTATTAGCACCCAATAACGATATAGGTACACCATTATTTAGTGCAGGAATGTACAAGAATGAGGGAAACTTGAAAATACTCCAATCATATTATATCAGCCAAACACCCATTCATGTTTACCCTTTACATAAACCCTGGTAGGTTTACTGTCCATTCTGACTTATATGTTAGAACAAAGTCGGTTGTCAACCGTATATACGAGTTACAATTTAATTAAAAATTAAAGGATCTGCGTGGAAATGCATTTCCTACGTCTGGATTCAAATACCAATACATTAAACCTTGAGCTACCGACTCATATATCACAGTTTGTGCCCGTACAGATAACTCGTACATCTGATATGGTTACAGTTTTTTTCCAGCTACCAGTACTTAATTCCTGCTGAGCCTCGTCTGACAAATTCTAACACTTCCTGGATGCGGTTCTGTTTACCGGACTGTCATAACCCCCTTATCACCCCCACACTCCTGCGTTTCACGGTCAACAATTGTTCGGTTTATCATCGCCGACGTCCCAGATGGGTTGCTTTATTTTATTAGTGAATCGTACGTAGACCGCAACCGCATTGATTAATTTTTATTATGTCTATACCCCCTTTAAACCCTTGACTTTAAGGTATCTTCCTGCAAGCAATGTAAACCGAATACAACGTAATACGTATAAGTACTGAAAAATGTAGTAGTGTTGGGAATCAATATGAATTTTCTCCATGTAGAATAGTTATTTAAAATGCTGGTATTTTCATGTTTTCTTGAAAAGCCGTCATGGAGGTAAAAGAGTACGTATATGAAAAATATATTTTTATTTAATAGGGCACTACAATATGAAATTATGACCCTGGTGTCAAACATACTTTTTATTTTTAGGAAATTCAATATATTGAGATTATTCTCAATATATTGACTTTTTTTCAAAACTATCAGACATTTGTAAATTCTTCACTTATAATATCTTACTTAATTCAGCAGTCGTAAAACAAGATTTATACTAAGTATAAACGATATAATAAATTGTAGATTAAACTATCACTGTTTCCCAAATTCGATGCTCACCATTGGGATCTCGGAAACTGTAAGAGATAGAATGTCGGTTAAATGAGGAATGTTTCAGCCATACTTATGCTGATCCTGAATCTGTTTCGAAAGCATAGCTAACTGCGCTCGTTTTTGAGATATTTAAAAAAAAAGCAAAATTTGGTAATTTCTTTTTACGGCTGTGGCAGAGGAATGACAGGTTCCAGATTTGTACATTATTAAGCCACAATTTAGATAGGAATATTTTGCCGACTAATCGATTATGTTATGTTCACTTGTATTCGAGATACTTTTGTCTACTTTTGTTTTTCTTATGGCAGCCATGTTGCATTTTCAATTTTTCTAATTTAGCTGAAAAAGAGCTTTCTATTATTATGCTATAAAAAATTATTTTTAAGGCGATAATTTAAGAAAAGTTTGTGAAAGAAATGTTTTCTTAAATTACCGTCTTAAAAATAAATTTAGTTAACTTCAGCCAATAATAAATAAAAAATTTGGCATTCGTCAAAAAGGCACTATGTATAATGTTAGAACTGTATGTTTGTTCTGATATTGTTAATTATCCATTCAATTATTTAATTTATTCTTTTTTTTATATTTATGTCTAAAGTCAATCTAAAATGGGCTATGTTTAATGTTTAAACACTTTGGCTTTCAGTTGATATTTCCTGCATTACATTGTTTGGAAATATTTTTCAAATACACTACTTTCGCATTTCTTGATCTCAACATGAAACATTCACTGAATTTTCCAAAATTAAATTGACGAGATCGGATCTGTTAATTCAATTAATATTTAATTACTCCAAGGTCTTTGATATGGAAATTGTAAGAAAACATTTGTTAAATATACACAAAAGTTAGTCCGAAAAGAGTTGTGTCCCTTTTACAAAGTGGCAAAAACAAGGAAGCTAGCGGGCGAGTTTGAAAATAAGTCCCAAAGAGAGCGACAAGAAAATTAAATTAAATTACTTTTAAACGTGCTGACTAATTACGAATAGCAAGATTTAATGCCGAAGTCTGCAAGTAAGGAAAGGCAATTGTGCTAAAATTGTAAAGATGTTAGGAAGAACTGGGATTGAAAATTATTTACATCTATAGATCGCATGATTGCATAGTTTAGATAATAAAAAATGTAGAAAGCAATTAAAAATTGCTAAGATAGAAAATATTAATATAAAATAAAATAATACAAAATAATATGAAATAATAAAAAAGCCCAATGTTTGTTTTACCCAAAACAAAAATCATACATTGAAAAAAGATATATCATATATAAAGATATAAATAAAGCTGCCAACAGAAACGATTTGCGATCCTTCATGATTTGAGTGGATGAAATATTGACTATTTGTAATACTTATACAAGAATAACTTTGTTATTTAGAATCTAACGTCTTATATATTTTTTCATTTTTGGAAAGAACAAATATTGAAAGGGGTTGGAACCTTTGATGTGAAGATAATACTGACGTAGTTTTCCACATAGTTTCCACTCGACGAGCATTTCGCCTATCAAGTTGGCATCATCTGTAGATGATTAAAACTAAACCTATGCTAACATTGTGTCCTATTTATACCTAAACTATTTCTACGGTTCAGTGAATTGCTGCGACTCAGTGAACCGCCGCGACGGATCAGTGAACCATGATTTACTAACCAATAAAGCGGGCTATATGGAATAGCCCGCTGTCACCATTCATAGTATTTTTACATTTAGCAATTTCCAAACTCTGAAAAGCATCCAGCTGTCTGGAATTTGTTACATTCCTAATTAGTATTAAATTGCTACTATCTATTTTATGGTTGTTCTCAAACGCATGTTGGGCGACACTAGACTTATCTGATCTACCATATTTGAGTTGAGCCATATGTTCCTTGAATCTAGTTTGAATTGACCTTTTAGTTTGTCCCACATACTTTTGATTGCAGTCTTTACAGCTAATTTCGCAAATCCCCGACTTTTCCTTAATTTCTATTTTGTCTTTTGGATTGCCTAAAAGTGGTTGTAGTTTATTTCCCAATGAATAAACCACTGACATACCTATATCTTTAAAAACCTTACCAAATCCCCTGGTGAACCGAGGATCGTATGGAATGGATATGAATTGAATAGAAATGACCGCCCTGTTTATTTTAACATTTTTAGAAAGACAAATTGTCACCGATTACAATGATATAGAGTTTAGTGGGTCTGCGATTTATTGTTTTTTAAATGTTGAATAAAACAATAAATTAAAGAGTTGGCTGTTTACATTTTTTGTCAATTTTGTTTAAAAGAAATCAAATCATCCATTCCTGTCAGATTCAGTCAATAGTGACAGATAGTTATTACTTATTAAGATTGTTGTTCAAATTTCAATTTATGGGTGAACTAAGTGAACGGGAAAGAATCTCATTGTTGATAACGGTTTTGGATGTTGGTTTTGTAGGTAGAAAGAGATCTCTGCCAGATGTATGCAATATTTTTAATGCAACTTTCCCTGAAAGAAATTCCCATATTTCAAAATCAACAGTTTCAAGGGTTGTGAAAAAGTTTCACGAAACGGGAAGTATCAAAAATCCTTCAAAATCCGGCGCACGTAAATCAGCTACAAATAAAGATAATTCACTTGATGTTCTTCTTAATCTACAAGAAGAACTGAAAATTTCAGTGCCTCAAGTAGCCTTATATCACAATATTAGCGTGAGATTAGTAAGGAAGATATTGTCCAAAAATAAATTTCATCCGTATAAAGTACATTTTTAGTACAAGAATTAAATATGGTGATGACCCTGATAGAAGGATGCAATTTTGTGAGGAAATGATGAACAACATTGAGAATAATGGAAACTTTGTCAATAATGTATTTTCTCCAATGAATCGACATTCTGCTTGAACGATTTTGTAAATCGATATAACTATCATTACTGGAGTAGTCAAAATCCACATTGGATAGAAGAAAATCACACTCAATATCCTCAGAAATTAAATGTATGGATGGGCATCTTCTTCTTCTTCTTTCTCCTGTGGTTCGGTTCCTCTGTAGCGAGTTCCAAAGCACTGCGGCCACAAGTCCAAAAGTCTACTAGCTGAAATTTCTCTTAGCTCGCAAGGCTCCAAAAATAGTTTACCCAGGAGCGTTAGCCTCATACGAGCGTAGCCTTCATATTCACTTAGACTGTGAAGCGCAGCCTCATCTGCATCATGGCAGCTCGGACATACCGGACTTTCTGCTAATATTAAATTATAGAGATGCTTCTTGAGATGGCAGTGCCCTGTTATGAGTTCAGTCATGCTCCTGAGTCGGGATTTACTCATGCCCAGCATCTCTACAATTCTTCTCTGCAAAGGACCTTCCATGAGTGCCTTTGCATGATTCTGTTCTAGTTTTAAAAACCAGTAATTCCTATGTTCTAGTTCGACTAATTTTCTCAGAGCCGTTCTGGTAGCACTATAAGCGACTCCGCAAGCTGGCTCCGGTCTGATGAAAGCCATTTCAGATTCCTTGCTAAAAAGTTCATCTGCCCATTCATTTGCTTCAATTCCTTTATGACTGGCACCCAACACAGGCTCACCGTATTGGTATTTTCCAGTTCCACCAGCAATTGCAAACAGTCCTAAACAAGCCTCGAACTGATCTTATTTGAGTTCAGAGCCTTTATTGCGGTCTGACTATCAGAGAATATGTAGATGCGTTTATGCGTGTACACTCTCCTCACATTCTACGCCAAACATGCCATTAGTGCAAACATTTCTGCTTGGAATACCGTAAGATAAGTTCCCAGATTATAGCTTGTACGCCATCAAGATCTCAGCCCAAATACTCCAGCTCCTGTTCCTCTGTCTGTGCATGGATGGGCATAATTAGAGGACACATCATCAGCCCATTCTTTCTTAGAGAAAATTTGACCTCTAATCGTTATTTACAACATTTACGCGAGCCAATTGTTCCAGCATTGATTTATTTATTTCCAAACCAAGCAAATCCTGAACTACTCTCAAATGATATTTGGTACCAACAAGATGGAGCTCCGCCTGATTATGAAGTTGACGTGCCTCAGTACCTAAATAATGTATTTCCACAGAGATGGATAGGGCGAAGAGGATATACTGAATGGCCACCGCGATCGCCAGATTTAAGTCCGTTAGACTATTTCTTTTGGGGTAATTTAAAATATGTTGTCTACAAGACCAAACCTCAGTCGTTAGAAGAGTTAGAAGATCTAATTAGGATGGCCGTTCAAGAAATATTACGGCATGCCATTAAAATTCCTTAAAAGCCTTCGTTGATCGATTAGGATATTATCAGGCTGCCGAAGATCACCAGTTTGAAGATTTATTATGAATATTTTTTAATATTCAAGTGCTCCATATTTTGCAATAACAAATTTCATTTACATCATTTCAACATTAAGAAACAATAAATCGCAGACCCACCAAACCCTATATCAATATAATCGATGAAAATCTGTCTTTCTAAAAATGTTAAAATGAACAGGGCTATCCATTTAAAAAAACTGCCGACAACGCCGTATCTCTAAAAATAAAGTAGATGTTGTAAATTAAAGTACGTCTTTAAAAAGAATAAAAATACTACAAAAACTTTTGTTAAAGGTATGTTTTAATGAAACTTATAGTTCACCCTGTACACAGTTGTTCCAACACATTTTATCCAACCCTGTATCACAAGTATAAAGATATATACAGTAATTTCACTCGGCAAAATCTCTTTGATGTTGGTGTCCTTAAGTTTTGTTTTTTTAACCCCCCAAAAAGACCACTGCGCATACTACCCAAGCACAATCATGCGCATTAGTGACCGTTTTTGGGAGACACGCACAGGCCCGGACTATTATTTTTTGGAGTAAAAAAGGTGGCCTAACAGAATTTCGTTTACAAATGAAACAATATTTTGTAGCCATGTTACACACAATACAAAACACTTATCAAAATCACAAACACAAACGCCTAGACACACAAACGTATGCTGATTACCTGTAAAGCAAAAAGCAAATGTGCGCCCATAAAATAGCATACGCCGGCCCATTCCTCCCCTTCTACATCTCTACCAACGCGCATACTACCCAAGAGCAGACATGTGCATTAAAAACTTTTGTACAAAAAATTTAAAGAGTGAAACTACTGTATATATCTTTATACTTGTGCCTGTATACAGGGTGTCCACCTAGTGCGCGTAAGTCCAATATCTGGGTTAATAAAAGAGATAACTTAATTTTTTTTTCAACAGGGTTGTCTAATATCCCGAGCTGCACAAAATGAAAATATATTTACATATTCAGGGTGTTCAGTTTTTCCTGGACAGGTACCAACTTCATTTTTTTAAATGGAAACCTATATTTTTTATGGCATTATCGAATTCTACGTAAAAAATTAGTGGGACTTTGTGCATAACACTGCTATTGAAATATTGATAGTTTTCGAGATATTTGACTTTTAATTTTTTTTTCTTATGTTTCGTCACTTCTAATAGTTGACATAATTATGGTTGTATGACAGCTAGAAATTATTTTTTTTTCAGAAACTGTAGAATGAAGATGGCTCTTTCGAAAAACGTATCAAAAGTTGACCTGCGATATACAGGGGGCAACAGAAATCGTGCCAAACCTGATGGTTTAAAATTTAAAAAATCTCGACTTTTTCAAATGGAACACCCTGTGTTTTATGATTTCATTAGATGCCTTTCTGTAGACTCTACAATTTTATAATAGCTTTCCCTATACCTAAGTTGCGTAGTTTTTGCAAAAAACCCACTTTTATGAAAAATGCCCGATTTGCGGACGTTCCTTTCTCGGGAAAAACGCAGTGAGCGTCTGTCACGCAATAAAATTTGTGACAATCAGTTTACATGTCATTTCTTCTTTTACTGAATATTCACGTACGAGTTTAGAGTAAGTACTAAGCGTGCATACAATGAATTATTCAAAAGAAGAATTAGTGAAAATGGTTTATGCCTTAGGAGAAGCTCATGGAAATTGTTTGCTAGCAGCACGTATTTACAAAGCAAATAATCCAGATTTACAGAGATTTCTACGTGCTGGCTGTTTTGAAAATGTGAAAGAAAGATTTGAAAGAACAGCAAATGCGAATTATGAGAAAACTACCAGGAGACATGACGGTAACAATGACGATATTCAGTTTAATGTTGTGGCGTCTGCTGTTGAAAATCCAAATATTAGTGTCAGGAAAATCAGTAATAATCTTGGAGTTTCCAAAAGCTTGACAAACAAGATACTGAAGAAGAATAATTTTCATCCGTATCATATTAAAAACCATCAAGCACTGTTACCTCAAGATCACCTAAACCGCCTGCAATTTTGCCACTGGGCATTGGATAAAATTCAGGAAAGTCCAAACTTTTTTATGAATGTCTTGTTTACTGACGAATCAACATTTTCAAACACATGCTTACCCAATCGTCGCAACTTTCATCACTACGCTGACAATAATCCAAGATTATTGAGGGTACTAGATAATCAGCATCGTTTCAAAGTGAACGTGTGGGCTGGAATTTGTGGAGAACATATTGTTGGACCGTACTTTTTTGAAGGCAATTTAAATGCCAATGTGTATTTGCATTTTTTGCAAAACGAACTTCCCCTTCTACAGCTACAGAATATGCCCGCTGATTATTTGGTTCAACAATGGTTTCAGCATGATGGTGCCCCTCCACATTCCACTTTGGCGGTACTGTGATTATTTTATTGTTGTAGTACTTTTCCTATTATCTATTCATATTTCAGATTAGAGAACACCTAAACCACGTATATCCAAATAAATGGTTAGGTCGTGGTGGTCCAGTTCCTTGGCCTGCACGTTCGCCTGATTTAAATATTCTGGACGTTTTCTTGTGGGGTTATATCAAGGAGCGAGTATACGAAGTACCACCAACGGATATGCAAGACTTGAAAGAAAAGATCCAAAATGAGTTTCTAACCATAACGCCCGAAATGTTAAGAAATGTTCACATTCATTTTCGTCGTAGATTAATGCTTTGTGTTGAAAACAACGGTGGACATTTTGAGCATTTACTTTAGGTTAGCTTGCTTGTATGAGTATTGCGTATTCTTTTTTCAATACTCTATGTATATTCATCCATTTCACTAATAATTTTTCTAACTACGGTAACACCGTTTGGTTTTCAATATGATACGTATGAAACTTCTTCTTCAATATCTTATTTATCGAGCTTTTGAAAACTCCAAGATTTCTACTGATTTTCTGATACTAATATTTTTGGATTTTCAACAGCAGAAACCACAACATTAAACTAAATATTATCGTTGTTACTCCCATGTCTCCTGGTAGTTTTCTCATAATTCCCATTTGCTGTTCTTTCAAATCTTTCTTTCACATTTTCAAAACAGTCAGCACGTGGGAATCTCTATAAATACGTGCTGCTAGCAAATAATTCCCATGAACTTCTTCTAAAGCATACGCCAGTTTTGCTCTACATGTAATTCTTAATTACATGTAGAGCTTTTATGATTTTTTACTTTTATTTACAAATAAATGGTAACTTTCCATAAAGACTTGTTTATTAAACTGAAATTATCTAAATTTTTCAGTTATTTTTATTTTAAGAAGTGTAAACTAATACATTTTATAAAAATAAATAGCCTTACAATATTTTTTCCGTCAAAGGAGTGCGCAAATCGGGTATTTTTCATAAAAGTGGGTTTTTTGCAAAAACTACGCAACTTAGGTATAGGGAAAGCTATTATAAAATTGTAGAGTCTACAGAAAGGCATCTAATGAAATCATAAAACACAGGGTGTTCCATTTGAAAAAGTCGAGATTTTTAAAATTTTAAACCATCAGGTTTGGCACGATTTCTGTTGCCCCCTGTATATCGCAGGTCAACTTTTGATACGTTTTTCGAAAGAGCCATCTTCACTCTACAGTTTCTGAAAAAAAAATAATTTCTAGCTGTCATACAACCATAATTATGTCAACTATTAGAAGTGACGAAACATAAGAAAAAAAAATTAAAAGTCAAATATCTCGAAAACTATCAATATTTCAATAGCAGTGTTATGCACAAAGTCCCACTAATTTTTTACGTAGAATTCGATAATGCCATAAAAAATATAGGTTTCCATTTAAAAAAATGAAGTTGGTACCTGTCCAGGAAAAACTGAACACCCTGAATATGTAAATATATTTTCATTTTGTGCAGCTCGGGATATTAGACAACCCTATTGAAAAAAAAATTAAGTTATCTCTTTTATTAACCCAGATATTGGACTTACGCGCACTAGGTGGACACCCTGTATATATAGGTATGGACCATAGTGATTGAGAGCGGTATGTATAAGATGTTCATATTTTTGAGACCTAATATTTATTGCAACTGTAGAAAATGCCACACCTCTAAACTAAGAGACATATTCTTATGAAATTGTTCAATATATTACGATCCTTTGAAGTTTCTATTGTCGTTGTTACCTATAACCTAGGTACGCAAAGAAATAACCTCATTTAAAAGAGTATGCCATATCTTGCAATAAATCCAAGATATAGTAACAAAAAAATTCTTGCAGTTATATTTGGAATAATATTATGTAGTTATTGCTTATAGAAAATGTCTAGAAGGCTAGTGTAAACTATCCAGATAACGCAATAAAATTAAATATACAAATTGCAAGCGCTCTTGCAATTTTTCTTTAAATTCAGACGACACGACACGACATAACCTAGATACCACTTAAATCGCTACACTACTTATATAGACCATTTAATGAAAATATTTATTTCTATATATCATGTACCTACCAGATACATTTGTACCTACCTATCAAGGTACAATTATTAATGATTATTATCTAATTTTGCGTACGGATACGATCCGACCAAGTATAATAATATATTTCCACTTCCCACTAACGTTTTTCTATACATTAATAAACTGAATTACGAAATAGGTCATCAAAAACGTATTTTATGATACAACAGAAGTAAACAGCATAGTAAGTTCATGTTCATGGGGCATGGCTTATTCCTTCTTTATCTATGGCAACAATTCATCGAATACATGGAAGTCGAAGAATACATCGATACACTAATGTGTGATGTCGATAGCGATTCAGATCGATCTGTAGTTAATAATTTATATAGTAATAATACTCGATATTAGTGTTTTTACTTTAGCAAATAATAAGTAGATACTTTCTGTTAGGTAGTTATACATTTTGATGTATTTTGCTTTTTGATTTGTGTTTTTCTTAACTGTATGACCACATGCATTTGTATACTGGGCACACTGCAAGGATCAATCAATCTCGAAATCTTTTTTCTTCCACGTTGTTCGCCGTAAGACTGCGGATCTTGTATATTTTTTTAATCAACCATAAAACGTTAAAAAATTACTTTTTTAGAAAGTCAAAAATTGGATAAATACATTACATTATAAATAGTTAGATGCATAAGCCTTTGCTAACCTGTGTTGCATTCAAAATTTCTATATATTTATAACGTGTGAAAATTAAGTCACTTATAAATTCATTTTCTACATTATCACTTTTTAAGGAAAATACTTTTGTCCACTTTTTTGCAGGAAATCAATAAATACATATGTGCCACGCAGAATCATTGGTAGCGAACTCTATATATTTTCTGTATAGTATATCTCCATGTAGAAAAATTTGAAAACAAGTTGTAGAAATCATATTACCTGTCAGGAAATGAATGATAATCATAATAACAATACAGCCAATACAGAACAATTTAACTGTAGAACATTGTAATAAAATGTATTATTTATATTAATTATATACTTATACTTTTCTAAAGACAATAAATAGAGGCAAGAATTTCGTCCAGTTAGGTAGGAAACTAAAAAATGTAGAATAAACTGAGCAAGGAAATGACAAAAATATAATACAGTTTGCATCTGTGATAGAGTCGAGTGCCAAATCTGTGCTGTAATATGAGCCGACAAAGGGTAACTAATACGGTTTTTGCCGCCCCTACACCACTATTCAAATAGATAAGGGTAGATGCAAAGCTTCTCCTAATTATATTATATCAGAAGGGGTCATATATCAAACCGAAATTAACCAAATGGTAATATGGATTTCCATCTTCACCTTAACCTCACAAAATCGGATATCGGACAAGGCCTTCTCATTGTTCCCGGTTTAAGATTACATTTTATAGCAAACTGAGGTTTGAATATATTTCATAATGAGTTTAATTTTATTATTTCCCTTCCTGTTTCTAAAAAGGTGCACTCTTAGATACAGTTTTCACACTAAAGAGGCAAATAGGTACATCCTAAATAAAAAGCACAACACATTCCGAAAAATGGATCTACGTTATTCAAACAGTTATATGGAATTTGTTAAACTCCTTTCATAACAATCTTTCAAAGACAATTTTAATACTGTAGTGATTCATACTAGTGTCTAGTAATAATGACCCATGAATAAAAAATACGCGACCGTATTTTGGTTTCATGCTGTGCCAGTCTTCTAGAAAGCTGTGGCTGTGCAAAAGTACTGTATATTAATAGAGCCCCAGTACAGCTACTTTCCTTTCCACTCTTCGGCCCATTCCGTGTTAACTTTTATAATTGGGTGTCTCACAAACTCGCTCCATTGCGTGCGACGTAGTCCACCATCTCGAGCTTTTGCACCACATCTTGGAAGCAGATGATCCGCGATGCACGAAAAGCGCATGCAACTACATACCGTTTTTAAGACAGAAAACTCAGTGCTGGGGCTTCCGCCTAGTTATGTAGCAAGGTCCATTGAGAACTGGATCAAGGTAAGATCAGAGGAAGAATGGTCAAACGGGACGGGACTGCGACAAGCCAGGCTCTTAATTGAAGGGCCTTGGTCGTGCGCAACTTGATCAATACTTGCGCTAAGTCGTAACAGCATAAGGATTGTCACAGGACTGTTGACAGGTCACGGACATCTTAACAAGCACCTTAACACTATCGGCCTTAGTGACACTAGAAGGTGCAGGTTTTGCGGACACGATGACGAGGACTCCATTCACATCCTCTGTCGTTGTGCCTGCCTCATGGTCAAGAGACACAAGCATCTGGGTGCAGCGTTTCTCCTGCCTCAGGACATTAGGGAGCTTCCCCTACAACGGGTGTTGGCCTATGCTCATAGCACGGGTCTCTTCCAATAGCTCCCAACTAGCGGCATGCACAATGGGTCGAAAGACCTGAGTGCTGCGGGTGACCGCGCCGCCTATGAACAACAACAACAACAACAACAACAAGACAAAAAAATTCTTTACCTTCGGTCACTTCCGTCCATCGTGCATTGGTCCGTCGATCCATCCTTTCATAAATTCTTCAAACCATCAAATATCAATCTCTATACTTTGATATTATACGATCACGCTCCGAATTGTATATAGAAATTTAATGTCCCGTTACGCATAGCGATCTAGACTACAATTTCATAGACTCTATATGAGATGCAGTCTGATTGGTTCCATATTTCAATTGGAAACACACGTATTTTCGTTTAACAAACTGGAACGGTCTTTTTCAATTTTCCTTTCACAGAATTACTTTGGATTTCTATGATTTTAACTAATTCTGTGAACTTTTTCCTATGCATATTACCAAATTTGGCAAGTTGCTGCTGCCCCCATCAGCTGTAACAGTAAATAAATTTCCTGAGATTTCTCCAATATAATTAATGTTAATCAACCGTACCAACGTAAGTCGTTCCTGAGGCGCAAATGCGGCCCGCGAAATAATAATATGCCGCCCCCTCTTCCACCCAAGTCTCAGACTTTAGGGCTAATGAGGGGTAGAGATATTATTATTATTATTATTATTATTATTATTATTATTATTATTATTATTATTATTATTATTATTATTATTATTATTATTATTATTATTATTATTATTATTATTATTATTATTATTATTGTTATTATTATTATTTAAATATTTATGATATTTTTGGTTTACCGTCTTTCTATTTTATAAAATATAATAAAAATCTAATTTCCCTATACGTAAATCGGGTTGATGTAAATGAAGAATCCTGTATTAGAAAGATATCGCACAGATCAGGGTAGGCAAATTTATTCTGATGCAAAAAATCCTGAGACAAAAAAGTCCTAAAGATTACATATGTAAATTAACCTCCGAGAATGGGTTGGGGTTTAGAGAACCAAAATGTAATACTGGCTTTCTGTTATCAGTGGTAGACCACCCCAAATTCAAAAGTGAGAACAAAGCAATAAGGGTCCCCACCCTAGCAAATCACTAAGTTCGATAACATCGTTATATATCCGCTGCTAACCGTACCTATACATTTCATTAGATTTCTTTGGTTTTACTATTCACCCATGCGTCAGTAAGCGTTTAAGGGTTTTGAATTTAAATTTATTTACATTTTGTACACACAAAAATGTATGTTAAACATGCATATATATATATATACAAGGTGTTTACTATGTTCTTTTTCTTCGTTAAAATATTAAAGTGATTAAATTTACTGCGCGAGCGAAATTAGCGGTGGCGGTTTAAAAATTACGCAAATATAGGGTGTCCCACTGGTAACGCTATCGATCAATTATGGGAAAACTATAACTATGAGAGATCTGAAAATTTGATCAACCCAATGTCGATGGGGGCCATTCGACTAAAATATTTTCAAGATGGTGGCACTTTAGGTTATACTGGAAGTAGATGTCAACTTGTTTATTTTAAATGGGACACCCTATATATTATTTAATTTTTGATTCTATGCTAAATTCTATCTATATCTATCTAATTCTATAAATAATATCTATATACATTTTATGTATAATGTCCTATACCTAAATCTAACTGTTTTTGACATTTAAAATTGTATGTAAGAAATGACGTTTGCAGACCGAAAAATAATTACCAATTTTGACTGTACGAGTGCCTTTATTATCTTATTTGGGTTGGTTTCTTTGTAGAAAGGGGCCTACTTTAGCAGAGTTCGTATAAAATTTTCATAATTATTAGCACAGGGTGCTTAAAAAAGAAGGATAAACGTGTAATAAACTTGTAATTTCTATGCATAAAACATTTCTTCCATCTAAGTCCATAGTTTCTACGAATATATGCCAATTGTCATTTCAAATATACTTCTCATTAAGTTTAAACCAAGCAAGATATACCTACACAGGACACAAGCTGCAGAGTCCGCCATTCGAGTTGTTTGTGAACAAGTGTTAAGATATTCAGGCTGATAGAACTTACGTTGACAGTTGACGTGTTTCGAAGTATTATTTTCTGGAGTACAATACACCTCTCCCTTTAAGCTTTAGAGTCCGGGCTGAGTTAGCCAAATTTGTGAACAGCCGAAACACTAAGTGGATATGAGAACAGATAGGAGTAGCAAGTAGGTCGTGTGATAAAATTTTCTTATTATAATTCTAACTGTAGGAAGCAAACTTCTTAAATTTCACACAAAGTTACTGAACTAATAAAAAATGAAGTGTCAGAAAGTATATTCGATGATGTATTCAACAGCAAGAAAAAAATTAAATATAAATATGTTTCAGGTAGTGGATAATCAAGTATTAATATAGTTATAGAAACGTAGCGAAACTTCCGTAAATAGGGGAAACAAATTTATTATGTTAGTGGAGGGCTCTAATCTGATATCAGCAATTAATACAATAAATAATTTAAAGGTTAAATAGCTAATATGACTAATTCTTTATGTTATTAGCAGTTATTTTTTAGTATCATAATATTTACATAGTTATTATTAGTACAACGGGTAAAAATCAGACACTAGGTAATAACTTTCAATTGCTTATTGGAGAAACTGAACAAATATTATTTAATTACTGACAATGGGAAAAGTAATTTCAAATCCGATCTCGCGTCGGATTGAACCAGCACCGACTGACTATAAACATTTAATACCTCTTTGCGATTAATGAAGCCATGATACCTCCAACTAGATTGATATAATATACGATTTTTATTAGAAATATGACAGAAAATTAAATGTGTCTATTAATTTTTTAAAAACCCAATTGCGTAAATTATCCAAAATCTCCAATAACAAGGCTCCCCTCGTATGTTCGCTACTGGTTGATACATTAATATAAAAATATACCGAACTATTCCCATTAAGCAGCTATATGATTTCTCCAAGTTTCGTCAATCTATGTCATACAGCTTCAGAGATAATTAATTGAAAAAGTGACTGCTATTTTTCAAAAACTTAAACACCCTCTATAGGGATAACCACTAACGTCAGAACCGTGGTTTCTTAAGTCTTTTGGACCTAAAATGATCCAAGGAATGACCCTTCTAATTTATGATATGGACTTAAAGTACACCCTGTGTGTACTATCCTTTACTAGCTAGCAGCAAAGCCTAATTATTAGTTTCTTTATAGTATATTTTCTATATTAGTTATTGGCGTATTTAACTGTTTACATAAATAGTTAAATAAACCAGTAAATAATATTAAAAATATACTATAACAAAAACTACCAGAGTCATAGGACTCAAACATTATGAGGATAGATTATAGATTAAAGAGGTATTTAAAAAATTAGGAAATTTTAAAAAATGTAGATAACACTATTAAAAAGAAAAATGTATCAAAGACAAGTTGAGGTTATATGAAGATATGCCGTTGTAATTCAATGTTGGTCGGTGCCTGTTGTACGCAAAGTAGTTGTTTGCGACATATCTTAAAAATAGTAAGATTATTCCTTTGCATACTTAGGATAGTAAGTAACAATGAAATATAAAACTTTATCCAACCATAATATTTGATAATTTCATTAATAATTTATCTCTTGGTTAACTTTTTGGCGTAAACTAATCATTAGTGTCTCCATCTTTTCATTAGTAATTGAAGTTTCGCGGTTCGAGTTCAGGCCGCCCTGTATAGCGAATATCTTTATTTGGAATATACATTAGTTGTTTTATTGTAAAAGTGTTTTAAGGTAGTCAAGAGTAGGATATGCTGATTTCTGATAAAACCGCTGACTCATCAACGTAAAAAGTGAAAAATGTCTTCATATCTCTTGCAATATGGAAGGAACTGATTTTAGCTTTTGATTTGCTACATCCCAGTTTCGACTTATCAAGTGAATATAAATTTTTCACTGCTGCTTTATAAAATTTCGTCACATATTGTGGCGGGACGTCTTCATAAATTTTGAAGGAAAATTGTTTCATGTGTCACGATGCATGTCATAGGAGGTTGCAACACATGTTGCTCCGCGTTTCGCTTAATATTGAATTCTTTATTCGTGAACGTAACAAACTAGTTTAAAATTCAATACATAATGTTGGGAAATGATAAAATAAAAATTGAATACCTACATCACATTGTTTGTATTCAAGTTTTTGGGTAATAACACACTACATCGCAGTGGCTTTATTAATCAAACAGGTGCACAATTGTATTTTTATTTAATTTAATGTTCATTTTTGTTTATCCTTTATTAAAAATACTGAAACAAAGTTATTAAACTGTACTCTCTAAAATTAATACTTTCTATATGGGCAATGTGTTAATTGTTTGATTAAATAACTATTTATGTTTATAAACAATCCAGGCCAAATTGCTAATAATTTTAATATTTGCAGGTAGAATTATATAATGATTTAATGTTGGTTTTTCATAGTTTAAGCTCTTCTATACACGGTGTACCACCGGGAAGGACCGCGATCGATATGTGGAAAAGTACGTACAGGGTGATTTTGAAAATTTGGTTATTTACAGAGGTCAATGGGGCCCTACCTTTTTAAAATATTTTCACGTCATTATTTCCGGATTTTACGTAAAATTCTAAACACATTTCATGTAGAATGTCCTATACCTATCTTCAACTGTTTTTGAAATATTCACAGGTGAATACTGACATTTTGCAACTTTGACATCCCGTATTAATCTAAACGGTTTGAGATCAAGTAAAACGCTTTGCACTTTCTTATCCTAACTTTTCATAAGGTATCGTTTGACACTAATTTCAGATTTAGCCAGAAATTAAAAATTTTCGATTTTTAATTCTTTCATTCGATTGGATTTAATATGATCTCTTGGTTAAATCTGAAATTAGTGTCAAGCGATAGCTTATGAAAAGTTTGATAGGAATGTGCAAACCGTTTTACTTGATCTCAAACCGGTTAGATTTTACAGGGTGTTAAGTTGCAAAATGTCAATATTCTTCTGATATTTCAAAAACAGTTCATAGAACGTCCTACATGAAATGTATTTAGAATTTTACGTAGAATCCAGAAATAATATAATATATAGTGTGTTCCATTTAAAATAAGCAAGTTGGTATCGACTTCCGGTTATACAGGAAGTGCCAGAAACGTGAAAATATTTTAAAAACGTAGGCCCCACTGACCTTTTTAAATAACCAAATTTTCAAAATCACACTTTACGTATTTTTCCATATCCCGTTGGGACACCGTGTATTGTTCTTATAAGATAATTTTAAAAATAAAATAAATAAACGCCATCCCTAACAAAGGATAATTCTTTTTAATTTTTCGACTCCGGTATCATAATTCTCATCATATTTCCCCATAAATGCTGGCGAATTGGAGGTTTACATCTTTTTAAGGTAGGTATAATTACACTGAGCAGATATGTCTGTAACTTATTGGTGGTGCGATTTCATGATTCATTGATTGATAGTCTCTTTTGGGACTACACCACTGTAAAATAACAAAAAACAGAAAACGAACGTGCATTTATTTTTATAAAACCAAATTGTGACTAATATTTTGGTGAAAAACTGATTATATTACATTTATAATTAGGTAATTTATTTTTCTAAAAATGTGGCAGAATGCACAAACACATACAAAGGTGTTTAGTTGTGTTACAGTTGTTGTATCTTTATGAAATATTATGTGAGGAATACGGTATGCTAATTGAATGATTAAACATTTCAGGATTAATAATTATACCAGTTTTAGTTGGATGATGACGCGTAATTTTCATTTGTAACGACAATAAATATACAATTCGACTTGTGGTGGTGTGTTATGTATTCAGAGAATATAAATGACCGCTGCCCGAGGAATTCCAACTATTTGCTTAATTAAATTTGGGGTATAAATGTTACCGGAACTTTCGAACAACCCTCTCGCTCTATCCCACGCTAGCCCACCCTTGCTACTTGATAGCCACTACTACGATGTGACAATTTATACAAATCGGGGTACATTCTTATTACAAGCACGACGCATCACTCATTTACTGTAAGAACAAACCAGTTTTTACTTTTATTTTGTCTAGTTATCAACAATTTTGTCAAGATTTAAATGTATTGGAAAAATACAAAATAATAATTTTAATTCTCCAAATGTTCTGATTGCTTCATTTTCAATGGGATCTCACAATGCCTGCCTCTTACTATGGACAGAAATTATTTATAATCTCTGGTATGGATAATAGCTATACACTTTTAAAGATACACCTAATATGTTATAAGTTGCTAATTTAATTTACTGGCTTGTAGATTGAGCTGTGCACTGGTGGGCACATCGAAAAATCTATTTTATTCGATTTATTATCAACCTCAATGGTCTAATGAAATGTTATTATTCTGAAATTGACCTGCAGGTATGAAGTTGATACACTCTTAACATTTTTATGTTTTCAACTTAACTGTATAACAATAATTAAGTCATGTTAAAATGTCTTGAAACTTAAGAAATTGTTATTCCCTTGAGTAGCTGATATTTGGTTATCTCATATGCGTCATTATATTCCTGCAAATTTTTACTTGAATCTAGTTTCAGCTTGGTATTTAGTTGATTTACCTATATTAATCCAGTTCATATTATTTATTGCCATAAATTAAGGGGAAATAGGTAATAGAGCTAGGAACACGCGTATCCAAAAGTTATAGATAATACCTTAATAATTATAAATGTATTTAAGCAAGATATAGAATAAAAGACATCTGGTTTATTTTTCGTGGGCAATAAAAATGACAGAAGAAAGTGCCGGTGTTATTTGGCGTATGGCTAAACTGATTATAGCAAAGTGCTTCGGATAAGCAAGGGATTATCGTCCTTTCCTCTCACCCTTTTCGTGTACCATTTTTAGGTGTATCGGTTTTTAAAAGTGTTATGTACTTATTTATTTCATCTCATTTTAAATGTAGCTTGTGACGTGACATATTGCTTCGATAAGGTGACCGTCAATGTTACATGTCACAGTCTCCTGTGTAATGGGAATTGGCTAAAGGTTGTTCTTATTTGTATCTAGAAAAATTAAAGTAATTAGCTAATACTTGATACGATACATAGAGTAACAAAATAATAGATATTAATATTACGAGTACAAACAAATAATTACAGTCACTAATATTAGTGTATAGAATTAGTACAGAATTTAGTTTTTAGGTTAGTTTTTCGTGAGAATTTCAAGTATGTAAGAAAATACAAGGTGTTCAATTTAAGAAATATAACTTTGATCAGCTTTTCTTTTGTAGAACATTCTATATGTTCGGAATATAATCTGTCTCTGAATTACTTATATTTCCATCCATTTTGGATATATTGAGGCTGGAGACATGAAGGTTGAAATAAATATTATAAGTAGGTACCTCTTCAGTTTTATATAATTTTATAAATATGTAAATTAATCTTTTTTCAGGAGAAAGTCATGCTTCTGTGATTCTCAGAAACCGAATAAAAAATAGCATATGTCAGAATGCGTTTTCAAGAACATTAAAAAAGTCGGTCTTTCAGAAAAAGTGAAAACTGGTTCGAGTTCTTCGCTTTTGAGGAGCTTTTGCTTATAGCTGACAATTAACAATATTATGTTGCCTCACAAATTTGTTAAAACTATTGCAGTGGAATAATAGAAAAAATGCTATGAAATTCTTATGTTTTTCAATAATCGTCTGAAATTCAGTAGTTATTGAAACAAAACATTTTCCACAAAGATTCACACGTCTTTTTATTGAAGGAAGTCAACAAGTGTGAATTTCTCTTAAGGCGGATCCAGACCAAACGCGCTGCTCCGCGCCGCGCCGCGCAAATCAGGCGCAATGTAGCGCAGCGCAGCACAGCACAACGCGTTGTGTGTGAACAACAAACCGCGCAAGTTTGCGCCATAGTGCGCCGAGTTGCGCCAGAACGAGCACGATCCATTTTGTGTCGGTACATCAAAGGAAAACGTTTGTTTGTGCGCGTTTAATTTGGACGGTGTTTTGTGAGGTACATAGAATACCTTTGAATAAATTGAAATATATAGTTAAAAAACTGGTAGTGCTAAAATGGGTTCATCAATGGATTGATCACATGAGAATATTGAAAAAGTTATAAACTTATATCGTGAAAAACCCGAACTGTGGAATCCAAAAAATAATAATTACCATATGAAAAACAATCTTCTTTTTATTAACGTGATAATTAATAGCAATTACAGCAGCGGCAACTCTAATTTGTTCATTCATTTACATACTCGTACTGATTCACTCGCCGCGCCAGTTGGCACACAAGTGAGATTCAAGCGCCATTTTGCGTCGCTCTGCGCCACTCTGCGCCGCTCTGCGCTGTTTTGCGTAGTTCGGCGCGGTGTTTTAAGACGCGGCGCAGAGCGGTGCGGAGCATCGCGTTTGGTCTGGATCCGTCTTTAGAATTCGAATTAGACAACAAGCAATTATTGTTAATTTTAGTTCTTCTTGCTATATAGTCTTTCCACAGTTAGTCTTTTCCTTTTCATCTCATAATACTGTTAATATTACCTTTCCAGGTAAAATATATTGTTTATTCTTTTTCACCTTGCTGATGAGGAATAGCATTAATAGAATAATTGTTTGTGTTCTTGATGCAGTTAATTTGACTTATATGGTGTCTCGAAAATGTGTCGTCAGTTAAAAAACTTGTCAGTCAGTTGGTGTTAAATGTAAGACTGAAGTAGAACACCTCCGTAACCTCCTGAATTTTGTATGTATACTAATTAATAACACCCTGCACATAAAAAATATTTTTTTTTTGAATAACATAATCAAAATAGGAAAAGTCCATTCTGAAAAAATGGTTAGAGTAAAGTCTTCAAATTTCATAATGAGCTTGAAAGGTTTATTTGAAAAAGTTCTTTTATAATAGTTTTAATAAATTTGTCACTACTTAGGGACGTATTGTATAAGTGATCCGAAAACATTTAAGTCTATTAAAATTATATTAGTGTCTAACAGCAATCAGTTAAGTAACGAAAAATAATTTAGTAACAATAAGAACAGGTGTTTCCATTGAAGTATAGTAATTAATGTAATGGCAACAATGCGAATCTATCTACGTAGTATACAGCCAACAATGGAACAGGATGATGGGGAGGTAATCATCAAAATTTGCCGAGAATTATACACGGGAGTATACGGGAGTTGGGCTGAGCGATATCTTATGTAATTAATCACCGAACTGGGCCGGTATTTGCCGTAGTAAGCGAGCCGTCTTAATTTCTAAGATAAATACCTATATTAATTAGATTGCGTCAACAGGAGAAGTCGTATAATTACTTAGGAACGAGACAGTTTTCGTTACTAATACTTTATCGGCGAACAGCAGTGGCAAATTTGCATAAATAAGTCATAAAGGCGACATCAGTTGCTTTCTATAGATCTGCTATTTCTCCCGGAATATACCGCTCTTGCTGGAAATTTGTTCCACAACTTTTATTATTAATATCTCGTTTTCCTGACTAGTGCTCCTAATGCTTGGCAGTGGCACATTAATTAATATGCTAGTACTAGCACGTGTCACGTAATGAGACAGATATCAGCTGAATATGATAATGTAAAGTAGTTAATAAAGTAAATTAATCGTAACCAAATTAAGAAAAAGAGTTAGCATAAATAATAACAATTGCAAGGTGATTCAAAATATATAAAATACATTAAATACAGTTACTATTTAATAAATGAGCTAAAGTTTATGTTTTTTTATAATTGATTGATTTTACTAAATACTCTCTGGTGTCCTATTTTTAACTGTTCTGCAGGTGGCGTATTTTCTAATTAATCTTTGATGCAGGTATCATCAGGAAGCGTTATAAAAAGTTAGTTAATACATATTTAAAAATCAGATAATAAGTACCTACGTATAGGGTCATTGGTTATATTTTAGCCACCCACCTAAAGGTTCTCCCTTTAATCTGAGGAAAAAAAGTTAAATACAAAAGTTGTAGGAAATCAAGTGTAGTTTATTCCAGAATGTAAAATCTTTATATAGGGTGTTTCAAAAACGCGTGACATGCCAAACTTGCATTTTTTTAAATAGAATACCCTGTATATTATTAAGTTTTTCGATTCCATGCAAAATTCTACGACTTTTTCATATACCATACCCTATATCTAAAGTTAACCGTTTTTTCATAAATAATGGTTAAAGATATACCTACCATAATTTTATAATAATTTAATTGATCTGAGGGACGCCTGCTTACTATTCCTAGTTAGCCATGAAAACAAAAAACCGATATCTGTCATATGCATTGTCAAACATTTTGGTTTTCCAATTCCGAATTATTTTATTATCATTTCCTTTATCTTTAGATACCTATATTTTATATTTTTAACCATCATTTATTAGAAAACGGTTAAATTTAGACATAGGGTATAGTATATGAAAAAGTCGTAGAATTTTACGTGGAATCGGAAAACTTAATAATATACAGGGTATTCCATTTAAAAAAATGCAAATTTGGCATGTCGCGCGTTTTTTAAACACCCTATATAAAGATTTTACATTCTGGAATAAACCACATTTGATTTCCTACAACTTTTGTATTTAACTTTTTTTCCTCAGATTAAAGGGAGAACCTCTAGGTGGGTGGCTAAAATATAACCAATTACACCCGTACAAGTGTGCAACGTATATAATTCTTGTATATCATTTCCGATTAAACCAAAATATCCATATTTTAAAAATTGCACAGAAAGAAATTGACTTATTAAGCGATTTCTCTGGAATAATATATAACATGCATATTAAAACTTTTATAGTCTGCAAATAATCTCTTATTTAACATAAGACATTTCCATAGTGATGCATATTATCGCATATTATAGGCATATACGTATTACTATTTTGTCTAATCAGTTGATAGTGTCAGTAGCTCTATTAACATTATGAAACTTCTCCATAATGTTTAAATTGGTCGTTTTTACAAGTAAAACACGTTTTATAACAGTTATATAGTGCTATTTTTCTCTGTTATAACCGGTGGCGTGGCGAACCTTTCAAGGCGGAAGGGCAAGTCGTAATGATAGTTTATTCGATTGCAACATGATCTTAAATTTAATATTCTTTAATATCGATGTAATAAAAACATACTAGCTACAAAAACAGCTGCAAATATTGCAAAAAACAAACTTCTATTAGGAGTAGAAAGTGGGGGGCGGCCGGCGACCGGGGCGCGTACAAGCAGTCCAAGCTGCGCAGACTCATTTTGCCAGAAATCAGGGATTACGCTATTAATAAATAAAGAATCTCTTTTAATCAGTTTTTACCAATATTTTAAAAAAATATTCATATTTCTGGAAAAACTATATGTAATTTATAAAATCTTTATAATATTGTGTGTATAAAAATTAAACATACAATAAGTTCTAATTGTAATTGTAATGTAATTGTTTTTTTCCATGATACCTTAGAATTAATACTCAGTTTAACTACACATACTGAGGCTAAACAGTTTTTCGAATTTCCTACACAATTAGCTGATATTCAGTTACAAGGTATTACATTTCTATACCGTCACATCGTTTTGTTACCATTTCTCATCCTGTAGTGTTAGTTACTTAACAGCACCACCTTACCAGCTGCTGGTTTGTGAAGCCATATCATAATGCAATTTGTTTAAGAAATGTTTTTAAGTTTGTATAAACTATTAAAGCACTGTATAACTATTTCTCTGAATTTGTTCCTTCCCGACACAAACCTGTGCTATAAAAATATCCAGTTCCTCATAATTTCACCCTAAAACAATAAAACAACGTGCGGTATGTAAATTACAGTCAAGACATCTAGATTCTAGTTTTGAAACATTAGAAAAATGTCCACGGAATAAGACCTTTTTGAATATGCTGAGGAATATGCATGTAATCTAAAAAGTATCAGCGTTACATATGGAGACAACTCAACAAATTACGTGAGGAGACTACGAATGGCCAAGACGGTTGCGTTTTTAGATAATAAATTTCACTCTCTAAGGCAATTGTCTCGAATGTTGACCCTCTTCTGTTGACCAAACAGAATTATTTCCTCAATTAACGTTTAGTGGTCTATAAAAAACAAAATATGTGAAAATATAATTTACTTCTAAGATTTTACTTAAAAGTATATGGTGTAGAGTGTAGTGTACAGAGCGGCATCACTTTTCAAGTAGTCTTATATTTTAGAACAAATTAAATTATATAATATAACTATATAATATAACTATATAATATAATTAAATTAAATTCTTTCTTATTTAATCATTAAATTAGTTTTTACAGCGGGATTTTTTTTTTAATACGTACATTTTAAAATATTCATATGTCTTTGTTTTTAAAGGGGAGATGAACTCTCTTTACAAAAAATAAAGAAATATAATGGTAAACGTGTGCTTGAAAAAAAAACAAAATTGGTTGGCTTGTCGTTTTTGTGGTTACAACTTCTTGGCTATTACTATAACTGGGAAAAAGGCGACACATTATTTTTCTCTAGGACGCATTAACGTCCAGAAATGACATACTTCATGTAACATCGGTCCTGAAAGCTTACGCGCTACTGTAATAGAATAATAATACATCTACCCCCTCATTCAAATCACAAGGATTAGTCCGAAAGTCTGCGAATTGGGTGTAAGAGGAGCGGCATATTATTATTCAATAGGCCAAAATTACGCCTCAGGAACGACTTTACGTTGGTAGGCTGGTGGAAATTTTCCACCATGGGTAGGCCCTTACCACCATTCAGTGCTCGGCTCTCATATTAACACGAAGCTGATATTCTTCCCATCCTGGGCACGTCGCCAGGATGAATCATCCCTCTGAACGGGTCTTAATATAGGTGCCTACTAATTTACAATTTAATTAAAAATTATCTTTCAGAATGGGTAAGAGAAAGGGAAGAACTTTATCCCTTACAACGAACTTAATTTATAATTCTAAAATGTTATGCTTCAGGTGAGATTCGAACCCACAACCTCTTACCTTGATTGAGCCCCCGGGAGGTGTGAGTGTATTCGGTACAAAATCCCGGTATGAGACTGATCTAAATATGTTTAACAATTTTGATGGAATTTTTTGACTTATTTATAGTACCTAATATTTTCAAGAATATTGTTTGATTTTTGTGACTTTAATAATTATATATATATATATATATATATATAAGTATTTGAAGTCTGACTGCTCATTTATTCTTCAAGTTGTGATTGTGATAGAAAATGTGATTTCCACTAAAAATATAGATTTGCCTATTTTTCTTAAAAGCTATAATTTTACATATTCTGTACTTTACTTGATTTTAAAAAAGTTACTCGCTAATTTAATGTCCTTAAAAAAGCTATTATTTATTTTGAATTATAAAGTATTTAACGACTCCTGTGTAAAGAAGTAACCAAATCTCCCTTCAGATGTGTTGACAAGCGTCATGATTTATAATTTGTACCTAATTAAACAAGACGGTGTCTCAGAGATGCTTGTTTGCAATTAAAACAGATAATTTATATCGAGATAATGTAAACATCGCGGTCCGTTTATGAACTTCATCCACCAAAAACTCTAATTTTAGAAGGAAATTCACTGCAGTCCTTGATGCATCAGTTAATTAGCCATCTTTTCATTCGGATTCTATTCATGCTCACTGATTGTGCGTGGCCAGGGCATAGAAATGGGGGACTCCGAGAATTTACACCCATGAAGCTTTTAATTGTGCAATTGAAAAGAATAACAAAATTAGACATTTATGTATTTGTTAAATGTAATGTACACAGTTTAAAAGAAATGTTAATAAATATATAAAATAGTGAAAGCTGAATCATCATCAATCAGCGTAGGTAGATATTGCCTTTTCCCTCTTCCATAGAAAAATAATATTGACTGTTAGGTCACATCAAATACCCTGTGGATAAACCTAGCGCAACAAGTACGTTAATTAAAAATGAGTTTTCAATTATAAATTGTTATATCAACAATCAATATTTTATCAATTAGAATTAGTTTCAAAGACTTGGTTTGAGTTAGGCTGATCAGTTGTTTATTCTAAATAATCAACGAATTATGTTAAGTCCAAAACTAGCTTTAAAAGTCTTCAACCTCAGGACACAAAAGTTGACCTTGCAGTTCATTTTCCTGTTAAATCTTCAGCGAAATTTTTTCGTGTACATCTGATGAGGGTATTAATAATTTGGTTATAATATAATATAGTTTTCTATACACAAATATATGTTATGGGTTGGATCACCTCTTTATGGTTGGATTTATTAAGAATACTTTTTATTGATATCTGAGTTGATTTAGAAGGTACCAGCTTTCTTGGGTACCAGCTCCGTTGGGAAGACTTTGTTTTTAAAGTGCAGTGTAGCAGTTTACAATTATAAAAAAATACCCAGAATACTTGAAATGATGAGATAAAACGTATTGTGTTAGTTAAACTATTTATATGTGGCATTATTATTTCTTTTAATGTCATTTTGTCACACATCTGAAAGTATGAAAAAACAAATTGAAAATAAATCCCTACACCAAAAGAAACAATCATTATTTTCAGGTTGAAATAATTTGTTTGGAATATTATTTCGAAAATAATTGTATGAATATTTTTAAGTAAAATCCTGTTATATAGAGCATACATGTAGATGACATTTTTGCTATTTACATGGCCAGATAATGTTGAACGATTAAATAAGATTTTTTATGAACTTAATAGAAATTCTGTATTCTGTTCTAATAATTTTGCAATAAATAGTAAAGGATAATTTATTGACTTTAGATATTTTTATTAAAAAACTCAATAAAATATGTTAACTGTGTGTTGTTACATTTTTATATGTAAAGCTAAATTCATTTAACCTAAAAATGAAATGAGTTCCGATTTGTCAACTGAGGACACAAAAAATTTTTCAATACATATAGGGTAACTATTTCTTATATTTTTGGGTTATTGATGGGATAAATTATGATTAAAGAAAATTAGTATTAAAACAGTATCTGAAACGAATAATTTGCATAAAATTTTGCATTTACAATTATTACTTGATAAAAATTGTCTTAACTTACTTTTTTAGCTTTAGAAATATAAAAATAAAAAAAGTTGAAAATGTAACTTTGGCTATAATTTTGTTTAATGCAGACAAATGTTTTCAATTGTTTAGTTAATTTGAAACATTGTTGTTGGTTGCGTTTACCATATATGTAATTAGCTTGTAGTTGAATGTCAATAAAAGTACAGGGTGGGCCGTATAAGAGTGCGTATCCCCTTATCGCAGAAACTATGTGAGATAGAAAAAAAAGTTTTATATAAATGTTGTTTGCGTTAAAGATGTCGGTATTTTTTTAATATAGTTATATTTGTAGCTCTTCAATATAAAGGGTGATGAACTAAACTTATCTTTTTTTAAATGGAACACCCTGTATATTATTACATTTTTGAAAAGCTCTTCAAAAGACTTGTTCAACGATATATAATATGATGGGTCTGTAGCCCACCGTTTCAGAGCTATTGACTGTTATCTTCAGGAAAAGGTTAATATTTATAGCGAGCTAGAAAAGTTACTGATTGAGGTGATAAACTGTAATTTGGGCCAAGAAATTCTAATTTGGTCTATTTTATGAAACTTCTGTCTAATACTGAAATAAAAAAAATTGCAACAGTGATGCCAAGTTTCGTGAAATTAAATTTTTCATGATTTTTTTAAATAGAACACCCTGTATTTTATTACATTTCCTGAAAGTCCTTGCAAAGACGAGTTTATTGATATATAAATCTACGACACACCGTTTTGGATTAATCTGCGTTTCTCTTCAGGAATTGACACATAACTTATATTTATATATAGTTATATATATTAATATCATATTAGTAATATGATATTAATCCATCTACATTTTTCAAATTATATATCTAGAATTTTAATAATACCATCCGAAACATGCATAACTTATGTGTCAATTCCTGAAGAGAAACGCAGATTAATCCAAAACGGTGTGTCGTAGACCCCTGATATTATACAGGGTTATTCAGAACCCATATAAAAAACTTTGAGGATATGTGCATCCTTAAATAAGAAATCGATATCACCAAAAAAATTGTAATAAAAGTAATTAGGATTTCCCGTAAACAATGTTTAAAGTTATACCATTATAAAGGACTACGTAGCTGGGCATGTACTTCAACGAGATCGGATATACCACATTCCGACAAAAAACAGTAAACAAGTTTTTTGTACCTGGAACGTCTATGTATCTTTAAGTTTATTTTAAAGTAAAAACGCTGCAAATCTTTTTTGCACCGGGCGCGCCGGTTTCTTTCGTGCTAGTTAGTTTGCATAGTCAGTCCCAAGGTGACTCCATTACAGTGGACCAGTATCCAGCGGCGTGCAATGAAAAATTTTTAAATAGTTTTCAGACCCCGCCAAAAAAATTTCTTTTTGCACTACCACATTTCTACATGTATGTTGAACATCCCCAAATTTTATTTTCGATAGGTAGTGAATAACCCTGTATATCAATAAACTCGTCTTTGCAAGGACTTTCAGGAAATGTAATAAAATACAGGGTGTTCCATTTAAAAAAAGATAAGTTTAGTTCATCACCCTGTATATTGAAGAGCTACAAATATAACTATATTAAAAAAATACATCTCAACGCAAACAACATTTATATAAAACTTTTTTTCTATCTCACATAGTTTCTGAGATAAGGGGATACGCACTCTTATACGGCCCACCCTGTACATAAACCAGAATCACTCATTTGATACATATTTGAAATAATTTCCAATTCCCAAATTTATCCCAACAGATATAGTCCAAGAGGTTAAGGCAAAAGTGATGTGATTTTTTTTTTATCGTCGTCGTTTTAATCGTTTTAATAATAGTTATTCTACTTTAGAGGAAATGGTTTTTGGTTAGCCAAAACTAAGTTATAGCAAACCAAATTCGACTGATCTTTTTGTAGCGCCTGAGTTAATTATTTACAAGCTTTTCCGTATTTCTTTCATGGAGGAACAGTTTCATTATTATGACTCGTTTTTTCTTAAATATACTTTAAATTGCAACACCAGCCATTAGATCGGGTCATTATTTATAACCTTACGTGTGATTCTGAGAAGGTGTATAGTTTTTAATAGTAAATATATAAACAATAACATTTGTATGCATAGTATTATGTTTCCCTACTCCCGTAAATAATTTCTACTAGATAGTGCAAACAGTTATTCGTTTATTATATGATATCTAAAATTGTTGACTAAATCTAAGGCTCCTTAAAGCCACAAAGCTAGCAATACGTTTCCGAAAATAAAATTTCGCGTAAATCCCAGCAAAAAGTTAATGATTTTAAGTCATCATCGCGCGTTAAGTACCCCTCTCTAGTAAAGTGGCAATAGCTCCACGTGTTTTTGACAAGTGCCGGCAGCCCAGGAGGGAACGTAGACCGCATTCGAACCTTCCGGGAAGGAAGCGTGAACTCGGAGTCGAAGGGCACCTAGCAGACTTCGGGGCAACGACGTTTACGAACACCGGTGGCGGCTGCACACCTGAGACACATAATTCAAGAAAACTTACAAGAAGTATGTGGTTCTCAGTTGGCGTTTCATTCTAACAATCTTAGTATTTCCTCGGTCGTATTTAAATTAGTTGGATTCTTTGCGATTACTTTTAAAACGATGTTTGCGGTGGGGATTTCAAGTATAAACGTACATACATGTATATTGTGGTCCACATAAAACTAACCCCCTCCCTCATTGTCTAAATTTTTAACATATTTTTTTGTTTCAAAAACTTAACCCATGAGATTTTTCCTGTAAAATAAGTCAGACTTCAAAATTTTAAGTACTTAAAAATATACGGACCACCTTAAATATTGAACAAAAACAAGTAAAATATTCAACATCTTAATCCAACGATATATTGGATATAATAAGAATTTATTATCAACAATTTTCGAGATATATATTTCAACTTTCAGTTACTGCAGGTTCATTAATGCATTTATTTATAATAATACAGTATTTTGTTATTAGTATTAGTCTAGAGTGGTAATATAGGACGGAGGGAGGGACGGAGATGAAATCATTACTGATACTGAGGTCATCGTTAATAGATTTGCCGATTTTTTCTCAACACAATGTGAAACTGCATTGCTACAACACTTTGGTCAAAATCTTTCATTGCCATGTACAACAAATAATTGCGTAAATATATCAGCCGAATTTAAACCCATATCAGATATTGATTTACTTAGATTGGTCAACCAAATGAAAAATAAAAATAGTTCTGGTATTGATGGTGTAAGTTCAAAAGTAGTTAAAATAATAATTCCGGAAATTGTGAAACCATTTACTTAGTTCATAAATGCATCCATTCATACCGGCACTTTTCCTGAAATTTTGAAAACATCATTAGTTATTCCTTTACACAAAAAGGGCGACTTGCAGATTGTTGACAATTATCGCCAGATTTCGCTAATCAGTGAGTTTTGATTGAAGTTGATTGAAAGAGTTATGTATAACTCAATAATTGAGTTTATTGAAAGCTATAATTTGCTTACAGTATCGCAGCATGGATTTAGAGCAAAAAAATCAGTAGAAACAGCTTTATATCAACTTTTCGATTATGTATATACACAACTGGATGAGGGTAAATATGTCACTGCTGTTCGACCTATCAAAGGCTTTTGATAGTGGAAACCAAGAGTTCGTTCTGAATAAATTATTCAACCTTGGTATACGGGGTTCCCTACTACATTGGGTTGAGTCATATTTGAAAAATCGAAGGTTGATAGTAAAAATTGAAAAGCAAAAATCAAACGCGACTGATGTTTCCCTCGGGGTACCGCAGGGATCCGTGATGGGACCACTAATTTTTATCTACTTTTTATGAATGATTTACCAAGTTTTATTAGCACTGGAAGGGTTACTATGTTTGCGGATGATGTCTCTATCACTGTGTCAGCAGATACCCCAGAGAAGTTGCAAGCTAGGGCGAAAATAATATTCGAGGAATACAGTTCATATTGCCAAAGAAATAAGATCATATTAAATGAAACCAAAACAATATGCTTAAATTTCCATATTAGGAGGGAACTACTGAACACTTAATGTTTTTGAGATTACACCGTCACCATCTACTAAACTTCTTAGGGCACAAATTGACTCCAATCTCTCTTTCCAGTCACATATAGATTATGTTTGTAGCAAACTGAATAAAGCGTACTTTGCACTACTTCAAATTAAATCGAGTATGGATCTAAACGGTATCTTAAATGTCTACTATGCACTAGTGTATAGTCCTATTTCCTTTAATATAGTAACATGGGGACGGGCCACTGATACCAATAGAGTTTTCCTTGCTCAAAAGAGAATTTTGAGGTTGATTTTTAACTTGCAATGATCGGAATCTTGTAAAGGTATTTTTGTTAAAAAAAAAATTTTTACACTTCCTTGCATATTTATATTAAAGTGTCTTACTTTCACTAAAATACATATACAAGATTTTGGTCAAGTTGGCGACATACATGAACATCATACAAGATATGGACATGAACTTTTAATACCAAAGCACAAAACATCAATCTTTGAAAAATCCCTCACTATAGCTTTGTTACATTATACAATTCTTTGCCGCAAGAATATAGGGATATAAGTAGTTATAACAGTTTTAAAAAAGCAATAAGACATCTTCTTGTTCAAAAAGCCTATTGCAGTGTTGAGGATTTATTTGCAGATAGTATTCGTTTTTGGGTACCTTACTGTATAAATTGGGTTTCTTTCTCATTGTTTAAAATTTTTATAAAATTGTGTATTTTAATGTTTAATAAACTCTGTTTAAAATGTGTATGTGTATATGTGTGTATATATTGTATGTAGGTATATATGTGTGTGTATATATGTGTTTAATTATTGATTATATAATTTTTAATACTTATTTATTCATGTTACCTATTCTGACTGCCATATGTACAGCTGTATTATTTGTAGCCAATAAAATCTATCTATCTATCTATCTATCTATCTATCCGTACCCTGACAAAAATTGTGTAAGGTGGAAATTTATTTCCCCGTGCGCCCTGTTTACCCATGTCCGAATGTTTGGTATGAGCATTTTCGTCCATTGTGCCTTCTCCATCTGCCCTTGCCACCTCGTCTGCCAGGTATTTAAAATTTCCTCTCTTATTTGTCTTTTGCTACGCATGTCCTCTTTACTGTAAATTAAAGCCCTTTCTTCTACCATTAAGTCGATAGGCATGGATGTTGAAATCACCTGTAATGCCTCTGTAGATATGGTTCGATATGCACAAGCAACTCCTATCATCACCTTTCTTTGTATCCTCACTATCACCCTTCTATATTTTTCACTCTCGGTGCTTCTTTCCATATCGGTGCCGCGTATAGTACTATCGAATATACGGATGATGCTATCACCTTCCTTCTACTACTTCTAGCTCCACTCTTATTGGGCATTATTCTAATTAGCTGTTTTATTACATTTTCCGCCTTTTTCTCTATATACTCGATATGTCTTTTCATGGTTCTATCCCTGTCAAAACATACTCCCAGATACTTAACCGCCTGTGATGTTACTGTGTTTACCCCCTGCACTTCAATCTCTATTTCCGCCATCTTTCTCCCGGCTACCAATAGTACGGCCTCTGTTTTGTGCGGTGCTAGTTTCAATCCTTTTTCGAACATCTTCTCATTTATCCTGCCCAGTGCGCATTTCATTTTCATTTTCTGCCATCACCAATATCACTACATCGTCTGCGTATCCTACTATCTTCGTGTTTTCTGGCATCTCCATCGTTAGCACCTCATCATAGTAAATATTCCAGAATAATGGCCCCAACACAGACCCCTGCGGCACCCCTCTTGTGACTTCCATATTCACATCCTTTGTCACTTCTAGCATTCTGTCCTTAAGGTAGCTCGCCACCAATTTTACAAGATAGTTACTGATTTGCCTCCTGATCATTTCTTCTATTATTCCTTTCCACGATGCACTGTTAAATGCATTCTCCACGTCTAATGTGATCATAATGCATTTGTCTTTAACTCCTCTTCTGTTTCTATTCAGTTCGTCGGCTATTTCTTTAACCCTGGACATTGCATCAATGGTACTGCACCCTTTGCGGAAACCATACTGATTCCTAGATATGTCAAACAATCCTTCTTGTAGTTCCTTTTTTATTCTGGCGCTTATCAAATGCTCGTATAGTTTTGCTGCCGTGTTTAACAGGATCTATCTATCTATCTATCTATCTATCTATCTATCTATCTATCTATCTATATATTACAATAACAAACCTTTATTACAGAACTTCATATCAGTGCATGGAAAATAATTTTATAAAATTAGCATTAATATTAACAACAAATTAAACTTAAAATTAACAAAATTATGATATAAACTAAACAATTCTTCACCATATTTTCTATTATCTATATAATCATACTCAGCACTATTAAATTTGTGCTATTCGTTTGGCTTATCAAAAACTATCACTCAGAGTGGACCAAAGGAAAATCATGTCTTGATCATATTTTTTCAAATTTGGATTGCGGTCATTTTACTGCTCAAGTAGGTATGTGACACTAATTTGTCAGATCATTCTGTATTTTAATGAGGAGCCAAGTAACCACTAACAAAAGTGTAAAAATCAATAACAACATCAGAATAAACTATAGACCACTAAAGGATCTTGGGTTTTTCCATCTTTATAGACACATTGAGGAGCAGGACTGGAATTTTACAAAGGATGTAACTATTAATACAAATAAAAAAATTAAAATGTTTACAGATGTATTAAATGGAGCAGTGGAATTAAGTTTCCCTGAAAAATCTAAGCTTCCAAGCAGTTTTAATTATTCTAGGGTATGATGGTTTAATGGTTACCTAAAAGACATGAGAGATCACTTATCGTTTCTATGTAACGTTAATAAAAGAGATCAAGAACTGGTCACTATAAAGATGATAAAGTCTTACAGGTGCAAATAAAGACGAGGAATTTCCAAAACAAAAAATATTGCTAACGATAATTACATTCAAACTCCCAGTCATGCTCAAGCAGCCATGTAGAAAGTAATTAAAAATAGTACCCTTAATCGTTCTATAGATCCTTCTAGTGGTAAAATTGATGCACAATCATTTAATACATTTTTTACCGATATTGCCCAGAATATCATTGATTAGCTACCAAGTACCAATGTCAGCTTTGAAAATTGTCTTGAACCTATTAACTACTATGGTACGTTCAACTTTCGGGAAGTTGGCTATATAATGAAGTAACAGACGTAATAAATCTGTTAAAAAACACCACAAGTAATGATTCGGATAAATATCACTACAGAAATAATAAAAAATTTTAAAAATTTTATTTTACATCCGTTGACTCGCTTTTAATGAGTGTATTAAGTATAGTATATTTCCTGAAACTCTTAAAAGATTTTAAAGAACCAGATAAATAAGTATTTTGTACAAAATGACCTATTTCATTCGTGTCAATATGGTTTTCGTAACAAGAGGTCTACCACTCTGGCAATTAACAATTTATCATACTCAGTACTAAGAGAGTTTGAGAATAAAAAAATGACCAACGGTACACTCTATGATCTTACTAAAGCTTTTGATTGTGTTAACCATAATATCCTGATCAGCAAACTTTTTCATTATAACTTTGATTATAACAGTATAGCACTTGTTAGATCATATCTAAGTGACAAAACACAATTTGTTTATTTCAATGGGACTAGGCCAATAAGTTTACCTATATAGTATGGAGTGCCACAGGGTTGTGTTCTTGTTTCTCATTTATATAAATAATTTACCAAATAGTGCAATTCTTCGACATTATAGACTTTCAACAATACACTTACGTCGGTAAATTCAGTCGATGTCTAATAAAATAGGAAATTAAGGTTATAAGATCGATTGTATATTGATCTTACAACAAATACACTTGGCTCTAGCTTGAAAATCAGTAGCTTATATTGCTTGTTCCTTATTACACAGGGTGTTCATTTCAAAACTTCCCACCCTCATTTTCTCAATATCTGTGTATTTCTTTGAAAAAACTTGAAGCACGTGAAAAATGTTATCGAAGGGGAGAGACAACTTTTCATTCGAAAATTGACGCGCCCTTTTATCCCCTGCTAGCGGGAGTTACCCCTTAAAAATCTTCTAAATCTGAGTAATACCTCGTTTTAAAGGTCTTTTTAATCCCTACATGTCGGTGTTTTTTTCTTTCAATTGATGGATCCGTTCTCGAGATATTTAAGAAAACCTTCTTACTCCTTCATAACTTTTAAATAAAACATTGTAACTGCTTTTTCTGATTCTTTTTATTTTATAAGTAAATTACAAATATTTGCACATAAAATTAATTTAATAATTGCTCAAATTGTTGTCCTTGTTGGTCAAACAATGGTATAACTGTTGTTCAAATTCCCAGTGCACATTTTCAAAAATATCTGTTCGAATTGCTTGGCATTTTTCAGTAATTCTTTGACAAAGTTCTTCTAAATTTTTAGGTGGAAGTGTATAAACAACTGAAAATGTCCCCATAGAAAGAAGTTACATGGCGCTAAATCCGAGGACCTAGCAGATCACTCGATGGGTCCTCTCCGTTCTATCCATTTACCAGGAAATACATAGTGGGGAGGAGCTCCATCTTGTTGAAAATGTAACTCATTTTCATCAAGTAGAGTATTTCCCTCTCTATCCAGTTGATTTTCAACTGGTTCGGTGATTAGCGGATTGGTCGTATTTTCTAGCATATTCAAATATACCTCACCATTTAGATTTCCATTGATAAACAATGGACCAATTACTTGATTCCTAAAATACCGGCCCATACATTATTTTTTTCAGGATACTGTGTATGCCCTTCTACAAATACATGGGAATTTTCATGCTTCCAAAATCTGCATCACTAAAGCAGATATTTTTTAAAAATGCGTTATTATTATTAATATTCGTAGTCATTCGTTCACAAACTCAACTCTTCTATCAAAATCGTTTTCAGTTAACTCTTGACATATTTTCATTTTAGAAGGATGGAATTTATTAATTTTTGTAATTTTGTGGACAGAGTCTAAGGAAACTTCATTGCAGCAGAAATGGTACGTAAAGTATTAGGATTCATGCCGAAATAACCCAACACCCCAACTGGAGTGGCTTCATTTAAAGCTCTTGGCTCATTATGTTTTAAATTTGCAACAGATCCAGTCTAAGGCTGGTATGACACTTAACTAAATTTAAAACTAATTTTAATAATCAATTTAGTATTAGAAGTTATTACTTATTTATTTTCTATAGATGTTTTACATTTGCACAATTTAAGGAACAATTATTAATATATGCGCAGGCGCATTACATTCGTTTTTAGTAATTTTATTGTTTTTCTCTTGGTCTGTTGGTTGATCACGTAAATCTTAAATCAAAACAAAAAAGTGGTTATACATGATATACATTAGTTTATCATGAAGTTAATGGTTAATTATTATAATATGATTTGCTTTGTGACTTTGTGGATGCTTGGTTGATTTGCAATTTGACGAAATGAGGGTCGTGGCACCTTAAGTCTTTTAAACAGTGAATTGCTAATTGAAGATCATAATTCATATCGAATTTTCTTGCGGCTTGATAATCAACAATTTGAAGAGATATTAAGTTTAATTGATGATGATATTGAGAAATAAGATACATTTGAGGGATAGATGATTTAACTGCATACAAGCAGGAATGCTCGATTCCATATTTTTTATTTATTCAAATCTTCAGTAATTTCTTTGATAGTAAATTTTTTTCACAAATTTTGATCTTCATTAGTGAATATAGAAATATATTTTTGAGAATATACTGAATATAGGTTATATTTTCAAATATCATTTCAACAGTTCAACCGCGTTGTTTGTATAAGAATAATACAAACAAGGGTTCAACATATACAAACAGCATGAAGTTAGTAAAAAACAACGTAACATATTTTGCTATCTTCGGATATGATTTCTTGACAAGAAAATAGAACATGTTCTAAATTCTTGTATAAAATATTTTTCAGCAACAATAATTGGTCCAATTTATATATGACACTATACAAGAATTTTTAGAATTAAATTTATTGCTAAAATTAGTTCCAATTTTAATGTAGTGTCACACCAACCTAAGTATATTTGGCAATAAGGTTTAAGACATACCTATGAGATGTGATCTCATCCGGATGCCTTTCATTTAACATTGCAGCAGTTTGCCGAGTATATTTATTTTTGGATCCAAAAATTAACACTATTTTAACTTTTTCGCCCAATTACTATAGCACTATTAGCAATACTATAGCAACTCATAAAAATGAATTGTTTTTTGTGCAAAATAATTGAAAGGATTGAAAAGGAAGGAATGAGAAACAGTTACAATGTTTCATTTAAAAGGCATGAAGGAGTAGGTTTTCCTATAAATATATCGACAACGGATCGAGCAATTAAAAGAAAAAAACACTGGCATGTAGGGATTAAAAGACCTTTAAAATGAGGTATTACTCGATACTCTTTCCCATTTAAGATTTTGAAGAAGGTAGCTCCCGCTAGAAGGGGGTAAAAGGGGGCGCGTCGATTTTTTAATGAAAATATGTTCCCCTCGTTAAAATTTTTCAGGTGTTTCGGAATTTTTTAAAGAAATAAACAGATATCGAGAAAATCAAGGTGTGAGATGTTCTGAAATGAACACCCTGTATATAAACCAAAGTAGATAAACCATTTTTTGCCAGAACATAAAAACGCATCTACAAATACGGTGTTCAATGCCGTTAAAACACCGATTGTCCACAATACAGTTTACCAATAAAAACTTCACGTTATAGTAGCAAAGGGCGTTGTAACGATTTTAAAGTAAATATCATAAAGAAACTAATTCCCACTTAATTGCAAAACCTGGTGTAACAAAATTTAACTCTTGTTTTTTATATATTAATCCTATATGTATTGTTTAGAATAATAGTTCTTCAATAATTTATAGTAATTTTTGGCGGATGCGCCTAGAATAGAAAAGAAGAAGAAAGGAAATTTTTCATTAACCTATCAAATGAAAAATCATGCGAATATATGGATCGTTCACAAGAAACGCAACGCGATGAAAAAATTGATACGCGAGTTATGGCACCAGCCCTAGGAAAGCTGCTGAATTGCAGGAGATAAGCCCGAGCTTATAAAAGGCAAACCAGCAGTAGAAGACACACTTCATCTTTAGATTTCATTCTATTCAGTTATTAGTTCAAAACTCTGTCAATTATTTTTGGTCAATAAATTGTATTTTTAATTCAAATTAAAATTTTTTAAAAATAGTGTTACGGTTCAAGGAACCATAACTGGCGCAGACGTCGGTAGGATAGTGCCCAAAAAAGTTTTCAAAAATCAAAATTTTTTGTTCGTTTCTACGATTAAGGCACTACTCAACCTAAAACTTCAGTCCATTGGGGACCTGTCCAGTGAGGTGATTTGACAACCTGACAAGAAAATTCTTCTCATCCCAAAATCATCAAAGGAACCAAAGCGAGCAAACGGAAGGAAATACGAGACAGGCTACGGTTTCTACATAGCTAGAAAAGTCACTCGTATCGTTGTACTTCCCTCGCCAACGTCCGAAAAATGAAAACATCTTTAATCCAATTTTTGTAAGTAATACTGATTTTGCCAATCCTAATATACCTTCCCAAAATCATTTATTTCACCCAGTTCACAAACCTTATTCAAAAGCTTATATATATACTGCATTATTAAATTTCTATTTTTTAATTCCTAGAATTTTATAGTATCGCTGAACTGAGTAGGCGAGAAATAAAATTCCATCATAACTCTAGGAGCTTACTAACATATGTTTTAAGAAGTGACAACAAATATAATATTAAATTACCCGTCCCGCTGATAATTAAAACGTATTATTTTCAACACAGCTTACATCGCTTGTTTTAAATTAAACACGTTTTATGCATCACACCATAAAATATAAAACTTAAACAAAAGTGATATACTAACAAAAATAAAGTGCCGAAAAGTTTATAATTAGGTATTAAATTTTCATAAATTATATGTCGTTAATTGACGAATTAACACGAGAATTCGCCAATATTCCTACTGAGCGAAGAATAAATATCCAGCCAAACAGTAACCTTGCAAATATGGCACTACCACAAATATCTGTTAAGGACTATTTGGAATTAATACCACCTTTTGATGGAAATCCAACACAATTATCAACTTTTATTAAGGCTTGCGAACAAGTACTTCCATTAATGGCACCAAATAATGAGGCAGCAAGAATATCCTTTACTATGTTTCACATACGAACTAAACTCAGAGGAAAAGCAGCAGCCCTAACGTCAGCACGTAACTTTAGTACATTCCCGGAACTAAAAATAATTTTAATCAGTTTCTTTGGCGACCAAAGAAACGAGGAATCGCTACTATCAGACCTAAATACTTTAAGACAAAAAAGTAACGAAACGCCTCATCAATTTGCAGATAGATGCATAGATATTAGGTGTTTACTTTTATCAAAACTATCTTGCCAAGATGTCCCAGAAATGGTTAAGGATACAAAATCTAATATGTATAACAGTTTTACACTTAGAGCCTTCATCACTGGAGTAAACCCGCAACTATCACATCTATTAAGATGCAGAAATCCAGCTACTATCGAAGATGCAATACAAATGGTAATAGAGGAAGAAAATATTAACTATCACCGTACAAAAATTGGAGCTGTCACTCAGAATAAACCACCAAATAAACCACCATTCCAACTTAGGGTGAACCCACCCCAAACAAGACAAACAGATTTCACACATACACCTCAACATCAGACCAATAAATTTACATCACATGGACAGCAAAAATGGACACCAAAACCATTCCCCAATAAACATCAATTTTTCCAGCAACAAAGTTTCGGTCAACGACCTGTAACGTCTCAACAATCAAGACCTTACCAACCCACACCTATGGAGGTAGATTCAAATCGCACTCGACTTACGAGACAATCATACCGTCCTAATCAATCAAAATATAGAGTTGAAGAGTTGACAACACAGGAAGTGGAAACATCAGGATATCAAGATAATGACTACGCAGATGGACCCGACTATTATTATGGACCCGAATATTACGAGAACTACGAAATTCAAGAAGAAGACCAGAATGCAGATGACGAAAATTTTCGGACATCAGCCTCGATTTCTCAGAATGCGAACCAATAGAGGTTCATACTTCCAGCAACAATCGTCTTCCATATGTTATAATACCAGAATTAAATGCCAAATTCATGCTAGACACTGGTTCAACTAAAACATTCATAAACGAAGAAGTTGCACTGCATCATTTCCAAAAATTTATTGAAGACGACCCATTTTTAATAACTACACCCCATGACACATCAGTTCATAACTACAGCGCGAATATCCCTTTATCAAAAATTTTCAATATGCCAGAAATGCATCATAAACACTATATATTTAACTGCAACCCAAACTATCATGGATTAATAGGAACCGATTTGATGACTACTTTAAAAGCAACTATTGATTTCGACAAAGGACTATTTATAACCCCAACATCAAAAATCCCAATTTATATAAAAAACGAATTAATGAAAAAACAGCCTGTAAGAAGTAACATAAGTGAAGTTCAAGTTCACACGACATCCATAAATAATATTATAATACCTCCATTCACAGAACAAGTAATAAAAATTCCTGTCATAATAAAAAATGACATCAAAGAAGGAATTTTAGAAAATATAAAAATAAATGAATATTTAGAAATACCGGAAGCTTTAGTAACTGTGATAGATGGTGAAGCTTACACAACAATCCGAAATACCTCAGACGAAGAACAGTCTGTAAATTTTAACCAACCATTCCCAATTATCGAAACGTTAACCACTACCGAATTAAACCATATCCAATCCTCACAATTAAGATTGCACGACAACACCATTGACAAAATTAGAAAACAAAATTTAAAATCTCTTAGGCTTAACCACACAAATCAGGAAGAATATGAAGCAATTCGTCTACTTTGCTACGAATTCAGGGACATTTTTCATCACGAAGATTTACCATTAACCTTTACAAACCAAATCAAACATCAAATTCGCTTGAAAAACGAAACACCAGTTTATACCAAGAGCTATAGGTATCCTCAAGTTTATAAAAAGGAAGTGCAAACCCAATTACGAAAAATGCTAGATCAAGGCATTATTAGGCCGTCAATATCTGGGTATTCCAGCCCCGTTTGGGTGGTACCAAAGAAATCTGACGCGTCAGGAAGAAGGAAGTGGCGAATCGTGATTGATTACCGGAAACTGAATGAGGTCACGATAGATGACAAATACCCAATACCACGCATTGAAGACATATTTGACAAACTGGGTAAAGCACAATACTTTACTACATTGGACTTAAGTTCAGGATTCCACCAAATTCAAATGGATCAAAAGGACATCGAAAAAACAGCGTTTTCGACGGAAGAAGGACACTATGAGTACACTCGCATGCCGTTCGGCCTCAAAGGGGCGCCTTCCACCTTTCAAAGGGTCATGGATAATGTTCTACGAGGTCTAACTAACAATGTATGCATGGTGTATCTCGACGACATCATAATCTTTGCTACCAGTCTTCAAGAACATATGTCACGTCTCCGTCAAGTATTCGAGAGACTCCGCGACGCACAGTTAAAAATTCAGTTAGATAAATCTGAATTTTTGAAACAAGAACTTCTGTATCTAGGCCACATTATCACACCGCAAGGCATAAAACCTAACCCAGAAAAAATATCAGCAATAAAAAAATTTCCTCTGCCAAAAACACCAAAGGAAATAAAGTCTTTCCTTGGACTTGTTGGATATTACAGGAAATTCATCCCGAACATGGCGCAGCTAACAAAACCAATGACACACCTTCTTAAGAAAAATACAAAATTTCAACACACACCTGACTTCTTCGAAGCTTTTGAAAAATGCAAAGAGCTGTTAATAAACCCACCAATACCAATACTTCGAAAAGCCATTTATACTAACGACTGATGCTTCAAATATAGCCCTCGGTGCTGTTCTGTCACAAAATCACGATGGACAAGATTTACCTATTGCTTATGCAAGCAGGACACTAAATCAAACAGAGACGAAATACAGTACAACAGACAAAGAACTTTTATGTATAGTCTGGAGCACGAAGTACTTCAGGCCTTACCTTTATGGACACAAATTTATTATAAGAACTGACCATCAACCTCTGAAGTGGCTATTTAACCTAAAAGACAACGTAAACTCTAGACTAACCAGGTGGAAAATTAAACTATCAGAGTACGATTTCACTGTCGAATACAAAAAGGGCAAAGCGAATACTAATGCCGATGCTCTTTCTAGAATAGAAATACATCCTCTAGAATCTGAGTCAATGATTGTTAATCTCGATGAAAGTCAAATTGACCCCATGTTCGAATCATTACTTCAAGACATAGAAAATTTAGAAAATAGATCTCTTAACACCCCAACACCGTCACAGTTAAACCTACCAGTAAGAGAAAATCCAGCCGAAAATGATGATCAGACTGTTCGATCAATAAATAATGATGATGTAACTGATAGCATTTCGATTTTAAATTCACCAATAAATCCTAAGAAAACACAAATTCACATAAAGACAGTGCCCCTGAATCCCAAGGGAACTGAAATCCGGAAATCAAATGGAAGAACTATAATCTATATGGAAGTGACAATTAACAACTCGGAAAAAGAGCTATTAAATCTACTTAAAGAATATACCAACGACAAACAAGTGTTCTACGTGCGTACGGACATAGATTCAACATACAGAGCGTTATGTAATGTATATACATCCCACTTCCACCAAAGAGTAACGATTATAAGATGTACCAAATTATTACCAGAAATTGAAAATCAGGAAGATCAACTGGAAATAATCAAAAATTATCATGAATCGAAAACAAACCACCGGGGAGTTAATGAAACAAATTCTCGCCTAAGATCTTCCTATTACTGGACGAATATGCGACATATGATAGAAGAATATATAAGAAATTGTGAAGTCTGCAAAAGAGCCAAGTACAATCGTCACCCACCAGAAATTCCAATAATGGTCACTGAAACACCAGTAAAACCTTTTCAAATTTTACACGTTGATACAATAAGTATTGAAAACAAAAACTACCTCACGATTATTGATACTTTCACAAAATTAGCACAAGTTATTCAGATAACCGATAAAACTGCACTTACTATTGCAGACACCTTCACTGATTATTTTTGCTATTATGGTACACCAGAATCAATAATAACAGATAACGGCACCGAATTCAAGAATGACGTCATACAACAACTATTACAGCTCCACAAAATTAAAATTCACTTCGTGACTCCTCACAATCCCAACAGTAATGGCCCAATAGAAAGGTTTCACCTTACTTTACTTGAACATATCCGATTATTTAAGGAACAAACTAATGAACAAACTTCAAAACTAGTAAAGTATGCTGTGATCGCCTATAACAGCACTGTACATAATGCCACCGGATATACACCATACGAATTAATATTCGGTCACTCAGACAGAAAAAATATATTCGATCTGCTCTATGATCAACCAGCATTTAGTAACTATCTTTCCAATCACAAGGATAAAATGGCACTTATATATCAGAGTATACATCAAAAATCGTCAACCCAAAAGGACAAAGTTGCTCAAAAAGTGAACAAAGAACTCACACAACCTCAAGATAAATTCAAGTTAGGAGATACAGTATACGAAAAGGCATTTACATCCGATAGACATAAAACGAAAAAACGATTTAATGGTCCATATCAAATAACAAAAATTAACACCGATAACACTTGTGAAATAACAAATAAATCTAACAAAAAAACAAAAAGGACACATACAAGAAATTTACAAAAAACTTCTGTTGCAGACTCTACCTCGCGGCCTGTGGAGGACAACGAATAGAAAGTATCTCCGACAATCCCGGCATATTACCAGTCCCTTTAGGCCCATGCAAAAATATTATTGGATATTGGACTATAATAAAAACAATAAACGTAGAACCATTATTAATGGAATACAACAATTTAAAAAATAATATTAATTATATCAGCAATATAATTTCCCATTATAAAACACCCGAAGAAATGATGACCGAATTTAATAATTACAATGTACTTTGCCAATTTCTTCTAAAACAGCTAGAACAAAAATTTAACCAGCTATGTCCAAAAAACAAATTCAGAAACAAAAGAGGACTAATCAATGGGTTAGGAAGTGTAGTTAAATTCATAACTGGAAACCTTGACAACGAAGATTTGCAAAGAATTGAAACAAGATTAAACATCTTAGAAAATGATGATAATGACCAAACAGAGGCATTAAAACTGCAAACCACATTAGCAAAAGAAGCTATAATACAGTTTAACAATACTATGAGTAATCTTACATTAAATCAGCAAATAATAAGAAGAAAAATTCTAGATTTAGAAAGAGCAGTCAACGTCGACAAAACCAGAAGATACCACATTTTACACACTAATATTGTGTATACCCAAATTATCGTAATGACACAAAACATATTACAAATATTAGAAACCATCGAGGACTCAATTACCTTTGCAAAACTACAGGTGATGCATCCATCGATAATACAACCTGACGACCTCCTACAAAATCTCAACAAAATAGACTCTATGTCACTACCATTTCCAGTACTACCTGACCAAGTGCTAAACTTCGAAAATCTCATTAAAATTAAAGCATACCAGATCCAATACAGATTAACCTTCTTACTTGAAATTCCAATAATTGACAATATCGATTATAAGCTATACCACATTTACTCCTGCCCTGTTTTAAAACTGCCTAATACTTTCCAAACAATCATACCTAATAATAAATTCCTAGCCCTGACAAATCAGTATTACAGTGCTTTCGATGATGTTTGTACTCTAGTTGGAAGTTCATATTATTGTAACAATTTATACTTGGTTAATGTAGATAATAGTCCCCTATGTGAAAGTCAATTACTCTTAGCTCAAAAACCCTACTCTATGTGTAATACACACTTTTTCCAATTACAGCAAGAAAAAATACAATTTCTTGAAAATAATCATATATTACTTGTATCTTCTTCTGAAAGTACCGTAACTTATAATTGCGCAAAGAATTCACAAAACGAAATCTTACCAAGTGGTACATACTTGTTAAATAAATTTGAAAAATGTAAATTAAAAATTAATAACAAAGTCATTCAATTTCCTACAGTTGAAAATATTGAAGAATTGTATATACCCCACTTAAGTTATAATTTCACTATTAATACAAATTATTCTATTGAACCAATTGATTTATTACCCATAAATTTAGACGATTTGAAAGAAATCAAATACAAGCTAGAAAAGCAACAAAATGTACTAGAATCTAATAATAAAATGAATCACATTTATATCCCTAGTATTTGGACAATTGTACTTTACATAATCCTCATATGTTTCAGTATTTACATTGCTTATAAAATTAAACTTCGACTTCAAGAAAGAACCAATTCCAATCAACCAAAAGAGGGACCTATCGAACTTCAACCCTAAAGTTCCCTTTAACAACGGGGGAGTTATGGCACCAGCCCTAGGAAAGCTTCATTCTATTCAGTTATTAGTTCAAAACTCTGTCAATTATTTTTGGTCAATAAATTGTATTTTTAATTCAAATTAAAATTTTTTAAAAATAGTGTTACGGTTCAAGGAACCATAACTCGCGGGATATACAATTTAAATGAAGAACTAAAAGTGATAATTTTCCTTTAAATTGTCCATAGGTGATCGGGGTAAAATGCAACACAAGTAAATTTGAACAATCCAAATTTATAAACGAAATCTATTTGTTACGATGTTTATTACTATCCAACAACTAAAGGTAGGTATAATATCGGATTCCATCTCCAGATGGAATAGCGCTATTGGCTAATGCTGAACGACGGCTAGTTGGGCAACGAAAAGTGAATTTTAATATGTTTATGAAATGTTCTGCATTAACAAAATTCTAAATAAAATATTTCCTTCTCTTTGCTTTACATTCCATCATTACAGTGGCAAGTTGTACTCTAGATATTTAGAATTATAAGCACGTATATAATTTATTCAGATTTACGTCACGATTTTAGAGATTAGAAAAACATTACGTCAGCAGGGGGTATATTGTAACAGCTATTATAGAGTAAGATTCAACAGTTGTTGCAAGTTAGATGCAACATTTTTGCCGTATTATTGTCCTAAAGATTTTCCTTCTGTAACTTCAATGGATGGTCACGTAGCCTCTGGTCTTGGTTTAGGATAAGTAGGTTCCTGATATCGCCGTTGAACGTTGAAGTGGTCATGTAAGACTTCATAAATAACTATAATATCTCCTTTGAATCTTCGTTTTAACATAAAATAAAGATTTAGATACTACAACCGTTTAGTGTGGAACTGTTATTATTGTGTCTAAGTGAGAAGAGTATATTAGAAACAAAATTTGGCCAAGAACGGAGCCTTATGGTACTCCGGACAGAACTTTATGATCAGAAGAGTGGTCAGAGCACACGCGTATTGAGAATGAGCTATTGGTTAAATACGCTTCAATCCAGGAGTTTAAAGAGCCATAAATACCCAGATAATCCAACTTTAGGACTAGTATTATTAGTAGTATTATATTATTTCGGTAATCTGAATTATAAAGGAGTTTCTATTAGAAAAATTGCAAATAACTCGGTATCCATTACTCAACGTTATCCACATTGAAAATTTGGAAATATTGTTTGAAATTCGAAGATGCAAATATTAGAAAAATATTTACGAAAATAAAAGAACATATTTTAGTTAAATACAGAATTTTCTATCAAACTAAAAAACCACTAATGATTTTTAGTTAATTTTTCATGTATATTTATATTTATTGCATATTATATAGTGTTTTTGGGGCAAACTTTAGAAGTTTGCCTTGCATACACTTTGAGTATTTAATTTGAATATTTCTGGTTTCCTGTTTTTTATTATTTTACACTTGGTGGAATATCAAAAGAAACTACAATGATTATACATTCAAATATCTTAACTCGAAAATTAAAAGTGTCTAAAGTGAATCAAAATCGTGGCTAAATCTATATTTCACGATGATTAATAAGTCCGATACAATTTTATTTGTAACAAGACGAAATAAATGTTTTAAATAAAGTTATAATTTTAACAGAACCATGGTATTTAATTATTTAATATATATCCATAGGTATACAGACTTATTTATCATAGAATACATTTTTTACTACTAACATGAGAAAACCTTATTATTTACCTCATTTGTGTAATGAGAAGTAGTTCATTATTGACCTAGGTAAATAATAATTCATTATTTACCTAGGTTAATAATAAATTGTATTGAAACTCATTTGTTTGACATTTCACGCATCAGTTTGACATTTCACCTACTTGATATTTCGATATGTTTGAGTAATATGGGAAATGTCTGATTTTAAAATGAAAATAAGATCTTCTGGTGTTAATTCGGCTATTAGTAGTAAAAAAAATACTATATATACTTCGGTTGAGAAGGCCATTATTTACCTCGAAAATTATATCTTTCGGCGCTACGCGCCTCGGGATATAAAATTTCTCGGTCAATAATAGCTCACTTCTCAACCTAGGTATATAATATACTATTCTTTTAAGTGATAGCAACGAAATAAGGTGATAAAAAAATAAGTTTATATTGTAATTTATTGATTTTACTTAAATTCTAAACTTATAAACAAATTACCAAATGCATTACTTATAAAAATTATTTTTGCACCCATTAAGTTATTTTTCATGATTGTGGTTTATTTAACTGAAATTTTAAAATTGTTTAAAACATTTACGTAAAACTTTGTCTGTTATCCAGCCTTGATATTGTTGGAAAATATCAAACACGAAAGCGGTTACAATTGATTCAAAAGTGTTGCCAGATATAATTTACCTGCAACTTTATACCTACTAGATCTTCTAGTAAGTTTATTTAAGTCTACTTACATTTTGCTAAATTTTACTATACGTTTTTTATACACCACCGAAAATATTTTGTAGAATCCTAATATTTTTATTTACTAACGTGAAGATATTACATTAAAATATTCAGGTCATAAAGGAAGTCTTCCCTTATCGTGGCTTATAAACAAGGCAATATTTTAAAGGGGCTTTTATCTTCCCGAAATCTAAAAACATAACTAATAGCTGTTTATTAAAAAGATAGTATAGGAATAAAAAACCGCTCTCCCTGGCAATTCTCGGCTATCCGTCATCAGAATATTTTTTATCTGCTGTCAACTGAAACATAAAACACTGGAAGATAAAGTGGAGTAGTTTCCTCTAGAGAGCTCTAGTGGACGGTTTCGAACCTGATATAGATGGGATATATGCCCTTCGCTTTCCCGTGTACCCTGGCTATTTGTGCTGCTGGCTGCCCGTGCCGATATGTCAAAACTTATATGTACTTTTGACGACAACTCATTTTATATGTCACATTTCATATAAACTTTTATTTTATATGATGTAAAAGCTTTTGCATCATTTAGGGTGACATTTGGCCTCGTGATTTAAATTAAATATAAAATTAGGTATTTATATATTTTTCACACTTACTTTTTGAAACTAATACGGCATAGAATAATATGTACAATACAATGTGTTCATTCATTGCAGGGCAGTACTTCAAAATATAATTTTTGGCTGGTTGAAATAAAAAACTTCCCCTATTCATTATAGTGCTTACTTTTAACTTTTAACAAGAATTCTTTCATGAATTATTATTATTAGTTGTTAAAGTATGCTGTTGTTATTAGTAGCATTAATAAGTTACAATAATTAGATACAATTAGGAAATGGAAAATTTGGAAATAATTTGCTGACAAGTTAACCCTTATATGTTTTGTAATTTTTAATGTAACTTGTATTATCTACGTGCGTAATTATGTTGAAAATTAATTAATTTTAGACTGGATATAATCATTTTCCTCTCTTGTAACTTGTGTTTGTGAATGAAAATATTCTCCGTTGGAATGAATTTAGTTGGAAGTTGGAATATTGCTGCAACAAAACATAAAAAAATGCGTAAAATGTCTGGCAAAGGTCTACAACTGGCTTTCAACTGTAACTTAGATTTTGTCGACCAAGACCAGGAGGAAGATTTGAGAGTTGCAGCGAGGGGCTGTGTAGGAGCTGATGTTGGGCGATGTTGAAGATGAATACCAACAGTCTGATTATATGGTGGATTCACAATTAGAGGAGTTACAAGACTTTTCAGGGAGAGGGAGTGAGAAAAAAGGAGAAAAAGAGGAAATCAGATTATGAAAATAAGAAAACAGCTCCACATATTCTACAGTTCTTTAGAAGATGAGGAGAAAAGCGAAGATATAAGATCTTAATAAAGCTAATAGAACTAATGAAGAAATGGACGAAGAACCGGAAGAACCCACTGAAACAACAAATGTTTATGAAGCAGATAAAGTTGAGAAAAGGGGGCAAAGCAAAAAAAAAAGAAGAAGAAAACCGTCCCGAAACGATTTTGTTGCTGTATAGGTATAGGAAGAGCATATTATTTTTGTTTTGAAATTAAGTGTATTATATTTTGTTGTGAGAATGTATGTTTTTGTTATTTACCTAATTCTATTCAATAGAAATAATTTTTTGTTTTTCCATAAAGAGTATTGTTTCGTTATGTAAGTAATAAAATTTAAATATAAATAAAATTTAAAATCGACTTTGCTTTTTTAGATATAATAAAATCGTAAGCCTAATCTTGGTATCTATTAGGGTGTGTTGGTGTCGTTGGCAATAGATCTTTTTAATCGGACTTGTCAAAACCAGAAATGTAGTCAATACTCATTTCATTTTAATACAATACATTTTAAAATAAATTTCCAATTTTTCGGATCGTCGAAAATTTTCCAAATTTTTCTAGAAATTATTCCGGTCTTTGAAACACTAATCACGACACAATATGAATTTTTATTTATTTTCTTCTGTGAATGTTTTACTCAAAAGGTGAAAAGCATAATACATTTTTAACATCCTTGAAACAAAATTATTTTAAAAATATTAGGCAATACATGCTGAGTGAGACACCTTGTATAGTTTCACTTGTCATTAGCAAAATGGGGTTTTTGTAATTCGCATAAGCAATCGCCAGTGCCTACGTAGTTAACGTTAACCCTCAAGGAAGCTCTAGTGGCAAGTCCATATATGACTTATGAGATTTATGATTATTTGCGGCCAGACAGACCGGGAGTTAATCGTGAGGGTGACAGCAGAACCGCTGCCACATTATGCCCACTCTGGCCACAGACGTCGCTCACCTCCCCTAAAACTAAAAGAATTGCTTTTATGTATCTAGCTCGGCTACTCAAAGTTTATAACAGTCCTTATCTGTATTATATGTGGCTAAATTTCTTAGTATGAACTCTACGATAACCCATAAGCGTTTTCAATTTGAATGTATATTTTTTTATCCTCCTAGATAAATGTATGTACTGGGTCTTTCCTACAAAATTATACCCTCCTTATCTTGGACATTTATTACATTTCATTTTCTCGGACTAGTCTTAAATGGAAATGTACCACTACTTATCTCCTATTGAAGGAATAGAGGCAAGATATTTTTTTCTAAATAAACTATCCCACATATTTTATTAGAACATTATCTCTCGAACACAGAGTTTCAGGAGTCTGTCTCTAGCAGTAAGACTAAAAAACGTGCAGTTAAAAAAGCACACGTATTAAAAATTATAAAATTTCTACTTCGACCTTTGTATATAGTATCCCTGTTGTACTTTTAATGTAAGTCTTTTCTTTTTTTAGCAGTTTTAATCAGCCTCGGTACGTATGACAATGAAACTATTTCCCTATGACTAAAAATCTTGACATTGACTGTTGAGCCACAAAGAATGTATCCTGCTAGATATTTTCATCTTCTATTTGATAGAGCAAGCAAAAGTTTCTTTCCAATTTACGTATGTGCTTTTTCTCTTCAAAATTATGCTTTTATTCTTCAGTATTCTATTTTTAAAAACATGATACTGTTTTTTAAATATTTTTTAAACACGTTTTAAAAAATTAAATTAAAAACGCATAAACTAGACAACCCCCCCCCCCAAATCCAAAGCCACAGACTGACCAGAAGGGGATTAAACATTGAAAAAAGGCAAACAAGCACCCCATACATACCGACATTGCCAGTGCCGGAGTTGGGGATCGAACCCAGCCAATAATAGAAATCCTGCCACAACACACTCTAGCCCATTGCGCTACCAAGGTGGTTAAAATAAGTACCTAGAAACTATACTATTAAAATCTGTAAAAATATGTAGGGTGTAACATTAAAAAAAAATGTCGATGATGTCAAATGTTGAAAACATTAAACAAGATGAAAATTTTTGTATTTTCATTGACTGTTTGCTTTTTCTTTCTCTTATATACCTAGTTTTGTGAATTAGATATTTATAGAAGTAACTTTAAATATAATTTTAACTTTATGTATATTCTATGTTTTACTAGTTTGATTAAAGTTTAGTTAAAAAATCGTTAGTGCCATCCAAGTAGCTAATTCCGTGGAAACAAAAGATGTAACGATTAAATTTTGTAAAAGTTTATAGATTAAAATAACGAAGTATTTTAACATAGTAAAATAGGAAGAGTTAAATATTACAGTAAAGTATAATAATATTGTAATATTTTATATTACTTTACATTATTTTACATGTAATATTTTATTTTTATGGAGGATAATGAATAACTTATTTAAAAGAAAACCTCTTTAAAATGCAATATATTAATGTCTGCATTCAATACTTCATGGTATTTTAAAATATGGTTACGGTCGGTAACGTATCCGGTTCATTTGTAAGCCTAGTGGGTAAATTATAAGCTTTAAACTGCATACGTGAAAATGTTCAGAACAGCTTATAAATGGTTTCTCGGTGAATTGCGAAATACATACCGGTCAACGTCGAGCAAGTAAAACCGCTGTTAAATTTACTGCAAGGTGAATATAAAGAAAATACTCACAATTTATTTATACATTAGTTAGTAATTTAATTAGTTGCGTATATGACTATATATATCATACATCAATATTCGTGTAATTTTTTATTACGTGAAAGCGATAGAATATACTTTCGCTAATATAGATTCAATTTCAGCTTGTATAATAATTACAAATCAGAGGATTAACAACAACAAACACATACACAATATAATAGCTCGAAAAGTAGTAATTACTTATAGTGAGCTTTTCAGTGTGTGGTACATAGCACAATAATAAAAGTATGAACCGGTCCAGAACGTGCTTACATATATATACCTACACTTATGACAGTAGGATGATCTTTGCACTACAGATTTAACCAAAGATATCCTTATCTCTGGTACTGCTAATATCTTATCATTATTCCTAGTGGAATAACAGTATGAAATATACTCCTTATTCGTCCTTTTTTTTCTGGTCTAAAATGAGACTCAGACAATATAATTGTCTAATATCAAGAACATTCGCCAATTTATAGAACTCATTACTAAGATATGTAATTTTCTTATTATATATGATTTTAAGCACCCATTTTTGTATTATTTCCAATATTTTTATTTTAGTACTATAAGCCCCTCCCCAAGCAATGATGCCATACCTAAATTGATAATCTTCAAGTGCATAGTAGATGATCATAAATAAGGTGCTGTATATATCTAGAATTTTTAAGATACTTGATTTTGGTAATAAGCTCCTTATTTTAACTATTAATTTATTTATATGAACTTTCCATGATAAAGTACTGTCAATATGTAATCCAAAGTATTTTATATCATTAACTTGCGAAATTTCAATGATGGTTCCTTCACTCTTTATCTTAAGTGAGATTTTATTTGGCAATTTAGTTTTACTGTCCGCCAAATGGAGAAATGTAGTTTTATTAAAGTCAATCGTTAACAGGTCTCGAGTCAAACGAATCTTTAATATTTTTAAATAATGAATAAATGAACACTTAAAATTACACATCCACTTCTGAAAATACAATTTTTTTTCTATTGTCAAAAAGTGACTGATAACTGATATTTTATACAAATGTTCTGAAACTCAGGGGTACATATAAGCCGATTAGCGGTACATAGTTTGTTGGCGAGGAAATGCAAATACCCAATTCAACAAAAATATCTATACGTTAGAAAATGTCCTGGTAGTCGTCATATATATGAGAACCAATGAGAATCTTGAATGAAAAGTAACACCATTTTTCTTATCCAGCAATAAAAGTTATTTCTACTTTTCTAAATTTCTATAACATGTGTGGAAGTAATAAAAAAGAAACAATTATCTCGACGCACTCTGTGATAAGAATAGAACTGTTTTAATTATTTAATGCGTTTTAAATAGCGAAACTGCGGGGATAATTATAAATTAAGCCACGCCTCAGTCTAATCTCAAATACATAAAAAGCAAATAAGACGTGTTGCTCCCCAGGCTCCTTTAATTATTTTAAAAATAAACGTAAATTTACTTTTATTTTTAGCCACAATGGGAATTAACGGCAAACGTGTTTTTTGGTAGATTTTAGAATTATATCCGGATTTGGGGTAAAACGCAGATGATACTGAGAGGTTCGAAAAAAGCAAATTCTTTTTTTCCGTTTTTTTTTCAACTTTTGTAAGAAATTAAAATTTTTCAAAACTGTTTTAAAAACAGAAAATGTGTTTACGAAAAAACATTAGATTAGTAAAATGTTATTTAGGAAAACCGTTATTTATTTTAGGCAGTAGATAAAATCATTTTATCTATTTGTAAGTATAGTTATCTATAGGTACTTGGTATTATTTAAAATGTAGCTTTCATTGAATTAAATTATTATTTTATTTTTATTTTTAAATTTAAGTTTACCATAAATTATTTAATATCATGTTTAACACAGTTCAAAAATTGTCTTTACAACTTGAAACACTTTATACTCAGTTGTTTCTTTCTTCATTCACTGTATGTTTGAAAAATAAATATACATTTTTGTATCATTAGACTTTATATAAATTTAAGCATACTAGTTGTAGTGGCGGTCGTTTTTTTGGCCACCCGTTTTAATCGTGTGGGGTTTTTAAGTAACTGATATAACTCATAACAATTTAATCCACTGATTAAACACTAGACTAAAGCGTTTGGAAGAGAATAGGTACGATTTTGTCGAACACGGATGTTACAGCTTATGTAGTCTTAAACAGACTAACTGAACACCCGCCATTAATTCACCAATCTGATTTATATGCGTTCTCCTATGAAATATTACCCTATAAATTTATATTCTCACTCGGGCTTCATTCACACATGTGATTCGGTACTCGATAATTTTTTTGCCCTGTACTTCATCATAGATATTTACTAAAAAAAATATCGAAGATTAGAAAAATAAATAACACATTTAATAACGATTCTAATTCACTCTCAGAATGGTAAAAATAAATCCAACTGAAGGTCTTCCAAAACGTACATTGACAGACATATAATGTTAAATGTAAATACCGACTTATGAAGAAAATAGCTTTGCGGTTGGAAAATTTAAGAGAAAAAATAATAGGTATATAATTGGCAAAGTATAAGAATAATGAAACCAACTTTGATGTTAAAATATTTCTGAAAGGCTGGTTTTGGTTAAAGATAAAATACAGAAATTTTTTTTATATTATTCTGACAGATAATCGAATAATTTTTCAAAAAAATAAATGGTTTGAACTTGCTTTGAATCTGTTTTTAAATTTATCAGTAAGCTGCATAACTTTCCAAATCTTATTGTACCGGGTGTCCAAATAAGAATGGACGTCGGCCATATTTTAAGAATAGTACATCGTAGAGCATCGGGGAAAACAATTTTACTGAAAAAGTGGACCAGAAAAAGTGCAGGAAATTATTTTCAAGTTCCTATATCCACCGTTAGAGGCGAAACATGCATAGCCAACTTGAAAAACTTAACAAAAACTATAATAAAAGTATTTCTTGTATACCTCAACTAAGGAAAATTAAAAAAAAAATGTTGGCTATGCATGTTTCGCCTCTAACGGCAGAAATAGGAACTTGAAAATAATTTCCAGCATTTTTTCTGGTCCACTTTTGCAGTAAAAATTTACTTTGACTCTAAAAGTTTACTTTGATATCATACTTATGTGATCTTTATTTGAATACTTTCTATTTTACTGTTTTTTATCATTTACAGGTGGCGTATTCATAAAGGAAGTTTTGCTGAATCTTATTGTTCATAGTTCTGAAGGACGACATTCTTTTGGTTCGGATGAGCTGATAATCATGTCTATTAAAAAAGGTATTGTATTTAAACCGAAAGTAAAATTAAGTTTCATCCATGTGTAATTGTTATATCACTTATATCTCACATTTTGCGTTAAAAATCTTTTTTTCTCACAAAAACAAATAAGTGCTAATTGTTGCTAATTACATTCTAGAAATTGAAAATAAAAAAAAAATTAAAAACACAACATAATTTAGACAACCATCAAAACCAAACACAAAAGGTGTCCGAAAGGAGTACCCATTGAAAAATCGCAAACAAACACCACATACCCACCGACATTGCCAGTGACGGAGCTGGGGATCGAACCCAGACTATAATAGGCAGTGGGACCGAGAAATACTGCCACAACACGCTCTAGCCATTAATTGTTCTAGCGAGGCGCTAAATAATAATGATAATGATTAATAATAATGACGTATAGTAATATAAAATATGGTAATAATGACCATATTTGATTATTTAGATTTGTACCAAAAGTATACGTTAAGTTCCTTATTTTAAACTTGGCACACTATAATTTATAGATTTGGATAAAGCGTTTTCTCACGAAAAACTAAATAGATAACTATATCCCCATCATGCTTTATAAAAATATGAATTCCTTGTAAAAAATGAATGAATAAGTACGCTTTACTTTTCCGATATCTTCAAGTTAGTTAGTCCTTGGTCCATATATAACCATCCAAATATTATTTGTTTATTTATTTATTTATTATTTTAACTACATCCAACAGGCCTAAACCCAATTATAGGAGTATATCAAATACATCATTGTAGGTATTAACTTATTAATAACATTAGACATTTAACAGAAGAGTAAAATACATAAAAAGAAATTAAAGTAACATTATATTATAATCTAACAGCGAACAGAAACACCATTAGCAAATGATTAATTAGGAAGTAAACTAAAGATATTGGTTCTATATTTTTTCATGGTAATATGAAAAATATCAATATCAATAAACCTGTTAAAATTACTGCCTATGCCATAGTGTTTAAGAGTTTAAGGGACAATGAAAATAGTGTTGGGAATTTGGTATAGGAAAATAAAATGTTTGGTGTGTTCTTGAAACAATTCTAGGAATGTTGGAACAAATCTTAATTATTCAGAAGAATCAATTAAATTATGAATAATTTTATATAAAAATAATATACTTTCAATGTTCCATTGCTTTCGAAGAGAAAAAAGTTAAACTCATTAAGTAATAGTAGATAATCATAATTTCTGACACAATAAGCGTTATGCTTTCTAAAAAATATATACTTTAATAATTTCCTCTGTTCAGATTCAATTAAATCGATTCCGAACTGAGACATAATATTCTAACTTGCTTCTGACAAGTGCAAAATAAAGCATACAGATAGCATGAATAGATGTAAATTAAGTACTACGAATAATGAGTCTTCAAACTAGTTTTTGTAATACTTTCATTGTGAGTTGAAAAAGTTAATTTGTGGTCAAATATAACTCCCAGGTCGCACTTTTCAAATGTGCGACTAAGTAACGCATTATTATGTCATTATTATAGAGAAATCATAAATTTGTATTACGATGTATACGTATATTGTATGGTGAGCCGGTGGCTCAGGGTTTAGTGTCTCGATAGCTCAACCCAGAGGTCATGAGTTCAAATCCCCATTCCACCATACAATCATCCTGGCCATGGCCTAGGATGAGACGAATGTGAACTTGGTGTTAATGTGAGAGATTAAAATCAGTTGATGTTTGACCAGGTTTTCCAGGTTTCCCTCATTCCAACACTGATTGGTAGTTAGGGCTTATCAATCTGTCGTTCCTGAGAAGCAAATGCAGCCCGCGAAGCAATAATATGTCTTGTGATTAGAATGACAGGTAAAGATATTACTATTATCATTTTTTATTTTTTTTAATTATTATTATTTATTATTACATAACATAAGTATATAATATTTATTTGAGTACCTATCTAAAATAACTTTTTCGGAGAAAGTATGTGTAAGAATTATTTCGTAAAACGCGGTGGCATCATTTAATTTGTTGTATCCTCCCTACAATTCACGGTCTGTTAAATATTTTGATGTTTCGAGATTCCTAATTTGTGGAATGTAGGCGAAACCACATTGCGGTGTGCGGCTTGCCGACATGAAATTGCCACTTGTGATGCTGCCAGAGTCCTATGGGGGAATCCCGGAAGTTGCGAGGAAACCAGACGTGTCTAGGCCGTTTCCTCGAAGGCCCGTTCCCACGCAATGAATTCTTACATGCAAAATCATAAACACCTTTAACATGACTTATGCGAGATGTTCCATATTTTGATGCCTCCGCGCATAGTCTTGACTTCCTAATTCTCACGGTTGGTTTTGTACCAAATCCTCGAATCGTTTCCTATTTGGCTTCTACATGTGCTGAATATTTCCGCTGATATTATCTCATTATGTGCTATGAATATGTCATCAATTACTATGCACTTCTGTCTATCTGATGTCTAAGGTAATGAAATAATAGGGAGTGGTTCACGTAGTTAGACAGTAGATTTTCTGCATTCATTACTGAGGTAAACATTTGTAGGTGTTAAATACTCCATACATTTCAGTGACGATAATTACACTTTCAATAGAAGGTGATTAACGAAAATTGTCTTTATGGTTAATAACATATTATCAAAGTCTACATATATTAGAATATATGTAGACTTTAATATTATATTATCTAATCTAGGAAACGGTAACTCGGTACAGAAAAACTCAAATTACGAAAAAATTTGCTAATAATTATATCTCTACCCCTCATTCTAATCACAAGGATTAGCCATAAAGTCTAAGACTTGTGTGGGAGAGGGTCGGCATATTACATTGGTAGACCCTAACCACCATTCAGTGCTGGAATGAGGGAAACCTGAAACAGTCACATTTTTGACTAACTAAATAATCGAAAACCTAATAAATAATTCTCAAGAAGTTTTTTTAACAGAGCCAGTTATTAATCATAAAATTGGAATAAAAGATCGGAAGTTGACATTTATATTATTTAAACTTTAAAATTTAAATAAAGTGATAACTAATTTTCACTAATCAGGCGTGCTAAGGATACTATTAAAAAAATTATGTGAATAAAAGACCAGAATACTTATCGTTAAAAAGTCTAAAATAGATTACCATTTTTAGACGTTTTAGTATTTAATATCACAATCAAATCAAATAATCAATGTAGAAAAAAACTAACACAAATTTATGTCAAAATTTTAATTCTGATTATTACATAAGACATATATGTATCAAAAGAAATATAGTTCAACAGAGCAAACATAATTTTATCAGCCTCAGATGTTTTTAATAAAGAAAAGGATGTTATTAAAAATATCCTAAAAAAAACAATTTCCAGATAATTTAGTTAAAAGGATATTTTTTATAACAATTGAAGATGATCAAAATATGTACTAATAATCCAAGAATAAAAATTATTTTGTTCAAATCGCGTGAGCGTCTAAACTCGCCTTATCAGTTGCTTAATATAATCGTCGCATAGATATATATCTTAGATGAAATTTTGCGAATTATCTGATGTTTTTTTACCATATTTATGAAAAAGTAGACGGCTTTTTCATACAATTTTTCGTTACTGGCATTATTCAGAACTTTTCTATTAATATTTGCATTTGGTATCCTGTTCTGTGTTTTATTTGCTCTATTCCCCAATGTCCTAAGTTAAAATAGCTGAACCGATTGAATTTCCAAATGGAAGTATCAAATTTAACCAAATCAAGTTTTTTTTACTAGCCTGCCTTGTTTAAACGGACAAATAGAAAATCAAATTTTACGGTCTGAGCGGGAATGAATTAAACTCAAAAAGCAGCGCTGACAAGAATGGAGAGACACTTGTAATATGTAGAATTGAGAGTCGAAGCCCAGTGGCGCAACTTTAAACAATCTCAAATATACTAACGCCATTCAAAAATGTATACCTACAAAGATTTATTGAAGGATAACTAAACTAAAATATTTTAATGTCTATAATGATAGAAGTAACTAGTTTACCATTGAATTAGTGTATTAATTATAACTGCAATAGTTTCTTCGAATCTTATATGAAATAATAGTTAAAATAATAGTTAAATAGGAATATACTATTCCTGTTTCCTGCTTTTTGTTATTTTACAGGTGGTGTCATTCCAAAAGAAACTATGAATGAAGAGATTTATTAATTTTACAATGTATATAGAAAGCCAACATACACTAACAGATATTTAAATTTTAGTTAAAATCGCAGTATGACCTAACATGAAAAAAACATAAATGTTATGATATGAATGACTAAATAAGAAAAAACATATACAGCATGTCTGTTTGTAGTTGGTAGGTGTTAAGCTTATCGCGTCGATTTTTGTTCCAGAAGGTTTCATGTTTGGTGCGGAATAGTAACTTTTTATTACGGTGTGTAATTTTAGTAAGCGACATTGCAGTTACGCCACTGTAGTAAGTAAAGGCGTGAGTGCGGATGCAAAGCTACCGCTAATGTCTGCTGAAGTGGCATGATCACATCTTCGTTCCATCATCCTCCACCGAATTGAAGCTCTTTGATTGTAGGGGAATATTATGCTCCATTGTAAAAGCCTTAAATTGAATAAGTCAAACCGCGGATCTTGCATGATGACTGTGATGCGTATACAGGTTGTTTATAGTTATGTTTTAAAAAATTTTGAAGTTGTAGGTAAAATTCATACAACCTTCACATTTTATTTGAAAATTTAAATTGAATCTCTTTTAGATAATAGAACCTTGGTATTTATAAGCATTTAAATTTTCTACGTTTAAATTTTAAAATGCCAATTTGTTATACTTCTTATTACATATACTACTCAACAGTAATAATAATAATAATAATAATTATTATTATTATTATAATGGATTTATTGCCCAACAAAATAAACACTCCAATTGCAGGATAAAACAAGTAATAATACACTTGTACATAGAGTAATACAGTAGTACAATACAAAACTTTACACCAAAATTTACATCTATACCATGAAAAAATAAATTATGTCATCATTAAGTATCGTTAAAATAGTCACGTGTAATACGCAATAAGTCATTGAGACTACAGCAGTTTGTCACAATGAAGAAATATTTGGTTATCATTGTTTGACATTATATGAACTGGAGACTTGATAAGTATATTAGTTCTAGCATTACGAAAATAAAACATGCATTGATCACGAGAGCCAGGTCTAGGTACTATTATATTGAACATTTCCAATAACGCTGATGAATCCACACTACCATGAAACAGTTTAAATAAAAATGACAGGCTAGCAAGCACTCTTCTAGTATTCAACGACTGAAATATCAAATCTTTGTAAAAGTAACCCATGGCCACAACCTCTGGCTGGATACTGGTTGTCAACGCGAAATAACAAAAATTTAAGAAAGCGACGTTGAATTCTCTTCAGGTGATTAATATAAATCAGATATTGCGGATACCAAATAAGACTGCAATATTCCAGCTTCGAACGAACTAATGAAAAATAAAGGCATTTTAAAGCAGTAATATCATTAAACGATCCTGAATTTCTGATACTGAAACCCAAAGTTTTATATGCAGCATTAACTGATTTATCATCAATATGACTAGAGAATGAGAGCTTGTGATCAAGTATAACACCTAAGTCTTTTGTACTAGTGCAACGTGCCAAATTATCAGTACCAAGGGAATAGTCAAATATTACAGGCTGTTTTTTTAAGCGTAAAAGAACAAACTTCGCATTTATTTACATTAATACATAATTTATTTTTAATATACCATTCACTAATCCTACTTATAAATCCTTATAATCTTGCACAATCTTCAATACACGATATATTCCAATATAGCTTTGAGTCATCTGCAAGAAAAAAGATGATTAAAGTTCATAGATACAGTTAAATCGTTAATAAACGGGATAAAAAGAAGTGGCCCCAAGTTGGATCCTTGGGGTACTCCTGGGATTACTTGGGATAATTAGGCCACAAAATTCCTTGACTTAAAACCATTATATGAAACATATAAATTACGCTGATGAAGATATAACTCAATAAGGAGAAATAAGTCGCCACTAAAACCAAACAACTCTAATTTACACAGCAGAATGCTTATGGTTCACCTAATCAAAAGCCTTCGAGAAAGCAGTATATACCACATCAAATTGTCCCTTATTGTCAACACAGTCAGCAGCATACTGAGTAAACTCAGCTAAATTAGTTATATAGAGTAGAACGATTCGAAACAAATCCATGCTGATTGGGAGAAATGCTACTCTCAACACTATTAAAGATGTGAGTATACAAAGACATCTTGAAAACCTTTGGACAGTTGGATAAAATTGTTATGGGGCGAAATTTTTAATATCCAAAGGATTACCATTTTTTAAAATGGTAATCCTCTCGTCAGTTTCCAAGCATCAGGAAAAGTATCCGTAGACAATGCAGGATTAAACCAAATCAGTAAAGGTCTAGACAGAACCCCAGGACAAGCTTTTATTAGGAAGCTCGGAATCTGATCTTCTCCACTAGTCAACTTATTTTTTAATTTAGCAAGAAATGCACAAATCTCATTCTCGGTAAATTGAACTAGATTAATACATGACCACTACCACATGTTACATTTGAATGGTGAGAATAATCAGTGCCAAAAACACTAGAAAAATATTTTGCAAAGCTATTAAGGAACGTCAAAATGATCATCTAAGAAAACATTTTTTGGGATACGAGTGGAACCTTCTTTTGCTTTGAATAAACGACCAAAAGTTTTTCGGATCAGTCTTAAAATTAACCTGAACACTAGTTAAGTATTTAGTAAAGTATGCAACAGACATCTGGTTTTTAATAACACTTCTTAATCGGTTGACTTCATTAAAATGAAAGTTACTTTAACATTTTTTGTATTTACTATGATGATAATCTTTACACTTAATATTACTTATGATTTCAGACGTGTACCACTGAGGAAATTTGCGTTTAATTTTTTTAAATAGAGGAACAAATCAGTCAAAGTATATATTTCATCATATAAAACTTCACATGGTGAATTAATATCATTGTAATTTTTTAAATAATTCCCAATTTGTTTGAAGAAAAGCATTATAAAGTCCAGGAAAATCTGATTTTTTAAAATTATATACCTTATTGACAAGATTGGCGGGAAAGTTACAATAACTAGTTTTACATACTTTTACAAGCATCGTCAGAAAGGGATTATGGTTATCCTAACTAACTAACGGGCAGCTATCTCTAAAAACCACTCAATCCATATCAGAAATGTATAGATCCAGCATACGATCATTAGCGTCAGGGATGAAGGATGGTGCTAAATTGTTGTAGATTATTAAACCGAAAAACATTCAAAATTAAACTTGTTTTAAAATCATTCAAATCTGAAGACATAAACTGTAACATTAAAATCAAGGTAAAGTTCAAATGATTCAAGAAAAAGTTCGAGTTCAGAATTTTTAGAGTTCAGCTAATTTGCGGAGGAATATAAACTGCATAAACAAATACCAGTACGTCCGTACTGGTACGTACGTACCTCAAGTATCACCTATAACATATTATTTGTGATTTGTGGCACAGCTCTTTAATTCAACAAATATTTCTGCAAAATAAAAACAAGCAAACAAAATGTTATATAATATATATGTTCAAAATCTGTAGTATCAATCTGACACGTTTCCAAAAATTCCACTGTTCCAAAACTAGTTAAGTTGAAATATTATAATTCTTTTTTTCTTTTAGTTGTAATGTTTCATTGCGTGAAAACAATTGTGTTTTCGAATGAAAACGAAACTGTGTAGTAGACCGCCATCTTAGTAAGACTGCTTAGGAATACAATGATAGAGGCAAAATAATGATTTCAAAGTCATAGATGTAGGTTTTGCAGATATTCAAATACATTATATCATTTCTACGAGGTATATTTTCATATACATTCATCAAATTTAACAAAAAATATGTTTTAATAAACGCACAATTATTGTACTTTGATACACTGTATCATCTTTATTATAGTTATCTGAATTGGTTCATAAGTAAGTTTAGAAAGGTTATATATAGATAAATGATGTATAAAAGTTATTATTAATTTTTTGAAAAAGGAATTTATATTAGTTGATTTTTGTAACTTGAAACACAGCAAGCATGCTAATTAATAACGGAAAGTGGAATACACATCTCTGCAATTTCTTTCATATAAAATGGAGAACACCAAATAAAGCAGCAAATGCGAACATCCACAATATTACAAAAAAAAAACAATAGTTACAGTTATTGAAAGTTATCCGTGGCCACCCATTTTCAAAATTTTAATAAAAATATAATTCCTCCATAGTATCTCTAAAAATTAACCGTTTAGAATCTAAGGACACTCAATTTTTTCAACATCAAATATGAAATTAACACTTTCATGCGGAAGCAAACACAATTTTTTGAATTACAAAATGAATCAGAAAATAATCTTTTCGTATTCATTAGGTGGAATTATCAGTTGATGATTTTTGTACCACCAATACAATTCGCTCTGTATGCAGTAGGTCATCATAAATAAAATAATTCCATGAAACAGTTCGACTTAATAAAGTAAATCATTTGGATTCAATTATGGAAATATATATTTTTTATAGTGGTGCCGAACTATGTGGGTATCGTAGAGTGCGTTTCCTTTCCCAGCGGGATATTTATGTATATTTCCTTCCCTCAACAGACACATGTTTTTAAAGTACTTACTGGGGATATAAAATTCCGAAATCTCATTTTTTAGAGCAATTTCATAAAGTAAATGACACGAAACGAATACAGTTTCAGTAAATGTATTCTTATGTTTTCAGAAAATGTCACAAAAATGCTATTATTTTATATATTTTTATCGCAAGGAATGGGGGAGTACGGCTTTTAAATATCCCTTCCGATTTTATTTATGATTTATCCTCGGATAAACAGCCGAATTAAGGTGCTATGTTTTTCGAATAAACACTGAATTGCAAGACTAATGGTTTTCCCAATATTACCTCATTTCATCATCATTTTTTTCAATGGAATATATTTTAGTACTAGTTAAAAACGAGATAAACTCATGAAGCTCTAAATATATTTTCAAAACAGGACTTGCATATAGATTTTTTTTTGTAAATTAAGGCATCTTGTATATTTGTGTTACAATTAATAACGAATAATTTCACATGTACAACAATGGTAAATGTTTCTTTTGTTATACACTAGCATATTACCTGTACTTTTTTAGATGTTATCACTTACTAAATCAGTTCAGGAATGTTCGGGAATTTTTTAATTTGGTGCGTATCACATACCCCAGATATCTTTAATAACGAAAAAAATGCGTTGGCTATTTCCGATGAAACATACTTAACAACATAAATATGGCTAATAAAGGCTAAGGAGTGTAATGGAAGAGGCTGACAAACCATCGGATCGGGATTAAAATAAACTAGTTTTGAGGCACGAGCTTGGTGTTGTCACTGATTACTAATTGCCACTAATAGCGGCAGCATGTGCGTGTTACGAGAGTTTACAACTCACTTCAGGGGCAAATTCACTTGCCTACAACTCAAACGATTACGTCATAACAAGGGTAATGTTTGTTTATTCTCTATTAATTCATTAGGCATTGTCTTCCACGCTTTCTGTATCTACATCAGTAATTTTTAGGTATAATCAAACCTTGTATTTTTTCTTGTCTTCTGTTAGTGACTAGGATTTTCTTTACTCACAGCAAATTACTTATTTATGGTCAGGTAATTCAATTCTTTATATTCAAATGCCCCTACTCTTAAATATACTTCTCTTCAACATAAAGGAAGGTCAGCTAGAAATATGGAGAAAATGATCTCATAACAAATTTTCCGATACATCACATTTCTTCTTCCTCAATTTACTCATATTAAGTATCAGATAAAAGAAATTCCTTATCTTCATACGGTATGTGAAAGAAGATATATCATAGGTAAGCCTGGAGATATAGTTTTTATAAATTATAATAAAGATGATAATTAATTGTCTTGAAAAAAACAGTTCTCAAGTAGATGTTTCAAGAAATATATAGAAAACACTCTATATGCTAGTATTTCGGCTTGTTAGGCCTTTCTCAATAGAATAAATGTCTAATACTGTCTGTAGTAATAAACATTTACTCTATTGAGAAAGGCCTAACAAGCCGAAATACTAGTATATAGAGTGTTTGTTTTCTATATATTTCTTGAAACATCTAAATGATAACTGTGTTTTTTTCAAAACAATTATTTTCCACTTTCCATATTTATTATTAAAGTTTCCACTTTAATAATAAAGATGTTTACTAAGACTATTTTTTATGTAGACACTTCATGTCACGTCAAACAAATATAATACACAAAATCTAAAGGATAAAGGAGAGAATAACAAAGTGAACTATTTACTCTTCGATTAGTCAGTTAGTGATTCATCAGTTATGGCCAGATCAGATCTAGGTAATTCAAGTGAAACTTCTTGCACAAATGCAGGACTATAGTCTTGCGCTGACATTTTAGGATGGCCTACAATATATAGGCTCAGTAGACACATGATTCTGTAGTACTGTTATTATACGATCTGAATTTCATTGAAATATTTTATTGTTGCTACTCAAAAGCAAAAGAGGCAAGAGTTCCCAAACAGCAATTATTGTTATAACTACTTATGTCGTTGTTTCCTCTAGACTCTAGGGGAATACGACACGATTCCTTTGTCCAGATTACAATTTTTGTTTGTTAGATATAAGTTGTAAATACCAAGATATTTAAAAAAATAAACCGGTAATGAACAATAAACAAATGTTTTGTCATCTATCCTTAGAATATTTATGTATAAACTGCTTTAAAAATAATTTTAGAAAAAGTTACAAAAATACGCAAGTTAATGGAATTATTTAATTTTCCATTAGATACAATAATTTAAGTCTAACTTTAACCAAATTCTTCAATATAATTCAGTAGATAATATTTTCCAACATTTATTTTCGGGAATACCGATACCCCTTTAGTAGTAGATCTAGGAGCAATAATATCTTCGGTTGTGACGAAAATTAAGGATTAAATAAAACATTTATAGCTTTTTCTTCCATATATTTTAGTTTATTTTTGAAGTTGCTACTGTTTCGAGTCTTAGACAACGCGTATGTTAATACTGTTATTTAACAATTGTTTGAAAGTAGCACCTTTACCTGCTAGATATAAATTCATATGTTAATGCAAGTCATTTAAAAAGAAGTTTAAATCTGTTTTTATTTAGAATAATGTTACTAGTTGCCACAAAATGGTATACCTACCTATACTCATTTACAAACTGGTAGCGGTAATTAATATGATAAGATACCAAACTATATAAGTTACGATTGATTTTATTATTCATTATTCGTTAGCTTCCATTTTCCGGTAAATAATTTAGTTGAAAATACATAAGAATTCTTCATGAATAAATGCATAGGTAACTATAAACTTTGTTACATTGAAATAAAAATTCTATGATAATACGATTACGGAATATTTTGTAAATGAAACATTTTCGTGGGATTTTTTGATAAAAGTCTTATTTGCATAATTTTATTGCGTTTCACACTGCATAGATGGAGTCATATATTAATATACAGGGTGTTACATGACTACGGAGACACACTACGGAGTCATCAAGATTTTGACAAAATGTTGTACCTATAAATATAATGCTTTGTATACAGCGTGTTACGATATTGGCCCATATGGGCAGTAGTACGGTAAGAGAAAAGACTTAGACGAATAGTACAAGATATCAAGGTTTAAAAAAATTGAAAATGGAAAATTTATGAATTTTTAATAAACAAATCTAGTAAACAAATATGCGAAAACAAAATAAAACAGGAAAAATATTTAATAACAATTATTAAAAGTGTCTACCTAAATAATATTTTTTTAGTATTAAAGACTAGTAATTATAGCAATTTCAAAATTATGAAAACTTTAATCAAGAAGGTGCACTTAAGCGGTAATAACATTCGTGAAAACTTTTACCGCAATACATCATTTTTTTGCTTTTTTACAACATTAAAATGGCCGGTAATTATTTGTATAAAGAATATTATGATATGCTAACGGCATTAAAAGCTTGCAACAATCAGAGTGCTCAGAGATATCCACGGCGGCGGCTTCCTGACGTTGTGTTGAGAAGATTGGAAGACCGAATTTTGTTCACAGAGCGTGTTACAGTACCATGACGTATAAACGCTGGTCGTCAACGTCTACATCATGATAGTTGCTCTTGGAATTGTAACAAATAATCGCTCAAGAATCCCCCCTAATCCCTCCCTATTTCTTTTCATTTCTATTTTCCCTTTTCAGTTTATTCACCTTTTACCGGACCGATTAAATACAGAAACTGATTTACACGTTTCACAAGAACTCCCACAACTTTTGTAGAATATACCACTTAATATCCGTCAAAATATGATATTTATGCATGACGGCGCATGCCCCATTTTGATTTAAATGTTAAGGAAGATCTTAAGAATATTTTTACCGCTGACAATCCTACAGCTGATTAGGGAAATCCGGCCCCGTTCGTAGAGCCATCTCGCTCGCCAGACATTACTCTATGCGACTTCTTTCTGTGAAGTTATTTAAATTTTTTAGTGTACAGACTTAACATGGGCGAACACATTTTTTCAGACGCCCCAAGAAATGATAGGTACCACCTATCCTATGATGGGACATAGTTCAATTAGTTGAGTGAGCGACGTACAGAATTAGCAGCCGATGGCGATCATTTTAAACAGCTGCTACAATAATTTTTCGTGTTTCTTTTCTGCTCATTGATTTACAATAAAAAGTTGTACAATTTTCTATTTTGGTAAACCTCGATATCTTGAAAATTATTCATCTAATCGCAAAATGGTATATATCAGTGGCGGCTGGTGACATTTGAATAGGGGGGGGGGGCGTAGAAATAAAAAAATGCACCGTAGGCGAAAATTTTGCATATTTCAAGGTCTAACCCCTTAAAATTATAAACTAGAAATTCGCAGAGCTAAAATATTTGCTTGAAAAAGTAACTTTCGTTAGACAAATATCCTACTTTTTAATACGATTGACGGAAATCTCGACAAAAATTATTTAAAACAATATTTAAATAGGTAATTAATATTTAGAATAAAAAATTTACATATACGTTACCCCAAAAAAGCTGTAAACTAGAATTCAGGAAGCAGGAACATAACTATTTTTAGTTTTTAGATATCCGTTAGGTAATTAAAAACAATATGGCACAATCACAAACTCAAAAGTATTTTAGTTATTCAATTCATAGTTATCAAACGACACATTAAATTATTACGTAGGTAAACAAACTTCATAACAGTTATTTATAAACAAGTACACTTTCTTTCTAAAATTGAAATCAGCTCTACGGTCTTTCATAGAAATACATTTTTCCATAACTTTTTATTTGTATTTTATCTTCCAGTGGAAGATTTGCAAAATTAGCTCTAATCAAAGATTAAACATATATTCATAATTATACTACTAACAGTATTCATGTTAAGTAAAATATAAAATTGTCTTTTCACAAAAATTAAATAAGTACTTTAATAATGTTAAAAATATGTAATGTGTTTAAAATACGTTATAATGTTTAATAATGTTCGCATAGGGCCGCGAAATAATTGCGGCCAAATCTGCATAATATAAGCATATGGAAAGTATCAAGCGAGTGTAGTCGAAAAGGAGATCGGGTTGGTTGCCCCATAGTTACCTGGGCCGCGACTTAAAATGCGGCCACAAATCTGTGATCCTTTGCTCACTGTGCAGTGCCAGCGTGCTGTGATCCATTGATGGGGACTGTGGCGTTGTGAGTACAATAGCTCAAGCGCTCTGTACCACAATAAACATGTTTTAACTTTTAACATTTGGATTTAATTCATAATTATGCATTATTATCCTTTGGTATTTTTGGCGGAGGGGCGCGCGGCCATGCGGCCTTAAAAGGAGAAGCCGCCACTGGTGTATATAGTTTTTGCTCAATTTTAGGTATATTAATACCCCTATGCGCGAATATCAAAACACGCTTTATAATTCTAAGTAATTTTAGTTGATAGTCCTTAATATTTACATTTTTTCCTTCTCATCATATTTCTGAATGCTATAGACAGTCCTTCTCCACGATCGCGAGAAACCCTGTAGTTCGAAGTGCTTCTAAGCTTCATATTTAATAAAATTGCAACATTGTAAGGCAGCCATTGAGTTACATATGCATTCTTGACGTCCATAAAATTGTCATCGTAAAATTCAACAAAAACGCCCTTAGAATGTGGACCTCATTTTTGATATATGGAAAACTGGCACTTAACGTAGCCGTTCTTTCTACCTCATAAATCAGATACAGGTACTATAGACTATTCATTAATTTAATGACAATATAACGTCAACTGTTTAATACATTACATCTCCCAGACGCACTCAGTTTTTGTAAGTTGACCTTCAAGCATTATCATTTGCTTTACACATACTTAATCTAGAGACAGAGGCAAAGTGAAAAATATGCAGATCGTATAAAGGAAATCAGAAAGTTATTTATATTCTGTTCTCATCAAGTCGGAAGATTTTAGAAGAAGAAGACGAAGAAACATTTTGTAAGGCATATCCATCCTTGGATAAGTGGATGGGTGTGTTTTTTCTTTTTTTTTTTTTGAAGACTAAAGACTAACATACTATGAATGACTATGAGTTTTAATCATCTCCAGATGATGCCAACTTGATTGGTGAAATACGCGTCGAGTGCAGTATAGTGTTTTGGTGTTGGGGAAAACTACCTCAGTGATATGATTGCTCTACAAAGAAGTTCAGTATGTAAATCAAGGTGGGTCATTTATTTGTGTGCATCCTGAGATGGAGAACATCTGGGGAGAACATTTTATACACATATTTGTAAAATAACATTATTATTGAAATTTGAAGTGTTTATAAGTGTCAGTCTACATACCATTTTGTGAATAAGAAAATTTACGTTTTGAACGTGTGTCATTTTATTAAAACTTCACTTAAAATCAGTTCAAATATAAAACGCCAATTGTTCAGTTTTTCCCTGCATGTTTGTTGCTAGTTTTACATAAATTTTAATATGTGCATTGAGGATTAATTTAATTCAGTAGCGAATTAAATTAATTAAAATTAATTCAGTGATGACCCCTAAATATTTGGGGTTTTTATGTAATCATCAAATAAAAAAATATTATAAATTCAAAAAATCTCGTTTATAATAATACTAAAACATCTCTCTCTTATATAACTTTATTTTCTACCAGTCTATTATGGTTATCAGTCAGGTCTTTAGAGCCTTATAACAATTATTTTGGGTCGTAGCTGTTTTAAAGATAGGGTGAAAACGACATCTTGGCATTGTAGGGGAAGTAAAATCTGGAAAGAAAAATGCGCTAGTAATCGATTTATTTGTCTGTTTGTTGTGTACCTCGGTTATTCCTCAAAGATTAGCATACTAATAGAAACCAGAAAAATTGTAATTTAGTAATTAAAATGGTAATTGCAGTTATAAAAAACATACCTACCCCCTCGAAACAATAACTTTTCTTTATGACTTTTTAACTGTTTTAATTTCTTTTAGATGATACTTAAAAAATTAATTAATTCCGTATAATTATAATTAAGACGTTGGGACAAGCCAGGAAGAGAAATATTTCAAATTTATGTTATTTCAACTATTTTTAAATTCCGGTTTCTGTCTGCGACTACCCTACACCATTTGTCATGTAAAAAAAACCTTGTTTTTGTCGTCTTTTCGGGGTTCCAGATGTGGAATGTTAGATTCTCTTAATTTAGCTAAAATTCAGAGCAACATGCTTCGCAGACCCCATAACAATATTCTTTAAATACGCCCAGGCATAAAGATAATTAATTATTTTACATATAATTATTCATGATATACGGAATATCCCAATTTAAGAAAGCAACATTGCTAAATATTTTATGAACTCTGCAGAAAACTATGTTATTTTTCTGCTGAATGAATTTAAGAAAAAAATCGCAGACATCTTTTTTATATATAGAGCATCACCCTCTATATTTTCATCTATATCGAAACTGGACTGTTTTCTAATTTTAAATTGATGATAACAGGTATTTTATACCGTTCTAAGTATAGCCATTACTCATATCTAAATTCTATTTACTGCAATACAACAAACAGATGTTTTATATACAATAGAGGTTAGTAAAGTTCCAGGGATGTCCACAGATTTATTTAAAAAATTCAAAATATTTAGCCTATACATTTTTTTAAGAAAAATTGAACGAATGATTTTGATTGTTTTTTCGAGTTGTGAGAAAACATACAGTGTTCTTTTAAAAAATATAACACTTTTTATCAATACTTCGGAAAAACAATGGTTTTATTTATTTTTAGTAAAATTTAGACATTACCGAAATTTTCTTTAGGTACGCTGCATCTAAGAGCAGAAACTTTGAAACATCGATAGCTGGATCATTGTTACTTTTGGGGGCATGACAAAAATCCTTTTATTATTTTAATTTATTTCTCCACAAATACCATCGTGGTTCTTATTTTTTCTGAAATTTTTAATCTATTATTTTATCTTACATTATATTTCCTACCTTACAAATTATTTTAGTAAAATAAACCTCACCGTCTGCCCAATAAGTGATTTAATTTTAAAAATAACTAACCTCTGTTTTAGTTTTATAAAAGGTATTTCTTGTATAATTTCCTTTGTTGTGTATGTTACTATCCCAAATAAAATAAATATAAAATTTAACACTCTTAATTTCTGTAGGATAAAGGTGGTACTTAGGAATTAATTCTGAATGCGTTGTCGTGGGGATATGAAATAATTAACATTGTTAAATATATTTAACCGTTTCTTATTTCATCACGTCATATCCAGACATGCATATGACTTTCGATGAAATAAGACACACCGAGGGGTAAACCGCTGAAGCAATGTGGTGTACAAGCATGAGAAAATGTAAAAGCAATGCGAGCAATACTATGAAAATTCGAGCAATGTATCAAAAAAGTTAGCAATACTCGAGCAATGCAAGAAAATTGAGGAGCAATGTAAAAAGCGGCATAGAAAATATGAAGCAATGCGAAATAATAAAAGAAATAAAGCAATACCGAGAGCAATACTCATTGTCGTTACCAGCGCACAGTGTTTCTGTTAGGTATGGCAACGTCGGAAATTCTGTTCGATTTTGTTCTTGTTGGTTGGCTTTACGCATGCGTAGTTGTGTGCAACAGAAAGATGTAAGGCTAACCGCCAAATTATGTGTGTGTATCGTGATATTCCTAAGTTATGTTGTTTCCATTATTTTTGTTTTTAATGTTTGGTGGTTATGATATATGTTTGGTGGAAATGATATCAGATTGTGTTTACTAAGAAGCCCTTAATTCCTAACAGCTTCAGTTGACTTGTACTAAGTTAAAACAAAAAAATGATTAGCCCTTAATTCGGAACAGCTATAAATGATGTTACAGTTGTTTTACTGAGGAGCCCTCAATTCATAATAGCATGAGTTGCCTTGTACTTAGCCAAAACCGAGGCAAAAACAATAAGAAATCATGAGCCTTTAAATCAGAACAATTGGAAATGATGTCAGATTGTGTTGACTAAGGAGCACTTAATTCCTAATAGCATGAGTTGCCTTGTACTTAGAACCAAAATAATAAAAAATCGGGAGCCATTAATTTATAATAACTGGTAATGATGTCAGATTGTGTTTACTAAGGGGTCTTTAATTTCTAACATCCTTCAGTTGACTTGTACCAAGTTAAAACAATAAAAAATCATGAGCTCTTAATTCGGAACAACTGGAAATGATGTTAGATTATGTTTACTATGGAGCCCTTAATTCCTAATAGCATGAGTTGCCTTGTACTTAGCTAAAACAGTAAAAAATCAGGAGCCCTTAATTCGGAACAACTGGAAATGATGATAGAGTTGTTTTAACTACTAAGCCCTTTAACTACTAAGTTGTTTTACTAAGGAGCCCTTAATTCCTAATAGCATAAGGTGCCTTGTACTTAGCCAAAACAACAAAAAATCTAGAGCCCTTAATTCCTAACAGCTTCAGTTGCCTTGTTCTAAGTCAAAACAATAAAAAATCATGAGCCCTTAATTCAGAACAACTGGAGATGATATGAGAGTTGTTTCACTGAGGAGCCCTTAATTCCTAATAGAATAAGTTGCCTTGTACTTGGCCAAAACAATGAAAACATGAGCCGTTAATTCCTGATCGCTTCAGATAATCTTGTATTTATTGAAAAGAATAAAGAATCATGAGCCCTTAATTGGAAAAAAATGATGACCCCTTAATTTCAGTTAGAAAATTACGTTTGGCCGTCATAAGATGCATCTTCATGCAAGTAAAGGTGCAATGTATATGCTGCCTGAAGAGCCCTTAAAAAGCACTTAAAAGGTGTGCCGTTTTTTTAGTGATATGTTGAAAAACACATTTTATTTTATTTTGTGGTGTTGCTAAATTTACCAGAAATTTGCAGCCTCACCAATTCTGTGTAAAAGGCAAGAGGTCTTAATTTTAGATATTGACATTAAATTAGGCCTTAATGTTCTCGTAGTGTAATTCAAACTATTGTGGATCAATCATATAAAAGAAGTGATAGTAGGCATGTAGAAATTCAGAACGAAATTTACCTACAACTGGTCGGCATCTATCCGTGTGAGTAGAATAACAATATATGTTACTGAAGAGCCCGTAAATGGCCTTTAAAAGGCGAGTAGTTTTTTTTTAATCTGATGATAAACATAATTTTTACTTTGTAGTGTTGCTAAGTTTAGCTAAAATTAGCAGCACCACCAATTCTGCGTAGAAGGCAAGAGCCCTAAATTTTAAATGTGGGCATTAAGTTAGCCCTTAATTTTCACATAGTTTTCTATGAAATTTTTCTATGTGGCGGTGTTAGCTTTAGAGAGGTAATAATATTCTTCATTTCCAGAGATTTACTGCACTTTAATCTGCATCTTTAATAATAAACACCCAATTTAAGTTGCAAGTTAATTTACTGTTGTACCATACTACCATACTTTAAAAACAATGTGAGCAACTTATAAAAATACGAGCAATGTGATGCAATATACTAAGAAAATGTAGGTTTGTTTCACCAATACAGTTACCATGCACTTTCAAAGTAATACGAAGCAGTACAAAAGCAATACGAAGCAATGCAAATATTTTATAAAAATGAGAGCAATGGTGTGCAATACCATTTACTAAGAAAATATAAGCAATACATGGCACACCAGTAAAAATATGAGCAATATGTGCAAATTGAGTGAATATTGAAGCAATGAAGTTAATTTTGCTGAAATACTGAGCAATAATGCAATTGGTGTACAAAATTCATGTCTGCGGTTTACCCCTCGAGACACACGTAAGTTCGGAGATCGTCGAAATGAATTCTAAGCTATCAATAATATCAGTCATATTGAACATATTTGCGTATCTGTTACTTGAAACCATTTTTGGTATTTCAAATTAATAATTTTTTGCAACTGTGCAGTCAAATAAAATATGAGTTGCCTGTAACTTTTCATAAAATTTTGATATAAATAAGTACCTATCTTCCAGAAACAAATAATGAATATTTAGTGGCATATATGACAGATAAGAAGGGAAGTCGAAGGCTATAGAATCGAGTACAGTGTACAGTCGACACGAATATGATTTTATCGCATACTTCTAACTGTCAATCAAGTTTATTGGTAAGAAAAATTGAGCGGGAATAAAATCAAATGTAACACCAAATACAAGCGCCGTGGTGATACTTTTATCTGCTTTCCATTTCAGTCGGTCGGATATTACTTAGATATTTAATTTCCATACGATTAACTCGAACCATCCGATTTCCAGTGGAGTCGAGAGCAGCTTAGGCCGCATTAGGATCGTTTCATCGTTACGTAATGTTGTTATGTGTTATTGTGTCTAAATGGTGGATATTTGAATGTTAGAATGCGCCGCAGAAACAGAATGGGAAAGCTGCGGGGCTTAAAAAATTATGCGGGAAAGCTTTTAGACGAGATACTTGTCACGTCGCTAGAGGTCCTAGATCTACTTGTGTTTATGGTATCACTTGCTAGTCCATTTCCCAAATTAAATTGGACAAACTAAAAAATAACTGAACCGTTACAGTGCGGCTACTATATCAACACCGGTTTTATATTTCCGCATTCCCACAAAATTCCGTCAGACTTTTACTTTTTTAAATTATTAATTGCGTATGCTGTTTAACTCTACTGATATTTACAAAATAATTAGGTATTACAAAAATCTTCTAATTAATTTTGGTAATACTTCGACAAAATATGTTGTCTATTAAAAACTTGAAAGGTCTGTAGCAACCCGGTATATTTAATTAATAATGCCCAAAAATTTTTCAAAAGTTCAGGGTGCCTGCTTATATCGTCGACCTTTTTAAATATATATTATTTTAAAATGTAGATACTGCACGCAGTAAACACGTAGACAAACACCCTGTACCCAAAGACACGCCAGTGCCGGAGCGGGAGATCGAACCTAGACCGTCAAGGACAGTGTGACTGCGACAAGCTGCCTCAACACGTTTTAGGGCACTGTGCCTCCGTAGCGGTTTATAAAAAACATATTCTAACATTTATTTATTTGGAGATGGCGAAAACAACTACTCCACGGGCAATATGCCCCGACTGGCGTTGCATTACATCAACATCTCCATGGATGTCGCCACATCCTTCATCAAGACTAAATACCAGACAATGACCGGTTTCGATCTTGTTATGATCTCATCAGATTGCCATAGGTATCGGAATCGATCAATGATCTGGCGACGTGATTGCCTAAGGGGCATAGTGAATGTTTGTAGTGGCGAGATACAGTGAAATACACAGTGTCTAATTAACAGACATCTCGGCATCTCCAAATAAATAAATAAGTAGGATTGTCTTCCTCAATGACAATAGAGGTCGCTGTAATGACATCTGCAGAAAAGCAGATCGTTATCTGTCTGTCAATTAGACAATAATTGTCAGACAGATAGTAGCAAAGACCGAAAGAGGGCACTACTTAGGCAATCACGTCTCCAGATCATTCATCGATTCCGATACCTATAACAATCTGATGAGATCATAACAAGATCGAAACCGGTCATTGTCTGGTATTTGGTCTTGATGAAGGATGTGGCGACATCCATGGAGATGTTGATGTAGTGCAACGCCAGTCGGGGCATATTGTCCGTGGAGTAGTTGTTTTCGGCATCTCCAAATAAATAAATAAGTAGAATTGTCTTCCTCAAAGACAATAGAGGTCGCTGTAATGACATCTGCAGAAAAGCAGATCGTTATCTGTCTGTCAATTAGACAATAATTGTCAGACAGATAGTAGCAAAGACCGAAAGAGGGCACTACTTAGGCAATCACGTCGCCAGATCATTCATCGATTCCGATACCTATGGCAATCTGATGAGATCATAACAAGATCGAAACCGGTCATTGTCTGGTATTTGGTCTTGATGAAGGATGGTGGCGACATCCATGGAGATGTTGATGTAATGCAACGCCAGTCGGGGCATATTGTCCGTGGAGTAGTTGTTTTCGGCATCTCCAAATAAATAAATAAGTAGAATTGTCTTCCTCAAAGACAATAGAGGTTACTGTAATGGCATCTGCAGAAAAGCAGATCGTTATCTGTCTGTCAGTTAGACAATAATTGTCAGACAGATAGTAGCAAAGACCGAAAGAGGTCACTACGTTGTATTTCACTGTATCTCGCCACTACAAATATTATAACATTATTACTATAGTGAAATAGTCACAAACAATGGTAAGCTACTTTACATTATACAATATATGTAGGTATATAAAATTAATATAATTTGTTATAATATCTACAGCTACTTCTTTTAACTCTGAACTACACAATCCTTTGTTATAATTACTACCACATACGCCTTACCCAAACCGCCATTTCCTTCAAACTAGAAAATATTGTTATTATAAGCATCTTGAAATTTATTATTTAGTGTAGAATATTCTAATATCTATGAAAAATTATGTAAAGGCAATTATACGGTAATTGTCATAGATACACACAACGTGTGGATATTATCATAAAGAGTAAAGAGCTCTGTGATGGTGACATAACTACCGATATTCCATTTGTCCCAGAACAAGGACTCGGAATATAGGAAACAATTATTCAGTCACATTTCAAAAAATATTTTAATTTGTTTAGATTTATCCACATCTTCCAAAAAAATGTATTTATGGTATTTTTTGAGCTATTCATTTTCTCTGATTTTCTGTTTGATAGTTCCTAATAACATTCATTCGTAGTTTTTGTTTTCTGTTTGTGTTTTTGTTAATAACTTTTATATTTGTGAGTGTTGAATAAACTTATTTACTTCTTTACAGTTAAGCATTAAATAAACTTTTTTTTAATCAATAACATAATTAAAATAGAATAACAGCGCGCGCCACTGCTCTGTAACTTTATACATGTCTCATAAGTTATAAGGATGTTTTAACACTGACGTAGTTTTCCACATAATACCAAAACACTATACTGCACTCGACGCGCATTTCTCCAGCCAAGTTGGCATCATCTGGAGATGATTAAAACCGTTTTAATTATCTCCAGATAATGCCAACTTGGATGGCGAAACGTGCGTCGAGTACAGTATAGTGTTTTGGTATTATGTGGAAAACTACGTCAGTGTTATCTTCACACCAATGGTTCCAACCCCTTTCAAGTATGTTTTAATAAAAAAAATTACTACTTTTTCTATAATATTTATACAATTTATCCTTATCTATATAACTACATTGATCGTATAATGTAATAATTTTATTTACAAACAATTTTCTGCATGTACCTGCACTTTGTTTTTTCATTCAACTTTAACAAGGCGGGTCATTCGACCAGCTTTATCTAATTGCTTTAGTAATAGCGATTGTAATTCCAGTTTGATATCATTTATATTTAACTAACATCACTGAACTTATAATATATCGGTATATTATAGTTTCCGTTGCCCGTTTATTAAGTTATTTAGGGATCTATTTGATGGTTAATTTTAAACTCCCTCGCCCCAAGAACCTGGCTTTATAAATTTACCATAACAATTTTTTAAAGGCAAGTCCAGATTATACGGAAAAGAGCAACGGAAACACATTCATTAATACGAGGCAGCATTTAAAATTTTATAAGCAGTATGTAGAGCACCAATATTGTCTTGTAGATTTCAGGTAGGCAATCATGTTTTCATATAAATCGACGTTCTTTATCGATAAATAGTTATTTTACACAATTGTTATCAGTATTATCAAATCAATCGTATTGCTCATTATTTTTCATTAACACCCTCAAGTTAAAAAAACAAATTTCAATCAACTGCTCGTAAAACAACAACAGCTGGTTTAATACTAAAGTATTGCTACAACAGCAGTGCCGGTAAGGTGATACACAGGAAGCGTGATTGGCTGTTGTGGATTTAGTGGCATTTCAAAATTAACTCATTAGAATTTCGGAATTTGAACCTGAAACCACTTTTTCAAATACATTTTGATTGAAATTAAAATTGAATGGGTTTTGTAAATTTACGAAAACATATATTGAAGAAAAATTACTTGGCATAAACATTATGCCAAGGCCATTAGGCCCTCTGTCACCATTCATTTTTTTTTTTTTTTTTGTTGATAGGCGGCGCGGTTACCCGCAGCACTCAGGTCTTTCGACCCATTGTGCCTGCCGCTAGTTGGGAGCTATTGGAAGAGACCCGTGCTGTGCGCATAGGCCAACACCCGTTGTAGGGGAAGCTCCCTAATGTCCTGAGGCAGAAGAAATGCTGCGCCCAGGTGTTTGTGTCTCTTGACCATGAGGCAGGCACAGCGACAGAGGATGTGAATGGAGTCCTCGTCATCGTGTCCGCAAAACCTGCACCTTCTAGTGTCACTAAGACCGATAGTGTTAAGGTGCTTGTTAAGATGTCCGTGACCTGTCAACAGTCCTGTGACAATCCTTATGCTGTTACGACTTAACGCAAGTATTGATCGAGTTGCGTTCGACCAAGGTCCTTCAATTAAGAGCCTGGCTTGTCGCAGCCCAGTCACGTTTGACCATTCTTCCTTTGATCTTACCTTGATCCAGTTTCCAATGGACCTTGCTACATAACTAGGCGGAAGCCCCAGCACTGGTTCGGGCCCTGTAAACTGTATACTTGAGCCTCTCTTAGCCAGTGCATCGGCCTCCTCATTTCCTGTTATATTATGATGACCCGGTACCCAGGTCAATTTTACCTGGTTGTTCTGTCCCAATTGGGTCAGACCATTAACACACTCTAGGACCGCCCTGGAGGTGATCCTGTAAGAGATCAAGGCACGTAAAGCTGCCTGACTGTCGGTGAATATGCTGATTAGAATATCTCCTTTTGAGATTTTCCTGAACACATGCAGAGATAGCAAACACTTCCGCCTGAAAGACCGTGACATACTTTCCCAAGGAGAAGGATAGTCTCGCCCTCGGGCGCACGCCCCGGACTCCCGCCCCTGAGCCCTGGTCTGTCTTGGACCCATCCGTAAACCAGACGAGCCCATTCGAGACCTGAGCATCAGGATTTTCGAGCCAAGCGTCCCTGTCCGGTATCTCTACTATGTAAGGTTTGAGAAACACATAAGTGGGAGATATCCTGTCACTGGGTGCGTCCAGTAGACTCCCACAAGTTCCCCAAGAATACTTGTGTGTCCACTATCGTGGCTTTTACCTAGCCACCGCCCCCACTGCTTGACCCTATAAGAGGCCCTCCTTGCCTCCCCCTCAACCACTATATGCAGTTTAGGGAGAGACAGGAGAGCCTCCAGAGCCTCTGTGGGAGCCGTGCGTATCGCTCCTGTCGTGCTTACACACGCCAGGCGTTGTAGTTGATTTAGCCGTTGCTTGATGGTAACCCGCCGGATGGCTGGCCACCATACAATCGACGCGTATACAAAGGAGGGTCTAATAACCGAGGTATAGAACCATAAGGTGGCTCTCGGATTAAGCCCCCACATTTTTCCAAAGAGCCTCTTACATGTCCAGAAGGACGCGGTGGCTCTCTGTATTTGTCTGTCTATGTGGGGTACCTATGACAACTTTTCGTCTAGGATAACTCCCAGAAATTTGACCATCTTTGAACGCTGGATGGTCTTATTGAAAATGGTTGGTGCTTTAAAACCATCCAACTTCCTTTTCTTAGTGAAGAGGACTAGATCGACCTTAGAGGGGTTAACTCTCAGCCCTTGTCCTATACACCATTCTTCTATGATTCTTAGGGCCTTTTGAGTGAGCTCACTAACTGTATTTGCAGATTTCCCTGCGATTAAGACCGTAAGGTCGTCTGCATATGCTTGAGTCATAATCCCTTCCTCATTAAGCCTGCGAAGAAGACCGTCGAGCACAAGGCTCCATAGCAAGGGGGAAAGAACCCCCCCCTGCGGGCACCCTCGGCCCACAGTCGCTCTAACTGTGACTTCATTGAGAGAGGTAGAAATCGAGCGGTTTGAAAGCATGGAATAAATCCACCTAGCTATGGTAGGTGGGAATCCGTGGTCCTCAGCCGCTGTTAGAATTGAATTGTAGGAGGTATTATCAAATGCCCCAGCTATGTCCATGAAGGTCCCGATAGCGAGCTCCTTCTGGCTAATCGTTTTCTCTATTTTGTAGACCACGGAGTGCAATGCTGTTTCCGTAGATCTACCCGTTTGGTAGGCATGCTGTGAACTATGTAATGGTATAGTCACTAGCGGGCCCTCTTTCAGAAATCTCTCTATGAGCCCTTCTTGTAGTTTCAGTAGAAACGATGTTAGGCAGATCGGTCTAAAGGCCTTCGCTTCATCATAAGAAGCTCTACCTGCTTTAGGAATGAAAACCACTCTCGCTGCTCTCCAGGGTTTTGGAATATATCCTAGAGCTAATGTTGCTATGTATAGATCACGCAGATGCTGGATAATGTATTCTGACCCTTGTTGAAAAAGAGCCGGAAATATTCCATTCATACCCGCACTCTTATATGGGGCAAAATGTTTATGGCCCATCTAATTCGCTCCACCGTGGCAACATTCGAGGCCATCCTCCAATCCATAGCTGCAACCTCTATGTGGGGAGTCCTCTGGTGTTGGATACAGCTGGAACTTTTGGCAGAACCAGGAAAGTGGAAATCCACGAGGTGCTCCAACGCCTCCTTGGTGGTGCACGTATATGCACCATTAGGAAGCCTAAGAACATCGATCCTGGGTTCGTGGTTATATTTCATGATTTTATAAATCCTAGATGTGGCAGGGGCGTCTTCAATGCTTTCGCAGAAGTCTTTCCATGCCTGTCTCTTACTTCTCCGAGTACAGCTCTTAAATCGACGTTGAGCCATTCTATATTGGTCCCAATCAAAGTTCGATTTTGTGTTCATGGCCCTGTTAAAGAGCCTGCGTGCTTCTTTCCTTGTTTCTTGGAGCTCAGAGTTCCACCATGGGACTGTATGTTTACTCCTAGTAACTTTTAGCGGGCAACTCTGTTCATATGCTCGGACCATGGCCCGGCTAAGAATATCATTGCCTTCCTCTATCTGATAGTTTGTGCGAGGCCTAGAATGAGGTCTCACATTAGCCGACAGACTTTCTTTGTAGATACCCCAATCTGTGAGTTTTGGGTTTCTATACTCTTGTGTCGTAGGGATTGTGTCTATCTCTAGACTGAAGCAGATGTAGCGATGGTCGGACATGGACACCTCCGACGAAACATGCCAGTTTTTGACCCAGTGCGAAGCCCAAGATGAGCTGACAGTGATGTCTATAACCTCTTGCCTAGCTCTTGTGACAAAGGTAGGTTTCGAGCCTCTGTTGAGCGTGTCCAACTCATTGGAGTTGATGTACTCAAAAATTGCTGTGCCTCTAAAATTGGTGTCGCTGCTCCCCCAACATGTGTGGTGAGCATTTGCGTCACACCCAATAATCAGCGGTAGACCTTGATTCTTGCACCACGTGACGAGATCCATGAACTGTCTAGATGGTGGATTTTGTGCTTCATATGGTAAGTATGCGGAGCCAACAATGAAGCTCCTACCTCCTATGTTTACTCTGATGACTACCATGTCCCTGTAACAGAAATTGGTTAGTTGAATGGCATTAACATGCTTAGCAGTATATATACAGGCTCTTGGGGTTTCCGCGTCGGAGCTCACAAATATGCGTCCCCATTTACGACTAAGACCCTTAATAGAGCCTTTGGTCACCCAAGGTTCCTGTATCATTACAATATCTGTATGCCCCACCGCGAGCTGCTGACTTATAATGGAAGTCGGTATAATTGGAGCGATGCAGTGTTGCAAGTTGCACTGCGTAAAACGTAGTAGTTTGGGGTCACAATTTACCTGTGTACCCATTTTGTTTCCGGTTGAGGGTCACTCCGAAGCCCCAGATTCCGCCCGGACCTCCGCGGAAGCGGAAGCCTCAGGCGGCTCAGCGGCCTCAGAGTTTCCCCTTTGAAACTTAGGGTCCCAAAAAGAGAACCTCGCCATACCAGCATGACCTACAAAGTTGATCCTCCGCATGGTCAAGGCTGACGCCTCATCCACCCCGAGAATCAACCTAGAGCCTTTGCCAGGTACCTCGATCGTCTGTCTTATCTTCCAGAGCCCCGTTTAGAGCTCTGGAGTAGACCGCTCGATGCGCCGAAGAATGTTGCCCTCGTCCACAGGCGCGCCCGGCACGAAGGCAACAATCTTCCTTAACTTAGGGAGGGCCGCTCCCTCCAAAGTTTGAAGGGTAGTCCCCTGGAAAGGAGACAGCCTTCTCACTTCAGAGGTGAGCCACTCCCTAGATACATCGTCGTGGCAGGTGACCATTATGATCCCCTGCTCCGTCAACCTAAATTCGTCGAAGCGTGGCAGAGAGCCCTCTAATGGGAGAGCGTCAATACCGCGCGCCAACGCAATCTCCAGACTGTTCCGTAACTCGGTCGAGAGCCTCGTAGCCGGGAAATCCTTCCCGGCTATCGCTACCCTCAAGGCCGAATTAACTTTTTAAAGGCTTGCTGAGCTGGAGATGGGGTCCCCCCTGCCTCGCGAGACCTTTTCAGGCCCCCTTTGGCGGAGGAGCTCCCCTGCTCAGTTTGCTTCTTTAAGGGGGAAGCCCCCGATGAGGAGGGACCCGCCCCTCCTTCGGCAGTTGCCAGCCTGGCCTTGCGAGCCTTCTTTTTCTCAGACCCCGAGCGATTACGTCGCCCGAGGTGAGAAGTGCCCGCGCCTTCGGCCGTAGAAGGAGCATCCACAATTTCCCCCTCTCTAGTGGGAGCCCTTGAGGAGGGCCCCGGATTGCTATTTAAGGAGGCCCCTTCAGAGGAGCTCTCCGTAGATGTTTTTGGTTTATTTTCTGGTTCCATAAAAGTCCCACGAGTACCGGGGTTATAAAGGTCCACCCCTGTAGAGCCCCGCGTGCAGGGGTAAGGCTATTTACAACAGAGTGTCGCCTGGTGCCCTGAGGGTACCGTGCAAGATACTCTTATCCTCGTATCATTCAGCCCTCGCCACGGTGACTTGGGGGAGTGTTTTTCGAACTTCCGGTCTAGATCCGCCGAGTTTGGTTTCAACAGGTCCACCTCGTGAAGGATGCAGTCCAAGACTGCATATCCTTGGTCTTTTGCCAAAGATACCCAGCGGTCTTGGGAGTATATGATTATAGAGTGTGCAATGATCAAAGATCTCTCTGTGCTAAATCCAAACTCCCCTGAGAGTCTCAGCTTTATGCTGATGGGAATTAATTCGCCTCTCTAATAGACCCGTCACCATTCATACTATTTTTACAAGTAATTTCAAAATTCTCAAAAGCAGCCAGCTGTCTGGAATTTGTTACATTCCTAATTCGTCTTAAATTGTTCCTATCTATTTTATGATTGTTCTCAAGCGCATGTTGGGCGACACTAGACTTATCTGTTCTACCATATTTTAGATGAGCCATATGTTCCTTGAATTTAGTTTGAATTGACCTTCTAGTTTGTCCAACATACTTTTGATTACAGTCTTTACAGCTAATTTTGTAAATCCCTGACTTTTCCTTAATTTCTATTTTGTCTTTTGGATTGCCTAAAAGTTGTTGTAGTTTATTTCCCGATGAATAAACCACTATACCTATATCTTTAAAAACCTTACCAAAACCACGGGTGAAACGAGGATCTTATGGAATAGATTTGAATTTCGGTTCATCCTGCAACAACCTTATTACTCTGGCTTTAAATAGGAGGGTACATGTATCTAACCCAGGTGTACCTAGATTGTACTGCTTTCTTAAGATTCAAAAACCAGAAAAGTCGGTGTGTCCCATTGTTTCATCAATTGGATCACCGACTTACCACCTATCAAAATGGTTAATAGAGAAGTAAAATGATTGTTGTTTTACCAGGTGGCGGCATTTTAAACAGGTAACATACTACTTTTTGAAAAGTATTATCTACCTAAGTGTACGGTATTAGAAACTGAATAGGGAATTGAGTATGATACCTACCAAATAAAGTATATACATACTTTTTTTATCATTTAACAAATTATAAAACATAATTATATGTAAATGTGGACAATAATAAAAATATAATGGACGGTAATAATCGAACATTCGTAAAACAGGTATTATTATCCCTATACGTTTGTTGTTATTAACATAATACTTTTTAATATTACAAGAAAAATATCCATCTATTCATGTATGTCGTCATAAATTTAATAATAATTAAAGGAAATTTTAAATAAAAAACGTAAAAATGTAGGTACCTCTTCCCTCCTTTTTCCTGTGTCCGGAAATGAAGCGCAAAAAATTCGGGGGTGATTCTACAAGAAAGTAGCTCCGTTATTTTTGAGTTTTCTAAAAACTGTTATTGGAATTTGGGACATTAATTTTTCTGGCAGAATCACCCCACGAATGTATCATTTCCGGAGACCCTGTACATAGAAAACACACAGATATACATCTTTTAAGATATCTGTAAGTACACTTAAAAATATAGAATAAATATGCTCTTAAAATATCAAACATACACACTCGAAAACATTTCAAATTTATCGGTCCAACCTAACGCAGCATTCTTCAGGAACGTTAAGGATACAGACCTATTAACAACCTCTGAATTCCGACTGTGCCTTAAGCCATAAACATTGCAGGGATCTGATAACCCGGCCCATGCAAGCCATTTGTTTGCAGGCACTGATAACGAAAAATCTACATATCCGATAGAATGAAACCCTAACTTACGTACCATTTACTTGCCATGTTAAGTTTCTTCTACTATATACTGACAACCCAGTTTACCTATACTTATTTATTAATAAGTATATCAAAAACAAATAAATGAAGTCGTTGTTCTTACGTCGCCCATATTTCCTTAGTACTGAAAAAAAAATTGACTATTTAGTCTTTGCTGCGAAGATTAAATAAATCGGAACGTTTATACTATACCAAATTCGAGTAAAATGAGTTTTAATTTCAAAAAAACATTTCATAACAAATTTTCTATAATCGTACTTTCGAAAGATCTATTTTTGTTTCAAACTAACCATTAAAAGTGTCATACTAGTGGAATAAATATATAAAATTAAACATTTAAAGTTCATATTTTGTCTCAAAATCTCAAAAAATCCCACCCCTGTTTATATATTAAAATTACATTTTATGTGAATTTCGATATTCAAAACATTTAACTCCAACTTTAGAGTTTTGAATTATTAGTATTGTTTTTACGTTAAATCAAAAGTTTACGATAAAGTATGTCCGTTGAATAGATTAAACTAAAGAAAAAGCAACCCCAAAATTACCAACCTCACACATAATACACGCTTCTGTTCTGCTTATAAGAGACGTCTTAACTCGTTCAAAAACACCATCACCATCTTTTTCTCATGATTTCACATCCAGCTATGGCGCGTGCGTTTCCGATGTTCTATATCTATCAGCAAGAGGCGACCCAACAAAGGATTTACGTCGGGGATTGTGCGGGCCAAGGTTGGTTGGGCAATTTGGTATTCTCATTGCAAGGAGGATGTCTTGAAGCAAATTGGGTAGAATAATTTCTAAAAAATTTCTGATTGCTTTACCTAGTAGAAAGTGCAAACCAATTAAACAATTCCCACTGAAACGGTAAAAAAACTGGTGGGTATTGAAACCGAGACGGCGTTATTGCGTGCGGATTTTCATTGCACCAAACAAGATCGTTATGAAAATTCTGTGTGGCACGTTTGATTATTATTTATATAAATAACCTGCTATTGTTTGAAAGTTTAATTGAAATTAACAAAATTGCTATGTTGTCTACAAAATATTCTGTTCTACACGGGCAAATTTTTACCAGTATGGTAAATGCAGTATATTGATGTACGCATGTATACTGATTTGCTTATATGGTTATAATATACCTACTGTATATTTTGAGGATGTATTTTCTGATTAATCGTTGGCTATCTCATGGTGGGATTGATCCATCAACCATTTACTTTTTGCTTAAAGGCTGATTCTCACATAACAACGCGGCGCTACTGCCGCGCCGCGCTGTTTATGTGGGAACTGTTCCATTTAATTACATGAATATTTTTTGGAGCGGCATTTGCAGCGCCGCGCCGCGCTGCTATGTGGGAATAGACTTTAATACATCAAAATTAAAGGTGCAAACCCACAGTGTGTAGCCTTGGTAAGCAAGAAACACTGTGCGTTACTTAATATAGGAACTCACGTATTATGGTTTATTTAAAGACGTTGAATGATAACTTGGCGTTTTTATTCAATGTCGCTGGTACTGTGAATACGCAGCTTTCATTCCCCCTACTCCACGTAAATATAAAAAAAGCGGAAAGTGGAAAACCATGCATCATGGGTATTCCACAATAATTTCACGCATACCATGAAAAGCGACCGTTTTTCTGGTTAATTTTTGTAAGTTCTTCTTTTGTGGTGTTTATTAAATTATCTATGGTATCCATTACTTCGATTGATTCACTAGTTAGTAAGTATATTGTAAATGTCACACCCGATATGTAACTGAAAACTACCGCAACAAAGTTACCACTTGATCAGTGGACCTTGAAAGTGGATGGGACCAAGCTGAAGGTGAATTGATTGTAGAATTTAAGGGCGTCATATATACAGAGTGAGTTTTATGTATGGAACGCCTCAATTATCTCGGAAACGGCTTGCCCGATTTTTATGAATTTTGGTTTATAAGGGTTTTGTAATATGGCCGATATTATTGCGGCATTTACATTGTTGTCAGATCTTTCGTTTTTCCGGAAATATACTGAAATTTGTTATTTCAAATGGATCACCCTATATATTTTTTTGTTTTTGAAATCTCTAAGAAATTTAGAATATTTTTCATGTAATGTTCCCTATACCTAATTGCCATAATTTCGGAGTTACAGCTACATTTGCAATATCTCCGCCGAAGTTAAAATATTACATCAGGGCGGCTATGTCTGCGACAAAAACAATTTTGACGTTTTAATAAACTATTATTGTTGGTGTTTATTGAAAGTTACAATGGACCGTTTATCTGAGAAAGAACGAATTGAGATTTTACTGATATTAGGATATGGTGATGTGCGTAGAAGTCAACAGGAAACGTGTAATATCTTTAATAATTTATATCCTAATAGAAATCCCATAACAAGATCTACTGTGAGTAAGTTGTTAAAAAAGTTTAACCAAACTGGAGCCATAAAAGATTTACCGAAATCAGGGCGTATAAAAACTGCAACAACTGAAGACAAATCTTTAGATGTTTGTGTTATGTTAGAAGAAGATCCACACTTGAGTACTAGACAAATATCCAGGGAAGTTGATATTTCTCAAACATCCATAATGAAAATTTTACATGCCAATAAATTCCATCCTTACAAAGTAAGATTGGTTCAAGAGTTGTCAGATGATGATTTCGATAGACGTGAAGAGTTTGCCGACACAATGATGGAAAAATGTTACGATCAAAATAATCCAAATTTTTTAAATAATGTTATGTTTTCCGATGAGGCCACTTTTTGTATTGATGGAAACGTAAATCGGCATAATTGCAGATACTGGTCACGTAACAATCCTCGTTGGATGAGAGAATACCACACCCAATTTCCACAAAAGATTAATGTATGGGCTGGAATAATAGGCGACAAAATAATTGGTCCTTTTTTCATTGAAGGAAACTTAAATGGTCCGGCGTATTTAAATTTATTACAGAATAATATTATACCTGAGTTGGCTCGGTTATTTCGGTTATTTCCAAATCTAAGTAAGTATTCTCAATTGCCTGTTAATTTAGAAATTTTATTATTTGAAACTTTCAGACAATAACAATGTCCCAAATAACAATATTTGGGTGCAACAAGATGGAGCTCCACCTCACTATGCGCGTGACGTGAGGCAATACCTAAACGATGTGTTTCCCAGAAGATGGATTGGAAGGCGTGGTTTTATCGAAAATATTGTTTATAAAACCAAACCTGCCAATATTCAGGAATTAAAAGATAGGATTACCACAGAGATAAGAAGAATTGAGCAGTCAGGAATGTTACAAAATGTACTGCAAAGTTTTAAACATCGCATGGCTTCTTGTATGGAAGTAAACGGACAACATTTTGAGCATCAGCTGTAACCGCCTTTACTTTATGTTTTCAAAAGATCCTATGGGATTTCTATTAGGATATAAATTATTAAAGATATTACACGTTTCCTGTTGACTTCTACGCACATCACCATATCCTAATATCATTAAAATCTCAATTCGTTCTTTCTCAGATAAACGGTCCATTGTAACTTTCAATAAACACCAACAATAATAGTTTATTAAAACGTCAAAATTGTTTTTGTCGCAGACATAGCCGCCCTGATGTAATATTTTAACTTCGGCGGAGATATTGCAAATGTAGCTGTAACTCCGAAATTATGGCAATTAAGTATAGGGAACATTACATGAAAAATATTCTAAATTTCTTAGAGATTTCAAAAACAAAAAAATATATAGGGTGATCCATTTGAAATAACAAATTTCAGTATATTTCCGGAAAAACGAAAGATCTGACAACAATGTAAATGCCACAATAATATCGGTCATATTACAAAACCCTTATAAACCAAAATTCATAAAAATCGGGCAAGCCGTTTCCGAGATAATTGAGGCGTTCCATACATAAAACTCACTCTGTATATACTTGAATAGCCGGTAATTCACATTAGTTTTCAGCTACAGGAATAACAGAAACTGTATGTAATTGTAATGATAAAGCAGTAGGTACTGATAAGTAATGTTTTCACGGGACGACACGAGACGAGGTTATAAACTAACCGCAAATTTCGTCTCGTCTCGTTTCACGGCGACGCTACTAATAATTGAAAAGTCGAAAGTTTGATTTAGACGTTATGCAAGTTTTTTCCAAGAACAAATTTCTCTAAAATGTATATACATTTTAGAGAAACTATAATTTAAGTTCAAACAAATATAGATTTCGGGGATAAGGTTTACAATTACCTACTGGTGAAATATCCTTTTCTCTAAAATATTTCGCTGTCATAAACACAGTTTTTGTTTTTAAAAAGCAGCATATAAAATGTATTTTTATTATTTTTCACATTTCTTTCTAGTTGTTTTATTTACTACAAATAATATCATGTTACTTAAAGTAGAATAATTTAAACTATTTTATTACTTAACCTCGAGATGGCGCTCGAGATGGTGCTATAATATGACCGTAACCATCCGTAACTTGACCATATTCAAATTGCACTTTTACTGGCTAATGTAAATAAACAATAACTAAATATTGCCTATAATTATTAAATGTATGTACAATAACATTCATATATTGTGAAAAAACGATTGGCATAATTTAATAAGGGTAGTGTAGGTCACGACCGAGCAACTGAAAACAAAGAGCAATATGAGCTTGTTTCCCCCTAGACTCGATTAATTTATTTCTGACGGAAGTAGCCGTAATCTTACATAAATTTTTCGTAACGTTATGAATAGTAATTGTGCGTGAAATTTCTATACGACGACATTCGTTCAAAAGCCTGATTACGCTTTTGCTTTCTGATGCCTGTTTCGTGTAATTGCTGAAACCAAGTGGCTGCCACAGCATCCCATCATGCAAAGTGAACTAAATAAATATGACGGTGTTTCTAAACGATGCCATTTGGTCTCGGGAGACCGATCCATCGTACTCCCGCGAGATAGAAACCCAAATCAATTACACCCTCAAGTAATTAGAATATGCACTGCACACTCTGTCCTCGGTGTCCTCTGTCCTCTCTTCCCCATAGGCGTCGGGCCGGTACGGTATTTTTCATGATTATACCATACCAATCCAAAAATAATTTTTTATCTTTTGCAAAATAATAATCTCATTCACTTATACAAACTAATATAAAATATACCATAAAAAGTTGTTAAATATCTTCCATAAGTGGGGTCTATTAGTTATGTCTACAGTCAACCTATAGGTACATATAGTTTTTTACCCCCTGCCACTTATTTGTTTATAAATAAAAAAAGGAAGAAAATAAGGCTGTACTTGGTTGATTACTTAGGATTGGTGTAAAAATCTCACTATTTCATTCAAAGTGGCATAGGTCTAGACCTGCAGCGAAGCTGTTTAAAGTTAAGAATATGTATTCTATATTGGAAACTTTTCTCCGTGTTGATTGTACCTGTATACAGGGCGCCCTATTTCTTGACCCGTTGCATGGGTAACTTTTTTATTAGTAGAGATACAAAAACGCTTAAATGAGCAAATTAGTGCAGTTTCGTATTAGTAATTCTACGGTAAGGCGAAAAATTATATACGGGGGAAGGTTGAAAAGTTATTGACAAAAAACGAAAAATCCAACTTTTCTATTATCCCTCGTAGCTCGTTCATTTGAAGAGTTAGAGAAAAATGCTTCACATGTTTTTTGCAGTATTTTTCATGTAAAATGACATGCACTTGCTACTTTTTAAATATCTCTTAAAATGGTTGAGAATCACAGTAAAATATATTTCTTTTAAATGTAATGGATAGGTGGCTGTGACATTAACCGAAAGTCCCCTTTTTTCCCTTTCAGATGATATAACATAGTCCATATTTATCCTTACAAAAGTAATAATAATCGTTGTTTTTAAAGAAAGTTTATTGTCACATCAAGAATGCTATGGAAATAAAACAAAAAATAAGATTCCTGATATTTTTAAAAACGTCTAGTTGGCATTTAATTATTGACAGATCATAAGTGACATTTTTAGTTTTTGTTAAGTAGTTTATTGTTTATTATTAATACTGCATACAAAATAATAGTGTTGCAAATATGTACACCAACGAAGAGAAAAATGATATGCTATTTTGTTATTATAACCAAAATCGAGATGCACAAGCTGCAGCGAATCTTTATTTTGAAACTTACATGGAACGAAGACAACCCCATCATAGAATATTTAGACAGCTGGAAAATAATATACGATTATACGGTTCTTTTTCAAAGCCTCAGGATGAAAGAAACTTCAATGAAGACACTGAAATAAATGTTTTGGCTTATGTAAATTTTAAACCTGATTCTTCAACTGCAGAAATTGCACATCACTGCAACACTTCCAAGGAAACTGTAAGAGCTATTTTAAAAGGTAACAATTTAAAGCCTTATCATTATTCCATATGCAATACTTTATATCCAGCTGATAATCAAAGAAGGATGACATTTTGTCGATGGTACATTTCAAAATGCGAAGAGGATCTAGACTTCTGGAAAAAGATTTTATTCAGTGATGAAAGTAGATTTACCAACAATGGTATTTTTAACCGCCATAATAACATAATGTGGTGCCGAGAAAATCCACATCTTGTTTCTGAAAGAAGAAATCAACGTCAATTTGGGATAAATGTGTGGTGTGGAATTTTTTGTGGCAAAATTATTGACCCATATTTTTACGAAGATAATTTGAATGCGAATAATTACCTTCATTTTCTAAGGAATACTCTAACAGAGGAATATTTAAATGAATTACCACTTCATATTTTTAGAAATCTTAAATACTTCCAACACGATGGAGCACCTGCGCATAATTCCCGCGAGGTAAAACAATATTTACATGAACAGTTTGATAATGTTATAGGAAATAGAATGGATATCGACTGGCCAGCGCGAACACCTGATTTGACCCCCTTAGATTTCTTTCTTTGGGGGTTATTGAAAGATAAAGTTTATGTGACAGCTCCTCTAGATATAGAGGAGCTGTCTAGATATAGAGGAGCTTACTATGTATCCAACAGGATGGTGGTCATTTCGAACATTTACTTCAATATAATTAATTAATTAATAATTTCTGTTCTCAAAACATTCTTTTGTTCCATAATCCATGGCATTCTTGATGTGACAATAAACTTTCTTTAAAAACAACGATTATTATTACTTTTGTAAGGATAAAATATGGACTATGTTATATCATCTGAAAGAGAAAAAAGGGGACTTTCGGTTAATGTCACAGCCACCTATCCATTACATTTAAAAAAAATATATTTTACTGTGATTCTCAACCATTTTAAGAGATATATAAAAAGTAGCAAGTGCATGTCATTTTACATGAAAAATACTGCAAAAAACATGTGAAGCATTTTTCTCTAACTCTTCAAATGAACGAGCTACGAGGGATAATAGAAAAGTTGGATTTTTCGTTTTTTGTCAATAACTTTTCAACCTTCCCCCGTATATAATTTTTCGCCTTACCGTAGAATTACTAATACGAAACTGCACTAATTTGCTCATTTAAGCGTTTTCGTATCTCTACTAATAAAAAAGTTACCCATGTAACGGGTCAAGAAATAGGGCGCCCTGTATACCCAACCGTTTTTGTTGTTTGATTAACATGTTTAATAAAATTTGCTTAACAATTTGCTAGTTACAATATTGCATCAACAAAACTAGAATCTTAATAATTGATGTTTTGATTAACTATATCACAACAAAGTAATCTTAGTCTATAGAATGGGGTGATCTAGAATTTAATTTATTGGTACCCGTAGAGGCTCATCCCCATGCAAATTTTGAAATACCGACGCCTATGCTCTCCACATTAAACGTTGTGTGGTACGTCCATTTTGCATATTATTCTTGTACGGGGTGACATCTCAAAGGACCATACAGGGTGTGATAGTATTATAAGCATAACACGTGTTCGTTAGTTTGAGTTCATTATTTTTCTTTGACCTTTTGCTTTTTTGTTTATATCTAGGTACTTATATACGTACTTTTTACACAACACGCATACAACATACAAACAACATGATAGCATAGTCATGCTGCTTGTCAGCATGACTATCCATGCATAGTCATGCTGCATCAACCAAATTATTCAGTATGTAGAATGGTAACAATGATATGCTATTATATATGGGCCCACTGACCAAAAGGTTAGATGCCGTAAAGAACATTCGGAGACAGTTCTGTATATAGATAGCACAGATATAAACATTGATTTTCGCAGGGATGCGTTGGCAAGCATCTTGACAACGCACGTCAAGATGCTTAGGATGGAAAAAACCGCAGCAGTATTAATGTGAGACGACCAAGTTAACTAATGACATTTTCCAGGTTTCCTGTTATTTTAGCACTGAATGTTAGGGCTTATCATCATAATTCTGATGATAAGACCTTCCTGAGGCAGAAATACGGCCTACTGAATAATAATATACCACTCCCTCTACCACACAAGTCTCAAACTTCCGGACTCATCCTTATGATTAGAATGAGGGTAAGAAATATTGCAATTAAAAAATGTTATATATCAAAACATTTTTTACTTGGTTTTAACTGGATTTTACTGAAGTTTCTGTTGTATTGCTATTTTACCATGTAGAGAGATATTCAACAAAAGCTACTTAAGTTCTCGCTTCTCGACACGGTAAAAAAATGGTAAAGGCAGTAAATATGAATGAATAATTATGAAATTCGGTATCCAATATTTTTCTCTCAACTACATTGAAGTAAGATAACTTAATAAAAAAACCTATTAAGTTTTCTGCTTCTAAAGCTAGAATGATAAAATCCCTGAAAATTGATTGTCTTTTGTCAACTGCATTGAGAAGAAAATTTCCTAAAACTATTGTTGTTACCTACCACTTCCTTCTGAGTCAAAAAACAAAGGAATTAAATTTGTAACTATTGGAATAACTAAGAATATTAAGTAAATATTTTATATATATATATATATAATATAAAAAATAAACTGATGATATAAAATCAAAATGTGATATTCCCCACGTTGATGGCAGTTCGGGGCTCACTGGTATATCTTGTTTACAAAGAAATTCTAAACTACAGTTAATGAGACCCATAGTTAAACATGTTTTTGAATGGTCGTGTTCTACCGCCCATGTGCCTGATTGCAACTTGCTTCAAAAGCGTGCTGCTTTCAGTGTAAAAGCCTAAAGCTCGTTTGATCTTAATATTATATGACGTACTCACACAAATAAAAGCTCTCTTCTGATTTGCCGCCTAATATACCGCAAAATCAAACAACAACGTGTATCATGTCTGCCTACTCCTCGTTTACTAAGCCATTCGTTAACGTTCTCCTTGATATATTTTCGTTAATCACTTATATACAAAATAATTGGAAGTCAGGTTATTTAATATTACCAAAATTAATTATTACTTATTAAAAAACTGCAACGAATTATTAGACATTTTATAAAGTTTTAACATCATTAACAAAACATCATCATCTAGTGTGTCAAAAGCCTTTGCAAAGTCCAAATATATTATATTAGTCTGTAATATTACTAATATATTATATTAGTAAATATTATTAAATTAGTAATTATTGAGTTATATTATTTAGTTACAAATCCATGTTGTTTTTCAGCAATTTTATTTCCCACATGTGCACTTAATCTGCTGTAAATTATTTGTTCAAAAACCTTTGCTATTGCTGAATAAACAGATATACCTATGTCTATAATTTTCAATATTTTCTTTAATACCGCTTTTATGTATAGGAGTTAACTTTTTTTATACATCAAAAGAAATGTATCTGATGCCATAGACAAATTAAAAATTACAGAGTTTGTTCTAGTAATTCCCTGCAGCCTCTGACAACATACGGTGGGATGCCATCTGGACCAGCAGCCTTTTTTTGATTTAAATTTTTTTAAAGATAATCGAATTTCTTATAAGGTAATATTACTTAAATTTAAACATCCCATTTCATTATTATTTATTTCTGTCATATCTAAATCATACTATGTGACTTTGTCCCCAAATCCCTCTACTACCCTATTACTAGCCAATGTAACACCATTTTTTTTATAATTTATTTCACTCATCATATTGACGCTTTTTATTTTCACGTAATTCCAAAATTCATTGCTATTTTGTTTATTACTTTTTTCTACATTTTTAATATAATGATCATGTGCTATCTTAATTAATAATTACATTTTTTTCTTAATTCTTTCAATTTTGCCATATGGTACAGAGAATTAGTTTTGTATTTGTGATATATATTTTTTTGTTTTATAATTTATAATTTCCAATGTGAACCAGGATCGATAATTTTGTTTCTTGCAATAGCATTTATATGTTGGAATACGTTGATCAAGAATATCATACACAACAAATGTAGGCTACACAATACACAATACGTTTGCACAATAAAAGTAGGCTCCTCCACACTGATCAACATCCGTATACTGTTCTAGAGTACTCCACTGAATGATTCTTAATTTCTGATAAAGTTGTTCAAAATCACCTCTCTTAAAATTGTACCTATTTTCTAAGTTATTATTTTGTCTTCCTTGCTGGCTAATTAAATCTAGATCGTATGCTATCAAAAGAACAGGATGATGCAAGTCTAATGGTACTAATGATTCAGTTTCCTTTTGTACTGCTTCTTTTTGTACTTATACATTGATATTACTTAAAACTAAATCTAGCGTTCGATTATTTATGTTTAGTTAGTTACGTTTAGTGTATATTGTATAGTATAGTTCAATAAAATATTGACTTGACTTTAAAAAATATGTCTCGCTTCTGAAAATAATAACAGCGGTCATACTTGGCTTAGATGTAGGGCTATAGACATTTTTGAATCTATTTTTTACCCAATCATGATTCTAACACTACACAACAAATTTTGTTTTGTAACAATTTCGATTAACTTTAACGTTCTCGTTGTTGTGTGACCGAAACTTAAGTAACAGAGTATATTTTTACCAGATCCAGTAATAAATTAATTTTGGAATTACCCAACATTTATATTTTTTCATACACGTTTATCGTTGCATTTCTTTGGTGCGTCCCGCATAAGTAAAAATAGTCAACAACAAGAACAGGTGTAATCATTATGTAATTCCATTCAAAAAACAATCCAATTTCCTTGAATTAGTTGTGACCGCCGGGCAAACGTACCCCCAACCCTAAATGTCATCAGCTGAAACCGCAGAGCACACACATAGGGAAAGACTAGAGCTTCCTATGTCCTCTTTCACCCTTCGTGGTGAACCACCACCCCAATCTCCGGTGCCATTCAAAATTCATTTCAATTTCTTAATCAACACGCCAATGTTAATTCAATTACAGATACATACAGTGCACTTCACTGAAAACGATCCAACCTATAAATAACTACAAGGCGTGTGTTCTAAATCTGGACTACTGGATTACGAAAATTTCGCACAAAAATAGGTTTGAGTACAGGGCCCTATAAAATGAAAGCGCACCGTAATTTGATTAGCAAATTTGAAAGAACGGGGTCTGTAATTGATCTTCTGAGATCAGGAAGACCAAGAATTAGTGATGCCCAATTAAAATACTAATCCGCCAATACACATCCACTAGCAATCAGTAGTGTGAATCACAACGAAAATTTTATGTAAAATTCTAAAAAATACAGAATGAAGATACTGTATCTGTAACTAATACTAGCGAACGATACCTGCAAATGTTAAGAGATTATGCAATTCCACTGTTGCATAACGACCACCAAGGAATTGACAACATGATTTTTACGTAGGATGGAGCACCACCACACATTTACCGACCATTTAAAGAATTTTTTATTTTTGATTTTCAAGATAGTGTTATAAGTAGACATTTCGTAAGTTCATGGCCACCAAAGTCATTTGGTCTTAACCCAGCGGATTACTATTACCTACACAAAATACATTACCTAATGTCATATTTCCTTTCTAATTAGAAAAATTTATTTCACCAACAATGATACTAATAAACCTTGGGTAACTACTGGTATTAGAACTTCATCTAAAAACTTAAAACTTTTATTTAATAATGTTAACGGAAGCCATGATGATATAAGTATGATGATTTATAAAATATATAAACGAATATACAGGGATATCAAAAATTATCTTGGTCAAGGGTGGTTGTGGAATGTAAAACGTGTGTCTTACTTTAAATTTTAAATAATTATGTCACTGTCACACTGACATCATCAATAACCTACAAATTTCATACCTATTTATTTCAGTTGTAAAACAATAATGAACTACAAATTATGAAATAACGGTTTTAGTAACAAGAAAAACTAAATTACAGTAATTGTTGGAAATGTCCCCCTCCTCATGCTGTGAAAAGCGTTTTGCAGCATTTCTGGCGTTATGGTTGCACATTGCTGAACAATTCTTTGTTGTAGTTCTTGCAAATTATTTACCGGAGTTGCGAAAATCTTGTTTTTTAAGTAAGGAAATATAAAATAGTCCATAATTGTCAAACAAGGTGATCTCGGAGGAAACTCAACTTCTGTATGCAAATTTATCAGCCGGTCATCAAAAAACTCGCGGACGCGGAGGAAAGCAATATTTTCTCGTGTAGTATGTGCTGTTGCACCGTCATGCTGGAAATAACCGTACACGAAGTTCATCATCGTTTAACTGTTGCACAAATTCAGCCAAAAAGTTGTGTCTGTACCTTTCTGCGTTGACGGTAAAATCGAAAAAAATTGGCCCAATTATTCTTTTGCGAGAAACTGCCATCCAAACACCAATGTTTTGAGCATGTAGTGGCGATTCAGTAAAAACATGAGGGTTATCATTGCTCCACATTCGCATATTTTGAGAATTGATGTATCCCGAAAGGTGGAACCACGCTTCGTCAGAAAAAAAAGTTAAGTCCAGAAGATCGTCATTCATTAAATTATTGACAAACCAATGGCAGTAAGCAAAGCGTCTGGGGTGGTCAAGGAAATTTAAAATCTTATGACATGTTCCATAAGAAAGTCCAATTTCCTGAGAATGACGTTTCAAAGGTTTTGCAGGCTCCTCTTCCATACGTTGACGAACGTCATTGACAACTTCTTCTGTACGAACTCTTGGTCTACCAGCACCTTTTTTATGAGTCACACAACCAGTTTCGCACACTTCAACACAATTTGTAAGGCACGCATAAAAATTGTCCGGTAATATTGCCACGTTTGGGAAGTGCTCTCGAAAATTGTCCAAACACAAACGTTGACTGTATTGCCAATTTCCATTAACTAGCACACCCGTTCGAAAATAGGCTTCAATCATGAAAATGTTGTGCTGTGTGGTAAGAGGCATGATTCAAAAACTGGATTAGAAAATTTCAGCACAATGACTTGACAGATTCTGACACAACAAAACATATTCAAAAATTTAAAGTAAGACACACATTTTACATTCCACAACCACCCTTGACCAAGATAATTTTTGATATCCCGGTAAAAAGATGTTATAAAAGCAATAAAATAATTACATAATGATTTAGGTACTTATGAGAGAAAGTATTTGGAATATAAAAATAACACCATCCAAAATGAGAATAGGAAAAACAAGAAAATTGCTTAATATACATTTTAATAGGAAGAAAATTGTAGAGCCTATAGAAAAAACGAATTGTTTTAATTATTATTTCATAAATTTCCTGCGAGAACTAAATAAAGAAATATACCTCAACAAATCCGACTATCAATTCATAATAAATTTTAATTTTCCTTCTATATTTCTAGAATAAGTTAGTGAAGCAGACATTTTCAGCATAATTCGTGCTCGTATTTAAAAGCTCGTAATCGGCAGGCATAAGAACATACGTTCAATAGCTCAATTCTATTGAAAAATAGTGTTCATTATCTGGTATCTCTAACCTATCTTATCAACCTGTCTATGAATCTTGGTATATTTCCTAATATGTTAAAATTGTCAAAAGTAATTCCTCTCTACTAAAAGGGTAATCCTTCAATTAAAGAAAATTACTCACCTATATCATTACTGTCAAGTATTTCAAAGATATTAGGAAAAGTAGTTGTTAACAGAATGGTAAAATTTTTAAGCAAATATAAAAAAATTTATGAGCCACAATACGGGTTTGTTAGGGGTAACTCAACTTGATCTGTAATTTTTTACTTTATAAACACATCATATGCACAAATACATAATAATGAAAAGGCATTAAGCTTATTTATGGACCTCAGCAAAGTTTTCTATTTACTAGCCACCAATTACTTTTATAGAAATTGGAAACTTACGGCCTCAGATTGGGTTCAGTCATAGGTATCTAACTTGTAGAATTTACTTTGTTGAAATAGACGGTAAGAGATCTGAGCAATTTTGTATATAATTATATCTCTAGTACCCTTCAAGACTCTACTCTGTCTTGGAACCACTGTTGTTTTTATTTTTTTTTAAATTATCTACCTGACATATAATATAAATAAAGTAGGTAGTAATGTTTGTTGACGACAACTCTTTAAAATTAGTGTCATTGAAAGTACTCAGTCTACTTTCAATTGTTATTGTAATCGAGTTTAGTAATAAAACTTTTACATTCAAAACATGTAATTGTGGCAATAAAGTGGCCTTCAATTAACAAGGGATGGCTTAATCGCCTTATCCTGGTTTTTCCATGTTTATGTATTTATGTGAATTACAGAAATCTCTTAGGTAGTTTTTGAGTAGGTACCTATATAAACTATAATTTAAGCAGGTAAAATATAATATCAGTTACAATTACCAAGTTAATCTGAAGGCAACTCTTTGTAAATAAGCTTGTCTACCGCACTTCTTAAAATAGGTGATAAAGTAGTTTTTAAGTCAGTGCATCTTTAATATTAAAAGTATCCTCAATATAAATAAAACAAACAAGACGGTCTTGCTAGAAGCAAAGAAATTAACTAAAGCTACTTCGAGTGTAGTAAGGATACCCCCATATCCTCCATCTGTAAACACGCCTTATAAAGTAAGGACTGAACCAAATTAGGCCAAAACAGCTATTCTCCTGGCTAAATTACAAAGCAAAATTTGGTGTATTTTGTCTAACAATGTTAGAATTCAAAATACAATGTTTTGGATTGCAACGAAAACTACGAGGAAATACTCTCCACTACTACTAAATACTACTAAAAATGTGAGGTCCAGAGTATTTCCTCGTAGTTTTCGTTGCAATCCAAAACATTGTATTTTGAATTCTAACATTGTTAGACAAAATACACCAAATTTTGCTTTGTAATTCAGCGCTCGGCGTGGCATTAGCCAGGAGAATAGCTGTTTTGGCCTAATTTGGTTCAGTCCTTATTTTATAAGGCGTGTTTACAGATGGAGGATATGGGGGTATCCTTACTACACTCGTAGTAGTTTGTTTTTGTTAATTACATTAACCATCTGTTAAGCTGTAGAACTCTTTTTCTACACCCCGTTGGTAAAGCTACTTAATTAGAGCTGATGGAAAATTAATAGAACAGGTTCTGAGTACAAAATTTTTAGGTGTTTACTTAGATAACTGCTTGAATTGATAAAAGCATACTGATAACCTTGTAAGAAACTGTCTTCTACTTGCTATGCCCTACGCCCTCCCTACATCAATTAAACAAGTTGTGTAGTAAGAAAGTAATACTTACTAACCTATTATTATGCTCAGTTTTATAGTAGAGTAAAATATAGAATTGGTTTTGGAGTAACCCCTTGCAATGCTGGTAGAATATTATATACATAATAGTACATATAGTAATATAGTACAGAGAAAGACTCAAGATTGACTTCCTGCAGGTTTTATTTTAAAATAAAAAATTGTTAACGCTAGCAAGTGTTCATATACTGGAAATATTGGTATTTATGGGAAATATTTTATTTCGAACTTACAATTTTTACCACGATTTATTAACCCACGCGGCAATGACGAATTGAGCATTCCTAAACTGAAGTTAAGCTTAAGTGAAAATATTAGATCTTATATGGGAATAAAGCTATATAATAAGTTACCAAACTCGATTAAATAAATTGGAAATATTAGGAAATTAAAAAAAAAGTCTAATAAATTTTCTTTTAGAAGGATGCAGTGTCTCTTTAACAGACTATAATGTAGTGTAATTATCTATCTGTACTGCAAATTAATGATTAATAATTACCTACTAGAGGGTTATTGTGTCATATTGTGTCCTACTTGCTGAAACGTATTTTGTTCATCAGATTATTTGTAATATTGTATTTGTAATTTTATTCCAATATTTTACTTGTTTGTTGTTTGGGCTTATCCTGTAAGTACTGTATTACACGTATAATACACGTATTGTACAAGTGTTTGGATTAAATAAATTATTATTATTAATTATTGCATGCATATACACTTTCTTCCAGACTAAATTGAGTGAGGCGGTTTATAAATGAGTATGGAGCAGTACCCGTTACCAATATAATAAAAATATTGATGTGAACTTGTTTCTGTTTCCATATTTTTTGAACTTCTATTGCTAGTTGTTGATATTTTTCTTTTTTTTCTGTATATCTATTAGCTATGTTTTGGTCAGATGGTATTGGCACATCGATGATGTAGGTGACCCTTTATTATTATATCGTAGGGCTATTGCTTGGGAATAAGTTTTGCCACTGCATTATGTCTATTGATATTGCACACCTGCTATGTTCTCTTGTTTCAGGAAACTAGTATCGTTTGCACCTATCGCTCTTAATTGAAATATCCTTTAAAACATATTTTTTATAGTTATTTGTCGTTAAATTTAGTCTTGTATATGCATGTATACCCTCTGTTGGTAAGAACTTATATGAAAGTTCTTAGTTTAGGTATATGTTGTTGGTTTACACTATTATAATGTCTGCCGTGTAATTCTTTAGACGACCATACATTTTGCTTCTGTACAAGGGCATTATTTTGTAAGCATTCTGCTTCTTGCATTAATAGGTTTGAACCGTTATCAATTTCTACTGTCAGCAAAGAGGGCATATTGAATGTTTGAGGTGACCAGTGTTCAACATAAGTAATCCCATTATTTAAGCAATTCAATTAGTTTTACTTCTTGTTATTGACTTAATTTGTTAAAAATAATAAATCAAAATATATTTCTTACCCGAGCCCTTACCTTTTATATGGTTTTATTCATGTTCACCAAAAATAAATTATACTTTATTAATTTTCCATTATTCAAGAAATCTAAAAATGCAGTAGTTAATTATTTTTACGAGAAGAAGAAACACTTGGCAACATTATTCATCGTAATTTATTTTGGAATTACAGCACCTGTAAAATAATAAAAACCAGAAATCAGATAAATCAAAATGAATCATTAAAAAATTATTTTGAGTGTAGTAGCAGTGGAGTATTTCCTGTTTTTATTATTTTACAAGTGATGTAATCCCAAGAGAAATTACGATGATTCATACCGTTTTGCAATACAATAATACTTTTAGGTATTTCAAATAAAAAAACCTTTTTTATGTATAACTCTAAAATACAATTCCAAGAGAAGAATCTAGGGTATTTTGCTTACCTACACCCCTTGTAGGAAAGTTTACTATAAAATGAAATTATATTTTGTCAGAGGAATCAATAAGTCAATAATACTTTTAAACGACAGAGCATTGTGTATCAAACCATGAAATGAAATCGCTTGGAAATTATAAATAGCTTAATTTTCAGCAAAATTCCAAAAAATAAATATCAATTGAATCGGACAATACATGGAGCCTGTTCAATTTAAAATGCCTTTATTCGATCCATCATGATCCGCACCATTGTAGAGATTAAGTGATTGTTTTATGTTTTCATTTCATATATAATTTATTCATATTCATTTATAAGTCAGCAGATTGTTGTCTCAACGGTTTCAACCACTAGAGAATTATTTTTATATGTGAAATTAATATTTGATTTCGATTTTAACTATTCTTTAACTAACTACCTATATCTTAACGCAACAATTTTAGCAAATAAATCATATAGTTTAATTACTAGGTATCTTTAAATAAAGTTATAATTTTAAAAAATAAAAACAAAAACTCAAAACTCTTAATATTATTTTCCAAAAATATATTTTTGTCAGTAGCTACATACAAATTCTATACAGCTACAAGTATGCATGGAAAAATCTTAATAAAGTTCGATATATTTATATTTTTCAGAAATTCATCTTTTCATTTCCATCATTCATTTTCATTTTTTCCGGGGAATTTTCATATTCTTTTCGGGGATATAATATGTGTATTCACTAGAGTTTAGATAATTCAATTCAAATTTTAAGATATTGCAGTAGGAATTTTCATTTTTTTTATTCATATCCTTATAGGTGCCTTTGTAACCAGAAGATGGTCCGAAAATTCCTTGATCCGAACACAGAAGCCGAACAAGTGCAGAATTTGATGCCACGTGTACACTAGCCTTTGCATCAGGTCGGTTTCTCTTTCTCTTTACACTGGGTGGTTGGTTCAGAAGGATCTAAGAAACATTATCTCTACTGTACCTATCTGTGTTTTATAGTTGTTGCTACCATCAGGTCTAGTATATCTTGTTAAATACAACGTTAACTTTTTGGCTCAACTGATTTACAACTAATTAATCTAGAAACTGCTGTGTTCATAAGAAACGGTTCCTGGATTCTTATTATTGAACACGAAACATGAGAGAGGAAATCCTTATGAAAAAGTGAATTTTTTAAACTATTATTATAATCCAAAATACGACCAAATATTACACCAGGTGTCCCCATTGAAAAGACTTTTCGGTCTCCCGTAAAATTTTCATTGGAAATTCATTCATAGGTATTCATTTATTTAGGTATTTAGGTATATTAATGCATACTATCTCTGGAATAAGTTCATCTGAACAAGAAATGATAGTTTCTATCTTCGATTAGGTATTTTCGAGGGTATTTTTAAAAAGTGTATGTAATTCTGTTTTGTTTTATTTATTTAAATGTAGTATTTATTATCAGTTTATCAACACTAGTGACAGATGAATTATCATTACAAATGCAGCAACCGATACAGGATCAACGCAAGATCAGAAAAACTCAACGGACTCAAGGCTTCCTCTGGATAATTAAGCGCGAAACCAATTGACCTGGAGACTCAAAGTTGCATTGTATTAACACTTACAGGCTAGATGGTAGCAAAACCTCAGCCACTCAATTACGAGGATCGCAGTTTGTAGGACACCGAAAGAGCTCTAAGGAGTTTTACTAATCTCTATCTACTAATTCACGGCGAGAATGAAGTAATCTATACTAGGTAGAAAAGAGACCGTCGAGGTCGCAAGAAGCCTGTCACTACAATCTAAAGCGAACAGTCTACCAGACGAGGATGAGGACTGAGTCACACTGTCAACTGTGGGAACATCGATGAATCAATATCTGACCACCATCAGATCCACCGCGTCATCCTTGACGATATAAAGTACATTCTGTGTCAACTGAAGATCTGCATGTGAACCACAAGGAATCTGATGATGTTTTAGAAACTCCCACGCAAGAGCGTAACATCGGTAACTAACATTGCCAACGCAGTGCTAAAGCTTTTGTTATTTTTCTAACAGGTGGAAAAAAGTAGTCGTTATCCTTATGTTGAAAGCAGATGAGAATCTAACCTTCACTCCAGTTACAAGCGCTTCATCTTACTTCCAGTGATGAATAACAAGATGGCAGAAGGACGATCCCTCATCGATTCCAAGATAGTTGCAAAGAATTTCATATCGTCCCAGACAAGGGAATTTCCTACAGGAAGTAACACTTTAATCTCTCAATCTTCAAATCTTTAGACTAGTAGACATGTGATTAAAAGATTCAACCAGAACCAATTCATAGTCGCGATTTTTCTGGAATTCGCAACGGATTATGACAATGTCTGGACGCCAGATATCCAATATTGATGATTGGTCCCCCGAGGAAAACAACTAAGTGCATAATGGACATAAACTTTTATTGGTGTCCCTTAGGGGCATAGCTTTTCACCTTATATGTATCTGTCTAAGACTAACAATACTTCCCAGTCGCTATATGCAGAGGACACGGGATCTAGGCCGGCTGCGATTGTAACGGCTTTCTCCTAGGGATATATAATCTTCAAAGAGACATGACCAGTTATGCGGGCAGGTAGTGTCGAATTTTATTCACCGTCCACCGCCCTTGACACTAAACGAAATTTTTTTATTATATATATATATTTCTACGATAAACTTAAGGATTTGTAGGTACAATGGAATAAAGGTAGTAATCAACTCGGAAAAGTCTAACGCTGTTTTATTTCATCATGTTTTACATCTATATATGATGTAGGCCATCAACTATAGAGTGCATGCCTTCTAAGGGTAACCCTAAAAAAGATGGCGGAAAACCCATACAAATGAAGTTGCACGAAAGCAAGTTGGAAATAGTTCGAGTCGAGCTTTATTCTATGTTGTGCTCTCTACCTGTTAGCTTAGCCTTAGGAAAAAAGTTGAAGCCGTGAAATGCTTGTGAAAATGTCACACTACATTATGCGACATCAACATTTACCTGCAACTCGATTCCACACAACCTCTGCTGGAAGTCATCACTGATCAGGATGTGCGACCACCAACCATCAGATACTTCGAAACCGATCCCAGGCCTTTATTTATACCAGTTATTAATCTATGATTTATACTACTAATCCTTTACTCGTACCTTGTACATATCCCAAGCTGAAATTCACACTTAACATAACTCACACCTACCGCGTAGGACATGCGCGGCACTTGCCGACTCTCATTCTCGCGACAAATGACTGCCCTAGAGAGTTAGATATGCTTGCAAAGGAAAAACAGAAGATAGAAGCGCACCAGAAGATCTTACTAACTCTACTTAACCGACAAAACCACATGAGGACATGAGGAAACGTTCCAAATAGCCACAGGTTACCATAATGCCATACCAAATCTTGCGGCCGAGATTGACGAGAGACAGTGGTCCACCTCTGCTGCCTCTAGGCAGTCCAGGCCTAGGGAAGATATTGCCCGGTCCCCACGTGAGGCTGATTTAAAGAATTTAAAAATTGAATATTCTGGATAAACAGGTAGGTATTATAACTACTACCAATGATCAAAGGCATTGTCGTTCTATCATGCAATTTCTAATGCCAGAAAACCTTATTTTTCTAGAGGTAAATAAATTATAAGTTAATGGAGTTTAGTTTTATGTTTGAAATAAAATAACATATTATGTCGGAGATCGGAATAGGAAATATTTTTATTTAAATCTCTACTTCATCTCTAATTTGCTTTGTTTGTTAGGATACATGATAGTATCACATAGGTAATAGTTTGCGTTGATAATAAATGATGCTGTGCAATCTGTAAACATTGACGCGGAATCAGTCTTTATATTGTCTTTTATTATTGTGATTTTAAGAGTCGCCAATAAATATACAAAACAAATCAAAGTTAATAAGTAAATTCACATAGGGAATAATTACATTGCCTACTTTCTTCTTATTTTAGCTTATTGCTTTTGTTTTGATGCAGCGTAATCATATCACGAGTAGTATGCGTAGGTGATACCTATATAAATGGTGTCATCTGTTGACATCAAAAAGCATTATTTACATTGTCATTAATTTTAATATGAATTTTTAAGAAAACGATATTTAGAACGAAATGAACGGAAATGAAAGTACGGACTTTTGTTAAAGCTTTGTTGGAGGTATTAATTTAATGCAAATAGTAGTTGATGGTCATTATTAAGTATTTTGCCTCTTTAAACTTCAGACATACTAGATCCTGACACACACAGACCATCTTGGCACTACACTAATGGACTAGAACCACGGAGATTACAGTTATACAAGACAAATAGTAGAGACAAGTCTATACTTGTCTCTACTATTTGTCTACAACCAGTATAGACTTATACAATACCAAACTGATTCCATAATTGACTAACAAAGATTGGGTACTCCTAGTGAATCAAAAAAATTTTTTTTCTTGTTTACACAAAAAAATCTTTACCTTGTGAAATGTTAAAATGTATATACCTACCTTTAGTGCACATACCTATGTACCATACCATAAAGGAAGTAGTCACACCGAACATTCAACCAACTAAACTAATTAAAATAAATTATGGATATTATTCTTATATCGCTTTAACCAAAAATAAATATGTATAAGCCAGTAAGTATTAATATGTATTTACTCGTACAATAAAAACTGCTATTTAAATTCTCCCATACTGTTTTTAGCAAACAAAATCTATTTTACCTAAATAGTTCATTAGATATTATTAAAAACGGTCTCCCGCTCATTTCTACGCGCCTCTATATATTGAACATTTTCATTGTGTACAGGGTGCCCCAGTGTGAGCATACAAAAATTTACCAGGGGGTAGCCCATACCAAAATAAGAATAAAATTCTTATACAAAAAAATTCTCTGATGCACGCCTAACGAGTTACAGGGTGTTACTTTGTAAAAAAAAATAACAATTTTCCGCACTAACTTAAAAAGCGTTTCGTAGAGTTAGGTAATTTTAGGGTGACGTGTGCATCTATTAAAGGTCATTAAAACTATATGGTGTTTGTTTAACTCTGACACCTGTGGTGGCCTACTCTTCTTCATGATTTTGTCTTCATAACTCTTGCATATCCTACCTTTTCGTGAATTAACTAAGTTTTCCTTAATCGGCTACCAATTCTGAACAAAAAAGGTGCTCTTATGTTACACAGCTCTAAAATCAACCATTTTCGAGTAAATTGAGTGTATAAAGTATACCGACTGCGTTCCTTATCCAGAAAAACACATGCAAATATTTTAAAGTTTAGAGTTAAACAAATACCATGTACCAAATACAATGGTATGTACCTTTAATAGATGTACACGTCACCCAAAAATTACCTAAATCTACGAAACGGTTTTTAAATTATTGCCGAAATTTTTTTTTATAACACCTTTTTTTATAACGCCGAAAATAACATCCTGTAACTCGTTAGGCGTGCATCAGAGAAATTTTTTTTATAAGAATTTTATTCTTATTTTGGTCTACTCTACCACTGGTAAATTTTTGTACGTTCACACTGGGACACCCTGTATACGTTGATATAGATTACCTTGTCGATCTATTGAAGTGAAATATCTGAATATTTTAATCATAGGAGCCGCAAGTTTTAAATTACACGAAGGACACGGACAAACAAAAAACATTAAAAACTAAAAAAAAATATATTAAAAGACCAAAAATATAGGTGCAATTCACTCCTAGAATGAATATTAGGTATATTCATAATATTCATTCCTTTATATAAGGAGAAACATAAAACATCCGATACTTAAAGTTCCAAGAATTTTAATATTATAATTTTGTAACTTATAAATTACTAAATATTTGAATATTTCAAGATTTTTGGTGTATAATTATCTTGGCAAAACATTTAATAGTAATTTTATGCCCCCTTGCCCCACTGCCCCCTTAACTTTAAATATCCAGGGGGGACATCATATTCCTTTTATCTTCTGTCCTTATCATAATGATGATTAAATGTACTCATCTAAATCTTTGTGCAATAATCATCACTTACTAAAACCATCTGTGTATATCATCATCTGTGTGTAATATCGTGGTTACTAACTGTACTCCCATTTAAAAATATAAAATATGCTGCACTCTGGTGACCAATAGCAAAGATAATTTTTATTTTATTAGTAAAGCAGTTTTTAACTGTTGAGTTGTTGTTTTTTGTCGACGCCATCTATCGATTGACAAGACTACTAAATAAATGTTTTTGAAAAGGGTATTTATATGTAGACAGAAATGCATGCACTGTCTACACATCACTGTCCATTACCCCAAACAGCGGATAGACAGCAACCTTTTGACCTATTAGATTTCTTTAGTGCTCTACAGCGTTGGCTATTACCATAGAATATTACACTCATCTTCTACAGTTTTCAGTGAAGCAGTGGCGGCTCGTGAGTCAGTAAATAGGTGACGCCAGTAAAAAGCAAGGATTTTTAATAGTTAGTATTAAAATCCTTGGTAAAAAGACCAGTCAAACCCTGTTTTACGGTTGGCAATAAGAAGCTCTGTGGCGCCCTCCAAGTTGGAACCCCGAAATACTAAAAACCGCGGCAGTTTTAAGATTTATTTACTTTTATTTAATGATTCATATTCATAATTTACTTAATTAAATAAAACAATACACCTTTCTTCACATATATATATGTGAAGAAAGGTGTATTGTTTTATTTAATTAAGTATATTCATCTTCACGAACTCGCCTCAATCAGTATTCATATTCATATTGGTTGGTTGGTTGGTTGGATAACCATTGGATCGATTTCAGAAAATATGTATTCAATGAGACCTACTATCCTGCATATAGATTACATGAAACATTACTTAAATAAAAAAATAATAGTTGCAAAACCATACTACACAATTAAAATCAAGGGTATATTCCCTCGATTTAAATGGAACGTAAAATATCAACTGAAATATACAATACTTATTAGCACACTTATTAGGTTATACTTATTCTATATTATTTACTTTTTAAAAATGTAAAAAATATCAACTGAAATATACAATACTTATTAGCACACTTATTAGGTTATACTTATTCTATATTATTTACTTTTTAAAAATGTAAAGAAATAATTGAGTGATGACCATTTGCACCACCTCTGCTTAGCGAGTTTAAGTATAGCTTAATTTAAATGACAGATTAGACTGTGATTATATGTAGGATATAAGACCGAAGACCACACAGTCTATCTGACGCTTAAATTAAGCCTAGCTTAAGGAGAGTTGATGCAAACGGGCATTAATGGAGCACTTGCAGAAAAGTAGGTCGTATCGAATAGTAACTATAAGGAACAGGACCATACAAAATAAAACTACAAACTACACGTATCATGGCACGGCACCACAATACCACAGAATACACTCAAAATCCGATATCTTTATATAGGACTGCACGGTTTCCATGCTTCCAGCGCCCTCCAAGTTGGAAAAATTGCCATTCTGCCTATATCATTGAAGACATGAAGACTATTGAAGAGTTTTTTTATTGTCTCTGGGTGACGCGGACTGTGGACTGAGGTGCAGGCCGCAGGCTCGGAAATGAAAAAGCGGCGAATCTTTAAAAAAGTATCTAAGGAACTTACCCGATTTTACCGATATAGACATGTCCAAAAGGTCTTTAAAATTGCCACGATTGTCCGAACACTCCGATTCAATGTGGCCTTGAAATGTCAGCTCTTGTCTGCCTAAATAAATAGCTGCGCGAAGAGGTAATTGCATAAACCGTTTATTTAGAAGAAGGTCATCGTTAAATTGCTTAATATATATAGTCTGTATTGAGGGTTTTTTTCTTAATTCTGCGAACATTAATGCACACCGTATATGTTCTATTGCACACGTAAGAACGATACTTATTTAGAACTATCGTTCGATACTTCTTTAGAAGTATCGTTCTTACGACAGCCTCGCGTAACATTGTTCCCAAAATTGTTAAATCCCTCCTTATTCCACACGCCTAATTTTTTTACACTCACAATTAAACACGGCATACAAAAAAGTTTTTTAAATAAACACTTTCACACAACCATACTCCGAATACCACTCATTCCGAATCTTCCGAACGAACGTTTGTTCAAAAAAAAAGGGACAGATAAAAGTATCTGTCCCTTTTTTTCGTCATCGAGAGAAGGCACTACAGGTCTCTCGCAAGTTAAAAAATCTTTTTTGTCCTAATTTTACCATCTAGAAAATGGTGTTTCTAATAAAACACTAACTGGATCATTCATAGGAAACATTTCTACGATTGATAGAAAACAGTGATTATTTATTGTTATTAAGAATTGTTTTTTACCGGTGTGGCTTCGCGTATAGAGGCTAAAGTGGCAGGGCGATAAGAGTGATGTGATGCGGCTATCGAAATCCGCAACACTTATTCGCCCATAGTTTAGTCACAGCTTACCATTGGTAGGCTGTGGTTTAGTCACGTATCGGCCGCCCTGTTGCCATGGCAACCGCCATCACGACTAAACACGAACTGTTAGCGAATGCATCACTATCACTTACTTATTATAAGAACGGAACGGTACGGGGTTTAATGTTCGCTCTCAATGACGGCAATGTTTTTTAGAAGACGTTCAGTGCACAACGTTTTATAATAATTATTGTTTATTTCTGTGGATAAAACACAATACATTTTCAGTGTCAAAATATATCTAAATTACAAAATGTATATGAAATTAAAAATAATTTTAAATGACACAACCAAACGGAAATTTTAGGTGAAACGGTGCATCACTTGCGTCCCCTGGCGAACCGCCACTGCAGTGAAGACAACTCATAATACTTTTTCAATAGGTCAAACACTGAAATTTCAAGTTATTATAGCTGTATAATATATATTAAGGGTGATTTCACCCACTAATGTAGACGGTGTCGATTTATTCAGCAAGATCCACTTCAATCCACTTACAAAGATACTCTGAAACATCCACCTTTCGCATAGTGAATATTAGTTAATATTGTACATCTCCATGGTTACATCGTTACATCAACAGTTTTTCTCCAACCTTTGAGTCTTGATGGTATCTCATTATTTTCTTATCGAGTCATGGGATATATTTACTTTGTCAGTAATAAAATACTTCTTTCATTTTATGTGTTCTTTTAATCATTTCTTATACTTAGCTAGCAACAATATTTCTTTACAACAAAGTATAGAAGTGGTATTGAGGTACATACAATATTCGGGTTGTAAATTACAAAAAAAAAAAATACACAAACAAAGATACAGCACTTTTATTTAGTAATTTGGACTCAACAATTTATACATTTACAATAAATTTGAAATTGCAAAATCTAGAAAGAATAAAAAACAATTTAAGAAAGATTATATTGCAGGAATATTTTTCAAATGCTTATATACATAACAACATACAAGAACTAAGTTGAAGTTTGGAGTTTGCCGAGTTTACTGAATCCGAGTTACACAAAGGGTAGCGAAATAAGAATACAGCATGTTCTAACATTCTATATTTAATAATAGCCACAAAAGAAAATATATGTTGGCATACTGCAGAATTACAAGTTTTATATCGCGCTAAGACTTGGAATCTGCATACACAGGTCAAAGGAGAGAAAAAGCAGTCGATCAAATTTTACTTGAGATCAACAATAAAGCAAATTTTTACAATAATGCTTAATCACAACGTTTTTTCCAGTATATCATACTGAACGTAAAAAGGGCAATAAACAAATGAGGTTGAAAAAACTACAATATGCCCCTGTACTCTTCAATATGATAACATATTTAGTAATATATACAAAAGAATGGAAGCTTTTTATAGCTATATATTTTTAATTTTTCTTAATTTTGATGTTGAGAAGTGTTCTGTCAATGAATAATAGATATGGACAGAGTAGACCACTAAGCTGCAGTCACTTTTTTTTTAAACTATTAACTATACAAGGCCTCTTAGCATAAAATGTAAAAAAAATCATACTGGCCTGGTACTGATATAAAGTTATAGTACTCCTGGCTTAATAATTTTTGAGTTACCCACTGAAGTAGATCTTATCAAATTTAACAACACTTATACGTTTATTTGAAAACGTATGAAATAAAAATAAAATTTATGAGCTGCTTAAAAGGGCATCAACATATGGATTTGAATTCAATTCATATGGAATGAGTAACCAGCAACTTTGACTAGACTAGACTATTCAACTTAGCATGGAACAAACAATGTACCATTAAGACAGACTTCAGACATACAGCTAAGTTCTTATAAAATCTTTTTGTCAAGTACTTAGAATATGATTTTTTTTCATATTATTCTGAGAGGCCCTGTAGCATAACATACAGGGTATTAGAGAATAATTTGAAAATCCAAATTAATATTAATTCGTAACAAGGGCAATAATAATGATATTCCTGTAAATATGTACATGTTTTGGCAGCTATATTAATTCATTATTCATGTAACACTAGGTACAATACATGGCGTTTCTTACATTTAATTTTTCTATAATAATTGCTAAAAAAATCTAAAAGCCCTCTTTTGCTATCTGCTGACATTTTTTCATCATTTTTCTTTATTCCCTGTATGTATAGGCATATATACTACATTATATATTTCATAACGTTGCACTTTCAAAAAGAAATTTAAACATTAATTAAAAATTTTTGGGGTTTTCAGTAACCTATATTTATAATACTGATTAGATAAATCTTAAAATGTTTAAAAATGGATGACTTGAAAAAGGGACTCAATACAAACTGGTCAACTCTGTGAAAGATACATATGTACAATTTGATAATAAATTTACATTGTTCAGTATGAATCCACCTTTACTGTTACCAAACATATTTAAAACTCGGCCTTACTCGCAAAAAATCAACATTTGATTTTCATTTTATGAGTAAAATTATAAATAATTAATGTTAAAACATGTTTACTAGAACACACACTAAACTAAAGTCAAAAGTATTATAATTATATAAAACACTGTATTTGGTAATTATAATAAATAATGAGAGTGATAAAATGATACGTACGTTAACAAAAAAAGGGAAAGTACAGAACCGACGAGTAAGGCTTCTGTAGACATTCACAGATATGGTACGACTTAATTTTATCTTAAGTTTAATTAAGGCTAACCTATAAATTAGCTATTTAAATAGTTCAAGTAACAGGTTGACATTGGTCTTCTCACAACTAAAGTCAATTTAACGTCGCTGCACTACTGTGACCACATGGCAACAGTGTGAGGTGTTGGTCTGTCTCACTGTATTGTAGTCATTTGGTACGTACACCTTTCTTCTTCTTTCTTTTGAAAAAGCAGCAGCACCTGCACAAACCAAATTTCATGATAAATTCTACTTTTGCTTTTTTGTATTATTATTAGGTATTATAAACTATGTCTTTGACCAAAGCATGACATTTTTTATAATACAAACTATGAATGCAGCATAAATAAATACCACCAAGGGATATTTTAAATGTTAAAAGGTAAAAAAATATATATTGGGCATGGAAGATCGACTAGTTGCATTTGTGTGCCTCCTATGCTTTAACTAGCATATTGCAAATATCTATTATCGACAATATTTGTATTTGATTTTTAAAACTTAGTGTATTCACATTAAAGAAAGACCTGAAGTATACAATGATTTGGATGTGAACTTCATGTGATCAGCATAGAATAGCATTAAGGGTAGTCACATGATCTTTACTGACAATCTGCACTTAATGCTACATTTCCAAGGAGGCGGTCGGGCAGCCTATGTGGCACTGCTAGCAGCACAATCAATGTATAAAGTAAATAAATATATTGAGGACCTCTAAATAGCAATTTATCCTGAGAATTGTGAGGCGAAGTAGTTGGCGATAAAGGTTATTGCCAATTAATTTGTACAAAGCTATTGGTCAGACAAACTCGCTCAAATTCTGTTGTAATACCTAACGATCATAGTAATTTACAAAACATTGCATTTATTTTCTTAACAGAAAATAGATATGCAGTGGGTAAAAATATGAGAACCCAATTTTGCGTATTCATTTCATAAAACCATTCAACAAATCATTGGACCTTGTTTGAGAGGCTCATACTTTACAAATTACAGATTTACTGTTAAATTATATAACTTGTGGATAAAATGTAGATATTTGCAGTAAATTAAAACATAATACATGCATTTTATAAACAATTCTTCAAGATTTCATGTTTCACGACAGATACCCAATATTAATCTATTAAAAAGAAACATTTCATGTTGTATGGCCTATGGCAATAACTGAAAGAGTAAAGCAAACATTTTTTAAAATACTTGTTTGTTGAAGAAATTAATCCTAACCAAAAAAACTGGTTTTGTATTACATTTGGTAATTAATTATTAATAATAATAAACTGTGTTCCAACTTTATATTTGTAAATAAACTAGTATACTATTGCTTAGATTAAAAATATTTATATCTCATCATAACATCCTGAGTCATTTCCCAATCAGTGCTTTAAATATTAATAGATGAGAAAAAATATGATTTGTTATTTATTAAATTTGACTATTCATAAAAGAATTTGTTTTCAGTGGCAGAACAAGAGAGAAAACTCAAGGCATGGGAGTTTGCATCAAATATTATCATCATTATCGCACCATTGGAATGCCGTACGACGGGATGGGATATCATAGGGATGGGATGACAACCATGCTGGCGTGAGTGTCTAAGATGGAAAGAATGTCAGCTTCTTGTTGAAGTGAGAGATTAACATCAGTTGATGTTTGACTATCCGCCTAATTAATGAGGTTTCCCTCATTCCAGCACTGAATGGAGGTTAGGGTTTACCAATGTGTCGTTCCTGAAGCACAAACATGGCATACTGAAGAATAATATGCCGCCCTCTCCCTCACACAATATGTAGTATAGAATGCCTTGTATATTTTTAAATCTTTAAAGAAAAAGTTTTTTTAAGTTACAGTGGCATAAGGATGATGTATCTGTGTAACAATAAGGCAGATATATTTACTAGTAACCGCAATGAGTTATGAGTAGGCTTGACGAGTCGCGAGGGAAACCAGCGGTGTGCGTGGTAACATCTCACCGCGCCGCAAGCTGTTACTATGCATTTTAGTTCATTGTCGGCTGTCGTGGTGTTTGCGCGTAGATATATTCCTCTCCGTTGTATTGTATATAAAATATATATATAATATATATAATATAATATATATATAAAATAAATATATATATTGATAAAAACTAAAATATCTGTTCAATTGGGAATAGAAAAAATCAAATGTTGGTTAAACTTATATCACCTCTCCTTAAATGCTAGCAAGACTCATTACCTGGCCTTTAGTTTAACAGTTGCAACAAGGCCTGACTTTGATAGTATAAAGATCAAGGGCATGAAAGATCAAATTAATGAAACCAATGAGATCAAGTACTTGGGAGTAATCTTTGATAAGCATTTGAGATGGAGTAACCATGTGGATTATCTCACAAATAAAGTCAGAAAACTCATTTATAAATTCTATCAATTGCGTGAAATTCTCTCGAAAAAACTATTATTGTTAATTTACAGGTCACTCGCAGAGTCACTTTTGCGGTATGGAATTCTGATATGGGGCGGAATGTACAGGAGCTCGTTAAGGAAACTGAGCACAATTCAAAATTATATTTTAAAAATTATATTTCATAAGCAAAAAAGATACCATACAAATCTGCTTTATACTGAGGATATTTCTAATATTAGATCGTTATACTTTCATAGTCTATGTATATATGCATACAAAAATAAAATATTAGAAAATGATGTATCTTCAATATATCGCACTCGTAGTACTGTCAGCGGGCTCCTGTCCACCCCAAGATTCAGGAAGAACATTTGTCATAGATTTTTTAGATATACTTTACCCAAAACTTGTAACTTGTTGCCCATGGAAATTAGGCATGTAAAAAATTTTAAGCTCTTTTCAACTTTGTCAAAGCGATTTATTTTTCATAATCGTGTTAAGTTTTACAAAATTTTGGACAACTAATATTCAAACTTGAAAATAAATCTTTTGTTGATTATTACTTTTGTACACAAGCAAGTCCTCATTATACCAGTAAATTGTGTTTTTTGGATATTGATGCACTTTTTCAGCACAACACAAGTGTTTAATCACTTAGGTGCTTTCTAGGTACACATTCCTCTTTTGTGTGTTTTGTAGGTATTTTTATTGTGTATATTCTTGTATTATGTATGTGTGTATATGTATCATGTGTGTGTGCATTTTTTAAATAAATAAATAAATAAATAAAATATATATATATATATTTTATTGTAACAGTTTATTACTCTTGTTAATAGTTAATTTCTTTTATTACGTGTATTATGATGCACAGGCTTCTGTCTGCCTTCGCATTTCCGCCAAGCCTAGTTATGGATGTTGCCTTGCAAATTATTTCAAGTGTTAATTCCTATTTGAACATTTGAACAAATAATTATTGTGACTATTCATATTTTTAATCCTATTAACAAATATTACATACTGTACGTACTTAGTCTCATCGACGAGTTCAAGTTCCTGAGGTTGGGTAATGGGTGTGTTGCTATGTCCTGCGGTAGGATCATCAGCGTTAAGCTCGCCATTGGTTGAGCTCACCACCTGCACAGAACCGTGACGGTCAGCGGGAGTTAAGTTGCCCAAAGTACTTTGCTTTGATGCTTCAGGCCACGCATTTGTTTTATTTGTCTATAAAAAAAAGCCAATTACTCAACTTGCTAGTTGCTGTTGTGACACTTTTTTGTTCTCACGATAAAAATATAGTAAATCAAAATAGTTATCTTTTTATAAACTTTGTATCTAAGCACAAATTCTACTAAAACTTAGCGATAAAGACACAATGTTATTATGGTTTGAGAATCTCTGCACAGAGGTCTTATTGTCAATTCACCGACTTTATTATGTTGGTGAGTCGGCTATTCTTGCAAAATTTTACTCATGTATGTACAGTCTAGTCCACATAAAACCAAAATTCATAATTGTTAGAAATAACTGAAATATGAAAGATAATAAGTTACAATCGGAATTACCCCAAAGAATTACATATCGTTAGATTCAGAAAAATAGGTGATTTTAGTTTTTTCAAATTATATAGGGTGTTCCATTAAGACCACACCCTGTATTTTTAAATGATTAAAATTTTTAATCAAAATTAAATTTTATAGGAAAAATCACGTTTTTCTTTTGTAACAAAAAAATTTGTTGAAAATAAGACAAAAAGAGGTGTACCAGACTATACATACAAACTAGATCAACAAAAGTATAGACTAGTAAAATCTCTAGAAAAAAGTTATAACTCCCATTTTCCATTATATAATATAATAAAATCAGTGTAACTTGAGAATCGTAAACTATTGAAATATGAAACCAGTGCACATTTTACAATATTTTCATTACCAAAAGGTACTACTGAAAATGTTACTTTAGTCAAAAGTAAGTAATAAGGAAAACAGTTTGCAAATAAAATAGGTAACAATAAAAAATATCTAATTACATTTCATGCCTGTATGATATAATGAGAGTTTTCTTATTCAAATTTCAAAGACTAGTTTCTGGTACCTATATATTACAAGATCATAGGTTTTTTATCCATTCTATATTCAAAATTTTAACTTAATTTTAGATTGTTTCATATAGGTTCTACTTCATTTGCACTTCAATTTATCTCTCAGTATGCATGTACCCTGATATTGAAGAAATTGAAACTAGTTTAAATATGTTTCCAATTTGTTATTTATAATTTTTCATCATTGATTAGTTCAAATAAACAACAACAGAACAACAAATGAAAAAGATATTACTGTTAAGAGTAAATGCAAGTACTATTCTTAAATAAAAAATAGTAAGGAATAAGGAACGCTGAAAAAACTATGAAGGAGCCTATTTCTATGCTATTTGGGAAACAAACCATATAAACCATATTTTTGATTTTACCATGTTTCATTTTCCACATTATCATAATAGCTGCAACCGACTGAAAATAATAAAGTGTTAAATGAATTCAGGATTTTTTCTTCCTTGCGTAAGAAGAGTAATCTTCAGAACATTTTTTTTTTTAAATAGGGAGGGGTAAAAGTTATGAATATAGATATTACTGAATGAAGTAGATGTGTGCTACTATACTCGTATACTACTATAATAGTAGGGATGGGCACTTGGAAATTTTCTAATTTGGAAAATTTCCAAAATGGGAATATTTCGGGAAAAAATAAACAGAAGAATGGACACTTTCCTGCAAACTTTCTGGGAATATTCCCGGCATAATTGCGGGGAAAAGTTCCGAAAAATTCCTAATGAATTTGAATTTGCCGCCAGTTTTCTAAGATTTTTAACCTCAAAATTTGCCTTGCTCTGTTAAATCTATGGTTTAACAACTTATTATTATTATGTATCAATACATATATTGATATATAATAATAATTTAAGAACATGTAAAAGACAGAAATAAAGTAAAAACATGATCAACTTTTTCCATATAAAAAAAAAACATGGATTTTTATTAAGTACCTACTTTTGTTTAGTATTAGGGTATTAGTAGTAATCAATCAATCAAATTAGTAAAAGTACTTACAAGAAAAAGAAATTTTTTGAATTTCCTACAGAAACTTGAAATTTATATACAAATATACTACTCATATATACGGCCAATATTTCCAATATTTACAATACTGCAAACATTGGAGGGTTGAAGGTAAAAATTAGTGTAGATTTAAAAAGCATAACTAATGTCAGATTTGAAAAATATGGTTTTTTGGTAATATGAATAACAATTGTAATAAAATATACCCTGTATTTGGTCTATAGAAAGCTCTTGCTGTCAAAACTGCAATGAACGAACAAATTTTTTTTAATATTTCCGAAAATTTCCAGAATTTTCAAGGGAAATTCACTGGGATTATTCAATATTTTGAAATTATCTCGAATAATAAAAATGACATTGAACATAGTTCATTGTGTGAAAGATTAGATTATTAAAACATTTATAAGTTCTTCCACTCTTGGCAATAAATTAGTTGCACTCTACTACCCAAACGAATGTTTATCGAGATAAACATAATGTAAACAGAGTGGTTTATAACATTTTTATGAATATTAAATTCACTACAGGCAATGTATTTAAAACATGTAAAAACAAACAAATTATAAGGCTTAAAATGGACAATAAAAATATTATAGTAAATGTATTATTTTAAAGGAGTACAACTCATTTAACTATCCTAGCAATAATTGACTAATCTGTTTGTGTCTATTCACTGTTTAATAATAAATTTATAATATAAACAATTAAGACAAGATCCGACCTAACTAACAATGGTCTATAAAGTGCTTATAATTAAATACACCATGTATAGTAACAATCATATTAAATCATTATGTCTTTATCGCTAAAATAAGCAAATTTAGCACCTAAATATCTAACTTAATATATATTTCAATAATCATCAACAAGCGGCCTATAGAAAAATATGTACACCTACAAAGTCAGACTGAGGATCAAATCAATACAAGATTACTTTGTGATAATAAAATACCTCTTGTAAGTGAGATATCAAAAGCAAAGCTTCTTCTTCAGACCATATATCCTGTTTATTAATATAATTTTTAATAAAAGTGCAAATGAATTTACTTCAATAAATATGAGAAATATCTAAAATTACCTTAGTTAAAGCATGTCTCTCACGATTTGGTGAAATTACCACCTCGTGGGCTGTTGTTGGCAAGGACCCTACAGGCGTACTCTGAAAGAAATATAATACAGAAATATATATACAGAACCTTTATTTCTACAAAAAAAAACCCTACTCTATCTAATATCTGAAACAAACCTACTTTATTTTCTATTACTAGTGATAATCAACAACAAATGATTAATGACCTGGGAAAGAATTAAGCAGAATAAAAATATCAGGACCTATTCTGAACTAACGGATGAAATACTCTAAATGGTAAAGTGTACATAATATTTTTAGTGGCACAATTAACTATCTCTTTCTATTTCATTTAGTTTTAATTATAGCCTCTTACAAATGTAGAGGTAGGTTATATGATAATATTAGAACATTATTTGAGAAAAATTTTAATAGAAGAGAACGCATTTACATTTTGAAATTGAAAACAATCAAATGAACCCTATGCTGGAACAACGTTGTAACCGCCAAATAATGTTTTGTTGGAAAATCGAAAAAAACAAAAAATGATCGATTGCTTTATCAGATAAAGTGAATATATCCTCAATATGACTAACAAAAATGAACTTAACCATATGATAGGTCCTACAGACTTGAGCACATACAGAATTGTGATTTAAGAGCATATTTTCCTCATTTCAATCAAACAACGTTGAATATCCACGTCGGTTACAACGTTGTTTTACGGAACTAAGGCGGTTACAACCTTGTTCCGTTTCCAATTTACAAAGTTCATCTTTCGTTTTTCCCCTCTATTTAGCTGTGTCATAACACAGTTTTGTCAAAGTAACATTCATTTCTGCTTGTACCAACAAACAACGCACCGAGCACGTGTAAACGAAGTAAATTGGCGTGAAACTAGAAGGCTTAGCGGCACATACAACGTTGTTCCACAAAAGTAACAAACTCAACTAATTGAAATGACATCAGAAAACCACCAGTAAAATTTCCTATGCCCCTACTATTACGTTGGCGGATTATTTAGGGCACGTACAACGTTGTTCCATGGAAATACCGTATTTACACATATTGGCGGTTACAACGTTGTTCCAGCATAGGGTTCAAATATATATTTTATTTTTTAAAGTTACACTACAAAAATGTAAGAATTAAATGAATTTATTTCAGTAGGCAGCTTTTTGGTGTATATTTTTTAATTCTGGCAAATATATATTTTTTTAATTTTTAATTACCTACTGCATATTTAAGAGTTCTTTAAATCATCAGCAGAGAGGAGATTTCAGTCGGTAATCAGTCCAGCCCTAAATGAAGAATCATTTCTGAAAAATTTTCACGCATATCATACTAAGTAATACTAGGTATTAAAACTCGAGATCCGTTAATCCAAAGGTTAATTAACACTATATATATTACACTAACACTAACATGTTTCTACATCACTAATTACTATGTAAATAAAAGTATATTTACAATATTTGGTCAAAATGTTGCCTGTGAAATTTTACCTTCTCTCATCAAACATCTATTGATACTGTAACCACGTATCTTGTACTGTTAAATTGTAACTCTGGGAAGTTGCAAGTCTACAAGTTAACCAGATACATTTCTTAAGATGCGTTGACAACGAATCAAACCGAACGAATGCACTTGGTGGAATGGCAGCATATATTCAGCATTTACAAATTCGGTTTCGCCTACTGTTGACATTCAATGAATGCTCGCATCCACCAATGTTCCATTTGAATCGGTATGTGTACGAATATCGTAAAGAAACATGGCCGATGAATAAACAATTGTTGCATATGCTGCAGTTGTAATTCTCAGTAAGTCTTTGAGAAGAAATTACATAGAAAAAAGGTGTTTGTATATGTCTGCACTTTTCAGATGTAGACAAAGATACAGTGGTACAGATAGATTCAAATATTGGATTATTTCAACAATCTAATCCTATAAGCAAGATCTAACTCTATAAAGTTCAATTAATAAAAGTGTTGTGTCATTAGAGCATTCCGTTTTATTAAAATTTTACTCTACTTGTCAATGGTCGATAACAAAATGACACCGAATTTAAGTAGTTGTGTAAATAGTGTTTACACCGAGCGGGAATTTCCTTTGAAGTACTGACAACCCGCGAAACCAGAGAGAAAGAGAATTCATTCATCCGCCTTTATTGCATCATATACATACATAGAATTCTCCGTTTGTTCCCATTCCCTCGGCTTCGTTCGCTGTATGTCAATGCATTTTTAGGACTTGGCAGTAAGTTAACATCATGTATCATCTATTGTAGGTTTATGATACAATATTGTATAGAAAATATAAGAAGTTTTTATATTGCACCAAGAGCTGGACAAAAACACCTCTTGATTTTTTTTTTGCCATAACAGCAAGGCAATTCTTCTACTATGTATAATCTTACAAATGATTTCTATCTTCCTTCATTATGCACACTATATAATATTTTGATATGTTGCATATATGTGTTAGGATGTTTATATTATTAATGTATGAAAAAAGAAAAACCTGGATCTCTGGAATAACCAACTAGCACCTGATTTCTAGTCACAAGAAATCAATAGCAATAATATAATATACTTAGCAGCTAGCAATACAATATATGTAATTCCTAACTAATTAACTAGTTTAAATATACTTTTCATACAGGATAACTTATAATAATTATGATCTTTTTAAGGATCAATTTTTAAGAAAATTAATTAACCAGTTGTTTCTGTAAAACTAGAAAACCTCTTGTTATTTATAATACTCATAGAAATAACTGTCCCGTGGCAAAGTTATAATTTTCCCTTTGACCCCTTTCTTTTTTTTTGCCATAATTAGTTGTCATTCTGCATCAAAGCACATGAATTACATACAGGGTATCTACGAACAATGTGAATATAGAGCTATTGTAAGATATTTGAAGTAAAAATGAGCACCTAAATCAAAATCACCTGCAAACCAAAAGGTTTAGTCAGGTAATAAGGCGGTTAAGGAAGTTCCCTAAAAAATTTTTTCTTGAAACATATTAAAAATTATTCGTATCTTTAATTGAAGAGAGTTAAGTTAGTATTTATTTAATTAGTAAAGCAAATGCTTCTACTGATGTCCAATAAATGATTGGTTAGATGAAATTTATAAAATCTAAACAATAAATAAAACAAACTGTTTTAACTATTAAATGAGCCTAGAATTAATTTTAATCCATCTATAAAATTTTTGGAATAAGTGATTTTTTGTTTTACTTAAACCATAAAAAAATTTATATGATTGAGAAACTTAGAATTAGGGTATCAATGTGTTAAAATCAGATTAACGGACATAAGCTAATGAACCTCTAAAAAGTATATGAAATTACCTGTAAAGATGTAAACTACAAAGTTTTCGACATAATTTCAAGTTCTATTAGTTAGTGCAGAACATTCTAAAGAGAGTCAATTTCCTTATGTACAAAACGCTTTTGTACATAAGGAAATTGACCAACTAAAAGATTTTGCAATAATCTGCATTATGACAAAAGATTTTTAAAAGTACATTAAAGACACATTTGGAAAAACACAATGTTTCGCTAACATGTTTTTGCAGACATTAATTGATGTTTATGGGCTTTTACTAATATTTCACATAACGTTTTTATTACCGAGAGTGAGTATGTGACTTCTTACAGTAATTAGGTGCTGCTTTGGAATCTATACTTTGCTCAAACGAGCATAGTGTTTTTATATATCCAGCAACCTTTAGTTGCCAAGGTCAACGTGACAAGCATTCATTTTTGCAATTATTCAACCAAAAATATTATTGTTTAGGCAGGGGCGGCTGGTGCATAGATGCTGCCGAGCTGCAGAACTGCCAAAAATTTCTAATATTTATTTAATTATTTATACATTTAATATATATTTTTTACGAGAACCATCTATTTATATTAATACGCGTCGATTCAATCTCGCTCTAAATTCCGTCGCCAAATCAACAAAGTTTCTAAGTCATTTCCCCTGAGCGGGGATCGCAAAGCGATCCCCGCGCGTGACCAAACCTTTCTGTTATGCTTATGCTTATTTTTGTCCCGTTTCCTGCATGTTTTCCCAATTTAAACGCCTTTTCAAAAAACCTCTGCATAATTTTCGTCGATCGCCGTTCGACGAAAGAAATGCGGCTAGCACCGGCGTTTGTTCTCGAGCCTAATGGCCCCGTCACGCCTGCCGAAATCCCGACTTTTTCGCGGGACCCCCTCGACCCGTTTTCCAATTTTTATGGCTTTGAGAACCGTTTCACACGAAAGTGCCGTGCTTTCTCTAATCCTTTGAGATTTTTTTTCGAAACCGTACGATCATCCTTCTATGTTTATTTCGTCTTCAAAAATCTCGTGTTACGTCCGTTTAAACTTTTTTCTCATTTTATCTGCTGATGTGAGATTGCACATCGAAATCGGCCTAACAACAAGCACCTCCTATGAAAACTGTCAAATTAATTAAACTTCAGAGAGGTTATTTTCCTATGAGAAATATTGCTAACGGAATCGATAGTACTGACTACCAAACACTTCTGATTACCAAAATACTGAAGCGAAATACTTTTCCAATTAGAATATCAGTAAAAATTTATTTCAGGTAAAGTTGTCCTTTTAATACAGTTGATTAACAAAAATATAAAATTAAATTTACTATTTACGAGGAATTTGACTTGGTCCAATTTTTTTTCGTAGTTATCAATTATCCATATGTAACACTAAATTCCATATAAATTTAATAATTATGAACAGTTCATTTGTGAGGTTAATTAATTAAAATATATGTCAAAATATTTTTATTTAATTAAACCTCTAACTGGGTCAAGAGGACTGCAGTGAATCTAGGGTGTTTTTAGTTAATCAATACCAATAGGTGCAATGTTGGTTGCCTATACTTGCAGTCACATGGCTCGTGGACATTTATGACGTTTCTGTAGTGTAAAATATGTACCACTAAACAATTTTGCTAGGCCAAAATTAATTTATTGTTTAAAATATATATCAACTTATAGGTAACTTAATAAAACCGTTGTTGTTATATCAATGTAGTCTCTATTTGGGGCATATTTAAAGCATATAGTGTAGCAATTTCATAGTTTATAAGTTTATAGTGCAATATTTAATTGCACTTGAATGAATTACTTTAATGTACTTTTGTAGTTGGTTGGTGGTTCGGTTAAAAAATCATCTTTTTTCAATATAGCCAATCTGTGACAGCTTTATACACATTTTTGAGATACCCTGTAAATCAGTCTATATCATGAGCACTAGCTTTGATAACAGCAATTTTTATATACATATTACCTTTGCAGATTTAGTCTTTACAACATTCGAAGGAGGTGCATTTCTCATTAGTTGAAGGGCATGTAAATTAGGGGGCTAACCAAAAAATAAAACATTGTAGTTACAAGAAACACAAAAAAATATTGAATTTTCCCATAAAAGGAACAATGCAAACTGAAGTTGGTACCTATCAATTTGATTAATTTTTAGACACATTTTTAGAAAACAATATGAATGAATTAGGTATTGGAATTCTGTGGTCAATCACAGAACTGTGGGTTCCCCACATTTGACAATGATTTGGATTTTGCTGCCAATCTATTTCTAATTATTGCTCCTATATTAAATATGTGCACATAAAACTGGTAGCATTCTTAATATGTAACTAGTACTGCAACCTCACTGTATAAATGGCTAACAACCTACTGTTAACTTTAATAAATAAGGTTTTCTAGGTTGCCTATATTCTCGTCTCTAAATGGTGCTTAAAGTTATAATATTGTAACTGGGGCACTTGTGTAGAAGATGACAATGAGGGATAGAGATTTTATTATTATTGTAGTATATTAAGTTAATAATAGTATCCTGATTAGTAGAATGGAAGTGTGAAAGCGCGGTAGCTTAGTTGGAACAGCATTGGGCCGGAAAGGCGAAGGTCCCGCCCGGGTTTGATTCCCGGCTGTGTCGAAAGTTTTTCATTATACTACAGCTTCAGAAGTGGGATAAGGGAATCCACCTGACGGCACAGTTCACCTTATGTTTATGAATTATGTTTACCGAGATGTCGGATTATGACCGGAAGCCAAGGACGAATGTCTTCTCAAGTATGGCCTAACTTTAGTCAATTATGTTAAGAATGGTATCCTGATTAGTAGAATGGAAGTGTGGAAGGGCAGTAGCTCAGTTGAAAGAGCATTGAACTCGAAAATCGAAGTTCCCGGGTTTGATTCCCGGCTACATCAAAACATTTTTCGTTAATTTACCTATTATTAATCAGTTGCATAACGCCATCCGGTACTTTGTAAATACGTTGGACTGATTCCACTCTCTCCAACCATACGTTTATGTTTTTGCCCCATGCCAGAAAATCAGGTGGCAACTGTGCGATTTCCTTGTTGGAAATAATGTTACTTTGATCGACAAGTCGATTATCAACACATGTAGTACCAAACGTCACGGAAGGAACGGCCTGTCGATGTTATTCATCGTAGATCAGCATTACTCTAACAGTTACTTGAATAATATTCTCTACCGTTAACCCTTGAGTAGGCACACCATTTCCACCTTGGGTATTTAGCCTAGGCGTCATTACATCATTTTATCTCAGACTACTGCAGTGCAGTGCACTTTCTCAAAACGGCAGTGTTGAAGTAATCATATGGTAATTATTGTTCACAATCCCACTTCTGAAGTTGTAGAAGGCCTTGCCTTGATAAATAATATCTCTCTATTTTCTCTATCCCTCTGAACTTTATTTCCATAAAACTTCTCATAAAAATCTAATAAATCTAATGCAAGCCATCTTCTTCTCACCGACTTTCTCAGTCATCTACTTTAACGACGATTTCGGAGGAGTTAAGAGCGCCAAATTTAAATTTAAATAAATTATGAGTACAGAATGGCTCAGAATGGTTATATTTACAAATTTAATTGGATAAACTGGATTAAACAGTTAAATCAAAGCAACGAAAAGATGTTAATAAATTTTTTTTAGTTTTTTTTAAGAGAAGTTGAATAATTGCACAATTAATCACCAATGAGGTCGAACTTAAATAAAAATATTCAAGTTTAAATGAATTACGTAGTACATGCACTAAAATATAACCCAACATTTGAGTGAATTGCTTCCATGCCGAGATGCTTCACATGCACGTAAGTTTAATTATCTGGCCAAATTATAATTAACAAATAATATCTAAAAGGAATAAAGGAAAATTCAATACCTTTTGAAAGTATAAAGAACATTTGACAGAATAAAAGTTTCACGTGAAAATTTACTAGGAATATTCCAAAAAAACTTTAAATTTAGTACTAACTTTACAACTACTATATATTTGAGACTTATTAGAAACAATTATAATATATATCAAAAATACAGAAACCATTTGATAAAAAAAATAATGAAATAACATTCGACACCCTACGCATTTCAGCAATAATTTCTGGGTTATGTAAAAAAAGTTAGTGCTAAATTTCAAATTTTTGAAACAATTACATATTACAATTGCTTAATAACAATTTTCAAAATTAAGGAACTTCGCAACTCTATTTAATGCCTTAAAATTTTATGTTCTGAACACTTACTTACCATCGTTTTTCCTGACCAATCATATTCACCATCATCAGTGTAGCCTTTTTTATTAAACAGCCCAATAAAAAGATTCCTTAAATACTCGTAATCAGGAGTTTCAAAAAAGTCTAATCTCCTAACATATCTCAAGTACGTAGCCATTTCTTCGGGATGACCCTCACAAAGAAAGTCGATTGGAGTAGCCCGTTTAGTATCTCCAATTTTCTGGTATCGTTCTTTTAAAGTGTCAGCCTTCAAACCTTGCCAAGGTAGTGAGCCCCTCAGGAAGTACATAAACATATGACCTAAGGCTTCGAGATCGTCTCGTCGGGATTGCTCTTTGCCTAAATGTGTATTAATGGACATATACCTTGCGGTACCAGTCAGGGACTTGTGTTCTCTATAAGGAATATGTTTATTCGTTTCAAGCTCAATATATTCTTTCGCTAATCCAAAATCTGTGTAAAAATTAGAAAATTTTAATTAAACAATTGCTGACACAAAATCACAGCATAATTTCAAACTATAACACATTTTACTGTTTGATTAATTCATTTTTCTAAATATTGAGGTTATGTATAATATTGGCGCCTTAGACCAGAAAAGAGAGATTGGTGCCCTATCTAAATGCTCAAAATAAAAATTATCTTCCGTTTATCATTTTTTTTTAAAGCATATTTTCCATTTATCAATTTCCATGACAACTTTGTTTGACGGGAAAGTGGTAAGTGGAAAATGACTGCATTTGCCAAGAAACAGGAAACTGATAAAAGAAGTATGTAGGTATATCAATGTTTCTATTTGCATCTGTAACAGGTCACTTCATACTCTGACGTAATTTTTGGGCTGATTGGATATTTTGTTTGACAGCCTTCATAACATTTTCAGAATTTGTATAATAGTTGATGCATACACATGCTCAGAGATATGAACTAAGAGAGCACTCATAACTACATGCATTTTTAGAATATAACATTTCTGTTGCCGGATTTCTATTTCCGTGATTTAACTGTAAAATGCTTCTGAAGATTTGAAGAAAACTGTCTATGAATTCATTAAAACACTTGTTTTATATTCATTAGTTGTAGGTACATACAGTGTGCCCACAATTGGTGATGCATGTATTGGGATCTCGGAAACTATAAGAGATAGAAAAACGGTCAAATGGGGAAAGTTTTAGACAATTTTGTTTGTAATCGAATGCCTTTTTTTTTGCGATTTTATCTCTTTTGGTTTTTGAGATATTTTGAAAAAACTAAAATGATGCATTTTCGAAAATACCCTGTAATTTCTTTATTTAAAATAGTTTTTAGATTCTGTAAAAACTTTCTTAGGGCAACTTTTTATGTAGAAAACACCTGTGTAGTCCGATTTTATTTGCATCGTTTCGGTTTTTTGGAACCATCATCAACTTTGTTTTTTCATATAGGCGCCATATTGGATTTTTACGGTTTTGGAAATCTTCTTTTCTTAGCTTTCTAATGATGTATCACAATTAGTAAAGTTAGGTTATGGTTAAAAAAATCAAAAATTAGTATTTTGTTATAAATTTGGCAACGTCGCACAGTAAAACACTGAAATTCTAGGTCATATTACATTATTTAATCTCTATCACAATAAAACATTTAAATATTTGTTGAAAGTTTTTACCATGTAACAAAAAATAAATTTACAAAACCAACTCAACATCATCAACTCAATACATCAACTAATAGTTTTCAGAACACCTGTCACCTAAAAATCATTTAATTATTATGTATAAACAGAAATTCAGATCCATAATAAAAAAATGTCAAAAATGTATGGACGCAAATAGGCGAACTTTAGATATTTTATTTCGGTTATTAGTCTTTATAGTTTAATTATGTTTTAATTTGTGTTGATATTTTGTTATTATTTGTAGCTTAGAGTTTAAACCGAAAATGATCTACTAGGGAACTGATGTATTAGCAAAAAATTTATTGCGTTAAATTATGTACTGAATTTCTGTTTATACATAATAATTAAATGATTTTTAGGTGACAGGTGTTCTGAAAACTATTAGTTGATGTATTTATCCAAACTTACGGCTTTTGTAAATTTATTTTTGTTACATGGTAAAAACTTTCAATAAATATTTTAATGTTTTATTGTGATGAGATTAAATGTAATATGACCTAGAATTTCAGTGTTTTACTGTGCGACGTTGCCAAATTTATAACAAAATACTAATTTTTGATTTTTTAACCATAACCTAACTTTTTTTTACTAATTGTGATACATCATTAGAAAGCTAAGAAAAGAGGCTTTCCAAAACCGTAAAAATCCAATATGACGCCCATATGAAAAAACAAAGTTGATGATGATTCCAAAAAACCGAAACGTTGCAAATAAAATCGGACCACACAGGCGTTTTCTACATAAAAAGTTGCCCTAAGAAAGTTTTTACAGAATCTAAAAATTGTTTTAAATAAAGAAATTACAGGGTATTTTCGAAAATGCATCATTTTAGTATTTTCAAAATATCTCAAAAACCAAAAGAGATAAAATCGCAAAAAAACGGCATTCGATTACAAACAAAATTGTCTAAAACTTTCCCCGTTTGACCGTTTTTCTATCTCTTATAGTTTCCGAGATCCCAATACATGCATCACCAATTGTGGGCACACTGTATAATAAAAAACTATACTTAAATACAAGAAATGGAATATTCGTTCATTCTCAATTAAATTAAAAATGTGATAAATTCAGAGATAGATTTCTACTAAATTTTTTATTATACTTATAATAGTAACTAGAAAAAGGAACAACTTTTCTATATATTACAAGTGTAAATTTTTACCTATAATATGAATAATTTTTTCCCTCTTTGTACTGCTACGACCAATTAAAAAATTCTCAGGTTTCACATCCCTATAGATAAGATGTCTTGAGTGGACGTATTCAATTCGGTGCAACTAGAAGTAAATAAAAGTAATATTAAAAAAAATGACTCAAAAACAATATTCCATTTTTCTTCTTTAATTAATTAGATGGAAAATACAGATTTCAAAATAAACAGATATAAGTAATATAGCATATATTGTTGGGCTGTTGGATTTTTTCACACACGTGATCATGCATATTTGTATGAATTAATATTAAAAACCTATGTCACTAATGTCCGTGCATAATACATGAACCATATCATCTGTTCTTTTCTAACGGGAATGTTACTTACAGTTAATCATGTACTTTGTCGCCGATAATGTCACAAATTAGTCACATGTGTACAAAGATTTCAGACCTTAGATGTTAAACTAAAATTATTTAAATCTATGACTTTGCAGATCTGTTTTTATATATTATCAGAAATTGCTCTAACTTATGAAATTTGTATACAGTCTGTTTAAAAAAATAGTGAACAGGTTTTTAGAGCAGAAATAACACAAATCACAATAATATAAAAATTCCATATAAACATTTGGCTTAAAATGCTTTCTTGTAGATATAAGAGGATGTTACATTTTTAACCTTGTTCAAATCCTGTATATTCATGTATTTTTTGTAGAGCACGAATATTAAGGTAAAATTTGGTATATGTTCCAAGGAGTTTAAATGGAACATCGCATATCATTTTGATTTTCATTACAGGTCATTTTCTTATGGTATATAACTCATACTCCATCCACTCACATTTGTTGTAAGAAGCTACTTATTATAATGGATAATATTGTATTAAAATCATTCTTAATGGTTGTGTATTTAGCTTCTTCCTGTTAAGGACTGTTTTTGTGGTGTTTAGGAAATGAATTTAATTTTAAATTTGATATACATTTTATACAATACAAGACTAATAAAATTAATGACATGCATGGAGGACTATCGTTAAGTTGTCCAACTACTGACGAAATTCACAGATTCAAGAGATTAGCTCAGAAGATACTACGAAATAAGAGAATTGAGAGGATCGGATTGAATGAGAATAAGACTTTTTGACTCAAACAATTTTTAGACCCATTACACAAATTATTAAAAAAATAATGCAATGAAAATCTAACTTAAATATCAGCAAATATTAAGTAACGTCATTCTCTACGAAAACAAATGAATGCATTTTGACCATCATATTAATAATAATATACTGATCAAGCCGGAAACTTTCTATAATCTAGAAGTTATCTTTGATAAAATGTTATCATTTAATAATCAAGTAGCACATGTTATTACAAAACCTTTTTGGGTTAGTAGGTATATAGCAAAAAGTTTATGCTAAGCTAAATTTATTTGATGTAATATGAATATGTCTCAATTATGTATGCCATAGTTCTGATATATATGCTGACAATTTAAAAGGAATTCTGAAAATGTTTCCAAAAATATGCATACTACTTGGCATATTTCTCGAAATATGCAAAAGTTTTGATCCGGTATACCCTATGAGTTTCACTCAATAAGAAGTTCTTATAAGATCTGCTTTGGATTCTTCAGAGCAGGCATAAAAAATCTTATCTAGTCTTTTTACACATATTAACGCACAATGACATAAATTGTATGTATTTTTTGAAAAGTTAAACATTTATATCCTAGAACTGAAGCTAGAGAGCCAAGGATGTTTCATTTACCAACTGCAAGGGCTATCTTTGGGAAGTGATACTAATGCATATAGAAACTTTATAAAAACTCTAGATTTGTAAATGACTAATTAACTTAAATAGCAAAACTGACAAAAATTTCAGTGAGTATACTTTTATACTTCACGCAAAGAGCAAATATCCAATAGGGGATTACTGAATTATTTAGTGAAAAGCCCAACAGACCAAGCTATGGGCCACAATGCTTTGGGACACGCAGCAGACAGTCAGAGGACACACAGAGAGAAGAAGAAGAAAGGAAGTGGCGAGTATTGATGCAGAACTAAGTTCTAAAATATAATGAAACGGCAGAACACATATTGTGCACCTGCCCTGCTGGGGAAAGGATCAGATACTCATTATTTGGCAAAGGACAACTTCTGCCAGAGGATCTGAACAAACTCTTACCCAATAAGGTGATCAGCTACATTAAGAAGCTGGACCTGTTGGGTGAAATATAAGTAGGTGTGAGCCACAATAGACCACATGGTCGCGGTGGAGGGTCTGGTTTTCGGCCCACTCACTTTTGAACCTAACCTAACCTAAGTTCTAAAATTAGTTTCAGATATAGCAGGTAATTTATAGATACAATATTTTGTATGGGTGTAATTTAAGTTTCATTGTTGATATATCAACGCCGATATTGAAAAATAGCTGCCAGACTTGCTGCACTACCGTCCATTACAGGTATTGCCAGATTTATAAATTAAATAACAAAAACATTTTTTATATTAAAACTTACAACAAAATAAAACTAAGACAGATGGTGCTGTCCGATGGTCTTATATAATATAAATACCTATAATCACCAGAATAGTGATAAGTAGTCAGTATCACCTTCAATCTTGGAAGTTGTCATGAGAAACCCACCTTCAGAGGCTGTGTTGCTACATTGTGCAAAATTTTACAGAAAAGGAGTATACCTATACAAGTTAGGAGAAAAATAAGCACGGCAATGTAGCATACTGTTGTTCAGTCGACAATGTGATAATATTTTATTTTTGGTGCAATAACAATTCCTTATTGCCACAAACAACATTATTTCTTATCAGTTTTTAATTCTTCAAAAGAAAAAAATTCTCAGTTCATGTTTTATGATGCCTTTTAATCTACCCAATAGGTGTAAACACAACGATGCAAAATTTAGGACTTACCAATTGAATTGCAATCATAAGGACAGTCTTCAGTGAAAATTTTCGTTCACACATGTCAAACAGATCTTCCAGGCTTGGTCCTAAAAGTTCCATAACTAATGCATTATACTTCCCACAAGGTCCAAAATAATAAACGTCTGGGATACCCTCTGAAATTAGAAATGAATACATACAAAAACGTTCTTCTTTCAAGTGTTGGGTAGGAATGAAATAGAAAAATGTCTAGCATTAAAGAGAATAGAATGGCGTGAAGATTAAAACATTTTAAAATATTTACCTACATGAAATTAATAGATATTTGCAATGTAATATATGGACTTTACGGTAACTGTTAGCATTTCTTAATATGCCTAAACTTTTACGATGCTGTATATCACTATAAGCATACATCACTACATACATTACATGCATGTATTGTAGTGGCACAGTAAAATCCTTATAAATATTTTAGGAAATCTGAACCTAATTTGACTCAACTCTGCGTAACTTCAATTTTGCCAAGAGAAAGAAATCTGGGTCAGAACGGTAAAAGAAACAAGTGATGAAAACATTGCTAAATGCTTAGGTTTTTCATGAAATGGCGGGGTACACAATGTGCATACGATATATCATAAACATAATCATATATACTTATGTGTATATAATTTTTAGTTGCAGCAGCATAAATAATTTAAAAATACTTTCAAAAATAGTTGCATGTTTTAGGAGTAATTATTGTTAAAATATAGATCCAGGATTTTGCCTGTGCCGATTACATTACATTTGTCAACAAGAGAAACAAACGATAATCAGGAAATTAAGAAATACATTATTTACTATTCTAAACGTATTAGCCAATCTTTCACATCTTTGGAATCTTCTCTCTTGTGAACACATTGTTGGGCTTGTTCTTAATAGTAAAAAAGAAGTATGTACCATAAGATAAAGTATTAGAAGATGAGGTTCATTGGCTTATGCCTCTCATGGTACATTATTAGTAAACCACTCTTTTTTATTAATTATGTACTATGAGAGAATATTCCATCAAAATAAGCGAAAATATATGAAGTGTTTTAGTTAAATAATGAAGATGATGTTTGTTTGTTAGCTTCCTGATTAACAAAAAATTTAAAGAATTGTAGGAAAGTCTTAAATTGTGTAATATAAAAAGAAACACCAGAGTGTATTAATGAAATCAATAAAACATTTTATTTACTCACCATGACTTCCGAGTAGTTTGTAAAATCTATATTCCAAATGAAGCTGGGGAGCTTTCGACTTCATTGGTTCCATTTTGATGGCGACATGTTCATTATTGTACAAATTTTTACCTAAACGCAGTTCGCCAAAATTACCACAGCCAATTTTTTTACCTACTCGGAAGTTTGGACCCACCATAAGTACCCCAGAACTAGGGTTTACACTATGGCGGGTACTATGTGATTCATTTGCACCTGAAAATAAAAAATCTTCATAAAGCTATATTAAAATCAACAATTTTCATTATTTAGTATTATGCAATAGTCTTTTAGACAAATTTAGTTATTTCAACGAATAAAATAATTTATCTATTACCCAATACAATTTTGTTAATAAAAAGTTTATTTAACATAATTCTCAGTTTCAAACTTAGGTAAGAACTACTTGTAATGTGTGTAATTTTAACTCACCATGACGTTTTGAGTTTTTCTGTTTCTGGTCCACTTTATCCATGGTGCTGCTATCTAAAACAATAGAAAATATTTTTAAACAACTGAATATAACCAACACTTTGTATTATAAAAGTATTTACACCTTATAAAGTTTTCTATATTATATTTATCACAATATTGCTTGACCAGAACGAGGTTATGTTTCACTGTAAAATATATTCTTGAATACAAACAACAATCTGTAGGTACTTAAAATAAAGGTCTGAACTTAACATAAAATTTTAGTATCTCAAGATACCAGAAGAATAAAACTTATTACAGCAAATATGTCTGATATAATGTTTTTTTATGTTACTGGTAATAACACCAAATGTGGATCTAGAAAAATAGAACCAAATATTAAGAGTGAATATTTAACCTTATCAAATTATTGGTAGGCACATCAATTTGTTTGTTAATAATATAATATCATATTTTAATAAGTTACACAGAAAATGTTAATAAAATTAAACTCAGAATGCTTCATTAACAAAAAATCTTTACAAAATATATTCCAAAAAATAAAAACAAACCTGAATAACTTCAAAGTGCTATGATTAAAATTTAGTTTTATGCATGGGTTGATTAATTAAAAAGAAATTTAATGAAAATTTCATAAAATGGAATGTTGTATAACCCAAGAACGAGGTGAGTTATATATAATTGCTTTTCTAATTTGAGTTTTATCCTATACTTTTCCCAATATTTCGTTTTTTGTTTGACAAAATTAGCTATATAACGATTGGATAGGAGATATAATAAAATTGTCCGTAAATATAAAAATAAGAAAAGAAGTTTTAGATATTTTTTGTAGTAAAGAAAATTGTAATTGTAAATCGAGGGGTGGTTCACAGGGTAATGTTTCGTACACAGTGGCGGCCATCCAGGGGTAATCCGAGGCAATTCGGGGTAATTCCCAAGCAAAGCCGGGGTATTCTGGGGTAATATAATATGAAATAATTTCGAGACGAAATAAAATAATATTGATGTTAATATTTATGAAAAATGTTGAATAGTACAACATTTTTCTGGTGACACACCCCTCGTAAACTATGGATTATACAATTACAGTAATGGAAATGAATGAAAATTAGGTTAAAATATTTACTTACTATTGTTTATCCATTTTCCCATAAACTGTTGGCGCATTATATTGGTATGCTTTTCCATAATTCGAATAATTTGTTAGAAAACGTGATATAAGTTTATTTATAAAACTTTTGCTTAATTTTATATTTCATTTTTCTAAAATACATCACGAAAATATGTAATAAAACTAAGTAAATAAGTGAATATGGTGTATTTAAGATAATTGTATTATAAAGGTTGCAATTTGTGAACGTGTAATAAACAATACTCTCCAATCTTGAGATTAGATACGTAAAGGAACCCTATACGACAGAAATTTTTTCATATCTCTTTCTGATATGAATAATCTCAATTCTATACTTGTGATCTTAATAATGACTGGCTAAATCGCGAAATATTTTCAATAAATGAACACTTCTCAGGAATATAAGGCTAATGAATAAAAATAAAATAAAATAAAGAAAAGTGTGTAAGCAAATACATAACGGCCTTCTAAAAGTTCTAAATTACAGTTTTTCGAGTGCCCCTGTAGTTTTAACTTCTTCAGTTTAAAGCTGTTAATACACCTGCAGCACTAAAAAATAAAATAGTTTAGAAATCTTGTGCAGAATTCCTCATGAGCAGATACAAATTATATAAATAAATATACAAACGCAACTTTCTATCAAGATTTTTAAAAATAAAATGTTTTTAAATTAACAAAAACTGTACACAATATTGAAATAGCAAATTCATGAAAGTTCGTTAATAAATTTAAATAGGTTATTCAATTTTAGTTACTTAAAAAATATGTAAGTTAAAAATTAATGGTTGTAATAAGAGCTACAAAATTGGTGACTACCGACGATCTACGACATCGTCGAGCGACAGATACATAATAAAATGATAAAACAAACAAGAGTACAGCGTCTGTGTGTATATCGTGATTATACATCTCCAAGTGGTCAACGTCATATCAAGGAAAAGATTATGTGACATAATGCACATTATGTGACATAATGCACACGTTTAAATTAAGGGCTATTGTCTTTTACGCGCATTGTCAGTGCTGCTGGCTTCAGCAAAGCTTATCAACGTTGCATAGTTGCAATTATCGCATAGGCAGATCCGGCGAAAATTCTTATCGTGTGCACAATGCCTTACGGCATGTATCAACGTCGGACCAATGCATTGGTGGTGGGAGATCGAAGTGTCATAAAATCTGTAAGAATATTATTTCCGTTCGTATTTTTTCAATATCGTGTATATTTAGATCAAATTATTAATGTTAATCATATACTTGCAAACAACTTTGGTACATCTAATTTATTACTAAATCATTAATAGATAAAAGAATGTTTAAAGGTATATTTTTCACAAAGTGGTTAAAATAATAAAATTCGAGGAACATTTTTTTTAATGAGTATAAAACATCATGTAATGTGTGATAGCAGCAGTAGTGGCATTTTTAAATTCTTATGTATCACATTTAAGCCCTATCTATTCCAAAACATGGCCTTTTTTATTGATAACAGCATCTCTCATTTTAAAAGATGTATTTTTTAACTATTTAATTATTATTTAATTACAATATCCAACAGGCACAGGCCTCATTAAAAGATAAGCTTGGTACAAAAAAAATGGATCTAGAAACTTCGTATTAAAAAGAAGTAATAATAATTGAATACTTAAATAAAACATATACTAAACATATTAAAAGACGAGATTTAACACATTATACAATCAAGTAAATTTCCCTCGAAATTTTCTTATCCCGTTCTATATAGTAAAAAATACTGATATATTTTTTTACTATCATGAATGAAATTCTATTTACTATATGTGATTCAATTTTAGTAAACCTAACAATCATTTGATGAAGTGGAAAACATTTCTACAAATTAAAGCGATGACTTTTTATATTAAATAGGTGGTACTTCAGGAGAATAGGGGATAGGAGTATTGATAAGTACTTGGAACTAGGATGTCTAACATGGACAAAATATCTTCACAAATTATTTAAATAATAAAAGTACTTGCATCGCAAGTCTTTGTGCCTAACTGGACATATGAAAACGTACATAAAATATCTCCTAAGGCACTCCTCTAGGTGGATAAGAAACTTCAACGATGAAAATAGCCGATTTAAATAACTCTTGCTGTACTTTCTATGAACGTTATACAGGGTTATTCAGAACCTATCGAAAATAAAATTTGGGGATGTTCAACATACATGTAGAAATGTGGTAGTGCAAAAAGAAATTTTTTTGGCGGGGTCTGAAAACTATTTAAAAATTTTTCATTGCACGCAGCTGGATACTGGTCCACTGTAATGGAGTGACCTTGGGACTGACAATGCAAACTAGCTAGCACGAAAGAAACCGGCGCGCCCGGCGCAAAAAAGATTTGCAGCGTTTTTACTTTAAAATAAACTTAAAGATAGATAGACGTTCCAGGTACAAAAAACTTGTTTACTGTTTTTTGTCGGAATGTGGTATATTCGATCTCGTTGAAGTACAGTTGCCCAGCTACGTAGTCCTTTATAATGGTATAACTTTAAACATTGTTTACGGGAAATCCTAATTACTTTTATTACAATTTTTTTGGTGATATCGATTTCTTATTTAAGGATGCACATATCCTCAAAGTTTTTTATATGGGTTCTGAATAACCCTGTATATTGGACTCCAAACGACAGATCCATGATGCATACTCAAGGCTGTATCCTGGATCTAACAAAATGTCTCATATTTCGAACACTGAAACCTAGACTTTTATATACGTCCGCCGTAGTACAGATATGTCTAGCGAAAGAGAGCATAGTAAAGTAACACCCAGATCTTCTATGAATTCGGGCCTAGATCTAATGTGATACTGGATTGTTCCTGCGAGAATACGAGATACAGTGCGAGAATACATTGGATTTGCAGGCATTTAATGGGAGTTTATTTACAATACACCATGAGTTTGGGTAAATTTAAAACATATTGAAGTTTCTCAGTATCTAAGTTCGACTGAATCCGACAGAATATTTTTAGGTTACCGGCAAATAATAAATAACGAACGCCCGTATCGTAAATTACGCCATTAGATAACACTGGCATAGATAACACTGTGAAGATAACACTGACGTAGCTTTCCACATAACACCAAAACACTATACTGCATTCGACGCAGATGATTAAAATTTAATCATCTCCAGATGATGTTACGCCATTAATGACATAATGAAAATAAGAGACGTCTATGGCCCGAGCACGGATCCTTGCGGCACTCCAGATGTTTGAAGAAACTCGATAGACCTGAACCTACAATATTGAATAAATTGCTTTCGACTACTTAAATAGCTCGTGCCTGTCGAACGCCTAGAAAAAATCTGTATACGTAACATCGAGTATTGGATTGGTTGTCGACCTTAGTCCAGGATTTCATTAATAAATTGTGTTTTGCAGACTAGATTAGTTACCGTTGACCTCCCATTTATAAAACCGTGCTTTTTGGGTATATTTTTACCTGGCCCGAAAGAGTTCAATGCAGTGCGACTTCAAATATTTTGCTGAAATTGCCGAGTATGGCAATTGGCAGGTAATTGATATGATATTTAGTACCCTTTTTGAAAACGGGACAGTTTTTTTTAGTTTCCAAATATTTGGAAAACTATTAAAACTGATAAAATTGTTTAACAAAGTGATTTTAGAACAGGACGCAACACTCGAAATAGTAAAGTGGGAATTTTAAAATCTTCAATAAGCATGATATTAAATTGCATAACATATATACAAGGCCTCTAGGCCATACAATAGTTTTTCATAAGCTTAATAGTAGAGATTACAAAAATAAGTAAAAGATGCTATTCAATTTGAATTTAGTAGAAATAATATCAACAGGATATACTCTTGAAAGATTTTACAATGTAGACGTTTAATATTTACATGTGCATTGTACAATGTTTCACTGTGATCTAATGGCAGACGTTTCGTTTCTTTTTAAGGGCAACTAGTACACCCCCACCCATAGAAGTGCGAGTATTCGTTGAAGCAAAATTTCGAAAACTATGGAAAATATCCTCTTTATGGAAAATATCGTCTAATGCAATGATATCGTATTGCGCAGCTGAACAATCAAGCAATAAGTCGCACGTCTTAGTACGAACTTCACGTAGGTATGTTCAAACAATAACATATAGCGATGAAGATGCAGCAAATATGCTGCATTAGTCATATCAAATAAATAATTATACTGAACTGCCTTACTCGATTCTAAGTTGCAATATCAGTTTAAATCGCAGTTTTATTACCATATTATTCTTTTAATTCATACAGTGTAACATTAACTAAGTACACTATTTTCAAAAGTAACATTTATTTTAACACCTGATGTAACCGATTAAGGTTTCCTCTGGAAAATTTTCAGCAATGCCGACGATCTTAAACCGAGGATTCAGAGCAGAAACTTCTTTGACAGTGTAATTAGGAGTAAGGTTGCCGCCTACTATGAACTAATGTAATATAACTGAACAATATTAATCAGAAGAGAGTCACTTCTGAAACTTTATACCAAAAGGTAAGCAAATAGGATCCAAGCGTTGAGTGACGAATAAAAACTTCGTCACTCAACAATCCAAGTAACACCGGATGAGCATTGACTTGGGCAGATATCTTGAGCAGTACTTAAGTCATATTATTAAAAAATATATTATTTTTGAAAAAGAAATTGCCATATTAGTATTACTGTTATTTAATTTTAGATAAATCGCTGGCTAAAATATTTGCACAGCTCAAGGATATACTTTGTACATTCCGTTTTCATAAATATATAGTACCTATATTTTTCAGAATTTCTCAATTCTAGTAAAAAAAATGACCTTATGAACATTTTTTGCATAGGTTTTATATGGGCAGTTTTATATTTGAGAGATGATCAGCATACAACGCATAAGATACATAGGAATATGTTTCATGAAATTATATATTATAAAATGATAAAAAAAATTCATTAAAAACGACGAAAATTATGAAAACTTTGGATTGATTTTTTTCAGGTCATGCCATAAATATCAATTAAAGTAAGAATAATATGTAATATGTATTTTTTGTTTGGAGGGGAAAGGAGGAACCTCCTGAAAATTATTATATCTTATCTACCTGTCTATCTCGAGATATATTAACGTTATTAATATTCATTTGATAACTTGATTATGAAGGTAGGTATATGTTTATTAATACCCCAATAGGTATTAAGTTACAATACATGAACTCGATAAACGAATGCCAAGCAACAGACGGAAGGAACAACACACAAATTGTGTAAAATGTAGAGAGAAACGGTATAAGAAAATATAACGAATAATTCGCTCTTAACATCTTTATTGCGAGAGACAATTAAAAAAGTAATTCAAAAAAATTCGACATGCCAAAAAAAATATTCCAAAAATGGCAACGTCTTGTACATTAAAATTTCACAACGGTTTATATGGACTCTTCGCAACAGTTAGATTTTCATAAATTTGGAACTGAGCGACCATCGATTCAGTCCAAAACCCAACATGCAAAGCGATTCTGAAGTGAATAAATTTATTGTTACAAAGACAGACTAATTAAAATGAGATTGGGACTAAAGGATTCTGTAGGGTTTTGTTCCGAATGATGCGTAAACATTTCAAAAATGTAAATAAATGCAAAACTGTCTACGGTCTTGTAAAATATTATAATAACCAAGGAATACTTATTACTGTAACACTATTTCTAAGTTAGTTTGGCGAGTACCTACTTTATTTAACAAGAAAAGGCTAACGTTAAAATGATAATAAACAATTAACCCTGTTACTAATTAAGCTAATAGAGCTAACGCTAGTAACACTATTGAAATTATCTTAGTAATTATAAGAAAAAGTATGAAGCAAGGCATAGTGTATGTTAGTAAACGTCAATCTAATCCACAGCTAGTAATATAGAAAGAAATACATTCAATAAACAACATTTTTATGAAAATAGAAAGTTAACCTTAATTAGTAGTACAAACTTTCATAAACGCAGTACCTTTAATGAGATTTACACCACGATTATTTTTAAAATACAACAGTTAGAAATTATGAATGAGGGACTGTTAATAAATTTAATCAAAATTAGTGCATGATCGCTAATTATATCTATTACGGTCTTCACTGGATTTGAAGGAGTATAAAATTGAGATTATTAATTACAGTTTAACATCACGGTTTAAATGTATAGAAGATTATGCTAAAGAATAAATAATATTTCACCTACACAGACATACTGATACCTGTGACGGTTAAGGAAATCGATTTTAAATTAAGTTAAAAATCGCGAGGGTTTCGACAATTTTTTCGATGCACAATCAAGGTTTGCTCAAGTAAATAGTATGTGGCTTCCTCCTTTTCTCTAAATAGAATTCTAATAAAAACGAGGTGAAACCTTATTGTATACAGGCATATATATTGACGCTGCTTCTGTATAAAATGTAAGGTAATTATATAGAGACGTTTTGATTGTAAAAATATGCCTTTTTTTCATCGTTCATCCATTACGTTACCAACCTTTCCATGTTTGCAATCCTCAAATACAAATAGTGATATTATTACTATTATTATTATTATTTTTTATAGATAATATCTGTAACTTGTTTGTGGTGCATTTTCAAGATTCATTGTAGTCCTTTTTGCGATTACACCACCTGTAAAATAATAAAAAACAGGAATCCAGAAGTATTCAAATTAAATATTCGAAATGTAGTATCAAAGCAAACTATCAAATACAATACACGCAATACACAAATAATACACAAACAATAAATTATCAAATATGCAATAAAATAAATATTTGATAATTTAACTAAATTTCATCAGTGGTTTTTCAGTTTTATACAAAATTGTGTAATATTACGAATCATATTTTGAATTATGTCTAAATAAAATAATTATAATTATAATTATATAATAAAATTAAAGAAATTAAACACTTAACTACCGGGATATCAAAAATTATCTTGGTCAAGAGTGGTTGTGGAATGTAAAACGTGTGTCTTACTTTAAATTTGAAATAATTATGTCACTGTCACACTGACATCATCAATAACCTACAAATTTCATACCTATTTATTTCAGTTGTAAAACAATAATGAACTACAAATTATGAAATAACGGTTTTAGTAACAAGAAAAACTAAAATACAGTAATTGTTGGAAATGTCCCCCGTTTTGTTCGATGCACAAGTTGACGCGCCTCCTCATGCTGTGAAAAGCGTTTTGCAGCATTTCTGGCGTTATGGTTGCACATTGCTGAACAATTCTTTGTTGCAGTTCTTGCAAATTATTTACCGGAGTTGCGAAAATCTTGTTTCTTAAGTAAGGAAATATAAAATACTCCATAATTGTCAAACAAGGTGATCTCGGAGGAAACTCAACTTCTGTATGCAAACTTATCAGCCGGTCATCAAAAAACTCGCGGAGGAAAGCAATATTTTCTCGTGTAGTATGTGCTATTGCACCGTCATGCTGGAAATAGCCGTACCGAAGTTCATCATCGTTTAACTGTTCACAAATTCAGCCAAAAAGTTGTGTCTGTACCTTTCTGCGTTGACGGTGAAATCGAAAAAAATTGGCCCAATTATTCTTCTGCGAGAAACTGCCATCCAAACACCAATTTTTTGAGCATGTAGTGGCGATTCAGTAAAAACATGAGGGTTATCATTGCTCCACATTCGCATATTTTGAGAATTGATGTATCCCGAAAGGTGGAACCACGCTTCGTCAGAAAAAAAAAGCTAAGTCCAGAAGATCGTCTTCATTAAATTATTGACAAACCAATGGCAGTAAGCAAGGCGTCTGGGGTGGTCTGCGGGCAGAAGAGCTTGATGTGCTTGCATCTTATATGGATGCATGTTCAAGTCTTTCTTTAAAATCTTATGACATGTTCCATAAGAAAGTCTAATTTCCTGAGAAAGACGTTTCAAAGGTTTTGCAGGCTCCTCTTCCATACGTTGACGAACGTCATTGACAACTTCTTCTGTACGAACTCTTGGTCTATCAGCACCTTTTTTATGAGTCACACAACCAGTTTCGCGAAACACTTCAACACAATTTGTAAGGCACGTATAAAAATTGTCCGGTAATATTGCCACGTTTGGGCAGTGCTCTCGAAAATTGTCCAAACACAAACGTTGACTGTATTGCCAATTTCCATTAACTAGCGCACCCGTTCGAAAATAGGCTTCAATCATGAAAATTTTGTGCTGTGTGGTAAGAGGCATGATTCAAAAACTGGATTAGAAAATTTCAGCACAATGACTTGACAGATTCTGACACAACAAAACATATTCAAAAATTTAAAGTAAGACACACGTTTTACATTCCACAACCACCCTTGACCAAGATAATTTTTGATATCCCGGTAGCTTTTTTCCAAACGTTTCAAGTCGATCCTCGACTTGTCAATAGAAAATTGTATTATAAAAAATTGTCAGATTGACGTTTCTCATTCAACATCAACATCACATGCACTGACCACTACGTTGTTAATTTTACACCAGTAACATCCTTCTGCAGTAGAGGAAGTCACGTTTGATCCAAGAATATTTAATTTTATTAAACTTAATGGTGATAACTGTATCTACGAGTAGTCAGAAACAATATTCTGGGATCAAAAGTGGCTTCCTCTACTCCAGAAGGATGTTACTAGTGGAAAATTAATAATAACATAGTGATCAGTGCATGTGATGACATTTTGAATTTGTCACTGACAATTTTTTATCATACGAACTTTCTATTGACGAGTTGAGGATCGACTTGAAACGTTTGGAAAAAAGCTAGTTGAGTGTTTAATTTCTTTTAAATTTTATTGTAATGATTATTTTATTCAGACAAGACATAACTCAAAATATGATTTGTACTATTACACAATTTTATATAAAACTGAAAAACCACTGATGAAATTTAGTTAATTTATCAAATATTTATTTTATTGCATATTATACAGTGGTTTTTTGGGACAAACTTTAGAAGTTTGCTTTGATACTACACTTTAAATACTTCCTGATTTCATTTTTTTTTTTATTATTTTACAGGTGGTGTAATCCCAAAAAAGACTACAATTAATTATTTTTTATAGTTGCAAAAATGTTGAATTATACTTTCACCAATAACCAACACTAAATAAAAATCTCAGTGATTCGTACATATTAAAAAGATTATCTCGTAATACAAATTTATAAAATTAGAGACCCAGTGGTCTACAATGGTGTATTTTGTAAATTTTTTCCAACATAGTGAAACCGTTGCTTGACTAATTCTTTTGTTGATGATGAGAGATCATAGTATGTATGCGTACTTACTACCATCTACAAACTATAACTATTTATAGAATCCTCTTTTCAGAATATATAACCTTAAAAAAAGGTGTTCCTCAGGGTAGCATTTTAGGTCCCCTGCTGTTCTCAGTGTATACTTCCGATTTATGGAACCATATGACACATTGCAAGTCACAGCAATATGCTGACGACACACAAATTTATCATTCTTTTGCTTGTAACGAGCTCGATTTGGCTGTTGCAAATATTAATTCTGATCTTGCTGTTATTAGTAGATATTCTACTGCACATGGACTAATTATAAATGAATCGAAGACGAAGGTACTGGTGTTCGGTTGGCATCGTCAACTAATTTTACACAATCCAATGTTTACAATTATACTGAATAACGTGTTGTTAGAATCATCAGATACATGCAATAACCTAGGGGTTAGCTTAAGTACAGATTTTAGATTTAATTTGCATGTATCTAGTTTAGTTCAGAAATCCTTTGGGATATAGTTGGATATGGTCGTAGATTAGATTACTGTAAGAGCGATCAATATCCTGACGAGTTTAATATTTACTAGCTTCATTAAAAGCGAAGCACACTCGGCTGAAAATAAACTTTGATTTATCTGAAATTTAATTTTATTCACTACGTAAGTAATGGTTTGATTCTTGAAACTAAAAACTCTTCGAAAATGGTTTTTTATTCGAAGTTTGACTGGGCAATCCAAGGAATATTATTGATTCAATTGAAAATTAAATAAACTTTTAATATGCAAAAGGTTATAGAACGCAATATATAATCAACCACGTCATATTTTCTAGCTCCTACGTAGGACACTGAAACAAATATGCCAGTGGATACGATAGAACTCTTATTAAGGTAAGTTAGTTTCAGTACAACTTCTCTTTCAATATTATATACTTCGTTTCAGTCTCAGAACTCTGTTTCTAAAATAATTTCCAACCACTAGCGGATTTCGTTCATAAATTGGTAATAATTTGGCAATAAGAAATTTCTATTAATAAGCAAATACAGAACATCCATTTAATAGGCGGTATTTAAGCTATTTAGTAAGAGTGTATTTAAGTCCATATTATAAATTAAGGAAGTAATTCTATGGGTCATTTTAGGCCCTAGGGACTGAGGTTATTGGTTTCCATGAAGTCTAAAATCTCATGTCCCCCAAATCTCAAAATCCACGAAAATGTGACAAATGTCCAAGACAATAAAATGTCCTAAAATAGACAAGGCTGCCCCGTATCTTCGTCATTGGTTGTTCCATTTATATAAAATATACCTAACTATTTTAATCAGTTATATCATTCAACAAAGTTTTGTCAATCTATGTCATACAGCTTCATAGATAATCGAAACAATGTGGTATGTACAAAAAATTGTAACGCCCTCTATAGTGGAAACCAGTAACCATTTGGTTTCTCAAGGCTTTTGGGCCCAAAATGACCCAAGAAATCTCCCCATTAAATACACCCTGTACATTTGCGCGCAACGTCGTGTTACATAAATATAGGTAGATACTTCTAGATACAATGTAAATTAGCTACAATGTACAGCTAAAACACGTACATACATTCTTTCTTACCCATTTGGATAAAACAAACCTCTCGTGAATATTTAGGGTTGATGAATCTATTTCTAACAGTAAAGGAGATAACGATACCCTCATACCATATGAGTAATGGGTTGAGATTATCAGTATGTTGCTAGGCCAGGAAATTTAGCTCATTACTTTTATGGTACCTTATTTTGAACATTATGTTCATCATTAGGAACAAATCCATCAAGGACTTATATTTTTTATATTACGTATTGGCTTACGTAACTGTTTATACATATATTTATTTATAGGTATTCAGCCAAAAAACATAAAGGGATATATAATTAATGAAATTATCAAAATATTATGATTCGATGAAGATTTGATTTTAAATTTCCTTGTTACCTGTAACTAAGGTATGCAAAGGAATATTCCTGTCACACATTTGCCTTCAAAAGCAGAAACATGTCGTGTCCTACATTAAGGTAAGGACTGATACGATTGCAGTTGTTTCAATAAAAAATTTTAAATAGAAATCTCAAAAAAAAGATGTTTATTGAAAAGTTCAATACAAAAGATGATATGCAACATATGTAACTATAAATAATATTTTTTAATTTAAAGTAGACTTATTTAATAATTTTATATATGTAAAATAATGATAATAGTGTGGAAAACGAAAAATTATTAAAAACAATCAGTTGAGGTAAAATATCAATATATGCCGTTATTAATTTAATAGTAGGCGAGCATATAGCATAATACACAGCATGTTGTTTACGGCATATTCTTTTAAATAATCGGGTTATTCTTTTGCATACCTATAGGTTATGGGTAAGAAGAAAAATTAAAACTTCATTGAATCATAATATTTGAACAATTTCAAAGGATAATAGGTATATATCACGTTACTTCCTTTTTTCTTTAGCTCGTTTTTTAGTTTAGAGTGTACGAGGAAAGTATTCAGTAGAAGAGATGTAAATGTATGTATAGTAAGACTAAAAGAGATAAAATAAAACTAATTCGACATATACAAGGTTTATACTTAAAGTAAGGGATACATTTCAGCTTATTATGTATTTTTAATAAATTAATTTTAATTTTTAACAAGATGTGAAATAAATTCGATTGCTTAAACAATGGGATTCAGCATTATTCAGCATTTCTGGTTGAATTGCAGCAATTTGCTCCCTAATAGTCTTTTAATTCTTCCAGCATTGTTGATCATGTTCTAAACACCAAAATTTTTAAATAACCCCACAGCCAGTAATGCGCTGGGTTAAGATCAGGCGATCTTGGAGGCCATAAATTTACAAAATGTTTGCTTATAACACGATTTTGAAAACCATCAGTTAAAAATTCTTTAACTGGTCGGTAAATATGCGGGGGTGCTCCATCCTGCATAAAAATCATGTTTTCCATTCCTTCGTGCTCGTTTTGTACCCATGGAATGGCATCATCTCGTAACATATGCAGGTATCGTTCACCAGTAACAGTTACAGGTGCGACCTCTCAATTCTGTATGTCTTCAAAAAAGTATGATCCAATGATAAAATTACATGTGAAACTGCACCCAAACGGTGACTTTCTTGTCATGAAAACCTTTCTGAACTATTTCATGTGCATTATCTGTTGACCATATTCGACAGTTGTGTGTATTGACTCCACCATTTAGAGAGAAATGAACCTCATCTGTCCATAAAATACGGGATAACCATTCGGGTTCAATTTCCATCTGAGCCAATATTTGTAAAGAAAAAGTCATATCTGATAGGAAAATCTGCATCATTTAATTTAAACATCAGTGTAAGTTTATAGGTATACATTTTTAGGCTTTTGCGTAAAATTTTCCAAACCGTGGTGTACGGTATTTGCAATCGTTTTGATTTTCTCTGCAACTTGGACATCACTAATCCTCGGTCTTCCTGATCTTGGTAGGTCAGTTGCAGACCCTGATCTTTTAAATTTGCTAATCAAATTACGGTACGCTTTCATTTGACAGGGCCCTGCTCTCAAACCCATTTTTGTACGAATCTTCGTAATCGAGCAGCGTAATTTCTGCCGCCTTGGTAATAACATTGTACTAAACCAATTATTTCTAGATCCATGTTATTAAAGTTCAATCGTTAAAATCGTTTCAATTGACGTTTACGTGAGTTTTATTTTGAGAACAATTCTCTAAATCGCAATGATTACGTTTGATAATTGTATCAGCAGTTGACACGACAACTCTTTTGTTTTCCATAGATACAATAAAATCCAATTATCGAAGCAATTAGATTCCATTTACTTTTTGCTAGTTTGATTACTTAAAACCATATGAGTTTAGTATAGCCCTTACTTTATGATAACCCCATATGTACAGAAATAGTAAGTGAAGATACGATACATTATATGTTATACACATACTTACATATTTTTATAGTGTGAATTTCTTAATTCATATAGGGTTTTCTAAACCCTTTTGAAATGTATTGGCAGTATTAATCTATTAAATATGTATTTAGATATAGTACATTGGCACGCCATAGCATAGAAAATGTCGTGCGACTAATCTGTTGGTTTTAGGCTTTTAGGGAATAGATATAAAATATTCAAAGTTCGGCTATGTTTGAAACCCCTTGGTGAATACGGGCTTTCTGATGATGACTCATTACTAATTTGTTGCATATAACAGTTGTGGGTAAGCTATTGCCATAAAATGTGCCTTAAAGGAATTATTCGTCTGTCTACAGCAGTGAAATGGAAACTATTCCGTTTATCAAATATTTTAATCATATTAAACCATTCCTTTACCAAACGGTTGGTTATCCTTGGATTCTAAAAATGTCAAATATTATACAGAACTTAAGAGTTGACAAATGCCACTTTTCCGCATGATTATAAAATAACTTCAGTCACGTTTTGTGACACGAATAGGTTTGAAGTTTGAAAATAAAACAATATTTTTTCGTAAATATTGTAATAAACAATATTCTTGGAAAATAAGGATTTTTCAGTTATGTAAATTATTTATATGTTGACATTAATTTTTATAGGTATTCAAATTCAATTATTGATTGAATATATTCACAAAACTTAAAAACTCTCTTTAAGTTTATATGTTTCTTTATGATTTTTATGAATTTTTTATTTTTGAAGACGTTTGAATATCATATATAAAAACATATTTTAGAAAATTTTAATTTTAAGACTGTACCTCCTAAAGGAAGCGAGACTGAGTACGTTTTATAATGACCCTTTTGTTTATAATAACCCATAGCATTACCTCCTGAATTGAATACAAGTTCTTAGGAAAAAATCAGGATATTTATACACACAGTGTTTTAGAATAAGGCAAAAAAGTAAGGGTGCACCTATAATGATAGATAACTTGATATAATGATAGAAAATAACCAAAATGATGCAGCTTTCATTTGGATTTCTACAAATATGTGTGCTTGCTATAGATTTTTTATAAACAGGGGCATACTTACGGGAGTGAACTTCGTGATTTTATATTTCTTCTTTCAAGTTATATCAAATTTAGCTGTATCATGTTATTAGCACGCCCAATTTTTAGATATTTATCGCAAAAACATTCTATCCGTCTATTCAGCACCCAGGTCCCAACATCAAAAACGCATAGCAAACGCGTGTGAAGAAATGAGAAATAAGTCTGGAATTTTCCAAATAGTGTGCAATTCTTGGCGGCGAAGAGCGGAATGCTATATGGAAATAGAGGAGGCCATAACATTAATTGTAGCATTTGTTCAAATATATATAACTGTAGAATATATGGCTCAAATTCCCACTGGTACAAGTCTAGGTACTTGTATACATATTAACGTCTGTTCGCAGGAACGGGTTGGCAACCATCCTAGTGTGCCCAGGATGGGAACAATGTCAGCTTGGTGTTAATGTGATAGATTAACATCGTTTGATGTTTGACTGTCCCCTAAGGAACGATGTTTTCCAGGGTTCCCTCATTCCAGCACTGAATGGTGGTTAGGGCCTACCAACGTAAGTCGTTCCTGAGGCGCAATTGCAGTCTACTGAATAATAATATGCTGTATCGTTTTTAGAAAATTTCCTAACCCTGTATATTTTGGAAATTTTTACTAATGATTTTAAAAGTGCACTTTAAAATATGTCTAAGCCACGTTTTAATTGTCTTCAGCACCCTTTTATCCGTTTAGGATAATCATTATTAGCACTAAAAGTACATACAGCCTGATATACAGCCATATATACAGCTTGAACTATCTACCATATTGATGCCAAAACTTGTCAATGTCACATAGGTACGTTTCAAAAACCACTTAACGGCAAAAACAAAAAAACATTACAAAAGTCGGCCTCAATATGGCAGATCGTTGAGCTTGCATCATTCAACCGCTTTAATTGAAGCAAGTACAGTCCATTGCGTTTGTTTACTTATTTATACACAAATGGAAAGGAGTACAAACTTTTTCCGGATTGACTGTACATGAACGACTTGTTTGATTGAGAAGTTTAATTTTCCTGTCTGGCTTTAGAATTAAACCTAGAACGTATTCTACTAATTACATATCTTAGCCGTTGCTTTTCCAAATTTTTGTGAACATTTTTTAGTTTTAATAAGCAGTAAATGTGACAAAATAAAAATGGGACAACAAACTTACGCGGTGTGCAAACGTCTGAATCAACGAATGAAATGTAATAGATAGTGACAGACAAAATGTTAGCTTTTTTATTGAATAAAAGGACTTTTCAATTTATTTTTGAAATCCATGATTACTTTGAAAAATGCTCTAAGGACTACAAGTCTGATACGACAGACGGCCTGTTAAATATGTCTATAAACTAAGAAATACTTTATGGGAGTCAATTGTTTGGGGCCGTAACAGGTCGGGAACTGAATAATTACGAACGATCCAAATGGTAACAATTTTTAAAAAAAGATTGATGAAATGTATTTTTTTGATCAGGTACCCAGGTACTTGCTTATAAGTGATACTCTTTTTAGGAAAATAGGAAATAGGAAAATTAAACATGACATTTGTGTTAATTTGAATATTTAATATAATGGGCAAAATGTTTTATAATGCTAATAATCATGATATTTTAGGTTAAATACGTCAACAGCAGTCAGTTATAGATTAAAAATGCTATAGTACAAAATTAAATTCATCCATGTAGTACGTTCCTGGCGTTTTTCTATAGCAGTAGCGCACGCCAGTATTTGTGAAATGGATCTATTCTAAAAAAAACAACTTTTAATTGTCGTACAAAAGTGTGCCAAGTGCATTTAAGACATTGTTTACATACAATATACGTATATGAGTACTTTTAAATTAATTCAATTAATACGCTAAAATCCATTCCTGCAAAAATTCCAAAAAAAGTAAAAAATTCGGGGTGAGGCTCTCCTGCGAGCCATCGAAGAGTGGAGAGATGTACTACCACTTCAAAATATAGCTTACTAGGCCCTATGACATTCTTCCAATTTTTTTATTTTTTTCTCCGTCCTATACAATTTTATAAGACCGTGCCGCAACTTTTGCCGGTCACAGTAGTAATAATAAAATAAGAGAGTGAACTAGATTTATTTGCACAAAATGAGGTAAGCCTAAAAAATGTGGTTGTAGAAATAACTATATCAAACCAGAATAAGTATTCATAAAAGACCTAATTTAACCTATTTAAATAATTTTAGTTATTTTTTAAAATTCGGCTTTATCTTACCGGGCCAAAATGGAATTGCAATCCCTTGCCACTTCAACCGTCGAACAGCTCCATATGCTGTGAATCAGTCATTCTCTATTATTTTGCCCAATAGATATACGTTCAATATGAAAGTATAAGAATGGTTGTATACTAACAACAAATTGATGAATTATAATATAACATTAACATTACTTCACGACTGAAAGTGATTTTGAAAGATGCACTTCTAAAACTTGCGAAAAGATTATTCAAAAATAACTTTCAAGGCATCAACCCTTTCACCCGTCAAAATATATAAAACTGCGTATATTATTAATATGCAGTACATCTAACGACATTTTTGTGATTTCGGAAACACCTCATCTATCGATGAAAATTATTATGAATGCGATAAGAATGACTCACTCTTATCAGATTAAGGTCTTTCGAAAGTTTTAAACATATATTTATAAATCCATATATCAAAACGCGTCGATTATCTAGCTCTAAATTCCATCGCCAAATCGACAAAGTTTCTAAGCTATCTATTCCGACGACGACGCGGACGACCGAAGGTCGCCCCGAGCCTTTCTCCTATGCGTAGGCCTATTTTTGCCGTGTTTTCTACGCATTTTCCCAATTTAAACGTCTTTTCAAAAAACCTCTGCAAAATTTTTGTCGATCGCCGTTCGGCGAGAGATACGGCTAGGCACCGGCGTTTGTCCTCGCGTCTAATGGTCCCGTCACGCCTGTCGAAATCCCGACTTTTCGCGGGACCCCCTCGACCCCTTTTTTAATTTTTACGGTTTCGAGACCGGCTTAACCCCGCCGTTAAACGTAATATGTATATTTCTTAAAAATAATATATTCTAGATGCTTTTGTCCGAAGGGTGGCCCCAGGCCACAGGCCTGGACCCCCGTAAGAGCTATAGGCCTGGACCCCCGTAAGATCTATAGAACTTTGTATTTTAAAGATATACCCTAAACTTAGCCACAGCTTAATAAGCTGTAACTTAGCCTTTAACATCAATTAATCATATCTCCTTTATTATTGAAGATGGTTCCATCAAACTCGAGATCAAACTCTATATCAAGGTATTCGTGAAATAATTCGTTATTCAGATCTACAAAATTATACAGAGTGTTCTATTTAAAAAAACCTAAGTCTAGTTTATATCTTTGAAACCATCATACCTTCTTTAGCTTATGAAATTTTCTTAATCTTTTTTATTAATCAGTTTTGGCATCATCCGTGCATAAATAACCCTGTATACATAATTTCATAATTTAAAAAAAGTTTCGAGAGAGTAACATCATTTCCATGATTAACACAAAATCATACGGCTCAAAAGAAGAGCAGAGGTAAATTAGTGTAGGAAATAAATTTTATTTGTTGAGGAAGACAGCCTCAGTTAGCTGTCAGATCTAGTTTCCGTTTAGATCGTCCTTTGTTCCCCCTTTTCCTTTGTTTTGGATAGGCATCACGACTGATATTCTACTTCCCTATCTCCATATACAATGAGGGTATCCATGTTTATAACTTGGAACAGTACACAGAAATGTGCGCATAAGAAATTCAAACATTGATGGATTCTATCGATATAAATTCGAAATCTATATCGATATGGTACTCGACAAACTTAAAAAAAAATAGGTTCTTCTGATATAATAAACTGGACGCATAGGAAAAAGGGAATTTAAGTAGTACCTAGAATTTTAATTTAAAATTTCATGTCAGCCAACAGTTGGCAAGGTGCGAAGTGACTTTCCCTTTCAAGTTTTATAGAGGACACGCTATCTGGGATGGTAGGAAACATCATTTACTTTCTATAAAAATACCTACTCGCTTCCTCTAGGAGATACAGTACATTCTTTAATATTACCTTTTTACGACTTTCCTCTTTATTTTTCAAATAAGTGAGTTACCTAGTTGAAACTTCATGTGCTTAGTTGAAGTTGAATATTTGGTACCATTTTTGTCAAGTATACTATAAATTGTGTGCTTATCAGGTCGATCCTCCAATAGACTCATAGAACTGTTTTGCTCTACGCCACTGACTTTTTCAGATATGATTGTTTCAGTCAGCGCTGCAGTTCCAAATTATGAAATCATTGCACATGCGTATCAAAAAGTTACGAGATATATGTTTTTAGATATCCACCCAAGCGTAGCGGATTTGACAAAAATATCCGTCCAATCCGCGTGGCTGTTTGGATGGATCAAATTTTCAATAAGCAGTGAATGAAGTACTTTTAACTACCTATTGCGGTTTTCGTAAATCTCGCTTCTTATGATTATCTGGATAAAATTACATAGAAATTATTTTTTAGAAAATCTATGGACTATTGAGAAAAATTAAGTCCTTCAAAAAAGCGGCCTTCATGCTCCTTGACGAGTCGTCTGTAAAAAAAAAACGGACGAACCTAAATATCAACAACTGTAACTATGGCAGGAATTGGCTTTCCAATAATTTTCGCAGTCCAGTCAGTCATCAAAACCACACACCGTAAGAAGCCTATCTTTATAAATTTATGGGAACTACGTCTAGGCATTTTGAAAAGAGGAATCTACTTTTAAAGCTATTTTTTAACATCTTGTATTTATAACAATTTTTTATTATATAACATTTTCTGTTATAAGTAACCACATATCACAATCAGTGTATTTTCTTATTTGTATAATTTATAATCTACTCATTCATATCTAATTAAAGTTGAATGTATTATTCTGAGCTTGGATTAAACTTAATTATTGTTGAACCCACTAATACCTTAAGTGCATTTTTAGAAACCTTCTAGTCGTGAGTTGCGTAGGTACTTTACAATCATAGTTGTGCAATTACAATTTTCTAACGAATGTTATCGCTATTTGTTATCTAAAATTAAGTTTAAGCGGCAGTAAAACTTATCAGTCTCTGAAGGAATTATCGAAATATAAATGATAAAAAAGGTCATGAATTTATATTATACTTTGTAATGTTTACTGTGTTATTAGCATTGGAACACTGTTTTCACACACATCTGCAGAGTAAACAGTCCAGTGGTTGACCACCTATAAGTAGCGACCAAACTTACATAAAGTCTGAGTATAAAGTAACTCCTCCACTATTTTTATAATACATTATTTGGTTCACAGTTCACACCAAATGGAGAGTTAATAATAGTTTTTATTATAAATTCGGTTTTTTTTTCACAGAAGGCGCCACGGGTGCTGTCAACTCAACATGGCAAGAACTTTTGTTACATATAGTTTGAAACGTCTTTCAATTTTCTAAATAATAACCGTTACTGAAAATTGAAAACCGAATTATCCGTTCTCTAGTTAGGCAAGCGTTCTTTAACTACTCACAGGTTAATCAAATTTAGCAAACTGATCACATTAACGAAGCAAAAGAATATTTATATGGTAATAATCAAAGGCTTTGTATTGCCACTTTGTATTTTAATGTAGTATTGGCACGGACTTTTTCCTTTGGAATTACCCCGCCAAGTACCACAATGTTTCAGTAAGCAGGGAGTTAAAGAGAGAGTGAAATAAAAGTTATTGCTTCTCATTAAAAACATTTCCAGATATAAGCTTTGTTCTAACATGAATTCCAAACCATCCGTGACTATCGGGAGCATGCGCATTGCAATTTTTCCGTTCCATCAAAGCCAAAAGGAAATCAGTGATTGGTTCCTTACCGACAATACCCTGTTCTATCACAGCTTATGATTGGTTTGTGGACAATCAGAAGAGTTTGCGGATTTATTAGAAACTCTCGATCAGAATCATGCGCAGTAAATGAAATGACATGCCAAAATTGTCAAATGACAAATTGCACATATCTTTGTTCTGTCCCATCGTTCTTTGTAAATTAATTGATTAATACCAAAACATTTTTAGAATAATAAAAGTGTAAGGTGTAGATGAACTGTACAATAACAATATTCTGTGCTGTACAATCTGTACATCAGCGGCATTCACATGAGATTAATATGAACGACGTAAACAGCGATCTCTCAGCCGAAAGCGGGAGGGATAAAAAGTCCACTTTTCGGTTTGTGACAAAAAATGAGGTTAAGTCACAATAAATAAACCCAGCCCATAGACACAGACAATTATTTGTCAGATTTGTCAATTGTTCCATCACAAACTTCTGACTAGTTTCAAATTTGTCTACGCCAACGCATATTGTGGTTACAATCAATTGGGGATTGATCAGGAATTTCTTGTTAGAACAAACCTATTATTGTTAGCTTAAAATTTTTACTTCAATTATTTTAATAGCTGACTTATTGCACATTGCAGTGGACAATTATGGAGATCCTTATCATATTACTAGCGATAGTTTTCTTTACATCCTCATTTTTTTAAACAATATGAAAATTATATTTTAGTCCTAATAGAGGAAATCATCAAATCAATATACATAATTTTTTTTTTTCATATGCTCTTAATGAGATAAAAATTTTAGGAAGAACGTTCCAAATTGTTTGGGCAAATTTTACAGAATAAATGGGTCTCAAAACATTTAATAAGTTACCGAATAACAAAAAATTGTAATATATCGAGTCATTTTAAAAAAACAACTTAAACTTAATAATTGAAATGTGTCCATAGATATTCATTAGAAGAGTATGTTATTAATATTTAATTGGTGGTTTGTTGTGTTTGAACATGGAGTTTTGTTTGTGATTTTTTTATTAGGTTTTTGCCATTTTGTAGTAGGTATTTGTTGCCATTAACTTATATAGTGCACAAATCGTGTCACAGGAAAATAAATTTATTATTATCTATTATGCTTTTTATTTTGCTTCCCGAAACTGGCCAATCATTGGTCTACTAATCCTAGTACCGGGATATCAAAAATTATCTTGGTCAAGGGTGGTTGTGGAATGTAAAAAGTGTGTCTTACTTTAAATTTGAAATAATTATGTCACTATCACACTGACATCATCAATAACCTACAAATTTCATACCTATTTATTTCAGTTGTAAAACAATAATGAACTACAAATTATGAAATAACGGTTTTAGTAACAAGAAAAACTAAATTAGAGTAATTGTTGGAAATGTTCCCCGTTTTGTTCGATGCACAAGTTGACGCGCCTCCTCATGCTGTGAAAAGCGTTTTGCAGCATTTCTGGCGTTATGGTTGCACATTGCTGAACAATTCTTTATTGCAGTTCTTGCAAATTATTTACCGGAGTTGCGAAAATCTTGGTTTTTAAGTAAGGAAATATAAAATAGTCCATAACTGTCAAACAAGGTGATCTCGGAGGAAACTCAACTTCTGTATGCAAACTTATCAGCCGGTCATCAAAAAACTCGCGGAGGAAAGCAATATTTTCTCGTGTAGTATGTGCCGTTGCACCGTCATGCTGGAAATAACCGTGCCGAAGTTCATCATCGTTTAACTGTTGCACAAATTCAGCCAAAAAGTTGTGTCTGTACCTTTCTGCGTTGACGGTGAAATCGAAAAAAAAATTGGCCCAATTATTTTTCTGCGAGAAACTGCCATCCAAACACCAATTTTTTGAGCATGTAGTGGCGATTCAGTAAAAACATGAGGGTTATCATTGCTCCACATTCGCATATTTTGAGAATTGATGTATCCTGAAAGGTGGAACCACGCTTCGTCAGAAAAAAAAGTTAAGTCCAGAAGATCGTCATTCATTAAATTATTGACAAACCAATGGCAGTAAGCAAGGCGTCTGGGGTGGTCTGCGGAGAGAAGAGGTTGATGTGCTTGTATCTTATATGGATGCATGTTCAAGTCTTTCTTTAAAATCTTATGACATGTTCCATAAGAAAGTCCAATTTCCTGAGAAAGACGTTTCAAAGGTTTTGCAGGCTCCTCTTCCATACGTTGACGAACGACATTGACAACTTCTTCTGTACGAACTCTTGGTCTACCAGCACCTTTTTTATGAGTCACACAACCAGTTTCGCGAAACACTTCCACACAATTTGTAAGGCACGCATAAAAATTGTCCGGTAATATTGCCACGTTTGGGAAGTGCTCTCGAAAATTGTCCAAACACTGTACATTGTTGACTGTATTGCCAATTTCCATTAACTAGCGCACCCGTTCGAAAATAGGCTTCAATCATGAAAATTTTGTGCTGTGTGGTAAGAGGCATGATTCAAAAACTGGATTAGAAAATTTCAGCACAATGACTTGACAGATTCTGACACAACAAAACATATTCAAAAATTTAAAGTAAGACACACGTTTTACATTCCACAACCACCCTTGACCAAGATAATTTTTGATATCCCGGTAGAAATCGGATTAAAATGTCTTCACGTATTTTCTTCTGTTTAAAAAATGTTTTTTTTTTAATGGAATTAAACTTAATGTAATTGATTTTTTATTTTTTTGGTTATATCGTATTTCCTAAAAACGGGTGCAAACGGTCTTTATTCGTTTATTCATTAATCATTAACAAGAAACCCCCTGATGTATTATGAAAATGAATCTTTACAATCATAAAATGCTTCAGGTTTTAACCTTTAACGCAATAATGTATTACATCTAATACGTGTAATTATCTACCTCAGATTTATTTATACAGGGAAGCAAAGTCTAGGTTTTGGGTTTGACAAGTAATGTACAATTATTTGTTAGTATACCTACATACAAACTTTTTTAGATAATATTATAGTTTGCTGCTTTATTATATAAGATGTGCTAAATGTAATAGCAGATAACCATGAGTTCTTGGAATTAAAATACGATTGAAGCCATCTTACAAAAACCCACGTTAGAAAAAGACATTAGAAAGTTTCACTAAAATTTCTGAAAAATAATTGTTAATCTCCTAAAAAACTTAAATGTGTCAATCCATTTCAATGAAATTTAGTACTGATAAGATAACATAATGGGAAAATTTTTCAATTATCGGCATCTCAATATTGCCCAAATTGCCCTTAGCCCAAAAACATCCGTATTGTTTTGTTCATTATCCGATGGCGTAAAAATTTTCTTGGAAAAATGTTTTAAGATGTAAAATCATACAAAAATTCTAAATCAAAGGAATAACCGCCTAATGGAGTACCCAAGCAGAAAAATTTTGCAAAGTAGGTTTATAATTAATAACATTAGAAACTAAAAAAAAATGTGGGAGATTAACTTATATTCCATTTCCATAGAAAATCCGTACTGTAACAAGTCTTTGGAAATGGCAATAGAATAGTAGGTATGCATGAACCTTTCGACAAAAGCGGATACTATCACAAACACACAATTAAATTATCACATTAGTTAAACCAACACATAAATTGAAAGTTTGTGTATTCGTAGATGCAAATTTTATTTGTTGTTCTAAAAATTCTGAGGTCAACAATCGATCAAATTCCTAAGATATCTAAAGTTGCAGCTTGGGATTCCTCGAACACTTTGACTTAAATGCTTCACAGATGTGTCACTAAAGAAAAGTTGCTTTTGTTACAACATGCAGTGTCAATCCCCAACTGCTGACCAAACCAGAATGTATCGTGAAACAAGTTAAAAACAAGTTAACTATTTACAAACACATTATGTACCTACTTATAATTATCTACTTACTAAGCATTTTCATCTTCGGTAAAAATTTGTATTATACTACTAACAAGAAATGGAAATAAATCAATTATTTTTACAAAATCTAAGGCATACCTATATCATTCACCTTTTCTTAACGGATGATAGATTTTATAAGATTAATATACTGCTAAGTGCAATAACCGCAGAAACTTGCCATGCCAAAAATAATTTTGGGCTGTAAAAATTGCAATATAATTTTATGGATACCAAAACGTCTCAGAATAGTATTTAGTAAACTTTGGTTTGGGGCAAATTTAAAAAGGTAATATTTACAATTTAGGACGTTGGTCGAACTATGAGAAAACATAACTTGAATTATATATTTTTTTAATTCCAGAAATTCAATATTAAAAAGCGTTTTCGGATGTGAATGAATATCAGTCACATTCATATCATAAAGTGACATCAACATCTCAGAATTAATTTTAATAATAAAAAAACCTTTTTTTATGTATTTTAACAACGTAATTAAGTTCAAAAAGAGAATTATAAACAATAATAGCCGAAAATCGCACAAAAAAAAATATAAACACACCACCGTAAGGCATATTTTTAATGTATCTAAGAATATTTTTAGTTGATATTCGTTTATGTTTCTATTCTTGGAGTAGGTATGTATTTTAATTTGAAAAATATTTACCACACTGCAATAGCACACGTAAATACTCTTTAAGATATCAAGTTTTGGACTTGAGAAAGATTTTTTTTTTCAATTACTTATCATCTTTCATTAACATATGATAAAATCTGTAGACTTCAGCGATGTCAATTATTGTATACAGTTCTATACAATTTGGCGGTTGCATGTAGACTTTTATCATGACCAAGTCCAAATTTTATCAGGTTTATTTTCAAATGACAAACATATGTAACTTATGTAATACTTTTTATAAGGTCGTAAATTCAAAGTAAATTAGAGCAAGAAAAATAATAATATAACAATTTAAGAAGATATCAATTAAACTGACAATTTATAAAATAGAATATTATAACCTAATATTTTCCTTTTCCGTATCTTTTAGATAAAATGTTTTCTTGGCTCTACAATGAATTAAAATAATCTACTACCCGGTATGTTGAAAAGAGTATTTTTTTATGAGCACCAATGTAAAAAACACGTTATTTTCAACCGGACGTTTCGGTGGCGCCACCGTAACTTGTGACAGCCACAGAAGCTCACCACTAGTCATAGTCAATCGTCGTCTTCGTTACATGGTTTTTAGTACTGACCCTCAGTACTCTGGTACTGTGGCAATGTGGCAGTGACGCAATGAAATCACTCGTCTGAAAGCGGTCTAATACCATACCTTCATAAATATTCCAAAGCCACATGACCAATAACTATTTTTGAAGCAGTGAATTTATTTTCTTTAGTTTGGCGTCTGAATACTAGTAACTTTTAAAAAACAATAAGGTGAAGATTATATTAAAACGCAAGGTTACGTGACAATCATGACACCCGATGGGTAAATTGGTCATTTTGACATTTAAAGTAGCCAATCAGCGACCGTATTATCTTGAGAGTCGGCAAATGGAATGTCAGTTTACTGTAAACGAACCATTACGATTGATGGAGATATTTGACATTTGTACGTTGTTCATTAGCATCCGTTATCGCTTGTTTTCGTGGTGATTTTCACATAAACTGCTGTGCAAAAAAATTGAAGGAACACCTGAAATTTTGGTCACACTTTCACACTGTATATCTTCGGTTACAATTAACCCAGGGCCTGGGCACTCCCACGGAAAAGTCAAACCTCAATATTAGTTCAACCACAGAATTACACACCCAATAGTGGATAATTCTGTGGTTCAACTACGCATCACGAGCGGCGCTAGCATCTGCACTTAATAATGTTCCGTGATTGTTCTCGTTATCTCGTTTCTCGTTTAGTCGTTGTTGTTGAATAACACAACCTCACACCAATCTGTTCTTGAATAATTTTTGTGTCTTTTTGAAAGATTTTTTATTTAATAGTTCTTGTTAAATAAGTTAATAGTTCAAGCCTTATACTGTGATTTAAGTTTGTAGTGTTCCTGGATGTACCAATGTACAAGGTGAATGTTAGTTTTGCTTAAAAATCTTGAGGTAAGTTTCATGTACTTTTTAATTGTTCGTCGATTCTTTATAAATTTTTATCTGTAGCACGAGCTTTTTTCTAATGCTACTTATTAAATTGCATGCAGGTCGTTTTAGAGAAAAGCGAAAAACAGTAATTAGTTTTCTTACTTCAATTCCAACGTGTTGAATACTTAAGTTTTTTATTATACAAGAAGTATTTATTTTTAACCGTTAATTCTTTTGACTGAACTCTGATAAATGCATAAAAAATTAACAAATTGCAATGTGAAATATTAATTAAGGTTGTTCTCCTTCATTTCTCCCAGACTTATGTTGAGATACTAGTAAAAGCATTTTGAATTATAAAAAAGAAGATCTTTTAGAAAATTTTATGCACCAAAGTTAAAGTACATGATTGTACCATCACTTATTGATGAGTACTGTTTATGTAGTTATATGAATAATGTTTAACAAACAATATAAGCATTGTAACAAATGTACTGCAGTGTCTATTATTAGTTCACGAGAAAGAAAAACTTCAATTATAGTCAGATATATAAAATCAATCAAGAAATATACCTGTCATCCTAACATTTATTAAAACTTATATTTAATAGGTTTTCTTATCAAGGTAATCACACTGTTTACCACGTAATATTTTAATTTTCAGATGCGTAGGAAATGGTGTGTGTGAACATCCAACAACTGTATTCGATGAATTTCTTCGACAAACATATTTGAGATCTATCGGAAGCAAACTTACAGGTTATTAATTGCTGTTTAAACATTTTATGTGTCTCGTAAGTTTGTGTTATATCATTTAACAATTATTTGGTCATATGTTTAAATGTTCTTTTTATTAATAAATTTTATTTTATATTGAATTATTTTTTTAAATACATTACTTTACGTCAGAACACCTTCACAATATTATTAATCACATTTTGAAAACAGTTTGGTAAAATGTATTCACTATTATACACATCTTTTTATAATAAAACTTGATGTGTAAAATAGTGAATATATTTTATTAAATTGTTTTCAAAATGTGAAATTTGAATAAATAATTAAAAAGTATCTAGGGTAGGCAACCAGCGCAGCTCCGGTAGTTCAACTACGCATCACGAGCGGCGCTATTAACGGTTTTGGCGGGAGAGGGAGAGTGGCCCATCTATAGTATCTATAATCTGTGAATTAACCGATTAGAACCAAATTGTTATGCTTTCAACGGAGAATTCATTGGTAATGTAAGGATATGTTAGGATCAAATTTGTTTTCAATTGCTAGTTATATCTATACATGATACGTAGCTATACAGGATACCTACGTCAAAAAGCAACAAAATGCGAATTTTGCACAAACCGAGAATTTGGTCACATTTTATAGCGATTACAGTTAAGCCTATGGATTTTAATCACTTTAATTTTATCTACAGGCTCATACATACTCCCAAACGTTTTTGCCAGCTTTGGCCTAACGACGGTCTTTATGAAGATGAAGAGCAGATGACAGTAATTATACGGACGGTTGAGCCTATCCCCTCCACTTTTCTTTTGCACAGCCTTCAGATCAAGGCCCCAGCAGCGACTTGAACCAGACAGCCCAGACTGACGTTACTGGCGCCAACTTCTAATAGTTTTGAAAATATCTATTTTCTGTTTCACACCTGTTTGCAAATACCTGTTTTCTCCTGTTTTCTGAAACACACCTGTTTGCAAATACCTGTTTTCTGTTCCATACGTGTTTGCAAATACCAGTTTTCTGTTCTATACATATTTGAAAATAACTGTTTTCTGTTCCATACCTGTTTGCAAATATCTGAATGCTTACCGACATTGACGCCAGTGAGGGCTGCCTGGCTCAAGCGGGGGGCGTGGTCTGAAGGCTGTGCAAAAGGAAAGTGGAGGGGATGGGCTTAACCGTCCATATACCTACTGGAGTGCGTTCCGATGAAGTTGTTTTACCCAGCTGAATCGTTCACCCGGGTGAATGACGTCACAGAAATGTTACTCATAAAATACGAACGATTGTGGTAAGTATAATATGGCGGCAAACTTTAAATTCAAGCAAATGCAATCCAGGTTATGTGTAGTTTACTTCGAGTGATTTTTGAGTAGGTACAATAAGATTTTATCTGTTTTATCGTTAATGGATCAAAATCGTATTCATATTTACCAGGCTGTTGTTTCAACATGCACTATTTATATGAATAACTTTATGATGGAAGACAGTAGTTCAAGTGAAGATGATGATGAACAGGTACAATTTTATTTCGATCACGGCCTCATTTGGATAGATTACGGAACTGTTTGTTAGTGGAGTATGAAGTGTCTTCAAGAATAAAACAATTTTTGTTGAAGTTACAATTGCAAATTGCAGTGCAAATGAATTTCAAAGCAATTTTCGTATGAAAAGAGCAACTTCTCTGTCCTTGTAGTGATGTTTATTATACACACAAATACACAAAATATCTAATTATACAAAATCTCTGACAATGTTAATAACTGATAAAATGTCAAAATTCAATTTACTCACATCTGCGCATGTCGTGTGATTATCGTCCCAGTTTTAACAAGGGCGAAAAGTTGTTGTCCTAACGATTCTCTTCAAATAACCGAACGGCACGCTCGTACAAAACGCCTGTTAAAACCGAACGACTTTTGGGCGAAAAGTTTCATCTGGACGTCGCCCGGGCGTTATATCCGAACGGCCCCCTGATGACAACGCTCGACCAGAAAGAGCCCGAATCATTACCAAATTCTTGCAGGAAAATGGAATCAGGATTTAGAAAGCTGCCGTGGAAAGTATAAGAAAGTTGAAGAAAATAAAAAGAAGGTATCTATTGTGTGTTTGATCGATGAAGTAAATTAACAAAAATGGTTTACACTTTTGCCGAAAAAGTAGAAATATCGTTAATTTATGGAACCGAAAATCAATGTGCTCAGCAAACTGCTTACGTTTAACGAAAGGCATCTGGATAAGATCTGATCTCATAGGTATGTCCTAAACCTTATTGCCAAATTTACTTAGACTGGATCTGTTGGAAATTTAAAACATAATAAGCTAAGAATTTTAAATGAAGTAACTCAAGTTGAGGTGTTGGGTTATTTCGGCATGAATCCTAATACTTTATCACATACCATTTCTGCTGCAATGGAGTTTCCTTAGACTCTGTCCACAAAATTACGAAAATTAATAAATTCCATTCTTATAAAATGAAAATATGTCAACAGTTAAGTGAAGACGATTTTAATAGAAGAGTTGGATTTGTGAACGAATGACTACGAATATTGATAATAATAGCGCTTTTTAAAAAATATCTGCTTGGTGATAAATGTTCTTTTTATTTAAATGGATTTGTCAATACGCATAACTGCAGATATTAGAAGAATGAATTTCCATCATCAATCAAGTAATTGGTCCATTGTTTATCAATGGAAATCGAAATGGTGAGGTATATTTGAATCTGTTAGAAAATACGATAATCCGCAAATTACCGAAGCATTTGAAAATCAACTGGATAGAGATGGAAATACTCTGCTTGATGATAATGAGTTACATTGTCAACAAGATGGAGCTCCTCCCCACTACATCCTTCCGGTCCGGCAATGGGTAGACAATGTATTTTCTGGTAAATGGATAGAGCGAAGAGGACCTATCCAGTGGTCCGTTAGATTACCGGATTTGGCGAAATGTGTTTTTTCTATGGAGACATTGAAAGTCAGACACTTCCACCTCTAAATTTGGAAGAGTTTCGTCAAAGAATTAGGTACTGAAAAATGCCAACCAATTCAAACAGATGTTTTTGAAAATGTGCGCCGCGAATTTGAACAAGGGTTATACCATTGTTTGGCCAACAATGGACAATATTTTGAGCAATTATTAAATGGATTTTAAGTGCAATATATTTCTAATTTACTTGTCAAATAAAAAGAATGAGAAATAGCAGTTACAATGTTTTATTCAAAATGTATCAAGGAGTAAAAAAGTTTTCCAAAATATCTAGCCAACGGATAGATCAATTAAAAGAAAAAAAAAACACCGACTAGATTTTTTAAGGGGATGGGGGGGGGACAGGTATTTTCGAATAAAAAGTTGTCCCCCTCGATACAATTTTTCACGTGTTTGGGGATTCTTCAAAGAAATACACAGATATCGAGAAAATGAGGGTTGGAAGTTTTGCAATGAATGAAATGTAGCCTAGATATTAAAAAAGTTTGGGTTGATATCTGTAATTGTTTTCGAACTATCCAAATTTTAAAAAGCGCTCGCGTTTATCAGAGTGGTATTATGGCACCACTTGGTCACTCAAGGGGCGCGCTGAGACTTGCAGCACATTAGTAAATATTATTGTAATGATTGAATGACGATTATTTTTGTAAATTTGGATTGTTTTGAGAAAATCGCATTTATAAGTGCGTTCTGTAATTGTTACTATACTTACTGTGTTCGTTAGGATAGTTTTTATTAATATCATTGGGTTTTTAAGTACGACATTATTAGTGTTTGACGGTGAATTGGTAAAAAAACTATTGAGTATGTATGTAGTTATGTTAAAAGTGGATTAAAACACATAAGTATTTTAGTTTAAAAATGTTCGAATGTTTCATTTGTGGTTCTTGATGGCCCTCAAGGAATAATATTGTCAATAAAACTACTACACAAAGGGACCTTTTAAAAATTATTGAAGTCGTTGAGCAGAGACTGGACGAATTTTCCTCCGTCTGAACCCAAATCTCCTCTACATTTGTTTTTCGGACGAATGTACATTTATGCTAAATGGTGAAGTAAACAGATACAATTGTCGATATTGGAGTGATACTAATCCTTAGTTAATCAGAGAATGTCATGCACAGGCTCCTCAAAAATTGAATGTTTGTATCGGAATTTTGGACAATCATCTTGTGGGACCATTTTTTATTCAAGGGGAATAAAAAATGGGAACAATTATTTACAATTGTTGGAAGACGCAATTGATCCGATGATAACAGAAATTTTAGAAAATAACGATAATTAATAGAAAATGAATTAACTTTTCAACAAGATGGTGCACCCCCTCACTATGCTATTGCTGTGCGGCAATTTTTGGATGAGCGTTTTCCAGGGCATTGCATTGGTAGACGTGGTCCCGTTGAATGGCCACCCAGATCACCTGACCTAACTGTTTTGGATTTTTTCCTGTGGGGCTATTTGAAATCCCGAATGTACGCTACGCAACCTGAAACATTAGAAGAATTGCGCGAAAGAATTGTAGAAGAATGTCGATTAATAACACCTGAAGTATTTAGTAATGTCAGAAGAGCATTTAATGATAGGATTTATTATTGTTTGCAAGTTAATAGGGGCCATTTTGAGCAATTCATTAAATAAAAATTGATTTTGTTTAATTTCAGCTTTTTTATTTGAAACTAATTTTTTTCTTTTACATTGATCAGCACATCAAAAACAAAAATATGGTTATTTACAGGATAAAAATACCTTTAATTTGATGTACTACATGACCCCTCGTCCCCTTTAATGTTCTTAAGAGGGTTGATGTGACGCGCATAGGGGTGCCGTTTGGGGTTGTTTTTTACATTAAAATTCTTCCCCCTCGAAATCTGCTTTGACATATTTTGGGAATTTTCCGGGAAATCCTTACTTACCAAGATCAGGGGGGGGGGGGGGGTCAACAGATAATAACTGATTCAGATCTGAAATTTTCTGGGCATAGGTTTGTGCACCTTCTCCATGGAAATAAAATATTGTTAAAAACGCTTGATTTCCGGTTATACCGGAAGTTGACACAAACTTCCTTATTTTAAATGGAACACCATGTATATTATTGCATTTATGGATACTACGAATGATTTTAAGGTCACTTTGTGAAGAATTCCCTATACCTACTTGCTTACAATAGTTTTTGAGATAAGTATTGCCATTTATCTGTCAATTTTGACAGCTGCGGACCAATTATTAAACGCAGTTTTCTGGGGAATCACACAAGCCTTTTCGGAAAGCCCTTTTTTATAGGACAGAATGTATGTAACTATAAATATATAACCTCATATAATACAATGGTCTCTCAACTTTTCGATAAATCTACAGTGTGTTCCGATAAAAAAACATCTTTGGGTCATATCTTACGAAAATCACTGCTTTTATAATTTTCGAGAAAACTACAAATCCCCTAGCAATTTTGTACTTAATTTAGTTTTGTTTTTTCTTTTCATTTTCGTTATCTTTTATAGTAAAAGAAAAGAGGTGACAATTAAGTTGGACTATTCAGTACCTAATGTTTAAAAACTACCACCGACAAAACGGTTCACATATCGTAAATATACCGTGTATTTTTTTAGGTAATTTGTAGCTGAAGATTTCACGAGACTTGAACAGAAAATGAAAAACATAAAAGGCAGTTGCTACCAATCACGGTACTGATCAGTACCATAGACCAAACGATGATTTACTCTATGCTAATACGTAATCGATAATAATAAATTAGTATTAGTATTCACATTATTTTATTAGTTAGTAAATAATTAGGGGTTTCGTTAACAGTTGATTTATATAACGAATTTAGCAATCAAGAAGTCCAAAATTAGATATATAGAAATTTTGAACATTTATTAGCTATATTACCTTGAAACAAGTTAAAATATTATTTTCGTAAGACAAAATACTTATCATTTTTAGTATTCATTGTATCATTGTTTGTATATTTATAACATAATCTTGTTTTTAGTTTAAATAGTGTTGATTAAACAAAGTGAATTGTAAAATAATGGGCTTTGTTATTTCTAGATCTAAAGATTCAATGATTTTTTAAAACGACTTTTATAGGTACACAAACACATTCTTTTTTAGTTAAAACTTAAAATCGAGCTTAAAATGTACTTAAACTTTCAGCTATATTATATGAATTGTTATTCATTATCATTATATAGTTACAATATAAAGTAGATAATAAAAGTGTATTCCAGAATCTGTTTATTTACCTAAGTATTAAGTTCTAAGAGCCCAACAGACCGATATCCAATTATTTAATGCAATACAATACAAAGTAAATAAATAAACAGTACTTACACATTACTTAGTTTACAAATATACAGTTACTTCCTATTTGAAATAGATGTTAATCTTAAATTATGAATAGTTAAAGTAATAATGTCACCATTTACAACAATAACAAATATAGCATTATTACAAGACATACATAAAAATTAAATGATCCAATGAATGAATATCAATTTTTTAATTTCAAGAATAACTGGTTGCAGATAATAATAATAATAATAATAATATATTAATTTTTATTATTATGGCGTTCACAAAAAGAAAAAAATTACACTCCGACAATATAGATACCAAATCGTATCGTTGACTTTTTTAAATAATTGTTTTCAAGCAAATATTAACCATATGTTAGCCTAACCAGCTGTTACAAAAGATCAAATTGAAAAAACAAAAATCAGGTTTTGAACTATTTTGAATACAGTACCTTAAAGCGTAACCGTTAACTTCTAGATCTGGTTGACACTCCGCCATCTACCACCACTAGAAATAGTTTCACTCATAGTTATGGTTGTATTATTAATTTTATTATATTTATATATAAACGAGAAGTATCTCTTGATTTAGAGGAACTAGGTACTATTTTCTTACTCAGCAAAAATATACTCAACAAGCCTGATGTAATACTCGACTATACCAGCTCAATATCATCAAGCGGTGATGGTTATCTCGGTTGTTATAGAGTTCTCGGCAGCTGGTGAGGAAAACATTGTCCTGCACGGAGGAAGGATGGAGAAAATAATAAGGAGATCTGCCCTTTGCAGAATTTACCTTGACCACACCAATGGTACTGATTACTGCAGCCCTTGATGGAGCTGTTCACAGACTGCTTTCTGGACTAAAGACTATACTGGCGAATTTCAGAAAAAAAGCGCAGACAGCCGTCATCCTTCGTTCATTACGTTAGATTAGAGCAGTTTCTATTTCTGTGGGGCACATGAATTTCAAGCCCAGTAACAATTTAGTCCATGGTTTGTAAATACATGTAATATTCTGCGCCCAAGCTCCAGAATAGGGCACCCGGATAACTATAACAATCTCTATCTCTACCCCTCATTGAGCTCTAAAGTCGGAGACTTGTGTAGGAGAGTAAGAGGTACATGATGAAACCCGAAATGAAACCAGTATTTATGACCAGGTAAGATCATTTGTCTAAAATCGAGTCCAAAACTAAATCAAGGAATAGTTGGTCATTTATAACCTCGTATATAACCCTCATGATGGGATGTGATATGTGATAAGATAAGATAAAGAGATAAGGAAGATATTAAAGAAAGGAAATTCTTATATATGTATCTACAGGCTTAAACAAAGAGATAAAAAGGGAAAATTCTGTAGGCCTCATTAGTCCTCAGATACGAAGTAAGTTGGTATACCGTAAACAACATTTAGTACAAAAATGAGGGAAATCAGAACCAAATTTCTGGCCCGGTAAAAATTTACTTGAGTATATTAATTGCCATGTTAGTGAATACTAGATATTATACCTATGCTATACTTATATGTATCTTTAACTTAAAAACTAACACAATTAATAGTTCATATTATTTGTTTATATCCACGGCTCTTTTTATTTGGGAAATCTAGGAATTTGATTAATATATAAGTAAACACGAGGGTAAACATATTGGCTATTAATTTTTCTCGCAATTTTTATATGAAACAACGGTATCCTTATTTAACCTTTTATATAAATCTCACTAAACAATCATAATGGACAAATATGAAAATGTGGTACTGACAGGTTATCGGCCGACAGTCTACAAAGTATAGTTATCTAGATAACATTCAAACACTTTTTTGTAAATTTAGGAAAATCTATCACTGTTTTTGTAAAAGAAGCATTATTCTTGAAATACTTTAGACGGACCTGTAAACTCATAATCATGAACAAATTAAAAATAATTATATGGAATGGAACCTAACATACCTACCTAAAATATAATTTTTTAGTTATTGTTCAATACGAGGTTCAATCTTTAATTCGTGGAATAATGATCAGAAAATTGTACACCCAAGGCTCTATTTTTATGATAATTAACTAACTAGTTATTCGACAAAATATTATGGAATAATTTCAGTCTGCATAAGATTTAAAATATATATGTGACGAACTAAAACTATACAAAACATACAAAAAGATATTTTATCATAAACTATACCTATAAATTTTTCAAAATCAAAAATATCAGTGATTTTACAACTCTGAGAAAATAAGGTTTATCTACCTGTAAATCTAAATAGTAGAACAGTATTTATATCTGTCCTAATTCATTAAATGCACTAAGTAAGTATACACATTTGTTGCATCCATAAAGTGTAAATGATAACGCAAAAAATTATCAATGTTAAAATTTGAATATTACTTAATACTTATAAATTAAATAATAATATTAATATGTGTAAAAATTATGATAATTCTCTGAATCCATATTAAAAACATAACACTCGAGTATTAGTATTTAGGAAATATGAGTAGGTAGGTAGGTATCCAGTATTATTATTAAGTATTATTATTATTGAAGACATTTTATTAAATTTAATGGCTATTGCTTTACTGGCATGCAAAAATGTTCGTTTTAATTTAAGGGTGCTTTAACGTTAAGAATATGTTAAGTAGGTATACGCTATAACAATTGACTGTAAAAATATATTTTTCTATTCAACTGGTTCTACTCTTTATCTGCAGTTCTGCGTAGTTTTGTACTATTTTTGGTCTTTTAAAATTCTTAATACCTATACATATTTGCAAAGTTTTAAAGTAATTCTTTTATTGTAATTTTCCAAGAGGAAACTGATTGAGGTATCAGCAATTAACACCATCAGTCCATGCATTTTACAGTTTTGTCACAGAAGTAATTTAAAATAGACATTACTCAGATTTTTTTTAGTTTAACTAAATCTGATGCTTCAAAGATGTTCTTTAATTGAGGGTAAGTCTGCTATTAATTGATGTAGCTATGAGGCTGGGTAGAACAACGGTGCATTTAAATTATAACTAAACGTTTTTACTATAAGATTTTGTCAAAATCATATTCAGCAATGTAGGTAGGTACCTAACTTAACCTCATTTATTTTACAAAGTGACCGGTATAACGCCGACAACAACCGGTAATGTCTGTATTCACCGATACGACGCAATCCTAAAATAGACGATAAATTGTAACTACTGTATCTTATTAAAAATAAAAGATTTCCATATTATTGATGATCACTGGTCGGTACATCATTAAATACAGAGAGTTCCAGATCCAGAATGATTTGTCGGGTACGGGAACACAGCCTGTCCTGAATATAATCAAAATTTATTTAATCAACAAATGATTTATATAATCATTTGCTAAAATTACTATCTTTTTAACTGTCAATTTGAAAATTTTCATATTTGACAGCATTTGATGTTTAACTCAGTGGCGTTTAGCATTTTTCGTGTTTAAATTGTTTTACTGAAGTATCATTTGCGTTTCAAAATAGTATTTTTCAATGTTATACAGTTTCAGAGAGTCCTAAATCAGGTTGGTAATTTTGTGTTTCTTAATATTGAAATTAATGTTGAAATATACCTAAGAACCATAAATTAATGTTTTTTACCGCTCCACAATTCACAGTTTGAATAGGTTATACTGGTGATACATAGAAATAGAATAATACAAAATAATAACTATATTATTTTTAATAAATTGTCTTTATTTTATTTTTACCATAACCTATATTTACTGACGTACCATGGCATGGAACAAATCAAATCAAATCAGTAAATTCCCTTGCCTGCGCTCATGATTCTAATGCAAATACTAAAAATAGAAAGGCGGCACATAAAAAATCATTATGAAGTGGCACGGACAATCATTGTACTCTCTGTACTAAGTCTTAAACGGTGATAAACTATGAAGGAGAATATACATACCAATAATAGGTATAGGCTATAACTACTAACTACTACTACTACTATTTCGGTTATTTTTAAGATTTTTATTTTAGTTTTATGGTTATAACTTAAGATGGACAAATTTCTTACACGAAAATTTGACATTGAAGAATTTAATGAGGGAGCAAATAGCAGCGGTACTGTAACTGATGGAAATGCGCAACCAACATGTGAAAGTGTCTGTAGCAGTCTGTCTGTCACACCAAAGTTTACAGAATAATATTTATTCTGTAAACTTTGGTCATACTGTCTCTTATTTAACCAGTATGTAGGTAATGAAATAGTTAAAATTATGTTTGGCCTTGAGGCACAGAAAGAAATATCAAAAATTTCTCTTTCGGATTGTACAATAAAATGTAGATATATCCGCAAATATTGAAAAAGAAAAGCCACAACTAAATGTTAAACACTAACATTAGTGTTAAAAACTTGTTGAAAAATATGGTGTTCCACTATTTTTCTATTTTTAATACCAAAAGTGTTCCGCCGCCACAGAAAGATTGAGAAGTACTGCACTAGAACATAATATTAATAAATGACTGAAATGATACGAAAATTTGTTCATTTCATTGTTAAAATATAGGGAAAAGCATATAGGTACGAATAATTTACGTAACAACCTATGAGTAGTGTTCAAAACAGAGAAACACAAAAAATGTTTATCAGAAACATTTATAGTGAACTATAGTTAGTTTGCTATAGACTTATAGACAGCAAACCATAGTTTATTGATGTATATTTTAAATTCCATCCATTTCTCTGGAGCTGGTAAAACTACCTGCTTCTACATGTCCTGACAAGTCTGCACGTAGATATAACGTTTATTCTTCAGGAGGCAAATATAAATCATTGGCGCCTATAACAACAATACACTGCAGTGATAAAAAATCAGTTTTTGTCACAGTTACCACAAATTGTCTTAATCATCTGATATCAAAGAAAGGTACCTTATTTAGATAAAAGTGGATTAGATAGTAAGATTCGGTAAGATTTGTTGTCAAGAATTACGTAAATCCGGTTAATATTTTTACCACAATAGAACCCATGGCTAATCATTTTTCTTTAATTCCTGCATTTCTTTTATTATAAAACCAGGCTTTATTCATATTTTTCCTTGTTTCTTTCTTGTTATATTTATTACTCCTTTTAATAAAATAATACCACCAATTTCATCTTATAACTACATTAAATTTACAGTGTAGGTACATACTTTTATGGGTTAATTCTAGTTAATACGATTAATGAAGAAAATTGTAAGTTGTAAAACTATTACTTTACTAACAATGTTCCACTACTAGCCACAGAGCCTAAGTATTCTATTAAATTAGCATCTAATAGCCTTAGAATAGGGTAAAGAAAGTACTTATATAAAAACTTTTTATAACATTCATAGGATCCTATGTTGATATAAATAATATTTATTTCAATTAATAATTATTTAATTAACTACTTTATTGATTACCTACTTCTAAGTAAAGCAATGAAAAACTGTCATTTTCTTTAATTCAATAAAAATAAGGGTAGGTAATTAGGTAATTATTAGGTACCTATTATGTATTTGATCGCAAATCGTCAACAGATCAGACTGGATAGATTTAATTAAAATGTAGGGTATAATAAAATTGTATTATAAAATAAATGTATTATATATTGTAATTATAATAAAATTAGTATTAGGCTCGGTATTAGATATATAAAATTTAGACAACTACTTGCAATAAAGGTTCTTGAAACTTAATAAATTTTCTTCCCATTAACAAAATTACCCAGTGCTATTAAAATACAGACTATGAATTGGAATTTTGCTAACAATGGGAGAAATAAATAGGTACAATTTTTAATACATATAAGTAGGTAGGTATTTGATACAAAAATATTTTTGAAAAATTTGGAATTGAAAACAAATATATAAATATTTTAATAATCTACAACCTACCTAAATCTATAATAAAAATACATTATGGATTTATAAAAGGATTGATTTAACCGAGGTTTTTACCCATACCTATTTCAATCATTTCATTATCATTAATTTCCATTACGAATTTTATACGATGCAATGCACAGAAATGTAAGGCATCTAGGTATTCATTTTTCCTTCTTTTGTAAGCAATCGGAGCCTTCATCTGACGTAAAATTAACACAAGGTCATGTGGTGGTCATTTTAAGCACTCAGGTAAACTAAGTAGATAGCTACATTTTTTTTTATCCTGTTCCTAGATCTTTCATTTTAACGAACTTCAATTAATTATACAAACTACTTTTACCAAAATTAAAACCATTGCTTCTGTTCGCACGATTAACGCGAAACACAAGAACTATTTAAGTTTTTCACTTTTCATATACCTACGACCTACCTACCTACCTGTATAAGTAGTACTGGTATCTTGTACTTATAGGTTAGAAAATTTATATCATTAACTAGGTAGGTACTGAAAAAGATTTAGGTATAGATTTATTTAAAAAGAATAATTCCATAATTTAAACTAGTAGAGAATTTATTATGGCAATTTTTTTTATAAATCTGCAATGTATTGTGACTTGTGATATCTGGAAAAAAACGTGAAGAAAATTCAAAGAAGGCTCGATCTGAGGAAACAGATGAGGAAATGTAACAAAATTATGAAAAATGAATTTAAATAGTTATCGCAATAAGTACAAGGGTACTACCTACCTATTATTGATAGACCTATATTTGGTGTAGACAATGCTACACATTTTCATGATCAGGGTAGATGAGATGACAATGATAAATAGCTAACTAATAGTAAAATGGACCATATATATACCTAAGCAAAACTAAATAGAACGTAATTGCAAAATTGATTGTAATCGAAATAAGTAAGTTTACATAAGATATTGTAAAGTAATAAGGAGTTTCTTGGTTATCTGTTATCTATTCTGTTCGGTAACTAGGTAGTTGACAAGAAAAATTATGTATTTACTCTTACCACAGCATCAACAACAATTGTTACTTACCTTTTTTTTTAGTGCTTGGAAAATATGCTATAAATGTTTGTTAATCCAAGTAGAACAATGCATAGGAAAGTCTTGTTTTGAATTGTATTTCATAAAATAACGTTTATATCACATCTTGTATTATCACAGTATTTCACAAATTCCAAGAAAGTTTATGCTTCAAACACTAGGCAGTAAGTTGTAGGTGCACAGGAATTGCACTAATAAGAAGTACATTAATTACAAAATTTCTTCAGGTTGATAAGTTCTCTTGAAATGTCATTTCAATTCCATATTCCGTGGTTAGAATTGAACGGCTAACGCCATTACTCACTCAAGACCCGGTCAACGTCATTTAAGATGGAGAAAATTTCTAGTGTCCACACTATACACAAACAAATGCACTTCAACGAAACACAAGTGGAAGTCCACTACACAATCTATCCTAAAACGATCATTCTAATTCTAAGAATGCACCATATTCAGGCACTCTTCTTCACAGAGAGTGTGCCGTACCATTGACTTTAGGTCAGAACTTTTCTGAGCATGCGTCAAACAATGTTTCCGATGTCATTTACATACACAAATAGAAAAATGATCTTTTTCGCTTTCCGAAAATTTTCTAATATTTTTAACTCGATTTTTTATTAATCAGCAGTTTCCTCATTACCAGAAAAAGGTTATATAAGGAAATGTAGGGAAAATAGAAATCGAGGCGTGGTGATCATATGTTTGTTGCCATGGCAACTATTTGACATGATAACTATATTCAAATACTACCGCTGAAATATTGTCCTACGAGACTGCTATTCCAATCTCAGGAAACCTGAGATGCCCACATTTTAACAAATAACATTTTGACATACCTAAAACATTCAACTAAAATATTTACAAACATCGATTATTAAGTACCAATAGTCTAAAATACAGCAATAGGTAGGTATATCGAGAAATATATTGGTGTATTTCACTCCTCTAACAATTAAGTAATGGGTACAATAGAATATACTAAGTAATTATTCATTTCTGAGAAAAAAGTAACTGATTTATTTATCTTAAAATACTGTAAAATTCATTTCAGAAGTAAAAGTAACCCTTCCGGTTGTGATCTATATAAAAAACTAGACCCTAAAGCTTTGCATGGTTTGATATGCTTTTAAAGGTATATTTGAGACAAAACAAAAAGATAAATATTCCAAAATTCATAAGAGGTATGTTCTAGCAGTGACTTTAAACGGTACAGAATCATACGGAGTTTGCGTATACCAATTTACGCATTCTAGGAAATTAAATCCAGAATGCCGGCCGACAACCAGTCAGGTGTTCTAGCGACAACAAAAACAAGTTTGCAAACCAGCTGAATACCCTCAAAACCACAGAATATCTATCTCAAAACAGTACGGAGGAATTAGCAAAGAATATAAAGTATTGTCTTTGGATTTTTTTTCGGTTTGCGGCATGCGCAAAAGTTTGGATGCCAGAACCGATGTCATCTTACGTTCATTTGTAATCTGTCTCTATGTTCATTCGTCATTTGTTTTGATTGAGTAATGAGTAATTTATTGGTTAGGTTGAGGTGTTAAGAGCTAAAATGTCGGAGTCGGGAATTTGATTGAGATGATGAACTTTTAAACTTTTGGAAACAAAACAGTGGCAAAAGGTCCAAAAGAATGCTTCCTGTCAAAATCAAAATATAAATAAACAGACAATTCACATTTGACGCAACGAAATATCAGGATCTCGACACCACAAAAGTCGTTCTAGCAGATAAAAATCCCAAACCGTTTGCTGCCATATTTTAGTGCGAACATAAGCAGTTATTCAATCCACTAAACCGGCTTTAAACCGTCAGAAATTTCATGGTAGAACAAATCTAATTCCTGCTGAATATATTTGTACGCAACGCTGAACAGGGGAGGATTCGGGCAATTTGTGGCGGGTTCCCTAGCAAAAACAACGGATATAATCATAAAATCGCTTGTGAAACCAAATATTAAATTAATGTGTGGAGATGTTTACAACTACGTTGCGAATGCAAAATGTAAAAAAAGTATTTCTCAAATAAATTAGACATGAATACCCATACTTTCCATTTTCCAAAGTTACTTTAAGTACTTTAAAGTAACTTTTAAAGTAAGAAAGAAAAAATATCTTTCTTACCCTCTCCCTTTTACCATTTGTATTTATTTTTTTTATATAAGTATAGGTATATATTACCTATAAATATATATATTACCTCACCTAACTTATATATTTATGGTACACGTTTTTAATATTCTATTAAGTGCCTGTCGAGATTAAATCATATGATTTTCCTAATTTTAATGGACAATCGTACAAAATATTCTGGTACAAAAAAATTTAAGTCGGAAGTACCTACTAATATTGATAAAGGTGTAAATATTTTCTACTAACTAGTTTAAGTTTAATAGATACTGATATTACTGATGAAGTGCATGATAGAATATTATTGTACCATGGATGAAGTGCATAGTGGATGACTTAAGACTTCAAGACAGTGTTATGTCATTCTCTCAATATTGTGAAATTTGAAATTTTAGATTCCGGCCCTGCATGAGAGATAACGCTTGACGCCTGCGCTGTTGCTGTTATTAGTGTTATTCATTATTCAAATGAAAGTCTTTTGACAGCTGGTGCTGACGATGTGGAGCTTGAATAATAAAAATAGAAACGAAAGTAGTAGAGAAATTGAGCTTATAGAAAAGGGGTGTACTGGTGCCTAATTAACTTGCATAAGTACAGAACTTCTTAAATTCGCATTACTGAGAAAATCCTATGAGTCACGGCGAATTTCCCTTTTATTTTTGCTGTTTCCAAACAAAACAGTCTGCCCCCGTCCAGGTGCGGTATATTCATTGACGTCACTACTTCCACGCTGGCTCTTGCGGGGTGTAGTTAGTCTACTAAAATTAAATTAAAATCTTGTGACAAAAAAAAAATCAAAAAAAGACTGGCAGTGTGAACAATAATTTTAAGGGGTTTTAGGTATGTGTGCATAAAAATTCGAGTGTCCTAAAACAATGAACATACATGATTTATTGAACTCTAGTGGTGAGGAAATTGATGGCGCTATGGAAAACATGGACGTGTCGTTAAATTACGATCATCCTGAGCTTATGGTTAGTAGTTGGCTTGTACTAATTGCAGATTAATTAATTCTCGTTAGAATTAAAAACTTTAGTCAAATATTGTTTCGTATTTGTAATTTATATTCATATCTGTAAAAAAAAAATCTTTGTCTAGCCCAAAATGTATTTTTGGATTTGCAAGAAATTTTTCGTTTTTTTTTCATGATTATTACTAAAAACAAAAATGATTTTTGCAACCGATTGGCCGATTTTGTGAACACGAACCAGTAAAAATTAAGCACATATTGTAGTAACAAACACGCGTTAAAAGACAAATCAAAGTGCACACCGCATTTAAGTACATATAATTTGTTTTTATACTTAAGTTTGAATAGCCTTTTATTAATTAATACCCTTCTATATTTTATCTACTTTAGTATGAATACCTTAAAAATGCCCTGACAAAATACAAATTTAAATTTGTGCTTACTTTATTACTTTCAAATATATTGAAAGTGTGAAATAATGACAACCAAGTTACAGGAAAAATGGTAGTACCATTATGGTTATGGTAGTACGTACCTTCTGCACTTGTATTTACAAGTGGGCAATAACAAGTATTTTGCAAAAGATTAAAATACAATTTCTGACAAGTTTTACATTTCAAAAAGTTTGTATAATATAGATTTAGTTTTTATAAACATATTGCACATAAAAGTGAAACCACATGGCCTGGCCATAAGGATAAGAAATATTTACCTAGATATTTTGGGGCAGACCTTATTTTTTTCTGAATTGGCAAATATACTCAAGTCAACTTAAGTATATCTCATTGATAATGCTAGGAAATAATAATAGGTGTTTTAACAATACCTATCACAAGCAATTTGTTACAAAATTGCAATAAAGTTTATAATCAAAAAGAAAATAGGTTACATATTTAAATTAATATTTACAAACATATTGCAAAGGCATATCATGTATATGGAGTTTACGCTTGTAATCTGATGTAACCATATCCAATTCTGTATTAAATTTAATTTTTTATACTGTTTTCTACAAATCAAAGCATGTGGCGGGCATTGAAAAATAAAATTTCAAAGTTAATTTAAAAAAAAATTCCTACTAATATAAATATATATTGTGCCTACATTAATAAATACCTATTTATGATTTCTTACAAAATTGCAATCCATATGTAAATGTGAAACCACATGGGCATGCAAATGATACACAATATGTTACATAATAAGTAGGTATGTACTGCAACATTATTTGTATTAATAAATACATTTAATACATTAATACGTTTAGTTTCAGAAGCAATAATATTCCTTTTTAAATACATTTCAAGTTAGGTGTATTATTTTTGTGTTAAATATTTATGCGAGATTTTGTATAAGATGATAGGAAGGATGATATTGACAATCCATATGAAAAATTATTACTCCATATTGTCTCAATCACATTTAATTTAAAAAATGGGTACTTATATATATTGATTTATAATTATTATTAATTTATGCTATTGCATCATTTGTTGTTTTACTACCTAGTGTTCCACTTATTTTTGCTGTGTTTGCTAATTATAATTATAATATATAAAAATTATTAAATCATATTAAAAACAACTTTGTTGTAGGGCTATAAGTACATTTCACTAAGTCTTCCCATATTATGTAAATAGGTATTTATAAAACATGTAGTAAAAAAAAATATATTGGTTCTGAAATCACAGTACCTATTATTATCAAATTATAATCAGTGTGGTCTTATGTACATGTACATAAGACATGTACCATACATACATGTATGTATGGTACAAATAAAGAAAATGTTTAATTTAAAAATTGGATAAGAATAAGATATCAGGTTTCCTAAATGTGATGTGGGACAAGCAATTTTTTTTTATTTGAGAGATAAAATTTTGTAGAAAATGCTACCTATAGAAAATAACTAAACTATTTAAAAAAATATATTTTCCGTGGTGACCCTGTAATATGGATACTCGTATGGATATAAAATTTGAAATGTTGACAGATGCCATTTTAGCAGGAGATCTTTTTTTTTAATATTTTCGGTTGTGGTCTACTTCGAGTTGTACCGTAGAGCTATGTCAACTTGCTTATTTTAAATGAAACATCCTATATATTTTTGCGTTTCCGAAAATAACATAAAATTCTGAGTCAAAAATATGTAACATACCCTATAGCGAAACCCAGCCGTTTCGGAGATATTTGAAGTTTTATAAAAAAATTGACAGCTGCAAGGGTTCGCGAGAACGTTTATAACTTTTTTCGTTTCGCATGAGTTTATTTAATTCTAGGCAAAAGGAAAGAGCTTAAGTTGTGCTACACTTTAGAGTAAAGACAAATTCAATAGGCCCATACCTTTCTACAGGGTGTTCCAGTGTGAGCTTACAAAAATTTACCAGGGGGTAGACCAGACCAAAATAAGAATAAAATTCTTATTTAAAAATTTCTCTGATGCACGCCTAACGAGTTACAGGGTGTTATTTTGGAATAAAAAAAATTCCGCAATAACTTAAAAACCGTTAGGTAATTTCTGGGTGACGTGTACATCTATTAGAGGTCATTAAAACTACATGGTGTTTGTTTAACTCTGACACCTGTGGTGGCCTAGGCCTACTCCTCCTTATGACTTCCTTTGCATGTATTTTTCTGCATAAAAGAATGTAGTCGGCACTTTACACTCAATTTCCTCGAAAATTGTTGATTTTAGAGCTGTGTAACAAGAGCACCTTTTTTGTTCAGAATTACTAGCCGATTAAGGAAAACTTAGTCAATTGACGAAAAAGTAGGATATGCAAGAGTTATGAAGACAAAATAGTAATGAAGAGTAGACCTAGGCCACCACAGGTGTCAGAGTTAAACAAACACCATGTAGTTTTAATGACCTTTAATAGATGTACACGTCACCCTAAAATTACCTAAATCTACGAAACGGTTTTTAAGTTATTGTGGAAAATTGTTGTGTTTTTTTTCCAAAATAACACCCTGTATCTCGTTAGCTATGCATCAGAGAAATTTTTTTATAAGAATTTTATTCTTATTTAGGTCTGGTCCGCCCCTGGTAAATGTTTGCACGCTCACACTGGGACACCCTGTATATATATATTCTATATCTCCCGTTACATTTTGGGAAATTCAAGTAGCAAAAACTTTATTAAGTTAAACATCCTGTATTTTTTTAGACCATGTTGTTTAAAATTAAATTCTTTTTCTTCTAGTATATACATTCTCGGGGTTTAAAACTACAACTTTTTGAAATATCTATTTACATTTGAGTTATTTATTTATATCTAATAATTTTTTGTAAAGAGGGTCATAACTTAAACTGACAGGTTGAAACAAACGAATCATTTTATTAACATTTCTATTTTGTATAAAAATTTTGCTCACATACGTTATCTTCCATATTTCTCTGTGTAAAGTGTATTGCAATGGAATACTCAAATGAAGACATATTAAACTTATTTTATATTGATGGGGAATGTCAAAAAATAATTAGAAGAATATGTAGAACTTTCAACCAGCGTTTTCCTCTGCTGCTACTACCCATGACAGAAAAAATGTTTTGAAGTTTGGAAAAACAAATGGTGCCAAGGAAATAATCAGTCCAGTAACTTCGGATAAAAATAACATGGCTACCTAAAAAAAAAATAGTAAACTAAAGATCGATGGCTTCGATCATGGACGAATTGACTTTAACATCACTTGATTTTTATTTATGGGGTCGCATAAAAACAATAGTTTATGTTAGTTCTGTATTTTTGATAGTTGAGTTCTATAATGTTTGTTTATATTGCAGTCTTGTTGTTTTTAGTTGCATCATAGTTTACTTATGTCCTTTGGTGAAGTTATATTTTAATCGTGGCTAATACGGTATCAATTTCTAGGAATAATCTTATAAAATTGAAGAAAATAGAGATATCATAAAAAGTTGTAGTTTTAACCCCTACAATGACTATTCTGGAAGAGAGAGAATTTAATTCTAAATAACATGATCTAAGAAAATACACGGTGTTCTATTTGACTTAAAAAAGTTTGCACTACTTGAATTTCTGAAAATGTAACAGGAGAGGAGATATAGAACATTTGGTATGGTATTATTGAATTTGTCTTTAGTCTAAATTGTAGCACAATTTCCTTTTGCCAAGATTCAAATAAATCCATGCTAAACGAAAAAAGTTATGAAGGGTCTTGCGAACCCTTGCAGCTGTCAATTTTTTTATAAAATGTCAAATATCTCCGAAACGGTGGGGTTACAGGGTATGTTACATATTTTTGACTCAAAATTTTATGCTATTTTCAGAAATGCAAAAATATATAGCGTTTCATTTAAAATAAGAAAGTTGACATAAACTTCCGATATAATTGGAAGTAGAAAACAACCGAAAATATTTATTAAAAATAGTTTTTCAAAATTTCAAATTTATATCCCTATTAGTTATTGTTTTTCCTTTAAAATCAGTATTAATTAATTTTAAATAGTTATCTTTGGGCTCTCTATTGGACAATCATTTAATCTATTACATGTTTTGCAGAGTTCAGAATTTTTTGATTCTGTCCTATCTCTTGAAAACAACTTGGAAGATGGATTTTTCTCCAATTTTGAAGATGACTTAAATATGTCAAGTGATGTTAGTTCTCACACAGAAGAAGTTTTATCTCCAAGCAGTCTGTATTCTGAGAGTGACAAAAATAGCTCTTGTACAGAAATATTAGATGAATCGTATGTACTGTTGCAAAATAAAATTAAGAAGAAATTCTATATAACTTATTTATAGGGCTTCTGTCTTAAGTAGTATCGATGGCTTTGATGACCCTATGTTGATGACACTTTTAGAACCTATCCCCAATGTTCAAATTGAAACTCAAAATGTACCTGCCATTGTAAAAAGTCCTGTACAGAAGCCACCAACAAAAATATTAATTCAGAATCCAAATAACAAGAAATTCATTGCAAAGCCTATAATAAATGCCAGTAAGTAGCGTTTTATTATATTATTACATATTTTTATTTAATACTAAGTTGAAGTGAAGTGAAGTTGAACATCTAAACAAATTGTTTCATCAGTCAGTGAGTTTCATCTGAAACAGCGCTATTTAAAAAAAAATAAAATGTTAGTTATACAAATTATATATAAAAATTATAATAAAATGTACTAACTTATTAACTGTAATATAATGTATACAAAAACATCAATGTTTATATAAAATCTGGTGGAAAATTTATTTAAAACTAAAAAACTAATTTTTTAAATAGAAACTACTATTTCTGACCTCTATTCAATTTCTCTCAAAAAATATCTACAGGACTTTCTAACTAAAATACGTCATTCAGGGTAGCTTATTTTAATTAGAAAGCTATGTATGCATTAAAACGATTTGAGTTATGTATTAAAAATAGATTTCATTCTTACAAGTATAAAACATTGAAATTGATGGTTTTGGTGACTGAACTGAATAAAACAACACACTTTGCAAAAGTTTATTACTTCAATTTTTAAATAAAAATTATATGCTTACGCTTTTGTACAAGCTGGGGCATTTTAATTGGGATTGCGGAGTATCTTGGTTCCCTGTCAACTTAAAAATACAGATGGCTGAAAATATAAAAAATTAAAACATTTTTATAAATTATCCACACACATATATACAGAGTTAGGCAGAATAAAATATAAATTGAAATCAAGTCGCCCTGTACTCGTGATAAACAGGGCTGGCACAATTGCGCCGCGGGACATGGGCGTATGCAACATAATAAGCGTAATAAAATAAATTACATTGGAACAGAAGCAAATAAACTAGTACAATTTATAACAATTTATTCAAAACACCCTATTATCTAACTCGATGTACTAGGTTGGTTGTCACTGTTATCACAAACTGAAGAAGCTGTGTAATATCAGGTATGTTTTTATGCTTGTCTCAGCGAGTGATGTTCGCTGTGGTAAAAAAATATACTTATAGTTTGAGAACGAACGTTCCGCATCTATTGAAGTAATACAGGTATACTTAAAATAGTTTTTGAACTCACTTAATGGATATGAAGATTCACCAACAGTACCATCACAAATTTGTATTAATCGAGTAAAACCAACGTCTTTCTTTCTAACACACTTGTGAACTTTTCCCTAATGCGCTCATTTTTTTGCGTCATCTATAGTATTCAGCAGACGATTTACTTCAGCCACTATTTGCAGTGAGTCCGCGAAAGACAACGCACTGTTTTGTAATTTTTCGATGGCATCACGTAAGCTGCTGTAGTTAGTCTGAATAGTTTGTAAATCGCTTTCAACGTCATTATTTTTTAATGTTGTCTGGCACTCCTTAATAGCTGCAGCCTTCTCAGGATTGAACTGTAGTATCACAGCTTTTATTTGTTGAAAATATTGTGCATAATAAAAAGCTGCCTGGAGCCACGGTCCCCAACATGTAAGATGTGGTGGTTCGAGAATACCTGGACACTAGCTGTGAAATACACGGAGACGTTTGATTTAAGAATGACTTTTTTTATATTTGCTATTAATGTATCTACGTTTGATAAACCATGACGAATAGTTTCTGCTGCAAGATGTAAAGCATGCACTTTATACGTAACATGTACGAACTGACATCCATATTTTTGAAGAGAACGGCCAACCAAACGCATTGTCGCGGCACCATCGGGGACAAACATTAACACTTGACTTGTTGATAGTTCAAATTTTTCTAACGTTTCTAATACCATCCGTGTAATTGTTTGGCCAGTACCCTCAGTTAGTCTTTTGCTAACTAGTAACAGTGGAAATGTCGGTTTCAGAGGGTCCAGTACATGTACTATTACATTCACAACGGAATTTTTTTCACACTATTGTCTCGTTTACACATAACCACAGCTGTGTATTTTTTAATACACATTTTATTTGCTTATAATGTCTTCATGTGGAGTTGATACATATTTGTGTAACGCTGCACAACTTGATAATAGCACCTGAGAATTGTATTTATTCTAGAAGTCCAGGAATTGTTGTTTATGAAGTATATGCAACGGAATGCCGCAGGCAATCAACATTAACAGTATATCATCTAACATAAACTGTGCTGTCGAAGGCACACTACTCTTTTTATTTTTATGTTCTACACTATTTACATGACGCCTACAATCTCGTTTGTCCCAGCACATCAAGTGACCATGTCAGCGTAGGACCGCTTTTTACCCTTCCCCACATGTGACATACTTTATTATTATTTATTAAAAAGCAACAAATAAAATTGTCTACAATACACATGTCACGCATGTCCCTGTTGACCCGCTTTACACGCCACTGAATCGCGGCTCTCTGTGCCAGCCCTAGTAATAAATGACAATTTATGGCAGTAAAGGTGAGAAACATCAGTTTAGATATGAAAATGGATCCGTGGTCACATGATCTTTTGCCGATGAAGCTTATTTTTAAAAATAACAATTCTGTTGTAACTACCCAGTTTCAATTTTGCTATCACTTTAATTTGAATCGATGAGATTCAATTCCTACTCAAATAACAATAATTGGAAAGCGGATACATCATTTTTACACACCTGCTTCAGCAGCCAGAGAAAAACCAAGACGAAGAGCTCATTTTGCCCGCACACCTGAAAATGCTGAAAGGGTAAACAAACAATTGACTAAACGATAATCATTAGCACTCAATATTTCGAACCAAATTCTCCGCATTCTAAAAACCTTATACTTCCATCCCTACAAAATGCAAGTCGTACAAAAACTTTTGTCTCGAAAATATTGTATTTCCTGAGAACCTGGATATCACTGATTGCTTGTGGTCAGACGAAGCTCATTTTCACCCATCAGGTTTTGTTAAAAGACGGAAATTTTGTTACTGGATCCCAAAAAATCCTCAGCAACATAATACCGCTTCATAGCGAGAATATTATTATTGGGTATGAAGTATCCACCTTTTAGGTTAGGTTCAAAAGTGAGTGGGCTGAAAACCAGACCTCCACCGCGACCATGTGGTCTATTGTGGCTCACACCTACTTATATTTCACCCAACAGGTCCAGCTTCTTAATGTAGCTGATTACCTTATTAGGTGAGAATTTGTTCAGATCTCTGGCAGAAGTTGTCCTTTGCCAAATAATGAGTATCTGATCCTCTCCCCAGCGGGGCAGGTGCACAATATGTGTTCTGCCGTTTCATCATCTTCTAAGCATAGGCGGCACTCAGCATCTTCTGCTAGGCCGAATTTGCACAGATGATATTTTAAACGGCAGTGGCCCGTATATGGGCCAATTAGAGTTCATAGGTGAAACCTGCTTAACTTTTTAGTTCTAGTTCCTGCCAGTACTGGAGGATTTGTTCCTCAGCCCAGGTCAAGAGCGTTGCTTTGGCAGTACTTGAGGATATGCCAAGCACCAGTTCTGGTCCGACAAATTCAGAAGCAGCATCCTCCCTAGCTAGAGAGTCGGCTGCCTCATTCCCTTCATGGCCAGAATGGCGGCCTGGGACCCAGATCAGAGCTACTTTATTTTTTCTGCTCAATTGAGCAAGTGCCTACTGGCAGCTCCATACCGTTTTTGAGTTGCAACGGTAGGATATAATACCGCTTCATAGCGAGAATATTATTACTGGGTATGAAGTATCCACCTTTTGATTTTTTTGCTATTCTTCTTCAAAGAAAACAGTTTGACGGTTACAGTGACATCACAACATTATCGACAAGTATTGCGGAACTTTTCATAACAATTTCGTAATATTAATGTAGATATTCGAAAAATATTGTTCTTCAGCAGGATGGAGACACTTCCTACACTGCTAGGCAGTCTATGGTAATTATTTTTTGTGGGGCTGCCTAAAGATAGGTGTTTTCTAATTGACCGTGAACTTTGGAACAACTGAAACCTAATATTCAAACAGATTAATACAATGCCGATTTAATTGTTGCAACGGATGATGCAAAACTTTCGTGTTAGACTTCAAGAGTACCAGAGGCGAGTTGGACGTCATTTGACTAATCTAATCAAAAAATAAATTTCATGTTTTCCTCGAAAACATTTTAGTTTTAGCCAAGTTTACCCATTAATGAGTACGACTATAAAATGGATACTTCATTCTGCCTAACCTTATATTATTCATAATATATTTATTTGGCTATAACCCTTCCAGTTTCATTTAAAAAATGTTTACATAAAACTATATTTTTAATGTACCAATACCAGCTACCTATTATGCTAAAGCCTACTTACTACTACTTACTTTCCTAAAAGCCTACAATTAATTTCAAGTCCCGGTAATAAACTTGGTTGTAGGTTGGCACGTCTTCTGCCAACCTACTCAGAAATTGTAGACATTACAATAATATAGTAACTATTAATTAACTACAAATCTCACAATAGGCTAATACAACATAATAAAATTTTGGCTAATAAAAACATTATTGACATTAACCTTAAGCAGTAAATTTGTACAAATAAGCAGGGAGTTTTGGTTATTCAGGCTTTACAAAAACATAAACATGTTGAGTGAATAAATATTTTAAAAGTAAAAATACTAAAACTGACCAATTAATATTCTATTAAGTTCTTTCCTACTACAATTGATTAGAAACTGAGGTAACTTGCAATCCCAACAAAAATTCCTTACCATGTACAGGAAATTTCTAGGTATAGAATGTATTAATAATACACAATAAAAAATTAGAAACGCCACTACTGTGATTGTACTTCTGGGTTTTAGTAAAACTGGAAGTAATTACAGTAAACAGTATTTTAGATGGAATCAACACCAACAATTAGATTCCCATATAAATCTTGAGAATTTGTCATTACATATCCTTTAATAATACTGTTAACACCACTAAATTGGTCTAGAACCGTTGGTAAAAATTAGTGATTACCTACAATTATACCAAAACTCTAAACCCATCCATATCAAGAACTTAACTCATTTTTACAACTACACCATTAGAAAAAAAACCAAAAGCAAGACTTACTATTACTTGAATGAACTACAGAGTAATTATTTCTCAATTTACTATTATTTTACTTTTAGGTCAAATTAAAAAGGCTCCTCTGAAAGGAAAGCAGCATATTCTGAAAGTGCAACATGTAAATAATGGACGACCCGTACTGTTACCTTTAAATGTAAAAGGTATTAAAATACTTAATACTTCAGCAGATGTTACTGTTTTGTCTGGAAATTTGAAACGGCGCAAGATTGAACCCTCGGCTCCTATTTCTCCTGTTGAAGGTAAGCTACTATTCAATGTCATTTTTGCAATACCTATTTATTTTTATTTCTTATCAGATGATACCAATGTAGTATCTTCCACAAACCAATACCCACCTCTAAATTTAACGACAGAAGAAAAGAGACTGTTGGCTAAAGAAGGCATTCAACTTCCTACACATCATCCTCTAACCAAAAATGAGGAGAGAGAGTTGAAGCGTATACGGAGGAAGATCCGAAATAAGATCTCAGCTCAAGATTCTAGGAAAAGGAAAAAGGAATATGTGGATGGCCTAGAAGAAAGGTAATATATAATTTTGCAATTTATTCACCAATAATACCAATATACTAAGTGCGACCAATCTACAAAACATTTCTTACAATACAGAAACCCCTTCTATTGAAACATCTTCTATTTTTTAAACAGCTAAATAAGTAAATGAGTAATATAAAAAATATATCACTAAAAAATCTGTCTTACTGAGATCAGGCATACAGATGTACGAAAAGGGCAATGATCATAAAACAAATATAATATTTTGAATTGAAATGTAAAATTATAACTTTGAATAGTAGCATTTCAGAATGGTTTTTCAGTTATTAGAAATATTTGAAGTTCTAAAAGAAAAGTCATCAAAAAAACAAAAAAATAACTCATTGTATGCCCTACCTCTAGGAGTCATGGTGATTGCACTATGTTCAAACATGATTCACAACATATTTATTTCAGTGACAAGTTAAAACATAATTTATTTGCAGTATTAACAGATTTTTTTAACTTGCTGGTAATAGTCATAGTAATAGTAGTATCATTTAAGTACCACCCATAAATCATAAAATTCTTACAGTTGCTAGCAGCTTTGAAACAATCCATATGCTCAATGTAATTTCTTGCCTTATCAAATAGTTGCGCATACTGTCATACAGATTACTGTTAAAATGTTAAAAAGGCAAATAACTAAAATGATTAAAGTATGAACTAGAGCTGGGCTAAACATACAGTTCTGGATAAAGATCACGCAATCAAATGGTTATGTTTTGTGATTCGAGATCGCAGTATTAATTCCTTACTCTGAATCGATTGCTTGTATTTGTTCATGATTCTGGTTCAGTCCCATTAAAATGGAAATCCATATACCAAATCTAACAAATGCTTGTCATTCACAATACCACTTAGTTATTTTTAACAAAATATTTTTATCTAATATAATCATTCCCTCCCTGTAAAATCAAATCGGAGTGTGGAGTGGAACAAAATTATACAGTGTGTGTGAGTTTGCATTACACACTCAGTAGCTTCGTAAATGTCAAGATATTAAAATTTTTCAAAAAGTACTTCGAAGTGATTTTTTGTGTTCTTTTCAACCTTCTGGTTAAAAACGCTCTCATTAAAAAAACAAAAGAGCAGCGACATGTACGGTGATTTTTTTTAAATGAAACACCCTGTATTTTATTTCGTAATTTGAAATCTTATCAAATTCTGGATGACACTGTTTTTATTTTTTCTTAAAAATGATAAATAGAAACACAAAAAATTTTCGGTACTAGCAAAGTTTACAGAATATTTATTCTGGATTGTACATTTGAAATAAAATATTTATTGAAATAAATGAAAATAATATAATTAACAAAGTTATGAGTTATTTGCATAACTTTTTTCTTCATAAGCATGCTTTGTTTTCAATAATTGTGCAATCCATGGCCTACTACCTATAATTTTTTGTATTGCTATTTATCATTTTTAAGAAAAAATAAAAACGGTGTCATATCCAGAATTTGATAAGATTTCAAATTATGAAATAAAATACAGGGTGTTTCATTTAAAAAAATCACCGTACATGTCGCTGCTCTTTTGTTTTTTTAATGAGAGCGTTTTTAACCAGAGAGTTGAAAAGAGCACAAAAAATCACTTCGAAGTACTTTTTGAAAAATTTTAATATCTTGACATTTACGAAGCTACTGAGTGTGCAAACTCACACACACTATAGTTATTGAAAAAGAAACTTGAAACTAAACAGACCGTCAACACTGACAGTTATTATTATAGTATGTAATCACTTATCAGTTAATGCTCTGAAGTCAGACTTAGAGTAATAAAATCAAATCCCCAATGATTTGAGTCTTGTATTATATTTGGCATCTCGGACTTGCAGGAAAGAACGAAATCATGAACCATGAAGTTCTTCTTTTAGAAAGATTTGTTTAGAACAAACCCAGCTCTACTATGAATCTTACAATGTAAATGGTTTTCTACTTTTCATAAGATTTACTCAAATTTGTCAGTTAATGATCTAGATATTTTATTTCTCTTTATTTCTAAATCATTTCAGAATTAAACGTGGTTCTGAAGAAAATAAGAATCTTTTACAACGAGTTCGAGAGCTCCAGAAGCAGAATAAAACCTTGATTGCACATGTTAGTAAATTGCAAGCTTTGATCTGCAATTCTACAACATCAAAAGCTACTCCATCGACTTGTCTGATGGTAGTGCTGCTGTCTGCTCTTTTAGTGACATTGCCAAATATGAAGCTTTTTGAAAATAAGCAAATGTCCACAGAGCAAGAACAGGGTGCAATTCGCAGATCCTTATTGACAACTGATGATGACAATTTGAACATGGAGGAGTTCTTAGTTTTTAATGATGATAATGAGTTTGAAAATAAATTTGCTGAAGAAGCAGCTCTTGACCTTGAAAATTCTACAGAGAAAGAATACATCAAAATGTTGGAAGAAATGGGTAAGAAGTATCAAGGACTTCTTTCGGAGAAAAACAACTCCAAAATGAGTTTGTTTAGTAGAGTTCTTGAATCTGTCAAGAGCTTTCTTGAGAAAGACAAACCAGAATGGTTTGGAAAAACCGATTATGGAGGGTTTCATAATAAAAAAGGGTTTATTGAACCAGATGTTGATGAATATGTTCCAGCCCTTCCAGTTGATGAGGATCCTCCCTCGAAAAGAAAAAAATATATGACGGATGAATATCATAAACCTGATACTACAACACTACACAATGAGCGAGTTATTTCAACAACAGTGAATAGTTTTGGTGTAAATGCAAAAGATAAATAATATTTGGTGCTATTTTGTTACAAACTAGTAATTTGTAATTCTATTTTATATATAGATTTTAATTATCTTCAGAATAAATATTGTTTAAAGAAAAATATCTGTTTTCAAAGAAAAATTTATTAAATGTTATATTTTGTTTACTATTTTATCTTAAAAAGTGTTTCTGTAATTTATATTTTTATTTTTTATCTTGTAGTTGAATGTTTGCATTCCATTTATTTTGAAAAGTCTTGGTAGTAGTTCTTGAAGCTTTATGTTTGCAAGATGTCGCAATTTAGATGATTCAATTTTCTGAAATCACATTTTAAAATTTTTGCAAAGCACTATCAATCACTATTTGCAACAATTTTAATTTTAGGAGACTATAAAAGAATGAGATTTTAATAGTATTTTTGTTTTTGTTTGTAAAAAATTTAATTTTAGTATATTTAGTTCAAAAGTTATAAATATTAATACAGTCCAAGTTTCTATAGATATATTTAGATTAGGTGTATAATTTTTATTGTTTGTCATATCTAATATATTATACAAGTTAATGTCCATTTTAATTTTTTTAAATTAAGAAACCCAATACCCTTTATTTTATATTCTTGTCAGAAGCTATTGAGATAATAAATAATACTTTACAAATTAATTAATGTATTACTTAGTGAACCATAGGTACAGCTAGTGATGGAAAATGCTCGAGCATTTATTTTTGGAGAACGCAAATTGAGCACAAACCAGAATAAACGAGAAAATACGAGCATAAACTAGAATTTCCCGAGAATTTATTATCAGTATAGCCGAATTAGGCTGTTTAACGTTTTTTGTGAATGTTTCTAATTGTTCTCTTTTATTCTCAATATTCTCGTAAATATTCTGATTTTTCTCAATAATCTCAAGAATATTCCCAATCTTCTCAATGTTCTCGAGAAGATTACCAGTTTTCTCAATATTTTCTCTTTATTAAAAAAAAAACTATTTTATGTTAAATGGTTATAAAAAAGAGTAAATACAAATAAAGCTCGATACAAGAGGAAAAATTTGTAATGGGTAGAAACAAAGTAAGTACCTTCACGGTAACATATCAGCAATCGTCGTCTTTGTTTACTCTACATTTCAGATTATTACGACAGAAAGAGATAAATTCTATGGTGCAGCAGCGGCCCGGCGGCCACCTGTGATTCTCGGGAAATAGGTCGCAAGTCGCAATATTGCCACTTTTACCTCTTAGCGGCAATTTGAACAATGTGTCTTGATTGTGCTTGGAGAACATTCGCGAAGTTTCAAATAAATTTGCGCGCACTTTCCCGGCCGAGCATTGTGGAGCACATATTGAGCATTTTGCCGAGAATTTTCGAGCATATTCAAGGGAAAGTTCTCAATATGCGCTCCAAAATGCTCGACCAGGAAAGTGCGCGCAAATTCATTTGAAGTTTCGCGAATGTTCTTCAAGTACATTCGAGAATGTTCCCTCATTTACAACAATAGGTACAACTACACCACAAATAATTTATACACATAATACTTATTGTTATGTTGGTTACATACTGTAGTAAATTCTAAATGACAATAGAAAACTTTTATAGAATTTGGCAGAAAAATGAAATTAATATCCCCATAAATAAACAGTTTATTCGCATGTGGGCAGAATAAAGAGAAACAGTTAAATCAAATATATGTCACATTGCAACTCCTTTGATGTATATGTAGCATTATTTTGTTTTATACACGGTGGGCCATTTTAATCTATGCACCTGAAAAACTCAGTAAGTTCGCATCCTATCAAAAAATGACCTTTATAAAAGTTGTAGGATACAAAGGGGGTCAAACAATAGTGACCTTGAATTTGACCTTCAAGCTGACCTTCAAGGTCAAATCAAGGTCAACTTGAGTTTTTTAAATGGAAACCCCTATTTTTTACACCGGAATCGGAAAGGGCGGGAAATTTTACGTCCGAATATGCTCTCAGGTCATCTGACCTCGATGACCTCAAAGGTCAGGTGAAGGTCATAAATACGAAATAATTGGGTAGCTGTCAACATTCTTATGTAAGGTGTTGTCGAAAAAATGAAGATCATAATTTGAGTAATTTTTAACGAGAAATTCAGTGTTGACCTTTATTTTGACCTTGGCGATAACTTTCAAGGTTATTTCAAGGTAAAATTTCTTTTTTAGATGAAAACACTTTATTTTGACATTAAAAATCGAAAGAGCGCGAAATTTTACGTTTAGATAATGTTTTTTTCGGTTATAAGATAATGTTTATTTCGTATTTATGACCTTCATCTGACCTTTGAGGTCATCGAGGTCAGATGACCTGAGAGCATATTCGGACGTAAAATTTCCCGCCCTTTCCGATTCCGGTGTAAAAAATAGGGGTTTCCATTTAAAAAACTCAAGTTAACCTTGATTTGAGCTTGAAGGTCAAATTCAAGGTCACTATTGTTTGACCCCCATTGTATCCTACAACTTTTATAAAGGTCATTTTTTGATAGGATGCGAACTTACTGAGTTTTTCAGGTGCATAGATTAAAATGGCCCACCGTGTATATGTATAGACAATAGTGAATGCTCTTCCACCACACAAGTCATCGACGTCCTAAAACCAACGACAGACAGCCTGTTTCGATCTATTAGGTCTCATCAGTGCCAGGTACAGGACCAGGATGTAGATAACTAATGTGGAACAAGACATCTATCTCATGAATTCTTGGCTACTTCTAGCCGCAGGATACAAACACGCCATTTATGATGGATATATTTTGTCTTTGGGATTGCCTAAAAGTTGTAGTTTATTTCCCAATGAATAAACCACTGACATACCTATATCTTTAAAAACCTTGCTAAAACCACGGGTGAAACGAGGATCATATGAATTTTGGATTTTCTCTTTCATTTTGAAAAGTCGAGCAAATTGCGAAGTGTCTCTTTAAATTTATATTTCCTAATTATTTTATCAATTAAACTTTCAATATATCCATTACTCGCAGCTATATTCCTAAGCAGTGCATTTTCTTTTTCAAATCTCATTTAGAGGGAAGCTTAATAGGCGATGAATAAAAAAATTGAAACTCACCATTTTGTGTTGAGCACAATGGTGAGAGTCCTTAGGGATATATCTTAAAGTACTGGTATCTTTTCTGTATATGTCAAATTTTAATTTATTTTCACTATTTTTAATTATTAATACATCTAAGAATGCTAGTTGTCCAGCGTTTTCAATTTCATATGTAGATTTAACTGACGTGTAACGACTATTCAGTTTCGAAACAATAAAGTTGTCAATATCAGTTACTTTTGTATCAAACACTGCAAAGATATAATCCACAGATCTAAACCAAACCCTGGGGAAATACTCGAATTCTTCTTTTGCCCCCATTTTGTATCTGTTCATGAAGACATTGACAATGAATGGTGACAAACAGTTACCCATTGCTATACCCTCATGTTGTTCGAAGAAATTACCATTGAATCGAAACTAATTTTGTTTCATCCAAAGTTTAGTGAGTTGAAGATATTTATTTACTACATCTTGACTAAGATTGTTTGATTCGAATAGATCCTTAGGTAGTCCAAGGTCTGAGGTATAGGAACACTTTGAAACAATGAACAAATGTCAAAGGAGATCAAAACTTCACCTTGCAACTGGATATTTTTCACCTTATGAAATCAATGGAATTAATCACAGAAAAACTAGGTGGTTCAATGGGTAAATGCTTAAATTTAAAGACACTTCGAAATTTCTCGACTTTTCAAAATGAAAGAGAAAATCCAAAATTCATATCTATTCCATACAATCCTCGTTTCACCCGTGGTTTTAGCAAGGCTTTTAAAGATATAGGTATGTCAGTGGTTTATTCATTGGGAAATAAATTAGGCTTTTAGGCAATCCCAAAGACAAAATAGAAACTAAGTAAAAGTTGGAGATTTCCGAAATTAACTGTAAAGACTGACAAAAAGTATGTTAAGCAAACTAAAAGGTCAATTCAAACTAGATTCAAGGAACATATGGCTCATGTCAAATATGGTAGAACAGATAAATCTAATGGCGCCCAACATCCGTTTAAGAACAACCATAAAATAGACAGTAGCAATTTAAGACCAATTAGGAACGTAACAAATTCCAGACTGGAACTGGATGCTTTTGAGAGTTTGGAAAATTGGTAAATGTAAAAATAGTATGAATGGTAACAGAGGGCCAATCCCATATAGCCCGCTTTATTGGTTAGTAAATTACAGTTCACTGATCAGTCACGATGGTTCACTGACCCGTAGAAACGGTTTAGGTATAAATAGGACACAGTGTTCATAGGTTTAGTTTTAATCATCTCCAGATGATGCCAATTTAGTTGACGAGCGGGTCAAGTGCAGTATAATGTGAAAACTACACCAATGTTCAATGTTCACACCAAACGTTCCAACCCCCTTTCAACCTAATGTATAAGACTTTTGTAACACTTGATACACTCATTTTGTACATTATTCATGACATCTCCAAATTACTAAACCTTGTTCCAGTTGGCTTAAATACATAATACTACAAATAATAATCAAGTGATGTAAAATTTGGAAAAAATCTTTCTATATTCTTCAGAAACACTATTCATTTTAAAGACAGACTTGTAATAAGCAAACACATTCAAGCAGTGTGTCACTGACACGCAGACAATATGAAACAAGACCACACTTGTATTGGGTCACTGAATTTTTGGGTAAATCTGTCGGGCTATTAAGTCTAAATTAAACATTTTATTTAATATGCCCTTTACTTTACTATCAATAACTTCACACCGCAATTATTCTTAATACATACAACACAACACAATATTACTTACAAGCTCACGCAGTATTTTACTTAACGTGCTGCTAGCAGTGCCACATAGACTGCCTGAGCATGCAGCATTAACATGTGTTGCTTCCCCATAATTATCTTGTGATTACCCTTAATTCAGTTCTATGGTGATACCTGGAAGTTTACGCTCAAGTATATGTTTATGTTTATCTTTAATGTGAATATAGTTTAGGTACCTAGGCAGATAGAATATGTGAGAAAATATAATGGCTTGTGTATTTTCTACAATTAATCACACTTGATTATTTTCTATTGGGTTAATTGAAAAGTTAAGTCTATGTCAAACGAGCACAAGATTTAGAAACTTTTAAACAGTATATATATGAAATGAACCAAATTTCTGTAAACATGATGTTCGTTTATCATGAATTCATTGCTTGTCTAGACCACTCTGTCAGAGTGCCAATGACCATCGATTTATATTCAATTCTATAAACATATTTCTTCTTTTGTGACAAAATTTTCCCTCTGCTATTCTTTCAATAGTTTTGAATATCTTGTGATGCAATCTAATAAAATTTGTTAGTACAATTTGCGAAATAATATGATCTTTCCAATTATAATGCCAAAATGACGCTACAAAGTATATGTAAGTTTAAAAACGTTTAAATTCTGTTTTCAAAACATAAAGCTTTAATTTTGATATTAATTTATTATTTTTCATTATCTACTGCAACTTACTTCAGTACCAACTGCTCATTCTAGAATACTTTAATTATAACGTGACTTTTTGGGTTAACTTAGGGTATATATAGTGAATTTAAGTAGATAGGTACATATTGGAAATGGAATTTTCAATTAGTTAAAGAACACTAGGTAGGTATGTACCTATAAGTATGTTCAAAATGCATAGCATAATTAGGAAATAGTCTACCTATCTGTTTCATGAGACTAGTGTTATCGTAATCAGTTTACCTAAGTCACAAAAATTCTGGATGCATTACATTCATGCAATGCAAGATGCAAGATTGAATGTATCACACAACTTGAAATTTGTTTAGTAGGTATATCTGCCTTGGCTACATTAAGCTCTACTTATATCATTACTGACGTACATGCGTCTTATAAGCTGTACCTACTGAATTATCTATTTTACATGTTAGTTTCTACAGAATAAGTTAATATTTGAACTTACCCTCACTAGGATTACTAGAATTAAGTGAACATGTTTCTTCAAGTATATCTATACATTCCCACTTGTCAGAAAGATCTAACGCAGAACTTGAAACACTTACACGCGACATATTACCAAACAAAAGTCGATAAACATGAAAACTTGTCATTATATGGAATTACTTTAAGAACAGTCAAATGGCCGTAAACAATATTACTTTTTATTTTAAATAAATAAGTTTCTTTGAAAACACGGACAAAATCAAACTAAGCCTGACCCGCGTAAAAGTTAACTACCAATTTAATTGTCCGAAACGTCAAAAACCGAAAAACTAAAATAACCGAAAGATATTAGCTAGCCCGAAAAATGCATATAAAGACCACTGAACTATAGTTATTATATATAGTTCAGTGATAAAGACCTTGTTTATATTCAGTGACCCAATACAAGTGTGGTCTTGTTTCATATTGCCTGAGTGTCAGTGACACACTACACACTGCTTGAATGTGTTTGGAGATTTTTTTCCAAATTTTACATCACTTGATTATTTTATGTAGTATTATTATGTACTTAAGACTTAAGCCAACTGGAACAAGGTTTAGAAACTTGTAGATGTTATCAATAATGTACAAAATGAGTGTATCAAGTGTTACGAAAGTCTTATACATAATGTTGAAGAGGAGTGGTACTTTGGCGTGAAGATAACACTCACGTAGTTTTCCACATAACACCAAAACACTATATTGCACTCGACGCGTGTTTCGTCAACCAAGTTGGCATCATCTAGAGATGATTAAAACTAAACCTAATGCCAACATTGTGTCCTATTTATACCTAGGTAAACTATTTTTACGGGTCAGTGAACCGTCACGACAGCTCAGTGAACCGCCGCGATGGATCAGGGGACCGCCACGGCCACGACGGATCAGTGAACCGTGCTTTACTAACCAATAAAGCCTTGGGGCTATATGGGATTGGCCCTCTGTTACCATTCATACTATTTTTACATTTACCAATTTCCAAACTCTCAAAGAATCCAGTTCCAGTCTGGCAGTCTGAAATTTGTTACCTTACAATTTTGTCATTCACATTTTATGACACCAAAATTTGGCCGTCAAAATGTCTGTCACAGTCATTGATGCTCGTCAGTCAGAATGTCTGTCTGTGGTAAGCTTTAACTAATTTTGAAAAAAAGGTAACTGCATTTATTCAATACCTACTCTATTAATGACGACAACCATAATATGTAGTTCAAATAAACAGTAGGTGTAAGTACCTACCTGTTTATGTAAATATAAATATGAAATTCAAGTTTGTTTTATGTAGGTATGTAGGTAATAAAAATAAATTATGTTGTTGATTACAGGGAGTTTGTGTAATGCCGTGCCACTTATAGATATTTTGTGGCCGTGCCCATAGGTGGGTGCCGTGCACGGATTTCTTAAAATAAACTGGATCGCTAATACATACTGGTGGGGGTAGTTAAAAATAACAACTGATAGGCGGCCGCCATACTGTGCTAACTTCTAGGTATTTTATGAACTAAATGATGGTAACACTGTTGAATTACCATCACTGCTTTTATATTTTCTTTTTGTTTTGTGGTTTATAAATGAAGTTTTGTGTGTAAGGTGTAAGTTATTTATTTCTTAGGTTGTGTTCCGATATTATCCGCGACCAACCAGGATTTCGGTTAACCGAAATATTGGTAAACCTGAAAAATGTGTAATTAAGGAACTGGCTGGTTAATCAACATGGATGATGAATTGTTTTTATTGGGATTGATTCAACCTTAAATACCTTCATATTCCGTGCTTAACTATTACTCTAGTCTTCAGTCAAAAAATAAATGAAACAGCAGATAATTTGGTATATTATAGTAAGATATAAGTAGTTTATAAGTAGATATAAGTGTAGCTTTCAGTCGACTTGGTCAAGTGGACTACAGAATCCAATACAGAAAAGTAGAATTTATAAATATTTATTATAACTCTTAACGCAAGAACACCACCCCATCTGCCTTCACTATCTAAACAAAATATAATTAAAATCGCTGAGAGAATGGATTTTGCTTCTCTCAACGCTAAAACCTAACCCACTAACTCTTCGGTTGACCAACTGACCGCTCTCAGAGCACGGTCAATATTTTGACGTTTGGTTAACCTTTTTCAGGTGACCACAGTTCCAAAATTAAACAATTTTCAGGAATTTTTATTTAATGGAACGCTTAACCGGGATTTTGGTTAACCAAGTTTAATATCGGAACACAACCTTAATCTGAAGAAAAAACATGCAATTTCATCATTTCATCCATTTGGTCGAAGTATTCAATGTTGAAGGTTGCGATAAAAGTCTAAAAACGTAGATATCTGTTACCTGAAGAGTCAATCGAAAAGATACAAGGTAAAAAAGGCTGCAGTTTTGGAAAGAGTGCAAATTGAAGAATTTTTGACTAAATCTTGTGATAAAGAATATTTTATGATTAAGGTAATAACTCTTAACTTTTTAGACAATATGTATTAATAATACTTTGAATCATTTTAGGTTGCGCTAGTAATAGGAGTCTCTGGTGCTTGTCGATGCTACGAATTGACGAATTTGAAAATCACTAATGTATAGGACACTGGAGCGTATCTAGTTGTTTCGATACTAGATACCAAGACCGGCATTTCACGAAAGTTTAAAATTATAAATGAAGGATTTTCTATCAACGACGTAGAGATGTGTGGAAAATGTATTTCCCTAAGACCAAAGAACTTATCACAAAACAGATTCTTTTTACATTATAAGAATCAAAAATGTACTTCTCAGCATGTTGGAATCAACACATTGGCAAAAGTTCCATCAAAAGTTGCATCGTTTCTGAACTTGGCAAACGCGGAAGCTTATATTGGCCACTATATGAGGATGCACTTCAATAACTTTATTGCGAAATAAAGGTGCCGACTTTACACCCATCAAACGGCATGGTGGGTGGAAGAGCACTGCTGTGGCAGAGAGCTATATTGAAGACTCCGTATCTAACAAACTTGGTATTGCAAGGAAAATCCAAGGTTCTTCTCGTTCAAGTCATTCCTCAGGAGAAGGAGACATCCAAAATTTGTTGTAAGAAGCAACTACAAGCTTCCTATTAACGGAAACGAAGTGAAATATGAAAAAGCGAAGAACGAAATGTCTATTAATATAAATGTTAATGTTAATTTTAATAAGTAAATTAAATTTGGTTGATTTAAGTTTATATTTTTTTATTATTTCAGTAGTGGATAATAGGTTACTTTATATGCTTTATAAGTGTGGATAAAACTCCTATTATAATGTGATTGTGTGTATAAATTATATTTTAAATGTGTTTTTATTAAATGCCTACCATAATCATAACGATTTTGAGTTTTGAAGTTGTTAATGTTATCTTCTAGAAAAGCAGTTATTACCATATTGTGTATTATAAACTTCATGTAATTTTATAACAAAATAACTGATTAACCTATCCCAATTCATTCACAATATTTAATATATCTTAACAGCGTAAAGTATAAATTTGACTAATAACTACTTGACATTACTAATTGTATGATGTCATTCAGTTACAAAATATTTTTTTAGTGCCGTTTTTACTGATAAGACGTGCAGCTACTTTCATCGTGGCTTTTTATATATGCAGCTCCTGCCACAATTAAAATAACTACAAACATGTCTAATTCTTCGATAAATACCTACCTTATATCGATACCTTTTTGCCAAACTATCGTAAGTGACATTTTCCATGAAAATGACTATGGATCTATCGTAAGTATAATATGCAAATACACATTTTGGCAGAGGTAGATAGATCCATAAATATGTAAGCGTATTTAAATGTTTCACTGTTAAATAACTGCATACATTTTATCGTAAGTAACAGAACTGTAATAGGCAGAGTGGCAGAATTGTCATAAGTAGCCTAAGGTAAAATTTAGTGAGTGACTTACGATATTTTGGCAAAAAGGTATCGATATTAGAATTCCTCAAAACAATATACAAAACTGATCCTAACTAATTTTTATACTGCAATCAGACAAGGTTCAATAACTTGGTTGACAAACCATGTTACTTTAAAGTTTTTTGGGTTAGTTACTAAATTATGTTTAGACAAGTAACTATTATGAACCAGTTATAATTCCGGCTAATGTAAAATTTATTTAAAAAATGAAGTTGTAACAGGAGAAATAAAGAGTGTCGTCAATGAATTTAATATACATTGGTACCAACCAGACATACCATTGGAAGATTTGTACATGTAGGGAGTGTCTTTACAAGCACATAAATTTCGACTTTGTCGAAAATCATTTCAAGTCAAATTAAAAAGAGATGATTCCAATTATTTGAAATGCACTATAAATAGAAAAAAATTATGTGTACCTTTGCTGCCCAAATATAACTCTTGAGTCCAGTCCTGTCAATTACTCGTCATATCTAATGCACAAATAATACAATTTAATCTTTGATATAACCCTATATTAAGTTAACTTTTTTGACCCGCTGCTAAAGTATTTTTATTACAACAGTGTACATATTTTATACCCATATCCATCCATATAAGTAATATTTAGTTAGTCATATGCCCATATCTCACCAAACTATTTTCAAAATTTCCCTCTGTAAATACCTCAACATCATTAGCTGAAAACTAGCCAATGGAATGTTAGCACAGTGTGGCGACCACCTTACAACTGACAAAATGATAGTTAGGAATCAGCGATCCAGTTTATTTTAAGAAATCCGTGGTGCCGTGCCACGCATTGTTAATTTGTCTAGGATGCATTGTTTCCGTCCAGCCGGTCTTCATTTGGGCGCCGAAAATATGATGTTTAAATTAAGGGTTTATTTGTATTAGTTTTAATTACTAGAATAAAATGTGTAACTCCAAAAAAACAGGTGTGTACATTTTTAAAATCAATACCTATACCTACAATATACAGGTATGAGGTATGCCCAAAGGTACCTAACCAACCACATGGAATAGCGCCAGTTACACGGAACTGTGGTGTTATACTTGTATAAACTCCATTGGTAATGAACTACCTCTAGGTACCATAGCTTATTATGGCAAGCTGTGGTTTTACTGTTGGAAGGCAATTCAATGATTCATTGTGATTATTTAAAGAAATATTCACAAGACAAAAAAAACATTTTGATGCAAACATATTTCACAGATTTCACACATAGGTACCAGGTGTACTAATTTCCCACAGAATATCTTAATTTCTGATACCAAAAAACACTTACCAATTTATTAAAATAAAATACCTACAGGACACACTTGAGAACCGGCATTTTGAGTTTTAGTGTTGGCTGAAGTGTATAGTGTATACTTAAGCAAGAACCTTTAGTAAAAAGCTTGATCAAAGAACCTGTGTACAAACATCACTCCCCATCATTCACATCGGGATTAACATCAGGATTCACGATGGCTATAGAATATAGGTATGCGTCCGATTTTTCTAGTGCTGTCGTTTCAAATCAAGCTACAATACAAATCCTGCTGTACCATAGACGTTCCGAGTCTCTTATGGTTGCGCAATACACAAAGGCCATAATGCACTGGAAGCGAAAGGCATAGCCAGACTGCTTCTTCCCCATAAAAAAAAACTAGTACTTAACAAATCTGATTACAGTAAGAAAAACTGTAACTCTTATAAAACAAAATTTAGAATTAACGAAATTAGTAAAAAATCTTCAAACCAGGGGAGAATATTTCTACTAGACAACCTATCTTATTAGGATTAGGATTTTTAAAATATGAAAAAGTTTAATTTTTTTTATTAAATAACTTGATTGGAGAAAGAGAGACAAAATAAGAGGGGTCCTATTATAAGGGATAAAGAGAGGTCTAACAAATAAAAACTCTTTATATTATTTATATATTTTCTTTCAATTAACACATGTATAACATTTTAATTTACAAATATCAAAATCACAATTTCCAAGAATGTATATTTAAAAAACTGTTTTAAATGAGTTCAATTAAGTACATAATATGTAAAACTGTTGCCAATAAGGCCTAGACCACTTTTCAGCTGCTTGTCTGAAATTACTTAATAACATACTAGAACTTCTGTCCTAAAAATAATGTCTAATAATATTTTTTTATTCCTATAGTAATCATATGATTCCATAGAGGTCTAAGAATCTCAATCTCCATCATCCCTTCATATTAATTGGCTTAAAATGATGTATTTATTTTTATATGAATTCGCAAACCAAACCAGTTACCAATATTAACAGCTGGAGTGTGTTCTAGGTCAAAAAGTTATAAGGATACATAATACAAGCTTGCACGTTTCAAAGGAAACTATTTATATCATAATATATAATATAAATAAAAAAAACAGTAGAGTGGCCTTATGATGATATTGCAAAGTGCCCTCATAAAGGAACTCGAGATCGAACAGAAATTAAAAAGCAATATTATAATTATTACATATACTATTTAGGTTTAATTACACTTTGAATATATTACGTTCTTGTACAATTCATTCTCAGAAAAAACACGGTTACTGTATATTAGCATCTAAGAAAAGAAAAGCAACTGCTATTTACTAAGAATATAGCTGGGGGTATGTAAGATTTTACTCCGCACAACAAAAAAATGTATAATTTAAAAACAATATTAAAATAGCCTTTCCTAAAAATAAGAAAGATTGGTTTAAAATTTTAATATAAAGGTACATCTAACATCACATTTTTAATTATAATGGAGTATTTAAAATTAGTAGTTTACCAGGTTTGTTAAAGACAAACCTGCTGCAAATTTAAGAAAACGGAAAAGAGAAAAGTTGGACGGAATGTTGCCTCCTAATTACTTTATTCCTTGAGCAATATAGAAATAGATCATATGATGATATAGAGGAACCTGTGTCAGATTTGTGATGGAATAAAATTTGATGCAACATTAAGAAATAAAAAGCAACATTACATTCAACAAATAAGATTAAATGACAAGTGCTGAAAGCGTACCACCACCTTATTAACTAAAATGGCGAATATTGTGTTCAGTCTTTAATAATATTAACAATATATGTTGAAATACTCCTTATGAAAAATTAAAATACTAGCACTTTAAAAATAGTTTATATTTGCAGGCTAAAGGATACTTAAAATTTACAGCCTAGTTTGGCCTGGAAGGGTGAAAAATCATAAAAAAAAACATGTTATCCTAAAAATTATAGAATTTCAACAAAAAATAATTAAACATTTGACTTTATCCTATTCTACTTTGGTGGTGGTTTACCACTGACTTTATCTTCTTTTTTACTTTCTTTACTTTTTGTTTCAGATTTTGTTTTATTGGTATTTGTGGCAGTTTCACCAACTGGTGGTTTATTATCTTTCTGTGGTAGTTTACCAATACTTTCTTTCTTATCCTTTGCAAACTCACTCGGGTTTTTATCACAAATTTTTGTTGTCTGCGAATGAATGCCCCTAGTGGGCTCTTCAGATTCAACTTTCACTTCTTGTTTTAGATTCTCTTGCACTGTCTTAGTTTTACTAATTTCTGAACTTTTATCACATTTCTCCTTTGCATCTTGACCATTTGTAGGGGAATCCTTTTCTTCAGCAATTCTTGGCAGAAACTCACCTGGACCAGAAAGATTCAGAGATAAACGATTCTCTGATGTGGATGAATTTAAACCTTGAATTACAAAAACATAAACAGACCTACCCTCACTGCATTATGTTCAGATTGTTATTTAAAAATGTTTCACCCTTAGGTACTCATATTTATGTAACACATAGAAATAGATCTAAACTGTAACAAGCATACAGAGAAGAACGAATAAATAAAAAAAAACGGAGGAGATTGGAGGAAACATTTTAAACACATTGTATGTACAGTAAAATCTGATGAATTATTGATGACACACTTAGTTTATATTAAAATATTTACATTTACTGTAATGTTAATTAAGAACCACAAAATATTTTTTTAATAAAAAGGCATTTAAATATTGGTGCACAATATATTACTCTGCTTTATAAAAGGCAATACCTACTATGTAAAACACCAAAAAAAGAACAGAAGAATTATGTATGAAATAAGAATGTAAGAATTATGAAAAAATAAAAGTTACATCATTCCATCTGGAATTATTTTCAATTAATGACAAAATTAAACACCTTCATTATTTGGAAAACAACAGTATTTAAATGAGATTTAATATATAATGATTAATATGATATAATTATTGTATATATACACATTGTGTCTTAAAAGATGTGGGAACATCCATGCAAACATATATATATTTCAACAAAAATTGTTCATACCGTCACAACAGCATGCTTCCTCAACTTTAGAAAGCCAACAAAAAATGATTATACTTTTTAAAATGTCTTTCATAATAAACTCAAATAATAACAATGGTTTCAAGTTTAATGAATTTTCAATATCAAATTCAGAAGCTGATACAGTAAAAGATACTAGTACCTTCTAAAATAAGCTATTTGTTTAAACTTGTACCGTTCCGAGTAATTTCCCAGGATATTTTGAAAATAGAAATATATGAATCAAAACAAAATGAAGAACATAACTTTCTTGAGTAATTGGAGTAAGTAAAGTTTATCCTTTATGTACCATCATTAATAACATTGATATTATTACAAGACACAATACAAGTACATAGATATAAACTCATTGGCAAGAGATGGTCAACTTTTATAATGTTACCAACATTGGTGGAAATTATTATGATTTGCTTGTTTTACAGTTTGTATATATAGTAAAGTTCAAGAAGTGTTTAGAACCAAAACTGTAAAACCGATTAAAAGAAACAAGAAATGTAACCAATCGATATTCCCTTGCGTTTGAAAATTTCTTTTGGACTTTGTTCTGTTTTTTGCTTCCATGTAACAAGGTTGCATAGAAATCTGTTTCATCGATAAAGTTATTAATTCTGTGTTGTTTATATGATTTATTAAATATTATGTAGTTATAAGAAACTACAACTTTGAAGTCTTGTTTTTAAAACATGTGATTTATTACAAAGCTCTAACTATATTAAATTGGATGCTAACATTTTCGGACACTATTTGGTTATATTATAAATTATAACTTGTTTATAAAAGAAAATACAGTGTAGGAGAAATGCTTAACACCACTTTTGCTCTGCCTAGATAATTTTAAGTACCCCATTTAATAATTGCTCCTGTTAGTTAATTTAAAAAAAAAATAATTACTGAAATTTTAAAATTTGTTTATGTATCGTTCAATACCAACCAATTATGGATTAAATTAAATTACTGGAATGGCTGCTTGGGAATAATCCCTCTCTTTATCTCAACTTATGATCTTCTGTGAAATAGCATTAATCTACGTAGGTCAGTCCAGCCCGACTGCTGAACCAACTGCATATATATGTTACCATTTAAATTTTTGAAAAAAAATACATACCTAAATCACTTGTTTGAGAGTTATCCGCATCGGAATCTTTATCCCTTTCTGACTGTGAATTTGGTCTCCACACTGATGATGTACCCACAACTCTTCCTTGAGGTTTAACATTAGGCGAAGCAGTACTCCCTGATGAACATAAAGGAGAAATCGAGCATTTATTTTCAGCACTGCGAGGATGTAAACGATCTGGGGACAGAGCTCTCCGTAATAGAGGAGATCCAGGTTCCGCTCCCTTTGGACGAGCAAACCCTTTTTTTGATTGACCACTTACTGCTATGGGAGCTGACCCCGCACTGGGACTGTACGACTGAGTGGTATTGGAACTCCCTGGCTGGTGTCCAATAGGAAAGGCAAGAGGACTTGGAGATCTTGTAGGGGATGCAGGCAACGGTGATGGTGAGGGAGTACGGGCAAGAGGAGATAAAGGAATATGTCCGACTGATTTCCTTCTATTTGGAACAGTTGCTGGACAAGAAGGGCCCGATGTGTGAAGAACTTTTGGGCAACCTGTGGAATGCAATTTGTGTTTTAAGCCATGTAAAGTGGAAGGTCGCTGGTAGTGTTGTTTGTTATTACGGCTATTTGGTGCAGTTGTAGGAGATGGGCTTCCTGAAGATGTTGATTGGGAGGAGGAATTGGTTGAATGTTGCGAGAATGAATCTGAAGGGGATAAAGTCGAGCGGTTTACTCCACAATTTCGTACAGTTGATGTTGAGAAGGTACTGTCTCCGCTTCTTGGGAAAGATTGAAAGCTTCTGCTAGGAGTTACAGTTACCGGAGACTGAATACTGGCAGCCATCTAGAAAATAATCTTCTTAGAACTATCTACTAACATTTCAAGGATCCCGTTCTAAAATTCTTAAGGTACTTCATGTATATTATTATTGCATCTAGTAAATTTACAATTGTATATTTCTATCGCTGCATATTGATAGCATTTCGAGACTAGAAATTAAAATCCACAAATATTATATACAAACTTTGTACCCAAACTAAACTTTGCAATAGAAATATGAAGATAATATAATTTATTTATGTATAATACAATACTGTTATAAAGGGCATGTCACAAAAAATTTAATATGTACTTTATATTACAATAAAATTAATTCATAAACAAAATATTGTTCACTATGGTCAATCTGTTTCTGTGTTTCTGTTCTTTTTTAGACAATTTTTAGGTTTTTAATTTCTTGTATCTTTAAGTCTCTATATCTGCCCCTTACATAGAATAAACCTAATCGAATTTTTTTGACAGGCTCCTTGAAATGAAAATATCTAACCTGCTGCATTTCCACAGTCGCTCTCTTGCTACTTATCCTCCTAAACAAAGAAGTTTTTCTTCTCTTATCGCTTTCCCTCTTTTGTTTCTTTTGCCTATTTAAACTCCTTTTTGCCAGTTTACTTTGACCGGGTTCCCTTTTGCGCCCACCAGTTTTAATGGAAGTTTGATCCAGAGGAGTTGCTCGTAAACTAACATGCTCTGCACCACCTAGGAGAAGTTGTAACACTTGAGTGTGATAGAGACCTTGTACTGTTTCGCCGTTGATATGTGTTATTAGATCTGCAGGTCTGAGACCTGCTTCAAAAGCTGGACTCCCCTCATCGACCGCCTAAAATGAGACAATAATTATTTTTCCATTCCTAACCCCCCAAAAAATATTATAGATATTATTACCATTACAAGGTGATGCATTGTATAGACATCAGTGTCACCATAATACACACGAATAGTGTGTACAGTGAAGCCAAACCCTTTTGGTCCTCTTCGAATTATTATCGGAGGTTTCAAACTAGTTACCAATGGTGATAATTCACGACATGGTGAAGTATCACGTGAGCTTGCAGTGCTAGAACCTCCTCCACCACCAGGAGAATGAATACCATGTGATATCGTTTGGAACTCATCTAGAAAGAATAATATTGCTCTAAATTTAGAGAACTATTAAAATTAAACAACTTACCTGAAGGTATCATAAGAGATAGTCCTGAAGCAGAAGCACTTTTAACAACAGATCTTGATTTATGTTTTACGGCTGGTAAATTGGTAGATTGAATTCGTCCATGTGGTGAATGTTCCCTATTTTCAGAAGAAGAAGTGCCAGTTTCTAAGCTACTATGCTCGTCCTCCACAGATATTGAGAATTTTGGCAAGATATCACGAGAATGAGCAGTCTTCCTTCTTCTATTTATCTGTGGAGATACTTCATCACTGTCTGTCTGAGAAGACTCAGGAGTGCTTATTGCACACAAGGACAAATCCAAAGAAATCTAAAATTAGACGGAACAGGACGAAACAGGATTATTCATTTACTTTTGCATATATTTAGATTTCAATCAATTTATCAAGAGAGGCAATAAAATTTTGTCTATTAAGGAAGTGTATTAATAATAATAATAACATATACCTTTCTTTGTTCTGCAGGTATAGATTTTTCCTTTTCGGGTGTTTTTAACTGCAAACTACTGCAAGGCTTGAGTTTGGTCTTAAATCCCCCACTTTCAGAGGTGTCAGGAGTAGAGTTGATTGATGATATAACTTTAAAAACCTTAGACAAATTTCCTATTTCCATTTCTGCACCAGTAGAGCTGAGTTTGGATACCTTTCTATACTGCGGTGAACAGGAAGAAAACAACCCAAACACAGGTGAATCATCAGTATCGTCAGTATCATCTTCTAGTTCATGAGAATATCTATCAACACGAGCTACAAATAAAATGAATTACTTAGGATTACTAAATTGTTTGTTCATTTTCTCAACTTACTATCAAAATAACTGGTATCTTCATCATGCTCAAGTTGTGGGACAAACTCTGCTTTCTGTCTCAATAATGAATTCCAATCCAGGCCGTAGAAATAGACATGTTCTTTAACCTCGTGAGCACCCCCTGTACCTAACCTATCTCTTGGAGAATGTTGCAATAGTGCTGTTATAAGATCTTTCGCTTCTTCTTGTACAGGCCAGTCTTCATTCTCAGGCCATTCGATGTCATCTAAAATCAAAAAAATGTTCTCACACTGTAATTCTGATATCAAATGAAAAATATTTACCTTGGACGGTATGTGCAAATAATTCTTCGGGAGTGTCACCAAAAAATGGAACACAGCCAATAAGAAATTCATAAAGAATTATTCCCATGGACCACCAGTCTACAGGTTTACCATAACCCTGCCTTAGAATTACTTCAGGGGCAATGTATTCCGGAGTACCAAATACTTGTTTATCGGAAAATTGACGTGACTCTGAATCAATATAACCCTCATACAAATTTGTGGCCACTGAAATTAATTATATAGCTTTATATTTATATTCAAATATGGAATTATTAGTTTTTGATCACTACTGGTATATTTGACTTTTTATCAGTTAAAAGGCAATATACAGAGTGTTAGTTAAACATGCGGCAAAAATTCAAGAGGTTATTCCTTGGACTATTCTAAGGATATTTTATCCTTTGATGATTTTTGAAAAAGCGCTTTGTTGCAGATATAGGGCGAAAAAAATTTTTTGAAAAAAAAATTTTGAACAAGTAACAATTTATTACTAAAAATTACATGTAATATTTCTGAACCTACAAGAATTGTTCAAAATGACTACCTCCAGCTCGGATGCAACCATCCAATCTTCTCCTCATAGACTCCCGAACTCTTTCAAAAACACCAGGGTCTATTCTCTTCTACGTCTACCGTTCTTACAGTCCTTGGCCGCCCTGGTCCTCCACTTCGCTTCAATGTTCCCGTTTCTCGAAGACGTTGATGAATACTTTGAAAGATTTTTCTATCGGGAGCAATGTGGTTAGGAAATCGCCTAGTTTCTAATCATCAGCAAGTCCATAAATAAAATGCATGTCAGCCATCTCGGCATTCGTATAGCAAGCCATGATAGAGGACTTCACTAACAACCGTTTACACGTCAACTAGCCAAACATCAATCAATCTTAACAAATGCGACACATACAAACTACAAAAACACAACATACAAAATAATCACTCCGAAGTATCACGGGATGTTGGTAAGAAAAAACAACTCCTTTTTCTTACATGTCTTTTACTTGATACGTCCAGTGTAGTACGCCATACTTTTATTTCACCTACATTAATAATGTGAAAAATACCAAAATTGGATTTGTTGAAAATTTTTTTCGCCCTATAACTTCGCAACAAAGCGCTTTTTCAAAAATCATCAAAGGATAAAATATCCTTAGAATAGTCCAAGGAATAACCTCTTGAATTTTTGCCGCATGTTTAACTAACATCCTGTATATAGTACAGTAAGATTTAACATTTCATAAACTTTTTATTATAAACTACACAAACTTCTATATGTATTATTCAACACTGAATTTGGTTAGTAGGTATTAAAAATATATATTTTTTCAACCAGTAAGTGGACTTTTTAATACTCTTATTCACTAGGTATTATACTTCATTAACAAAGAATATCGGACTTGTACAAAATGTATTGGGTTCTGTTATAGCTAGCATAAGATGTTAGAAATATTAAAATCTACAGCGCATTATGGATATTTTTAACTACAAATAGGATTCGGAAGATATATATATAAAATAAATTAATGTTTAAAAACATAAATTAACGAATACTTACATGACATGAGGCCCATTTTACTCAAACCGAAATCTGTTAATTTAATATGGCCTAAGGCAGTGATAAGGAGGCTAAAATATAAGATTTTGTAAATTTACAGTATTTTATGAAAATATTATTTATATCTTACTTATCAGGTTTCAAATCTCTGTGAACGATTCCATATGAATGTAAATATTCGACAGCTAAAACAGTCTCGGCAAAATAAAATCTAGCCATGTCTGCAGGAAGAGGGCCAATATTTTTCAACAAACTAGCGCAGTCTCCTCCTTCTACATACTCCATAACCAAGCATAAGTGCTTTTTAGTTTCAAAACTACAATACATGCTAACGACGAACGGATTGTCTGCAAAACTCAAAATATCTCTTTCTGCAAACACCTGCTCAACTTGATTCCTTAACATAAGATTGTTTTTATTAATTTTTTTCATTGCAAATCGTTGTCGAGTTTGTTTATGTTTAACTAAATAGACAGCTCCATAAGCACCATTTGATATTAGTTTGACGACTTCAAAATCCTGTTCATTTGGATTTGATAATGATTTTTTAATGGTAGGTGTAGATGTAAGGCAAAGTGAAGATCTCGAAGAATTGTTTGACCAGTTGCAGTCTTTTAACTCTTGTTGCAGTTCCGCTATAGGATCTCTATTTAAACCCAATTTTTGAATGATATACTGAGGGATATCAGCTTTGATACCTTGTATTCCTTTAACCTGACCCTCGGCTGCTTCTAAAAAGTGGTAAAACTCCTCTGGATCAAATTCTAGGCATTCCAAAAGCCTAGCAGGGCGTGATATTATCAATAGTAGTTTCTTTATAAAACTTGTCACCAAGTTTGCTGCATCTTCAGATTTTTCTTTCGTCTATAAATTGATATCAATATAACTCCAAATATAAAACTATTACTTAATATTTAGTTATTAAAATCTACATTCTTTATAGGCACTGGCATTCTTTACAGGGGAATCTTCACTAGGCATTCTTTATAGGGGAATCAGATTATTGTATAAGATGTTTAAGCATCAATGCCCATACATCCTATAAGATCTTTTAAAAATATATGTGTTAAACTATGTAAACCAGCCTAAGGCTCCTGACTAAACCGTAACAAAAGCTCATGTGGTGAACGTTCAGTTCCACTTTTGTTTAGAAATTAAATATCTTTAGAGAGGGACATCCTCGTTAAATAGGTAGAGTTCATAGAATCATTTCTGCCTCTGGCTCATTAACAATAATGTCATTTCAGTCATAAATCCTTTTGAATGTTCTGGTTAGCAACTTTATGGTATTAATCAGCCTACACACAAGTATTAACGTTTTAAGAATATCGGCGACAGCCAGACTCGAAAGACCCCTGGGGATGGAGCAGTGTTTAGTAGACAAAAGCACCTAATGTGTATGATGATAATAAGTCAAGTAAATTAGATGAATTATGTGGCACTTCAAAGTTTCTCAGAAATATTTTTTATGTTCACAAATATTGAAAAGCAAGAACAGAACCTGCATGGTTTTTCGGGGAATTTTCCAGGTATAATATCAGTTGTAAAGTAAGTCATAATTCCCCCCATTTTGGGATGAGGATGATAAGGGTTTTAGGTCATTAGCTAATAAGTACTATTTTCTTTGGACAGGGTGACAGAAACATGTCATGGTTCGTGGTACTAGACGGAGGGGAGGAACGTACTTTAACAACCAATGGGATTCGAGTATTTGGGTTCTCGGATTAGATGCCGTTAGTAGGTTTATATAACGTTCAATCCTATTCAGTGTTCATTAGTTTTGGATGCATTTTCAGCAATTTAACGATTGATTCAATAAATTGTAAATTCATTTGATTGTTTTTTTCAATTCTATTTTATTTGTTATTAAAAACCCTTGCCTAAAAGTGAAGTATTTTCATCCAAATCCTCCTAACTACCCTCTTAGTGCTAAAATATAACGAGTGTCCCAGGAATACATCCATACATCGTGACTAAGGATAAGATAACTCACAGTAAGTCAGGAAACCTTTTTTATACGTAGATCAATGCATGTCTAGAACCCAACGACAGAGAAATTGATTCAGTAGTAAAATTAAGACTCCCTTTCGAGATAAATGAATACATAAGTAAGATCGTTGAAGCCTGTATAGTACAACGGGCAGCCTGTTACAAAACTAAACTGGATTATCCTGTACTCACTTCAGCAGAGGTTATAAATACCCTTCCCAAATGTTTAAGTTGTTAGTGGATAAACTTCCTACGAACAAACATTAACACTATTGTCATTTGATTGTATAAGAGTGTTGTCAAGAACTATATACCATAAGAATACCGACATTCTTTGATTTAACCTTGAATCTATTCTATTTAAGAAATACACATGGCAATTTTTTTTGCCACAAGAATCTCTTCAATCCTATATGTACAAGGTGTATTTAAATGAAGAAGCACAAATGATACCAGACAATATTGAGGCAAAATAACAATGGTCGAGCCAAACATATCTTAGTCCAAAGTTGCTTCCTTTCGAAGTTATAGAATGTGCATGCTCAAAACAAAAAATGTATTTTTTTTCTATGTTTCTCAGTATAATGAATATATTCCTTTTAGATTTTTAATAGCAACAACTGTCAAGCAACATTGGACTAAGGTATGTTTGGCTCAATCATCATATTTTAGCTTCAAGATGGTCAGGTATTGGTTATGCTTCTTCATTGAAATACACCCTGTATATATCCTATATAGAGAGTGTTCTAAAATTATTAACCTGTCCAATTTCACCCCCAAATTCCATTCAAATCTAAGGAAAATAGTTTTAATAAACATAGTCTGAAAAATGTTTCATAAAGAAACTACAGCCCTTTAAAAATACACCCCTGAAGAGAGCTTTTATCGAATAGCAACTTGTGAGGATAGAAAATTTAAATTTTGGGTGTTTACTAACCTTTCTATTTTCAAGAAGGTGAAGTCATTACAATTCCAAAAATATATTCAGGAATGGGTCAATATTGAAGGAGGTGGGAAACAACTACCCAAACTTTTTTCTGTGTCACTTTTTTCAGGATTTGATGTAAAATTCTAAAATTTTATAGTTTTGAAAAAAAAGCTACTATTGAAGTTAGTTAGTAAAGATTATAAAAAGTTTCCAAAGTGGCAATGGAAATAAAAGTTTGGCGTCAATTTATTTGACATTTGGTGAATGTATATGTTATATATGTCAAACAGTATTAAAAATATTGTTTAAAAAACTATTTTTGTTGTCAAAATGCAAAATATAGATATCAGGAACTTGCCGATATGCATTTTGTGTAAGGGTTTTGTAATGGTAGTGCACATGCTGCTGTGCGGGAATATCGGAGACGATTTCCTAACAGAAGAGTTGGGCGTCAAGTATTTGCCAACACTCATCGAAATTTGACTGATCATAGTAATTTTACCCGAAGACCTCATTAGATCATAACTTGGAAAATGTCTTAAATCATTTCGGAAATGATCACAAATTAGTATAACCAGAATGTCAAGAATTATGAACATCCTGTTCAGTAATGAAGAAGGTAAGTATCAAATATGCAAAAAATGTAAAACAATATGATTTTAGATAGCAAGAATACGAAAATCTCAGTCTTCATCCATATCATTTCCAAGGAGTGCATAGCAAGGTTTAATGCCACACAATTTTTTACGCAGAGTATATTTTTGCCAATGGGTTTTAGATAATGAAGATACTCTGCCAAACATCCTCTGGAGTGATAAAGTCTCCTTCGAGTGATCGATGAACTTTCAGCTTCTATGTCTGGTCCAGCTTACTGGTCCTATAGTGTTGCCCAATCATTTTAATGCAAATGATTATCTCAAATTTCTACAAAATAATCTTAGAGAATTTGAGAGATATCCCTTCCAATGTACGCCTGAATATAAACTACCAAAACGATGAGGTGCCAGCTCATTTTGGATAGCATGTTAGAACATAGTTGAATGAAAATTTCCCAGGTAGGTGCATTGTTTGTAATGGCCCTGTGCCTTGGCCACCCTGATCACCTAATCTCAACCTACTGGACTACTAACTATGGATATCATATGGGGTCATATGAGAAACTTGGTGTCATATGATCATTTTAAAATTTTGTAGGTAGCGCTTACTTTCATTGCACTTTATAAGATTTTGCACGTAATGTTCTACCCCCCTTAATTTACAAATTTTTTTATTTAGAAAAAAATTATGTGTTTGTCAGACACGACTCTAAATGAATTGTAAGTGGTTATTGTTGCTCCACTGTCGATTCTTTTATTGTTCTTTCTTGTTCTTAGATTAGATTAGATTTAGATTTAGAAGATTAGGTTTGAAATATAATCTTGTTATGTTATTTATTGCCCTGGTCTACTTTTGTGAAAGTGGCACAATTAAATTTTGATATTTTTCCGTTTTGTTTTTTATTTTTCACTTATTAAATAATAATTAAGTCAGTCTTATCGGTCCACTGCAAATTATTCATACTTGCAACAAAACTTTTAAATTGATTTTACTCAAAAACGATGCTGCCTCCTACCGAAATTCAATAAGAGCAGCAGAGCAATTTCTCATCCTCACAAGTTTTCGATAACAACCCTCTTCAGGGGTCCATCTTCAAGGGACTGTTTGGTAGTTTGGAAGTTTAGTAGGAAAATTGATTTTGATGAAACTGCACTATCAATAAGACTAGAATTTCTACATTCCTTTAACCGTTGAGTGAAATATTAGATATTCAGATATACTTTGACTGTACTGTGGCGTAGGCCCTACATTTACAGAAGCTCCAATTATACAAGACAAACCTAGAATCTTAAACATTTGTTTATACAAAATACCTGTGTACATTATTATCGCTTGTTTATTTCACAATATTTAAAATAATTTAATAATAATTATCTTTTAAACAAAAATTGATCTGTATTGGCATTGGTTTTTTATGTTTCCTTCCTTTTTATGAGATATTAATTTATTAATTATTATTATTAATTATGGTAAATTTTCCGGGTAAACTAGGTGTAAGGGGCAATTGCCCAGTGGAAAAAGAAGGCGCCGAGTTATTTTTTCAGGTAGCTGGTGGTGGTAATCAATCTTGTACAATATATCTAAGACGTTATAAAAGTAGACCATCTGAGAAATTATAGATAGAAGTGGACTTGACTGACTTGAAGGTGACGCATAATATCTCTTAATTTGCAAATTTTCAAGCTCCAGGTTAAATTAGTGTAGATGTACTTAATTCATTTACATATTACATACTTCTTACGAAACTCAAAGAGTAAATCATATGTATTTGGAATTTGGAACCTTATTAGACATATTCAGTATTACATGAGTTCTTATAGGTGTTCATTTTTAAAACTGCTAGTTTTAACATTATTGACATGACAAAAAATACTTACTTCCGTTAACAGTCTTTCCAAATTTTCGGACATCTCATAAAAATAACGGCTAGTAATGAGTTTACTTTGCGATTTGTGTAGACAGTCTCTAGCCATCTCCAAAACTTGATGATGAACAAAACGAACAATTGGCAAATAATCACAGTCTTCTCCAAAATCAAATGTTTTATTTTCTTCTATAAAATTAGTTAACCTCTCTTCCATTTGTTGAGTGGCCTTTGGAAAGCGTTCTTTATATAAAACGTTCATCATACAAATTTCGTTGTCAATTACTGGAGACCTACTGGGGCTACTACCAATACAAAAAATTACAAAGTTATATATCCTTATTTCCCCATATAATTTGTTCCTACCTAAGACTCCTTGATCTTGGTCGATGCAATGGCGACCGATGACTAATGGGGTTTTCTTCATAGCTTACCCCTGGTAACGAAGCATTACTTTCATTACTAGAGAAATGGTGAGTTAACATTCTGATATCATCGGAAGTAGGAATATGTGGTAACTGATGTAATCTTTCCTGACTAGAACATTTGGACTAAAAAAAAAACAGTATGCAGAAAAATACTGAATAAATTTCATGTGATGCACTTACTGACATATTTGAACTACCGGGAGTAGTTCCATAACCGGAAGATGGTAAAGAAGCAACAGACCACCTTCTTCCATCTCCACGATAACCAGCAACAATTCTTAAAAAATTTACACCAACAGTCAATGTTTCAGTAATTAACAGTTAACCTTTTTCTGCCTACTTCTACTTCTATTATAGGTTAGTCTTATATCTCAAGTCTTTGATGACAAAATTGAATCAAACTAATGATAGTAAAAAGGTATGAGCTTTTGTTATAATGTCTAACGCTTTACTTCCTGTACTCTATACACTATTTTTTTCAGAATTTATGTTTAATGTCGTTACTGTGCGTTTCACGAAGTTGTATCCCAGGTTGGAATGTTCGGATTGTCAGGATTCGCTGGCAAATCCTGTGCGAGACTGGCACGCGCGCTTAAATCACACCACCTCAATTTGTAGCGGTTCGTAACCGAGATGTGCCAATGCATTGAATTTAACTAATAACATGACGACGCTCCATACGTTGGAGATATATACTAACATTCCAATCCGGGATACAACTTCGTGAAACGCACAGTACTTGTTATTTATTTTTTCAGAACTATTTAAATTTGTGTTACATCTCTCTGGCAGTTTTCTCACATTATTTGTTTTATTCTTTGACGATGATACCCATGTAACTGTGTTAATACATATTTTGTAAATTGTACCTATACACACAAATTAAAAAGTTTTTAATCATAGGGAAAGATTCTGGAAGAGCAGAATTTACGACTCTGTTTGCCATCTTTTAGTTTTTAGAATTGCATTATAATACACAATAAAAGTTAAGTATTATTTAGCAATTTTCCTTCAAACTCCATAGTGGACACATTACTAAATAAAATTACTGTATGTGTTATTATTGATCAAAGTAGAGCATCAATGTGTTACAATTTATAATGAAAATTGAAAATGTTAATAATGTTTTCAGTTTTAAAACACATCTGATTTAATTTAAGTTCAAATTTCATATCACATCACATCAGGGTGATATGCTATATTTAAGAATTTGCAAATTGGCCGAGTATTCAATCTCCTATGATCGAAAAACTTTTAACCACTCTGTATAAAGTTTGTAAAGTAAATGTGCATAGGTACTGCAAAACACTTTTTATCAGATGTACAATAATTATTTAATATTTTCACATTTATTTGGATTATTTGGGTTCCATTATGTACGTAAGAAAATAATCATGCAAAGTACAAATAAAAAAGTAACACATTAACAAAAAGGGACAATGGGTGTTAATGATAAATGCAGAATTCGACAATGATGCTGTGGTCAAATAAGCGTTTTGGAATTAGTTCCAAAAAAAATAAAAAATAATTTGGGTAGTTACCTTTTTATAGGTGCAAATGAGAAATTGATGAAATTATTATGGGTTCTTGGGCTATCGATTGGGCTACCACATATAGGAGAATGAGATCTTGGGAGAACGGGAGAAGTATTAGCAATAAAACTTAACCTATGAATTGCAGCAGGTCTGCTGTTCCTGCGACTAACACAGCTGGTATCTTTCTAAAAAATAAATAAACAAAATATTCAATTATAATCATATACATCAATTGGTAAGCAATTAAATTACCTAATTCACCTATTATAAAAATTTTTAAAACCAGTTTAAAAAGTATAATGTAACTAGTAGCATACAATTATTAGTTATTTTTAGTAGTATCGTTCATAAGAATAAAAAAGTATGGGCACAATAATACATAAGTACTTAGAGAACCAGAAGATTTCCAAAACTTAAATGTTCTATAACTTAGAATCCCTTTTACAAATATTTAAAATAATTAAAAATGTTTATTAATTTTTACAAATAGCAATACAAATAACAGTACAAATTTTTCACTTAACTGAAATTTTAATTTTTCCTCGAGTATTTCTACATTATATTATATACATTTGAAGGAGATGCCGAAAACAACTACTCCACAAGCAATGTGCCCCGACTGTAGTAGTAGGTAGTAGCAAAGACCCAAAGAGGGCACTACGGTGTGTTTCTCACCACTAATAATATTATATACTTGATAATTTCTGTAAAACTTGTGTCAAATACAATAAAATCTATGGGTAGTGAGCCATAGACAACATGTAGGTACAAGGTGTTCCCTAAAATTGGAAAATTGCTTTTACTTCCATTTTGAAACAACACTAGGTACTTAAAAAAAATCCATCGTTTTCCAGAGTAAATCTAGAGTGAGGGTCAAAAAATCAAAAACAATAGCTTTAAAAGACGCTACAATTTTGATATTTTCAGATTCATCTATTTTTATGTAACAAATTTTTTATCCTACACTAGCTGAAAATCCTATTTTCGTGAGCCTTGCTCCAGATGAAATATACTTAATGACAAAGGTAATCAGTGATATATAATATTAAAAAAATGTTATTTGTTATTAGACAATGATAGTTTTAGGTGGTACTAATAATTGGAATTGCCGATGCGTGTAGAACTGACGAACTAACGAAAATATCTATTGATAATGTGGTGGACAAAGGTGACATCCTAATAATACATGTACCTGATACCAAAAATAATAACCAACGAACATTTACTATTTGCAATTTTGAAAAAAATATTGATTGACATGATTTCAATCTGCAAGACATACCTACTTTAATTTACGGCCTAAAAATATAGATTCCCAACGATTATTTATTAAATATAATAATAGAAAATGTGTAGCTCCAAATGTATGCCATCACACAATTGGTGCATTACCGTGTAAAATACCTACTTATTTAAATTTACCTAACAAGGAATATGGGTATTGGTCATTGCTTCAGAACAACGTCAGCCACACTTCTCGCCGATTCAGAAGCGGACATATTAGCACTAAAAAGACACGGTGGATGAAAATCTCGGAGTGTAGCAGAAAGCTACGTTGAAAATTCTCTTGAGAATAACATTTCGATTTGCAAAAAAATGTTAAGTCAAAAAATCTTCACTTGTCAGTGAACCTCCAGAAGTTACAAGTCATCACGATTTATTTTCAACAGTTTCAGAACAACCTGAGTTATCGGGTTTATCTAAACAGGGTATTGCCTTTGCTAATTGCACTTTTCACAATACTATATTTAATATCAATATTTCAAAGAACTAATTTTTTTGTAAATTAATTAAGTATTGCTATATAAAAAAGTTTTGAAGTTTATGATTTTTTCTTGTGTAGGATAAAAAATGTGTGCACCATGGCGGGAAAGTGATTTTCCGGTCTTCCAGAAGTAGTCAGGCTCGGCTTCGCCTCGCCTAGCCATTGTTAGTGGCATACCTGATACCTAAAAAAAAAACAATGGAGTGTTCTCTATAAAATTTACTTCCCCAAAATTTATCATTCAAAATTTTATCGAGATTAAAGCTTGCTATTAAAGCTTAAAGGAAAAACTAATAAGTCTTACATAGACTTTTAATAATAGAGTCTAAATATATTATAATTATTACTTTTTCCTTTGAGCAGCATCTGAGAGGTGAAGATGTATATTTCTTTAACTTTAACTACAGTATACTCCGTATATTTTTCATATTAATTGATATATTATTTGATGGGTTTTTCATTAATAGTAAGATGTGTTCCAAATAGTGCGTTATACAAATAGATCCGCAGTTAGCTGTAGGGTAGATAGGCCCCGTGCGCAGGTCCAAAAATATGCATTTCTAGCATATTAACCAAATTTTAAAAGTGAAAATCAATAATATTTTTCTAGATATTCCAAAAAAAATAAAACATGTAGGTACTTGATTTTTTTTTTTCGTCACTTGTGTTCGTTAATTTTTTGTTCCTGTGTTTTAAATTATAACGAATATGGCATGTTTTTAATATATTTGCATAATATATAAAAAATGTATTATAAATGGTTTTTGTTTCTTTTGATGCCACCCTTAAAAATATCGATGTACTCTCTAAGAGACCAACTTTGACTACGGACCTGCGTAACTGTTACATATTAGGCTAAGGAACTGTAGTCGCCAAAGATCTCTACTCCTTGGTATGGCAACAATCTGTAAGAACACTGCTATCATAGTATGATCTTTTCGATATATTTATCTTTAAAAAACAAACCAATCAACCCCAACCTCAATATATTCGAAAAGAGTATTTAGTTTCATTAAATAATATACATTAATTAATAATTTATTTAATAATAAACAATCACGGAAATAAAAATACAGGGTGTAAAAATATTGTGCAAGTAAGTTAATGGGTAACAACTTATGGGTAATCTGACTGTAGTCATCAAAATAAAAAAAAACTTTGTCCGTCTCGGTATGAACATCGCCAAAGCTTCCCATATAGCTTTCCAAAGAAGCTATATGGGCATTTTGAATAGCATAATTAAAACACTATTTCATCTACAGGGTGTCCACCTAGTGCGCGTAAGTCCAATATCTGGGTTAATAAAAGAGATAACTTAATTTTTTTTTCAACAGGGTTATCTAATATCCCGAGCTGCACAAAATGAAAATATATTTACATATTCAGGGTGTTCAGTTTTTCCTGGACAGGTACCAACTTCATTTTTTTAAATGGAAACCTATATTTTTTATGGCATTATCGAATTCTACGTAAAAAATTAGTGGGACTTTGTGCATAACACTGCTATTGAAATATTGATAGTTTTCGAGATATTTGACTTTTAATTTTTTTTTCTTATGTTTCGTCACTTCTAATAGTTGACATAATTATGGTTGTATGACAGCTAGAAATTATTTTTTTTCAGAAACTGTAGAGTGAAGATGGCTCTTTCGAAAAACGTATCAAAAGTTGACCTGCGATATACAGGGGGCAACAGAAATCGTGCCAAACCTGATGGTTTAAAATTTAAAAAATCTCGACTTTTTCAAATGGAACACCCTGTGTTTTATGATTTCATTAGATGCCTTTCTGTAGACTCTACAATTTTATAATAGCTTTCCCTATACCTAAGTTGCGTAGTTTTTGCAAAAAACCCACTTTTATGAAAAATACCCGATTTGCGCACTCCTTTGACGGAAAAAATATTGTAAGGCTATTTATTTTTATAAAATGTATTAGTTTACACTTCTTCAAATAAAAATAACTGAAAAATTTAGATAATTTCAGTTTAATAAACAAGTCTTTATGGAAAGTTACCATTTATTTGTAAATAAAAGTAAAAAATCATAAAAGCTCTACATGTAATTAAGAATTAGCAAAACTGGCGTATGCTTTAGAAGAAGTTCATGGGAATTATTTGCTAGCAGCACGTATTTATAGAGATTCCCACGTGCTGACTGTTTTGAAAATGTGAAAGAAAGATTTGAAAGAACAGCAAATGGGAATTATGAGAAAACTACCAGGAGACATGGGAGTAACAACGATAATATTTAGTTTAATGTTGTGGTTTCTGCTGTTGAAAATCCAAAAATATTAGTATCAGAAAATCAGTAGAAATCTTGGAGTTTTCAAAAGCTCGACAAATAAGATATTGAAGAAGAAGTTTCATACGTATCATATTGAAAACCAAACGGTGTTACCGTAGTTAGAAAAATTATTAGTGAAATGGATGAATATACATAGAGTATTGAAAAAAGAATACGCAATACTCATACAAGCAAGCTAACCTAAAGTAAATGCTCAAATGTCCACCGTTGTTTTCAACACAAAGCATTAATCTACGACGAAAATGAATGTGAACATTTCTTAACATTTCGGGCGTTATGGTTAGAAACTCATTTTGGATCTTTTCTTTCAAGTCTAGCATATCCGTTGGTGGTACTTCGTATACTCGCTCCTTGATATAACCCCACAAGAAAACGTCCAGAATATTTAAATCAGGCGAACGTGCAGGCCAAGGAACTGGACCACCACGACCTAACCACTTATTTGGATATACGTGGTTTAGGTGTTCTCTAATCTGAAATATGAATAGATAATAGGAAAAGTACTACAACAATAAAATAATCACAGTACCGCCAAAGTGGAATGTGGAGGGGCACCATCATGCTGAAACCATTGTTGAACCAAATAATCAGCGGGCATATTCTGTAGCTGTAGAAGGGGAAGTTCGTTTTGCAAAAAATGCAAATACACATTGGCATTTAAATTGCCTTCAAAAAAGTACGGTCCAACAATATGTTCTCCACAAATTCCAGCCCACACGTTCACTTTGAAACGATGCTGATTATCTAGTACCCTCAATAATCTTGGATTATTGTCAGCCTAGTGATGAAAGTTGCGACGATTGGGTAAGCATGTGTTTGAAAATGTTGATTCGTCAGTAAACAAGACATTCATAAAAAAGTTTGGACTTTCCTGAATTTTATCCAATGCCCAGTGGCAAAATTGCAGGCGGTTTAGGTGATCTTGAGGTAACAGTGCTTGATGGTTTTTAATATGATACGGATGAAAATTATTCTTCTTCAGTATCTTGTTTGTCAAGCTTTTGGAAACTCCAAGATTATTACTGATTTTCCTGACACTAATATTTGGATTTTCAACAGCAGACGCCACAACATTAAACTGAATATCGTCATTGTTACCGTCATGTCTCCTGGTAGTTTTCTCATAATTCGCATTTGCTGTTCTTTCAAATCTTTCTTTCACATTTTCAAAACAGTCAGCACGTGGAAATCTCTGTAAATCTGGATTATTTGCTTTGTAAATACGTGCTGCTAGCAAACAATTTCCATGAGCTTCTCCTAAGGCATAAACCATTTTCACTAATTCTTCTTTTGAATAGTTGATTGTATGCACGCTTAGTACTTACTCTAAACTCGTACGTGAATATTCAGTAAAAGAAGAAATGACATGTAAACTGATCGTCACAAATTTTATTGCGTGACAGACGCTCACTGCGTTTTTCCCGAGAAAGGAACGTGCGCAAATCGGGTATTTTTCATAAAAGTGGGTTTTTTGCAAAAACTACGCAACTTAGGTATAGGGAAAGCTATTATAAAATTGTAGAGTCTACAGAAAGGCATCTAATGAAATCATAAAACACAGGGTGTTCCATTTGAAAAAGTCGAGATTTTTTAAATTTTAAACCATCAGGTTTGGCACGATTTCTGTTGCCCCCTGTATATCGCAGGTCAACTTTTGATACGTTTTTCGAAAGAGCCATCTTCACTCTACAGTTTCTGAAAAAAAAATAATTTCTAGCTGTCATACAACCATAATTATGTCAACTATTAGAAGTGACGAAACATAAGAAAAAAAAATTAAAAGTCAAATATCTCGAAAACTATCAATATTTCAATAGCAGTGTTATGCACAAAGTCCCACTAATTGTTTACGTAGAATTCGATAATGCCATAAAAAATATAGGTTTCCATTTAAAAAAATGAAGTTGGTACCTGTCCAGGAAAAACTGAACACCCTGAATATGTAAATATATTTTCATTTTGTGCAGCTCGGGATATTAGACAACCCTGTAGAAAAAAAAATTAAGTTATCTCTTTTATTAACCCAGATATTGGACTTACGCGCACTAGGTGGACACCCTGTATATGGCAGTTCCCAGAGGAGTCAGTTCTCAGTGAAACTAATAAAACATGGCCAACCTCAATTATTATAATGTATGAAAGTAGTTATTTGTGGCATTGTTTATTTACTCTTTATTTATTGGCTATTATGCCACCACTGAAAATTCAACAGACTAAATGTTTGACATATAATAATTGAGCTTATTTATTTGGGTATTATGCCACCACTGAAAAAAATTCAAAAAATTAATAATCAACTTCTGCGCCGACGGATCAGTTAAAGGTTGATTTTTTGAAAAATATTTTTGCCTAATCAAGAAATATCACTAAAGAGCAGATTAGCAAGACCGGGTGGCTTAAAGTGGGTGGCCTAGCCTATTAGACGTGTCTCGAGAATGAATATATGCATTTTTCTGAAATTTTCGCTGGTGGACATAACCTCGAAAATTCTATCAAGGATGTGGCAAGTGGCAAGTCGACATCAACTTGCTTATTTTAAATGGAACACCCTTTATGTTATTTCATTTCTGGATTCTACGTAAAATTCTGAACACATTTAATGTAGGATGGCCTATACCTATCTTCAACTGTTTTAGAATCTAAACGGTTTGAGATCAAGCAAAACGGTTTGCACATTCCTATCTTAACTTTTCATAAGCTCAAGTGTGACAATAATTTTAGATTTAACCAAGAAATTAAATTTAATCGAAAATTTTAAATTCTAAAATTCTGGCTAAATCTAAAATTAGTGTCAAACGATCGCTTATAAAAAGTTAAGATAGGAATGTGCAAACCGTTTTGCTTAATCTCAAACCGTTTAGATTTTACAGGGTGTCAAAGTTGCAAAATGTCAATATTCACCTGTCAATATTTCAAAAACAGTTGAAGATAGGTATAGAGCATCCTACATGAAATGTGTTCAGAATTTTACGTAGAATCCAGAAATGAAACAACATATAGGGTGTTTCATTTAAAATAAGCAAGTTGAGTCGACTTTCGGTATAACCGGAAGTGCCACACCCTTCTTTTGCTTTTATAGAACTTTCGAGGATATGTCCACAGCCAACGTTTCAGGAAAATGCATATGTTCATTCTCGAGATACGTCTAATAGGCCATCCACTTTAAGCCACCCGGTATATAACATGAAACACATCACTTAAAAACGTTTACGTTTCGAAAACTTATCCGTTTTCGTTATCAAAAGTTTAAGTATGACTGACGTACAGAATATACATATAAAAAAATACACGTACAAAATTGTCATACTATTCGGTACGTCAGTCATACTTAAAGTTTATATATTGAAAACGGATAAGTTTTCGAAACGTAAACGTTTTTAATTAACGTTTTAATTAATAGGGTTATTAATTATATATAAATATTTTTCAAAAAAACCAATCTTTGACTGATCCATCGGCGCAGAAGTTGATTATTAATTTTTTGTATTTTTTTCAGTGGTGGCATAATACCCAAATAAATAAGCTCAATTATTATATGTCAAACATTTAGTCTGTTGAATTTCCACCTCGGTGTCCACAATATCAGCAGATACACTGGAAAAGAGTGATAAACAAAAACAATAATTTCTGAACATTACACTTCATTTCGTGATTTTGTCACGGGCTCTATCACTTACTTTAGAAAAACGGAATAGTGCAACATGCTTTTCAAAATAATTGCTGATGATAAGTAAACATATTTAACAGAAATCTAAAGAATCCTAAAAAGATCTGTATTTCCTTAAATTTCAATCGACTATACTGTCCTCGACTGTCTTCCCAATTTTATAGGATGTTTTTCTTATAAAGATGACTACTATCACCCCTCTAGATGTTATAGACTGAAATACAGCTAAACTTGCTACAATTATTTTATATTGCTTATTATTAATATTAATAAAAAAAATAATTACCATATTGACGGATAATGATGGCGCTGACTTCCCTAAAGCCGTGTTTCTGAATTTAACCAAATTAGAAGGTGCATTTTGCTGATCTGAAAAGGAATCTATACAGAAATAATACTAAGTATGTTTTTTAAACTATACAGACATGTAAGCAGTCCAAGGAATATTAAATGCTTAAGTATATCTGCACATTTTAAAAATTAAGTAATCAATTAACGCAAGTAGGTATTAAGTATGTATTAATATACTTCATAACTCATGTCACCAATCGTAACTTAAAACAATACAAGGTTAAATAATAACAAAAGGGCAGATTATTCTAGTACTTTTTATTTTGATCCATAGAGTGTACTTAGGTAATTATGAAAGTGAAAATGAGTTGACTAAATTTGCTGTTAATACATTACTTCCTAAAAAAATTATGTAAATATATATAGGGGATATAATACCTACTCGACGGAATTAATCCCCAGATTAATTAAAGTCACAATTGAATAAACTACCAAACCCTACCTAACTTATTCAGCAGTTAACACACAACAAATGTTGTTTGCTTTGTCAATTTCAAAACCAATATGTTAGTTCGTAAGTCATGGCACAAATTCTATCACTCATTAACTCTTTGATACAGTGCCAAGAATATTTCATCAAAACATAAGTAAATTATTTTTATCATTTTTGTTTTAACTTTTACATTCTTTAAATTTAAAAGTAATTTAAATATAAATAAAATACATTCAAGGTAAAATGTGAAAATTAGTCAAGGGTATGATTTTTATGTTCAGTTTACTTTACCTAAATTTGTAATTAAAATTGAGCAAATATTAAGTCCAATTCGTTTCACTATAATTAATATACCTATACAGGGGTTTCACCTCGGTTCTCACCTACCTGAAAAAACCTGGATATGTTAGAGAATTAAAAAAAGGTAGGTACCCGGATATCAGAATATTGGTGAAATTCTTCAATCTCGGGGAATCCGAATCCAAAACACCCCTTAAAATTTTTAACTGTCAGATTATTATTTTATATACAGTGTGCCCACAATTGGTGATGCATGTATTGGGATCTCGGAAACTATAAGAGATAGAAAAACGGTCAAAGGGGGAAAGTTTTAGACAATTTTGTTTGTAATCGAATGCCGTTTTTTTTGCGATTTTATCTCTTTTGGTTTTTGAGATATTTTGAAAAAACTAAAATTATGCATTTTCGAAAATACCCTGTAATTTCTTTATTTAAAACAATTTTTAGATTATGTAAAAACTTTCTTAGGGCAACTTTGTACGTAAAAAACGCCTGTGTAGTCCGATTTTATTTGTAACGTTTTTTGGAACCATCATCAACTTTGTTTTTTTATATGGGCGCCATATTGAATATTTACGGTTTTGGAAAGCCTCTTTTCTTAGCTTTCTAATGATGTATTACAATTAATAAAAAAAAGTTAGGTTATGGTTAAAAAATCAAAAATTAATATTTTCTTATAAATTTGGCAACGTCGTACAGTAAAACACTGAAATTCTAGGTCATATTAAATTTAATCTCTATCACAATAAAACATTAAAATATTTGTTGAAAGTTTTTACCATGTAACAAAAAATAAATTTACAAAAGCCGTAAGTTTGGATAAATACATCAACTAATAGTTTTCAGAACACCTGTCACCTAAAAATCATTTAATTATTATGTAATGTATAAACAGAAATTCAGTACATAATTTAACGCGATAAATTTTTTGCTAATACATCAGTTCCCTAGTAAATCATTTTCGGTTTAAACTCTAAGCTACAAATAATAACAAAATATCAACACAAATTAAAACATAATTAAACTATAAAGACTAATAACCGAAATAAAATATCTAAAGTTCAAAGTGTCGCCCATTTGCTTCCATACATTTTTGACATTTTTTTATTATGGATCTGAATTTCTGTTTATACATAATAATTAAATGATTTTTAGGTGACAGGTGTTCTGAAAACTATTAGTTGATGTATTTATCCAAACTTACGGCTTTTGTAAATTTATTTTTTGTTACATGGTAAAAACTTTCAATAAATATTTTAATGTTTTATTGTGATGAGATTAAATGTAATATGACCTAGAATTTCAGTGTTTACTGTGAGACTTTGCCAAATTTATAACAAAATATTAATTTTTTAACTATAAACTAATTTTTTTTTACTAATTGTGATACATCATTAGAAAGCTAAGAAAAGAGGCTTTCCAAAACCGTAAAAATCCAATATGGCGCCCATATGAAAAAACAAAGTTGATTATGGTTCCAAAAAACCGAAACGTTGCAAATAAAATCGGACTACACAGGCGTTTTCTACGTAAAAAGTTGCCCTAAGAAAGTTTTTACAGAATCTAAAAATTGTTTTAAATAAAGAAATTACAGGGTATTTTCGAAAATGCATCATTTTAGTTTTTTCAAAATATCTCAAAAACCAAAAGAGAAAAAATCGCAAAAAAAAACGGCATTCGATTACAAACAAAATTGTCTAAAACTTTCCCCCTTTGACCGTTTTTCTATCTCTTATAGTTTCCGAGATCCCAATACATGCATCACCAATTGTGGGCACACTGTACATATAAAAATGAATCTCGTACTTTAATTTTTCTTAAACTAACTAATCCTATCTAACGATCTTATGGTCTTATTTTATTTGGACCAGTTGTAAAAGTACGTTATATACAGTCGAAACAACAATATATCTGAATAATAATTATCTGAATATACGTATTAATTTTATTATCTTAATTGTCTTAAAAGTCCAATTGGAATGTTATAAAACAGAATTTACCATTAACAGTTTTAAATTAATATTGTGATATGGAGGAAGTGCGGTTACAGTGGCACATTAGCAGGTGGTTGCATTAGCTATTATTTTTCTTGGAAAACTAAGCATCCTTAAAAAATAAGTCGGAATTTTCACACGAAATTTTTGGACAAGGAAATTTAGTTTTTATTAGTGAAGATAATTGTTTACTTATATTTTATCGGACTATGGAAAGAACTATGGTACTGTGCTTACAAAATATCTGGCATCTGGCATAACAACAATTTCTATATGTGGTACACTCATCTCATATGTTTACATCCACGCAATGTTGTTCGCTGTTTACCGTTACACTTTAACTACAAAAAGGTCTGCGATGTTCCGAAGATGTTTATAGGAATTTTATTTTAGTCAAAACCAATTCTTCCTGTAATATGAATTATAAAAATTATTACATTAATAAAATAAGTAGTTTTAGAAATATGTCGTCGAAATCGTCGTGTGGAATGATAGTTTGAAAAAAAATTCCATTTTGAATACGGCACCTATATATGTAAAAACACGAAATAGAATATTCAAAATAAAGATTCGAAGTGTAGTATCAAGAAGAACTTTTATGCTTATGTTGCTTAAAAAATTGCCCAAAGATGATGATCACTCCCGCTCTCTAGTCTGACCAAGAGTTAGGAGTCAGCTCGAGAACGGGTGGGCGAACGTTGGGCAATATTTTCCAGTATCAGATATAAATGAAATATCACCCGCCTCGGAAGTTTTAATATAGCCCACATGCATTCCAAATGTACGTTTAAAAAAATCAGCCGTTCATGATTCATGAGTGGAGATTTATTGTGAAAATTCTTCCATTGTCGACACCCGAGTATCGGATGGAAAGTATCAGAAGAAAAGCAGATTTGATGTGGTTTAACTTGAAAAAAAAAATGTATAATATGTACATATACTATATAATTATATAAAATAGTTCATTTGTATTAAACTAAAAATCAAAAAACCACTGATACTACACTTACTAGTAAATTTCGCCTTGGTATTACAAATCTTTATTTTGATTACTTATGTTTCTGTAATTAATACTTAATCTATCTGTTTATAATAATTATTTATTAAACTAAAAATGTTTGTAATTTAATGTACCTACACCAGATATTATGAAAACTCCATCTTTGTTCTCCATATTCCCAATTAATACTAAAATTTGGAATTCCTGAATTTTCAGGATCAAAATATACCTATAAATATTATACAGTGAGTACCAGAAGTAATCTCTAAATTTATTTAAAATTCAGCGGTGTGTTTTCTGGAAAAACGTTCGGACCCGTCGATTTTTATTTTTTAATGCGATTTTTTTATGCTAAATTCATGTATACAGGGTAGCTCAAAAATAAGTTACGACCATCAACTTTATTTTTTCAAATGAAAACACCTATTTTTTATTTCATTTTTGAGTTCTGCATATAATTCAAAGCCTATTTCATGTACCATGTCCTATACCTATCTTCAACTGTTTTTTTGAAATATTGACAGGTCAATATTGACATTGTGCAACATTGACACTCTGTATAATATAAACGATTGATTCTGACGATGAAAACTTAACTTTTCATAGCCAGAAATTAAAAATGGGTCTTTTCATTTGAAAAAATAAAGTTGATGATTGTAACTTATTTTTGGGCTACCCTGTATACATGAATTTAGCTAAAAAAACTGCATTAAAAAATAAAAATCGAGGGGTCCGAGCGTTTTTCCAAAAAACACAGCGGTGAATTTTAATGAATTTAGACATTACTTTTGTTTTTAGAGCAACCGCAGCAAGACTCTTACACTTTTTTTAGTTATTCCCATATATTTCCTAAATAAGGATATTGTTAATTTATTTACTTTTTTTCATTCTGTAATGCTGGGAAATTTATTTACAAGGGAACTTTATTATTGAAAAAACTGTGCTGTGTATACTGTGTATAAATAATTCCAAGTTCCCTAACACCGTATACTTTTATAATTCAGTGTATACCTAATGTTACACAAATCATTTAGTTCAATATACCTATTTTAGATAACTAAATAAAATAATCTAAGTTTGTTTTCCTAAAGTAAAATAAAACTCCTATAAACTTCTTCCGGGCATCTCAGTACCTATTGTTGTAGTGTAAGTTTTACTGTAAACAAGAGTACAAAGTTATAGTCAACAACATTCGGGGATGTAATATTGTTGACCACATGTCATGAATTTACTTAAATGACGATGGTTTATGATTGGTAGAAGATTTGCAAGCACAGTAGACGTTCTTTTCATAGGCTAACATAAATTAATAAATATCTATTCACTTAATACTTAAAAATTAAAACTCCTCGATACCCGAAAAATTGTGATTCACATGAGAATTTTATTTTCGCTTAGAGCTTCTTAGGTAATTCATTGTTGAAATTGTTTAAGCATCAGTAAGTAATAGCAAAGAATATATAGACTTATAGACGAATAAGAATTTTCACTTTCATTCGTGCCGTCAACCAAACTTCTCTCTTTGTCATTATGTGCCAGGGGTGTCAAATTTGAGTAAAAAATAACACACTCGGCGCAGGTTATACCGGGATATCAAAAATTATCTTGGTCAAGGGTGGTTGTGGAATGTAAAACGTGTGTCTTACTTTAAATTTTTGAATATGTTTTGTTCTGTCAGAATCTGTCAAGTCATTGTGCTGAAATAAAATAAGACACACGTTTTACATTCCACAACCACCCTTGACCAAGATAATTTTTGATATCCCGGTAGTAAAATATAGTAAATTTTTATGAGACATATCGCACATCTAGTTATCTTCGTCAGTGACACACAAATAAGTGAAATAAAAAATGAGAGAACGTCTGCACTTCTTGCAGGTGTGCCTGCCAGGTCAGGGTTTCGTCTTTCGTGATATTTCGTTACTTCCATTTAGTTTTTGTTGTTTTATCTGTTTGAATCATTTGGAAGCTTTGAGTGCCTCGGTGTTTTAGTGCTTGTGTTAATTATATCATAACAGTTATCATTGTATTGTAAATTTTTTAAAAATATTGTGTCAATACCAGACATGGCAAAGCCGGTCCTGTATTCTTTTCTTATCTGAAAGGCAATGTCCAATTAGTCACTGGTCCAATGTTCATTTTATGAATTAATTGTGTCGATCTACGCGTGCGCCGGGCGTATTAGAAATCATCAAAAAAAAAACAAAACTTGGTAGATAGGAAATGACATTAAGTGAAAAGTCTTATTAGTATATTGTCTTTGGTAATAGTCACAGATTGTGTAAGTAATGGGCGCCCAGTTTTAATTCCATTAAAAAGCAACTGCGCGTGCGTCGTACAATCTGTGACTATTTTTTACATATATAGCCCTGTTCCTGCAGGAAACAAACTAATCAGTTTCAATCAAATCAATCCAAACCAGAGCGGTTTCTCCGAAAAACACTAAAGGACAAAAGCTATACTCTTCCAAAGACCTTTTGTTCGATTTGCGCATGCGCATATATCGTTGATCTCCATAGTTACGGAAGCTGACCTGACACATTGTTTATAGGCTGACAGACTTCCCAACATTCAACATTTTTTTTTAAAGATGACATAGGTATGTAGTAGGTACTACATATGTCATATGCTGCATGTTTAATGGATTTTGCAATATTCGTGCGCATGCGCATATATGACTAAAGTACTCTCGAGTAGGATAGATAGTATGTCGGCGCCGTGGTGTTTTCAGAATTTTTGGGACTCTACCCACGATATAGTAGTATTATACAGGGTGTCCCAGTGTGAGCGAATAAAAATTTATCAGGGGGTGGACCAGACCAAAATAAGAATAAAACTCTTATAAAAAAATATTTCTGATGCACGCCTAACGAGTTACAGGGTGTTATTTTGGAGAAAAAAAAATTTTCCGCAATAACTTAAAAACCGTTTCGTAGATTTAGATAATTTTTGGGTGACGTGTACATCTATTAAAGGTCATTAAAACTACATGGTGTTTGTTTAACTCTGACACCTGTGGTGGCCTAGGCCTACTCTTCCTTATGATTTTGTCTTCATAACTCTTGCATATCCTACTTTTTTGTGGATTAACTAAGTTTTCCTTAATCGGCTACTAATTCTGAATAAAAAAGGACTGGAAAGGAGCTTGTTACACAGCTCTAAAATCAACCATTTTCGAGTAAATTGAGTGTAAAGTACAGAGTACATTCCTTTACGCACAAAAATACATGCAAGGAAAGCCATAAGGAATAGTAGGCCTAGGCCATCACGGGTGTCAGAGTTAAACAAACACCATGTAGTTTTAATGACCTTTAATAGATGTACACGTCACCCAAAAATTACCTAACGATTTTGAAGTTATTGCGGAAAATTGCTTTTTTTTTTCAAAATAACACAGTGTAACTCGTTAGGCCTCCATTGGAGAATTTTTTTTTATAAGAGTTCTATTCTTATTTTGGTCTGGTCCACCCTCTGGCAAATTTTTGTCCGCTCACACTGGGACACCCTGTATATATGATTTTTTACTGCATGATGCTTGAACAATAACATTCATACATTTAATTTCGAACACATCTTGTGCATTTTATTATTTATGCAAAAAAGTTTTTGGAAGGAACGCCTTAGACTCGATTTTTTGTTGTGCCGTTGAGTATATATTTTGTCACTCAACGGTTGTTCATAGGTACAATGTATATTTATTTACTTTGCCGTATCGATTAATTGACACTAATGCCATCTTGATTTGCTTAATATACCGACCTTCCTATTTGCGACAATTTTACCACTACTTCTTGTTTTGAACAGTAGCCCATATTTTTTTAATTCTGTCCAAGAGTGGAATTGAACAATTATAAGGTATTTCGATTTATGTAAATAAATAGAAAAAATCCACATAATATATCTTTAATTATTATAGTGAATCATTATAAATACATTTCTAAAGCGCGACAGGAACTGAAGTAACATTTTCGTGAACAATTTGTAATTTGGAGTTACCTTATATTATTGACTATTACTATTATATGTAGTGTACGTTTTGATGTAGGGTACCTATCCTTATTCAGAATCAACCTTGGAATTATGTGTAAAAAATCTATAAAAATGATGGCAATTAATGTTATCACAATTTTAGTTTAGGCAAATGAAAATTATATGTATAAATTTTATAAAGTAATTATCTGGATAATTATATTATCCTTGATATTACCATATTGCCTATACCTACCTACTTATTGATTTGCTAAAATTATTTTCTACAAAAAATGTTCAGTTAAAAATAATGTATACCTATGAAACTATTATGTTTGTAGTCATTTCACATTTAACAGCCAAACAATACAGCAATCAATGACTTGACTAATTGGAAATTACACTTACATGTAACATCTTACCCGTATATTTTCAAATTCCAACTCTATGGTTCTAAAATTTGAATACTAGGTAGTTTGCTAGGCATTTAAAGTATACAAATCGATACAAATACAAATAGGTACGGAGATTAATTTGAAAGTATTCTAACCCAGGGGCAAAACCTTACTAAAAATTACATTAAGCACTGCTCAAAAGTGTAACCCTCCTCTATTAAATAATAAGCTAAAAATAATGTATATCTAGGAAATGGTTATATTTATAGTCATCAAAAAATCAAATATAAATAAAAAATAAGTAATAAGTATATAACATTAAAAATAATATATTATACAGGGTGTAACAAAATAGTGGATCGGACTTTGAGGGTGTTACTGCATCTAAAAACAAAAATAGTTCATATGAACATATGGCTTAAAATGGTTCCTAATGGAGTTACAGCCCTTTACACGTTGGATAAAAAGAATGTTATTTTAGAAAATATTTGAACACTAAAACTATCTAACGTTTACAAAACTGTCAGTTGAATTCGCATAAAAACAATTAACTGAAACTGTCAAACCTAGATACACCACCTTTGACACAAAAATGTAAGTGCATATTTCGAAAACCGTTAACTGTAGCGAATTAAACGAAGAGTACCTTTTTACGTAAAAAGTCGTAGTTTTCCAATATTAAAATTACTGTATTCACTTCGATAAAAAAGTTTTGTGAAAATGAACCCTCTACCCTTATGAAAACTATTATTGTTATTACTGTTATTCCTAAAAATCAATAAAATCTATTATTTTTATTCACTGTTTAAAGGGCTGTAACTCCCTTAGGAACCATTTTAGGGCATATGTCCATATGAACTTTTATTTTAATGTTTTAGTGTAGTATCACCCCTCGAAATCCCGTACACTATTTTTTTTACACCCTGTATATAACATATAAATATAATATAAAAATATAGCACTAAAACACCTACATTACTTATTACTTATTAATATCTGATTAAATAATAGGCATCATCTATCTTTAGATTAAGATAGGTAGGTATTTATTTTGATTTGACAACAAACGATTTGATGGAGTATGAACAATTTATCTCGTCAATATTACTATGGTTTGTTTGACTTAAGTTGATTCTTTGAAAACATTTTTTGCCTGCCTACTGATGAAATAATGAATAAAATCTAAATATTTTCCAATTTTAAATTTACTCAGAACCACCCGAATACCTTATTATTTGAAACAGTAACAGTAATCTAACCTGCCAAGAAATTCTGAAGCATGCACAAAACAAGGAAGTCTGAATTCTGTTGGTGGGAGGAACACAAGTGCCAGACAATGCTGGTGGTACGGTTTCGGGGAATTTAAGGCAAAGATAGCCATCAAATCATGAATCATGAGTCATTTAGTAATTCCATGTAATTCTCAGAGTATCTTATATTTAAGGCACAGTTTCAGATTAAACGCAAATCATTAAGTTTGCCATGCCATATGCCTCGCATATGCGATTATATGAGTTTGAACTTTGGCGAAAGACAAAATAAACTAACAAAACACGAAAGATATTTAGTAATGCCATCGCGCGCTTATTTCACCTACCTAATCATCACTAGTGGAGTAAAAACAAGGGAAAAAGTCGCTTCCTTCTCGAAAAAAAATTTTTTAAGGTATAACCACATGAAACCTATACAGGATCATTGGTTGGGTCCTTGTGCATGTGAAATGACTAATTACGACATCTTTAGGGGGGTCAGACATTTTTTATCCCCAAAAATGTCAATAATTTGTCAAAATGTTATATTTATGTTTTTTTAGATATACCACGCGATAACTTCGAAACTAATTGACTTATAAACATGAGGTTTTTTTTAATCTATAGAGGATATATAGGCGGTCATAACTGTACTAATTTAAGTCCCCTGGTTAGCGTATTTTTTCTTGGAGAATGGAGTAAACTCGAAATTTTACTTTTATTGCTGCATGATTTTCGGTAAGCGAGAAACTTTTTTATTTCAAGGAATTTTGCCATAGTATCTGCGTATGAATTAAAGAAAAAATATTGAAAAAGTTTTTAGAAGAAGAACCAACCTTCTGTGACAAATAGTTTTCGAGTTATCGCCATTTAAAATTAATAACACAGGGGCGCGCTGCGCCGCGCGATGTGGTTTTCGAAGACGCTATCAAATTATCGCACCGTACCGCGCTCTCGATGTGTTTCGAAGGCCCGCTTGGGTGATCTCCTGACCAATATAAAATATCCAAAAAGAATTTTGTATTAAAAAAATAATTTAATGTTCTAGTATAATATATATTTTCTAATTTCATATGATTCGATAAATATTTTCTATCAGGAACACAAATTTGCATTGTATTTACATTCATATTTTTAATATAAAGTTAAAACACGAATTACAAAAAAAAAGGACAGAAATTTTAAAAAATTAGAATTTTCTAGACTCCGAATCTGACGAACTGAGGTCTTCGTTTTGTGGTCTGTTACTATATAATGGGTGGTATGAATAAAAACGAAGTACCTGCTACTACTACAAGTATTAGTATATTCTACATAGTATTTACTTTAAAACGAAGTAGATACTACATTTCAAAGTACTCCCTTCTATTTTTCCGGAAATGCTAAAAATAATAGCATTCTTCTAAACATTATAATTACTTTAATACTTTTTACTGGTAAATACTTCCATTTTAACAACAACTGAAATATTTTCTCCGTCATTAGCGAAGTTGATATCATGGCAGCCTCATCGTGCGTGCTACAAAGTGAGTACTTTAAAAATGGTTCAAATACATAGAAATAAAATTTATACTGCAAGAATACCATATACCGTCAAATATTTAGGTAAACAATTAAGTACCATCAATTTAAAATGTTTTATGTTTATATTTTTCATCTAGGTTTAGTAGGGAAAACGTTACTTTCTCGTTACTCGTTACTCTTCTATCACACTTCTTTCATCCGAAGACATCTTAAAGGACTGTTGATGTTATATAAATACATACAAAACTGAAACTGTCTCCCAAAAACTTTTAAACATGTGTATCTCGTTAGCCAGGGCCTGGCGCACGGCGTATGTGTGACGGAATAAGTACAAGTACACATTTCAAAGAATGTATTTTAAAGTAGATATTACGTAGAATATACTAATACTTGTAGTAGTAGTAGCAAGTACTTCGTTTTTATCCATACCACAAATTGCATATTTACATTCGTCGCAACATTTTAATCCTTGGGCTAAACACGTGCACCTATTATTGTTGCAATTTTTGTCAATCCGGTGTTCCGACAGAAATTGCCACAATAATAAGTGCACAAGTGCTTAAAGGTTTTTGGGAAACAGTTTCAGTTTTGTATGTATTTATAACATTAACAGTCCTTTAAGATGTCTTCGGATGAAGGAAGTGTGATAGAAGAGTAACGAGTAACGAGAAAGTAACGTTTTCCCTACTAAACCTAGATGAAAAATATAAACATAAAACATTTTAAATTGATGGTACTTAATTGTTTACCTAAATATTTGACGGTATATGGTATTCTTGCAGTATAAATTTTATTTCTATGTATTTGAACCATTTTTAAAGTAATCACTTTGTAGCACGCACGATGAGGCTGCCATGATATCAACTTCGCTAATGATAGAGAAAATATTTCAGTTGTTAAAATGGAAGCATTTACCAGTAAAAAGTATTAAAGTAATTATAATGTTTAGAAGAATGCTATTATTTTTAGCATTTCCGAAAAAATAGAAGGGAGTTTTGAAATGTAGTATCTACTTCGTTTTAAAGTAAATACTATGTAGAATATACTAATACTTGTAGTAGTAGCAGGTACTTCGTTTTTATTCATACCACCCATTATATAGTAACAGACCACAAAACGAAGACCTCAGTTCGTCAGATTCGGAGTCTAGAAAATTCTAATTTTTTAAAATTTCTGTCCTTTTTTTGTAATTCATGTTTTAACTTTATATTAAAAATATGAATGTAAATACAATGCAAATTTGTGTTCCTGATAGAAAATATTTATCGAATCATATGAAATTAGAAAATATATATTATACTAGAACATTAAATTATTTTTTTAATACAAAATTCTTTTTGGATATTTTATATTGGTCAGGAGATCACCCTAGCGGGCCTTCGAAACACATCGAGAGCGCGGTACGGTGCGATAATTTGATAGCGTCTTCGAAAAGCACGTCGCGCGGCGCAGCGCGCCCCTGTTATTAATTTTAAATGGCGATAACTCGAAAACTATTTGTCACAGAAGGTTGGTTCTTCTTCTAAAAACTTTTTCAATATTTTTTCTTTAATTTATACGCAGATACTATGGCAAAATTCCTTGAAATAAAAAAGTTTCTCGCTTACCGAAAATCATGCAGCAATAAAAGTAAAATTTCGAGTTTACCCCATTCTTCAAGAAAAAATACGCTAACCAGGGGACTTAAATTAGTACAGTTATTACCGCCTATAAATCCTCAATCGATTAAAAAAAACCTCATGTTTATAACTCAATTAGTTTCGAAGTTATCGCGTGGTATATCTAAAAAAACATAAATACAACATTTTGACAAATTATTGACATTTTTGGGGATAAAAAATGTCTGACCCCCCTAAAGATGTCGTAATTAGTCATTTCACATGCACAAGGACCCAACCAATGATCCTGTATAGGTTTCATGTGGTTATACCTTCAAAAAATTTTTTGAAACATTTTTCTACCGTTTTTACTCCACTACACCAAAAAATGATTAAGAGACCAAGTTTTGCATAGGTACCTAACCTAACCAGAGTTTGAGCTAACCTAACCAATACACAATTTTACTATACTTATACATAAATTATGATTTGGTTCATTGAACTATCAAAAATGTAGCAGGCCGGTTTTTTATATACCCTACCTATTTACAAAAACGATTAACTAGTTGACTAGTTTCATAGTTTCATACTGAATAAAGTCAAGTCAAGAGTAAAATATAAATTATAAGCCCTGTTCCTAAAGGAATGACAAATTAGTCAGATCCAATCAAATAATTCCAAACTGGTCGCCAAATTATTTTCAACCAATTACAATCCTTCTGACTAAGTAGGTAGTTGGTGATTTCTGCAGGAACAGGCCTATAATACACTTGAAAACAAAAAGGAAGTCACTCACCCACCAGTCACCAGGTAAACAAGGTGGCAACTTTTCTTTTTATTACGAGGTTCGAACCATTTGGGATACAGTGGGGTAGGTAATCAAAATTAGTCAGAAGAAATGCAAATTATTGATTAATACGGCTCAGTTTTTGATTGGTTTTGTATTAAAATTACTTTACGTCTGTTACCCCCAACTCTTACCGAAGTCAAATGTTGGAATACCTTGAGGTTTTTTATGTTGCAAATAAAGATAAAACATAGTTTAAGCACAGGTTTAAGTACACTCAACACTCAACATACAAAAATATTATACCCCGCCCATTTTATTATGAACAAATGAAATGGACTGCACCTGATTGATGTTGATGGTGTCATAGTCATAAGACAAATAAGGATTATGCTTCTTTTATTAGTAAAATAGTAAAGTAGTTAGGCGAGGCCTGCAGCTAACATGCTAAAATTAAAACTTTTTGTTGGGGTAACTGGAACCAACCTTTAATTCCTCATATGCATAGAAAAATTTGAAAAAATGCGTTTAGTACCTACTTATAATATATATATATTTTTGTAACTAGTAAAGTACCTACCCATTTCAAGTTTTTAATATCGGCATCGGTAAAGTACCTAGGTAGATACTTCTTTAACATCTCGGTTAATATTTTTTGTAAGTCGATGAAAAAATATGAATTAGGGTAAATAGAATATTAAGAAGTAAGTGGTATGGAATACCTGAAATTAATTGACTTGAAATCATAAAGCCACTACAAAAATATTAGGATGTAATCATAATCAGTAACACATAACATTCACATAACTAGAATCGGTTCCTTATGGTATCTATTTGATTTGGTAAAATGTAAGTAGGTAAATACAGTGATGATAAATTTGTTATCATGTTATTATGGAAAACAATGGTTTTGTATAATACTATCTTATTCTCTGACATGTTTACTAGAAATTAAACTCTGACACCAATTTCAGAATTGGTGGAATGACTTACTTAATTGTAATAAGTGTAGTGCAACATATTACAAAATAGGAAAGTGTATATACGAATGTATAATAGTAATAGTAAGGACTAGGTACATTATTTCACTTAATTTATAACAGACATCAGAATGATAAAAAAGCAAATAAAACGGTTCGCAGTTCGCACTTATATTAATGTAAAATAAACGAGCGAGGTGATTTCGAGTGAATCAACCTAGTAAAAACGGTGACTCATAACCGCAAATCGCAAATGTTACACGAGACTAAATTTTATAAACTAAAGTTTATAACCTGGCTGGCTCTGTTTCTGGGTATTCGAGGACTCTGCAACAGAAGCAGGGACTGCCGGGCATCTTGGTCTTTGTTCTAACCCAGAACCCGACTTCGGTTCGTCGAACACCAGCACTCTGGCGGAGTTCGAACGAGCGCGCGGTTTAACCCCGTTGTTGTCCTCCATCTATCACCACCCAAATCAAAAATTGAACTCATAAAACACTCTGCCACTCATTCACACCATACCGCGACCACGACACAAATTTAGTTCGCGAAGTATTGATTTTGATCGGTAATTTATGTATTTCAAAGCCATTACTTAAAATTTGTTCTGTTATCGGATGAGCATATATAAATAAAACATTCTGCAACGTAACTCGACAATAGACTACAAACAGCTGCGGACGGTGCTTGCGCACTGCGGACTACCATTTCTGGAAAGTGGCTTTCATTGATGTATTGCCAAACCTAACCCTGACATCCTTTGTCGACTTCTAAAACCATCTAAAACATCAATAAATATCCAAATTTGGCTAATATTAATAACAAGCTTAAAAATCGCTAGATACTAGAACAATATGTTTTAGGAACAAACGAAGTTACTATTTTTAGTGGATTTAGTTTAGAGGAGCAAGAATTTCAAAAATTTGTTATAATTCGGCGTATGCAACCAGCTATACTACAGTATATTAGAAATAACGTTATAGGATGACTATAATTTAGTATCACGACTTATACTCGAGTTTTCATCTAATTTAGATAACCCGCAACGCGCTGTCTAACTAATTCAAAGTTGTATTCATTCTTGTGGTACTCCTTTACCATTAGGTATCATAATTGATGACTTTCTTAAAAGTATTAGAATAATTTTAATTTTTTTAGTGGTTTCTGTAATTTTGTATACATTTTACTACGTAATATGTTAAAACACTTTTCTAGTAATTTCTAGACCCTAAAATGATCGACCCACCACACCCGAATGTAATAAAATATATTTTTCAATTTTATACACACTATACCGTCATATTTAAATAATTGTTATATAAATACATTATAAGCGCCATGTTATAATATTATAATATTTATCAGCGTCATGTAATATAAACTCTCAATATTCGTAAAATAAGACATTTATTATTTAAAAGGTAAGAACATTAAAAATGGTAGGTATCAGGACAAGGCAAGGCGCCGGCCCTGGTCAACTGCTGAGCCAATTACGACGAGGCAGGGGTTGAATTGGCGCAGATCTGACCGAAACGGACGAATTTTCACTCGAGCGCAAGTCCATTCTCTCGTTAGATTAGGTTTATAGTAAAGTGGCGTGAATTGGATGAAAGGGCGCCAAATATAAATTAAGGAAAATTTTCCATTTTGGAAAAACACCACAGGGAAAATTTCCTTTGGAAAATTTTCTTACTAACATCCGTATTTACTTATATATTATATTAAGCATTTATCAGTATTTTTTATATATGATATAATTTTTTATAGTATTTTTTATTATAATTTTTAATCATACAATGTATTTGGATAGTGGCTATCGTCATCTTTGGAGGTTCGTAGGTAGCTCCTTGAGGAAGCATTTCTGGTCATTCCCTCAAATTAAGCTGTTTCTTATTTTGAGACCCTTAATTCAAATAGACACAGACTGTAGGTATACAGGATAAGGATACAAGGTTTTTGTAAGTCCTTTAAAAGTTTTTATGATAATGTCGGAAAGTATATAACCCCCATCATTCTGAAAAATAAAAAAGGCACTTTTTTATTATTCATTACATTTTTGAATCGCTTTTTGTAAGACAAATTTTTGAATACATTATTATTCCAAAAGCAAATAACTTTTGAGATATTTTATTTATTCACTTGAAAATATTGACACTTGTGTTATTGTTTGTTTAAAATCCATATCTGTAAACAATATAAAGCTTTATATTGTTAACAGATAGAATCATTCTAGAGATCCTTCTACTACCAGATGTTTCGAAAATGGTTAACATGCAAATGAGCTTTCAAATTTATTGATCAACTGATCAAATTTCAAATTTTCCACTGAAGTAATAAAAATCATGTTTCCCAATACCAATACCTAACAGTAACTTGATGTTCCAAAGTTTAAAAATTATATTAGGAAGTTGAAAAAGGTTTAATAAATGGATAAGGTACGTGGTACGTTACTAACCGTATCAAGTTTATTGTATTTGTTTTTTTTTATTGTTCATTCAGAACATTATTTTGAACTGTAAAATAAAAAGAAATTATTCTTCTAAGAATAAAGTTTTTCCCAAAAACCACTGACTGAAACATTATGAATGCAATATAATTATAAGCCTACTTAAAAACAATATCATTTATTTAATTTAATTTTTTATTACAATTTTTTCATATCGGTTTGCTTAATTTTTCAGACATACCGTTATGGTTTGGCATATTTGGCCATATAAACACGTTATTTTAAATAGTTTCTCCAAAAGACCTAATCTATTGAAGTTAAATAAATCACTGTCATCAACACCGGCAAGGTCTCTTATACTCATCCATTTGACCTGCTGTGTTTGCACAGCCACATGGAAGTTGTTATCAGTTATCATTGTTATGAATTAGAACATTGAAGTTAGAACTGGTGCATTCCTGGTCACTGTAAGAAGGCTTCTATATTGTGCTCATACCTTGGGTTTTAAAATATGCCTACGCCAGATGTTCATGTAGGAGAGGTACCTACCTATGGTTTCTGGTTTCTACAAAGTCACGGCCCTATTCGCTTGACCGAAAAATTCCTTGAAACAGGTACTTAAATCTCTCATCCAGGCTAATTTCAGAGGACTGAGCATTGTAAAGTGCAACATTTTCTATTTCTTCGGAGGTAAACGCAGCGTTGTTAAAATCTCTACAATATTATCCACGTCTTTCTCTTAAGAATCAACCATTTTCATATTGGAGAAAAATTTTGTTTTTTGTTCTAAAAAAATGCCCTGTCCAAAGTCTCTATTCCTCTCAGTTCCAGTTCCTCCCAAGTCCTTGACACAATTTTCGCTGTATTCGGTGGACTTTGCTGAAATGCGAGAGACAGAGAGAGAGAGAGAGAGAGAGAGAGAGAGAGAGCGCGCGAGAGAGATTTAGTGTGTTTGGTACTGTGCTCTAAATTGGTAAAGTTTTTTAAATATATATCGCATCATTATAAAAGGCATATTTTACCATTATTTTAACATTTTAGTTTTTGTTGGGAAGATAAGCAAAACTAAGTACCTACTTTTCTAAAATGTCAAATAGACAATAATATATTATATCGTTATATATTATTTCTTAAATTTAAAAAAGAAATACGAAAGTACCTACTTACCAAAATAGCAATAAATATTTGAATATTATATAATAATAATAATAATAATAATAATAATAATGTTTATTATTCCAACAGGACAATGTCCCAATTACAGGAATAAGCAATAACAATAAAAAGTTAAAAAGTACATAAATTAGAAATAGACACTTAAAAATTACGTATAAATTAACATAATTATCTACAATTTTAACATAACTAACCTAACTGAGACACACAATAACAAATCAATTTTAAGCTATCATTAAAGATATCACAGTTTGTAGCAATTCTGTTATATAAATTGCACATTAGAAAAATTGGAGACTTGATCAACAAATTTGTTCTAGGAGCACTATAATAAAATAATCCTTGTTGCCTAGAGTTATCTCTTCAAACCCGAAAGAAAATGTTGTTTAGAAGTGTAGAGCAGTCTATCTTATTGTTCAAAAGGTTGTATAAATACCGTATTAGAGCAATATTACGCCGTACTTCCAGTGCCTCTAGGTTAAAACGGTTTAATAACTCCATGTGATTAAAACCAATAGGTGGATAGAATCCATCTTGTGAAAATGCTAAAAATTTAAGGAATTTTCGTTGGACTGACTCCAACCTTTGACAATGTACGTCGTATATCGGGTACCATATAATAGACCCGTATTCTAGCTTGGATCTAACTAGTGAACAGAATAGGGTTTTAAAAGTATGTACATCCCTGAATTCTCTGCAATTACGGTATATAAAGCCATACGTCTGGAGTGCACTCGATACTACATTATTAATGTGCTCAATAAAGCTAAAATTCTTATCGAAAGTAATTCCTAGATCCTTACAAGATTCAACACGACCAATGTTACTATCATTAATAGAATAATCGTAAATTATGGGGTTAGTTTTTCTGGTAAAAGACAGCGTTTTACACTTGGAAATATTGAGTGATAAATGATTGATTTCACACCATGCCGACATACGATTAACACAGAGCTGAAGGTCATAGCAATCAGACAAAGAATCAATTGCAGAATATAATTTAAAATCGTCTGCGAACACCAATTTATGACAAGCAACAGTGTTAGGAAGGTCGTTAATAAACAGTAAAAATAACAATGGCCCTAAATTAGAGCCTTGCGGCACACCTGAAGTAGGGATAAACGAGCGAGAAATAAAGTTTTGGTACCTAACCACAAATTGTCTGTCCGTTAAGTATGATTCAAGAAGCCTTTTCAATGAATCGGAAAAACCAAATCGAGGCAACTTCGCTAGTAAAATAGAATGATTTATCTGATCGAATGCTTTTTGGAAATCGGTAAAGATTACATCGACTTGCCCTCCACTGTCTAATGTTTCGGAAATATATTGCGAAAATACAGCAAGATTTGATATGGTAGATCTTCCCTGCATAAACCCATGTTGATGTATGGATATCAACTGCTTTGTTGATATTATGTTGTATTATATATGATTAAATACTGAATAAATTATTATGAAGACATACCTGCAACATAGTACAACAAGTAACTTTTGGTACACACAAAGTCGATAGGAACTGTTGTCTGTTGTATCACATTCATCATCCATATATAACAAACTGATTGAGTCATACAAAAATTAGAACGCCAAAGCTATGGCTACAATTAATTAAATGGCGATAGGCAGAATAATCCATTTTTAAACCTTTTGATTGTTTCAAAACTGTTTCAAGACTGAAGCAAATACTGTCAAAAGTTTCACAAAGGTGTTATAACTTATGGTGTTATAACCATATCTGTCTGTATATGTATACAGACAGACCGTGTCTAAATCTTTTGTTCGTTCAGCTCGTTGTCCAAGTCTACAACTTTCGAGTACAAAGTAAGTTCCTCAAGTTGATATTTCCATTGATGTCACATAGATCGAACATATTTTCTAATTGTGTTACAAGGAACTCTAGAAATGCTTGAATTCCATACAGACTTAGAGGCACAACTGAATTTTTATTAGCTAATGTTATAGAAAACAGTTAATATAATTTGATGAATGATCAATGCCGATGCAATAAATTACTTATTTATTTAGCTAACTTTAATCATCTTGCGAAGTATTGTGATTGTGGTTTCTAGTTATGGTTCGTATGAGTGTTTGTCAAGCTGAAAATATGACGCATTTTTCAGTGCCGACCAGTGTCAACAATAATTAAAGTTGCAACGTCAAAGAAGAAATCGTTGCAAATCATATCACATCATCACAAATCATCAAACACGTTTCAATCATCTAATTTTCCTCTACTTTTTAAGAAAACTATATACCTAATAAAAGAACTTGCTTTGGAATATTATGTCCTTTATGTTTATAAACATGTTCTGTCAATAATACCCGCCTTTTCTTCGATAGTTTTAATATTTTCAAGTGGCAGATTCTTCAACTTCATCAATTCTAACCTTTTTATTATACACTTTTTTTAAGTGTTTTCTTATATCCCTGTTCTCTAATTGGCCTATATACGGGCCACTGCCGTTTAAAATATCACCTGTGCAAATTCGGCCTAGCAGAAGATGCTGAGTGCCGCCTATGCTTAGAAGATGATGAAACGGCAGAACACATATTGTGCACCTGCCCCGCTGGGGAAAGGATCAGATACTCGCATTATTTGGCAAAGGACAACTTCTGCCAGAGGATCTGAACAAATTCTCTGAACTCGATCAATATTTGCGCTAAGTCGTAACAGCATAAAAATTGTCACAGGACTGTTGACAGGTCACGGACATCTTAACAAGCACCTTAACACTATCGGTCTTAGTGACACTAGAAGGTGCAGGTTTTGTGGACACGACGACGAGGACTCCATTCAGATCCTCTGTCGCTGTGCCTGCCTCATGGTCAAGAGACACAAACACCTGGGCGCAGCATTTCTCCTGCGTCAGGAGATTAGGGAGCTTCCCCTACAACGGGTGTTGGCCCATGCGTATAGCACGGGTCTCGTCCAATAGCTCCCAACTAGCGGCAGGCACAATGGGTCGAAAGACCTGAGTGCTGCGGGTAACCGCGCCGCTTATCAACAACAACAACAATCCCCATTTGAAACTACCTTAAAATATGTTGCTTTAGTGCAACTTTCGTTGGAGGAAGAACGGCCAAATCAAAAGATTTTTCGAGCGTCCGCTTAGCTATACCAATGTTGTAAAGCCTATATCGTTCTTCTATAATATCTCGGGATCCGTCTAATCCGTACACAAAGGAGACAAATTTATAACCAACGTTTAGTAGTTCATCTAGATCCGCATTCTTATCACTGAAGACTAACAATTTGTCATACATGAATGTATGCTTCTTAAACACCTTAAAAATAACGCGAGCGGCCATGTTTTTTTAAATGCTGACTTTAGCTCACTTCCGATTTTTTGGGATTTTTAGATTTGCATTCTATGATAAGAGAGCTATCGTTTTCAACAAAAAAAATAATGTCCGCAAAAACTTCACCCTTAACGTATATTTCTTTAAAATTTGCCTGGTGTATATAATATGTGCATTAAATGTTAATTCCCTATCGTAAAAGGTGACTCCTAGATCTGTAATATTTTGAGGACGATTTAAAATATTATTATTTATTTCATAATTATACAATACAAGTTCACGTTTTCTGGAAAATTACATTATATTACACTTCTCTATATTAAGGGGAAGCTTATTTATTATGCACCAGTTATATACTTTGTTTAGATAAGTCTCTCCCAATCTGTACTAGAAACAATGTTACAGTATAGTTTCATACCATCCGCGTATAGTAGATGAGACACTTCCAAATCATTCACAATGTCATTAATATACAATACAAAAAGAAGGTGTTCAAGAATAAAGCTCTGGGGTACTCCGGATGTTACCAAAATCATCGACGATTTGTAACCACTACATTCAACGTATTGTATTCTCTCGCTAAAATATGACTTGAAAATATTCAGTAAAGATAAGGATAAGCCAAACCGCTTAAGTTTACATAGCAGTCAGTAACATATGATTTATTTGGTCAAAAGCTTTACTAAAATCCGTTATATCACGTCCACCTGACCATTTGAGTCTAAATAGTTGGAAATACATTGTGTAATGCAAAACAGATTAGAGACAGTTGATCTATTTTGTAGGAAACCGTGCTGATGGCAGTTAATTTGACCCTGGATATGAGGGCACAGTACCTCATGCAAAACAATTTGGAATACTTTGGCAAACGTACATATTATCGTAATCTGCCTGTAGTTCGATAACACCTTTAGCACCTTTTTTATGGTCAGGACAAATTCTTGATTTTTTCCAAACTGATGGAAATATGCCTGATTTTAAGGACATGTTAAAGATGACAAATGCTGGAATCTCGTCCGGCCCTTTAGTGAATTTAGGTTTCAACCTTTTTAAAGCCATCTGGATATCGCTAAGAGTAAATTTGTCGATATGTAAGTTACACTGCATGAAATTAGCATCCAGTTTACTATCGGAAAAGTTACTATCTATATTAAAATCATCAGCAAACGAGGTACTAAAGAATCTTGCAAATCCGTCAACAATTTCTTGTGTGGTATTCAGTTCATGATTTTCGTAAGTTAAGCTCTGAGGAATAGTTGAAACACCTTTTTTAGAATTAATATATGAGCAAAAAGATTTCACATTACTTTTAATATTGGCCTTTATGCTATTTAAGTATGCTCGTTCTTCATTAGATGTATAATTCTTTAACAAGGCTCTAACTCTGTTAAATTCCTCATATACATATGGTTCGCCTTTTTTCTTATATAGCTTCTATAGTCTAGCCTTCTTTTTTATATTATAGTAGTAGTAGTAGTATGGGATGGGGCGGTCAAGACCTGGCAAGTAGGCCACAAGCGGTCCCTTTTTGCCTACCTCTGTCATCCCCTACCTAACTCCTCTTCCCCCGTCGAACCTTCCCAACCTTCTAATGTAGTTCAAAATATCGGTCCATTCAAGAGAACTAACCTCTTCCCCTTGCAGCTCCCCGGCCACCCAGATGTCATGTCTCAGTTTGCCGAAAGCCGCACATTCTGTCAAGAAGTGGAAAGGCGTTTCGTCGCCCTCCCCGCACTTTGGACAGAGAGGGTCTCCTTCAACACCCATCAATGATAGATGTCTTCTAAGCCTGCAGTGACCCGTTAGAACTCCCAGCAACTGATTTAGTCCGGCTACGATTTAACAACAGCCAGGCCGTCTTGGTCTTGCTTGGCTCCACTATAAAGTTGCGAGCTTGTCTACAGTTCCCACTTTTTCTCCAGTGTTTACTTACTGTCTCATGAGCCCAATCGTTGAGATCCATGTTGACCTGCCTTCGTGTACTGCCTAAAATCGGTTCTGGTCCCTGGCTGGGTCCCTGAGATCCGAGTCGGGCGAATTCATCGGCCCTTTCGTTCCTTGGGATTCCGCTTTGACCTGGTACCCAGACCAATTTTACCTCTTTTCCTTTGTATCCTCTCTTCCTTTGTATCATTAATTTTCTTATTCGAATTGATTACCCTAATTCCCCAATAGGTATTTGGGTAAGTCTATTAGAAAAAACAAATTCTACCTGTTTATTGGTTATAGGTCAGTATAAAATAAAATCTGCCCTAGCTCCACAGTAATCAATAAGAGCCAAGAAATCTTGTCTTCACGTCTTCTTCTCTAGATAACCCGTTTTTAATTGAGAATGTGTTTTTCATAAAAGTAAAAAAAAAGGTATATATCCAGTAAATTATCCCTTAAATTATCAATTAAATTAAAGGCTAAGCATAGATAAAGAAAGAATAAGGCTAAGCAATATGGTCTGCGGTTAGTACTTGGATGGATGACCGTCCAGGGAAACTATTGAAAGCTATACATACATCGAGGTAGGTACTATACCTCGAATAGTAAAGCCCATAAAAAAATATTATATATAGGATAAAGCCGGAGGTCCCTTGTAGATGATAGAGGAGTAAAAGCAGATCCCTTCCTACAAAAAGTGGGGGTTCGGTAAAATTTACAAGTTGAGGGTTGCTCGTCTCCTGGCGTCGGTGATTAGAGTTAGTCGCGGAAATAGGCCGATGTTAAATATAACAAAACAAAAAAACTTCAGTTAATCCTTGCTAGTTTCCTTCACAGTTTTTCTATGACTCATATTGCTTCAAATCTCTCTTTCCAAAAGACACGTCAATATCGATAATAGTTATTTATTTATTTATCTATTTAAAAAACAGCTATATAGCGTATATAACCAGACCAGCTGTCAGTACTAATATTGGCGCCACCGTCGATTGGCGCCAGCTACCATAAGCCGGCAATCTGCTTCCATTTTTCGTGCGAATCTTGACTAAAAATAGTCCACACTAACTTACATTACATGTATCTATCTATCTATACGGAAGATAGATTTGAATAACTGAACCTTTACGGCACCATTTATTTGAATTGCTTCCTAGCAAAACGACAAAGGTTATAAAAATGGTTATCTAGTTTTACACACAGACACACAAGCTCAACTTGCTTGTCCCATATTGTATTACAACTTATAAGATATTGTATTGCTATGCTACCGCTACCTGCTCAACCACGATTGGTAAAAAATTGAGCTTCTGGCATTCTATACAAATATTTTTACCACTAGTTTAAAAAATATATAACTATAAAATGTAATAAAACGTTAAATGTTAATGTTAAATCAAAATAATAATATGCCGCCCCCTCTCAATACAAGATTCAGACTTTCTGGATAATTTTTGTGATTTGAATGAGGAGGGGTAGAGATATCATTATTTAATTTTTTTATAATCATGGCATTATATCTTGAACTGTACAGGGGGGTTCAAATTGGTCGGTTTTCAAGGGTTACTGCGAATCTGTCATAGATAGAGCAAATCTGACGAGTTTTCTGACTGAGGACCAAAACAGTTTAACGTTTAACATTGTTCAATAAAATGTTTTAATCTAAGAAATGAAAATGCATGTAGTAAAATTAACATAATAATATTTCATATAAAGTGATTCCATTTCACCGTATCCATAGAAGTCACAACCAAGCTAGAGAATTTCCTAAAACTTTAAATTAACTTGAATACTCATGGATCTTGCACTAAACCAGTAAACAAAATTTACAGCAAGGCTAATCGGGAAGAGTAAGAAAATGATACTCTATACCATGTAAGATAAAGGGCAAAGGGGATTCTTCAAGGGTATTGGAACGTTCCTTATAAATAAAGTTTTTTAAGTAGCTCCACAACTAAAAATCAGGTGGTGTAATATAGCAAGCTCGAGGATCCATTTGTACCTACCTAAAGTTATATAAAATAAACTATTTTTGAAATAAACACTGAAAAATAAAACTCACCAATCCATTTTTCCCGAAATACTTCATCAAGATATGTTCTAGTTTGCTGAGCATTGTGCGCAGGTGCACCATCTTGTTGAAAATATACCTATATACTGAAGTTTAGCAAGAGGGAGCATTGTCTAAATATGCTATCAAATTATTTTCCAGTATTTCTATATAAAGAGTTCCAGTAAGATTTTCATGAAAGAAATATGGTCCTATTAAATGGTTGTTAATCAAACCGCACCAGACGCTAAATCCAAATCCAGCTTGTCTATTTGTCATGGCAGTAACATGGGGATTATTTTGAGAATAGTGATGATTATTGTTTCCATTAAATATGCCATAGCTACTTATATAAGACTCATCTGTCCAAATTATATTTTCTGTAAAATTAAGGTTCTGATTGCACTCTGAATAAACCAATTACAAAATTCTCGTCGTCTATTAGAATCTGCCGGGTACAAATGATGATTTATTCTGATCTTATAGGTCCGAAATTTATGTTTTTTAAGTATTCTGAGGACCGTAGATGATGTATTAAGATTTTGTCTAACACACTGAAGAACATCATTTTCCTGCTCTTCTCGGTTATCCCTGTTGTAAATTTTGTTTCTGGGTGTAGGAATGTAAGATCCATAAGTATTCAAGTTGAATTTTAATTTTTCGAAAATTCTCAAGCTGGGTGTGGCTTCTCGGGATATCTTAAAATTTCCGCAAATCTACACAAAAAATAATAGATAAAGTATATATTTTTGGTATGCATTTTTAGCTCTCTTTACGTTTTTGAAATATAATACAGGGTGTTCCATATAAAAAAACAGAAGTTGTGGTAATTTCACGAAAACTAAAAATATTATCACATTTATTTTTATGCCATCGAATGTATGTCTAAAAAGTGCCTGTAGAATGTTCAAATCGTTTTAAGATATCTTGAAAGAGAAATGAGAAAAGGGCTTTAGCCGGCAATTTAGTCTTTCGTAAGCAATTCAAAGGAATTTTTAATTAAAAACATGTGGAGGTTAAATAGGTTAATGGTATTTGTAAATTCTTTATAACGGTTTTCTTTCGGCAATCTTTTGTTTGATATACCTAGGCGTTGTAGTTTGTAGCGTATTACACCTTTTTGAGATATTCGTGAGTTTATCGGATTTTCATGAATCTTGCAGGAAAATTTATTCTGCATTGATTTCAAAATGAAGCAGGCCATGAGAATATTGCTTTAGGAGTCTCTTCCACGTTATCTAAATAACAGTTCTCGTTCTAAAGTCAATGTTTGCAGTAAACATTAAATTAATTTGCTACCATCGTAAAATAAATACAAAAATGTCACTTACTTTTACTGGAAGAGCGGACATGGAGCTGTGAAAGATACTGTAATAAAACAGTTCATCCAGGTAAAACTTCTGCCTTGCTCTTTTCCATTCCAGATGTCGTTTATGTCCCACGTTTATAGCGCAAACTGTAGTGTTTACTCCATATCTCCAAATCGTGATGAGTTGTTCTTTACTGAGACCTGTATGACACTGAAGAGATATAATAGATCAAAATAGAAGCCCTAACCATCAGGGCTGGAATGGTAGACCCTGGAAAACTTCATTAGTTAGTGGGATAGTCTAACATCAACTGAATTAACGTACCAAGCTGACATTCGTCCCATCCTAGACAGACACTCACGCCAGGATGATTGTTAATCCATCCCTGCGAACAGGCCCTAATATACGAGTAGACAATTTAGTTAAACATTGTCCGGTGGAATGGGGAATAGAACCCACGACCTCTGGGTTAAGCGATCAGCACATTATACTTTAAGCCACCGACCCGATTATGTAAATGTTATATAAAGTAGCAATATATGTACCTATTTTTATAGTGGTTGCTGATAATAAATAACTAGTCTTTTGCAAGATAGAACGTGGCAAAATAATTGGTCAGTTTCCTATCTTGAAAATGAATATACAGGGTGACCCATTCGTCTGGGATTCCTTTATTTCTCCACTATTACCAAGTTTAGAAAAAAATATCTAATACAAAAGTTTTCAGAAATAATAAGGACTACAATTTAAAATTAGTTACAGATATACAGGGTGTTCACATCCTTCCAAACCTATAAAAATTTTCTTATTTTAAATGGAACACCCTGTATATTATTAGCTCATTGGATTCCTCATCGCAAGTGCTTTCAGTCCATATAACATTTGTTATAGCTAAACTTTATAGTTTCGAAGATATTTAATATTTTGTGTAAAAAATGACAAATGCAGACTTTGGTGAAAATAACAGTATCTTCCTTAGTTTTTACATTTCGATAATAAATATTGGTATTCGTTTAGTATAAGCCATGGCGAATATTTTGCTGTATATAAATGTTTTATAAATTATACAGGGTGTTAATAATCTCGTAGCAAAATTGGAAAACTGTAAGGGCTAATATCTCGTTTATTTTAAATGGAACACCCTGTATATTTTTAATGGATCAGATTCAGAATTGAAAACTCTATCGATCCATATTAGTATGTTATATACCCAAAGATAATAGTTTTCGAGTTATTTTGAAATTTAAAATATTTTACTCTTTGGTTACAAGTAAACATAAATTATGAGCCTAGATGCCTTGGAAAACAAAATTTATCAAGTGAATTTAAATCATAATTAAAATCATTATTTAAATCAAACTCTTGTAATATTTTTTTTTATTCAAATAAATAACTAACGTAACATGATATTTTTAAGAGTTATCAGTACAATGTAATAAAAATAAATTTTTGATTTTTTTAATATATATGAGATTTTGCTCAACCCTTCTAAAGATTAACGTATACGCTTAGACAATAACAGTCTCGTTAAATTTTATTTTATTTCATTTCAAACAGTCCACCCTGTTGCTGAATGCACAGTTCAAGTCTTGTTCGAAATGAAACTTGCACATTTCTTCTTCTTGGATATCTGGTGTAATGTTTCGGTAGCAATGTCTAATTCTTTCTTTCATATCGTCCGCTGTCAGAGACATGCTGTATACTCTATCTTTGACGTATCCCCATAGAAAAAATCCAGATATGTAAGGTCTAGACAACGCGCAGGCCAATTTACTGGACCCCCTCGACCAATCCATCTATTTGGAAAATGTCCGTTCAAAAAATTCCTTACATTAACGCTATAGTGCGCGGGGGGACCATCCTGCTGAAGCCATAGTCTTGGTAAGATATTTAAGGGAATATCATCCAATAGATAGACATTTCAAAAGGTAATTTTGTAAAAAATCTAAATATGTCTCTCTTGTAAGTGGATTTTCAAAAAAATATGGACCTATTATGTGCTCTCCTAAAATTGCTCCCCAACAATTTATACTCTCAAAAAATTTGGTTGTTTTGTTGAATAAAAATGAAAATTGCAACGATTCACATTTCCATTTTTATGAAACGTTGCTTCGTCGCTGAACATTACAAAATTTAGAAATATTTCTTCATTGTTTATTATTTCCAACATCTGTTCGCAAAATTGTAGTCGTTTTTCAAAGTAATTTGGACGTAGAGCTTGATGTAACTTAATCTTGTAGGGATGAAATTTGTTATCCTTTAAACACTTACTAACTTGTGTTTGACTAATGTCTAGGCTCATAATTTATGTTTACTTGTAACCAAAGAGTAAAATATTTTAAATTTCAAAATAACTCGAAAACTATTATCTTTGGGTATATAACATACTAATATAGATCGATAGAGTTTTCAATTCTGAATCTAGTCCATTAAAAATATACAGGGTGTTCCATTTAAAATAAACGAGATATTGGCCCTTACAGTTTTCCAATTTTGCTACGAGATTATTAACACCCTGTATAATTTATAAAACATATATATATACAGCAAAATATTCGCCATGGCTTATACTAAACGAATACCAATATTTATTATCGAAATGTAAAAACTAAGGAAGATACTGTTATTTTCACCAAAGTCTGCATTTGTCATTTTTTACACAAAATATTAAATATCTTCGAAACTATAAAGTTTAGCTATAACAAATGTTATATGGACTGAAAGCACTTGCGATGAGGAATCGAATGAGCTAATAATATACAGGGTGTTCCATTTAAAATAAGAAAATTTTTATAGGTTTGGAAGGATGCAAACACCCTGTATATCTGTAACTAATTTTAAATTGTAGCCCATATTATTTCTGAAAACTTTTGTATTAGATATTTTTTTCTAAAGTTGATAATAGTGGAGAAATAAAGGAATCCCAGACGAATGGGTCACCCTGTACATCAAATAAAACATTGTACTATGTCATGACGTTTCGGTATATTATTATTCTAAATCTTCTTCGGATTTGTAATATTCTAAATTAAATTTGGTAATTATTACGTTAAAGTTGATAGTTACAATTAGATGGTTAAAGGTTCCATCTTAAATAAATTAAATTTTACATAGAAATATAGAAAAGTAATATACATACATGTGACATGCGACTATAAGATTCGAGATTGGCTAGATCTTACATGTAGGGTCAAAGCCCAATATCGGCCTTACCCGCCGATGCGTTAGTTTTGGTAAAAAAACGTTTTTATGGAAGTGAGGTAAAGTGAAAAGGCGCACATTTTAAAAATATTTTCAAACATACAGGGTGCCCCACTAGAGTGGGACACCTTCAGTGACAAGCTGTCAGAATTGACCTGACAGCTTGAAGCTCTCTATTAGACGATATCTGATACTTTAATTTTCGATGCGCCGTTTAAGATCAATTAAAAAAAAATGTGACAATTTTTGTTGAAACACTGTAGCCTTGTTTATATAAAATATAGTTAATCAACCGCAGTAGTGACACCTTGTGGAAGAATCTAATACTACCAAGGTCGTTGAATTTGATTGGTTATTTCTATAAATGCTCGAATTTCATTGGTCAGGTGCACACATTATCCACCATGACATCTGTACGCCATCCACTCGTACTAATGCGGTTGAATAACTATATATCTCTATAAACAAGGACTGTAGTAAGTAGATATACATTAAATCGCTATGTGAGTATTAGAAGTAATTAATAAAAAAATGTCTTGCAACCGCCTAGAGCCGATTGATATAGCTAAACGATACTACCATCAAATACCGATTATTTTATACATGATGTTTTTCACAATTTAGTATATTTCCAAGGCATTTTCTCAATTTTTTCAAATGTAACACCCAATATACTTTTTATTTTATTTTTGAAATGACATATTAATTATCTATATTTTTTTGTAAATAATGTCCTATATCTAAAATCTATATTTTCCGAGATATTTATACTTTCTCGTTACAAACCGTTAAATTATTTTTACTTTTTGTTTTGATCTATTCTACCGGTTACATTTTGACTCACAGAGACAAAAAACAAATTAATACAAACAGTGTCAAATTGTTTGTTGTACGTTGTGCGTTGTATGTATTTCTTAATTCTATAAAGTGTTTATCTTCTACACATTTTCCAAGTTTCCTTACACAACTTTCTAAGTTGTCAATTATAATCCACTTGGTGACTAGTACAGTCATACTAGTGTTCAAGTCAATATGAATTTCGAAAAAACGAATTGCGATTCGACCAATAAAACTGTTTATTAACTTAGAGAGTTTATGGACAAAGATATCCTAAAGGCAACCTTCAGTTAGAAGTTTGGAAATACTTAAGGAAAAATTTGTTAGAACAAGAAATGTGAATTATGAAAAAGGAAGAAAAGGGGGACAAGCGACGAAGATCAGTTGAATGTTATTTGTTGTCAGTAACTGCAGAGCCCTCTTCCAGTTCAACCATAATATCCACAGAAACCAATGTACCTCGATCTACAGTTAGTAAAATTTTAAAGAATAACAAGTTTCATGACTACAGTATCTCCTTTCATCAACAATTGTTGTGCCCTGATTTGGAGACTAGAAGGACATTTTGCGAATGGAGGTTGGACATGGCAATGGTACATCTAACTTTTTCCAAAAAGTATTATTCCCTGATTAATCAACTTTCACTCAGAGTGGTACCCCTAACCGACATAATCTTCATCATAATGCAAGAAAAAATCCAAAAATAGTAAGCAAACCCATAATACATTTGTAGTTTTTTTGCAAAATAACTTGCCTCAGATTCTACAAAACATTACTCCAGTTCTAAGGGGAAATGTAGCTACAGCACGACGCTGCTCCAGGAAATTTTGCGCTAGATGTCAGAGGGTTCTTGAATCAAGAATTTGAAGGTACAGTAAAATCTCTATGTTCGGCCTCCTTTTAAAAGCGGTCACCTCCAAAAACGACCAGTTTTCATATTTCCGAAACCAATTATATGGGAATCCCCGTACTATGACCTTTCTAATAGCGGCACCCCCATAAAACGGTCACTGCCACTTCAAAGACTTCAAAGGCTTTTTCCTGAATTACATGATGTAAGCCTGGAAAATTATCCATGTCTTTGATACCAATAATGAAAGTGATGTGGAAGAATCTGGTAGGTACGTCAAACATTAAAGAAATGAGTGAAGTGTGTGAAGTGTGTGAAAAACCAAGAGATGTGCAAAGTTTGCTATTTTGTAATGATAAAAGTGACAGAACTTGTAAAGAATTTTAACAGAATAAGAATCTCAGGTTTTACAAACAAAAATTAAAAGCTTAAAACAAACCTCAATTGAAAAATATTTAAAAAAAATTATTGAATATGGCAGGTAATGTTTAAAATACGTACATATGAGTTTTTATTGTTTAACCTCATTTGTTTATGTACCTAGGCACACCTAATTTGTAGTGATACATACAGTGAGTCCATAAAGTCCCGCATAAATTCATAAATTCATTATTTTGAAAATCGCTCTGACTCGTCAGTTTTCCTTTCTTTTTATACTTGGTTTATATATCATGTTTTATATCTTTTTTACGAATATGGTCATATAAGGTTTTTTGGGTCTATCTCTAATAATAAGGGAGATATTCCCAAAAAGTGAATCATAAGAGCAATGTGCTAGAGAGAGAATATCGATTCGTTGCTTAGGCACACTCTTTCTCCAACACATCGCTTTATGATACACTTTTTTGGGCATATCTCCCTTATTATTAGATAATCTCTAATAGAGATAGACCCATAAAACCTTATATGGCCTAAATTCGTAAAAAAGAGTTCTTCCAAATATGTAAAACAGTACTGGGTGTTTCATTTAAAATATTAAAGTTTATCGAGCTGTCTTCATTAAGCCGCCCTGTAAAAAATTTAATATATGTAAAACGTGTAAAAAGAAAACAAAATCATCGACGGGTCCAAGCGATTTTTCAAAAACTTCACCATTTTCAAAATAATGAATTTGTGCGGGACTTTATGGGCTCACTGTATATATGTAGCTAGTTTCTTTAATGTGTATAAATTAATAAAGAAAACACATAAATAACCAACATTTTTTATTTATAACGGCCATTTTCACAATAGATTTTGGCGGCCCCTTGACCGCCTATATCGCCAGACTTGACGAAATTGGATTTTGATGGATTGATTGGATTGATATGAACATACCGGGTTTCCCATTTCATTTGACTAATAGCAATTAACATGGGCTATTACATTTCATTAAATTTTATATTCCCAGGGCACACTATGGGAAATATTGCTAACGGAATCGATAGTAGTGACTGTCAAACACTTCTGATTACCAAAATACTAACGAAATGCTTTTTTAATTAAAATAGCAATAAAAATTCGTTTTAAGTTAATAGGTGTAGTTTATATAACTGTTTTAAGAGACATCATTAAACGTCATCCGGTGGACTAGTTGGTTGAGCGGCAGTGTTTCAAACTGAACCACAAAATTTTGCAGGTTCGAATCCCGCCAGAGACAACTTTTTTTTACTTTTTCATTAATTACAAATTATTAGTGTTTACTTATTCGAATAAATATGGTTCATTGTCAGTACCTAGTTATTATTTTTGAGTCTCAATATTTGCTAATAAAAAAAAAAACTTTTGTGTTGTGCTTTTACTAATAATAGTGTACTTATCTCTGCTAATTGTTACTACATATTATACCTCAATCTGGATATTGAGTTAAACAGTTACAGAGGAACTGTCGTGAATTAGTAATAGGTTTTTTTTTTGAGGAATTTTTTTAAAATATATTCTTATTTTAAAAAAATCATAATTTTAGAATTATAGTTTTTTATTTAAAAAAAAACCTATTACTAATTCACGACAGTTCCTCTGTAAGACTGTTTAAACTCAATATCCAGATTGAGGTATAATATGTAGTAACTATTAGCAGAGATAAGTACACTATTAGTAAAAGCACAGTGCATGTAATCAATAAAAAATATGTTGCTTGTTGATTATTTATTTTATAAGATAGTAGCTTTAGCTAAAGATAAAGGAAACGAACCAATTAAAACATGTTTTATTTTTTTTTGATAAGCAAATATTGTGACTTTCAAAAATAATAACTAGGTACTGACAATGAACCATATTTATTCGAATAAGTAAACACTAATAATTTGTAATTAATGAAAAAGTAAAAAAAGTTGTCTCTGGCGGGATTCGAACTTGCAAAATTTTGCGGTTCAGTTTGAAACACTGCCGCTCAACCAACTAGTCCACCGGATGACGTTTAATAATGTTTCTAAAACGATTATATAAACTACACCTATTAACTTAAAACAAATTTTTATTGATATTTAAATTAAAAAAGCATTTTGCTTTAGTATTTTGGTAATCAGGAGTGTTTGACAGTCAGTACAATCGATTCCGTTAGCAATATTTCTCATAGTGTGCCCTGGGAATACAAAATTCAATGAAATGTAATAGCCCATGTTAATTGCCATTAGTCAAATGAAATGGGAAACCTGGTATATGGGGGCACATAAACACATTGTGTACCAAACCCCTCCAACTACTGCAGAAATATAAGAAATATAATGCAACGCATAATACATGCTTTTGGAAATATTTCCGTTAAGTCATTACAAGAAGTAGGTAAATAGATCTCTTCTGGCAAGACTGCAAGTGTGTTCTGATCAGAATGGAGAACACTTTGGACAATTATTTGTTTATTTGTTGTAGATACTTCAATACCTCAGCTGAAACAAAATACTTTTTCGTAGTTTTTACACATTAGAAGTTAATTATTAGTACTATAAAACAAAAACCGGTTTGTAGTGAAAAAGTATAAATTTCCCGGAAAATATCGATTTTATATATATGAAATTAATTCAAAAATAAAATAATATACTGGATGTTACATTTGAAAAAATTGAGAAAATGCACCTTCAAAGATACTGAATTGGAGCTTATGTGGAAAACATCCTGTACTTATAAAATAATCGGTATTTGATGGTAGTACGTTTGGCTACATCAATCGACTATATGGTTGTAAAATATTTTTTCTAAATTACATATTTCTAATACTCACACAGTGATTTAATTTATACTACTGTGTTTCAAACGAAACACAGTGCGCTTTTTTTTTAATTAGTCGTAAACGTCGCATCGAAAATTAAAAATCGGGTATCGTTTAATAGAGAATTTCAAGCTGTATTTAAAAATCAATAAATATAGAGAGCAATCTATTTAAAAAATAATCCTTGAAGGTGTCCCGGTCTAGTGGGCCACTATGTATATTTCAAAATATTTTTAAAATGTGCGCCTTTTTACATTACATCACTTCCATAAAAACGTGTTTTGCCAAAACCCTGCAATAGTGCCGATATTGAAGCTTGACGTACTAATGAGCAACCCTGTATTTCTGCAATTAGTGATAAATAAACACAGTTAAGATTATATTTGGATTTGTAATTAAAATAAATACTTAGTTCGAACCTCTTTTCTGTGACCTTTTTCAGTGTTGTATAGTATAGCATAGGTAATGTAAAATTCCTGTAGTTAGTAAGCTGATAGAGGTAAAGGTTTTTAATGAAAGGAGCGCCTGCGTGGATCGGTCTGTTGCTCATGTCGAACGAGTTGAACTAGTTGGATATTTGAGTTGAGTTCGAGTAGCGGGTTGGGTCTGTCAGCATCAGTTCGTTTAGTGATAGTTACTGCGATATCAGCTCGGTGTAGAAATTTCGTAAGTTCATTAAACAAGTACTTGAGTGCCTAATGCCCAATTAGACGAACGAGTGAGAAAACAGTCAGATAAATTAGATAAGATCTGTGAAAGTGTAAACATGCCAAAGGGATTTTTCTAGGTGAATTCTACCTGAAAAGGTATGTAAATTATGTTTATTTTCTTTCACAGCACACAGCTAAGGTATGCTGTCAGCGTTTGACATCTGAGCTACCGGGTATCGTACGTATTATAGGTACTAGTATTTATATCTCTGACAGATTTTAGTGAATATGAAACACATGGTATTAAAATTGTTATCTAGTTTTAATTAATTACTGAGTGCAATTATTTATATAATGTAATACATGAATCCTGCAAGGTCAAATAACATTTTGCTATTACAAAACGTCAGAAATACAAAATACAGGAAATTATCTAGTTTTGCAATAGGTCTGCGTTTAATCAATTAATGTTACGTAAATGGAATGTTTGGGCTCATTTTCCTATACCCACCTAGATTTTTGTAAACAGACAGTGATGTATTTTAATTTTATTAACTTTTACTTACCTAGATGTTATAATACGTAAGGTACTTACCTAATTAGCTATAATTTGTATATTCAAAATTATGCAAATGCACCAACTGCACCTAGCCCCATAATTAAAGTTGAAATGTTCAAATATTTTTATTCATCAATAAAATAAATCAAAGTACCTCATACAATCTCGAAATCTGATATCCATTGGATATGGAAAACTTCAGAATGAAGATAAAATACAATTGGCTTTGCATTGAACTTTTGTCTATCTTGCGAAATACACACATTCTTTTATTTGAAACTATTCAGGATATTTATCTTTTATACGTAAATACAGAAATTTAATCCCATATCAGATATAGTTATTCAATTATTAAAACTGTATGATCAGTGATCAGTAATTGTCATGCTAACAAGTAGACTTCTTGGTAGGCTTTAAACATTTTTTTAAATTTTATTATGGGAGCACTGGAGACACCAAGTACTACTATCACTATGTAGGTACCTACTTATGTTCTTCACTTTGTAACTATTTTTAGAAAATTTAGGAAAAGATTAAATATGCCTTATTTAGTTCTCACGGTACCTGGAAATGATATCTGACGCTTCACCTTCTGGTTTTCTTCAACTACAATTTGTGACCTGACAAAATGTTAAACGGCAGTTCTTAACGTAGAGTAGATAATATTACCTCAGTCCATAGGAGCTTTCTTAGTTTCTTTCAGAGAAAATACGAATAGTTCATACATTTTTTAACATAAGAATTTACATTTACACCACGAATGGTTGCCCACTAAAATTGACTATAGATTTAAAGAAAAGGAATAGGTGCATCTATGTCTGCAAATATACTCTTATTAGAAGAGAAACGTATACGTATATAGATACAGGGTGTCTTTATTTTATTCTTAAATTCAGACAAGTAAAATACGTATTCAATTTTAATTACTTATTGGGAGTTTCAAAGTTGGTCAAATTGGGTACCGTATTTTTTGTTCAGTATTCGCTTGACGTGATTTTTTCTTTTACGGCCTGAAAACAAAATGTCAATTATAACTGGAATGCGGCTTGCACTTGGATCAATTACTTAATCAAATTGGATTAAAAACTGACAATATTAATTAGTCTTTGAAAACAAGAGCCAACTTATATTGAAATGACAAACGCTGATGAAATCAGTTTTACCGATTTCAAAATTCATTTTGAATTACCTATGATTTAATTTCATAATTATGTCTGCTCAGAATCAACACAGTGAAACATAATTTTCAGTATTTTCATTAGGACTTGATACAGAATTTGTATTATTCAACTTCATTAACATGATTTTAATTGCTAGCTTGATCAATTTTGATCCTATATGTAGTCATGATGATAAGTACATCTATATTTTTCTTCTAGAAACTAGTTAGAACTACTGTTACATACATTTAATGGACACCCTGTATAAAACTATGCAATAAAATAATGATATCTATTGTGCAGAATGCTGTTGATATTTAAAAGGTAAGAAAAGAACATTGACCCTGTAAGTAAGGTATTCTCTGAAAGGAGTCGTCTCGTGTTATTATTAAAATTATCTACAACATACGAACATACTAATCATTCCAAACATACACACTTGTTTCCCTGAACAATGTCACTCATTGTGTTGGATTCTTATTTTTTATTAGTTGGTAACTCTTCAGAGCAAGAGCTTAATTCATGTAATTAGGATTTTCCAATTGCAAATACTTGAGGAATAGTTCCAACAATACAAACCATACATTGCGTAAATTAACACTTTAAAACATTTACCTAGTAGTTTTCTGCATATTATTTTATTTACAATTTTGATTCGGCAAACTAACAGAATATGAGTAGTACAGAGGATAGTGGTAAAAAGGTTTTAAATTTTGTTTTGGGCTATGTAAAAATAATATATACTTAAAACAAGAATCCAAGCTATACATGAACCAGCAAGGGCCAAAAACATTTATTTCCTAATTATCTAATCACAGTAAATCACACTAGTGTTAGCTATGCTGAGGTACATCACATCAAAATTATATACAGTGTAGTTGTAAAGTAAAGGAATAAATTCAATATCTCCTAAACCACAATTTTTTTTAAAAATCGCTCGGACACGTCGATTTTGCTTTATTTTTACACTTCTTTTACAAATATTAATTTTTTTACAGGGCGACTCAATGAAGCTACATCGATATAAACTTTAGTATTTTAAATGGAACACCCAGTATTGTTTTGCATATTTTGAAAGAATTCTTTGTTACGAATATGGTCATATAAGGTTTTTTATGGGTCTATCTCTAATAATAAGAGAGATATGCCCAAAAAAGTGTCATAAGAGCGATGTGCTAGAAAGAGAATATAGATTCGTTGCTATGCGCAGTCTTTCTCCAACAAATCGCTCTTATGGCACGCACTTTTTTGGGCATATCTCCTTTATTATTAGAGATAGACCCATAAAACCTTATATGACCGTATTCGTAACAAAGAGTTCTTTCAAAATATGTAAAACAATACTGGGTGTTCCATTTAAAATATTAAAGTTTATAAAGATGTAGCTTCATTGAGTCGCCCTGTAAAAAATGTAATATTTGTAAAACAAGTGTAAAAATAAAGGATTCTTTATGATTATGATTTATGTGGCTTGGATTCTGATTTCGAGTTTAGATAGTATTTCATTCATTTTTTTTTTAATATTTTTCAATATTCAATATTTTTGTTCAATACATATATCCCATCCAGAAATATTAAAATTAACGTTGTATCTGATTGGATTTTTAAATAATGTTAAGGGATTTATTTAAAACTAAAAAAAATTAAACAAATAACATGATTATTATACAAACCTGAATATTACAAACCTGTTTTCCATAAATAAACCATTACTTATTCTTATTAACAATCATATTCGATTTTGCATTTTGTGTTGTTTGAAATGATATTTATTTGTAGATATTTGCTGACAATAAAACAAGTGTTTATATATTGATATATGTTAGATAAAAAATGTTGAATCTTAACACTTATTATATTACCTTGGGTTGTCACCAAATGTAACAATCAATCAATCACTATGATGATCTGTAGATTTAAAAGGATTTGCTTTAAAACCACTTGAAGATATAATATAACATATAACATTAGATAAAAATATTTGGTTGCATTTCAAAATCAAGGTATTGTAACGTCAGCAGCTCAGGCTACATCTGAGTACAGAAAATGATTTGGTTATGCATCATAATATTTTGGTGAAGATACCTATTTTGTGTTGGCGCACGTAGGTCTAAGTGTGGGCTGTATCAAATTAACGGATATATTTTTTATTCCTCCAGAATGCTTGGTACCTTGAGTTTTGCTCAACCAATTTCTGTTCACTAATATCACCGAACATAAACAAAGACTTTGTTTATGTTCGGTGCTAATATATACTGAAAAATGTAAGGAATAGAGTAAGTAGCATTTCACCTGACCAGGACGGATGGCCCCTTAGCGGCCGTCGAAGGCCATTAATCGCCCTTTAAGACAAAACGAAAGTTAAAATTGTAGCCGAAGGCACAAGGGAATGTATGTAATGGAGTAGGGTTTTATCGCGAAATGGCGATTCGTAAACTGTCATGGAAGGGGATGAAATTACTCTAAAATTAAAAAAATATTATGTTCACTACATTTCTGACGCTTTCATGACATATTTCGTTTTATCATATTAAAATTGTAATTTTAAGTTTATTTCATACTGTATCGCTATGTATGTCTAATAGGCTTGAACATTTTGTTCTGTCAATCGATCTAAAAAGAACTAGCGCCTAGTTTCCGACCGAGCTTCCAACTAAAGCTGCTCGCTCACTAAGACGGCGCGGCGCGGCGCGGTGCGGTGCTTCGCGGCGCGTCGTTTCGAGGTTGCGCGCTCACTAGGCGGCGCGGCGCGGCGCGTGGACGTTAGTTACTGTCGAAACTGCACAATATCAAATACCTAGTAGTTCTTCCGATGAAGATTTTTTCGTTTTCTCTGCCTTGCTAAGTGTTGAAGAACAGGGAAAAAAATCAAAAAAGTCTTGTTGGGTATACTGTTGTTTGGGATACTCTTGAATAAGTAAAATTACTTGCTTTGCGTTCATTTTCACAACCTGAAAATACTTATTTTTTAATATGTAAGTATGCATTTCAAAATGTAAGTACATACAATATATAAGTACAATATTTATACTAATTTACATACGTACGTATGAGAATACCCAAACTACGTTTGTCAAAACAAATTAACAGCACGTGGTTCTCTAGTCGGATGGAAAGACAAAACAGATTGTCATGTTATCACATGGTGGATAATCTCTGAACGTGACCGGAGGGTTCCGAAGTGTCCGAAGATGAATTTTTGCCGCCTCCACGCGCCGCGTGGATGTTCCAGAGAAGACAAGAGCGGCTTCGCCTCTCGCTGCACCGCGCCGCTTCGCGTATGTAAGCGGGCTCCCATTTGAATACATTCAAACTTCTCTAGAGAAAAAAATCGCACCGCACAGGGCCGCGCCGCGCCGCCTAAGTGAGCGAGCAGCTTAATTCATTCTGTTTCTGTTTACCATAAAATTACTTCATACTTTTTTTACCGAAATGAAAAAACATTTTCTAAGCAAGTTATATCTGTGAAAAATAATTTTGAGAACTGTGGCATGTGTGAAAAAATTAAATAAGACTCCCACTAGGAAATTTAGTTAAAATCATAATTTTTAAATCTAAATTAAATTAAGATGTATACTTTCGACCTGTTTAATTTGGGACACTATTTATGTTTGCTTTCCGATATAAAATATTAGCACCTGGATTAACACGCTCGAATGTAGGTAGCATAGTTCACTGAACTTTTGATGTGATATTGATGTGCGGATAGGGAAAGTTTTTTTAACTTTTTTTTTATATTAACTGACGTACCATTCATATGTCACAACGGTGGCCATAATAAAATCATGTGAGTATGGAAACTTAAAACGCAGTAAAATGCATAGGTAATTAACGAGGTAATTAACTTATACATATACACACCTCAGCCCTCAGCCGATGACTAGTACGGCTGGAAATAGGACATAATGTTGACCTCTGTCTGGTTTGATATGACACTCTCTCTGTTGCTAATATCTCCTTTTCTGGTTTTACATTTTGGTATTTGCTTTTAGAAAAATACGGTTCTGAGCCTAACATTAGCCCGAGTAAATTTGACTGACGTTCCCCGTGCAGGGAGGCTGAATGATTAAACATTACCACAATTATGGAGTGCGGGTCAAAATTCACTACAGAATTAACATTACATAATAGTAGCATATTGTACAAATTGTTTAGGGGGTCATTGACCAAATGACCTAATGGAGAAGCCACCACTGGTCCACTGACGTTACTGTACGGATTCCTCTACCGACACAGAATCGATATATGTTTGAATAGACCTTTATTGATTTGAGTGTTGAACATACAAGAAATATTTAATTTAATTCCTTCAGTTGCAGGAATAATTTAGTGCTCTTCTAAATATAACCTAATTTACAATTAGCATGTAGATATTACGATTGTCATGAAATTATAATTGCAATTGACGATTACCTAAGTAATTGTCTAATTGCTTCAGGTAGGTACCTACAATTATTTCAATAATTAGTGTAATTGAAAAAGTAATTTTAATCATACTCAGTCAATTACAATTAACTTGTTTTACTTAATTTAATTTTTAATACAAACTTTTCAGATATTTGGGCATTACCTGAAGTAATGCCCAAAACATTTATAAAAATAGGGGATATCATCGGATTAGTATGAAATTCAAATTTACCGCTGTTAAGGACGTTGAAATTAAACAAGTGATCAAATCTACAAAGATAAATAAAACTTCAGAAAATCGATGTAATTAATTTAGTGTAAAATACTAAGACCCAGTTAATTTAATTATTTGAATTTGGTGCTGATTGATGAACAATCTGAAAAATATGTAAGAAACTGTAAATAATAATTTATTGATATTTAAATACTGAACTAATTTACATTAATAAATTTATTTGTTATATGTCATGCGACCATCACTGCTTTAAAACAAAATTAAGTAGTCACTTAACATTTTGGGATACAGGATTACTATTATTCATGTAATTGTAATTATTTATGATTAGTTATAATTACAATTACCTAGTAGGCTACAATTACAATTATTACATTCAATATTAACAATCACAATGTAATTGTATCACAAACTACAATGGGGTATTACAGCGTAGTTGAATTAGGCAATTTTATTGTTATTATTTAGTTCATGTTTACTATAGGGAGCTGTTAAATTGTATTTTTTTCAATTACATTCATAATATGGCCAGAAAGAGAAGAAAAAATATAATGCAGTTTTTCAAATACTACAAATCGCGCCTTTTGAATGACGTCACGGACTTGTTATCTGCGCATGTCCGGAAGTTCCGAACGGAAATCGGCAAATCGGCTGTGGTCCGTGTTCATACTGTTCATATTCATAACATAATCTCTCGTCTCGTCCTTCTCTTCTTGTTGGGTTTTTCCGAGGGTTTTTCGGTATTGTAAGAAATAGCTTGTCTGGATGATCACTATTATTATTATTACAAGGTGGCACAATACACATTTTAAATACCATTTTTGCTCTTTTTGCTCAATGAAATTTACATTTATTGTTTACATCAAAACACTCGCGAACGAAAAAGTTATTTTTCAGGTCAAGTAGGATGAGCCACAGAACATTAGGATGAGCGGTAGCTGGTGACAAAGAGAGAAGTATAATTTTGTCTTTGTCATCCTTTCAAGTCCGTGACGTCATTTGAGCGCAAAGTTTAAACTTCTTTCTTAAAAGCTTCAAACTTCAATATATTTTTTTTCATGTAAATTTCAATATATTAATTTTAAAAAAATATTTACAAGGCATATTTCAACATTCTCTATCCAATACTATTTTTTTTTAAATTCACTGTAAAGACCCATTGTAGTTACCTTGTAAAATAACTAGTTTCAATTAATTTTTTTTTTGACACCACCACCACCACCACCACCACCACCACCACCACCATTACACCACCTGTAAAATAATAAAAACAGAAAACCAGAAATATTATAATAAATGAGAAATATGAAAGGTTATGCAGAATTTAAACTATGTACTTACTTGTTTTCATACCCAACTATTTTTATCAAAATTAAAACACTGTAAATTAAAAGCGAATTTTTCTTTTATTTGCGAAAACGCGGTTCCCTTGTATAATAAAAAATAATTATTATAATCAATAATGTCCAATAATTTGGGATATTTCAAGTTGTTGATTTTGGTAAAAAAAATATAGAAAACCTGTTATTATATTATGTGGAGAAAGCTAGGTTTAAGTATCTCTCTCAATCATTGACAAAACATAGTTTTTGCAAGATTATGAATTACATCATAGACTTCGAATTAAAATAAAATATTCTTTGAAAGCTGCAAAATGTGACAATATTATAATGCAATAATGTTTATTTAATATATAATATACAAATCAAAATTTGTAACACTCAAATGTAGTGTATCTAAATATCTCTGAACACCCCCTGTAGAACTCGGATCTGTATCATATTTACATCTAAATTAGTATTAGTTATAATCGAGTTTATAATACTATAAAATAGGGACAGAGATTTTATGTCATAAATATTTGTTTCATTTTGTGTACATAAAAATATGCTAACTTAAATCCATCGGATCAATTTTTTAGGTTATCTTTGGCTAAAACCGTGTTGGGAAACTATTTTATATAATGAAAAAAAAAAGTATTTTTTATTTTTAAAAGTTTAGCGTTATATAATACCTTATTGGTGCTTCTGATATTTTAATCATATATTATTTTCTTAATATGGACACCTATTTTAAATATTTAATTAAGTTATTTTATTTAATTAATATATAAATAAGAATAAATTAAATATTTTCCATTCTTACAAAATAAATTGTGTATCTTTGACCATAAAATATACCTAAGAAACATTAATGTAACCATACATAATTTGTATGTCAAAGCTACGTAATGCGGATGCTATGCGATGGGCAAATCCCACTGAATGACACCAAAAAATTAGGTTTCATTCTAAAAAAATTTTAATCAAATCTTATTTTTAACAAAAACATTTAGAAAAATGCCCATATTTAGAAAATTTAGTTAATCCTAAGGCTAAAAATATTACTGGGGCAACCCTCGGGTAATCTGAAAAAATATGTACCTTTAAAGCTATTTGTCGAGCTAGTTTTTATTTGAATTTTTAACATATTATAACATTACCACAGATTAAATTAATATTATAATACATCCTACGGAAGGACAAGAAAAAATCAAACAAAACATAGTTTGCCTTTAGGTTCACTCTCGTGTTAACTTCAAAATTACATATTTTCTGACCATTACTATTACGGTATTTTGTTTATATTTCGAATCGATGTATTGGCATTGGCATGCCTATACAAATACAGGAACCCTTAAATTTTTAGAACGAGGTTTGTAGATAATAAATAATTGTATGCCAATATAAATAATATGGTGACAATTTTAGGGAGAAATGATATCTATTTACATTTAAATTAAGTTTAATACTTAGACAAAAGGGTACAGACATAATCAGCAATTTCTTTTGAACCGCTGTAGGCACCCCAGTATAGATTTTCATCTTCGTCTGTTTCAATAAAAAAGAGAGATAACCGATAGCAATACATACCTGGGTAGTCTGAGGTATGTCAAAAGAAATTGCTAAATATGTCTGCAATCCACTTTTCTAGATTCTCTTTTCCCCCAGTAAGTTCAGTTCTTTGTTCATTAGAAAAGAGGAATATTTCATATTTTATTATTGTATATGAAATATACGATTTAATATAAAACTGATACGACTTGCTGACTTATTGTTGGTTGCAAAATAATTTCCTAATGTGTTATTTTGTAAAACTGCGACAATAAAAGCAACATGTACAGTGCAAGTGTGAAATACTAAGTACTAACTTGAGAAACACTAAACAGAGTTTGCATCTAAATATTGATAGTGACATGTTTGCTGCTATAAAGGTTTTGTTAATGAGATTAGATAAAATGTGATCATGTTTATGTTAAATCTGTCGCAATATTGTAATAAATTTCACCAGTTTTATGTTAAAACTTCATTTTTATTTGGTAAAGAAATTTCAAATGTAAATATTATAAAACACTTAACGAAATGATGTTTTTATAATTTCGTGTATATTACAAAATCAAACAAAGAGAACTGAAAGTGCTCGTTCACTGTGAATGCATTTTATTGCGCACTTAACATAAAATTATAATCAAAATATAATGTCAAAAGTATATTTACTTTAAACGATTCTGACGAAACTTGAATGCAACATGCCTAGCTGTAAATTAGTTAAAAAATGTTGGAAAAGTAACGATATGATAAAAAAGGAAATTAGGAATCTCAGAAGATCTGCAGTGTTTTTAGTGTTACTACTATAAGAGAACATTGTAAAATATGAAATGTGACGTGGTGATTTAAATTTAGTAGATCCTTGAACACATTAATATTTTCAGTTTTAACTTTAACTATAAATATAACAGAACTATAACAATATAATATAATAACATACCTATCTATTTTGGTACCCAAATAAATGATAGGTACTCATTCTATTAGTCTGATTAGAAATGTATGTACTTATTCCTTTGCCTTTAAATATAACGTTCTTGATGAATAAACAATTCAGTTATGTAGACAATAAGGTAAGCGATATTTAGGCTTTATTTATTTCTAAGCATGCGCATTTATGCTTTTTAATAAGGAAACCCTTAATAAGGTTAGTGCTTGACCTTAATTCTCCAAGTTTAGGGTACGGTGTTATGATCATTTACCTGGTATCTCCTTTATTCAAGCTTTCGAAGCCATTTATTACTCCTTCAGGAATACTAGAAATTCATTTACATTCAATAAAGCATGGTAGGTACCAAAAAAAGTAGAGGTTAAATAAAAGCAATTGACAATGATTATTACAAAACCACATCAATACACAAAAAATAATAATTCTCAATAATATGAAACACACTAACATATTGAAAAATATTTAAATAACCAATGATTATAAAAATAATAACGATTAATAATTAAAACATTCAAATTACAACATACCATGTGCTGCTTTTTCATAAAATAAAAAGCAACAGGTTGGGTAACCCAATTGAACAGTAAAAATATAGAAAATAATAAATTTACCATGTATCACGGAAAAAGATTTGACTGCTAACTTAATTGTAACAAAAACTAAATGGAACTAGATGAAAAGGGTCAATGGTAGAAGGCTAGGTAGAAGAAAGGTAGATGACTAGGTCACTAAACAAAGATATCAACATTAAAATGAATGAGTGGGAAATTTAAATTATCTTCAAATCTCGAGAAAAAGAAAAAAGACTCATCATTAACTGTAAGGAAGGGGGTGTTTTTTTCTCTTTGTCTTGAGACTTGAGGATAATTTAAATTTCCCACTCATTCATTTTAATGTTGATATTTGTTGATGTGTTGCTTTGTTTAGTGACCTTTTCATCTAGTTCCATTTAGTTTTTGTTACAATTAAGTTGGTAGTCATACCTTTTTCCGTGATGCATATAAAATTTATTATTTTCTATGCTTTTACTGTTTAATTGGGTTAACCAACCTGTTGCTTTTTATTTTCTGAAAAAGCAGCACATGGTTTGTTGTAATTTGAATATGTTTCAATTATTAATTATTTCTTAATATGTAGTGTTTGATATTATTGACAACGATTATTATTTTTTGTATAGTGATGTAGTTTTGTAATGATTTAGTCAACTGCTTTTATTTAACCTGTACTTTTAATAAGTACAATGTTTTATTGAATGTTTATTATTGGTAATTAAATTAATTTGTAGTATTTCTGAAGAAGGAGCAATGAATGGCTTCGAAAGCTTGAATTTGGACAAAAGAGTACTCTTATTTTCTGCCTTGTTTGACTCCAATCCCGTTGAATTAGTTCTTTGTTTTAACTTAACCAGTCAGGTTAATAGAATTGTGTACCTGTGTATTGTATATTTTCATATCTAATGCATTTGAAGCAAGAGAAGCATAATAATTTGCTAAACATTATACCAGCTTCTTCCACTTGATGATTGTATTGTAACTGTTGACACTTTAAAAAAGTGCAAATTATGTAAAATCTCTAGGCATCTGTCCTCATTTCCAGATTTCCTATTACGCAAATTATAAATAAAAATTAACTATTATAGCATTTTTGAGTTCTATGTGATTATGAAATAAATATAGGTTGATTATAATCGTTTAGTCATTTCCATAAAATATATGCTTGCGACATATACAAAATAGGTACCTACATAAAAATTACATCGGTTAAATTTAAATATTTTAAACTTTTGTGATAATTTCAAAAGTTTTATCAATAAATATAACAATATCGGTCACATAATTTTGTTTATAATTTTTTACGTACTATTTTACTTATAAGAGCAATATTGATTAACAATACTTATTCCTTATTTAAAACAAATATAAAGTCTCACATATATTATGCTCTCTCCCTACCAGGTATTATAACTGCTTGATTTTTTGACGTATACAAAATAATGGTAAGAACAAAAGTTCTAGATAGCTTTTGTATTTTTAAATATAGCTGGAGACAATAGAGAATTTTATAGAGGACATGTCATTACCTTTTTGCGATTTTTGCTATTGAATCAATGATATTAAATCATAAAGATAAAGCTTATATAGGTATGGAAACTTGCAACAACCTGCCTCTGTATTAATTAAAGTTTCAGCCTGATTAAGGTATCACATTCTCAATTTACTTCCCAACTACTCGAAATATGTTGAATTTTATAACTACTTTTTACATAGTATAGAGTATGTTACAAGATAAATCTGGAGAATGTATTTAATTTTAATAAGATTATCTTCATCGAAAACAATGCCTTATCTTATAAACCCGAAGATAAATTTATATTAATTTGTATTAGATGCGATGAAATCATCTTTTGTTTGAAAATTTCCATTACCCAATGTATCTTTCTAAAGATACAGGGTGATTCAGTTTTAAATGAACCAACTGAGCATGCATGAGAAAACCTAAAAATAATATCGGTTTTAAAGTTTAACTGAGTTCGGCTATTCCGTTCTTTTAACTCTATTCACTCCTAATGATCTTCTGTTAACTACTTATGGTCTTTATTAGCCGTTTGGGTATCACAATTTCGAGTATTCCGGAACGGCTAAAGATCATAAGGAGTGAATAGAGTTTAAAGAGCGGAATAGCCGAACTTAGCTATAATATTTAGGTGCTTTATGATAAGGATGTTGAAGTGTTTTGGATTTTTTTTATTGGTACAATAAAATTGGGCTATTTGTGCAACTGTATTTGTTTTCACATCTACTATAAAACGTTTTGAAATCAAACATCATTGACAAATAGAGGCGGAATTATGGGTACCAATAATTTATTAAAAAAAGTTGTACACCTAATACTAAAACTGAAAATTATAAATATAGAATTTACCTTTTTCTGTAAGATAAAGTTTTACCGTTCCTGAGAGTTTGTTCGTTTAAAACTGCGTCACCTGTATATTGTTGGTTTTTATGATATTAAAAGATTATATCTTTCTTAACAAACACGCTTAGGCGGCTGCAAGCAAACCATAAACCTACTCAGCGTTCTTACGCTGCTTTGGTATATGGTTCTTATTGACTGATGATAGTACTGATAACGGTAAGTTTTGGACAGTTGGTGTTAAAATCATCATTCGAATGATCTGTCTATGCTTGAATCATAAAGTGGAACTACTGCTGCATGTGCTAACGGCAAAATCTCTTAATTTTTAAATAAGTGTATATAGGGTGGATTATGTATTCTTGGCTGTTCTGTGCGGCGAATCCGGTTAAAGCTTAATTCTCATTATTTGTCAACCAAACGGTCAGATCACGGTTAGGTCAGAATTCAGCATTCAGACATGCCGATTCCCAGACGATCACGGCATGATCAAGTTAAGAGACATCTATTTTAATTTGACCGTCCCTCTTTTTTTTACATTGGACTGGATTGGCAAATTTTATCGTTTTTAAATTATTTTTTATCTTTCTTTTTCCTTCTTGTCTAAAATAATTGCAATGTTAATTTAGAGGGCCATTGAAAACATAGTGTACATGTACAAATTTAAAAATTATAAGACTTTAGTAAACTAATTAAAAGGGAATGGAGATAAAGGGATTGGACTAGGAGTTCTCCTAATTTCCTGGCAAAATATGTACTACTGCAAATATAAAATTATTAACAATCCAAATGGCGAGAATTTACAATTTTTTGGCACAGATTTGTATAAAAATAGGATTACTCCTAGAGTAGATCATCATTAATTGATTTGTAGAATTTGACCACACAAAATGCTATAATAATGGAGTTTAAAACTTTTGCAATAAAATTGACATTTACCTTCCAAATCCTCCATTTTCAATAAAGAATAAAACAAACATTTTACCATAGACTTAATAAGAGGAGACCTCACGGTTCATTCATAAATAACCTTTTGTTTTGTATCAATCATTGGCAATGTGTATGACAAAGAATACCGAGAGAAAGAACGGCAAAATTCCGACTCCGTGCAACGTTGCAAAAGTTTTGGGAGAACTTGCTTCCGACACCAAAGGCGTACTGTTTTTGGAAGGGTTGGGTATGATAATAAAACATCAAAAAAGGAATTTTAAGAAAATTAGTACTATACATTGCAACAGCAAAAGCTTGTGAGATTAGAAATTAAATTAGTATCGGAGTTTTAATGTAGGGAATATTAATTGAAACTTGAACACTTAAAATTCTGAATTAAGTAAAGGTGGTACACCTACTACATTACAAAAACTTATATATACAGTAGTGTAAAAAAATATTTTTCAGTTTTTCAAAGATACCCAAACTCTGTATACAGGGTTCAATTACATTTAAAAGTGAAATATAATTTAAAATAAGAAAGATGTACATGGTGTTAGTTTTTAATTCAACTTTTTGTTTCAAGTTATTTGACTTACTGTTTTCAAAATAACTCTTTAAAAGCCTGATAATGGTGATTTTCTCTTAGATTAGTATAAAGGATACCTTTAAAAATTACCTTGGTTACGCAACTGATTTTAATTTTTGTGTGCAAACGTTGCATGTTGGCTTCACACTTACCAAACATTATAGGTTTTTTAATTTGTTATGCAGCAAAGTGCTGAATGATGCCTTAGCTTCTTGCTTGGATTCTTGTTTTGATCGTATTTAAGTATGTGTGTAGGTAACTCCAAAAACTAACACATCAGCCATATTTTAAAAAATAACAAAAGCAATTCCATAATATAATATAGTATATATATACTATATTCCGTAAAATGATAAGGAAGCCAGCCAGCACGCCCCTGAAAATCCGTAAATATGGCGTGACAAATATAGCGACCGAATAACCAAACAAAACTTGGCAAAATTTACCTGTGGAAAGACAGTTTTGAATATAAAGAATTAATTTTTCCATACACTTGACACTGACGCACCATTTTCTGAAGAATAGTAATAAAATCCTTACGAAAAACACTGAAAAATTCACAAAAGCAAAATTCCGACTGCCAGCAACACCGCACAAAAGAAATACTATAAAATACTACGATTCACGTGCATCAATGGACATGCGGATTGGAGTAGGGAGCAATGATGCCTGTTCATTCCATTTTTGCGTTATGAAGTTAGTTTTTATCGCAACGTTTTTAACAAAATATGATTTATCTACTTCACTAGGAAACGGGAAAATATTTTTATGTAATATTTTAACCTTAACCCATAATCATGGTAGTTTAAATGTGAAAATATAAATTACACAATTGACAGTTTGGCAACAGTTTTTCGTACAATCATAAAGTAGACCTTGCAGTTGACCATGCAGTAGATCATGCATTTTACTATTCCGATTAGGCACACAACTCTGAACGATGCAACATAGGTTCGAAAGAATGAAGGAGGTGCAAAAAGCTTTAATAGTCACTTTCTCTTGACTTGATCGTGGCATGACCAGCTAATGTGAAAAGACCTTTAGACTACAGTCAAACAGCTCAGAAGAATACATGATTCATCTGATACTGGGCGATCTGAATTAATAGCGCATCCTTGATAACATTCTTACTGAAGTTTCAATGACTAGGAACTATGATTAATATTTTGAATTCTAAGTTGAATGTACTGTTTTCATAGTTAGCGCTGTTCTTATTTTAATTCTTACACGTCAGCTGTTTTTGTAGTTTTAAATATGTTATTAACTTCAAGTTAGTTTAGATTCATGTTAAAATTAATGAAGTAAGTTTTGACTATATAAATAAAAAATCTTAACGTAGATTTAAGAGCAATTTAAGTATAAGCAGTTATATTTTGCCTTCCTCGGTCCCGACGGGACTCTCCATCATTGTAGGCTAATCTAAAGGGATAAATCGGAAAACATAAGATAGATAATCGGTATTAGCAGTAGATTAGGTGGTAGTAAAGTAGAAGAGTAGATAGTAGTAAATTATCGTGATGATTCTAATTTGGAAATTGTGTAGAAAGAGACCTCAAGACCAAAACGAAAACATGTCACCAAGCCAACTTATTGTTATGAGATTATTATTGTTAGTATACTGATATGATGGGTCTTGACCAATTTTGTATGCATTTACGGAATCTATGTATATGTACGGATCAGTGTTGTCGACTTAAGATTGCTGATCTGCATCAACTACTTACAAGCTCTGAACTTATGGAAATAAGGAAGATACTTCTTATCAATTTTGTAAATCTGGTTTTGAGTATCTGTGAACTGGAACTGGCTCAGTTTTGGTGGAAATGCATCTTTAGGCTGCGTTCGTGTATTGTTTAAAATTCCTTTCCGATGCCATGCAGACGGCGGAGCATCATTGATGGTTATTTTGGGCACTGTACATGTATTTGCGATACGCTTTTTAGTAAGAGCCTATTTTAGCGCCCTCACTTAGACAATATCATCCTTTTTATTACTCATGTTTATATTATTAGACTGCGGCGCTAAATATAATAACACGATGAGGTGTTCAACTGTTCAATGCTGAGTGTATATAAAAAGACCAAGTGAGTTTCCTGTTTATAAGCCTTTTCGTGATATTCTGGTCTAGAATGTCACAATATAGTTTGCAGTTTTTATTAGACGTAAATTTGTAAACCTTCCCATTGAATCGCAGAAATTTTCGCTAAACCTCATTCACGTTAAGTTTAAAGTGACGTCATTTTCAGTCATTAATTGTTTTCAATATTCGATAAACAAATGACCAATAAATTAGCATAGTATTTGCCACTTACAAAGAGTTTTAATTTGGCAACCTTTCTCTGCGTTGTCAAGTTTTCATTTATTTATATAAACTTAACTTAAAACTTAAAAACGTCACTTTAAACTTAACGTAAATGAACTCTATTTACTTATGTTCGTTGTGAATTAATTATTGACATTATTTTTATGGTTTTAAGATGCTTTTCGACAAAAATGATTGAATATAATTAAACTACGTAAATATACAACTAGTTATGCTATAAATCTTACTCCTACACAGATAGTTTAATATATAGATACCAATGTAGCAAGAAATAAGAGTTGTAATATATGTATAGTGAAAATAAAAGATTCATGAGAATAGCACAAGAATCCCTCCAAATTTACATAAAAACAAAACAAAGAGTGTTAACAAAAATGTGGGCCGCTACTCGGAAAATTGAGTAAAAACAATAAAATAGTAACGATAAAGGAATCGCTAAATTGAATTAAACATGATATTTGTCTAGTTTCATGTCTATTTTTTCTAATTGTCTTGAAATATGACATAACTTTTTCAAATAGTATTATTTTTACACTATATAATATACAAATTGACTATCGATATCACTAAAGATATAAGTTAGACAATGTTCTTAACATAATCATCGGTATGGGATACTTTTTTCTAAATCGGTGCATATTGGACAGGGATTGACTACTGAACAAGTTCATTCATGACAATTTCCGTAACTTATTAACAGAGTTTTCCAAAACTTACAGCCGTTTTCTAACACATTGGTATTTACTGTAAAACAGTTGATCTCTTTTAAAGAAAAATAATTTTATTTAAAAACTTGAACCAGTATAAAATTAAAACGTGTAAATGAATATATAATTATAATTATTTACAATGATTTATTTATTAATATATGTAGTGTTTATAATTTGGTTTTAGCAACTTTGGCGAGCGTGACGATTTGTTAAATACCTACATCTACATGGTATTCGTAGTTCCATCGAAACCGTTATACAAACCTAGCTTCCGCACCAACTGATGTCCAACCAGTTTTCGTTAGTCCATAGTTTGGTTAAAAACATGGCTTTTGTGAATTTAGTTTATTCAAATCATGAAATTGCAACATTTGTCACGACATTCTTGTACCCAAGTTGAAAGTACGAATGTAAAAAATTTTATGTTTCGAATTTTTTGTGTCGTTCATTTTTAACAGTTACAATATGCGTGTCTTACAAAATACTGTTACTAACTACTGTTAATTATTGTAAACTAACATCATTATCATTATAAAATAATAGTATGAGGCGAAAAATGTTTTTTAGTACAAAAAAGTTGAGTAAAGAATTTATAATCTTGAAGGGGGTTGGAACCTTTGGTGTGAAGTTAACACTGACGTAGTTTTCCACATAATACCAAAACATTATACTGCATTCGACGCGCGTTTCGCCAACCACGTTGCCAGCATCTGGAGACGATTAAAACTATAAAACTGAGTTTTAATCATCTCCAGATGATGCCAACTTGATTGGCGAAACGCGCGTCGAGGGGAGTAGACATAGTGTTTTGGTGTTATGTGGAAAACTACGTCAGTGTTGAAGAGTTTGTAATTGAAAAATAATAGCTTCATTGGTTATACAAAATTACAAGCTAAAGAAAAGATTATAGAAATCGAAATTTAAAAAATATTTAATTTTATTCCAATTAAATCAAGAAGAATCTAAGGTTATATTTCCCAAGAATTCTTTCCCGTACAGGGTGAAACAAAAAATGTGCTTTGATGGAAAAGTTCATAGGTCGTTTATTATAAAAGATACATTCTTCAAATTTTCAGTAGAGGGATAGCAGTCAGCAATGACTTTATAATGGGTCTTTAAAAAATCTATGTCCACTAGATTTTGTGCTAACATAAGTACTCAACTTCTGTTTTTCTTATGGGCGCCATATTGGATTTAATGCTTTTCAATCATGTATAATGTGCATATGTTCAAAAACGAAAAAATATGTCACATGTTTGAAGTAGTTTCAATCACTGCGTCTTTAACTGCCGACGTAATTCCTCTGCAGTTTCATACGATCTTGCATACACTTTGTTTTTTAGATAACTCCATACAAAAAAGTCCAGTGGAGTGAAGTCCGGTAACCTAGCAGGCCTTCTTATTGCGCTTCGGTTTTGAACATATTCATACTATACATGGTTCAAAAGTTTTCAAAACCGCGAAAATTCAATATAATGCCCATAAGAAAAACAATAGTTGAGTAGGTATGCTAGCGCAAAATCTAGTAGACCTAAATTTTTTTAGAGACCAATTTTGACGTCCTTGCTGACTGCGACTGCTCCACGTCCTGAAATTTTGATAAAAAATGTATCTTTTACAATAAACGAGCTATGGACGTCCAGCAAATGCACATTTTTTGTTTACTCCCTGTATCTACTTAAGAGGGATGGAATTCTTGGAAATATAAGCTTGGATAAATAATTTTCCAAGAGTTTTATTAATTTATTAATAAAAAATACTATTGAAAATATAAAAATATAAGTGGTATGCCATGTGATTTTTTATATACATGGGTAATAATGTTTTTTGAATAGGTAATTGCTCAAATAGAAACACCATATATATTATTAAGTACTGATATTGTACAAGAACGTCCTGTTATCAATATCACTACTCAAATTGAAATATATATTGATTGATGGGTTTATCTATATGTAGGTAATGATATTTATTTATAAAATGTGAATATTAATAAAATAAAGAGGAGAGTTACCACGTTACTGTTCAATATAGTTTGTTTCCTTTACTGTTTTTTTTTAGCAATACGATGTTTTAACAAAATCTTAATCTATATCATGATGTTAATAAAAGCAGTTGGTTTAATTTATTTATAAAAAATAAGGTAATTCAGCAATGTGATACGTGCAGAGAGGTTAAAACGTTTGTACAACTTGTAAATCGAACAAGCGTCCTCGTGCGATAGATAAGTCGGATGTGTCAAAACTCGAAACGTTCTTAACGTTTTCAATTTTTAATAACATATTGTTAAATTTATATATGTTGTAACAAAATCTACTTCTATCAATAATAACAACCATAATAAGGACTTAGAAATATGACAATTATGGAGTTTGAAATAAAAGTGCTAAGTAATATTTAAACTGTTTTGTGTTTTATGATACAATTCTAAATACTAAAAGAAGGCAAACAAAGGCGTACATTGCGCTCTTCGTAAATATTTCCCTATAATCAAACACCTTTGAACCTGTATGTTACACGTCCAATGAATCTCAAATACTGATATATTGAGCGACTAAATTACTAATCCCAGCTATTCTAGGCTTGTTCCGGTTCAACATGTTGGTTTAACGCGAAAATAACTGTTTACTCTTCAAACAATATTTTTTTCTAGCACTAATTAGTCTTGGTACTGGCTATATTGTGACGACGGTCAATCTATGAATAAAATAACGTTATTTTTGTAGTATATAGTTTTCCTGTATTGGCCTTTGAACTTGCCTCGCTGTTAGCTGTACCTTTTTTGTATTATAAATTTAAAATAATGTATTAAGCATCACGCATCACGCACATCTTCTCAGTTTAATGGTATTGTGGGACATTGGACTTTTACAGGTATACTTGAAAAATTATTGCTGTAAATATGCAAGGTGTTGATTGAAAAACTTTATTTCTATTGATATACAAACATTTTAAATTTTCAGTCATCGTCTGTATTTGAACACAGTTGCTTTATTATAAATGACTTTCTTTATTCGGCACCAAACTTATTCATTAAAACTAAAACACGAGAGTCCTGTATTTTTACAAGTTTCTGAAGTTTGTTTTTTCCACTACTGTCAGTATATTTACTACCAAATGAAGTAAAACAGTTTAAAATGATATTTTTAATCTAAAAGCATCTTTTTTTATGGCGTATAGTATGGTAATTTATCCATCAAGTTTCTAATTTTTTTCCTAAAGATTTCCCAACAAATAAAAATAACTGGCTGAAACATCAAAAGTAAATTTTGTAGTCATCGCGACAGCGGAAGGTAAATAGTTTAACAATTTCTCAAATAGATGTTATGCAACTAATACAAAGTGTTTGGTATTTAGATAGCTTTCGGTCGATGCGATTTCAAATGCAGGAGATTAGTAATCAAATCCAACAGCAGTGTTTAAATTCACTATACTAAAATTACTATAAACATGAAATCGCAATGTATTGGCATTTTGATCATATATTAGATACCTTATACCTTCATAATTATGTAAAGTATGTAATGATGTAACCTAAGCTATGCACTGTCGATTCACAAAATCAATGTATTTCCAAGACATGTCAAATTTCCAGCATGCATGTATGTCTTGGTTCTGTTTTTAAACCTTGAAAAATGATGGGTAAATTTGTAAATATTTTTATGATACTTCAATGTATTATCCCAAAATAGAGGCGTATATCACTACACAAAATGAGACAAAAATGTACCCACAAAAATGCTTTTTCACGGAGATACAGCAATAGTCATCGGAAAATGCGACAGTTTTTTGCAATGCAATGCAATTTTTTAAATATTGGTGCCAAAGTAAATATGTTTTCACCAGTCATTTGTTTTAACGATAAATTATAAATAGTATAAGTTATAGACACACGTTTTCGATAAATGATTTTCTTCTTTTCATTTCGGAAGATATTATCGAAAAATATTGCAATTTTCAAATAAGACAAGAGTTTTTTTTGTAAAAAATATTGATGAATCATATCCCTCATATTATAATAGCAAAAATATAACTTCTTAAAAAATGCATATATGTATTTATTAAATTTCAGTTCACCAAATCAAGCCATTTTACTCATACTTAAAAGTACGCACTAAGTATAAAGAACTAGTAAACATGGCATTTGCTGTTGAATATTCCAAGGGCAGTAGTTCCGTAGGGCAGCATTTTTAAGAGTATTTATTTACATATAAAATATATTTCTCTTATTTAGAATTATTCTCTTTTACGTCCTCCCTATTTTACTCTTACTCTGAGACATGTTTAATCGCATTTCATTTAAAACATTTCAATTAATATAGATATTTTAAAAATCTAATTTGACCTAACCTTAGATTTCTGCCTATAAATTTTAAATCAGTCTAGATCTATTTAAAAAAAAGCTATGAAAAGAATACTAAAAATGCCCAAACGTTTTATGAAATGACAAATTTCAATATGTGCCTACGACATACACAAAATAAAAAACAATCGAATCTAAAAAGTTATTAACAAAATGTATTTCTTAAATATGTGTATCTATCTATAGATAGAAACTAGTCAATTCTCGTAATAAGAGATTTATACTTTTAATGTGTACTAATGTACAGGGTGATTCGCTATATGTTGACCCCCCTCCTGTTAACTTTTTTGTTTACAGAATTATAGTTTTCGAAAATAATAATAGAAAAACAAAGGAAGTCCAAACAAAATGGCCGCAGATGTTAACTTTGTTAATTTAAATAGCACACCATGTATCTTTTTGCATATTTGGATAGAACGTTGTCTAACGAATACAGTAATATATATATTGATGGGTCTATCTTTAATAATAATGAAGATATGACCAAAAAAGTGCACCATAAGGGTGATGAGCTAGAAAGAGATCTTATGGAGATAGACCCACCAATATCTATATTACTGTATTCGTGAGACAACGTTCCATCCAAATATGCAAAAACATACAGGGTGTTCCATTTAAATTAACAAAGTTAACATCCGCGGCCATTTTGTTTTTTTACTATTATTTTCGAAAACTTCATAAAAAATCGTCGCACTTTTATATTTCACATTTTTTTATAATTCTGTGAACGAAAAAAGGTAACAGGAGGTCAAAATATAGTGAGTCACCCTGTACTGTATGATGTCGGTGTATTAAATCGGGTCGGTGGCTCTGAGTTTAGTGTGTCGATCGTTTGATCCGTAGGACGTGGGTTCGAATCCATATTTCGCCGGACCATTTTTGATTAAACCGCCTTCTTGTATATTTAAGAATGTGGTTTTCCAGGTTTCCCTCATTCCAGCACTGAATGATGGTTAACATGGTTACTGAATATTAATATGCCGCCCCTCGCCCACATAAGCCTCAGACTTTCGGGCGAATCCTTGCTATTAGAATGAAGGGTAGAGATATTAACTGGCATTCTGTAATTTGCAACAAAATGTTTAGGAAATTAGTAAAATACCCTTTTAAATCCAAAATCAGTCAGGAGAAAGTGAAAAAAAAAAAGTTAATGCCATCGCACAATTTACTGGATATTTGGGAAAACTTCATATTTATTTTATCAAAAAAATAAATAAATAAACAACAATAATGTTTTTTTGCATATGTTTTTATGCATATTACTGACGTAGTTTTTCACATTACACCAAAATACTATACTGCACTCTGAGTGGAGTGCAGTATAGTGTTTTGGTATTATGTGGAGAACTACGTCAGTAACATCTTCACACCAAAGGTGCAACCCCCTTCATAATGTGTTTATGCAAAAATAAAAATCTTGTTTAAATGTCAATTAAAGTCGTGGTTTTTTTATATTTTCTCAAATGTGAGTGGCACAATAACAATAAAAAGAAGATTAGTAATGTGTTTTTTTTTTTGTTCAATGTCCATTTTTCAGTATTTGATTTTTTATATCTTCATTAGAAAGTAACTTTCAATCCTGTGCATCTTTTGCCTGATACGTTTGGATCATGTTATGTGTTTGTCCTCCTTTCAATTAAATTACAGATGTGTTAATGTGATAGTGATAATTATAAATTATCACTAACAATGATATCGGGATATTAATATATACTTCGTTGGGGAATGTTATTCCTGGAGTTTTTAAGGAATCATAAAAAATATTTCAAGATTTAAATAGTTTTTAATTAGTCTGGAAAATTAGACAACTTTTACTTCGGTGTAAATGACCTTGCCATTATAGGATATATAGGATAATTAATTTGGATTTTTTGTTTTTCCATTGTTTTATGACATACATCTTATGTGACAAGATTTGCATACGATATAAACCTAAAAATATCAATTAGGTACGTAAATCCTATTAAAAAACAAAGCCTAGTCAGCATTAGTTATTGTTTATACGACCTTGCAATCACTAATGATCTTAGGAACGTATTGACCGTATGAAATACCAAATTAAATAATTTCTACCACTTTTGATATAATTTTGGAAAAAAATGTCTAATATTGCGCACTCCAACAAAAATAATTGATATTCCTAAAGAACATGTCATGTGAACATTGTTGTAGAAGTCAGTATATTTAAGGAAACTGGAACTCAGCCGTATAAGAATATTTATTTTATATTAACAGATTTTTAATTAATTGCAACAATTTTCTGTCTGATCATCTTGGATTTCTCTGTGGCGATTACCTAATAAAAACGGTTTGATAACTGGTATTACTTGAACGATATTTTACAATTAGTTTGTTTCTTGATATGTAACTAGTAGGAATCAAGTATGCGAATTTTTACTCGAAAAAACCAGCTTGAATGTACACGCATATAAAAAATTAGACAACTCTGCGGAACCGAGAGAGATGGCGATGCGAAACAGCTTTTTTAGTAAAAATGATAGGAATTTAAATCACACTATAATAAAAATGAAAAGGCACATGGCTACAACTCGAAACGCCAACATAAACCATCTATATATATAAATACCTATACTGCAGGAACTGACGCCATATTTCATCCAGTATTCATGCAAACTTTTTATTTTGTGTTCATTTCAATTATAGTTTATTACAAGTGAGTTTTAACATTCTATATTTAACATTTTTTCAAATTAAACTTCCAAGGATACGGGGTGTATTGTAGTAGTATAATGTAATCCTTATTAAATCCTTTTATGTAAATAATCCTTTAATTTTTTAGAGTTGTATTTTTTATATTATATATTGGCTTATTCAACTGTTTATTTATTATAGGTATCAGCAAAAAATGTATATCATATTAACGAATTCTCCCTTAGGGATGAAAGCAATAAAATTTCAAGAGTCCATTCACTAGGTCGAAATATAGGGCTTATTTCGACCTAGTGAATGGACTCTTGAAATTTTATTGCTTCCATCCCTAAGGAATAATCGGCGTTCGTCTCGTGTCTAATTATAAAAAAACTATAAAAGATATAGCGACTTTTGGTAAAAAAGTATTGAAAGATAAGACTTTAATTTAAGTCCCTATAGTAGTAATTTTTGGTATTTCTTTTTATTTTTAAAATTCCAGGCAAATAATCTTGTACTAAAATAGCGTATTTTCAAAAATTATTTTCTCTAAAATACATGTATTAAACAAAAATTTGCTACTATAGGGATCTAGTTTATCTTTTGATCTTTCCGGTGATAGGTATATAATTTATAACACTAAAAAGAAATTTTGTTGCAATTATAAGACAAATCCGGTACCCTAGCAATGAGGGCTAACTTTATTTCCATGTGCCTTTTTACATCGGCTTTACGTGCACCTCCGAAACCTCCGAAATAATTCGATAGTGGAAATATGTAAGTCTTCACCCATCGGCTACCCATCCTCTCAATTCGACCCCGCATTCATGCCTGTCAAATCTACAGAGAATGGACCCTTAAGTAATAAAATTTGACATTTTTTAACTCATCTATACCTGTAATCTATCCTAACAAATTTTGACCCAATTTGGTAATTTTTTTAGTCATATATTTTTTGGCTTCTGCAACTATATAGTCCATATTTATTTATAAGTTTATAGCCAAAAAATTAAACAAGAAATTATATTATTAATCAAATGCAAAACTGATCCAAAGTTTATATTTTTCTTGTTAAAATGTGTTATAAGGCTAGGTTATATGTGACATAGAGTATATAATATAAAATAAACTTAATTAAAGTATCTCTAAATCACAAGAAACCACTGACAATTTTTGATATTCAATTTTTGAATATTAAAATATTGAGTTAATTGATAAGTATATGCAGTGTATGCTGTTGAATAACAGCATCCACCTCTCTTGTAACCCGTCACCTCTTGTCACTCATGAACTTGTCACCCATGTTCCGTACTTGAAGAAGACAGAAGCAAAAACACGTGTCCTAAGATTTAAAAAAATGATTTTTAATTAAAAAATTAAATACAAAGAGAGGTAGGGTTATACTCTCTTACTGAGAAATAGAACTGTTAAAAGAGATAAGTTCCGTTTTTGAAATCACAGAATGTCATCATCTCGAAAATTTGTGTATGGAAAATTTGTGTATGTCCTATTGTGTACATAAATCGTTTTTTAATAACGAATGGATGTTTCAACATCGGTGATAGAAATATTACAATAGGAAATACTAATGGTGTGAAACTCAATTTTAAACTTTGGGAATATTTAAAATTCTGTTCATGTATCCTCTTACCTCTTTACATGTACTTCGGTACTTTATAAAATAGTTTAAGAATAATAGCAGAAACTTTCTATTTCCCAAGAAAGTGAAATTTTAGTCGTAGGTATGTAGACATTATTGAATACAAACACGGCCTATCATCATACGCATGTTTGATTCATCGGTATTTTTCGTGATCTTTATTTATTGTATGAGTAATTATTTATTGCTATTATTGTAAAGAATATTCACTTACCTAACAGTCATGATTAATAAACAGTAAAATAAGCAAACTGATAAAATATAAACGGTAAAATGTATTTTGCAATCTTTGGAAATCAAAATTAGATTTTGACAAGAAAATGACATTTGAAAAGTAAATAATATTAGGTAGAACATTAAACAGTGACACAAGCCAGATAAAATCATATTTTATCTAAATTATTATTGCCATATTTGTTTTTAGTTGTAATTCCTTAGAAAACTAACTTATAACGGAATAATCACTAAGCAATTATTTGAGGAAGGTATACAGACCTAATAGTTATATTTATTTTAGACCCTTAAATAAAATTGTAGAAATTAATCTCTTAGAAGCCTAGGTGTAATTAATGGCTGTCTACACTTCTTAGAATACCAAGAATTACATTAATTTTAGAGTCATAAATCTACCCCACCTTGTTGCAAACATTATTCTGGCTTTGAATCAAATAGGTTACGCCATTTTTATTAAATTCCATGAGAATTAACAGAAAATTTAAATAGAAACATAATTTCTCCAAAGTTGAAATAGAAAATATTATTATTAATATTAGTATAACATTAACCGAGACATTAACATTACTACAATTATTATTATTATTTTATTATTATCAGCATCATCATCATCATCATTATAAAATAATAAGAACAGAAGCCAAGGGTTGTTATCGTCAGTATAATAATTCAACAAACATTACCTAAAAAAAGTGACAGTTAGATAGTAATAAGTAATAATTCAGAACATAAAAAAACTCGAAAATGATGCACCGAAAACACTTTAAGTGAGGGAAGGAACAATACCAAATAAAAATTCATTGGGATGTAGGTAATAGCAGTAATAGTAATTGAACGATTAGCAGACTTAAATACTTAAGTGATTTTCAATTTCAATAATAATAAATATTGTAATTTTATAAATAACAATAAATATTTTCTTTTCTGCTCCTACGGTGTACCTATCTATGTATATCAAACTGAAATAATATTGGTACGGTAGGTACTATATAGGTACCTACTATTTGAAGTAAAGAATGAAATACCAATATAACTAAACGTGAATCATATTCAGTTGTTAAAACTTGGTAAAATCCGGTTTACATTGATCTACAATAACATGTAAATAAGTAAATAAAATAGAGTAAAAAATCGCAACTCGACCTATCAGTTTCCGAAACGAAATTTAATAGCAATATAAATACCTAGGTATATTTCAGTACCTACATCTACAATCTGTGTAGGTATCCACTTTATAATAGGTATTCAATAATGCGTTATACTATTGTTATTTTATTTCGATTGCTGATAGCTTATTTTATAGTTTATAATTAAATTGTGATTATAATTATATATTACAATTTTTTGTCAAAATAAACCATTTAATCAAAAGTGTCATCAATGCCAAATGTAGACTTTGTCAATACCAATTCAAAACGAAACGTTTTATTAAAATCAACAGTTGTCAACTGTTCAAATAATAATTATAATGTGCAACAATCTCCTAAACCACTAGTCTTAATGTAACAATAAATAATTAGTACAAATCTACAATCTGTGGTGACAGTAGCAACTATGAACTGGTACGTCAAGTAGGGACATCGTTGTCTACCTACATTGCCATATCAAATACCTATAAGCAAAGTCTGTATATAAACTTTGCTATAAGAAATTTCTATAGTACGTTTGTTGCATGATAAATGCAAATAGTCTTTAAGTTTTAATGTAGGACATGCATTATTAATTTATATTTTATTGGCGAAATACTAAGGGAATTAATCACTCGTGCTGGAATTCCATAAATATTAAGGCAGTGTGTCAATTTGGCAACATCTGTCAGGGTCGAAAACAAGAGGCGGCACAGGACACGAGAGGCCTCTTTTATATACCCATAACAGCTAGCCTAGCAGCCTTACACCATTCTCAGCAGCTAAGGCAATAAGGCATAACCGTACTTTAGATAGATCAAGAAACTACATAACCTCTCAAGGTCGCATTCCACATACCTGCTGAATTCATGATGAATGTAATTATTATAAGAACCCTCCCAACAGGTAAAAAACCTGAACTCACCAAAACATTGGATTCATGTTATGTAGGCCCATGATACAAAAACATGTAGGCCCTCGTGTCGTCCACTTTTTCGTGTAATGACTTGAATAAATAACGTGATTCATGGGATTAGATCTGGAGGATATTGAAATTATTAATATATAACTCACTACGAAATGATGTATTATTTTATTTATATTGTTTAAATTAGTTCATATTTATATCAGTATAATTCAGAGGCCTGAAAACACATTTAAAAAAAAGAACGTGGCAAGAAACGGCGACGTGACAACGGTGGTGTGATTGAACATGAAAATCTACAAATACCTATGTAATTGAAATTATAGTTTATCTGGAACTGATTCTATTTCTATGAATTAACATCAGTCTTCGCTAGAACTGTGTTAGAATAAGTTGATTGATATGGAGATTACGTTTTCGTATATAACAATATACAATGTAAGTAATATCAGAATTTGTAAGTATCTTGCAGTTTAAAATCTCTAGAGTATGTTTAGAAAGTGTTAGTCTCTGACTCTGATTAATCCACAGTATGTTTTTACTTACATACATTTTTATGGGAAATATCGGTCTCTCATAAATTTGTTTTATATGTTTCCGGTACAAACGCAAGCACTAGAAACTGACAAATTGTAATTTATACACTGTATGTCATGTTATAATGGAATATAATGTTATTGTACTGTGAGTAGGTGGCATAATACAAGCTTGATAGTAAATTAACTTTTTTATATATAGAGGTATAAAATATATTTTCAGTCGTTAGTAAATAAAACAATAACAATAACACAAGATACTATATTCAATCAGTAATTATTTTAGCTTCCCAAATCTTATATTATATAATGTCAAAAGTTTTAGAATTATTAAAAAAAAATGTATGTATGTACCTATGCTATTTATTAAATAATTCATGGAATTTATTCTGTTTGTCTAGTTAAAGACATTGGCACTAATTATTGTAATTACCGATTTTGTAGATAATGTAATTGGATAATATTATAGAGGTATGTAATATAAAATTTTCTGAAAAACCATGGATGAAATTTTATTAATTTATCATATATTTATTTTTATTGCATACACTTTCAATCTTTATTTTGAATACTTCTGGTTTTCTGTTTTTTTTTTTATTTAACAGGTGGTATAATCCCAAAAGAAACTGCAATGAATCATACAAACTGCACCATAAATAAGAAGTAAAAATAGATAATATGATATGTCTTGGGTATCAATTAAAGAATTACGACTCTCACCTCACTATTTACTTCCAGATAAGAAGTAAATAAAAATTATTAGAAAGTGCAAAAACTGTTCGAGAAAACTACGATTTTACCGCAGATTCTTTGTTAAGGAATTTATGAGGTGGTAATAATGATATATTAATGATTGTAATTCTCATTATTATGAATTATATGTTTTATAACGTCAAAGAGAAATGTTTTAATACAATGAATAGCATGTTACCACTAGCAATAGCCTGTTATGAAAAGTGAGAAAATAACACCCAGCTAAACTTTCTTTGATAATCTTAGTTTATGTAATTCAATTGGGCTAGTGTTGCACACTTTCTGTTCTGTTTGTACCTACTGCCGTCACCTAACATTTTGTCACATTTTTAGTTTCTTCCCAATTATGTCAGCGCAGATTATACTAGGTATACTACGTTGCTTAAGAATACGCAACGTGACGCGAGAAACAGCGATTTATTTTTTGTAGACAAAAATTTGTTGGTTCATTTCAGCCTAACTTAAGAATTTCGTAAAAATTCTGTTTCTAAATTTGTATTTTGTGACAATATCCCCATAATTTTTGTAATCTCTGAGTAGAACACTTCAGACATAATTTTAAATTCTATTTCTATTTTCTTCCTTTTGTACTGTCTTATTTTGTCCTCTTTAAGTATTCAAGACTCAAGACCGTAAAAAACATTTTTACCATATTGACTCAAGATTTTAACCATCAGTTGCTTTCAAAATAACAACTAATTATATGGCAAACTTAAACCATTGATAGAGCTCTAGTTTGCACTCTTGAAAAACAGTTGCATACATACAATGTTGCATATTGCAAAAAAATGCTATGCGCAGCTTGCAAATGGGCGATGTAAACAAGTTTATGCTTCATAATCATGTCTTCTTGATCGAGGTTTTATGTTAAACTAGAATTGCCATATTTAAATGATACGTTTTGTGTATTTCAAACAAAGGGCAAAGAACTTTGCATATCATCGCACAACAGATGCAAAACATAAAATGCAACAGATACCTGAAAGTTATTTTAATTCGAACTACCTCTCGGGCCACAAGGCCCTTTCTATGTTCGGTTTATCAATCGCACTTATCTTAACTGGTACACTAGTTTCCTACATAGAGCTTAGGCATGGTTGTCGCAAACTTTTTATTTTATGTACCGGGTGGCCAAATAAGAATGGACGCCGGCTGTATCTCAGAAACTACTTATCGTATAACGTTGGGAAAAAAATTTTAATGAGTAAATCGGACAAGAGAAATCGCTGGAAATTATTTTCAAGTTCGTAGGATGACTGCTAGGGGTCGCAATTGCTATTGTCAATCAGAAAATGGGATTTTTCTCAAAAATATGTCAAGTTAAGAGGTATTTTAAATAGTGGCATTGTAATTTTTGTTAAATTTGCAATCTTTTTCTTGTAATGCACTTTGCTCTATCTTTAAAAATAAAGTGGTGGGGGAAGGTTAAACTTTATTTTATTCAAATAAGGATAACTCCGGTTTGGGTTAACAGAATTAAACAAACTAGGGCTCGTTCGAAAGAGCTTTTCTGACTGAATAATCTGCAGTATATACTGTTCCTGAACTTATTTTACCGTGGTGGCTAGAGGGCGCTGTTTGACATCGTAACAGTTATTGCGCGTTTTCATAAAAATTTTAAATGGCAGGCTATGTCTCTTTTTACATAGTTAAATAGAGCATAAAATTTCCAAAAAATCAGCTCAAACCGCAACTTTCTATCTTCTCTCTAAAGGAAGATATTAAGAGAACAAGTAAAATTAGGTTGCCGCCTATATAGGCCTAAGTATATATAATAGTCTAATTAAAAATTATATTAGTAGGCTATGAAACAAAACCTATGTTCCTTGAGTATGTTTTAAACCGTAGTTTGAGTTACTCCAAGGTCTTTCGCAATAGTTCTAGTACTTAGTTGGGGATTAAACTCTATATAAGCTAACACATTAATAATGTTCCCTTCGGTGCGATCTCTGCGTTGTTTAAGGTATACAGTTAGATGAACATTTCCAGTTGTTCCCAGAAGGTGAATTATCGTAGAAAAACTTTTTTATTGGAGTGCCGTCTATCAGGATATTGTTGCACATATACTCTCGCAGCAACTGTAGCATTTCTCATTGATTCAAAATAAACTCTTACCATGTCAAATAACTATTCGTTTGTGTAAATCATTTTTTAAGAAAAAACGAACAATAAACTACAATTCAGAATAAACAAGAAAACAACACGAACAACAACAAGAAAAACCCGGACAATACAAACTTAGTAAGACATGAAACGACATTAACTAAATGACATTAACATGTAACTAAAACGTTTTAATATTTTGACGTACCTATTTACCTCTTTTTGTTTCATAGCCTACTAGTATAGTTTCTTATTAGACTATTATAGGTCTTGGCGTCAGCCTAACTTTATTTGTTCTCTTAATATCTCCCGTTAGAGCGAAGATAGAAAGTTGCGGTTTGAGTTGATTTTTTGGAAATTTTGTACTCTATTTAAATATGTAAAAAGAGACATAGCCTGCTATTTAAAATTTTTATGAAAACGCGCAATAACTGTTACGATGTCAAACAGCGCCCTCTACCTACCACGGTAAAATAAGTTCAGGAACAGTATATACTGCAGATTATTCAGTAAGAAAATCTCTTTTAAACGAGCCCTAGTTCGTTTAATTCTGTTAACCCAAACCGGAGTTATCCTTATTTGAATAAAATAAAGTTTAACCTTTCCCACCACTTTATTTTTAAAGATAGAGCAAAGTGCATTACAAGCAAAAGATTGCAAATTTTACAAAGATTACAATGCCACTATTTAAAATACCTCTTTACTTGGCATATTTTTGAGAAAAATCCCATTTTCTGATTGACCATAGCAATTGCGACCCCTAGCGGTCATCCTACGAACTTGAAAATAATTTCCAGCGATTTCTCTTGTCCGATTTACTTATTAGAATTTTTTTCCCAAAGTTATACGATAAGTAGTTTCTGAGATACAGCCGGCGTCCATTCTTATTTGGTACAAAGTATACATCACACATGAGAAATGTTTTTATACAGGGTGTAAAAATAGTGTACCGGACTTCGCGAAGTGATACATCTAAAAACAAAAGTTTCTATGAACATATGCCCTAAAATGGTTCCTAAGGGAGTTTAAACGGCGGATAAAAAGAATGGTTTTTATTTATTTTTGAAAATGTTTGGGCACTAAAAGAATCGTAATGTGACAAAACTATCAGTTGAATTGTGAAAACAATTGACTGAAACTTATTCACTTGGATAAAAAAGTTTTACCACCATTTGCTTTGGCATAAAAATTTATATCAGAACACCAAATTAAAAAAAAAATTGGTCTGCGATTGCTCCTAAAATACCTGCGGTAAATAAAAACCATTCTTTTTATCCACCGTTTATAGGGCTGCAACTCCCTTAGGAACGATTTTAGACATATGTTCACAAGAACTTATTTTTAGATGTAGTATCCAGGGCCGTAGATAAAGGGGGTGTTTAGGGGGTTCAAACCCCCCCCCCCCAAGACAGAACCCACACTACTATACTAATAATAATTATGCTCGCTAATAAAAACAAACAACAGCAAATTATGTGTTCGAAACTCCCCCTATCGCTAACGACAAGCTACGGCCCGTGTAGTATCGCTTTTCGAAGTTCGGTACACTATTTTTTTTGCACCATGTATTTCCCTGTAAGTTTTTATACATATAATGATTATCGATAAGGACGCCGTATATCAAAATATATCGCAAAATTTTATTTAAAAAGGTATTTGAAATTAATTATGGAATTAGGTGAATACCGATAATTGAAAAAAAAAAATATTTTCCCAAATAAAAATATTATCATTTATTTGAAGGACATGCCGAAAACAACTACTCCACTGACAATGTGCTGGCATTGCATTACTCCAGGATCTTAACGGCATTTGCGGAAAAGCAGGTCGTTATCTGTGTCAATTTGATAAAAATTGTCTTACGGATAGTAGCAAAGACCAAAAGAGGGCACAACTGCGTGTTTCTCACCACTACTAAAAATATCATCAGTTTTTTAAACGACTTTTTGATGTTATTGTTAGTAACGTTATTCAAAAATATCACAAGTCACATGGAAACAGTAATTTTTATTGCAACGTGTGATGTATGCAGTGAATAGCTAATATAATATTTGCTGAGGCGATAATACAAAATAGGCATTGTTGCATTTTAAACTTAAAGGAAGAATTAAGTAATTCCATATACAGGGTGTCGCAGTGTGAGCGTACAAAAATTTACTAGGGGGTGGACCAGACCAAAAGAAGAATAAAATTCTTATAAAAAAAATTTCTCTGATACATGCCTAACGAGTTACAGGGTGTTATTTTGGAAAAAATAAAATTTTCCGCAATAACTTAAAAACCGTTTCGTAGATTTAGATAATTTTTGGGTGACGTATACATCTATTAAAGGTCATTAAAACTACATGGTGTTTGTTTAACTCTGACACCTCTATATTCTTCCTTATGATTTTGTCTTCATAACTCTTGCATATTCTACTTTTGAATTGACTAAGTTTTCCTCTGCGTATCTCTGGGAATCTGCGTAGATATTCTCGTGAGGCAGCCAATGAATTTCCATCACAGAAATGTAGACATATATCATATGTTTTTCTGCATAAAGGAATGTAGTCGGTACTTTACACTCAATTTACCTAAATCTACGAAACGGTTTTTAAGTTATTGCGGAAAATTGTTGTTTTTTTTCTAAAATAACACCCTGTAACTCGTTAGGCGTGCATCAGAGAATTTTTTTTATTCTTATTTTGGTCTGGTCCATCCCCTGGTCAATTTTTGTACGCTCACACTGGGACACCCTGTATAATAGCTTTGGTAGCTTATGGTGGCCTGATCACTCGATATATTAGGTACCTACATTTATTTACCGGTGTGATAAAATTTGAAATGTGAGAATTTTCCCACATTTCATATATGGCAATATTGAAATGACTTGGCATTTCTATAAAAATATTTATTTCATATATTTAATTAGAATCGTTAGATTGTACAGTTCTGGTTATTAATTTATATAAAGTTTATCATTTAATCAGGAAAAAGAAAACCCGTAAAGCAGTGGACTCAAATCCTGATATGTGTAATTGAATTACTAATACTCACTTGTTCAGTTAACTATTCTGTAATCGATGTTCATATTAAAATGATTGAGGCAGATAATGACTAGTTAAAAACGATGAGCATTTTACAACAGTTATTCTAGCGTACTAGTTGTCGGCAGTGTCGTTCGCAATTACATTATTATAAGGATTTTATAATACAATACATTTATTGATATAGTTATGTAGCAATAACACATAATTACTTGCATATATAAAACCAGAAAACAGGTAAAACTTACTTTGAGTGTATTTAGGTAAACTTTCACAAAGCAGTTATATTTAATTTATACGTGTTTGCCTTGTGGATACCTTATTAAGTAATGCCTAGTTTACAGTGCGAACTCTTAGGAATTTACCAATTAGTTTTCTACATACTTTTGATACATCAGAGGAATATGTGTACATATTATATATACAGGGTGATTCTTAACCTATACGCATAAACTTGGGAAATTATAGCTGAGGACCAGTAATGACTAATAATGAAAAAAAAAATGTAGTTTTAAAACAAAACTAAAAAAACATTTTTGAGTTTCGGAAATAATTTGAAAGAAATGTTTAAAAAAATTTATCAGGAGGATTTTTTTGTTTATAAAACTAAGAAGTAAATAAGTCAGGACGAGGTGAATTATTACTGTGGTGAATTAAATATATTTTCAATATAATGAAATTCACGTTGTTTTATTTATATTTGAAATAAATAGGCATTTCCAAAACTAAAATTGTTTTACTACATTTTTTTCATTATTAGTCATTATTTGTTCTCAGCTATAATTTCCCAAGTTTCTAATATTTCCAAGTTACCAATTTTTGTTCCATAGGGAAGTGGTTATCAGATCATGTAACGCCAAATTTACTTCTGTAGTCTAGAGTATTATCGAAGAAATTCAGATGACTACAATTTCGATTCCATCAGTTGCGCACTTTACTAAATTTTTCAGTCAATGGTTTTTTATCAAAACATGGTAAATACATTCCAATTTTAATTTGTTAAAGAGGTTAATTTCATCAATTAAATTTCACTAAATCATTTTTGGGAATTGCTGATAACATTCATATTATGTTTTAAACAATTGTATTAATATTAATAATTGATTATCAAGAAAAAGTAATACGATTATTTGATTTGGTTATTACAATTGCTTATTTTAAAATGCATTAAATTATAATAGTAGATGTAGATATTGATAATATCCTGGTCGGTTGCTTTTTTATATGGCAGCAGTTTCGATCAACTTCTAAAATTAATTAATTAAAACATATTCCAGTAGTTTTCCTGTAATTTTGGGATACCTGAATCTATTGTCTGCTTGTTTCACCACAAATATACTGTCTATCTTTCAGTATCTCTTTTCTATTAGACCTGTATCATTTGAATTATTTCCGACGACGCCATCACATTTATATTAGATGTTTATGTTAGGCTTTTCACATCATAATAAGAACAATAAAAATGTTCTGTTTTCTTTATAAAGCAAGCCAACCTAATATCTGAGTATCTAGTCATTAGTTTAATTTATTTTTTTACTAAAAATTACTATAAATACAATGGACTCTAAGCAATTGTTTATTATATTGATATAGTCCCCATAAAATGATTCAACTGGTATTTAATATTTGACATTTTATTTACTAATATTACCGAGTTGTGTTACTGATGACGTGATGATGAGTTAATCGGGCATAACATATTACAAAGTTATCTAAACTGTATGCATAACCAATTTGCGGAATAATAACAATAAGTTGTAAATAATGTTCGACGGATATGCGTGAACTCGGTCACATAGAACTTTCATCCAAGGTAAGTCCCTTACCCTAGGACGCTCATGGTCGATGGAATGACGGTATAATATGACAGGAAGTGTCTCTTTTCATTTGTTTGGGTTTCCGTGATATTCACTGAATCGTAACTTATGTGCTCCAGATGACATCGTTCAGCGTACATTTTCGTAAAAATATAAATATGATTCAACGTCAATTAATATACCAGTTAAGGTAATTAAAAGAGTTAACTGATTCTGCTCTACGAACGAATAAAGATTTCTTTTTTTGTGCAAGTTGATACTAATAAGGTCAACACACAGAACAAAGAACGTAAACATGGGAAGTTGTACAAGGCAGTTCCAGCTCTTGCTAAAGCCCAGACAGTAGCTGTAAATGCTACTAGAAGAAACACAAACCTACTAATTATTTTCTTTATGTTGTCTACGCTTAGACCTGTTAATGAAAATTTCAATAATAGCTACTGTATTTCGCACCAATTGATTGGGTAATACAGAATTGTTGAATAAAAGAACGTCCTTAACCATTCTAAAGTTGGTCAATTAACTCAAACAGATTTTTGGCCATGCATAACATAAAAACAAATTATAATTATAGTATTATTTTTTGCAGATACAGTGTAATGCCTTCGGGTAATTATTGCGTATTAATTGGTACAGTTGCTATTAATACATTTACATTTTATTAGGAACCACATTTAAATAAAAAAAACATATTTACGTTTAGTTATTTTAACTGTTCCACTGTACATTTTCCTGGAAAAGTAAGTCTTATTTCAACAAATAAAGGAGTGGTACCATGAATTAATTAATAGGTATATCAAATATTATGAAATGAAAAACAATAAGTTTTACTGTTGTTTATTATTGTTATTATATATCATATTCAAGTGTTCACTTGATGTTTGCAGACAGTAGTGTGGTAGACCAATATATTCTAGCTCAACAACAAATAAATTACTTTAATGGTGCAATTTTTTAATATGGCTATTCATATATTCCATATTATTCTACAAATCTAGGTTTTCTTTTTCGAGTAATCAACTTTTATATTTTTGAGAGGTAGTTTCATTATATAAAAATACAAAGTCGAGCCCGGTCATGATATCCAGAATATGGACGTCGTTATAAGTAATTTTTTTAAACACTTTTATTATGAAATTTCTTCCATTGTTTATTTATGTAGGTACACAGCGTGGAATTAACTGTGTCCTTTAGAAAATCTGGAGTTGCTTGCCTACATACTGCGTTTTACAGATAAATATTATTATTGCCGTAAGTTTATTTGGCATACCAAATTTATCCTCAATTTAAAAGCAATTATCGTAAACCAGTCTCATCTGTTTGATAAGATGTGAGAATATACAAACCAAAATACTAAAACATGACCTTGACTTATGTCTTGTTATCAGCTGACAATTAATATTATGGCTATGCATTATTAAAGTCATTTATATATCGACTTTTTGGTGTGATATGGAAATTTACAAGATGTTCATTTAAAGCAAAACGTTTCCACAAAACGTTTAAAATTCCGTTAGTCGTGAGTTAAATCAGTTATTGTTTTAAATGAATATCATTTGGTACCGACCTATAAAATTAATACTGGTATAAACTACCTATGTAGTTTCTAGATTAGAATCACCCTTGTCAGTTATGATGACTGAAAATATTTTTGATGAGGCTGACTGTACCTTCCATTGTGAACCATTTCATTTATCAAGGTACTATTTAGATGATGTAAATTTCAAACATTTTGTTCAACAGTTAGGTGAGATTTATTAATATGGTTAACATGCATGTTTTTGTTTTACCAACGGTAAAATCACTTTTATTTGTTCAACAAATAGCGGTGTTGCTAATCCAAAATCATATTTAAATTTGTATCTCGATAACTTCATAGAAAAGTTTCATAGAAATGACTAAGATAATAAACAATAGAGACATTGGCCATAAATAATATTCTCTTTGATGTGATCATCTCTACTTCTACTTAAAATTAGGCGTGAGAGATAATGTAACCGATACTCATTCATTTTATATTGTGTATTAGAAAATATCAATCTAGTAATAAAGTTCTACATATTTCCGCTCTACTCCTTTTTTCCAAATATTTTCCAAGGTACAATGGCAAACGAAACCTATTTCCAGACTTTATGCCAACAAATCCTGTGCATTTGATTTGTTCTAAAAATATGTTTTACGTGCTATCCTCTCATTTTTATTTTAATGATGGTATAATGTTTGTCGATCGAGAAGAGAACCAGTGAAGTGTGTAGTTTTTATATAATACCTCTTGAGACATTGCTATGGGAACCAAAACAAAACCAAAAGGCATAAAAACAAAACCACTGTAAACCGACAAAAAATACGCCCGGGAAGTCAATTTTATGTTTGGTTTAATTCGTAATTGAAAATAAATTATAATTTATTTAAACCATTTATTACATGTCCTATCAATTCAAATTGTTTACTTGTTATTGAAAAAATAAAGGCAACAAACATGGAGGGTAATAGAAAATCATGTCTAGCTCCAGAAAAAGAACGTGGTCCTCCTACATTGTTTAACTGTTGACCTTGACTGCATATACAACAGACGTATTGTATAATATATATGCTTTCATGCAACTTTTCTTAGATCATTCCTCCTACATGGTTTTAAAAAAGCAATCTATGTATAAATATTAATTAACTTGAATTCAAGGTTGTGCCAGCATTAAGATTTAATCTTATACTAAAAGAATGCAGGTATGAAAAATGTTAATTTCAAATAGCTCAGTTTAAATAAAAATTCATGAATTGGAATGCTGGGTCTTTGTTCCAGATTTTGTCTTGCCATGAAAATAGTAGCATTTTTACAAGCACAGATTTGTTTATGGTAAGTCAAGTAGGTATTCATGTTTTCAGTTATTAAGATTTTCATCTCACACTTAAAAAATGTATATGGATATTTTTTTAATGGAGACAAAATGTAATAAATATGTAATTATTGTTTATTTACTAGGTAGTTCCTTTTCAAACAATAATAATAATATGTCAAAAGAATACGAATGTGACGCGCACAAATTTGCCCATGTACCTATTAGGAACATAATCGTAGTAGTAAACTATAGTTTATTATAGACTGCAGGTCAAATTAAATTAACTACTAAATTTATTTTGTAGTGTTTATTCATTTTTGAATTGTAATCTTCCGAAAAGAACCTAAAATTGGTAACGAATATGGAATAAATTTAATGCAATTGAGAAAGAGGTAATTTTATTTTATTTTCTTAAATTAGGACTTAGCTATGAGGAGAAATTGAAATTTGTTTAATATTAGAAATCGAACAAAAAACGGAAACGATATCTTTCTAGTAGACATAACATAAATCTACACAAGATAAAGTAAAAATGTCGTGATATACACTACAGGCATTATTCAAGTTTAATAGTAGGTATTCCTGAATTCCCGAAATATGTTTTTGTGTTGAAACATGTAATAAAAATGATTCTCACGTCGCGGACAAATAACTACAACAAATGGTTTAAACAAAATTATATGGATACTGTTACATAACCCAAAGACAGCTGAAGAAAAAATCATAAAATTGAACCCTGAGGCATCAAGCATATGGGAGAGCCATACGGTAAATCAATGTTGAGGACTAACATATAGTCGGGGGTCCAGGCGTTCAAAATCCCTCTAAATCGGCAAGTAACCCATGACGGCAAGGTAAATGATTTTTGACTTCACCCATTGATAGAGGGCCTCTAGGGGCATAAGAAATGACTTGTTGGACTTTTGTTGGCTCTTGCACAACTTCTTAAATAGCAAAAAAAGAGGGCGGAGTCGTATTTAAAAAATAAGTGATTTTGAACGTTTACACCTTTCTAAAAAAATAACTATTTGAGATATTCATATGATTTTTTATATGTGAATACTTGAGACATGAGCGCTTCTGCCTGTGCTAATAGAATTTGAAAATATTTCTCTGTTTTTTTTTTAACAATGGCTAAAGTCGTAGTTACGAAATTTATGTATCGAAAATTTCAACATGCGGGCAACTATATTAAATTTTCAAAATTTGCACATACTATATGTAAACGAAATGTGGTCCAAGGCTTGAAAAAGTTTTTAGAAAAAAAATCAGTTCCCTACCTTATCTAGTTTTCGAGTTAATAATTTTTAAAGCAGAGCGTTGTTTACACTCGCGCCTGACGCGTGCCATTCCATTTACTGTGGTGCGCGCTAACCATCTAATCCAATATATCGGAATATTAGGCCAGACTATAAAATTGCGAAATAATTACATTCTCATAGTTTTTGACTATTGTTATTATATATTAGTTTATCAGTGTTTTATCTATTAGTGTATTGTTATTTATTTTAATTGAAACTCACCTTTGACAGGAATTACAATGTGTCCCTTGTCGGATATCGCATTACTGCCGTATTTTAGCCCTTAAAACAATAGTTAGGAAAAGCTGTATACATGTGCAAGCAACAGAACACTAACTATAGGCACATTTTTTATCACATTTTACTTTGCAATTACACTTTTTTATTTTTTTAAGATCCGGCCATAGGTTTTTTGACATCATTTTTGGGATTCTTTGATGATTAATATGCACCACATATCCAAAGTTTTTGGGTAAATTGAGAATCGGATCAGTAGACTGTTTGTAGACTAACATTTGCTATACAACGTGCGTTTTACACGGAGTAATAAAGTATCTCCAGTAAGAGGTAGAGGACTTAAGTCACCCCAAGTAATTGAAAATAAATGTTAAGCATCCACCTCCAGTATGTTTTGACGTAAACAAAATTAATTGTAATGTGTGGTACCTGAAATCCGCAGCTATCGTATCAATGGGACGATCTTCAAAACCCTGAATTTTCTTCAGTAACTGAAAATCTTGACTTTGGCTTTAGCATAAATGGCATTCTGCTTTTCTTGGGTGGAAATCAAGAAAACCTCCCTTTTTCCTGTTTTATCTCTATCTTTAAGGCATAGAAAGCATACTTTTTAAATTCCAGTGGCTGACTGTTACTACAACTTGATTTTTGTTCATTAGGGATCGCCGGATTTCGCATCAATTAGTGCAAGACTCTTTTTGTGAGTATATTCAGACCAACACTTCCGATGATACAATAGTCTTTTATTAATAAAATTGTTGCGAATATTATATGTGTTGTATTGAAATTTGTGAATTTCAGCACGTTTTTTATAAATTGAAAGGAAGTTAATGAAAAAAATTTTAAATGGCTGAGGCTTTAGATCTAAAAGAAATGCATCATATGCCAAAAGTGTCTTCTCAATCTTTAAATGAACTTGGCGAACGGGGATTTGCAACTTTAAAATTGCTATTTTTATTAGAAAAGACAATGCTTATAGACTATTAGTAAATATTATTCACAACAATTTTATTAATAAAAGACTACTGTATCATCGGAAGTGTTGGTCTGAATATACTCATAAAAAGAGTCTTGCACTAATTGATGCGAAATCCGGCGATAAAAATTCGTCGTAAAAATTCGTTAAAAAGTCGTAGTAACAGTCAGCCAGTGGATTTTAAAAAAGTATGTTTTCCATGCCTTAAAGATAGAGATAAAAAAGGAAAACGTGAGGTTTTCTTGATTTCCACCCAAGAAAATCAGAATGCCATTTATGCTAAAGCCAAAGAAATTCAAGATTTTCAATTACTGAAAAAAATTCAGGGCTTTGAAGATCGTCCGACTGATATGATAGCTACGGATTTCAGGTACCACACATTATGCTTAATTTTTTTAACGTCACAACATGCTGGAGGTGGATGCTCAAAATTTATTTTCAATTACTCGGGGTGACGTTCTCTACCTCTTACTGGAGATACTTTTTTACTCCGTGTAAAACGCACGTTGTATAGCAAATTTTAGTCTACAAACAGTCTACTGATCCGGTTCTCATTTTACCCAAAAACTTTGGATATGTGGTGGATATTAATCATCAAATAATCCCAAAAATGATGTCAAAAAACCCATGGCCGGATCTTAAAAAAACAAAAAAGTGCAATTGCAAAGTAAAATGTGATAAAAAATGTGCCTATAGTTAGTGTTCTGTTGCTTGCACATGTATACAGCTTTTCCTAACTATTGTTTTAAGGGCTAAAATACGGCAGTAATGCGATATCCGACAAGGGACACATTGTAATTCCTGTCAAAGGTGAGTTTCAATTAAAATAAATAACAATACACTAATAGATAAAACACTGATAAACTAATATATAATAACAATAGTCACAAACTATGAGAATGTAATTATTTCGCAATTTTATAGTCTGGCCTAATATTCCGATATATTGGATTAGATGGTAGCGCGCACCACAGTAAATGGAATGGCACGGGTCAGGCGCGAGTGTAAACAACGCTCTGCTTTAAAAATTATTAACTCGAAAACTAGATAAGTTAGGGAACTGATTTTTTTTCTAAAAACTTTTTCAAGCCTTGGACCGCATTTGGGTCACATATAGTATGTGCAAATTTTGAAAATTTAATATAGTTGCCCGCATGTTGAAATTTTCGATACATAAATTTCGTAACTACGACTTTAGCCATTGTTAAAAAAAAAACAGAGAAATATTTTCAAATTCTATTAGCACAGGCAGAAGCGCTCATGTCTCAAGTATTCACATATAAAAAATCATATGAATATCTCAAATAGTTATTTTTTTAGGAAGGTGTAAACATTCAAAATAACTTATTTTTTAAACACGGCTCCGCCCTCTTTTTTTGCTATTTAAGAAGTTGTGCAAGAGTCAACAAAAGTCCAACAAGTCATTTCTTATGCCCCTAGGGACCCTCTATCCCTAAGTGAAATCAAAAATCATTTACCTTACCGTCATGGGTCATTTCATTTTTCAGAGCCTTGGACCCCCTACTAATAATTAATTCATTGTAGTCAAATTGAGACTCTGGTATTCTTGGTTATCCATTTCTCATCCAGTTTCAACAGAAATATATTCTTTACGGAATGAATAAACTTCTAGTTTAGAATAACTTTAGAGGATTAGTTGAATGGTGAGAACTGTTATTTTCTCAACGACTTTATTTTACGTAATATTTCTCTAATGATTATTTTTATTAAATACTGAAATATTAATTTCGATTCGACGCGGTCCCAATAGTTTCAATAAAATTTTGGTTCGTATATAAGGTTTACACGCGGAAAGATGAATGAGTAACCATCAACGCTGAGTGCGAGTCAGAATGAAACAATATCTACCAGGTGTCAATGTGAGAAGTTACACGGGTATATGCTCGATTGCCCCTCTAAGTAATAAAGTTTTCCAACGTTCCCTCATTCCCGCATTAAATGGTGGTTAGGGTTTATTAGTCTAAGGCCCGGTTTCAGAATAGCTGATTACCGTTACTTAACCGATAACTAAAGTTTAGATGTGCATAGTTTTAGATAAAATGTTAAATAAATTCACAATCAAACTTATAATATAATCAAAATATAATCAAATATCGTTTACGGTGAGATAGTCATCATCTAACGATGATTTTAATACATTTAGGACTAGTAATAAATAAACATTCTTTTGTTATTTTACTTACTTTTGCTTTTGCTGATTGCTTTTTGCATCATTTCGCTTGTTTCCAATTGTTGTTTGTGCTAGTTTATTTATCTGCTAATTTACTAACATAATTCTTGTGCTCAGGGACCCTTAATTGTAATAATGACCTAGATCCGTCCCTAGATCTCTCACTGATAAATTATACCACATTAATAGGTAATTTGTGAACACAATTCTATTTATTCATAACTATAAATATTGTACAATTTAAAGTAGATACTATTTCAATATTTTCAGATTTAAAATAAAGATGATATTGATGATACTATGACAATAGTAATAAAAAGAAATAATATATTAAAAAATAATGTAATAATAATTAATAATAATAAAAATAAATAATATATTAAAATAATAAATAAGTAATAATGTGACGTTATATATTGACCGTTGTCAATAGCAATAGTGATGGGTATGGGGGAGGGGTGCAAACAGCACGCATAGTGGTTGTTTACTGTATATTATTTTAAATAATGAGGTTCTTTTTTTAAGGTAACAAGGATGATTTAATAGTATATTATTATTTCTTTGTTTATGTTTTTGCCAAATACCTATAATAAATAAATATATACAGTGTGTCCCACTTAAGGTCTATCCACCCCCGTAACATTTTTATTTATGAACCGATTTTCATGAACTTTCTTTTGTTGGGTAGGTCTCAAAAAAGTACATAACGGGCATGCTTCATTTGTTTGATAAGTCGGCGTCACGGCCAACTACGACCTATTTTTTGGTGCAAAAAAAACGAAATGTACTATTAGCGAATTTTTCACACAAATTTTGATACCAGATTCTTAATCAGGAGCACCTAAAACCCCTCTATACCAAATTTCATGGCGCTACTGTACAGGGTGTTCGTGTGTCCCACTCAAGGTCTAGCCACTCCCGTAAAATCGTTATTTATAAACCGATTTCAATGAACTTTTTTTTGTTGGGTAGGTCCCAAAAAAGTACATAACGGGCATGCTTCATTTGTTTGATAAGTCGGCGTCATGGCCAACTACGACCTATTTTTTGGTGCAAAAAAACGAGATGTACTATTAGCGAATTTTTCACACAAATTTTAATGCCAGATTCTTAATCAGGAGCATCTAAAACCCAACTGTACCAAATTTCATGGCGGTACTGTACAGGGTGTTCCGGAAAATAAGAGAATTTTTTTTAAATAACACATTATTTTTTCAGTTTTAAAATAATCTAATATTTTAGGAAAACAACTTTTTTGGAAAAGGTTATTGAAATTAGATACAGGATGGTGGCAGAAAACCATTTAATGTGTGCTTACCTTTTTTTATGGTTAGATCTCATAACGAGTTGGAAGAAAATTTCATGCAGTTTCAAAATAACTACAGCCGTGATCAGTACTACTAGTAAATGAAAAAAATCGAACCTTATTCATGTCATCAACTGGGTGTATCAATTTTAGTGGTTCATATTACGCCACACAATTAAATTGTTTTATAAAAACTCTTCTCAGTATTTTTAATTTATAAACTTATTTGTATTTAAACGAATCGACACATAAATACATAAGTTTAATTAAATTAAATATTAGTCATTTTATACACTTTCAAAAACCCACTTTTCAAAATATTAGTTTTTTCAGACCATCAATAAACTTTCAGTTAAATTAAAATGAAACTAGTTTCACAAATAAGTAATTTTTAATTTATGTACTTTAATAGGTACCTACGTTATAATTTGCTTAAATACAAAAAGTTAATAAAATATCCAAAATATCCTGATTCCAGTATGTTTATTTTATGTCAGTATTATAGGAAGAGTTTTAATAAAATTATTTAATTGTTGTACCCCAATAAATATAATTAAAATTGTTATATCCAATTGCTATTATTAATAAAATTAAGTTTAATATACTAGCAGTACTTACTGATCATGACTTATTTAGATGTTATTTAGACTTTGAAACATCCTTCCAACTCGTTGTTTAGAGATTAACCCAACAAAATAGTTTATCACACATTAAATAATGTCTTTCCGGGACAGCCCTGTATCAAATTTTAATGAAACCTTATCCAAAAAAGTTATTTTCCTAAAACATTAGAATATTTTAAAATTGAAAAAAGAATGCATCATTTAAAAAATATCTCTTATTCTCTGGAACACCCTGTACAGTAGCGCCATGAAATTTGGTACAGAGGGGTTTTAGGTGCTCCTGATTAAGAATCTGGAATTAAAATTTTTGTGAAAAATTCGCTAATAGTACATCTCGTTTTTTTGCACCAAAAAATAGGTCGTAGTTGGCCATGACGCCGACTTATCAAACAAATGAAGCATGCCCGTTATGTACTTTTTTGGGACCTACCCAACAAAAAAAAGTTCATTAAAATCGGTTCATAATTAAAAATCTTACAGGGGTGGATAGACCTTAAGTGGGACACACTGTATAAACAGTTAAATACGCCAATAAATAATATAAAAATATACCATTAAGAATCCATGTTATATAATCAAGGAAAAACGTAAATTATGAAAAGCAATATAGGTATTATAAATAAATGGAGATATTATTAATCTAAAGTAGAATAAAAATTGATAAACGTTTTTGTTTCTGTAAATCACATCACTGTGTGTTAAATTATACGAAATTACTATATATCCAAGAAAATAATCTACCTGTTATGAATATTGTAGTAGCATTTCCTCATATTTTTAGGATTAAAATAGCTAGGGATAGAAGAAATACCACATTTTCGGCACAGTTACGGTTTTCACGGTTTGGTTGCTTCGAGATATTTACAGTAGCAGGTCGATTATTAAAAACTTCTTCAGTAAAATTTAAAATGTTTATAAACAAAGATTTGCAAATGCATAACAGTGGAAACGATAGCAGTAGTTGGTGAAAGTGTTGTTGCGACATGCGGAGCAAGCCTATTGTTATACTAACACCGTTCTCTTGATTTTTGACAGCACTGGAATTTAAAATACCCATACACTATACCCATTCTACCTTGAGTATTTGTTCCACGGTTTAATTAAAAGAAAATAAATTGCCAGATTATTATTGAACTGCTAACTGCTATGGCTATGATTTGGGAACCAAAAAGCAAACAACTATTGCAAATAGGATCCAACCTACTGTATATTTGGCCTAGCAGGATCTAAATGCTTGTCATCCACCCACAAGCAACATTTTAAACTCTTATGAACATTGCCTTCGTTTAAATTTTTTTATAGATACATTTTAATTAATTGTTTTGTTATTATGTATGTTGTCAATAAACGAATTATTATGTATTTCAATCATCAATCATTCTTCAGGAAACTTGCAAAGCTTGTAAAAATGTAAAACATATTTGCAAGGATTCTAATTTCATCTGAGGAAGATCTTTCAGGAATTTTCTACGTTTAAAGAATTGAAAACTAGTGAAATATGTCACGATTGTTAATTTTAAATTCGGCAACACTGTTGGTATGCATTTAAAATAGTGATAAAATAGCACATCCAACTATTTTTTGTAATACAAGATTGTTCATGTATTTCTGTAAATAAATGCTACTCGATACTCGACCGACTCGTATCAGTCGGTCAAAGCACGTACCAATCAAATTTTCTTTAGGTAAATATTTTGTCAACTGACTGAGAATGTAATCCGTTGCATGTAAATATTGTAAATGCAATGCACTGAAAAATTCCCGGTACAATAATTACAGGTTCTCTCATTTAAACTTGTTCAATATTGGAATCACGGTAACAAAAAGAGATACAAAAAAAGGTTAAATTAGGAAAAGTTGTGCTTGTATGTGCCCTCTGTAGAGCACTTTCCAGAATTAAGTCATTTTACGTGGTTCATGAAATATCCTGAAAAAACTGAAAATTACAATTTTTTAAAATTTTTTTCATAGCTTAGAGACATTTACAAAGATATTCGGTTAAAAATTGGTAAGGGGTATATTTGCATTTGCAGAATCCAAAAATGATGTCAAAATACACGTAGGTCTGTTTTTCTCGTTACAATAGTCACTTTTTTATATAAAATAGAAGGCAAAATGAAAATAAGTACATTTCTAAACAAGGTAATACTCCTAAAGCAACTGTGTCCCGAACTTTGAAAATAAATAAAAGTTTCACCGCTATAAAGTACATATTGTACAAAATTTAAATGCCACTGACTTTGAAAATCGCCTACATTTGTTATCGCCATCGTTAATGGTTTTCGAATAAATTAAATACAAATCTAAATTTATACAATAATATTATGTGGACAGATGAAAGTAAATTCAGTAATTGTGGCATTTTTAATAGAAGAAGAAGTGTATGTTATTATTAGACAAACATTGGTGGGTCCATATATCTTTGCTGATAATTTGAATGGTGAAAATTATCTGAATATCTGTAACACGATTATCAGGATCTCTTGATAATTTTCGCAGACAATATTTACACCCACAAATGGATAGGAAATCGTGGTCCTTGTATTTTAGGTAGAACATCACGGCCTAATAATTGCTGTACTTCTTGGCTGCCCAGGCCCCCCGATTTGAATCCGGTGGATTATTTTCCATGGGGCTTTCTACATCCAGGACATCGTGTACACCAAAATTTACAATAATTTACAAGACTTGTAAAATGAAATTATGTTAGTTTTCAATAGATTAAATCCAGTTTTACTGCAAAATTCGTGCAGGGACATTATCAGCAGAATAGACTTGCATCGAAAATAACATATATAACGTGATACGTTATATGTTCTTTTCCCTATTAATAAATCTGTGTTTATTATAGTCGCTTCCTTCTTGTAGTTCATGGCAATTATTCATGTTTTTTATTTTAGCTTGAAACTGATAAGAAATTATTTATTTACTCGAGCTTTATTTGCTATCATAAAAAATAGTAATACTCTTCGTTTGCTTCACATGGCCGCCTTGAATAAAAATAATAAATTGCCTGTAACTTTCTTATTTTTAGAGTGATTTTAAAATGCAAAAACTGTTACTTTGAAAAATAAATGTGAATGATGTCGTTAAAATCCAATATGGCTTCCATAAGAAAAAATTGTCTACAGCTACAAGAAAACAAAAGATGTGTAAAAAAGATGTGTATTTTGACATCAGTTTTGGATTCTCCACATTCAAAAATAGCACCGTAGCAATTTTTAGCCGAATATCTTTGAATGTTTCTAAGCTATGAGAAAATTAAAAAAATTACAATTTCCATTTTTCAGGATATTAATCAGGATTTTTCAGGAATTAATTAAGGAGATAATTATTAAACTAAGGGAGGGGAGATTACACTTGAGCAGAAACGTAAGATGCGCTGCTTCAACGTACTAAAAGTGTACCTTTCCAAAATACCCTTGACAAGTTTAAAAATTTTGTAACCGATTTAACACTCCCATTTTTTTTCTATTTGTGTTATTCTATGGTAATTAAAATGTAGATTTTACGTTGTTAATCACGTTTCCTGAATAAAACTACATCTAATGAAACATGTATGACATGACATATGTATTGGGTGTGTTGACTACGAATAACATGATAAAATATTTCTTAATGTCAAATTGTCATGACTAGATTATTGAATCGAGTTATGATGTACGGGTTGCTTCGATGCTGATGAAAAATGTCTTTGAAGAAATAAAAACCACAGTAGACATGAAGTTGTCAAATATTTGTTGGATTTACTTTTTTAAAGTCAATACAATAATTAACGCGAGAAGTACCTACCTATGTCTTTGTATCGGTTGTAGTGATGTGCAGTTCATGACCGAATAGTTCGCATGAACTATTCATTTGAGTTGAACTGAACGAGCTGTTTCATATAGTTGCCACTGAATAGTTCATTTTGAACTGTGTGTGAAATTGTACTGTTCATTCTCGTTTTCGGTCCCTCGTTCGAGTCAGTTTAGTTCATGTCGGACATGAAACATGAAACTTAAAACCCAAAAAGAAAACTTTTCAGTTTAGTAATTTAAATGAAATATTGCACTGAATCGATACATTTAGCGTTTTTGTTATCTGAAATTCTGAACCATTTATGTATACCTACCTATTTTATGAACTAATAAAATAATTTACTTCAAAAGCTGATAATAAACGTAAAATATATTTCTATGTAAAAAAATAATACGAAAAAAAAAAAGAAAGTTCAACATATTAGTAAAATTATTATTGTAGGTACTGTACATACTTTTATATAGATAAAAAATTTATAGATTATAGTTTAAAAATATTATATACTTGCAACAATTTCTAATATTTTATAATATACCATTATTTGGTTGTCATGAAGAGTATACCTAGTACCTACTATTGCAATTATATTCGGTCCGCAATGAAATCAAGTACGAAATGAACTGTAGTTCGTTTTGAACTGTAAAAAAGAACTATTCACTTAGGTGAACTGTTTCGGTCCGAACTATTCACCAAAGTGAACTGGAATGCCCATCACTAATCGGTTGTGCATTCGGTATTGGTTTTTTAACTCTCGATTAGGAGTGTAACAATATGGATAATATAGACGTAGACGTAAACATGGTTATGTTTATTTATTGTTATATTATTGATACCCGCGGTTGTAACATTACATAATACCTACACAATTTGCTGCATATCCTTATGTTGCATAAGAAAAAATGATACAGTTTTGCGTTGGTGTATAATATAAATTAAATTTATGGTATAATACAACTATAAATAAATCATATCATTATCTCTGAAATATTCCTTAACAAATCTATAAATAACCATAAAGGAGACTTGGGATGAAATATGTGTTATTTTAAGTGCTCTGTCGAACATTAGATACTTTGTAATTATAATTTTGATTTACCTGGAAAAAATGATATGCTTTTAAAAATAATGACCTTAAAATCGCTGAAAGAATAAACGTAATAAGAAATAAGCTCGAAAATATACACTGAGAAAAATATTTTCTCTTCAAAATTCATACAGAAAAACACTTAGAAGTTTCCCTTTTTTTCTCGTTAGTTAGTCTCGTTTCAAATAGAGTTAACAAATGATACTCATTTAAACTTACTGCGTAAGTACTGCATGACATACACATCGCACAAAGTTGTTTTCAATGCATCCTTTTACTTTCACATCACATTCACATTTTGGTGTGGTGAATCCAAGAAACGGGTTCTGATTGCTTGATTTGAAAAATTCTGCATTCTGATTGATCTACAGAATCCACCACAGCAAAATGTTGAGTTAAAAGACAGGCGCCTATATCTGGAAAAAGGCGTTGAATTTGTACGGGAGCGTGTATATTCTCATTTGAAATAGGATTTTATATGGCTTAGATATGGTAAGATTAAATATTTGGTACAGAATATTAATTTAAGAGCCATACCTGTAGCCAGTGGCTACTTAATATTTTATAATGGCCTACCTCTTTCCTATGAGCATTATATGTGTAAATGTTTTTTTGTCAGGAAATGATTTAAGAGCTCATTATTTTAAGCGAATTACTTGGCGAATAAAAAATGAAATTTCGTAATAGAAACTCTAAGCACTTAATTAAATATTCTAAGTGGCTTTGTGTTAACGGTATAAATAAATAATGTACATAATTCTCTGGTAATAGGCACTGATGAAATAGCTATAATACGTATGTGCAATGTTAATCCAAATTTTCACTTTTTATGGGTAAGTCTACTTTATATTCTTCAACCTGAAGTTGTAGTAAACGTGTTTAGTACGTTTCATTTTACACATACCTTAATCATATGAATTAGATTGGCGTTATTTTGTTATAGTATGCATAACAGTAAAAAAACCGGATATTGAATATTGGTCAGGTTTTTTTACATATCAGCGGTCATAGGTGTTCCGAATGGTATTTTAAAATTTTCTCTGATATATTTTGTCAGTTTAATCAGACAGTAGACAGGATAAGAGGTTTGTTTAGTTACTTATGTTGACAGATAGGTCCATAAGACAACTAGACAGTTAATTATTTCTCATTTATTCAATCAGATTTGATTTAATACATGTTTTGACCCAATTTTCAAGTAGGAACAATAAGAAACCCACTATTTTTAGTTAATCTAATCTAAAGGAATTTACAAAATCCAGAATTTAAGTAATTATTTCTTTTTCATTAGACGCAGATTAACTGATAGTATTGTTAATATATTAATGATGGTGTCCTGATACTAAAATCAGTTTTTTTCTTAAAACATCTTGCGTTGAGTGGAAAAATAATCTACTGGACCACTCAAAGGCTTTAATAGAAATCTATCTCGCATAGTAATACAATAACATTGTAACTTGTTAATTAAATAAATGACTTTTAGCAAGCAATACTTACTAATGTGAATTTTCTGTTATATTTTCTTTTTCTTACCACCAATTGTTCATAATATAACCATATACGTAATATTATTGATTAAGCAACATGCATTGAAAACCTGGGCTGATTCAGTCTTATCAAATGCAGCTTCATTAATCTTTCACTTCATGAAACTGTCCATCCACATTTCTGCACTGTCCGCAATTGGACAGTGTACGAATAATTTATTACCGCCAAGAGGTGCTGAGTTTGGAACATCAAGGGCTGGATTATCGAATTTCTACTGAAATAGATCTACTCTCTGAAATTCCCTACTCTTGTCGAGTAGGGAATTTGTCCCAGATAATCCTGACGAGTTTTGCACATAGTTGTCATCATCTGGAGATGATTAAAACAGTTTTAATAATCTTCAGAGGATGCCAACTTGTTGGCGCAACGTGCGTCGAGTCCAGTATAGTATTTTGGTGTTATATGGAAAACTACGTCAGTGTTATCTTCACAACAAAGGTTCCAAGCTTTGTTGTGTTATTAATACCCCATATTAATATTATGGGGGGTTTATTATTAATTTAGATTATTTAGGCTAGCTTCAGAAGGTTGTATCGGTTTCGTAACTTATTTGGTAAATTATTCTACCCTGTATGTTAATGCTTGATTTACGTGAATATTTCCCGAGTATAATTGTTTAAATGTCGAGTTAGGTATTACTAGTTTGTAGAGCTGGTGGAAAGACAGTAGTGAAACAGAATAAAAAATAAGAAAGCAAATCAGCAAAGAGAAAGACGAATTAAGTCACATTATCTGTGACTAAAATAAATTACTCTATTACGTAAATTCCACATTCACTAAAAAACTGAAATTTTATTTAAGCATGGTTAGCTTAAAACAATGGCAAAAAGATCATTTTAAAGGAAGCCCGATAATTGTGAGGAAGTTGGAAAATAAATGCACTTTTGTCTTCAAATTAAAAATGTCGAAATATATATTTCTAAATTCTTTTCAAGGTAAAATTGGTAGAAAGCGTTGCAGTTTTGACTATGTTATTGTCCGTAATTAACCTGAGAAGTTTGTGTCTATTTAGTTGCTTAATTAGTACAATTGCCTTATCAGTTTCCTTTCTTGTCGTAATTCGGTCTCGCATGTTGCCTATACTCATTTTTTTCAGGGGGTTATCACATGAAGACACAAACAATACGCAAAGAAACACTATACCCACTGATATTGCCGGTGCTGAAGCTAGGCATCGAACCCAGAGCATAATAGACAATGTGACCGCTTATGTGAAATATTTACTAAACCTGAGTTAACGTGTAAATTTAAATAATAATTTCCATTTTTTGACTAGCCTTTACAGCTGTTTTTCAGTTCAATAATTGCATAATAAAGTATGTATATATTAGAAATTAAAAATGTAACACCAACTTAATTAAACAACCCCCAAATCAAAGCCCGATAGAGAATTATCACATGAAAACACAAACAGGGCGCTGCAAATTGTAAACAAATATGGAGGAAGACGAGTAAAAATTTTTAAACGAGTAAAAGTTTTTGTTTACTTACATTTTGGGCTAAAATAAGTGTGATAAACTGTATGGTGATATCATATTAATGCTTGTTTTTTGTTAAATAATGTTTAAATTAAAATATATTCAGTTTTTATAAGACTAATAATAGAAAAGTATAGACAAACTACAACAAAATGGTTATGTTGTGTAAATAAACATAAACGTGTTCCCTGTTATTAAATTGTTACATGCCTTTTGGAGAAATGAATAAGTAACAGTTTCTTATACTAGGGCCAAAGTTCTACCTATCTTCTATCTTGAATACTTCTATTGGCACTCTGTGGAATGACACCCATAAACACGTCAGTTTGTGTTGTGCTGATTTCTTTTGAATGCCATTTTAAAATGTAAAAATAAAGATGTACAAATACTAACGTCATTTTTACCTTTGTCATACCAAAAAATCACAAGCACCAGTAAATTATTACGTTAAACAAACCCAAATACGTGTTATTTATCATTATATCAGCAATAACCCTCCAAAAATTACCTTTTAAGTAGGGTCAAATATTTTCATGCAGAGGGCGCATTCATTTTTGGAATCGCCAATACCCACCGACATTGCCAGTGCCGGAGGTAGGCCTCGAACCCAGAACATAATAGCACAAGTATATATTTGTGATAATAGACAGTGTGACCGAGAAATTGTGCCAATTCGCATGTTAGTAACATTGGTTTAGGTAACATTTCCTGTAATATGCTGTAAGAAGTTAAATTAAAAATTTACAAAATAGTTTACACACAGAATATTCAGTTCTAGTTTATACAAAATAGTGATATCAAATTTTCCTTTACGTGAATCAGGCTGTAACTTTGTTATCATCATGCATGTTGACGGCATTGACACCGTGTAGTGTCAATCCCACATAATCTGTGATTATGTTAATAGCGGATACTATAAAAATAATTAGGAATTGTAAAAATAATTAGGTAACGTCATTATTTTGTATGCCGCGAATAACCTATTTATTTTATATGATTTGCACTGTTTGCTTTTACAATATTGTAAGTTTTCACACGGTGTTTTTATATTCATAAATAACAATGGATTTCAAAACATACGGACAATAGTTTTCTCAAGATCATATATATCTTTATGTAACTCGTTTCAGAGGAAAGCATAAATTATGTAAAGTGAATTATTCTTACAACAATTAAAAACTAGTCATAAGTGGCTTGTTATACTGCGTGTTTTTATACTCAGGATAAAACAATTAGTAAATAAACAACTTCTGGAATTATTTTTGAATTCTTTCTGTAAGTTTTAAACATCAAATACCAAATATTAAAAGACCTTTAAATTGTTGTTGTCCAGTCTAGTCTACATGATGGAAAGTTATTTTAGTAGGCATTGTTTGTTTGCTAGAGTGCTAAAAAAATAGTGAAACCTTCCAGGAAGTTCTGTAACTAATTGCAACTGTGTACGTTCTATTTGTAAACTGATCTGTTAAGTTTTATTTTACAAAAATATCCTCGTACAATATTTATGAAAGTTTAGTTTTTTAATGAAAACTTGTGACTCAAAATTGATGTACTTGTTACAAAAATAATATGTAAAATTGAAAAAGTTATAGGTGTAAAACTTTTTATTTTTGACATTTATTCCATTAATACAAAGTAACTGTAACAAGAAACATTTTGATTATTGTAATATTATTTTTCTTACAATTTTTTTTATCTCATCTTAGTGTTAATTTCTACAAAAATTTACTACGCCAATGATTCATTAATTATGTCTAAACGAATCCGTTAGAATTGTTGGAGTAATTTGCAGTTATTAGAGGCCGTTTGCAGCTACATATATAGTAGAGTAACATTTTTAATAGTACTATTTTTCAAGAATTTATATAGATATGAATTAAATACCGTTTGAAACAAACAGTAGATAATAATACGAACATCTAAATCAGTATTACGGAATTAAAGGAAGATCATTAACACGAGTCGATAAATTGTTTACGATGATAGTTCCTACGCTGTATTAAAATTTAAAAGTAGATGTTTTATAGTGTTGGTTGAAGGTAGTAAAATCAAAAAAGGTTTTATAGTCCATTGTACAGCCCTTAGGTAGTTTATTAAAAACCAAACTACGCATTCAACAAGAGGAAGTGGTAGTTTTAAATAAAAAATGTAAGTCTTGGGTCGATAACAGCTTTCTACCTACTTTAAAAATATGTTTTAAACGTATAAAAGATGAAAGACAGGTGTTTCATATTTGAAATATTACTATACAAATTTGCTACAAAGACAATGTCAAAAAGAGCACCTTACATACATTAATTACGGACTATTTTTTAATAGGCAAACGAAATAACGAAAACTTCTTAAATAACATAAAATGGCATGAAATGTCATGGGCGGAACAAGAAAATTGCGCCATTTTGAATACGTAAGTAAATATTTTGCGAATATCTCCGAAACTAATATTTTCAGAAAAATATTATACTTTAAATGTTGTAAAATTTAAAAATATATTCATGTATAAAATTCATTGCTTTAACATAATTCAAAAATTATATTTTTCAGCAATTATAAATTGAACTTTTATATACAGGGTGTCCAGTATGTATATACAGTCCAGGGTGTATATATGTCCTGTCCAGGGTGTATATACAGGGTGCGCGTAAGTCTAATATCTGGGTTAATAAAAGAGATAACTTAATTTTTTTTTCTACAGGGTTGTCTAATATCCCGAGCTGCACAAAATGAAAATATATTTACATATTCAGGGTGTTCAGTTTTTCCTGGACAGGTACCAACTTCATTTTTTTAAATGGAAACCTATATTTTTTATGGCATTATCGAATTCTACGTAAAAAATTAGTGGGACTTTGTGCATAACACTGCTATTGAAATATTGATAGTTTTCGAGATATTTGACTTTTAATTTTTTTTTCTTATGTTTCGTCACTTCTAATAGTTGACATAATTATGGTTGTATGACAGCTAGAAATTATTTTTTTTCAGAAACTGTAGAGTGAAGATGGCTCTTTCGAAAAACGTATCAAAAGTTGACCTGCGATATACAGGGGGCAACAGAAATCGTGCCAAACCTGATGGTTTAAAATTTAAAAAATCTCGACTTTTTCAAATGGAACACCCTGTGTTTTATGATTTCATTAGATGCCTTTCTGTAGACTCTACAATTTTATAATAGCTTTCCCTATACCTAAGTTGCGTAGTTTTTGCAAAAAACCCACTTTTATGAAAAATACTCGATTTGCGCACGTTCCTTTCTCGGGAAAAACGCAGTGAGCGTCTGTCACGCAATAAAATTTGTGACAATCAGTTTACATGTCATTTCTTCTTTTACTGAATATTCACGTACGAGTTTAGAGTAAGTACTAAGCGTGCATACAATGAACTATTCAAAAGAAGAATTAGTGAAAATGGTTTATGCCTTAGGAGAAGCTCATGGAAATTGTTTGCTAGCAGCACGTATTTACAAAGCAAATAATCCAGATTTACAGAGATTTCCACGTGCTGACTGTTTTGAAAATGTGAAAGAAAGATTTGAAAGAACAGCAAATGCGAATTATGAGAAAACTACCAGGAGACATGACGGTAACAATGACGATATTCAGTTTAATGTTGTGGCGTCTGCTGTTGAAAATCCAAATATTAGTGTCAGGAAAATCAGTAATAATCTTGGAGTTTCCAAAAGCTTGACAAACAAGATACTGAAGAAGAATAATTTTCATCCGTATCATATTAAAAACCATCAAGCACTGTTACCTCAAGATCACCTAAACCGCCTGCAATTTTGCCACTGGGCATTGGATAAAATTCAGGAAAGTCCAAACTTTTTTATGAATGTCTTGTTTACTGACGAATCAACATTTTCAAACACATGCTTACCCAATCGTCGCAACTTTCATCACTACGCTGACAATAATCCAAGATTATTGAGGGTACTAGATAATCAGCATCGTTTCAAAGTGAACGTGTGGGCTGGAATTTGTGGAGAACATATTGTTGGACCGTACTTTTTTGAAGGCAATTTAAATGCCAATGTGTATTTGCATTTTTTGCAAAACGAACTTCCCCTTCTACAGCTACAGAATATGCCCGCTGATTATTTGGTTCAACAATGGTTTCAGCATGATGGTGCCCCTCCACATTCCACTTTGGCGGTACTGTGATTATTTTATTGTTGTAGTACTTTTCCTATTATCTATTCATATTTCAGATTAGAGAACACCTAAACCACGTATATCCAAATAAGTGGTTAGGTCGTGGTGGTCCAGTTCCTTGGCCTGCACGTTCGCCTGATTTAAATATTCTGGACGTTTTCTTGTGGGGTTATATCAAGGAGCGAGTATACGAAGTACCACCAACGGATATGCAAGACTTGAAAGAAAAGATCCAAAATGAGTTTCTAACCATAACGCCCGAAATGTTAAGAAATGTTCACATTCATTTTCGTCGTAGATTAATGCTTTGTGTTGAAAACAACGGTGGACATTTTGAGCATTTACTTTAGGTTAGCTTGCTTGTATGAGTATTGCGTATTCTTTTTTCAATACTCTATGTATATTCATCCATTTCACTAATAATTTTTCTAACTACGGTAACACCGTTTGGTTTTCAATATGATACGTATGAAACTTCTTCTTCAATATCTTATTTGTCGAGCTTTTGAAAACTCCAAGATTTCTACTGATTTTCTGATACTAATATTTTTGGATTTTCAACAGCAGAAACCACAACATTAAACTAAATATTATCGTTGTTACTCCCATGTCTCCTGGTAGTTTTCTCATAATTCCCATTTGCTGTTCTTTCAAATCTTTCTTTCACATTTTCAAAACAGTCAGCACGTGGGAATCTCTATAAATACGTGCTGCTAGCAAATAATTCCCATGAACTTCTTCTAAAGCATACGCCAGTTTTGCTAATTCTTAATTACATGTAGAGCTTTTATGATTTTTTACTTTTATTTACAAATAAATGGTAACTTTCCATAAAGACTTGTTTATTAAACTGAAATTATCTAAATTTTTCAGTTATTTTTATTTTAAGAAGTGTAAACTAATACATTTTATAAAAATAAATAGCCTTACAATATTTTTTCCGTCAAAGGAGTGCGCAAATCGGGTATTTTTCATAAAAGTGGGTTTTTTGCAAAAACTACGCAACTTAGGTATAGGGAAAGCTATTATAAAATTGTAGAGTCTACAGAAAGGCATCTAATGAAATCATAAAACACAGGGTGTTCCATTTGAAAAAGTCGAGATTTTTTAAATTTTAAACCATCAGGTTTGGCACGATTTCTGTTGACCCCTGTATATCGCAGGTCAACTTTTGATACGTTTTTCGAAAGAGCCATCTTCACTCTACAGTTTCTGAAAAAAAATAATTTCTAGCTGTCATACAACCATAATTATGTCAACTATTAGAAGTGACGAAACATAAGAAAAAAAAATTAAAAGTCAAATATCTCGAAAACTATCAATATTTCAATAGCAGTGTTATGCACAAAGTCCCACTAATTTTTTACGTAGAATTCGATAATGCCATAAAAAATATAGGTTTCCATTTAAAAAAATGAAGTTGGTACCTGTCCAGGAAAAACTGAACACCCTGAATATGTAAATATATTTTCATTTTGTGCAGCTCGGGATATTAGACAACCCTGTTGAAAAAAAAATTAAGTTATCTCTTTTATTAACCCAGATATTGGACTTACGCGCACTAGGTGGACACCCTGTATGTATAATACCAAAGTCTACATAAGAATATATGTAGACTTTCATAATACTTACTAAATATATTTAAAAAAAAAATGTGCTATGTTTTTCTAAATTATAAAATATAAAGACATAGGTACATATATATTTTTTTTGTAATAGGTAGAAACTACTTATATGAAAACATTACAAATGAAAATTACATAGATGTATTTTGAATATTGTAGACATAAATAAAATGGCGATACATTTAAGAAACCACTAAATTAAAAAAACAAAAGATTGTGTGAACGATATTAAGTAGCTTTCCATTTATTCTGAAGTAATACAAACAACACAAACAACAAAATACACTGCAAATGTTCGGATTACATGAATAGAACTGCTAATATAAAATACTTAGGAATCATAATTGATCAAAACTTAAAATTTGTAGACCATATTACTTCATTAAACAATAAAATACGAAAGCTCATTTGGAAATTCTACCATCTCCGAAATATAATGCCTGACAGTATATTGAGGGCGCTGTATTTTGCCTTGGCTGAATCTACTCTGCGATATGGTATAGCAATATGGGGAAGTGCTTATCCTATCAATTTAAAGTAAATAAAAGTATCACAAAAATATCTAATAAAAGTAATTGTGCATAAAAATAAATTATATTCTTCCCAAAAACTCTTTAACGAATTTAATGTGTTTGACATCAATTTACTCTATGCGAAAGCAGTTCTCATGTTCACTTACAAAAATAAAGCACTGTTTGATATAAATTATCACCATAATTATCTAACTCGGAATGTAACAAACAAAAATATAAATATTCCACTAAAAACTCGATCTACAACTCAAAGATTTATTACCTATTATGGCCCAAAATTCTACAACCTCGTACCTCTCTCAATTAAACTAATTAATAATGAAAAATTGTTTTCCAAAAAAACTCAAATATTTTTAAAGGAAAAGGGCCAATTATTTCTCAGTATATTCTGTTAATTTAATCTAGTACTTACCTAATTCTAAACATTAAATTATAATATATATGTTATTATTATTATACATATATGTTATATATTATATGATAATAGTACATACCTCTACTCTGGTAACTTCTGATAAAACATATTTATTTATGTGCGTTAGGATATATTTAAAAAACGATACTGATAATTGTTTAGAAAAAATTTTCATTATTTTATTATAGTCTAAATTGTATAAATTATATTATATATGGTATACTTATTTATGTAGCCATGCAAACACAAGCATTTTTTTGCTTAGATGCATGTTACTTGTATTGTTAAATTGATTACTGATTAATGTATAAATAAAATTTGATTTGATTTGATTTGATTTGATTTGATTTGATTTATTCTGAAGTGCTTAAATGCTTGATTAGATAGTTTAGCTTGTTTATTTAGTTATGCAATTCACCGAAATTAAAATTTTAGTAAAGAAGTAAACGCCTATATAGTGAACAGCATCCGATATGTATAGGATGTTACAAACTTATTTCAAAAAAGGAAAACAGATTCGAAATATTAAGAACACTACGTTGTTCAAGAAAAGTGCGCAGAGAAACTTGAATTTGTTTTTCAATATCTTTATAAATTGAGCATTTCAATTTTTATTTATTTCGTCATATATTCTTTTCACTCTTTTCAGGTCATATCTAGACGCATCTTTGCATTCCTTTTCTTCTCACCCTTTCTGAAAGTATTATCAAAGTCTACATACATATTATATTCAGTATTGTTATATTATAGTATATATCTTTATATATAGAAAGTATTCATATATTCTGTTCACATCTTTTTATATATTGTTTTAACATTGTATGTATTTGATATGTATATTGCTGTGGCAAGATGCAAATAGAAGTATGATAAATAGATCTGACCGTACATTGTGTCTCATGACATGACACGTGAGATATATCATGGATATCTTGGTTATTAGTCGGGATAGAGTAGAAATATCTTATCCAGAAAAAGTAGTGTAGCATTTTCAGTATATGAAAATCGTTTTGTGCTACTAAGTCCATTTCCCACTTCTGAAATTGATGCTTATCAGAAAATGTCAAATCAAAAAATAAAATGGCGGCCGTAAGAAAAAGTCAAATTATGTTCTCAAAAATTCCCCAACATAAACGACTACTAGCGAACTAACTACACCACCGGAAAGCCTTTATAAGCATGTAAAATGGTTTCAACTTTCTGTTAGACTACAGATAGGAATGTTACCATGAATTTTAGAAAATAGCGTTTTCATCTTTTCTAAATAAAATCAAAACCAATCAGATACAACAGTTTTGTGAACAACGTGAGTTCTGTCTCCACTACTTTATAGACCGGGACTTAGTGACAGATTTTTTGTTGTGATTTTAGCCAGTATACCTTTCAGAGGGTATTACATTGCGTATATTCTCATAAAGAAAATGAATTTGAATCAAAAAGTCATCCTGGGTTCTTATATATAGAAAAGTGAGTTTTCATTGGCCATACGCAAACGGTAGGTCATCTTGTTTTTCAGCAGTTTTATAACAAAAAGTTGTATACTTATCATTGGCAGTCTATTTGGGCGAATTCTTTATTCAAATACAAGTTCACGTGACTATAACAGCCCTTTGCGGAGCCACGCTAAGGGTATGCCGGTGATTTTCCGAGGATTTTTTTATGTTGAACCTCATTTTAAAATACATGACAGCGTGACTAAAATCGTACTAAAACGCATAATTTGCGAACAAAAAATTAAAACTCAGATTCCTATATGAAGAACCCGGGATGACTCTGATTAATTCCTTTTCGTCATGAGAATATACTTACACCCTCTGAAAGGCATACTGACTAAAATCACAACCAAAAATCTGTCACTAACTGCCGGTCTATTTGGATGTTCAGTCTCTAACCAAGATGCCCATATCTACCCTACGTACGCGGTTATCTATCTCTCGAAACTTCTGAAAGTATTGGTACATTTCCCAGGCCGCAAAATTTATAGATGAAATTCAGGACGACATTCACTATATAAAAATTCATTAAAATTAAAATTCATTAAAATAAAATAAATAAAAGTATTTAGCATTTACCTTAACATTATTTATACATTATATCTAATAGACAACTACATTTTTTAAGGCAATAGGGCGTGTTTATTTTTATACGTACATTGAAGTTCTACAATCAGCATTCATGAGATTCATTTTTTTAATTGTTTTCGAAATTAGTATTACATAATGGAATGTAATACTTTCTTAAATACCTACTTCTGATGCCTTCTCTTTACCTGATATTTACCACGACTTTATCTGCTCCAAAGCTTAAAGAAATGAGAAGTAATTTAACCGTGTTGTTTTTAAACTTGTATTATATTAGCAACAATGTATTTAAGACACTACATGACATTAGTACTAGCTATGTGTTTGACGCATGAAACATAATGACAAGGTGACAATAAAAATAATTTAAACTGGCCCATATTTTAGGTTTATTAACAATTGTGACGGTAGTGCAACTTTATGTGAAGATAATTACTTTTTATAAATGCCTTGTAAAAGATACCGGTTAATATAGTTTTTAATAACCAGTAATTTTTCTGTTTTTGCAGGTGCAATTTATATCTGCCGGTATGTGCAAACGTAGATCGTGATTTATATATTGAGAACTGATAATGTCATATTTACATGACAAATACACAAATAAACAAAATGAAGATGAAATTCAAAAATAATTTCGTATCATTTTCCAATGTTTTCCTCTTTGTTCTTTAGGCTACTTGATGTAATTTATAATAAATGCTTTGAAGAATTTTAGCAAATATTTCCATAGTTACTGAAAGAAAAAGTACCAAACCTTATATCACTGAACAACTAACGACGGACTTTCTCGAAATCAATCTAAACAAATATACAGGGTATGTCATTTAGACTAAAAAGTTGTCTTAATTTCCGGTTCAACTGGAAGTAAGTCACTATTTTCATTAGGCTCAACATATTAGTCACGTGCTATAACGTCCCTATATACATTTTCGGTTAAATAGCATCAGTTCTCAATATATCAATCATGATCCATACTTCTGCCCATCCCTGTATACCTTACTTAATTCTATTACACATCCGGCGGTAATCTAACTTTAATAATAATACTTTAGTGCTTTAAATAATTACAATAATTATGTTAATTAAATTACAATTACAATAATTATAATAATTAAATAATGGAACTTTACAGACAACACTAAAATACTTGGGACATTTTTGCATTGGCAAGTCATTAATAACAATTCAAATTTTAAAATTCTGAAAATCCTATGATAAATATTTGTATCTACTGCTAATATAATAACTAGAAATGGGAGAAAATCGCTATCGCGATTTTCGTTCCCATTTCTAGCCCTATCGAGGGTCCACCCCTGTGGCCTGGGGTCAACTTTCGGGTGACAAAAGCATCTAGAATAATATTAAGAAAACACATCATATTAAAAAATTTTGTATCTGGAATGATGATGTAATTATACTGTGCGATGTGCTGAAGTAGAAATTATTTTTCAGTAAACATTTTTATCAATTTTATCAATGGGACCAAAAATATATTACTTTCATAATTGTACCAGCAAATTAATATTGTAGATATTTACTTTTGTAAGCTAAAATGATGAATTCTAATAAATAATTGGAATTAAAAAGTAAAAAAATGTCTCCAGCGTGATTCGAACTCGCGAAATAAGCATTACGACGTTTGAAATCCTACGACTATCCCATTGCGCTACCGCGCCATTTTTTAGAAGTTGACCCTGAGATAATTAAGTATGTAAACTTTACGTCTCAACCTGAAAAATTAATTTTTACCGATATTCTAATTGGAAAAGCATTTCACTTCAGTATTTTAGTAATCAGAAGTGTTTGGCAGTCGGTACTATCGATTCCGTTAGCAATATTTCTCATAGGAAAATAACCTATCTGAAGTTTACTTAATTTGACAGTTTTCGTAGGAGGTGCTTGTCTCGTTAGTACAATCTCACATCGGCAGATAAAATGAGAAAAAAATTGAGACGGACGCGACTCGAGATTTTCGAAGACGAAATAGACGTAGAAGGACTCAACGTACGGTCTCAAAAAAATCTCAAAGGATTAAAGAAAGAACGGAAGGGCTTTCGCGTGAAGCGGTTCTCGGAGCCGTAAAAATTAGAAAACGGTCTAGGGCAGGGGGGTCCTGCGAAAAGTCGGGATTTCGGCGGCTGTGACGGGACCATTAGGCAAGAGGACAAACGCCGGTGCTAGCCGCATCTTGAAAAGGCGTTTAAATTGGAAAAACGCGTAAGAAACGGGACGAAAATACGCCTACGCATAGGAGAAAGGTTGAGGGCGCGGGGATCGCTAGTATTTACAAAATAATAAAAAAAAAAATAAAAAAAAAAGACTAAATGTACAATGTAACAAAAGACTGTAACTAGTTTAATATATAAAGCCGAATTTATACGTATACAGTAGCTATAAAGAAAATTAGTTTAGCTAATGTAAACAAACTAATTAAGTGTTTGCCACGGTTTGTACACGGTTTAGTATATTGTTCAGTCAAGTGAACTGTGATTCCTATTTACCTGTGCAAGTACACCCCTTTCTATTCTAAACAAATGGATGTATACACTTTTGGAATTCATTTAAGTTCGGCAGAAAAGTTTGGGATAGTCAAATTTCCGTGATTTTTTGCTTATTTGGGGAAAACGTAGTTTTAGTATTTACTTTGAGACGCCCTGTAGACTAAAAACAAAACGACGCGGCAATTAAAAATATGTTGACCTAAAAAGATCATGTTCTTTGTTATCAAACGTTGTGATATTAATGGCAATTACACTGCATATTTTGATCACAGTTGACTGATTTTAAAATGTGACTGCACTACAACGCTCACATCTCTATTGAAATAGTTAGAATTCCTTGGGAGTACGCGCTCTTGTTTATGTTTATTTATAACAGCAAGCACAAAATATATTCTTAAAAGGTATGCACTATGTGCAATGGGTGCAGTGCTGCGCAATGTCTATATATCAACCGAATCTGATGCCGATCACTAATCGGTTGATAACGATAGTACATCTTGGCGAACGGCATGCTCTATTTTGGGTTCCGCGGCCAATCACACTGATCAATGCACCTCGACTTGCATCCCGTTTTAAGTGCGAGTACCGGATAAAAGTTGCATCAAACTGACCAAGAAGGTAATGAATAGTAGAGGCCAAGGGAAGTGCCAACAAGTTTAGAACGTCTAAATTAAACCACACTGTCACTAAATATAGATGATAATTCTTGTAATGTCATTTTTACTAACTCTTGAATTGAAAACATTTTTAAAGTAATCAGGCCATTTTTTTCACAAAAATGCGAATGCAACATTTTCGACTGTATTTTCAAGAGGATGTTCCAAACCGGGCTGCAATCTGCAATAATAAAGTAGTTTAGTTTCTAATTTAGCCCAATTTATATTCTTTTAAAGAACAATTTTTTTCGTATCTGCAACAGTTACCAAGTTATGGTAACTCACAAAATAATATAATTTATTTAGTAAGAAACAGGAAGAAGCAATTCTGCAATATTGCAGAAGCGATATAATCGGGATCACTTATAAGAAGGAACTTCGTCAATTGGCCTATGGTTTTACTTCTGCTAATAATATTCCAAATAAATTTAATAGGGACAAATGACTGGCTTCAACAGAATGGGTCTACGGTTTTTTAAATCGACACAGAAACATTACTTTACGTAAACCTGAAGCAACATGTTATGCTAGAGCTTACTTAAATTTTTTTTTAAATCTTGAAGAAATGTATTCTAAGGATAAACTTACTCCTGATCGAATATGGAATGTTGATGGTAACAACTGTTCAGAAATTGCCAAAAGTTCTTACCCAGAAAGGAAAAAGGCAGGTGGAAGGGTTAGTGGAAATTTTTTGGCACCTGCCTTTATCTCTCCCAGAAAAAGGATAAAATCCGGACTAATGGATAATGCACCCAATGGAAGCCCGGCATTTCCCCAAGACAAAGGATAGATGGATCGAGATATATTCTTACAGTTTATGAAATATTTCATTGATCAGACAAGACCGTCAAAGGAGAAGCCACTTCTTATTATTTTGGATAATTTGCACACCAAGAATTTACCTTTCATAAACATTTGTCGAGAGAATGGTGTCATTTTACTGTCGTTGCCGCCACACTACCCATAAAATGCAGCCGCTAAACGTCTTCTATTTTAAACCATTTATGAATTATAACGATCTTTATCTTACTAGGTGGCTAAAAAATTATTGCGGTCGGATATTTGGACTTTATCAAATTGCAGGAGCTGTTAACGAAGCTTTTGGACAAGCATCAACCGTAACCACAGCTGCAAATGGGTTCCGGAGAACTGGAATCTGGCTATATAACGAAAACGTTTTTCTGTACTGGGAATTTGCGGCCTCTAAACCAACGGAAAGACAAATCAACTTGACAATCTAGAGAACTCTGCTGAAGAAAATAGAGTGACGAATCCTATTACAGTTAACAATATAATATATGAAGATCCCATCCCATCTACGTCGGGGGAAGATAAGAGTGACGAAGAAAATGTGCCACTTTCACATTTAATAAGTAAACAAAATGCAAATGACACTCCATTTTTTCTTCAATAATAAAAGTAACGGGCATTAGTCCACTCTCGGTAGCAAAAGAAAAACAAGAAATCTGTGTTCAGGATGGGCTCATCATCATCAGTCATGTGGTACTATGGGCGAGCTTTCTTTCACGTGTACCTGTTGTAAAAATGATGCCTCTTCTTAAGTGACATACTGTCCATGTTGAAATAACGGATTCTCAAGATGGGACAAATATATTTTTTTAATGTAAAAATAAAATCTCTATTGTATGATTTTTTGTACCACTTTAAAAAAACTTTAGTTATATGCTGAAAATATGCCTACCGGAATGCTTTGATCTGTATTATAAATTGAAAATGAAAAAATCATGAAAATGTAAAATGTGTACACCATATTTTTATTGAATTATGCTGCAAATCTATAGCTGCCTTGTTGTTTGCCTTTGACGACTATAGCCCCATCACTTACATGTTTAATCTATACCTATTAAAGTATAAAACATCAGTGATCCCATTCTTGATTACAATTTTTTCTAAATAAGCTCAATGAATTTACGTTATCAATGAAATTTGACCATTAAGTATACATACTTCCGCCATTACCAAAATTATAGAAAAGGCCGTATAATAATAATTATTAGTGCGCTGGAAGCAAACTGGCGCCAGTAAAGATTTATTTATAATTTTTCCGCACTAAAAGAAATCTCGCTAACATGCTCAAATTGCTAGTGGTTGGCCGATAGGTATATAAAGTACGAATAATGTGGAGAAGATTGGTATTTATAACAAATAATAATTATAACATAGCTAATGTTCTCGACACGAACTTTTGCGGTAATTATACATAAATTCTTGATATATGCGTTTGAAAAAGAAACACCAACAAGAGGTGATATATTAGGTGCTATATATCAGAATGTACTTTCCCCCTACTTAGCCTCTATCTAATCCAAACAGAAAATGTACAAACATACAATTAATTATAGCACAGCAAACAAACCGGCACATTTAACTTCGTTAGGGGAAATGTTTCAACAACTGACGTATCCTTTGTCGTTCCAAAAATAGGAAATCACAATGCCACTGGAACATCTGTTAGGATAACTTCAAATGGGCATAACAGTATACCGTTTCTTTGTATCAGCTACTGCTGCTTTTTGTAAGTTATTTGTTCCTATAAGATATAAATTACCTAGTTATCCTTATTATAATAATAATAATATCTATCTATACCCCTTATTCTAATCACAATGATTAGAGTGGAAGTCTTAAGGCCCGTTTTCACGCTCATGCAATTTGCACAAATTGATTTGTGCATGCCAGTTTGTACAAGTAAATTGTAGCGTGAAAACCAAAATCGTTAACTTGTACAAGCCAGAAAATTTGGCTTGAGTAAAATCTGATCGGACAGATAATTTGCATGTGGTTGGCGCAAATGCATGAACGTGTAAACGACACTCCAACTCGGCGCATGCTTAGAAGTAGCGAATTCTTGTTCTTACGTGCACCCTCCACGTGCTTTTCATATACTTCGGTGTTAGTACTTAGTACTGTTGTTTGTTTGACAAAAAATATGTCTAAAAAAGAAAAAAAAATCATGATAGAATTTATAGATCTATATAAATCTTTTCCTTGTCTTTGGAAAATTAAATCAAAATAATATAGCGATAGATATGCCAGATCGCAGGCTTTAGATATTCTTGTTGAGAAAATGCAGACGGTCGACAAATCTGCGAATAGAGAAACCGTTGTGAAGAAAATAAATTCCATGAGAACATCACAACACAACACATCAGAACACAAATCAATTTGCTTGAACGTGTAAACGAACCACATTTCAGTTCTATTTGCGCAAATTGCATGCACAAATCAATTTGCACAAATAGCATGAGCGTGAAAACGGGCCTTTAGACTTGTGTGAGGGAGGGGGTCGCATATTCTATGGGCCGGATTATTTTTTTCATGTTACTTTAAATACATTGGACTTATCTCAAAGCCATTTATTTATTTAGAAGTATTGCAATTTGTCGGTATGCAATTAAATTTGTAAAAAACAAATATGAGATAAATCAAAATTTTTATATGAATCCTTCACTGAAACTATAATTATTAATTATCTATTGACTATAATCTTAATTGATTTTAAGGATCTTGATGTTGAGTAAATTAAAGATGAAAGGCGCCTTTCATTTAAGTAACAGGCCCAGCTGAATTTATAGAATTTAAAAAAACAAACCGGATAGTTTTGGTTAAGTGACTTATTTTATAACATATTAAATTGCAATTTGATTATTAATGATTAGTTCGGTATTGCCAAAAATAAGATTTAATATTTTGTGTTTAGATTAGAATTATTTTGCATTCATTTTTGTAAAACTATTTATTATAATATTTCTATAATAAAAGAAATAATAATAACTGAACCTTTATGTAACTTTTTATTCCCAATTAAGTATAAGTGCGGACAGTCCTAAATTAAATGTCCTTTATAATAATTAAAACTCTTTTTTTATTTCTGTATTGATCACGCGAAATCTACGATCGATTTACACACTTTCCACGCAAACATGCACTTGTAAAATACATGCAATCTGAACAAAATTGCAATTTTACAAAAATTGTTGAACATATAATTATGTAATTACTGCATCAACCAAAAGAAAGTAAAATGAAATAAAATGCAGTGAATGCAATTAGGTACTTGTTATTTAACCAAATACTATCAATAGTTTTTTTAACTTAATATACAAATGGAATACGTATTTTAAAACAAACCAACTCGACTCTTTTTTTTTTCTTCAGATGTTTGAATCAGATATTTGTTTTTAGGAACTTGCCGACAAAGAATTATTAATAATACTTTAGTTTAAAAATTTCATTTTTGTCAACTAAAAGACTACTGACAAAATGAAATTAACGTATTAAAAAATTTCATACATTACATTTCATACGGCGGTTTTTTGGGGAGAAGTTTGCCTTGATACTACCATAATTATAGTTTTATTTTACGTGGAATATTCCCCAATGAAGTTTTAATGAATCATACAAAAATGTCAGAAACGTCGATTGAATGATTGAAAGAGTATACAAGATACGCAGCCTCACGGCGAACAGCGTCCTCAAAAACGGTTCGGAAATTCCCGAACGCCTTGCAGAATGACCTGCAAAACCATCCAAATCTCCGCACCTTACCGAAAACAATAGGTTTGTTCGTGTTCTTAAATTATTCAATTCTGAACCGTTCTGAGCATGCGTACTTTGAAATATGTGTTCGAGTTTGAAAGGAACGATTCAGGATTTTGTTGTTGCTTGTTTTGGTTTAATGCGGACTCGATTCTGAACCGTTTCGAATCGTTCTAACTAGTCCTTACTATTATTTCGGCAATAATTTTAAATGCAGTTTGCATTTGTGTGATTTTCTTGATTTGCTGTATATTTTGAGATTACTTTTTAATAAATAAATCGTTTACCAAGACTAGGATGTGGATGTATAATCTTCAAGTTCGTTATCCTCAAGTCTGAAAAATACACTGTTTGCATTATCTATTATAGTGTTCTTTAAACTCTTTGTCAGTTCATTTTTAACATGTGTTTAATTAACAAACAGAAGTTTGCAGGTAATGAAAACTAACGTTCAAAAGTCTATCAATATCTTCGGACCTGAAATGTCATCTGCTTGTACATATAAGCATACCTTTTACTGCAACGCCAACGCCAAGTACGTTACAATTATATAAGCGTGTTTTGTTTTTTTTTTTAGAATCCAGACCAGTTCTGAGCAGTTCTGGATTTTTGTTGATGCGTTGACAGTTCTGCGCAGGTTCTGAACATTAGTAAATTAGAGAACAGGAACAAAATTGATATAAGCTAGTTTACTTTAGGCTTGTGCATATTTTATTAATATCTACAATGAACAGTTAGATAATACCTAGTTGACAATCTGGTTTATCTCGAACTGTAATATAAACATCGTATCCAATACATCGTATCCAAAAATATACAGGGTTTTTCACGTAACCCGTTCATTAGAATATTTCAGAGACTACTACGATCTAGATTTTGAAGCTTGGGGCACTGGGGTTTTTGTTGAGTATTCTCGTTTCAAAAAAAGTTATGACGTCACTGTAGCACTTCCGGTTGTACCGGAAGTTAGTAGTAATTTCGTTATTTTAAATGGAAAGGTATAGATTTTGTATCATTTTTGAAATCTACGGAATTTTTGAGGATGTTTTGGTTAATATATCCCTATACCAAAAATGAACAGTTCTGGAGATATTTCGATTTTTAAAAAAAAATTGACGATACTAAGCCTATATTGTGAGTGTAATATCTAGAACTTCTAAAAAGCTATAACTTTCAAAATTTAAGCAGTAGTAGAGCAGGCAAAGGGCTTTCCAAGAATGTACTGCTTCTGTCAATAGTCCATACGGGATGTTCAAAACTCAATGGCCAATGTTAAAAACTTCAAACACAAAACAGTTGTTTTTTTCAAATGGAACACCCTGTGTTTTATCTCATCAGTAGATGCAGAATTAAATTCTACATCGATTGGTATACGCATTCCCTATACCTATCTCCAACAGTTTTTGAGTTATATGCAATTATTTATGTGAAAGAAACTTTAGCATCGATAATATGTATCTCTAAATTTTAAAGAAGGCTGGGATACCAAAAAATTTAACTGTGTTTGTCAAAAGTTTGATATTACTTTTAGTTGTTGAAGTTTGGTGGCAGTTACAATGCAGAACGAATTATTAAATAATAATTATACTAACGTTGATATTTTAAATTTATTTTACATTCATGGGGAATGTAATAAAATAGTTGAAAGAACTTGTCGTGTTTTCAATGAAAAGATACCCAAATTTTACGAGAATGAATAAAACGAAATTCAGAAAAATTGAAGCGCAATTTCTGCAATTTGGTATTGTCGTCAAGAAGACATATCCGCAACCTGTAACTGAAGATGAAGACAACGAAGTAAATGTATTAGGTTATTTTCACGCTAATGGTGAGAGTTCTATTCCTGCAGCCTCAAGAGATTTTGGGATATCTGCTACATCAGTACATCAGTACATAGAATACTAGACAAGGACAGAGTAAACAGAGGCTTTAGAGAAGTAGATCCCGGCGTAATAAGAAAAACTTTGGTTATCGAAGTAGAAAAGAGGATTATTCAGTGCTTAAATAACAATAAAAGGCATATTGAACATTTGTAGGTAAAAGATTTAGTCCAAAGTTATATCATGCCCATAAAAGTTACAAATATTTTTTTAGGTTACATTATGTACCTGGGATACGTGCAATATCCAGTTGAACTTTTAATTTGATCTCATACATGTTATTTGTCTTCATCTTCAGTTATAGATTTGTAATATGTCTTCTTAATGTCAATTCTAATATGAGGGAATTGCAATTCCACCTTCCGAATTTTATCTTGTTCATTGTTGATAAATTTGGATATATTTCGTTGAAAATACGACAACAATTTGTAGTTATTTTATTAAATTCCCCACGAATATAAAATAAATTTAAAATACCACTCATATGTAATTATTTAATTTTCTGCCGTATAATTGCTGCTATAATTCAACAATTGACAAACACAATTCAATTTTTTGGTATCCCAGTCTTCTTTAAAATTTAGAGATACATATTATCGATGGTAAAGTTTCTTTCACATAAATTGCATATAACTCAAAAATTGTTGGAGATAGGTATAGGGAATGCGTATACCAATCGATGTAGAATTTAATTCTGCATCTACTGATGAGATAAAACACAGGGTGTTCCATTTGAAAAAAACAACTTTTTTGTGTCTGAAGTTTTTAACATTGGCCTTTGAGTTTTGAACATCCCGTGTGGACTATCGACAGAAGCAGTACATTCTTGGAAAGCCCTTTGCCTGCTCTACTACTGCTTAAATTTTGAAAGTTATAACTTTTTAGAAATTCTAGATATTACACTCACAATATAGGCTTAGAAACGTCAATTTTTTTTTTTAAATCGAAATATCTCCAGAACTGTTCATTTTTGGTATAGGGATATATTAACAAAAACATCCTAAAAAATTCCGTAGATTTCAAAAATGCAACAAAATCTATACCTTTCCATTTAAAATAACGAAGTTACTACTAACTTCCCGTACAACCGGAAGTGCTACAGTGACGTCATAACTTTTTTTGAAACGAGAATACTCAACAAAAACCCCAGTGCCCCAAGCTTCAAAATCTAGATCGTAGTAGTCTCTGAAATATTCTAATGAACGGGTTACGTGAAAAACCCTGTATACCATAAAAGTATAATGTATGTTAGGACATATACCATATAATAAGTATAATGTATGTTAGGAATATGTTTGTTTGTTGTGGGCTAGGAAATTTTCGTTTGCCACATAAAAATTTTATGGATGTATCCGCTTTTAAAGGTAATATCAGCAAATCAACACTGATATCAAATCAGATAAGGTCTGAGGGTGATCGTGAAGCTCTAACCTATCGACCATATCGGTAATTGCTTACACAGATAAAAAAATATTTTCATACTTACGGAATCCTTAAAAAAGCATTGTTTTGCTGTGCAAAACTAAAAGTCTCTCCAATATATGCGCGATATAGGTAAATTAATGCAGATATCTGCATATTATTAACTGTAAATATACTCAATTAAAATGTCTACGTCTGTATTGTTGATACTAGTACCATTTACATTGTATACATTATCACTCGTTATTATTACTATTATATGTATGTGTCTATTAATACGTTTAGTGACAGGTGTTCGTGTTTAATAATTATGTTGGTTAATCACAACATTTATGTTAGTTTTGCTAAATAAAAATGACACCTTTCTCATAGCATAACCATTATTAACACATTAGATCTTTTTACATCAGAAAATAATTGTATAAATTGAAAGAAAGGGTATATTTACAAATTCTATTATCATCGATAAAGGCACCGTTGAAAGAGTAAATGAGCCTTGCATTCTGTTTCTTCTAGGTACAACGAAGGTTTTATTATAACTTTCATAGTTTTTATTTAATGTTACACTTTGCGAACTTTCCCCTAAAGAAAACACATGTTCACCACAAAAAAGTAATCCGCATTTTACAGGATATACTAAGGGCCGGTTTTTCAATGCTTGGTTAATACGGTTTAACCAGTAGTTAAGCTAGCTATAAGTTTAGAATGTAATTTACCTCGAACATTTTATGAATAACTATTCACATTCTAAACTTGTAGTTAGTTAACTCTAGGTTAAATTACGTTAACCAAGCATTGAAAAACCGGCCCTAAGTATGGTAAAATTGATTTAAAAGTTCTGATCCAAACAATAATACAGGGGGTGTGGAATAATAATGTGGCGACTCCTATGGAGATGCCGATGTTATGCAACGCCAGTCGGGGCATATTGTCCGTGGAGTAGTTGTTTTCGGCATATCCTTCAAATAAATAATACAGGGGGTTACGAAATTCGCGGACACGGACTGTGGGATCGCGTTAAGCTAAATAAGGCGATCAAAAAATTTAAACCGTATGATTTTTTAATTAATCTAATATTTTTCGAGATCAAGCAGTTTTAAATATTAAAAAATTATAAAAAATTATGCTGTAGCCAAATTGCCACTGTCTGTTGCTAAGCATGCTTCAGCACATTGTGCTAAGCTCGAACGCAGTTGCGTATACAGGGTGTTAGTTAAACATGCGGCAAAAATTCAAGAGGTTATTCCTTGGACTATTCTAAGGATATTTTATCCTTTGATGATTTTTGAAAAAGCGCTTTGTTGCGAAGATATAGGGCGAAAAAAATTTTCAACAAATAACAATTTATTACTAAAAATTACATGTAACATTTCTGAACCTACAAGAATTGTTCAAATGGCTACCTCCAGCTCGGATGCAACCATCCAATCTTCTCCTCATAAACTCCCGAACTCTTTCAAAAACACCAGGGTCGTTTCTTATTGAGTTACACCCAGCAATTATCCGATCTCTTAAGTCGTCCACATCTTCCACTGGTCTAGTATAAACTAATGACTTTAGATGGCCCCATAGGAAATAATCCAGGGGGTTTAAGTCCGGGGATCGAGCAGGCCATACGTGAGGGCCACCTCGATCAATCCAGCGATCTCCGTATGTTGCTGTTAAAAACTCTCGAGCAACTACACTAAAATGAGGTGGTGCACCATCATGCATAAGCCACATTGCCTTTCTTGTAGCCAGTGGTACATCCTCCAAAAACTGAGGTAGCGTTTGTTCCAAAAAGTTGCGGTATACTTCGCCGGTAAGTCTTCCTGGTAGAAATACCGGTCCAATTAGCCAGTCACCCACAATTCCAATCCAAACGTACAACGAGAACTGATGTTGAAACCGATCTTCACAAATCTCATGTGGATTTTCGCCCTATTTTTATTTAATTTTTTTCGCCCTATATCTTCGCAACAAAGCGCTTTTTCAAAAATCATCAAAGGATAAAATATCCTTAGAAATAGTCCAAGAAATAACCTCTTGAATTTTTGTCGCATGTTTAACTAACACTCTGTATATCATCTCTAGCCTTATTTGTTGCACTGATTGAAATAGTCCGCTCCGCAAATGTAAAATATGACAAGTAGTGACAATTCAGCAAGCGTTGTCAATACAGTGGCGTTCGTTTCAGTACAGTGAAAGTACCTCAGTCAATAGAAACTGCAAAATAATGGTCCACAATTATTCAAATCGTGAATATTATATGCTGATGGCTCTAGGAGCTTCAAATAATCATGCAGGTGAAACAAGTGCGGATGTACGCTATGCGGCATCCTCTGCGCCGTCTACCAAATGCTAATGTTTTTAGAAGAGTGGAGGAAAATTTGTTTAACAGAAATGTTGCGATTCAAATATGTAATAATGCGGGTCGTCGTCGTCTTCACGTCATTGACTTGATGGAAGAGAATCCCTCAAGAAGTACTTGGGGAATTTGGAAATTTAATATCTGCTCTAAAACGTGCTGGGCACCTTCCGTATCATTATATGAAAGTGCAACACTTGCAAGATAATGATGGTCCACCTCGAAATAGATTTTGCGAATGGTGCCTAGAATATACTGACTAATCTACATGATTTAATACTATGGACCGATGAAAGTTTCTTTACGTGAGATGGTATTTTTAATATACACATTGAACATTTTTGTGGTAATTAAAACCCGCATTTAATGAGAACCAGAAATCGACAACGCCGCTTTGGTTTAATTGTATGATGTGGATTGTTAGGTTCGAAGGCGTAGAAGGGCCACACTATTAATTTTTTTCAAATTCCGTTTTTAAAGTCGGAATCCAATTTATTGCACAGGATGTGATTGTTTTAAAGGACATAGGGTCATATTTGTAAAATAACAAATAACCTAGTTCATAGAGATATGAAATCACAAGTCACCAACACCCCTTACCCTCTAGATATCTAGAACTATGGTCATTCTCTCTTCATAACCATTCGGAACCAATCATATTTATTGTTATTATAATTTATAACATTTCTTATTTTAATGATGAATTAGTCTACTGTTTAGGCAGACGCATTTCGTAAAATAGATAATCCATAAAAACTGGACAGAGATTACAATTTTTGTAGTCTTTGGAAAATATCTCGCTTACTATTAAAGATACACGGACGCTGTTTTTATAATATTGTGCTACTTTTTTGAGGAATGTGTTTTTCCAGGTCCCTCACTACAGAAATAGTTCGAAAGTCCTATAGAAATTTTATGTAATTTGATAGGTGTGGTGATAACATTTAACCCGAAGAACTGCATTGTGCAGCTTGTCCCGTTTTCGTTGTCTTTGGAGAATATCTTGCTTACACACTCTGTTATTTTCTTGAGAAACAAAAGCTGTTACAAAGAGAACTTATGACCGCAACAAAGTGTAAATTTCATTTTTACAGATTCAAAGGATTGTATGAGCCTTTATGCATAAAAATAATAATTTTTTATTTTGGCACAGGAAAAGAGCATAAGGTGTGCTTTCTTTCAAAATTAATCAGAACGGTGTTTCTCACCACCACTAACATACCATGCAGATTCCCTTTAGATCATCATTGAAAGAAAGCACTTCTTTCAAAATTAATCAGAAATTCGAAAATATATACCAAGTGTACTCGATGAATCATGTTGCGACATGATGATCTAAATCTGCATGGTATGTTAGTGGTGGTGAGAAACACCGTAGTGCCCTCTTCTGATCTGTGCTAGTACATCATCATTACTACCACTACGACATCGTTCACCGAGTCCACTATCTATGGCACTTTGATGAGCACAGAATAAATGCAAAACCGGTCAGTGTCTGTGGTATTCGGCATCTCCTTCAAATAAATAAATAGGATCGTCTTTCTTAAAAACGATAGAGGTCAAAGTTATAATGATACCTGCAGAGAAGCAGGTCGCTAGTCGCTATCTGTTTGTTAATTAGACAATAATTGTTAGACGGATAGAAGCGAAGACCAGAAGAGGGCACTACAGTGTTTCTCACCACTATTAACATACCAGATGCCCTTTTAGACAATCATGTTGCAACATTGTTCATTGAGTCCACTACCTATGGCACTTTGATAAGCACGGAATAAATGCGAAACCGATCAGATTTACAATTTTTTATAATTCTGATCTCTTGTAGGTATGCGTCAAGTTTCTTTTAGAAAATGCCAATCTCCGAAGCGGCTAGGTTTAGGTTCATGGTATGCTCTAGCGTTTGACTTTTTAGTTTTACGCCATTTAATAAAATATAAAAACTTACAGCACGTTCCATTAAAACAAATATATTTGCCACTATTAAAGAAACACCCTGTGCATCCCAAACTAATTTTAGAATGATGTGCAGTTAGTTTCATATAATACCTGTTTTTAATTTTTTTTGCATTTTTAATAACATATTTCTCGAATATTTTCGCAATATTAGCAGCCTACCCTATATAATAGAAATAGGGTTCGATCCCAGTTTGCGGAACTCGCAAAAACTGCGTTCGTGTATCTTTAATAGTAAGCGAGATATTTTGCAAACACAACCAAAATTGTAATCTCTGTAGGTACGGTTTTTATATATTATGTTATTTAATATGTTATCCGAAATGCGTCTGCCTAAACGGTAGATTAATGCATAATTAAAATAAGAAATGTTATATTATAAATACAATAAATATGATTGGTTACGAATCGTTATGAAGAGCGAATGAACATAATTCTAGACATCTCGAACGTAAGGGGTGTTGGTGACTTCGACGTGTTGGTACATCGAAACGATTTAATAATATCTATGAACTGGGTTATTTGTTTTACAAATATCATCCCTATGCCCTTTAAAGCAGTCACATCCTGTACAATAAAGTGTATTCCGACTTTAATCTCGGAATTCCGACTTTAAAGTCGGAATTTGAAAAAAATTAATAGTGTGGCCCTTCTACGCCTTCGTAGTTAATAATAATTTATTATTAATAAATCATTTAATTGATTTCATCCATTTTTTGTTCATCCGCGTTATACCGTATCGTTTAAACGCTCAGAATTATTGAAATTTCCTGCAGCAACAACACCCGGAATTCACGAATGACTCACCCTTAAATTTGAGCAAAATATGATTTTTATGTACGATGGCGTAGGTCTCCATATCGCATTAATTGTACGTGATTACCTCGATAATACTTTACCCGGGCGTTGGGGCACTCCACTTCCTTGGCCACCTCATTCGCCAGACCTAACACCATGTGATTTTTTTATAGAGCTTCCGAAAACATTGGTCTACAAAACACCAGTGACCAATTCGCATATTCCAGGCAGTGCAATAAGTTACACCAGAAATTATAGGCAACTCCGTTCGAGCAGTAGCACAACGTGTTGAAACATGTTTAGTAGCATACGATGGCAAATTTGAAATTTTTGCAACTCGCTTGTAATTTAGCAAATGATGAAAAACGAATACCGGGAACTCGAGTACCTACTGAATATTAAAAAAAAAACATTATCTCAAAGTTGACTTAAAAAATAAAGAACGTTTGATTATACTGTATATATAAGTAAAATCTATAAGTTATTTCAGACTACAGGAAAATTTGATATAAGCCTATTTTTTTAATGTTGTCTCTAGTTAAAAAATAGCGGAGAAAATGCGAGTGAACATTAATTTATACCACCCTATACAAATAATGGAATGAAATTAAGATAATAAAGCATGTTTCACGACCACGTGAGTCCGGACCGTAGCATTTTCTTTCAGAATGACCACATCTTACTTTGTTATTTATTATGGAACACCTTCGATATTTCTACAATGTCACTAATGTCAGTATCATGATTTTGAAATACCTATAATTAGATTTTCTTTGATTTTAAAAGGCCAATATAACTATAACAATTAATTAATAAAATAATCGAATCGGTGTCTCGATCGCTCGACCCAAAGGTCGTGCGATCGGTGCGTCGGTCGTTCACCGTTTTTCCGGCGAACAATTTTCCAGGTTTCCCTTATTCCAGCACTGAATGGTGGTTAGGGCTTACCCACTTCAGTTGTTCTTGAGGCCGAAATGCTGACTACTGAATAATATTCCGTCCCCTCTCACACACTAATCTCAGAGCTCCGAGCTAATCTTTGTGATTAGAATGAGGGGTAGAGATATTATTATTAATAGTCATAAATAGAAACAATGTATGATTGATTTTAATATTGTAATTTATCAGTATTAGAATCATTGCGCGTTAACACCTACATGGCCTATATTAGAAAAAAAAATGAAATTTGTAATTTTACACCCATTTGAAGTGTAAATCGACTATTGCACTTGCTATTTTTTATTTATCGTAATAGTAGGAGGAATACATCATGTTCATGTAATTTATGAATGTTCTTACAAAGTTTTTGTCTTGTTTATATAAAATCAATAAAATGTTTTGGTATCTCTGAAAGAGCAGATGTTAGATATATGGTATATACTTTTCGATTTCTATGTCAATGCATTTTCCGAAATTAGAGAGAAATATACAGGATCGTTCATAAAAAGTAACAAAGTAAGATACAGCCACTCAGAAATAAAACACTACATAATGCTTTTTGTCATATTTTAGGATATTACTTCATACTGTGGAGTTCCCAAATGTGATAAATATTTAAATGAAGAAAAAGTTGTGTTAAGACTCGTATTTATTATTAAAGTAAGTGCAAATTAAACCATGGTACTATATAGGTATACATTTCGAAATATAAAGTGAAAATAATTAATTATCTGGGTAAATGGTAGACATGCAATCAATTATACGTTTCAATATTAATTAAAACATTTAATTTAGTATTAGAGAAAATTTACTATTTATCATATTACGTAATAAGATATAATTATATTCCTACATGTTTGTAAGACTTTCAAAAGTAATTTTTTTTGTACTAAATGAAAAGAATACATATAGAAATTGAATACAATGGTTACCATAGTATCTTAAATTATATTACATTACTCTTACCTTTAAAAATCATTTTTAAACATTTTATTGTTTACTTGTTACTCATACATGTAAAACCTGTCTAAGAGAAAATGACTCATGTCAGAGATGGCTTTTTTGCAAGGTATAATGCAGAATCTTATAAATTTGTTGAAACAACAGAGACTGTCGATTTAAATTTTAGCTAAAACTTTTAACTAACTCGTTTTTAATGACTGTTTTTTCAAGTTGCATTCCCAACAGGTTAATATGGCGAATCGATTCCAGCCCACTCATGGATGAATCATTTAAAATGCCAGAAATCTATTATTATACCCGAATTCGAATATACGTTATTGGAAATAAAATTTATAACCTAGATTCTAGATAAATCGGAAGGCTGAAGGTTTATATAGTAAATATTTTTTATAAAATTCTGCAACGACAATTTTGGAAAGAATTTTTTTTTACTCCCGTGATCCTGTGGCTTGTTGCATTTGAAACAGAATGTTCTTATACATAATGTTCTTATTTAAACTTACAAGGAAACTTACATTTCTTTACTTTTCCGAAAATGAACTCTCTACTAATTTTTTATTCTCCTCTTTTCTACCTTTATCTTTTTTATGTTTAAAGCTACATTGATAAAATCTGGGAATTGGTGTGGGATTAAAAACTTCATTTCAAAACACTAAATACTACATTCTTTCTATAGTCACTGATATTACTCTGTTGTCACTTCTGTCTGCTCCTTTTGGCACCTGCGAAATTGGGTTGACAAATCTTGAAAAATAAAAAAATTGGTGAGCCTTCTTCTCGTTCCACCATACATTTTGCTTAAAAAGAAAAAACAATAATTATATCCATTATATTCTGTAATTCTATGTTTATGACAATTAATTTTATTTGAGAGGTAAATTTGTACCTACTCCTGTAATAATCCTCGTAGATAACAGTATAGCAGCATAATAGTATATCATCATTCATAAGTCTTTTCATAACTTATTCTTGTCAATTATTGCGTAATATTACCATATAATTATAAATTAACAGTTCTAAACAAATGCGTCAATTCTATATGTAGCGGTACACTTTCTAATGCCAGATATTTATATTTCCGCTTACAGAAAATAGGGGATTTGTCGGAAATCAAAGCATATTTGCAGCTTGATAATGTATATTAGAACTTTAATTAGCAATTTCAGGAAATCAGGTGAAATATGTGGGTCTACGTTTTCCGTAATCATGGGAATTACTGCGTAGCTCACGCATGATAAAATGGAAAGTGTTTATGTCACTACTTCTAGAGAGTACCTAATAAATAACATACAGGGTGTTCCACTTTGATAAATCCCCGTTATATTATTGAAAAATTACACTTAGTGACACCTAAAGTTAGAAAAAATATATTAAATAGGTACTCTGTATCAAAGTCTACGTATATTCTAATTCTATAGGCTCTAGTGGGTCTAAGAAAATCGATAATTATCAAATAACAAAGCAGAAAAAAATCCTTGGCGATAAATTCTAGCTATACTATTTGCAGGTTTTTACCTGTTTTACCAAGTTCCACAGAGCGCTGCTGCTATTTATACTTTTTCTTGTTTTATTTTAGAGACTTATATAGAAGACTGACATTTTTTATAAATTAGTGTCAAGGTTCACTTCTTAGAAGAAATTAATTTTAATAAAGAATAATATAAAGCGATAAGGTGTTTACTAAAGCAGTAATTGATAATATTAATAATAGATATTAAGTTAGAGCACCTCGTAAAAATTTTACAAATAAAATACCATAAATAGAAAAGAATACAAGGTCGAAAATACTTGAATTTGCCTCATTGGTATAACATACATACATATATGGATGGCTAGTACCAGTTATTTTCAGCACTATCAGAAGTGTGTGTATGTGTACGGGTAGTCACTTTAATATTTTAAAAATATTAAAGTGATAAAAATATTAAAAAAAAAAATATTGTTACGTCACTGCTCCTCTGAATTTTTAATATTTTTTTAATTGCTTTTTAATATCTTGCAAAAAACCTCTCTTGACATTTTTTTATTTAGGATAAAATTTAGATAGAAAATGTCATGGTAATCCCACAAGGTACGAATAAAAATCGTGGAATTTTAACAAAATTGTAGTAACCTATGAAATGAGTTTATTAAGAAAGGTAAGAAACGGTACCGTCTTTGTTATCAAAGGTGGTAACATTGAGATAGTATTAAAGTTCAGGGGTTAAACGTTTTCTTAAACGATCTGCATCTACAAATAATGGCAGTAAAACATCCACAAAATTGTTGATCAAAATCACAAAAATAATGTCTAACTCACTGCTCTTATGATATATTCTTTTGGCACATATCACAATATCACTTTATTTTGAAATATATGTGGACACTATAGGCGTTTTTTGGCGCAGCTTGTTTCAAAACTGTTTCAATCGTTTCAAAACTTTCGTATTTTCGCGACGAAATATTGACGTCATGAGATGAATGTTTTGAAACATATTCGTTTGGTTTCAAAACGCCTTCCGATCCCGTTTTAAAATTGCGGAGTTGGTGGGGGAATTATTGTTGCCATTTTGCCTTTTGGTTAGAATTATCTGTTGTGTATATTTTTTGCTACTTTACAAGTTAAATATGGTTTCAGTTCAATTAGGTACTTAATTTTTAATATATTGTTGATGCTCACTACTCAATCTCAAAAGTTTTAAAAGTGAAAAATGTGGTTACGTTCAAAGTTTCAAAACTTAACATTTTCGCGACTGTCAATTTGTGTAACGTAACAGATGAATAGTTTTAAAACTATTTATGAATACGGTTCAACGCCAAAAAACTACTTATATGTATTCGTGATAGCATTGTATTTTTTGTAACTTTGTGATGATCTTTTGTTGTTGAAATAAAAATATACGCTGGCGGTTCAGATCCAACTTTTGTATACAGTTTTTTCTAGATCTGAAAATAAAGGCTGTAGGGATGGTGCAGATTATAGGAAAGTACACTGTATACTGAACACTGATATAGAAAATGCTGAAGCCAGTGTTTACTATATTTACTATTTGGATTACTTTTATAAGTAGTTAATAGTACGTGATAATGACATTATTTTTACTTGTATAGCAATACAAAAGCAATAATGTTGATAAACTATGCACGGAGGTTTTCTTTAGTAATAATATGTTTGCATATCCCTGCTTGTTCTTGTTTTTAATGTGTTAACGTTTTTCGCAAACATCCAACACATGGTTTTTTTGTGTAATACATCATATTGTATTATTTTCACTTTATCAATTCCCAAAGTTTCCATCTGTACCTAGAAAGCTCTGGGTTTCTTAAGTTGTTTCTGAAATACCCGGCTTCAAAATAATAAGCCAACTTTGTCGATGGTCGAATAGAAGAGTGTCTGCTATATTATTAACTAAAGATCGACCAAGAGAAGACTTAATGAGGTAAGATAAAGGCTTAATGCCCACTTATCCGTTCCCGACACGTCGCGACTCTGACGTGACGGAAATGTGTTTCATCCTGACGAAATTTTAACGGGACGCGTCATGTTAGACGTGTAAACAATCTCGAGCACTGGCGCAGAATAATACGCCATCCATTCTCACACACAAGTCGCAGATTCGGCCAAATTTTCTAGTTGAAATAAAGCGGTAGTAAATAAAGGAACTAATTATAATAAAAATAATTATTATTGTAACCTACCAATTTTATTTATAACAATTTAAGAAAGCTGTATTATAAATTCTACGATTTTTTGTTACTGAATCTCGAATATAGGCATGCTAAATTTATCTTGTGTAACTGCCAGTCTTTACAAAACAAATTCACTCTCCCATAAAATTTCCATCAGTTATGTTATGATATTAATAATGCAGCGACAGTGACAATTGTAAATGTTTTTATTATTTATATCCACTACACCGTTATTAAAATGAACAGAATAACATGAAATATTTATATCCATCTATCTTTGGAATCAATTATTAGCCTAGCTGACATTTATTATGTATCATTAAATTATTATTCATAGTTAACACGTTTAATTACACACTTCCACTGTACTGTAAACAACAAAGCGGAATTTATTAATTTAATGCAGGTATGTTTCCTTACAGAGATCCTAAACCAACCCGAAAGCATGAAATTTTGACCGAAAAAATGGACAACCAAGACCAGGAGAAGGAATATACCGACCGCGAAAGACGAGTGAGTAAACAAAATAAAAATATTTGTATATCTATTTTTATTATGTAACAACAACACGAACACATTTGCCATTGACAAATTGAGCTATATCATGTTGTACCAAAATAAATTGCAACATCAATTAATTGTCGAAACGAGCTAGTATGACAATAGTTGTATTATATATCTATAGTGCGTCCAGTGCGAGGGAGGGGTAAGTGCAATTTCCAATTTTCCAAGTAGTATAAAAAACACTGCGACATCTACTCCTGCGAACGACGAGGATGTGTTTACTGATGTTCCACAAGCCCCTCTCTTCTTCTGGGCGCACCATTAATAAAACTAGTGTCCTATAAAGTGCAAAACAGTAATAATATATTTGTTGCATTTATAAAGGTATTGCATTTTCATTGGGATTGTTTCAGTTTTGTCAATAAAAAAAATTGAAAAACAGTTTTTCATTAAAATTCAATTCGGGTATGTGACAAAAAATAAATGTAGATAACACTATTAAAATATTAAAAAGTATTAAAGAAAATAAGTTGAGGTTATATGAAGATATGCCGTTATAATTCAATGTTGGGGGGTGCATATCACACGCAAGTAGTTGTTTTCGACATATCTTAAAAATAATAAAGTTATTCCTTTGCGTACCTAGGATTATAGGTAACGAGGAAAATTGAAACCTTTATTGAACCATAATATTTGATAATTTCATTAATAATTTATCTCTTCCTAAAATTTTTGGGTTAATTCCTATATAAAGAAAGATATTAATATACAGGGTGTCTACTTTTATTTATGTACAAATCCGTAAAACCTTTACTTTTCAAGATTATCGCTGAACTTTTTTTTCGGTGGTACAAAAAAAATCGCAGCAGGTCTTGCATGTTCGTCTTAAAAACGGTAGTAGGGTCAAAAGAAGCAGTTTTTAATGCCCTTTAAAACAAAAAAAGTTCAGTCGATTATCTTGATAAATAAAGGTTTTATGTATTTGTACATAAATAAAAGTAGACACCCTGTATGTATATCTTGTACATCAAATTTAACTTCACAGCATATTAAGTTTGGAAGTTTATCTCTATAGTTTCTTTAGTTGAATTAGAAAATATAAAAATTCCGTTTTGAAAACACATAAACATATGATACAACTATTGAAATGGGAATTTTTACATACATCGCACATTAAAAAAATACCGCGGTAGTATAGTTATCCTATAATATTTTATTATTTCTAACGAGAGCTTAAAATATGAATTTCTTGTCTTTTTCAATCCTGTGAGATACAGAACATTTTGTTTGGTTTTTTACCGTATTGTAATTTCACTGACAAAGAAAATGCATTGCAAGAAGTAACTTCAATTATTTTAATTTGACCGGAGATTCTATCTGAAACTTTCCTGCTCATTCCAATTTGTCCATTACAACTGCAAAGAAAGCTGTATTGCGTGTTTAGTCTACACACATAGTCTCGCCGGCATACTTAGGAAGGTCAAAAGGGTTTATCTGTAAATATTTAACATGTAATGCATGCACATAGTGCGTCCCACCTTTTTAATACCAACATTCAAAGGTACAAAGAAATAGTACTTCCTATACAAGAAAATTCCTATAAATTTAAAAATAGGAGTGAGAATATTTTTCTACTTTAGTAGAAGTCTTAAGAAATTGAGATCCACATGCTTCTTAGTTATTTATAGATATATCATATGTAGCTTTGATGAACTGTACTATTAGGGATGTGTATTTTGATATATTTACCAAATAATATATAAGTAAACATAAATTTGCGGATTGCTTCCATTCAATCATAATCGTAGAAGCATCAGAAAATATGCGTTTTTTTAAATAGACAAAAAATATTTTTTTACTTCGGCATTATATTTCGAACTTTTGAAAAAGTAAAACGCCTTAAGTTTAAGGAATTTTAAAATTCCAAAATAGATCTAATATTTGTAGTTTATTAGGTGCGACTTATATTATTGTCTGTAAAGGTACTAAATATCAGCGTATCAGCTATTGACGTTTCATTCACGTCGCGGATGCTAGCTCCCCTATAAACGAATTTTGGGAAGGGACGTTATGGAGAATTAACGACTATTTTTAGGCTATTCTGGTACCCTATTATAATTTTTTCCGCTAGCCTCCAAATCGGTGAGTTTGTGGTAGTACTAGCTTCCTCCTGCATGAAGTTAGCATCGCCCCACTTGCAAAACTTGGTTCGCCCAAACTATTCGCATATTTCTATGCATCAGATTTAACGGCTATTTAAAGGCTCTATGATAAGCCTTAATACAACTGAATCGGACCACCACTCATCCAGAAATATATGCACCCTTATACTTTACAATTTATAGGCCTTTACAAAAAAAAAATAGAATTTTGGGATTGGACTTTATGGAGAATTAACGGCTATTTCGGGCTGATTCATTTTTCTGCTCGCCTCTAAAAGTGTGACTTTGTTGTGACTCTTGCTTCAGTTTAAAGTTAGCACCGCCGCACTTATAAAACTTGGTTAACGTAAACACACTACTCGAAATAATTAATTATTCTGATTACAACGATGTGTCGTTTTTCAAAATTCCCAGTTAAATAAAAGGTTTGTTCCTGCAGGAGTCCAAAACTGTCAGTAACTGTCAGAAGCATGCGCATTACAAATCTAAGCGTTCCAACAAGAGTCGAACGACAGTCCAGGATTTCTTGTCCTCTGTTCCAGCTTGAGTCAGGGCAGTTTGCTGATAGTTTGAAAAGTTCACTGATTCTTCGGAAACTCATAGTCCGGTGCATGCGCAATGCGCATTAACCAAAACCATTTACCAACTTGAACCTCAATTATTGTACGCTATGTCTATTATTAATATTATAACTCAACAAACAATAATTATTTGTCAGAACGGATGATATTCCTCCATAATTTAGAGGTTAAAAAATTATTTGGTTATTATACTCTTGTTCTTCTGCTATTAAGTTCTCTAAAAATCCGGTGTTCCAGCAAAAATCAGAAACTAATCTAAGATCAGACATGCGCATTAAATAACAATCCCTGACTGTCAGGGATTTATCAGAGATTCTATGCAGGAACAAACCTAAAAAAGTTAATTCAGTAGAAAGTTACAAAAAATGTAGATCGGATTTCTTATTAGCTGCCTATGATTAGATTAAATAGCATTAGGGTGTTGTGACTGGATATGTTTCTTCTATTTACTTGTCGATTTCAGAAAACGACGTATCGATATAATCAGAAACATCAATTATTTCCAGTTAAGTAAGAAAATACTCAGTGTTCCATTTAAAAAAAATTCAAAAACTTCTGAATATCTCACAAGTACAATGTTCGATTGTTTTTTAGAGATCAGATTTAGGTTTTAGAGAAAAAATGATGAAAGAAGTGTGATTTGAACTATTTTGTAGAACCTAAAATAAAAAAGTCAGCCTTTTTAGAGAGTAAGCGTAAAAATTAAAATTTCTCCACGTTAAAGTTAGCTCGCATCGCAATCAAAATTATTAATTCTTTCAAATAAGGCGATCAAACAGCATATTACATAAAAAAAAAATCAGAAACATTATATATTTCTCAAAGGGGTATTCAATTTTTTTCTGAGACCAGATTGATTTAGTAAAAACAAATATTTACTTATACAGCATGATTATTTAAAAACGTTAATTTTTCTAGGCATTATACCTGAATTCACTGCATATGTACTGCAATAGCAGTACAATTTGATCGTAATCATTGTATTTTTGTGACGATTTTGAATATCTATGATTTCTTTGAAAGGGGGCTATAATATAAAATTTATTACAGTACACAATTCAAAATTATTGTCGCCTGCGGGATGTATTATTATGGTTGGTATTTTGTTTAATTTTATTTCAAAATCGTCTGTTTCTGAAGAAAAAATCCAGATTTATGAAGTGACCTACAAAATACACAATTATGATATTGGTAATGAGGGTTACGATTTTTGAACTGTATAGATTGGTCATGTAGACACAAATATTATTTGAAAAAAAAAAATATCTTTCGATAACAGTTCAAAAATCGTCTCTAGGTAAATACTGATAGTTTGAAGTTATCAATATTTATACTATTCTATTTCTACTACCTCCAGGAGAAAACTGTATGATTGCTTCTTGAGACTTGCAATGAACAAATCCGCTTTCCTTTTATCGACTTATGCTTTGTTGTTATCACATTAGGAAACTCGCATAAAACTATGGAAATAGTTGCTAACTTCAGGCGGAAGCTAGCATCATCACAAACTGACCCATTTGGAGGTGAGCGGAAAAATTTATAATAGGGTACGAAACGAGCCTAAAAATAACCGTTAATTTTCCATGAAGTCCCATCTCAAAATTCGAATATTTGTGAAGACGTATAAATTGTACCCTATGAAGGGGTATCCCAATCTCTGGGTGGGGTGGTCAGATTCAGTTGTAATAAGGCACGTTCTAGAGCCTTTAAATAGCCGTTAAATCTAATGCATAAAAATATGCGAATAGTTTAGGCGAACCAAGTTTTACAAGTATGGCGGCGCTAACTTGTAAGAGGAAGCTAGCAGATCCACAAACTCGCCCATTTGGAGGTGAACGGAAAAATTAATAATACGTTAATTCCCCAGAAAGTCCCGTCTCAAAATTCGCTTGTGGTGGAGCTAGACATCCGCGACGTGTTTCATACCCTTCTGTAAAAGGATTTCATGCATAAATATATGCACTTTCGTAAATCCATCATTTCTCAAAAAGATGGAATCATTTCTATTACAAAACAGTAAAGTCGTTCGTAAATTCAGCGGTTGCTTTGTGATAGGCTATCTCTTGTTCGTTAATTTAGCACAAAATTGTATGATGGATTTCAAATTTTGTGATGGAAGGAAGAGGGGAAATTGTCATGTCATTAATTTTGAGGTTAGTATATCGTTCTTTGTTTGGTTCAAGGGATGAACAATTTTGATAAAACCATAAAAGTAAGCACAAAGTACCTGGTAGATTTGTTAGTCACAATGGAGGATGAACAATTTCCAATGGATATTTTGGTTGGGGAGACAAAACTTGAGTGTTGAGGAGTGAAAACCGCCAAAACCAACATAATGGAAATGGACGTTTTTGCGCATGGCTCCATCTATCTATCATTAAACCTAACTTATCACAAAACACTGTTTGGCGATAAAAATGATTCCGTCTTTTTGAGAAATGATGGATTTACGAAATTACGTCATCCATGTCCAGCATTAATTCATCACATCTATCAGTTCTGAAAACTGAGCTGAATTTACGAAAAGGCGCAATTATTACTATTTTAATTCGTCTTAGGACCGTCACAAAGATAGGTATATGTGTTTTTTTAATAGGCTACAAATTATTTCTGAAATTATTCATAGTTTTTATTTATAGTGAAGTTTTTAAAAAAGTAAAAAGTAATTAAACTCAAGTTTTACAATTCTGAAACGGCGCCAAATAATATTTGCAGTTTATTTAGAAAATCGCGTATTTTTATCATGTTCGTAGAACGAGTTATTGAGCAAAAACTAGAGAATAACGTGAATTAAATTATTTTCTTAACTACAAATATTTTGAAAAAACTTCGAACTAAAATGATATTTATGGTTTCTTAAAAAAACGGCATGTTATCATGTTCCTCCTTCGATTTATTGAAGGGAAGCTCTCTTATTAAATGGACCCTGATCAGAAAATTGAATATCTGCTTTGTAAATAAAATAGAAATAATAGTGATATATTTTTAATGACAAATTCTTGACAAAAATCTTTATACCAAATATATAGATCTTACTATCTCAAATTTGTATAAAAAATTATTCATGCTTTTAAAGTTCTTCATTGATCGATCATATATTTTTTCACAAATTTGTATCTTAAATTATATCCAAATTATATCTATATAAATTGCAATTTATAATTTCGACGAAATTCGCGAAAGCGCTTAGCTTTAAATTCTTGAAAAACAGTAAGCAAACGGGCTATTTTGAAAAAAGGATGTACAATAAAAATAATTTTCAAATTAAAATAAATAAGTAGGTCCGTATATGCATGGCCTTTGGCTCTATTTAGGGTATTTAATAATATTGGTATGTGTTGTAATTTGTAAATATTTGCTTTGGTATTAGATATAGGTATCAGTTTTTTGCAAAATTATCTGAAAGGAAAAGATTAATATTTGGAGACGGAACATTTTTAGGTAGAAAACATAATCTAGGCGAAAGATAATTTTTCTACAAGTTTATTCAAAATGTCTTATGTCTAAAGAAAATATATCTTAATATAATTACAAAAACACCCCCTTCCGATATTTCTGTATCTTTGATATGTAGGTATATTGTGGAGTAACTCACAGAAATAACGTACACATTACATGACTAAAGAAAGTTTGATACCCCAGAATTATAGTAATTTCGCACTTAAGAGTAAATAATTGAGGTTTTTTGTTTTGGTTCGGTTTAGACATGGCAAGAAGTGATTGCCTGGGAAACATGAATCTAAAAACCAGGTTATTTTACCTAAGACCAAAAAAAATAGAAGGATAAACGATGTAATTTTCTGTTGGCTGTAAACAATTATTTGCATCTATATTCACATACTTAAGGTGTATTTCACTTTAATTATATTGAAAATAACTGAAATTAAATTCAGCATCATATTGCTCGATGGTGAAGCATTCTCAAAATAAAAAATAAAGTACATGGTAGTTTAAAGTATCACTAAAAAATTTTACAGTTCCCATAATACACCTAATATTGGAAATAATTACCTCCTTTTGACCCAAAATATAATAAAAAAATGTCATGAAAAGCGTATGTTTTAATAATTATGTATATAGAAGAAAAATAGGTAGAATTTAATTCTTAATTTTAAAATAAGATTCTGAACCAGAACTAAGTTACATTTATAAGTAAACAGTAAAGACAAATAAAACAGAGGCTTACAATATGAAGCAATTGTAATATACTTCGTAGTAGTATAATAGCACAATTCGAAATGACACGTAAAATTTCAGCCAAATTCAAATTAGTGTATGTTGGTCAATGTATTTTGTCTTTGAAAAATATATTACCCAAATTTAGATAGTTGATCTTTGTTTTGAAGTGCTTATATGTGTTAAATTTCTCCAATAGAGCAGAACCTATACTTTTATACAATATTTATTTATGCTCTTGCCAGGTATTTTTTGCTCTGCAATTCTCTTTACTTGATTCTTAAGAGTCCATTCACTAGGTCGAAATAAGCCCTAAATCGGCGTTCGTCTCGTGTCTAATTATAAAAAAACTATAAAAGATAGCGACTTTTAGTAAAAAAAGTATTGAAAGATAAGACTTTAATCTAAGTCCCTATAGTAGTAATTTTTGGTATTTCTTTTTATTTTTAAAATTTCAGGCAAACAATCTTGTACTAAAATAGCGTATTTTCAAAAATTATTTTCTCTAAAATACATGTATTAAACAAAAATTTGCTACTATAGGGATCTAGTTTATCTTTTGATCTTTCCGGTGATATATAATTTATAACACTAAAAAGAAATTTTGTTGCAATTATAAGACAAATCCGGTACCTTTGCAATGAGGGCTAACTTTATTTCCATGTGCCATTTTACTTCGGCTTTACGTGCACCTCTGAAATCTTAATAATTCGATAGTTGGAATATATAAGTCTCCACCCATCGGCCACCCATCCTCTCAATCCGACCCAACATTCATGCCTGTCAAATCTACAGAGAATGGACCCAAGTTATGTATGTAGGATAACAATAGTAACTTTCAATTGTTTATTCTTATTGCACCATATATGTGTTCCATTACGAGGTAATTCACAGCAAGCAATACCATCTTATAAAGGGTGTATCACGAAGAGAGCCTAGTTAGGATTATCTCAAAAGGTAGTCAGAATTGAAATCTGAAAATTTGTATACAGGGGTTTATCAAAAAGATCTATTTAATGAAAATAGTGTCAACTTCCTCGCACTTCCAGTTATACCGGAAGAAGTCATCATCAACTTGCTTATTTTAAATGTAACACCCTATATATTATTTTATTTCTGGATTCCACGTAAAATTCTAAACACATTTCATCTAGGATGTCCTAGACCTATCTTCAACTGTTTTTGAAATATTGACAGGTGAATTTTGACATTTTGCAACTTTGACACCGTGTAGAATCTAAACGGTTTGAGATCAGGCAAAACGGTTTGCACATTCCGATCTTTACTTTTCATAAGCTATCGTTTGACAGTAATTTTAGATGTAGCCAGAAATTAAAAATTTTCGATTAAATTTAGTCTCTTGGTTAAATCTGAAATTAGTGGGGCCTGGGCCCTCTTCGTGATACACCCTGTATATAGGAAGCAGGACGGAAAAAAGGTTTTATTATAACACATGGACGTCTTTTTTAATTTGATAAAAGGTGCAAAGATCTTTGTAAAAGAGCGAACAGCAACTTTTGATGAGAAGGCAAACAAGAAAAATTATTCAAGTATTTTATTCAAAATTAGACAAATGTCAGGGAGTTAGATACTGTAAATGTTTTTAATGTTCCAGGCACCTAATGGCAACATTAAATTGAAGGATTTATTCCTATAATTGACAATCTACTACCATAAAATTGCAGAGAAATTTACCTGTGTGAAAATAACAGCTAAAATTACAGAAACACTCGAACAGTCATGGGCGGACAACAGATTAAACAATTAATTCATTAAATAAACAGTGTGCGAAATAATTCCTGTACCAAGTTGAAAATTAAGATGTTTTATGTGAGATGTTTATTCATATTTTAACTGCCAAAATAAGTGTTTTGTTTTAACTCATTTTAACTCCAGTCTGCATTATTTTATTGAACACCAATAAACTTGCCCCCAAGACGTTTATTTTCAGTAAGCAAATAAATGAAATGTAGATGAGATTCAATTAATTTTGTAATTTGGAAACTTCGTTAAAACAATAAAAACGCAGAAAATTGTGGTTTTATACATTTTAAATAAAGCAAGGACCCCACTATCCATTTTTATTGAGAGAATAAGTAATACATACAATCTAACTGAAAGTACGGTATATCACTTGGAATTCATACAGTTTAATTCAATATTTTTAAATAACAAGTATCCATTTTATTAATAGCACGCAACCAACTCACTTTCAAATTAGTATTATTTTGTTTAAAATATTTGTTTAGTAAAAAAAATGGTCTTACTTTCTATAAATAAAGATGGAAGTTACCATCTCATCAAATACGAAGCGCTTAAAAAACACTTTTGTCTGGAGAAGATAGAAGGGTTAAATTTAATTCAAAAGTTCCTGGATATTTGGCGATAAAAAATCAAAATAAAAAATCTTATTTAGAATTAAATTTAAAACCAATATTATGTTATTAATAATGCCTGTAACTTATTTGCTGTGTAACTTATTACCATATGTTACTGGTATTTAAGGAAAGTGCCAATATATTAATAAATCAACCATTCAAATTGTCATGGACTTTTGCTTACTAGTACTTACTATTTGCAACTCTGATCAGAACTCTTCTATCCATGGAGAACTCGAAAAAGTTGGAACGCGAAAAACTTACAAATTAACTCTGATTGGTCAGCATTCGTGTTATACAGTATTACATCTGAATTCAGAACCTAGAACACTGCTGGGTAAAAGTTCTGAGAGAACTACCGTCTGAATTAATTTGGACAAATCGATCAACAGTTTAATTTTTTTTTTCATAACTAAATAGCCAACGTCATTAAAGAATCAGCAACTATCGAACTGTTCGTGTATATTTTATTTGGAATTGCTATCCATCCATCCATCCATCCATCCATCCATCCATTGTAACAATCAGAAACTGTAAACTATACATGGTGGAGAGGACAGGAACTTTTTATTTATTTACTGAGTGAGCCATCTTCACATCGGTGCCAAGAGTTTTGACTATTGGATGGCCAAACAAAATTAAGCAGAGTTTCCAAAACTGACGTAGTTTTCCACATAACGTCAAAACACTATACTGCACTCGACGCGCGTTTGGCCAACCAAGTTAGCATCATCTGGAGACGATTAAAACTGTTGAATCTTCTCTTTGTACATTTCAGTTTAACTTTTACTTTGATACCAAGAAAATACGACGTACAGTTTCTAGGACATGTGTTGAAACAATTGATTGTTACGTTATTCTAAAAGTATAAACCATGAATTAATAAACGTCTCTATATTGCGGTTTCATGTGTAATTATTGTACATCCAATTTTCTTAGAGTAAAAGTTAAAGTAGAATGCCTATATAACCAAATCAAAATAACGTTTCTTACATTTTATTGCTAATAAAAGTGAGTAATTTAAAAACTTATTTTACTATCAAATTATACTGATGAAATGATGTATGTTGAAATTAACTATACCTACGAAGTTTTCGTGGACTTGAATGCAAAAATATGTAGGAATAGCATTGTTGCCAAAGTAACACAACTGATTATAAGATAACTTGATAACAGTGATAACAATAAATATTTATTTTGACATAATGTTTTAGTTTTAGACGTCTTAGTAAATAATTATGTAGGTATTTTAATTAGTCTTTTCTTATATAGAATCACCGCTTTACATGTAAATAAATGCATTCATCACTTCATCAGTGACTTCATAAATAAAATACAGAAATAGATAACATCCTATTCATAATTATATGAAAACTGCAAGGTTTAAGGTTAGCTCGTTGACAGATTATTATTTAAAGTTTCGCTTAATGAGATATATAAATAACAAATGTTGAGGCGTTCCGAAAATAAACGACTTTAAATATGCATTTTTCGGATATCCAGCACATTAATATTGTTTTATTATCTCGTATGGCCCGTTAGTTCACATTACCGTTTTTTAACCTCTGTTAAAATTGAGGTGTTGCCCAAAATTTGATTGGCGCCTGAGAGACTCCAGCACTAAAAGAGAAGAAATTGATTTACATTTTATTGTTTCTTCTTTTTCATGAATATATTTTTTATTGATTATATCATTAAATTTGTCTTATCTTTTTATCACATAATTAATTTGGGTTTTACTTAACAGATGCTGTTAACTATGGTATTTTTTGTTTCTATAATTGTAAGCAGGTTTTTAGTGCAATTTTTAATTTGTTAAAATTTTAAAATTATTTAATAAGCGAAATGCCATTACATTAGTTGAGTTTATTGATTTTCACCATTTTTCGTTTTGATTTACTTCACCGATTTATGCTAATTCGTATGGATTATAAATTATGAGATAATAAAATTCAAATTATAATCTTTTAATATAGAAGGTTTTTAATGAAAGATCTGCTGTTAATACTATTTCCAGAAAATAATAAATATTAACGAAACTTACAAATGAAACCACCGTTGGATAAAGAATTTCTAGTTTCAAAGTTGATAGCACCTCCATCGCCATATTTGAATATTCCTGGTTTAATTTTAGAAAGAAGCAAACTTGAAGCTAGTTTTTGACCGAAGTCCGAAGTCTCCAACTCATTTAGTTCAAAAGTTAGCTGTTAGCCTCACTGTATATTCCTAACGGTATTTTCCAAGGACATTTAATGTCCTTGGTATTTTCTTATTATTGGCCGTTTCAAAATTGACCACTAATAGTTCTACTAATGGTTCATACGACCTTACGACCAATAATTATATATATTTCTTTAAATACACCTTTCTATTATTCTCTGTAAAGGTTATACACAGATTCACCTGTTGAAATGTGTTGAACTCGAACCTAGAATATTTAAAACTTAGTCATTTTCTATCATGATTGGTTATGCAATCCTTGTTATTGTAGAGTTGTTAAAAGCAAAATGATGTTAAGATCCTTAGATTAATTTACTGGTATGAATATTAAGTCCCTGTATAGATGTGAGTGCAATAGAATACGAAATGTTACATAAAATTGAACTGTACAGGGTGTTTAAATAACTTACAAATTATTTTTGTATGCCTCTAAAATCGCGCTATTCTTTATAGCTCTTCATTCAGACTTTTAAGGAAGTTTTATTTATTAGTAGATTATGGCCACAATGAGTTTTAATCTCGAAAGTTATCTAAAGATAGGAAACGTGATAAGAGAAATTTAAAACTAAACTCAAACAAAATGCGTCTGTATACAGATTTGGAGTACAATTTAGTCTACTTCACTGAAAAATGTCAATGACATTTTAAATTTACTTTTTTCTTTTGCATAAAATAGCTGTTTACGTGCATAGTAAGTCATATACATTTCACTTTGAAATCAAAGGATGCAGAGAACTATAATAAACCTTTCAGTCAAGAATAAAACTAAATAATTGGGTATTTCTAATCCACAAGCGAAGCAAAAACTACAGATAAGCCAGGTAGAATTTTGAATAATTGGTATTTAGGAATACCGATGGTATTTGGTGTTTTGAATAATTGGTATTGGTATAATTGGTAATTTTGGTATTTAATATGTAATTTAAAGTTATAGGTAATGAAAACTAACAATTTTCGAAATTTTTGATATTAAATAAATTATGTGTTTTCTGATCTCATAATATGTAACTACTTCTTATCTGTTTTTACAGTTAAAAAGATTTTTAATTAGCAGAAATTAGTTAAAAAACAACTACTGATTTAACTTTTTATAGTGGCAAAGTACACAACTCAATAAAAACATAGAATATGTCACAAATACATAATTTCATACAGTGTACCTATTAATAAACGGTTTGCTTGGTATATATGCAAAATAAAGGAACAAGGCAGACTTCAATTATTGATGAAAAGAATTAAATCTGTGAATGAAAATATGTATAAATGTTAACTTAATTTTTATAGATGTTTCGTAATATTTTTTCTGTATTATGTTTATTTTGTACTTGGACATGTTTCAAGGTAACTTTTCTGTAGCAAAACGCTGATGTAACATTATTGAAGTTACTTTTGCATCCAACTGGTATTGTTTATATAATATTACTGTTATTGGAAAACCAGTGTATCAAATCTTTCAAAAAAATATATATGATAATGCCTAGAAAACACTGGGCAACGAAATTGAAATATTAGTACTTATAGTATTTGAAAATGGCAGAATTATCATTTTTTAATGCCGATTCGTACAAATCATGTTGTAGCAGAGCAACTATAGACGAAACAGTGTTATTTTTAATTTATTTGCTTTATTTTTTTTTAAACTACGAGTAAACAAAACAAAAATTAAACAATCCCATATGGTTTATTTTTCACAACCAATCAAATTAACTACAGATAAAAAGTAAGTATTTTTTACTGTAGGTAACCCAATAATTATAAATTTTCTTAATTTTTCAATTACATTGTAATTATGATTCTATCTAATTCTGACAAAGTTTTTAAATTACTAAATCAACTTTCTAAACGACTTTCTAAATTTTACTGGTATGTACCACTTTTCTGGCAGCTTCAGCCTGATAGGAGATCCTCTAAAAATATATGTGAAAAATCTTGGATGTACGTACACCAAAATGTAATTTCATTCAAACTTTATCACACTCAAAATTTATTTTATGAGCCTATGAAGGAACTTGTAAATGTCTATTTCTATTGTTGTTTTATAAATAGACAATAATGTCAAGTCATTATTGCCCACCATAAAGTAAAAGTTAAGTTAGCTGCCAAGTTTAATTATCCAAAATAAATAATAATTGTTTTTATATTAGACACCAACAGTTTTTAAATAGCATGGGCATGAATTGATTGCGCAATTTGTGTTTATATAAGAAGTTTGATACATAAAAATTAATTTTTTTCTCTCGACAATTATTATTGTCAATTGATATGTAGTCTTAGCTTTTGACGTAGCAAAGCTCTGGGTTATATCACCAACGGGGCGTGGTGCTTATTTTTTTTTGTAAAAAAATAAAGAATATAAAATAAGTAGTAATAGCTATAATAATAAATTTATTTTCCAAAAAAAATATGCATAAAAATGATATAAGCACAAGCAATCACAATTTAATTTAGTAGATTCCCAAATATAAAAATTATAACTTTTGAACTAATTTGGTTAGGGACTCCGGACAGCGCCTGTGGCGCCATCTTCCATTTTAGAAAAATGAATTTATCGTCAAAAAATAATGCATTTTACATTATTAACCCTGTATTTTGTCCGGAGTCCCTAACCAAATTAGTTCAAAAGTTAGCAGGGGGGAACGAACTTTGAACGCGCACTGTATATAATATATAAACTTAAATATCTGTACATGTTGATGTCTGTAAGTACATCTGCCTAGATAATTAAATGATGACGATGATGAGCAATATTTTAGAATAAATAATATGTGGTACCTTTGTTAAGAAGGGTGCTACGTATAAATACGAAAACATCTATAATGATTTTTTAATGCACAACTTTTTAAAAAGTATTAATATTTAATTAAGCTAACTATAGCAGTGTCAAACAGGTATAACATTTGTAGTTCAAGCAGAACAAACACACTTTTAGTTTTATTCTCAGTTATAGTTTATACTGAAGTACGTACCTACACGGTTTTGAATACGATATTCCGTATGATTGAGTATGATGCATAAACACTAAACATCACATTTTGTTTATTCTAACATTATTTGCTAATAAATGGTCTATTTTTTTAAAATGACCCAGAAAATACTGTCTAAGGATAAGGTCAAGGCACCGTAGATCATATACTAAAAACCCTAAATCAGAGACATAAACATGATAAAAACAGCTTGGAAAATTTACCTACAAATAAATTCTTCGCCAAAACACAACCTTAAAATGTAGTACATCCTGTGCAGGATGAAACATGTATATGTGAAGACCCATAAATAAGTAGCTTCTAACAAAGTTTACAGAATATAAATATCTAGTGACGGTCAATGGTAATTAGTCTACATTTTCTAAGATAATTGTTTCTTACCAGATTACTAGTGGCTAATTTAATAGTATTATTTATAAAAATTTCTTGGAAAACAGAAAAAACATTGCTCGTAATCTCAAAAAGCTGTAATCGACCTACGATGCATGTTGTTGTTAGAGTAAAAACTATAGAGAAGTTTTCCATTTGAACTAAGAAGTTTATGTTGTTTGAGGTTACCAAAATGTAGTTGAAATGTGAACGTTGTTTTGTAAAATTTACCAAAATATAAATAGAATTAAAAAGGTTTTAATGTGGCAATGATTTATGCCACGTAGATACAACCTTTTTAATAAATGATCGTGATCGTTCTTGAGATTTACTAAAGAATGCGTCTTTTTGTCACCCTGTAATACACATAACTTATGGAGTAGTCATCTCATTATGTATGTAAAGCCATACCTCATAATGTCAATACCATTGGCAAGAAGCTATGCCAAATATGTTTATATAACTACTTAACAATAAAAAACTTATTGGGAACACAGATTTAAAAATTGATTATACAAAGTACGGTAGACGACCAATTCGCGTTATATAACCTGAATTTAATTTGAGTGTAATACTAATAATTAAGGACCGCGTTTTCTTTTAATTTGACGAAAGATTCATATAATGTACATTTTTGCTTTCTAGTTCCCTTATTTTAACTCATTTACTGCATTTAAATTTAATTTGTGAAATTATTAACAGGTACATTAAGGGCCGGTACTTTCACACCCGGTTAACAGACTAATCGCGGGTTAAAGTTAAAATTAATCAGCGTTTAGAATGTGAGTTCATACATTTACTTAGTACTCACAGTCTCAATGTGGATTATAATTTGACAGCCGATTAACACTTTAATTAGGAGTGAAAGTACGGGCCCTAAGTAAATGTCTCTGATTTTGTAGGTCAAAAAAAATTATAGACAGATCTTCATAGCTAGTTTCAATATTATTTGATTTTTTTTTATTATCAACTCGAATGATAGCTGGAATTTAGTCACGCATTAACTTTTTAAGCCTGCTGGTCAAGGTAGGAGACTATTTATTCGTAAACTAAGTGTTCAAACGCCGATATTAATATTCAAAAGAGAATGGATTGTCAGATGCAGTTACTTTTTTCATGTTTTTTGATTTTTTCCATATATTTAGTACTATCTGTAAAGCCCATAATTGGTTTCTTCGAAAACAGCAAAAGGTGCGCAGAATTTGGACAATTTTTCATTATGGTGGTAAGATTAAGTGTCGGATTTGATCTTCATGTCCTTATTTTTATGGGCACATTTTGCATTATGTTATAATCATTGGTATAATGGCTGAATAAGGTACAATGCAGAAAATAAATATTTAATCTCATATTTTTTATCATCAATGAGATATTTTTGTTTTATAAAATTAAATTTAAATTAACAATAGGACTTCCATTTAGAAAAATTCTTATTTACTGTATTGGTTGGACATTAGAAAAAAAATCGTCAAGATCTTCTTTACAAACCAGCTACCATTTATATTTGTATTTTTTGAGGAATCATTACAACTTGTAAGTTGTATGATTCTATAGATTACTATAGATCTAAGCAAGCAAGTTAAAAGTTATGATCGATATGTAGGGCTACAATTCTTTTACCATCCCCATATATAAATAAGATTTTATAGATACACCCTTCCCAGCAACATCCTATTACATTAGTTACTTTTTGCTTATATTTATATTTATACAAGTGTTATATTTTAAAAAATTGCATTCCTATACTTAAATTTATTGTCAGAGTTGAAAACCCTGACGACCGTCGACAAAACGGACTCGAAATAAAATAAATCGGCAGTGTTTTAAATAGAACCTATTATCCCAAGAACAGCCAAATTAAATTAATACAAAAAGGGTCAAGAAAATTTTACTAAAGTATATCAATAAGTTTATACGAACAAAATTACTGTAAAAAAACTACCTACATTTTACTAAATTAATATGTTTTTAGTAATTAGGGCAGTCCTTTATTTCTATAAAGAATTCCATTAGATGGAATTCATTAAAGTCTAGATTTTTTAAATGCCAATAATATAACTAGGAAAGTCTCATGTTATTGTTATGTTTCATTCAAGGTCCTGCAAATTTGCCATTCCCATAGCAAAAGCAGCCTTCAGAAATAAGATTACACTTCGGTTAATCATGATCATGTGAGCTGATTCATATCACATACAGCGTGAACCAAAGAAGTACGAATATATTGTCATCCCAAGTTTTTGTTGACAAGGTGAATAAATAATTGGGTCATTTATTTATTCATCTCGTCCACAAGACACATGTTATAAGTTTATACATTATTTAAATATATTTTTTACAGAATTCTAACACCGAGTATGTACCAACGAAATGTCGAATAACGAAACCTCCCCCTCCAAAACCTGCCACGAACCCTTTACAGTTTGTGAAGGTAGCACCATGTCCATTATTCCAAAAAGCCCAAGAACAAATAAAAAAAGTCGAAGAAATAAAAAAAGAACGGAAAGAGATACGAGAGGAAGTGGAAGACTGGCAACAGGTAGCTACAAGATTAAAAAAATTAATAATTATAGTATTTAAATTGACGTAGGTATTGCTTTTTGAATTAAAAATCATTATTCAAATCGTAATCAAATCAAATTGTATTGGTGTATTGTTCCTATCTTCATGTCCTGTAGTTGAACCTTTAGGATAGTGTATTTAAAGTTATTAAAATATAAATTAATTATTAAAATAAATAAAGGAAGATTAAAATTGTCCATTATTTTTTTAGAACCTTGATAACTGGAAGAGTAGTAGAAGAAAACGACAAGAGCATATCATCGAACGAGTAGTTGAAGTTAAAAAGCTTACAGAGCAAGAAGAATTAGAACGGACGAGAAGAAAAAGTAAAACTTTTAGTGAAATGATGGAGGAAAGGTAGAATCTTATTTTAGTATTGTTTTATAAACACTCAGTGGGGGTTAGTTTAAATAACCTCAAATCCAGATCCCTGTTATGAAATCTATGTTTAGCATTTCTGTACTACTATTTTGAAAACATTTAAATTTATATCAGTGAAGTTTATTTTTAAATTCAAAGTTTATTTAAGACAAGTTTTTTACTAGCTATTTTAAATAATGTATGGTATTTATTTTCCCTTCAAATAAATCTTCTACTGTAAGTATAAACTATCTGATGCAGTTCCAATATAAAGATCCTATAGCAACTTTTGCAATATGATCCTTGATAAGAAATAGATACAAAATAATAGAGTAATATTGTTTAATGCAATAAGAAATAATTTAGTATTGTTTATGTACTTTGGTGTAAAAGTTATTTTACCTATCATATTTTGTTGGTTTCATTCATTCACAAATTGAAATCTGTGCGACTATTAACATTTTCAGGGTCAGTAAGAAAATGAAATACCTACCATAGTGCTATTTTATAGCAAGTGATTAAGTGAAATATGTATTTTGATATTTAGAAGTACGCTAAGACAGTTGAAAATATGCTAATCATATATCAGGTTCTATTGGGAAATAATATTAGTATTTACTAAATTATGTTGATAAATAATTTTGTATAATCCTGAAAGTATCACAATCAAATAACTAACCTAATATATTTTTTAGGAGCAGAGGAAGGCATAAATTTAATATACCTGTATATGATGATGATTCCAATGACCTTAGTGATTATGGTATTGGTAGTAGTAGCTCGAAGACAAACAGTATAAAAGATGTTGACACAGATGATAGCAGCAGTATACTGGTATGTAATATTTAATAAACCTAATAATTTATAACATTTATATTTAAAAATTGACATGATATTTACATGTAGATTATGTTATGATAGATAAAAAGTATACTAACACTGATGTAGTTATCCACATAACACCAAAGCACTATATCTGCACTTGAGTGTGTTTCGCCAACCAAGTTGGGATCATCTGGAGATGATTAAGGCGAGTTTTAATCATTTACAGATGATCCTAACTTGGTTGGCGAAGCGCACATTGAGTGTAGTATAGTGTTTTGGTGTTATGTGGAAAACTACGTCATTGTTATCTTCACACCAAAGGTTTCAACCTTCTTCAAGATAAAGTATACTGCCAAATTCCAAGTATCTACTGAGGTTGTCAGAGTAATATAGAAATGTTTCATTTCAGGATGAAAAAGATAACCATTCTTTTGATTCACCTATTAATAGAGACAACTCCAGCGCATCAAACCAAAGTCAAAGTGAGGATGAGACCAGTGTGACCAAAAAAGAAACTACGACTAGCCCTACAAACAATAATATTCATCCAAAAACTTATTCTAGTACATATACAACTAGTTTAAACATAAATACTACAAAACCCAATGTTTTGGCTAAACCTAAATATCTACCTGAAACCAAACTTTACAATGATACAAACAGTACAAAAGAAAGTACGGAGCAATATACATATGAGGGGGCTATTCAAGATTATAGGTCAAGAATTCAATCAAAGATAAAGGTGGATGAATCAATTTTTACAAAAAACAGGGAATTATCAAAATCTAAAGAGTTTTCTGAAGCTCAAACTGTTTTGCCAAAAGGAGAAATTTTTAAACGTAAAGGTTTATTTGAAACTGAAAAATCAGTTCAAATCAACCACTTTGAGTCTAACAGTTCCAGAAGATTGTCAGAAGATTTCGCAAATACAAAAAGTATAAAAGATAGACTAAAAAGTTTAGAAAAATCTGCAGATCAATCTTCAAAAGTAATAAATAAAAATGATATACAAGTGTCTGTAAAGCAGCGCTTACAAAATTTTAATAAACAAAATGATTTTGATAAACAAAACAATAATATTATTACAAGAAAGAGCAGTCCAAATAAAATTAGTAACTACCTTTTAGATAAGTCTAATAGCACCCCCAGTTTTCAAACCAAAAAAACTTCTAGTTGGAAGAATGATTCTTCAGATAGGTGTTCTAGTCCCGAAACAGAACTTTATATGAATAAACTTAACATGTTTAATAGAGATTTAGATAATTTGATGAATGGAAAATCATCAACTGATGATAATATTTTGGAATACTGTACAAACTCTAATTATGCTCCTTCTGTCTCCTCTGCAGAATTAACAGGGATTTCTTCTGATCGGGAAGATAGTGGTATTCACACTGCTGACGTATCTTGTTCAGTCAGCCAAGCTGATGAACCAATTGATACTGACACAGACATTGCTTTGAATACGATCCCCAGCTGTATTGAAAAATTAAACAAAGAAAATGAACTGACTCAGTTTGAAAAGGACATTTCTCAGTTCGAAAGGGAACTGGATCAGTTTAAGACAGATAGTAAAATCAATAAAGAAAATAATAATAATTCTTTGAAAATAGCACCTAAGGAGACTAATAGTACAATTCAAAAGAAAATTCTGTCACCAACATTTTCCAAAGAAGAAATTTTAAATTTAACCAAGAAGTTTTTAGAGTCACTCAGAAAAGATGCCGGCGAAAACATTTCTGCAACGAGAGAAGCACAGATGAAGATGTTGATAGAAAAAACAAAAGAAGAGCCACCACAAATACCGAAAGAAGAAGTTATAATAGCAGAAAATTTTGTATCGGAAGCAGTACCATCTCCCAAATCAAAGCCTGCAATTTATGAAAATGTTGAATTTAAGCCATATAATGGTACCCCAGCCATTGAGTTTAATGCCAATGATTTCATTGTTGATGGTCCTTTCTCCTTAACTCTTCCTAAGATGGAACCGCCGAAAGTTAAACCTCCTCCTCCACCTCCTCCAGAGGACGAAGATGATCCACCTACACAACCAATGAAACGTCTTAACTCTACAAAAAGGATTAAAAAAGAAATGCATATTAAAAGATCTAGTTTCCTAGGATTAGACGAGCCTACAGATGATCAAATCGATCCAGATATACAAAAACCTCCGGAACTGAACAATTTTTTACAAAAGGAATCGAAACTAGAAAAGTCGTTATATAAGAAACTTCAAGAAGAAAATCGTATTAGTGGATTAAGCAAAGTTGAGAGTCAAGACTCTGGATTAGATATAGACAGAGGACGATTATCTAGTGATACGTGGTGTAGCAGTGTCGGTGATTCAAGTATACCAAGCCATGAAAGACAAGACAGTGAGGTATATGTTTTATTTACGCTACTTAGCGTTTTTTAATATCTTATGTTTTTTTTAGCAGACGAATAGTATAACTTCTGAAGAAGATGAAATAATGAAGAAAGAGAGAGAGATAATTGAAATGGTAGAAAAAGAGGAACAGTCTAGAGATATTGTTGAATATATTGGTCCAAGTGTAAAAAAATCAACTTTTTTGCCGGCAAAAGTTGAGAGTATTTCAGCTTATGAACCATCACTAGGAAGTGAACAATTTAACAGCCCCTATTTTCCTCAGGTTGGTATTAAGCTGTTCTATTTTGTAGGTAAACAATAATATAATTGTATTTTAGCCATCATCAGATTTTTTAGCTGATCAAGATTCAGAGGTCCTTAAAGTAGAGCAAGAACTAAGGCAACTGGAGAGGGAAGAACTGGAAAGGCAAAGAGAAAATTTATTATTTCGTGAAAGCAGAGCAAAAGCTAGGCTTCAAAGCAACCGTCATTCATTGGAAAATATATGCGATGAAATCTACCCTTGTTATCCACCAGACACTACTGTGGATTACAGAAAATCTATGCCAGAATTACAAAATGTTCCATTAGAGTACAGGAAATCTGTACCTGATGTACCAAACTATGTCTATAAGAAAAGCATTCCAAATGTTGATCTGCAGTATAGAACATCAATGCCTAATATACAACATGCTTATCAGAAATCATCTCCAGAGCACCACAGAGTCGACAGACCGCTATCAATGGACAGTGACTTAAGAGCACCATTAGATCATAGAAAATCTATGCCTGAATTACAACACGATATACATCATTCAGCCTTTAAGTCTCCTCCGCCAGTAAACAGGCAACCAATTATGCCAGGGAAACCCTTAAGGCCTGTTAAAGACTTAACTGTTTTTAATCCTATTGTGTCTCCCAATTTACAACATCCAAATATAAAGGGAGCAAGGCAGTTGTCTAAACATAGCTTGCAAGCTTTGAGCGCTGTGCCAAGGTCAAGGCATGTTCCTAATGACAACTGGATACAGCCCAAGGCTAATCCGGAAGTTAAGAACTACAATCAACACTGGGTTTTTCAGGCGAGTTACATATCATTATTTAGTAAGAATTTTTTTAGATTGAATAATTTTCAATTTTTATATTTGTAAGAAAACAAATTAATTGAGAAATGTTAATTTTTATAAATCATTTATTTACACTCTAAATTTCTATTTTACAAGCAATTTATAATCTTTCAAATCTTTTTGTACATACTAGTTTTAGTGGATATGCTAAAAGATACCATATAATTTATTTGACATAATATGTTTTCTTATTGTATAAATTAAATATTTATTTGTTTATAAGTTTTAAGACTTGATTACCTGTCTTTATTACTTTATTAAGCAGCTTCTATACTCCTGGATGTGCATACTGTTTCTAAGAGTAATATTGACATGACAGAATACTCTTGTATATACAAGTTAGTAAATTCTGTATTTATAACCATTATACATGTGTTTTGAATTTTACTGGATATTTGCATAGAGTGTATATGCAATTAAAATGATTTATTATTAAACATATGTATTACAGGAAGCTGAGTTAAGGAGAATCTCTGATCAACAAAAGAATGTGGCAGCTAATAGAAACTGGCAACAACCCAGGCATGAAAAACATCTACCTGACTCAATTATACAATCTCTTACCCAACGTGTTCAAAATAGAACTAACATTAATGAAAGAAACCAGCAGAATCGAAGGTATCTATCAAATACCCTTTATTTTATAAAATACACAAAATCATTTTTAATTACAGATCTGATGGTAGTCTAAACAAAGACTATATACAACATCCATATTTGGGTCATCCCCAAACTGTGGGTCATGCTTTACCGACGATGCCTTATTCCCCTCCAATTGTTATGGAAGAATCCCAAGACAGAATTCTCAGTGTCAGTGGGAAGAAAAAATGTTCATACTGTGGAAACGAATTAGGTAGATTTCACGAATAAATACCTGACTTCTATTTCAATGAAATTATAAAATGCAAGTACAGCTTGTCAAGAATAAGAACAAATTCCAGGTGGTATGTTGAACAAAGAATGAAGTATATTAGGCGATATAAATAGGAAAAAGGATATAATAATACTTTCTCACTTGTACCTGTTCTGACAAGCAATACATGCAACAATTTCTTTCTTCAAAACCTGTCATATTTTCCATCTTTGTTCAGTATTTGCCCTACAAATTAGTTTTAATAATTTTGCAAGTTTTTTGTAAAAGTAACTGTTGACATTAACTATACTTATTAATATGTTATACATGTTTGAGCTTTTTCTTATGTATAAATAAATTTTTTTAAACTATCCTTCAAGAGTAATAGAATTTGGAACATTGGAATCAGTTCTTATTGTAGCGCTGTATCTGTATTACATATAGGTACTCTCGGACTGTTTGATAGAAAGACCATCAGATTTTACAAATTAGAACTTAAAAAATGTATTATAGCCACAGGCTATGTTAAAGAAAAAAATATAATAGGGAGATTGTTAAATAGTTGTTGGCTAGAATACTAGCCATCACGAAGCTTAACTATACTCGTCGGATAAAATAATAGGCAGTGACGTATTACCGCGTGACGTAATAAATTGTGGTGGGGACTGTAATTCCATAGGCGTACGCAAAAATCATTGGAAAGGTGCTAATAATGTCAAATAAATATAAAAAATATCAAAACATGAACGGTGCTATAGAAATTGTGAATTGTTTTTTAAACTCACCTTACAGATTAGTTGTACATCGAACGAATTTGATGAATATTGCCACAAATATTAAAAGAACGCTTTTAAGTGTTGATGGCCCACCACTAACCCACAGCCGCCACCGAAAACCCGATTAATCACATTCCGGAGCAAGTTTACTATTTATCACTTCACTACACTACACAACACAACACATGTCTACACATCCTTCATTTTAACCATGTCTCATCCATATAATATATTTTTCTATTTAAAGCGCGAAATTCTCTTATTTTCTCCAAATATTCTCGTCTCCATGTCACAATCTCATTTTTCTCTATAAGCATACTCTTCCGATTCCGTTTGCAATATTTGAAATTCATTTCATGCATTGTCCTTATAAGCAATTTATACGAGAGTTTGGGCAAATCGCTGTCTTCTGCTAGGGCACCCTGAACTTTACTTACTGTTGGGATTTCATTTTTGAAAAAGAAACCATGAATTTTTCGCCGAATAGCATATTTCACATTTTCATTAACAGTAATTTTTTTTCTTCCCCGTGTTTCCATTTTCTTCTTTGCGTCTGTGTCTCCATATTTTATTGCACGAAATACACTACGAACGGAGACTTTTGTTAATTCACTACACAGTTCCGCCGCATCCACTACACTTAAATTTTTATCACGCGCTTTTAATCCCTCATAGAAATTTTTTATCCTACGAATTTCCTTGCTTGTCAGATGAGATCGTTTACGCGTTTCTAATCCACTACTCCCCGCGATCGCTTCCATAATAAAATCCTTTTCTTGGAACACTAAATAAACTAAGTAACACATTACCAAGTTCACCAATTAATATATGCAGTCCAGACACAAATTACAGTATTTCCCGCGTACTACGCTTATGTCAGGCTGCGATGAACTACTTGGATGTGTGTGAAATGCGCAAGTGTCCAATCTTCTAGACACTCTTGACTTTTGTTGTATAGGTTGCATATCTCGCTCTTCGTTTTTAACCCGTTAAACAAAGACGGAACTATATCCGACGTAAAGAATTGTGGTGGCATCGAATAGAGAAGCATGGAACAGACAATTTATAGTTCTGTTCAATAGTAATGCGTAAGTGGCATCACTTTCTATGTGCAAACGTTTGTGCCGCTATGTATTAAGTATTTACACTTCGTCCCTATTCTGTATCGAATTAGATCATGAGTCACTGCCTATTATTTTAGCCGACAAGTATACCAATACTAGAATTACAGTTAGTATGTCATGACAAGATTGACGACAATTTTAACATATTTGTGGGTTGTGAACTCTTTGCAAAGGGCTATAGAACTCTGAAGAAATATGGAAAAGCTAGAAAATAGTAAGTGACAGACTAGAAATTACTCAATTGTTTAGGTATCAATGACTAAGGGATCACGTACCAATGCTCCTTAATCTTTGTAAGCCAGTCTAGCCCAAAGTTCCTGATAACTCCAGAACTGTCCTGGAGTCTAAAATTGCTCACTTCGGCAAGAATTACCAATATCTGTCCTAAGAATTTAAATCTCTGACAGATGAACAATCCGCAGAAGCAAAGTACATGTTAACATGTGTACATGCACTTGCACATGTACATGTCACCTCGTTTCAGATGTGACATTGTGTCGTCCTTAGCTTTATCCATTTATTTGAGATATATCCGTGGGCAGTGTCCTGTGAAAAGATTTAGTTCCGATTTATTGATTTCGATTAGTTCTTTTCTTTTTTATGTGAATAGTTACACTTTTTTGCTATCCCATGATTCTGGTCTAATGAATGATGATTAAGGCTGGCACAATGGCACGACGGTACATGGGCGTACGCAACATAATAGGCGTAATAAAACAAATTACGTAGGAACAGAAGCAAATAAACTAGTACAATTTATAACAATATATTCAAAACTCACCCATCTCGATATACTAGGTTGGTTGCCACTGTTATCACAAACTGGAGAAGCTGTGTAATATCAGGTAAGTTTCTAGGCTTATCTCCGCAAGTGATGTTCGCTGTAGTGAAAAAATATGCTTATATTTTGAGAACAACGATTGAGGTAATACAGGCATTCTTTGAACTCATTTAATGGATCTGAAGATTCACCAACAGTACCATCACAAATTTGTCATAATGGGGTAAAACCGGCATCTTTCTCTAACACACTTGTGAACTTTGCCCTAACGTGCTAATTTTTTTGTGTCATCTATAGTGCTCAGCAGGCGATTTACTTTGACCACTATTTGCAATGAGTCCGTGATCAACGACGAACTGTTTTATAATTTTTTGATGGCGTCATGTAAGCTGCTATGCATAGTTTGTAAATCACTTTCAACATCACTATTTTCGAATGTTGTCTGGCACTCCTTAATGGCTGCAGCCTCCTCAGGATTGAAATGTAGTATCACAGCTTTTTTTTTTTGTTAAAAATATTGTGTATGATAAAAAGCTGCCTGTAGTCAGGTTCTCCAACGTGTAAGAATTAGCTGTGGTTGTTCGAGAGTACCTCGATACCGGGTGTGAAATACGTGTAGATATTTAGGAGATTTAAGGAAGACTTTTTTATATTTACTATTAATGTATCTATCTTTAGAAAACCCTGACAAATAGTTTCTGCCATAAGATGTAAAGGATGGTACTTTACATGTAACATGTACGAACTGACATCCGTGTTTCAAGTGTCTCCCTCCTTTAAAGATAGAGCCAGGAAACTGATTGATGATTTAATATGATTCTGTAGTTAATCCGAAGCAATTTTTTAGTCTTCTGTTCCTTTATAATTTTTAGGCCTATGTTTGTAACTTCCAACTTTAAAACTTATGATCTAGGTGACAGTTGGTCAGTTGGTAGTGTGAATTCTTCTGGGCATGGTGCAGCAGCATGTCACCTAATATGTCTGTGGTCTTATAATGAGTCTTCATGGTCTAAGGCTCCTGAATAAATTCTATATTTAAGTTATCCCAAATAAACCGTGTACTAAGTACATCTGAGACAGCTTTTGCATGCTGTAGCTTTATTTGAACACAACCTACTGGGTTATCTGAAACTTCCATATTCCATGAGTAGCTGGAGGATAGTCTAAACTTTAAATCTATATCGGTTGTGTTTAGAGTTTTAACCCAGTTAGGACTTTGAAGGATGCCTATTTAAAATAAATTTCAGAACATTATATTACATAATAGTTAAATATGAAGATTAATTTTGAGGCATTACTGTGTATTTATTGTGTATATGTACAACAGAGTTATGTGTATTTATTTTGTGAAAAGTTTAATATAAGATATAATTGACGGCATTACTCTATTAATTATTTCATAGATTATTTCCGTACAGTAGAATTGCCTGTCAGCATTAATCACAAAGTTTACCTGAAATAAGAGTATTTTAAAAATCAGTATATTTGATTTTTTTAGTTAACATGATTCATTTTTCTGATTCTCTTTCTCAATGCTGAAACTGAATATCCCCATTTAATAAAAATTTTGACGCATGATATTAATTAATAATCATCCTGTAACTGTTTCTAGCAGTAATTGTCAAATTTTTCATTATAGGAAGGGGAGCTGCTATGATAATAGAAAGTTTGTGCCTTTTTTACCACATGGAATGCTTTAAATGCTGCGTGTGCCACGTTCAGCTTGGTGACGGTTTAATGGGAACAGATGTCAGAGTCCGAAACCAGAAATTACACTGCCATAATTGTTATTCCAGCGACGATGGCATTAAATTCAGTTGTGTGTGATGTATATACGAGTTATTTTTTGTAAATATATTAGATATACAATGTTATGTATTTATATGCCTGTATTATAGTTAGTCGTACTTTATAGATGTATTTAACACTTATATTTAAATTTGGTACTGTTGGATAATATTATTATTTAGGAACGGGTGCCAAATTATTTGGAATTTGTATTTTTTGTAAATTATCTACATAGGCAAAGGGTCAAATATTTGAACAAAATATTAATGTAATGTTACATTCTGTTGGTTTTGCTTGAATATAGCGCTAATGTATTAATACTCTGTTAACTTAGGTTGTGTTTATAGCTGTTATTTGTATTATTTATTGTTTTCATTTATATATTCTGCACACAACATAATTTGAATAATACCTATTAAATCTCAAACATATTTTAAATATGGTCCCAAGTAATACAAGATATTAGTTGAAATATTCAGAAAACATTTATATTTATAAAATTATGATGCCAAAGAGCACATAAATTCTATGGGACGAATCAAAATTTGTTAACCACTTTCTAAAAAACAGTTATATTTTATTTACAAACCTTCATATATATAGATAAAATGTATATGAATATACCAAAATATTAGTTTCTAGGAAATTTTCATATCTTTATCATGCACCAACATATACTTTTTATTTTATGTTATAGTTATCATTTCAGTGTATAAACTATTAACTTAAATAAAGGAAAATATAATTCATTTTTGAGTTTTTATTTTGTAGTGGTAACCAATAAAATAGTAACAATATGCTACACAAATGAATCTAATAAAATATAAACAAATTATATATAAACATCAAAATTTAGAACAAAATATTGTTTTTCATATCAATGATTAGTTGTCAATTTAGTACCAAATACTAAATCTCCAAATTGATTTGATGTGAGATATATTGTATATATTGGTAAATTGTCAAAAATAAACATTAACATTAATTATATGTACTTTTAAACTAATGTTTTCTATACTTGAAAATGACTTAAACTGATTTCCAATTTATTTGCTGATTTCATTTTGAATCTAATTAAAATATTTATAATTAAGAATAAAGTTGGTTTGTTTCTACCATAGTATCTCTATACACATATACACTGAAAAGGACCAAGAATCGGGCCGGCGGTTAAGGGCGGAGGTTCGGCGAGATAGATTATTCGGACAGCTAGTCTGGTTGGTTCAACGGAAAGGCGTTAGGCGGAGCTGGGGGTGGGGGATACTATGTGGTCACAGTTTATATATGTATATAAGCTGTGGCACTGTCCCAATGGGCGCCCTCTCGTATTGACTGGTATATACTAAACGATTCTTTAAGTTTGATTGGGTTTTAGATTGTTAATAAATTTTAACACATGACGAAGCAGTCTTAACAGTTTGTCTATGCTAATACAATATGTGAAAATGGTAGATTTCTGTTAAGCATTTAGCGAGAACACAATTTGGTTCACATAAAATTGCAGGTTCCTGTATCCATTTACAGAGAATATAATTTCATTGAAATACCTTCTACGAATTTCTGCGGTTGTAATAAATAATAGGACCGCAGGACATAGGATGTGTAGAAATGTGAAAATGGTAGATTTCTGTTAAGCATTTGGTGAGAACAGAATTTGGTTTACATAAAATTGCAGGGTCTTGTATCCATATACTGAGAATAAAGTTTCGTTGAAATACCTTCTACGACTTTCTGCGTTCCTAATACAAAATGTGAAAATGGTAGATTTCTGTTAAGCATTTGGCGGAACACAATTTCGTTCACATAAAATTGCAGGCTCCTATATCCATATACCGAGAATAAAATTTCGTTGAATACCTTCTCCGAGTTTCTGCGTCCCTAATACAAAATCTGCAAATGGTCGATTTCTGCTAAGCATTTAGCGAGAACACAATTTGGTTCAGATAAAATTGCAGATTCCTGTATTCATATACCGAGAATAAAATTTCGTTGCAATACCTTCTACGAATTTCTGCGTCCCTAATACAAAATGTAAAAACGTAGATTTCTGTTAAGCATTTGGAGAGAACAGAAGTTGGCTCACATAAAATGGCATGTTCCTGTATACTGAGAATAAAATTTCGTTGAAATACCTTCTACAAATTTCTGCATTCCTAATACAAAATTTGAAAATGGTAGATTTCTGTTAAGCATTTAGCGAGAACAGAATTTCGTTCACATAAAATTGCAGGTTCCTGTATCCATATACCGAGAATAAAATTTAGATTTTACTAGAGAGAAATAGTAGATTTCTGTTAGGCATTTGGTGAGAACAGAATATGGTTTACATAAAATTGCAGGTTCTTGTATTCATTTACAGAGAATAAAGTTTTGTTGAAATACCTTCTACGAATTTCTGCGTCCCTAATACAAAATGTGAAAATAGTAGATTCCTGCTAAGCATTTGGTGAGAATAGAATTTCGTTCACATAAAATTGCAGGTTCCTGTATCCATATTCCGAGAATAAAATTTCGTTGAAAAACCTTCTACGAATTTCTGCATCCCTAATACAAAATGTGAAAATAGTAGATTCCTGTTAAGCATTTGGTGAGAACAGAATTTAGTTCACATAAAATTGCAGCTTCCTGTATCCATCTACCGAGAACAAGATTTCGTTGAAATACCTTCTACGAATTTCTGCGTTCCTAATACAAAATGTGAAAATGGTAGATTTCTGTTAAGCATTTAGCGAAACACAATTTCGTTAACATAAAATTGCAGGTTCCTGTATCCATATACCGAGAATAAAATTTCGTTGAAATATCTTCTACGAATTTCTGTGTTCCTAATACAAAATGTGAAAATGGTAGATTTCTGTAAAGCATTTAACGAGAACAGAATTTCGATCACATAAATTGCAGGTTCCTGTATCCATATACCGAGAATAAAATTTCGTTGAAATACCTTCTACGAATTTCTGCGTCCCTAATACAAAATGTGAAAATAGTAGATTTTTGTTAAGTATTTGGTGAGAACAGAATTTGGTTCACATAAAATTGCAGGTTCCTGTATCCATATACCGAGAATAGAATTTCGTTGCAATACCTTCTACGAATTTCTGTGTTCCTAATACAAAATGTGTAAATGATAGATTTCTGTAAAGCATTTAATGAGAACAGAATTTCGATCACAGAAAATTGCAGGTTCCTGTATCCATTTATCGAGTATAAAATTTCGTTGAATACCTCCTCCTACGAATTTCTGCGTTCCTAATACATATTGTGAAAATGGTAGATTTCTGTTAAGCATTTAGCGAGCGTACAATTTGGTTCACATAAAATTGCAGGTTCCTGTATCCATTTACAGAGAATAAAATTTCGTTGAAATACCTCCTACGAATTTCTGCGTTCCTAATACAAATTGTGAAAATGGTAGATTTCTGTTACGCATTTAGCGAACATACAATTTGGTCCACACAAAATTGCAGGTTCCTGTAACCATTTACAGAGAATAAAATTTCGTTGAATTACCTCCTACGAATGTCTACGTTCCTAATACAAATTGTGGAAATGGTAGATTTCTGTTAAGCATTTAGCGGAACACAATTTCGTTGAAATACCTTCTACGAATTTCTGTGTTCCTAATACAAAATGTGAAAATGGTAGATTTCTGTAAAGCATTTAGAGAATAAAATTTCGTTGAAATACCTTCTACGAATTTCTGCGTCCCTAATACAAAATGTGAAAATAGTAGATTTCTGTGAAGCATTTGATGAGAACAGAATTTCGATCACATAAAATTGCAGGTTCCTATATCCATATACCGAGAATAGAATTTCGTTGCAATACCTTCTACGAATTTCTGTGTTCCTAATACAAAATGTGAAAATGGTAGATTTCTGTAAAGAATTTAACGAGAACAGAATTTCGATCACATAAAATTGCAGGTTCCTGTAGCCATATACCGAAAATTAAATTTCGTTGAAAAACCTTCTACGAATTTCTGCGTCCCTAATACAAAATGTGAAAATAGTAGATTTCTGTTAAGCATTCGGTGAGAACAAAATTTCGATCACATAAAATTGCAGGTTCCTGTATCCATTTATCGAGAATAAAATTTCGTTGAATACCTCCTACGAATTTCTGCGTTCCTAATACATCCTGTGAAAATGGTAGATTTCTGTTAAGCATTTAGCGGGCATACAATTTGGTTCACATAAAATTGCAGGTTCCTGTATCCATTTACAGAGAATAAAATTTCGTTGAAACACCTCCTACGAATTTCTGCGTTCCTAATACAAATTGTGAAAATGGTAGATTTCTGTTCAGCATTTAGCGAGCGTACAATTTGGTTCACATAAAATTGCAGGTTCCTGTATCCATTTACAGAGAATAAAATTTCGTTGAAATACCTCCTACGAATTTCTGCGTTCCTAATACAAATTGTGAAAATGGTAGATTTCTGAGCATTTAGCGAGCATAGAATTTGGTTCACATAAAATTGCAGGTTCGTGTATCCATTTATCGAGAATAAAATTTCGTTGAATACCTTCTACGCATTTCGAGCGTATAAATTGGTTCACATAAAATTGCAGGTTCCTGTATCCATTTACAGAGAATAAAATTTCGTTGAAACACCTCCACGAATTTCTGCGTTCCTAATACAAATTGTGAAAATGGTAGATTTCTGTTAAGCATTTAGCGGGCATACAATTTGGTTCACATAAAATTGCAGGTTCCTGTATCCATTTACAGAGAATAAAATTTCGTTGAAACACCTCCACGAATTTCTGCGTTCCTAATACAAATTGTGAAAATGGTAGATTTCTGTTAAGCATTTAGCGAACATACAATTTGGTTCACATAAAATTGCAAGTTACTGTAACCATTTACAGAGAATAAAATTTCGTTGAATACCTCCTACGAATTTCTGCGTTCCTAATACAAATTGTGAAAATGGTAGATTTCTGTAAAGCATTTAGAGAATAAAATTTCGTTGAAATACCTTCGACGAATGTCTACGTTCCTAATACAAATTGTGGAAATGGTAGATTTCTGTTAAGCATTTAGCGAGCGTACAATTTGGTTCACATAAAATTGCAGGTTCTTGTATCCATTTACAGAGAATAAAATTTCGTTGAAATACCTCCTACGAATTTCTGCGTTCCTAATACACAAATTGTGAAAATGGTAGATTTCTGTAAAGCATTTAGAGAATAAAATTTCGTTGAAATACCTTCGACGAATGTCTACGTTCCTAATACAAATTGTGGAAATGGTAGATTTCTGTTAAGCATTTAGCGAGCGTACAATTTGGTTCACATAAAATTGCAGGTTCTTGTATCCATTTACAGAGAATAAAATTTCGTTGAAATACCTCCTACGAATTTCTGCGTTCCTAATACAAATTGTGAAAATGGTAGATTTCTGTAAAGCATTTAGAGAATAAAATTTCGTTGAAATACCTTCGACGAATGTCTACGTTCCTAATACAAATTGTGGAAATGGTAGATTTCTGTTAAGCATTTAGCGAGCGTACAATTTGGTTCACATAAAATTGCAGGTTGTATCCATATACCGAGAATAAAATTTCGTTGAAATATCTTCTACGAATTTCTGTGTCCCTAATACAGTTAGTCTATGCTAATACCATACAAAATGTGAAAATTGTAGATTTCTGTTAAGCTTTTTACTATAGAAGAAGTTGTTCTATGTTATAATCAATGTTTCAGCTTCCGTAACCATGGAGATCGACGATATCTGCGCATCCGCAAATCGAACAAAGGGTCTTTGGAAGAGTATAGCACTATATCTTTTGTCCTTCACTGCAGTGGCTGCTTCTCCTTAAGGCCGCATGGCCGCGCGCCCCTCCTCCAAAAATACCAAAGGAATCCTTGTTATTATCATTATTATAAATTAAATGCAAATGTTAAAAGTTAAAACATGTTTATTGTGGTACAAAACTATTATAAGGAAGGGCTTAAGGGAGCGCTTGAGCTATTGTACTCATAACGCCACAGTCCGCATCATTGGATGCGGACACGCACACAGCACGCTGCCACTGCACAGTGAGCAAAGGATCATAGATTCGTGGCCGCATTTTGAGTTGCGGCCCGGATAACTATGACAACCGACCCGATCTCCTTTTCGACTACACTCGTTAGATACTTTCCATATGCTTATACATCCTCTGTGCTTATATTATGCAGATTTGGCCGCAATTATTTCGCGGCCCTGCGCGAACATTATACATTATAACGTATTTTTAACACATTACATATTTTTAACATTATTAAAGTAGGTACTTTTTTAATTTTTGTGAAAAGACAATTATATATTTTACTTAACATGAATACTGTTAGTAGTATAATTATGAATATATATTTAATCTTTGATTAGATCTAATTTTGCAAATATTCCACTGGAAGATGAAATATAAATAAAAGAGTTGGACGTTGCCTGCCAAATAAATACCTAATTTCGATGAAAAAGTTATGGAAAAATTTATTTCTATGAAAGACCATAGAGCTGATTTTAATTTTAGAAAGTAAGTGTAGTGTACTCGTGAATAAATAACTGTATGAAGTTTGATTACCTACGTAATAATTTAATGTGTCGTTTGATAACTAATCTAAAAACTAAAAATAGTTAAGTATGTTCCTGCTTCCTGAATTCTAGTTTACAGCTTTTTTAAGGTAACGTATAAGTATGTAAATTTTCGATTCTAAATATTAATTACCTATTTAAATATTGTTTTAAATAATTTTTGTCGAGATTTCCGTCAATCGTATTAAAAAGGAGGATATTTGTCTAGCGAAAGTTATTTTTTCAAGCAAATATTTTTGCTCTACGAATTTCTAATTTATAATTTTAAGGGGTTTGACCTTGAAATATGTTAAATTTTCGCATTTTTTTTATTTTTTTATTTCTGCGCCCCCCCATATCCAAACGTCGCCAGCCGCCACTGCTTCACTGTTTTCTGAGAAATCGCTATGGGCTGACATAGGGAATACGCGACTTAAAAGCACAGAACACTTAACTTAAAAGACTTGTGTTTTGTGGTATAGTAACGTAGGTATATTTTAGATAGGCAACTATGGTTTCATCTGCCATTTAACATTAGGAGTCATGAAACTGGGGATAGTGTAGGGAGTGTGTTACGTTGAGCTTTTAGCTTTTTAATTTATTTTTTGATTTCTTACAACACAACCAAAGTACTGTTTACCTACTTACTTTGGTTGGTACTTTTTATTACAAAATATAAAGATAAATACAAGTCATGGTGAAGTATGTGTACAAAAAATAAATCTATTTTTTCAGGTGTTAGGAAATTCAGCTGTACCTGTAGAGAGAAATAGTTATTTCTGAAATAAAAAACGTATTTGTAGCTATCCATCATTTTATTTATTATTAACGTTAATTTATAATAATAAAAGTTATACCAGCTCTATTACAAGTGTTATTTGTATATTTGTATAGATAACGTAAAATTGAACCAAACTTAGGTTATTAGATCTTGGTTTAGATCATAGAGAATTATAGTTTAGGTTTAGGAGGTAAAAGTAGGGGGAAGGTGTACAAAATGATCTCAGGAAAAACTAACACAAAATTTTTGTTTTTGCATTTACCTACATAAAAAATACTATTTCCACGAGGGACATTCATTAGCTACCATTTTACGATATAATCATTTGTTTATTGTTAAATCTTTTCAATCCAAATTGTAAACATCTAATAAATAATAATAATAAAGCATTTATTAGGGTTGATATTCCAGTGCAGTGAATCATTTGAAATCATTTAATTAGAATTTCAATGTCCTCTACTAGAATTGTACCCTATTATTGTACATGTACATAGGTATCTTTTTGTCATTTGAAAACCGATGCATTTTCACATTGCTGCGGGAATTCAAATTCAAATGATGACAAAATGACGCTAACGTCAAACAGTCGTCAAACGCAAATGTAGCTTTATTAACCGTAGTTTTATTTATCTCAAAATATTGATTGCCAAAAACGACCATGAAATGTCTCCAACAATAAACATTATATATTGATACTGAAATAGTATTTAATTTAAATTTAAAATGTATGGTCTTGAAACATTATAATGGAACATATCATTAAGTCGCCTTTGAAAAATCCTTTTTAATATTTCAAGAACCCATGTAATTTGTATGCACCTATACTATACAATATGGTGAAGTGTACAAAACCATAATAATTTATCGAGTAGGTAATTAATTTATTAATCGAGTTAAACAATTAATTTGCCGCTCTCAGGCCGCACTCCTATAATACAGGTACAGGCAAAAAAACACCCTCTCCTCACTCAATGTGTCTAGAACGGGGGACGGGTGATTCACTGCTCGCTGTCTGATTTGCTGTTTTATATAAATCCCCAATTATCTGAAGCATTGGTCACTCTTTTTTCTGGGTACGCCACTGAGCCATATATTGATTAACTTTTCATCATCTTCACTTGAAAACGGAGCAATTCTAAATTGGACAAAATTATTATTTCCGTCTCCCCACCATGCGTCCACCACGACCTGACTACTGGCACAGTTAAATTAATTACATATATTCATTTAACAATTACACACACAGTTAAATGAATTTCATATATTCATTTAACTGTGCTACTGGTTCTAGAGCATGGTGACGCAGTTGAGTCGTATGTCGTATGGCCGCGTTGATCGTCTATGTCCAAAACCATACCATCGTACTACCAATCTTACGAAAATACAACATTGGCTGGTCCTTCAAAAGGCTACCTTAAATGAAGACTGCGACATGTGCGATGAAGTACGTGCGATACTGTGATGCGGCAATCACAACAGATAAAACCTAATAAATATAAATATACAGTGTTATTCAGATCCATAATAAAATTTGGGGATGTTCAACATACATGTACAAATGTGGTAGTGCAAAAAAAAACGCCGCTGGATACTGGTCCACTGTAATGGAGTAACCTTGGGACTGACAATGCAAACTGGCTAGCACGAAAAAAACTTCGGAATTTCTGAGAGTATACCGACACCCGGCGCAAAAAGGATTTGCAGCGTTTTTACTTTAAAATAAACTTAAAGATAGATAGATGTGACCAAAGTGACGTGTCTTTAAAATGAATAAAATTTTACACTAATTTTGAAGAATTGCGCTACTTGATTACTAGGTATTAGAAACATGAAATTTATAAAAAATTTGCACATACCTTCTTACAAAAGCTGTTCGAAAAACGGTGTTGGAAGTGATTTCGTTGAATTGCGTGCGGATTTTCGAGTGCCCAAACGTGTGTATTGTGAATGTTCTGTATTCCATTTCGAGCAAACAAAGCTTCATCTGTAACTAGTACGTCAGCAGTAAATTGGGGATTTTCAGCATTTTGCTGCAACAACCACTCACAAAACTTAACTGTCGATGTGTCGATTGGGAAATTGTTCCGCATACAAGCGCGAAGCTGCCAATGAATTTTGTTCAACTTCGCCATAAATAAGAATCATGTCCATTAACTCAGCATTACTGTACACATGAGCCATTTTGAAAATTTTACAGTTTAAGACTCCTAGGATAAATAAAACACCCGCACTACGAGACCGACACACACATAGACTGATCAGTGATGACTGATATCTGATAGACAATAGAGATATTATCTCTCCACTCCAACTCTATCTCTCGGTCTTAACCAGGCGTTCCAGGTACAAAAAACTTGTTTACTGTTTTTTACTGTGGTATATCAGATGTCGTTGAAGTGAAGTACAGTTGCCCATCTACGTAGTCCTTTATAATGGTATAACTTTAAACATTGTTTACTGGAAATCCTAAGACTTTTATTATACATTTTTTTGGTGATATCGACTTCTTATTTAAGGATGCACATATCCTCAAAGTTTTAGAGATAAGTTCTGAATAACCCTGTATAATGCCCACACTGAACAATAATAATAAATAACATACAATTTTCAGCAATTTGGGACATCGTCGCATCATGTACCTACCTGCTGTTTTAAAAATCAAATTATTTGTTTTTAATTTATCATTGAGCCTTCACACATGGAAATGTTCATTTCTGATCAGAATAGGAATCACGTACCCAGCTATTGACGCATGCCCTTTATAATCAAAAGTGTCTGGAGTCATCCTTATACAGAGAGTTACAGAATAATTGTCCGTGCCGCTTCATAATGATTTTTTTGTGCCGCCTTTCTATTTTTAGTATCTGCACTAGAATCATGAGCGCAGGCATGGGAATTTACTGGTTTGATTTGATTTGTTCCATGCCATGAGTACGTCAGTAAATATAGGTTATGTTAAAAATAAAATAAAGACGATTTATTAAAAATAATATAGTTATTATTTTGTATTATTCTATTCCTATGTATCACCAGTATAACCTATTCAAACCGTGAATTGTGGAGCGTTATGTAAATAACATTAATTTAAGGTTCGTATATTCATTTCAACATTAATTTCAAAATTAAGAAATACAAAATTACCAACCTGATTTAAGACTCTCTGAAACTGTATAGTATTGAAAAATACTCTTTTAAACGCAAATGATACTTCAGTAAAACAATTTAAACACGAAAAATGCTAAACGCCACTGAGTCAAACGTCAAATGCTGTCAAATATGAACATTTTCAAATTGACAGTTAAAAGGAAAGTAATTTTAGCAAATGGAAATAAATTTTGATTATATTCAGGATAGGCTGCGTTCCCGTACCGGACAATCATTCTGGAACTCTCTGTATTATACAAAATGTTCTAAGTTTGATGTATATACTGGTTTAGTTTTTTTATTTTTTTAATTTTTCAATTTCACTAAACAATTATCCAACGGGTATCGATTCTGTGCTGTGACACCCATTAGTACCTACTAATCTCCAATCTCACCAACTGCTCCATTTTTATATAGATACTTCATACACTACTCATGGGCTAACCGTATTCTATAGAGTTTTTACTCTAAACTTGAGTAATGATTTTGAAATTAATTTACTTTATCTAATCCGCAACTTATACAGAATGAATAAAAATTAGTCAGTAAAGATGTGGAGGTTATTTAAAGGAATTATAAAAGGAAGGAGAATTTTTTTTAGTATTGATAATATAGATAAATAGCCACATAATATTATTTCTATTTCTATTAAAAAAAAACTAAAAATTATTCTACAATTTTTTTTATTAAACCCCATTAATTATTAGGGTATTATTATTACCCCTATTATGCTACAAGACACAACAGACCTTTTCCCTCTGCTTAAAATTGTAGGTATATTAATAATAATGATAATAATATAACAACTGAACTTTTTAATATCATGTTTGGCTTAGGAACAGTTTAATAACATGATATAGAATTTTACATTAACAAAAATAACTTACTACTTATTCCATGCAATACTTACTCGTTAAAACTAACTAGGTACTTACTCATTTATTAACAGAGTTATTAACTTCTTTAATCGCTACTAATTAAAAGCTGTTCTAGACTTGTAAAAAGTTGTTGAAATAGCATTGTTTATTTATATATTTTCTTTAATTATGCTGGAAACTTATCAAAAGTCGATATGAATAAACTTACTGATGTTAAATGATCTCTTAGCTGTACATACCCTACCCACTTGATTTGCAAGCCAGGTTGCATTAAAGTCCGATATCTAAACTGGAAAATAGTTGCCCACCTAAATTTAAAAATCTTCATCTATAACTGGTCGTACAAATTTCCTGATTAAAAGAATTAGTAACTTTAGTATCCTAACTGTATATGTCTTTCCCTATCCTTTGATCGCTTTTTCAATAAAATAATGCAAATCACAAGCAGGGCCATTAGAGCTACGACTAATCCTACCAAAGTATACATAGCATGACGGAAACCTGCAGCAGGATCTAAAAAAGACATATTAAAGAATATACACTGCTAACGATGTGAACATTTGAAGTAAGACACCCAAAATGTATATAAAATCTGGATAGCTATATCAATTCTTTCTAGGTCGATGTAAAATGATTTTCTGTGTAGGTACACACTCTTCTGGCTTCAGAGGTATTACTGCAAGATTTTATCTTTCTACAAACAAGTATTTGCGTTTTTATTCGGGTGTATGAACATTGTGAAACAACTTGTATAATAATTTCTTTTGAAGGAGATGCGGAATACAACTACTCCATGGACTATGTGCCCTAACTGGCGTTGCATTACTTCGGCATCTCCATAATGCAACGCCAGGCTACATAACCCGTGGAGTAGTAGTTTTCGGTATATTCTTCAAATAAATAAATAGGATCGTCTTATTCCTCTAAGACAGTGTAGGTCAAAGCTATACTGGTCCTTGCAGAAAAGTAAGTCTCCATTCATCTGTCAATTAGACAATAATTATTGTCAGACGGATAGTAGTACATATATCTATAGATACAGGATGTTCCACGGTGACGGCCAATTAGAATATGTGGAGAACCAATCTATTCATTTGAAAATTTTAGGTGGAGTCAAAGTGGATGATGGTCTACCTGATGAAAATATTTTCTGCCACTTACGATTATACCGGAAGTCGACGTTAACTTCGTTATTTTAAATGGAAATGGTACAGATATTATTCCATTTTTGGATTCTCCATCCATTTCTGGACAAAATTCATTAAGAATAGTATATACCTATCTTAAAAGGTTTTCGAGATATCGCTTATTTCATAAAAAGATGCTGTGTGGCACTATGTGATAACTACTTCTATAGATACTGATACTAAGTCTGAAATTATGGTGCAATTATGTGAAGGTGCTCCGGCATCGTATAATTAACAGAAATTGAACTTACGATATTCAGGGTGTTCAGAAAATAATTTCAAATTAATGCATAATATAATGATAAAAACTAGCTTATCTTAAAAGGAACACCCTGAAGTTTATTACACCGCTGAATAGTCCTATAAATGATCTATCAAATAGTACCATATTTCCCTCTCTAAATCTTATAGTTTTCGAGTTATTTGCAATTATTTACGAAATACATTACAAATCAATACTATTTTGTTCATTGTTGAAAAGAGGGCCGAGGAAAGATTTTGTAGTTAACCATTGAAAGCGACATTTCTTGTAAATTGTTTAGGCATTGTTGACTGAATGGAAAATAATCGTTTCTCAAACGATTATATTTTAAATTTACTTATTATACATGGGGAATGTAACAAAGTATTAAGTAGAACCTGTAGAATGTTCGATGAAAGGTAAGTACCTTAATTTACCTCCAATTGTACACAATTTTCACAAAGTGAAAATAACCCAAAACGTTAATTTCATTATCTTCAGCTGAAGTTACTGGTTTTGGAAACTCCCTCTCGGCGTTTGTATGTCCAAATTGTCTCTGATTGTCAAAAATTCTTTTGCACCTTTGTTTGAAACTGGAGGTAAATTAGGGTACCTTCATTGAAGGTACCCTAATACCTTTCATTGAAGGTACCTACTTAATACTTTGTTACATTCCCCATGTATAATAAATAAATTTAAGATATTTTCATTTGAGTAACGACCATTTTCGATTTCGTCGACAATGCCTAACAATTTACAAGAAATGGTTCAATTTACTTTAAATGGTTAAATACGAAATCAACAAAAATTTCGTTTTCTTCGGCCTTGTTTTCAACAACGAATAAAATAGTATTGGTTTGTAATGAATTTCCTACAAATCTTCATTTGTATAATTTAAGAGTTCCGGCATTATTCTTAATAATTTTTAGCAAATCGGTGACAGTGACATCTATTTTAGCACTTGATTGTTTTCTAACTCCGTCATGGTCAAAAAGTCATTGAACTTAAAAGCCGTAGCATTTTTGCAACAGAAAAATATTAAATTGCCAATATTTCGAAAACTACAAATTTTTGGAATAGATAGGTAACCTTAAACAAAGTTACCCTTATTTTTAATGCTGAATAAGATAAAATAATAAAAACAGGGTGCTCCCATTGAAACAAATTACTTTTAACAGTTTTTCAATTTTATATTTATTCTTGTTTTTTTGAGCACCCTGTGATAATAATTATCAAAATATTATACGAAGTCTGTTAAAGTAGGTCCCTTTCTATATAGGAACCAATCACGTTAAATAATAGAGGCTATCGTACAGTCAAAATTAATAAATCTTTTTCGGTCTGCAAACGTCATTTTTACATAAAATTTGAAATAGTAGGTTATCATAAAGTAAGGGATATATTTTAGCTTATTATGTATTTTTTACAAATGAAGTTAATAAGAGGATGTGAAAGATCCCTGGAGAGCAGGGCCCTGCTCTCAAACACATTTTCACACGAAATATTCGCAATCCAGCAGTGTAATTTCTGCGGCATTCGTGATAACATTGTACTAGCCCAATTCTTGTTTGTAGATCCATGTTATTAAAGTTTAAATCGTTTCAATTTACGTTCACGTGAATTTTATTTTAAGAAATCTAAATCGCAATGATTATGTTTGACACATATATCAGCAGTTGATACGACAAATCTTTTGTTTTCCATAGATTTGAAAATCCAATTATTGAAGCAACTAGATTCCATTTACTTTCTGCTACTAAATTGATTTCTTAAAATTATATGACTTTAAAGTATATCCCTTACTTTATGATGAACCCCATATATCAAAAACGGTTAGACTAAGGTATAGGATATTATTATACATCGAATGTGTTTAGAATTTGACGTAGAATTCAGAAATTAAATAATATATAGGATCTCCTATTTAAAATAAATAAGCAAGTTGACATCTACTTCCTGAATAACCGGAAGTGCCACCATTTTGAAAATATTTTAGCCGAATTGCCCCCATCGACATTCGTATACTACCAAATTTTCAAAATTTTCCAATGGCTACTTTCGAGAGATCGATCGTCGCAGTTCGTCGTAGCACACCCTGTATAGACTTAACCAAATTGTAATAAAATTGTAATCAAATTTGTCCGGCTATTTACAGCCACAGTAGCGCAGTGGGGCGGAGTGTGTTATGGCAGCATTCAGCATTGCTCAATCACAATGCCTATTATCATCTGGGTTCGATCCCCAGTTCCGGAACTGGCAATGTCGGTGGTTATAGGATGCTTGTCTGTGTCTGAAATGTGTAACTCATTTCAGAACAGCCTTTGGCTTTAAGGGTTGGCTAATTTATGAGGTGTTTTAATTTAATTACAGGTTTCCTGTTCAATTATACTATATATTTTTTTCAATGTTATTTTGCTAATGCACGTTGAAACCGGTTACCTTTGCGAGTTAATTTGTGCGAAATTTCAGAGTTAATTGGTAAAACTATATCATTCTGCATAAAATTTGTAGAAGGGAAATATATAACTCGTGTATGTTTCTTTTGTTTTGAAGCGAAAGAGGAAGAAACACAAATCAAATAATGTATAAATAAACCAAGAAATTAACGTATCTCACTTCAAATTATCAACAGTATATTTTTCTCATATTCTATTTGTATCTTTTCACAATATATAGCACTTGACACACGTTTCGTGCAGAAACTTTGAAATAAATTACCTCTATATTGTTAATTAAAATAGGAGGTTTGTACTGTATCAATAATACGAACTTTATAATTGTTTTGAAAAAAACATAGATTTCATTTATATATTTCAAGAAATATATAGAAAACACTCTATTTACTAGTATTTCGGCTTATTAGGTCTTTCTCAATAGAGTAAATGTCTATTACTGATAGACATATTTCTTGAAACATCTAAATGAGATCTGTGTTTTTTTCAATACAATTATTTTCACGATGTTTCATAAAGAACCATCGGCTTCTAGTAACTTAACTTGCGTCAACTGCGAGATATTGTTTTGGTGTTTTGTGGAGAACGCAATTGTTTTTTGTTTTTATTTTTCCACTATCCACCATTAAGATTAATTTAAATGATGTCCTACCTGGACTATTTTGAAATTCTTTTGGAATATTGCTTGTCAACATATTTCTCCGTTGAGCAATTTTAGGAAGAAGCTGATTCCAAAACGCTATTCTTTTATTACGGACTTTCGTTTCCTCAATTGTGTTATAAGTGTCAGTAGGCTCAAATATTTCTATGTATGGATCCCCTACAGTATACTTTCTCCATGGTTTGACCCTGACATTATTTGGAGTAGGATTGCTAAAAATGATATCTATACATGTTGAAGTATAAATAAAATACACATAATATGTATGATGAAATAACTATATTTGTGCAGATTTCAGAACTTTAGAACTAATTCTTTTTATTTAAGCACTTACCCAAATATTACAAAGTTTGTCCACAATTGCTTAATTTGTCCACTAAGTCTCATTTCGTTTGAATTGAATCTTCTTCTTCCAACCTGTTTCAGTAACACCGGTCCAAATAATAATAATAAATCTGATGTAGCCACATGATCTAAAATTACTTTCTATAGGTACGTACATTTTTGCTAAAAAATATATATACCTGTTGTATTTAAGACTATACCCAAGTCTCCTATATAATAAACAAAAATAGGTTGCACATATGTAGCAAACTGCGACAATTGGAAGAAATGAGGAGCTTCAATTTTAGCTTCATATTCTAAATGTTTTAACTGATCAAATAAAACTCTGACATCTCCCTGATTAGTTGTGGAATATTTCCATTTAATTAAATCAAATATGTCGTCTTTACTGCCCCCATTAAATTTGTATAGCCTTATTATGTCTGGAATTTTAGCTCTCTCTACATATTGCTGTAGCTGAGAATACCCTTGGCTAGCTAATTCTAACCATTCGTCTAAAAGAGAAACACATGAGAATGATTTCTCAGCAATCGTATAGAGCCCTCACCAAGTTGAGGATATGTAATTGGTTCAGATATTCCAGCTAAGATTGGAACCTGAAGAAATGTACCTTTCTTCAAGGCTTTTGAAGGTTCTATAGGTAAGTACCTGTTATCTTCAGGGAGAAAATTGTCTACCACAGGAAGAAACATATCTGTCCAGTTACGAGACTAGAAAAAAATATTTAGATTACCATTTTAAAATATCTTTTGCACAATCTATTCAATATCTGTATGAATGTACAATAATCTTAAGTTATATTAAAAATTGTACAATCCTATAAATAATGGAAGACACCACAGATTGTCTGTTTTGCAGATATTATAAATATAATTTGTATGAAAATAAAGCGTGATTGTATAATTTACAAACAAACGCTTTGTTTTGTACTTATACCTGCACAAGCAAAGTAATATGCAAAACTCTTCATCGGTAGCGGCTATAAAAAAGAACATAAATAAATTGTTGTTTAAATAAGACGGGTACATTCTTTTTGGCGTCAATAATCATGGCGTCATTAATTACCTCTGAATATTCTTGTAAGGCTTCTAAAATTTCTTCTACTTTCTTTGCCCGAAGACATCCGAGTATATCCAAGGTATATGCATTACAACCTAGCAATCTAATAATTTCTTTTGAGGCAACCCTTGGATCATTATCAGTTTGCCACGGAGTGACCACGCTTCCGGATGAAATTATAGCTCTTTGAAATAGACCTAGAACCAATCCTCAATAGAAAAATAACCTTGGTCGAAGTTATGCCTCCTTACCAGCAGTTCTTGGTGATACCATATGCAGAGCTACACTGACAGCGCCGGATGAATATCCAAAAAGAGTCAATTTGTCGGGGTCACCTCCGAAATGTTTAATGTTTTCTCTAATCCATAGCAGAGAGAAATATTGGTCTAGTAATCCAAAATTTCCTCTAGACTCGGAAGTACCAAGACAAAAGAAACCAAATACATTCAATCTGTAATTTACTGTAACAACTACCATCCCCTCTGTTGCTAAATCTTGACCCGATATTGAAATAGAACTGCTTTTGAAAAAATCCAAACCTTCAAAAAATACTATAACAGGTAACGGTGCGTAATTTCCCAAATTCTGGAAATTTAAATTTATATTTTACTTTGTTCTATTTAATAATTTCGTCGATTTTACCGATGGCGCCCAAATATTGAGATACAGGCAGTCCTCATTGGTGAAACCGAGTTGTAAAGGCAATTGAGGGCATCTTGATTTGAATTCATTTGCTTCATATGAACCATTCCACCCTGAATGTTTTACCGGGGATGAAAATCGTAGATTATCTATAGGAGGTGCTGCGTATGGAACACCTAAATAACTGTTGATAATTTTTGATGAATCTGTATATACGGCCACCTAAATAGAAATTATTTTTAAAATAAATCCATTATAATGAATAAAAAAGTATCAACATTCTTTAATTACTCTGTAACTGAAAATAAGAATGTTTATTTATACGGTATCTAAAAATTTACTATCATTTTTGAGGACAAATAGAACTTATTCATGTTAACACCCCTGGAAATATGAGAAGGCGGTGGAATTTCCGCGAGCCAATTTTTTGATAAGTATTACCCTGAAGGGTGATTATATTCAACTTACCACATTATTGAGGCGACAAAACCCTGGCTTACTACGATTTTTTAAAGAAGTCGTTTAGAAAGTTATATTAGGCCTTTTTTTTATCGAAAAGATAATATTACCAGGCTATTCAAAACCCTTCCAAATACCGTTATGCCAAATTTGATCGACAAATCTCCATTGAGTGTTTTTATTGGGTGCTAAACTCTGAAAAATCAGACACTGTAATTAGAAATCATAATGAGCAGATCAAAGATTGCCATGAAAGTGAAAATAAACGCCATCGAACTAAGAAAAGACAAAAGCACAACAAATTTTACATTTTTAATAGACACAGTAAAAATAATTAGAGTACAATAGTTGTAATTAATTATAAATAATGAATACAAATTTGTGAAAGTAAAACTTAGTTTTAGTTTAAAAAATTTGAAATCATTGTTTATAATTGAGTGGTGAGAAACACACCGTAGTGCCCTCTTTGGGTCTTTGCTACTACCTGTCTGACAATTATTGTGAAATTGATAGACAGATAACGACCTGCTTTTCCGCAGGTGCCATTACAGCAATGACCTTTATTGTCTTTAAGGAAGACAATCCTACTTATTTATTTGAAGGAGATGCTGAAAGCAACTACTCCACGGCCAATGTGCTCCGACTGGCATTGCATTATATTGGCATCTGCATAAGGGTCGCCACATCGTTCATCGAGATCAACTACAGACACTGACCGATTTCGCGATTATTTTGCGCTCATCAGAGTGCCATGGTAGATTGACAATAATAGTCAGACAAGTAGTAGCAAACACCCAAAGAGGGCACTAGGGTGTGTTTCTCACCGCTACTAACATTCACGATGCCCATTAGGCAATCACGTCGCAGCATCGTTCATCGAATCCATTACCTATGGCACTCTGATGAGCGCATAATAAGCACGAAACCGGTCAGTGTCTGGTAGTCTGATAGTTGGTCTCGATGAACGATGTGACGACTTCTATGGAGATGCCGATGTAATGCAATGTCAGTTGGGGCACATTGTCCGTGGAGTAGTTGTTTTCGGGATCTCCTTGAAATAAAAACATTGTAGTGCTTCTTTCTGTCTTTTCTTTGCCCGATTGTTATTTGTTTTCACTTTCATGGCATCTTTGATCTGCATATTATGATTTCTAATTACAGTATCTGATTTTTCAGAGTTTAGCACCCAATAAAAAAACACTCAATAGAGATTTGTCGATCAAATTTGGTATATGGATATTTGGATGGGTGTTGAATAGTCAAAAAATTGACCTCTTTAAAAAATCGTAGTGTCAGGCTTTTGTCGCATAAATAAAATGGTAAGTTGAATATAATAATCACTCTTCAGAGTGATACTTATAAAAAAAATTGGCTTGGGGAAATTCCACCGCCTTCTCATATTTTCAGAGATGTTAACCTGAAAAACGGGATACATTGTATACCGGGTGTCAACGGATCTATTAGACAAGCCATAACTTCTAGAGTATTGGATGTATCAAAATGAGATTTGGTATAGGTAAATGGTAGAGGAAGAGGAAAGTTTTTGCATATTTTTCACGTTTAGGTTACTTCCGGTTTCACCGGAAATGGCTTCAATTTTGAATCTTTAAATGGAACACCCTGTATATTTTTACATATTTGAATTTCTGAGACAATTTTGGACTAGAAAATGACATTTTAAAAAGTTTTTTCGCCTACTTGATTTTTTTAGAGCCATTTTTTTTTAATATTGCATCTAGGTGGCCATGATAGAGCGCAAACTAATCTGAAGACCTTAGATGATGTCAGAAAAATGTAATCGCAAAGTTTTAGTGATTAGTATGGTAGATAGGAATGAGACAAGTTGGCAAAATTACTTTTTTATATCTAACTATTTTTTTTCAAATGGCAACACTTTTTAGACAAGCATTTTTCAAAAAGGGATTTTTTTTGCGAATCCAACGATACCAAATTCATTGTGATTGGATTAAAAATAAGCTCATAAAATACATTTACTTCAGTGAAGTTTTTAATAAATTCGTATACGAGTATTATACTTTAAAAGTTTTAATGTCATTTTCTAGTCCAAAATTGTCTCAGAAAATCAAATATGTAAAAATATACAGGGTGTTCCATTTAAAAATTCAAAATTGAAGCCATTTCCGGTGAAACCGGAAATAACCTAAACGTGAAAAATATGCAAAAACTTTCCTCTTCCTCTACCATTTACCTATACCAAATATCATTTTGATACATCCAATACTCTAGAAGTTATGGCTTGTCTAATAGATCCGTTGACACCCGGTATACGGCCTGTACATAAAGCAATGTTTGCAATATCAAATAAAAACATTCGTTGTTACTAGCCTAGGATGATCAATAGTAATTTTTGCACTTATTTTAAGTACTTTTCTACTTAACAATAAATCATCTGTATCACTTGCTGTCGGTATGTAATTAATATAACATTAATAATTAATATAATATCAATATGTAGGTAGTTATATTAACTTGGAAATTATCTGAAATGATAACAACTATTCCTTGACTGAATTTTTCAATCAATATTCATTTGTATTAAAGTCTTCACACAATTCATACTTGTATATATCATGACCTTTAACTGATACTGAAACTAGTCTACCGATGTCGATTGCAAATTTAAAATATAGGTACATACTATGATTGAAATAAACATGGGAAAACCGAGGGGGTGCACACGAGGACAGCGAGGAAAACGTACTACTCTTATTGTTTAGAATAAATTTTCTGTGTAACTTTTTGGTATTATGGTCGAAGATGCGTGTAACATGATTTATGAAAACAGCAATTACATTTATGTACATACAAATCATAAAACATTAAATTTTGCTTGTTCTATCAAGCATAAAGTGTAATTAGCTGAACTTACCCCTTCTAAAAGACCTTGTTGAATTCTGACAATGGGTTTGCGTTCTTGCTGCCACTTCTGGCAGTTACTGAGTTCGATGAAGAAAATATTTACAAAAATAACCATCGACAACATTACTGCGACATTATACGCAATATGACACCGTACTCACTGCCTGAATCACTTCAATACATAACATATACATAATGATTATAACAAATATGTCAGCCTAGTGGTATGTGCCCGTGTAACAACTCTTCCGGTTTTACCCTTTTGTTCGATTTCCGGCCAAAACACCATATTGATGCAAATATATCTGCCGGCGTGAATTCAAATGATACGTGCGAGATTATCGTATACCGGATGGAAAGACGAGTCTCAAGAGCGATTAAAAAATATTATTAAACTGTATCGAAACCCAACCGTGAACTACTAAAAAACAAATAAATAAGTACGTAAACAGTCAAGGTTTATTTCATTAGTTTCCTATGTAGGTACTGAGTACAATTTATCCAATAATTATTTAAATTATATTATAATGCATACGCATACATACACATATAAGGTGTCTGAAATAGACTAATACTGAAGGTTTCCTACATGATCTGTGTATTAGACAGGAAAATATGAATTCCACTTTCAATTTTTAACAAAAATCATATTTACATACCGGGTCGAACAATTCATTTTCTATACTTATTAAGTACGTCAACTAGAATGTAGAACATTTTTATAACACCAACAAAAACTGTAATTACTTAAATATAATATAAAAGACAGTCAAAATATTATATTTAGGTTTCAGATTTGTGGTTGTCGGGCTTCTCATCTAATATTCTCATTCTCTGAATATTAGATGAGATGAGAAATATTATGAGACCGTCTCATTCAAATACCCAATAAATATGTATCATAGAAAAACGAATACAATTTATTGTAAACTGATGCCACATGAAGGTATATTATGTAATGCACCTTTTGTAATTTTTTAGTTTTCTGCTTTTTTAGTAATTAATAAGTATTTTTTTTTAAGAAAAACAAATGAATTATAGGGATTCATAAATAAACAAAAAGATTAGAGGCAGAGTTTCTATCAATGAGTTTGCTTATTTTGTTTTTGAGTATACCTAGCTAAAGAAAAGGGTTTCGGGTGGTACAGATCTGGAATATAATTTAATGAAAATGCAGATAAAACTATACCACTGTTCTTCATTTCGTATATACTGGGTCCGGCAATAGGATTGAACGGTTTTGAAAAGCTTGTCGTGGAAAAACAAACGAGGTCATGTTTGTCAAAGTGCGATTTCCTGGTTCTGTCAGTTTGGCAATTAAGTGCGTTATGGCTAACTGGTAAATAAACCAACGCGTTTTTGCGGTAAAGTGTTTATTACTACGCAATCTGTAGTACAGACACAAAGGTGCTTTCGCAATGAATTTCATGGGCCACGCCGGTGGCACTCGTACAATTCGTCGATACTCCAGAAAATATTAAAAGGACTAGGCAATCAGTTCAGCGAAGTCCATTGCGTTCTGCCGTTAGGCACGCGATTGCTTTGAATATTTCGAATTGAAGCTTTTGCATGAAGACTTACATTACTATTTCTTGTTGGTATGCGTTCCCCGACGTGGCACATGAAATTCATTGCGAAAGCACCGTTGTGTCTGCACTACAGATTGCGTAGTAATAAAATACTTTCGCAAAATCGCAAAAATGCGTTGGTTTATTTCCCAATTAGCCATAACACACTTAATTGCCAAACTGACAGAACCAGGAAATCGCACTTTGACAAACATGACTTCGTTTGGTTTTCCACGACAAGCTTTTCAAAACTGTTCAATCGTGTTGCCGGACCCAATATTATGCCACATTGTGCCATATATGGGGATCAGCATAAACAATAAGTTGAAAGAAAGGATAGAATTAGTTGTCGCAACACATCTGAACTAGATCCTTTCCTTTGACTATGATAGCTAAAAGTGGAAAAAATCCCGAAACGTGGACATCTGTAGCTGGGTTGTTATTCCGTATGCGAATTCTAAAGACTATTGACCTATATATGCGATTTTTCAAGCATGTATCCATTTTTTAGACAAATTCAAACTTTATCTCTTCTTAAATAACAAAAAAGTGACTGCTGTTTTTTGCTTGTGATCATCAAATCGTTAGTTTCAGTCTGTTGTTGAAAGGGTAAACGTGTTTTCGGAATGGTTTATTCTATCGTAGAAAGAGTAGAAATTGTTGCAATTTGGTATCGAAATCACGATTGCGCTAAAGCTACAGCACGAATTTTTAATGGTAATCATCCAGAAAAAAATGTAAGCCATCAGTACGTTAAACAACTGATGGATAAGTTGGTTCCAACGGGTGTACTTCTAAACAAGAAATGTGAACCGCCCAGTTCGAAATGAAGCAGTTGAAGTGGCAGTTTTGGGTCATTTGAAGGTGGACAATAATCAGTCGATCAAAGAGGTGCCTCAAGCTTCTGGCGTATCCAGTTCAAGTGTTCATTAAATTTTGAAAAAATACTAGTTTTATCCATTTAAGATGATGCTGGTTCAAGAGTTACATGAAGTTGATTTTGATCGTCGTACCCAATTTTACGAATATTTTAGTGAGCGACTTCTACTGAACCCAAATGTTCTCTACAGTACGTGTTTTTCAGACGAATGTACATTTATGTTGAATGGCGAAGTGAATAGACACAATTGTTGCTATTGGAGTGATATTAATCCTCATTTAATCAGGGAATTTCATACTGAGACTCCTCAAAAATTGAATGTTTGGGCCGCAATTTTGGTCAACCATCTTGTTGGACCTTTTTTTATTCAAGGATATCTGGATGGGAACACCTATTTATAATTATTGGAAGACACGATTGACCCTATGATAACAGAACTTTTAGAGAGTGATGATAATTTAATAAACTTTTCAACAAGATGGCGCACCTCCTCACTATGCTGTTGCTGTGCGGCAATTTTTGGAAAACTGTTTCCCAGGGCACTGGATTGGTAGAAGAGGTCTCGTCGAATGGCCACCAAGATCACCTGATCTATCCCCTTCCTGTGAGGCAATTTGAAATCGCGAGTGTACGCCACACAGCCTGAAACACAAGAGGTGTTGCGTCAGAGAGTTGTGGAAGAATACCGATTAAAAACACCGGATGTCTTAAGTAATGTTCGAAGAGAAATTGAAATTCGACTGCATTATTGTTTGCAAGTTAACGGGGGTCATTTTCAGCAATACATTAAATAAAATTTGTTTTTGTTTTACTTCAATTTTTTAATTTGAGACTTTTTTTTGTAAACTTATTGACACATCACAAAAAGCAATGTGGTTGTGTATTAGATAAAAAGATGTGATTAGAAAAGATTAGATTTAAAATGATGTGTTAGAAGTAGGGGAGTTCCATTTGAAACTTTAAAGTTGCGGTTGCTAGGGGTTAGGGGGATGAACATATCAAATTGAATTGACTGTCAAAAATGCTCCCCCCACGAACAGAAATCGAAGGGTGCCGATGAATTTTAATTCAAATGAGCCGTTTGTCATACCCAAATAACTAAATTATTTCTTGATTTAGTTGGAAACCACTGTATTTCGTTCAATATTTTTGTTTCAGCCACGAGAAAAAAATTCTTAATCACAATAAAGCATTCCAAAGATGCCAATTTTAAGACCGTAGTATTATTTGTGACTTATTTAGTTGGCATCAGAACATTAACTTTGTTGATTTTTAATTAACGATAATGGACGATACTTTCTCATTTCAAGAACTTACCGATATGCACTTTGCTTATGGTGCAGTAAATTGTAATGGAAGAAAAGCTCTCACAGAGATATCCGGAACGCCGGCAATCTCATCATACAACCTTTGCTTCCATCCATCGTCGCTTTAGAGAAAGTGGGAACCTAAAGCGGCTGGTCGTCCAAGAAGAGCTCGTACGGTTGAATTTGAAGGGGTTGAAGAAGACCGCCTTTTAGACGAATTTCCAAAACTAATAGGGATATAAATTTGAAATTTTAACAAATACCATTTTAGCAGGCGATCTATTTTTGGCGGTTGTTTTTTACTTCTAGTTATACCGGAAATCTATATCAACATGCATATTTTAAATGAAACACCCTATATATTTTTGCCTTTCCGAAAATAGCAAAAATATGTCACGTACGTGCCTTATAGCTAAACCCAGTCGTTTCGGAGATATTTGATATTTTAGGAAAAATTTGCAGATGCAAGGTTCGCGAGAACCTTTATAACATTTTTCGTTTAGCACGGGTTTATCTGATTTTTGGCAAAAGGAAAGAGCATAAGTTGTGCTACGCTTTAGAGAAAAGATAAATTTAATAGTGCTATACCAAATGTTCTATATCTCCCGTTAAATTTTGGAAAATTCAAGTAGCGAAAACTTTTTTAAAGACAAAAGTTTTACATCATGTTATTTAAAATTAAATGCTCCTTACGTCTCTATTTACATTTACATTTGGTTTATTTATATCTAGTAATTTTTGTTAAAGAGGGTCTTGATTTAAACTCTCAGGTTGGAACAATTCATTTCATCGAATATTCAAATGAGAACATATCAAACTTATTTTATATCGATGGAGAATGTATAATAATAATAATAATAATAATAATAATAATAATATATGTTTATTTACCAATAAATATAAATTACATTTCAATTGAGGAATGCATAAATGTATAAGAAAAGATAATAATTAATTATAATAGTGCAACAATAAATGACAAAAATGAGGTCACAATAACAAAACCACATAAAATGGCAAATTAAACACAAAAGAAACCCATAAAGGAAAACCTGCGCATAGGTTGAAGTTTATGCAAAACTTACTACTACCTAAATACTAATTCTTAATACAGAATCTTGAAACGGTGTGTATGGCCAGATGGTTACATTTAAAATAATCAGTTTACAGAAATTTATATAATAACACTAACTACAAACAATTGATAAACATATTTTTTCATTTTTTTTTTTTTTTCTAAATAGTATTTAATCTATGATCCAACTACAATGCGATGAATCACTTGTCTAGGTATTTCCAAAATCCATTGTTTAATTTTTTTCTTAAAAAGAGATACCGAATTTATTTTCTTTAAATTTTCAGGTATTGTGTTGTACATTTTCGGACCAAGGTAAGTCCAGTTTTTTTGCCCAATAGCTTTATCCATTTTGGGAACTTGTATAGAGTTAATTTAGTTAATTAAGAATCGAATCCAATTTTTTAATTTTGGAAAAATAAATGCTGCCAAAGAAATACGTCCAGTAATTACGGACGAAAATAACATGACTACCTAAAAAAATATTATTAAATTGAAGATCGATGGATTCGATCATGGCCACCACGATCAATGGCTTTAACATCACTTGATTTTTATTTATAGAATCGCATAAAAACAATATTTTATGTTACTTCTGTAGTTGCGTTCCATTTTCAATTTTGTTTTTTTTAATGATAATGTTTGTTTATATTGCAGTCTGGTTGTTTTTAGTTGCATCATAGTTTACTTATGTTCTTTGTTGAAGTTATATTATAATCCTGGCTAATTTGGTCTCAATTTCCATGAACAATTTTATAAAATTGAAGAAATATCTCAAAAAGTTGTAATTTTAACCCCTACAATGAATATACTCGAAGAGAGATAATGTAATTCTAAATAATATGATGAAAAAAAATTACAGGGTGTTCTATTTGATTTATAAAAGTCTTCGCTACATGAATTCCTCAAAATGTAACAGGAGATATAGAACATCTGGTATAGCATTATTGAGTAGAATCTTAACTCTAAACTGTAGCAACTTAAGCTCTTTCGTTTTGCCAAGAACCGAATAAACTCGTGCTAAACGAAAAAAGTTATAAGGCTCTTGCAAACTATATCCCAAAATGAATAGGTATATTAGAAGAAACTTCTGCTGCACAAAGAACAGTATTTTCAGGGATCAGGGATTAGTTTTGCATTAATGCCACAATTACCATTTGTATAAAAAATTTCCATCTATTAAATTCACAATGTAATTGAAAAATGATAACTACTTATATTACTATTAAATGAGATTTTGATTAAATAAAGTAATAATGCATATGAAACAAGTGTTTACAGAAAACCTACACAGAATAAGTAAGAAGTATTTGAGTTATTAAATTTTAACTCAAATCATAATGTTAACGTTCAAAAGAGCATTGTTAAATGTTTATATGACAGAGCAAAATTAATTTCTTCGAAAGACGTAATTTTTCACTATATAAAATTTGTTAAAACTCTGTTAATATATATCAATATCTTTAGAATTTTCTTTTCGAAATATAAATTAGAATTTATATTTCGATATAACTTTTAGCATAAAAAATTAAGAAAACGTACAAACATATATAAGAGAGGCAATGTCTGCAACTTACTTGTGGTGGGGGTGGAGCTCCACGATTCATCGTATTTTTTTTTTTGGGATTGCACCTACCTGTAAAATAATAAAGAGGAAACTAGAGTATTCAAAATACAGATTCTAACTATAGCATCAACGCTACTGTGCGTTTCACGAAGTTGTATCCCGGATTGGAATGTTCGGATTGTCAGGATTCGCTGACAAATCCTGTGCGAGACTGGCACGCGCGCTTAAATCATACCACCTCAATTTGTAGCGGTCCGTAACCGAGATGTGCCAGTGCATTGAATTTAACTAATAACATGACGACGCTCCATACGTTGGAGATATATACTAACATTCCAATCCGGGATACAACTTCGTGAAACGCACAGTACATTGTAATTTATCTCAAAAACATTGTATAGTATGCAGTTAAGATAAATATTAACCAAACCTCATCCTCATCAGTGGTTTTTCCTCTGTGTTACACAATTATGTAATAGGTATTACAAATAATAACATTTAGAATTAGCTTAAATAATAACATAAAATTTAAAATAAATAGAACAGTTTTGTTTTACGTTTCAAATATCCTCGGGCCTTCATCATTCATTAGACACTTCTGTTATCAGATTTTTTTTATTCAATACTATTTTATTATTAATTTTTCACTGGTAGCATTCTCTGTTGAAGAGTAAGATACTAAAAAAATACCGTCAATATCAAACATCATTAAAATGCACTTGCCTTTTTATGCAAAACGCGCACCAGCAGTACTTTTTGTTTAGTATAGGTAGTATAGTAATATATTTGATTATAAACAGTGGCGTAAACGACGATACATTTGAATTTATTTAAATCTTTAACCGAGTCAGAAACATAAATCTTCAATGGTAAACAGATACATAGGCAGAGGATTTGAAGAAACTAGTTACTGATTAAGATTAGGGTCAAATTTATTATATAATCCGTCTAGGTCAAATACATAACGAAATTCCCTCGTAGCTACAATTACAGTTAATAAACCTGCGTCTTTTGTCCTATATGTCTAGCTAACCTTTTACGTTGCACTGTTGAATTCTTTTTGTCGATTTTCCGTAAGAAGAAATGATGTTAAAAGTATGTTAAACAATGATAAGCAAACATATGTTGTTTTTAATACGGTATGATTAAACAAGCTAGAATGGCAATGGTAAACTTCACGAGCACACCGCCATATATGGCAGAAATGATTTCTTTTTAGGTCACGTTACACGAATATAGACGAATACAATGTAATTAAATTATTTATTTGCGCAACTACCAAATGTTTTTCCAAAACTATCTTTCAATGTGTAATAATGATTTGGTAATACAGATGTGATGAAAACTAGTTCAAATATAAGCTAATATGTTTTTCTGCAAAGAATCAAAACGTCACTTTTAAAACTGGACGAATTGGATTCTTTCAACTTACTTCTATATCTGTCTTAAAAGTACAGATTTAATTAAAAAATCAAGACAATGAACAACTTAAACATAAGAACTTGTAAAAACTTAACTTCATTTTTCAACAATTTAAATGAAATCGTTTAAATTTAGAACAAATAGGAAGTAATAAGGACAAGAAGGACGTGCTTTGGCACACTTGAAGACACTCCGATTTAACAGAAAATTACAGATTTTATTTCAGGCACCTTAAAATTTCCTTTTACAATGAGGCGGAAAGCCCTAAAAGTCATTACTATATTGTATTTTGGTCTACAGTATACAGAAATCAAATACATAATTTAAATAATTTATTAAGAATATCACCTTATTCACTTATTCACTTAAGACTTATTTCACTATTATAATAATATAGTAAGTGATGATTGATTATTCCTAATATGGTATTATAAAACCATTGCCTATACCTACACTACAATATAATAAATTAATGAACATATTATTTTGAAGAGTCTTGGAATTACAAAATTCAAGAGTATTTATTATTTTGGATCAATTCTAGAATTCAAGTTTGCAGATCACGGATTCATGGCTAACATAATATTGAAATGACAGGAAGTAAATTACACAGATTTTTATACCGGATTGATTGATCTCAGTAAATTTATGACTAATAAAAATAGTGATAGCCGTTCATGTTTTTTTCCATTTATGATGGAAACAGTTCCGTTTGAAATACTTGTTCATTAAGATTTAATTGTATCCTAAATAATTAATTTTCTCAGAAAAATAATATACTCAAAGCCTCAATGTCAATCTTCTGAAATTCCGTTGGGTCTTACTGGACCACTTTTTCCCACTCTTCATCTTCAATTCAACAGTATTTAGGAATATTTCTAATGAAATCTGATGGTCATCGAATTCGGCCTTTATTATACAACTCTGCGGATATATACAGGGTGCCCTAAATGAGAAACAGTATAAATCTACTGTATGTACAGTTGTTCAACTTATATTTTGAAAGGAGTAATAGAGGGCGAATGGAATGAAATATGGGGTTCCACTCTCGAAGAATTCCCTGTACAAATTATTTCATTGAACTTTTCACTCTAGTTTATTATAGTATGGGAATGCTACCAAGCGCTCGTGGACATGTTCCACGTTGTACATGAGGCCGATATCTATGAGTATCCTGCATACTGTTGGGTTAAAGAACGCGCATTATGCAGCTACAATAAAGTTGACAAAATAGTTAAGAAACCAGTCAAGTGTTTTAGGATTTGACCTCTTCTAAATGTTATAAAGTAATTATCAAATAAAATACCCAAGTGGTATTTAAAAGTCTGTGGTGGAATGAAGCGAGCCACCTGTTATTTTAGCTAAAGAACTTTTAAAATACCTCAGGAAGGATACATACATTAAAAACTTGCCTGAAAATATGTAGAAGAAACTGAGGTTTTTTTATGTTTTTTCACAGGAACGTTAGCTGAAATATTAGTACTTATTTACAATGTTCACAACATTTGCAAAACAGACAAAAGGATCCAACGTTTGCTATGTGACATTGCTGATATTTTAGTATACAGGGCGCCCTATTTCTAGACCCGTTGCATGGGTAACTTTTTTATTAGTAGAGATAAAAAAACGCTTAAATGAGCAAATTAGTGCAGTTTCGTATTAGTAATTCTACGGTAAGGCGAAAAATTATATACGGGGGAAGGTTGAAAAGTTATTGACAAAAAACGAAAAATCCAACTTTTCTATTATCCCTCGTAGCTCGTTCATTTGAAGAGTTAGAGAAAAATGCTTCACATGTTTTTTGCAGTATTTTTCATGTAAAATGACATGCACTTGCTACTTTTTATATATCTCTTAAAATGGTTGAGAATCACAGTAAAATATATTTTTTTTAAATGTAATGGATAGGTGGCTGTGACATTAACCGAAAGTCCCCTTTTTTCTCTTTCAGATGATATAACATAGTCCATATTTTATCCTTACAAAAGTAATATTATTGTTGTTTTTAAAGAAAGTTTATTGTCACATCAAGAATGCTATGGATTATGGAACAAAAGAATGTTTTGAGAACAGAAATTATTAATTAATTAATTATATTGAAGTAAATGTTCGAAATGACCACCATCCTGTTGGATACATAGTAAGCAACGTTTCTGGATACTTCTTAAAACATTATTTATTGTATGTCCATGTATGATTCTAATTGCATCTTGAATCCTGACTTTTAGATCCTCTATATCTAGAGGAGCTGTCACATAAACTTTATCTTTCAATAACCCCCAAAGAAAGAAATCTAAGGGGGTCAAATCAGGTGTTCACGCTGGCCAGTCGATATCCATTCTATTTCCTATAACATTATCAAACTGTTCATGTAAATATTGTTTTACCTCGCGGGAATTATGCGCAGGTGCTCCGTCGTGTTGGAAGTATTTAAGATTTCTAAAAATATGAAGTGGTAATTCATTTAAATATTCCTCTGTTAGAGTATTCCTTAGAAAATGAAGGTAATTATTCGCATTCAAATTATCTTCGTAAAAATATGGGCCAATAATTTTGCCACAAAAAATTCCACACCACACATTTATCCCAAATTGACGTTGATTTCTTCTTTCAGAAACAAGATGTGGATTTTCTCGGCACCACATTATGTTATTATGGCGGTTAAAAATACCATTGTTGGTAAATCTACTTTCATCACTGAATAAAATCTTTTTCCAGAAGTCTAGATCCTCTTCGCATTTTGAAATGTACCATCGACAAAATGTCATCCTTCTTTGATTATCAGCTGGATATAAAGTATTGCATTTGGAATAATGATAAGGCTTTAAATTGTTACCTTTTAAAATAGCTCTTACAGTTTCCTTGGAAGTGTTGCAGTGATGTGTAATTTCTGCAGTTGAAGAATCAGGTTTAAAATTTACATAAGCCAAAACATTTATTTCAGTGTCTTCATTGAAGTTTCTTTCATCCTTAGGCTTTGAAAAAGAACCGTATAATCGTATATTATTTTCCAGCTGTCTAAATATTCTATGATGGGGTTGTCTTCGTTCCATGTAAGTTTCAAAATAAAGATTCGCTGCAGCTTGTGCATCTCGATTTTGGTTATAATAACAAAATAGCATATCATTTTTCTCTTCGTTGGTGTACATATTTGCAACACTATTATTTTGTATGCAGTATTAATAATAAACAATAAACTACTTAACAAAAACTAAAAATGTCACTTATGATCTGTCAATAATTAAATGCCAACTAGACGTTTTTAAAAATATCAGGAATCTTATTTTTCGTTTTATTTCCATAGCATTCTTGATGTGACAATAAACTTTCTTTAAAAACAACGATTATTATTACTTTTGTAAGGATAAAATATGGACTATGTTATATCATCTGAAAGAGAAAAAAGGGGACTTTCGGTTAATGTCACAGCCACCTATCCATTACATTTAAAAAAAATATATTTTACTGTGATTCTCAACCATTTTAAGAGATATATAAAAAGTAGCAAGTGCATGTCATTTTACATGAAAAATACTGCAAAAAACATGTGAAGCATTTTTCTCTAACTCTTCAAATGAACGAGCTACGAGGGATAATAGAAAAGTTGGATTTTTCGTTTTTTGTCAATAACTTTTCAACCTTCCCCCGTATATAATTTTTCGCCTTACCGTAGAATTACTAATACGAAACTGCACTAATTTGCTCATTTAAGCGTTTTTGTATCTCTACTAATAAAAAAGTTACCCATGCAACGGGTCAAGAAATAGGGCGCCCTGTATAGGAACCTAGCGTGGTAGGAGATTCGCCCATCATGCCCCTAATAAACAACAACACAACACCATTTTGCAGATTAGACTAATGGAGACGATTACCTCATGCAAGGGAGTTTTGAGGGTATACTGAAAACAAAACTATGGCATGGCTATCAAGTTTGTTAAATCAACCCGCCTGTTAAACACAATTTTGTTATCTATAAAAATAATGCATTATATAAGACTTTATGTTAAATTAGTTATTTTACTAACGAACTGATTCTAAGTTTCGTCTGGAAGCTTATCTATATTACTACGTGGGTACCTTGGCTATCAGCCAAATGTTTTATTTTGCTTTACTGGCATTATCTGCCAACTGCAAAAATGGACAACAAAAACCTACTAACAATGCAGTAATTATTATTGTTTAATCGCCAACTGGTTATAAAGAAAGTTATTTTCTGTTTATTTGACCCCTTCGTGCACTCTATTTCTTATCAACCTTATTTTTATTTTTTCATTTTAACCCGTGACTCATCTTATTATCAATTGGATGATTTTGTTAAGATGCCAGTAGCATATACGTGTACGTGAGTCAACCGATACAATAAAAAATAAATATACCTATTGCATACACAATACGAAACACTACACGGTGACTCAATTAAAAATATCATGCGTAATCAGAGTAATCACACACTTTAAAAAGCTGTGTCTAAAAATAAAGCTTTTTGATTCATATAGTATAGGTACCTATATACTATTTATAACATAAACATAAGAGAGCAAAAAGTAAACAACGAGGCAGGATTTGATTTAGTTCAAAAACAAATAAAATTTCTCCTTTCATTTTGCTCCTATTTTTATATACATTTTTATAAGATTTTTTCGCACCGGGAGCTTCAGGCAACAATAAGCAATTAAGCTGAAATATAAAACTGAAAATTTGCACACTTGGTGAAGTAAACTGCAAAATTGTAAATGACATATTATCGCACCTCCAGCTTTATCGGAAATAACGCTTTTACTAACGCTAACTTTTACTTTATCAGAAAATATCCTGTACTGTTTACATATTTCAGTAGAAAATTCTCTTATGAATACACTGATATAAATGAAATGAGTTTGTTTTCAGTTATAACAGACATGTCAATGTGCTACAGTGTAAGTACTACAACAGCAATATCTAAAAGTACCTATTACAAGGAGTACTGGGAAGAAAAATAAGGGGTAGAATGAGATTCTCTTATTTTTCCTTAGTTCCTTGTGTTTGATCCCTGATTTACTACATATTTTTGTTTGTTTTTACATTATTTAGCTATTTTTATTTCATATTGCTTTCCAAAAGATGTATTTTAAAATCGATTTTTTCTTAATTACAAACATCTACAAAAATGATTATAGAAAACACTTTTAATTACCAAATAAATTAGAAAAAAAAATAATACACGTGAGTTTCTGAAAACAGAAATACTAAACCAGATTTAGTTTCTATTCTCACTCTTTTTGATGTCTTTTTACAGTTTAATCATTATTAAAACATGTTTGTGTAGTGTTTAATTTCTTAGAATGCACATTTGTTCCATTGCCATGTTTGTTACCTTCCCTTATTTTCAAGTTATTAATTTATTTTGACAATATTTACTAATATTCTTCTACTAACTAACATTCTATATTCGCAAATATTTATATTTTATGTTTATCTATTTCATATAATTTAACTTCTAAATATAATACCAATATTTATCAATAAAATTAATGTTGGACAAGGCAAGAGATACTCTTGTGAATCTTTAGAAAATACGTAAACACCCCCTATTTTCCTAGAAATAATAGTAAAAAAAATATGAATTTGGCTTTCTTAATAAGGATAAATTGATTGATAACTTGAAAGTAATTACCTATAGGTACTGCACCAAATCGTATGCTTTGTGAAGGCAAAATACTTCTAACGCGCAGGAGGGAACTTCATGAAATTTTGGAAATTTCACTTTTATAAGGAGTAAGTCAAGAAAAAACCTTCATGACACAAAAATGGGGGTTCGGTTTAAAGTGGGGTTATGTTAAGAGACAATCTATAAACAACTAAACTCATGGACAGAGAGTTCTATTCTTAGTTTCATACATATCTTAAGTTAGCGAGTCGTGCTCAGTCGCCTCATAACCACACCGAAAAGTGCTACAAATGTGCAATGATTTTGTGGATTAATCTTTGACTCTCAGCCTTCAAATAATAATCATAGGTAAGTGGTGCATTATTTAAATTTCCCACATTATTATTTAAATTTTAAATAAAGCTAGTACCACTTTCGCGCGAAATTGAAACTAACACGCGAATGGATAAGTGTCGTTTCCCTCTAAATTAAACTAAGTTGTAATTATTTTCGAGTTCATGGCAACTCGGTGTAAACTTATAATAGTATAGGTAGTAATAATTACCATTCAATATTGTTAATAGAATGTTAGGTGTAAAAATTGATGTTGACATCTCTGATAGTATCTATTTTTATACACCTGTGTAGCCTGTAATTACCACATACCTATTGATTCTTTTTAATTATATGGAAACAAAATGATTCGTGCTGGTATCAGAAAATTAAAACGAGAAACAGTTTGCAGGAAAATAGTTTTGGTTTTTTATACCACTTCCCCTGATAGTAAAAAAATATAACGGTGACAATTCCCAGGGATATTTTCATGGTTTGTTGAGATTTATTGCTGCACAATAATACAAGTTGCGAGTATTTTTTAAATTTAAATTAAGAGGTGCAAAACATATTTCATGAAGAAAACTGCATGTCTTCTAATTGAAGGTCATAACCGAATAATATTTTTGACATACATTGGGCCTAACTTTGTATTGTGATGTTCATCACAGTATATCGTTTTTCAAATAACTTTTTACCATTTACATTTAGTTTTTCAATTTTGTACCCACGTAATTTATTTTTATCAATGTGACTTGTTTCTAGTAAGTAAAGGTGTATATAAAATCACATGGAGTTGTAAAACATAGGTATAAATTGTTTCAAGGGTTACCCCTTAGACGTTTCTAAATTTAACACAGTCAATTTAAATAGACAAAATCTAATTTAAAATGATGTTTCAGTGCCACCGCTTCTCTAAAAATAATAGAAAAAATATTATTTCTCACATTAACAGTTACAAATGTTTGATATAATTGTGTTAATGTAACAAATATATCTTTTTGTTGGAAGATATTCAGAAAATAAAATATTAACACAGAATAATAAACAAAATGTGAAAAAATTATCACTTTGTGTCACATACTTAATTTCTTCAACAGAGATTTACCTATTCTGTAAAAATAGAAGCAAGTTACCATGACCTGAAAAGGCCAAAGGTAGACGTTTTGGTATTTGATATTTATTCCAACTTCTTAAAAGAAAAATAAACTCTTACCCTTCTCTATTTTAGAAGCATTATAATATTTTAATTCCACTTGAACCTATTACATTTTAATATTCAGTATCGGCTATTGTTTATACAACAAGTTAGATTGTTATATTTAAATAACATTGAGTTAAAAATAAAACATATGCTTGTTTTATTATTTTAAATTTAATTGTAATTCAAATACAAGATATATTTAATGATGATATGTGCCAACAAAAATATTTCGATCGTTAGTGGGCCTAAAAAAATTTCAGTGTGCTATGACCTATTTTATGTTTATTCTTTCCTATTTTGGGTTTTCTGTCACACAAAATAAAAAAATAAACACCTGACTCAAAAGAATCAGCCAGGGCCTGTTTTTTTAAACTTATATTGATCTTATATGAGCTTAGCTTGGTCTAACCAAAAATAAAATTTTGTTTCAATAATACCGTTTATGTTATAGTGGAAGTCGTTAAAACACTATACTTACTTAAATTATTTAGAAAATATGTCAAATGTGACAGTTGAAGAAAGAATTGACAGAATTGTCTGCAGGGCCAAAATTTTCTTCGAATTTCTTTTTAAAAATATTAAATAGCATAAAAATAGACGAATATAGGAACTTACCTACATAGTTCTTATTGATTGGAGATCGAATCGGTATCGGGAAAGGCTGAAAGGTATAGAGACTGAGAACATGTACAAGACTGAATAATTAGAAAAAAAACAACTTGTAAATCGAGCTGGTGTTTTTTACTGAAAAATATAAGTCTTCGTCCTCAACATGTAGAAAACAGAATCATAATCTAAATTTTACAGCCTAAATTTCAAAATTAACACAGAATTATTGAATCCCACCAATGTGGAAAAAATGAATTTTAATAAAACAATAAATTACAAATTTTTAATATGTGTTTAATATATGGGTGTTCATTGTAGCCTTTTTGGGATTTCAAAGTGTAGTATCAAGGCAAACTTCTAAAATTTGCCCCAAAAAACCACTGTATAATATGCAATAAAATAAATATTTGCTAAATAACTAAATTTCATCAGTGGATTTTCAGTTTTATACAAAATTGTGTAATATTACAAATCATATTTCTTGTGTGTATATAGGTATATATGTTGTAAATTTAAGTTGAATAAACAATATTTTGATTTATGTCTAAATAAAATAATTATTATAATAAAATTTAAAGGAAATTAAACTCTTCTAAACGTTTCCAGTCGATCCTCGATTCGGCAGTTGAAAGTTTGTATGATAAAATATTGTCAGATTGACATTTTTAATTGAAAATGGTATCATATGCACTGATCACTATGTTATTATTAATTTTCCACTGGTAACATCCTTCTGGAGTAGAGGAAGCCACGTTTGATCCAAGAATATTGTTTCTGACGAGATATAGTTATCAATCACCATTAAGTTTAATAAAATCACTTTCTTTAAATTTTCTTTTAACTGGTCTTTCTTCTTTTTGTAAAATTTTAGCATCTGTCCAATCAACCCGGTGACCGTTGTCTCATATATGTTTTACCAATACTTTACTGATGTAGACTTAGCAACTTGGTAATCCTTAATATAATTTTTATGTTCGCGGACCCTTATTTGTAATGGTCTAGAGATGTCACCAATATAATATTTACCACATTCACAAGGAATTTGGTAAATATAATTTTTGAATTTTGATCATTATTAATTGGTTTTGTTTATGTAAGTATTGATCTTAAAAGTGTTTTTCGTTTTAAATATCGTTCTCATGTTAAAATAATTACAAAGTTTTTTAAGTCAGATATAAGTTTTTAGTTTTTAAGATCAGATATCTCTGTAATATAAGGAATTGCAATTGCTGTTATTGGATTTTCCCTATTTATTCTGGGAATATTAATATTTTGCCCATTTTCAATTTATATAGGATGTTTAATAAATATTTATAAATATTAGTAGATATATTTTTTATTATTTTTTTTTTTTGTTAATAGTATCCTGTATATATAATCTGAAGTCAAAATCAAATTGTTCCGATAATCTCTGTTCATCAAACACACATCCATTGATGGGCACCCAATAAAGTTGTACTTTTTGAAATAGTAAAATACCTAAGTGGCGTTTAAATACCTAAGTTTCTTCATTACATTTTTGATTAACTTTAAGATTTTTTGAAGTTTTCCTTACGTATAAAAATCATCTGGATAGTTTTGTTACTGAATTCAGTACTCAGATCTTATATAAATTTTTGTCGGTCAGATAGATTCAATATTTACCGATAACATTTTTATATAATATTGCCAGTATTTTATTTAATTAAATTTAGAGTATTTTTTTTAATAATTTTTTACATATTTTAGAACTACTGAAATTTCGCCAATAAAATGATATTTTCGAACTTATAGATCAGTTACACTTGGAATTATACAGCTATTATACTACTGGTACTACATAAAAAGGTTCAATTTTCTGCGGTCTTTTCCTGCACCCGAGTAGTTTTCATAATTTTCAAAAAATGTTAACGTTAACGCATGTCAAATCAAAATACATGGCATGTCAAGAAATGTGCAATATTTTGGTGGCTAGTAGAACTCTGTTTCAATCCAAAATCAAGTGCATTTCCACATTTTATGTTTACATATTCATATGCCATGTTAAAAATGAATGATTAATTTAAATTTAGAAAAATTATCATTACGTTATCTTCACAATGTACTGAAATGCAAGTAAACACAATATATAAAAAATATGCACAATAAAAAACAATTGGAAGATTTTTTTAATATGATGCCGTAACAAACGATATTAGTGTGACTTGGGCCGATTTTTCAATGCTTTGCTAACGTAATTTAACCTAGAGTTAACTAACTACAAATTTAGAATGGGAATAGTTATTCATAAAATCGAGGTAAATCACATTCTAAACTTATAGCTAGCTTAACTGCTGGTTAAACCATGTTAACCGAGCATTGAGAAACCGGCCCTTAGTTGAAGGCAAAAATAAACCATGTTATTGATTTCCAAATACCAACAATATTAATACGTCAAGGGGCACACGTGCTATAAATTGTGTTCACATTCCTTTGATTTCTAGTTGTTATTTATTGAACACCCAAGTATTTTTACATATTCGAGCAGAATATTTCCTCACGAGAAAAGAAATATTAGTGGTGGATAAATCTTTACTAGTACCTACACAAGTGTGTTTGAAGATATGGAGTATAGGGAAAATATTACATATATATTAGTATCTTTATTCCCTTTTTCTGATTCATTAACAAACTGTCAAAAATAGATTCATCAAAACTTCATCACGATACAAAAAACACAAAACTGTAGGCATCTCTCTCTCCACACCCCCCCCCCTCCGGTTCTCCGGTTCACTATCAAAAATAGACTTTCATCAAAGCTTAATCACGATATTCGGAAGAATATAATTAATTTAATAGTACTTATATTATATACCTAGGAAGTGAGCTATTATTGACCGAGAAAAGCGCCGAAGGATATAATTTTCGAGGTAAATAATGGCCTTCTCAACCGAAGTATATATAGTATTTTTTTACTACTAAGCCGAATTAACACCGGAAGATCTTATTTTTATTTTAAAATCAGACATTTCCCCTATTACTCAAACATATCGAAATATCAAGTAGGTGAAATGTCAAACTGATGCGTGAAATGTCAAACTGATGTGTTTCTAAACACGTCATTATTGACCTAGGTAAATAATGAAATCATTATTTACCTAGGTTCACGTAAATCTAGGTAAATAATGAAATCATTATTTACCTAGGTTCATAATGAACTACTTCTCATTACACAAATGAGGTAAATTTTCTAAGGTTTCTAGCCGAGCCTCTATATCTTGTATTTCGGCACTCACTAGCTACATCATCTCTTCCTTCAGATTGGTTGCTTGCTCAGATTAACCATGTACAAGATAAGTAACAACAATACCTAAAGCATTAATATGCCTGTCCATGTAATAAACAGTTATTTGCGGCGGGGGGGGATGTTTACTCAACTCTGTTTGTAAACAACTACCAGTGGCGGCGGTATTTCTCAAAATAAGAAAGGGGTCTATTGATATTTTTAAAGGTGTTTCTAACCTCAGATTAACCATGTAAAAGATAAGTAACAGCAATACCCAAAGCATTAATATGCCTGTCCATCTAATAAACAACAATTTACGAAAGGGGAGAGTGTTTATTTAACTGTTTGTAAATAGCTACCAGTGGCGGCCAGTATTTCTCAAAATAAGAGGGTTTATTAATGTTTTTAAAGGTGTTTATAACAACGTAAAGTACCTATTGCCTCACGATTAAAAAAAAAACCCTAACATCTACAAAAACTAGGTAGCTAGGTATGTAACATAATACGCAATGCATACTTTACTTTATTTAGCTACTTTCCTAATATTCAGAAAAAACTAATAAAAAAGTAAGAAAATAAACCTTTGCACCGAAGAGTCTGTTAGAGTTTTTTCTTAAATATAGATACATAAATATCATAGAACACAATACATTCTTCTGACAGTGAAGTTTCCGAAATGTTAGTGCTATTTTAACTTAAAGTGTGTACTATGTTTTATGATATTTATAGATTTTTCAGTATGAAAACTGATTAGTCAAATTAAAAAAAAACTTTAATGGGTCTTTTAGCGGGGAGTACGTATTGTTTACTCAAAATTTTATTAATTTATTCAGAATTGTGGCCAAATACCCAAATAAAGTAGCGATATAATATAAAGATATTCATAATACTTTATACCTACTAAAAACCTGAAAGTGAAATAAGAAAATACATTTTTTTCGGTTCGGAATTCACTTCCCATTCTAAATCAAAACTACATCTAATACTCTTATCTATATTTTAAATTATTCGAATTTTTTTTTCAAAGAGGGGTAAACATTTGAAATTTTCCTTGAACGATGAAAGAAAAATGATAAAAATTTCATTGTCTCCAAATAATTTTATGAGGATCAGAAACTATTATCCATAGAAAATATATAATATAAAACTACAATATATAATATATAATATATAATATAAAACTATATTACTTATATTACCCATGAACATTATACGTAAGTTGAATTCCTAACGAATGATACGTCTATGGTCAGCATTGTTTACTTACCAATGGAACGATCTCCCATCACCTTTTTTGCCCGATTTATGGATAACTGTGCAAGATTTTCCACAAACTAAAAATCTATAACACAGCCTAGATTATTGACTGATGACCACTTATATCACATAAAATACTTAAATAAATTTACGTTCACAAAACTTCTAAACAAATATGAAGTCACGAGTCGTTGTGTCGTATATTTTCGGCATATCTCGGTCCGTCAAAAACTGTAACGAACCAATGGCATGCAGTGGGATTTGTTTATTTAATTATATTTCATTTCGTGGACATTTTCCTCTGGCTGTTATTTATCTTGTATATGGTTAATCTGAGGTTGCTTGCATCATCCATTGCCATATTTAAGAGTGGAGATAAGACAGACCCCAAAAACTATAAACAGATTAGTCTAATGTCTATTTGTCTTAAGGTTTTATAAAGAATTATAGTACATCATATAATGCAATTTTCGATATCTTATAATATCTTACCGCTATCACAGCATGGTTTCATCCCGGGTAGATCTACTTCCACAAATCTGTTGGCAAGTTTTAACTATTGGTCTCGTTGTTTAGATCAAGGAGATCCAATTGACGTGATTTACTTGGATTTCTCAAAGGCGTTCGATAAGGTACCCAAACACCGGCTACTTCTAAAGCTAGAGCACCTGGGTATCAGAGGTCAGCTAAAGTCATGGATAGCCAGTTATCTAACAAATAGGCTTTTTTCAGTTCGTGTTGGAACCGACTACTCTGCTTTCCGAAAGGTGTCTTCAGGTGTACCCCAAGGATCAGTTTTGGGTCCTATTCTATTCCTTTTATATACTGCAGATCTCGATCCACTTATTATTTAAATTATTTAAGTATTATGATTCAATGAATTTAAATTTTAAGATTTAAATTAAAAATAAGTTGAGGTTATATAGGAATATTCAGTTGTAATTCAATAGTGGAGGTGCATATAGCACGTACAGTAGTATATGACATATTCATTTAAATAATCAGTTTATTCCTTTGTGTACCTAGATTATAGGTAACAAGGAAAATTTAAACTCACTGAATCATAATACTTAGGTAAATGTCATAAATAATATATCTTAATTTTTTGGCTTAATCCCTATAAATCAATATGGAAACAGTTAAATAAGCCAATAATTAATATTAAATAAAATACTTACGTTCTGATGGGTTTAGTTTCATATGATAATAATGAGTTTTAAATATAGTTAAGCTTATCCGATTTTATAGGTGAAGCATAGATGAAGAGGATTTGATTTTGTTGGTTAAACTTAATAAAGAATAGGTACATAGAAACTTTCAAGCAGAAAAAAAGTATATAATAAAAAGTTAGTAGTTATAGTTCTAAAGGCAATACTTATGTTGATGATCTTTGAACCAAAGTTCTCATATTCTATTTTTCTACGAAATTAATATTACTCAACCTGAACATACTTTTATATAACCTATGTTTAAAGATTAATGACATAGTTTTTGTCATGGCACTTTAGATTATCTATGCCACTTCTGTATCTAAAGATTAAAATTTTTGTGCAGGACAGGAATTAACACTATTATATTTAAGATTTGTAATAAATAAATTTGTCCTTTAAATAAAATATTTTATTTTTAGGTTATAAATCTACTACTTGAAAGAAAGAAACCAACTATATTATTGGAATTTATGAAAGGATAAAAAGGACACAAAATTAGAGCAAAATTGGCCGTTCACAACATACCATTTTTAATTTAAGCAGTTTTGGAACTTGAAACACGAGGTAAAAAGCAAGGACCAAAGTGTTAATCCTATAAGTTTGTTTGTTTACTTCAGTCACAGGAAATTTAACAATAAAACAAACACCTGTTGCTTTTTAACTATTTATTTTAATTTCGATTGGTGATTATAATTGCTATTAACAAAATTTTGTATTGCAATGCTTTATTATACTTACTCAACCAATGATCAAAATAATTTATGAAAAGGGAGTTTTTAAATCTGTAAGCATTTGCTTAATTGCTAGTGAATTATTTTCACTTGCTAGAAGAAAATTTTAAAATAACAATAGAAGAAATTTAAATTTAACTTATTGGATTTAGCAATTTTTATATGACTAAAAAAGAGAACAACAATGTAGGTATCTACATTTTTACATGACATTGATCTTCATGGGAATGTCGAAAGCAGGAGTGGATATAGGTGTATAGACATGCATAGATAATTGTTCTAACAAACAAACAGGAATGGCGGAAAACTAAAATCTTACAATTTAAAATTTGAATCTCTCTGTTATATTAATGCTGGAATCAAAGGTCCGTTCCCGGGCCTAAAAGTTACCAATTCAGGTCATTTTTCGGTACCGGCAAAATATCGTAACGTTAAAGCAATACTAATTATTCAAAAGTCTAAAATTGGAGTTAGATGTTTTGAACATTTAAATTCCTCTAAAATGTAATTTTAATATATAAACAAGGGTGAGACTTTCGACGAAAAATATGAACTTTGGATACCTGATTAATTTTATACCTATATTTATCCATTAGTATGAAATTTTTAATGGTTGTTTGAAACAAAAAGACCTTTCCGATTATAATAAATTAGCTATAAAATATTCTATTGCTTAAAATATTTGTGTACCTAGAGGCGCAGTGCTATTTTCTAGATTTTCTGCCACTGTACAAGTTTTTTTTGTAGAAAGTATGTTGACCCAGTGTGTTAACTTTTTATTAACAATAGAATAATTCATATTTCAATTACTTTTAATGAAGAATAAGCAATTTGGCTTTATTTTGGTAGGCATGGCGCCCTTACTGGTCTAGAGATTTGTCGTCAATGATGACAAATCTGTCATCATTTTACGGTTTTGCCGATTACGGTTTGCTACAAATAAAAAATATATTATAATGTATGCCTGCTATTGTCGTACTATAAAACATTATTATTTTTTTATTAAATTAAAATAATTTATTCTATTTTATAACATCAAAATGAAATTACAAAAAGACAATTAGGTATATTTTATCGTGCTTCCTCAGGATGACATCAGAAAGTTACCTATACAAAACTAAACCTATATCAGGAAAAAATATTCAAATTACGACTTTTTATGAAGAAGAAACAAAAGATCACCATTTAACCATTTAGGTAATAAAACTGTTAAATTCGTTTCTTTCACATTCAGTTTTACATATTTTTATTCTTATATTTTGCCTTGTGTATTCATTCATTCAAACGTTTTCATAATTATTATCTTTTTGGGGGGGCGGTAATTATAATAAACCATTTGCAAATTGATGGTGGAAATTCATTCACCTAAATAAATAGCTTAAAACTAGGTATATAGATTATTGTTTCTACAATGACCTTCTCTACCTAAAGATGACTAATAAAAAAACTCCTGCTGGTTATTGTTTCCTTTTCCGATGTTTTTTTTTTAAGATAATAAGAATAAAAAAATTCTATGTAGGTATTCATTGTTGTTTGTCCTGTCAGTCCTGCTGAAGTAGCAGGAATTACACTAAGGTGCATTTTATGCAAATTCCTGGCGCGCTTAGGACTTACAGGAATTTTTTGATATATGTTATAGGGGTCATAAGGTGACTAGATTGGAGTTGGTCAGCTAGCAGAGATCTCTGAGGATGAGCCAGTTTCCCTACCAAGCCGACACCGGTTTTGGACCGGTCGAGCCTTGCCTGCCTCTGCAGCGCGATGCAGACTATTGTGAGTTTGATGACGAGGACGAAATGGTGACGACCGAACGCGAGTTAGCGGAGGACGCACAATGGAAAAAAATACAGCAAAATACATTCACGAGATGGGCAAACGAACATTTAAAAACCGTATCAAAACACATTGGCAATTTAGAAACAGACCTTAGTGATGGATTGCGATTAATAACGCTCATCGAAGTTCTTTCTGGAAAGAGACTACCAAAACACAACAAAAAACCATCATTTCGTTCGCAAAAACTCGAAAATGTGTCTGTGGCTCTTAAGTTCTTGGATGACGAGGGAATTAGGATTGTTAATATCGGTAAGTACCTATTTAATTTTCAACTTATTCCCCACGAAACACATTCACATTACAAAGTTTAATCTTTTAACGACCCGCGCATAACATAAATTCTCGTGTTTCTTTGCTCTTGCACACTCCTTTAACCGCCAATTTATTTTCAAACACAAATTCCAAAACGAGTAAACTAACTTAGGTTATTTTCATGTATTACCAACTAATAAAAATTGTATGCTGAAGTTTTTCTAACCATATAAACATAACTGATTATTCTATAATAACAATAATTACATTAATAATATATCTTTTAGTTTAATTTTTGTGTTAAATAAATACCCGTAAAGAAATATGTAAATATTACTGTTTCATAATAAATACTTTATTCGAATTCAACCTACACTGATGTTCCAATTTCTAAAATTCGTGAATTCCTGCGGGCACACTTTTCGATACAAAGAGGTATAACGAACGCATTTTCCTTTTTTGGACTCGATGAAAAATTGTATATTGTTATAAATTTACAAAAAATATAAAAATAAATAATTCTGGCAAAATATTTTTTGTGTTCGGGTTCAATGCATTACCCAATATGTAAAAGTCAAATTAATTAAACTAATTTTCGCATTAAGAACATTAAAGAAGGATGGAATGACTTGTGTTACTTTATGCAGTTGTAACTGCATGGTAGTAGGAGGATTATATAGTTAAAAGAATATGTAGTTTAAATTTGAAATTAAATTTTTATATCGCCACCTCTATTTGTTGCGGTGACCTAAGTAAAACAAGATAAAAACGTTTATCTTGTGAATTAGTTTTATTTAAATATTTATATACTTATGACAGAGATACCGGTAACTTATAGAATGCATTTCAAGGTTGAGGTGAAAAATTATATTTAGTATTTTACAAGTATCAATTGCTAAAATACTAATGTGTAACATTCGCAATTCAAATTTAATTTAGAACGTGCTTATTGAGAAATATGAATTTGCTGCAATTGCAATAACACCGGTAATTGTAAAATCGTATTACATTACCGCGTAACCTTAAACAAAACGCTGATAAAAGACATATTTCTGTTATTCACTCGGTTTAAATTCTCATGTTGTCACACTTATAAATACGATTAGATTAACTAATTTAAAAATAATTTTATATGCTATTTTTATGTTTTTTACGAAAATTACGACAAAACATTTCATTAATATATGTGAATAGATACCTCTAGATGTAGACTTTGCCTCTAGCTACTTGGAAAATATAAAAACTCGTAGCGGTAATGCTTTGCAACTTTGTTGCATCAAATATTATAAAAGATATAAATAATATTATAGGCTTACAAATATTTATTTTGTTTGAAAAGTGAGTTCAAAAGATAGACAAAAACAAACGGCTTCTTTATGGGTTAGCACTGTAGTAACAATTAGAACGGTGCATGGTGTACATATTACTTACGACAAAGTGAATGCTGCAAGTTGCTATATGGTCAATATGTTGTTTAATGTTCCAATAAGAACTTATTAAAATCAATAGGTTCATTTATTTATATTAAACGCCATGCGATATATAGGATACAAGAAACGGCATTATCTCTTTAGTGTTTGAATGCATGACAGCCCGTATCCTTTCACAAATGACAAGAATAAAAGGTCTTTTATATAACTGTTATAAAAATATCAGTGCAACAGTTAACTAAAAAATTATAGTAGGTATTCAAATTAAAATGTGCATTTTTTAATGTGCAGGTGTGTTAAATTTAATTATGTAATATTAATCCTCTTCGAAATTGTGATAAAAAAGTATTGTCAGCAAATCAGTTATCACCTATTATTCCTTTGATATACATTCTTCATCGTGTACATATTTCCTGGATAAAATAATTTTCTCATACTGAAAAAAGCACATACCTAATTATTGCTTAACATGAAAATATTGTTAGTAGAGGTGAGAAACACACCGTAGTGCCCTCTTTGGGTCTTTGCTACTACCTTGTAGTAGTGTCTGGTAGTTGGTCTCGATGAACGATGTGGCGACTCCTATGGAGATGCCGATGTAATGCAATGCCAGTCGGGGCACATTGGCCGTGGAGTAGTTGTTTTCAGCATCTCCGTCAGATGAAAATATTGGTTGACGGTTCGAAAATGTATCTAGTTTCATAATCAAAACGCAGCACATGAAATGGAAATTATTCCTAATTTGTCAAATGCGACGTTAATAAGTTTTTCATGTGAGAATTTTATTTTTTGATTTGACAAGTTATATTTTAAAACCAATCCATGGTAGGTTTTAATATGAACCTAAAAATAAACCCGGCAGTGGTGTGTAATTCTCTAATTTGTCATTAAGCAAATAGTGACCTAAAAAATCAATGAAAATTGATTTAACAGATACAAATTAGATTAGATTGCATATAAGTAAACTTGGATATTGATAAAAAACTATAATTGTTTTATCATTTTAAATTTATCAGTGTTATTACACGTTATATTTAATAATTTCCGAAAAAAAAAATTGTACTTAATTGTTGCACGTATTTTTCAAACACCATAATTATTATAGAGTATTCTGCAATTAGGTGTCATATTATACCAGTGCGTTCTTTGACTAAAAACAAAACTTTTTTATTCATATAAAAATCAGTTGAAAAATGTTTCCTAAGAGGGCTACAGCTTATTAGGTACCTATTCGAGCTACCTTAATACAATTTTATTGAAAATAACTCTGGAATCAGCTGAAAGAATAGATTTTTGAAATTTGGCATCCTACCAAGTCTTTGATTAAAAAAATATACTCCCACATTGAGAGGATTTTTTCCATTACCATTTTTTCAAAATTATCTGATGGAGAGCCGGTGGCTCAGGGTTTAGTGTCTCTATCGCTCAACCTAGAGGTTGTGGGTTCGAATCCCCATTCCACCAAACAATTTTTCATTAAATTGTTTACTCGTTGATCAAGACTTGTTCGCAGGGATGGGTTGGCAACCATCCTGGCGATGGCCTAGGATGGGAAAAATGGCAACTTGGTGTTAATGTGAGAACCAGTTGATGTTTGACTGTCCCCCTAACTAATGAGGTTTTCCAGATTTCCCTCATTCGAGCACTAAATGGTGGTTAGGGCCTACCAACGTAAGCCTTTCCAGAGGCGCAAATGCGGCCCGCGAAATAATAAATATGCCGCCCCGTCTCCCACACAATCTCAGACTTTCGGGCTAATCCTTGTGATTAGAATGGGGGGTAGAGATATTATTATTATTATTAATTAGCCAAAGTAAAACTGAACTGACTAAATAAATGACGCCAACGTATGTTCGTTCTTACAACTTGCTGTAGCAGATTATTTCACAATTTTGCATTACACATGTAAATTCATTTTTAAATCGATTTTAGGTAGGTACTTGAAAACAGGTGCGGTATCAGCAAAGAGAATTAATTAACTATGTAATTATCCACTTTGGTATCGGTACGGGACAAGAGTACATTTGTGTGGTAACACTGAAATTTTATGTTTGATAAAAGAACTTTAAAGAAACGAAAGAAGAAATCAAGGCACTTAAAACTGTAAAACCTACAATTTACACATACTTCCTCCCCTCAGTCTGGGACATATCTGATAACGTGATAACGATTTAAAATTGTTGTTTGGAGCAGTGTATTCACCATGTAATATTTCGGCAGGCTATTAAATTTAAAAGTTATTTAGAAAAGAAAGGACAGTATAAAGATGCTCCTTTTAAGGGACTATAGCCCCCTTAGGATGGATACACTGTTCGACACGCATATTTACGTAAAGAAAAAATCGTGTTTTTAGTCTTTCAAAACTGGTAAAATATTGCCACCTAATTTCTGGACACTCTGTATAATTCACAAATTTTTGTAAGGTACTTTCTAGTTATTTTTTATGCCGTTTGCATTTAATTGAAAGGTAAATAAAAATGTATGTATATGGGTAATTTATTCTTACACGTTTTGACTTATATTTTACAACTCTTTACAACTCTGGTATGTGATTTCTGAAAGAAAATAACTGGTGTAAATAATTAAACTTTAATTCTGCAATTTTATCACAATACATTCGGTAAATAGCCAATTAGCTATGATTCATTAATATTATCCTCATGATTATGTTCTACGCCTTGATAGGAATAAAATTATTATTTACACACCACCAAGTATACGGACAACTAATTACATATTATTACCGAGTATTCTATTTAAATTCAACATTTACATAGAGAAAGTTAACCCATAAGTTAACTCATTTTAGGTTCCTAATTGTCTCGTATAAACACGGGTTTAACAACACCATCCATGGAGTATAACAATTTTGAATCGTTACTTTACTTTATCTGAACTCGTAAATGTTAGGAAACAGATGCATAATACAATACTGGTAATATCTTAATAGTAATAGCTATCAGTTATCGAAGCAAATGTAAACTTTTAACTTCTGTATACATACGAAGCAGTTGCCAAAATAAATAAAAAAAATAATTCTATTAATATTAGGTGTTATCATTCGAGTTAGGTTTTCTGATATTCAATTTCAGAATAAATAACATAAAGTATAGAGGAAGTTAAATCGCTCAATAGGCTTTTGAAAATGATGAAGAAATTGAAGGTGCCTGTAATAGTGCCATTTTTACTTCAAACTGACTCCGACCACGCTTTCAATAACTAAATAATGATAATGAATTTGATGTAATTAATAAACGATAAATTAACATAAATCATTCAATACATCTTGCAAAATATTAAAAGAAACAGTTGATGTAATGAATTGTTGATTCTTCTTAAGTTCTGTGAAATTAAGAATGTTTAAAAATGACATCAGTTGGTTGTGGGATACTATTAGTCATTTGTTATTCATGGATTATTGTTGTCAGTATATGACATAAATCTTAGGGAATATTTTTTTGAAATAGATAACACTTGGTTTATTATGATAATACAAATTTAGAAAAATATAATTAAAATTCCAGTAACAAATTACGAGATTAAATAAATTCTTAGTTTAGTATAAAAGGCTCATGATCCGGAAGTTATATACAAATTACTTCACTTTGCTACAAATTATTCAGGTGTTATTAAACCAAAATAATATTTTGCGATTCTTTTAGTCTTTACTTTTTCGTTATTCTGCATTTTTTCTAAAATTATGCCTTTGCAACAATATTTATCACCCTGTATATCAGCAAGTGTCAATTGGGACTGATTTATAATTAGATTATCTGTTATTTATCCATGTTCTGAATAAAATCCCATGTTTTTATAGTAACAACAATGATTTTACTGTTCCAGACCACTTACAGATGTTGGTCACACCAATTGTAAAATATATGAACCTTATATGGTAATGGTTTTGACCTAGTCAGCCCCAGTAGACAGGAGGCAGTAAAAAGTGTTTATTTAGTGCTGGCAATAATTGAAATGCCTTTTGATGAGTAAATCAATTAAAAGGAATAGTGAATAACTCTCAGCCTTTTGGTTAAAGGAGTGATGTCATAATTTAATGAAGCTAATTTGGAACTGCATGCTATTGTGAATTTAGATATGTACTCGACCTTCGAATAAGTAAAGTTATAAACGCTCCGGTATCCACTTTCTCATTATTTGTAGCAATGTTTCAATTTGTTTATATTTGAAGACCAGTTATTTATTTAATGAATGAATTTGTATCATTTAATATAAAATTACTAGACCCATAAAGCAGCACATTAAATAAATTCACTATTTTTTTTTAATGAATGAAAGCTTCTCAAATTATAAACCTTTTAAGTTTTTAATTACAACTTATGCTGTAATGGTACGTCATTGTTATGTTGTCATGTTCCATGTTGTAAAAGTTTTTAGAACCTGCTTTCAGTAACAAAAATTACGGCATGTTTCTGGTAACAATAAAAACAAAATAATGTGAGAAAACTAATTGTACCATTATCATGGACTCTAAATAGATACGATACATTAAAAAGCAATTAATGAAAAAAACAATAGATGAAATATTTTGTATGCAGTATGTTGTATCTAAATATAAAATTAAAGCGGCTAGAATTTTACATTATATAAGATAAGGACGTAGTGCCTTTTTAATTCACAAGAGCATGGCTCTGCTGTCATTGGTTTCTTTCATAAATGAATTTGAGCATTAAAAAGTAGAGGTAAGAAAACAATTTATATTTGTAAATAAGTTCTTTGACAAAGAAAATATGCTTTAAAAATGTAAATGAAAAAGCAACTCTTAGAAGTATAGAAGTATATAGAAATTGCCACTTAGAACGCTCTATTTCATATAGCCCTTCTAAAGACGAATCCAGCGATATATCGTATCGGAGAAGAAACATAACACCAGATATTATTTAAAATACAATCATGCATTTGAACACCATTATGCAATGGTTAATCCTCTACCACCCCTGAAACTTTATCGGTATGTTTTTGGGACGCCTCTACAGATACTACGTTACAAATGGCATTATCACTGTACAGCATCCATAATGAATTTTAATACAATTCAAAATGTGCCAAGCGACTTTATTTTGGTCTAATTTAAGTAAATAATTATATAAATAACCTATGGGAATTTATACCGATTACGTCAGTTTTAAAAATACCTAACATAGTAACAGAATTCAGTGTACCACAAATTAGCTTTTATTTATCACCGTGAGTACTTTTTTCCAGGAGTTAATTGAATAAATTTGAATCTGCATTAGGTCATCGACGCAAATATTAATTTAACACCTATTTATCTGGAAAGGAAGTCGATAATATCGTTTCCTTTTCGTGGTTAATTGAGATTTATCATTATCACAAATTCTTGTGAAATTAGGTAATGTATACTTAAAAGCATCTATAAAATAATTAGGTCCTGTAAATATTTTAAATTTTATTAAACCTATATGGACAACTGAATGTACATATAGATATTGTTGAAAATCATTTCACATTTTCAATAAAGTAAAAAGATTACAGGCGGGACTTGTGGTACAGGTGTTGGATTACCTTTTCAATAATCCGGAACTGATAATTTCAGAATCATCTCTTTCATCTTATATCTTTTAAACAAAAAGTAATTCAAAACGTATCCTTCTTGGAGTTATTCTCCAAGAAAAATAGGAACAAATGTGAAACTCTAGATGCATTTTTTTTCTTAAAAATTAGCCCTGTCTTTCTTATTTGCATCTCACTTGCTTTTGTTCCTATTCCTGACAAGCCGTACATATTTTTTATAATATTTAACTATCTTTTTCCCCAATATTTAGTACATTATTGCTTGTACGAATTAAACAGAAAATATGATTGGCACGTATCTATAATGGGCACATTTAGAGGGGGGTGTTGTGCACGAGACTATATAACTGAATACACCATACAGTAAATTTCAGTCATATTTTTACAATTAGTAATTCACAACATCAGCAGTACATTGACACTGTTAATTTCCTTGATAGGAATAATGTACCAAAACTGAAAACAAAATGCTAAATTTACGAATTACTTTAGCTTTCACTTTAGCCATTATTTGAAAAGGATTTAAATATTTATGGTCGTACAACAAATATGTATTGAATATTGATTATGATATTGATTATTATTATCATTAACTAATCTGCGTGAAAATTTTTGCTTCCCCTCTCCTAGTAAGGTACCCTATCTGTTTGCACCTCTTGGATTTGTCGGGCATCTATTAGTACATAACTATATACATACTATATTATGATATACTTATTAGTAACGTCGCAAAAGATTTATAAAAACCACACTGTGTACTATTTTCTTAATAACCAATTTAATGGTAATTGCGAATTAATTATTTCTTGACAAAATTTGCTCCAAATTTTTGATAAGGGAAACTTTTAAAATTTGCTCAAAATTTTTGAGAAGGGAAACTTTTGTAAGGTAACACAACGGTAATATAATAAGAATAAATCTATCGTACGTCACAAACGATGGATTCAAGGTCAATACAATAATAAACAGTCCATCATAATTTAATGAATAATAAATTCATTAAAACTTAGAAATAGGTTGTAAAGCCGCGTCCACATGTAAAAATTTACGTTATGCGTTGCATTCGGTACAAATTTATTCGCGCATTAGTGTATCTGGGCATGTTCCCCACATAACGGGATACACAAACATTTTTGCCACATTCAACACATACTATCCGTTCATTGTCAGTGTTTCCGAAATCATCAAAAAAATATGCGCCGCTATATCGATCTAATGTGGACGTATTAATGGTAACGTTATTTTGATGATATATAGTCATTGTGTGTTATATTGTTTCTACACAGAAAATAGTTTTTTATTTATATCTACCATTGGATGAAACACCTCTACGAAAATATAAGTCAATAAGCAGATTATTGAATATACTATTCTTGGATGAAAGTACTGGTAATTTTAATTTTTATTTGTGTATGCATGCGTAGGTAGTATTGTGCAATGATTCTTCGTAAATAAATCAATAAATACGCACGCACGTGTTGATCAGGACGCATTTGCACATTTGCCCAAATTATGTCACAATTTTTACTAATGTGGATCCGGATGAAGATAATTTTCAATCAGAGCATTGTTTTTTAAGTGACTGAATTATGATCTTTTTGTTCTCCGAAGGTAATAGCACAAGTATAGATATATACAGTAATTTCACTCGGCAAAATCTCTTTGATGTTGGTGTCCTTAAGTTTTGTTTTTTTAACCCCCCAAAAAGACCACTGCGCATACTACCCACGCACAATCACGCGCATTAATGACCGTTTTTGGCAGCTACGTACAGGCCCGGACTATTACTTTTTGGAGTAAAAAAGGTGGCCTATCAGAATTTCGTTTACAAATGAAACAATAATTTTGTAGCCATGTTACACACAATACAAAACACTTATCAAAATCACAAACACAAACGCCTAGACACACAAACGTATGCTGATTACCTGTAAAGCAAAAAGCAAATGTGCGCCCATAAAATAGCATACGCCGGCCCATTCCTCCCCTTCTACATCTCTACCAACGCGCATACTACCCAAGAGCAGACATGTGCATTAAAAACTTTTGTACAAAAAATTTAAAGAGTGAAACTACTGTATATATCTTTATACTTGTGGTAATAGTGAAGAAACTTCTTGCATGCACACACAAATATATTGTTTAGGAAAATATTTAGGTATTTGAAAAATATACCAATATCTGTATTAAAAATAATTTTATTTATTTATATTAGATAACCATTTCTAAGCTTACGTAACTACTACCAAGGTATACCTTGGGGTATATCTTAAAATACAAAACGTACTATATAATTTGGCGCACAGTATATAACTTACATTACCATTGAGTTTATGTATATAGTCAAAGACATTACGTAATATTTTATTTCGCTACATTTAAAATAGAATAACAAACTGTAGTAACTACATCAATTTTGCACCTGGAATAATTGTTAAAAAAGACAGATGGCTGGGTACTACCACTATTTGTGACCAGGCCAAATTGTTAATATCCTGATGGACTTTCACTATTTCATATTTTGTGCATAATGGATATATTTATATTTTTTAGTATATTTTGCTAATATCTATTTTGCAAAAAATATACGTTTTGAAAATAGATGAAATCATCCTTATCACGATATACACACAGACATCCTTATATTAAAAAACTGTTTGCAGATTGTTACATAAATCCCTGTTTATTATTTTTTCTTTAACTACAAAGGTGATGATATAATTTTGCTTAGACATCACATTTAAAATACCCATTTAAGTATTTCATGAAATTTAATGTACAACAGAAATTGTAGAAATAATGATATGAATGTTTCAAGTTTGATAATTAAATTTCTAGTTATCTGAAAATGATTACAATAATTACTAGTTACTTCTACAGATTGTATTAGGTTATTATTTGTTAATTATGTTAACATATTAAATTTGCGAAATCCAGACAAGATAAACACAAGAGGCAAGCAACTACCTAATTGCTTATATTTTTGTGAAATAGGTAATGAAAATACATACATTAAATTTTATAATAATATAATCTTTAATCAGTTGATTATAGAAATATGCTCTTCAATCGGCGATATTACTAAATGAAGACCTGTTGTATTTATTTTTTTATAATTTTTATATTTTCAGAGTAGGATCTACTTCAGGGTTGCCAGGTCTACTGTTATTTTGAGGTAGATCTCCTGATCTGCTGAAATATCATAGACCAAATGGTTTATCGTTGCTACAGCTCAATAACATGAGCAATAGATTTTCGAGTAGCAATTTCTAAAAAAAAATTCAGCAATAGGAAGCTATTTCCAAACTAATTCCGTTTTTTTGTCTGCCACTAATCTTTCTATACACTTTCAAATATTTTCTAAAACAATAACCGGTTTGTTTTGTTTACAGAATCTTAACAATGCCTCCACAGACTGTAGAAACCGGAAATGCACATGTGCATCTTATTTTGCAAATCATGTATTTTAAGTTTGTTTCGAAACAAATGACTACGTTGGTTTCTTTAATTATTTACAGAAACAATTAGGTACCTATAAAATATCAAAATTTTCTGTATCGACCGTTTCAGTAATATTTCTACATTTATTATAAAATACACTTCGCATCAAAATTAACGCACCACTAAGAAAAACCGACAAAGTCAAACTGAATTTCCTGGCGCACCGTCAATCCGATTTCGATGATTTTTTTTTTTAATTTTAGCCTACTTCTTCAGCAAGGGCACTATGGTAGTATCTCTTATTCGAATTTCAGTTTTGAGCATACACAGGGTGTTACAATGAAGTAAAGTTTTTTTCATGAACTTTGCAACACCCTGTGGAATGCTGTGATTAAAACGGTCGGTGTGTACTGATGTTAGACTGTAGCTCCATTTTTTTCGAACCTTTTCGTTCCTTTTTGAACCCGTTATCTCTATTATTAAAGGAGATACACAACTAAAATGAAAATGCAGTATTGTAGTAATTTAATAACAAGAACAAAAATCAAGAAAACGGGCGAAGAAAATCAACACTGTGTATTTCCACCTCTACTTCTAATATCGGCTTGAGATCTACTACTCATACTTGAAATCAGATGCGTAATCTGGTCTCGGTCAATATTGTTCAATGTTTCTCTCAGCATGTTTTCAACGTCGTCAAGCGAGGCGGCGAGCGGCTGATGATTTCTAACTTGCCGACCCAAACTGTCTCACAAATAGTCTATAGGATTGAGATCTGGACTACGCGGAGGCCATGTTCAGCGTTTCAATGCCCACCTCCTGTAGATATTCCTCAACTATACGAACAACATGCGGCCTTGCATTGTCATAGATTAATAAGAAATTATTGCCAATATTTGGGACAAAAGGGACAACATGGTCGCATAAAATTCGTATATCGTATTCGTATATCGTGCACTGGTCAAGGAACCTCCACGTAAAGGAACTAGCTTTGTACGAGCTGTCTTGGATATTCCACCCCAAACCATTACAGAACCTCCATTAAATGACACCCTCTCCCGAATATTGCAGAAGAATATTGAGAGTAACGCTCATTTGGCCGTCGGACCACCCTTACGCGTCGATCGGAGCTGTATAAACAAAACCTGGACTCATCAATGAACACGACGCACTCCCAGTCCTCAAGATTCCAATTCACATGCTCTCTAGCGAATTGTAATCGCAATATACGATGGTTTACGTTTAACTTCGATCCTGTAGCTGGAATTCTAAAACTTAAATTCTGTTCTGCAAGACGTCTTCTTACAGTGGATACACTTGTATGGACATTATGAGTGGTACTAAGTTGTATTTGCAGACTACCACTACTACTCATTTTAGTTGTGTATCTCCTTTAATAATAGAGATAACGGGTTCAAAAAGGAACGAAAAGGTTCGAAAAAAATGGAGCTACAGTCTAACATCAGTACACACCGACCGTTCGACCGTTTTAATCACAGCATTCCACAGGGTGTTGCAAATTTCATGAAAAAACTTTACTTCATTGTAACACCCTGTGTATGCTCAAAACTGAAATTCGAATAAGAGATACTACCATAGTGCCCTTGCTGAAGAAGTAGGCTACAATTAAAAAAAAAAATTCATGGAAATCGGGTTGACGGTGCGCCAGGAAATTCAGTTTGACTTTTTCGGTTTTTCTAAGTGGTGCGTTAATTTTGATGCGAAGTGTAGATGGAAACCAAATAACAATAACAAGAAGTCAAATGTCAAATCTGAAATCACAAGAAGATGAATATGAATAAGATAATCATGTGGCTGTGACTTTGCGTTGGAAAAAATTGATAGGTACTAAGTACTTGGCATCTACTAAATTGCTATTGTTTGTTTCTTGGATTATGACAGTTTTTTATTATCTGATTTATGTTTAAAAAGTGAAAAAGCCAGCTCCTGCTTATTTAGTTTGTGGTTGTTGGATGTCAGCCATTATGAAAGTGAATTTCTTAGCGATCATATACGTTCATAATAAAACGGTGTTTAATTATAGTGCATTATAGGCATAATGACCAGAAATAGTACTTATTTGACAATTGCTGTTTACTCTAGTGTCTTCCAATATTAGCAAGATTGGAAAAAAAAACATTGAAATGAAAGAAAAATGTATTTATTTCAATTTCTTGAAAACTGAAAGGTACTGAGAGGTTTAGAAAACATCGTGCTCTCTTTAGAAAATAATCGGTAATATATAATCGTTTAGAATTTTTAACTTGTGCATTTGCAAAAGTTCATTTTTATAGTATTATGTATTACCAGAACTAATTCACTAACCATAAGTACCCTATTGACATGTATATTTATTTGCCCTGTCGGTGTCCTTTTAATTTTATATTTTGTTTCCCTGTTTCTGGTAGAACAAATTATATAACTCTTTTTCGAAACTTAATATTGACACATTTTCGTCTACATAGATATCTAGAATTATTACCAATGAAACTAATATGCAACTTATACGAAATAAAATCGAGATTTTTCGACAGCTACACACCAATTAATTTTGAAAACTACCAAAGCAACGCGCAGTGCCACTATTGAGGTTGGGAATAGTTTTATCGGAAACGTTTGCAAAAATATGTCTTTAAACTACTACTTGGGTTATCGTGTAAAAAATTGCATTCATATCATTATATATTTTCTACTTTAGAACACAATAAGATATGTTCCACGTATCTACAATTCCGATATTTTCATCGGGAATAAAGGATCACTGAGTCATCAGAATTTGGGATTTTGTTGTAATAAAAATGCATGTGTAACTAAGAAACCCCATTATTTGTGAATTGAATCTGATCATTGAACTAGAGTGCCTAAAACAGTTATAATTTTATACACCCTGTACAGTGTGGTTTTTCTACCGTAAAAAGACATTACCAAGACGCATAGAGTTCCATATGAACAAAAATCACAAAACTACCAAATAAATACGTTCAGAGATATCCAGTAAAGGCATTAACCAAATTAAAAATGTAGCAATTTTGCACTGTACTTTTTTACACCCTGTATAAAACATATGACAACATATGTATAAAAACATATTTATTTACCAAAAATCATTCCCCGCCACTGATTCTACAAGACATTAGAATTTCTCTTTTTTATTAAAATCGGCTGATATTTCAGATATGCAGTTATTTTAAAGATTTAATTAAATATTAACAGACACGCAGGTATACAAAATACAGGTATTAAGCTTTTATTATATATTTTCAAAAAAGTTTTAGAAATATACAGTTTACATATAACGTCACGAACTTGAAAACAAACCAATAAACTTAAAAGTTTTATAAAGTAGTAATTTGTATTCGTTTTCGACAATTTAAGCAGTCCAAAAATACACTAAATAGTATTACTATAAGCAAAAGTTGAAAGGATGAATTCAAAGGAAAGGCCAAGCTACATTTAACACTGCCACTAAGTGCTTACAAATTTAAAGTTTGTAAGCAATTTCCGAAGTAGTATAAATAACTTGTTAATAAGAAAATATGTAGGTAGCTGAATAAGCAAGTAAAATAATATTTATTCGCAAGGTAAGATCGCCGGTAAAATTTGCATATTTGTAACTAATTATATGCTTGTGTTATGTTATGTTATCAAGTTATCATGGTATATCTTTTCAGATAATTTATAAACCCATTCCAAACAAATACAGATTTTATTATAACGAGCAGTAAAAGGCTTACAAGTTTATTGCCCTTATTTAGATTTGTCTTCTAAACGTATTATGTAGTACTTATAAGCAGTAAACAGCATATGAGTGAGGCAGTGAGTCTACTACTTTTGATTATAATTTTATAAATAAAACGCTCATTGCTACCAACACTTCAAGTTTAGTGGATGCTTGTTCTAGGATTGAACTATGTCTGCTACTTAAATATTTAAAATCGAGTAGAGTAGTAGTTTTGATGCTGCGTTCACATTGGGGATACGCGAATGACATAGTTGTAATTTTTACATATTTTCAAACGGGCGTACTCAAATGTTTGTTGAAATTTAGTTATTTTATCAAATATTATTTTATTACATATTATACAGTGGTTTTTTGGGGCAAACTTTAGAAGTTTGCCCCAAACTTGCCCCAGTATGCTTTGATACTGCACTTTGAATATTTAATTTGTATACTTCTGGTTTCCTGCTTTTTGTTATTTTACAGGTGGTGTAATCCCAAAAGAAACTATGAATCATGAAAACGCACCACAAATAAGCTACAACAGATAAGATACAATACTACAAATCATACTTTTCCCTTTGTAAAAAAATAGTAACGTATGAATGTCAGTAACATTGTAGCGTTTCCCTAATTTTTTTTTAAATGTTGACTAAAGAAAATTCGAGAAAGTTAGATTATTTAACAACTATGAAGTTATTACATTGTGGTAAATACACCTTATAGATAACTGATATCAATGCATGCCTCTTCATAGCAATATGTAGTAATATGAAGTAATGTTTTAATAAATAATTTATCGAATTGAAATTTTTTTGACTTTCTACAAACCTGAAGAGGCGAAACAAGACGAAACAAGCCGAAACACAGTTTCTTGTATGTATATTTGTCTTGTTTAAAACTAAGATGAAATAAATGGATACCTACCTATTTAAAAATTTAAAAAAAATCAATCCAGTTATAAATAGGTAGGTTACCCATGTCTTATTTAAATATAAAATTATTGAATGAATTAAAGTATTATTAGATTTTTCCGATTGATTACTTTCCATTTTTCTTAGATATGTTATTAATGCAGTACCCAATGCCCTAATTACACATACATATTTGACAGAATTTTCACGGGAATTCCATCAAATTTGAGGGAATCTCACCTCCAATTCGCTTAATCAGGTCGACGCAACCATTCTACAAATTTCAAAATAAATATTATTTGACCCTATGATACCTCGTTTAGTTCAGTGAAACAATCTTTACGATCCTACAAATTATCCTACATCCCCGAAAAAATCTATTTTATTCACTACTAGACTTGTCATTGGAACTATTGATTAATTAGTCTTGCTCATTGTACTTATGGGACATCCTGTATAGTATGCGTCTATTTACGAATTATAATAAATACGTCTCGGTTTTGTTTGTTGGTAGTATTTCATGGATTAATGATTAAATATAGGATTGGATATTTCTATAAGGTATAAAATGAGGTACTTGCCTATATGAAAGAAAATATTAATTACAGTTAATTATAGTTGGACTACTAAAACGGTTTCTATTTTAATTTTTATATCGTTCGTGCCAAAATGATGGTAAGCCAAGTTTGATATTTTTTTTAAAATAACAGTGTTGAATCGAAATCGAAACAGAGAAGCTTTAAAAATTAACTTCTGAAAGTATGTAGGTATAAAAGCATGATGCTTTTTATAGTAAAAATTCGTTAATATTTTTGCATATTCTATTTGTGGTGTATTTTAATTTGGTGGTGACGACATCGGCCTTGTAATACATAATACCGAGTCACATCTCAATAAGGTTTAATCGCGTTCGTTTTTTAAAAACAAAAGTCGTCTGAACATGGTTTACTTCAGTTAATTAGCATATCTAGAAGAGCTAGAGACTTAAGAATACACTCCTATATTCCACTAACATATCAATGGTTATAGAAAATTAAAGATTAAATTAGATATATTACTTCTAATTTGAGTATTTAAAATAGAAAATTTTACATTAACAATTACCAATATTCTATTAATCCCTGGAAGAACAATCATTAAATACTTTTTATTTTATTCGCTTGATATTTTGATCTATTAGACATTAACTAAAATAGATATATTCACTACACTACGAAAAATATTTCTTAAGATTGTATAACGAATTGTATATAGATGTGAAAAAATAAATGGCGTCTCTCACCATTATATATACAGAGAGTTGCAGAATGATTGTCTGGTACGGAAACGCAGCCTATCCTGAATATAATCAAAATTTATTTCCATTTGCTAAAATTACTTTCTTTTTAACTGTTAATTTGAAATTTTTCATATTTGACAGCATTTGACGTTTGACTCAGTGGCGTTTAGCATTTTTCGTGTTTAAATTGTTTTACTGAAGTATCATTTTCGTTTAAAAGAGTATTTTTCAATACTATACAGTTTCAGAGAGTCCTAAATCAGGTTGGTAATTTTGTATTTCTTAATATTGAAATTAATGTTGAAATTAATATAAGAACCATAAATTAATGTTTTTTAACGCTCCACAATTCACAGTTTGAATAAGTTATACTGGTGATACATAGGAATAGAATAATACAAAATAATAACTATATTATTTTTAATAAATTGTCTTTACATTATTTTTAATTTAACTTATACTTACTGACGTACCATGGCATGGCACAAATAAAATCAAACCAGTAAATTCCCTTGCCTGCGCTCATGATTCTAGTGCAGATACTAAAAATAGAAAGGCGGCACATAAAAAATCATTATGAAGCGGCACGGACAATCATTCTGGAACTCTCTGTGTAAATATTATATTATAAATAAAAAATTGTTTGTACATTCATCCATTTTTTAATTAAAATTACAATAAGATTAGTATGTTATAAACCTCATTATTTTTAAATAGGTAATATCTTGAGTAATCAACAGTTATTATATTTAAAATAAAAAAAACACTTTCTAACGTACTTCATGGAAACAAAATGTTTTCTAACTTATTTAGATTTGAAATATTTATTTATGTTTAGACATTATAACAGCTTGATTTCGTCTACTTCTAAAAGTATTTTTGAAGGGATTCTAAAAGAAAATTTGTCACAATCACAACAAAAATCACATTTAGTTCTGAGTCACTACTACAAGATCATACCTAAACTAAAAGTGGTAAAAGGTAAGTTTCTTATCAAGTGTGATAGTACCTTTATCTCTTAGCATACATGTTTTTAAAATGCACTCGGTCGTAAACCAATATTTAACTGTTTCATTTTATCAGCAAAAACGATTTTAAAAGGTTTAAAAAATGTGTATACATTTGTTTATTGTTTACTATTATAGGTAGGTTAAGTTTGCCGAAACATTGATATCTATTTTACTTGACTATGCGATTGGCCGAAGCTTACGTAATACCATGGAGTAATTCATCGTTTGTCTACGGTAATGCTTATTTTCGTTGAATATCAGATTTTGTTTGTATTGAAAAATCCATCCTGTCTTGTCTTTTCAACATAATGTGAGACGCCTTCTCACCTACAGGTTCTCCTTCCACTACATCTGCAACTGAGAGGTAGAATAATTTCATCTCTCCTTGGGTTGGCCACATATCTTGCTATTATGTAGACCCACTTAAGAGCTACACGGTCTGTTCTACATTTCGTTATACCTTTTGTAGAACGAGAGAGCCAATCGAGCATTTATATGCGCTAATCAAGATATATATGGAGTTCGTATTGGATTTTTTGTGGAAAACGTACGTCCACAGTTATTCCGTAGTCTGTAATTTGAGAAACTAGTTCTTTGAAAATGTCATGTACACATTACCTCACCACTACCTAACAAACACTCTCTAGCCTAGGCTATGTTCTGGGATTCTGACATACTACTCTTTTTCCGTACATCTTGTCCCAAATTACCTATTGAGATTGATGACGTATATATATATTAAGTAGCTACTGCACCCTCAATTATTAATCCCTACATATAGAATATGCAGAATAGAATAACTTATTTTTATTAACAAATGTTAATAATTAAGACCAAATTTCACATTAAACAAAAAAATTTTATTAACAAATGACAAGTAAAATAAAAATAACATTTAAACCTATAACTATCAATTCTAACAAAATTCTAAGTTTAAATATTATGTACTTAACGTTGTTTGAACCAGTAATTATTGAAACCAAGTGTTCTTTTATACTACCGTAAACAGCATTAGAATACTTATTCAGTAAAACTGAAAGGTATAAAGGCCAGTTCTGATTAGCCTTTTTCAACCAATCATGGAAAATGATTCATTAAAGTTACACATTTTTCTGAACGTCTCGGGGGTGTTCAGATAAACACATGGTACATTTTCATTTCCCATGGCAGTATTTACAGATAAATCATATAGGTAGAAAATTCGTTCCCGAAAAATATTCATCTGCGTTAAAGATACAATCTGTTTTTAGTCCAATTCTTGTAAATAATGCAAAATAATACCTACATCTCAGCCACATATTTTCTGAAAACCTTGAAAGATCTTATACTTTCAACAATTAATTAACAGGAAATGGAAGTCCTAATGCTGACTTGAACCAGCAACCTAAAATGTAATTAACTTTTAATGAAATAATATGTAAAGATACAATGTATGTAAATTTTCACATTTATATCTTTGTGTATTCTATTTGAACCGCTTTCAAAAGTTCTACAGAGTTCTAGAATGATTGTCCGGTACGGGAACGCAGCCTATCCTGAATATAATCAAAATTTATTTCCATTTGCTAAAATTACTTTCCTTTTAACTGTCAATTTGAAAATTTTTATGTTTGACAGCATTTGACGTTTGACTCAGTGGCGTTTAGCATTTTTCGTGTTTAAATTGTTTTACTGAAGTATCATTTGCGTTTAAAAAATTATTTTTCAATACTATATACAATTTCAGAGAGCCCTAAATCAGGTTGGTAATTTTGTATTTCTTAATATTGAAATTAATGTTGAAATGAATATAAGAACCATAAATTAATGTTATTTAACGCTCCACAATTCACGGTTTGAATAGGTTATACTGGTGATACATAGGAATTGAATAATACAAAATAATAACTATATTATTTTTAATAAATCGTCTTTATTTTATTTGTAACATAACCTATATTTACTGACGTACCATGGCATGGAGCAAATCAAATCAAACCAGTAAATTCCCTTGCCTGCGCTCATGATTCTAGTGCAGATACTAAAAATAGAAAGGCGGCACATAAAAAATTATTATGAAGCGGCACGGATAATCATTCTGGAACTCTCTGTATAAACATTATTTAATAATAAAATGTCCCCAATTTTTGTGGCCAACGACTTCGAAAAAACACAATTGAAGAAATACAATATTATATTATTATTATTATTATTCATTGTAGTTTCTTTTGGGATTACACCACCTGTAAAATAATCAGAAAACCAGAAGTATTCAAAATAAAGATTGAAAGTGTAGTATTAAAGCGAACTTCTAAAGTTTGCCCCATACAACAATTATTTATCTGTTTATTTAATTTCTTATATACATATTGGTTTTTGTGGTTTTTTGGAACTTTTGGAACAAACTTTAGATGTTCGCTTTAATACCACACTTTCACTCTTTATTTTGAATACTTCTGAGGTGGTAATAGAATGGTGGGAAAGAACATGCGCAGATCCTCTTTGTTTAAATTTAATAATTATTTAAAATAATAATGTTCTTTTAACATTAAAGTTTTTACCTAATAAGTAAACAGAGTAGACTAATATTTATCTAAAATAATCAGAACTCATATGTATCTTTTTACCTAATCAATGGTAGGATTCTATTTATACAGCCCATTAGGAACTGAAGAAGTTATTGTAAGCTCTGCTTAGCCCAACTCTTCTGGTTTCCTGTTCTTTATTATTTTACAGGTAGTGTAATCCCGAAAAAAACTACAATGAATCAATCATACAGCTTCACCACACATAAGTTACAAACATTATATTATTATTACTTATTTTTATTCAAGAAACCCAGTCGCGTTACTCTGTACCTCCGACAATCAAAGTCAGGGGTACTGGTATTCTTCTTCTTATAATTTGTAAATAGCGCTAATTTTTATTGACGTCATATATATAAAGATTAAGAACCCTTACATTGTTTCAGATTCAAGTCATATAGTAGATTGTAAGTTAAAATTAATATTAGGATTAATATGGACCCTCATTTTACATTATTCAATATCTCTGCCCATGTGGGAGGGCGAGGACGACATGAACGGTGGAACGGAATCAACACCAAAACAAAGGTATGTAAATAAAAAGCAACACAAAAACATAGATAAATAAATGAATACCAAAGATAAAAACAAATCCGGTTCAGTTTTTCATCTTGCTTGAAATCATTACCGCAAAAGAAGTTTTTTATGGGCTAATTTTAATAGTATTTTTTGTTATCTTCACACCAAAGGTTCCAACCCCTTTCAAGAGTAAATATACGTAGTAGTCGACAGACCTTTTTGAAAGCGTGAACAAATTGAACGTAGTTTATTTCAAAACCTATACTGTCCAAGTGAAGCGATCGTAATTTTACCACCGTTTCCACCAATCCTACATAAAAGACTTAGATTTCCGAAAAAGTTATAGTATCTAAATATCAAATCGTATTCTTGGTATGAATCATGTATTTCTGAGATGTTTTGTTTTATAGAGCGACATATATTAAGTATAACAAAAACCCATATTATTACAGAAAATAATAAATTAGAGTTAGTGACAGATTTTTGGTTGTGATTTTAGTCAGTATGCCTTTCAAAGGGTATGCGTATATTCTTATGACGAAAATGAATGAATCAAAGAGTCAATCCGGGTTTTTCACATAGAAAAACGAGTTTTTATTTTTCCGTATGCCTGGGGCATACGCAAACGATATGTCATCTTGTTTTTCAGCAGTTTTATAAGAAAAAGTTGTATATACCTATGATTGGTAGCTTGTTCGGAAAAGCTGAAAAATTCTTTTATTTAAATACAAATTCACGTGACAGTAACAGCCCTTTCGACCACTTTAAACCCTTACTAACGGTATGCGGGTGGTTCTCCGAGGAACTTTTTGTGTTGAACTTCATTTCAAAAGACATGGCAGCCTGACTAAATTCGTACTAAAACGCATAATTTGCGAACAAAAAACACTTTTCTATATAAAGAACCCGGGATGACTGATTTTCTTTTTCGGCTTTTTAGCCCTATTAGTCATGAAAATATACTCATTATTAATACCTTCTGAAAGGCATACTGACTAAAATCAACCAAAAATCTGTCACTAACTGCCAGTCTATAAATTTAAGTTAAAATCGAATATAAATACCCAAAATTTCTTGTAAAAGGCAATCAAAATGCAAAAAATCGGCTAACACTGTACCTATACAGGGTGGCCCACGAATAACGAAACAAGCGAATTTTCGGATACTTACCAACATTTTCTTGCAAATCGCTCGGACACGTCAATTAAGTTTTCGAGGGGGAAATACTTTGCGCATATTTTCAATGTCATAGGTTTACCCCCTAAGCGAGGGTGAGGTTCACCCTTAAAATTTTAAATGGGAAGGGGAGTCGAGACAAACCTCATTTTAAAGTTTGAAAAAAGACCTTTACAGTGCTGCATATTTTTTTGAATTTGAGTCACTAGTTCTTGAGAAATTTAATTTTTTGTTTATTATTTTTTTTTATTTTTGCAAAATAATTGGAAACATTTAGAATTTCTTTTTCTATAGATTGTAATATTGTTTAGTAAGTATTCTTTTTTAAAAATAATAATAGTCCTGGCCAGTAAAAAAATAAATTAATTGCAATTCTTATACTACATAGGCCCTACGGACAACTAGAAACGAAAATTTACTTATTAATATTTTTAGTACGAGTATATTAATTTGACAAATACTGAAAATGACCACCACTTGCTTCCATACAGTGATAAAGGTTTTACTCGAAGTATTTGCGAACATTACTTGGCATTTCTGGTGTGATTTGATGTCAGCCTTTTTTGTCAGTAGTCAGTACAGACAATTGTTATTTTACGATATTAAACTTCGGGAAATTTATACATCGGGTTTCTTGACGATCCAGATTATTACTACAATAATGTTTAAAAAGGAATACTTAGTTAACAATATTACAATCTATAGAAAAAGAAATTCAAAATGTTTCCAATTATTTTGCAAAAATGAAAAAGAAAATTAAAAATTAGAAATTAAATTTCTCAAGAACTAGTGACTCAAATTGAAAAAAGTATGCAGCATTGTAAACGTCTTTTTTCAAACTTTAAAATGAGGTGTGACTCGACCCCCCTTCTTATTTAAAATTTTAAGGGTGAATCTCACCCTCGCTTAGGGGGTAAAACTATGACATTGAAAATATGCGCAAAATATTTTCCCCTCGAAAACTTAATTGACGCGTCCGAGCGATTTGCAAGAAAAAGTTGGTAAGTATCCGAAAATTCGCTTGTTTCGTTATTCGTGGGCCACCCTGTATATACTACCGACATCTAAAATTCAAATAAGTTTTCTAAATAAAAAAATTATCTCAAATTGGATTTTGATATTTTAACATCTTTACGGGAATATAGCAAGGCTTGAAAAATCTCTAAACGATCAAAATCGTCTGTTTAGTAATTAATATATAGTATAGTATATCTTAAAGATAAACCTGAAATCCCCTCCAGAAATAAGTTTTTTGTGATGGTGATTGTATGCAAGATGAATATCTGTATTTTACTGGATATTGTTACTGGAAAAGTAAAAGAAAAATGTTGAGGTCTTTATTTGCCAAATAATTACTTAGCAAACTCAAGATTAAGAATTGTTCGACACTAATTTCTTATTTCTGTAGGCTGATGAATTGGATCCAAACAAAATTACCAGATCTACCAATAAAAAACTTTACGACGGATTGGAACGATGGAAAAGCTGTCGGAGCTTTGGTTGATGCTGTAGCCCCTGGATTGTGTCCTGACTGGCCGGTAATATTATTATTATTATTATTGAAAAATAATACATGACAAGCTAGGGAAAGTTTTCCCTAGCATTTTCCGGTACGGAAGTTGTCCACCGCTCATCTAAAACCACAGTCGTATTAATAGAAAACCTTAACGGCTAATCGTTGTTCAACTCGCAAGATTTAAAGTGTTCAGGGGTGTAAGAAATTATTTTTGAAAAACGCATCCTAAAAAATTAAAACATGAGAAAACTATTAAATGACATTCAGTACATTTCATACAGTGGTTTGTGTGGTAGGGTGGGGGTGAAGGACAAATGGGAAAAATTCTTTATTCAAAAAATTGCAAAGAAGTATTTTTGCAGATTAAAAAAAGAACATATATTGGTACAGAAACCACGATAGGCTGCAATTTTATACTATGTTAAAAAATTACAATGAAAAATTTCTACATAAAACGATAATATGAACATATTATCATTCAAATCAGACACACATCTAGTACACATACCTAGATCTGTTTAAGACCGGAACTTTTATGTCAACATGAATGAAAAAACGTATCCAAAAGAGTCATAACTGGAATATGCATATATGGCTAGAATCAAGGCTAGTATATTACGTAAGTCATACTGGTATAGTAATAGTTTTAAACACACTTTTCCGAGTAACAGACACTTTTCGACCACCTCAAAAAAAAAAAACGTTTGGACGCCTAATCATAATAGCGAAGCTAAAGAAAACTTTAAAGTTTCCTGAAATATTGTCAACTAGGTAGTATAGAATATTTGGTTGATATAGGAATTAATAATTTAACCAACCTACAAAGTTAGTTGCTTTTATTGAACAACTGATACAATTTGATAGATGATTTGATTCGAAATCATTTCATTTGGTCTGTAGTCGAGAGCACAATAATATTAAAAAATATTATAACCAACCATATAACTTCTGAAGAGAAACTAAATAATATGAATGGACAAACTATGATATTCCTTGCTATTTAAAAACATATCGCTATCCAATATTAATAAGGATGAAGTTCAGAACCAATTGTCCAAAATATCGTTCGATCACACACCTCTTCGTGGAACTTACCAATTGTTGTAGCGCCGAAGAAGCTAAATCCAGTTAAAAATAGAAAGTGAAGAATAGTAGTTAATTACAGAAAGCCCAAAAAAAAAATTATAACGGACAGATAACCTATTCCCAATGTTACAGACCTAGACCAACTAGGCAGAAGCTACTTTTCTACTTTACATCTTGCGTCAGGATTCTACGAAATAGAAATAGAACCAGAGTCTATACAAAATACAGCATTTACACAGAACATAATGGTCATGTTCTGTGTTATGCTCTGCCATCAATCCCTTAGAACTCCTTTCGAATAAATATTACACCGCACCTAACACATTCCAAGGTACGAGAGTGTTCTTCGCGAATACAACTTTATTTCAATTATATTATATATTTTTTTAATTCTCTTCAAGAACACATCCCAAGTTTCAAAATAATTCCATAAAAAGAACTTTCCTATTCCAAAAACATACACAAAGTAGGTAATTAAATCGTTTTTGGATTATCGAAAATGTATAAAAACATTAACGAATTTCATAAATAAAATTATGACATAGCAACAATCAACAATATACTCCGCATATGAACAACCTGTCCAAGAATTTGCTTATACAGAGAAATGAAATTAGTACGTAAATCGAATAGTAATAACCGAATTAAATAACTGTTTAAGTAAATTTGATGAACAAATATTTAATGGCGTTCGACAAAAAGAAACGATACAATCAAACGTGACCAAAGAATACTTATACGTATATTAGTATATTCAAAATATTATTTTTAACCCCAAAAACACTATTACTTATTTTACTGCACTAAAATAGATAAACTTCGAATAATTAGAACATTACATAATACAAATAAATACAAAATTAACGAAATTAATATTTCAAATTCTGTTTAATTGATGTAGCTTTTGAAGAACTAGGTATATCAAAAAATTAAATACTATCATGATGGCAACACATAAAATAAACCCAATAAAGTATATCTTGCTATCATTAGAATTCACTATTGGCTTTACATACACCCAACAAGACGTACAAAATTACATAATACACGTGAGACTAAATGGTCAAACCGGTAATATAAACCACAAAACCCACCTTTCTAAATTACACATACACTTCTAAACAATTAGAAATAATTCACATATATTTGTTTTGAATTAATAATATTTTTTTATATCCTTTTTTTAAATTTACTCAAGACATCCTCGTTACACAGAAATCAACCATTGAAGTAATGACAACCTGTAATAAAGCATTCACGCCATTCAAGAGAATAGCAAATAAAATTATTTGCAGTGAATTTACCTGCAGATTACCTACACATTTTCATATAATTTCCAGATTTGCAGATTACCTACACAAAATTAAATTACATTATACTCTATAAAAGTTCCGTTGAACGTTCTACACTCTACACGTTTTACATGCTATTAGATCAAATCCTATTTTTCATTGACGGAAATCCTCAACAAAATATAAAATCTTTAATCAAATTAACGGTAACGGTATGTAATAATAGAGAGTTTTTGAACCGCGAATTTAGTCGTTATCGTTACACTGAGCATGCGCAGTGCCAGAAAGAGTATCATTTTCGGCACTGCGCATGCTCAAAATAACGATTACGATAACGTAAATTTTAAGAGGTACAAAATCTCCCTAATTAATAATATGTCACATAGGTAATACCATCCATACCATTGGTGGTAATACTAAACATAGATATCTGATTTAAAGTTTTATTTGGGATATTTAATTACTCTTTGGCGTAAATGAAAAAAACATACAAACGGATTACGTATGTGAACTCACAAAAAGTTTACCGAAGTATTAAAAATAAATTATCGACAGAAAAAGAAAATCGTACTCCAAGATTTTCACGCAAAATATAGTAACGAACTGAGTGACGGTGATAATAAAAATGATCAATTATGAAATAAGACAAACTAGCATTTACTATAACAACCGTAAAATTCGATTTAGGTAAAAAAGTAAAAACAAAACGATGGAACTTACCCTAAGAAAATAGTAAAGAAGAAACGGAAACAATCATCCAAGCGGACAATTCGTAAAAACCCTGACAACAATGATAATGCACTTCACGCTCACCCCATTTCCATTGGCTAAATTATTTAACTAACTTTATCGATGTCATTTCTTACTTTTTCGATAGTACCTAGTCAAATCCAAATAATCCGCATTGAAAATGGACTTTCGATAATAAAATTAAGTGAAATTACTCATGACAACAAAAATTCATGCCATATTAATTTATAATTTATAACCAGTACAAAACGAACTAAAACAATTGCAATTAATAATCAATATAATCATTTTAATAACGCCGGCTTCTTAACATATATTTTGTAAGCTTACAGCAAATATCAACAACAAAACTCAAGTTAAAAAATCTTATGCGTAATCAGAAAAGAAAAGCTTTCGACCAAAAAGATGATTATAAAATGTTGTATGAACTTTATCTAAAATAGGTAGTTTTTGGCGCTCCAAATGCCAATAACAAAATATTTAATAGAGCTCTGAATAAAAAAAGGAGTAAATAAAGAAAAACATTAATCAAATGCAATATGAATTCAAAGCTCAAATAGCACAGCGAATACAAAACACGGAAAAACTTACATGTACAATAAAAAAATAAACATCGTAAATCATAAATATAATATTTAAAAAAATATAAAAGCATCGTGTCCCACTTAAAAAAGGGAAGAACAGTTACGTAATAGGAAGAAAGGTGTATTGTCTTATTTAATCTAGAGAAGTAATTTTTCATGCTCTTTAAAGGAAAAAAGTTGAGCATATTATCTTGACCATAAATGTTGGTCAATGGAATGCACGGAAGTCTGAAACTTGTGTAGGAGAGCTGGCGGCATATTATTATCCAGTAACGACTCAAAAAAACTCAAAAAACTTATGCGATTGAGAGTTCACAGAATTAGAGATTGTTTGAAAGACATTTTGATATATCCGAATTTTTTTTTTTTTGAACAAAAGATAGAAATCTAGTAAATAAAATGATTTTTCTTAAATGTAATAATATAATATATAATAATATAATATAATAATATAATATAATAATATAATATAATAATATAATAATGTACATATAATTTTTTTTGTTTTGTATCTGAATAAACGCGTACAAATTGAGCGAAATACATTACCGAGTATTTTTTAAAAAGATATATTTACTTGACAAAAGTATAGGTACCATGCTTTTTTGAAATTTTTGATATTAATTTAGAAACAATTTCTAATTATATAGTAACTGGAAATATTCTGTATCTGGATATCTGAATATTTTGATATCACTTCTGGAAATTAACTCATCTTTCAAAATTTTAATGAAATATCATATTCTTATATATTCATGTATTAGTGTATATAGTATATTTCTTAATAATACACTGGTGGGTTTGGTCGGGTGTATCTATCTTTAATAGCAACGGAAATATGTTGTACAAAAGTGTATCTAGAAGACCAATAGGAAACATTGGTATTATTTGTTGCCATGCTAGTCTATAAATTTAGGAATAATTTTAGTGAAACAAAAAGTTTATGACAAATAGTTCCGGTTATTTATCAAATAATGTAAAAAAATTCTTAAAGTATTAACTGTTAACAGATAAAGGGGTGTTTTGCTTTTCACAAACCACTTACATATTTAAAAAACTTACTTAATACACAATTTTTCAGGACTGGGATCCTAAGGATGGTGTTCAGAATGCATCAGAAGCCATGGGTCTTGCCGATGACTGGTTAAATATTCCTCAACTTATAAAACCAGAAGAAATAGTCAACCCAAATATTGATGAACAATCAATGATGACTTACCTGTCACAATATCCAAATGCAAAAATCAAGCCTGGAGCTCCTCTCAGGCCCAGAACTAGTCCAAATAAGTACGTACAAATTCAATATTCCCAGTATAAAAACCCAAAGGAAGGAAAGTGCGAATTGGAAGTTAAAATGTACATATAAGAAAATGTAGAAATTATTACTGATAGTAAATACAAGTTCCTAAATTCTCACTTTTTTCAAAACTTTGACAATTTTACGAAAATCTTAATAATATTTCTCTTTGTTTATATTTAGAATTCCCCCACCTAGGTAAGTCAAAACGTGAAAAAAAGCTGTTTAACGCATTAACATAAACGATTGGTGTTCCTCGACATAGCACTACTAACAATTTAGGAGTTATTTATATTTTGTTGTTTTCTTTTTAGATCACCAGTTTATTTTAATTAGATGACATACTTAGTGTTCCTCATCACACTCACTATTACACTTTTTTAACTATAGATCCTTTTCTTACAGAGTAAGAGTATACGGTCCAGGAATCGAACCAACTGGACCTGTGGTCGGAGCCCCGGCCAATTTCACTGTGGAAACCTTCTCTGCGGGCAAAGGCCAGGTAGATGTAATTGTTGAAAATCCCAAAGGACAAAAAGAACCTGTTGATGTCAGATTTAATAACGACAGAAATCTTACATATTCAGTATCATACACACCTCAGTTGGAGGGCAACCATAAAATTAATGTCAAATTTGCTGGCCGTGATGTCCCAAAGAGTCCTTATAATGTCAAAGTTGAAGGGCATGCTGGGGATCCCACTAAAGTTACGGCATCAGGTCCTGGTTTGCAACCTGATGGTGTTTCTGTAAACAAGCCTACATACTTCGACATTTCGACTAAAAGTAAGTGTATAGATTTTAAGTCGGCCATATTGGTTTTTTCTTTACTAATCAACTGCATATATATACCTGCTGGTATTATTATTAGTTTTAAATTTAAATAGATTTTGACAAAATTTTATTCAGACCTGTGTATAATAAAAAAAAAAACGCCTTAGCACCAGGCAATGCAGGTAGATACTTTCAAAGGTTTCAAATTTTTCTGGAAAAATTGCTTCGATTCAGCTCTCCTTATGGCCAGTTTGTACTAAATTTTGATGTTTATAAAAAATTAGCAATTTTTATCAGTAACTAATAAAGGGATGTGCTACCGACACTATTTTTTCTTTGTATGCTGATTTTCAAAATTACCATATAAGCCGCAAATCTACTGTTTATATGGCAGCTAATATGCAACAGCAATTAATATCCATCTCCATTGGAGTTTCTGTTGCTACTCATCTGCGTGGTATGTTCACAAAGTACGAATCCATCTGAAAAATGTTCACAAGAAAAAGTTGACCTTTCTCATCAAAATTGTTGCATGTTGATTTGATTATTCATGTTATAGACATCTTAATAAAATTTTATATGTACTATTCACGATTGCTAACATAGAAACACTGTTGCAGTATGATTTAATTACTCCCTCCCCAAACTGACCTCATGTTGCTATACTTAATATTATTGTTTAGATGCTGGCCCCGGTGGAATAGAGGTGATAATTCTTGATCCATCTGGCAATAAAAATTCAGTTCCTGTCAAAGTACGCCAAACGAATCCAGGCCTCTGGCGTTGTGAATATTTATCTCCTACTGTTGGTTTACATTCCGTTAATATATTTTTCGCTGGACGACCCATTCCAAACAGTCCATACGGTGTGAGGATATCTCCTGTATCTGATGCAAGAAAAGTGCGGGCTACTGGACGTGGCTTGCAACCAAACGGCGTAAGAATCAAAGATGAAGCCGATTTCAAGATTTATACCGAAGGCGCTGGTGAAGGTGTACCGGAAGTCCAAATTATTGGCCCTGGTGGATTAAAGGAGCAGTGTAAAATCACCAAAGTTCAAGGTCATACATACCATGCGGTATATCACCCTGTTAAAGAAGGCAGATATGTGGTAATGATAACTTTTGCTGGACAGGAAATCTACAAATCTCCATTTGAGGTCAATGTAGGGCCTTACAAAGAAACCTTGATAAGGTCGTACGGCCCAGGCTTGGTAGGTGGAGTTGTTGGATATCCAGCATTATTTACTGTTGAAACGAACGGAGAAACGGGTGCTTTAGGATTTAGTATACAAGGTCCATCCCAAGCAAAAATTGAGTGCCATGATAATGGTGATGGTTCTGCTGATGTCAGGTATTATCCCACTGCTCCAGGCGAATATGCTGTTCACATTTTATGTGACAATGAAGACATTCCTCGTAGTCCTTATATTGCTCAAATTTTACCAAATACCGACTACTTCCCAGAAAAAGTTGATGTATATGGACCTGGAGTTGAACCAAACGGGGTTCAAACACATGTTCCTGTAAAATTCACAGTTGACACAAGAAAGGCTGGATCTGCACCTTTAGATGTTAAGGTAGGTAGGTGAATTAAATATGTGAAGACGCTTTAGTTGCTAAGTTTTTATAGTTTTAGAACTATAAATTTTCTATATTAAGTAAAATTTTTTATCATGATACCTACTGTTCAAATTTTTGATCATGCTAGAGAATTTATTGAATGGAAAATATGTTTAATCTAAAATGTTATAAACCAATTTAGGCTTAGACAATAAATTTTACTTAGGTACAATACTATTATATAAAAACTGACTGTTTATGATGCAGTTTTATATAAAAAATGCCACTGAAAATATTTTGGAAGAGGAAGATATATCAAATGTCCTAAAATATGATAAAACTCCGCAGAGTATGTATAACCAATAATCATTTTATTGTTAAAATTTAATAATTTTGTAGATATGCGACGGAAATTGCAATAACGTTGATGTAAAATTATTAGAAAAGGCTGATGGTACCATCGAAGGTTCTTATATCCCAAAAAGCGGTAATCGCCATACTGTTCAAGTTAATTATGGTGGAGTGGCTGTGAAAGATTCTCCATTTAGAGTTTATGTTGGAGAACCTGTAGATGCCTCGAAAGTGCAATGTTTCGGTCCTGGCGTACAAGATGGGGTGAAAACCAACACACCAACACATTTTAACATTGATGCAAGGTTTATATAGGAATTTATAGTGTTTTATTACATATAATATTGTTATATTTTTAGAGATGCAGGAGAAGCTGATTTAGATGTACATTTAGTTAATGAAGACACACATGAAGAAGTGCCTGTAAAACTTACAGATAATGGTGATAGAACTTATACTGTTGATTATGAAGCAGCAAAAGCTGGAAATCATACGGTTACCCTCCACTATGGTGGTTTAAAAGTTCCAACAACTCCAATCAAGTTTAAAATACAGCCAAATGTTGATGTTTCCAAAATAAAGGTCGATGGATTAGAACCAAGTAAGTAAAATTATAGGTGCAAGGGAGGGAAAAGATCTTAATAAACTCCCTTCTGCCTCTTAATCTACTACTGATTTACATATATAATAAAAAAATAATTGTACAATTTAAATCAATAAACAGCGGCACCGGTCAATAGTTTACAACAGTTTAGAGTGATAACCCAAGATGCCGGAAAGGCAGAATTTGCTATTTCTATAACAAGTCCATCTGGCAGCAAAGTGAAAGCTCATGTAATACCAACTTATGAAGGCTACCTAGTAAACTTTACACCAACGCAGTTAGGAGAATACTTGTTAGGAATATCCTTTGGAGGAGAGCCTATATCTCACAGACCTTTTAAACTAACCTGTCTAACAGGCAGTGATCCACTTAAAGTAAAAGCATCTGGCCCAGGTCTCCACAGAGGAATTGTAAATAGGCCAGCAGAATTTATGATAGATACCAGAGGTGCTGGACAAGGAGGTTTAGGAGTTACAGTAGAAGGTCCCTGTGAAGCTGCTATTAACTGCAGAGATAATGGCGATGGCACTTGTTCTGTAGCCTATTTACCAACAGAAATTGGCGACTACGGCATAAATATAACTTTTAATGACTCACATATTCCTGGTAGTCCGTTTCAAGCCATTATTGTACCTGAAGTCGATATGAACAAGATCAAAGTATCTGGAAGTGGGATACAGTTACATGGTAAAAATGTGTGCGTAAACATTACTGTAATGAACTAAAATATATAACTTTTTTGGAGTTTACCAATCAGTGTGACTTTATTTTTATTTTCATAACCCGCTTATACAGCTTATACTCTAAAAGCAAGTTTGTTATTGGAATGAACAGTGAGGAATACTGGTTCAGCATTTAAATAGCTTGTTATTGATTTTTAGATGTTGCATGATTTATTTGTAAAAAGTAATTGGATCTTTAAAGCACATACTTTTTTTCAGGTGTATATGTCGACTCGCCAACAGACTTTTTAGTTGATACAAGAGCTATTCCAAAATCATCAGATGATGGTAAAGTAACATGTACAATTACAAACCCTTCTGGATCTCAAACTGAAAAATTAGTAACACCCTTACTTGACGGAACTTACAAAGTTAGCTATACGCCATTTGAAGAGGGTAGACACACAATTGATATATTCTACGACAATGTACCAGTTCCAGGATCACCCTTTATAGTTAATGTAAGGAGGGGTTGTGATGCAAAGAAATGTATTGCATATGGTCCTGGTCTTGAACATGGTGTACTGGAAAAACCTAATGTCTTCACTGTAGAAACAAAAGGAGCAGGAACTGGTGGGCTCTCATTAGCCATTGAAGGACCATCAGAAGCTAAAATGACTTGTAAAGATAATAGAGACGGTTCATGTTCTGTAGAATATGTTCCAACAGAACCTGGAGAATATGATGTAGCTATTAGATTTGCGGATCATCACATTCCAGGTTCTCCTTTCAAAGTTTTAGTAGGACCTGACGTTGATGAAAAACTAGTAAAGGCATATGGCTCCGGTTTGGAGTCATCCAAATGTAGAACCGGTGTTCCTACGAAATTTACAATAGATGCTTCTAAGGCAGGGCCAGCTCCTGTAGCAGTAAATATAACTTCTGACTCAAAGCCACTTCCAAAACGACCAGAAGTTCAGGACAACAATGATGGTACTTTTGATGTAACTTATGTCCCACCAAATGAGGGTGCAAATCTTCAAGCTCATATTCTTTATAATGGTAAAGACATACCAAACAGTCCTTTTCCTTTAAAAGTTCGACCAGTAGTTGAACCAGAAAAAGTAAAACTTGGCGGACCTGCCATTTTTGAAAATGGAATACCTGCGTCGATTCCAACCACCATAAAAATAGACACAAGTGAGGCAGGTTATGGTGACCTAGAAGTTAAAATCACAGGACCTGATGGAAATCCAAGACCAGTGAAATTAAAGGATAATGGAGATGAAACTTTTAATGCAATTTTCTTACCAGATGACGCTGGTAATTATAAACTTGATGTTAAATATGGTGGAAAAGAAGTTCCAAAAACTCCAATTCCAATTCAAGCTTATGCTATTGGACATGTAAGTTGATGTTTTATCAAAGTACAATAGATAGATAAACACATCATTTTTAGGCTGAGAAATGTAAAATAACTGAAGGACTGACAAAAACACTCTGTAGTGGAGAATCATATTGTGTAACTGTTAATACAGAAAATGCCGGAACAGGGGCCGTTACGTGTAGAATTAAATCAGTAGACGGCGGGTAATAATATTTCAATTATTATTAAAATAACTTAATTAACAATGTTTTTGCTTTGTAGAGGTGATCTGGATATTAACATTGTGGATAATGGAGATGGGACTGTTAGTATATACTATACAGTGCAAGATGCAGGAGAATATACAATAAATATTAAATTTGGTGGTCAGACTGTTCCAGGAGGATTTTATACATTTGTGGTAAGCCAAAATTATATTGATACTGTACTGATACCTGTATTGATACTTATTTAGACTGTACTTTGCAGACAATATAAACATTTCATCCCAATTCATTATTACAACAATGCTGTCTAATGTCCTTATCAGTTCTTTAAATGCTGATGTCTCTTGATTCCTATTTTTGGTCACTTTTAATGCACAAATATTTTTCAATTTTATATTAAATTATACTTCTACTAGTATTAAAATCTATATAAATTATACTACTATTTCATTTAACAATATAATATTCAACTCTGATCATTAAAATAATAAAAAATGTAAAAGTTGAAATGATTTACTTACATTTACATAAGTAGATTTGAAATATTATTTCAATCTTGTATTTGAAAACAAAACAGCAGTAATCAATTTTAATATTCCTATTTATAATGAAAAGGCAGTTTATAAAAATGCAGTTTATAAAAAAATTCTAGGAATTCAACTTTATTCTCACCTTATTTCACACAGATTTTTTTTAAAGGAGACCATATTTTATATATATATATATATATATATATATATATATATATATATATATATATATATATATATATATATATATATATACAGGGTGTCCACCTAGTGCGCGTAAGTCCAATATCTGGGTTAATAAAAGAGATAACTTAATTTTTTTTTCTACAGGGTTGTCTAATATCCCGAGCTGCACAAAATGAAAATATATTTACATATTCAGGGTGTTCAGTTTTTCCTGGACAGGTACCAACTTCGTTTTTCTAAATGGAAATATATATTTTTTATTGCTTTTTCGAACTAAACCCTTGATTTTAGTAGGACTTTCATCAGCCTTCCCTATACCTAACTTAAACTGTTTTTGAAATATTGACTGGTGAATATTAACATTTTTGCAACTTTGACACCCTGTAAAATCTAAACGGTTTGAGATCAAGCAAAACGGTTTGCACATTCCTATCTTAACTTTTTATAAGCTATCGTTTGATACTAATTTCAAATTTATCCAAGAATTAAAAATTTTCAAAATTTTCGGAAAATTTTTAATTCCTGGATACATTTGAAATTAGTATCAAACGATAGCTTATAAAAAGTTGAGATAGGAATGTGCAAACCGTTTTGCTTGATCTCAAACCGTTTAGATTTTATAGGGTGTCAAAGTTGCAAAAATGTCAATATTCACCCGTCAATATTTCAAAAACAGTTTAAGTTAGGTATAGGGAAGGCTGATGAAAGTCCTACTAAAATCAAGGGTTTAGTTCGAAAAAGCAATAAAAAATATATATTTCCATTTAGAAAAACGAAGTTGGTACCTGTCCAGGAAAAACTGAACACCCTGAATATGTAAATATATTTTCATTTTGTGCAGCTCGGGATATTAGATAACCCTGTAGAAAAAAAAATTAAGTTATCTCTTTTATTAACCCAGATATTGGACTTACGCGCACTAGGTGGACACCCTGTATATATACAGGGTGAGTCAACGAAAAGTTTCATCCTCGATTATCTGTCAAAGGATTGGTTTCCATGGAAAATGCTCGAACTGGTCGATTTTTATTTAAAGGGGATACATTTTTTATATTACTGACATTTATACAGGATGCCCAAAAAAAGGGAGGTTTATCACAACTTGTATTATTTTACAACTGGAACACCCTGTGCATTTTTAGAGATGGAACATCGGATAGAACATTCTCACACGATATAGGGATTGATATAGGGTTTGATGGGTAAAGCTAATAGTAAGAGAGATATATAAAATATAAAAGAGTGTTCCATGCAAATACTACAAGCTTTCTCCAACACATTGCTTTTATGGTAACCATTTATGGTTATATTCCCCTCACTATTAGAGCTATATCCATCAAACCCTATATCGATGTATGCGTGGAGGACATTCTATCCAAATCTGTAAAAATACACAAGGTGTTCCATTTAAGAAATACAAGTTGCGGTAAGCCTCTCCTTTTTGGGGCACCCTGTATAAATGTCCATCCTATAATACACACATACATGTGTCCCCCTTCTAATAAAATCGTCTTGTCTGAGAATTTTCCATGGAAACCAGTACTGTGACAGATAATAGAGGACGAAACTTTTCATTAACCCACCCCATATACATATACAGGGTGTCCAGTTAGTGCGATGAAGGACAATTTCTCATTACAGAGCAGAGATAAGAAAAAGTTGAAATACGAAACTTGTTAGGGAAGTAAATGCGCACAATAAGAAAATAGTATACAGGGTGTTCCAGAAAAGTGGGTTTTTAATGGAACACCCTATATTTTAATTATATTTTTGGATTGCCCCTATGAATTTTACATACTTTTTGTTAAGCATTACCTATACCAAAACTCACCGTTTTTCAGATATTTATTGTTTTTCCTAAAAATCGCTGCTTGCACGCGTCAACAAAATCAAGCATATTTTATTTGTTGGAAATGCTGCGAACCAAATGTTTTGCAGGTTATTACTGCATAGATACACTAACTTTGTGTTCCTATGAAAAGCTGATTACATTGTACAGGGTATTCGCAAAACTGTACGCGAAACAAAAAATCTTGAAACAGCAAAGTCTCACTTTTTGTTAAATGGAATGACCCATAGTTTTTTAACTAAAAGTCTTCGCCAAGAGATAAGCTTTCGTTTTTATAAAGCATGCCATATACCTGTCTGTAACAGTTATCGAGTTTTTTTTTCTTTTTCAAAATTTCAAATTTAAATCCACCATACCCTTTCATTTCAATTCAAAAAAATTTACTTGGTCGGCCATGGAAAAAAATAAATTAATAAAAAAAGTTTCTTCGAAGGAACGCTAAAGAATATTATTAAAGAAACAAAAAAGACAAATAAATAACACTACACATAATGTTCTATGTAGCCACCTTGGCGTTCTTCACACAAACGAATTCTCCTGAAAAATAAACTGTTCACTTTTTGCAGCATTTCTCTGTCAACATCTTGAAAAACATTTCTAATTCTTTCTTGCATATCTTCTTTGGTAGTAGGAAGTGTTTGGTAAACCCGATCTTTAACAAACTCCCACAAAAAAAATCAAGTTTGGTAAGGTCAGGGGATCTTGCAGGCCAAGGAACTGGTCCTTCCCTGCAAATCCATTTGTTTGGAAAATGAAAATTTAAATGGTCTCTTACAAGACCAAAAAAATCAGGAGGCGCTCCTTCTAATTGCATCCACATTCGTCTGAACTTGAAGTGATAAATCGTCCAGTTTTGAAAAAGAATTTCATTCCAAAAGAATAAGAAAGATATTGCCATTTACTGTTCCGTTAAAAAAATAGGGCCCAACAATCCTTGTCTCCATGATGCCTGCCCATATATTTAATGGTCATCTATGTTAATGGTCAAGTGGTATCAGATACCTTGGATTTTCATCAGCGTAGTAATGGAAATGATGACGGTTCACAAAACCGTTTTTATGAATCGTAGCTTCTTCGTCTGAGAACAAAATATAATTAAAAAAGTCGTGTTGTTGTTGAATTTCATTTAACGCACAACAGCAAAAAGTACCTACGCATATTAATAAAATCTTCACTTACTAATTCTTGCACAAAATGCACATGATATGATATGAAATTTATTTTTCCGAATAATATTGTTGGTGGTTGATTTATTAATGCCTATATGCTGTTCAATTTTTCTACAGAAACGTGGATTTTCTACTACGACTTGCATAACAAGCATTTGATTTTCTTCATTTGCTGCTTTTTTCCTTGTTTTATAATGCACATTTCCGCTTCTATCAAACCTGTCTTTAAGCCTTTCAAATGTCAAACGATTGGGATAACGTTCCGCATTTGGAAATCTTTGTACGTACATTCTAAGTAAACAATTTTCAACACTAGCACCCAAACAGTAAATCATTTTTATCAATTCTTCTCTTGCAAAATTAATTTTACTTGTAATTTTTTACCAGAATCTCACAGACTGACTGATAGTCTCAGAGCCAGAGTTTGTTGATTTTATTTATTTTGTTCCATGGCCAATCAAGTAAAAATGTTTGAATTGAAATGAGAGTGTGTGATGGATTTAAATTAGAAATTTTGAAAAAGTAAAAAAAACTCGATAATTGTTACAGATAGGTATGGGCATACTTTATAAAAAAGAAAGCTCAACACTTGGCGAAGACTTTTAGTTAAAAAATATGGGTCATTCCATTTAAAAAAATGAGATTTTGCTATTTCTAGATTTTTGTTTTGGGTACAGTTTTGCGAACACCCTGTACAATGAAAATCAGCTTTGCATAGGGGCAGAAAGTAAGTGTAACTATGCAATAATAGCCTGAAAAAACTTTGTCTCGCAACCATTTCAACAAATACAATATGCTTGATTTTGTTGACGCATGCAAACAGCGATTTTTAGGAATAACATTAAATATCTCAAAAACCGTCGAGTTTTGATAGAGGTAATGCTTAACAAAAAGTATGTAAAATTCATAAGGCAATTCAAAAATATAATAAAATATAGGGTGTTCCATATAAAAAAATTAAGTGGCATGTTGTCCCACTTTTCTGGAACATCCTGTATACATGAAACTATTTTCTTATTGTGCGCATTTACTTAACCTAATAAGTTTCGTATTTCAACTTTTTTCTTATCTCTGGTCTGTAATCAGATATTGTCCGCACTAACTGGACACCCTGTACATTAATAATAGGCATCCGTCTACGTGATACTTAAAATATATAAAACATCGAAACAAGGTAATAAAGTTCTAATTTTTTATTTTAAGCTCAGTTTTAAGTTATATAGTTATTTATTGTTTCAATGCCTTAATAAAAATCAAAGAATTTTTAATAATAGACTGCACACTAATTTTTTAAATTTGTCTGCTTCATTTTATGTGTAGTAATTGTAGTGATGACGATGATATGCAGGACAGAACTGATATTTTTAACTGTACCATAAAACTATATACTGTTTAATTTCGTATATATTATTTTTTTGTATACTGGGTGAGTTTTTTAACCTGAAAATTTCAAATAATCTCGATAAATTAGCGCTCTACGAAAGCCTCCCCCCCTCTGTAAGTGGGGCGGGGGTTACTTTGAAATCTTGAATATGAACCTATATTTTTTAAATAAAAAAAATGTTTCAGATAAATCCTACGTATTTTTAGCCGTAGAATCCGAATCTGCAATAAAAAATATAGGTTCCTTTTTAAAATTTCAAAGTTACTCTCCGCTCCACCTACAGGGAGGGGGAGATGGACTAATTTTAGTTCTATTACATTTCCTCCGTTAAATGATTAAATTTTGGTTATAGGTATTTTTTCGTAGAGTGCTTATTTCTCGAGATATTTGAAAGTTTCAGGTTAAAAAACTCACCCGTTATATTTACCTCTTACCTCTACCGTGTTAATTTTGTTTTCCTATTCAGTAATTGGCTTTGCTATTAGATGGTGTATGTAAGTGTAAATAAATAAAAAAATAATAGATTTTTAAAATGAAAATCGCTCACTATTACTTACAATATTATATAAATATTTTACGATCTTGTAATACCTCAGATATTTAATTCAGTGTGATAATTTGGCATGGAACAGGTATTACACATTAATATATATTTTTTAAATAAAATACTAAATTTATAAAATCGCTTGACGTTAAATTCCGTGCGTCACATAAATAATTTTCATTTAAAATTAGTGCATATCATATGCACTTGCTAATACGAATTTTAACTCTGATAGAGGATTTTTAGAATACAGTTGACACGAGTTATCTGTCTTTTTATATTTTTAGGCAAGAGCTACAAGTCAACTTACTTCTCGGCGGTGCAGTATTAATGAATTTCGTTTTAATTTTATCTTTATAATTTATTATACGTTTGCCGAGCTAATTAATTTTAGAAATCGTCCGTAGTTTAAAGACCTCAAATGAATACAAAAATCATAACTTATTTTTAGTAGATTGAAAATATAAGCGCGCTACAATTCGCAATGCTATTGAAATTATGTGATTAAGCTAAGAAAATGTAATGATTAGTGAGTTGTATAGAAAAATTGTATAGGGTTGGCAGAGTGACTTTTAAATAATTTGCTGTTATTGGCTAATTTTCTCCTGGCTTTTACCCTCTAAATACGAAAATTGTTCAACTGTCATTATTTGTTAACAAACTGAAGCTTAGCTTAAATTTTTTGTTTTATGTTCCAATTTATTTCTCAATTTGTAACAAAATTTAGAGAACTGTTTCCATTTTTAAGCGAAATCTAATAAAGAAATCCAAGTTATCGTATTCTTCAAAAGGATCGCTTTCTTTCCCTAACTGTGTAGGGTTTTTTTCACGATTTAAGAACTCCACCACAAATTCTTCCTCATCTCTCAAAAGATTGAAAACTTCCATTTTCAAATTGAATATTATATTTTCAAATCATACATAATAAAATTTGTAATCTGTCACTTTTGACAATAAATAATTAGAATTTCTCTGTGTAATATGCCCCAAATTCAACGACTTTACTGTATTAATGTTATCAAAACCAAAATTATTTCTGACCACTTTTTTCTGTGCAAAAGCGGAATCCATGCAGACTTTTTTGGAGTTTTGTGAGGCATCAACATAGTGTTAAAGTTACGTTAAATAATGACAGTAATTAATTGGATAGCAAATCTTTTAACTACAGACAATTGTTTGTCTACATCTCATATTCTCTTTTTATGTGATAATGATAAAATCTCTACGCCTCGATATAATCACAAAGATTAGCACTGAAGTTAAGTTTTGTGTGGAATTTTTTTCCAAATTCAGAGTACACTTATATTATTTAGTGGTAATAATTTTAAATAGCTTATTTATGTTTTTTGGAAATTCTAATAAAACTAACAGAAAAATATTTAACAACCCACATACATTTTTGAAATCAGAAAAAGCTATTATATGAATTCATAGCCAACTATAGTTGCCATTCCAAAACATTATGAAATATCTCTAAAACGAAGGGTGCCATTTTTTGAAACGCTTTTAGATCCGTTGTATCTTTGATGGTCTGGAAGATAATCGACATTAGTGAAAGTTATAGTGACTCAGTTTTTTCAAATTATTTCAAACAATAATTGAAGACCATTTTTACATTTGAATACAGCATCAAGTTCCTCCAGTAATTTTATCCAACTGTAATTTGCTTATTCTGTGTCTCTTATAATAACAAAGTTACCCATATAGCATATACAGATAATTATCATCGTGTATATAGGTATACAATATAAAAAATCGCAACTCAAACATTTCTTAAAAATAAGAGAGCCAATTATCATTTAGATGGTATGTCACTTGTCAGTGAATACCTATTTCATATTGTCAGGAATATAAGCTGTCTTGTTCAAACACTTCTAATATATATTTAGAACATTACGGATTTATACAGCAGACAGCGACAAATGTCTGTGACAATTTCTGCGGCAGTAAAACATCTTGGAGTAATCCAGAGCAAACTAAAGTGAAATTGGAAAACTTAATATAGAAACATGCATCAAGTTTATTGTTAAGCTATTCGAAGAATATAAATTTTGAATATGCAGTTTAAAATATTTTCACTTTACAACTTTACCTATTCCAAAATCAAATTATTGTAGAAATAGAAATAAATATGTTCATGTTTTTTTTTTATAAATCGTAATATCGTTGCCTTCTTCCCATTTATCAAAGTCAATGTAGAAGAAAGCGAGTAAAATTGTCATTTTTAGATTAAATTTTAATAACTCATTAATTAAATGATTACATTTTTATAACTCAAATGGTATAATATATTGAATTGTCAACCATTGTCATACGTAAGGATACACATTGAACTACGAAATACTAATTTACAGATTGAAGATATTTAAAATTTAGCATGTCGCGCCGTCACTGTTTCACAATTATTGCAAATTGTCGGGACAATTCACATAGACCATTCATAATGTTCTAAGTGTAAATAACGTCTTTTAATTCTAATTCATCAAAAATATGAAATACAAGACACTAAAGTATCAAAAACAAAATTTTAATAAATATTAAAATAACAACGTTTCAAAAATTTAAAAATGAATAACAACCAGTAGTAATATTAAACAAAAGTTCGCTATTTTGCTTATATTTAACATTCTCTCAATTTAAATAATTAAAATGTATCATATAAATGTAATAGAAATGTATTATATAAATATATATACGCACATATAAATTTTATAGTTTCAATAACAGTTGTTCATTAAGTTCTTTAACTGCAATTTAACAGTACTCATAAAATATTACAAAAGTGCAAAAAAAAATGTCGGCCTTAATATATTTTTAGAACGTATTAGTTTCCACCAACTACCCTTATTGAGTTTATTTTGAATTAAATGTACATGAAAATTTTAATTCCATATGCAAAAAGCAACCGACTATTTGTTGATTTTCTGCTTTTAGACTATGATGCATTTTTTAAAAATGTAAAAGCAGATACCATTGGATATTTTTGCATATTATAAATAAAATATTGTATCAAGAATTTATAAATTTTATAGCACATATTACGATGCTGAAATTCTCTGTTACATACAAAATTTTTGGCTTATGACTTTACTCCAGCAATACAATTTTGTCACCTGCTAATGCCCCCTCTCTAAAGAGTCGAAAGGAACGACGCCAGCATCACGAACGACGGGCTCCACCCCTCAGCAATAAATATACCAGAGAAATGTTTTATTTATCATTCTATGAAATTTTAGGATTAAAAATAGACGTAGAATTTTCAATTCACATATCCGCGGTCATCCCAAAAACTATATAATCTCAACCAAATATTAAATCTTAAAATTTAACTATATCAGGTTACTTTCTTTTGATTATATCTTACGAGAATAATCGAAAATGCCCGAACACGATCTTCTTATTATTTTTCAGCACCCACCAGATTTGAAATTTTCACATCCATGAAATTTAATTGTCTTCAGTCTTTCGAACACATTTGTAGCGTTTCAGAAGGTACGTTCGAAATTTATTCAAGTCTTAAATGGAATGATGTTTTGATCATTCAGTTTGTGACATTTGTGATGAAATAGGTATAAAAAAAGTGAAAGTAACCCATTTAACTTTGTGAGAATTACTGTGTTACTAACTAACTAAACTATTTATTCTTTAGAAAATTACAAGAAATTGATAAATTTATTAAAATTAAACGTTAGCTGTTGTGTGAATTAGACTTAACACTTTAAACATTTCAAATCTAATAAATTACATTATTAAATCGAAAATATTTTTTTATTATTTTTATATAAATGAAAAATAATACAGTGAAATGATTTGCCCATTTTATAAATAAACTAAGAAGTATCCTTTACTTTAAACGAATTTCTTCCTCCTTTCGATCGATTATACATCAGGTTTGAAACTGGAAACAGAGTGTAAAATTCATAATTATAATATACGTCTAATTTTTAGATCTAAATTTATTTTATTAATAGATATGGGATTTTGTATAATGTTAGACATTGCAGTTTGTCAGTTGCTCACTTTATTTATAGAATAATCTGAAGTAATAAACTTTAAAGATTCAAGTCATTTATTTAAATATACATTCAATTATGCATACTACCTAAATAAATTTGTACAAGAAAATGTATATTCTTTAATATCGCAAAACATTCAAAATCCCTTAATCATTTTTAATCATTTTAATCATACTTATACAGATCAATTATCTTTTTATTTAATTAGTTATTTTTTTTGATTTTCATCGTAAAAAGTACTTGGATAATGTTGATCGGATTACTTGTCTGTTCCAAACTACTCTCAAAATTGTTTCATAAACAAACCAAAAACCTCATATCGACATATCGAGCATTTTTACACAATAGTCTTGTTTGGTATGTTTTCTTATTTCTATATGTTAAAAATAACAGGTGCTACTGATTCACAAGACTTTTCTTTGGCATGTTAACCTAGAAAGTGATTTTCAATTAAAAATTTAAGTTAGCATTGCTGTTTCCTGCACTTTTGTCCAATCTTAAATTTAACTTTCCAGTCTTGACTATGTTTATTTATAATATCAAGGTAATTATTTTGTCTGGGTATGTCTAATAACTTGAATCGTGTGTCCCTAAATTCTGAAAACATTTGAAAGATCGGAGCAAAATAGTAATAATAAAATTTCAATATATAATCGTAAAATTTTTGTTGATCATAAAAAGTCACGACTGTTCTGTTTACTGCTGTATACAATAAACAACAATCCAGAGTTTCGTAAATCTGGGTTAGGTATTCATTTTAGATTTCAAATTTGACACTAAATTAATAGTGATTTTAGAATTACAACTAGTTATAGGACACACATTTTACCATAGGCACAATTATTTTCACTATTAGTAGCTCTTCTTCTCTTATCAAGAATCAATATTTAGCATATGGTATTGTAAAAAAAGAAAAAAATAAACAAATAATAGATTCAGTTATATAATAAATGCAGAATATCCAGTTTTGTCAGGCACTTTATGCTCTTTCCAAATAACGAAATTAAATGGTAATGGAGGACCTCAATGAAGAATATACAGGTGTCTATAGCTCGCAAATCCTTACACCTAACAAATTGTTTATAAAATGAGAGGATTGGAGGCGGCACAGAATTAATTATCATCTCTGACCACTCTATATTATGCGCACCAATATTTTTAAATTATCCAACAGATACTAAAAACATCTTTTAAATAATTTAATCACGGCTCACTAAAAATGTATCCTGTACACTTACTGTTAAGACAAATAAATAATATAATATTGGTTTACTGGAACGTGACAAATAGATCATTAAAAATTAATCCAATTTAAAAAAATATATATACCTATATGTTTGGATGAAAACAGCAAAATTCAATCAATTTTGATTGAATTGAACACGGTTAATCGATAATCTTCAATTGAAGAGCACAGGGGAAAAGGGGGGAATGTCACTTTTACATGTTTGTTCAGAATAAGCTTTTTAATTAAACTTTGCAACTGTGTACATATTTGTTATTTAAATATATAAATTTTCTAATTTCAAAATTACATTTAAAAATCTATTATTAAAACAGTCATGAATGTTTGTTCGCAAAATATTTTATTTTAGTAAAAAAAAATATGTATGTGGAATTAGTAACATACTTACAAAATACAACTGTAAAGGGTGGAATGTCGCAAAAAAAGGTAATAACATACAACTGAAAAATGGGGAATGTCCAAAGAAATGTAGCTCAATAGTTACAAAACATAAGAATATTCTTACAAATAATTTGCTATATACCTAATCAAAGTCATGATGTTGGTTAGAAAAGGGCAATTGGGTATAATAATCTTGTGCTGCAGATGAACAAAAGCGTTTAAGCTTCTGTAAGTTTATACAGGGTGTCCACCTAGTGCGCGTAAGTCCAATATCTGGGTTAATAAAAGAGATAACTTAATTTTTTTTTCTACAGGGTTGTCTAATATCCCGAGCTGCACAAAATGAAAATATATTTACATATTCAGGGTGTTCAGTTTTTCCTGGACAGGTACCAACTTCGTTTTTCTAAATGGAAATATATATTTTTTATTGCTTTTTCGAACTAAACCCTTGATTTTAGTAGGACTTTCATCAGCCTTCCCTATACCTAACTTAAACTGTTTTTGAAATATTGACGGGTGAATATTGACATTTTTGCAACTTTGACACCCTGTAAAATCTAAACGGTTTGAGATCAAGCAAAACGGTTTGCACATTCCTATCTTAACTTTTCATAAGCTATCGTTTGGTACTAATTTCAAATTTATACAGGAATAAAAAATTTTCAAAATTTTCAGAAAATTTTAAATTTTTGGATAATTCTGAAATTAGTACCAAACGATAGCTTATGAAAAGTTAAGATAGGAATGTGCAAACCGTTTTGCTTGATCTCAAACCGTTTAGATTTTACAGGGTGTCAAAGTTGCAAAAATGTCAATATTCACCCGTCAATATTTCAAAAACAGTTTAAGTTAGGTATAGGGAAGGCTGATGAAAGTCCTACTTAAATCAAGGGTTTAGTTCGAAAAAGCAATAAAAAATATATATTTCCATTTAGAAAAACGAAGTTGGTACCTGTCCAGGAAAAACTGAACACCCTGAATATGTAAATATATTTTCATTTTGTGCAGCTCGGGATATTAGACAACCCTGTAGAAAAAAAATTAAGTTATCTCTTTTATTAACCCAGATATTGGACATACGCGCACTAGGTGGACACCCTGTATATTTTTCTTCAGATATTGGTAGAAGATCTAAAAGACAGCACTTAGTAATAAAAATAGTATGATCATTTAGGTATATATATAATATATTCATCCCATATGGACATTCCTCATTTTTCCCTTGGAGGATATGGACATTCCCCGTTTTTTCAAAGTATATATATATTTGAACGCATTTTTTTTGTGACTATGCTACGTTTTTACGCAGGAGACTTACTGAATATCAAGTTTGAACTATTCTCTAACAGATGCCACCACTAACTCAATTTGGACTAATTTGTGACATTCCCCCTTTTTCCCCTGTGCTCTTCAATTATTGTACTTTGTTTGATCGCTGACACGCCAAGAAAAATGATTCTGTTAGTAATATCTAAAAATTGGAATAGAGCCAGACAACTTAAAGGCTTAGTATATAATTAATACATTTTGATATATGTACACTATGTTTGAAACGGCGACAGTAGCTCAGTCGGTCAAATTGCAATATACGATCCTGTAACTGACCGGTAAATTATTGTTGCGCAGGTTTACATTATGGAAGAGCGTGTTACTGCGTTTTATTCTTTACTTCCACAAAAAATTTCAGCTCATTGGGAAGTGGCGTGCAACCTGAACTCTTGGGACCCCTTTTCTAAAAAACATGTTACGCCACTGATTAACATTGTTATGATAATAATAATAATAACAATAATAATAATAATATGATATTTCGATGTCCCACACATTTCTCTGCAAAAAAGCATACTTATATATTTTTCACAAAACACCGTTACGGAGTAAATCGATATTTTATGAAACCAAGTCATGTCCTATTCTAAGTTAAGCCTCCTAATGAGAACCTAAGGAGGTTTCAATTGCCACAGAAAAATACAGGTATTTGCATTTAAAAAATATATACCTTTCCGCACTGCACTTTTTTAAACACCCTGTACATGTGTCACTAATTTTAAAATGTGCCTCCCTCAACCTCATTGACGTTCCCCCAATCAAATTTTTTGCCCGGATTATGATTAAGCCATAGCAGAAGAGGGGAGTACTAAATGGACACACTGTATAGCAAAAGTTCCATTATTTTTAATGGGTCTACATATTCCCGAATTTTTCCGGCATAAAACTGGGACACCCTGTATATATTTAGGTATTGCAGCCATGATCCATTTAAATATCTTTGAAAGTACCAATGTGAACTTTCTTATTTTAAATGTAACAGCCTGTACATTTTTCTTTATTTTTAGATTCTACATACAATTTTAGGGTTATTTTGTATAATAAACTTTATTTCTAAAATTTATAGCTTTTGAGATGTACATTTTTTTAACGAGAATTTATCAAATTTTTCTGTGACTAACTTGTACACCAAACTAAAATTGTTTTACTGAGGGTGTTATAAGGAAACCACTTAGGCAATTATCGAACAGTTCTTTACACAAACAACAAAACCTTTAACGGATACAATACAGGATTAATACAAGAGCAATGAAAATTTCAAACTTACAAATACAAATATACTGACAGTGTAACGTCACTGGCGCTAATGTTGGTAAGCATACACCTGCTTGCTGTTCCATACCTGTTTGCAAATACCTGTTTTCTGTTCCATACCTGTTTGCAAATACAATGTTTTCTGTTCAGTGCCTGTTTACAAATACCTGTTTCCCCTTCCATACCTGCTTGCAAACACCTATTTTCTGTTCCATACCTGTTTGCAAATTTACAAATACCTGTTTTCTGTTCCATACCTGTTTGCAAATACCTGTTTTCTGTTCAGTACCTGTTTGCAAATACCTACCTGTTTCTGTTCCATACCTGTTTTCTAGTTAGTATCTGTTTACAAATACCTGTTTTCTGTTCCATACCTGTTTGCAAATACCTGTTTTCTGTTCAGTACCTGTTTGCAAATACCTACCTGTTTTCTGTTCCATACCTGTTTTCTAGTTAGTATCTGTTTACAAATACCTGTTTTCTGTTCCATACCTGTTTGCAAATACCTGTTTTCTGTTCAGTACCTGTTTGCAAATACCAACCTGTTTTTTGTTCCATACCTGTTTGCAAATACCTGTTTGCAAATACCTGTTTTGTGTACCATACCTGAATGCTTACGGACATTGGCGCCAGTGACGTCACACTATCTGTCTCAATCGTCCTAATACCTACTTCTATCGAACTGTTTTGTACGATTTATTGATGGTTTTATTTGTGTGACTTCATTTAACTAAATATGGCTCGTTTGGCTAACGCGAATATTATCCGTGTTTATTAATCCTTTATGGAGATACGATAAAGTCGTAGCCAAGATGTAAACCCTTACTGTAAGGTATCCTGATAATGATAAATTCAAGCCATCGCAATATACGTGGAAGATGCTCAAAAATTTGGATCTGAAAAATATACAGAAACAGTTAAAACTATTAAACAACGAAGAAAACAAAGTTATGCTCCTTTTTGACCACATCCACATGCATTATTGAGACAAGCTGAAAGAGGCATCGGTTTTACTATTGGCTTTATATATTTTTGACGGACAGTTACATATAAAAAACATAAAACTTACACTTCTTACTGACAGATGGTCTGTTACCATAGAAGTTAGGTTATAAAACAATTCTAGCCTTATTCTCGTACTAAAATTATCCTCTCCTTATTTTAAATTCGGGGACGTTCGATTTACAATAAAGAATCTACTTCCCGTACAGTTGGAAAACACAACTATCAAAATTTACATGCCCTGACTACGACTACCCTCTATTTACTACACATAAAGTTTCATAAAAATTATAGTAGTTTCCGAGAAATTGCACGATGTGTAAATTTCCAGCTCGACACATAAATGCTCGATGCATGATAAAACCCGGGAAAGTTCTGTAGCTTCCGATTTAGCCTGAAGCGTCTTGAAATTTTCATTTTTAAATCCTCTATAAACTAAGGAAATATGTTCTTAAAAGTGCCATGGCATTACAGAATATCACTTTGCGTTCGTTTTTAGATGCATTACTTATATTATACAGAAATTGCATATTCGAAAACTATTCTGAACCGAAGACCAAACCGGATTATTTTGCAATCTACCTTGTATACTTTTATATTATAGATAAAAGAAGGATATAAGTAATTAATTACTTCTGAAATAACCATACTGCTATTTAAGATTGAATATAGCGCGTACAAAGTACGAAATCAGTAAATGGTAAATGTATATAATTCAGTGGCGCATCGGGGTGGCAAGGGGGCATGCCCCCCCCCCCCAAGATCAAATTTGGTTTTAGTTCTTTTAATTTTATTTAATTGTTTCTGTGATTAATTGTGATATTATTTTTATGTATGAGATCTTTTAGTTTTGTTTCTATTTTAGAAAATATTGTATTGTTTCTTTTATATTTATTTTTGATTGGTATAAAATGTATTTGTTAAGTTGTTAAGTTAAGTTGTGTTTTGACAAGCACTTAAACACAGACACACATACATGATTCTTTCTCTTTCATATGAATCCCTAATTATCTGAAGCATGGCCCCCCAAGATCCTGAGTGTGCCACTGATATAATTACTAGTATAAGTATATAACTAAGAATAGTTGAAATTAAGGGTAATATTCCTATATCGCCAATAATACTCCAACTACATGTAAATGTATATACTTCCTAATTTTTATATTTCTATTTTAAGACATACGTTAATTTAATACTCCGGTACTGATTGACAACAGCAACTATCTATTATATAAGTTTTCTAAGTATCTCTGACATGTCTATTAAAAAAAAAATATATGATCGAACAGAAAAATTCCCTAATCTATAAATAAATTTCAATAGTGCGGAGACATATCTGTAACATAAATTCTTTTTCAGTGACTACACTGTATCATTAAAATCATGTGCCAAAGAAAACATAGTTAGGACTGATTAATTTTATTCGCAAATACAAATTCAAATGAAATAAATTTGCATTAATATTATATCACTAGGGGTTCAGATCTTGTCACCCACTGTTGAAGATATTAAACCATTGAAAGTTGCTTATAAAATGTTAAACAAAAATGAATAAAAAACTATCTAATTAGTTTTTGGAATAAAATTGAGCCAATACAACACCCACTGGACATTAAAGAATAATGTATTGAAGGAGGTACTGAATTGACATTATTGAAGTATTTATTCTATGGTATTTTATTTCTATTATTATGAACGTTGTTCTTTTTTATACATTTATTACATTATATTACATTTATACATTTGCTGACGAGTTATGCAGGAATATTCAACAGTATTATTGAACAGGAGCTCCTTCTATATATGTTTCTTCTGTAACTCATCAAACCGTAAATTTCAGCACGTATTATTACCATTTTTTCTAATAAATTTAAGTTTGGCTAGCCTTCCGTGAGGACTTTAACTCCCTCAGCTCACCCGTTGGTTACGCTACTGGTTGTGCGTAAAAATATATAATTATTTAAAGTTACCGGCCTGTGAATTACGGTAATCCTATATCGATCCCATTCATTATCAATTATCATTCTACAAGGTGTTTCCGATATGAGTATTCAAAATTTCAGAGCAGGTAGAGCAAACTGAAATATTACGAAAACCTCTATACAGTTTTCTTCTAACGTACCTCGTAAGGTAGCTAGAACCCCTTAAAGGGGTTATCCCGAAAATGATTTTTATGAAATAACTTCAAAGCGTTGTTAAACGATGTTAAACAAACAAAATTACGAAATTTTGCCCGGATGCTATACTTTTTATGCTTAACAATGGGTAATAGAAAATATTTTAAAAAATTTGATCGGGGATGTGAGAAAATGGAATGGTCGAGGGTAAACTTGGCATTATCTTAGGCTCAAATATAATCTGAAACATTACGGTCCCTTTAAAATACCTAGACCAAAAAAAATCATAAGGCAAACGCTGAAAATTATACAATAAATGTGTAAGGAGTCGTAACAGCAAATCCAGAAATATCTACAAATTCTATTGTAGAATCAGTGAGAGTCTCGAAAAAGCAGAGCCTAAAAATTTTAAATGTTTTAAATTCCGAAAAATTCATCATATCCATCCAGGCGACAGTCAGAGAGACGCCTTAATTTCTGTAGATGGTACCTAGACAAATGTGAAGAGGATGAGAATTTTCCGCCAGAATCACCAGTGATGGTATATTCAATCTCCACAACAGCCATATGCGGGCAGACGAAAATCCCCATGAGACTATTGAAGTGAGACGTCAAGGCCGATTAATTATACCCCATATTTATCAGGAAACATTAAATGCGGAAATGTATATGCACATTTTACACCAACAATTAACAGTATTCTTAGATAATCTACCACTTGCAGATTTGAGAACCATATGGTTCCAACCAGACGGTGCGCCGTCACATAGGTACTGCTCGAGTTTCTTTTAATTATCTAAACGAAACTTTTTCAAACAAGTGGATAGGAACTCATGGTCCTATATTGTGGCCAGCACGCTCGCCGGATTTGTCTCCTGCCGCTTTTTGATTTGGGGATTTATAAAAAATATAATATATCACATGCCGCGAAACTGTGGAGGAATTAAGAAACAACATAGAAGTTGCATATCAGAGATTAAATCATAAGCCCCTGTATATTTTAGTAGTAGAAGTATAATAGATAGTGTAAAAAAAAAGACGTAGACTTTGTGTGAACTTCAAAGGAGAACAGTTTGAACCGTATCTACAGTTAACCTTTTCTGTTATATAAATTTTGTAATAAGTATTTGTAAATTTGTTAGTTTCATTGTTGTTACTTATTGTGTATTGTTTTGCGTTTCCTTAATGTTAGATGTTATTATATCGTATATATTACTAGATGCTGTTATATTACACCGATTTACTTGTCCATATCGTAAATAAAAAAATGCGGTAAATTATTACATTTTATACCATACCATATAAATAACCATATCAAACTATATATTTTTGAAAAGCTGACAAAATAAGCTTTCCAACACGGCCTAAGCCAACTATGTTTCCATTTAAAAAATCATAAGTTTGGTTCGTAGTTCAGTAATCACTCGGTATATAAAAAAAGCAATATCACCGTTGAATTATGCGATCAAACGTCGACAAAACTTTCCTTTACATTTTTTCTGTATCTCTTCAAATAAGCGAGATACAGAGCCCACTCAAAGTTACAAAAAAAATAACCAATGGCTTATAACTCGACTAAATAAATCGACTTTTCTGTTTTGACAATTGAATTTGTCTCTAATAATTTGCCAACGTTCGTGCTATCCATTTTTTTTGTCACTCATAGCACCCGAGATACCCCCGAATCCCATCGAAAATGCTTGGTTTACCTTCTAGTTTTTAGAATTGTATCATAAAACACAAACGTTTAAGTATGTCTTGGGCATTTTTTCTTCAAAATATCATTGTGTTACAAGTACAATAAAATAACACAAATTTAACGATTTGTAATAAAAATTGAAAACATTAAGGGCGCGTTTGCACCCCCTCGTCGATGAACCAGTCACAAGATGAGTTAAACGTAGGTATTCAGTGTGAACTTAGGCAAACGAAACATTGATGTCGCACTAAAAATACAATCTAAAACCATACTGGTCCACTGCAATTTAGGGATTTTTTATGTTGTTGCACGTCACTCATTTAGTATCCTTACATGAAACAATCTGTGTGTCCCATTGTTAAAGTTATAATTAATTATAAAGAATAGTTTCCAATACGTTTTTACTGTCCTTCAAATAGTTAAGTTCTGTCGTCTACGGTAACGCATTAAACACAAAATATACCTAAATAATTTAGTTACTTTTTGACAGCAGTGTTATCTAGCAGTAACTTTAACTTTTATGTAATTATGTCCAAAACAAGAAACCTTTGTTATTATTTGACTTCTTGGCGTTGTTTACGAACAATTCACATAGAACTCAATTTTTTTTTAGTAATGTAATTTAAACAATTTTCTTCTGAAGGGACATAGTTCTTAAGTAAATTTTCATTGAATTTACTTACTTGAATCGTACGAAGGGTAAATTTTTTTACGTAGAAATCCTCATATTTTCGTTTTAAAAATCATAAAAAATACGTACAAAAAAATTAAACAAATTTACCTTTGACCACGTTATTTCTCACAACCCCGATCCAAATTTTCAAATATTTTCTATTACATATTGCTAAGCATAAAAATATAGTATCCGGTCATAATTTCATAACACTGTATTTCATCGTCTTGAAGTTATTTCATAAAAACCGTCATCACAACCACCCCATTAAGGGGTTGTAGCTACCTTTAACAAAGGCATTTTAAACGAAAACTGTATAGGAGTTTTCGTCATATTTTAACCTGCTCTGAAATTTTTAATATTCATATCGGAAACACTTGTAAGACGTAGCGCAAGAGAACCAGTATTGAAATTAATCCCAACTTATTTGATTAAAAAGACCAGGCTTCTTTATTTACCATACTTTACTACTACCAGAGACATATACATCTACATATAAATAGATGTCTCTGCTACTACATTGAATTTATAGAGATACTTATCAATCATCACTTAAATCAATAATTTAGATAATGATATAATCAAATATGTTACATACATGTTATATCATAAATTTAACAAATAATTTTTTTAAATTTTATTTTAGTTAAAGACTCTTCGAAGAGTCTTGATATTTTTTATAATATGAGTGAGTTAACAACTACAACTACTATGTAACTACAACAAACTGTTGGGAGGTATCTTACTCCCTTTTATAACGTTATGAAAGCTTTGGTGAAGCTTTCATAAAGTGACGGTGAAGTCGCATTTTGGTTTCTAGGAATGATTAAATAAGATAACTACCGGACATGCATGAATACAATTTATAGCACGTAGCTATATTACGTTACTTTGGAAATGTTGAGATAATAATATGAGAGCTATTGGATTTCATTCGAATAATAAGATAAAAACTTTAGTTGCGTAATATTATGTAAAGCTGAAGCTAAATATTATGTAAAGTCCACAAAGTAAATAGGTAATATTTTATATAACATACATATCTATAATAATAATAATATCTCTACGTCTCATTCTAATCACAAGGATTTACATTATTACAAATATACGTTACTGAACACAAATAAGTATAAACACTGACACAAAGAATAAATACATTGATAATTTTACCACAAATTTTTACCGTTAAGAAACGCGCGCGAAATAACCCAACATCACGCCACTGTTTCCCTACTACCTCGAGCGCAGTCGCTTGTTGGTTCCTGATTCGACCAATCAACGTCGTTGAAGCTCAGAGAAAAGAAAGCGTAAATGCAAGAATATGTATGTTAAATAAGGATGAACAGCTTGTCGTCAACTTTACGACTTTCGCAGTTGCCACGTATTCGGAAATTCGTTGATATTATTAAGTAAAACACAAATTAAACATTGTGTTTGCTTTAATAAAGTACAATAGGGATAAAGGACGTTAAAGACAAGTAAAAAAATGGGTAAATAAGGTAATTAATACGTTTCCTGTTTTAAATAAGAATACTTTAGAAATAAATGTGACAACATAGATCTACTCTTTTTCCGGTCATTGCACTTTGCTTAATTCTGGCTTTGACTTTTAGTAGAGATATTATTATTATTATTATTAATTCCAAATTCCTGAAATATTAAATAATGCCCCAAGCTTTTATTAGTACCTAATATGAATGACTTATAGCCGGACAATTCTCTCGTTCAGTTATGTTCGTTCTCCGCAGAACACTATGTGTTAAATAATTTTCTGTAAAAAAATTACAGTAGAGTAACATAACGTACGGGGTCACCCTTTTAGTTGGGAGGTCATTTGTAAGGCAGTTCTTATGGCGTCATGTTTCTGTCCACAAATTTTAAAAAACATGGAGACATGGTTGTGTTATGAAAGTCACAGGGTGTTCCATTTAAAATAAGCAGTTATAAGTGCCCAAGTCACACAAAAATGAAAATATTTGGGTGTTACAGAGAACCCCTGATTAGAAATATGTGCAAATTTTCAGATGTCTAGGATGAATGGTGGTCCCGATACAAAGTGACTTCCGAATTAAAACGGTGACCTGTACAGTATTTAAATAATAATTTATTCAATAAATAACCGTAAAAAGGTATTGTAAAGGTAAACATGATTGTTTTTCTCTTCGCTAATTCTCCACATAAAAATATTGAAGTGAATAACATATGTAGTTGTTATTACAATTTTTTTGCTTTAAAAGAAGTATTGAATAGGATAGTCAAAGATAAATCGTATATATATATATATGTATACTTTGAACTTGGTTTCTAAATGTCAAACATTTATATTCGACTGCAAATATACAATAGTGGTATCTAGTATGCATATTTCCAAGTATTTAAAATATGATGAAAAACAACTAACAGCAAGGAAGTCATAAAGTATAATTTAAAAGCGTGTTAAATTATTGCCAGTGCAACTATTTTATTTAAGTCTCATGCCTCGCTGACTAACCCAGGTTTTCTCTAATTAAATTTTATAAAGTGATATGTAAACAAAACTATAGTAGCCAATTCCAACTTCTAACCGCGAAAAAATATGTTTTGGTGGAACAAACAGTCTAGGAACAAAAATAAACACATCCACTATTTTATCCGAAATAATAATATACATTATATTTAACGCACAGATAAAAAACCATAAGGAAAACATGAGTTAAAAGTAATATTGTGTTTTAAATAATAAGCTAAAAATAAATTTTATATATGAAATGTTGAACTACTTTTACTTGACTTCAAAGCGCTTGACGCTAAATTTAACAGATTTAAATAACTGCATTTTATTTTAACTTTAAACTAATTATATTTACAAGAATTAATTATATCTAAAACTTATATTTATATAGTAATTAACCAATTATGCGACATATTATAAATTCGTGTTGCAAAATGAAATACCTACTTTATGTATGTTTAATCAAATGTTTAAACAATATTTGTAAATTTGTAAAATTTAATTTCTTGTGAAGATGGCTATAAATAAAGTGACAGCAGTATTCAGTAACAACAAACGATTAACCGCTGAACATGAAAAAGAAAAGAGGTAGGTATAAGAAAGTGTATCATAAATATGATGTAGAATTCTACATCAGAAATTCTACATCTATAAATTCTACATCATAGTATGCTGTAATATGCAGGTGTTCTATTTGAAAAAATCTACTTTTCTTGGCTTGAAGTTAATGAAACTTGATACTAAATTTTCAGCAACCTGTATAGATTTAAACAACTGTTAAGGTACAGCTAGAAAGCTGAGATATTCAACAACTTCCCATAGGAATAGCTTTGTTAAATATAATTTTTTTGGGGGAATATATAATTTAAGTAAAGGAATTTTACAAATATTTTTTAAACATTTGATTTTTTCAAAAACGGCTGAGAATTCGTATAGGGAAGTTTTATGAAAGTTCTCTTAAAATAACGTGTAAAATAAAAAAATGCAATAATATACGGGGTGTTCCATTTAAAATAAGAAAGTTAACTGCAACTTCCGTTATAACAGGAAGTAAAAAAACTGTAAGTATCGTGAGGTCGCCATTATTTGAGGAGATTATACTCAAAAATCTCTTTGTCCAAATTTTCACTCTTTAAATCTAAGTAGTCTATGGCATATTCTAATGGGTGGTCACAGTCAAACACCCTGTATATTTTGAACTAATTATGAGTGCTAAACTGCTAAATAAAATAATTACAAAACATTTAGCACCGTCAGAAAATAGTTTGATTTTCATTCACTTCATTCACGGAAGCAATTAATTTGATTTTTATAATCAACAGGTAAACAACCTTGTCTATTTGCCCTTTGGTGTAGCAATTTTAACCAATATCAAAAAACAAAAAAGAAACCGGAAGCAAAGAAGTGATACAGAAAAATACATAGAGAAAATTTGTCAAATGCGAGATTGAGCTAGAGATGTGTTAAATTGAATTGTATTTTAATTGAGAAAGCGAATTACAACGACATTATATGATTTTATATTACACGATTATATAGAAACACAAATATAACGCCTTATAAACCAGCGAATTATTAAGAGACAAGGGCGGATTTACGGGGGGGGGGGGGTTAATAGGATAATTGCCCCCCCATGAATTCAAATTTTACACTAGCAAAAACGTAATTAGTTAAAAAAAAAACATAAACGTATCTCACTTAAAGATATCTTATTAGACGCTTCTATTTACTACTTCATTTTGGTTCAAAGAAAAACGTACCTATCTAAATAAACAGGTAATTTGACAACATTTTTAAAAAAAAATGTGATTCGAGATACCCATGTTGAAAAGTTAAATCCGCCCTTGCTAAGAGAAATGATATATTGGTGATAGATATGCTGCTGTAACTTGTTTTACAACCAATAGATATTGATGTTTTACAACCAACATTTCCCTGATGCGATGCCACTCACAATGAAATATCATGAAATCTATATATCGAAGCATCTATCTTATTGTATAGGATGAGGGATTAAGGCCTGAGACTAAGGTCTCAGAGTCTTAGTAACACCACAAGTATAAAGATATATATCTTTATACTTGTGGGAACACTGAAGAGCGGACGTGCCGCCGGTCATCTTGCCATACAATCGGCTGCCGGCTTGCTGGTCCGCTATTCAGTGTGGCTGACCTCCCAGGATCATTTAAGATCTGCCGTCCACGGAAGTTAATACCTACAGCTTAAAAAAATCGTCCGACCCCCCTCGAGTTATTTTTAAATTGAAAATATAAAGTGGTATTTCATTATAGCTCGGATGCCTAAAGACTCCAGTTTGCCTGAGGCCTCAGATCCAATGGGTTGGTGGTTCAAATTCATCTGCAGCAGAGTAGATAACCTGCTCACTATAGTTGTGTGTCAGAAAAAAACATTAAATACAGGTCAGCAACGATACAAATTCAGGGAATACAAATTAAACACCTCCCAAAAAACTTAATATTTGCATCACATCAGAAATTAGATGACATCATTAGTGTTAAACTCATTTAACCTCGCATTTAACACCTACCTAACCTAAAAGATAATTTAAAAATAACAAAAAAAAAACGATTAAAAAATAGAGGAACAACTATAATTCATAATCTATCTATTTTAAATAATCAGGGTTTTTGCTTTCTTAAAACGACAATTGAAGTAAATCGACCGAAGGTGGCACTAATTGCGCGTTAAAAATGACAGCAATGAGCAATACTTTTCTCTTTACATCAAACTGTAAGTGACGAAATGGCCGAAAAATGTATTTTCTATGTAGGTACAATTTTAAAAGTAAAAATTACAGTAACAATACTAAAGAAAGTACTGTTTATAGTAGCTCCTGAAATTCCACCCTAGCTTGTCCCAAAATGAATCTCGCCAATAGAATGTTATAAAATTTAGACTTTTCAGACCTTTCATTCTCAATAACGTTTTTTCTCGAAAACAAAATAAAAATGTTATTAATAGGAGTTCAAGTTCAAGTTTACTTTATAACCGTGAAAACGCATGAATCAATTAAAAAATAACCGTTTAATATAGAATCAAATGTTTCACAATGTACGCCTTTATATCTAAGAAAATGATTTCTACTAATCGTAATAATACCCAGACAGTGTGCGAGACATTGCAGTATCGTGCGTCAGTGTGTTTACTATGCGCAGATTATATATACTCACTAAATTGGGTCCACTTGATAGCATACTTTTTTAACCGGCTCATAATAAAAACACTTAGCTTAGAACGCTAGAAATACTTTTCTAAATGTAGACAATGGCGAAATAATGTTAATCTAAAAGTTGTGTCAAGCTTTTAATAGTTTTCCCCTTCTATTATTTCTTAGGCTGCGGTTACAGTACAAGCATACAAGAAATGTACAAGCGTGTTCGCGTGAAGAGTATTTCGTGAGTTGTAAGAGTAAACGCCCTTATTCTGTATTTTATTCTTCTGGAAACAAATCCATATAATTAAATACTTGTTATTACAGCGATAACAGGAATTTAATAAGTCCCGCAATTCAGTGTAATGGATATTTTCCATTGGACTCTATTTTTTAAGAAAAAAAGGCGAATCTTGTTAATGATTGTCCTACATGGAAGTGGACATCAAGTAATCACGATTTACCAAATTTTGTTTGAAAATCTGGAGAAATTCGGATGACTAAAATCTCGTTTCCTGCATCTTTAGATCAGCGTTCAGGCGGGGGACGCAATACCAATTTCTGTGCCGCTTGTTTTTTACAGCACCATTTTCGAGATAATAAGTTTAAACCTTCTTCTAAAACGACTTCGGATGATTACTGTAATTGTTAAAGCGACAAGGCAAAACAAGGCGAACAACAGAAAAATATATGACTATTTTTCAAGGCACCGTTTGCGAAGAACAATTATATACAGTGGATCGGTTGCCAGTAGATTGCTAAAGGTGATATATAAGTATAAGTGATATATAAGTAATTAGATGGAAAATTAGAAACTTATCCCGGAAAATTTGACAATTTTGATTGTAATTATTTTCCTAATTTCAATTCAATGTATGTAGTTAGATTTCAAAATTGTTTACAGCCTCTAGCCAACCTTTATTAATCAAATGGCAGGTGTTTTGTTTCTGCTACACGCGTAATTTTTTAACGGTGCTTTCAAAATTTGTGTGTAAACCATAGACTTAATAAGAGGAGACCTCACGGTTCATTCATAAATAACCTTTTGTTTTGTATCAATCATTGGCAATGTGTATGACAAAGAATACCGAGAGAAAGAACGGCAAAATTCCGACTCCGTGCAACGTTGCAAAAGTTTTGGGAGAACTTGCTTCCGACGCCAAAGGCGTACTGTTTTTGGAAGGGCTGGGTATGATAATAAAACATCAAAAAAGGAATTTTAAGAAAATCAGTACTATACATTGCAACAGCAAAAACTTGTGAGATTAGAAATTAAATTAGTATCGGAGTTTTAATGTAGGGAATATGAATTGAAACTTGAACACTTAAAATTCTGAATTAAGTAAAGGTGGTACACCTACTACATTACAAAAACTTATATATACAGTAGTGTAAAAAAGTATTTTTCAGTTTTTCAAAGATACCCAAACTCTGTATACAGGGTTCAATTACATTTAAAAGTGAAATATAATTTAAAATAAGAAAGATGTACATGATGTTAGTTTTTAATTCAACTTTTTGTTTCAAGTTATTTGACTTACTGTTTTCAAAATAACTCTTTAAATGCCTGATAATGGTGATTTTCTCTTAGATTAGTATAAAGGATACCTTTAAAAATTACCTTGGTTACGCAACTGATTTTAATTTTTGTGTGCAAACGTTGCATGTTGGCTTCACACTTACCAAACATTATAGGTTTTTTAATTTGTTATGCAGCAAAGTGCTGAATGATGCCTTAGCTTCTTGCTTGGATTCTTGTTTTGATCGTATTTAAGTATGTGTGTAGGTAACTCCAAAAACTAACACATCAGCCATATTTTAAAAAATAACAAAAGCAATTCCATAATATAATATAGTATATATATATTATATTCCGTAAAATGATAAGGCAGCCAGCCAGCACGCCCCTGAAAATCCGTAAATATGGCGTGACAAATATAGCGACCGAATAACCAAACAAAACTTGGCAAAATTTACCTGTGGAAAGACAGTTTTGAATATAAAGAATTCATTTTTCCATACACTTGACACTGACGCACCATTTTCTGAAGAATAGTAATAAAATCCTTACGAAAAACACTGAAAAATTCACAAAAGCAAAATTCCGACTGCCAGCAACACCGCACAAAAGAAATACTATAAAATACTACGATTCACGTGCATCAATGGACATGCGGATTGGAGTAGGGAGCAATGATGCCTGTTCATTCCATTTTTGCGTTATGAAGTTAGTTTTTATTGCAACGTTTTTAACAAAATATGATTTATCTACTTAACTAGGAAACGGGAAAATATTTTTATGTAATATTTTAACCTTAACCCACAATCATGGTAGTTTAAATGTGAAAATATAAATTACACAATTGACAGTTTGGCAACAGTTTTTCGTACAATCATAAAGTAGACCTTGCAGTTGACCAGATAAAGAGTAAACAAGGGGATCTCTGATTGCTTTAAAATGTAAACAATTACATCTCCCTTGTCTTATAAATCTATGGTGTAAACCCATATAAAAATACCCTGCCCGCCCTTAAGAACGAACGAAGATGATAAGTAAAATAGTCGTGAAATAGTTTTTCGCTGGAAGTATACGTCCTACTCATTGTAGTTTGTGCGACATTGATATACAAACAAGAATATCGTTAGTTATAACGAAAGTTCACTGCGAGATCAAAATGTAGAACTTAACCATAAGCGCGATAAATCAAGGACATTATAGGATGAAGTAATCTTTGTCAAAATAATGAAAAAATATATTTAGGCGCTAAAACTTAAAATAAAATTACAATATTTAAATAACCCATGTGTCTTAAACCAAATTTTGAAAATTTTATTTAATTAAAACATATTTTACCCAAATGTGAGCTGCCTCAGATCGGATGTAAAATATTGGTAATTAAGTAGAAGACGAAAGACGCAAGGCATACTCCCCAGTCAAACTTATTATTATTAGTACCCGGCAGTAGAGATTAACCAAGCTATGTTTATTTAAGAAAGTTACACCTGTCGGCAATATATCTACAAGTTTTTCAGCATAGTGCTACTTTTAGCCTTTATATTTCAGATATAACAATGTTTAGTTCTTGATAAAAACAAGAGCAATCGGGAAGTTTCGTTACTGGAAATGAAATCTACAGCCCAATGAACCGTAAAAGCAAAATCAAAATACATATTCAGTTTTAGAATATTATAATAATCATTTTAGTTTATTACTCTCTAGTAATGTCTTTCTCAGTATCTGTTTATAGTAGTTCTTATGGTAATATTCATATGTATTCGATTTGATTTGATATAATTTTTCTTATTAAATCGTTCGGATCTGATTCGGCCTGGCGACGTTATAATCAGGGTAATAAAACATTTGCATAACGTTTTGTAATTTATATATTTCAAAACTCGATGAAAGCTCGACTCCTCGACAAACGAACCGTGACATCAAAAATATGAAACGTCATTGAACAAGATCGTAACAAATTACTATTCGTATTAGCCCTGTTCCTGCAGGAATCACAAACTAGTCAGATCCAATCGAATCATTCCAAACCAGTCAACAAATTGTTTTCAACCAATCGCAATCTTTCGGACTAGTTGCCGATTTCTGCAGGAACAGGTCTATTATCATTACTACCCATTCTTGAAATAAATAAAAATCAATTTCTAATTTAGGTTTTAATATATATTTCGTTAATCTGTCAAGTTAGCTCCAAACTTTGAATAAATAATGTGAATCTCCTGTATATAATTAGTATATAACATTTATGAAGTTTGAATCATCTTAGAAAAGAAAGAGAAAAGAAGAGAAAATTCATCGTAATTTCTTTTGGGATTACACTACCTGTAAGATAATAAAAACCAGAAATCAGAGTTTTCAATTGCCTTATTACTACACTCTGAATCTATATTTTGAATTACATCTGGTTTCCTGTTTTTATTATGTGACACGTGGTGTAATCCCATAAGGACAAGCCCATGAGAAAATTGTTACCTACATATAAAAATAAAAATTTCCTGCAGAATGCCCCGAATCAAGTGATATTCTTTTATATTCTTCCAAAATTTTTGAAATGCAGCAATGATAAGCGCGATGTATTTTTAGATACATAAATAGCTCGTTTCTCTATACGAATACTATGATATAGAGGTTGAGCAATTTGACTCTGGCAGTAAAAAACATATGTGAACATCTCCTGAATTGTTTAGGTGTTACATATATTCAGAGAAGAATAATGATACTATGTCAATTTACGTCAAACGCATCCTGTTACGTTACATTCTTTTGGAAGAATAATAAACTAGCACTGTATTTTTCTTCCAGAGCCACCTCGTATAACATGAGATTTCAATATAATTTCATTTCATTTATTAATCCAGTGATCAATATACATGATATGGGACAGGTCAAGACTGATACATGCTAAATAATTATTACATAAAACTAGGATAGTAAAATCTATTATTGGTATAAATGATGACTAAAAGCTAGTCGGTATACATAGATATATGAAAATTAAGTACAGACCATAGAAATGATAAAAAATATAAAATGCTTTTATGATCGAGATTGAAAATGGGCATCCTATGGAGAATACGTAACTCTAGTAACTTTGGTTTTCTGTATTGGTAGATATGGTCGCACTAGCAGCTTGCGTCGCATTAGCCGCCGGGCGGGAAATTCGAAAATCAAGTCTTTTACTCGTGGCCTGGATTATTTTTAACTACTTTGAATTTTTGTTATAATATTAACCCATTCGCATTTCTTAGCTAGTAACATGATAAATAAATACTAAATGGCAGGTCATTTTGCTTAAGTATAACTAATGTTATTTACTAAACTGGAGTGCTAATTCGACCTGACTAGTACACCTAAATAAAATGTGTCCACACCAGTGAAATGTTGAAGTACCCGACCATTTGATTAAATTACTGAAGCTAAGCCGTCTTATAAATTAAATAAGTTACGAATAACTCTAATAATCTGCGACAAAAATTAAAAGCGTGAAGAAAACTTTTAACTTTGCGGCTCAATTTTTAGGGTTAATATACCTAAGTATAAGTATTACTTATATTTCATACGGGAACAAGTCGCACGCTTTGAACCACTGACCAAAAATCAAATTTGTATTTGAACTGGTGAATAATAAATCATTTTATTAGAAATAAATAATTACCACTCATAAAATAAAAGCCAATTAAATGATCAAATGCTGTGATAATCGTTAATGCCGTTTACATTCCCTTCATTACTTCAAATAATGATCATATAACATAACATCCGAAAAAATATTTATATAATGTAGCCCAATATTTTACGACTAATTTTATTGGTCATTTCATTACATTATGCTTCTACGTTCAAAAATATTAAGAAGTATTGGAACTATTTGCAGCTCTACCAGATGTTATAGATATAAATATTAATTTCTATAACTATTTTAGATTTCCAGTAAATATATAACATTTCGTTGTTCAACTTTTAAAATAGTTCATTATTGTTATTTAGTTACTTCAGTTTTACATAATCGCCTAATGGCCCATGAACCTCCCACAATTACGCAGTTATTTTCAGTAACAATTTGTTCATTTTGATCAAAATCGCTTAAAACTAAACGCCCAATTATATAAGAGTGAGTTTTATGTGTATGGAACGCCTCAATTATCTCGGAAACGGCTTGCCCGATTTTTATGAATTTTGGTTTATAAGGGTTTTGTAATATGGCCGATATTATTGTGGCATTTACATTGTTGTCAGATCTTTCGTTTTTCCGGAAATATACTGAAATTTGTTATTTCAAATGGATCGCCCTATATATTTTTTTGTTTTTGAAATCTCTAAGAAATTTAGAATATTTTTCATGTAATGTTCCCTATACCTAATTGCCATAATTTCGGAGTTACAGCTACATTTGCAATATCTCCGCCGAAGTTAAAATATTACATCAGGGCGGCTATGTCTGCGACAAAAACAATTTTGACGTTTTAATAAACTATTATTGTTGGTGTTTATTGAAAGTTACAATGGACCGTTTATCTGAGAAAGAACGAATTGAGATTTTAATGATATTAGGATATGGTGATGTGCATAGAAGTCAACAGGAAACGTGTAATATCTTTAATAATTTATATCCTAATAGAAATCCCATAACAAGATCTACTGTGAGTAAGTTGTTAAAAAAGTTTAACCAAACTGGAGCCATAAAAGATTTACCGAAATCAGGGCGTATAAAAACTGCAACAACTGAAGACAAATCTTTAGATGTTTGTGTTATGTTAGAAGAAGATCCACACTTGAGTACTAGACAAATATCCAGGGAAGTTGATATTTCTCAAACATCCATAATGAAAATTTTACATGCCAATAAATTCCATCCTTACAAAGTAAGATTGGTTCAAGAGTTGTCAGATGATGATTTCGATAGACGTGAAGAGTTTGCCGACACAATGATGGAAAAATGTTACGATCAAAATAATCCAAATTTTTTAAATAATGTTATGTTTTCCGATGAGGCCACTTTTTGTATTGATGGAAACGTAAATCGGCATAATTGCAGATACTGGTCACGTAACAATCCTCGTTGGATGAGAGAATCCCACACCCAATTTCCACAAAAGATTAATGTATGGGCTGGAATAATAGGCGACAAAATAATTGGTCCTTTTTTCATTGAAGGAAACTTAAATGGTCCGGCGTATTTAAATTTATTACAGAATAATATTATACCTGAGTTGGCTCGGTTATTTCCAAATCTAAGTAAGTATTCTCAATTGCCTGTTAATTTAGAAATTTTATTATTTGAAACTTTCAGACAATAACAATGTCCCAAATAACAATATTTGGGTGCAACAAGATGGAGCTCCACCTCACTATGCGCGTGACGTGAGGCAATACCTAAACGATGTGTTTCCCAGAAGATGGATTGGAAGGCGTGGTTTTATCGAATGGCCCCCGCGATCACCCGACATGAATGCTTTAGACTATTTCCTGTGGGGTCACTTAAAAAATATTGTTTATAAAACCAAACCTGCCAATATTCAGGAATTAAAAGATAGGATTACCACAGAGATAAGAAGAATTGAGCAGTCAGGAATGTTACAAAATGTACTGCAAAGTTTTAAACATCGCATGGCTTCTTGTATGGAAGTAAACGGACAACATTTTGAGCATCAGCTGTAACCGCCTTTACTTTATGTTTTCAAAAGATCCTATGGGATTTCTATTAGGATATAAATTATTAAAGATATTATACGTTTCCTGTTGACTTCTACGCACATCACCATATCCTAATATCATTAAAATCTCAATTCGTTCTTTCTCAGATAAACGGTCCATTGTAACTTTCAATAAACACCAACAATAATAGTTTATTAAAACGTCAAAATTGTTTTTGTCGCAGACATAGCCGCCCTGATGTAATATTTTAACTTCGGCGGAGATATTGCAAATGTAGCTGTAACTCCGAAATTATGGCAATTAGGTATAGGAAACATTACATGAAAAATATTCTAAATTTCTTAGAGATTTCAAAAACAAAAAAATATATAGGGTGATCCATTTGAAATAACAAATTTCAGTATATTTCCGGAAAAACGAAAGATCTGACAACAATGTAAATGCCACAATAATATCGGCCATATTACAAAACCCTTATAAACCAAAATTCATAAAAATCGGGCAAGCCGTTTCCGAGATAATTGAGGCGTTCCATACATAAAACTCACTCTGTATATACAGGGTGTCCCAGTTTTATGGTGAACAAATTCGGGATCATGTAGGTCCAGTAAAAATAATGGGACTGTGTTATATAAACTTATAATATCCAAATCTGTACCGCTTCTGAGATAGAGGGTGTTGAAGTTGGAAAAAAAATTTTTTTTAATTTATATCTGACATGAATAAACCAATTGTTTTCAAATTTTATTTGCTAGATGCTACTATGAATCTTTACTTCCAAATTTTAGCTTGATGGGAATAACCAGTGACGTGCAACTTGCCCTCTTGGGACCCCTGAAAAATATATGTTACGCCACTGATTAATGTTTAAAACAATACGATATTTCGATGTCCCACTCATTTCTCTACAAAAAAGTATACTTACATTTTTCCCACAAAACACACCGTTACGAGGTAAATCGATATTTTATGAAACCATGTCATGTCCCTTCATAACAAAAACTAAAATTATATCGATGTAATTTTATTAGATATAGAGATACAAATAAAAAAAGAATTTTTGTTCAACTTCACTGCCTAGTGAATTTGATTGAGTCGTATATGTCGATAATATTCAATCAAAAGTTGCCAGCGCAAAAGCTCGTTTACAAAAAAGTTTTAAATACCATCATATACCATTTCAAAATAAACGATACAGTCAATATCTTACAATGTGTAATATTTAACAGAATATAACCAAATATCATTCATATACGAGTATAATTTTGGATACAAACAACATTAAACATAGACAGGGAATTCTTTAAAAGTAAACAAATTATAATAGCACGTCTAAAATTAGCGAATATTTTTCTTGTATCTTCAACCCAAACACTGTAACTTCGCTATTAATAGGTATCACATTGAGATTACTAAAGTCATTTGGAGATCTGGTATATCATTATCTATTTTGATGTTAAGAGCGTATGTAAATACTTAAAGATTTCATTTTCTATAGGAATAAATATTCTCAAAATTCCAAATAAATAATAATTATATCTATGCCCCTCATTTCTCATTCTAATCACAAGGATTAGCCCGAAAGTCTGAGGCGGCATATTATTATTTAATGGCCCGCAATTGCGCCTCAGGAATAACTTATTGTTGGTAAGCAATAACAACCATTCGGTGCTGGAATGAGGGAAACCTGGAAAACCTCGTTAGGTAGGGGGATAGTCAAACATCAAAGCTAACATTCTTCCCATCGTAGGACGAACGCCAGGATGGTTGTCAACCCATCCCTGCGAAACGGCCTTTATCACGAGTAAACAATTTAATTAAAAATTGTCGGGTGGAATGAGGATTCGAACCCACGACCTCTGGGTTAAGCTATGGAGATACTAAACTCTTAGCCACAGACTCGACAGAAAGTATCACTCAAAAAAAATGAAAAAAGTGCAAAAAATGCACTTAGTATCGCTGTGCTAGCGTTATCAGCCATCTAAGGATATAATAAATATATTCCTTTATATAAAATGTATAAACCACGTAGGGCGAGCTTAGTCTAGCGCCTTTCAGATCATAGATATGAAAGAAAGCAACGTTGATTGTGGTTAATAAATAGTTAGAGAGGTGATCATAGAGGTATAAGAAAGATTCGCGATGTTTATCCATCTTCCAGTGGCTTGTAGAAGCTAAGTTTGGAGAGATTGTTCAACCGGTGAAACACACAAATTGGGGATTCGGCCATATTTCCAAGATGGCGTTTCACGGTTGATGTCTCGATGGTGGTTGGAGTCGCGGAAATAGGCCGACGTTAAATAAAAGTATTATAAAAATCTAACCAATTATTTAATTGGGAGCCAAAATGTTTTAAATTCATTTATAGATCGGTTGTAATGCTGATAAACAAAATTAACTCGCATTATACCAGAATATCCAAATTGTATTCCTTTTGATAATAAATGGGTATAACATTTTAAAAATATTTGATTTGTTTCAGTTGCATTAATTTTTTTAGCTAATCATTTAATTACTCCTTATTTAAAGAAGAGTTTATTATATAGATCATCTCAATCTGTCCCCATTAAATTAATTCGTATTTTATTTTTAGGCGGAGGAAGTAAGCAAAACTGAAAAGACCAGCGTAACACAGACAGACGTAAAAAGGAAAACAGCATCATCTACACAGTCTAAACAGCAAACTTTCCGACCAGTTCAGTTGGATAATATTCCATTGTCTAGTACTGGAGGTCACGTCACAGGTAAGGAATGCGCGATACTTCTGTTTTAGAAAATAACAAAATAGAAATTACTGTAATAAATGCTTCAATTATTAGGGCAACTTTTGTATAATAATTTTCACAATCACTATTAAATACATCCTTTAACTTTTGCTACAACTACGATGTCATAAAATATAAATCTTCGTAAAATTAATGAAACATAAATACACTAAGGAACTTTCAGCGTAATGAAGAGGTATCTTAAGATAACAAAACATAATTCAATCGATTTGTTTTGGGGAAACCCCTTTCGCTTACAAGTTGGAATACAACCACACACATTCTATGTTTTATGGGGAATACTTTGGTGGAGTGGTTGGTGTATTTATTGCACATATTAGTATTACGGAACTTGGTATCCTATGGGGTTTTGGGAGATACAGTTACAAAGTGAATGACTAATACAAAAACAATTAACGATTGTTGCAAAGAAAAAAAAATCAATCAACTATATTTGATGGTGAATCACATGATTTAGAGTTTTTCTCAATTATTATCTGCTTAAAAATTTCTAGATTTAAACAGGTTTAAAGTGATATCTGCAATAGAAATTAACTGATCTATCTACTCAAAATAACAGCATCTGATTGATTTCATTTACTCGGTATTTACCTTTTTCCATTTACCTATGAATTCTTTCTAAACATTTTTTTATAACATTTTGCAAATATGTTAATATAACCATTATACCAGAACCAAGAAATTTACAGTATCTAACCGAAAAACTAAAAATATCAAATTTTTTAATTTTAGGTGCAGTATATAAATTTTTATACTTATATTAATCATTTTATAAAAACCTAATATACTTAAATATATATATTTGTTGAAACGTTCGTTTCAAAAGAAACAAATTTTTTATATGTATGAGAAAAATCTTCCCACGCGTGACATTTTTTAATTCATTCCTTGTGTTGTACTATGTCATGTCTACATTTTAATAAAGAATATTTGTGTGTGAAAAATATATTAATGTATTTATCAGTGGGTTATTGACATTGCGTAAATACTATTACTATACAAAAATAGCCTCTTTTACTATTGGTCTATTTACATAATTTTTTAAGCACCAATGCCAACCAAAAATAGTCATTGTAGTATTTTTTTATTTATACTGACAATAAAATCGCAGTTAACAAAAGTTATATCTACAATTCAAATACTGGGTAATTGTCATGTTGCTGCAATAAAATCATTTATTATTATTAGGTAGTTGCAAATGGAATGGAACTACACCAATTCAGAAAGGGAAACATAGGTTAGCTCTGTACTTTTCCAGGCAAAATATTAATGAGGCCTTAATAATTTAATAATTTTATTTTATATACTTTTACTTGACCAATTATTTGTTTTTTTACTTAATTTTTAAAATATATATTTCCTATATAAATATTTGGCTTCATGCTAATTTCAATTTAACTTAGCTCGTAATCACAAACGTGATTTATCGATTTTTGAGTAGTTCGCTATCCAAATTTTAGTTTCAAATAAACAAGAATATAAAAATAGTTTTTAAAATAATTCTTGCACTTTATCAAGTGGGCGCTTAACGAAATTTTAAATCTGATTATACAACTATCTAATTCAAAGGATATTCCAAATGAAAAACTTTACTTTAATTTTAACTCACGTATATCTTGATGTGTCACAGAAATGTGACTGTGATATTTATAAACACCTACTAAATTAAACATAAGATTGATTTAATGGCACTCTTAAGCATTAGAAAAATGGTTTTATTTTTTTAACTTATTTTAAACTCGAAAAAAATGTGCCAGCGATACAGCATGCATAAAACTGTGTGAACAAATAAGAGCCGTAAAATATTTGTTATGAACAAGGAATGTTAACTAATTCGTTATCAAATTTATTTGGAGTCAATATACCTATCTCTTTTTAGTATTTTTCGAAACTTTCAAAATGGTAGGTGCATGTGAAAGTAGAAATGAACAGGAAAGAAATAATAAAATAATATGAAGACATCAAAATTTAAAAAATGTAAAAAATAATATATAAAAATGGAAAATAAAAGACATTTTTATTGTAAATACCTATATTGTAAATTAAATATAACGTTACTGTTACAAAATTACACAAAAATTAAACTTTCTCTCTGTGTCAATGGTATGTATCCGCCATTATAGAGATACTGCAACTGAAGGTCAATTCATTTTCCAGAACGATGAAGCAGGTTCCCGCATCGCGAATATTTGACCCCATTCCAAATCTGTCGGGTGTTGAAAATTCAATCCACGGTATTTTGGCAATATTTATACCTTCATAACTAAAGTAAAGTATAGAATCCTTGATACTTCTCATCCAAATTAAATTTATTTTAATAGTGGAAAAACGTTGTCAGGAATAAATCAGTCAGCTACTTACATTACAGTATATTATTGAATCTGTTAAATCTACTACCTGTACTTATAATCTATATAAGTATTATACAAATTCGACAAATTCGTTAAAATGTTATGATTTGATGACTATTGACAGTACCATTGGATTAATTTTATTCCTAAAAGATTTTGCTAATAAGTTTTAAAAATCATTTTTTGCCTGCCTTGTTTTTTCTTTCTCATTTTAGAAAATTATATCAGAGCTGGGCATTGCTTAAATTGCTTTTACAATTAATTGAAGCTATTATAATTGCTTGTTGCTTGTACTTTGAAGCATTTTTCAATTCTTTCAAGCAATATTAAATTAATTCAAACAGTTTAAAATTAATTCAATTACTTTTAATGTAATTTGAAGCATTTATGATAGCTTCAAGAAGTAGGTATATTCGTTATTTGAAGCAGTTCCTACCGTAATAGGAGCAATGGGTGCATTCAGGGAACCGCAGCGCTTCAGCGCTTTATTCAAATAGCTGCAGCGCTGTATTAAAGCGCTGTAGCGCTTTATTAAAGCGGTAAAACATATATTTTTCCCGCTGGATCGCTGAATAGTTCCATCAAGCGATAAAATTAATATAGTTTAGGTTTACGTCTATGGGTTTACGCACAAAATATCTATGGATAATATTAATTATTATTAATATTAATTACAAAATATGAATTACTGAAAATTATGTCACTTTCAGCTTGCGTTTAAAATGTCGATTTAGCGAACGTGAAGCGGTAAGGCGCTGAAGCGCTGGAGTGCTATGTTTCCCTGACCCTGAATGCGCCCATTGTCAGGGCACAGTATAATGCTAATCTTTAGCATTATACTGTGGTCAGGGCATGCACGCTATCTGTCAAAATATCACTGGAAGCAGTTTTGCCATTACCACAATGAAGTATAGTAATCAAATCACAAAGTTAATCAGCAATTCATTCAGTGCGCGTGCGCAGACGGTTACAGCAAGGTTTGTTCCTACACAGCAGTTTCTGATAGTTTGCAGCACTGGTTTAATGCGCAAGTGCGATTCATGCATCAGTTGGAAACTAATTTGAAATATTGTTGTTGGAACACAATCTATAGTTCACATAATATCCGGTAAAATCACTAGAAGCGTTGTTTTATTTTGTTGATTTCGATTTTCGACAAGTTAACCTTAAAAAATCCCAGGTAACAGATAATAAAAGGTAATAAGTTTGAACATTTACTCTAATGTGTTATTTAGATTTAATGGATTTACAAAAATGATTAATTCTCAGTTCGACACTCCGTACCAGCAGTGTTGGAACTACAACAAATGCCGCTCATGCAAGTCGGAGGTCGGGTAACCGCTAGTGGGGAGACAGAATAAAACCCCTTGCGCAGAGACAAATGAGGCACAGTGGACACATATATTACACTTTTGTTGATATATTTATATTAAAAATACCGGAATAAAGTTAGAACCCATCTGAAAAAAATTTTGCAAATAATTTCAGAATATATTGAGATTACTTTCGCTTTCACATGTAATATCACACACAATAAGAATAAAATTATAACACTTCAAACAATATTTAAATAATCGACTTTCTCTAAAAATTTAAGTTAGTTTAGCAAAGATTTGCCATTTTCATTTTATCTAATATCCACTACGCATGCGTCTAACTAGTAGTTTCTAAATAATCTTCAAATCGATTTGACAGTCACCAAACTGTTTGAAACCTAGTCACTTTTTTGTTGGAACGGTAAAATATTACCACTAGTTTGAGAATGATTGTGTTGGAACGGGTAAATATGTTCTGCGCAGACTCCTGACAGTTTGCTGATAATTTGGCGCTATGTAGGAACAAACCTAATGTAATTGAAAATAGTTATTTTGCTTCAAGCAACTTGTAATTAAAAGCACTTGGTAAATATAAGTTACTTTGCAGTGTTTTGCCCAGCTCTGAATGTTATGTATGTGAATTAACTCAATTCACTTGTAGGGACTTTTTATTTACACAGAGATATTATTTTGTGTAAATTAATATAATTTTTTTTATAGATTTTTTGTTTTCAGACCGTAATATTAAAGATTATTTTTATAAGCTTAAAACATAATATCCGTTTGAATTAATGAATTACGTCTATCGCCTATAAAAGCTTTCGGCGTTTCTTTAAAGACGTGTATTAAAATTTTCTGAAATTATATTTACAGATCATATAAAAATTGCTCTAAATCAGAAAATCTGGAAATAGATCAGAATAGGTAGTATGTCGTTACACGAACTATTTTTGATCTAACATTCTATTAAATCAGATGAAAGATAATTTAGCTTGATTTTAAAGGATGCCAAAAAATTGTGTTTAAACAAAATATACTAGTAATATTTTAAAGTATTAATTTAATATTTTTTAGCTTTTAAACCAATCAAAACTTTACCAAAATAACCAAAACTTCTAAAAATACTGTTTTAGTGTAAATTTCATAAGACAGCTATAACTATTTTTTTGTGTTATCTTTGATATAGATATACGAAAAGCTCATCATAAGTAAAACCTACTGTTAATTCGTAAAAGCTAAATGGAACTTGAAATTTGTTTGCAGTTTTTAAAGAAAGTTGAATGTAAATATATTTTTTCCAAAAATGTAATAAAGTGCGATAATATATGTGGTGATTCTACACTTGAATCAAAATTTATTAATATAAGACACCTTAAAATGTAATCATTTTAGATATTGATACTCTTGATTAGATTCAAAATTTACCAAATACATAGAGTTAAGACATTTAAAAATACATACTTCCAAAAGTTTTGAGAAAAATCTTAAATTGTATTTTCCGCCTTATTTCAATATTGTATTTAACCAATAAATTCGTTCTAATACCAAAAAAGGAGACAGTTTATGCCAGTCACACTTCGAAAAATATTTCGTACGTTTCTAATTATCCTATACAAACTTCATTTTAAAAATTCTTCGCAAGATTATGTAAATAGAAGTAAATAAAATTCTACAGCATATATTGCCAAAAATCAATCACGGTTAAATAATATTTGTTTATATATTGATCTGGTTCAATAACTTCATAAGACAATGTTATCTAACCAATATAAATAGGTATTTTATGGAGTAATAATTTTTTTTTGGATTCTCTCTATGCTAGAAAAAAAAATAATAAATATGAAAATATAAGCTGTAGTTGTAAATTAAACTAGTGGGTGGAGGGGGCAAAAAATGAAAGTAAAAAAACACCTCCCGACCTTCCGACCTCAACCGCGCAGGAGCAACGATGATGGGATTATAATCCGGTTGATTTATGAAGGCGAACTTGATAAACCAACGATGGATGATATATATTTTTACCTGCTGCACCTAAAAGGCAGATTAAAGGTAAGCGCCCATTTATTCGCATCGGACGGGCGCATCGAACGGTCGAATCGGACCAAAAATAATTAATTACATTATTTTTAAGGGAGAAAGGCACACTTGTTCGCATCGTCCGCATCGCATAACGAAAATTCCGCTTAGGATCCCCGATAAAGAATCAAATCCGTCTATACGATGCGTGCCGGTGACGACATACGGAAATCCGCGTAAATGGGCTACAGGTCGCGACAGGAATCGGCTAGCAACAGTCGCATTTTATAATAAGTAGGTATTGAAAAAATTTTGCATCATCTTATATTAAATCCTCAAACAGAGTATGAAATTCTCCATACATTTTCCTCTTCATATTTATATTATGAACCCAAAATCTTCGTTTTTTTTCTCTTCTCCTCTTTTTCTTCTTCTTCAAAAACGCACGCAATGAGGAATATCACTTCATCTGAGCTGTCCATTTTGACAACAGAATTTAAACTGAAAGATATACTCCAGAAATACCTACGTTCGGCAAATCCGAATGTAGTGTGCTGTTGATAAAAATAATACGATGCGTCCGTTATATCCGATGCGAACAAATGTGAGCTTACCTTAATGTGTGGACGGATGCCTAAATTCACAGCAGATCTGTTAGGTCAGAATAAAAAGGCCATCAGAATAATAGTAGGTCTCCTAACAGGACACTGTAGGCTAAATAGGCACATGAATCTTATGGGACTGTCAGAAGATGCACCTTGCAGATTCTGTCAAGAAGAAGAGGAAACCTCAGTACACGTACTGTGCCAGTGCGAGGGCCTGACAAGACTGAGATTTCAAATACTTGGGGAAGGAAGACCAAGAGCCAATAGCTACATGGAAGAGCCTCTATCAAGGCTGTGGAGTCTAATGCAAAGGACAAAGCTGGACAGAGTGCTCTAAATAGGTTGGGAGTGCCACAATAGATCTTCTAGGTCGCGGTGGACCAGGCCAGGGGGCCGACTCCTACATAAATCTAATCTAATCTACCTTAATGTGTCGGTAATTGGCAGCATTTATTTTTATGGTTATATTAACTATGCTATGATTTGAAATTAATAAGTAAATATTTGCCACTATTGTATCGAACGTAAACTCACTATTGTTTTATTGCCAAGTTCGCATTCATAAATGGATTCACCCGTTGAGTGACCAAGTTGTATAACTTGGTCACTCTACGACCCAACTATATGAGTTTTCTTTCGTACGTCGCATTGTACCAGCTCTTTTTCCAACACTTTACTCATTATTATTATTACCTCTAACACTCTTGGAAATATCTCTATTATTAGAGATAGACTTCTCAACCATTACATCACGGTATTGGTGAGAAAACGTTTTATCCCAATATGAACAATATATAGAATGTTCCATTGAAAATCTGAAAGTTGATGCGTTCTCATTATATCTTATCTACCCATTTTAAATTACGTTATCTCGGTTATAAAATACAACCCAAAAACTAGGGAGAAATTGGTTATACCATTTATCATGCCGCGGCAAATTTTACTGTGTGTAAATTGGAGATAAACCCAGTAACAACCATTACCATTTTATCTAACCCCGAGATATCCCAAAGGCTTACACTTGGTAATAATTTCAACATAACAACGATATTTTAATCCAATTCATTTCCAAAATCAATTAATAATGATCAAAATTGAAAAAAATTTGTATTTACCAACTTCCTTGTGAATAAGGTAAATATTATATTGGTGAGACATAATATAGACCATTACAAATAAGGGTCCGTCAACACAAAAATTATATTAAGAAATTACCAAATCGATGTCTACGTTCGTAACACATGTATGGGGCAACAATCACCGGGGTTGATTTGACACAGGCTAAAATTACAGAAAAAGGAGAAAAAACAGTTATTTACAGAAAATTAAAAGAAAATGCTTTTATTAAACAAACTAAATATCATGGGAAATAATATTCATAGATCAAACATAGTACCAGTGAAAATTATTAATAGAAATTTTTTGCCATATAGAAACAAAGATAGTAAGGTGTTTATTTGGAATTTTTGTTATATATTTTTTCTGCTTGAACAAAATTCCAAATATCTTGTAATATTACAGAATTTTCTCAAAACCACTGATGACCGCACTAAAACCACTGATGAAATTTAGTTAATTTGTTATATATTAATTTTTATTGCATATTATATGGTGTTTTTTGGGGTAAACTTTAGAAGTTTGCCTTGGTAGTACACTTTCAATCTTTGTTTTGAATACTTCTGGTTTCCTGTTTTAATTATTTTACAGGTAGTGTAATCCCAAAAAAAACTACAATGAATCGTACAGCTGCACCATAAATAAATTACAGACAATAATAAACAGTTTCGCACGTTCCCACACTAAAACTAGATACTTTTTTCATTACAACTCTATTTAAATTAATTCTGCGATCATTTAAAGTTTATAACACCCTATTTATGCACCCTAAAAATTTTGAGAGCTGTTCATGAATAAAAATAGATGGCTGCCCTCACCGAAGTGCGAAATTTTCTTCAGACAAGTGTTTTTGTTTGTCACTGCTTTTGATGCGGATAAGTAAAAAATGACGGTTTTAAAAGATTCTCTTTCACAACTCATCAATTTGATATTCTACCAGTTAACACTGTTAGCAGTATCCTTATCGCACTCCAGAAGTGTTCATAATACTACATATCTTTAATTCTCTTGCTCTCGACATTCAGTTCAATAACAGTAGGGTTGCCTTGCCATAAATCTGTCCACTTCAATCATTTTGTCAAAAACTGGTGTTTTTTAGTTAAATAAAAATTTCTAGTTGGGTAAAAAATAAAAATAAAATTTCCAATAATTAACAACGTAAACTTTTATTCTACTAGCACAGTATAATGCTATTTCTTTAGCATTATACTGTGCTACTAGTTTATGTATATTATATAATATAGTAACAGTGACTATTTTCTATAGTCACTGATAGTAATTATAAGGTATTGCACAAAAAAATTAAAAAATAGGTACATAACATAACTATTTATGTCTATTTAAGAAGACGTTTTAGTTTTCTCAATTGCCGATATTTATTTATGTACCTACTTATCTATAATAGAGTTGTCGATTTGCAAAACAGATTTGTTTAAGACAGTGAAATGAATTATTTATTGAAAATCAGCCAATTTGTTCATGTATTGCAATGAAAAATTGGCTATCGGGACGTCGGAACAGCAGGGCCAATAACGATGACTGTCCCGATATATCGGGACCGATGCAACCCGTTGATTACGGTGTGTACAACAAAATACCATTTTAACTTTTAAATTGTTAAATATTATTTTTTGAAACAAGAAAACCAGAAGACAATACATGAAAATAAAAAATATTTTCGTAAAGATGCTCATAAACACATTAAAATAACAAATGTAGAAATAATAAACAAATATGCTAACACACAAACAGAATGGAGAACTGCGTTAATAAAATGCATTCGGTGGAAAACATCTAAAATTTATTAATAACTGAAATAAAATTCTTCGTGGTCGCAACCTCATTTTTACATCAAAACATATTTTGATATTTTTAGATGTCAAACATTATCCACCTTACTTATGCCTTTGCACAGCTGTCCAGATTCTCAGTTATTAAATTTGCTTTTTGACAGTGATGATATCTATCGTATACACCCTAAGATTTTCATTTTATAACATCGAATTCAGTCTTTGCCTGGAATTCATATAGTGCGCGTCTCCTCAACTACAAGACAACAGCAACGCATAATGTTTAAGTGCTATTTTGAAAACTTCACCAAGTGGCTTTAAAAACATAAACCAATTTGTACTTGCACAATTTAAGCACATTGTTATTGGTGGAACAAAATTTACCCTCTTGGGTACCTACATAGAAAAATAAGGTAGAATTTCTAAATTAAATTTAAATTTATTTAAAAAACATAGAACATAAACTTATAAAATAGAATTAGCAACAATAAATATATATTTAACTTAACTAGAAAACTCGAATATGTAGTAAACTATTAAAATAATATAGCAGAAAAATAATTTTAAATAACGTCTTTTAGTCTTTAGTCATTTAGTAACGTCTTACGTCTTATTAACATTTCCACCAAAATATGCTTAAAAATTGTGTTTAGACAATGTTTTCTTGGATAAATACACCAAAGATTCCAGAGGAAAATTGGTCGGAAAAATCTACACTATATGTAGAACGATTTAAATGTATTACCTGTTCGGAAATAGATCACGAAGAATTTCCAGTTGTTTATAGAGGAGTGCCGTCGATTCCTATAGGAGGCAAAGGATTTGGAGTTGATTTTACACCTCTCACAATTTTGTCTGTATATTTTATTCAAACTCATAAAGGTAATTTTTTTCTCGGCTGCTTTCTTTTTGTTTGATAGAAGTAATGCTGAAATTTGTCAAAGCAAACATAAAAATAAGTGCATTGAAATTACAAAGATATCGCGTTACACGGAGAGACCTTACAAAGATATCCGAACAATAGAAAACATAAAGTATAGAAACGATAGATTTCATTATTTAATAAAATTGCGCATTATGATTATATTCATTCTGATGATAAAGTCATTATGAGTTATATTTCCTAAGTTAGAGGAGTGTTATAATAAATAATTTTCCTATAATTAAAGTTTTTACCAAAAACAAATATTCAAGTTACCTGTAATCGGAGTCGAAAACTTCTCTGTTACTGTAAGTGGTACATAATCTAAATATTCGTATAGGCACAGTGCCTACATTTATATTATAGTGACTGACTAAATCATTATTTGTGAATAAAAATAGATTTACCTAGTAGTTATTTATTTTAGCTGTACAAAAAATAATGTGTTTTATCTGATTTTCAAATATACAGTGATTTTCATAACGTAACGTTTATGTTGTTTGAAAAGATATTCAAAAACTGTGGCACTTTAAATATCAAAATTGGGTGTCTTTACAAAAATGCATACCGATAATGGCCTTATTTTCGGTATCACGTTGAAAGGCAGATTTTCGTAAAAAAATTTAGACATTGAATAAGTATATTATTTTTTTAAAAATCAAATTAATATTGCTAATATTTACTTTTATTCCAAAATATTCAAAACTTGCGCAAAATATGTTAAAAGTAGGAGGTATTATAGTTCAGATAAATTATTATTATTGTGATTGGTAAAATTTTTCATAAGGATAATTCACAGATGAGATAAAATAAGGTGGAGATTTACAAAAACGCATACCGATAATGGCCTTATTTTCGGTATCACGTTGAAAGGCAGATTTTCGTAAAAAAATGTAGACATTGAATAAGTATATCATTTTTTTGAAAATCAAATTAATATTGCTAATATTTACTTTTATTCCAAAATATTCAAAACTTGCGCAAAATATGTTATGAGGTATTATAGTTCAGATAAATTATTATTATTGTGATTGGTAAAATTTTTCATAAGGATAATTCACAGATGAGATAAAATAAGGTGGAGAATACGCGCTGAATATAAAATTTTCGTGCAACTCGTCTCAATCAAATTTACCTATCTGTTCTGTAGGCACAAACCACTTTTCTAATTTTTCTGCAAGTATTTGCCTTAATATAAGTTGTTATCTCTATATTTTCATATTTATTTGTATTTAAAGTTGGTTAAAAATCAAATCTTCAAGGAACTGTTTTGTCGATACCACCTACTGCATTAAATTAAAAATATTAGGTAGGAACACCAGAATGAAAATACATTATCTTACAAATCGTCTATTTTTACTAGGAATTTTGTTTGTTTATATTAAAACATTGACTCCAAATTTTTCAAAGGGAATATCTTACACCTCATTTCAAATATTTAAACAACTACAATTTTGTTTATATTTAATTAATATTGATATTGACTTTATCCTATATTTTACTTTGAAAATATTCCGCGAATATAGAGGCTCAACCAACGGAATATAAATTATTAGTAATGACTGAAAGTATAATGTGCGATGAAAACGAAAAAAACGTATTTCAAAGAATTCATCAGAAATTAAAATTATTTATTATTATCACGGCACGTTGCTGTCCGCAAAAATTCCATTTTGGGCTTAACTTAATTTTGTTGTCTTCAATTAATATGTCCATAAGTAAATATAAAGTGAAATTCTCTCAAGTACGTTTAATGATGATTATTCAAGTTCCCACAACAATCAGTCAGAACCAATCAAATAATTCAAAACTAGTCAGCCAACTGTTTTTAGCCAATCACATTCCTTCTGATTGATTTGTGGTTAATGTGGGAACAAGCCTATTGTTTCGGGGGATTCCTTCTTTCATGTATTGAAAAAATGCTTTTCAGTTTAATTCTCCAAAACTTTCCATCCTTCCATGTTTCAAATATTTTAATAGTACCTACTAATAACAATAGTAAGCGTATTTATCAAAGGAAATGTCAATGTTAAATGAATGGAGGAAGGCAATACAATTAATAAGCGTCTCACTTGTTGCTGAGGCTATTCTAATGGCGGGATCGGAAGCTATTACCAAAGTCTACATATATATTTAGACTTTGCTATTACATATTTAGGTGATATTTTAAACCTAAAAAATTAACAAAAAAAATACCTATATCCCATTTAGTATATTTACAAAAGTATTTACAAAAGTAATGATATTGTTATTCAGTGTTGTGTTTAAATAAATAAGTGAAGAGGCTGTTATTTTTGTAATAAATAGGGTGCTTCCCCAACTATAAATTTAAATAGAATATAATTTTTATGATAACATGTAATGAAATGTTTCAACATATCTATTTATTTACAAAATAATTATTATTTTCAGCCGAAATAAAAATGCCTAGCGGAAATATTGATAAGCCTGTGATAGAAGACAATCATGATGGAACTGTAACAATAAAATATGAGCCCAGAGAAGAAGGCGTTCATGAATTGGCTGTAAAATTCAATGGAGAACACGTTCAAGGCTCTCCTTACAAGATCCATGTCGATTCAATCAGTTCTGGCTATGTAACAGCCTACGGACCAGGTCTCACCCATGGAGTTACTGGCGAACCTAGCAATTTCACCATCTCTACGAAAGGCGCTGGAGCTGGAGGTCTTTCAATGGCCGTAGAAGGGCCTAGCAAAGCCGAAATTAGTTGCCACGACAACAAAGATGGTACAGTGTCTGTGTCATACCTACCAACAGCTCCAGGAGAATACAAAATATCTGTTCGATTTGGAGACAAACATATTAAGGGCTCACCATTCAACGCTAAAATTACTGGAGAAGGTAGAAAACGTAATCAAATTTCAGTAGGCTCTTGTAGTGAAGTTTCGCTTCCTGGCAAAATTTCCGATGCTGACATTCGTTCCCTCAACGCTTCCATTCAGGCACCAAGTGGTCTAGAGGAGCCTTGCTTCTTGAAACGGCTACCGACAGGCAACATTGGTATCTCATTTACCCCTAGAGAAATAGGTGAACACGTTGTATCTGTTAAAAAGATGGGCAACCATATCACAAATTCACCTTTCAAAATAAACGTTTGCGAGAGAGAAGTGGGTGATGCCAAGAAAGTAAAAGTCACTGGAAACGTCTTGAAAGACGGAAAAACGCACGTGAACAACACATTTAACGTCGACACAAGAAACGCTGGTTTTGGCGGTCTCTCTTTGTCTATTGAAGGGCCTAGCAAAGCAGAAATTCAGTGCAATGACAATACTGATGGAACACTGAACATTTCCTACAAACCTACGGAACCAGGCTACTACATTGTTAATCTTAAGTTTGCCGATCACCATGTTGAGGGATCACCATTTACTGTGAAGGTAAAATAAAAAAATAATATTTGTCAAAATAAAACACTGAATAATATAATTTCAGGTAACTGGCGAAGGATCAAACAGGCAACGTGAAAAAATACAAAGACAACGCGAGGCAGTACCTGTTACTGAAGTTGGTAGCCAATGCAAACTCACATTTAAAATGCCAGGTATAGCTGTTTTTAATGAATTTATATGAAATATGTCTGGAAACAAATTACTGAGCCCAGATAAATAATAATATATTTATTTCTTAACATTTCCAAAACGCCATTTTAAATCTTCTCGTAGGTATTACTTCTTTCGACCTCAGTGCTACAGTAACATCACCTGGAGGAGTAACTGAAGATGCAGAAATTAACGAAGTTAGAGATGGACTCTACGCCGTCCACTTCGTGCCAAAGGAGCTAGGTGTGCACACAGTTTCTGTCAGATACAAGGACATTCATATTCCTGGTAAGTACTGTTAGTAATTAAATGCGTCAGCACCAGTAAAATATCGAATCTTGAAGGGGGTTGGAACCTTTGGTGTGAAGCTAACACTGACGTAGTTTTCCACATGACACCAAAACACTAAACTGCACTCGACGCGCGATGATGCCAACATGGTTGGTGAAACGCGCATCAAGTGCAGTATATATAGTGTTTTGGTGTCATGTGGAAAATTACGTCAGTGTTAAAATAACCAATGTCTTATTTATTGTTTATAATCTCTTTTTTTTTTTCTCTTTGAAGAATAAATTATATACCTAAATACTTTTACACACTTGGTTCGAGAATAATAATTAAATTCAGTAATCATAAACAAGCGATTTTCAACATTTCTAGGTTCACCATTCCAATTTACCGTTGGTCCATATCGTGATCATGGTGCCCATTTGGTCAAAGCCGGAGGTGCTGGTTTAGAAAGAGGTGAACAGGGTGAACTTAACGAATTCAACGTGTGGACACGGGAAGCTGGTAGCGGGCAATTGGCTATTTCAGTTGAAGGACCCAGCAAAGCTGAAATCAACTTCACTGACCGCAAGGACGGTTCTTGCGATGTATCATACAAAGTTTCTGAACCTGGTAAGCATTGAAACTGATATTTAATTTTGAACTTGTATCTTTATCTTGAAAGGGATTGGAACCTTTACACTGACGTATTAGTATTCCACGTAACACCAAAACACTATACTGCACTCGATGTGCGTTTCACCAACCAAGTTAGCATCATCTGGAGATTATTAAAAGTTTTAATTATCTCCAGATGATGTGAACTTGGTTGGTGAAATGCGCGTCGAGTGCAGTATAGTGTTTTGGTGTTATGCGGAAAACTACGTCAGTGTTGTACCTTTATGTTATTTGGCACAAAAAACCAAACAGATTTCATGACTCTAGAACCTGTATTTTTTTAGTGTGCTGTCAAAAAAAGTGCGCCGATTTTTTAAATACGGTTTAAGTCCGTTAGTTTATTTAATTTCTTTGGCAATTAAAAATACTTGGAATTCTAATTCTAAATATGCTTCATAAAAATCAAAACTACTAATCAATTGTGTAATAAGTTAACCGAGTGTTGACATGCAACATGACTGATTATATTTAACTGACATTTCAGAATAGTGTACAAACCATTTCACTTCACTCATGGTAATTTGTCACTCTCCAAAAATATACGTACCGTTGGTAGCTAAATTTGGTTGCATAGAACTTGCCAATTTTATAAGCAAACGCTAATTAATTTCTGTTGGATATCAATCAACGTTTAGAGTAAAAAAAAAGAGATACTGATATTGTAGAAGATAACGGCGTATAATTTTCAGGGATGAAAAACAAAATCAACAGTAACCAAAATTCCTCAGTAACTGTCGATTTTACTGTCTTAAAAATTACTGCGGAATTAAAACAAATATTCGTCTTCTAGGAGGCCCCACGTGTAAACTTATTTCAAAACATGCTAAATAAATTTGTCTACCTACATGTTTTTTACTTTAAAAATTTGTTATTAAATGTAGATCCGGGGACATAAAACGCGAAGTTGTTTTAAATTAATGGATATAATGCTATGGAAAAGTATCATAAACCCGGGGAATATCTTCTTTTTTGTGACTTCAACTTTTAATTTTATTTGCGAGTCTCAGTCCATCTAATAAATTTGAGTTGCAAACATTTTAAATTATGAAACCGATATGTGAGCGAAATGAATATAATGGCAGTGCATTCTTGAAGAGAGCTAATTAATCAAATATCAAGTTGTTCCTTGGTATTTAGTACTCATTTACTCATCACTATAAAATTTTTGTCAACTGATGTTTTTGATCCGCTACTACTATCGCCATCGCCTTTAAATTAAATAAATAAATCGCCAATGAAATAAATCTTATTTCAACAATATTTTCAAATCCTCAGTTAACACTGTTTACGTGACGTGTTACGATTACCACTTTCACTGAAGTTTCTGAACTCAGATTTTCTGTGAAGACCTTACGTAATCACAGTGAATAATAGTTTTTATTTCTGTTCGATTCGAACGTTTATTAATTTCTTCTTCAGGAAATCTGTAAATGAAATAACATCAAAAATTCGAACAGCAGTAAATAATCGTTTTTTTACATAAGACTGCTGACATGCTTTTCCCCAGTATCTTAAGTTGCTATTCTAAACTTAAGCTACGGACAAACTTTTAAAAGTCTATAGTTTTATTTTACACCATTAAAAATATATTAATAGTGTATCATGATAATCTAGCTACAGAAATATAGCCAAGACCGTAGGGGGTTCAACCCCCCCACCACACACAAAACCTACTCTAGTGTACTAATAAATATACTGGCTAATAAAAACAAACAACAGCAAATTATGTGTTCGAAACCCCCCCATCGCCAACGACTAGCTACGGCCTTGAATATAGCCAATGCATTCACAGAAACTATATAAACTTCGGCGAGATTTGTGTAGAAGACAATCCTCAGATATGATATAAAACAAAGTCTCTTATCACAATGTTAGATAAGTTACAGATCCATTCTTATTCTATGACAGAGTACAACCCCTATACTTTGTCGTTTAACCTTCGGTGAAATTTCTAGTTTGGGAGGAGTTGTTTCGTCCCATAACGTCACGGAAATAAATGAATAAAAAATCTAGTGTCTATTACACTTTGTACATTCAATTCCATATTACTGCCTTACTTCATTATATCTGAGTACCTAGTCTTCTCTCGGAATTTGTGATTTCTTTTTTGGCGTTGAATCTGGAATAAAATATCTACAAGATTATCATAAAGTAAGGGATATATTTCAGCTTATTATATATTTTTAACAAATTAAGTTAACAGGATGTGAAATAAATTCGATTGCTTAAACAATGGGATTTCTTATGTCCAACAGTGGTTAACGCAAATGTTCGATATGTAGTCCATTTTGCCGCTGTACAATCACCAACCGTTCCTCGAAATTGTACACAGCATTTCTGGTTGAATTGCAGCAATTTGCTCCCTAATAATCTTTTAATTCTTCCAGCGTTGTTGGTCGTGTTCTTGGAGGCCATGAATTTACAAAATGTCTGCTTATAACACGATTTTGAAAAACAGCAGTTAAAAATTCTTTAACTGGTCGGTAAATATGCGGGGTGCTCCACCCTGCATAATAATCATGTTTCCAATTCCTTTGTGCTCGCTTTGTATTCGTGGAATGGCATAATCTCGTAACATATGCAGGTATCGTTCATCAGTAACAGTCACAGATACGACGTCTCCATTCTGTATCTTCTCAAAACGTATGGTCCAATGACCAAATTAGATGTGAAATCACACCAAACGGTGACTTCTGTTATAAAGATCTTCTTCAACGATTTCATGTGAATTATCTGTTAACCATTTCAACAGTTTTGCGTATTGACTCCACCATTTAGAGAGAAATAATGGGTCTCATCTGCCCATAAAATACGGGATAACGATGCGGTTCAATTTTCATCTGAGCCGATATTTGTAAGGAAAAATCATAACTGATACGAAAATCTGCATCATTTAATTCAAATAGTAGTTTAAGTTTATAGGGATACATTTTTAAGATTTTGCGTAAAATTTTCCATACCGTTGTGTATGGCATTTGGAATAGTTTTAATATCGAATTCACACTTCTGATTGCTAATGGATTAGTGTTGGCTATGTTTTGATTTTCCTGAAGAACTTCTGCAACCTGAACATCACTAACCCTTGGTCTTTCTGATCTCGGTACGTCAGTTACAGAGCCTGATCTTTCAAATTTGCTAATCAAATTACGGTACGCTTCGTAGGAAATCTTCGTAATCCAGCAGAGTAATTTCTGCCGCATTCGTAATAACATTGTATTAAACCAATTCTTGTTTGTAGATCCATGTTATTAAAGTTTAAATCATTTCAATATACGTTTACGTGAGTTTTATATTGAGAACAATTCTCTAAATCGCAATGATTACGTTTGACACTGATCGGCAGTTAACACGACAACTCTTTTGCTTTCCATAGACAGTAAAATCCAATTAATGAAGCAACTAGATTCCTTTTACTTTTTGCTACTAGCTTGATTTCTTAAAATTATATAAGACTTTGAAGTATACCCCTTACTTTATGATGACCCCAGATATTAAACAATATTTTTGAAGGATTTTTTTTAAATAAGGTACCTTCGTTTAATTCAAATCTAAGGAATTATTATTTGTTGTCATAAGTAGATCTTCTAATGATGAATTTTTGAGACCAAATTTATCACTATATGAAATGAGACACTATCATCTTAGTTTTTATATTTTAGAAACTTTTTATTTACGTAGAAACTCATTTCCAGTCCATGCCCATTATTATTAGCCATTTGTTCTACTAAGCGGCACTCTTAGATTTGCAAAGGCTTAAGCGGGCCACTCACGATACTGCGGCGTCGTACGATTTTGTCGCATCCAACGAAATTGAACGTAATTTGATCGTGTGTGACCGTACCTTCAATGACATCGTACGATTTGACCGGAGACAGACTGACTTGTCTGCTGCAGTACAACACCGTCGGTTGGATCGATTTTTTGATCGTGGGTGGCAGGTTGCGACTTGCTGATACAACAGAAAGGGTCGGTACAGAAGGTTGGTACTCTTATTTGGTTTGTATTATTTGTATTATTATTATTATTGTTTGTATTTTGGTATTATTCTGCCCAATGTTTGACGGGATATGATTGTAGAAAACTTTAAACATTCGTAGTTCCTTCTAGTTGCCAAAAATCTAAGATATTTAATACAAAACATAACTTTGCAAGTATTTTTATTTATAAAAAGTAATACATATTTAAAATTATAATTTTTTTTTATATTATACCTACCAACATTTATATTTTTTCAAATTTACCTTAAAGTTGCCGAAAGCCGCTAATGTGGTGATATTGCATGGCGCATTACTTTGTCTTTTTTCATTCAAAGGAGTTACCGCTGATAACAGCTCCACGTAAGTAGATGCATCCATGCGAAGGTAGTTTCTCCAATCATCTGGGTGCAACCGTAATTCTTTTAGGGTTTTTTTTCTTCTCAGTTAAGCAAAGAGCAAGAGATGCTAAAATTAACACACTTTGATCTGACATGATCAAAAGTCAAGGCCATACTGCAACGCAGTATTGTGGGTGTCCTCGCCAAACTTTCAATCAAATCGTACAATCCCGTCGTATGATTCTGTTGTATGACGCTGCAGTATCGTGAGTGGCCCGCTTTAGATGTTCCAATCTAAATATGATTTTTATATTCAACTGAAAATGATTTTTATGAGGGATATTAACCCTTTAAAGGTAGCATCCGATACTTGATTGTTTCCAAGTAATTCAAAACCCGTGAAGATAATTTTTTTCGTTATTTTAAATTTGTATTAGATACATACGTTCTAAACTGGGAGATGTGAGATATATTTAATTAATTTTTTATAGTATATTTTTGTCAGTAAAAAATAAAAATGTTTTCAATAAAATTCAATACGGTATGTAACCAAAAATAATTATTATTTTTAATATAATGTAGATGCTTGTTTAATATTTCATTATTTAAAAAATGTAGATAACACTATTAAAAAGAAAAATATGTTATAAAGATATTAAGTTGGGGTTATAATATGAAGATATGGGATTGTAATTCAATGTTGGTCGGTGCCTGTTGTACGCAAAGTAGTTGTTTACGACATATCTTAAAAATAAGGTTATTCCTTTGCATACCGAGGATAATAGGTAACAAGGAAATACAAAACTTTATTTAACCATAATATTTGATAATTTCATCTCTTAGTTATCTTTTTGGCTTAATTCCTATATAAAGAAAGATGTAAATATTTAATTAAATTAAAAATATAAAATTTCAGAAATACTTATCGTTATTTACTGTGGCCATTTAGACACTTACCAATTATTTTACGATTCTGAATCATGCGTAGTCTTAACGCATATAATTGATTTTACTACAAAACGATGCTGTCTTTATCGAGTAAAAACACTGAACCCGGTCCCCACTTTATCAAGTTCGAAACATATGTGATTTATATAAATTTTAAATTCATGTTTGCAGCAGCAATTTCATCATGTAAGATTTGTAGGCAGGATATCACATTTAAAAAAAATATATCTTAACCGATTTTGGAGCTATTAGTATCAAGAAACATTTCATCGACGCGTGTTTAGGTATATCTTGTCCTTGGTCTTAAAATACGCTGGTAAAATATTATCCCATAATTTCCAGGATATCTTGTATGTATGCTGTTCATAATTTTAATTTTCATAATTTTATTACATTACGGTTACCGAATTTCAATAGTACCTACCTATGTGAAATAGCATAGCATAATATGTATAGGCAAAGAGCAGAGACGGATCCAGGATACCGCACAGAAATAAAAAATGTCTACATAAATTTCACTAGTAATTTTTATATCCAAAATAACAACCTAAGTATTTTGCAAGACACAGTACCGCACACTACAATGATTCACTTCTGGCAGTAGAGTTAAATATATTAGTGACAACAACTGTTCCATAATGTTCAGAAGTGAAATATTTATGTCAAATCCATTTATATGACGACAACCACCTTTCAACGTCTGTAATGTAACGTGAGCATATTTAGAGTATCTTCTGAAGTAAAAGACGGCACATTTATTTAAAATTCGGAAAATTTTAACTTTAGCTGTGAAAAGGCCCACAATCCACAATACAACACAAAGTATGAAATATAATTGTTCTGTAAAATGGCTTCAAATGTTTTCTCCACACGCTTAGCACCCGTTCAGGATAACTGGGAAATGAATTGACGTAGACGAAATGCAAGATTCAAATGTAAGTGTGGAATATCTCGATAACGTCGATATAAACTCGTAGAGTTTAAAATGCGCTCACAATATAAGCTTTCAGAATGGGCTTAAACTTAAACGAGTTTGGCGTAAGCCAAATTCTTGTGCCTTAACGTGTCACGTAAAATCTTTTTAACTTTAAATCAGTAATTTTTAAATTTAATGTCTATAATTGACTTATCTACATAGTGAAATTTCGACAGATTTTTTAGCCAATTTAAGACCGTCTCTGCAATGATCTATATTCAGATCCGGACTCTAAATATCAGTTTCATCTACATTTTCACTCACACGGTAAATACAGGTGGGCGAATATTGCCGACGGCGGCGGCGGCTAAAAATATTTGCATCTTTATTCGAGTTTGTTTCATAAATATGAAACCATATTATACAATTTAGGTTAACTGGGAATTTTGCGGCAGAGGTACATCAGCGGTAAATCAAGTTACTTAATTTGTTTTATATATAAAAAGTTTTATTAACTGTTACAATACCCGCTAGTAAGACCATTGTCATTTTTAGCTACATTCATGTTCAGTTACGCTCCCAAGGTAAGGTCATCTATTTATGTTTTTTAAAATTAGTTACATATATCGCGTGTTTGTAACAGATTCACATTCAAAAACTAGTGTTGATAATAGTTACATAATTTTCAATATTATTGAGCTGGAAGTTTTGAAACTATTTACAAAACTGTTATGGATTTAAATAACACATACATTTATATAAATATATTTATTACTAAGTTTATTTTTACTTGGCACAGATCCAGATAGAAATTTTGCAGCGTGTTTCAAAGTGTGCTATGCTGTGACAAAAAAAACCCTCAAGGTAGTTTTAAAAGTTAAATATAGAAGATTGAATCATATATTTAATAGTTAGTAAGATATTTTTCATATGTGGAGAGTGGTCATCAGAGATTAAATGTTTGTTCTAGTTGTATGGTCAATGTTTTTATTTGTATAGTGCAAACAGACAATGTATAAAGTGTTCCAGGAAATAAATTTAAATTCGGTTGAACCTCCGTCTGAAGCTGAAGGTTGTGACTGCAATCGAGGCGCTAGACAAGTGTTAACTGATTTTTGTTTCTGTGATAGGTGAATATCGTATCGGATTGAAATTCAACGACGAGCACGTTCCCGACTCTCCATTCAAGGTCTACATCTCTCCCGCCGTTGGAGATGCCCACTTGTTGGAGGTAGCGCAGTTCCCAGAGGGTAGCATCCAGGCCGACAAGCCTTCTCAATTCATTGTTCGTAGAAATGGAGCGAAAGGAGATCTCGACGCCAAGGTAAGTTTTATGTGAATTAAGTAAATGCAATGGTGAATACTTTGACCCATGATTTTGTTTTGACACAATGGCAAAGCTAAATATGTATACACTTACATTTTAAACAATCAAATTTTATTTTAATTAAATACGAATGACTCATAAAATGAACCACTTAACTCAGCAATTAAGATTAGAATTGCTTATGGAAAAGTTAGAGAATAGTTTTTTCCTAAAAGCTTGAAACATGGTGATACACTATTTCTGGAGATGATTAACGTTTTCAAATTCCGAACATGATTATATCATATCTAAATAAATTATTTATTTTATGAAAGACAATACAATGATTGGTAACTTTAATAATCCAGTACTCATTAAAATTAAAGTGTACACATTTTAACTTTTATAATCCATACCTATAAAACAGTATTTTATACAGATATAAATCGCTTATTGTTTATTAGAATAATAGAACATTGGGTATAGTCTCCCCCCCCCCCGCTTATTGTCTTAATTTTTAACATATTTTTTGTTTCAAAAGCCAGACACGTGAATTTTCTTGTAAATTATATCCCATTTAAAAAATTTTTCATTTACTTAAAACCTACTGGGCATACTTAAAACTAACTTTTTTAATGAAACGCCTTTTATAATTCTTTGGAGTTCTCTTCATTAATAGTTTTTTACGTACGAAAAATTTAATTGTTATATTGAATAAACGTAATAATTACTCGGTATTATTTATCAAATCACGTATAAAACATATGTACGATTTAACAGTTTAGATTGTGCAAATGACAATTCAATGTTTTATATATAAAATGTAACGATCATGCCCCATTGAACTAAAATCTATCAATTAAGTGATATATATTAATTTTACAGATAATTGGCCCCTCTGGTCATGAAGATGATTGCTTCGTCCAAATCATTGACTTGGAGGAATACTCAGTTCGTTTCATGCCAAGAGAAAACGGCGTCCACAAAATCCATGTCAAGTTCAATGGAGTTCATATTCCTGGATCTCCTTTCAGTGTTAAAGTCGGCAAAGACACCGCTGACCCAGCTGCTGTTCACGCACATGGAAATGGATTGAAGGAAGTTAAAACTGGTATGTAACTAATAATAAAAATTCTAGTAGAGTATCATGTGGTAAAGACTGTTTGTAGACATTTGATATCAAAGGAGTGTACTATAAAGTGTGTGCTATTTTTTTTTCTAAATTATCAACGTTGCAGGAGTGAAGACAGATTTTATTGTTGATACTGTTAATGCTGGTGCTGGAACTCTGGCAGTTAACATCGATGGTCCTAGCAAGGTTTCCATGGACTGTACTGAAGTAGAAGAAGGTTACAAAGTCCGTTATACACCTCTTGCCCCGGGAGACTATTATGTCAGTATTAAATACAATAACAACCACATTGTTGGATCTCCATTCAAGGTTCATAGCTCAGGTAAACTATTTCACAAATGATATAATTCTGTTCAGCTTTAAAGTTGTTATTTTACTCCATAAGGAAATGCCAAAGTTGCTGATATTGGTGGCCAAGAAACTTCTTCTGTAGTAGTAGAAACAGTAACAAAGGTTGGAAAAGCTAACAATAATAAAGGACCAGTATTACCCCAATTCAAGAGTGATGCATCCAAAGTTCAATCTAAAGGAATGGGATTGAAAAAAGCATATTTAGGAAAACAAAATCAATTTACTATATCAGCACAAAATGCAGGTAGGTAATCTGTCCTCTTATTGCAATGTTTTTTTTTCAAAGTTCAGAACCTATACTTAGTTGTATTTTTGCAGGAGTCAACATTCTATTTGTGGGTATCCATGGACCAAAAGGACCATGCGAGGAAGTGTTTATTAAACATCAAGGACACAATCAATATGCTGTAAACTATATGGTTAGAGAAAGAGGAGATTATCTAGTTATTGTTAAATGGGGAGACGATCATATTCCTGGTTCTCCGTTTAAAGTTGAGGTTTAGACATTAATTTTATTTTTTTACATATTAAATATCATGTATTGTTTACTTTAAGCCATATATCATTCAGATGTAATCGAAAATTTGTTATTTTATTGGAATATATACCTTGTTTTTAATATTTAATTTTGTACATACCAGTTTTTGCTACAAATATTTTGAATTTCCTGGCTTTTGTTTATTTTCTTCCAGTAAAATTAACAAAATTTTGTTATTTTATTATTTATATTTAATATATAATGTGCCTTACTACTCATAAGGGCTTAAGAATATATGTTATATTTTCAGAATAAAGTGTAACTTATTTTATTATTTTAAAAAATAAATTTTCATAAATACAGATTGCGATATTAAGATATGTGTTATTTTCTCTGAAGGATTTTTTTCTTCTCAAAATGTTATATTATTTCAATAAACTTAAACGTTATTACATATTAAATGTCTTTTTCTTAAATCTTCCAATATTTTAAACATAATAAATAAAAATTCTGCATACAGCTAGGTGAGTAAATGTTTAAAGCTATTTCTATAACACGTAGAAATTGACGTGAGAATATGGTTGAAGTTATGACTTTGCCCTAAGACCCATTAGTTCAGACAGGTACCTAGGAATATTAAAAGTTAAAGATTCCACTTAAGTATGTTTTATAATCATAATTCCCATGCCTTATATCTCATGAATTTGAGTGAATATGATTCGTAACCAAGGAGCCATACACAGGAATAGAAAGATTAGATAGCTAATATGCAATTAAAAGAATCGATGTCATCTCAAATTAGTTTCTTCAGTTTCTAATCAGTTAATCTGAACAGGCAGGGTAGTAATTTATAATATTAGTATTTCACTTTGCTAGCATACAGTCGATTCTCCAGTTAGCTAGCTGGTAGGTCCTAGCAAGTTAGAAACTGTTTACTTTTTTATCTCGTTTTTAATAAGCTAGTGCTTCAACTGCATCTGTTTCCCCGGTGTTGGGGATACTCATTTCAAGACTGGATAAATTTGATAGACACTTGTAACAAATCTTATTGTAACTGTAATAAATAAATAAATTCTTTATTTGCTAACGAGGTATTACTTACTTATTGAACAAAACACAAATACCTACATACCTACCCACTAATTATTATACAGGGTGGGAAAAATTTTAATGTGCAGCATTGGTATCTCGGAAACGGTAAAAGATACAACGTGGCTCAAATTAGGAAAAAGTTGCTCAATTTCATGCTGATTCAAAATATGTGAACAAGTTTAATATATTCCGGACCGTTCGGGAGCTATGCCGGAAAAAACAAAATTTCCCATTTTTTTTTATATGCAACAACTTTTCCTGAAATAAATGTAGACTTTTGAAATTTTATATGTTTACATAGTTTGGTGAGAGCTTTCGATTCCCATACTAAAACATGTTCTAGGCCAACTAGTTTTTTGGCAACAATATTCAACTTTTGTATTTCTTATGGGCGCCATATTGGATTTTTACTTCATTAAATATAGAAAAAAATTACAAGCACGGTGATATATCCTACTTGATACTTTCTTCAATAAATATGGATAATACACGCGAATAACGATAAATAGTATTTATTCACAAATAATAAACAATCATTCATTATGTAGTTAATTGTTACAATGCGTATTTTTAGCTTTTTGAGGAACTAATTATTATAATAACAAAAACAATTATTTGCAGTGCTTGCCATGCAGTGACTGGCTGCCATTACTCTAAATAGACGTGTCATCCACTGCACGGTTGCAGCATCTATTGAATTTATGTATTTATTAAAATTCTTTCCAACATTTCATCCTCTGTCGTTGGCATTGGATTACTGTAGGCAGATATAATTTTTAGCAGCTCCCCACAAATAATAATCCAGAGTTAAAGCACGGTGATCGCGGTGGCCATAGGATGGGACCATTTGTACCTATCTATGAACTCGAAAAACGTTGATAAAGGTTTGAAACAACTGTAAATGTTGAATATTTTGCAAAGGTAGATCATCAAGCCTTCCCTTCAAATCGTTTTGTGAAAAGTGTAAATAATTACGAGAAGTTAATTTATCAATAATACGATAAGGCCCCACTACCGCCGGTGCCATTACACGTACGTAATTATTTACACTTTTTACAAAACGATTTGGAGGAAAGGCTTGATACAAAATATTCCTTTGTACCTTTAAAAAGTATTCAAAGTTTACAGTTGTTTCAATAGGATGGATGCTCTTCACACAACCCTAGAATTTTAACCCAGTACCTCTAACAACGTTTTCCGAATTCGTGGATAGGTACAAATGATCCCATTCTATGCTCACCGCGATCACCGTGCTTTGACCCCCTGGATTATTATTTATGGGGAGATGCTAAAAATTATATCTGTCTGACAAAGAATGAAATGTTGGAAAGAATTTTAATAAATACATAAATTCAATAGAAGCTGTAACGGTAATACGCGCAGTGGATGGACATGTCTATTCAGAGTAACGGCAGCCAGTTCAAGCAGTGCAAGTAATTGTTTTTGTTATTATAATAATTAGTTCCTCAAAAAGCTAAAAATACGCATTCTAACAATTAACTATAAACGAATGATTGTCTATTATTTGTGAATAAATACTGTTTTATCGTTATTTGTGTGTATTATCCATATTTACTGAAGAAAGTATCAAGTAGGATATATCACCGTGCTTGGAATTTTTTTCTGTATTTAATGAAGTAAAAATCAAATATGGCGCCCATAAGAAATACAAAAGTTGAATATTGTTGCCGAAAAACTAGTAGGCCTAGAACATGTTTTAGTATGGCAATCGAAAGCTCTCATCAAACTATGTAAACATACCAAATTTCAAAAGTCTACATTTATTTCAAGAAAAGTTATTTGACATGAAAGAAATTGACAAATTTTGTTTTTTCCGGCATAACTCCCGAACAGTCCGGAATATATTAAACTTGTTCACATATTCTGAATCAGCATGAAATTGAGCAACTGTTTCCTAATTTTAGCCACGTTGTATCTTTTACCGTTTCCGAGATACCTACCAATGCTGAACATTAAAACTTTTCCCACCCTGTATAACAAAACAAGTATACAAACAACAAATAAGTCACCAGTTCTGAACATTTTTTCTTAAGGACGCTATATCAAAAGAAAGCAAATTGCTTATTGCTTCACGAAAAGTAATGAAATAAAAATTCTTGTATTGTTAATAAAAAACACGTGCTAAACATACTTTCTACAAAAAAACTTGTGCAGCCGCAGAAAATCAAATTGACTTCATGACTTCTTTCAAGAAACCTCTGCGTCTTTAGGTACACAAATATTTTAAACAAAAGAATATTTCATAACATTTTTTTTTTTATAATCGTACTCTCAAAAGATCTATATTTGTTTCAAACTGACCATTAAAAAGGTCATACTAGTGGATAAATATAAAAATTAATTATCGTAAGTTCATATTTTGTCGTCGAAAATCTCGCAAAATTTCGGCCTTGTTTAAATATTAAAATTACATTTTAGGAGAATTTAAATATTCGAAATATACAATTTCAACATTAGCCTTTTGAATTATTAGTATTGGTCTTACGTGAAATCAAACGTTTACGATATTTGTGTACTTATCGAAAATCCGATCTGAAATTTTAGGCGCTGGGAACTGCCACCTTTTTTTGTATTTATTTGACAAAGAAATATTTATTTTATTTTTCTTTTATACGCGGTGACATCGCGGAATTTCGGAAAGAACATTCACGCACAATGATCCGTTTGAAATCGAACAACGCATGCCTGGACTCATTTTAGCGTTCGTAATGCACTAATTTTTTATTCAAAACCAACCGTCCCTTGTTCGTAGAGGCGGGATTTGTAGTTACGAACCGATTTCAACGACGAATGCAGCTAATTTTTAATTCCGTTCAGCAAATTTTTTACCTCATGTAAATTACCATTAAGTGGTCAGGTATAATTACCAAATTTTCTTTGGAAATCTGGGATATTATCAGAGAAATTCAGACGAGTAAAATCTGAATTCCACTCAGTCCCGCGTTTAAATCAATCAGTCAACGGATTTGGCAAGTCGAAGGTTTGTGAGTGTTGTAGTAATAGTGCTGAAGGTAACGTTCTCGTTGTCCTGCTGAGAATATTCACCACCAACGAAATAATAGCTTTGTTCCTAGAGGCAGTTCACAACTGGTTGTCAACCAGTACTGCGGGCGGATCGGAAATCATGAATCCATCCTGAATCATGTGCTCTACGAACAGTCTTAAGTCTTAAGTCTTATTGATATCCTCACTTGAACATCCTTTAAAAAAAATACAAAAAAGTACAAAGGACACATTTTAAAACTATTTTCAATTAACAGGACGGCTCACATAAGAGCGTAACAATGCAAAATTATTTTTTTCAATTACATACTCTGTACAGTCTGAGTCACAACCACAGCTCACTCACTTTTCAATGTCTTATTTTAATTTTAGAAAAAAATGAACATATGGATACGAAATGGTTTGTTATTAGCTAAAATTTAGAGACATTAATTAATGTACAGGGTGTTCTAATTTCTGGTGCCATTAAAGTCGGATTTTTTTTTTAAATGGAAATGCATAGTTTTTTTTAATCATCAGAGAGGTCATGAAGAGAGCTTTCCAAAAATATAATATAGTTGGTATCTGCTTTCATCCATTTTTGAAATATAGCTACTTAAATTTTGAAAAATTAGCCATGCTATTCGTATTTTTCGAACCTCGTTTCGCACAAGTTATGAGTGTGCTATGAAATAAGTGGCATGAATTTACATAGTCAACAAATTTGAACCAAGTGCATTTGGAATCAATAATAATAATATCACCATGTCTCCAGAAGCGTCATGTCTCAAGTATTCACGTATAAAAAATCATATTATAAATATCTCAAATAGTTATTTTTTTAGAAAGGTGTAAACGTTCAAAATCACTTATTTTTTAAACACGACTCCGCCCTCTTTTTTTGCTAGTGCAAGAGCCAACAACTCATTTCTTATGCCCCTAGGGACTATCTACCAATGGGTGAAGTCAAAAATCATTTACCTTGCCGTCATGGGTTACTTGCCGATTTTGAGGGATTTTGAACGCTACTACTGAGAACCACAGTTTTCCACCAATTTTTCATTAAGGGGTCGTATACTCGGTCGTATATATTCTTGTTGAAGTATTTTTTCTAAATAAAAGTGTTAAGAAGGTAAGTTTAGACAATTTATTTTTTTGTTGATTAAACACTAAATTGTTGACTATATAGTCAACAAATGCGAAAATGGCAAGTGTAATAAAATCGCGGTTTGCTCTAATTATTAATAATTAAAATGTAAAAAAATATGAAGCAGGTTTCATTGCAATACGCTTGTATTTGCAATATTGTAAAATTTAATTAAACTTAAATTTCGATTATCGGTGTTTGGACGTACTTGGGGTAGATGGGGTGGTTTTCACCCCCGGGTAAGAAATGTTTGTAATTTTTCTAAGAAATAAATTAAAATACATCTCGGATGCATTTGCACGTTTTAGGTTCATTAAAATTGAAAATACCTCTTTGGGGTTGTTTTCACCCCTCGGATTTCACTGTAGTGAGTTTAAACTAGGCAGGGTCGAATGTAATAAATTTGTAATAAATTCTAGCGAAAGAATCATCTCCATATCTTAATTAGTTCAAAAGTTACCAGTCGCTGGTGTAGGTTTAAATTAAACCTAGGTTGTTCGCTTATAACTAATTTACGGCAAGGAAAATAAAATTAATTTTGGTGGATTAAATTTGCAATAAAAGTGTAATGAATTATGGTATAGTAATTTTGGTGGTGGGCCGAAATGGCTGGTGTGGCTTCAAAGCACTCAAAATAAACTTAAATCAAATTTACCCTTTGCCTAAATAACACAGAATTTCCAGTTTTGAAAAAGATCGCTGTGGTACACGGTTTCGGTTAAACCAGAAATCTGTTTTAATAATAATACCGGGTGTCCTAAACCTCTGGAAAAGCAGAATTGTGACGTTGCCATTTAAGATATCGAAAAGCGGTTTTTACGACATTATAGATATACTGGAGGCGCAAGTTCTAAAATTATTTTAGAGTATACAGAGTGTTTCATTTCGAGATGGCACATCAAAGTTTTATTATTTTTAATGGAACACCCTGTATCTGATATTACAGATCGAAAGAACTCTTTTTTCTGATGTCACTGATATAGGGTTGTGGGGGTCTACTGTATACAGTTTTTGAGTTATTGACATTTAACTGTCAAAACGGAGTCGATTTTGACTTGACGTCGTGAACAAACCAATAAAGATAATCATGTTTTGCGAGCACCCAGTCTTACACCAAATAGTCTTCTTTGATTTGGTACAATAGAATGGTTCATACATTGATAAATAGCGTTTCAGCGTAAGCGTTTGCAAAATCAATATTTTCTCACTTTTTTTAAATAGTATATTTTTTATTTATTATTATTATTATTTTATTATTTTTATTTTATTATTTATTTGTATATTTTTCATTAGGCAGATCAGCCTTTTCATAACGTTTCTTATGATATAGGGTTTCGTAGGTCCAGATATGATAGTTTCTGTTCAGTTACCATTTGAAGATATTTTTTATCCAAATTTATTAATTACATCAAAATCCAGTTACCACACGTCATTTTAAATTAAAAACTTCTAAAAGTGTTACAGTTATGAATTTCTCTCAGGAAGAAATGATTCAAATCATTTATTCTTTGGGTGAAAGTAAGGGCAACTGGTTGTTGGCGGCAAGGATTTATTGTCGAAAATATCATGATGCCCGACAGCCACAAGATACCTATACTAAAAATCAAATTATTAATAGACCAATTACAAATGAAGAAACCGAGTGAAATGTTATATTGTCAGTTGAAGAAAACCTCCCATGTAAGTGTTAGGTATTTAAGTTCTCAGATGGGGGTAAGCATAATACCAATACACAGAATAATAAAAAAACACAAGTATCATCCGTATCACATTCCATGATATTCACGGGAATGACTTTCAGAGCCGTGTTTTATTTTGTAATGCTTCAGAGGATTGGTACTGACAACAATTTTCAAGATTTCATACTATTTTCTGATGAAGCAAAATTTAAAAGCAATGGTTTGGTAAACCGCCATAATATGCATTATTATGCAACTGAAAACCCACATTGAGTTAGACAGATAGATCACCAAAATCAGTGGTCCTTAAATGTATGGGGAGGTATATTAAACGAGGGAGGAATTGGACCTTACTTTTTCGATCAATATATTACTGGTGAAATCTACCGAAACTTTTTAAGAGATGATCTGCCAGGATTATTAGAAAATGTTTCGGAGATACGAGAGGGCGGGCTAGGTTAAGATTCACGCCGATCACTCCCGATTTCTCGAAAATGGCAAGTGTAATAAAATCGCGGTTTGCTCTATTCAATTATAATTCAAATGTAATAAAATATGATGTAGGTTTCATTGCAATCCGTTTGTTAGTTTCGAAGATACGAGAGGGCGGGCTAGCTTATGATTCACGCCGATCACTCCCGATTTCTCGAAAATGGCAGGTGTAATAAAATCGCGGTTTACTCTAATCGATTATAATTTAAATGGAAGAAAATATGAAGCAGGTTTCATTCTTCTTGTATTTGCAATATTGTAAAATTTAATTTAATTTAAATTTCGCTTATCGGTGTTTGGACGTACTTGGGGTAGATGGGGTGGTTTTCACCCCCGGGTATGAAATGTTTGTTTAATATTTCTAAAAGATAAATTAAAATATATCTCGAATGAATTTGCACGTTTTAGGTTCATTAAAATTGAAAATACCTCATTGGGGTTGTTTTCAACCCTTGGATTTCACTGTAGGGAGTTTAAACTAAGCGGGGTCGAATGTAATAATTTGTAATAAATTCTAGCGAAAGAACCATCTACATATCTCATTTAGTTCAAAAGTTACCAGTGGCTGGTGTAGGTTTAAATTAAACCTAGGTTGTTCGCTTATAACTAATTTACGGCAAGGGTAATAAAATTAATTTTGGTGGAATAAATTTGTAATAAAAGTGTAATAAATTATGGTATAGAAATTTTGGTGGTGGGCCGAAATGGCTGGTGTAGCTTCAAAGCACTCACACAACCCTATATCAGTGACATCAGAAAAAAGAGTTCTTATTCGATCTGTAATATCAGATACAGGGTGTTCCATTAAAACAATATAACTTTGATGTGCCATCTCGAAATAAAACACTCTGTATACTCTAAAATAATTTTAGAACTTGCGCCTCCACTATATTTATAATGTCGTGAAAACCGCTTTTCGATATCTTAAATGGCAACGTCACAATTCTACTTTTCCAGAGGTTTGGGACACCCGGTAGGCCAGTCATTTAAGACATCGTAGGTCGCAAAAAATTGCAGAGTTCTGATTTTTTGGAATGTTGTTAGGATAGGTACCAATAGTGTAAAACCAAGTTTGCAGCTTCGAAACACCTGTGCTAAACTGCGTGGTGCTCGAAAAACCTTTTTTTTCAGACTTTTTTCAGTTTTTGGCTTATAACTTCTAAATCGTGCATCTTACGGAAAAAGTCGCCCTGTACAATTTTAAAGTAGACAAAATTTACTACAATTTGAGTGCAATTTGAGTACAACCGCAGCTCCATAGATCTAACAGGTCCCGAGATACAGCACTTCAAAAATTGGCCATTTTTCCCAAAAAGTTCAAAATTGTTGTTTTAGCTGTCTTCCAAGACGAATGTCAGCTAAAATACTCAGCCTACGTGGAAAGTCATGGGAAATGAAGTTGTAGAGCAGTTATTTAGCTTTAATTTAAGCATTAAGCGGAACACAGTAGGGCCAATAGTTCCCTTGTTATCAGGAAATAACAAAAAATATAAGGAAAATGGGATTTTTCAAGAAATGGAGCCTGACGAATTGCAGGACTTTTGTAAAGGATAAGAAAGACATAACTCAGTGGAAAATGATTTTAACGTATAAATTTATCAAAATTATATCAAAATTGTATAAAAAATATTTTGGTAGTTTGGGAGACCTTAAACGTGAAGTGATGGCGGGACCTCAACTGACTCCTGCGACAGAAATACAGAGCACAATGTAAATTAGTATTTATTGCGTAATCAATTTTATAATAAATTACAACGAAGGATATGTAATATTAGGCTTACCTTTACGCACTTAGCGGGACAGTCGTGTTCTTTTGAAAGGCCCAGGTTCGTCAGACGGCTCTTCTTGGGGCTCCAGAGACTCCTCTGTTGTCTGATTAGATCTACTACTAGATACTAGTGGTAAAGGGTCGTCGACGTCATCTTCTTCATCCGACTCGGCCATGGCTAAGGAAGGAGTATTCAGGCAGGTCTTCCCCTGACAAATTTTGCAGAGAGCAGAGCATTTCAATCCTGCTTTCTGGCAAGAGCCGCTCCCTCCTCCGCACCCTTTCTGGCACCTGTAGGACAGAAATTTCAGCAGAGTTAACGGCGCTTATTCCTTGGTTGAGGTCACCGGTGTCAACCCCTGCTGGCTTCTTGTCCACCCCCAGTTGGTGGGCTCTTTCTCTAATTCCAACCACGTCTGCACCTGGTGGTAGGTTCTGTAGGAATGTTGGGCAGCAGCCTCTTCGGTTGGGGGCAGACGAGCGAGGTGGACTTTGGCATTGGCAGCAGATCGGACAAATATCCCATAACGCAGGAAGTGGAGAGAGTCGTCTTCTCTCTGCAAAATTTGCCAGGGGAAGACCTCCCTGAATACTCCTCCCTTAGCCATGGCCGAGTCGGATGAAGAAGATGACGTCGACGACCCTTTACCACTAGTATCTAATAGTAGATCTAATCAGACAACAGAGGAGTCTCCGGAGTCCCAAGAAGAGCCGTCTGACGAACGTGGGTCTTCCAAAAGAACACGACTGTCTGGCTAAAGCTTCGGTTTCCTAGGAAGCGGTGCCGTCTTTTAACAGCCGTCAAAATACGGTGGGTGACGTCACAAAAAACGGTTTTATGATAAGGAAAATAGTTTTAAAATTATAAAACTACTTTACCGCTATACAAAATACACCGCAAAAAAACATTGATGATCAGTTCATCAATCGTACCGTATCACCCACCGCTTCGAATGAGACGGCACCGCTCTGTTACGTTACGGTGTGCGCTACCGCTCTCTTGGGAAACACTTCCCTTATTATATACGACACCGTTTTTTATGACGTTACCCACTGTATTTTGACGGCCGTTAAAAGACGGCACCGCTTTCTAGGAAACCGAAGCTTAAGTGGGAAAAGGTAAGCCTAATATTACATATCCTTCGTTGTAATTTATTATCAAACTGATTACGCAATAAATACTAATTTACATTGTGTTCTGTATTTCTGTCGCAGGAGTCAGCTGTATTTCTGTCGCATTTCACGTCCAAGGCCCCCCAAACTACCAAAATATTTTTTATACAATTTTGATATAATTTTGATAAATTTATACGTTATTATTAATTGAACTCAATTTCATTTTACATGATATAAAACCATTTTCCACTGAGTTATGTCTTTCTTATCCTTTACAAAAGTCCTGCAATTCGTCAGACTCCATTTCTTGAAAAATCCCATTTGCCTTAATTTTTTGTCATTTCCTGATAACAAGGGAACTATTCGTCCTACAGTGCTCCGCTTATGTTTAAATTAAAGCTAAATAACTGCTCTACAACTTCATTCTCATGACTTTCCTCGTAGGCTGAGTATTTTAGCTGATATTCGGCTTGGAAGACAGCTAAAACAACAATTTCGAATTTTTTGGGAAAAATGGCCAATTTTTGAAGTGCTGTATCTCGGGACCTGTTAGACCTATGGAGCTGCGGTTCCACTCAAATTGTAGTAAATTTTGTCTACTTTAAAATTGTACAGGGCGATGCACCATTTAGAAGTGATAAGCCAAAAACTGAAAAAAGTCCGAAATCGAGCACCACGCAGTTAGCACAGGTCTTTCGAAGCTGCAAACTTGGTTTTACACTATTGGTACTGGTGACTGGCCTATAACGGACATATCTGAAACCATGTTGGTCTGCTTAAATATAACCACAATCTTTTCGAAAAAAAAAAAATGTTCATACTTAATTTTATCTTTGTTTCGAAAATAGCCTCGAAAATAGCCTAAAGATGGAAGTGGACGTTTAAAATGTAAACTATAAATATACAGTTTTGGATATAGCTTTTAATTAACAGTAATTAAACTTCCGTATCTTCTTTACTTTTAAGATACAAGAGTGTGATGCAGCTTAAATCCTATCACATCCTATTTCCAGGAAAGCGGTAACAGTTGTTATAAAAACGCGGTTTCCTGTAATAAAGTATAATTAAAGTGTAAAAATATGTGATTTCGCTTCCGTATCTTACTTACATTAAGGAATGCTGCACCATGCCGCATTTTCGGGAAAACGGTAAATGTTATAAAAACGGGGTTTGCTGTAATAAGCTGTGATTAAATTGTAAAAATATCTAATACCAATTTCGCCCCGTATCTTACTTTCAAAGATACAAAAGTGTGGTGTAGCTTTAGATTCAAGCTGCACCACACCCTATTTCCGGGAACACGGCAGCTTTAAAAGAATCGCCGTCTGCTGTACTAAATTGTAATTAAAGTGTGAAAAACTCTGATACCAATTTTGTTCCCGTATCTTACTTACTTTCAGAGATACGAGAGTGTGGTATAGCTTTAGATTAATGCTGCAATGGGAAAACGGTCGCTGTTATAAAACACGGTTTGCTGTAATAAATTGTAACTAAAGTGAAAAAAAAATCTGATACAAATTTCGTTCCCTAATCTTACTTATTTTTGGAGAAACTAGAACAGTGTGGTGCAGCTTTAGACTCACGCTGCACCACACCTTATTTCCGGGAAAACGGCAGCTTTAAAAAAATCGCGGTCTGCTGTAATAAATGTAATTAAAGTGTAAAAAATTCTCATGGAGTTTTTTTTGGAGTGGGCTATAAAGCCTGGTGCAGCATTAGGTACATTAATTAATAGTTGGTAATTTGTAAAAATCTTGGAATAATGACGGGTAACCACGAGGTTATACCCTTCTTTCTTCTACTGATAGGTCTTGTTCCTTTTTCAATTTTATTGAAAGCCTAATTTTAGATACCCCTGGTCAACTTTTACCGAGATGCGCCACAAAGTTAGTGCTCCATTTTTTAATTTGTCTGCCATTGTTCTGATGGTTCTGTCTTCTGTCAGGCTTTCATAGGATAACTGTTGAATCCAGGTCAGGATATTGTACGAATCATGGGGATCCCTCGGGAGATCCTATTCTATTGTTCTATTTTTATCGATTTTTATATGGTTTAAGTTATGCTATGAATATTCGATCAGTATATTTAAAACCAAAGTTTATAGAATAAATATCAGTTATCTCACGGGCATTGCGTGCCGCTTCTGCTTGCCCTTTTCTCGCAGAACACGGTGTGCCAGGTTCTCGTTGCGAACAGTTAGTGGTGGTGGTGATTAGTACCGAGTAGACCAAAAACGTGAAGCGAGTATTAACATGTCTACGGTATATTGTTGAGTATAGATGGTTACACAACAAAGCGTGGAAGTCCAAAAGATGTAGCAAAATGAGGATACATTTGTTTTAATTATTACATTTTACGATAAACTGAATCAATATTTTACTTCTTTGTCTTTTCGAATATGCTATAATTAACAGAAGATAGTTTGATTTTTAAAAGGTTTATTTAGGTATTTCGTCAATTTTAGTTGCCTAATTTAAATATTTATAATGAAATATGTATACTTACTCACGTATACATTGATTATGTGATGTGTATTATTACAAACAAACAAGCTACCAGAAACAACTACTTTCGAGCTAATACCACAGCTTAGGTAAGCTGTGCTAATACTCTGCGATTATTGAATTACACTGGTAACTCTATTATCAAAGCTACCATTAATAGCAGTATGTGACTGTAAACGTTGTAATAAAAAACGAAATATTATTTTAGTATAAAAGTATTTCTATTTGCAGATGTCAAATTTAAAAAGGCAATTAGGGTTCTCTGGTGAGCACAGATATACCTACCTTATGGATATACCATTATTACCGCAGACTAATGTTACGAACAAATTAGAATTTGTAGTTCATATTTTACCCATGAAACCTTTATGATAAGTGAAAAACAACGTCTATATTATATGTATAGAAAGATATATGTGCATACAAAAATTAATGTTTGGGTTAAATTAGTTTTACAATTGGACAATTACTTACGTCGACATAAATCGGTATAATTCGGTTGTTGCTTGTTAGGTTACTGTAAAATATGTACTGTACCTAAGTAATATAAATATTTATTAATTGCAACTTAATCTTTTTTCAGATTATTGATCAGCATAAAAATGTGCAACTTTGTCCTAATATAACCTTCGTATTTCTTACAAGCGAAATACCTGTGGAGGGACTCGAAAAACGGGCACCCTGTATAAGATTCAAATCCAGGGTTCTGGAAAATTCTTACGCATAAAAGGACCAGATATAAATGTTAACAAAATAATAGTATATTATATACCTAGGTTGAAAAGTGAGCTATTATTGACCGAGAAATTTTATATCCTGAGGCGTGTAGCGCCGAAGGATATAATTTTCGAGGTAAATAATGGCCTTCTCAACCGAAGTATATATAGTATTTTTTTTACTACTAATAGCCGAATTAACACCAGAAGATCTTAGGTTCGTTCCAACACACCATGGAACTAGTTCGGAACTGTGCGACGCCTGCGCAGATCGAATTTAGCGTTCCAACATAAATCAGAACCGATTCTGAACTAGCAGTCCCGCGTTCCAACAAAATCCGAACTACTTCCGAACCGGTTCTGAATCAGTTCAAACAGTTCTTGGTTCTGAGCGAGGACGAAAAATTCTAATCTTGTAGCGCATGCGTACATTTAGCGTCCACTTTATTTCCTCCATAGCAGGCGCAGCAGCTTCTTCAATAATAATAAATTCTTCCATTTCTAAATGATAAAGGGGTTGCTTTATTTGTTTTATAATTATTTCACCTAATTAACTTACCTTCTAACAAACCTGCCATTTTTTTCTTTTGAAACAGAGACAACAATTTTTTAAATATTTTATTCATAGGTTAGGTCTTAGGACTCCTAGGTCAACTTCAACAACAACACAGAGGACAACAAATTTGAACAAATTGATAGGTTAGGTAAACCATAGAACTAGCGATTCTCTGTTCCAACATAATCGTACGGAACTAGTTCAGAACTGCACTCGCCGTAGTCCTGCGCAGTGAATAATTCTGAACTAGTTCTGAACTGATTCTGAACTGGTTCTGAAATGTGTGTTGGAACGAAGCTCTTATTTTCATTTTAAAATCAGACATTTCCCCTATTACTCAAACATATCGAAATATCAAGTAGGTGAAATGTCAAACAAATGAGTTTCAATACAATTTATTATTAACCTAGGTAAATAATTAATTATTATTTACCTAGGTCAATAATGAACTACTTCTCATTACACAAATGAGGTAAATAATAAGGTTTTCTCATGTTAGTAGTAAAAAAAGGTATTTTCATTTAACCAGTAATGTTTCAAAAAACGATGTTTCTGTTCCCAAAACTCAATTAAAATTGAACATATTATGTAGGTACCTATATCTATTGGCAGGAAATAGGTATATAGTTATTGTTTTGGGGCTTTGAAGTTTTTGGCGGCTGGTTGTAACAAATAAGAGAATAAATTAGTTAATTCTCTGTGGTTGTAATGCTTCTTCCTCATTGCCATTACCATAGAAGAAACGTTTAGTCTATGGCATCACTGCACCAATTTTTTCCTGTTTTTATCCTGTTACCCTAATAGCCAGTTCTCACTTGTATTTTTATTTCTATATAATATATTCAAGATTCAAGGATACCTATTTAAGAAGAGGAAAACACATTCGTCTGGAACATATCGGTGTTTTGGTTTTTACACCTACTGACATCAGTCCCGACCCGAATTATAGTTTTTGGCGAGGCTTGTCATTATAAAATATTATGCGCTGATCGTTAGTACTATATTTTCTATGGCGCTGATATAGGTATGGCGTATGTAAAAAAATTACGTACGTTAGTCAAGCATATACCTAGGTAGGTACAGCTTACCATGTAGGCTATAGGCATGCTTGTAATGGTTAGGTATATCAAAGAGAATTAGTAGTTTACTAGTTTATTCTCTTTGGTTATATATGTTATATGGTGGATAACCGCTTTATGCAAAGCAATAATTGCAACAACTACTCTATATCTCTGAGACTTTAACACATGCTACTTTATTTTATACTATGTACCTTTCACCAGGATCTTGCATTTTCACAGTTTGTCCCACAGAATATTGTCCAATTATAAATAATTGAAACAAAATTTTGAACATTTAAAAACCACAAACGCGGATATGTAAGAGAACGTTCACTATACACTTTACACATCAATCTGTGACTTACATCAATAGTAATATTTATTTACTGTAGTCTGACAATAGCAGAAATATTACATTAATGTATATTTAAAACGATTTGAACCAAGTATAAAAATTTGAATATAACTGGCGCACTACCGTAATTTACAAGACACTCACCGCACCATAGAACATAGAACCACAAGTATAATCTTTATTTATACTTGTGATAGATCCATGGCAATTACTATTACAAATACAGAATATCTATGCCACAAAAGATAATATGGCCACTTTCCAATTAAGCATCGTGCACATAAATTACACGTGTCTCGCGTTCCATTTAGCGCCTACACATGTTCTATAACTGTATCATGTATTCTCGAACTGCACCTATGTGCCGGACCGGACACTTGTGAAAACGCGTAACATAACCTGACAAACAGAAATTAACATTATCAGATAGGTATTTAAATATTTAGGTACTTGGAAAGTTCGAATTAATAAAATATTATAAGGCAAAAGACAATCCTTTGTTATAAAGTCAAAATGGAGGTAAATCATAGGCATAGTTTCATTTTTTAGTGTATATACCTACTGTAGTATACCCAGAGAGAATATAATTATCTATGAGTATACCTATTACCTACTCTAAAAAAAACTGTAGTCCAGGATGCCAAAAAAGAGCGTTCCATTTGTACGAGTTCAGTACGAGTACTGGAGTGTACGGTACAGGTACACATACCTAGGTGCTTATTTGGAATGTGGCCATATAGGTAGCTTACTTCTTACCATAGATAAAGTTACTTAGATTGGAGCTTTTTTTTTATTTATTTTATTTCTTTCTGACAACCAAAGTACTGGTAAGTACTTGGTAACTACTCTCAGTACTCCGTGTTATTACTCTTTTCTGGCTAAGTAATATATGATTACTCTATGGTAATTACACGATACTACTTACTACCACATACATATAAGTATGTGTGCAGAAAAATAAATCAATTTTTTCAGGTGGTATGGTAGGTAATTCAGTTGTACCCAAGTTAGGTATATATTTTTTGTCTGTACCTGTGGAGAGAAATAGGAATTTGAATTTGTGGAATGAAAAAACATATCTCTGTCGACAGTGTCGAGTACCATATTATTGTCTGTTAACGTATTCTGTAGGTACCTAGTAGCTTTTATAGAGTACATTGGAGTTTGCGCAGTTGTGAAATCTTCTGTCATTTGTATGGTGAGGATGGATGTGTTTCAAAGTGTTTAAACTGTTTTGCGATATTTTTGTATTAGTTCATATTAGTTTTTCGTCTTGAATCTTCTATTTTGATTTCCCAGTTTTAAAATATGTAAAAAGTACCTTGTTTATGTATTTGGTATGCTCAATGCTCATGTTTGTAGGTACCTAGCACCTGCTTGGTACTTGTATTTTTAGAATGTGACATTTCTAATTTCTATTTTTCAGTTTCTATTTTTGTGCAATCGAGTACTACCCACAATAACATTTTCTATGGAGAACTCTTTAATCTATGCTATGGAGATGGGGCAAGGATTGTTAACTGTTTACAGGATTGCTCGATCCCTATACTACAATGTAATCCACAATTGTGACGTCATCGAAGATCCAAAGATCTCGAATTTGTAGAAATAGGTACACTTTATACTGTTATTACAAACTTTAATAAATAATAATATTAATAATCATTCAAATACGAAAATTCTCTTGCAAATGTGAAATATAATAAACACAAAATAGGTATATTTTGACAATTCAATTACATATATCTTCGATGACGTCACAAAGGCGGATGACAAAATAGAGCGATCGAGCAATCCTGTAAACAGTTAACAATCCTTGGAGATGGGATACTGTCACAGAACACAGAATTATAATAATTCTGTAATACTATATCGTGGATCGTGGGGTACTGGGTACTGTCACTGTCACTGTCACTCGCACTCGTCACTATGTAATCTGTGACTGTCACAAAACAGATGGAGGTTGGATTATTTTGTAATTATGTTTTAATTATTGAGCTATTTGAAAGAGAACAATTTAAAAGAAGATAATATTAAGTAATTATGCTTTTAATAAATTCCCAATTGTCAACATTGCAATATTGTGAATCTTGAGCATTTATGTTAACAGTATTATATAGGTAGAAATATGGATTTAGCTAAATCTTTATTTGAAAACAGAAATCATGAAGGATATGTTGGAAAAGATGCCCACACTGTAAGAAAGATATATGGCTATTAAAAAGATTTTTGTATTTATAATTCTTGCAGAGACGGGAACTTGAGCTCGCTATAGAGCCCGACGATATGGATGATAGTTTAGTAGAAAATTTTTCTCAAGGATTAAATATTAATGATATGTTGACTCCTACACCAGGTGGGTCATTTTCAGCACTAACACCGAGTATGTGGCCTCAAGACATTATGGCAAAGCAGTCGCTTGTACCAGACGATCCCAATTCGCAGCCTGAATATAGGTACTAATGTGATGTACTACTTCTTTCTTTGATGTACTTAATATCGTGTTACAAATTTTTAGATTTGATGAATTCGGTTTTCGTGTAGATGAAGAAGATGGCCCTGAGCAAAATTCTAACAAACTTCTTGGTATTCCATTTGTAGAAGATCCACAACATAGGTTTTGTAACAGAAATAGAATTTTTTATATTATTTATTAATTATGCTTTTAGGTTGCAATGGGTGGCACATTTAGAATTTTCTCATAATAAAGAAGTATGCGATTTAACATGGGATAAAGTAGAAGTTAGATTACCTAGAACAGACAAATTGCTCACAATGGTGAAATCGGGCATTCCCCACTCGTTAAGACCTCAAATGTGGATGAGAATGTCCGGTGCTTTAGAAAAAAAGCAACAGTCCGAATTGTGTTATAAAGAAATTGTTAAAATGTCTAGTAATGATTCTCTTATGACTTCTAAGCAAATTGAAAAGGATTTATTACATACTATGCCTACAAATGCATGTTATAGCCATATAAATAGTACGGGTATCCCTAGATTACGGAGAATTTTACGTGGAATTGCCTGGTTGTATCCAGATATAGGGTGAGATACTTAATTAAATGAAATTAAATAAATAACATTAAGCTTTATAGTTATTGCCAAGGAATGGGTATGATTGCAGCTTCATTATTATTATTCATGGAAGAAGAAAATGCATTTTGGATAATGGTAACGATTGTGGAAGACCTTTTACCGGCCTCATATTATAGTTCAACACTGCTTGGTAATTCTCTTGTTCACTCGTCCACATTCTCTAATTATTTAATGTTTACAGGTATTCGAGCTGATCAACGGGTACTACGGAGGTTAATAACCAATTACCTGCCCGATCTAGATGAAACCTTAAATAATCATGACATTGAATTGTCACTTATAACCTTGCAATGGTTTTTAACGTTATTTGCAAGTGTTGTACATATGAAAATATTACTGAGAATTTGGGACTTGTTTTTCTTTGAAGGCTCAATAGTTCTATTCCAAATTACCCTTAGTATGCTTAAAATGAAGGAACCACAACTTAAAGAACTGGAAAATGCTGCCCAAATATTTAATGCACTTTCAGATATTCCAGGATACATTGATGATGTAGACAAATTGTTAGAGGTTATATGACTTTCTTTTCTTAAAGATGTGTGTTGCTTTGAATTTGATTCTAGATATCAACTCTATTAACCAATTCATTAAATGAGGTCACCATAGAGACTTATCGAAGGCGTCACTTAGCATATTTAATGGCCGACCAAGGAGCTTTAGTCGGAAACCCTGAAGCTGCTCCTAACCTGCCAAAACAACATTTAGCAAGGTAGGAAATTTTAATTGTTTATTATTAATTTCTTCGATTAGCTTGAGTAGTGCAAATATTCTAGGTCCCTCAACTTCTATAAAAATTAACATCAAAGAAACTTCATAAAATAATATGAAAGTGAGAATTTAATGTCAAATAAACTTGAACTGTGCATCCAATTTTTTTTTTAAATTTGTGCTCGTTTCAAATTTGATTTTTTGAAAGGACACGAGGATGACAGTGACTGTGATTAAATGGATATATATTTAAATTAAAATTCTGATTTTCCATGGGAATTAACAACTAAGTCACAAAACTTTCCCTTTTTTTATGAAAAATATTTTAATTTTTATATTCAAAGGAAACTATACTCATTTACAGGGATCATAATTTTCTACACCATTTTTTCATAGCCATGCAACTGTGTCTACAATTCTACCCTAACATAAATTTATTTAGGGGTTAATGTACACGTACACTTCAAAATTTTTGTAGCTCCTATCATGTAAATCATTGCATAAATAGTTAAATTTAAACATTGCTCCCAGAGTTGCCAGATTCATACAATTCCCCCCAACCAAAGTCACAAATTCCCCACAAATTAAGTACCACTTTTCAAATAAAATACCCCAAAACTTTTAAACTTTATTTTATTTCATTCTTTCTAAACAAATAGGTACCTTATATTATATTAGTTGCTTCTGAAAAAAATTCTATAATATTATCTTCGTCTCTTTTACAGTCGTACATTTTTTCCGAGCTGAAATACTGGAACATATTTGCACTAGATTCAAAACTTGCACATCCATTTTTTTAACTAAAAATCTGTACTTGATATTGCTAATAAGTTTCTTAGTCTGTTTTATCAATATTTATAATTGGTCTTTAATTTGCATTGCCATTGCAAGGGGTCATAACAAGTCGTAGCATGTTCACAAACATGAGCAAGTTACTGCTTCATCATAATCATGAATTCTGTGATATATATTCTATGACACATCGATAACAATTTGCCTTCTACTAATTTTATCTTCAAAAAATACCCCAAAAGAAAATGTAGGTACTCCCAAAAATATCCCCAAACAATCGTTACCCCCTAAAATTCTTCTGAGCAAAGAATAAAACTCCAAATTTGGGGGGGAACCCCAATCTGGCAACTCTGATTACTCCTGTGGGGTCCAAAATCCCACGTAGTGTGTAGAGCTTTGTACAATAAAAACTTCCTACATAACAGCCATAATGACTTATGATTTATATTATTAATTCTTATAGTTTGGCCCACAACAGCCTTAAATTAAAATTAAATTACATTCTCATGGCTAAATTATAGTTAGTAGATAAACACTCACCATTATGAGCTTTTTTATAGAAAATTTTATTCTGCACAAAATTGTTTCTCAGTATTTTTGCTGTATCTGCCATTTTGAGTGTAGGGTATGAGCGTGAAGGTCAAAAATATATTTTTATAACATTAGTTAATAATTTTGTAACATCAACAAACAAATAGCTATAGACAGAAAATGAGTAAATTTAAATCAATGCTGTGGAGTATTATGAGTGGGCAATAAAAAATACATTTTTTTTTGTCTTGTATAAAATTTTACTATATGAAAATAATCAATACCTTTACCTCCATAATCATTTATAGTCATTATGAAAATACTTATACATAAATCGTTTAAAAAAGTAAATATATCAGTGTAAAAAAATAAGAATGGTAACCAAAATATCCATATTGGATTCGTGTAGTTACTTCACATAGTCCAGTTATAATGTATAAAATATCACCTAATAACTTATATTACATACTATGTACAAAACTTTATTTCATAATCCATATAAATTGATAAATTAATAATTAGAAATACAAATTGATTAATAAATAGAATAACACTAAATTCTTTAAAAAAATAATTTCAAATAATGGTAGGTAGAACAAAATAAACTATTATTGAAAAACCAGTTACCATTATTTAATCAAAAACTTTAAATTAATAAATAAAAATATAATACAAAGTATATGCACCTCTTATTTAATTTTTACGTTATTTTCTTTAATGTCATTGGTACTGTATTTATTATATGAATCAGTAGGAATATTTATTATATGAATCAGTAGGAAGCAACGGCTGTTCCAGCAAAAGTCTGGAAATTTACCATATCAACAAATGTGTCATCATTTAAATAATGCTAGCAATGATGCACTGTGCAGGAAACAATTTGCAACAATATATATTACTACATTCAGTAACTAACATTTAAAGAATTTAGCTTATAACTGCTTACTTCTTAGGGCAATATACAGGATGAATCTTTTGACTTGTATATACATTTTAAGCAGCGACACATTTTATACAAGTTATTAGGGAGATTTTGAAGCCCTTAATTTTTAGCTTATCGTTATCGTAATGTTTATACTGAGCAGGTGTAGTGCCAAAAAGGATATCCCTTTTGGCACTGCGCATGTTCAATATAACAATTACGATAACTATAAGCTAAAAATGAAGGGGTTCAAAATCTCCCTATTAAGTTGTTAAGTTCTCAAGATTTTGGTTGATGTTTAAAAATGTTAGTATCTTTTTGTAGAAAATTGCTGTAATAGTGACATATTATATTGAAATAAACCTCATACTGAAATATAAGAATAAGTAGAAAATTCACCTTGTACCTGTACCTTGTATTTGAAGTTTTAAAGTCTTTGTCGAATTTTTTTAGATACCTACACATAATTATTTGATATAAAAGTACTTATCTTAAAGTTCCGAAATGTCATACTATAAAATGACAATCTTCTGTAAATAAATATTTACCTGCTATAAACAGTAAACAAATGATAAATAATTGTTACAAACCATGAAAAGATCAATCGACAAACATCATAATGAACGTGCATACATCAATTTGCTGCTATTTTTGCACACCAATGTTAAAATGCAAAATGTTAGTACTTTACATTTAAACATTTTAGTAATTGGTAACAATTTGAATACAATAGTGTATTGTATATGTTATGAAACATTCCGAGAACCATACAAAATGATCTAAACATAAACACAAATTATATAAATAAAAGCTGCATATTCCTTTGTTTTATATTAGACAACTTCTACTTTGTAAGTAAGAATTAGAACTTTTGAAGCCCATGGTACGGACTATAAATACTATGAAAAAACATTACCTGTAAACTGTATATAACCGCATAACTGTATTACATTGTCAAGGTGCCATAAGTGCCTAATGCATATTCGAGACTTAATAACTTAGAATTCAAAGACTGTATTAGTAAAGGTTCATGATATTTATTATTATCTGAATGGCTCTGAATACTGGCAAAGTCCCAAACTCGTATCACTCCATCCACCGTTCCTGCACACAATCCATTCCCATCCCAACTCCAAACTAATCGAATAACTGGAGTACCTTTACACCTTAATTCAACAAAAATTTTAGACGATAACAAGTCCCACACACGGATTTTTTTGTCTTCACTCGCACTTGCCAAAAAACGTCCTGAAGGGTTAAATGCCAGAGCATAAATTGTCCCTTTGGCCGCATGTAAAAGTCTCATGGGGCTGGCTTTGCTTAAACTCCACAACCTAATGTTTCTATCTGATGAACCTGTTGCAACGTAGAGACAATTGGGATGAAATTCCAAGCATGTGATGGCTTGAGTATGTCCGGAAAACACTCTTAGAGTCTTTCCAGTTGTAATATCCCATAATCTTGCTGTTGTATCCATGGATCCTGTCACAATATATTCACCATTACTACTGATTTTGACACAATATACTGGTCCTAAATGTCCCACACATTTCTTTAAAAGTTTCATGTCTATTAAGTTATATATACATAAACTGTGATCAGCAGACACAGAAACTAACAGATTATTATTTGGCGATATAGCTACACTGTAAATCTGACCAGAGTGGTTTGCAAATACAAGTTGCTCATAATGCGTTTGATTGAAAAGTGAGTCCAAACAATGAATAGGCATTAACCTCAATATATTATTTTCAGCAAAAGCAACCAATCCACACTGTCTTTTTAATAACCCACAAGATACAGTTTGCTTGTTGTTACTTATTTTTATATTGTATATAGGCACTGGATCTTTCCTTAAATTTTTAATTGCATTCATAAGTTCTTGAAATTTAGGATCTTTTGGGGCATCATTACACATCATTTTGTCCAAATCTTTTATGACAATTTCTTTGTCATTGCAACATTGAAAGTCAAACCAACTTTGTAGAATTTGTAAAAAAAGAACATGGCAACTTTCCAATATAAATTTCTTTAAAACTGCAAGAGACCGTTCATCTAATTCTATCACAATTTTTTTAGATCTAAATTTCTCTTTTAATTTACTTATATCACCATCGGTAGAGAATACATTAATTAAGTCCTTAACTGTGTTATCACATTTACCTTTATCAATTGCAGGTAAATGGCACTTCAAAAATGATGCAGCTCTCTCAGAATGCCCTCCACCCACAATATCCATATAAAGGTGACAGAATAGTGGGCCTACTATCTGTTCCACATCCTGACACTGATTTTTATGTTTTGTTTGATCTTTCAGCCAAAGTAAAAACTTTGTAAAATTTTGATCTATTACTAATGGGTCACTATTGTAACAGCTGTACAAAATTGAATTTGATCTTCCTACACCACTTTCCAGTAAAGAATGAGTTATTTGTTGAATCTTCGTGCTCTCAAATGTTTGTAACGTTGTATAATTTCTTTTTTGCAGATAACCTATAACTGCATTTGTACATTCACCTTTAGATCGTTTTATTTTATTAGTTTCACGTTTTGCATCATCCATAATACTCGTCAAACAAAGCAACTTTGCATGATTACAAAGAGCTTTAAAGTCATTTTTTACGTGAAATATTATCCCGTTAATAAATGTCGACTGTTATGTGATGATGAGTTATGATGGTTATGAATTGATGAGGTTAGAAATGAAATCAACATTTAACAATGATAAATAGGGAACCTGTTTTACCGACATTATGGCGCATACTTTAAAGGTATCAAATAAATTAGGCCGATGGCGCATAGTCCCAGAACAATAATTGCTTATTCTGGGGCATAGTAGACACTTACAAAATGACTTCTAGGTATGATTCGGTTTCCAAAAAATTGTACCATAAGTGTAATGTGTTCAAAGAAGAATGCTCTTTGATCTTGAGGCACAGGACACTTTTGAGCATTTTTTATTTTTTCATTATTATTAGAAGTATACCCATGAAGTTTAAAATAACTAATTTTGTGGTATGTAACCAAATTTAATGAGCCTCGCTTAAAACAAAAATCTTTATTTTTTTTTTATTTTTTTTACAAAACAGTAATTTTCACTAAGGTTAAAGTTTGATTCTACTTTTTTAGTGAATAGTTCATGCTCAAATGAACATTATAAACTAATATTTTTTAGTGTTTAATCTATCTAAACATAAGGGGAAAAATGTATATAAACTTTATGATAACCTTGTATATCAACAACAAAAATAAGAACATTATTTTGTTTTATTTATATTCAGTGTAATTAATTTCAAAATTGTAATTGTAAGTATATTTCAATATAATTTTGATTAGACAAGTACTTCTAATAATATTGTTCTATCTCTTTAAAATTCCTTCAGTCATTTTTACACCGCCTGTTAGAACAATTATTAAATAAAAATCAGGTAAACGTGGAAATGTCAGGAAATTGAATTTAATAAATTGTAGGAAAATGGTATCACTTATTATGCACAAGTAGATTAAAGATCTTATTCTTATTACTCATTTTGTTTTTGGTAACTGCCAACATTTTGCTCTGATTTTGTTTTTATAAAAAATTTAAGTTATAAACCCAAAATAGGATATCCGTAGCATAGCAAAATCATATAGTAGTAGTAGTGCAGTGACAGTTATAAGCAGTTCATATTGTACTAATAGAGATGCTTATTTAAATCAATATTTTCATAGTTTTAATACACACTAGGAACATATGGGTTTTATTTAAAAAAAGAAAATGTACGACAAAAATTCCATGACCAAGGGTCAGTCTAAGAATTATTTATTATCTATACAATTAAATAATATAAAAATTAAATCAGTACTGATTGGGTTTAATTAGATTGTTGATGACTTTTTAACTGAGAATATATATTTAATTTGTATTTTTGCAATTTACCTATTAGTTATCACCCAACCAATTTTAGTATTACTGTGTTGATATATTATGTTTTGTAGTAATATTTAACATTAATGCATTTATCTATTTATTCCGTGTACATACTGTGTCATATAATTATAATATATAGAAATAAGGTAAACCTACATACTAAAAAGTATAAAATAATTTAAAAATGAAAAAATGGTTAAATTAAAATTCACTTTTGGGTACTATTAAGAACTTATTTTTACTTTTGCATTATTAATGTTCTTGATTTGGTAAGAAAATAAAACTGAACAATGCTTTAACTATTTTGTTTATATACTTTTAGGCGACAAATTAAGAAAAATAAATCTGTAATACAACTTTTACTTTTTAATGAAAATGCAGAAGATGATATAAAAAGTAAAAATATAAAACAAACAGAAATTTTGGTTGATCTCCGTGAAGCTATTTTACAAGTAAGAAGAGTAAAACAAAATTACTTTTAAATAAAAAAACTATTTTTTTATTAGATTGCTAGGCATTTTTTACAACTGGACCCAAAATTAAGTTCTGAAATCAGTTTGGTTGCTGATTATTCTATGGAAAGTCATGCCAGTGATCACGCTAATTACATAAATGTTTCCAAAACTCGTAAAAGAAGGGCTAAAGCTTTATTAGGTAAAATAATACACTATAAAGCAATACACATGCAGTCAGTAATAAAATTTTTGGTTCCTAGACTTTGAAAGGCATGATGATGATGAACTTGGATTCAGGAAAAATGATATAATTACTATAATAAGCCAAAAAGATGAACACTGCTGGGTAGGAGAACTGAATGGTCTAAGAGGTAATAGTTAAAATCCAACTTAAAACAATGCTCAGTAGAAAAATTAATATTTTATAGGGTGGTTCCCAGCTAAATTTGTGCAGTTGTTAGATGAACGAAGTAAACAGTATAGCAGTGCAGGTGATGATAGTATATCGGAAACGGTTACTGACCTTGTTAGGGGTACACTGTGTCCTGTGGTTAAGCAGGTATTAGAGCATGGAATGAAACAACCCAATTTCTTAGGTTTGCAATTGAAATATTAGTTTTTTAAGCGTTACTATAACTGTTTATTATATAGGTGGTCCCTGCCATCCTTGGCTCTTTATAGAAGAATCTGCAACTAAGGAAGTGGAGAAAGATTTTAATTCAGTGTACAGCAGGCTTGTACTATGTAAAACTTATCGCTTAGATGAAGATGGGAAAGTTTTAACACCAGAAGAGGTATACGCATTTTTTTGTGTTTGATGTATCATATATCCATGCATTAATTTTTGAGAAAACATTTGTATGGTAATTTATTTCACAAGAAGAGAGTATAATTTAATTAAAATCATAATGAAATCTGCCGGGAATATGTTACCCATAAAACGAAAAGAATGTAAACAATATCATAAAGACCACAAGTGCGGTTCAGTGTAAACTTCGAAGTTTAAAAAACCTCTGTTACGCAATACGCAATGTAATGAATGAACTTATTTAATTAGTTAAACAAAATTTTATCAGGAGTTTTTTAATTTACTAAAACACAAACTATTTAAACTATAATTAAAAAGTTATAAATAAACTTTCAGTGTTTAAGCATTTTACAAAATGGATTTGCTAATGCAATATATAACAACTATAATAGGTACGACAAGTAAACTAAATAATAAATGAGATGTGCAATGTAATGTATAACAAGTTTGACAGGCTTCACTAGTCACAAATATTCTGAGATTTGGTTTGTTTCCGCAGACTTTTGAGGCTGCACCTGCTAAATTTCAGAACATTGAACGTTTAAGTGAAAATCATTCACACTTTTGGTACATTACATGGCACATTATAATAACAATTCAGTGGCAGCCGGCATCCCGACTGATATGATATGGCCCAGAGAAGATATGTGCCTGGTGTACGGGACATACAAGTTCACGTCAGCATATGTTCATGGTCTTATGCTAATGGTCAGTGCATGACGAGAAGTCATGCACTGACGCATATCTGGAGCCCACATCAGTTGGGATGCTGGTTGCTGCTGACAAATATATATTTTAACAATAACAAACTTGTAATAAACTAGAAAATTTAGCTTTAAATTATGTATGCAACAATTTTATAGTTTAATTTTTGTAATTGAAAAAACAAAAGGGTGATGTATTTCATTTAGGATATGTGCATTCAGCATTTTAAAAGTGTGAAACAATTAATATTATTGTGCTTTTACTATTAAAAGAAGTTCAAAAACTTAACAATATTATCACATCATTTCAGTTGCTTTATCGCTGTGTGCAAGCTATAAATCTTTCTCATGATAATGCACATGCGCAGATGGATGTTAAACTTCGTTCTCTAATCTGCATGGGTCTAAACGAACAGGTGCTTCATTTATGGTTGGAAGTACTCTGTTCTTCCAGTGAAGTAGTCCAGAAATGGTAAGTCATATAAAACTATTGAATACATAGATTACGTTTTATTTTTCAGGTATCATCCTTGGTCATTTGTGTATAGTCCTGGATGGGTGCAGATTAAGTGTGATTTCAGAATTTTGTCCCAGTTATCGTTTAACTTAAATCCAGATTGGGAATTACCAGTTAAAAAAGAAACAAACAATCAACCTCTTAAAGATGGAGTACGAGATATGCTGGTGAAACACCATTTGTTTAGTTGGGACATTTAATGTCTTTTTTGTAATTATTATTATAATGTCTATAAATATATTTCGTGGCCTTGATTATTTCATTTGCAATATTTTTAACAATTGTTGGAGATAATAGACCACTTTTATTTTTATCCATTGATTTTTTTCAGTGATGTAGCAATAATATCACTAAAATTTTTTATTATATCATAATTTTCTCATAAATGAATACTAAAATGTTGCTTTATGAAAATACAAATGGGACTTTTTTAAATTTATCTACAGACTTGCATTTAGAATGTGTGATGCAATTCTTTAGAACTTTATATATATACAGTGCGGTCGTAAATAATCCACCACCCAGCTAAGTTTCGAACCAGATAAGATTGAGACACCGGACTAAAACTGAATTAAATGGCATGAAGTATACTACTTTTTAGTTCAAAATTAAAACTGCAGTATTCAAAGATGGCGCTAGTGGCGCCATCAACTTTAAAACTTTAAATAGCAAGGGTGGTCATGTGATACCTCGATACCTCATTTGAAAGGTTTTTTAATTCTCTATAAAACGGTGGCTTGATTTTTAAATTTCATTGACTAGTTCCGGAGTTATTAGCATTTCAAAGTTATTTGATAAATATGGCGAATAAATGATTTTATCTCATTTTCATTTAATTTTCGCACAAGAATAAAGAAATAATCAAACAAGGAAATAAATAAATAAAAGTAATAACAAAGAAATTGGTATAACTCTGATCACCTTAATAAATGTTCAAATTGTTCTCCCAGCACTTCTTGGCAATAAAATAGTCTATTCCCAAATTCCCTACGTACATTTCCCAAATGTTTCTGGAGAAATAGCTGCACACACCTGTATAATTCTATTCCTCAAATCCTCTAGTGAATCAGGTTGGGTAATGTAAACCTGCGATTAAATTATTAATAAAAAATTAAATGAAAATGAGATAAAATCATTTATTCGCCATATCAAATAACTTTCAAACGCTAATAACTCCGGAACTAGTCAATGAAATTTAAAAATCAAGCCACCGTTTTATAGAGAATTAAAAAACCTTTCATCACATGACCACCCTTGCTATTTAAAGTTTTAAAGTTGATGGCGCCACTAGCGTCATCTTTGAAAACTGCAGTTTTAATTTTGAACTAAAATGTAGTATACTTCATGCCATTTAATTCAGTTTTAGTCCGGTGTCTCTATCTTATCTGGTTCGAAACTTAACTGGGGGGGATTATTTACGGCCGCACTGTATATATATATATATATATATATATATATATATATATATATATATATATATATATATATATATATATATATATATATATATGAGAGAAACTAGGTTTTCGGGTTGAACCGCGTTGGAGATGATTAGTGTCTCGACGTTTCGGCTCCCGTTTTGGAGCCATTTTCAAGAGATGAAGTATTAATAGTGGAGTTCTCTGAAGCCTCAATCTGCCTACTCTTCAGAGAAAGGGAAAGGGTTAAGATGTTGTGGTTCGATTCCGGGGCCTCAATCTGCCTACTCCCCAGATCTCACCACCGATCGTCTCTGAAGCCTCAATCTGCCTACTCCTCAGAGAGATCTGTGAGGAGTATCACAGATCTTCTCACAGATCTCTCTGGATGGGAAAATACTCCAGTACTGGTAGGTAAGAACTACCAGGATCAGTTTATTCCAAGGTATTTATAACAAACCTGTTGGAAGCAAAGAATGATTAAAACTAATCAGGTTACACTTTGGCCTAGTGGAAGACATTGAGTGCCGCTCTAAGTGCTCAGAGGATATAGCGCTTATATATAGAGGTGGTTATATTTTATATAGTGCATATATTTAGAGGTTTATAGTGCTAAGAGGATAATGAAACGGCAGGCCACATTTTATTTAGGTACTTGCGCCGCTGAGGAAGGGATCATATTCAATATCTAGCAGAGGGCAGCTTCTGTCAGATTTCTTGACAAGTTCACGGCCAATAAGGTAATTGGAGGCTGGGCTGAGGCTAAATCATGACAATGAAGGATCTGGTTTTCGTTCCACTCACTTTTGAAAAGAGTTAATCCTAATGAAATTGACATGTGATCATTTGATGTGTTGAGGATGATGTTGTGAAAGAAAAGGTGAAACTCATCAAAACGTGTAAATTTTTTTTTTTTTAGCATTTGTGGCATTCATTTTATGCCATCTATAGAAGGAATTTTTGTGATTTGGTCAGCATGGCATATTGCCACAAATTATGATGTAATAAATTAGGTCTTGTGGTTATCTAATTGGCCAAAAACAATATGAATCACTTTTGATGGGTGAATTATCTTCGCCCAATTATCAAACAACTGTCAATTATACAATTACGATGCCAAATAATTGGAGAGTCGCTTGTTAGAAGGAAACAATAAGAATCTTGTTACTTGTTCCGCAGAAATTAAGATAAGATTGGGAAGACTTATTGCTACCAGCAGTTGTTTTCGATCAATGTAGCAGAAATTGCATGACCTCTTCTTGCGCTACACAAAATTCCACCAAGGCATGATATAATTTCATATATATGTTATTTTTGTCATGGCTCTAGTTAGTACTTTTCAATTTTGTTTTACTTTTCTTTGAGCTCCTAGGAAAACTAATCATTTCCCATTCTTATTTACCTACCATTTATTTAGGATTCTATTCTGAGTCCTGATCAATTACATGCCCATTGATCGACATATCTTATGACATAATATTGACGACACACTAGCCAAGTAACCAAAAAAAAAAAAAAGAACTTATTCAGATTCTAGTACAACCTGTAGGTGTCCTTCGTTCGATCCTTGGGTTCTAGAAGGGACCAGTAACTTGGAGATTAAATTTAACATACTCTTCATATTTCAATAGATCAATATAAACAATTTTAAATAGTTCTGCTCTTATAATCAAAATATGAAATTTAATATCAAAATTATTGTAATTATTTTAAATGTGATCCTTTTAAATATTCAAAGGTATTAAAATTCTAAAATAATATTTATTTCTTTAATTTCAGTTAATGTTAGGTATTTTATCTTGTAAATTAATTGAATGTTAATTTTCATTACGAAGGCCTCTTAATTCCTGTATATCATCATCTAACTTATTAGACAGGTGGGCATCAGTCCCAAGTCAGTGTCCATACTTTCAATTTAACAATTGAATGCGTAACTGCCACTTGTCGATAGCAAGTTTACACACAAACTTTAGACATTTTGACCCACCATGCAGATCAGACAAAAAGTATTTTGTTTTTAATATGTGATCTTTCGGTGTGATACTTATATATGCAGAAATAAATTGATAATACGCCTCATCAGATACTTCAATATATAGTGATTGCGATTGTGACATACCTACTTCCATTATTTTCAAAAATAATTTATATATGGATTTGACAACTAAAGTTAATATCTAATAAGCAGTTATATATAAGTGCTTGTTAGATATTAACTTATATATACCTAAGCGGTAGATCATTGATTATTGTAGCTCACTTTTTAAAACCCTATATGAGTAGTGAAAAAACAAAATAATAGTTTTATTTTACTTTACTCTTTAATTTATAAATAAAAAAACAACTGCAATTAAAAAACTGTTTATTTCTATATCCTCTTTCTGTTTACACATACAGCCTAACGCAATAGATTTCAACTGCAAACTATTAAAATATTTAACTCTTATACAGGGATATAATTTAAACAAGCCAAAAAATAGACATTATTTGTATTTTTAGTAGTGATTGACTAAATATAATCAATAGTTCTAATATCTGATAATAAAGCAAATTAAGTTGAAAATTACCAAATTTTTAGTAGGTAATAAATATGTACATGTCCATATTTTACTTAAACAAAATCTGTAGGTACTGGTACAAACAAGGCATGTCAAAAAATGTACTGATTTAATAATAGAGAAATAGGATAAATCAATGCCATTAGATTTATTTCCCCACTGCTTTTATACCATCACCTAACAAAACATTTTATCTAATTTTTAAAATCAGTTATACATTTAAAGCTTTAGGTAACGTTGAACCACATAGACCAGGAAAATGAAACTGAAATAGGTCACTTGCTGGTTCTACATTCAAATTGAATTCTGCAACTGGCATTCCTCTCTCTGCTACAAGAGGAGCAAACATTGCTGCTGGGTACACTACAGATGAAGTACCAATTACCAAGCATAAATCACAACTTGTAATCAAATCTCCTAAAAATAAAATTATGATAAAATATAACATTCAATTGAAACTACAGTAATTTTTCCGTACTGGCCTTTTGTAATACTTCCGGTTCCAAATTCTCTCCAAACCATACAATATATGGCCGCACCAATGCATTGCACTCTCTACATTTTGGAAGATCTTTTATCTCTATTACGGACTCTCCATCCGACATTGTTATATCTCTATTATAAAATTTACAGTGTATATTTTGTAAATTAGGTAAAGAAATATATAAAAGCATGGAAACGTCTTTCCGCTAGAATACTGTCATCAGGGGCGGCTCATGATGAAATAAATGATATTTATTCACAGTGCTGTGATATTTTATGGTTCGCGAATATATACGTCTACAGTAGTTCAAGCTATCTCTACAACTAATTGCAGTTTTTCATATTCAATAATAAATTTAATGGAAAAATTAGAAGTCTGTATTTTAATATTCTTATTAGCCTAACTACCATCTAAAACACACAAAAACACGACAACTACTGACCCAAAAATACTTCAACTTCTGACCTAATAACGCAGCTACTAGGTTGGAATTTTAGGGCACACTAACTTGTCCTATATTGTATTGTCCATATGGCGCGAAATATATATGAGTCAGAACCAATTTTAATTTACAGGGCGAATATATGCATCTACCGTAGTTATAACAGCACCACATACATACTCGTCTGCAGTGCAAAAGAGTTATATGGATACCTATATGCTTTTTAAATAAATTGGTATATGAAGTAATTCAGTCACTTAAAAATAGTTTTTAAGATAATAAATATTGTGTATATGTTTCGAGTATATATGCGGCCACTATAGATTATAGTCATTAAGAAAATGAGAATGATTAATTTGATTATTTTTTAATGTTAATATTTTTATCTATTAATTTTGACATTTACCAAAAGCAGAATCATATAAAAATGATTATTTATTGAAAAATTACTACTCAGTAAGTAGATACTTAATACTTACTCTCTACCACGTAATGCTTCACAAATAGGATTATCAAAGTTTTCATCAACTAATTTACATTTTGTACAAATTACTTTATACAAGGTTCCATGTAATTCTATTACTTCTTCTGAACCAGCCCTTTGATGCAATCCATCAACATTTTGTGTAATTACGTTAAATCTGCGCCCTTGTTCTTTGCAAACTTTCTCATATTTAGCTAAAGCTTTGTGAGCCTACCTCAAAATGTGCAAAGATATGCTAACAGGTTCAGTGATAAGTGATAACATAACTTACATCATTTGGCGGTGCTTTAAATGCAACAGTTCTCCGATAATGATAAAATTCCCATACTAAATGTGGTTTTGTGTGGAAAGCGTGAGGCGTTGCTAAATCGGCAGATCTATATTTTCTCCATAATCCTCCAGCACCTCTAAAAGTAGGAATTCCTGATTCTGCTGAAATTCCGGCACCTGTTAATGCTACAATATTTTTAGATTCAGATAATAGTTCTCTAAATCGATTATATTCACTTAGTGGCCTTTTAGACATATTAAACACTATTGGAGTCAATTGTTTCAAAAAAATCATGTAAGACAAAACGAAACTAACAAAACAGATTTTATTTGCTAAAATAAAATTTAAATTTACACGGAACCATGGACTATGGACTAACTCCTGGCCTCCTGGCCAAAGAAAATATATAGGCTCTAGGCTCCGGACTAACTATTTATAATCTATGCCACACCAAAAAATACAGATTCAAATCTCTGGTACATAAACTGATACATAAAGAAAGTGAATCACAAAAAATACATATATAAGGTGGATCATCGTATTTCTTATCGATATAACTAAATAGCAATCGTGAATATATAATATAGATTAATCGTGAACTAGACCCATAGAAAATGTTAGTACATACTATATTTTATATGACTAAAAAACCCTAAACTCCACAACAAAGACTCCACCCAGGGTGCCGATTCTCGAGTCGAGAGAAAAGATTCGTATGAGAAAATAACGTCAAGCTGACGAAATTTGACAGTTTTTTTTATAAAGAAATATAAGTCTACGTAATTTTTAAAAGTATGCCAGACCCAAGGATTCTTAACTGTTTACAGGATTGCTCGATCCCTATACTACAATGTAATCCATAATTGTGACGTCATCAAAGATCCAAAGATCTCGAACTTGTAGAAATAGGTACACTTTATACTGTTATTACAAACTTTAATAAATAATAATATCAATAATCATTCAAATACGAAAATTCTCTTGCAAATGTGAAATATAACAAACACAAAATAGGTATATTTTGACAATTCGATTACATGGATCTTCGATGACGTCACAAAGGCGGATGACAAAATTGAGCGATCGAGCAATCCTGTACACAGTTAACAATCCTTGTGCCAGACCCACAGAACAGTTTAAAGATAACAAAAGAAAGACTCAAACCTATTCTTCTTATAGATATTCTGTGTCTATCATAGATAATAAAAGAAAAGTGCCTATTCTTTTCTCTTTTGGCAACACTACAGATAATAAAAGAAAATTTGGCAACACTACAGCTTTGTTTATTTTTTTTTATGTGAAGTGGACTTTGGTTAAATAATTAAATGCTTTAAGATTATATTTAATTATCTATAAATGTGATTATATATTGTTTTACTTTAATAAATAATATACACCAATATGTCTCTATGGACTGCAGTTACAAAAATTGCAAGGCAAGGCAAAATTTTTACAGTAGGACTTGTCTCTATAAATCAATTATAACCTAATAAAATGTGCTTTTTAGGTGCCGGTACGAAATTTGAATTTGTTAGAATATCAAAGTAAAAACCTCTTGAGAAAAAATGGAGTTGCTATTCAAGATTTTTGTATGGTAGATGAAAATGGATTAAAAGATCTGGACAAATTTAGTATGTATTAATGTGCATAGCTTAAACTTAAAATGTTTGGGTAAAGTTAATAGTTGCTTAATTATATCTGGTTTATTCTTTGTTTATAGATGCAAATGAATATGTTATTAAAGCTCAAATTCTTGCTGGAGGTAGAGGAAAAGGTCATTTTGATAATGGGTTTAAGGGTGGTGTGCATATTACTAAAAAGTAAGAATATAAAGACAAATTAAAACAATATAAATCTAAAAACATTTAACACTAAAATAGTTATATATTTTTAGTAAACAAGATATCAAAGCTATTATTGACCAAATGTTGGGGCACAAACTGATAACAAAGCAAACACCTAGAGATGGAATATCTGTGAATAAAATTATGATAGCTCAGAGTGTCAACATTAAAAGAGAGACTTATTTATGCATTTTAATGGATAGACAAAGAAATGGACCAGTGATTATTGCATCCCCTGCAGGAGGAGTTGACATTGAGGGTGTAGCAGAAAAAACACCACATCTTATAAAAAATGTTCCAGTGGACACTTTCGAAGGTGTAACAGATCAAATGGCAAATGAGTTAGCAGACTTTCTTGAGTTTAAAGGACCCTTGAAGCAAAAAGCTAGTGATGAAATAAAAAAACTGTGGAAACTATTTCTTTCTGTCGATGCTACCCAAATAGAAATTAATCCTTTAGTAGAAACAGATGATAATCAAGTAATATCGGTAGATGCTAAATTAAATTTTGATGATAATGCCCAGTTTCGACAAAAAGAAATATTTGCCATGGAAGATACAGCTGAAAGTGATCCTAGGGAAGTAGAGGCTTCAAAATATAATCTTAATTATATAGGAATGACTGGAAACATTGGGTATGAGTACTACATAATGTACAAGCATTAATTTTAGCTTGATTATTTACAGGTGTTTAGTTAATGGTGCTGGATTAGCAATGGCAACAATGGATATTATAAAACTGCATGGTGGAGATCCAGCAAATTTCTTAGATGTAGGAGGTGGTGTAAAAGAAGATCAAGTTCGTGCTGCTTTAAAAATTATTACCTCCGATGAAAAAGTAAAAGCTATCTTGGTAAACGTATTTGGTGGTATTGTAAATTGTGCTACAATTGCTAATGGAATTGTTGAAGCATTAAAAACGATGCCCCTCAAAGTTCCCCTAATTGTAAGGTTAGAAGGTACAAATGCAATTGAAGCTAGAAAAATTTTAAAGGAATCGAAACTGGATATACAGACTGCCGTGGATTTGGAAGATGCTGCAAAAAAGGCTGTAGGTAGTATATAGCTGCAACAAATGGTTTAACTTCCAAGGCACTAATATTTTATATATTTTTTGTAATTTGTTGAAATATATTTTATATCATGTTATTACCAAATAAATTTTATTATATATTTGGAATATATTTTTTTCAGATTGCTGCTTAAATCTAGTAAGTGTCTATTTAACGGTTAGATGTAGAATACCAAAACTTCATCTCAAAAACAGTGTTATATATTATCAAGTTAAAACAGATTTAATTTCCTTTATTAAAGGCATGTTTAAAACATCCTAAAGATACACACTTGAAGATAAGTCTTTATGTTCTATTTAAATGTAATTTTTATAAAAGAGGTTTTGCAGGAGTGGGATTCTGCAGAATATAGCTAGGTATAGGGACACTGAAATAATAAAATAAATGCATATTCCCAGCACAATTTGCGTAGTCTGGATGAAGAAAGTTTTGATTTAACATTGGAAATATACATTTTATTTTAATACAATGATGAGAATTGGTTGTTTTATGAATGATGAACAAGATTTTTTGTGGCTTAAAATAACAAATATTTGTAATAATATTCTGTGATTCTAAAACTTTAAAATGAAAACCTATTTAATAATTCAATTCAGTTCTGGGGAAATCCTCCTCTGTATCTCAGTTATTAGTTATATGACTTCAACTAAATTTGGATCTGTAACAACGACCTTTGGTATACCCTTTTTGTAAAACCAAAATTATTTGTCAGTGGCTTTAATTTTTATTCAAGGAAAGAAGGAGTCAATTCTAGAAGTTATCTTTGACATTTTTTAGAGAAAAATTTTACAATATTGATCAGCGTGTTTGGGAACTTGCATCTAAAATTTCACTATATTATAACACATTTTTCTAATCGTAATTAATTAATGTCTTGGAAATGTTTTTTTGTGTCAACACTGGGTGGTAGAAACTGATTTTAAATAGAAAAAAAATAACTTTCGAAAACGAACCTATTCCAAGTTATTAATTAATTATGTTTATGAAAATGTGTTTTAAGAGACCGTTACTAGGTGTGGTTACTGTGGAAAACTCTAATACAGTGAAATTTTCTCTGATCAATAATACTGTATTAGTTTCTCTAAAAAAAATGCCTAATATGACTTCTAGAAAAATTGACTCTTTTTAGTTGAAATCAGATTATTAATAACTGATACGAAGGGGGCGGAGCATTATAAGTGGGACATGCTGTATATGTGGCCAGATGATTGATGATACTTCAACTTGAGTCTTACAAAATACTGGTTTATTTTTATTAAGACTTAGAAGTATTAAAATCATAAGAAGTGTAAATTATAAATTCCAAGTGTTTTAAAAAATATGTTTGTAGTTGTAATTCCACAAAAGGGTAAAGGACAATTTGTTATCAAAAAATCACGGAATATCTCTAAAGGTGGGTGCAGACATGCAACAGAACTGGCATAGAACTAGTAATATCACGGCACCATGAGTTGTCGGTATTTCGCTATCGCATCAAAGAAATGATACGTGCGAATGTTGCATCACTTGTTTGCGTGTCTGGACAGGTCTGCGTAACAGTTGCAATTTATTTTCTGTTTTATTTTTATATTCAGAATTATTTGGTATGCAGTGGACGGAAGAATCTACCATTGATTTTATAAACAGTTATTACAATAAAGAAATTTTGTGGGATACAAAAAATCCAAAATATAATAAAATATATTTTTCTAAGAAAGGCAATATTGATTCTTCTCAGTTGGATCGACAATATATTCTACCATAGAGTAAATGTGTGTTTGTGGTTCTCCTCATAGGATACGCAACGATGTATTGATACGCATAAATCCTTGCCACACCGTATCTTTGATGCGTAACAGTTTTATGGTACAAAGTTCCATTGCATCTGTATGTAGTACTCTGTTCTAAAAACAGAGTTATCTATAGAGCAATCGATTAAAGTTTGATTGAAAAGTACACAGCAGGTACAGGTAGGTTTTAATATTTAGTTGCAACTTGTTTTGTGTACACCATACGTGCCCTACACCCCACTGGGTTAAATTTTGTAAATTATGGACTAAGACTTTCAATTCAATTCATAACTGCTTTATCCAAGGTATTCTATATAGCCAAACATGAGTAAACTTTCAATTCATGCATGTTCAACTTATCGATTAGTAATATTTGCACTAACCTATTAGGTATAAACTAAAAAATTATAAGGTATGGGAGAACGCAGATAAACCAGAATAGTGCAAGTACAAAATTCGACTAATTCTGACCCAGTGTGTATTAGTTTTTAATTTTAAATAATCGGTAGTAAATGAAGAATCAAAACAGGCACATACAGATAGTTATTTAATGGTTTGTATCACGTAAATAGATATTTTTAAATTATGTATTTTAATTATGTAGAAAGTGGGTGAGGTCCTGTTAATAAATAAATTACATATTTTTCTAATGATTATTCTTAAATGCCTTTTTCACTTCTTATTAAATTTATAATACTGTTAGAAACACTTGGATGTATGTAGAGGACACATAATTAAACTTTTTCATAATTGCCACTAAACTGTGAATTATATGTAATTGTCACTACATATAGAACATTTTACAATGTGTTTTCACGCTTATATAGAAAGTAAATAAGTGGCATTAAAAATGTTAAAGTAAAAATTGAGTTAAGAGTATAAGTAATAAATAAGTGTAAGTTATGTTGAATTGTGCCCTATGATGAAGATCAAATATGTGTTTACATTGCTAGATAGGAAATTTTATAAGATCTTAACTGGTTAGACAATAACGACATCCATGGGACTTGAACAACCTAGCAGTCTCTTTGATAGCAGCATAATAATCAAAATACATAACTATTCTTTTTCTTAATGTCACTTGGTTTGTGAGAAAATTTGTAATATAACTAAAATTATCTACATATCTCTAAAACAAACACTGGAGACGTCTTTCTTCAAAGTTCGAGAATAGGAAAAGTGAGGTATAAAAAGTAAATGAAATTCACGTTAAGACTGTTTATTATGTTATTAAAAAAACACTTAATACAATAGATTAAATTAATTTAATATCAGTAGTATGAGATTCCTAACATATTTACACTCGACTAGAACATTTTGCTCTCTTACAGATTTGTGAACCAGTTTTATTTACAAGTGTAAATCTACAATGGTGCGATCTGCATATATTACGCAACCATTCTTTTGCGAGAGCACTAAAACCAAAGACAACCTTAATGTTCTCAAGTATCAAATTGTGCATTAAACTAATTCACATCACCAGTCACATGCATAAACATAGAATCTACAATTATTTCTAAAATAAATTTTTATAAATTAACTATTTACAACAAAAATGCACTACAATACAAATGTGTTAAATACAATACAAAAATGTACAGAATTTTTGCAATAAAAACGAGAACATTAATTATGTCTTTGCATAGGACAAAATTATAAAAAATACTATTAACATTATTAAGTGTACGCACTGGGGCGAAAATAAAGACAGCCATAGTTAATATATTTGGTAACACTTACAAATGGTGAAAATATATTTGGTTACTTTTGACATGCACAAGTTAGAATTTTAAAAACAATAGATTACATATATCTTTGAATACAGAGCAACCATTTTTATGATGCACCCAATCATAAGAAGTATCTTTTTTAAAAGACAATAGTAGTGGCGATAAAGGTCCTTTTTTACACATTTTCAGATTACCTTTTACATCGAATTAGAAAATTATTCAAATGTGATTTGCTTCACGTTTTTTTTATTCTATAACTGAATTAATATAGTCTTAATTGGGTAACGGCCATCAGATATTTAGCACGTCCTTCCTAACCTCTACCTCTACCTGTCTCCTCTGACTCGTCTTTCTCAAGGAAAGTCTAAATCGAAATGTTTCTTAAAGATTCTGAAAGTATTATTCGGTATTTCGTGGTGAACACATTAACATAATTAGACATTTTACTATTTTAATACAGTAATACTTTGTCGACTTTCCTCTCAAAAATTATTTAAATTTTTTACAATAATTTTTTCAGGTACGGAGAATTTTTCGTATTTTGAAATTACTCCAGGTCTCCCTCTCTATTACCATCTTATCACCTCAAAAATCTTAGGAGAATTATTGTTAACAAATTTGTTTAAATTATTGTATGTGAGAATGTGAGTGTTACTTTGTTACCCGTTTGGATTGTTTTTACCCAGCATGAAATTTTTTATCTTAATTTTCTGAATTTATCTTTCCCAACAAAAAATCATGCTTCTCTTTAGGGACCTTTATGGCCATTAACAAGTTGAAATACAATGACAAGGGCTAGAAAAAATTTTTTATTTTTCATTTTCTGATTAAAAGTTCCCAAGATGATAAAGTTTCGTAGCCATACAAATGATTTTTGTAATGTCATGAAATGATGCTGCATGACATTTTATAGGGTCAAAAAGACATATTGCACTGCACTTACATGTTAGTTACAAGTAAGTATTAGATAATATCGAGAAATAATTGAGTGCATGACAGATCTACTCTCCAAACTTTAATTTATTTACACTTCCGTCGATTTGCCCGTTGTATTGCTTGGTTGTTTTTTGAAAAGTCCACCCAGAAATCCCTGATGGTTGTGCATTCCTGGCTTGACCATTTGCTTGCCGGCTAATTTGTCAGAACGAGAACAAGTACTAGCTGACGTTGACTGGAATGAGACCGACATACCGCTATCCAATGAGCCGACACTGCCTCGTCTTTGAGCTTTCTCTCCTGCAACTACACTGATGTGAAAATACAGTGGTTATCATTGACATGAAATGTTAAAACTTACATTGCTCGTGTATGTCTAATAGAGAATTGCTGAGAGCTGAACGTTTTATTTGAGTATCGTGGGACATTTCTTCGGCACATATTTCGTTGGCACCCATTGCTGGATTTTGTGAGCAGGGGCATTGGCAGGGGCAAACCTCTACGTCCGCTACTCCACTATCTCTATTTTCAGTACCTGTAAAGATGATTTATCAATTTAGGCAGAAATATGCTAACAGTATATTAATTAGCATTAGCTTTTGTCTCAAATAGATTAAGTTTTAGAAAAATATTCTATATCTGTTACAAACCGCATACTTTCATATTTATTTGAAGGAGATGCCGAAAACAACTACTCTCCACGGGCAATGTGCTCCAACTGGCATTGCATTACTTCAGCATCTCCATAGGAGCCATCACATCTTTCATCGCGACGAACCATCAGACACTGATATAATATTGTTATAAGACAATAGAGATCACTGCTATAATGGCGCCTGCGGAAAAGCAGGTTGTTATCTGTCTGTCAATTTGACAATAATTGTCAGACAGATAATAGTAAAGACCCAAAGAGGGCACTACGGTGAGTTTCTCATCACTACCTATGGCACTCTGACGAGCGCATAATAAGCGTGAAACCGGTCAGTGCCTGGTGTTTGGTCTTAACGAAAGATGTGATGACTCCTATGAAGATGCCGGAGTAATACGATGCCAGCCAGAGCACAATGACCGTGGAGTAGTTGTTTTCGGCATCTCCTTCAAATAAATAAGTAGGATTGTCTTCCTCAAAGACATTAGAGGTTATTGGTATAATGGCATCTGTGGAAAAGATGCCAGATGAACCTAACTGGAGCAATTAAAGATTGTAATCTTATGAGTCACTTAATGGGACTGATAGTTGTCTTTGTTGTCCTTAAAAATAATTCATAATACCATCTCTTTCTAATGTGTCTACTAGTAGTGTATAAAAAAACAATGAGAATTGATAAGATAATATTTTTATATGCAAATTAGTACCTTCATTCAAATACTTGGTTAAATGTGAAACTGAATATGTTGTGTTAGTGTCCTATATATTTGTATATGAATTTTAATATCAACATGCAATTTAAAAACAATATTTTCAAAAATAAAAAATATTATCTAGAATAAATGAATCATAATAACCATGCCTTCATAATTGTTTCCAAGCCACGTTACCAGAAACTATTTTTGAAACAGTAAATATATTTTTTTTACTTTAGCTTCTAAATGCTAGTAACTTTTAAAGGACCTAAAACAATAATATGATTATGGTATGCAATTAGTGTTAATTTGTAATTGGTCATTTTGAGATTTAAAGCAGCCAATTAACGATTGTCTTATCTTCAGCGCCGGCAAACGGAATGTCACTGTATACTGTATACTATTACGATTGATGGTGATATTTGACATTTGTGCTTTGTTCACAATAATTGACCATTATTGACACAGTTGAACCTACCTCATCGTTGGTTTTCACTGTGACTTTCTGCTAGTATCTCTGTATTTCCTTTTGCTTCAATATTACACCCTACATGTTTGAAATCAATCAGTTCTTTTCAGGGCTAAATTACAGCGCTTCTCAAGTGTCTGGTATTTAGAAGTAAAATGAAAATTTTAAGATTAACTAATAAAAATTTCATATTTACTGCAGAACAAGACACCTTTATTTTAATGGCTCATTTTCGCTTTCACTTTGACTCAATTTCTATAGGAAAACATCGAGTATGAAACCTTCGTGCTTTCACATCAAACACTGCCTTTGCATAGGTAAGTCGACTAGCAGGCCTTCTGTTCTCAAAGATGTTATCGATCACTTACAGCAACGAATGAATCAGTCCAACAAAGTCTGTGTGAAAGTTGTCCGTTCAGACAGATAACTTTTTGTGTTGATTGACCCAATATTCACAAGTTCAATTTAAAATTGTATGAATACCTATATTTAGCTTGAAAAGTTTATTTGAAATGAAAATCAAGTTGCACTTACAATAATGAAATTTTCTTTCAATTGGAACATGCCATAAAGCTTAAAAAAAAACAACTGAATTTAAATCCCTACAAGGTAACCATTGTACATGAGTTGCTTCCTATTGGATCATTAACTGATTCAATAAAAAATGCTTTTCTAATGTACAGTAGTCTCAATAATCCGGCACTAATAAAAACCAGGGTGTGCAGGATTACTGGATTGTATAAGAAACTTTAAGGTAAATGAAGCATTATACACGTACATATGTAGTTATGGATAAAGAAACACATTATCGCAGAGCGTCCCCCACCCATCAGGGGTGCGGGACTATTGGACGTGCCGATATAATGAAGTGCCGGATTATAATCTTTACTGTAATGAAATATTTTTAGGAATATTCACGGATTTAAGTGCTGCATTTGACTGTGTCGAACATAATATACTACTAGATAAATTGGAGTATTATGGGGTTAGACGAGACACACTACAATTGTCAAAATAATATATATCTAATAGATATCAAATAATTTGGTATGAAAATCAGAAAAGTAATCCCCAGTTAATAAAAAGAGGAGTTCCACAATGATTGATATTGGGTCCTCTCCTTTTCATAATATATTAAATGATTTACCATAAATTTTTAATAAAAATATATACACTGATGATACAACTTTTGGAGTAACTATTAAAAAAGAGGAGGTTCCAATTATAGTTCTTGGGGAGGTTATGGACCTAGTTAAAGCTTAGTTTATTATAAATTAACTTGAACTGAATGAAAGTAAAATCAAGTCACTTATTTTTGAGACTCGACTTTCATTTAATGTACATCTGTTGAATTTCAATAAATTAAAGAATTGCATAAGATCAATACTTGTAGACAATCCTTTTGTCTACAAGTATTGATGAGTTTTTTTTAATATATGTCTCAACGAACACATAACAGATTTACCTACCATACTTGTTCTTTGTTGTTATTTTAGAATTTTTTTAGCATGACCATGAGTTGCAATCTGGTTACTTTCAGCAAGATAGGATCATATATATGCACATACCGCAAGAGTGACAATTCAGTTTTAGAGGAGTTTTATGGTAATAGACTAATTATTCAAGAATTACAGCTCATCGTACTTAACTCCCTTTTGAAAATATGCATAGGAGAGGAAATTTGTGTATAGTTAGTCAAGCACACCATTTTAAACATAATGGAGCTCTGTGGCCAAACAGTTAAAGACGTCAGGTTTCTAAACATTTCCCACAGTTAACGGTTCGGATCTCGCCACCGGTTAACTTTTTCTAATTGCTCCTATATTAAATCTGTGTGCATAAAACTGGTAGCATTATTAATATGCAACTAGTACTGCAATATCACTGTCTAAATGGCTAACAACCTAGTGTTCACTTTAATTAATAAGGTTCGTAAGTCATTCCTGGGTGCACTCGCCGTCCGCAAAATAATAATGTACTGCTTTATTTCCCACAAAAGTCTCTGACTTCTGGGCTCATCACCAAGATGAGAATGAGGGATAGAGAAATTATTATAATATGTAACTTCGGGACGACTGCACTGAGTTTAGGGAATTTTTAGTTAATCGTTGCCAATTATGCAATGTTAGGTACTGATACTCGGTGGTCACGTGGCTTGTGAACATTTACAAAGGCTCTTTATTATACCTATATAAATATTTGTGAAAATTCCTCACAACTTTTTCATTTTTGCAAATATAGGCACAAATATATACAGGGTGGCCCATGAAGAACCAAGACACCCTTCTCAAAAATTTTTGGTAAGTGCGATTCCAATGAATTTTTTTATATATACAGTGTGGCCCATTAAGAACCAGGACACCCTTCTAAAAAATTTTTGGTAAGTGCGATTCCAATGAATTTTTTTATATATATATATTAGCCTCCTAGATATACTTGTTGAACCTATTACGATGGTCCAGCTGCTAATCCTCAGCCTACCACGATTTTTTTTCAATCAATTTTTTCAAAAATTACTTTAGGGATTTTTTTATTAAAAAATTGACATCGTAGCATTCTTCAGCATCATATAAAACCCCTGTGGCCCAAATTTCATCAATTTGTATCGAAGAATAATTTTTTTATAGAACCTTAAATGTTTCAAGTTTATTGAATTTGTGTTTCGTTTAAAGATGTAGCAAGTATTGGAAACTAATAATTAGTGTTAATCTAGAATATTGTTCCTTTACTTACCTCACAAATTAATAATAACGTTAAAACAACATTTTACAGTAGTCCCCTATATCCCTAAATGCCTAAAGTAATTTTAAAAAAAATTGATTGAAAAAAAATCCTAGTAGGCTGAGGATTAGCAGCTGGATCATCGTAATAGGTTCAACAAGTACATCTAGGATGCTAATAATACAAAAAAAATCATTGGAATCGCGTTTACCAACAATTTTTTAGAAGGGTGTCTCGGTTCTTAATGGGTCGCACTGTATGTATAAATATAGACTTGTGTATTATTTTGAGTACAATTTTACAGAAAATGTTTGTTTTATTTTAAGTTCGAAAAAATTTCAACATAATTTTCATTAGTTTAAGAACTGCTCTAATATTCTGTTATACAATTCAAAAAGATATGAATGTTACTCACCAGTTCTGTTGCCCCCTCTATTTGATTTCTGTCTCTCTAATTCAGCCTCAATTCTCAAATTTTCCATTTCATCCATTTCACTAACGGCCTCTTTGAGGTCTTCGGCAAATTTACATCTATCATGTTCATTTCTAGCATTAAATGTAACTAGAATTTTTTGATCTACACGTTGACTTAGTCTTATACCATATGGATAATCTAGAATTTTTTTTTGAAAAACACAATTTTACTTTAAAAAGGCAGATAGACTTACGTGGAACCTCAAAGAGTGTGACGACCATCCCACATAAAGGGTAACTATTTCTAAAGGTATAGGTTACTGAAGATTTCTTTTTGCTTAGGATTTTGGTAATGACAAGAAGGTCATTGAAGAGGAAGACTTCTCTTTGGTGAACACCTGGTCGCTCCTTTTTGTATATATCTGGAATTTCATACAGGCGACAATAGCACACCAACCGTCGATGTGGTAAAGCCATATTCGGTTTCTTGCCAACTATTGTAGCCTGTACCTTCATTACTTGGGTAACATGGTCAGAACCAGGTTTGAATTCATTTGCCTTTACTCTTTCGTAAACCCCTATGAGCATATCACTGTCGATATCACCACAATCGTCAATTCCTCTTAGATTTTTTATGAAGTCTTCCACTTTCATCCGACGTTCCGGTTTTATGTTTGGTGTGTGCAAGTCGGTGTTCAGCATTATGATAGCAAAAGCCAGTACAAAAATCTGAAATAAGAAGCAATTACTTATTGATGTCATGTTACAATAACGATAAATTAAAAATAAAAATTATAGTACATTTTTCTTCTCATTAACCCACAAAATTCCATGTAAGTATACTTTATTATATTTATGGTAATTTTTAATATTTAATAAAAGGCTTTTCTAGCAAACTATATTCACTATACCCTTTAATGATTTTTTCCTAAACTAAAGTCCCAGTTTAAAAGTTTAGTTTAGTACTAAACAGTACTAAACTAAATTATTATGAAATATTACTCGATTGAATAAATTTTAATTTTACAATCTCGTTTGCAACTGAACCGGCACACTAGGTTAAAAATATCTAAAAATGTGGCATTTGTACATTTTTTAAGTGCTGAATATGAATCTGATCCACTATAATGGGTACCTAACCTACCAATAATAAATATTACCAATAGTAAATTTTTTGAAAAAATGTTAGCAAAATGATTTGTATTTTGAAGTCACTGCCTCAAACATTTAAAGACAAACTAATTTTGGCTTGTTTCAAATAAAGTAACAGACTAAAAATGTGTTAATAGTTTTAACAGCTTTTCTATAACTTAATGCATCTCTCTATCACTCTAAAAAGGTCAAAACATAAATAATTGTGTTTTGGATGTAAATATTTCTTTCCAATATGCCCCATTATCACTTTATTAGAGTTTGTATATAACGATCTAATTTGTAAATAACCACATTAGCACTGATATTTTACTTAATCTAAGAAATGGAAATATTTTTAAAATATGAAACAAATTTTTTTCGAATTTTATTATGATTTATATTATGTTGCAACTTATACTCTTAGTTTTTAACTTTTGCATTTTGAATATCTTTCTTTTATCATGCAATATGCTATTGGTAAGGTTAAAAGGCTATATTAATGCAAAATATGATCGAAGTGGAATATAACTAAGCGACCCTTGATAGCTTTAAAATATAAATCACATTAACAAATTAGTTTCATAAAAGGAATAATGTAATAAAAAATACGGCATGAAGGTACAAAAACAAAATTTTAAGAACTTTTCCTTACCGTATCAGGTGATCTCAATCTAGCTACAATATCCACATTGCATTGACAATATCTCTGCGAGAACACTTCCATCAATCTTTCAATTTTCTGCGCCTCCCCCGGCATACGGAAATGCTGTTGGAACTTCCTTAGAGCTACATCTACCTGCATACCAGACAAATCTAATTCTCCAGCAAAACATTCCAACACGGCCATACAGAATGGACTCTGAAGGTTACCTAAATATTCTCCTATCATTTGTTTACTCAGTCCTTTACGTGAAATTAAGAATCTAGCAACCCCTTGCGGAGAGTTTTCTAAAAAACCTCGACGGATTAAGTAGGCTATACCTCTTTCTGGTTTTTTATTAAACAGATTTAGACCCACACGGTACTGACGTTTTCTTATAGTCTCAGAAATTTTGTAACTAGTAGGTGCTTGTTGATCTGGAGCTCTTTCTACTAAAGTGTAAGTTGATGAACTAGCATTAGAAATATTGCCCAAGCTAGTTTCCAGAGCAGGCTCTGCATATTCGGAGAGGTGATTGCCTTTACGTTTCCAGATGGGAGAGCTAGAGTATTCGCACTGTATACGTTCTGTAGAAATGCTGCTATCACTACCTGAGCTTTGAACACTTGAAAGTGAACCATTTTCCGTTGTTTTGGTAAGACCATTGGATTTCTGATGACGCGGTTCAATCGACCGTGATGAAATACTTGACGTTCTTTTTGGCACCTCTGGTGGTACTTTTCTGGAACTTATACTACTTCTTGTCCTCATATAACCATTTGAGGAAGTAGATGGAGTGCTGCATGAACTTCCACTAGCAGTAACTTGAGTGCACATGGAATCAGATTTATTCTCAGCAGATGAGTAGTAATGTTGAAGAGAAGACGAAGACGAGTAGTTTTCCCAACAAACTGTAGGTGTTCCAGATTGACTACGAGGTATTGGCATGTTATCGATGTTCCTTCGTTCTCGCAAAGACATAGATCTAACTGGAAGAACACGTAAGGAATTGCAGTCGTGACCCTCGAAACCGCGAATATAATCTCCACTATGTTGTTCAGATTCCATGTTAGGCTTGCACTCATCAGAAGGACCCGGTAGACGACGGCTTATTCTTTTTTCGGCTTTGGCCATAGCTGTGATAGCTGCAAATTTTTTGAGTAAAGTATATCTTCTAAATGCTCTTTGGATGGTGAGAGCCGCGTTGCGAGCTTTAACTCCCCCATACTTGCGTTCCAAAACTTCTATTTGTTTATCCAGAATGTCTTGTGATAATTCGTACCTGAAAATAGCAGATAATACTGACATTTACTTACACATTGTATTGGATAACAGAAACTTTAGGAAAATCATATTTTATCACAAAAATATTCAATCAAAATAGGTTTTTAAATGACTAATACAATGTACTAAGTACATGATTAATTTTGAAGACAGCACATTAATTACTACTAACAATTTGACACTGACAAAAATAAGGGCTTTTAATATTATGTTCTGAACTGAAACATTTAAAAATGCAATAAAATTACTTAATTATTTTCAAAAATTAATTTTGGTTTTGATTAAATATTTTAAATAATACACTAACAATTTTTTCATGTCTTAAATTTGTCTTCTTTTTTAAATTTAATTTAAATAAATATAAACTGAATGACCTTCTTCTTCTTCTTCTTCTGAAAACTATTGTTACCTAGATAAATTTAAATATATAATACTTAGGAAAATAACAATTTAATTGTACAATTAAAAGAAAGTAAGAATACATAAAGTATAAAATTATAGATAATTTAATTTCGACTAAAGCAATCCCTGAATTATAAACATTTTTATTTTTTATATCTATAGGTAGGTACATGTATAAAAATGACTTCAGTTCTCCCAATGATAGGCCTAGTACTTGAGGCATATTTTTAAAAAACAGAATTTGAGAATGAACTAACAGCACATCACTGATATACCAAATAGTTTTATTATTATTCCAAAATTAAAATTAAACAAATAATTTACTGTGGTTACGTGATGTTTCTTACTTTTTATCCCTGCTATTACTACTTCCTCTTCTTCTTCTAAAAAAAACATTAAAACTGCTTCAAATGTGGTTACATTACTTGGCTACCTTATACTTTTTTATAAAATAAATTTTATTACAAGTTCAAATCAAATAGGATATTTGCAAAAGACAGAATATAAAGCACTGTTTTTTATTTTCCTAGATAATTTGGTTAGCTTGTGAAAAGAACACAACAGAAACAGGCACTAATATTGTTCGTGGAAATAGTATGAGTAAATTAAAAAAGCAGTACATGCAGTTTTCAAGAATCTCAAGCCTACTTACGTTGTTTGAACTCTGGAACGCTTGAGGACGTCGCCGTTCCTAAGTGAGCCTTTTTTATGAAGAGGCTGGGGCACCGAAACGTACCCAGAAGCGTTAGGGGATGATCTACAATAAATTGGACTAGGTGCCGGAGTCCCGTAATTTTGTGACTGCGCGAAACTAGGTGCCTGTATATAAGTTTGTTCCTGAATGTGATCTGAAGAGCCCAAGGAATTCACTATCTGGGACCTCTCCATTTTTGGCGGAAAACTGAAACAAAACACTTTCGATAACAACCAGCACATTTCTTATTTTATAAAACTCATCACCACAATGTAATTCTAGTATGCTGATTATGCAGATTTTATGTTGTAGTTAATGCACTTGAGACGCACTAGTTTTGCAAACAATGTTGCGTTATTTTTTATTGATAGTCGATACCTAACAAAAATAAAACCAGAGTTTTGAAACATACAGATTTGAATTCTATTAGGTACCTATACAAATCGGGGGCGAATAAAGAACATTTCTCTATTTATTTGATAGGTAGATGCTAAAGTTCGAAATAATCTTTAGATAAAAATAAAGAAATTATAATTCTCAAGTCACTAAAATGATAGGTGTAAATTTATTTCTGCAAATCAAATACTAAACAGGTATCATTGTGTTGAAAACCTGCCGTTGCGTAATTGTTAGTACAAGTCATTGTCATTTATTAAACAACCTATAACATTATTAAGCTGTAAGAATTAAAATAATTATATGTACTTATTAAGTAACTCACGTCGAGAAATAATAGGTATATCCATTTTAATAAAAGTCAATGTACCACAATGAGGAATGAATATACCTAAATAGTGAAACATTCATCTAGTTTTAGATAATGCGTCAGTGAACATGTTCAGTACTTTTGATAACATAACAATACTGTGAATAAGTAAATCCGGAACAGGAATTTGAATACAATAATATTATAATAATTCAAATTGCAGGTAGGTATCTACTCTTCCAAATCCTTGCTCTCAGCTCAAACTAAATATCACCAAATTTCAACAGTGAATTTTGTCTATGGCTCAAACAATATTTAAAAATTGGAGGCTAGCCCATCAGATTGAAAATTACTAGGTAGGGGAGAGTAGGGCATGTTCTAGCACCTTTTCTAAGTATTAAGTTTTAAGTAAGTATATCAAAGGATTTGAAATTCCTGTATAACCTCAAAAGCATTACATGTCAAGATATTATTATTACAGTTTAATAAAAGTAAGGCTGTAAAAAAGCTAACTATTGTAGTAAATTATGTTAAGTTACGAACGGTATCCTGATTAGTAGAATGGAAGTGTGGAAGCGCGGTAGTTCAGTTGGAAGAGCATGGGCCTGGAAAGCCGAAGATCCCGGGTTCGATTCCCGGCTGCGTCGAGGCTTTTTCATTCTACTACAGCTTCAGAAGTGGGATAGGGAATCCACCTGACACCACGGTTCACCTTATGTTTATGAATTATGTTTACAGAGGAGTCGGATTATGGCCGGCAGCCGAGGACGGTTGTGTTGAAAATAGGGGAGAGTAGGGCATGTTCTAGCACCTTTTCTAAGTATTAAGTTTTAAGTAATTATATCAAAGGATTTGAAATTCCTGTATAACCTCGAAAGCATTACATGTCAAGATATTATTATTATAGTTTAATAAAAGTAAGGCTGTAAAAAAGCTAACTATTGTAGTAAATTATGTTAAGTTACGAACGGTATCCTGATTAGTAGAATGGAAGTGTGGAAGCGCGGTAGTTCAGTTGGAAGAGCATGGGCCTGGAAAGCCGAAGATCCCGGGTTCGATTCCCGGCTGCGTCGAAGCTTTTTCATTCTTTTACAGCTTCAGAAGTGGGATAGGGAATCCACCTGACACCACGGTTCACCTTATGTTTATGAATTATGTTTACAGAGGAGTCGGATTATGGCCGGCAGCCGAGGACGGTTGTGTTGAAAATGGCCGACTTGTAGTAAATTATGTTAAGAGCGATCCTGAATAGTAGAATGGAAGTATGGAAGCGCGGTAACTAGAGCATTAGCCCGGAAAGCCGAAGGTCCCGGGTTCGATTCCCGGCTGCGTGAAAACTTTTTCATTCTACTACGTTATCTTCATACTCTTTAAGACTCGAAGCATCCAGCACTTTCCAACATTCACAAACGTTTTGAGATGTTAAAAGTATAACAATATAAATTGTATGGAAGGCTTAACTCTAGTGACTTCAGATTTTAAATGAAAAGCAATTTTTTAATTTCTGTTCAATTTCTCCAAATTAATGTTAATAAGTAGGTATTACTAAATATTGATTGAATTAGGTAAAACTGAATAATAATGGATCTACATCTTAATCGTGTAAAGTCAAAACTTATTGAGAACTTGTGTAAAATTATTATTTTGTAGCAAACCCTCAAGTCAAACTCTACATTAGAATATATGTAGACTTTGGTATAGTGTTTCAAGTCCAGTTTTGACAGCGAACTAGGATCACTATTTTAGGTTTTTTACAGAACTTTTTGAGTGTCCGAATGTGTCCCACCCTTCCCTACCTACATACATTGAATTGGATTGAAAATTTATAGCTTCGTAATCACGTATTCATACATTTTGTATCTAGTGAAAAATTGACTCACACTAGTAATTATACTGACTAATCCATTCCACAGAAATTATCTACAATTAGAATTATCGAACAATTAAGTGACTTGCATTCGTTTAATTTTTCTGCCATTTCAAGATGATTGAAATTCATATTTATATATAGTTTGATAAGGCGTGTGCCATCTGTACGTGACTTAATTCGTTTTAATAGTTGTACAATTGTACATGTATTAATAAAAAAATAAATAAAGCATTTATTTAAACAGAAAAAGTACAGTATAGTATTCTTCAGTAACTTTTTTAAACATTTGCGTCTAGTTAAGAGGACAAATCACAATAATTATTCTAGTAATAATAAGCTTTGCACGTATTGCAAATCTCCACATACTATGACAAATGAGCAGTTTTGTAACAAATAATTAATAATTTTGAGTTATTCACACTTTCACAACTATCTGAAAAACGATATGGTTAACATTAAAACTATAAAAGTGAAACAATAATTTTATTATGAACCGAACATTGAAGGCCTTCTAAATATCTATAGCGTTTATTCTCTTCTGAGGTAAATGTATGTCATGATGTTCTTATGCTAATTACAATAATCAAATTAGCATACACATGTTAGTCCGTAAAGGCAAAGTACCCAGTTATACTTTACTTGCCCAACTAAAATGTTTATAAAGATTCTTAGCCATTAACAAAGTCTATTGCTATGAATTTTTTAACATAAATTTTATGCACAAGTAAGAAAGTTTAACTGAATATATTAAAATACATATATGTATATTTATTTGCAAGTTGTTCGAAGTTCACGTATCTGCCTGCATACAGTAAGAAATATGCTTACTTGTGTTATATGAGGTATCGAACTCTGGAACATTTACAATTTAATTAGATATAAAAAATTGTTTTGCACTATAACCTTGATCGAAGTTTAACTGCAATTGACGACCCAATCCCATGTAAAACTAACATTTCATTTCGTATTTAAAAGCTGGGAGTCAAAAAAGAGGATATCGATTTCATATGCAGAACAATAGTTTTCAAGCGTCAGCTACTGTCAATAATATAAAATATTATTCTATATTATATCATGACTGCCCAATAGCTAAACACCAATTCCTATAATATAAAAGAGAAAGAGATAGTGAAAACAGATTTTTACATTCCAGAATTTAAAAAATAAATTTAGTAACAATTTTGATGATGAATACAGGAAAATAAAATAAATGTATTATAGAATACATGCAACCACAATTTGTTTGCGTAAAAGTAAAATTCCTCTGGCGTAACCGCGGCCCTTATATGAAAGTTTTCAGTCAATATAAATTTATTAAAACAAATCGAAACATTTAAAAACTAAATATTTTGGAGGATTCAAGATCTTCAATTTATGAAAATGAACCTATTGGAAAGGTAATAAAATTACCAAGACATTTGCAGATAGTTATTTCCACCTTTCTTTCTATCTCTAAGATAGATAGAGATATATATGTTATACAAGTATTTTTTTTTTTTGAAAAATATAGTCAATGGTGACAATATAATGGTTCTATTATCAACTGTGATAGTCAGCACCAAAATATGAAAATAGAAATAGAAGACATAGTTTTGCAGAAATAATAAATTCATGAATAATATCCTGACTTATTTTTTTTATATAAGAGTTAATAAACAATCATTGCAACTTCCTGATAAAATAATTTATAGACATAAATATTTGTATGAATATCTTCAGAATCTTCTTATTGCTAATAATACCTATCTTATTAATAGTAAGATAATTAGATAATGTAATATACCTCATTACCATCACTATAAATACATATACCTAATCTTGATACTACTACTCGAGTCAAAAAACATCTTTATATTTCCGTGTAAATACAAATTTAAAAAATAGTGAAGGGAATAATAGACCTATAACATAATAATAACACACCACGGAAAGGAAAACTTTATATATGTACTTTCAAATCCCTAGAATTCTACCTACTTATTGTGTTTTTACATAAAATAATTAAATGTGGACTTCAACTTCTGTAGAAACCCATAATTACTAATTATTTAGTGATTTTACTTAAACGTAGGTACTAACTATCCTCATGATCAGTCACTTTAGGGTCGTTACAATAATTTAGTGTACATAGAATTTTGAAATTAAAATAATATATTTTTTTTAAATCTTTCTATACTTCTGTGAAATAAAAAACAAATGGTCAACTCACCCTCCCACCAAAAATCCTGATATGCAAATAATCATTTCGAATCAGTACACTCGCACATCCAGAGAACACAAAAATTGGTAGGTAGGTACTTAAAATCTGAACGTTTTCCTGAGGAAGCAGCTGGCAAACTAAAACCAATCTAAAGAAGGGAAGAACCAAAACCTAGATGGTAAAAATGGTCTGATACTAAATCACAGGTACCAAGGGGAAAGAAAGAGAAAGAAAAGAAAAGAAACAAACCATAAATAAAAGGTATAGCAACAGCAGCTGTTCCATTTGACAAGCATCAAACATAACGTTGCCTTTGCCTGCCCTGCAGTGCTTCAGGTGTTTTTACAGTCTTTTTCGTTTTCTTAAACTTCCCGCAGCTAACTTTAAATTGATAAATAATTGCCTCAAAAATAATACCACTTGTAGTGGATATTAGTATTTTCTATGCTAAGCTATTGACATTGACTATTGATATCTTAATTTAATAATAAATATGATTAATATATTATTTTTATCTTGAATTTAATGATGGCAAACTAAAATTTCGTGGAACGTATGCCTACGTATTTATCATTCCGTATATTGATTGATAATAGTGTGAATAACAACTTCCAGTCTTTCACTAGGGTCGCAGTTAAGGAAAGACAAGTAGTCACTGCAAGATATATACAGGGTGGACTATTAGTGCGTATGCGGACCATACCACCTATACCGTTAAAGTTATAACAATAATTTTTGGTACGAAGTTAGATGCCAGTGGCGTGCATATTTTAAAATTATTTTGGCACATAAAAGGTGTTTAATATTAAAATGGCAAATCAAACATACATTTTTTTTTAAATAGAACACCCTATATATTTTAAGATTTTTGAATTAAGCGTACTTTTCTGAACAATTTAATATAGCACTTAATATATCTAAATTTACACGTGGCTACGTTGTTGCAAGTTTTCTATGAAAAAGGTCGTTACTTCGCATTATTGTAGCTCTCCATTTAAATGAGATATAACTTCCTTTTTCTCATAAGATAAATTAAGAATATGTCTTTATTCAAGAAAATATAACGATTTAACAAAAAGTTACATTTGCTATACAGGGTGATACATTTCGCATATCGTAATTTTACTTCAAATTTTAAATGGAACACCCTATATTATCATGTCGCCTTAAAGAGCTCCTTTTCAGCTTTCTAACGATACCATACTACTTGGTGGGCTTAAATAAAATTTATTTTTCTAACTGTAACGGTATAAGTGGTGTGGTCCGCATATGCACTAATGGCCTACCCTGTCTAAAAAAATTTTGCTTACAAATTATAGTATATTTTTTGCCAGTATAAATAGTGCATAGCTCTCTTAAACAAAGAAATTCAAAATACTTAAAGCTACCCTCACAACAAAACATAATGAATAAAAATAATAGATGAATGTCTAAATGTACTGTATGATGATATACAAGGTGTCCGAGTGTGAGCGTACAAAAATTTACCAGGGAGTGACCAGACCAAAATAAGAATAAAATTCTTATAAAAAAAATTCTACGATGCACGCCTAACGAGTTACAGGGTGTTATTTTGGAGAAAAAAAACCAATTGCAGTGTGTGGAGAATTTGAAACCGAGAAGAACTGCACCCCTACCACTTGCACTTACACTCAATTTACTCGAAAATGGTTGATTTTAGAGCTGTGTACAAAGAGCACCTTCTTTGTTCAGAATTGTTAGCGGATTAAGGAAAACTTAGTCAATTCATGAAAAAGTAGGATATGCAAGAGTTATGAAGACAAAATCATAAGGAAGAGTAGGCCTAGGCCACCACAGGTTTTAGAGTTAAACAAACATTATGTTGTTTTAATGACCTTTAATAGATGTACACGTCACACAAAAATTACCTAAATATACGGTTTTTAAGTTATTGCGGAAAATTGTTTTTTTTTTCTCCACATAACACCCTGTAACTCGTTAGGCGTGCATCATAGAAAATTTTTTTATAAGAATTTTATTCTTATTTTGGTCTGGTCTACCTCCTGGTAAATTTTTGTACACTCACACTGGGACACCCTGCATAGCGAAAACATGTTTTGTTGTTTTGACCGCATACCGAATTTCAAGTTGATAATTCGTTTATTAACAAAGATACAGAGAAAAACTTGAAAAAATTAATACTAAATCCCTTAGTCATATCATCATATCTAATGTCATTAAATAAGAGCGACAAACGTCCACCAGGAACTTTTTCCCTAAAATGGTACCGGGAATCCTTCCTCGAGGGTTTGGAATGTTGAATAGCCAGCCAGTACAGCCATCGCGTATGATTTAATTAAAAAAGTACCCATAATTTGCCATATTTGCAGAACGGTGACATAATACGATACAAAATCTGACAGCTGTAAATTTTAAAACTAGAGCGGATATAAAACATGTATACTCGACACAGGTGACAATAAATTATTAGGATTACTCCATAAACAATGTTTATTAACTAAATTATCATCAAAGGATATTGCAGTCATTATTAAATATAAAATAGACGGTAATTATTTAACCACAAACAAAATAAGTTAGAGGTACTACTTTTAGCTTAGGTACATGCTAGTCTGTTTAGTTTACTTTTACGATATAATGAAAAACTTTTACGATATAATGAAAAACTCTTAGGATAATGTGAATGCGAGAGACTTGCTTTAAAGTGATCCGCTTTGTATAAACAAATCGGAGTCAGACTAAAAGAAACCAAGCAAGCAATTTATCGCCTACGCCTACTACCTCTCTACCGACACACATATTAAATTCCAGTATGGATATTTACAGGTAATTCGGTTTACATTCAAGTCGCCTAACGGTAAAATATCCATGACAGTTTTTTAGTTTCGGTATCCAATAAAATACGCACGGAGGAAGTTGCATCATATTCTTATGCCAAAAACTGGAAGAGAAGAGTTCTGGGTTTTAACAGAAAATGCCTGAATAGGTAGGCAGAATAATACACAATTTTCAGATACCATAAATACAACATTGTACTTCAATATAAAACAGGAGAATATATGAAAAAATATAAACCTTGAGCTTAGGACACAGGCCTTGTATTCTAATATAGAATGGTTAAGAGCAGATGGTCAGTAAGTAGCCTCATCAACTGATATAAATCTTCAAACAATGCCTATATTTTAAGGCCCATTTCTTTATAGAAAATTATTAGTCTCGTATATAGTTTATTTTATTAATGATTTAAAAGTACTAAAAATGTTTACTTTTACATCAAACTTTTGTTAATTTTTCTAATACCTAATTTTTTATCCAAATTAAATTCATTCCCATTCAAAATTATAAATCCCAATCAAAATTAAATCCATTACCTACCAACTCAGAGTTAGTGGTGGGCAATGGATGAGAATAAGGTTTAAAAAATGTTTTTAAAAAAGGTTCATAGTTGGACAATCAACAATCATGGTAGTAAATAGCAGGACTCATAAAAAGCGAATGAAAGAATACCAAAATTTTATCCAAGATTCTTTCTCTATTTCCCGACTGTCATGAAGTCCTTCCTAATCTTAATATTTGTAAGGGTCAGATGAAAGAAGTATTTCGTACTATTTTCATGGAATATGTGGAAAAGTGATTTTTTAATTTGTGATAGCGATTACTATAACGATAAGTAGGTACATTAAATATTGTACGCATTGATATGCTTACTGTATATATTATTAAGGAAAAAATACGAATTTTGTTAACTTGGAAGTGACAGTTAAAATATTAGTGGTACCACATTACCAGCAATTTCTCCGTATATTGTAAAATGTTTTTTCATTTTTCTGACATATATGTAGTCGGTTTGTACTTGCTCTCTATAGTAACGCAAATTGACTCATTGAGTAGATGTAATAAAATCTAAAAAAATACATATATTTCCATAAAAATATAAGCATCAACCTACTTTTGGGTCGAATAATAAAACCAGTAACAAGTAACGGTGAAAGGTAGATCACAAGTAAACTTCTGACGTAAATGTCCACTCTATATTTGCTTTACTTAAATTTATATTTGCCAACATTTATTCCACGAATATCAACAACCTTTGTTATTGAAAAGATGAATTATAGTACTAAAACAAGTATTACTTTATGTATTTATGTATACAAAATAATAAAATAATAGTTTAAGGAAAATAGATATTTTTATGGCAGTATTAAACATTTTAACTAGTATATGGTGACCAATAAATAATACATAATGTAATTAAAGGAACCTTGTAAAAAACGAAATTGAAAAGGAAATCAAAAAAGGTTTGACACTTTTGATAATTGAAAAAACTGAGGTTACTTAGGACTTAACAAGTCCGAAATATATGATCTGATCATTTATAATATGATAAATACGATGTGTGTAATATGGATGTACAGAATCAAACTTATTTACCTAAAAAATTTACGCATGCAATTAATTGCAGGTTACTGCTAAGGTAAGTTGATCGATTTTTGTCTTAGGTAACTTTAATTTACTACTAAGACTATTTAGACTTTTTCATCCTTCAACAATGACAACCCGACATTAAACTAACCTTGTAATGAGTATTGCAAACATCTAAAATAAAATATTGGAATAATCCAATTCTGGATTAAATATGAGCTTATGGGTTTATACAGAGGACACAGATACCTACTAAAAAAATTTTGAGTTCAAAATTCATAATCACTCCGATGTAAAATAGATATACAAGTACCATTTGAATATAAACCTCTACGGTTATACCGGTTGTGAACCGGAATAAATATTTTTTTTATTTTTAGTATAGGTGTTGAAGTAGAGAATTGTTGAAATCCGTTTTTTGAATTCCGCAGTTTCTGCACGCCTATGTACATTAGGCTGTAGAAGTTTTGGCTGCCAACTTCACACCGGTTACTGTTATTCTTTACTGATAAAATAACCTATAAAATTAAAGGAAAACTAATTCTTACTTTTTCAATACAAAATGTATTTAATAATTTTCACAAGGTGGTAAAATTATTCATATAAAATTCGCAGTAAAATGCATTAAACGTCCAAGCTTCCATATATAAAAAGTGAAAACAAACCCTACTAATCGCAGAGGCATTATAATACCATATGCATAGGTATGTAACGGAGACGAGGGGTAGAAGGTGGAATATAATTCAATATCCAAAAGTTGGCCTGGATGCGTTCTAGAGAAACATCTGCCGTTCATCAGTTCGAGCAACCACACTCCACACATGTGATTAGGTAGCAACCACCTGCTTTAGTCGTGTTCAGAATGGCCCTCTTGTCCCCTCGCAGGCCTGATTTCTGAAGACCAGAAGGGTCCTATCGTTCTTGGCCACGTGCAAGAAAACTCGATTTACGAGACATTTGAAGCACACTCCAATAAAACATAACAATTAAGGCTGGTATACGGCTGAATATAAGAAACTCGTGTTTCTGCAGTAACACTTATTTTAGATGTACAAAATGTTTTGTTGATAAAAAACCATTATGGGGCTTTCTATTTTCAACATTTTCAACTATGTCCTTTTAGCATAAAAGTCAACACTCCCTCCTTGATAATATTATGCGATATTATTAAATCTAGGTATAAACAAAGTGATTTAATTCATAAACAACTTCAACGTCTACTGAAATATGTAATATATTTTGACGTTTCAGCACACCCTAACATTTTAGATATTGCACTAAACGGAAGCTGATTTCTAAACAACTTGGGAGTACGGTATTCATAAGCTTTTGGGATCGGATTCCGGAATCTGATTCGCAAATACCAATGGGAAGGGGCTATTAGAGTTTTCAGAAATTGTTGATAGGTCAAAATGAATATAGTCTATTGTAGTTTTTTGTTTTTTCTTGTATATTTTGACGGCTCAAAAGAGTAATTATTATGTTTATAATTTGTAATGTATATTTAAAAGTATGTACAGTGATCTTGAAATTTGAAACATCAGTAAGACATTGAATTGAATGGTAGACAATATATAATTTTGTAATATTTGATAACGCGAAGAGGCAATATTGGCCGCCACTGGAAACACTGGAAGATGAGAAACTGAAATTTTGAAAGTTGGGGAAAAAACAACTGTTACTTGATCACAGCAATCAACGTCAATTTAACGATTCATGCAGCTTTCCAAGCAGAACACCGTAATGTTACGAATTTAATTATTATTTCTTCCAACAAAACAAAGATTATAATCACCTTCAAACTTAAAAAAATAAACGACAATGTGGTTTTATTAATTTTAGCTAAGGTCATTTTCTGTTAAATTATAAAGGTCAAATAGATTTTTATTTGTATTTTATTGTTCATCATTGAATTAACAAATACAACTTGGCAAACATATGAATAGAATAAGTGATAATTTACAGATACTCTTAGTAAATTTAAGTAGTTTTCAATAATACTTGGAATAGATAATTTTCTTAGACAAAAGAAGAATAAATTTGAAAATTTCATTAGAAGAATTAATTATTGGTGTAATAATGTAGAGCTGTGAATAGTTTTTAGATTTTTTAACATATTATACTTATTAATTACATTAATTTAAAATCTCTATCCACCAGTCATATAGTGTCCTAGTCTTATTCAAGTACTCTCAGATACTAGTGGTAATGCCTGCCTGTCAAGTAGATACTATTTCCTTGAAGGGATGTCGGACAGTGCTTATAATATTTATGACATTCAATCTACTAAACCATCTTCGGAGGATTTTTATTCGTAAGGAAAAAAAATAAAATGCAAATTATATTTTTATACAATATGAGTAATTATGTTATGAATATTGTTTGGTAACCGTACCTGAAATGTACCATCGAGAAAAAAAATCATATTTTTATTATTCGATTGGCACTGTCAAGTTTTTCTAAATGTATTGAATGAATAACTTCAAAAACTCATGGTTACCAGCTAATACATAATTCCAGAGGTACATACTTTGTTTTTGTATGTTAGTGAGTTGAGGTTTCTACTTGTCAGAAAGAAAAATATTGTATTAATAAGCGCTGACGGATATCTCAGTAAATTAAGATCTACGGTAATGAAAAAACCACCATTAAAATATACTTATGCCCACGATTATCAATGAGTTTAGAAAAACTGAAAATTGATTTTCTTTCTATCTTTACTCCACTTAACTACCGCCCCCCCCCCCCCCCCCCATCTACTTCATCCTCACTCTAATAATTCACTTAAATACTGACGAAATATAAGGAACTTCCTATAATCTGTTGCTGTTCACATATTTAAATTAAAAAAATATATCGAATAATGTATTTGTATTGTATATTTGTATTTGTAAGTATGTATTTTTACATCTTAGAAACTTTTTTATTCAGCTGCTAACAGCATATATGCCGTGCTAACAGCCAACAATAAATTTGTAGTCGATATACCTTATTTTATAACACAGTGGAAAAATCATTTCAATTTTGCCTCAGTACCAGCTATAGGTAATAACAGGTAATATTTCGGCGACCTTTCACCTGTAGCTTTAAAACAACTAAAGTCCACATATAAAACCGCACGATTTCTCAACACGTAGTAGGTTATATAATTATAATAAGATAGTTAAATAATATTATGAGAACTTGTTTCTGTTACTGTATGTATGCCAGTTTATGTAATTTTATAATAATTCTGCAGTCTTTCAGTAGCAAATACGAATACGAATATTGTGTGTGAAGTATAACCCTCATAATTATCTATGAGTATAACCGTTTAGTGACTTGTCACTCAACGAGTATAACAGAAAAATATATCCCGCTGGATGTTTATTTTTCAGTAGGAAACCAGATTTCATTAATAAAGTTTTAGCTAAACAACTGGTCAGGGTTGTTATGCTTCTGGTTTCATTCAAATCTACGGTGAAGTAAATACTCCAACAAGATTATCTGTATTCGTATAAACAACTTGACAATCTCAATTAGAACGGAAATTATATCTTTTAGGCAAAAAATATTGTCTTGTCTATAATTAACGAATGTAATAGTTGCTTCAGAGTTAATTGCTGGTTCTTTTGCTAGTATTTCCACGTTTTGCCGTAGTTCTTCAAATATTATTATGTCTTTCGACCTTTGACTTGAGTTGTTTCAATATCCATTTGATTTATTTGTTCTTGAAGTTTTTCCTCTACTTGTATTTGAAGTGTACTTGAAGTGTATAATCATTGGTTACTATTTATAGAATTTTAAGATGCCCGTTCCCGGTGCCTAAAAGTTCCCATATTAGAACGTTTTTTGGACATAAATATTGTAAACTTTTTAAATAGGTAATAATTATTCAAAAGTCTAAAGTTAGAGTCAGACGTTTTGAATATTTTCTGCGATTGTACAAGACTTTTTGTATAAAGTATAACAATAGAATAATTCATATTTCAATTACTTTTTGTGAAGTATAAGAAATTTGACTTTATTTTTAGTACGGTGCTCCTAAATACATACAAGACTGCAGAACAATAATACTTATAGAATTTGAAAATTTAAAATAAAACTGTAACACCCCAAAAAAATTTACCCCGGTTATGATAAAAAAAAATGTTATACCTAAATGACAATAGCCATGTAAAAATATCCGTATTTTTAAGAATATTATCCTATTTTAAAGGGTATCTTTAAAATGGATATACAGGGTGTTTCATAATATATGCGCAGGACTTCAGAATGTTATAGTTCGTCCAAAAATATGAAAAAAAGTTTATATTAACTTACCCTCTAAAAGGCACCATTTTAGAGATACAGGGTGTTGAAATTGAAAAAAAAATTTCGTTTTTTGCGAATATCTCTGGAACCATTTATCGTACAGAAAACAGATTTTGTAAGCATTTTCTACTCATAATAAACTATGTTTTGTGCGGAATTTTTTTTTTGAAAGTCATAATTGGTGAAGGTTTTGAAGGGGTAGTGGGTGTTTTTCTCCCCAACTTCTACGCTACTGGAAAAAGTACGATTTTGAGACGCCTATTTGAACCCCCAATGTTTTCTACACAAAAAAGGTACTCTTGGTCATAAGCTTTAAAGTCGATCGTTTTCGAGAAAAATCAACTTTTATGTTGAAAAACGGTAAATTTTTTGAAATAAAATTTTTTTCTTACTAATTAAATAAAATTTATTTAAACGTTAGAACATGTAACAAAACCAAACGTTAACTTCATAATTGCAAAATTATGAAGTTATTATAATATGAAAAATAATAACAAAAGTTGTATTTTCAAAATTCCCCAAACCGTAAAGGTAAAATTGACCATGTTTTCAAAAAATTTACCATGTTTTTCAACATAAAAGTTGATTTTTCTCGAAAACGATCGACTTTAGAGCTTATGACCAAGAGTACCTTTTTTGTGTAGAAAACATTGGCGGTTCAAATGGGCGTCTCAAAATCGTACTTTTTCCAATAGCGTAGAAGTTGGGGAGAAAAACACCCACTACCCCTTCAAAACCTTCACCAATTATGACTTTAAAAAAAAAATTTCCGCACAAAACAGAGTTTATTATGAGTAGAAAATGCTTACAAAATCTGTTTTCTGTACGATACGGTTCCGAAGATATTCGCAAAAAACGAATTTTTTTTTTTCAATTTCAACACCCTGTATCTCTAAAATGGTGCATTTTAGAGGGTAAGTTAATAGAAACTTTTTTTCATATTTTTGGACGAGCTATAACATCCTGAAGTCCTGCGCATATATTATGAAACACCCTGTATATGTAATAGGATATAGGTATAGGAAATAAAAATTCACCTATACATAGTTAAATTTGGATCACCAATCTCGAGAAGAAAGGTATCTTTAAAGTTGTTCCATATTTCGGAAACACACAGTATAGGACCAAGTCGGAAAAAATAAATCGATTATCCGACCACTAGTAACAGAACTAAAAAGAAACATCAATTTAGAAACAACTTCAAATGCAAATTTGAGACAATCGAACGTTGTAAGAAAATCTGGTTACCTTTAGAGATCCGGGCGAACACTAGCCACTCCTAAACATACTTGCTGGAGAACACATTCTTTGGAAGGTCACATCAAATACCAAAGGATCGAAATGATTTACTTTCTATATATGGTTAAGTAAATGCCACTGATAATATTGAAGACTTGTTAAAACAAAATTTCCTGTTACTATTAATTTACTTGTGGTTATAACTGGAATCCTGATAAATTACGAAATCAATGTGAAAAAGGTGAAATATTTGAAAATAAACTGGTATAGCAATTAGGGCCTAAATTGTATTTGACCTTTTCTTAAAATTGGTTAAGAAATTAGGAAACACACTGTGGCTAATGTAAAAATATAAATTAAGTTTTATTCCATCCATTTAGATAACATTTTGTATTATTGTAATTAATTATTTAACAAAGGTCATATAAATCAGGTAGGAAGTTTATTTATAACATTATAACCTATCAACGTAGTCGAATTTATTGTTTCAATTACATAAAAGGAACTACAGTTTTCGTTACAATGTATCATGGCATTAGTTGATTTGAAACACTAAGAATTCTTGGCAAATGATACTAACCAATAAAACTAATAAATATCTGCAGCCGACGTAACAGAATATACCACTGTATAGTAAATTTTTTAATTTAGTAGTGATTAAAAAAATGCGCGTTTAAAATCAATAACAAATAGAAATAGCTACTCATTGCTTCTGTTCATTATATGATGCAGGTCAGAAATATCGATAAATTTATTCTGTAAAAATGACCCCACTTATTTTTTTTTATTTACTCATGATTAAAAACTAAGCCTGAATTTGACTTTCTAGGTGTAAAACACAAAAACTGCTCTACTTAATATACAGGGTGTTAGTTAAACATGCGGCAAAAATTCAAGAGGTTATTCCTTGAACTATTCTAAGGATATTTTATCCTTTGATGATTTTTGAAAAAGTACTTTGTTGCGAAGATATAGGGCGAAAAAAATTTTCCAATCCAATTTTGGTATTTTTGACATATTTATTAATGTAGATGAAATAAAAGTATGGCGTACTACACTGGACGTATCAAGTAAAAGACATGTAAGAAAAAGGAGTAGCTTTTACTTACCAACATCCCGTGATACTTCGGAGTGATTATTTTGTATGTTGTGTTTTTGTAGTTTGTATGTGTCGCATTTGTTAAGATTGATTGACGTTTGGCTAGTTGACGTGTAAACGGTTGTTAGTGAAGTCCTCTATCATGGCTCGCTATACGAATGCCGAGATGGCTGACATGCATTTTATTTATGGACTTGCTGATGGCAATGCATTAGAAGCTAGGCGCGTGTACATTGGACGATTTCCTAACCACATTGCTCCCGATAGTAAAACCTTTCAAAGTATTCATCAACGTCTTCGAGAAACGGGAACATTGATGCGAAGTGGAGGACCAGGAAGACCAAGGACTATAAGAACGGTAAACGTAGAAGAGAATGTGCTGGACATGATAGAAAAAGATCCAGGTACTTCCACGCGAAGAATTGCAAATACTTTGAATGTAAGTAATTGGACTGTTTAGAAAATTCTGAGATAATTTGTTGTACCCATACCACATTCAACGATTCAACGCGTTCAGGCACTTCTTCCTGCGGATTTTGTTCCACGTATTGCATTTTGTCAATGGCTTTTGCACACATTGGTTGAAATCCCTCAACTACTTACGCTGCTGATTCTTTTTACCGATGAAGCCAGTTTCTCGCGAAATGCAATAAGGAATTTCCACAATAACCATGTGTGGGCTGACGAAAATCCACATGAGATTTGTGAAGATCGGTTTCAACATCAGTTCTTGTTGAACGTTTGGGTTGAATTGTGGGTGACTGGCTAATTGGACCGGTATTTCTACCAGGAAGACTTACCGGCGAAGTATACCGCAACTTTTTGGAACAAACGCTACCTCAGTTTTTGGAGGATGTACCATTGGCTACAAGACAGGCGATGTGGTTTATGCATGATGGTGCGCCACCTCATTTTAGTGTAGTTGCTCGAGAGTTTTTAACAGCAACATACGGAGATCGCTGGATTGGTCGAGGCCATACGTGAGGTCCACCTCACGTATGGCCTGCTCGATCCCCGGACTTAAACCCCTTGGATTATTTCCTGTGGGGGCCATCTAAAGTCATTAGTTTATACTAGGCCAGTGGAAGATGTGGACGATTTAAGAGATCGGATAATTGCTGGGTGTAACTCAATAAGAAACGACCATGGTGTTTTTGAAGGAGTTCGGGAGTCTATGAGAAGATTGGATGGTTGCATCCGAGCTGGATGTAGCCATTTTGAACTATTCTTGTAGGTTCGGAAATGTTACATGTAATTTTAGTAATAAATTGTTATTTGTTGAACATTTTTTTCGCCCTATATCTTCCCAACAAAGCGCTTTTTCAAAAATCATCAAAGGATCAAATATCCTTAGAATAATCCAAGGAAAAACCTCTTGAATTTTTGTCGCATGTTTAACTAACACCCTGTATATTTAAACACTACACTTCTTTCGATCCAAACTCACTCTTCACATACTTTAATTATCGTATTCATTTGAAACTTTGCAAACTTATGCATTTCTAGTGACAATACAATATGGTACCAACTTTTTAGTGCGCTATTCAAAACGTTTTTTTAGTTTTTAAACTATAATTATTTATTACCAGAAGCCCATTCAAGGGTGTTTGTTCTATGGAAGCGGTGTTGAAGGCAAAACCAGAATAGGAATATATTCGATTGTGTGACGTCACATTATATGGCACATCGCAAATAGTGTCAATGTAAAACTATGTGCTCTATGTGAGAAGGAACGTGTCGTCCAATGGGTATAAAAAGTACTTCGCTATGACGTCATAATTTTGTTGATCTTAAGTATTTGAACGTACATAATGTACCTACTTACTACCTACAACTAATTCGATAATAGGAATAGACTGCCAAATATGACCAAACAATAGTCGATCGGCGGATATGGTAAAAAAAACTACGAGGCCAATTTTGAAATTGAAAACAGCTTTCGTTATGATGATCACCAAATGATGTAACTAGATTATCGCTGATATCACCAATCGATAAGTGGAAGGGCCATCTTTATGGAATTGGGAGAACTGCAGTGTCATGGTGTTTCGTGGAAGCTTGGTTTTGTAATATTTGAATAATTTTCGCTTCCCGTGGATACATGTATTCAAGGTTAAAGTCAGAAACAATAACTGAGAAGCGCTACAATATTTTTATTTTGGATTTATGGTATAATTTTAAAATTTCGGAGTGACAGGAATAAAACAAGAAAAAATTAATCGAGGCTCCTGATTAATAATGCCATGCAAAGTATATTTTAATTATTTTCTACATTGACTGAATTTCTGCTCTATTAAATTTAGAAAAAAAAAACACGGTAACAATCCAACGACTTATTTAAAACTTATTTGTTAAAGATCTTGAAGATTTGTTTTAATTATAATAAACTCATGTTCGAATTTCAAAAATAACAATGGTTTGTTACATTAACGTAACATCTGCTTTTAAGCAATTAGAAACTGTTGTGGTTTACTCAAATTCTGTATATGCACCGCAACTTTCTCCTTTTATCATATAATTACCGGTAATGGAAATGGGGATACTGAGTAACTTTTTCTAATTATGCATATATACATGATTTTTATCTTAGTTTGTCAATTAAAATGTATATTCAAATAAGCGGATCTAAGTGGATTATAACAGGTAGGAAGTATAAAATGAAATAAAAATATTTTTTCATACCATTACACCATTTCTCTAGTAACAAGGCACTAATATTTATTTTACCAATATTATATATTAATATATAATATATAATAAACTGTAAAAGTTTTTTCATTTCACCCTTCAAAAAAAGAACATTGGTATCTAGTAATTATAAGTGTTACACGTATGTAAAAAATATAATAGTTTTCAATTATCTATTAACCTACTATCATTTACCTAATTTTTCTAGCTACCCTGTTAAAAAAAATACCGATATGAAAACGATCCCTAGTATGTCATCTCATAACAATAATAATTTATAAGTATATACAGGGTGTCTCACCAGAAACTGAGTCGATCGATATCTGGGAAAGTACTAATCCAAAATATTTGAAAATTTAGCAACATGGTAAAGTCTCTAGAGCGAACGCAACAAAATATGTGGAACTCTCCAGCAGTTCCGATTATACCGGAACTCGACATGAACTTCGTTATTTTAAAGAAAAAAATTGACTTATGCTATTGTGCGTAAAAGTGTCCGCAACTTTTTCCGGTAAAGTGATATGCAGTTGATTTTTTGTTTTCTTAAAGGCAGTTTTCCACCAAACGGACTAGTCGAGTTTCTGTTTTGTTCTTGTTTTTTGAAACACAGAAAACAAAAAACAAAACTCGGACAAATTTGAAACTCTGTTTCTACCAAGCAGACAAAGTTTCGTCGGAGTTTCGTTTTACTTTTCAGTTCTTTTCCACCAAACGAACTAGTGCGTTGTTTTCAATTTTGAGGTTTGAAGACAAGAGTTTTGGAAATGTTTAAAGATGATTTTTTTATCATGGCTGGTGGTTGGTGTGTACTGCGTTCTATGGAGCAGAAGTACTTAATATAGGCACTACTAAAAACAGAAAAACTTAACTATCTTCGTTTACCTATATATTTTGACAGATTCCTTTCGAATTAACACGGTAGTATACCTATATTTATACTGCATTGTAATATCTATTGATAAACGTCTCGTATTAACTTACCTATTGTTTATTTTTATAAATTTAATATTTTTTAACCACACTATTTACTTTACACAAAGAGAGCTGAAAAGAAACTAGGTACGCATTAAAAACGCAACTTGGTATTTCCTCTAGACAGACTTCAGTTCGTAAACACGTCAAACTCTTTGATCTTACCGCTCCCGAACGGGACTCGAAAAACAAAACAGCAACTGTCGCAAAAACCTCGAGTCATCAAAAAGTTTGTGCAAAGTTGCAGTTTTGTTTTTTTTCGACACCAGCTTTTGTTGTGTTTGTGTTTTGTCCGTTTGGTGGAAAACCGTCTTTAGAGAACATAAGCGAGGCTAAAATTATGGTGTATCCATATGTTGAAAAATATTGTACCAACTGTTCCATTTTCGCTGTTACATTTTGGACATTTCAAACAGCCATAACTTTTTAACCTCAAATGGAACACCCTGTATTGTTCCAGTCTATTTTGTGCACATTGAAATTCTCTTTCAAGTCATATAAGCATTATTAGAGCTGTGATAATTACTTTTGAAGATATTTGCAAATTTCTACTATTTTGGGAGTTTTCATTATATCTAGAATGCTATCAAATTTGACAAACATTTCAAAAACAATAAAATCGGTTTGGGATGTGTCAAATACATATTGTTGTGTGTTGTGTCTGTATAATTTACACTCGTTATGAATAATTACTATTGTAATTATGCCGATTCGTTTAAATTAACGAAGGTTATTTAAATTTATTAATTATTTTTGGAGAATGTGACAAAGTTTTAACAAGAACCTGTGATATATTTGCTGCTAGACATCCGCAAAAACGGAAGCCATCATCAAATTCAGAGAATTTGCAAAAGGTAATAATCACAACACTAATAATGCTTATTTGAGAATTCCTTGAGAGGCTTGAAAGAGAATTTCAATGTGCACAAGACAGATTGGGACAATACAGGGTGTTCCATGTGAGTTTAAAAAGTTATGGTTGGTATTGGTAACACTTAGTATAATATTTTTGAACATATGGATACACTATAATTTAGCGTCGCTTAAGTTCTCTAAGAATACAAAAAATCAACTGAATATCAACTTTCCCGGAAAAAGTGCTTGGAAAAGACACTCTTACGCACCATTGCATTCATCAATTTTTTTCTTCAAACATTAATATTTGTAAATTGACTCTAAAATTTTCCGTAGAATCAGAAAATGCAATAATATACAGGGTGTCCCATTTAAAATAACGAAATTCATGTCGACTTCCGATATAACCGGAAGTGCTGGAAAGTTCTACATATTTTGGTTGCGTTCGTCCTAGATACTTTACCATGTTGCCAAATTTTCAAATATTTCGGGTTAGTACTTTCCCAGATATTAATCGACGCAGCTCCTAGTGAGACACTATTAAGCAATTTATAAAGAAATATATTTACAGTAAATACAACATAATTCCATTCGATTTTTTTAATCAAATTATATACAGCATGTCTCTCATCTCTAGCCAACACACCCTAACTTTCTCATTTATTTTCGAATTAAGTTCACACTTTTGTCAGTTAAGCAATTATCATTATTTATACTAATATAATACGTGTGTACCGTATTTGTCACACAACTTTCACGAAGGAGTTCAGAGTTTTAGATTGTTCCTTGATGAAAACTAATAAGTATAGTATACCATGTAGTGGAGTTCACGAGCCTATCAAAGTCTTCTAGAAATGATTTTCGTTTGCACTTTCAGATTAAAAGCTAAAACCAATTTTAGATGATTCCCCACCCTTAGAAGTATCAAAATCCCGAAGGCGTCAAAAAAAGTCCTGTACGGGGTGGCTGTAGGGGGTGAAATGTGAATTACCCTAAAAATGATTTTTGGATATTTGGAACTAGAAAAACAGCTGAATAGTTACACATAAGAACCATTTACCTCAGAACACTGGAAATATAAAAAAAAAATTATTGATTATTCCATAAAGCACGTAGTTAAATGGGAGAGCTTAAGACTTAAAGCGCTCTAGTGAAAAGTGTCTAAATATTTTAGTCATGCTCTACATCTAACCTACTGTAACATTTTTATATGTGATCTAATTAAAAAATACCCTTTAATAACATTGTAGAGCAGAGTTTCCCGAGTCTGTAGGATATTTCACTTTTTCATTTGGATGATTTGCAATTTTTTTACGAATTTTTATTCGACCGCGCGCATGGGCCTGACTAAGGTCGAATATCGCTTGCGTTATCCACAGTCGCAGAACATTATCGTCGAATATCGCTTATTTCTCTCTTGTGTGGCTGTTTGATTTTTGTTTAGGAATATTGGACGTTGAAGTGATATTTTGTATGGATAAAAGGACAGGTGATTTTTAAAAATAACCGATGAAATGATGAAATCTGCATAAAAGTTGGGACAACAAACAATGTACGATATATAGCAGTACATGAAATTAATATAAATCGCTCCACAACTGCTAACAAAATAGAATCATAATTTGGTCAAAACATAAACTATTGATCTTTATTTATAAAAATAAACAATTACTTTGTAATTTTGTAATATTCGGCTTAAATTTGTAAAATAAGGGCGGCTTTTCTGGGCTTCTTCAACCATGTTTGTTCCTCTCGCCTTCTTTATTCGATTTAAGTTAACAGAAAGAGAAAGAGTTACAATTAGAGGTCTAGGATGAACTTCAAATAATTTATAATTTCCAATTAAGTTGCTTATTCTAACTTGCATTGTTTAGAAATACCTACTTCAGATTTTTAGTATAATTTTTTGTCTGATAAAAAAGAGGATATTTAGCATAAAATGTGTATGTATATATATACAGGGCGCCCTATTTCTTGACCCGTTGCATGGGTAACTTTTTTATTAGTAGAGATACAAAAACGCTTAAATGAGCAAATTAGTGCAGTTTCGTATTAGTAATTCTACGGTAAGGCGAAAAATTATATACGGGGGAAGGTTGAAAAGTTATTGACAAAAAACGAAAAATCCAACTTTTCTATTATCCCTCGTAGCTCGTTCATTTGAAGAGTTAGAGAAAAATGCTTCACATGTTTTTTACAGTATTTTTCATGTAAAATGACATGCACTTGCTACTTTTTATATATCTCTTAAAATGGTTGAGAATCACAGTAAAATATATTTTTTTTAAATGTAATGGATAGGTGGCTGTGACATTAACCGAAAGTCCCCTTTTTTCTCTTTCAGATGATATAACATAGTCCATATTTTATCCTTACAAAAGTAATAATAATCGTTGTTTTTAAAGAAAGTTTATTGTCACATCAAGAATGCTATGCAAATAAAACAAAAAATAAGATTCCTGATATTTTTAAAAACGTCTAGTTGGCATTTAATTATTGACAGATCATAAGTGACATTTTTAGTTTTTGTTAAGTAGTTTATTGTTTATTATTAATACTGCATACAAAATAATAGTGTTGCAAATATGTACACCAACGAAGAGAAAAATGATATGCTATTTTGTTATTATAACCAAAATCGAGATGCACAAGCTGCAGCGAATCTTAGCAATTTAAAGCCTTATCATTATTCCATATGCAATACTTTATATCCAGCTGATAATCAAAGAAGGATGACATTTTGTCGATGGTACATTTCAAAATGCGAAGAGGATCTAGACTTCTGGAAAAAGATTTTATTCAGTGATGAAAGTAGATTTACCAACAATGGTATTTATAACCGCCATAATAACATAATGTGGTGCCGAGAAAATCCACATCTTGTTTCTGAAAGAAGAAATCAACGTCAATTTGGGATAAATGTGTGGTGTGGAATTTTTTGTGGCAAAATTATTGGCCCATATGTTTACGAAGATAATTTTAATGCGAATAATTACCTTCATTTTCTAAGGAATACTCTAACAGAGGAATATTTAAATGAATTACCACTTCATATTTTTAGAAATCTTAAATACTTCCAACACGATGGAGCACCTGCGCATAATTCCCGCGAGGTAAAACAATATTTACATGAACAGTTTGATAATGTTATAGGAAATAGAATGGATATCGACTGGCCAGCGCGAACACCTGATTTTACCCCCTTAGATTTCTTTCTTTGGGGGTTATTGAAAGATAAAGTTTATGTGACAGCTCCTCTAGATATAGAGGATTTAAAAGTCAGGATTCAAGATGCAATTAGAAGCATACATGGACATACAATAAATAATGTTTTAAGAAGTATCCAGAAACGTTGCTTACTATGTATCCAACAGGATGGTGGTCATTTCGAACATTTACTTCAATATAATTAATTAATTAATAATTTCTGTTCTCAAAACATTCTTTTGTTCCATAATCCATAGCATTCTTGATGTGACAATAAACTTTCTTTAAAAACAACGATTATTATTACTTTTGTAAGGATAAAATATGGACTATGTTATATCATCTGAAAGAGAAAAAAGGGGACTTTCGGTTAATGTCACAGCCACCTATCCATTACATTTAAAAAAAATATATTTTACTGTGATTCTCAACCATTTTAAGAGATATATAAAAAGTAGCAAGTGCATGTCATTTTACATGAAAAATACTGCAAAAAACATGTGAAGCATTTTTCTCTAACTCTTCAAATGAACGAGCTACGAGGGATAATAGAAAAGTTGGATTTTTCGTTTTTTGTCAATAACTTTTCAACCTTCCCCCGTATATAATTTTTCGCCTTACCGTAGAATTACTAATATGAAACTGCACTAATTTGCTCATTTAAGCGTTTTTGTATCTCTACTAATAAAAAAGTTACCCATGCAACGGGTCAAGAAATAGGGCGCCCTGTATATATATATATATATATATATATATATATATATATATATATATATATATATATATATATATATATATATATACCTGATATAAATTTGAACTTTAAAAAGAGGACTTGTCCAGTTAAAAGAGGACGTCTGGTCACCCTAGGTGCGATTTAGGTACCTACAAGTCAATTCGTCGGCCTTCGGAAAAATATGTTGGAAAATGTATTTATTGTACCATGATTTGCTAAGTAGGTACTATTGGGGCTTTGAAATTAATTGGAGATATGTTCAAACAACATAATATGCTTCAATTTGCTGTCACGTTATATACAACTTCAGATACCAGTTGAATAAATCATTTACGCAGCATTATGGCTTCTTCAAAACCTATAAACAAACTACCTCCCATCGACGATAGTCTTTATCAGCACTGTAAATACATACATGTATTTACAATTTTCCGAATAAGATGAAAAGAACTTTCCCTTTTTATATTTAAATATCATGTCTCAATGTTTCTAATATTTTGGAAAAAATAGACTTATCTTAGATAGATAGACTTAAATAGACTTAAAATAGACTAATTAAAAATGTACTTTTCTCATTAGTTGCATTTCAACTATTTTAAACAAAAATGAAAAATATTTAAAACCCAGACAATTTATTAATTTTATATTATTTAATATTCATTTAAATAAACAAAAGATAAAATGTATATCGAAGCAAATTTATCATCATCTTCATCAGAAAATATCGGGACATGTGTCCATTGTTGGTTGGTAAGGATTTGTAGAATTCCCAAAATATATCTGAAATATAAGGTATTAGTTGCATTAGATTAGCTTTCTTTCTTTTTTTTCAGAAATTGGAATTGGACTAACATTAAAATGGATTTCCAGTTTCAGTCTTTTCTTAATTTGAAGTTCATTTTTTAGGGAATGGTAAATTGGTGTATCCGTACGTTTTCTTGTCTTTTCAATAAGTGTATTATAAGTAGTATAAGTGGTATTGAAAACTTGTGATTTATTACTTTAAGTATTGGATGCGATTTTAAGATAGAAAAATACATTACAACAATACAAATACAACCTAAGTTTAGTAACATTTTTTACTTCAAATGCGATATCCCCTTTCGCCCGGAAGAAAGATTTGATTGTGTAATGCCGAAATTTCAACATATTCCAATTTGACCAAAATTTGACTTATCTCCTTTTTCCCGGACACCACAGAAATGTCGACCTTTATACGCCAGAGGACGTATCGGCGGAATTGAAATCCGATTAAATGTTCTAAAGTGCCCCTAATTCTTATTATTTATGATTTTCATGTTACATATATGTATTTACGTATTATAATATATACATTTAAAAATTATATTTGTGGTACCTGTCAGTTTTTCATATACTATTTCAACAATTATACACTTAATATTAATAGATCTGTTCTTGCAATACAAGCAGTCCGGAATGGTCAGAAAGTGTCAAAAACAATCGCCCAACAAAACTGTTCACAGACGTTAAACTGACAGACATTAAAAAATGCACTGTCCGCATGTAAAAAAGTAAAAAACCGTTTTCAACCATCAGAAACTTCTGCAAGAACAGACCTAATCTTTGCACAAAAGAGAAATAAGCATCATTCGACCTTAATGAGCTCTGGGTAACGCAAGCGATATTCGACCTTAGTTAGGCCCATGCGCGCGCTCGAATAAAAATTCTTAAAAAAATTGCAAATAATCCAAATGAAAAAGTAAAATATCCTACAGACTCGGGAAACTCTGCTCTACAATGTTATTAAAGGGTATTTTTTAATTAGATCACATATAAAAATGTTACAGTAGGTTAGATGTAGAGCATGACTAAAATATTTAGACACTTTTCACTAGAGCGCTTTAAGTCTTAAGCTCTCCCATTTAACAACGTGCTTTATGGAATAATCATAATTTTTTTTTTATATTTCCAGTGTTCTGAGGTAAATGGTTCTTATGTGTAACTATTCAGCTGTTTTTCTAGTTCCAAATATCCAAAAATCATTTTTAGGTTAATTTTCACATTTCACCCCCTACAGCCACCCCGTACAGGACTTTTTTTGACGCCTTCGGGATTTTGATAGTTCTAAGGGTGGGGAATCATCTAAAATTGGTTTTAGCTTTTAATCTGAAAGTGCAAACGAAAATCACAATTTGAGCCTCCGTGGACCCTACTAATGCTCTATGTAGATTAATTTACATTTTCACTTAATCCATGTGATTTCAGTTTATCAAGCGTAAAGATGGGATTGATCTAATTTGATGATAGCATTTGGTATAATAAATCAAATGTAAAAATGGAAAACAAAATTTGAAAATCTGTCAACTACTTATTTTGACTCTGCATTCTATTGCGGAAATAACTATAAAACCATAATAAGGTCAAGTGATCAAATCCAATATACGATCATTTTCTTATTCAAGGTGAAAAGAAGCCAAATCAAAAGCCAAAACTTTAATCTAATAGTTCTTATATTGTTGAGTGATATAGCAAAATCCTTTAAACATTAAACAAATGAAGATTTTTTCTAATCAATACTTCATTTATTATTTCATGGGTATGAGGTACTGAAACAATGAAAACATAAAAGAAATCCAGAAATACTCCGGAAACTGCCTATAGTAACATATTTTCAGCGGGTAACGTACACCTTCCTCAGTTCCATATATCAAGAAAAGGAAATGCATATTTATTTAGGTTCTATTCAATATAAACCCTGTTTTTCTTTAATTTGTGTGAAGTAATATTAAATTAGATAGTTAATAGATTAAAGTGGCACAGTGTTTAATAAATAATAACATTCTCCTTCAATATATTCCCATGGCTACCTTAATTACTACAAGTCTTAGTCATTGGCTCTATTTGAGAATAAGGTTAATACAATTATCATGTAATGAATCCAGTGACAACAAATACAGAATGTATTTTTTACAACAGCAACAACAGTTAAGTGAAACTAGGTTTAAGAGACATTAGCATTGCAATGGTCGATGAGTGGTATAATCCTACGTGTTATACATATTAAAATGGCACAAAACTCAACGGTATATAAGCGAAGCAAAACCTTTGTAGCAAAGTGATAATTTGCAGTGGAAGGGTAGTGAATATCAGCCCACTCCGAGGGTTCGAATCGACTGGCATTAATGACCTTTAAATGGGTTACGTCCTTCCCTCGGTCCTACCCATTGTTGCCAGATGGGCGGACATTACCCTATTTCCGAGTTCTTGTACAGCAAAAAGAGCAAAAGGGTTTTTTCATTACTTTACGTAAAATAGGGAACATTTTTAATAAAACAGCATATGTTGGTTTCATTCAATTATAGAATATAAGCGAGTGAATTCTGTGAATTTTTTTCTGAACAAAAGATGGGGAAGTGTGGCTGTTCTAACTGGTTCTTTAGACAGGCTACGACTGGATATATGCAATCACAATGCGGAGATCATTTTCAGTTTTTCCTCTCTTAGCTTGTCACTACCGTCATTAAATTGTTACAATGGGTTTATTCGACTTCCGACTTTAAAGAACGATTTTTGTTACAAAACAGATAAGCGCAGTGTATAAATCCGAACTCTAAATTCCACATTGCACATGCCTCCGGACAGTTCTAAAATAATCTTTTAGGAAGTCGAACAAAGCTATCATCTCATAATCTAATCTATAATCCGTGTCGACACATGCACGGTTAATTTTCTACCACAAAGCATCCACTTCTGACTGTATTAACTTTATTTATTACATTAAATAATATCAATATTAAATTTGCTGGTGCTTATATTTCATTTTCAAATAAATTTTTAATAAAATATAAATATGTATGAATAATTTCAGTGTTTATTTATTGTACAGTCTATATAAAGTAAATTGAAACTGTAAAAAATCCGACAAAAGAAACACCTGCACTTCGACGGCGGCCTCTTTGTTTACGCACGTATGTTGTTTGTCGGAATTTTTTATGCAGTTTCAAATTAGATTATAAAGACTATACCTATTACAATATACCCTTCTATATTATCCTAGCGCCGGGCCGCCACCAGTTTTTAAAAACATTATACAAAGAATAAAAAAACTAAAAAATAGAGCGAAATTCTCCATAAAAATTTTTTTTAGGTCAATCGAGGTAGAAGTGTAATCGACTATCTCATTAACTCATCACCATCACTCATCCATCAGGCAACACTGCCGCTACTACATGACATGCAAAATGTAAAGCATATTTTATTTATTTCTTTCAATACAGGAAGGAAGATTACTGCAGACAGGACGTACCTTATATAAACAAAGAAATACTACATTCCGGTGGATGTAGAAATTAAACAGATATAGATCTTTGATAAGAACACATTAGATTTAAGTTTTATTGAGCAAATATAAACATTTAATACTACTAGATTATTAATTGTTCTAATAAATACTGATTCATAAACAGTCTTTCAGTTAGTGATATATATTAAAAAAATATAGGTATATAGAAATACCTCATTTATATTTTTAAACAATACAGTATAACAAAATTATAATCGACAACAATAATAACAAATCTATCCCTCGTTTTTCTCGTAGTTTGGAAATCAACGACTTGTGTGTGTGAGAGGGGCGGTATATTATTATTTTGCGAATCGCGAGTGCGTCCTGGAACGACTCGCGATGTTTATCGTAGTACGAAAATAAGAGAAACCTGGAAAACTTTATTAATTAAAGTGAACAGTAGGATAGACAGTTATGCAGTGGTGAGGCTACAGCACTTGTTGCATATTAAGAACGCTACCAGTTTTATTTATGCGCACAGATTTATAGAAAATATAGGAGCAATTAAAAAAAGTTGATGGAAAATTCGATTCTTCCCCAAATGGGGGGAACGGTTAAAACCCTCGCGATTTTACTGCTCGACTACTTAACTCCATCTTCATAATAATTTATATACGAACCATGAATTAAAGGAAAATAGTATTCCTAATAATTATTCACAGTTTAATTTTAGTTTTAGGGGGTTTTAGTGTTTTTAATTTCTAGAAAATCTGAAATTAATGTCAAACGATAGATAGCTTATGAAAAGTTAAGATTAGGAATGTGAAAAACGTTTTGTTTGATCTCAAACTGTTTAGATTTTACAGGGTGTCAAAGTTCAAAAATGTCAATATTCACCTGTCAATATTTCAAAAACAGTTGAAGATAGGTATAGGACATCCTACATAAAATGTGTTTAGATTTCATGGAGAATCCAAAAATACAATAATATATAGGGTGCCCCATTTAAAATTACGAAGTTAATGTCGACTTCCGGTATAACCGGAAGTGGTAGAAACTGCAAAATATTTTCATCAAGTAGATCATGGCCCACTTTGACTTCACCTCAAATTTCAAATTAATAACTTAATTGGTTCTCCAGACACTTCTAATGAACCGTCACCGTAGGACACCCGGTATAAACAACGTGTTTGTTAGAACAGATAGGTGTAACCAACTAAATTGTAGAAACTTTTTGGATATGCGTATTTTTGCGTGTTACAGATTTGTACATTTAATGTAGAAAAATATATTTGTTGTGTGTAGATTTGCCAACCGTCCTGCATTTCGGATGACGTCCTGCGTTTAAGGTCTTTTGTCCTGCGTCCTGTCAAGATATCTCGCAGGACGCGAAATGACCTGAATTTCAGACATTTTATTGATTTTGTTGCTAATCTTACATACTAATCATAATAAATCACTTACAAATTTTTAAATATATTATACTGTTTGTTTTAAGTGGTTTCACTTCTTGTTTTACCAAAAGTAACTTTGACTTCTAAAATTTGGATAAAAGGAGGATAATATTTTCGTATACATTGAATGATTTAAAACAACTTAAATTTTAATAACTCATAACTCAAACAATACTATAAAATCAAAAACAACTAGGTATGCATACTATAAAATAGCTGTACATATGTACCAAATTCATTATTGATTTTACTGCAACTCAACAATAACTTCGAATAATTTGAATACTGGTTTTGAAGAAATACATAAATAAATACATCATTTTTAATTAATTTCTAAGTTGGCAGTTTCTTCTTTTTTCAGTTTCAAACAGTAAAATGCATAAACGATTTTATTTTATAAATGACCTATATAGGTAACTTTCTATTCAAGAGGTGGGGTTCTACTTACATAATTGTTACAATAATGTATACAGAATATTGGGTGTTCTATTTTTATTTTTTTAAGTTACAATCGAAAGTGATAATGATAGAAACTACTTTTTGTCACTATTAGGATTGTCATTAATAATTCCAAAAGTGTTGAGAGATACGTGGACTATCTTTAAAAATTTCTGAAATCTCTTTTAGTTGACTGATTTTGTTATACATATACCTATATAGGTATTGTTACCGCCGGCACATATTTATTTTTAGTTACTTAGTTGGTTCTAGGACAATCAACCTTCAACCTCGAATTTAACCTATTATTAAGAATTCAAGATTGAATTTTTGTTTATATTTTTTAATAGCAAAACGTCTAGAATTTTTAGACAACCCTAGTTTTGTGTAGTACTTTAGCATTTATCCAATGTCTATTTATTTTTTTCAGAGCTCATGATGCCTCCATAGTGGGAGAAACGTTGCTTGAAAAATATTACTTTTATTCTAAAATTTAATTGTTCATCTAGAGACGACTAAATCTGATACTTGGAGTGTCAATCACCCCTAATACCTACCTAACACATAGCTGTTTCGTCTTATTAGGATCGCTCTCATTCCGTATTCTACCTACACCACACATCCCTATAAAAAACAATGTATCTAACCACAAATTTCATGGAATTCTCAAGGGTCTTTTTGCGAAAAACTATATCAGTGTTTTACTGGTTATAGGTTTACTCAAACGGAAAATTTATCGGAACAAAAGTTAAGCAAACTGATACTTATCTATTCCAGAGTTAATCCCTCCCTTTGATAAATTACCTATTAGTATTAGCATCAATAATTGTACAAAAGTATTTCGATAATACAGAAAAAAAACATGGGTGACAATGGTGGTAAAACATGGGTCATAGATAATAGTTCTACACTTTTGTTTGATAATATTAAAAACAGTAGGTATATTATAAACAAAAGCTTTTTATTTAGTAAGTAGGTATTTAAACAACTAACTTAGGACCAATTAAAAATAAAATTAACAATGTAGTTCATCAGGAAATATTATGTTGTAAAGATATGTTTTTAGGGATTAAAACTTTTTTATGGTAAAGAAAATTTAACATTAAATTTAATTTATGAAATATTTTATGAATATCTGATACCGAGCATTGATTAATAAAAACCGATGATTACGATTATAGAAAATGCAGTGAAATGATATAATCGGTCCTACCATAAATCCCCTTTGTCCATGTCGGTACACAGCAAGGTAGGAATTTAGTGTATGACCAAAAGTAAGTACCATACATACAAAAGTGTGTGTATCTCTATCTTCATCTATTCTCTTTAGTGATTTAATACAAAAAGAAATAAAAATACATAACTGGGTATGTTGGGACAACCCAAAAGAAATTGTTGCTGTCGTTTATGGTTGATTGCTCCCTGCAATTTTTAACGGTAAGTACAATGTTTCTTTATATCTTTTACTGTGTAATTTCCTAGAAAGCATGACCTACTAGACACCTAAATTTAGCAAATTCGGAGCATTATACGGATACTTAACAGTGACATTCAAATTATCTATGTATTTAGCAACCTTTTATGAAAAGGTTAGTTATTTTTTGTAAAATTTTACGTTATAACTACCTACTAAGGGTAGGCCCTATTGTGATCAATTAAGCACCTATAAGCAAATATATTAGGTATACCTACCTAAGCTAAGCAGCTAAGAAATTATCAAAGGTGATACGTACCTACCCTAAGAATTTTGATAAGTGATCAAATATTTATTGTTCCAAATCTAAAAAACGCATATACCTATAAGATAACTAATTTTTTTTAAAAAGTTGGTATATAATAATTGTTTTATACCTTGGTGTTACTATTGTGCAATATCCACATAACTAATAATAAGTAACTATATAGGTAATGATATATGCCTAATTACACTTATTTAACATAAAAAAAAGTTTATGTATGGTACAAAAAAAGTCGTACCTAGAAACACCATTCCAACTCTATCAAGGTACCTAGGACAAAATCAATCAGAGACTGCCTGCCAAATCCGAGCAAAACACCCCTTATTACATTCATAAAAAAGGAAGCTGAATAAAATAGCTCTTAGAAAGGCACGAGACAAAATATCTAGGTGTCATCCTAGATCAAAAACTCAGAACATACACCTGGAGAGTGTTACTGGAAAAGCCACAGTGGGCTTTTGAACATGAAAATGTAGGCCCATTTGACCTATGACTCTTCAATATGACGGACAACGGTAAAAGAAATGACATAGAAAGACCACACAGTAATTTGTCAAGCTTGCAACTACTAGCGTGTCTTGGATTCACAGATGTAATGGGAACCCTGAACCATTTACATATTCATATAAAGAAAGATGTAGTTTCTCAGTGCTTACGGAATGCATTTCTACAAGAAATACAAATCATGCGTGCTTTGAGTGGACCTTCTCTGCAAGGTTCTGAATAAAATTTAGGACTCAATGTCCAAATTAAGTGATACCATGTGAGGTTAGATTATATCTTGAGCGAAACTCCTCAACTGCAAAGGCGATCACTCGTTTACTACCCAAACGGAAATGGAGGAAAGTATAATCCTCTACAATACCCCACCATCCTTTAGGCAAAAATAATGCAACTGGCCAAAAGTAACAGGGCTAACCTAATGTGGAACGCCTTGCCAAAAACATGCATGAACGAATTATCTATCATTCATCGGACCATTCTGTGGGATAGCAACAAGTCACAATGGAAGAGATGAGAAAAAAGGATACACAAAAAGTATCCTACTGGAAGCTCACTCCAGGGCAAAGCCAAGTGAAAAGGTTTACTATTTGCATAAATTAGCTCCTCGAAGTCAATAAATTGGAAGGCTATTAATAGGTCCTCTTAGGTCTTTAGGAAACTGCCCACCCAGATATCATCTCAAACAATGAGTAACGCTTAGGACGACCCATGCCGCTCCTGTACCCAGAGGACAAAACAGAAAAACAAAACGTGTACCTTGCTGGGGTAGGTACTTGTATCTCTTGCTGAGGTGAGTAATATAGGGCTTAGGACAGTCCTTAACTTCATCAGGAGCCTTGAGCAAGACTGCTTACATACATTTTATTGGCCCTCGTGAAGAGAGGCATTGATGTCTCTTGTGATATGATTTAGTAATAATTAATAAGTTATTTTTAGTAAACACTAAAAATTAAAAATACTAATACTAATAATGACACAGCAGGATAAGTGGTATTAAACAAATTTAAATTTGACATCACTTTTTTGTTTTACATCCTAGTATCTCCCCTACAACAATGCAGTCATAAATTTCGAGTTAATCATAATTTTTATTTCCATAATTAATGAATCCTTTCCGTTTCCTCTTACGAAAGTGCAAAAGCTATTTTAAAATTATATTCACGCGGTTGATACTAACATGTGTTTCCCAGTCTATTGGCCTGAAATAATAATTACTTACATATTTCTAGAAATTGTATGTATTTCTAAAGAAATAAAAGAAAAATGATGGCGAAAAATAAATAAACGAATCTTCGCATGAATTTAGTTACAGAAAAGTTGTACTCCAATCTGCACAATTTGAAACATTTTTTTAAGATGAATAACTGGGCAAACGGATTTTAGAAAGGAAAGTCTTGTTTGTCATTTTAATATAAGCCATATTTTTGCATTTCATACTGAAATAAAGCGATTGAGAGGTGTTTTATGTTAATAAAATATTAACAACAACAAGAGGTATTTTTGTTTAATAATACTTCTTATTACAAAGTAAACATTCCAACTGCGGCTTTAGAAGTGGGCCATGACCAGACTATCGAGAGAAATAAGTAATTGCACTAAATCTGATCTGTCAATCAATAAGTCAAAGTAGGTAGATATAATTTTTCAAGGCTATTTCGAAGACTTATAGGTTACCTGATTAAAGTTTTGGATGTGGACATTCTGTTCTGCTCCACTGATAAAATAATACGAATACGCACTTGCTAACAGTCAACTCTTTTTTTCTTTGCTTTAACGGAAAATCAAACAAAATGACTTCACAAAAGATGACATTTAGTAAACATTTATATAGTCTATGCCTATTTTCAGTCTACCTTTTAATTAATTTTGGTGTTCAATATAAGAATGAATGATATATAAAATAGATAACCAAATTATAAGACAATTTGAATTTATAGGTATGACATGATAGATCTAAAAATTTCGACCAATCTATAAATACTCATAAGACAGTTTGAATGCTTAGTATTACCACATATCAAACCGTATACAGTGAGGCTATACTTTGATCTGTGGACTATACAAATATAAATAGTATAGGAGGAAATAGTTTCACATCGTTTATATGGTACTATATAAGACTATATCTTTTACTTACTATTTGTATGTTATTACTAACAAAACAGAAAATATATGATTTGAATTAGTAAATACTTTTTTTTTAATTACCACACGGCAATTGGATACTATTCACACTACATGGTGTTCTATAAATATCGTCTTTATATATAAGTCATTTAAGACTAATTTTATTGTCATCCTTTAGAATTTCCTGTTCTATTTCAAGTTAAGCTATTGTATATCTTTCGTGTTTCTATAAATACGTAAACCAGTAAATTTTTTTATAGAATATGTATTAAACTACTGCGTCCAAAATATCGTTTTGAATCACAATTTGCTCTCACAAAATTAAACGAAAATCCAAATTGCAATTTTATTTTGAGAAATTCTAAGTAAAACTGTATTCCACGTGTATAGTTGTTAGTCATGAAAATGTTTATGTCGTATTATTACCCTGGTCTCTCATAAATTCATCCTACTGACATAATTTACATTTTATGTACCATGTATATAGATATTATTTCATAGCCGGTTATATTTGTCGAATACAGAACTTATACTGCCTAATTAAAATCTGCAACTTAAAGGTTAAAGCACCACAAATCTTTAATGGGACATTTCATAAGATATAGTAACATATATAACATCTGTAGAGACAACATTTTTACTTTAGCAAATGTTTATGCCGCATTAAGAAACAATAGCGAAGTAAATTGTAAAAGGAATATGTCATAAACATACAATAAAAAGGTTTGGAGAAGTTCGGGGACAAAGTAAGAAAAATTTGCGGAAGTCTATGAGGCACAAAAGTCAAGGGCGATAACGATAATTTATTTTGCAGAATGTATCAATGCATGAATCTATATTTAAAAAAACATACTCGCGCTTACTTACGCAAATGTTATGTTGGAAAAGGAGCATGTCTTCAACACTTAGTTTTTAAAACTTTTGCTGTACCTACGCTTAATTGAGTATGCCCTAGTCTACCACAAAGGTGCCCCAAAGTTAACAACAAATTCTTTTAGGATAGATCAATTAAGGCAAAACTATTTGTATTATAGATCATTTAGTTGGCAGGAAAATCATTATAAATTACAATTTTCATTGAATCATAATTAACGTAGAAGCTCTGAAATATAAAATTACTGATTTCCCTGAGAGAATTCTCGTTTCTACGATGTTACATTTATTTTATGTTTAAGGGTCCCGTGTCAAGGTCAAACATATTTCTCTTAGTATTATTCATAAAAAATAATGTAAACCTACTAACTTATTATTAGTAAAAAAGTTATACTCTTGTGGTAAACGAACTTTACAAGAAAAACTTATGCAAAAGGAGAATATCAATAAAAAATTGCGCTCCGCGCATTGTAATATTATTGTCAAAGTCAATCCGGTTAAGGCTCCTATTTTTGATTTACAATATAAAATTTTTATGTCAATTTTAATTATCGTATTTTCATATATTAAAAAATATTGTTGTTATTACTATATTGACTGTCGATTATAATTTCTTTACCAATCTTAGTAAGGACATACCTATTAGCTATAGAACATTATTAATGTTTCTAATTCGTAATGTTTCTTTCTCTACCGGAGATTTTGTGAAGGTTAATTAGCAAAATAGTACTAATACGAGTCTCGTATCCATTGTTTTTGTTGTCTTGGTCTGTTCTTCTGGTAAGGGTCTTTCTCAGTTATCATTCTACTACAAACGTAATTTTAATATCTAACCTGATAATTGTGACATGCTTTCGTAAGGGCGGTAGCGTGTGGCATACATCTGACACAGTGACCAGGCGACTGACGTGCTGCCTTCGAGTAGTGCAGACCACTCTAATTCTTTCCTGCTGGATTCCGGATCTTCGAATCCTGACAACTGTCCTGTCGCAGACATCGTTAATTGACGTGACAGACTGTCCGCGTCCTGTTCGAGCAGGGCTGCTGCTGGAGTGCCTGCTGGGTATGTAACGGTAAGCCGGAATTGGCGTCGACGTCGCCGAAGGAATATTACCCCGCATTTCCTCTGTCGCTACCGCGCTATTTACCACTTTAACACATATTCACAACACTGACAGTAAAAGTTTCTACACGATATGACGGAGCAGTTATGGGCGATAATACTTTCTACTAAATAGCTAGTTAATGCAATTTTATGGAGAGCTGCACTGGAGCACGGAAAAGGCGGGCAGCGAATAAACACTGGCACTATACACAGTATTCACAATCACGGCGACATCCTGCTGGTGGCAGGTGCGAGGGTAACGCTGGGGCAGAATCGGAGCCTGTACTCTGCACTGCACTTCCCAATTTCCATCCCAGGAAATCAACAAGTGCCTGTCAATAGATAACAGGGTAACGAGAAAGTTTATACGCAATGTAAATGTCAGCTGACTGTTCCACTCTCGACAAAACAGAATGTAACACAGTTAGAAGGCGAACGAGTGACGTCACAGAATAGTCCTTGGAGTTACATCATAAAAATATTATGCAAAATGTAGATATACTAGCTAATCGAGAGTCGACGACGGCAGGTACTAGTGAATATCGAGTATCTAGCGATCGAGCTAGTGTACCTGGGCAGCGACGGCACCGACGCCTTCTTCAATGTGGTGTCGCTGAAATACTAAACATAAACATCAACTGGAGTTCCGTAACATAGCCAGCAGTGGTTTACTTCGGGCGTAGGAGACGATGACGCGGGCTCAACACGTAATTTCCAAGGCTTAGAAGTCCACAACAACAGAATTAAGTGTGCCTCTTTGTAGGCGAATCTTTTGAACCGATCACCGCGATAAGACTCGGTGCTGGACACTGGACGTAGCAGGAAAGAATAGTGGACGTCACTCGAACGACAGTCCGCAGTGTTGACTAGCCTCAGGATATCCGTTCACTTTCCCTTATTTAGAAATCAATACGCCATTCGTTCGGCTAACACCACAGTTTTAGAATACATGACACTTTCTATGCCTGTGAAGTAATAATTTCCGTAGCGCGCTGCCAAACTGCATTAGCAGGTTAATGACTTATCAGCCGTTACCATAAGCCAACAGTTGTTATGTCCACCGCAAACTATAATACCATAATATCATTAGTCTGGATACATAAAACCGCGGACAAGTTTTTTTACCGTATTACATATCGTGTCCACGCCCAGATATACCAGTTGTCCCGATTTTCCACCAAAACAACGGTCAATCAGAATCATATCTCGAATCAGATACTTCGAGCAAGGTTCTCTGATAATAAAACCGATCAAGAAAGCATTATAACTAAGTATATACTAGAAATGGGAGAAAATCGCTCTTGCGATTTTCGTTCCCATTTCTAGCCCTACCGGGGGTCCAGGCCTGCGGCCTGGGGTCAAAAAGCATCTAGAATAATATTATTTTAAAGAAAATACATATTAAAGAAATTTTGTACCTGGAATGATGATATAATTATACTAAACGTTTTTCTTAATATTTTGATGAATTGTAAGGGTTCTTGATGGTAAAACATCATAATTTTTTAAGTGCTGAAAGTAGAATTTATTTTTCAGTAAACATTATCAATCATTTAGTTTTGTAAGCTAAAATGATGAATTTAACAGACTGCCAAAATGAACCAATGAATTCCAAATTTTACGTGCAGAAAGAATAAAGCTACGGATAATGAAACAGAATAATTAAATAATAATACTAATAAATAATAGGAATTAAAAAGAAAAAAAATTGCCTCCAGCGTGACTCGAACTCGCGAAATTAGTATTATCACGTTTTGAATCCTACGACTTTCCCATTACGCTACCGCACCTATTGTCAAAAGTTTACCATGAGACGTTGAAGTATGTAAACAGTACGTGTCAACCTGAAAAAATAATTTTTACCGATTTTCTAATTGGAAAAACATTTCGCTTCAGTATTTTGGTAATCAGAAGTTTTTGGCAGTCAGTACTATTAATTCCGTTAACAATATTTCTCGTAGGAAAATAACCTATCTGAAGTTTAATTAATTTGACAGTTTTCGTGGGATGTGCTTGTCTCATTAGTGCTATCTCACATCGGCAGATAAAATGAGAAAGAAGTTGAGAGGAAGGCGACTCGAGATTTTCGAAGACGAAATTGACGTAGAAGGATTCGACGTAGTCCCGAAAAAAAATCTCAAAGGATTAGAGAAAGGACGGAACTTTCGCGTGAAGCGGTTTTCGAAGCCGTAAAATTAGAAAAAGGGTCTAGGAGGTCCCGCGAAAAGTCGGGATTTCGGCAGGCGTGACTGGGCCATTAGGCGCAAGGACAAACGCCGGGGCTAGCTGCATCTCTCTCGCCGAACAGCGATCGACGAAAATTTTGCAGAGGTTTTTTGAAAAGGCGTTCAAATTGGGAAAAAGCGTAAGAAACGGGACGACAATACCCCTACGCATAGGAAAAAGGTTGGGGGCGACCTTCGGTCGCCCGCAGGGATCACTTCGCGATCTCCCCTCGGAGGAGACAGCTTAGAAATTTAGTCGATTCGGCGACGGAATTTAGAGCGAGACAGAATCGACGCGTTTTAATATATATGGATTAAACTATAAAAAGAAAGGGAAAGGAAAATAAAGGGACATATTTTAATTATAGTATTATGTATTGACTGAGAGATTATGCTACAAGACCTACACATAAGTAGTCTACAAAAATATCCAGAAAACGTGTCAATTTTTATTTAAAGGGGACAAATTTCATACAATTATATAATCTATTTTCAAACGCTCTTCGACATTTACAAACATTTCTGGTGTCCGCAATTGGCATTCCCTCAGTATTCTTCTCTATAATACCATAAGGTTCTAGATAATGTGGTTTGGTTGCGAAAACTTTTATTTTTAGATATTCCCATAGAAAGAAATCTATGAACGTTAAGTCGAGTGATCTAGCCGGCCACTTCGTATAGAACCCCTTCTGCCAATCCTACGGCCTAGAAATCGATAACCCAAAAACTGTCGCATGCAAATGTCGAAATGGTGCATCATTCTGCTGAATAATTAATTAATCTTCAACAAAATTGATAATTTTCGAAGATTTCAGTGATCACAGCAATCAAGTAGGTTTCTAGTATTTGCAAATAAATGCCTCCATTGAGATTACCCTGAATAAAAAACAGTCCTACAATTCTGTACTTGGCAACATAAAACTTTTGGCGGATTTGCGTATGCGTCTCCACAAAAAAATCGTCATTAATCATAAGATGCATTCGTCGGAAAACAAGTATTCTACAGAAAATTAGGGCAATGAATCAATTGCTAGTTAGAATACTGGCAAAATTGAAGACGATCAGAATCGTCTTCATTTATGTCTTGAACTATAAAAGGATTATATTTTTTACATTTAAAATCTGGTAAACAGTAGTTGGTACGCCAGATGATCGAAACAATTTATATTTTCTATTTTATGGAATACATCATTCTAGTTGGCTTTTTCTACCACAATAATAAATTGGAAATATAATTAAACTATCAACTTGTCAAGACTCCCCTCTCACCCGCCTCTCCTATTTGTTTTTTGTATTGTATGAATGAACTTTTATGTTAAATGATGAAGTAAATATGCACAATCGACATTATTGGGATGTTACCAACCCTTATTTTTTGGAAATATAATCCATTAATTTAAATTTGTAGTTTTTTATTGTTTGTTTCATCTGAACTTTTCAAGAAGTAATTTTTTGAGAACTAATAACGGGTTTTTAAATTTTAGGACCTTTTAAATGAACTAAATTTAAAAATTTTTGGGCTGCGGCGGTACCGGCTGTTTTCATAGTGTGTTAAATAAGTCACGTCTTCTCCTAACATTCATATTAGGTGTAACCTTTGACTAACTCAATGGTGTAACCTAACCTAAAACTTCTGAAAACTAATATCTCCTATATAAAAGACTAATAATATCTAATGTGGAAATATGACAACTGAATTTGCCAAATAAAATTATGTATGTATGTATGCCAAATATGTTAAATACTCGGTTAAATACCCAAACTTATATACATACATCACATCTTCAATTTGAAATTGATAACTGAGAATTGCACATATGAAATTATATCAAATTTAGTACTTGGATTAATGTATTAGGTATTTTCTTGCATACTTTCTGGTTTTTTGTTTTGTCTTTTTTTTTTTATTTTCATATGTATTATATTTTTGCGTGTTACGATTTACGTTTATATTTTTGGCGTATTCTCATACAATTGTCTTATGAACAACTAATTCTGTGTAGGTGGTTAGTAAATATTGAGGACAATTTATGTAAGAAATAATCCACATTATTTTTATTGGTACAAAAGTACAGTAGAACAGTAAAACAAGAACATTATTTAAGTTACCAAACCGTTTTGTCAAGTTGGATATTATTTCACACAGAATGAAATTAAATCATGACATGGTTTTATTCCAACCTTGACACTAAAACCAATACAATAACTAGATTTTATAAAACTATAAACACCTGGAGAATATTATTCCAGAAATATTGTATAGTCATTCATTACACAGGAATCATCTAAAATTACTTCGCAATGTTCTAATTACGGTTTTAACCCATGGCACTGAAGTATTTATGAAAAATCGTCTTCATGATTAGTTTGGTTTGTTATGTTTTATGTATACTTTTTGGTTTCTTCTTAAGTTTTGAAATGCCTTAAATAATGAAAATACCCGAAGCATATGTAACAGATGTCCTAGCCTAACTAATTTATATATAATTATAACAGATTTTCCTTGAAAAAATAATAGGTACATACTTTATTACAGTAATTTCCTCGGCAATTTCAGAGTTGCACTTCTCGCACATCACTATTGGAGGATCCATTTAATTTAAAATATTTTGATAAAAAAGGCGGTCATATTACTATATCTAGTTCCTATGTACAATAAGGAAATATTTTTTGAAAGTAACTCCTTGTTATCAAATATACCAATGTCGAATTTTACTTGCCAATATTAGGAACAAATCTTATATAAGGGAAAAACGGTACAAGTAAAAACAATAGAGTCCGATTTAGAGAGCAGCCGGCGTCACGACGTCTAGTGCCAACATAGAAGAGCAAGATTACTTCCACTTTGTTGCTTATATACGAGCTTACAGAAAATACTTAATCAATATGAAACTAGATAATATTATATACTATTAGATAGCTTCTGAAATATTTAACCTACATAAAAAGTTAGAATTATTGAAACAAAAAAATAAAATTAAAGAAGGGTGAAGTTTAATTTTCATAATTAAAATCAACGTCACACATTAAAATAAACATTAAACTTTATCCAACATCAAAAATTAATTAATTCAAAATGAATATGTAGACACAGCACAGTTAAATACTATGAGTAAGATACCATCACTATTTATTTAATAATATTCAAAATGACAAGAAAACCACTTGATTGTAGCGGTAATCAATGCCGCATACAAATAAATATATATATACAGGGTGCTTCAAATTCGATGCAATACATGGGGATCTCGGAAACGGTAAGAGATGAGAAGTCGGTTAAATGGAGGCAAAGTTGCGTATTCAGGGGGGCAACATAATGGTGAAAAGAAATCAAGGCTAACTTGATTAGTTTTCGAAATATTTTGAAAAAACCGAAAATTTCGATTTTCGTTTTTATTTTTTTGCGGGCCTATTCGTTGAGGTATTCAAAAATAAAGAGCACTTTTCTATAGCAACTTTTTGCCCTTTATCGAATGGTGTTAGCGCATTTTTCGCAAAATGTTTCGTTTCCCGGAAACCAACATCAACTTAATTTTTTTAATACGGACCTGGATATTTTTTTCAATTTTTTGGAAGCATTTTTATAACTTGATAGAATGCCACCATAAAAAAAAACCAGATTTAAACGTTTTGTTTAATAACAATCCATCATTAATATTTTTGTTTCGACGTTTTTGTTAATTCTAGATATTAAAAAAATTTAAATCACAACGTTTAAATCTGGTTCCTTTTATGGTGGCAATCTATCAAGTTTCAAAAATGCTTCCAAAAAATTGAAAAAATTCCAGGTCCGTATTTAAAAAAATTAAGTTGATGTTGGTTTCCGGGAAACGAAACGTTTTGCGGAAAATTGGCTAACACTATTCGATAAAGGGCAAAAAGTTGCTATAGAAAAGTGCTCTTTATTTTTGAATACCTCATCGAATAGGTCCGCAAAAAAATAAAAACGAAAATCGAAATTTTCGGTTGTTTCAAAATATTTCGAAAACTAATCAAGTTAGCCTTGATTTCTTTTCACCATTATGTTGCCCGCCTGAATACGCAACTTTGCCTCCATTTAACCGACTTCGCATCTCTTACCGTTTCCGAGATCCCCATGTATTACATCGAATTTGAAGCAGCCTGTATATACATATATATATCTTTGACATTTTATAAAAAAATTTACAGGTTCAAGAGTTCGCAAGAACTTTTTTTCGTTTAGTACGGCACGGGTTTATTCTGTTCTTGGCCAAAGGAAAGAGCCTAAGTTACTTTTTTAACTCAAATGGAAGAACCTGGATTTTTTTACATCATGTTATTTAGTAATAAATTCTAAAAAATTTAAAAAATTGATTGTTTAAGCGGACACATAAAGGCAGGGTATCCAAGAAATAACATCGATAAACTTTCCCAAGGACTTTCCATTACAATATTTTGTTAATCTCAACAATAATTATTGCTCCGCTAGATAAAGGGTGATAAATTGAAAGAACACTTTTCTTCTAAACGGAAAACATCTTTTTTACAAATTAAATATCAAATTAAGTACGCTAGCACACTGACTGTAGTACCTGCCAAAAAAAAAATTGCAACTGTACCGTTCTTGAGAAAAATGGTGGTTGCTGGAGTAAGTTTACGCTAGCACCCCATTTTGTTGCTCGTCATCTAAAAAAGTTAAGTCAAAAATTCTTGCGCCTGATTTTGTTGCTTTTCAAGTACTTTCGAATTGTATACACGTTTAAAAAAAATGGATTTTCCTATTTTCTTCCTTTACGGATGATCCGATATCTCTTACAGTTGTGTAAAATAAAATTTTCTTCTTTTTTTCGCTTATAAAATGTTTTGCCATCGTTCACTATCCGGAAACTCGAGCTACTATCTTAGCCAAACAATAACAAGCCAAAATCATGACCTAACATTTTCAAGTATCTATAGATGTGCAAAATGGAAAACATAACGTAAAAAGGATAAAAATAATATTTTCTTAATTTTTTCACCTATAGAATTTGTTGCAACCGTGCACCAGCTGAAAACTTGAGCTACTACCTTCTATAACAAGGTAAAATCATGATCTAACATTTTCAAGTATCTATAATATAGATGTGCAAAAAGGAAAACATAACTTAAAAAGGATAACAATAATATTTTCCTATCTTTTCTCTTACAGAATTGGTTGACATCGTGCACTATTTTTTTACATCAAGGTTTCCATTTTGCACATCTATTGATACTTGAAAATATTAGGTCATGATTTTACCTTGTTATTACAAGGTAGTAACTCAAGTTTTCCGGTAATGCACGATTTCAATCAATTTTATAAACAAAAAAAAAAAAAAAAAGAAAATAATATTTTTACCATTTTTAAGATGTATTTTCCAGTTTGTACCACTGTAGATACTTGAAAATATTAGGTCCTCATTTTACCTTGTTAATAAAGGTAGTAGCACAAGTTTTTCGGTAGTGTACGATGGCAACAAATTTTTATAAACGAAAAAAATTAGAAAATAGCCTTTTTGGAAATATTAAGATATGTTTTCCATTTTGCACATCTCTAGATACTTCAAAATGTTCTAGGTCATGGTTTTACCTTGTTATTAAAAGGTAGTAGCTCAAGTTTTCAGGTAGTGCACGATTGCAACAAATTCTATAAGTGAAAGAATGAGAAAATATTATTTTTATCCTTTTTGAATCATGTTTTCCATTTTGCACATCTGTAGATATTTGAAACAGTTAGATCAACATTTTACTAAAAGGTACTAGTTCAAGTTTTCCGGTAGTGACGATGGCAACAAATTTTATAATCGAAAAAATGGCCTTTTTGGCAATATTAAGACATGTTTTCCATTTTGCACGTCTATAGATACTTGAAAATGTTAGGTCATTATTTTACCGTTATTAGAAGGTAAGTAGTCGGTGGTGCACGATTGCAACAAATTCTATAAATGAAAAAATTAAGAAAATAATATTTTTAATCCTTTTTACGCCAGGTTTTCCATTTTGCATATCTGTAGATATTTGAAACTGTTAGATCATCATTTTATTTTACCTTATTATTAAAAGTTACTAACTCAGGTTTTCCGGTAGTGCACAATGGCAACAAATGGTATAAGCGAAAAAAAAAAAGAAAACTTGTAAATCGCACCCAGTAATGGCATGAAATGCAGGGAAGTTTGTTGGCAGATGTGGAGCGATTTATATTTATTTCATGTACTTGTTAGGTATAACTGGTACATTGTTTGTTGTCCTAACTTTTATCCAGATTTTATCGGTTATTTTTAAAAATTACCTGTCCTTTAACTGCACAGAATATCACTTCAACGCTGTGCTAACTGCTCCTAGTGCTCTGCTCCTAAGCTAAAATCAAACAGACACACAAGAGAGAAATAAGCGATATTCGACTATAATAAACTGCAACTCTGCGTGACGCAAGCGATATTCGATCTTAGTCGATCCCGTGCGCGCGCTCGAATAAAAATTCGTAAAAAAATTGCAAATCATTCAAATGAAAAAGTGAAATATCCTACAGACTCAGGAGACTCTGCTCTACAATGTTATTAAAGGGTATTTTTTCATTCGATCACATATAAAAACGTTACAGCAGGGTAGATGCAAAGCATGCCTAAAATATTTAGATACTTTTTACTAGAGCGCTTTAAACCTTAAGGTCTCCCGTTTAACAACGTGCTTTATGGAATATTCAATATTTTTTTTATATTTTCAGTGTTCTGAGGTAAATGGTACTTATGTGGAACTATTCAGCTGTTTTTTAGATACAAATATCCAAAAATCATTTTTAGGGTAATTTTCACATTTCACCTCCTACAGCCACCCCCACCCCATACAGGACTACTTTTGTCCCTTGGGGTCTTTTATAATTATAATGGTGGGGAATCATCTAAAATTGGTTTTAGCTTACGAAAATCATTTCTAGAAGACTTTGATATGGTCGTGGACTCCACTATCATAATAATATCAATTACTTAAACTGTAGCTGACTTTTTTCTAAAATCATATCAAGAAATCTATTACCTATTATTAATCAGGGTGCCCAGCATAATGCCTATATAAAATTCCCCGACTTTTGCAGGTTCTGCAGACAAATATTTATTTTTTTCCAGCAATTAAATAGTATGAAAAAAAACCGCACATATTTTATGGTAAAAAAAAATTATCATTTATAATTTCTAATAATTGCATTGCATAAAAATCAGAGCCGTCCGACAAACCAACGACCTTATGAAAAATTCGAAAAAATAATAATTTAAATTATAATATTTCAAGAAAGATTTTCGAAATTTAACTCATATGAACTGAAAACAAACATCATCAAAATAGGTGTCCGGTTTTATACAAATATGTAAAAAGATAAAATCGCCCTGACTTTTACCTGATCAATCAAATTCCCTGACTTTTCCAGGTTTTTCCGGCTTTCCAGGTCGATGGACACCCTGTTATTATTCTTTAGCAGATGCTTAAGGAAATTTTACTGCACAGGTTTTTATTATCATTAGTGATTTGAGAATAGGTATTTGATAAACACCGTTTTTTAATAGTTTCTATTTATACCTACCCCGATTAATACTTAGAGAAGAAGTAGGTAACGTACTAATTGAAAAAATAAACAGAACACTGCGTGTTCCGTTTAAAAAACATTGAAGAAATGTTCTTTGAAATATACTAAATTAGTGTTTATGTGAAAAACATCCTGTGTAGTATAATCAATATTTGGCCTTTGACTTTGTAAATACAAAATATTTATTTTTTATTGGCCGTAATACTCGCACACGGTTTTAATTGTTTATGACAAAAAATTTCACATAATTTACATTAATTCGGCATCGCCGTATCAAAAATCGAAAATGAACACTTCTTGAGCTGAGAGGAAGAGTAAGAGAATTTTATGGTGAATTAAAAAATACAAAAACATATAGGTATGGCATGGCGGACTATTTAAAAAATATATATCTTGAAGGTGCTCCCATATGTAGTAGGTACCTAAAATTTGAGTTGAACGAATACTTAAGTTTCAACGATATACCATTTTTATTACCTAATAAAAATCTGGTACTAATACCTATTCATATCTGAATAATTTATAATAAGCTAGAAAATTATTGTAGCTACACTCGGGCATGTGGCAATAAATGTAAATATACCTATATCGTTGAGTGAGCTTATAATTTGCTCACTCAACGCCTATATACCGCCTATACCGCAACTTGGTTTTGTCCAGCAGCTCCTTTTCAATAAAATAGTTTTTTCTTTACAAGTAATAAAATTCTATTTTATGAGTTCTAAGTAATTAATAAGATCCTCGCTCAAAGTATACATAGGTAATATACCTAGGTACATTCATTCGTTCAAAATGTAAAAACTATGAGCACCTGTTTACTTTTTTTTATTTTTACTATATATCTTCTCTGTCAACTATATCTAGGTACTTACATATTCTTTTATATGATTATTTTTAATGTAATGATCTAATGCATAATGATAATGATTATTTTCACACGTACATCTATTTTACTAAAAGATTTTAGCACTTACAAAAAACATTTTTGCAAACTTTCCCAGAAATATATGACCATTGACATAAGTACACAAATTATATACACTGAATTATTAATAAGTAACATTATTCAACATAATTCCCCATTTACTAGTAAGTTTTTCTTCAAGCATTGTTAATTAAATTTTATCAGTTAATTTCGTGATAAAAGCGATAATAAAATACAGGTAGACAATTGAAGTTTTCTATCAATATGTGAAAAGATGTGACAAAAGAAAAATTTATATTTTTTTTATTTAAAATAAAAAATTATAAAGACATCATAGAAGATCATAACTTATTGGAAAATATCGTAGCTTAAAAAGTTATCAGATGTGTTTATTTGACAGTCACCTTTGTTATAGGTGTATATAAAAAAATATACACCACATCTGTTTTATACTTCTGTTTAATATACCTATACTTGGCTTTGATTAAACATTACTGGTTCTGGAAAAAATATGTTACCATGATAAGTAATAAAACAAATAGAAACTGATGACAGCATCCCTTTTATCAATATTTTGCTAAAATAAATATTTGACCTCTGATACATTGCTAAATACCTAGAATAAAAATATTATGTAAGCCAATGTAGTAACAAAGTCGAGTTATTTGCATAAGGTATAAAGATATTCCATTTATTCAAATTTTAATTGACGTTGTCCTTTTAATTATACAGTACATTATACCTAGGTACATAGGCACCTAACCTAGACCACTAATTCAATAACATAAAGGAATTGAAGAATGGACCAACTGTTTTCAGTACCATTATTTATATCTTTAAACATTGGCTTTTCATTTTCAGAGTGTTTAATATGAAAATATACACTGAAAATAATACCAATAAGTAAATTTACCTTTCATCTTGCAATCTTTTGAGTTCTACCATTTCCAGCTCAAATCTAAGATTGCTGTTTTCGCACAGCAGGAGGTCTCTTTCGCTGGCAACACCATCTAATTCCCGTTTAAGCCGAATAATTTGATCCCGTTGTTCCCGAATAATAGCATCTCTTTGTGCCAACAGGGAATTAATATCGATATCTGTTCCGGCCATTGCAGGCCTCCCTCCCACTGTTGTTATTGTCACACACAAAGTAATTCAGAAAATATTATGGAACACACCATACTTTTAATCTCACGAACATTGTTTACTTAAGACACATCGTACTGCACAAAACAACCTAAACATATCAGTTCAAAACAATTTTTAATCGGGTTATTTATGACATACTAGTAAACGACATTGACAACCTAAATAGAGCGCGCCATATTATTCCAAGATTTATTCCTAATGAAACTCTCGCATGACGTCATCCTTTACCACGTTTTTCAGTTTACCGAAAGAGGTCGCTAAAAATCCTTATATAGGACTCTAGTTAGTAGGACTCTAGTTAGAATCATAGATAAAATATATATATATACTGAAAGTTAGAATGTTAGATTCTCTGTTTTCTCGTAATTAATCTATGGTTAGATTAACGATCCGAATGTACGCCTCAACGCCTGCCGGCTTGACCAACTGCCCACTACTTCCATCCAAAGAATATATACTTCCATCCATATCCATAAAATATCTTCATCCTTCCATCCGCGTTTTGTAGGAAGATTTAGTACGGTCGCTTGCAAGTTACGTGATTAAGGAATGCAGAAAATATTGATAGTCCGGTCGCATATTATTTTCGTTCTCAAAATAACGTGTTGATGTCATAGAAATTATAAAAAATATAGAATGCCAATATCGATTATTTGACACATCCAAAAATGACCACTATATGCAGAACAGGAAGAAACGTAACTTTAGGGCACAAAATATCTATAAGCTTTAGGGAGATATTCTGTGCTTTAGGGTAGGGATGGGTTGCTAAATAGCAGTCTGCTGTTTTTTAACTAAATAGCAGTCTGCTATTTATTAACTGCTTAAATGATAATAGCAGTAACAACTGCTATAAAAATAGCTGCTAATTATTTAGCAGGTTGTGGTTGTATGTTAGTCGTTTCGCTGCTGTTAAATGTCATACGCCAAGTCTATGCGGGTCGCCTAGCTAATCGAACCACAGCTTATATATGTATATAAGCTGTGATCGAGCAGACTGCAAATGAAGAGCAAAGTGAAGCATGAGCAGTGATGTGCAGAATAATTATCCATTTATAATTAACCGGATAATTATCGATAATTATCCGTCGGCTAAAAATCCTTTCAAAATTAGCAGGCTAATTATTATAGTCCCAGTGGTAAAAATGGCCTCATAGGGAGGTATATTGGAACTTTGATTTATTTTTTAATTTAATTTAGTTTGTTTTATTTTTTAATTTGTACGATTAGTTTTATTTTTGATGAAATTAATTCGGAGACTTAAATAAATGATGAGGATTGCGGTATTATAAAATAAAATACAAAATAATCCCTATCTCTAGATTTAATTTCTCCTTATCTATGACTTATAATGATGACGTACCTATTATTCTTACCTACCTAGTAGGTACGAATAAATAGATATTTTATTGGTCATTGCGAAAAATTTATACTGATGTGTGAAAAATTAAAAAACTGTATATTCTGCTAACGGCTAATTATAATATTTTTAGCCGGCCAAATGCTAATTATATAATTAGCGTTGGCTAAATATATAATTAGCATTGGAAATATATAATTAGCGGCTAAAAACCCATCACTGGGAGTGAGGCAATGTTTTATTACCTTTAGCAAAAAAATTATTGTAGCGGTGTTATCGAAGTAATGAATAATTAAATAGAAGGTAAAAATTATTGTATAACTCTTAGACAACTTGTCTAAGGTATACCTAGTATATAGTTCGTTTGAGATGAACAACATATACCTATATTTACTATTTATCAAACATGAATTAATATTTTTGTTATAATTTAAAAACCGGAACCGGAACACCTCAGAACTTGAAATATATAAACATTTATTTTGATCCGAAAGGTAATTAAAACATAAATTAATAATTAAACTTTATATTTATGGCTGCAATCTATAATCGTAATCACAACGAATATATTTCTGCTAAGATAAAATTTCAACTGTTGGCTTCTAATACAGTCCCGTTTAACCAAATTAACAACTATGCCAAAGTCAAAGTACTAAAAAAAAGGAGCTGATAAAGCAACTATTTTTAACTGCTAAATACAATTATTAGCAGTAGCAGCAATAGTTATCAAAAAATAACGGGTTTGACACACATATCACTACCACAGAGGCTGCGTGTCACTACTTTAGGGAATTTTCTAGGAATTTTTACACCACACCATATAGGATACAACCCTGTAAGTATTGGTAGTGCTTAATCCCAAAAAAGTGTTAGAAACTTTTGTGCTGTGACGTTTGTCAGCTAGTCGGCTGTCAGCCTTTGTTAATTTTGTTTGTATAGGTATATTTGTTGTTCTTACCGTTTTTCAAATAAATATTACCTTACTTTTATATTTTATTGTGTTCCCTGAACAACTGTTTTGTTTTAGTTTATAGTAAGATAAATGGCCTTTGGGTAATAAAATGATTTTGTGCGAATTTCGGCTTTATGAGTTCAATCTGTCCAAAATTTTTGTAAGGATTATTCTACTATTAATAATAATGTAATGTAAGCGGCCATTTGGTATTTATTTATAGCATGTTACTAGCTAAAAATTGCGAATGGGTGAATATTGTGACAAAAATTGCAATTGTTGCAAATAATTTAGGTCACATGTAAAGTTACTTAATTTTTGAATTTCCACCCGGCGGCTAATGCGAAGCTAGATGCTAGTGTGACCAGAGCTACCTATACAGAAAACCAAAGTTACTAGAGTTACGTTTTCTCCAATATATATTTTATCTATGGTTTTCTCCATAGGATCATAGACTAACTGTTATGCATCAGAAATCATCGAAAAAAACTAAACTTGGGAGATAGGAAATTACATAAGTGAAAACGCTTAAGTATTAGCTTATTCTCTTTGGTAGCATAGACAGTGCTGCCAATGACAAATCGTAAAAATATCCACTGAGCATATACCGTAGCCAACGTTAATAGTTGGCTACGGTACTAGTTAACGTGGGCTACGCATATACCAAGGATTTTTAAATATAAGTTAAAAATCCTTGAGCATATACCACATACATAACTTCTTTTATGTACATATGTGGCATATACAAATTACACGATATTACACACGACTGAACTATAAAACAAGTTTTTTACCCACAACCGAACAATTTTGAAATGAACTCTATGTTTGGTTAATGATTTGACGAATTTTAAATATTCTTTCAAATTTGGTAACAAACATGGTTGACGAATATATGGTTTTCCACAACACCTATGGGATATTCCTATCATTTAGTTAAGCAACTATATGTATATAGATATACAGCTTATACAAATTGATTTAATTGGAAATTTTAGCGTTTGCAATATAATGATAAGCTTAATGAAATGTAAAAATCACTTTCTAACAGTGATGTGCCGGATAATTATCCATTTATAATTAACCGGCTAATTATCGATAATTATCCGTCGGCTAAAAATCCTTTCAAATAAATTAGCAGGCTAAATATTATAGTGCCAGTGGAAAAACTGGCCTCATAGGGAGATATATTGGAACCACAGATTATAGATTGGAACTTTTATTTATTTTTTAATTTAATTTAGTTTGTTTTATATTTTTATTTTTTAATTTGTAGGATTATTTTTATTTTTGATGCACTTAATTAAATTATGAAGATTGCTGTATTATAAAATAAAATACAAAATAATCGCTATCTCTAGATTTAATTTCTCCTTATCAATGACTTATAATAATGCTTACCTACCTAGTAGGCAAGAATAAATATATAGATATTTTATTGGTAATTGCGAAAAAATTATTCTAATGTGTGAAAAATTAAAAGACTGTATATATATATATATATATATATATATATATATATTCTGCTAACGGCTAATTATAATATTTTTAGCCGGCTAAATGCTAATTATATAATTAGCATTGGCTAAATATATAATAAGCGGCTAAAAACCCATCACTGCTTTCTAATCATTATATCATATCATTATAGTCAAAATGAAAATTTGGAGTATGTCCGGAAGCCGAAAACGCTTCCTCAAGCGTCTACGTCTACAACACATACCTAAGCGCATAAAATATATAAGAGACCTAAGCGTCTCTAAAGACTAACCATCTATAATCTGTGGCGCAAATTATGTTATACCATCAGAGTAATAAATAAAGGGGAGACCGTTATTTACATTCTAAAGTGAAGCCTTGAGGTAAATGTATTTACAAACATCGGTCCCTGCAACGTCCTTGACATTGATGCCGAAGTTACTTTTTTATTTTTATAGCTAGGTACAGCCGTCATCATTTTCATTGATTAACATGTAAAGATCTACCACATTCTTGACCTCAATCAATTTACAAATTAGTTACATTGTAATATGTTTAAGGCTACCCACTATTTTTTTGTGACTTGTGTTATAATTATAGGCTCTCCATATCCATCAATACATTATTGAAATTTCTAGCGATATTAAGCGCGGGAAGTGGCAACATTGCCTGGTATTAACCTAATATAGCAAGTAACGCCATTATTTTGAAATAAAAAATTGGTGAAGCCGAGTGTTTTATGTGTTCTTAAACTGTGATTTTGAACTTAACTTTTGTATATAATTATGTATATTGTAAGCATTTCCGTCATATAGCTTGATACGCCACTACGCTGATACGATCAGGGACTATCGTGTGTTCATTATGTATTGTTTGTTTATCAACATCCAGTAGGTTGAGGTTACATGTTTACATTATGCTTTGAAATAGGGAATGCGGTCTCCCCTTTATTTATTACTCTGATGTTATACCCAACTTAAGCAATCCACAAAACAGAAAACGAAGGTAATCATTGTACTTTTTTTTTGTTATTATATTCTAACAGTCACACTTTATAGTGGTCAAATGATATCATAGTTTTTATCAGTGATGGGTTTTTAGCCGCTAATTATGTATTTAGCCAATGCTAATTATATAACTACCATTTAGCCGGCTAAAAATATAATAATTAGCCGTTAGCAGAATATATACATTGTTTTTTAATTTTTCACACATCAGAATAACTTTTTCGCAATTACAAATAAAATATATATATATATATATATATATATCTATTCATATACTACTACCAACAAGGTAGGTATAAGCATGTAATATGTATTATTAGGTCTTAGCATATTATAAGTCATAGATAAGGAGAAATTAAATCTAGAGGTAGTGATTATTTTGTATTTTATTTTATAATGCCGCAATCCTCATCATTTAGTTAAGTACATCAAAAATAAAAATAATCATACAAATTAAAAACTAAATTAAATTAAAAAAACAAATAAAAGTTCCAATATATCTCTATATATGATGCCATTATTACCATTTTCACTATAATATTTAGCCTGCTAATATTGAAAAGATTTTTAGCCGACGGATAATTATCCGGCTAATTATAAATGGATAATTATCCGGCACATCACTGGTTTTTATAGTCATGGTAATATCTATGAATGAGTTAAATCTCAAATAAAATGTCACCCTCATAGATAAAATTACTAGAATACCCAAGTCACCGTTGGTCAAGGATTTTTAACTGTTTATTTAGAGAAATCCTTCGCCGTTGGTCACTTCAATAACCTAATAACCAGTAAACTCAACTCGCGGAGTTTAGTAGTTCAGTTCATTTCGTTCATATTCACAACAGAATACAAATAACCGCGGATCATAAATAACAGAAATGATCTAAAGAGCTCACTATAAAAACTGATGTCAATTGCCATCTAATTCTGCCATTTAACTAAATTAAAGTAGGTACATTTAAATATCCGTAATTTAATTATGCGATCGAGTTTGTTCAAAAACACGAATTTACACACCTGTGTTTGTTAGACATTTACATAAATTCATCTTGGTTTACACTTTGTTTACATCTTGGTTACACGGATTTCGTGTAATTATATACACACATCTATTGAGTATAGACTAGCGTTAGCTTATATTTTATAGACTCAGAGTCCATTCATATCTTTATTCACTCCTGCATAGATAACCATAACAAACTAACAAAAAACAAATCGAGCAACCCAATACTCTGCTATTTGTACTCGAATATTGCCGACAGCGAATTTTAGGATTTACTTATTTGTGATTTATTAATATAAAAAAATACATATGATAGTTAACTTAACAAAGCACTAACTTTACTGCTAGGTTACTAATTATGTGTTTTGCTATATTTACTATATTAATAAAACGCCAATAAAGTATGTACTGAAATTTCTTTTAAATAAACTCATTATTAGATTTGTTTTTTGCTAGTTCTGGTTATCTATGTTGTAGTTAGTTAGCCATAGCCATATTGAATACTGAACTGAATTGTTTTAAGTAACACACCATTTGACAAATGGTAGATATTACTTTCGATTTCTTTCCCGTTCTATTCGCCACAAGGGAAATAAGAAACGAGTCACGGAACGGATGTATTAGAACTTAGAAGGTTACTTGCTAAAAATGGCTTTAAATTTGACATTTGACATTAACTGAAATATTGTTTAACTGCTGTAATGCTTCCGGTATTCAATTGATATTAATTTATAAATAGACGTATATTTCTTCCACTAGAGTATTAATTTATTTATATCGCTATTTTAGTTTTTTGCTGTAATAGACAACAAGAAAAAATTTGAATAAAATTATTGTTTTTTAAATTTTCGCGGTTGAATGTATACCTCGTCCCTGACGTCATAACCTGCTAGTATATAAGCTTATGTGGCGGTCGTTCCGGTGCTCCATTTTGTTAAACATTAGTGTTTGAGCGTGTGGTGTTGTGCCCGTTTCACAACCCACCTAAAAAAAGTGAAATAATTTACTTAAAAATACAAAAAAAATTTAAAAACTCTCCAAAAATACAAAAAAAAAAATCGAAAAACAGTGGAAAAAGTAAAATACAAACGATAAAATATTTTTTTTCGTTTCATATGTTAAGGGAGCGTAGCATTTGATAAATTTGTGTATTTGTAGTGTTGTAGCTATACAAAATGAATCCAGGCGCCCCAAATTACCCTATGGCGTCTCTGTATGTTGGAGATTTACACTCCGACATTACTGAGGCAATACTTTTTGAGAAATTTTCCACTGCTGGCCCTGTACTCTCCATCCGCGTGTGCAGAGATTTGATTACGCGTAGATCCTTGGGGTATGCCTACGTTAATTTTCAACAGCCTGCTGATGGTAAGTATTTTAAAACTGCTCTTTATTTTCCATATGGAATGCATGACATTCACTTTACAACATGACATGAGTCATCATTGACATGTGCCTTGCTTATAAACATGTAGGAAGTAATTATAGGTTTTGGTTAATATATCTCTAGTTCTTCTGAGGCATTATTAGTTATATGGGGATTGTTTCTGCAGTAGCTGCATAGTGTTGAAATCATCGGAAGCATGTACTTATAAGTTATCACTCGGCTTATCCGCAGTGAGGTTAAGTCACTAGTGCTACACAATATATCATTGGCAGGCAATTTCGAATTTAAAATGGATAAACCGTAAGTCATTAATCTGCTACTATAATTACTAGTGACCAAAGTTATTCAAATACATAATATATTATTCTCATTCTTGATAAAAAGTTATTATGAAATGGTTGTTGTTACCAACATAGAATGTAGCTGTTAATGCAGTGACCCATTACTGCAGGTTCTTTTAGCCCGTAACCGATAACTTTATACCGCCAATGATATTTTGATGTTTTAATAAATATATGTATGAACAGTAATTTCATAAATTTCATACCATAAATTGCATAATGCTTTAAAATTTACCATACAGGTATAAAAATAAAAATAGTACAAAATTTTCTTTAAAAAAGTTGCGTTTCGAATGATATTCTGTAGTTATTGCAAATTTTGGAAATAATTGAAGGAAAGGAAATAAGTTTCCAAATAAAATGCAGCTCCATCTTTTTAAAACGAGATTTGGAGTGAGTTTCATTGGTTTCGCCAAAACAAATATTGTAACAATGCTTAAAAATAAGCCTACATGTTTTGGTGGAGTGAAAAGTAAACATTGCAAGTTTGCTTCGCAATCAACTGCAAGAGACCACTAACATCTTATATAATGCAATGCCAAACAAATAATTGAGTAAACCACCTTAAACTAAATCGGTTTCTCACTAAACTGTCTCATTAACTGCATGAAACAGTTTTTCCTTTCTCGGCGGGTCGGTTTCTCTCTAGCGAGTCCCAAAGCACTGGGGCCACATCTGGGCCTATGTGCATCTCACCGATCTTCTATTCAGCGAGCAACTTTATTCTTTGCATAAAGAACAAAAGTGTACTCGCTGAAATTTCTCTTAGCTCGCAAGATTCCAAAAATGGTTTAATGAGCGTTATCCTCATATGAGTTTAGTCTAGCCTTCACATTCACTTAAAATATGAAGTGCAGTTTCGTCTGTATCATCGTAGCCCTGACATACCGGGCTTTCTGTTAATCTTAAATTGTAGAGATGGTTCTTGAGATGGCAGTGCCCTATTATGAGCTCTTCATGAGCCCTATCATGCTCCTAAGCCGAGGTTTACTCATGCCCAACATATCTACAGTTCTCTGCAAAGGACCTTCTACGAGTGCCTTCTTATGATTCTGTCCTGATTTGAAAAACCAGTATTTCCTATGTTCTAGTTCCCATTTTCCCAGAGCTGTTCTGGCATGAAACATTGCGAAGCAAATTCATAATTTATTTTTCATTCCAAAACAATGTGGAAAGAGATTACATTTTTAAGAGAAGTTATAATGTACAATATTTCCATTGTCTCATCATAAGTTGACACAAAAATAAGATATTTTTGTTTGGCTTGTATTTCTGTATTATAATATTTTTCAATAATAATAATACCTACCTTTTATTCTAATCTCAAGCATTAGTCCGGAAGTCTTGGGAACCCTGGGCCCTATATACGGGTAGAGAGTTTAATTAAAAATTGTCCTGCGGGAAGGAGATTCGAACGCACAAGCTCTAGGTTAAGTAATAATAATAATAATAATAATAATAAACTTTATTCATCTTTAGAAATGCATACATTTATAGACAAGTCAACAAAACAGTTCAAATCCATATTTCTACCAATAAGTTGAACTAATGAAACATATAATCACAAACATCACAAATGCTAGTACAATCAAGTGGGTACAATCTATAAAATTATATTAAAGCTAATAAAGTACACAAACGTCATCAAATACAAATTAAGACAAATACAATAGCAAACAGCAACATGGTAACCTCAATCCCAAATGTGCTCATTTTCCCTTACAAGTTCAAAAAATTCTGAAATGTTGTATAAACAGTTGTGAGTTAATATTTTTTTAAGTTTTATTTTGAACTTTGCCAATACAAGATTACGAAAATGCAATGGTACAGCATTGTACAAATTAATTTTAGTGATTAGTGATTAAGTTAAGTGATTAACATATTAAGTTCTGCAGTTCTGCAGTTTGCAGGTGACCTGCAACCTGCCGCGGCTTTATACGCATAGTGAAACAGGGTGTGCGGATACACTAATACCACAGAAAACACCCAGCACATATACAAAGTGATGTAGCCGATTGGTTTGCATTCTTATTGCCACAATTCAAACATTTCCAAATATGTGGCATAGCAGCGGTCATGATTGTAAGTTTGCTGAACCTACCATTGACAGGTGATGGCGGTAGATTTAACTGATTTTCCTTGAGGTACTAATTTGTCAAAATGTAAATTTTTTAAAAATTACTAGGCTAAACTCTAGAAGAGAACAGTACTGTGTAATTTTATTGGTGTTTCTAATGAAGTGAGAACCATTTCCTTTAGATACATACATATTTATAAAAATGTTCTAATTCATTTTTTTCCCATACCATGTATCTTGTTACTTTATCACTAAAGTAACATGCACTATATAGGTAGTATCGACATATTAAAATTGGACCTAATGTTAGAAATATAGTTACCTCTTCAACATAAAAAGCGAGGAGTGTTCCTTTTGACTTTTATGTCAAATGTTAACGTGACCCTTTTTCATCAGTTTTCTCTTTGTCTAATGACAACTTTCTACCACCATCGGGCAGTTTCGTAAAATAATATAGGTTGTTTAATTATTGTGGTGGGTTTTGCACGTCACATGTTAAATGCTTCAGTGTCTAAATTATCTAGTGAAAGTACTGGTAGTAAATAATAAGTAGGTATTTATAAAATTTAATATCTTTAATTATGTTAGGTGTCATTTAACACAAAATATATCAAATTCTATATTTTAAATTACAGTAAATCTCATTTTTATGATTATTGTCAAAAAACTCCTCAGGTTGACAAAGACAAAAGGGGATATTTCAAGTTACTCAAAATTTAATTGCGAGGGCACCAAAATCCTGGTTAAAATGTCGTACATTATTGGTCGATAATTATAATTTGAAGGCAAAAAATTTGTGTAAATGTAGATTTTGATATTTGGGGAAAAATTAAAATTTTATGGGTTGCAAAACTTATCACTAACTTGCCTATGGCAGAGCGGTGGCGAAGGCTAATTGGAATATTAAAAAAAAAATGTTGTTAAGTTTAAATTCAGTATATATTGATATTTGCTAGAGAAATGGAGCATTCTGTCCTTTGGGATTGGTGTGATTATTCAGTTTTTCTGGGTTTTCATGAAATTTTAATTTTAAATTTCCTTTTGCAGCTTTTTTTAACAGTGAAAATAACAATTATAGTATATTGACTTCATCCACAATTGGATTGTTATTTATTCTGATTTTTTACTTGCAACTTAACTGCAAGTAAAGATTTTTAGCCTTCCCAATCCTTTCACATTGTCAGTAAAAATAAATGAAAGGTTACAATACTCTCAAATGGTGCAAAGAACATTGAATAAAAACATTTTTAATTAATCTTGAACATGTATATTTAGTATTACTCTGGTAAGAATCCAGAAATAAGCTTGTTTGCTTTGTCATGTTTTTCTAAAAATGTTGAGAATTTGTGAAGGAGCGGAATTTGTGATTGGAATTCCATCTAATCCACCTAAATACACTCATCCTGTTCCTCTAGTTGGATATTCAGAGATTTGACTCATAGTTGTTTTATGGAATGTTCAAATTGAATAAATCAGCACGTAATTCAGCACTTGCAGATTGAATACTGTAATTATAAAATAAGAACTATATTATATAATTATAAAAATAAAATAAATAATAAATTGTGCAATTCATATAACAAGAATTTCGATGTTCTCTGTAAATAGCTCAGTTGCAATAGCATGTAGTTATCCTATGAAAACGTGACACACAAAGCCCATCAATATATAACATCAATATTTAATATATTGTATATATCTTGATGAATTTGATGATGCAAAATTGATAACAAACACTTAATAACTTGAGGAAAAATAATCTAATTGCACATTAACCTCGGATACAACTAATTCTAAATAAAAGCGGCACCTACTGAAGATCACATCGCCATTGCACTAGTAGAAACATCTGAAATAATTGAATTTCTCACTAATCTGATGTCGGAGATTAGAGTTGTCTATGGTAGTTAGTTTAATCGTTGGTTAGAATTGTATAAAGCATGGGAATATTCATAAATATTGCTTGATAAGTGATGATTGCTATTTTTTGAAACAGATAAGTATACATGTTACTGATGATCAGTCAGTAAAGTGATTGAAATCGCTTAAATCACACAGTAATTCCTAAATCATTATCATATGTCTACTGGCTATTTAAAAATCCTGTCATTTGTCACTATAAAATGCTAACTAGCTGGGCCATCTGCTAGTTCCACAATCCAGTTGGTTGTCCGTAAGTGGTGCCATAGGTGTTAAATTTTACTATTACAAAAGTGGAAATTATTCGTAGCTTGATTTAGCAGACAGTAGCTTAACAATTAATTGTTGATGATGCTTTGTAAACTGTAAACTTTGCAAAATGCAGAAATAAACCAAAATATTTTAGGAAGTACAGTTGACTAATAAACTTTTTTGTTGAATGATGAAAACTTAAGTTTATTTCATCTGTGATGTCATTCATTTATTTTCTATTTACTATATTATTACTAGTTTAGTTAACGTGGTATATTTTCTATTAATTTATTATTTTTTATTTTTGTAGCTGAGCGTGCGTTAGATACAATGAATTTTGATTTAGTGAAGGGGAGACCCATTAGAATCATGTGGTCTCAACGAGATCCATCTTTAAGAAAATCCGGTGTTGGAAATGTATTCATCAAAAACCTTGACCGTTCCATCGATAACAAGGCTATGTATGATACATTTTCTGCTTTTGGAAACATCCTTAGCTGCAAAGTGGCTCAAGATGAAAATGGTACGAGCAAAGGATATGGATTTGTGCATTTTGAAACTGAAGAAGCTGCCAATAAATCTATTGAGAAAGTAAATGGCATGTTGCTTAATGGAAAAAAAGTATATGTAGGCCGCTTTATTCCACGTAAAGAGAGAGAAAAGGAATTGGGAGAAAAAGCCAAATTGTTCACCAATGTATATGTAAAAAATTTTGGTGAAGACCTTTCCGAGGAACAACTTCGTGGAATGTTTGAAAAATATGGAAAAATTACTAGTTACAAGATAATGAGTAAAGACGATGGAAAATCCAAAGGTTTTGGATTTGTTGCTTTTGAAAGTCCAGAAGCTGCAGAAACTGCAGTGGAAGCTTTAAATGGTAAGGAAATAAGTATACTCTATAATATATATAACTTTGTAATGTATAACCAATAATTTTTTTCTTTAATATATCAGTTTTTCCTCAATAAAATGATACTATCACTAAATGAGGAATGGCAGATATAAACAAAAAACAAAGCCAATATAGTAAAAACTTGGCAGCAGTAATTTTTCTAAAAATGAAAATAAAAGTGGAAATTTTGTAGCAATGAAACACATCTTAGAGTAGGGAATTTCTTTGAGAGTTTTTGAATGCGTTTTAACTCTATTTTAATTTTTAATTATATTTCCCATATCCTGTATATAATGTTATATTTTTATATGATTACATCACATACTGTGTTTTAATAAATTTTTAAATTTTGCTCTTCATAAAATATCTATTTTCAATGTGACACATTTTTATTTTATAATACCAATAATATTGTCAAATTACACAGACCATGATTGTTTAAGCAAATATTGTTGCAGATTTTACGGGTTGTCTATATGTCATCCCCTAACTCTGATTAACCAATAACTACATTGGTGTCAGTCTGCATTTAATACGGTAGAAAAATTAAATAAAACCTAGTAGGTACGCTTTGTGTAGCAATTATAATTAAAACAATTTTTTCAGGAAAAGAAATTGTGGAAGGTAAACCTCTCTATGTTGGACGTGCCCAAAAGAAAGCAGAACGCCAGCAAGAATTGAAACGCCGTTTTGAAGCGCTGAAAATGGAAAGACTTAACCGTTACCAGGGTGTTAACTTGTACGTTAAAAATTTGGATGATACTATCGATGATGAACGTCTTCGCAAAGAATTTTCTCCATTTGGTACAATAACTTCTGCTAAAGTAATGATGGAAGAAGGCAGAAGCAAAGGATTTGGCTTTGTCTGCTTTTCTTCCCCTGAAGAAGCTACTAAAGCTGTGACAGAAATGAATGGTCGGATAGTAGGCTCAAAACCATTATATGTAGCGCTGGCGCAACGTAAGGAGGATCGTAAGGCGCATTTAACGTCTCAGTACATGCAGAGAATGGCCAATATGCGTATGCACCAAATGGGTCAGTTTATCCAACCAGGAGCTTCAGGAGGTTACTTTGTTCCAACTATTCCTCCCACCCAACGTTTCTATGGACCAGCCCAAATGACTCAAATAAGAACCAGTCCAAGGTGGCCTGCTCAAACTCCTGTTAGACCTTCTGGTCAAGGAGGTGCTACTGCTTACACTGGCATGCCTAATACATATAGAGCTGCTGCCAGACCACCGAACCAATCTACAGGCATGCGCAGCAACATTAGTGTGCCAAGACCAATCACAGGCCAACAGCCTCCAAACATACAAGGGCGTTCTCTTCCTGGGCAAAGTGTAGTTACAACTGCTGGAAATCGTACGCCCAACTTCAAATACACCTCAAACATGAGGAATCCACCTCAGGGTATGGGAATGCAAGGAACTGCTGCTCCTGTCCAGCAAGCTGTACACATCCAAGGGCAGGAACCACTAACGGCAAGCATGTTAGCTGCTGCTCCACCTCAAGAACAAAAACAAATGTTGGGTGAGAGATTATTCCCTCTTATTCAACGCATGTATGCTGATTTGGCTGGTAAAATTACTGGCATGTTACTCGAAATTGACAACACAGAATTGTTGCATATGTTGGAACACAACGAATCGCTTAAAAATAAGGTTGAAGAGGCAGTAGCTGTGTTACAAGCTCACCAAGCCAAACAAGCTGCAACTCAAATAAAGAAAGAATAAATTATGTCTAGGCCTTGATGTACCTAAATACACAGATGTGAGAAATAATAAAAAAAATAAAAATTGCAAACGTGTCGTATGACAAAAAAAATTAAAATAAAAAATGAAAACTGTACTGCTTGCTTGACATTTGTTGAGCTTGCTCATAACTGTGTATTTGGGTATATCTGTGTTATTTGGGTATGTCAAGGCCAAACTCCGAAACAAGCGAAAATTAGAACACAATATTTTTTATTGGTTCCGAGGTATTCAGATATATTTGAGATACAGAAAATTTATGTATCAATTTGTGTTTTAATTTTTGCTTGTTTTAAGGTTTTATCTCGGTTATTTTATTTACCATTAATAAATTAAATTTATATTTTCTGACATCTAAGCCTATTTTCTATTGCAAGATATTTAGATCTTTTAATTTTTGTAAATCTTGCATTGTAAAAATGGCATTAATGTAAATTTCAGGTAGTTTCTTAATATATAATTTTATACCATAAGTTTACTTTGACATTATTTTCTACTCATATAATATCCAAAACTGTAAGTTGTGTATAAAATTATTCCTTCATTATAATCACTCTAATTTTATGGTTTGTGGATTTTTTATTTCCTAAGGGAGAAATAAATGTGTATTAATTCACTTGTCTTTATTTACCCTTATGTTCAGTTTAAAAAATAAACTATTATTTCAAAACAATTTGTGTTTTATTTAAAACAGTTCAAGGTTAACCCTCCCAAATTCTATTTCGCCAAGGTGATATACGTGTATTGTACTTCTCAATGTAAAAACGATGATTATACTTGGGCTTTGTTTTTTTAACTTTGGTAATAAATTTGAAAAATATCTTTTTTAGTGGTAGGTTTTGGTGAAAATGAAATGACTGAAATTTGACCCTGTAAAGGAAATTTAATTATATAAAAATAATTGTCTCGAGTTGCTTAAAGGCCGATTCCCACGTAGCGGCGCGGGCAGCGCTGCAAATGCCGCTCCAAAAAATATTCATGTAATTAAATGGAACAGTTCCCACATAACAGCGCGGCGCTGCTGCTGCGCCGCGCTGTTTATGCCCAGAATTATTACTATTTATCTATGATTAGTGCTTATTCTGGAGTATAAGTAAGACTAGTGTGCAATGTCTACTACATTTTATTTTAGTCGGATTCACAATGCCAACAACAAAGCATAGTTTTACTGAAAGATTTTGTACTATAATATGCCACTGTAATTGACAAGATAAATTACTTAGTATGTATGTGAGGCCCGCGGACACCTAAAGATATATTGTAATAATGAGAATTACCTACACATAAAGTAACACTATGGAATGACAAAAAGAAACTGATCAGTCACCCTCATAGAATAACCCTTACTAGTCACCCTCAGGCGTATATATGTAACAGTCCAGATGTTTTGAATTATAAAATATATCAAAATGTTCCAGTAAATAGGTACGCGAGGCCCTAGGCGGTCCTTTAGAAAATATATGATTATAAAAATAGGAGCATGATAAATATTACAACAGAATCAAGCATATTCCAGATCCAGAACTACCATAGGTCACAAATTATCTTCTTTAGTTTTTTTGTATTTCTTCAGTTCTTTAATTCAGAACATTAAGATGTGATCAAACCAAGAAACGGGTTCTGATTGGTTGTTTTGAAAAATTTTGCAGTCTAATTGGTAGTACAGAATCCACCCACAGCAAAAACAAGCCGTATTTGGTCGGAGGCACAACTATAGAGAATAGAGATATATATCTTTATACTTGTGGATGATATATGTACGTTGCTCGTGGTATATTACTATTGCTAAAGAAAAGCATTAAACTGTGTCGGAGGTCGGAGGCGGTGGAGAGGTGGATACGCTCTTATTCTTATTAGGTATATCATGATAAATATTCTTAGTTATGGTGGAAATGACAATGGCCAGCGTACATATTATATAGTAGGTAGGTACATACATACATATATGCAAAGATTTTTAAATCCTCATGGCAGAGAGCGTATTTATTTATTTAAGAGGGAAAATCCATGATATAAAAAATGACAAACCAACAAACTTGTCTTTTCTTGGAATTACCATAAAAACGAAAAAACAGAAAAATATCTCAAACACTTATAATTTTCCAACAAATGAAATACATTTTGATAGCTTTATAGATTACTGCTTTTAGCGTCGTTTAATTGTACCACTATTTTTCTATGAATTTTAAACAGAATTTAAAAAAAATTCTGAAATTTGTCGTTTCTGATTAAAATCCCAGAAATTGACGGTTGAAACGGATAAACGCATGCGCATATTTCAGGTTTTTATTAAACTGCGGTTAGATTTTTAGATTTTTAAGATGCATGACGCATGGTCATGGAGAGTTATGCAGGTTTTTACATTTACATGATTCAGTGTTTTTAAAACTGTTTAAAGAAATTTTATTTTTGGCAATTTTGGCCTCAGATTATACCAATTTATTTATCGTTGGTTTTGTGATAAAAGGTATTTGGCTTTTATACACCTATTCAATGTGATTGAAGGTAACTATTAATTTAGGTTACTATAGGAGCATCTGAATGTAATTATTTTCTAGATGGCAACGGCAATGGAAAATAGGCCTTTTTACGATGCAGTAACTTGCGTTTTAAGCTGTGCTCTACAGGCAGATTCAGAAATACAAAGGCTTGCTGAAGAAAGAATCAAGGCTCTGGAAATGGTGGATGGTAAGCCAGCTACTGCTTTTGTTTTTGTACTTGATATTTATGATTATTAAAGAACACTTGTTGCCAGTCAAATTATTGAAAGAGAATTTATTATTATCTACCTAGTATCTGCTTAAATAATACATAATTACATTTCAAATTTGTTCTTTTATCTGTAAAAAGGATTTTAAGTATTTTTTCAGAAGACTGCACTAATATTGTTTATTCTCACTATGCACGTTGACAATCGACTTAGTAGGTATCACTTGATAGTAGGTTTTATTGGTGTTTAGGATTATAACTATTTTTTAGCAAAACACTGTTGAGGAAAATGTTTCGGCAGTGCCACATGCTGTACGAAAATATTCCTGTGCAGCATGTGGCATCCATGATGTCCCAATTTTACTTAAAGCATAATAATCTGTTATATGTATTTTGAAGTATGTGTCTTTTACTTAATTTATTCATTCTTCACTTTATGTTACATTTTTGTTAAGTAGGTAAGTGTTTTCGTTATTCATAAATAATAATTATTCCAACATTTGGTGCACTTGGAGGGTGTGGAACTGTTGGATTCAGTAGAATGAATATGTATGTATAAATTTCCATCAGTGTGAATACCCAATTTTTGAATATTTTGTGCTTTACCAATCGATACACTAGAAAAATGGCATCAAAACACTTTAATAAGAATATTATTTGACTGACGAAATGTAAAATGGTCTGTGCCAAAGCACTACAGGACCTAGGCATATTGCTAGACGTGGTTACTTTTTAATATGATTCAAGTGTGGATATTTAAAAATATACCACGAAATACTGATGTAAAAAAATTTATCAATATTAGAGCGATAGATTATCTTGGTGAAAGTATTTTTTTTTTTTCTAATAATTGATGTATACAGTGTGACACAGATTCATGGTATGAATATTTCCTCTTTCCCCCATTATTTTTTTACAATTTTCACATTTGCCATGGTGGAAGTACTTATTAAAGGTCAGTTTTTGACATTTTTGACTCTGGATTTTTTTTTTATAGAACACTTTGTATATTACATTTTTGGAATCTAAGTCATTTTCTGAATGCAACGATATAACATCAGCTGTCAAATTATTTTTTCGACTATTTTACTTTTGAATGTAGGGTGTCTTCACCATCCCCAATTAATTGTAATTTACCCATATGGGATAAATCGAACATTTGTTTACAAGATTCTCATGGATTTGCTCTGACAGCATCTAATTATCTTTTTCTGCATACTAAATCCTTTATGCATGTGAGAGGAGTTTCCCCAAAAGATCAAACTATATGTGTGCTGATTGCATAAGACCATAGTAGGCCAACTTTATGACGTCCAAGGAAACTTTGTGTTAATTGTATAACAAAGCAATTGTAGCAAAGCCTATAGAAACAAGATTATCAACATGCTTTTCCTAATTTAGTTTTTGGTCAATTACTACACAATTGTGATTTATTTTTATTAGTAGGCAATAGTCATAATTTATATTTTTTCACAGAACAACATGAAAAACATTTTGTTTTATGTTAAGTTCTAAGCCATTGATGTTGCACCATTGATATGTCTCATTTATACATTAATTTGTAAAGGTTATTAAATCTGTAATGTTTTTTTTGTAACAATTTTATTTGTGTCATATGCATAAAGTATCATTGCATCTGCAGATAGGCATGACAGTTTCATATCACTCATAAAAATTAAGAAAAATAAGGAAGCCAGAACTGAACCCTGTGATACACCTGTCGTAACCAAAGTTATTGTTGTGGCCTACCATTGTCTGTTGTTAGAGCCTTACAAATGCTCATTTATTTGCTACACCCCTTATGCCAGTGTTATATAGATCTTAGGACTACTTGGGTTTAATTTGATTTTTGGATAGTAGTTTCTGTTGACATATTTTGTCTAATCTCACGTTGAAACTTTTGTACTTATAAGATTGTTCTGCTTTACCAGATTAGATATTCTTACACTATAACTAGAGTCAAACACTTTCCCAAATTGTGGCTTAAGGCATACGTTTCTGTAATTATGGCTTAATTTCCACCCCCTTACCTTTAAAAATTGGAACTGATTTTTATGTCTTTAATGCATCAGAATATAGACCCTCACAGAATTATATACTTATTAAATGCTATAATGGGTCACATAATAATAATATTAGATAACAAACATATTAGATCACTTAATATTTTTAATGTTCTGCCATGTAGTAGTGGGATACAGATATAGGGTAGAAACTGATAGGGATGACAATTTCAGCTCAGCGAAGTTAGGTTTATTTTTTACTACATTTAAGAAGACTTCATTGAAATTATTACATAATTTTGTTTTATCAGTTATGTTTGCATTAATAGAAGTTCAATTGTTGTGTCGTTTGTGACATTTTTCATTTCATTAATAATCTTCGAGCTTCCTGCTTTAATTGTTATGATCTTTCAATTTTCTGTTATTATCTAACTTATTCTTTGCAATTCATCTCTTTTATATTGTTTTTAGATACTTATTTTTTATCATTTTATTGTTAGTATATTTAGAAACTTAGACAACTCATATAGAATCTGGGTTTTCTCTTTTATTAATAGTTATTTTTTTCTTTATGGAAAAGCATTTAAATAATAGAATTTAGAATTTATTTGAAGGAGATGCCGAAAACAACTACTCCACGGGCAATATGCCCTGACTGGCGTTGCATTACATCGGCATCTCCATAAGAGTCGCCACATCGTTCATCGAGACCAAATACCAGACACTGACTGGTTTCGCGCTTATTTTGCGCTCATCAGAGTGCCATAGGTATTGGAACGTAGACGAACATAGATGAACGATGTTGCGACGTGATTGCCTAATGGGCATTGTGATTGTTAGTAGTGGTGAGAAACACTATTGTCAAATTGACAGATAACGACCTGCTTTTCTGCAGGTGCCATTACAGCAGTGACCTCTATTGTCTTTAAGGAAGACAATCCTACTTTAATAGGAGCCACCACTGTGTAGTTTCCGCAACACAATCCAAACCAATCGTAATGGGGTAAAAATCCAATACAATAATAGGTTGTAGAAACTAGTTCTACTACTGTCAGATGGGATTCATATAGCAAATAACTACGAATAGTAAGAGATTACATTAAGTATCCTCCATCTGCAAACGCCTTATTTAAATAAGGACTAAAACAAATCAAGCTAAAACAGCTATTTTCCTGGCAAAGGCAAAACTACGAGGAAATACTAAGACCGCACATCGTAGGATGCCACTAATTGCAGACCGGTTTCGACCTTTTTATGATTTCATCAGTGCAATATAAGTGAGCATACCGACGAATGCGAAGACCTGAGTATTTGGCACAATAGGTAAGCCTTGCGTGCGCAAGCCCTGCGCAAGGCCTATTGGCGCCACCTCTGTGTAGTTTCCGCAACACAATTCAAACCAATCTTAATGGGGTAAAAATCCAATACAATAATAGGTTGTAGAAACTAGTTCTACTACTGTCAGTTTCTACAACCCCTCTAAGGGTGTAATCCTTGATAAAAATTAATTACCAGTGTGTACTCATTTAAATTGACTTGTTTTATTTCTGAAATTGTGAACCATTGCTCTGAGAAGCAGATGTCTGTTCTGGGAGAACTTTTAACTGTGGTACTTTGCTTGCACTAACGCCTTAGGGTGATTAATGTTATTTAAAAATCCTTGTTTCCTTGGTTTAACCGTTCCAATAGCACAGAATTAAAAAATCTGCGAAAAGCAACACTTTTTGGCCAAGTAGTTGGTTTATACAGTATCTTTTGGAGTGAAGGCTGTACTTAGCATGAAGCATTTGTTCATGCAACCTGTTCAACTTTAAAATTAAGATTCTATTGAAGATATTCTATTATCTTATCTTCTGTTACATGTATTTTGATTTGATAGAGATATAATGAAGCTTTTTTCTCAGTTCTGAAATCTTCGGCATCGTTGACACCCAAGGTCTTCCTTCTAAATTATGTTGGTTGTCTTTTAGACGATCTTCTTCGACTGACAGTAGTACGTCCTCGTGGATCTTCATTATTTTGACATTTATCTGCCTCCAGGTTGCTAATTTTATTCATTATGTGTATATGAGCTTCTGAGCTTCAATATATCTTTCATTGATATATTGTTATTGTTGTAGGTCATTGTTTTTGTCCATATTTGTTTACTTCAGGGTTTGCGTGATGTGGTAAATTGATTTTTATTTTGTTTAAGTACAATCTTTTTTATCACTTTTTGTGGGCACTCTTGTTTATGTTACTTCATACCTAGTCTGCTTTTTATCTTTTTGTAATGCTTCCAATTTATATTGAAGTATCATATTATTTTGTTTCAACAAATGTTACATTTTCCTGCAAGACATATTTTTCATACTTTATATTTCCACAGCAAACAATCTCATATACACACCCCACAAAAATTATCGCAACACTAAAAATTTGCTATTATTTTGATATTCGTTTTCTCTGGAACTAATTGTCCGATTTAATTGATTTTTTTTTTGTATTGTAGGTTGATTCGTTAGCAATGTGACTGGTTTAGTTACATTCTCGAAAAAAATAATTTTGAATACATACAGGGTGAAACAAGTGTAACATGATTTGTCACAGAAGTTTAGAACACCCTGTGGAGTTAATCAGTTATGGCAACATAGTAAAACTTAATAGGAGTTAAAGCGACTTCTTTTCTTAACATAATCGTCTTGGTTTCACATCGATATCTCAATAATTAAAGGAGATATTTCAAAATAAAGGGTTCAGTGTCATTTTAGTAAAAAAAATCAAATAAACCTTAACAAACATTTACAGATTTTACGAAAACTTAGCAGGCTCTGAAAACAAAATTTGAAATGTCATTCCTACAATCATTATTTCTACAGAAATAATTACGATTGTTACAGTTTTGTTAAAACTCTTTTAATTTGCGTGCTAAATTTAAAAAAAATGAATGCTGAACTTCGTTTAAACAGACATTTGTCAAATGAAGAGTCAGTAAGAGCAATTGCACTCGTTGAAGACGGACGAAGTCAAAGATATGTGGCAAATGTAATAGGTGTTCAACCAAGTACCATTTCCAGATTAATCAGGCGTTATAGAGAAACAGGACAACATTCCAGAAGGCAAGGACAAGGGCGTAAAAAGGTAACTACAGCTGCAGATGATAGATTTCTAAGACTTTCGGCATTAAGAACTCGACATTGTACTGCTCGTATGCTTCAACGAGAAATTTTGGGAGCCAGACATGCAAACATTTCTTTACAAACTGTTAGAAACCGTCTTAGAGAAGTTAATTTACGTCCTATGGTTCCAGCCAAGGGACCACGTCTGACCAGGGAACATCGAGTTGCCCGTCTCCAATTTGCTAGGGAACACAGTAACTGGGGCCTAGAAGAATGGTCTAGTATACTGTTTACTGACGAATCAAGATTTTGTTTATATTCGTTAGATAGACGTATGCCAGTATACAGAAGGCCAGGTGAACGGCATATGCAGTGCAATTTTCGACAGATCGAAAATTTTGGAGGTGGATCGGTAATGGTGTGGGGAGGAATTTCTGTTAATGGGCGTACGGCACTGGTGCCTGTCAACAATGGCAGCATGACTGCCCAACGTTACATAACGGATATTTTAGTTCCTCATGTGATTCCATATGGACGCTTGTTGGGTAATAATTTTACCTTAATGCAAGATAACGCACGTCCTCACGTTGCACGTATAGTAAGAGAATATCTTGAAAACAGTCATGTTGCTACAATGGACTGGCCTGCTCGCAGTCCAGACCTAAATCCAATTGAGCATGTATGGAACTACATGTAATGGAAAATCAAGGAGGGTCAAATCCCCTGCCGAACATTAAATGAGCTCCAGAACAAGCTTCAAGAGATTTGGAATGATATAGGGGAAGATTACATACACAGTCTGTTTGAAAGTCTACCACAGCGTATTCAAGCGGTAATTGAGGCTAGGGGAGGAAATACCCGATACTGAAAATTGTTATTTTAATTTTATGACGTGTTTTATTGCTGTAAGGGTATACTGTTTTATTAAATTTGTTTAATGATGCACTTGTAATCGATTTTTTTTACTAAAATGACACTGAACCCTTTATTTTGAAATATCTCCTTTAATTATTGAGATATCGATGTGAAACCAAGACGATTATGTTAAGAAAAGAAGTCACTTTAACTCCTATTAAGTTTTACTATGTTGCCATAACTGATTAACTCCACAGGGTGTTCTAAACTTCTGTGATAAATCATGTTACACTTGTTTCACCCTGTATGTATTCAAAATTGTTTTTTTCGAGAATGTAACTAAACCAGTCACATTGCTAACGAATCAACCTACAATACAAAAAAAAACAATTAAATCGGACAATTAGTTCCAGAGAAAACGAATATCAAAATAATAGCAAATTTTTAGTGTTGCGATAATTTTTGTGGGGTGTGTATTTTATTATATTTCAAATTATTTTATATGGTATGGCACATGAAAAATGTTTACATACTAAGACTTTACTTGGCCTATTTTGACAACAACTAAATGATTTGTTTATCCCGTTACCACTACAGTTTTAGGGAATAGCATTTTCTAGCTCATCATTTAGAGTCATATTGATTTTTTTGCTGGTACTGTGCAGGTATTTTTTGACAAATCACTAATCACAGAACTAGACATGTATAGTTTAGAGTAATAGTAGTTAATAGTACACCTAACTAAAATAATAGTAATAAAAGTTGAGCTGTGGTTGTAAATTGTCATATTAGTTAGTGTCTTTGTAAAAGGCTTAAACAAATAATAATTTCATTATTCACTGTAGTGAATAATGGGCACATTTACATAATATTTATCTACATGCCTAAAAACAATTTATTAGTAAGCCATGACAATTTGTCAAAGCATAAGTTTGTTATTAATTTTAAACGTCAAAATTTGTATATAAAATTTGTTTAAATTTACTATTTATGGTTGTGGACAAAGTTTAGTATTCTTCTCCCATATAATGGTTATATGGTGATTTACAACACTAATGGCAACATTATGGTATGATCAATTTTGTAAAATAAACCATACCTTAAAATGGCAATGCGAATAAAATTAGGGTGCTATCTCAAATCGCCATTGCCGAAAGTAGTTGAAAGTGTTTTAGCACCATTTAAAGATATTGTATTTCCAATTTTTTTATTTGACTGCGCCAGTTTTTTGGGACAAAAAAAATCTTAATTTAATTTGGATCAAATTTATTAATTATTAAGACTAATGTTTTAAGAGATAATATTGAATAGATGGTAACAGTTTATTTTTAAATTGTAACACTATAACTTAACTTTTAGAGTACCCATTTACCCTAGTTGAAATTATTGGTAGCAGTGAAGAAGCATTAGCAGAAAAACACATGGCATCTGTTTTCCTAAAGAACTATTTCCATGATATCTACACTGGAAATCGACAAAATGAAATTCTACAAAATCCACTCTCACTCTATAAACTCTGTGGAAGCTTAATTGATCTACTTAGGCTGAATTTCGTAAGCATTAAAACAATGATTGCAGAAACATTATCATATATCGTTTATAAAGGCGGTTGGGCAATTATTGACCACAGGATTTGCCCAATGCTTAAATCTGACAATGAGGAACATATCCACAATATAGTGTTCTTTTTAAAACAATGTATGAGCTGTGAAAATTATATAGCATCATTTAAATGTTCTTCAGAATATTTTGAACTTTTACTAAATGTTCTACAAAGGGTAAGGAAATCCAACATATTTAATAATATCTATCCTATTTTAATATAATTTTTTAGAATACACTTGCAGAAACACGGTCTCTTACGTTGCAACCATTGTACTATGTTATTTGTTTCTGCTTAAACTCTGAAGTTCAGGAAAACGCTTTATCTCGTCTTGGGATTGAATTTTACAACTGTCTCAGTGAACCATATAGTGCTAACTCCGATTTTAAATTAAAAAGTGAAATCATAAAATTCATCACAAAATTTGAGGTACTTGGACCTACTAACCACTGTCACATTATTACTAATTCACTGCCTGCTATTGGGCAACTGATGACTAGTTGTCGTGATCAGTTCAAAGAAATTATAAAGCAAGCTAGCTCTATCCCAAAAGACCGTTCCGAAGAAATTGATGAAGAGTCAACAAACTTCATTGATTTGATCACATTGATTATTAAACTGATTAAAAGTATGGTATTTTCAATGTACTTTGAGTTGCTCTTAGAGGATCTTAACAACCTGTTACACTGTTTGTTTATATTTATGTGTTGCTATGATGAGATGGAGGAGGAATTATTTCTTGAAAATGAGTTGAAATCTCAAGTCTTCCCTTTGAGAACAAATGCAGCAGAGATTTTAAAGGTAATACGATAATCCGACAATATTAATATGATCAGTTATATTTCCCTTGCCAATATGTCTAATAATAATTGTTTCCCAATTCTTTCCAACAAATTTTATAGGTATTACTTTTGGATATTCTCAAAATTAATGTTATTATTACTGAAATTTAAAGATCTAGGTAATTTTTTAAACGCTTAGATTGTTTTGAAATCTATTGTCTTTCTATAGTAAATACAATGTTATGTCAAAAGAAAATAGCTGTGAGCAGACCTTGAATCCTTTCAAGCTTAAGTCTTTTTAATGCTTGAAAGCATTCGAGAGCTGTAACCAGCCTTAAGAGGTGGCAATTATTCTAACCTTTAGCTTTATATATATACAAATTTTTGAAGGCCATCTATATTCTACCTGTTTGACATTGCATTAAGCCTTGAGTAAGAAAATTTACAAGCCTCACCCACTCTGCACTAATTTAAAATTTGGAAGAACATTATAATTTTTTTTAGTTAATACTTGGAAAACATTAGTTTTCATTTTTTTTGTGATGCTAGGTTAATGTTTTTTTACTGGAAAATTTATCTACAGAAGGTTTTTTGTTCCATAACACTCAGAATACTAAAATGTTGCTCCTTCTTTCTTGCCATGAAGCTGATTACATATTCAATGTAGATGTAATAAAATACATTATTACCTTTAATTATTTTTAGCACATCAAAACTCGCGTAACTCGTAGAAAGAAGGGCCCAGAGATTTTTTATAAAAGTATTAACACTGTATTCCACAATATGATGGAAGAAGTGCAGATGCTACTAGCAAGCAGGCAGCAGGAAGTGTATCAAGCACGAGTAACAGAATCTTTGATGTTTGGTTTGGGTTACATAAATTACAAGACAATCCAGTATGATACTTCTATAGAAACACTATTCCCACATGGATTTTATTTAGACAACTGGACAGTCCAGATACAGACATCAATGCGATCAAATTCGTTAGTGATTGGACGACTGTTGTGGCTTGGTGGTGTTTTTAGTCGCCTTTTAAGCTCAAATTTATTATCCATACATTTAAAAGCAATTATTCAGAATCTGAAGGGTGAATCCAGCTATTTATATGTGCCTTCTACAGAGTAATATATTGTAACATTGTATTGTAACTTTTTTGAATTGTAATTTTTTCTAGGGCTCTCAGAAACCACATGATAACTTACGACAACAAATTGATGCCTACAGAAAACCAGTATATATTAAAGAGTCTTTCCAGTGAATTACTAGAGTGCCTTTTAACTATGATTCAAAAAATGAATGACCCTACCTCATGCTTGAATGCTTTGGGAATCTTTATTAAGGTAAGAATCTAGCTAATGAATTTTTTAGACATTTAGTTTGTTTTTTATATACGTATTTGATAGTATTTCGAAAACAACTTAAAATTGATGGTGAAGTTGTACATTGTACAGTGGTGAGCGCTACTCTAAAAATTTCAGAAGACCGCATAGTGATTTAAAATATTTGGGAAATATGTTATTGTTACCGGTTTGCTTCCCATAAAATTGAAAGTTCTGAAAGAACACAAATGCAAATATGGTATAGTAATACATAGTAATATAGGTATAATAATATAGTACCTACCAATTTTTTATAGTTTGATTTTAACATATAGAATGTGTTTTTATATACAGGGTGTCCACCTAGTGCGCGTAAGTCCAATATCTGGGTTAATAAAAGATAACTTAATTTTTTTTTCTACAGGGTTGTCTAATATCCCGAGCTGCACAAAATGAAAATATATTTACATATTCAGGGTGTTCAGTTTTTCCTGGACAGGTACCAACTTCGTTTTTCTAAATGGAAATATATATTTTTTATTGCTTTTTCGAACTAAACCCTTGATTTTAGTAGGACTTTCATCAGCCTTCCCTATACCTAACTTAAACTGTTTTTGAAATATTGACTGGTGAATATTGACATTTTTGCAATTTTGACACCCTGTAAAATCTAAACGGTTTGAGATCAAGCAAAACGGTTTGCACATTCCTATCTTAACTTTTTATAAGCTATCGTTTGATACTAATTTCAAATTTATCCAAGAATTAAAAATTTTCAAAATTTTCGGAAAATTTTTAATTCCTGGATACATTTGAAATTAGTATCAAACGATAGCTTATAAAAAGTTAAGATAGGAATGTGCAAACCGTTTTGCTTGATCTCAAACCGTTTAGATTTTATAGGGTGTCAAAGTTGCAAAAATGTCAATATTCACCCGTCAATATTTCAAAAACAGTTTAAGTTAGGTATAGGGAAGGCTGATGAAAGTCCTACTAAAATCAAGGGTTTAGTTCGAAAAAGCAATAAAAAATATATATTTCCATTTAGAAAAACGAAGTTGGTACCTGTCCAGGAAAAACTGAACACCCTGAATATGTAAATATATTTTCATTTTGTGCAGCTCGGGATATTAGACAACCCTGTAGAAAAAAAAATTAAGTTATCTCTTTTATTAACCCAGATATTGGACTTACGCGCACTAGGTGGACACCTTGTATGCAGAGTGAGTTTTTAGTGCATATTTCTTCTATAACTTCATTGTTTCTTGAGATAGAAAAACATTCTTTGACATTAGCTGTTTGTGCCTTTTTTTCATTTTGTACAAATATTGTCAAGTATACAGGGTGGCCAGTTAATTCTGTACCGCAATTAACTTTCTTATTTTAAATGGAACACCCTTTATATTCATGCATTTTTTGAAAGATCACAACATTTTAACTGAACATGTAATGTAGCTTATCCTATACCTAAACCCAGCGGTTTCGAAAATATTTGATGTTTTATAAAAATTTTGATAGACGCAAGGGTTCGTAAAAAACATTTATAACTTTTTTCATAGATGAGATCTTCATTTGTTCTTTGGCATGTGGAAAGAGAATAAGATGTGCTACCTTGTGCAGTTAAAATAAATTCGAGAATAATATACAAAGTGTTCCATTACTCACGTTCACTTTGGCAATTTCAAACAGCGAAAACTTTTTAATTTCAAATGGAACCCCCTGTATTTTTTACTTAGTACACCCCTAAAGTATCTACCTTTAAGATGTGATTTTATTGGTTACACTACTTCAAAAAAGCTCACAATTTGAACCACATTAAATTTTCGGTGCATTCGGCCAATATTCCAATATTTCGAGGACAGCGAATAATAAAATGATGGTGGATGAAGTATAATATACTGATCAACATCTTTCATTTAATTGACTAGATATTTTTACCATTGGTGATAGTTTTGCACATTGCACTTTCAAAAAAGTCATAAAAATAGCTAAATTTATTGTTACATGTTTTTTATAAGTGTCAGGCTTAATAAAATGAGGCAGACACAATAACAGGATATACAGAGTGAGTTTTATGTATGGAACGCCTCAATTATCTCGGAAACGGCTTGCCCGATTTTTATGAATTTTGGTTTATAAGGGTTTTGTAATATGGCCGATATTATTGTGGCATTTACATTGTTGTCAGATCTTTCGTTTTTCCGGAAATATACTGAAATTTGTTATTTCAAATGGATCACCCTATATATTTTTTTATTTTTGAAATCTCTAAGAAATTTAGAATATATTTCATGTAATGTTCCCTATACCTAATTGCCATAATTTCGGAGTTACAGCTACATTTGCAATATCTCCGCCGAAGTTAAAATATTACATCAGGGCGGCTATGTCTGCGACAAAAACAATTTTGACGTTTTAATAAACTATTATTGTTGGTGTTTATTGAAAGTTACAATGGACTGTTTATCTGAGAAAGAACGAATTGAGATTTTAATGATATTAGGATATGGTGATGTGCGTAGAAGTCAACAGGAAACGTGTAATATCTTTAATAATTTATATCCTAATAGAAATCCCATAGGATCTTTTGAAAACATAAAGTAAAGGCGGTTACAGCTGATGCTCAAAATGTTGTCCGTTTACTTCCATACAAGAAGCCATGCGATGTTTAAAACTTTGCAGTACATTTTGTAACATTCCTGACTGCTCAATTCTTCTTATCTCTGTGGTAATCCTATCTTTTAATTCCTGAATATTGGCAGGTTTGGTTTTATAAACAATATTTTTTAAGTGACCCCACAGGAAATAGTCTAAAGGATTCATGTCGGGTGATCGCGGGGGCCATTCGATAAAACCACGCCTTCCAATCCATCTTCTGGGAAACACATCGTTTAGGTATTGCCTCACGTCACGCGCATAGTGAGGTGGAGCTCCATCTTGTTGCACCCAAATATTGTTATTTGGGACATTGTTATTGTCTGAAAGTTTCAAATAATAAAATTTCTAAATTAACAGGCAATTGAGAATACTTACTTAGATTTGGAAATAACCGAGCCAACTCAGGTATAATATTATTCTGTAATAAACTTAAATACGCCGGACCATTTAAGTTTTCCTTCAATGAAAAAAAGACCAATTATTTTGTCGCCTATTATTCCAGCCCATACATTAATCTTTTGTGGAAATTGGGTGTGGGATTCTCTCATCCAACGAGGATTGTTACGTGACCAGTATCTGCAATTATGCCGATTTACGTTTCCATCAATACAAAAAGTGGCCTCATCGGAAAACATAACATTATTTAAAAAATTTGGATTATTTTGATCGTAACATTTTTCCATCATTGTGTCGGCAAACTCTTCACGTCTATCGAAATCATCATCTGACAACTCTTGAACCAATCTTACTTTGTAAGGATGGAATTTATTGGCATGTAAAATTTTCATTATGGATGTTTGAGAAATATCAACTTCCCTGGATATTTGTCTAGTACTCAAGTGTGGATCTTCTTCTAACATAACACAAACATCTAAAGATTTGTCTTCAGTTGTTGCAGTTTTTATATGCCCTGATTTCGGTAAATCTTTTATGGCTCCAGTTTGGTTAAACTTTTTTAACAACTTACTCACAGTAGATCTTGTTATGGGATTTCTATTAGGATATAAATTATTAAAGATATTACACGTTTTCTGTTGACTTCTACGCACATCACCATATCTTAATATCATTAAAATCTCAATTCGTTCTTTCTCAGATAAACGGTCCATTGTAACTTTCAATAAACACCAACAATAATAGTTTATTAAAACGTCAAAATTGTTTTTGTCGCAGACATAGCCGCCCTGATGTAATATTTTAACTTCGGCGGAGATATTGCAAATGTAGCTGTAACTCCGAAATTATGGCAATTAGGTATAGGAAACATTACATGAAAAATATTCTAAATTTCTTAGAGATTTCAAAAACAAAAAAATATATAGGGTGATCCATTTGAAATAACAAATTTCAGTATATTTTCGGAAAAACGAAAGATCTGACAACAATGTAAATGCCACAATAATATCGGCCATATTACAAAACCCTTATAAACCAAAATTCATAAAAATCGGGCAAGCCGTTTCCGAGATAATTGAGGCGTTCCATACATAAAACTCACTCTGTATATGAAGTCTTTGTTATTCTATCCACACAACATACACATTTTGATGGTACTGAGCCTCATAGTATTAAGGTGTTTATTGAGATCATTGCCTTGAATAATCTTGTGATGATCTTGATCCTGTTTATATTTCTGTTTAGTTTTTCCTCTTTCAATTCATTCGTTGTGTTTTTCCTCTTTCAATTCATTCGTTGTGTTTTTCAAATTAATGGAATTTTTATATTACAACTGAATCATACTATGCTTTCATCATATATAACTATTTTTACAAAGTATGCACGAGGATGGCCATTATCTTTTCAAATCTTTAAAATCCAAAGAGCTTTCTCTCAAATCTTTATAATCCACAATAATAGTTCCAAATTACAAATTCTAAATCTTAAGAGCAATTCATACGTTGAGCAAAATGTCATACATAATTTTAGTGCGTTATGAAAGTTATGTTTAGAAGGTTTATTACTTAAAATTTTAGCATAACTTTTTTTTATCGTGTAAACCAAGAGTGGTTCTAAATAGTGGGAAATCTACCAGAAGTTTTGTCTTCAAATACAATATTTACTTTTACAAAGTGAGATAAAGACAAGAAATTTCTTGAATACTATTTGTATGTTTTTCAATGTATTGTTTATATACTGAAATACTATCAAAACTGAAATTGGGCTAGTAACTTGTATAATATATTCCTTTAAATATTAACTGTATAATTTTCAATAACGTATGTTTATAAATACTTTTAATATGCCAATTGCAGTAAAACATTGCAATCCAGCTGAATTACCATGGTCAGTCGGCTCTACTTCGTGAAAGAGAATACTTCCCGCAATCGATGCACAGTGTAAGCAATTAATGTCGCTTCACTTGTGCCAGTGAATGTACACATTATACTCTTTCTCGTTTTTATCTGATTGATCTGGGAGAAGTCTGACATGACCCATTTGTACGGATTGCTCTTAAAAACTCAACAATAATAAATATCGTTTTTGTGCGGGTGAGTTAAATGTTGTTCAATTTATTAATTTATATTACTTGTCGTTTCAACTAGAATACGTGTGAAAATTTGGACTGTAATTTTTTTTATTTTGGAACAGCGCCGTATCACATCCAGCGCAACCAGATCCAATAAAAACATTGAACTTGCATCGCGTCGTGTGTAAAAAATCAGAATCATGCATGTTTTTTGTTAAAGGCATCGAAGAGCCACTATCCAAACCATGTACTGTTTACTGTGTATATTAGTCGAGGTGTCAACATTTTAAAAAATATATTTTTTAAACATTTATATTATTTAAAATCTTAAATTTTTTCACTAATACTACATCTGTGAAAAAAAATATCAAGAAAGTCATCCAATATGTATTATAAATAAATCAAAAGAACATCGGTACATTTTGTAAAACCATTTTTAGCACCATGAGCAATGCGTGTTTACGTACATGCATAATCTACAGGAAACGCTTATTACCACCATCGATACCCACTTGTCCAATAACAATATTATGCATGAAGTGAACTTCATATTGGGTAACATCGCTACCAAAGATAGTTTACAAGAAGTTTTACACCATTCTATAGTTCCTTTCCTCTGCAAATTATTGCATGGGGACTTGCCCGAGCCATTACTAGGCCGAAAAGATGCTGCGGAAAAGGCCTTGGAGTTTTTGAGCACTATTGCTGTTCATACGTTACCACCTATTAGTGAGGCCTTGATAGTTCAAGGATTTTCTGGAGCTGCACACCTCATGCTGGATGATGAACATAATGGAGATCGTAATATGAATGAGGTATGTACACTAAATTAATCGAAAACCATTTCTAGTTAGAGTAGCCAACCTGAATTTTGTATTTTATTTATAGGCAGCTGCTAACTTTATTACAACTCTGCTACTGAAAATGGGATCTCAGATAAATTACCTAAGAAATTCTAAAGAAGTACCTTTATCTGAATATATTCCAAAAATAATTTTTGGATGCATTGGAAAGGTTATTCCTATATCAGGCTTGCAACTCGCAAAATTGTGCGTTATCAGTATTAACACTTTGCCTACAGTACTTGAGCCAAATTTCGAGTCCATTTTAAAGTCAGTTTTGAGTGCCATTCAAACTAATAAGCCTTTTGATAAGCTGCGTGGATTGTGGATGATTTTTATATACATTTTAATGTGCCGTCCTGGGAACACCGCCAACTTTTTATCTAGCGTTCCTGGACCTGATGGGGGAAGTGCTTTGAGTTATCTTATAAATATTTGGCAGCCAGAATTTGTTAGTGTCATGACTAAATTCGAGCGAACTGTGCTGTAAGTTGTTCAAATATATCATATTCCAAATTTGACACGCTACCATTGGTATCTTGATAATCCTAAGAGTTAAAATTAGATTTAACCCAAAAAGCCTTTGCAATATTAATAAAACAGTTGCGAATATTTTTTACAATTTATTTTAGCTCGTATTTGAGAAATTTAGAAAAATATTCACCAATATTTATTGAGAGATTTATAATGTCTCTAGTAATGACTCCCAGTAGTTTATTAGTTTCAGTTATCTACATCCTCTTTATTTTTCTTATGATACCTATATTAGATTTCCGAGTAATATGTAACATGTTCTAGTGGTGCAAATTACATATTGACTTAATCATAAATAAGCAAAAAATATGTTGTGAACATTTTTTGCACATATTTTTTTTATGAAAGAAGTAATGATGGGGTCATTTAAGTAGAAAATGAATCAATTTCCTTGCTTTTTAAAATAAATGAAAAAGTCACGAAAAACTTAATACCTTGTACCTTGCATCTTATTGTCTCGTTTATTATGTGAGAAGTAATTAACACAAATTAGTGCGCTAGATACACATAGTTCAACCTTTTTCTCTGTTAATTCCCAACACTAGGCATAACATTAATCGATAAAAATAGATGCAATGGGAGGGTTGAAAAAATGGACTGTTACATATATCTTGAATTAAGTTACATTAACAAGTAATTTTTAGATGCATGGCACTTGTGCAAGTGATTACTGCAGTGCTGGATGGAAATGCAGACAAATTGAAAGAAATTGATGTCCAACTATTCACGAAAGAAAGAGGTCTCAGTACAATAGTTGGAGTTGAATATTTGTATCTGTTGCTAATTTTCTTAGTACTAATGGAACAGGGTCTGGTAAGTAGTTATTACTTTCTATCCATTATGCAGAGTTTTTTAAAATACACTTGTAAATAAGAAAGTGACTATACTATGAGTCAATGAGTATCAAACATGGTTATCAAATAGTGAAGTTGAAATTGAAATTTTCCATATTTGAATAAATTACGTCATTAGGGGGCCAATCCAATTGTGTTAACAGATCTCGGATATTTTTGAAAACCAAATTTTTGATTTTATATTTTATGACATGAGCTAGAACAAAAAATGTGTATTTTTTAAACATTTTTAATTCCGCGTTGAGTGATAATGTCATTTGTAACAGTTTAATTAAATTTCCAATACAGTTCAGCCCTCATCAAGATATTTTGAAAATATTTTTTAGTAAGTGTGTGTTTTCTTTTATAATTAAAAGAAAAACAAAAAATTATAAAAACTGTTCAAATAATTATTTTATTATTTTCTAAACATTAGTTAGTATATTATTATATCGAGCTAAAATTTCGGGCGCCTGGGCTCCATATAGATCTGCATTAACAGACTATAATAAAGAAATAAGAAGGGCAAAAAGGGAATCTTGGAGGAAGTTCTGCGAGAGTATATCTGATTTACCTAGCAGTACGAGAATCCACAAGATCCTTTCTAGAGATCCGGCAAGGGAATTTGGGTCGATAAAACGACCTGATGGAACCTTCACGAACTCTGGAAGGGAAACCTTGGAGCTTTTGTTACAAAACCACTTCCCAGGTAGTTCGATTTTGGATAACCAGCAACTACCACTACCAGAAGGCCGATTTAAACGACCTAACCAAAATGACTGGATGGTGGCCAGGAAGGTTATCACAAGACCAGCTATTGAGTGGGCTATCAAATCTTTTCAGCCATTCAAATCACCCGGTGAGGATGGTGTGTTTCCGGCTCTGCTCCAAAACGGACTGGAAATCATCATACCGTTTCTTATTAGACTATTCAGAGCTAGTCTGGCATGGAGCTATATACCATCCAGTTGGTCCGCAGTGAGGGTGGTATACATACCTAAAATAGGTCGAATAGACCTATGCCCCAAATCGCTCAGACCCATTAGCCTGACATCATTTCTGTTGAAAAGTCTGGAAAAGGTACTGGACGGACACATTAGGACGAGTGTGTTAAGCATTCATCCTCTTAATACCCACCAGTATGCCTATCAAACCGGCAAGTCAACAGAACTAGCCCTCAACAACTTAGTCGCTAAAATCACCCAATCTCTGCAGAGTAGGCAAATTGCAGTGGCGGCCTTTCTTGACATTGAGGGAGCGTTTAACAATGCACTGCCTGACTCCCTATATACAGCTGTCACTGCTAGGGGAGTCGACCCAACCATAAGTGGCTGGATTCGGGCTATGTTAGAAAATAGAACTATAACGACGTCCCTTCAGGAAGAAACGGTCAGATTTAGGGCCGCAAGAGGGTGTCCACAAGGGGGGGTTCTTTCCCCCCTACTTTGGTCACTGCTTGTGGATGACCTGCTGGCCATACTTTCTGTGTGGGAGGTTGAGGTTCAAGCATATGCGGACGATCTAGTCATTTTAATCAGAGGAAACTCTGAAGAGGGAATTTCCCTCACCCTCCAAGAGGTACTAGAGACAGTACTGAGTTGGTGTAAGAGGGAGCAGATGTCTGTAAACCCTCACAAAACGGTAATTGTACCGTTTACCAAGAAAAGGAAGCTGGACAACTTAAGACCTCCCTCCTTACTTGGTGAAATAATTCCATTTGCGGAGGAAGCGAAGTATCTGGGTGTAGTACTGGATAAGTCGCTTAATTGGAACTCCCATCTGGAAAAAATGATCCACAAGGCACGACTGTCCTTATGGACTTGTCGAAGAATTTGTGGGAAATCTTGGGGCACTGGACCCAAACAAATATATTGGCTGTATGTGACGGTCATACGACCCATGATCGCATACGGCTCCATAGTTTGGTGGTCCAAAGGACTACAACAAAGGACCAAACTCAAACTCTCTGGTTTACAGAGACAAGCCTGCCTGGCCATAACTGGAGCAATTAGCTCCACACCGTCAGCAGCTCTGGAAATCCTACTGGACCTACCTCCTCTTCATATATATTTGGAGAGAGAGGCCAGATGGGCAACATACAGACTAAAGCAGGCAGCTTTTAACATGCCGCAGTCTGACACCATGGAGCGCAATAGGCTGCTGGATGACATGGAAAGTCACAGTATCCTGGAGATGATTTCAGATGTCATGCCTGCAAAGACCAACCTTGAACTGCCCTTTCACATTCTCTTCCCAGGAAGAGATGAGTGGGATCGGAATAAGGCTGACCTATTAAGGGCAGATAGTTGTTGGTTTACAGACGGATCCAAAACACCCATGGGAGTTGGAGCCGGAGTATATAGTTGCAACCCAACGGTGAAAATATCTTCATCCCTTGGCAGTTATGCAACTATATTTCAGGCAGAAATTTATGCCATCGAATTGTGTGTACAGAGGCTGGAACAAAGGCAACTTACACGCAAATCGATAAAAATCTTCTCAGACAGCCAAGCAGCTCTTAAAGCTCTTGGTTCCTACCGTTGCAACTCAAAAACGGTATGGAGCTGCCAGCAGGCACTTGCTCAATTGAGCAGAAAAAATAGAATAACTCTGGTCTGGGTCCCAGGCCATTCTGGCCATGAGGGGAATGAGGCAGCCGACTCTCTAGCTAGGGAGGGTGCTGCTTCTGAATTTGTCGGACCAGAACCGGTGCTTGGCATATCCTCGAGTACTGCCAAAGCAACGCTCTTGACCCGGGCTGAGGAGCAAATCCTCCAGTACTGGCAGGAACTACCACGATTAGTTCATTCGAAGGCGTTTATAATAAACCCTTCAAAAACAAGAACTAAAAAACTTCTAGAGTTAAGCAGGTTTCACCTACGAACTCTAATTGGCCTATATACGGGCCACTGCCGTTTAAAATATCATATGTGCAAATTCGGCCTAGCAGAAGATGCTGAGTGCCGCCTATGCTTAGAAGATGATGAAACGGCAGAACACATATTGTGCACCTGCCCCGCTGGAGAAAGGATCAGATACTCATTATTTGGCAAAGGACAACTTCTGCCAGAGGATCTGAACAAATTCTCACCCAATAAGGTGATCAGCTACATTAAGAAGCTGGACCTGTTGGGTGAAATATAAGTAGGTGTGAGCCACAATAGACCACATGGTCGCGGTGGAGGGTCTGGTTTTCGGCCCACTCACTTTTGAACCTAACCTAACCTAGTATATTATGGTACTAGGAGTAGAAGACGAACATTATTTGTTGAGCCCAGAAATTCTGAGAAATCATGGCTACATGATATGATAGAGTTCAAAGCTCTAGTTAACATGTCCAGAGTAATATTTTCAAGAAAAGCTTTAAAAACGAGTTTTCATATGTTCTCTTTAGATTAAAAAATGTGTTTGGCTAACACGTTATGAAACACGTAAAACTGGTAATCTTCTCGAGAACATTAAGAAGATTGGGAATATTCTTGAGATTATTGAGAAAAATCAGAATATATACAAGAATATTGAGAATAGAAGAGAAAAATTAGAAACATTGACAAAATACGTTAAATAGCCTAATTCGGCTATGCTGAAAATAAATTCTCGGGAATTTCTAGTTTATGCTCGTATATGCTTGTATTTTCTCGTTTATTCTGGTTTGTGCTCAATTTGCGTTCTCCAAAAATAAATGCTCGAGCATTTTCCATGACTAAATCGGACCTATGTTTATATAAACTTTTCATCTTAGAATCACTCAAACAATGACCCCGCGGAGTTTGATGACATACTTAAATAACACCTGTTTATATACACATAAACTAGAAAATCTTTAGCCCAAATCTAAAGAAAGAGGGAACCGATGTAAACAAGCACAGCGACGGTGGTGGGCAAAGTACGGTCGACCCAGGCCACGCCTTTGTCTTCTGTTCCCTCCGGCGGGCGCGGTGGCCAGCCGGCAGCTAGTACAACCACAGCTTGATCTACATTCGCTATCGCTCTCGCACTGAGAAGAGAAGTCAGAGTTTGACGTATAATATTTGTAGTTATCGTAAATGCGCGATAACAGTGCCGTATTAAAAACTCTTGAAACATTTTATAAATAACTTTTGAAATAGACATGAATAAAACGTTGATGCCTAATTTAGAAATAAGTACTAATGGGATTCAGGTCTACCTATTTGGCAAAATTTTAAAAAAGAAATTTGCGATAGTAATTATGTACATATGTTTATTACACATTAATTATTTACAAAAATAAAAATAGACAATACTTCAATACAGTGATGCCTAATTTAGAAATAAGTATAATAATGGGATTCAGATCTACCTATTTGGGAAAGTTTTAAAAAAGAAATTTGAGATAGTAATTATGTATATATGTTTACTACACATTCATTATTTACAAAAATAAAAATAGACAATACTTTACAATGAGGTTCATATAATAAATAATAATAAAAAATCTTTATTGTGTTCTTAACGAAAAAAGAAAGAAAGAAACACAAATGGTAAGAATTCGGCATTGCCGTTCTTCCATTCCACCTATATAAATTTTCAAAATTGAAGATTGGCTTGGCTTTTATGAAGTGTGCTCAATTTGTCCAAAAGGTCTTCCCTATTGGCTTTCATTAGCCATATCCTTGCCCTAAAAAAAATTAATATTTTTTTAAAAATTAGTTAAAATTATTTTTAAACACACCGCAAAACATAAGCAAAAAAAATTATACTCGACTACATGCGCAGTACTGTTCTATAATTTTGTTTTTCCTAAAACTAAAATATAACAGCTGGCCAACTTTTAAACGAAATTCACTAAATCTTAAATTGAGTGATTGTATAAGCCATATTATTGGCTGTCTATGAATGAATTTCCTAAATTAAGTTAACATACTAAATTACATTTATGTATAACACATTTTTATCTACTTACCGATGGGGTTGCTTAGGAAAGGTAAAAAAGCTCTTATTACAATTATAGCTTTTATTATTGCAGTTTTTAGTTGCACATACGATTCCTGTTTTTCTATTACTCATTATCACTAATGAAAAAAGGAACACTATAGAAAACAAAACAATAAAAAAGCACAATAAATAAACACAAAACATTACACTCAAAATAAATTCGCAAGAATAACTACGTCGCTGGCTTAATCGATAATCAACACAAAGTGATTTCCCTATTTCGGTTCGAAACTCTCGCCACTGTGCTGTTCTCTTCTCAAAGGCGGGCCTAAGAAGTGGCGCGCGTGGATTGGCGCAAACCGTCCCTGCCAAGAGAGCGAGCTTACCCTTCTACTTAGCTGGGCGGTGACTCTACGTCTACCACAACATGCATGCCTTTCACCCATTCACTGAGGACTCTCTGTTTATCACATTGTTACCTTCATCGCTTCGTCCCTCTTTAGATTTCGGTTAAATATTTTTTAGTTAATCTGTATATTATTAATGGTATATTAAATGATTTCTTAATACCAATGGCTACCTTATATTTTTTATATTTCTTTCATTTATTTATTTCTTTTTTATAGAATGAAGAAATTCATGAATCCTGTTTCGATCTTGTGATAGAAGAGATTGACGATGAAGACTCTAAAAACGAAGATGAAGAAATACTGCTCAACTTTTCCCCACTGAATATTAACATAATTGATGTCGTGTCCAGATTCCTTAAACACGATAATATATATTATTCGAATGTTTGTAGGAACTATCTCTACGACGAGGAATTAATGAGACTTTCTAAAATGGGATGTATTGTGCCTCAAGTTTCTATGGAGTAGCTTGATTGTATTGAGTCTCATCTAAAGGTTAACGAGGCTGTGTCTTTTTAAGTTTATGTTTTGTTTAGCCAGAATTGGTTATTTAGTTTATTTTATTTTTCTTTTAATATATTGTTAGACAATATGTGTGGGTTTATGAACCCAAGTTTTGCATGTAATTTTTTTTTATATTGATGCATTTTGTATTAGAATTGTATTTTTACAAAGAACTGATCTCATAGGACTAAATACTGTTGAACTAGGTTCAAAATAGTTTTTACAAAGTTATGTTACCACTATTCTTTTAAAATAAATATATTTCATATTAAATGTGCTTCATTTCACTACTCTTTTTACTATTCGTGGTCTTTCAAATGAAAATAAGATTGATTACATATATATTAGGTAAGTCATCAATATGCAGTTTAAACATTTCTTCACCAATCTACATCTTGACTGGTTAATCAAAGTTTAATATTCATTAACGTATGTCAAGTAAAACAAAAAATAATAGAATAGGATTTTTATTTGTTACTGAAGTTATAAACAGGTAAGTAATAAAACTTTTTAGATTTGTCAAGTCAATAATGAAGTAATAAATATCGAATAGAAAAATATAAAATATCGAAACATCTCAAAATCGTAATTTGACTTTATACAAAATAATACATGTTAAAATACATACACTTTATGATACTCAGCCAAAATAGTACTTTGTGTATCTAGGCGGGAAAGTGAACGTTTTCCGGGCTGACAGAAGATATGGACAGGCGAGGCGAAGTCAAGCCTGGCCACTTTGGAAGCCCGGAGAACCACTTTCCCGCCATGGTGCACACATTTTTTATCCTACACAAGAAAAAATCATAAACTTCCAAACTTTTTTATATAACAAAAAAAATTATTCTTTGAAATATTGATATTAAATACAGGATTATGAATAGTGCAATTAGCAAAAGCAATACCTTGTTTAGATAAACCCAATAACTGAGTTTTTTCTGAAGCTGTTGTTGAAAATAAATTATGATATTCATGATGATTTGTAACTTCTCGAGGTTCTCTGACAAGTGAAGTTTCCTTTCCATACAGTTTCTTCCATGCTTTCTTTAATCACTTTCTGAAGCTTGAAATGTCCCCGGTATACATGTCTCGTTCATCGTTTATTAATTAATGGTAACAATAATGATGTATTCACTTAAAATTTCTTTATATGAAATTAAATGACGCTACGATGACAGATAATGGAGGCGCCACCTATTGATAGAAAAGTTAAAAAAATTCCGCAGCTAGCCTTGCAAATGCCCACTTTCGCGCCGCTAAAGGCTCACTTAAATAGAATTTTCACCTAGTGTAGGATAAAAATTCTTTTATTAACCTTTGTTTACCAAATATTCTAATAAACATCTTTTAAATGCTTCTATATTTCCAATATTATCGAACAGCCGCAGGAATTTATTATAAATAATGTCTTGAATAAGTAGACGAGGTTTTTCCCACACTTGGGGGGGGGGATAATGCTTGATAAAAGCATATAATTTGCTCTTGCATGGTGCCCAAAGGAACTGGTGGTCTTAAATATCAAATTTACGTCAATGTGTGATCTAAAACCACGTTTAAAAATCTGCCATCTACTTCAGCAATAGATTTATGATTTGTTCTTGTTCTTAAACTTTTTCAGAAACGAAAAGTTTTATTCGTGTTCAATAGTAATCTATTATTTGCAGACCAATTAGCAAACTCAGTGTTTCGACTTTGATGTTTTCCATCTAAGTTGGAATAGTGTAATACTTTTTTCTGTTATTTTGTAAGTTTGCTTTATATGATTTGCATCTGAAACTAATGCGCGTGAGAATATTTAGTAGCTAGTATTAGCTATCTACGGTGAAAAAGTGTCCTTAATTATTACTTATCTAAAATCCTTCTTATCTTTGTTTCAAAATGGGGGGAATTACGACTTACTTTATAATTGATCTTTTACTGGGAAAATTCCCCGAAAAACCGGACTATTATGTTCTTGCTTTTACAATATTTATACATATCAATAATCTATTTTTGAGATCCTTCTAGATCCTCATAATTTACATCATCTACTTGATTGTTACTATTGCGTTACACATGCTTGCTTCTACTAAACACTGTTCCTCAGGGGGTTTCAAAGTCTGGCTTGGATCAACCGATATTCGTAGAACGTTACCATAAAATCGTTACACCAAGAGAATATTATAGAGAATTTTTGACTAAACATATATTATGATTCTCCGAACTCAACCTATTTAAGTCTCCAGCGGGGCATTACTTTATTGCATATGCAATGCTTTATTTTAGAAATGTGACAAGTACATGGTGACACAAATACACTTGAACTAAATTAAGTTATTATATGTTGAACCATGGTGCCTGCATTAGTTAATGTCAAATTTAAGTTTTCAAAAATTCACATCTTATGTAATGATATAAATTATGTAAACTGTTCGATTTCGACATCAAGTTATTGATATAGATAAAATGGAGAGGATATAGTGTCTGCTGCGACGAAATCCGAGAGCGACTGACTGGGGGAGGTATAGGATTAACTTAGGAGGCCACAACGGCAATCAAAGTGACCAAATTGCGTCTCCAAAACAGTTAGAACAAGAAGTGAATACACTGAGTAACCAAATAGTATCGGCCTATGAGGAATCATGTCCGCTCAAGGCAGTAGGGGAGCGCAGAACTCGTTGGTGGAATAGGTCCCTCGACGATCTTCGCCAGGCAACCAGGCGCTCTAAACCGAGCTGTCAAGGGAAGGACGGAGACCTCATGGGACGAATATAAGGCAGCAAGGAAGAATTTTAAGAAGGAATTAAGACGCAGCAAGAGGTCTAGCTGGAGGGCATACTGCAGTGAACTGGAGTCCCTGCCTGAATCAGCTAGGCTGATGAAAATACTTAGCTGCGAAACAAGGGAGAAAATAGGGCCATTGAAGAGACAAGATGGGACTTGGACTACCAGCAGTAAAGAGTCGCTGGAACTCCTGCTGGAAACACACTTCCCAGGAGAGAGTGAAGCCACAATTGCACCCATGGTGAAGCCAATACCCCAGGGGGATTGGCGTTTTGCCGAGGGAGTGATCGAGGATGGCACCATAACCTGGGCAGTGAACGAGTTCAACCCATGCAAGGCAGCAGGGCCGGATGGGATCTTCCCGGCGCTATTGCAGAAGGGCTTGGATATCCTCCTACCATACATAAGGAGGGTCTTTCGAGCCAGTCTAGCGCTGGGATATGTTCCCCAAGCCTGGAGAGCAGCTAAAGTGGTCTTCATTCCCAAGGCGGGAAAAGGGGACTACACGACTGCAAAATCATTTAAATCATTTAGAGCAATCAGTCTTACATCATTCTTGTTTAAGACTTTAGAGAAAATTTTAGACAGGTTTTTGATGGAGGGGGTGTTAACTAGACACCCTATCCATGAGAATCAGCACGCATAGATGCGAGGGAGGTCCACAGAGACAGCTCTGCATAATCTTGTGCATAAAGTGGAAAGGGCACTTCATTTCAAAGAGGTTGCCCTTACAGTGTTCTTCGATATAGAAGGAGCCTTCGATAAGGCAAGGAGTAGAACTATCTGTGATACCCTTCAGGCCAGAGGAACGCCAGTAACAATGGTCAGATGGGTAACATCAGCGCTGGAAGAGAGGAGGGTTAGCGCAGTCTTAGGGGACTGCCATCTGGACATGGGGGTGAGAGGAGCGGGCTGCCCGCAAGGCAGCTGCCTATCGCCCCACCTATGGTGTCTTGTGATGGATGGTCTCTTGAGGCACCTCTCCTCCCAAGGCTTCTATATGCAAGCTTACGCAGACGACGGACTAGTCCTAGTGGCTGGTCGCTTTTTAAACGTGGTCTGTGATAGAATGCAGGTAGCCTGTAAGATAATTGAAAGGTGGTGTAGTGAGATGGGTCTGTCAGTCAACCCTAGGAAGACTGAGATGATCCTTTTCACAAAAAGAAGAAAACTAGAGGAATTCAGGGCACCCACTATGTATCAAGAACCTCTGACACTCATGGGAGAGGTGAAATACCTAGGGGTGACCCTAGATAGTAAGTTGACCTGGGGGCCACATGTTGACAAAATTATTCAAAAGTCAACAGCCACCTTCTGGCAACTAAGACGAACAGTAGGCAGTACTGTGCGTTTCACGAAGTTGTATCCCGGATTGGAATGTTCGGATTGTCAGGATTGGCTGGCAAATCCTGTGCGAGACTGGCACGTGCGCTTAAATCACACCACCTCAATTTGTAGCGGTCCGTAACCGAGATGTGCCAATGCATTGAATTTAACTAATAACATGACGACGCTCCATACGTTGGAGATATATACTAACATTCCAATCCGGGATACAACTTCGTGAAACGCACAGTAATTGGGGTCTCAGTCCTAGGATGCTGTACTGGCTATACGCTACGGTAATTAGACCGAGGATCCAATACGGTGCCCTGGTCTGGTGGCCAAGCGTCGGCCGGGTAATGGTGTCCAAGAAACTGACAAAGGTCCAAAGACTTGCCTGCATAGGAATTACAGGTGCTATGAGGACGACACCTACAGCTGCCCCGGAAGTCCTGCTAGGGCTGCCAAGCCTATCCACATGGATAATGAGGGAGGCAATGGCGGCCTACTTAAGAATGCGGGACTCAGAAAGCTGGCAGGCGGGAGGAAGAAATACCGGTCACGCGGCAGTTGCACAGATGGCGGAGAGGGAAATACCCATATCTGCCGTCAGAGTAACTGAAGCAAAAGACCGTCTCAGATTAAAGAGGAAATATGCCGTTATATTTGCAGAGAGGGAGGAATGGAAGCAGGATCAGTTTTAATTCCCCCCAGATTCTCTGGTTTGCTACACAGATGGTTCTCGTGTGGCGGACAGGTTCTCGGGGGCAGGAATTTATGTGGAGGACAGGGGCGCGCAGCAAAGTTTTGCACTGAGATCGTATGCCACAGTCTTCCAGGCTGAAGTCTTTGCTATCCTAATGGCAGCAAACAAGGAGGAAGTAAGGAACTGTCCGGAGCAAAATATTTACTTCTGGTCCGACAGTCAGGCAGCCTTAAAGGCTTTAGCATCTCCAAGGACAAGATCCGCCCTTGTCCAAGAGTGCGGAGATACCCTGGAGGAGCTGGCCAGAGGAAAAGAGGTCAAATTGGAATGGGTACCAGGTCATAGTGGAATCTTGGGGAACGAAAGGGCCGATGAACTGGCTCGACTCAGATCTCAGGGGCCCGGCCAGGGACCAGAACCGATTTTAGGCATTACACGGAGGCAGGTCAACATAGCTCTTTAACGATTGGGCTCATGAGACACTAAGTAAACAGTGGAGGAGTGGGCGCTGTAGACAGGCTCGCAACTTTATAGTGGAGCCAAGCAAGACCAAGACGGCCTGGCTGTTAAGTCGTAACCGGAAGGCTCTAAACCAGTTGGTGGGAGTTTTAAAGGGTCATTGCAGGCTTAGGAAACATCTATCATTGATGGGTGTTGAGGGAGACCCTATCTGCCCAAAGTGTGGGGAGGGCGATGAAACGCCTTCCCACTTCTTGGCAGAGTGCGGGGAGTTGCAAGGGGAAGAGGTTAGTTCCCTTGAATGGACCGACATTCTGACCTACATTAGAAGGTCGGGTAGGTTCGATGAGGGAAGAGGTGATGAATCTAGGTAGGGACGACAGGGGTAGGTAAAAAGGGCCCGCTTGCGGCCTACTTGCTAGGTCTTGGCCGCCCCACTGCTACTACTACTACTACTACTAGTGTCTGCTAATCTACTTAAAATTTGCGCATTCAGTCGAATGTGAAGTTACATTAGTTACATCAAGTTATGTAGAGAAAGTTATATTTTAAATAATTCAATTACATATAACAAATTTTCCATTAAATTTATATTTTCTGTAGATAAATTTATATTTGGGTATATAGTGATAGTGATAACACAAAAATTTTAGGTAGTTAGTGATCAATGAGTTTTTTAGTATTTACCAAATGGTTTCAATTGGGGGTAACAGAGTTATGAAATTTAAATTATAAAGTATCAGTGTGAGATATGCAACAAGGATCTATAAAGGCAAAGTCAATCCACACGACTATTTACCAATTTACAGAGCATATATTATAAATACAAAAGGATACATTAGTCTTGATGGTTCGATTTTCGATAACAAACAACTACCACTACCAGAAGGCCGATCTAAACGACCTAACAAAAACGACTGGTTGATGGCTAGGAAGGTTATCACAAGACCAGCCATTGAGTGTGCTATTAAATCTTTTCAGCCATTCAAATCACCTAGTGAGGATGGTGTGCATCCAGCTCTGTTCCAAAATGGACTGGAAATTATCATACCCTTTCTCATCAGACTGTTCAGAGCTAGTCTGACATGAAGTTATATATCAACCAGTTGGTCACCAGTTAGGGTGGTATATAAATAGGTCGAATAGACCTATGCCTTAAATCGCTTAGACCTATTAGCCTGACATCATTTCATCAGTTCTGCCGTTTCATCTTCAAAGCACAAGCGGAACTCAGCATCTTCTGCTAGGCCGAGTTTGTTCAGATGATATTTTAAACGGCAGGGACAAGTATATAGACCAATTAAAGTTCGTAAGTGCAACCTGCTACAAAATGAAACGTGCGGGCATCACTGGTAAGAAAATGAATTTCTTATGTCACATTTAGGAAATGATAATCCGGTGGTTTATTTTAAAAACCAAGGAGAATTTGATCCTAAACCTCCTTTGAAAAGAAGATGTTTACTTAGTTTTGATGACAAAGTTTCAAGTACAAATGATTCAATATTTTGGGAGACAAAAAATTTGCATAGATGGTACCAACTCGTATGATTTTGAACTTCGTACTTTATTAACGGTCGATAAATTTGGAGGAGGTTGTCCAGTTGCATATTTTAGTAATAGAAAGGACTATACAGTAATGGAGGTATTTTTTAATGCAGTAAAAAATAAAGTTGGAATTATCTCTTTTACAGTATTTATGTCAGATAACGCTCCTGCATATTATAATGCATGGCGCTCAATAATGGGCGCAGCAGAACATCAATTTTTATGCACTTGGCATATCGATAAAAATTGGAGACAAGCGTTACAAAAATCAATGGAAATGAGGACAAGAAAATTCTTGTGTATATAAAACACTACATGTGTTATTACAAGAACCATCACTTAAAGAATTTCATGTTTTACTTGACTCTTTCATTAAGCAATTATGAGAGGGTACGAACACAGCAGAGTTTGGAAAATATTTTGAAACTTGCTATGCTGGTAGACCTAAAGTTGGGGCTTTATGCTATAGAATAGGTTTAGGAATTAATACAAATATATATTTAGAAAACTTTCATAGAACATTGAAACATTTATATTTTGAGGGTGAGAAAGTTAAGCGTTTAGATAAATCGATTACTATGTTACTTACATTTACACGTGATAAAGTATTTGAACGATTAATCAAATTATGTAAGAACACACCAATATCGAGAATTAGATAAATACGCAAGAGCCATATTATAGCAGTCTCTCAAGAAAAATCCAGCTTCATCAGTAAGTTAAGCGATTATGAATGGCAAGTACAGTCTACTGCAAATAGTAAGAAATATAATGTAATTAAGTTACAACACACGAGTGGTTCCAACCAATGCCACTATAAACGTGATTCCTGTCTTGGGTGTTTGCATATGTATACATGCACATGTCCGGACTTTGGAAATATGTACAAATATGGAACATATTCATTTATGTATATCGGCCACTAATGATAAGAAAATAATAGCAGAGAAAGACAATGCTTTAGATATTGCCGTAACTAGAAGTATGCTAGATGGGGAGATGAATAATTTATTTGATTCTGCCAAAAATCAAATTATTCTAAAACAGCAGTCTTCAGTTCGCGATGAAATAAAAGAAAAGGCAAAACAGATTCTTGGACTTTGTTCTAAAGATAACGGCAATTTTGACAATGAAACATGCAGATCGGTTATCAAACATTCGGTCAGGGCTAGAGAACTACTGACTTCTGTACCATTTTCCTCAGTTACTAATGAGCCCAGTAATAAAAAATGAACACACAAAAAAGGTACTTTTCTACAAAAAAGAAAATTTCAAAGGTAGAGACCTTAACCCGTTCAAAGCCATCTATTATAGAAAAAAAATCCATTGTAGATTGTTTGAAGGAGCAAGAATGTGTATATATCCACACCTCAAATGACCATACATATGGTTATTGTGATAAAAAATAAAATAAATAATATAACATTTTTTTAGTTATTTATTTATTTACATGCTTCTGTAACTACTTATTCTAGAATTTGGAAAATAAATATATTTTTACAAATATTCATCATAGTAATTTTTGAATGTAGAAAATAACAGAATCATAGTCTTATTGATTATATATCTATCTTGATTATACAGGGTTATTCAGAACTTATCTCTTATTTTTTACCACATTCCTAAGAATGTGGTAAAAAAAAGTAAACACGTTTTTGTACCTGGAATGCCTGGTTAAGACCGAGCGAATAGAGTTGGAGTGGGGATAATATCTCTATTGTCTATTCAGTCATCAGTCTATCTGTCCTCTCTCAGTGCCGGTGTTTTATTTATCGTAGGAGTGTTAAACTGTAAAATTTTCAAAATGGCTCAGGTGTACAGTAATGCTGAGTTAATGGACATGATTCTTATTTATGGTGAAGTTGGAGTGGACGAGATGGTGGCCTGGGACGACCACAACGTATTTTAGTAGCTGAAGAACAAGTGTTGAATCTGGTTCGTGAAAATACGCGAATAAGTACGTAAGTCAGATCGCTAGGCAGGTGCCTGGGGTATCCCAATCAACGGTGTGGCGCTTACTACACGAAGCTCAGTTTTATCCGTATCATATCCAGCTTGTTCAAGCACTGTTACCACTGGATTATCAATTACGAGACGAGTTAGGTTTTGTGAGTGGTTGTTACAGCAAAATGCTGAAAATCCCCAATTTACTTAATAATTTGCGTTTACAAGATCAGCAACCAGGAGGAACATTCGGTTTAGTGCGGCAAAATTGGATAAGGCGTGCCCAAAAGTGTGTACAAGTTGAGGAATATTATTTCGAACAGCTTTTGTAACAAGGTATGTGCAAATTTTTTATAAATTTCATGTTTCTAATACCTAGTAATCAAGTAGCGCAATTCTTCAAAATTAGTGTAACAAAATTTTATTCATTTTAAAGACACGTCACTTTGGTCACATCTATCTATCTTTAAGTTTATTTTAAAGTAAAAACGCTCACCGGGTGTCGGTATACTCTCAGAACTTCCGAAGTTTTTTTCGTGCTAGCCAGTTAATAACACTGTATATAATCTTTTTTATGTAATGGGGTTTATTATATTTGAAGAATACCTACAACAAAGCTTTCTTCAAAATTTTATTGAATTCAACTAAAATCTGGTTTATAAAGTTTTATTAAGTCATTATTATTTATAGAGGCTCTTCAGGAGCAAAAAGGGCGATAAGCTACCAGAAGAATAATTGTGTATGATCAAGTACATTAAATAAGCTTCCAGTACCAAACAACTTTAAATAGTAACATTTTCCAGTGATGCTGTTTCTGATAAATAAAATAAAACGTTTTTGAAACTCATGGATTTTTCGAATTTTGAAAAGTAATAATTTTAAATGGTTTCCCTAACGTATCGACGAGGAATGATCAATAAGATGATCCGGCCGTGCTCCGACTAGGCGCCTGCTGTTGTATGACTCAACGAACGAACATCTGGTGTCTAGACGGTGATCGGTTTCAATAACTTGTCGAGACAAGTTGGTATAGTGTCATTGAACTGTGGGATGACCCAATATCTAAGGTATAAATAATCAGCATATGTTCACACACCACCACAAAGAGAAGAGAAAAGGCATCGCTCATGCATCTCTAGGCCTCGCATTAGTCGACGACGCTAAACTCATAATAAATGCTTATATCCTTAATACTTTCAATAGAGAGTGGGTGTAGGTATGGTTACCTGATAAACAATCTAAATACTCTTTCTTTTCTATCTAATATTTATATTTTACACAATTTAAGAAAATAGAGCTAGGAATAAATGCATAAATCAATAATTAGGTGAGATAGTGCTCAATTTTACAGCTCAATCCACTTAAAGTAATAACAATTTTTATATTTGTCTGTGTATTGTTCAGAAATTGTTCCATAATTCTTGTTGGAATATCAAAAATGATCCATCATCCAAGAAACTGTTCTTCTCTTAGTTGGAACGAATTTTATTTATTGCGCATGATCATTAACAGGCAGTAAACAGTTTTTCCAGGTATTGGAAAAAACTTACTATTATAATATTACAAAATTATTTGAAACTTAATTATTCTGATAGATTTGGGACAAAATAAAAATGATATATGGAAAGTGCTGTGCATTTAATTGTAAGAATAAAATATCATTATATTTTTAATGTTTATTGCTTAAACTTTATAAATTGTATAACATGTATGACAAATGGGAAAATATTGCACAAGTAATATTATATAACAAATTGAATAAAAAAATATAAAATATCATACAAAACTTGTAATAAAAATTCATCTGTTCAGTTATAAACAAATAATTACAATCATTTAGGTAAATACGGTGTCTGTTTCATATATATGTTCATATAAAAAAACTTGTACCGAGAACCTAACAAAATATAGCTAAGTTTTGATATTTAACAAGATTTTAATACATTTCGATATTAAAGATTTTTGCAATAATTTTAATTATTTTTTAAAATATAAGCAAATAATATATTGTCTAAATTTGTCATATACACCTTTTACACAAAAAACTTATCTATAATAATTGTTTTCACATGTCACATAATACTTAAATTTATCTAATGGAACTTAATTTGGCACAAAAAATTATAAGTCTTATGCGAGATTCGTTTTTGGCAATAATTCCTTTATGTTAATGTATTCCAAATCAGAATTAAAAAGATCTACTAGTTCATTAAAAGTTGGTCTCTTTTCTTTTCTATACATCCAACAGCTCTTCATGATTTCATAGATATTATCTGGGCATTCAGTGGGCTGCTTAAGACGTTTACCATCGTCAATTAGTTTTATTGCCTGAAAAAATAATTCAAAATGGTTTTCTACTATATCTTAACCCACTTCATATTAGCCGATAGCTCATGATCTGATCTTTAGATCCAGAGGTAGCGGGTTCACTATGCAGATACGACAAACTTTCATTAAATTAAAAAGCTATGATGGGAAAATACCTACTGTTTAAACAGTGTATTTCCCATAACTCGATCAAGTTTCAATGTTATGTATCAATTAATATGTCCAAAAAATTATGAATAACACTTTCACTTGATAAAAATAAATTTTGAAAACTTAAATTTTTTTAAACGATTCATACACACTATTAAATAATTGTTTTGAAAAAAACATTGATCTCATTTAGATGTTCCAAGAAATATATAGAAAACACTATATACTAGTATTTCGGCTTATTAGGCCCTTTTCAATAGAGTAATGTCTATTACTAAATGTTTTCAAGCACGTTTTTGTTATTTATTTGTTTGATTGATCCCACCATCTGGTAAAGCCCGAGTTTTTATTACCTTTTCTAAAAAGGGCGAAATTGTAAAATCTATCTGATCATTCGTTGTACAAGGATTTATAATTAAAGATTTTTTAATTTCTAATGGCACTCTAACAGATCTAAGCGCTTTCCTTTCTTTTCACGATGCAGTACCTTTACATTTTTCTGATCTATAAAATGATTGTTTTCTATACAATGCATCGAAAATCCTGAATTTTTTGCGTTATTTAATATGGATTTTTTATGTTCTTTTACTCTAGTTTCAATACTTCTACCGGTTTGACCCACATACACGGCATTACAATCCGCGCAGTTAATTTGGTATACCCCCGATTGTTTTATTGCAACTATTAAACATAATTGCATCTAGTATTTGCATTTGATGCATTTAAAAGCAAAGATAAATCATTTATATTTTAATGAAGCACTCGATCGATCCCTTTCATCACACCTTTAGATCTAAGGTTATTTTATACAGCACCTGTATTGTACAATACTGTTTAACTTAAACTCACCATCTTACGAGATTCTCTCTTTCTGGCACTCCTAACTACAAATATAAATTTGTCTAGATAAACAGCATTGGCCAGCAAAAATATGAAGGAAATTAGTTGCTTTTAATCACATAATGTTCGAATAATGCAATGTTGTCTGATCACCAGGTAAGGTATAGTAGAAAATACTTAATATTATATTCCTTACTGAGTTATTAATTTAACTTGGTGTAACGTTGAATTTGAAAACCAACTTATTTCATTTTGATCCCCCTTTTTAAAAATTATTTAGGTTTATTTTTAAATCTGTGTTTTTATCAGTAAGTTTTATATATAAAAATTATAAGGTAATGTAACAAAACATCTGTTTTAATTTAATAGGTTTTGATGTTTCTTCTCAGTTTCATTACATATACATAATCGCTGGCTCAATAGGTATTAAAATTGATAATGCTTGGTTGCCGTATGATAATGCAATACATGGCCAGTGATTATACAGGGTGTCCACCTAGTGCGCGTAAGTCCAATATCTGGGTTAATAAAAGAGATAACTTAATTTTTTTTTCTACAGGGTTGTCTAATATTCCGAGCTGCACAAAATGAAAATATATTTACATATTCAGGGTGTTCAGTTTTTCCTGGACAGGTACCAACTTCATTTTTTTAAATGGAAACCTATATTTTTTATGGCATTATCGAATTCTACGTAAAAAATTAGTGGGACTTTGTGCATAACACTGCTATTGAAATATTGATAGTTTTCGAGATATTTGACTTTTAATTTTTTTTTCTTATGTTTCGTCACTTCTAATAGTTGACATAATTATGGTTGTATGACAGCTAGAAATTATTTTTTTTCAGAAACTGTAGAGTGAAGATGGCTCTTTCGAAAAACGTATCAAAAGTTGACCTGCGATATACAGGGGGCAACAGAAATCGTGCCAAACCTGATGGTTTAAAATTTAAAAAATCTCGACTTTTTCAAATGGAACACCCTATGTTTTATGATTTCATTAGATGCCTTTCTGTAGACTCTACAATTTTATAATAGCTTTCCCTATACCTAAGTTGCGTAGTTTTTGCAAAAAACCCACTTTTATGAAAAATACCCGATTTGCGCACTCCTTTGACGGAAAAAATATTGTAAGGCTATTTATTTTTATAAAATGTATTAGTTTACACTTCTTAAAATAAAAATAACTGAAAAATTTAGATAATTTCAGTTTAATAAACAAGTCTTTATGGAAAGTTACCATTTATTTGTAAATAAAAGTAAAAAATCATAAAAGCTCTACATGTAATTAAGAATTAGCAAAACTGGCGTATGCTTTAGAAGAAGTTCATGGGAATTATCAACAGCAGAAACCACAACATTAAACTAAATATTATCGTTGTTACTCCCATGTCTCCTGGTAGTTTTCTCATAATTCCCATTTGCTGTTCTTTCAAATCTTTCTTTCACATTTTCAAAACAGTCAGCACGTGGGAATCTCTATAAATACGTGCTGCTAGCAAATAATTCCCATGAACTTTTTCTAAAGCATACGCCAGTTTTGCTAATAATAATAATAATAATAATAAACTTTATTCATCTTTAGAAATGCATACATTTATAGACAAGTCAACAAAACAGTTCAAATCCATATTTCTACCAATAAGTTGAACTAATGAAACATAAAATCACAAACATCACAAATGCTAGTACAATCAAGTGGGTACAATCTATAAAATTATATTAAAGCTAATAAAGTACACAAACGTCATCAAATACAAATTAAGACAAATACAATAGCAAACAGCAACATGGTAACCTCAATCCCAGATGTGCTCATTTTCCCTTACAAGTTCAAAAAATTCTGAAATGTTGTATAAACAGTTGTGAGTTAATATTTTTTTAAGTTTTATTTTGAACTTTGCCAATACAAGATTACGAAAATGCAATGGTACAGCATTGTACAAATTAATTTTCAAATGACTTGTTCTTTGGAGTCTGTTTTGTGGTATCAGCAAATTAATTTTATTTCGAGTATCATGATTATGTAATTCCTCATGTGTAACATATTGTTGAAGATTTTCTCGAACATGTAGTATATTGTGATACACAATGACAGAGAATAGAGTCATAATTCTTAATGACAGGAACAATGGCTTGCAAGTTTCATTCCATGGGGCATTAACTATACTTCTCACTGCCTCTTTTTGAATTAAAAACACTTTCTGTAATTGACAAAAGGATGCATTTCCCCAAGTCAAAATTCCATATATGAGATGTGAATTAAAAAGTGAAAAGTAAGTTGTCAATGTTGTAATTCTTAATTACATGTAGAGCTTTTATGATTTTTTACTTTTATTTACAAATAAATGGTAACTTTCCATAAAGACTTGTTTATTAAACTGAAATTATCTAAATTTTTCAGTTATTTTTATTTTAAGAAGTGTAAACTAATACATTTTATAAAAATAAATAGCCTTACAATATTTTTTCCGTCAAAGGAGTACGCAAATCGGGTATTTTTCATAAAAGTGGGTTTTTTGCAAAAACTACGCAACTTAGGTATAGAAAGGCATCATTCTGAGTCTACAGAAAGGTATCTAATGAAATCATAAAACACAGGGTGTTCCATTTGAAAAAGTCGAGATTTTTTAAATTTTAAACCATCAGGTTTGGCACGATTTCTGTTGCCCCCTGTATATCGCAGGTCAACTTTTGATACGTTTTTCGAAAGAGCCATCTTCACTCTACAGTTTCTGAAAAAAAATAATTTCTAGCTGTCATACAACCATAATTATGTCAACTATTAGAAGTGACGAAACATAAGAAAAAAAAATTAAAAGTCAAATATCTCGAAAACTATCAATATTTCAATAGCAGTGTTATGCACAAAGTCCCACTAATTTTTTACGTAGAATTCGATAATGCCATAAAAAATATAGGTTTCCATTTAAAAAAATGAAGTTGGTACCCGTCCAGGAAAAACTGAACACCCTGAATATGTAAATATATTTTCATTTTGTGCAGCTCGGGATATTAGACAACCCTGTAGAAAAAAAAATTAAGTTATCTCTTTTATTAACCCAGATATTGGACTTACGCGCACTAGGTGGACACCCTGTAGAGGGTTGGGCAAAAATCTCAAAATGACTCGATTATAGGCGAACTGAATGCCATATCAAATTCGTGTTTTAGTCACTATAATCAACAAAATTAAAATTATTTTTTCAAAAAAAAAAATCCGATTTTAAAGTTATAAATACCAAAATCATTTTTGAAAAGGTGAATTAATACATTATTTTATTTTCTATTAGATTAAGGATTTCCAGGAAATATACATGAGCTATTAATGACTTTTTAAATACATTACGAGATATTTTAAATTATATTATATTATAATGAGCTTTAAAATTAAATAATTGAAGGTAGGTAGGTAAGTATATATTTTTTTTAAAATTTATACCTGAGCTACACCAGTCGGATAAAATAATAGGCAGTGACGTATTACCGCGTGACGTAATAAATTGTGGTGGGGACTGTAATTCCATAGGCGTACGCAAAAATCATTGGAAAGGTGCTAATAATGACGAATTTCCTCGCTTGTCAGATGAGATCGTTTACGCGTTTCTAATCCACTACTCCCCGCGATCGCTTCCATAATAAAATCCTTTTCTTCGAACACTAAATAAACTAAGTAACACATCACCAAGTTCAAAAATTAATATATGCAGTGCAGACACAAATTACAGCTTTTCCCGCGTACTACGCTTATGTCAGGCTGCGATGAACTACTTGGATGTGTGTGAAATGCGCATGTCCGATCTTCTAGACACTCTTGACTTTTGTTGCAAAGGTTGCATATCTCGCTCTTCGTTTTTTAACCCGTTAAACAAAGACGGAGCTATATCCGACGTAAAGAATTGTGGTGGCATCGAATAGAGAAGCATGGAACCACCATGGAACAGACAATTTATAATTCTGTTCAATAGTAATGCGTAAGCGGCATCACTTTTCTATGTGCAAACGTTTGTGCCGCTATGTATTAAGTATTTACACTTCGTCCCTATTCTGTATCGAATTAGATCATGAGTCACTGCCTATTATTTTAGCCGACTGGTATAACAACCTATAATAATTTTATGGTGAGGCGAACCAGAAAAAGAGCATACCAAAACGTGATAAGTTTAGGCTTACGATTACTGTGCATATACAGCTGTTATATCTTTGTCACACAAAAAATAGTATAACATTGTGCTGTAAAAGATTCTTGAATATACTGACATTAAGTTAATAGATCTCTAAGGACTATAAGAGTTAAGACCTATATCAATGTATTTGTAGGGAAATGCACTGTCTAAGCATATAAAAATACAGAGTGTCATATTAAATTATCAAAAGGTCTCTTCCAATCAAATCTGAAGTGACAGAGTCTTTCTAGTATTTTTTAAATGCAGCTGTTTACTCCAGTAAGCATCTTCCAAATTTAATTGGTATATCCAAGACAATAAAATGATAGGGGTAAAGTGTCCTTCCTGTTGCACATGATATCTGCAGAACAGTGTAGACATGACAATGAAGATATCTACATCGATGTAAAAATATATAACGGCTAACCAGCTAACTTACCTCACAGCCTTTCATTTCACCATATGGTGTTTCTCCAAATGAGTACATTTCCCAGATAGTTACACCAAAACTCCATACATCACTTTTATGCGAAAATTGTCCATAATTATACGATTCAGGAGCATACCATTTTAAAGGCCATTTTCCTCCATTCATTGCCCTAGTAACAGAGTAGAAATAAAGCACAGTTTACACAGTCTGGACAGTTCAAGGTAAGATGCTGTATGTAGATAGAAAAATAATAATAATAATAAGAATAATGTAAATTCATTACTAATATAATACCACAAGTATAAATATATATACAGTAATTTCACTCTTTAAATTTTTTGTACAAAAGTTTTTAATGCGCATGTCTGCTCTTGGGTAGTATGCGCGTTGGTAGATATGTAGAAGGGGAAGAATGGGCCGGTGTACGCTATTTTATGGGCGCACATTTGCTTTACAGGTAATCAACATACGTTTGTGTGTCTAGGCGTTTGTGTTTGTGATTTTGATAGTGAAGTGTTTTGTATTGTGCGTAACATGGCTACAAAATATTGTTTCATTTGTAAATGAAATTCTGACATAACATAACTTTTTGTTATAGGCCACCCTTTTGACTCTTCAAAAAATAATAGTCCGGACTTGTACGTATCTACCAAAAACGGTCACTAATGCGCATGACTGTGCTTGGGTAGTATGCGCAGTGGTCTTTTTGGGGGTTTAAAAAAACAAAACTTAAGGACACCAACATCAAAGAGATTTTGCCGAGTGAAATTACTGTATATATCTTTATACTTGTGATAATACATTAATAAAATTTGAAGAAATGGTGGCGTTCGATGGCTTTCTCTTCCATGCAACCACCAAAAGGAATATATATAGGGTAATTCTTCATCCTTCATCTACGAGTAAACAATTTAATGAAAAATTGTTGGTGGAATGGGAATTAGAACCTACGACCTCTGGGTTGAGCGATCGAGACGCTAAGCCCTGAGCCACCGGCTCAATGGTCAGCATCTTTATTAAAGATCCACTAGCAGATGCACTAGCCCGAGAAGGCGCGTCAAAAGACCTCATAGGACCAGAACCTTCTGCTGCATAGCTAAGCCATGCATTAAAACATCCATGGAGGAATGGATGAGAAACAAATCTCTATAATGGTGGAGGAATCTGCCACAACTGAAACAGGCAAAGCTGTTCAAAGAACGGACGCCTAAATTCACAGCAGATCTGTTAGGCCAGAATAAAAAGGCCATCAGAATTATAGTAGGTCTCCTAACAGGACACTGTAGGCTAAATAGGCACATGAATCTTATGGGACTGTCAGAAGATGCAACTTGCAGATTCTGTCAAGAAGAAGAGGAAACCTCAGTACATGTACTGTGTCAGTGCGAGGGCCTGACAAGACTGAGAATTCAAATACTTGGGGAAGGAAGACCAAGAGCCAATAGCTACATGGAAGAGCCTCTGGGTGAGTTCAAGTCAACACTCGACAGAGCGAGCGGAGTATTATGACGTCATGAGCAAAGTGTTCTGGGGATAAGCAATCTATTTCGAACGCTGTGTGGATGCCGCCTGTCAAAAGTGATATGTGATCATAACCACAATCTTATAAATTCGTGTCAAATTTCTGGTTTCTTTTGATATACGGGTGAAATGAGTTAATTTAAACCATAAATAACTTGTTTTTTGAATTTGAATTTATCGTATCCTGATCCTGGCACACACCATCGCTAACCGTATATAGTCATATACTGTAATTTTAAAGTATTTGATTAGTGCCCTGGATTCCTGGATATTTATTTTTGCGGCCGCCACTTACCAGTCACCAGTAATACATAATGGATTTAAATCGGCTTTATGTATTGCAGTTTGCAGTGGAAATCTTTTTTCAAGATGATATGATCACTACCTGTCTTTTCTTCAAATACAGAGCAAAAGTGAGGTTACAAACCCTCACGCTCTGAGATCTCCACATTAAGCTCGGAGAAATAAGAGCACGCTCAGATTACGCACTCTGTGTCGACTCGAACGCAAATGAGAACGCTCAGAATTGCGAATAAAACGCAATAAATGAACTCGGACCAATCTGAGCGTCGACTCGAACTCGCCCTCTATCAAGGCTGTGGAGTCTAATCCAAAGGACAAAGCTGGACAGAATGCTCTAAATAGGTTGGGAGTGCCACAATAGATCTTCTAGGTCGCGGTGGACCAGGCCAGGGGGCCGACTCCTATATAAATCTATCTGTATCATCTTTATTAAATATTTTTATTGCATTATATGAGAATGCATTTGAAAATTCGGCATACTTGTGTTTTGAAACCGTGTACAAATTTCGATGTCTTGTAGCTCGATTATTCCCCTAAACAGAAACATTTAAGATACTAAAAATTCACACACTGAATAAAAAGCATAGGAAAGTAAATCGAAGCAGATAGGAAATTTTTACAATTCTACAAACTCCTTTATATTATTATTTCTAACACTAACATCAAGTTTTTTATAGAGCACAAGACCAGCATAAAAAGTATACATGTATATGTGTATGTATGTATATACGGAGTGTTTACTTTTATTTATGTACAAACACATAAAACCTTTATTTTTCCGGATAATTGACTGAACTTTTTTTGTTTCAAAGGGCATTAAAAACTGCTTCTATTAACCCTACTACCGCTTTTAAGATGGGCATGCAGGGCCTGCTGCGATTCAACTTCAACTTGATTTTTCTCAGAGCAAATTGGAGATGGCGCTGAAGCCGAAAGAAATTTTTCGTTGGCAGGAACTTTGTAACAAGGTTTATCCGATACTTTTTTCAATTCTAAACAATTTTTGTTATATGACTATTTTTCAAAAACGTAATAGTTTCAGATATATTGGGCTCTTCATTTGGTGAGGCCCAAACTCAAGCGTATTTTAGAGTCTCAAATTATTACCTTATACAATGAAACAATAATTATTATCCATGTCTATTTAATAGCTCTTTTTAAGGAATAGTGAAATAATATGTATTTCTGTAAAATATGGCAAGAGTTTTTTAAATACCTAATACATTTTGTACATACTTACAGTCAGGATTTATTTTAGGACAAAGCGTACAAATAATTATGAATTATTATACAAAATGAATTAGGTATTTAAAAAACCCTTGCCATATTTTACAGAAATACATATTATTTCACTATTCCTTAAAAAGAGCTATTAAATTGACTTGTATAATTATTGTTTTATTATATAAAGTAATAATTCGAGACTCTAAAATATGCTCGAGTTTGGGTCTCACCAAATGAAGAGCCCGATATCTCTGAAACTATTAAGTTTTGGAAAAATAGGCAATTGACAAAAATTGTTTAGAATTTAACAAAGTATCAGATAAACCTTGTTACAAAGTTCCTGCTAACGAAAAATGTCTTTCGACTTTAGCACCATCTCCAATTTGCTCTGAAAAAAATCAATAGATGAGCTCTATCATCTGTTTTTTCAAAATCAAAATATATCTTTCTGTTGCTGAGATACGGGGCTGAGGACTTTTATGTGGAACACCCGGTATATGGATGGTGCACAATAATATTTTTCTATTCACTAAATGTAGGGCAAAATTAAATTTATGTAATTCCATATAACATTCAACTGTTTTGACATAAATAAATTTTTAAATAAAAAAAAAGCCCGAAATTGTTAATATTGAATTTCGGTGGTATAATAAAAATTGCAGCAGTCCCTGCATGTTCGTCTTAAAAATGGTTGTACGGTACAAAGGAGCAGTTTTTAATGACCTTTGAAACAGAAAAAAGTTCAGTTGATTATGTTGAACAATAAAGGTTTTATGGATTTGTACATAAATAGAAGTAGACACCCTGTATGTATATATGTATGTGAAAATATAAAATTCTTACTTACCGATAGTATTCATGATCAGTTCCCAGAGCTCTAGATAGGCCAAAATCACTAATCTTGGCTTGAACTCGACTTGCTAACAATATATTTCTTGCTGCTAAATCTCTATGGACAAAACGGTTTTCTTCTAAATATTGCATACCTTAAAACGAATAAAATCACAAATGCCATAAGGAAATCAAACATGACAAAAATATTCTCTACTTACAGTTTTATCCTGCGTGCATGTAAATTTAAGTGGCTTATTTATTTATTTTATAGAGTAAGTAATAGGGAGCTATAGATTTATAAGAAAAATTTACTATTGTTTCTTAACTAAAACAAGTAAGACAAGCGGGCAGGTATTTTATTTTCAGGTCCAGATTTTGTGCAAATAACTTGCCTAGTCTGGTTTAGACAACTCCAACCGATGATACTAAATAAGATTTTGGGAAGTGCAAACATATTTTATTCAGAGGAAATTTTAAATTCGATAAAATACATCATTTATTATTTTATTTTTATAAACCTTCGAGGTGAAATTAAAAAAAAACTAATTACACAATTCTTCACTGGTATGGAATAAACAATAGTAAATTATTCATACTAATGCTTATATCTCCCTGGGATCTTGCTCCATATAGGAACTGTATACTTACCACAAGCTATTTGTCCAGCCCATATTTTAAACTCATAATTAGGATTAATTTGAGCTTTATTGCTTTCAATGTATTGCAAAACAGATCCTAGTGGTACTAACTCTTGTACCATCAATAAAGAAGGTCCAGCTGAAAGGCCGATAAGTTTAACAACACAGTGATGATCCAATTTCATCATAACTTGAGCCTCGCTTAAGAAAGCGCCTCGATTTGTGTCAATTTGTTCGCTACGTAATGTTTTGATGGCCACGTTTACTAACTCTCCATTCTTTCTTGAATAAGTACCTTCATACACTGCTGCAAATTCTCCTTCGCCTATTAATTTTCCGATATTTAACCGTGTTAAAGGTATATAGTCATCTTCATTTTCAGTATTGTTATTATTATTGACAATGTTGAAATCACTCGTAAATGATATGTTTTGAAATTGACTAGGGTAAAACTTGTTCAATTGTGAGTCATCAACCAAGGATATCTCTTTTGTTATAGTTTTCAACTGATTCTTTTTCTTAGGTCTAGGCATAGTAGAGAACTGCAAAGAATAAATTTATTTAGGGTGCACAGGAGGAATGTTTCCAATATGGAAATCTCATTTTTCTCTCATTATAAACTACAACTTAAAGCCAAAGAATAAAAAAAAAATATTTTGAAATATATTCCAAAGAGAAACATATTTGAAAATTAAAACATACATTTTTGGATTTTAAAAGATAAATTAAACGTTAAAAATTAGTTACAGAATGAATTTTAATAATGTTATTGTTCTAGGTATAAAATGGTTAAATTCTGATACCCATGATTTTTTTTTGTTCTAAGGGATAATTTTTGTATTCACTATTTTTATCTGTAACCATCTTATGTGATTAGTATTATTTTGATGAAGTATCAGCCTGATCAAAAGCAGCTAAACAAGTATCGATGCTTAGGCATTCATTTCGATTAAGAAACCCTACTAAAAAATTAATATAATTAACAACTGATAATAATTTGTTCTTATATTATTTGTTCGTATTTTTTATTACTATATATTATGTTTTTTAATCTGAATTCAAGTGTTATTTTATGTACTTACTTAAAAATAATTGATAAATAAAATAATAAATCCTACTATATTAAATTTTGTAATTTTTTTAAATTGAGGTGTATTTTAACCTAGGTTTACAATTATATTACTGAAGGAAAATTAGTTTTATACTTCTACTGGGTATTCTATAATTTAAGTAATTATGTAGCTCATGAAATTAAGCAAGAATGCTTTGTTGGGAAAATTAAATGGTTGTCTATGTCTATTTTACAAGCAGTAAATGATTTTAAACTAATAAAAACAGTCCATCAATATATTAAAGAGCTATTTTAAATACTGATAATTTATCAAAAGTTAAATTTAATTAGATGTACATTATTTATTTAGAGATGTATACAAATCTTACATGATCTGAAGAAAAAAAAGTTCTCACTTGTTCTAGTTCAATTTCTCAATTTTGTTTTGCCCTTTACTTTCAATTGTTTCTCACTATTAATAATAGACATTTACAATTTATCTTTTTAATTTACATGTATAAATTGCCTTTATTACCTATACAGGGTGTTGCATTTCGAGAGGGACAAGGCTTAATGGGAGATAGAGGGTATCTAGGGTAACCAGAATCGCCTTTAGAAATGGGTCATTGATCATTCGTTATTAAGATACAGGGTGATTTATGATTTTCGGTAAAAAATATTTTTTATCATAACTTTAGTAGGAAATGGAATAATGGGTTCATATTTGGTAGGGTTAATGCACTAACGATACTTCATTCGTGCATGTATGATAGGACAAAAATCCAGGTCCGGACTTAATAAATTGTAAATTTTTTGTTTACCTCTAGAAAACATCACCCTTTATGTATTTTTTTAAAATTTCTATACGATATTCGGAAAAAACACAAAAAAGTAATCTAAAATACCTGTTTCTTTTTTTTGTTACACTTTGGTGGTTATTTAAATACAGTATTAAATGTTCAAGAATACGGCTTCTACAATTAAATTAAGTGATAAAAATGCACATGATAAAAATAGTTGCATCACGAGAAGGATATAGCTTAATGGGAGATAGAGGACATCTAGGGTAACCCGAATCGCCTTTAGATATGGCTCATTGACCATTCGTTATTAAAATACAGGGTCATTTATGATTTTCAGTCAAAACTACAAAACAATTTTTACACTTGTTTAATACAAGGAAGAAAACAACAAAACACAAACAAACTAATATCTAAATGTTAAAGTACATTTAGATATTATTTTGTTTGTGTTTTGTTGTTTTCTACATACATGGCAATGGCAAATTAATTTTACAACACATTTTCGAAGTGGCCTCCCCCAACGTCTATACATTTTCTTGCATGTTTAGCTAGGTTTCCAATTGCTGGATGTATCATTGCTGGATTATTTCATATTTCGTCACAGATTTATTGATACGATAACACAAACGATATTGTTATACAACACCCTGTATAACAATACACAGTATGCATAACGTGCATGTTCATGCACAACCAGCATTTATTTTCGTACATTTTGTATTTTGAATTTCATTTTGAAAACATTTTGAGGTTCTAGTTCTAATTTATTGGAAGTGAAATAAACTATTATTATTATTTTATTTGTTACCTATTTTACGTGTTAATACACCACTTCTCTAACAACCTTGGATAATAAAATTAAAAATAGCTATTAAAAACCCAATTTCATGAGTGGATTATAACAGTGTAGTTCTCTTAGCATGAAGCAAGAACAAACATTAAAAATGTTGGTAAAACTGTCGGTCTACTTACCTGTGGCACAGGTGGTTTAGGTTTTGGTGGCACAGGAAATTGTAATACTGTAGGAAGTCCATCTGGCATTAAACTATAATGGGCAACAATATGCTCTAACGACTCTAAATAAGGGCCGTCGTCAATAAACAAATAACCATCCTAAAACAATATATATTTTTAATCAAGTGTTTCGTATCGTAAGTAAATTGAGTTTTAAACAGTGCGTCAAAGTCCAATGTAGGCCTTATTGCAGGGTTCTGGAAAAAAAAATAAAAATTCACGCAATGTGATAAGGCATTTTTAAGACGTTTAAACGGGTGGGCCACCACAGAGGGACATCTTCAAGATCAATTTTTTTAAATGGATCACTCTGTTTATTTTCAGATATTTGAATTCAGTTTAAAATTGTCCATTAGACGATACCCGATTTTTTTTTCAATGCGAGATTGCCAACTAATTTTTAATCTTGAAAGAGGGTTGGAAACTTTGGTGTGAAGACAACACTGACGTAGTTTTCCACATAACACCAAAACACTATTACATATACTACACTTGTAGAACATTGTATCCTATTTATACCTAAACTATTTCTACGGTTTAGTGAACCGTGATTTATTACCCGATAAAGCAGGCTATATGGGATTGTCACTCTGTCTCCATTCATACTATTTTTACATTTAGCAATTTCCAAATGCTCAAAAGGATCCAGCTGTCGGGAATTTATTACGTTCCTAATTAGTCTTACATTGCTACTATCCATTTCATGGTTGTTCTCAAACGCATATTGAGCGACATGACTTATCTTTTTTACCATATTTGAGATGAGCCATATGTTCCTTGAATCTAGTTTGAATTGACCTAGTTTGTCCAACATACTTTTGATCGCAATCTTTACAGCTAATTTCGTAAATCCCCAACTTTTCCTTAGATTCTTTTTTATCTTTTGGATTGGCTAAAAGTTGATGTAGTTTATTTCCCGATGAATAAACCATTGACATACATATATCTTTAAAAACCTTACCAACACCACGGGTGAAATGAGGATTGTATGGAATAGATATGAATTTTTGATTTTCTCATTCATTTAGAAAAGTCGAGGAATTTCGAAGTGTCTCTTTAAATTAACGTTTCTTAATTATTTTATCAATAAAACTTACAGAATAACCATTACTCGAAGCTATATCCCTAATCAATGCCTTTTCTTTTTCAAACCTCTCCTTTTTTAGAAGGAAGCTTAATAGGCAACGAATTAAAAAATTCAAACTCACCATTTTGTGTTAAGCACAATGGTGAGAGTCCTTAGGGATATATCTTAAAGTACTGGTAAATTTAACTGACGTGAAACGACTATTCAATTTTACACCGGTCTATTTCTGCATCAATGCCAGGCATGCTGTGACATTTTTTACGTAACAATTAAATTCTAAAGCAAAAGTTTGCTTAGCCACAATAGACCACATGGTTGTCGTGAAGGGTCTGGTTTTCGGTCCACTCACTTTTGAACCTTTTGAATCTCCTTTGCTTACAATGCCGTTCCGAGATTCTCCCTGCATACAACTCAGTGCCCCAATTGTGAGCTCGTCAATGATGAATTAGCATTAAAAAGAATAAGATTTAATTCCTGACTTTTTGAAAAAGTTCATTCAATTTAATTTGTAAATTAATTCACTGAATTTAATCAAGTGAATATATCCATGCCAACACTGATTATATTATACAGAATGTTTTTCACACAAGTTCCACTTTAGTATACCGCAAAGAGCATTTTCTCAATTTTTTAAAATACAACATTTAGTAATGTGATGCATTTTATTTAATTTTTAAATTTACATGTTAATTCTCTACATTTTTTTGTAAACAATGTCATATACCTAAAATAAATATTTTCCAAGATATTTATACTTTTTCAGTAAAAACTGCCAAATGATAAAATTTTTTTGTTTTCAATTAATCTATGACCATGATTTTAAAGCATCCATTTATATAGAGGAAATGGTGGAGGTAGTTTATATTCAGAACTTTCAGAATAAACAATTTACAATAAATATCACAAATTCGTTTAATATTACACAAAACAAAATAATCGAAATCTTAAAATGATTAATGCTTATATTTGTTTTAAAAAACATTTCTATTCGCCGTTTCTCGTCTTTTCTTTTGTATTTGCAGGAGTTTTGTAGTATACATGCTCTTTAACATAACCTTACAAAAAAATAGTCCGGTTCTGTCAAATCGGGGCTTCGAGCAGGTCATCCATGGTGCCTTCCCCTTCCTATATAATGATTTGGAAAACTTTATTATGGTTACTAGATTAGTTGGAAGTAGTTGAAACTAAATTGGAGCTTATCTAACAAACATCCTGTATAAAAAAAATTGGTGTAGGTATTTGATTGTAGTGTCGTTGCTATGTCAATTGGCTATATGGCTACAAACTATTTTTTCTTAATAATTATTCTTAATACTCACACAGTGATTTGCGTGAACGCAACACCACGTCGAAAATAAAAATATCGAGTATCATCTAATAGACACTTTTAAGCAGATATATTGATTTAGAAAAATTGGTCTTGAAGGTGTCCCGCTATAGTGGTCCATCCTATATGATTTGAAATATGCCGATATTGAACATTCATGCACTATTGGGACACATTGCATATCAATTATTGTATGTGTTTAAGCATCTCTAATTAAATAAATGTTATTACTATAATAAAGGGTAGAAAAATACAGAGTGCTTCTTAAGTTCTTTGAAATATTTAAGGGTATGAATCCTCAGGGGATTATAACTAATCCTATTAAATAAGATAATATACCTTTCTTCTCATATCTATTAGCAATGCTAGAGGTATACATTTCGAGTACTACGTACTCATCGTCAGTAGCTTAAACACTAACTAACGGTTAGTGTTTAAGTTATCGACGATGAGTACATAGTACTTGAAATGTATACATTTACCGTTGCTAATAAATAGATATGTGAAGAAAGGTGTATTGTATTATCTAATTATATTCATCTTCACGAACTCACCTCAATCAGTTTTTATAACTAATCCTAGTGATTAGTAATAATCAGTCAAAACAAAAAACAACATACAAGTAGGTACAGTAACAGTAAATTCAATATAATAGACATATAAACAAGAGACATGAACAGTATTAATTTTTCAAATAATGCAAAGAAATTATAATAATTACAAACATATTTTTACTTTTATATCTCTAGAAATAAGTAAATTGTTTACGTTACCTCATTACGTATTATGTAATTGTAAAATCCATCTTCATGTAGTAGTGTTAAGACATAAGCACTGTTTCTATTACTAAATCTTATCAAATATGTACCACTTTGTGTGCTGTATTTTTTCATTATGGATTCGGCTTCTTGTCTATCCAATGTTCCATGATACCATTCACTCCTCTTTGTTTTTGTAGTAGGAGATTTATAATTTTCTAAAATAAAATAGCGTATTATATAATTATATAGCATAGAATTAAAACGCTATAGAGAGGAGGCAGAGGCATTGAATTAAAACACCATATAGAGGTTGTGTTCCAAATCGTACATCAAACGCATTTGCTGCAGTGACACGACACATAAAAGCGTTCCATTTAGCAGATGCGTGTGATGCGCTCATGCATTTCGGAACAGCTTTTGACACTTTGACAGTTATTTTTGTGAACAATTTATAATTTATTTAAATTCGTGATGGAGAAACCACCAAAATGTCGAGCATTCTTGTTCTTGCAAAATAATTGATTAAAACTAGCAACACCACACCACAGATCAGTCCCCTTCCCTCCAAAAGTTTAAAAAATGAGGTTAAGTTGCCCGCAATGCATAAACGCATCACCTCATACATGATGCAGCTCCTGCGTGCTACGAAGCTAAAAGTAGGAGGAGCTATGGATGCTACGACGTGCAGAATGCGTGAATTGGAACGAACGTAGGAAGCAGAATGTGCATAATGTACGATTCGAAACGCACCCAGTCACAGGCTCTGAATATGTTCTTACCCAATAAGTTTATCAGTTTTATTAAGGTGCTATACCTGTTAGGTGAAATATAATTAGATATGACCCACATGCCTGATGGAGTATCTCGTTTTCGACGCATTCACTTTTGAACTTGCGAATAGGCACAAGTTGATAATGTTCGCATGAATTATCGCATCATCAGATATTTATCATAAGCTTGATGTAAATTTTTTCCGAGTGATTTATCTGATTTGAATGATTTTTTTACACATATTGGAAGCGTTATATGTAAATTTTACAGAAAATTTTATTCATAAAAGTTCTTGCACATTTTCATAAAAAATGCACTTGCACACATTAGGTACATATTTCCTACTACCGCTGCTGTTTAATTATGTGGAAATACGTTTTGATAAAATCATTTTATTGGTTATTTCATACCGATATTTATAAATTATTTAGCCCATACTCTCGTGATAATTGTGTCAACATGTGCCTACCCATGTTAACTTTAAACGTATCACATAAGCTTGATAGTGTCATAATGTTAATAGACTGCCTATTAATCTAACTTTAGACCTATCTTAGTCTTTCTGCTTACCTAGAATTTCTGCACATTCAATATGGTTCTTTAATCTAGCAAGTTGGGCTGGTGTTTGGTTGTTTTTGTTTCGTGGTCTTACAGGTGCATTTAAACTTAGCAATTCATTAATTACTTCTTTATGCCCCTCACTTGCAGCTTCATGTAATGGTACTGCCTCAGTTTTAGTATTCCTGGCTTGAACATTTGCATTGCCTATTTGTACTAACAGTCTCACAGTGGCAGGGTGATTATATTGGCAAGCGTACTATAATTAAAAATGTGCAGTTTGCAAAAGATTAAAAATAAATTTTAAAAATACCTGGAGAGGAGTAAAACCAGCAGAGTCTCTTAAATTTACGCTAGCACCAGACTGAATTAGGTTTATTAATATTTCATTACTTCCAGATATACTTGCTAAATGAACTGCAGTTTGACCATCTTGATTTTTTGCTTCATGAGGATATCCAGATTTTAACATTTCTGTTACTATTTGATAACTCCCTTCCTGTGTGGCACGATGAAATAAATTTGTACGACCATGTCTCCTAGAATCATGCGGTGGGGGATCCCCTTTCACATAATCTGTTAAAACTAATCCTTCACACAGCAAATTTGGATTATCTGTATAATGCTCTATTAGAACTTCTAACCCATGAAACTTCAAGTATTCATCTGTGTTAAATAAAATAATTAGTTAAGTACTGATGTAGTTTGCAGTCAATATTTCACGATTTAAGATCTCATACCTATGGAAAAAAATGCATCATCTCCGTGTCGTCTGATTTGGAAGTGACTAACTTGTTCATTGTGGTACACAGACAAAACATAATCTCCTATTGATGAACTGCTTTCACGGACAAGAAATAAACCGTCCTTTTTCCCATCTAAAATTGAAATCAGTATAATTTCCTCAAACACAATATGCTGAATCTTACCTCCAAGCAAAATATTTTCCGTTTCCTCTCGAGACAATTTACCGTGGTACCAACATATATTATCATTTTTATTCATTGTTTTAGTCCTATTTACAAATGAAACTAGTCGAATTTTACCATTTGAAAACACTTAACTTCTTAAATATATATAACAATAATAGAAAAATAATGCTACATTTCCATAATGTAAACCCATCAACAAACTTTGTAATAATAATAATAATACCAAATATCACAAAATATACAAGACTAATACACTAATACATAAATTAATTGAAAACGTCAATTATCTTGTTACTTTTGACAGTTTCTCCTATGATTCTTATAATATCAAAAATCTTTAATATGAAATATTTATTATTTATAATTGTCATCACAAAAAAAATATTCACGTATACGACATTACAACAATGCGACCATAGATAAAATATATGAATGCGAAATGTCAGGGTTGCCAGACCATAGGAAAAAAATATCGTCAAATTATGAAAAAAAATCCCCCCAAAATCGCAGAAAATCATGATAAAAAACTAGCCTAAAATCGAGCATTGGCCGATTAACAGAAATAATGAAAAACTAAACTACCGATTTCCAATGGAAAACTGCATAGTTAAAGGGGAAGGAGATGATTATAAAACTATTAAGGCGAGTATTTTGAAAATGAAAGTACTGATATATTTAACAAAAATATATATTTTAAAATAAAACAAATTAAATAATATGAAACATTAAAAAAAATATAAAAATTGCAGTCAGCAGAAAAACAAGTTCATTTAGACAACATCAGAATCAGTTATTAGTTATTTCTACGTCTGTAGCATATACTTCTTTTGATTTAAATTTTTTTAACATAGCAGTGCTAGGGTTAAAACTGTCACAGCATCAGCTGTTGTCTGCATAAAAATTTATTTTGATACGTAATTATGTACCATTATGTACCATTACGTACGTATCATTAATTAATACGTACCATTTAAAATTTTCAACTGCATCCTGTTCGTTACATTATTTTTGACTACATTCATTACAGAAAATGCTCTCTCAACCTCAACGTCTGCGCAGTGATGGTTTTTAGCCGCTAATTATATATTCCGCCAATGCTAATTATATAATTAGCATTATTTAGCCGGCTAAAAAATGCTAATTATATAATTAGCATTATTTAGCCGGCTAAAAATATTATAATTAGCAGTTATCAGAATAACGACTATATAAATTGTTTTTTAATTTTTGACACATTAGATCAGAATACCTATTATACCTATTCATATACCTTTCTCAAAGCACTGCCAATAAATTCCTGACTTATATGGTTAACTATTATATGCTAATTAATTACTACACTGACCAATGTCGGGAGACTAATTTACTTTAATTCGATCATTACAAGATTAGATTAATTAATTTACTAATTACTAATTTGGATTTCCTAACAAAAAGGCCAACAAAGAGGTTATCCCTCTACATCATGATAGAATAAAACATGTATTATGCCTCTACATAGCCTGCATGGTCTTGTTGGATATTTAGCCTGCTAATTTTGAGAGTGTTTTTAGCCGGGGACTAATTATCGATAATTAACCGGTTAATTATAACCAGATTATTATCCAGCACATCACTGCGTCTGCGTTACTAGCATAGAATATATATACAGGGTGTAAATTTAGTGGAGAATTGTTCCATAACTCGGCAGGCACGAACCTTCGAGGAATTTTACGTGACACCATTATACCACAGCTTACCATTTGTTATGGTAAGCTGTGATTATACTATACCATTTGGAGCTCCTTTTAAAAATATTTTTGATCCTACAGGGTGTTTCATGTTAAGGTGGCAGACCCAACTTATATTTTTTTAAATGGAAAGACCTGTATATTTTTACATATTCAAAATCTACGCAAAATTCTTAACTCATAGATACCAATATGTATGTACTTTAATGCAGTCGTTTTTAAGATATTTAATATTTTGTAAAAAAAAATCAGAAGCAGACTTCAGTTTCAGGTGCAATTACGGTTAAGTTTTTTGGAATTTCAAAAAGATTTTTCGTGCACAAATAGTCAACATAACTGTGTATACTTCTATGATTAAAGCATTTGATTAAATTATACAGGGTGTTAATAAAATAGAAATGAATCTCGTAAACTTAGAACGAACGTAACTCGATTTTTTTAAATGGCACGACCCATATTTGATTCCATATCTGAAAAGCCATTAAAAAGACCTTTCTCTACATGTATCACAATGTGTGCTTAAACTTGACAGTTTAGAACCAGATTTTTTTAACAAGGTTTTATTCACTGATGAGGCTACGTTTCATAAAAATGGTTGTGTTAATAGGCACAATTTTCATTACTATGCCACGGAAAACCCTTACATTGTTTCAACCATCGATTACCAGCACAGATGGTCTTTAAATGTTTGGGGAGGAATTATTGGAACATACATAATTGGCCCACATTTTTTTAATGAAAACCTGACTGGTGATATTTATTTACAATTTTTGCGAAACCAATTCTAGGAATATCTAACTGTAATACCCCTAGCACTAAAAGAAGGAATATGTGGTTCTAGCATGATGGGGCACCACTCCACTATAATAGTAGACAAGTGAGGGAAGTTTTAACTGTTGAATATCCAGACAAATGGATAGGAAGAGGTGGTCCTACAGTTTGGCCTGCCAGATGTCCGGATCTTACAAGGATGGATTTCTTCTTATGGGGTTACGTAAAAAATGAAGTCTACAAAATTCAACCTACAACGCAGGAGGACATGATGATGCGAATTTAAAATGCTTTTCACACAGTAACTGAGGAAATGCTGCGAAATGTAGGCCGGAATTTTCATCGGAGGACCAATGCATGCCTCGAACAGAACGGAAGACATTTTGAACATTTGCTTTAATTTAGTTTAAAAAGTAAATTTTTTCTAGACTATTTGTTAACATTCCCTACTTATTATTTATTATTCTTTATATCCTGTTTTAAAAAATATTTCTTATAATAATCCAATAATTCACCCAAAAACATTTATTAGACAATCTGTTGAAACAATGTAAGTGTATTCCGTAGCATATTAATGAAAATTGTGCCTATTACACAACCATTTTTATGAAATGTAGCCTCATCAGTGAATAAAACATTGTTGAAAAAATCTGGTTGTTCTTCGTCGAATTAAGTGCTCACTGACAAAATCGTATTCGATTATTGGAATCGTTTTCACTAAATTCTTGCAATAATTGGATATGGTTCCAGTGACATTTTTGTTGCTTTAGAATTTTATTTACTGACGTATGACCATTTCGGAATTGTTTCTTAGTAAACTTCATTTTTTTAAACTTATACCCACTTCTGGAGGAACAATAATTACCAAGTTAGTTGTACGGATTAACAAAATTACTAATTCATTGACACTTTGAATTGTCAAAATAATTGTCTGAAGCCAGCCTTCTTCGCAAATTAATTAGATTAGGAAAAGTTGTAATCGGCTCGAATAATAATTATCACGTGAAATAATACAAATATCAAATTATTCAAAAACTGTTAAGTTTAAGCACACATTGTGATACATGTAGAGAAAGGTCTTTTTAATGGCTTTTCAGATATGGAATCAAATATGGGTCGTGCCATTTAAAAAAATCGAGTTACGTTCGTTCTAAGTTTACGAGATTCATTTCTATTTTATTAACACCCTGTATAATTTAATCAAATGCTTTAATCATAGAAGTATACACAGTTATGTTGACTTTAGGTTGTGTTCCGATATTAAACTTGGTTAACCAAAATCCCGGTTAAGCGTTCCATTAAATAAAAATTCCTGAAAATTGTTTAATTTTGGAACTGTGGTCACCTGAAAAAGGTTAACCAAACGTCAAAATATTGACGTTTGGTTTTATACACCTGAAAAACTTAACCGTAATTGCACCTGAAACTGAAGTCTGCTTCTGATTTTTTTTTACAAAATATTAAATATCTTAAAAACGACTGCATTAAAGTACATACATATTGGTATCTATGAGTTAAGAATTTTGCGTATATTTTGAATATGTAAAAATATACAGGTTGTTCCATTTAAAAAAAATGTAAGTTGAGTCTGCCACCTTAACATGAAACACCCTGTAGGATCAAAAATATTTTTAAAAGGAGCTCCAAATGGTATAGTATGATGGTGTCACGTAAAATTCCTCCAAGGTTCGTGCCTGCCTGCCTGGAGTTATGAAACAATTCTCCACTAAATTTACACCCTCTATATATATATATATATATACTGAAATTTAGTTCAATTATTAGATGATTTATTAACTTAACAATAACTAACAAAAAGCGACAGTTTATGCAAAACCATAGAGAAAGTTTTTTTTTAGCTTATCTCTGTGCAAACTGTAAAACACAGAGATCTATAATCTATATTTATAATCTATACTGCAAAACTAACAGGTTATGATTTTTATTTTCAAAACATAATTCATTTCATTCTCATTCAATGATGCTTCCCATTCCCATAGAAATCTGCTTTTAATTTGTTATTTTGAATTAGAAGGATAGAATGTAAAGTCAACAGGGTTCGTTCGGTCATATTTTATATCTTAGGTTTATTCCAGCAGTAATCACTAACTAGTTGGAAGGATTGTGATTGGTTGAAAACAATTTGCTGGCTGATTTGATTGAATCTGACTAGTTTGTGATTCCTGCTTGAACAGAGCTCTTATAACTAATGGCATAAACCATAGATTTATAAGAGTCTATGGCATAAACTAAGAAATAAGACTCATAACAGTTAAAGTTATACATCAGAATAGGGTCGCGATTCTGTAATGACGATACGACAGTGATACGATATCGAATCGTACAAATAGCGATTCTCTTTGGAAATCGACTCCTCGACTATCGAGTAATCTAACCTAAAAATGGTCGATAGCTTTGGAGGTGTCGTCCAGCGTAAACGATAGCATCTTTGTCTAATACGGTGGTGGTTATTTTATAGAAATAAATATAAGTTGTGATAGGTACTCGAAGGTAATATATCACATCAATAACATCAATAACATCGATATAAAAGAGCATAAAATTCTTTTTTTTTTGTGGTGTGGAGCATAATCATTTAGCAAAGACAACACCTTTATAGTTACAATGTCCTTTAAAATGCAGGATATACATTGGGAAATTTTTATTAATTTCGTAGAAGAGTATAAAAGTTTAGCAGCCGGAAAATTTGTAAACTCTCCTGCTAACTCTTCAACTAACTGTTTATTTAAACGAAACAATTCGATAAACTTTCGTTCAGGCAAATCAAATGGGTTGTTGTCAATTAGTCCGCAAATTACAGTAATTTGTGAATTAGTCTTCTATTTTGCCTTCGTCTTTCATTGTGATCAACGTGCCATCGAGCTCGTTCATTAAATATAGGTAACAGATTAGGTAAATATAGGTATAGATTAACAAGTTCTATAATTAAAGACGAATTTATTAGCACTTACACTTTTCATAAATAAAATATATTATCATGAACCAGTTTAGAGTTACCACGATTGTCGTTTTATATATCCAATTAAATATGTATTTGGTCGGATTTTTATTGGGATTTTTATATAATTTTATAATTATAAACTTTTAAGTGAACAAAACAAAGTAAGGTTAATAGTTAATTTTACAGGTCAAAAATCAATCCTAAACCTCAGTGTTGCCAACAGAATCTCTATTTTTTCGCGTTTGAATTGGGTATCGAAACGATAGTGAACCGGAATCATTTTAAACACAATCGTACTGACGATATCGAAAACTGGGGTCGTATCGTTATTAAAATCGTATCGTAGAATCAGGGCCCGGATTCTGATTCTACGATACGATTTCAATGACGATACGACCCCAGTTTTCGATATCGTCAGTACGATTGTGTTTAAAATGATTCCGGTTCACTATCGTTTCGATACCCAATTTAAACGCGGAAAAATTGAGATTATGTTGGCAACACTGCGGTTTAGGATTGATTTTTGACTTGTATTAACCTTACTTTGTTTTGTTCACTTAAAAAGTTTATAATTATATAAAAATCCCAATAAAAATCCGACCAAATGCATATTTGATCGGAGATATAAAACGACAATCGTGATAACTCTAAACTGGTTTATGATAATATATTTATTTATGAAAAGTGTAAGTGCTAATAAATTCGTCTTCAATTATATAGAACTTACATAGAAAATGTAGTAGAAGATATATTTTCTATGAGAACTTATTAATCTTCTTATCATGTTACCTATATTTAATGAACGAGCACGATGGCACGTTGATTACAATGAAAGACGAAGGCAAAATAGGAGACTAATTGACAACTAACAACCCATTTAATTTGCCTGAACGAAGGTTTATCGAATTGTTTCGTTTAAATAAAGTTAGTTGAAGAGTTAGCAGTTGAGTTTACAAATTTTCCTGCTGCTAAACTTTTATACTCTTCTACGAAATTAATAAAAATTTCCCAATGTATATCCTGCATTTTAAGGGACATTGTAACTAAAGGTATTGTCTTTGCTAAATGCTTATGCTCCACACCACAAAACAAAAAGAATTTTATGCTCTTTTATATCAATGTACATAATATACCTATCACAACTTTTATTTATTTGTATAAAATAACCACCACCGTATTAGACATATTAGACAAAGATGCTATCGTTTACGCTGGACGACACCTCCAAAGCTATCGACCATTTTTAGGTTAGATTACTCGATAGTCGAGGAGTCGATTTCCAAAGAGAATCGCTATTTGTACGATTCGATATCGTATCACTGTCGTATCGTCATTACAGAATCGCGGCCCAGAATCCGGGCCTTGGTAACTCGTTCGTGGAGAAGTTAGGCAAAGTGACCCTGTGATGTTTTACGTCATTATTATAGCTAGGTTGTGTTCCGATATTATCCGCGACCAACCAGGATTTCGGTTAACCGAAATATTGGTAAACCTGAAAAATGTGTAATTAAGGAACTGGCTGGTTAATCAACATGGATGATGAATTGTTTTTATTGGGATTCATTCAACCTTAAATACCTTCATATTCCGTGCTTAACTATTACTCTAGTCTTCAGTCAAAAAATAAATGAAACAGCAGATAATTTGGTATATTATAGTAAGATATAAGTAGTTTATAAGTAGATATAAGTGTAGCTTTCAGTCGACTTGGTCAAGTGGACTACAGAATACAAAGTAGAATTTATAAATATTTATTATAACTCTTAACGCAAGAACACCACCCCATCTACCTTCACCATTTAAACAAAATATAATTAAAATCGTTGAGAGAATTGATTTTTCTTCTCTCAACGCTAAAACCTAACCTGCTAACTCTTCGGTTGACCAATGCACCGCTCCCAGAGCACGGTCAATATTTTGACGTTTGGTTAACCTTTTTCAGGTGACCACAGTTCCAAAATTAAACAATTTTCAGGAATTTTTATTTAATGGAACGCTTAACCGGGATTTTGGTTAACCAAGTTTAATATCGGAACACAACCTAAAATACTTAAAATAGTCTGCATGAATCAAACTTGGGCCGGCTCACAAGTAATTTTTTTTACAATTTAGCATATTTAAATTTCTTGAAATGTATTTAATTTTCTTCTTTGAGAAACCATAGGTATATATAATACTATTATATCGCGTATCCTGTTAGCTTAGCCCATAAGCGGTTTCTCCGAAAATACTGAAGGGCAAAAGATATAGCTCTTGTCCTTTTTATATTCAAAGTAGCTCCTAAAAAGATGCTATATTCTTCCAGAGAACTTGGTTCGATGAGTGTCGATCACCATGTTTACGGAGCTGACAGAACTTTAACATTTAAACTAATTCCAACTTTCAACTTTTTTTGTAAAGAAGACGGAAGAAGTCGTGAGACAGAGATGTAATGATACTACCACATACATAAAAGAAGTATACTGCTTAAAGTCAACTGCGCATCCGTATTGCGCTTGCAATAAAAGGAGATAGAAATAATCGCCATTTTGACGTACATACGTACATATGTACGTACAATAAATGTAAAACCATAAAGCGTTTTTTCGTCAGCTAACTACAACATACAATTGTTACCTGGGCCGCGATTCTGTAATGACGATACGACAGTGATACGATATCGAATCGTACAAATAGCGATTCTCTTTGGAAATCGACTCCTCGACTATCGAGTAATCTAACCTAAAAATGGTCGATAGCTTTGGAGGTGTCGTCCATCGTAAACGATAGCATCTATTTCTAATACGGTGGTGGTTATTTTATACAAATAAATATAAGTTGTGATAGGTATATGTACATTGATATAAAAGAGCATAAAATTCTTTTTGTTTTGTGGTGTGGAGCATAATTATTTAGCAAAGACAACACCTTTAGTTATAATGTCCTTGAAAATGCAGGATATACATTGGGAAATTTTTATTAATTTCGTAGAAGAGTATAAAAGTTTAGCAGCAGGAAAATTTGTAAACTCAACTGCTAACTCTTCAACTAACTTTATTTAAACGAAACAATTCGATAAACCTTCGTTCAGGCAAATTAAATGGGTTGTTAGTTGTCAATTAGTCTCCTATTTTGCCTTCGTCTTTCATTGTGATCAACGTGCCATCGTGCTCGTTCATTAAATATAGGTAACATGATAAGAAGATTAATAAGTTCTATATAATTAAAGACGAATTTATTAGCACTTACACTTTTCATAAATAAAATATATTATCATAAACCAGTTTAGAGTTATCACGATTGTCGTTTTATATCTCCGATCAAATATGTATTTGGTCGGATTTTTATTGGGATTTTTATATAATTATAAACTATTTAAGTGAACAAAACAAAACAAAGTAAGGTTAATAGAAGTCAAAAGTCAATCCTAAACCGCAGTGTTGCCAACAGAATCTCAATTTTTTCGCGTTTAAATTGGGTATCGAAACGATAGTGAACCGGAATCATTTTAAACACAATCGTACTGACGATATCGAAAACTGGGGTCGTATCGTCATTGAAATCGTATCGTAGAATCAGAATCCGGGCCCTGTGGTTACCTAAATTGACATTTGGTATTTGGGTTGTGTTCCGATATTAAACTTGGTTAACCAAAATCCCGGTTAAGCGTTCCATTAAATAAAAATTCCTGAAAATTGTTTAATTTTGGAACTGTCGTCACCTGAAAAAGGTTAACCAAACGTCAAAATATTGACCGTGCTCTGGGAGCGGTACATCGGTCAACCGAAGAGTTAGCAGGTTAGGTTTTAGCGTTGAGAGAAGAAAAATCAATTCTCTCAACGATTTTAATTATATTTTGTTTAGATGGTGAAGGCAGATGGGGTGGTGTTCTTGCGTTAAGAGTTATAATAAATATTTATAAATTCTACTTTTCTGTATTGGATTCTGTAGTCCACTTGACCAAGTCGACTGAAAGCTACACTTATATCTACTTATAAATTACTTATATCTTACTATAATATACCAAATTATCTGCTGTTTCATTTATTTTTTGACTGAAGACTAGAGAAATAGTTAAGCACGGAATATGAAGGTATTTAAGGTTGAGTGAATCCCAATAAAAACAATTCATCATCCATGTTGATTAACCAGCCAGTTCCTTAATTACACATTTTTCAGGTTTACCAATATTTCGGTTAACCGAAATCCTGGTTGGTCGCGGATAATATCGGAACACAACCTTGGTATCAAATGTCAATTTAAGTAACCACAGGTAACAATTGTATATTGCAGTTAGCTGACGAAAAAACGCCTATTATGTTCTTGTATCAATCACAAGAAATTTAATGTATTCCAAAACTTTGAACACTATTTTGAAATAAATTATTCAATTAAAACGCGAAAATAATTTATTATTATCAGTGTAGGATATGTAACTACCATTACACATTCGTGTATATAATGTTGCAACATTTCCGAAAGGTTCAGATGATGCTATGTATGTGGATGATGAACGGTCAGTGGTCAGTATCAGCACAGTATATTGCTAAAGTATCAGTCATGATATAATAAGAATTGTATCATGAGTATCAGTATACCTACTTCAAAATGACGACGCACTGTATTTCACGTGTCGGATGTCTCTCTTGCGCGGTATACTTCTTTTATGTATGTGGATACTACATGTCTATTGCATTTTGCGATATTCGTGCTCATGCGTATATTTGACCAAGTTCTTTGGAGTAAGATAGATAGTATGTAGGCGCCGCGGTGTTTTCGGAATTTTTTAGCCTCTACGCAAACGCTTAAATATATGGTTCATGTACTTATACAGGGTTATTCAGAACTTATCCATAATAAAATTTGGGAATGTTCAACATAACATGTACAAATGTGGTGTGCAAAAAAAATTTACATACATGTACAAATTTTTTGGCGAGGTCTTAAAACTATTTAAAAATTTTTCATTGCACGCCGCTGGATACTGGTCTACTGTAATGGAGTGACCTTGGGACTGACAATGCAAACAGGCTAGCACAAAAAAACTTCGGAAGATCTGAGAGTAGGTATACCGACACCTGGCGCAAAAAAGATTTGCAGCGTTTTTACTTTAAAATAAACTTAAAGATAGATAGATCTGACCAAAGTGTCGTGTCTTTAAAATGAATAAAATTTTCTTACACTAATTTTGAAGAATTGCGCTACTTGATTACTAGGTATTAGAAACGTGAAATTTAGGTATAAAAAATTTGCACATACCTTGTTACAAAAGCTTTTCGAAATAATATTCCTCGACTTGTACACAATTTTGGGCACGCCTTTATTCAATTTTGCCGCACTAAACCGAATGTTCCTCCTGGTTGCTGATCTTGTAAACGCAAATTATTAAGTAAATTGGGGATTTTCAGCATTTTGCTGCAACAACCACTCACAAAACCTAACTGTCGATGTGTCGGTGTGTCGATTGGGAAATCGTTCCGCATACAAGCGCGAAGCTGCCAATGAATTTTGTCCAACTTCGCCATAAATAAGAATCATGTTCATTAACTCAGCAGTACTGTACACATGAGCCATTTTGAAAATTTTACAGTTTAACACTCGATAAGTAAAACACCCGCACAGAGACAGCGACACAGAAAGACTGATGACTGCATAGATAATAAGAGATATTATCCCCACTCCCACTGTATTCGCCAGGCGTTTGCCAGGTACAAAAACTGTTGTTTACTGTTTTTTGAAGGAATGTGATATATCAGATGTGTTGAAGTACAGTTGCTCAGCTACGTAGTCCTTTATAATGGTATAACATTAAACATTGTTTGCGAGAAATCCTAAGCCTTTTATTATAAATTTTTTTGGTGATATCGATTTCTTATTTAAGGATGCACATATCCTCAAAGTTTTAGAGATGAGTTCTGAATAACCCTGTATAACGCGAGGGAAATTATATTTTTTAAGTTCTTGAATAGGTATATAATATTATTTTGTGTGAGATATATTGGCTTTTATTAATATACTTATAGATAATATAGACTTACTCTATAGCTGTTCCTTGCTTTACACATATGTATAGTACGGCTGTATTGAAATTTTGTAGGTGAATATAGGTACTTTCAGGTATTTTGTACATTGTGTGATAATAAAAAATTATTTTATCCATACATTAATTTATTGACATGTTAATCTTAAAAATCAACATTGATGAGTCTATTTGTCAATATTAGGGACACAATGAGGGGAAATCGTATTTTTAGCAGTAAGTATAGGTAAGTAACACAAGGTGGATATTCAAGTTATGTGCAATGCGCAAGTTAGATGCATATTCAGATTTAAATTTTAAAATTCGTGAACATAAAAAAAAGTAAACCCGACGATGTTTGTAGTATAGTACAAATTAAAATACCTAAACAACTTACATAATCAGTTTGGCTGATTCGAACAGCGAAAAAAGGGGCAGAAGCCGAAAACAACCCCTGATATGTGTAGATTTTCCCACCACTTGTTATACATCGTCGGGTTTATTTTTTATGTCCAGATATGTACTTATCTGGGCATAAAGAATAAACCCGACGATGTATAACAAGTTGGTGGGAAAATCTAAATACTTTAACGTCCTACCTAAGCAACTAGGCAGGTCCGAATTGTGAACAAAGGGACAGAAGACGAAAACAACCTCTTACAGATGTAATACATATCAGGACATAAAAAATAAACCCGGCGATGTGCGACGATCTGGTGGGCAAATCTAAAATACTGTACCTCGGCCTGGCCAGGTCCGAATTGTGAACAAAGGGGCAGAAGACGAAAACAATTAAACCCTTACAGGTATAACACATATATCTGAAAATAAAAAATAAACTCGACGATGTACAATAATCTGGTAGGCAAATCTAAATACTTTAACATTCTACCTAAGCAGCTGGGCAGGTCCAAATAGTGAACAAAGAGGCAGAAAATGAAAACAACCCCTTACATGTGCACCTAATACATATCTGGACATAAAAAATAAACCCAACGATATACAAACAATCTGGTGGGCAAGTTTAAATACTTCAACATCCTACCTAATCAGCTGGGCAGGTCCGAATAGTGAAGAGATGCAGAAGGCGAAAACAACCTCTTACATGTGTAATACATACCTATCTAGACATAAAAAATAAACACTAAAATTTACAACAATCTGATACTCAAATCAAAATAATTTAACATCCTACACCTAAGCAACTGGGCAATTCAGAATAGTGAACAAAGTGGCAGAAAATGAAAACAACCCCTTACATGTGTACCTAATACATATCTGGACATAAAAAATAAACCCAACGATATACAAACAATCTGCTGGGCAAGTTTAAATACTTCAACATCCTACCTAAGCAGCTGGGCAGGTCCAAATAGTGAAAAGATGCAGAAGGCGAAAACAACCCCTTACATGTATAATACGCATAACTATCTAGGCATAAAAAATAAACACTACAATTTACAACAATCTGGTAGGCAAATCAAAATAATTTACCATCCTACACCTAAGCAGCTGGGCCATTCCGAATAGTGAACAAAGTGGCAGAAAACGAAAACAACCCCTTACATGTGTACCTAATACATATCTGGACATAAAAAATAAACCCGGCGATGTACAACAATCTGGTGGGCAAGTTTAAATACTTTAACATCCTACCTAAACAGCTGGGGAAGTCCGAATAGTGAGAGATGCAGAAGGCGAAAACAAGTCCTTACATGTGTAATACATACCTATCTAGACATAAAAAATAAACACTAAAATTTACAACAATCTGGTACGCAAATCAAAATAATTTAACATCCTACACCTAAGCAGCTGGGCAATTCAGAATAGTGAACAAAGTGGCAGAAAATGAAAACAACCCCTTACATGTGCTCCTAATACATATCTGGACATAAAAAATAAACCCAACGACATACAAACAATCTGGCGGGCAAGTTTAAATACTTCAACATCCTACCTAATCAGCTGGGCAGGTCCGAATAGTGAAAAAATGCAGAAGGCGAAAACAACCCCTTACATGTATAATACGCATACCTATCTAGGCATAAAAAATAAACACTACAATTTACAACAATCTGGTAGGCAAATCAAAATAATTTAACATCCTACACCTAAGCAGCTGGGCAATTCCGAATAGTGAACAAAGTGGCAGAAAACGAAAACAACCCCTTACATGTGTACCTAATACATATCTGGACATAAAAAATAAACCCGGCGATGTACAACAATCTGGTGGGCAAGTTTAAATACTTTAACATCCTACCTAAACAGCTGGGGAAGTCCGAATAGTGAGAGATGCAGAAGGCGAAAACAAGTCCTTACATGTGTAATACATACCTATCTAGACATAAAAAATAAACACTAAAATTTACAACAATCTGGTACGCAAATCAAAATAATTTAACATCCTACACCTAAGCAGCTGGGCAATTCAGAATAGTGAACAAAGTGGCAGAAAACGAAAAGAACCCCTTACATGTGTACCTAATATATATCTGAACATAAAAAATAAACCCAACGATATACAAACAATCTGGTGGGCAAGTTTAAATACTTTAACATCCTACCTAAGCAGCTGAGCAGGTCCGAATAGTGAAAAAATGCAGAAGGCGAAAACAACCCCTTACATGTATAATACGCATACCTATCTAGGCATAAAAAATAAACACTACAATTTACAACAATCTGGTAGGCAAATCAAAATAATTTAACATCCTACACCTAAGCAGCTGGGCAATTCCGAATAGTGAATAAAGTGGCAGAAAACAAAAACAACCCCTTACATGTGTACCTAATACATATCTGAACATAAAAAATAAACCCAACGATATACAAACAATCTGGTGGGCAAGTTTAAATACTTTAACATCCTACCTAAACAGCTGGGCAGGTCGAATAGTGAAAAGATGCAGAAGGCAAAAACAACCCCTTACATGTATAATACGCATACCTATCTAGGCATAAAAAATAAACACTACAATTTACAACAATCTGGTAGGCAAATCAAAATAATTTACCATCCTACACCTAAGCAGCTGGGCAATTCCGAATAGTGAACAAAGTGGCAGAAAACGAAAACAACCCCTTACATATGTACCTAATACATATCTGGACATAAAAAATAAACCCGGCGATGTACAACAATCTGGTGGGCAAGTTTAAATACTTTAACATCCTACCTAAACAGCTGGGGAAGTCCGAATAGTGAGAGATGCAGAAGGCGAAAACAACCCCTTGCATGTATAATACGCATACCTATCTAGGCATAAAAAATAAACACTACAATTTACAACAATCTGGTAGGCAAATCAAAATAATTTAACATCCTACACCTAAGCAGCTGGGCAATTCCGAATAGTGAATAAAGTGGCAGAAAACGAAAACAACCCCTTACATGTGTACCTAATACATATCTGAACATAAAAAATAAACCCAACGACATACAAACAATCTGGTAGGCAAGTTGGCAAGTTTAAATACTTTAACATCCTACCTAAACTGCTGGGCAGACCAGCCTACCTATACATCGTCGGGTTTACTTTTTATGTCCAGATAAGTACATATCTCGACATAAAAAATAAACCCGACGATGTACAACAATCTGGTGGGCAAATCTAAATACTTTAACATCCTACCTTAGCAGCTGGGCAGGTGCGAATAGTGAAGAAAAGAGCAAAATATGAAAACAACCTCTTACAGGTGTAATACATACCTGGACATAAAAAAATAAACCCGACGATGCACTACCATCTGGTGAACAAATCTATATACTTTAAGGGGTTGGGTTACTACTTACTTTACTTTACTTTACTTTACTTTAAGCTTTCTTCACTATTCGGACCTACCCAGCTGCTTAGGTAAGATGATAAATTATTTTGATTTGCCTACCAGATTGTTGTAGGTACATCGTCGGGTTTATTTTTTATGCCCAGATATGTATTACACCTGTAAGGGGTTATTTTTCGTCCCTTTGTTCACAATTTGAACCTGGCGAGTTGCTTAGGTAGGACGTTAAAATATTTAGAATTTAGATTTTCCTAACAGATTTTTGTAAATCGTCGAGTCTATTTTTTATGTACAGATATGTATTACACGTGTAAGGGGTTGTTTTTGTCTTTGTTCACTATTCGGACTTGCCCAGCTGCTTAGGTAGTATTATAAAGTATTTAGATTATTTATATATTTATTTTTATGTTCAGATATGTATTACACCTGTAAGGGGTTGGTTTCCTTTTCTGAAACTGTGTTCTGCATACTGTGTTATATTTGTAGAGTCTCTCATGCGCCCTGGCATAGGCGGTTCTAGACCTTTTGTTTGGGGAGGGGGGGGCTTAAGCCCTTGGCAGATATAGCATATAGACTCATATAACAGATGCTCCCCCCTATATACAGTGTATTGAATAGTTAATATTAATGAATTTGTAATTAAACAGTTGGAAATCAGTCAGTCCAGCCAGTCGCCGCGCTGGACGCTGCGCTGGTACAACTACCTACAGCTTGCAAAATTGAAAATTATGCATAAATCACATTGGGTCCTAGAGGGTGCTAAATTAAAAATAATAATCGGTCTTAGTTGTATTAGTAGCGGTTTGATAGCGAAGAAAAGAAAGCTTTTTATGAAATATTTAAATAATACTAATAAATTAGTGTAATTTCTGAAATTATGTAGCTAGAATTTTTTATTCAGGGATGGACTGGGTAAATTTGGGGGGCTAATTCAAGATTTGGGGGAGCTTAGCCCCCCAAGCCCCCACCCAGAACCGCCCATGCGCCCTGGCGATGAAATAAAAAGGTGTACGTACCTATTAGTTAAAATTCAGTACCTACGTATCTGCAGATATACTAAAGACTTTCTAAATAAATTGTTACTTCCTTTATTTTGTCAATTATGTTAAAATTAAATTGGGTAAATGAAAAATTTACAAAAAATATTATGCAAAAGAGAAATCAATCATTAAAAGTTTACAATAATTTTAAAATGGTATCTATTTTTAATAAATTGATACTATAAAAGTGTGTGCGTATGTATATTAATATGGGAGTAGGTATCAATGGTATCAATACTTTTGGCAAGCTAATCACAAATAAAACAAAGCTGCAATAGATGCTTTCACATTTTTTTTTGAGTGAAATGAACCTCTAACTATTTCAATATAATAAACTTTATACTATTTCATATATTAAATAAAACAAAGTTTGATAAATATATTATAATTTTAATTAAAACTACGCGTATCGTTATTTAAGATATAGTAAAGTCTAGTATGAATTTTACATACAACAGACAAACAACAAGTTGACAAATAAATGTATTATTCATAATAACTGTACTACACATTTTGCCTAGAATTGAATACATTATTAACTTACAATTATTATTTGTTTTAATTGGAAGACTCAGTTTTAGTATAGCGTAGTTAATTTTATGAAATAATTATGTATAGTAGGTAATTAATTAGTATAGCGCAGTTTGTTCTAAATCAAAACTTATTACACACTAAACTAACCTCCTAATTTTTCATTCAGTTTCGCACCAGTCTATGTCTTATATTACATCTAAGAAAATACAAAATTACTCAAGTGCTTCATTAAAAAAATAATGTCTTAAATTATCAGGTTTAATGTTTTATATTACTTTTATGGAATTAATATTTCAGACAGTAAGTAAATTCAAATAAACTAGCTTTGTATATGTTCTAATAATCTATTTATAATTATTTCATTAAAAGAAAACAAAAGGAAAATATATAAAAGCTTTGAAAAAATTGTTTACCATAAAAAAGTGTTCATTTGCCTTTTGCACATCCTCCCTTATAAAAAACACCAAATTCTCACATATATTATTGAGCTTGTGATACTCTATAATTTAAATTAAATATTTTTATTAAAAAAGCAGAAAGTATCACTTGAGAGTGAGGGAAGAGCACGAAAAGGATACAACCGATAAATTGCCTTATTCCTATTTTACTAATACCATTTATCAGTCGTTCTTAAAACAAGTTATAGCTTAATAATAAAAATGTTAAATTAATGTTATAACTTTTCATTATTTACAACAGCAGATTATGGGACTATACTAAATAACCTGTATGTCAAATTCACAGTTTTTATCAAAGTATTGTCATGTAATTACAATTTTGTATAAATTGTAAGTCGATGATATAGAAAAAGAGTAACTGAATTGTTTATTCGTTTAGTAAATGCACAGTGGAATGAATTAAATAAACTAATTTCTCTTATACATAATTGTAAGTTACATGATATGCTGTTATCTTTCTCGTACCTCGAAATTTCAAACTATGGTTTCTTTAGATGCTCTTTTTTGTTATAACTTTGAACTTGTCAAAAAATGAGCATTCAAAAATTGGAAACATTTGTCATAGAACCAGATTGGACCCAATATTACACTTTCCTCATGTTTATTTAATTTTCCACTATACAATTGAACATTAAATAGAGGTATTATCAAACCTTGATATGTCTGTAAGTTATAACAGAATTCTTATTTTGACTCTAAATTTAATGTAATAGCTACTTTTTTTTAATGAAACAATGAAATGCAATGTTCGTTTTGTCATCTTAATCATGGTTTGTTAATACTGCAGAACTTGATATGTATTTATATATACAGAGAAAATCACGTACTAAGCTCAAGCGAAAAATTTCCTTGGAAGTTACATGTTGTAATGGCTTGGCTTCAACACTTTAAACACATTTATTTATTTTTAATTTTCATTAAAATACAGTCAAATGAGGAATACGTAGATTTTTCTGTATCTTTTCAAAATTATTCATTTCCATACATGAGGCAATTATAAATCCGAGTACACCTAAACAATAAGCTATAAATGAATTTAGATCAACAAGCATATGTAGAGGTATAAATTTCAATTTATCTAAAAATATATATACACACATTCACAAAAAAAAAGTGGTTGTAAAACTGAATTATTGTCTTTATAGTTATATATAAACGTTTCAATTTTAAAAAATTAGGTGTTTTTTCAAAAATACATTTTTTTGAAAAATCATCATTTTTCTACAACATTAGATATGTACAAATACACCAAAAATTACTCCTATTTTTTTATAAATTATATAAAAAAATGTAACTATTTTTTTATTCGACTTTGTCATTATAAAAACAGTACCTACTAATATTCTATTTGCAAATTAATTAATATACATTTATAATTTTTCTAACTGTAAAATGATAAGAAAGGTAATAATACCAACCATTTTATAGTTGAAATTTATTATTAAGGACCTAATTTAATATACGTATTTAATCACGATAGAAAAGCAAGGAGGCAATTTCCCATGCCTAGTAATAGCACAACAATGCTGGTACGCATTTTCGATGCATTTCCACAAATATGTATCTCTGTCTCCTGAAAAAGAAAAAATAAATAAATAAAACATAAAAGTTCAATAATTAACTGTATTAAATTTCAAATGTTACTGGATAAATTTACTTTCTTATCTCATTTATATCTCCAAAATATAATTAAATTTAAACATTAAAAAGGTAAATAACATTTTATTTGACTACTAAAAGCAATATTTGCTATGAATTTTATCTAGTCTAGATTGAGCCTATTTATTTTGAAATGAACCATTTAAAATACTACTAAAATTTTACTGGAATAACTTTAAATCTCTCAATGGATGTTTCATTGTTTTTTTTTTAGTTTGTAGTCGCCTTTATAACCCCTATATTTATTTGGGTGTATATAATAATCCCCTATTGTATGTATTTTTTATTCTTTTAAATACATTCGTGTTTCTGTTATGTTTGCTGTGAAGCTACCATTTGTTATATTTTGGGTGTCCACGATAGGTACTGAAAAAAATTTACACGAAAATTTTTCATGTGAATTTTTTCTTCCTGCTAGTGTATTAAAAAGATAATAATAAATCACGGCATGTCAGAAATAAGGTAATGGGAAAATAACGTGCCATTTAAATGCCGATTCAGAATTTATAGGTGTGGTCTAGCATCAGTAGTTTTGGACTGGTTTCAAACCATCAGGAATTTCATTCAGTTAAATTCGTAACTTGCTTTCAGTGATTGTAATAATGTACTAATATCCTATACCATTTTATATATAATTGTGTCTATGGTTGATTTATGACAACTAAAATTATTTTTTATTTAAAAATGTCAACCAACAGACTTTTATTAGATCTTTTCATAAACCCCTTATAAAAAATTATTCTTAATTTTTCTTTGTTGACTATGAAGAAAGAGTTAATAATGCAAGGAACAGTAAGATGCCATATTTTTTATAATATTCTAATAAATACCTCTGGATGATAATTTATACATTTTGGAGGTCTTCTTCTGTAAAGGCTGTCTTTTGGTTTATGTAGACATCCACCATTTTTAGATTCATAGCTAACCTCTTGCGGAATAATACTTAATTGCTTACTACCACATGGACACATCGTATCCACAACCAGAAGGATTAAATTACTATGCGGGATTTTTTGTACACTAAAAGGCCTGAAAAAAAAATATATATGTATTTTTTAATACCAGTCAGTCATTGTTGTGGTATTGTGGTCGTACCTTTCACACCCAGTTACATGACAGTTTGTTAGTTTTCCTTTTAAAGGGTTGCTTTGGCCACTGGTGTTTAATCTGTCAGGTTGCAAAATATACAAATCCACTTTGCGATCACATGGCCTAATACCGAATTGTCCCATATCCACCCCTTCCATGGGATCAGACTCATATGGGGGTATAAAGGAGGGAGAATAAGTGTTTGAAGGAGGAGAAATAATTGGATCTTGTTCGTCTATTATGTCTTCCCCTGTGGGATATTGTTCTAATTCATATTCTGAGTATGTTTCTAGCATATCGTCTAAAATTTGAGTAATATCGTTGAGAGATTTAATTAGACGCACAACTGAGTGGAAACGATATGATTTCTACATTAGTATTTTTAAACAAAAAAGAAAATCTTCCTAATTTTTATACTATATCGTAATTCGTATCGTTTCGTAATTATCCTTATTACCCTGTGGTAATACTGTATTAGTATTATGAATGAGCATTTCAGATGAGTAAAATTCCACTCAGTTGCGTGTCTTCTTAAATATTTATATCAACAATAATATCAATATTGAAGATAAGAACTTAAAATATACACGTGGTGCACTTACCTTCTTCTTGGGTATATGCTAGGGCAGTACCATATGCATATTTAAATTTTGAAATCAGCAACAGCAAACTTTTCAGTAATAAGTTAACAAATAGTTTGGCAGGATCAAATATCTAAAAAATATTTTAATATACAGTGTGTACATAAATTATGGAATAAATTGATTATTTCAGAATACAAACATATTTTGGAAAATTCCTCGGACAGGTCGATTTTTAATCTTAATTGCGCATCTTATGCCTTATGTTTTTAGCTATGACGTCTTCGTATCTTCGGATATGACGTTATCTGCTGTTTTTTAAATAGAACACCCTGTAATTTTTCCAGTTTTGAATTATCTGTGGAGAGTTGATTTCAGAAATCTATACTACTTAGGGTGTAGATTTCATAAATTCGGAGCTACAGACAGTTGAAAGTATTATTTTTTTAAGTTAAACAATTTGATTTATCTTAATATTTTATAATAAAAGACAGTAAATTAACAGGAAATAACAATATAAAAATTAAATAACCAAATGTTCAAATTGAAAATCTTCTTATGCCTGACAATATCCCAAACTATCAATGAATTCTTCCTGAACTATATCTTTTGTGCCTTGAGAAACGTTGTTACATTCTAATCTCATTCTGTTCTTTAATTCTTCAATATTGTCAGGTTTACTTTTATACACTACATTTTTAAGTAACCTCAAAGGAAAAAATCTAGCGGGTTAAGATGCGGTGACCTTGGTGGCCATTCAACAGTTCCACATCTTCCAATCCACTTATTTGGAAATACATCATCAAGACATCTTCGAACAGCTATGCATAATGCGGAGGTGCACCGTCTTGGTGAAACCACAAGTTTTTGTCAGGAATTCCACAATTGTGTTTGGATTCTCTCCCACAGCCAACAAAACAAACAATTTCTTATCCTCATCAATAGTTGCTCGACTTTCTTTGGTAGATCGTCTACGGAACCAGTCTCTATTTTGCTCCCTGTTGGTTAGCTTATGGATCTATCTGGGTACTTAGTGTTAAATAAACACACTTACTTCTTGTTGCGTTCGTATGCTGTACCGTACCCAATAATCATAAGAATTTCAATTCTAAGAGCTGCCGCCAAACGCATTGTTATAAAGCAGAAAGCACAAATTTGTAAGCAAAATTCAAACACCCAACAACTCAATACTGAAATGATAACTGTTGACAGGTATTTGAGGGGTATTTTCTTTAAACACGACTGTTTTACGTGCCAGCCTACTTGCAAAAATATCACAAGAAATCGAACTCAAATCAATTCAACTTCAAAAAATAATACTCTCAACTGTCCGTGGCTCCGAACTTATGAACTCTAGACCCTACGTAGTATAGGTTTCTGAAATCAGCTGGTCACGGATAATTCAAAAATGAAAAATATTATAGGGTGTTCCATTTCCAATGAAAAACAGCAGATGACGTCATAGCCGAAGCAACAATAACGTCATAGCTAAAAACAACGTGAAAAGATGTGCAATTAAAATTAAAATCGATCTGTCCGAGGAATTTTCCAAAATATGTTCGTATTCTGAAATAATGAATATATTCCATACTTTATATAAACACTGTATAATAATTTAAGACAGATAATTTATTTTTAAGATATTAAGTAGAAAGAAAATATTACCCCTATTTTATTTGCACTTCCACTGAAATGAAATTTACTATTTGAGCAAGCACCTTGGTAGTCATACACAGCGACTTTTTTATAAATCCTATCTTGCACTAAGGAATCCATTATTGTTCCATCAATTTGACCAAAAAATCTGCCAGTGTGTTCGTTATTTTCAGATATTATGATAAAACCATTATTATCAAGTACATAGCAGTCTAGTTTGTCACTAGCACAAGTTTTGCTACATGATGATGTGCCTGCACTGCACTAAAATATTAATATATAAGTATTAATGGTGCATAGCAATAGCAATAACACATTTTTAAGTATATACAATTTTTTGAAGATATTCAATAAAAAGTCAATATATTTTTTATTAATATAGCTCGACATTTGGGTGTGAAATCCGCGGCGTGTAAAAAAATTAAAAATTATTTAACTGTGTTAAATATATTAAAATAAACTTAGTAATCTCTTATTTAGTTGCAAGAGAAAGGTACCCACAATTATAATTGTAACAATTTACCCACTTGAAAGAATATACTACTAAACACAATAATATTAAAAACACAATAAATTGATAATTATCTTAAAGCTACTACATATTGTAGTGTGCACGTACCTTTAACTTTAAGTAGTATCGAAATGTGAAGGTTGTAGGACCAGGAGGAGGGGAGCTGAGTGAGTTGGAGAGGAAGAGGACAGTGACAGTAGGCCGGAAGCGGTGGGCTTGAGTGAACTAGTCGTAGTGTCCTCCGTAAAAAAAAGGTGCAGTGTAGGAGTTTGGTGAGAGAATTAAGGAAAACTAAAGGGTAACCTTATGTATTTTATGTTAATGGCTTATGCCACCTGTAAGTAGAACAATAAAATCCTATCAAAATTAAATAGCTATCATTCAAAACAAAAAGAATCCGGTAGAGCTAGTCAGAGCAACACAATTGGCGCCCAACGTGGGGCTCAGTTTTAAAGATTTACATATTCACAAATCGCAGTGGCTAGAGAAAGATAGCTTATTAGTTATAGGGGCAGAAATTGTTTAAGAGATACTGTTGCCTGATTGTAATAGTCATCATCACGTTAAGAGTGGAACGGTCGAACCCCTGTGGCTTGGAAACGTAGTTATAAAGAAGTTCTCGAACTTTACGAATTTCAGACTGTTTTGCTGGAATAAAAACATTTTTTTGAAGGGACTTCAATAATAATAATAAAATAAAGAAACTAGTTAGGTATTTGTTTAATATAAAAATAAAACTGTATGTAGTAGTTATAATATTATAAAAATACCTCGAAAAATACGAAATTGTATTAACGGGATTATAACTTATAACTAGATTAAGAAAGAAGTTGTGTAATGGAATTAGATATATGTTTTTAAAATAAGAAAAATGTCTAATAAGGATAAAATGGAGTCAGATGCGGATTCTGCTGAAAAAGAAAAATCTTTGGAGGACCATCTAATCGTAATTGCTAATCTAATAAAAATCAATACGAGGGTTGTCCAAACGTTAGAAAATACATAGCAAATAATTATGTTTTATTTGAAAAAATTCATCACGAATTATAATACTAATAGGATGGGTGCTATACGTCATAGTTTGTTAGAAAAAATGAGTTTGGTAGAGGGTAGAAAGTAGAAAAAATTTCTGGAAAACCGGTAGAGTCTGAAAAAGATCCAAAACTTGATAAAAATATTAAAATGAGAGGGTTTAATGCTCTACTTCATGAAAATCGTTTTTATATTTCAGCATTTAAAGATTTGGGGAGTACCACATTCAACTTTAATTCCAATGGAAATTTACATCCGATTGTATTTATTAAAAAACTATGGGATAAAATTAGATGACGCTGGGGTGCCGGAAAATAAAAAATTGTCACTTGCATTATCTAGTTTACTTAAGAAACTAAGTCAGTTGAGTGTAAGTCAACTTAAGAAAATTTCTTTCATGTCTTTTGACGATTTTAAAAAGAAATTTTTGCAAAGGTATTGATCCACGGATATTAAGAGAGAGGCGTTTAGAGGATTGAAATATGGATATTACGAGAACGGTTCTAAAGCAGACTACCTATTTTCTAAAAAAAGTTAACGAGCCGAGTTTTCTATCACAGGATGGAATTGTATGAATATGAACTGTTACAATGTTGTCGAAACAGTTTTCACGGGACGTGCGTGGGGGAATGCAGCGGGCGGTTTTACGAACGGTTGATGAGACGGAAGAGTATTTGAGGGAACTCGACGAGTTTGATGCGGAGTTGTTAAATCACATCAGAGGTTATAGTCAAGGGGTTAACCGAAATGTTCAAACTAATAATTATAGATCGGAATAGATCTCGGAATGTAGAGTGGCGAGAGCGTTATAATAATAATAATAATAATGGAAATAGAGAAAATAGAGGTCGTCAAAATAATAATGAGGCAAATCAGGGTGATACTGGGGAAATTGAAATGAATGAGTCTATTCAAAATAATAATTCAGAAAGTCATCGGAATATGGTAGCGACTTTATTTAAGGTAGATACGGATCGTGTATAAGTGGAGGTTTAAAAAATTTTGAAATAAATCCTAGAATACCAAAATTTCCAGTTAATAATATTATATTATCGGGTGCTTTGAAAAGTAAATCTGCTAATGTAAAAGGCCAAGTATTTTTGACATTTACTATTGGAAAGGTGGAATTTGATTTTCCATGTGCAGTAATATCCAACCTAATTAGGAATGTTATCCTGGGATGTGATTGGTTAACTAACTTTGAAGTTGTTTTGGAATTTTCGGAGTCGTATTTAAAGGGTAAATGTGGACTGGATATAAAGTCTATTTTGCAGGTAGTATTCCAAATGATGAAGCTTGTGTTGCTCTTTTGGATTATGGAGTTAATAAGGAACAAAATGTAGTGGGTCCACGGCAGTTAAAACTGTATACAGTGGAGGAAATAAAATTGGTGATTGGTTACTGCTGCAAAAGTTTTTGGCGAGGAACATAAACTAAAGCTTTTTCATTTATTAAAGGAGTTTCGGGATATTTTCTCAAACGAACGAGGATTAACTCAGATAAATGAGCCTGAAATAATATTGAGGGATTACTCACCATTTTTCATAAAAACCTATCCGATAGCACATGCATATAAAAATGAAGTAGAAAAACAAATTGGCGAAATGATTCAGTGGGGTATTATTGCAAAATGACAAATGGAATACGTCAGTCTGTTAGTGTAGTAGTGTGTAAAAAATAATTCTATCCGCGTGTGTATCGATGCATGTTATTTAAATAAAAGAATGGTTAGGGATCATGTTATGCCACCTCAGCCAGGGGAACTTTTATATTATTTCACCAAAGGTCAGTACCTTAGTACTTTAAACTTAACACCATCCTATTGACAAATACCGATTAAAAAGAACCATCAAAAATATACCGGGTTTTCGTTTAATGGGGAAACTTACGTGTTCAACTTACTTCCATTAATTTGGTTTATCAACTTCCGTTGGTAGTTTCATGAGGCAACTTAATAAAATTCTCGGAGAAATTATAAGGATTTTACGGTACGATACGTAGATGATCTTTTAATTTATCAGCTAATCCAGATCACATTTAGAGCAATTAAGAATTATTTTTCAAAAATGTTAGAGCTTATGTCACGATTAAACTTAAAAAATCGTGTTTTGCTAGAAAAAGTGTCATTTATTCTATCAGCGAGTGGAATAGAAGTAGATCTAGAGCGAAAAACCGCCACTTTAAAAATGCGGGCACCGAAGAATGTTAAAGAGCTTAAAGGGTTTTTAGGTTTAGTTAATTATGAAAGGAGATTTTATAAAGATATGGCATCTTTGACAATTCCGTTACTGCGTTTGTTAAAAAAAAGTGTACGTTCGAAATGGGGGGCGGAAGAAGAATCCACTTCTTCCCAAATTAAAGAAGCTTTTACTAAAGTTAGTATGTTAAGTCGTCCTAATCTTCAATTAAAGTATTATGTACAGACAGATTCATCTGGATATGCTATAGGAGCGTGCCTACTTCAACAAGATCCCGAGTCAGGTGAAAAAAACGTTATTGCCTATTAACCCGAAGCCACACTGCAGGCGGGGGATGGGAAGCTTGGTGGGTAGAGGTTGAAGGTTAATGGGTAGAGGGTGGATATACCTTGGCCGCACTAGTCGACGCAAAATTAACATACCAATACCAATCCAAATCAAGTTCACTGTAAAACTGTAGTTCCAGTAATCTCCAGTGTAGTTCCAGTTTCTCTTTCAAAATTTTTCAGAAGACTTCTCTGTGACAGCTCTTATCTAAAATATGTAAATCTGAGAAATAAGAGGAGGTGGGTGCATGAGTATAACTTGCACGGAGACTATGATGGTGAATTTTTGCGGATTTACAAAATGCGAAATTACCCTGAAAATGTTTTTAATTATGCACATGTGAGTGTAGAATCTTTTGATTTTCTACTTAATAAAGTACAAGACTACAAGACAAATTGGAAAGAACCTCTACAAACTTCAGAGAAACAATTTCTGTAGAAATAAAATGCGAATATTTGCGAATTAATTGTTCTTCCATACCCTGCGCCTAGCTGAAATATCAAACACGATTGATTACTAGGTGTTTTGCTTAGCAGGTTGCTAGGCTGGTTAAGGTGGTGGGAAATCGCAGTGCGGCTGGTTGGGTTTAATCGCTTGTTACGGAAACTCACCTCGCGGGTTACTTGGAGCCTTACTACCCACTACGCTCCAAGTAAACCGCTTGCACTGCGGCCGCAGGTTTACAGTAGATCATTAAACGGTCCTGAAATTTCATACTTTGTAACAGAAAAAGATTCATTAGCCGCCGTAACTGCTTTTCGAAAATGGAGAGTTTTTATACTTTGTAGGGAAGTAGTGCTAATTACTGATCACAAGGCCTTGTGCTTCTTAGTCATGTCGTTTACTTACTGCCCGCTTAACGAGATGGATTTTATATTTACAAGAATTCAACATTACGGTTGAATATTGCAAGGGTTCAAAAAAATGTAGTTGACGATATTTTATCGCGAATGCGAGGATAATTTTGAAAATCAGGATTTTCCCGACGATAAAGGTTTTGAGATAGCTGCTATTATAGCAAGTAAGCAGGCAACTTCGACTGTCCATAAGTTATTTAAAAATATTGGAAATGCGCAAAATATTGATACATTTTGTAAAAAAATTAAATTAAAGAAAAACTTGCTAGTTATAATATTGAACAGGGGTACAGGGATTGGTTTATAGTTCATTATAATCTATTGTTTCGTCGAGGTTCAGAGAGAAATTCAGGATGTAAACTATGTATTCCTCAAGAGATTCTCATGTAGTCTTAAAGGAGGATGAAGCTTAAGGACATTTGGTCCAAAAAAATGTGATTCTTCTCAAAGTATTATTTCTGGCCAAGAATGCGTCATACGATTAGAAAAATAATACAGAGTTGTGATGTTTGTCCAAAAGTCAAAATTTCTGCAATTTGCTGGAGGAAAATGGGGCACGTTTTAGCATCCAACCTCAATGAAATTTTGTGTATTGATTTGATGGGTTCACTACCCATGTCAAAGGGTGGTGTTACTCAACTGTCAAAGAGGTCTCACAAACAAGACATTTTATTACCGGTCTATTACAGAGTAAATCAGGATAATGTTTACTAAAATTATTAATTTGTCAGGTATATCTCGGACGACGAAACATTTTATATTTGTTTATGTTTAGAAACCCGTTACGGTGTTTATTTGGTTCGACAAGCGACGGCACGGGCTGCCCACCTCTACGGCTTACTCGCACATCCAGATGTCGAACTCTATTAGGTACTTAAAATATATTTTTGGAATAATGCAATCAAAAGTGCATAAGTTCAAAAATATATAAGACTAAATTAATACTCAAGTGCTGCATTCTACTAAATCATTATCAAAGTATTGTTTGTTGACAGGATTTTATTGAATGTTTCCAAACTCTTTAAACTATATTTCGTTTAATAAAGAAATACCTTTGAGGTAATGTTAAGGAAATGAGATGCAAGTGTTGAATGTTGATACTGTAAACCTACTACAGCCGCAGGGGCTCTATGACCTTTATGTTCAACAAATACAGCATGGGTAGCTGTTATAAGTGGTTTGCCGTATGAGCCAACATCAAAAGGAACAGAAAAGACAAAGCTTTCTGGCTCGATTGAATGTTGATCCACTGCTCTCTTGTACCAGGTTTCATCCATTGCCCGGACATTATTTTCACTGAAATGCCTAAAGTAAATAGAAAATTATATTGTGGTGCCTACTCATTAAAATTTTGTATTCTTACGGATCTTTTGTTTCTACATTAGTTAAGTTAGTCCATCGAAGAAGCCCACTTCTTGTTGCCACAAATGACAATGTTAGACCAAATATTTCGTATCCTTGGCTGCAAAAGTTCACCTAATTAATTGTTGATCGTGAGCTAGTATTCAAAATAAAGAAATCATTTTTAGATCACCAAACTACTTGGTATAGAAGTATCCTTCAACTTTCATTACGAAAACCATTGTTTTGTAAAATATGTTTTCTTCAAGTTATAAAAACGAGGCTACATACTACGGTAGTGTCAGATGTTATGTTTGATTATACGAAAAACTTTCGAAGGGTTAACCTTTATTCTGTGGTTTAACAGATTAAAACATGGAGTATAGACAGGGCGTCAATTTTGCCAGATCAATACCAACTTCATTTTTTAGAATAGCAACTAATTATTTTTATTTAAATTTCCGATTTCTTATAGATAGTTTAAAGTATAAAAAGTTTTTTTCGAAATTGTAATATTTCCCTGAAATTGAATTAGAATTGTTATGAAATATCCCAGTCAAATATTTCTATAAAATATACAATTTTCATCATCATACAAACAAATTGATTACAACTTTGAGGCATAAATAGCCGGCTAATTAAACTCTGGTTGTAAAGTAACTGGAAGATTATACAGGGTACTAAAAAAAGGTTTCTTTCAATAAAATGCAAATGTTTATTTGAAATGGAACACCCTATGTAGCGGCACACTTGCTACCTAATAGCTTTAGTTCAGTAAACGTATTTAGAATAATCTTTACACCATATTCTCTAGAATTAGGCTAGGAATTGGAATTCTAACTTCAAATATTGTAAATAGTAACAATTAAGGTTTTTCTAATACTTCTTAAACCATAATGTAATTTAGTATTTAAACTTAATTATCATATTACCCCCTTCCGGCAATCTGACCTACAATTAGGTAGTTGCCGACAGGGAATACCAGTTCTCTGATGCTTCTATGATATTTCTTATTATTCAGCAAAGACGGGGGTATTTCCAAATTTAACCTAATGACACAGGTAAAGGACGGTCAGAATCCCTGACCTATAAAAGCATTATAAGACATCTCCAGCAGGCAGTCACTCAATTCCTTCCGTCAGATGCACTCGGTATTTAGACTTCCCACTGTACACATCAACTCTCTGTTCATTTACTCAATAAAGAGTTTTTTTGTTGCTAAACGTAACTTATTTCCTTCTGCACGACACATACCCACAATTGGTGACCCCAACGTCATCAAGAGAGATTGGATACCTTTTTTTCTCAGTCTCAGAGTGCAAAAGTCGATGCGTATAGTGCAGTGTTTGTGTTGCAGCAACTAGGAGATATCCAATATGCCTAATTCATTTGGTACAAGTAGTGTGAGTCCGCAGCATTCCGAATTAAGCCGAGTAGGTGTTCGTGATTGCAATATGGAAGCTATAATGGAGAAATTCACAAGTATGAACCCAATGATGACTCAAATTGCAGCATTATCGAATCGGCAAGGTTCTGGTCTGTTCTAGAAGCAGACCACGGCAACCAACAGCAAAAAAGGATGATTGGTGCTGGTATCACTCGTGTTTTGGTAAAAAAGCTAAAAAATGCGAAGAACCGTATAGATATCAATCGGAAAACGGTCAGGGCGTCATTAATAGCGGTCGACGGTTTTGCCTTGACCCGGGCCGCTTGTTTGTGATAGACTATGAAACAAAAGTGAAATTTTTAATAGACACTGGTGCCGATTTGTGCGTATACCCAAGATCGCGTATCCAAGGATCGACCATGTATTAAGTCGCCATATATGTTTTTTGCGGCTAATAACAGTGACATCGCAATAGTTCGTAGAACAACATGAGCAGTAGCTTGATGCACTTTCCGCAGTGTTACTCGGCATCAGAGCCGCTTGGCGAGAAGAACTCTCCGCAAATCCAGTAGATTGCATAAAGGACCTGAGGCAATGCTTCCGCGATATACGCCCGGTGGACTGTGTATAGCATGGACATCATCGTTCATTTGTGTTTAAGGATCTCCAGACTACATCACACGTTTTTCGCGACACAAGGATTTTAAAAAATCACTCCAACAACCATATGAAGGACCGTACCCTGGTTGTTCAACGCAAGGATCAAACTTTCGTTATCCGCAGAGGTGGTGCTAATGTCACAATCTCCATTGATCGCCTAAAACCAGCATACATCGCACCAGAGAAGGAGGACACAACATCGTTAAAACGAGGCGTATCAGAGTAACCAGCGAAATCTCAGGAACCCGTGGAACCCAACGAGTCGAGGTTCCCAACTGAAACCACCACACGTTCGGGTAGATGTGTACGGTTTACCTATCCTTACCAAGCAGGAATATCGTGATTCGAGTTAATCACTAGCAGGGAGTGATGTAGCGGCACGCTTGATACATAATACTTTTAGTTCAGTAAACATATTTAAAATAATCTTTGTACCGTATTCTCTAGAATTAGGCTAGGAATTCCAACTTCAAATATTGTAAATAGTAACAATTGGGAAACGATTAGACAGAAGGAGCTCGATATCGGGACCTTCATGGACATAGCTGGGACATTTGATAATACCTCCTACAATTCAACTCTAACAGCTGAGGAGCACGGATTCCTACCAACCATAGCTGGGTGGATTTACTCCATCCATGCTTTCAAACCGTTCAATTTCTACCTCCCTCAATGAAGTCACAGTTAGAGCCACTGTGGGCTGAGGGTACTCGACGGTCTTCTTTGTAGGCTTAACGAGGAAGGGATTATGATTCAAGCATATGCAGATGACCTTACGGTCTTAATCGCAGGGAAGTCTGCAAGCACAGTTAGTGAACTCACTTAAAAAGGCCTAAGAAACATAGAAGAATGGTGTATCGGACAGGGGCTGAGGGTTAATCCCTCTAAGGCCGATCTAGTCCTCTTCACTAAGAAAATTAAGTTGGATGGTTTTAAAGCACCAACCATTGTCAATAAGACCATCCAGCGTACAAAGATGGTCAAATTTTGGGAGTTATCCTAGATGGAAAGTTGTCATGGGTACCCTTTTTCTCTTTGGAAAAATATGGGGGCTTAATCCGAGAGCCACCTTATGCCTCTATACCTCGGTTATTAGATCCTCCTTTCTATATGCGTCGATTGTATGGTGGCCAGCCGTCCGGCGGGCTACCATCAATCAACGGCTAAGTCAAGTACAACGCCTAGCGTATGTAAGGACGGCTCTCCTGTCTCTTCCTAAACTGCATAGAGAGGTCGAGGGGGAGGCAAGGAGGGCCTCTTATAGGGTCAAGCAGTGGGGGCGGTGGCTAGGTAAAACCCACGGGTGGACACACAAATATTCTTAAGGAACTTGTGGGAGGAGACAGTCTGCTCGATGCACCCAGTGACATCTCCCACTCATATGTTTCTTAAACCTTTCACAGTAGAGATACCGGACAGGGACGTTTGGCTCGAAAATCCTGATGCTCAGGTCTCGAATGGGCTCGTCTGGTTTACGTATGGGTCCAAGACAGACCAGGGCTCAGGGGCGGGAGTCAGAGGAGTGCGCCCAAAGGCGAGATTATCCTTCTCTTTGGGAAAGTATGCCACTGTCTTTCAGGCGGAAGTGTTTGCTATCTCTGCATGTGTTCAGGAAAATCTCAAAAGGAGATATTCTAATCAGCATTTCCAGATATGCACCGGCAGTCAGGTGGCTTGATCTCCTACAGGATCACCTCCGGGGAGGTCCTAGAGTGTATTAATGGTCTGGCCCAATTGGGACAGAACAACCAAGTAAAATTGACCTGGGCACCGGCTCATCACGACATAACAGGAAATGAGGAGGCCGATGCACTGGGTAAAAGAGGCTCAAGTATACAGTTTACATGGCCCGAACCAGTACTTGGCCTTCCACCTAGTTATGTAACAAGGTCTATTGGAAACTGGATCAAGGAAAGGTCAGAAGAAGAATGGCCGAACGGGACTGCCAAGCCAGGCTCTTAATTGAAGGGGCCTTGGTCGAACGCAACTCGATCAATACTTGCGTTAAGTCGTAACAGCATAAGGATTGTCACAAGACTGCTGACAGGTCACGGACATCTCAACAAGCACCTTAACAATATTGGCCGTAGTGACACTAGAAGGTGCAGGTTTTGCGGACACGATGACGAGGACTCCATTCACATCCTCAGCAGAGGATGTGAATGGAGTCCTCGTCATCGCTGTGGCATCGCTGAGGCATCGCTGTGCCTGCCTCATGGTCAAGAGACACAAAAATCTGAGTCCAGCATTAGAGAGCTTCCCCTAGAACGAGTTGGCCTGTGCGCATAGCACGTGTCTCTTCCAATAACTCTCGACTAGCGGCAGGTACAACTGGTCGAAAGACCTGAGTGCAGCGGGTAACCGCGCCGCCTTCCAACAACAACAACAACAACAACAACAACAAACCTTCTATATTCTTATTTTTCAATCTTAGCGATGCATTCTTTTCTTTATTATTAAGTTTACGATTTTTTTGTTTTTTTAGAAATGGCCATGTTCTATCAAATCTACTTTAACATTACGACGCATTCTGATAAAGATATTACTTCCCCAAAACCTTTATAATTGTTATGTTAAGTTAGGCATAAATAAACTTGAAATATAAATTTAAATTATCGCAATGGGTAGCTGCTAAAATTATAATAAAAATATTAAGTTACCATTAAAAAAAAAGATACGGTATGTCAAAATAAGCGCGCCCTGTATTTTTCGCCATATTTTAAGGTCATAGTCCTTATCTTATCAGCAAATGAGTAGGATTTACCCTTTAACAATTCTTCGTATCCTAATATCGTAAAAATAATAGTATCGTAATATCTTCCAATGTTCGATGTATCTATCAATCGATAAATACACCTACATAGAGTATTTTCATAAAGTCGTTGCAATACATTCGTTATTTTATAAATACCCATTTTTTTTAAATCGCTTTGTCCCTTCTATATTTATCTATATCTTACTATATTTATTTTTACAGGAAGACTCAATGAAACTACGTCGATATAAACTTCAGTATTTTAAATGGGCACCCTGTATTTTTTACATATTTAAAAGGAACTCGCTCCCTAATAAGGGAGATATACCCCAAAATAAGAACATAAGAACAATATGCTACAAAGAGAATATCGACACTAACAAAGAAAAATCTAAGCTGAGGGTATATCTCTTGTTTTTACAGATTATTTTAACGTTATCGTCGGTAGTTATTCAGTTGTAATCAAACAAGTACAGATAAAACAAGTATGTATAAACATTGGTGAATTAATTCGATATTAAATTAGCTAAATCGTAATAATAATAAAAGAAGGATGATTTGTTTTGACTACTTACTGGTAACTTGAACCCTGACAACAAATTCTGATTTATAATGTGTTATTTAGTTATGTACTGAATGTTTCGAACTTTTTAAAAATCTTTACTAACATCATAGCAATTTTTGTGGTAATACGTTGCAAAAATTTCAGAAGTATAAGACCAGAAAGAACTTTGGTAAAAGTTTAGTGAACATGTGGTTAGAATTACTAGACCTTTTCCCATACATAAACGGTACTGAAAAAGTCATTGTTCTATTAGTTTTATTATGTTTTGGTTTTGGAGAGAATAGCTACAAAATTGCAACATTCGCACCTATATATAAAATTTATTTTGAAATTATTTTTAAATTTATACGTAAATACATATAAACCTTTGGGTTGAATAAAATATCCTTAAAATACCACAGACAAATACTATTTACAGTAAAAGTATATGATTTGATGATATACCATGATTATTTAAAAACATACGTATTTGTTTTTTATTATTCCATACAATTCGATACAGACAGCTATAATGAAATTATTCTTTATGTCATATTCAATTCAATAACTTATAAATTATAAATAAGTATTGAGTTGTATGGTAGTATTAGATTACTTACTCTGTCCAAGGAAGCTGTAATATCATTTAAAACCAAAAGCTTTTCTTTAATAAAGAATATTAATTTGATTATGTATAGAACTACATAATACATAGTACCTACATATTTGATATAAAATATTATCGTATTGATATAAAATTTAAATTTTATATCAATCAGAAAAAATGGAAAAAGGGGAAAATAAATTAATAAGGTGTCTCATTTTGTTTTAAAAGGTAAGTCACATAAAATGAAATTCAATTTGTCATTAAATTGAAAAATATGGCCAGCTTTGAGAGTATTTTGTCATAATTATAATTTTCTATTTACAAACTTACTCAAACTGCAGGTACTAAACCAAAAAATATGTTATTTAAAAATGTGTAATTTCCTAAATATATCATGTTTTTATATTTTTAAGATACAAATAGAGCACTGTCTCATGAACACATTGATTTAAAACTTCATACATATGTCTCTAGTAGGAAAATATGTTTAAAATAATATATTATTTAATCTAAATTTGGTAGGCAACGTCAACCTCAAATGTACCTCCTATTACGTAAATATATAATTTACACTAAAGCCGCCCCAACGCGATGCGTTTTTCAGCGCGTTTCCTAAAACGTATATATGTACACTATTGAAGGTGCATAATAAAGGTCGGAAAGAAGTACAATTTTTATAGAACTGTTTAATACCAAAAATAACAGAAATATCACCATTAAAATAAACTCTATACTATTATATTTTGTTAGCGTGTGTTCTATGTTAAAACAAATGTATATGGTGTGCAACTTTAGCAAATCACACATTTTTGAACACCCCATATATTCCAGGAATCTCAAATTGTTAACCTAGACAGAATTATAATAAAAATAAATATTATTGCATTTTATGTCACTTGCCTTGTACAGCTGTATCTACCTACCTACAGCTTAATATGATAAACAGGTATTGATTTTACATTGCATATTCTACGAATATTAACATGAACGTAATAATTTAATTATTTCAATGTAATGATGTAGGTGTTCATTATATATTATTTTTTTATTATTGAGACGTGCTAAATACGGTATATATTAAGAGAAATTAATTCAAAATGGACTTTAAACGGTTAATTTTCAAAGAGGCGTTTATGATATAGAAATAACTATTTCTAAACCATCTAACTATAAATAATAAAACACAAAAATTGAAGTTCTTAAATCTATAAATATTTCTTTCTCAAGAAAAAAGCTTTACCTTTGTAATTGTACCAAAAGTGTGCCAATAGGGCTAATGTGCAAAGAATTAATTAGTAAAATCATTTCGAATATTAATGTGCATCAGAAATAAATCAAAAATGTATTTCATGCGATTAAATATAAAAGTTAACTTACTGCTTGTCTTCCAAACGAGGCCTAAAAGGATGCTTTTCTAAGCCCTCGGTTACCATAGCATCTAAGACTAAAGACTGAATCAGAGTTTTGTCGCCTAAAAATTAAATGTACCTTAAATGTTGAGACCTTCCCGCACCTAAATGGTACTTCGTTTTTTTACTACCGAGCCAATAAATTATTTTTCGGTAGGTTAATACTTATATACAATTACTCTTATTTATTTGGGTATTATGCCACCACTAAAAAATATAAAAACTAATAATCAACCTCTGCGCAGACAGATCAGTCAAAGGTTGGTTTTTTATAAAAATATGTTTGCCTAATAAAGAAATCTCACACTAAAAACAGATTAACAATATATAACATTAAACATATCACTTAAAAACGTTTACGTTTCGAATACTTATCAGTTGTCGTTATCAAAACTTTAAGTTTGACAGATGTATAAGAATAGTATAACAGTTTGTAATTTATTTTGTTTATTTACTTCCCTGGGCATATTAATTATTAGTCGATTTTCATTATATTTTGACCTCGTCTTTAAGAATTATTGATAACCAACAGCTATCAAAATGTATAGAAATACTGGATATTAGGTATATACATTTCTCTTCATTTAATAAAATCGTCGCGGATTCTTTAAGTTTTCTTTTTATATTGTTTTGTTCTTTATCTAAAATTTTAACTGACTCCTACTCTCCCACTCCCCTATGGCCATTTTCTCAAGCGTGTTCACAAATGTTTGACTTTTGAAATTCTTTCCTTTTAATATAATCGTTGTGTTCTCCGATACGAACATTTAGAGGTTTTGATGTTTCACCCACATAATGTTTATTAGACGCACATGGTACACTGTAAATGCAGTATTTTGAATTTTGTAAACTATTTTTTGGTCCAGTCCTTGATAAAATTGTTCGTAAAGTATCATCCGTTTGAAAAACCGTTCTAAAAATCCGCGACAATTTTATTAAAAAGAGACAAATGTGTATCCAATATTTTTATAAATTTTGATGAATTTTGCTATTGGTTATCAATCCTTAAAGACGAGGTAAGTCAAAATAGGATGAAAATAGACTAATTTCTACTATCCCCATGGAAGTAGTGAAACAAAATAACTTACAAACTGCCATACTATTCTGTACGTCAGTTAAATTTAAAGATTTGATAACGAATAAGTTTTCTTTTTAAGTGATGTTTTTAATGTGATATATTGTTAATCTGCTTTTTAGTGTCTAATTTCCTGATTAGGCAAACATCTTTTTTTCAAAAAAACCAACCTTTGACTGAATCGTCGGCGCAGAGGTTGATTATTATTTTTTTGTATTTTTCAGTGGTGGTATAATATCTAAATAAATAAAAGTAATTAAACAATGCCACAAATAAATACTTTCATACATTATCTTAACCTATATAAAATTTGTGTGTGCATGTACTTACAGTAATAAGCATCTTTATCCTGTTTTGTGGATATATGATGATGTTCACGTTGCAATGGTGATCTTGGTCTTAATGACATCCATTTCCAGCCTGGTCTGCGACTTCTTGATAGAAAATGCAAAACGCGCTCCTCAGCAGTCTTAAACCACTGTTCGCCAGACGAACCACTCGTATATTCACAATATATCCTAAAAATATCAGTTTATATTAGAAAATGTGAAAGAAACATTTCAATACATGAGTTTACTACATTTATTTGGTTTGAATACGATATATGCCTTATGGATGTATTTCTTTTGGGTTTACACTACCTGTAAAATGATAAAAACAGTAAAGCAGAAGTATTCAAAATATATATTGTAAGTGTAATAGTAAACCATTAAAATAGTTTCTAAAAAGCTACTGTTTAATATACCGGGTGGTCAAATAAGAATGGACGCCGGCTGTATCTCAGAAACTACTTATCGTATAACTTTGGGAAAAAAATTCTAATAAGTAAATCGGACAAGAGAAATCGCTGGAAATTATTTTCAAGTTCGTAGGATGACCGCTAGGGGTCGCAATTGGTATGACCAATCAGAAAATGCGATTTTTCTCAAAAATATGCCAAGTTAAGAGGTATTTTAAATAGTGGCATTGTAATCTTTGTAAAATTTTCAATCTTTTTTTTGTAATGCACTTTGCTCTATCTTTAAAAATAAAGTGGTGGGGGAAGGTTAAACTTTATTTTATTCAAATATGGATAACTCCGGTTTGGGTTAACAGAATTAAACGAACTAGGGCTCGTTTAAAAGAGCTTTTCTTACTGAATAATCTGCAGTATATTCTGTTCCTGAACTTATTTTACCGTGGTGGCTAGAGGGCGCTGTTTGACATCGTAAAAAATTTTAAATGGCAGGCTATGTCCCTTTTTACATAGTTAAATAGAGCACAAAATTTCAAAAAAATTAGCTCAAACCGCAACTTTCTATTTTCTCTCTAACGGAAGATATTAAGAGAACAAGTAAAATTAGGCTGCCGCCTATATAGGCCTGTAATAGTCTAATTAAAAATTATATTAGTAGGCTATGAAACAAAAACTATGTTCCTTGAGTATGTTTTAAACCGTAGTTTGAGTTACTCCAAGGTCTTTCTCAATAGTTCTAGTACTTAGTTGAGGATTAAACTCTATATAAGCTAACACATTAATAATGTTCCCTTCGGTGCGACCTCTGCGTTGTCTAAGGTATACAGTTAGATGAACATTTCCAGTTGTTTGCAGAAGGTGAATTACTCATAGAAAAACTTTTTTATTGGGGTGCCGTCTATCAGGATATTGTTGCGCATATACTCTCGCAGCAACTGTAGCATTCCTCATTGAGTCAAAATAAACCATGTCAAATGGCTTACCATGTCAAATAACTCTTCGTTTGTATAAATCATTTTGTAAGAAAAAACGAACAATAAACTACAATTCAGAATAAACAAGAAAACAACACGAACAACAGCAAGAAAAACCCGGACAATACAAACTTAATAAGACATGAAACGACATTAACTAAATGACATTAACATGTAACTGAAACGTTTTAATATTTTGACGTAGGTACCTATTTACCTCTTTTTGTTTCATAGCCTACTAGTATAATTTTTTATTAGACTATTATAGGTCTAGGACGCAGCCTAACTTTATTTGTTCTCTTAATATCTCCCGTTATAGCGAAGATAGAAAGTTGCGGTCTGAGCTGATTTTTTAGAAATTTTGTGCTCTATTCAAATATGTAAAAAGAGACATAGCCTGCCATTTAAAATTTTTATGAAAACGCGCAATAACTGTTACGATGTCAAACAGCGCCCTCTAGCTACCACGGTAAAATAAGTTCAGGAACAGTATATACTGCAGATTATTCAGTAAGAAAAGCTCTTTTAAACGAGCCCTAGTTCGTTTAATTCTGTTAACCCAAACCGGAGCTATCCTTATTTGAATAAAATAAAGTTTAACCTTCCCCCACCACTTTATTTTTAAAGATAGACCAAAGTGCATTACAAGAAAAAGATTGCCAATTTTACAAAGATTACAATGCCACTATTTAAAATACCTCTTAACTTGGCATATTTTTGAGAAAAATCCCATTTTCTGATTGACCATAGCAATTGCGACCCCTAGCGGTCATCCTACAAACTTGAAAATAATTTCCAGCGATTTATCTTGTCCGATTTACTTCTTAGAATTTTTTCCCAAAGTTATACGATAAGTAGTTTCTGAGATACAGCCGGCGTCCATTCTTATTTGGCCACCCGGTACAATAAAAATAAATATACGATAAATTAATGATACGATATTATATCACTCAACTCCATCATTAGTTTTTTAGTTTGACTCAAATGATATGCAATATTACAAATCATATTTTACATTATTTTAAAACAAAACAAACTATCTTGTAAACGTTTAAGGTTCATCTTCGATCCTTCGTTAGTAGACGACGCGACGTTACAATCATCATCATCATTAAGTTTAATAAAAGCAGTTTCCCTCTTTTTATTAATGAATCTCTTTTCATTTCACTTTTTCGTATAATTTTTTGCTTGTCAATTAACTCGGTGATAATTTTCCCATTCACATTGTACTTATGTAGACTTGATGACTAATTTCTAATGTAATTTTTATGTCACGAACCCTTATTTGTAACGGCCTAAACGTCCAGGATAAAGACAATCCTACTGGATGCCAATACTAGACAATATTGGAAGGAGATGCCGAAAACAACTACTCCACGGCCAATGTGCCTCCAAAGAGGTCACTACGGTGTGTTTCTCATCACTACTAACATTCACGCTGCCCCTTAGGCAATCATGTCGCAACATCGTTCATCGATTCCGCTACCTATGGCACTCTGACGAGCGCATAACAAACGCGAAACCGGTCAGTGTCTGGTGGTTGGTCTTGGTAAAGGATGTGACGACTTCTATGGAGATGCCGAAGTTATGCAACGCCAGACGGGGCACATTGCCGTGGAGTAGTGGTTTTCGGCATCTCCTTCCAATAAGTATCTGTAATATTAGATAATTTGTGTCAAACTGAAAAAATAGTAATGAAGTTTAGTTAATTCATCGAATGAATATTTACTATTTTGAAATACACTTTAGATATTCATTTTCCATACTTCTTGTTTTCTGTTTCTATTATTTTAGAGCCTAATCCGAAACTAAATTGTGACGAATCGTAGGTACATCTGCACCACAAAAAGATTACATAAGTTACCTTGTGGATTTTTATTATTAAATTATTTATTTTATTATTAATTGAAATATTTCTATAATGATCAACTAGCGATCTAATAATATACAAAAATATACGTGTTAAAACAAATGCGTTCATTAACAGTAACTATTCATAACGTCATTGTTATTACCAGTCTGGATGAACTCTCCAATTTTCTCCTTTGAAATAATCGGTAACTAAAAAAAAATTTCAATATTTTTTTATATTACTGAGAATTTACATAATTATTACCATTTTTCTGGCTGTGTTTAATTTCTTGTTCCGCCAACAACTCATACATGCCATATCCTTCAGGAATAGCTAGACCTAAAGAAAACGGAGTACCTTCTATTGGATTATAAAAATATTTATTCCGTCTAGTTGTTACACGCCTCTGAAAAAAAAAGTAGTAATAAAATTTGACTTTGTCATTTATTTTGTCTTTTACCATGTTGTCGTAGTGGACTTTGACACTTAGTTCTGTCTCTCCTTCTTTTTGATCTATCATATCATGTCGTAACTAAAAATAAATATTAATTGTTTATTAGAACCTACTTTCTTAAAATAAATATTTACGTCTAGAAGAACAGTGTGATTCTCCCTCGGACCATTTTCATTTTCAACAAGCTCTACTTCAGTTAAATCAACGGAAATATACTGAGGTTCTAGTGTATCTTCATACAAATCATTATTTTCCTAAAAATCATACTTAATGTAACTTCTCACATGCAAACGTTATTTTACTGTTACCAATGGTCGTAGGTCCGGATGATATAAAATATGTCCATTATTATTCGCAATGAACGAATACCCGTTTACTCCAAGCTAAAATAATATATTGACATTATTTTTAAAACTGTACATTTTCCATTTATACTTACTTTATATGGTGGAACTAATTTCTTTATTTGATCAATCGAAACATCTGTTCCAACTACACCTAATACATTAGCTACTCTTACCTAAAAAAAAATACGAATATTTTATAAATACATTTTAATATTTGATATCTTACAGAATGGTTTCGTCGATCAAATACAGGTGTGGTGACAGTTGTCATAAGTTGACCATGTTTATCATCAGAAAAGCTATCAGCCTAAAAAATAGTATTTAATAATATAAATGCGAAATAAAGGTTTATATACAGTGAGGTTCAAAACTCTGGAACGCCCCAAATAACTTTCAAAATATTGTTTTTTTGCAAAAACGCTCAGACACGTCAATTTTTGATTCTACTTTTCTGTATTTTTGAGGTATTGATTTGTTTGTACAGTGACGTAACACTGAGGTGCAAAAAACATTTTTTTTTAAGTGGCAACCCCAATTTTTGGTTCGGAATTCATGAAAAACACATTTTTTTACGTATCTTTGACTAAAACTTTACAGAAAAAAAACCTTTATAGGGTTACAGAAGAAATTTTTCGATATAAATGCAATGCAATTTATTGAAACAAAATATCAAAAATTAGGTTACTTACAATAATATTACAATTAAATCAAATGCTCAAATTGTTGTCCATTGACTGCCTGACAATGAGCGAAACGAGAGATGAATTCATTTTGAACATTATTGATAAAATCAGGAGGAATGTCTTCTATTACTTGCTGAATTCTGTTTTTTAATTCATCAATATTTTCTGGCCTACTCTCATACACTAGACCTTTAACGTAGCCCCATAAAAAATAATCGAGTGGGGTCAGGTCTGGGGAGCGAGCTGGCCACTCTATTGCACCACGTCGACCTATCCACCTATTAGGAAAAACTTCATTTAGGTAAGTACGAACAGGAAGAGCATAGTGAGGTGGAGCATCATGTTGCTGAAACCATATCTGGTCATCAATTGAATTTGGATCATTCGCATTTGGAAATAAACCAATTAAAGTCGGGAATAACTCCATTCTTAGGAATTCCAAATATCGTCCCCATTTAAATTTCCATAAAAAAAGTATGGTCCCAAAATTCTGTTTTTTACTATTCCCGCCCAAACATTAACTTTTCTAGGGAATTGGGTGTGGGATTCCTGCATCCACCGTGGGTTCTGTATTTTGTCTGTTGACGGACCCATTAAGACGAAAAGTGGCCTCATCAGAAAAAATAATATTTTTTACTGAGATGGTATTGTTATTGCAACGTTCCTGCATGATTTCACAAAATTGTACTCTACGATCAAAATCGTCTTCTGAAAGCTCATGAACCAGTGTTACCTTGTACGGATGATATTTATGTTTAAGTAAAATCCTGCGAACAGAACTTTTACTTATGTCCATGGTTGCGGCAACTTGGCGGGTACAAACATGGGGATTTTCTTGAACTAATAATAAAACGTCAAGTTGAGTCTTTTCACCAATCTTGGTACGACCTGTTCTTGGTAAATCACGAGCGTGACCATATTCTCTGTATTTACTAATAATTTTACTCACTGTTGAACGTACAATTGGTGGTCGATCTTGATGAGTATTATTAAACAGCTCACACACTTCTGTTGCAGTTCTCCTTCTATCGCCGTAACCAACCATCATAAGTATCTCAATCCGTTCTTTCTCCGAAACAGACATTATTAGATGAATAATACGAGATAAACAATAAAATAATAACAATGAAATACCAAAATTATGGATTTAAATTTTGCTACGTGTTAAACAAATTAAAATTTTGACATTAGATGAAGCAATGATATTTTTGGTTTCAATAAATTCCAGAACCTACTCGGTTTAAATTTAGAGAACATTTGTAGGTTTTTTAACTGTAAATTGCATTTATATCGAAAAATTTCTTCTGTAACCCTATAAAGATTTTTTTTCTGTAAAGTTTTAGTCAAAGATACGTAAAAAAATGTGTTTTTCATGAATTTCGAATAAAAAATTGGGGTTGCCATTAAAAAAAAAATTTTTTTTGCACCTCAGTGATACGTCACTGTACAAATAAATCAATACCTCAAAAATACAGAAAAGTAGAATAAAAAATTGACGTGTCTGAGCGATTTTTCAAAAAATCAATATTTTGGAAGTTATTTGGGGCGTTCCAGAGTTTTGAACCTCACTGTATAGGGGATTCCAAATAATTACACTGTCGAAAATAATATGATATAAGTTAATTTTGTTTTTCAAAGTTGGTGTGTCTTATTTGGAATATAACTCACCCGGCCACCAACATAAGCAGGCGTCCAGTGAATTGGATGATCGTTTTGATACATAACCATAGGCCTAGCCATTACTTCAATATAATGTAACACATTTTCCCTAACTTGCTCATATTGTTCAATTCTTGAGTAATAACCTGAATAATAAAAACTTAGTTTCGATGAAATCTGTAGTGTTTATAATTTACCTTTATTAGCACAGGCCATCCAGTGCATTTCTCTCATACTGCTTGCATCTTTTCCGATTAAGTATGTGAAAAATCTTACTGGACTGTGAGGGAAATTGTATGTTTTAAATATCTCTTTATATGTGGAAGGAGGTCCATCGGTTATTAGCATTATTGCTTGATTACATTGACATCCCTGACCTGTGCGATTGTACTACAACGAAAAAATATTAAGGATAATTTAGAATATCTTCATAAAGATTTTTACCTTATGGAGAATTTCGAATCCTGTCACAAGAGCAGAAGTAAAGTTGGCAATATTTTCTGGCTTTAAACTTGCCAATGAGTCTTTCAGGTATCGAATATTTTCACTATTTGCCTAAAAGTTATAGTTTTAAAAGGAGAATTTATATAATTTGAGATTATATGTTACCTGAGCCAACTGGTCTTTGAAACATGTAACCGTTTCTTCAGTTGTGTCAGAAAATTTGTATATATTTACAAAATCATTATCTGACAGCGTGTCTAAAATTGCCTCGACAGTTGCTCTAGCTAAATTAGCTCTGTGCCCTGTCATCGATCCTGAATTATCTACAAGTATTACTATGTCTTTCGGAGACGTTGCAGCATCCACATACCAAGAGGAAGATCTAAAGTCGTAAATGTTTCTATTGTTTCTTGGTCTCTGCCACATAGTCGACATGTCTTCTGGTGGCCAGGCAATTCCTCAATAGAAAACAGACTACTATATAACAGTTTTGTAAAAGTTGTAGAAGAAATAGAACGACCACTAATAATGATAATAATTTTGACATTTTGGAATATTTCTCTAGAGGGAATACACATCGAAGTTTTTTTTATTTTAAACAGTGTGTCAATAGTTTTATTTAATAAGTATGATTGTTATTCATTATTTATTTTTAAATAAACAATTATACCTGGATATCTCCTCAGAAATCCGGTTGAGCTTCCAAAGAATTGCCAGGATAGTGAAGGATCTCCTTCATAATTATTTATAAACAGTGGGTCTAAGTGTTCGGACCACTGGATTGCATTTATGACTTCTGGATCTAAAATAAATTATTTTTATTATACTTCTAAAGAAAAATTCAAATTTCATTCAGTCTAAAATATCTATGTTATTTTATGACTGAACTAAACTAGTTATCCTTAAACATCTTATGTTAAGAAATGGTTTAAATTTGTTGGGCACCTAAATTGTCATAAGTATACACACTACGTAAATGTCTGTTCATGCTATATCACTATCTATCATTCTGATTTTGGTTGTAAAAATTTGAAGTTTAAATAAAAAAAAATACTGCCTGGTACTGAACAACTATGTCGGGTATTCAAACACAGTGGAATTTAAGGTTTTCAAATATTTCGGTTTATTGAAAAGATCAGAGTACTACATTTTGTCAAAACAAATATTTTTAAAGTAGCTACAGTTAAGTTTTGTTAATATATTTTTTATTTTTTTGAATTTTATTACTTTTACTATGTTTTATTATTGAGATTATTCTTATTTTTCTAAATAGCGCTTAATGTATCTCAAGATAGAGTACTATAACTACAATTTTTGTCTTAACAATTTGAAAGTTGGTAATGATGAAGCCATTTTACCTCCCTAGAATGGGTTCAAAATTTATGCGGGACAACTTCATATTTTTGCATATTTAGATATATTGTTTTTGATAAATATTAATTTAGATGGAATCTGGTAACCATCCAAAATTATGATGAATGACGAGTAGAACTATCAAGAAAATTTTGGTGAGTTTAAGGTTTAAGCCTTGTATCCCTTATGATACATAGTGGTTTAGCTAGTGTGTATAAATCTTTAAGACGCGTCTAGATACGTCCACCTTTGTATTATTGTATTCTGTCAAATGTAAAATATGAGAGCAAATACGAGTTAGGTACTTACCATTTTCGTTAATATTAGTGGGCATAAGTACGGAACTAAGGCTAGTATTAACAGGTAAATGATCGAAGTGTGGATTTGGAGTGAGCATCATCTCCCTTGTGCCTTCCGCTGGCCTACCGTCAGGCCCGAAGGCGTTCAGTCTTTTGGCGTTATAATATCGAAACGGCTGTCCATTGTCAGCCCGTGGTGTTAAAGCGGCTTGTTCTGCAGAATCCATTATTCTCTGCAACATTATTTCAGGATAGTATATTTCTCGATTCGGATAAGACCTGTTTTCAGCCCGCGATGAAAATTTTAATAAGAGCGGAACACCGCTATGGTTATAAATGGAGAATGCGAACAGATATAACTTGAACGCATTTATTAGGGTACGTTTATATGGAGGCTACCATAAAAGCAATTATTTTAGAGAGATAAAAATTGCACAATAGCAAGCAAATGTTTCTTTCACCAATAAGTCTATATGAGAATGTTAGATTGAACGGCGTTAAGTTGGATAAAAGCACTGTTAAATATTGTATTCTTATAAAATATATACCCTACCTAGAACCAAAATTCAGAATCTGATTCCAGCCCGAATTGCAGTGTGGGAATCTCCCAATATTCACTTCATACCTATAGATGAATAATAATTATCATGAAGTAAAAACTACATGGTGACACACCGGACAAACAAATTTCGTCAAACTTCAATCACATAAACTTTTATTTCTTAGTCAAAGCATACTAGTGAAGCGTATTATACTTCCATTGCAAAGCTTTGCTGTTTTGATAAATACAAAACTCATACTGTTTACGAAATAAGTAACATGAAACAGCATATAAGCATGCTTGCTTGAAATTTGTATACGAAACAATTTCGGTTCTCTGTTTCTGAAACTACAGTCTGCACCACCTCATTAACCACACGGACTATTTGAAACAAGATTCCTGTTTCATGAAACGAGTTCCAGGAAATTTGTATTCTCAGTATGTCATCGACCTTACAGGTGTCTTATTTTTGTATTAAATAATCTATTTTATGCAAAATAATCTTTGTTTTTTATCTAGAGAATAAATTTACATATCTACCAAAAGAATAAATAGATAACTAATCTACGCTCCTATAAAACCAAACTCTTCGAATATTACTTTTTCTTTTTTAAATAGAAAGACCGATCAGTAAATATTTTTTAAATTATTATTTTAAAGTAAAGATTTCAAAACTTTGACATATTAATAAATAACTGTATCAACCGTAATCCATTTTTACTGTATCCAATGTGTTGAAAGGAGGAAACTTCATGCAAAGATTGCCTTTACAAGTTACCTCCCCGGTTACCTCGTTTCTGTAGATTTTTTAAGTCGGACATTCTTTATTTTATATAGGTAAGAATTAACAGCATTTTAAATAATTGTGGTTGATTGTGATATATTCGTATCTTCTAAGGCTAGTATCCCTGAGGGCTCATCAAAAATAACCCATACCCATTTATTATCATTTACTATCTTGAAGGGGGTTTGAACTTTTGGTGTGAAGATATCACTGACGTAGTTTTCCACATAACACCGAAACACAATACTGCACTCGACGTGTGTTTGGCATGATCTGGGGATCGACCAAGTTGGCATGATCTGGAGATGATTAAAAGGTTTAGCATAGGTTTAGTTCTAATCATCTCCAGATGATGCCAACTTGGTTGGCAAATGCGCGTCGTGTACAGTATAGTGTTTTGGTGTTATGTGGAAAACTACATCAGTGATACCATTTACTGTATTCTTATTTTGTTAAAGAATTGGAGTAAGAACACTAAAAACTCAAATTTTCTTCCAGCTCAAGAAGTTTTGAACATCATACTGAAGTTGAATTTTATAATACCTGCTCCATTGCAGTACTGAATATCGGATGTTCTTCTTCCCTCCAAAAATTCAGTTTGTTTAAAGTTTATAAAGTTGTTATAAGTTTTTTCGTAACTACTGGGTAGTTACGAAAAAACTTATTTTTCAACCCTTATTATTACTCCGTTCAAATTCTGAGATTATGTTTTGGGTAATAATTATTTCGTGAAAATAAGTTTATCTTACCCTACAGTGGCATCTTACCCTTATTATTACTCATTTTGTGGTTGAATATTCTAAAATTAATTACGTGCTATGTCATTATAGCAATATTCCTAAAGTTGTAAACTCTATTTAATATCGTAACAGAAAAACGGCAATCGGTTAAGATTGTTATTACTATTACTTACTTATTAATACTTTTTTTTTCAGTTATAGGTTGTATTAAAGAAATCACTTGCTACATAAAATTAAGAACTAGAAATGAAGCTGCGTGTACAGAACGGTAGCTTTTATAATCGATATAAACGCACCCTCACACTTGATAACAGGTGTACTAACCATTACTGCGCTCATTTTAAAATCCATCATATTCTTCACTTCCGTGGCCATTTCCCGAATGAGGATCAATCCATCTTTTCGTACGACATCTATGTCCACGTCATGGTATTTCTAAAAATAATTAATTTTCTAGTAAGGGAAATATTTAACACATAATTTTTATAATACACAGGGTGATTGATTAAGGCCGGCCACCGGCTGTATATGGGAAACTATTGGTCCTACAGGTTCGTGAAAAAAGTTCTCATAATAAAAGTGGCCATGAAAATTTCATTAAAAATATTTTTATCTTCCGTAAATCTCCGCAAGAGGGCGCAACTGATCATGAAATTTTTAAAATTGACTTTAAATGAAATAATGCCTTATTAACCTGGATATATTTTTTATAAGTTTTAATCGTTAGTCCATTTCCTAAAACTTGTTCAGTGATATTTTTCATTTCCTCGATAAATAAATGGGTGGGAGCAGTTTTTGTTTTTAATTTGAAAAAATGCTGTATTTTCGGATCGCTTTAACGGATTTTCTTGCAATTGGGTTTTTTAAAAGAGAATACCTTACAGATTTAATAAATGTTTTAGTAATTGCGAAAAGTTGGTTAATAAAGGTAGAAAATGGCGATATGTTGAAACCTAACCTATTTTTTAATTTTTCTTGGAAATTTTAAATGGAACGATATACTTTTTTCCACGTAAATATGACCAACATTTAGTTTAAATAACACTGGTCAAAATCGCATCTCGATATCTCAAACCGTTTAGGAAATATTTAGATTTTCGTATTGTACCCAAAGAAGGAGAATACATTTTCGTTTACCCCCGTATTATTTCGAAACAAAACGTATATTTATTTGCTGTTTTAGTAATTTGATATTATTTTACAAAAACCGGCCTCCCTTCACACTTTATCCAGGCTTAGGACTGGTCCAAATAATAATTGTAGCGTGTTTAAAGGCCAATGTGCCAAACAGTAATAACACAAAACTAAACGAAAAGCAATAGGGTAGAACAATAACTACAACAAATTTACCAGCGTTTATGAGGACAAAAAAGCAAAAATTAAAGATGTTCAAAATGTTTACCATCATTGTCGATGCACAAATTAAGTCTTTCTCTCGTAGATTGTACCGTTGCTTCAATTTCGGCAACTGATAAATTTCTTATAGCCACACGAATTCTTTGTTTCATATCTTCTGGTGTTGTGGAGCGATTTTTGAAAACCATGTCTTTTATTCTGCCCCATAGATAAAAATCTAAACAAGTGAGGTCTGGGGACCTTGGAGGCCACGGAAAAAGACTTCCCCTGCCAATCCATTTATCTGGAAACGCATCGTCAAGATAATTTCAGACGTTCTGGGTAAAATGAGCTGGACATCCATTATGTTGGTACCACATGTTCATCCGCTCAGCAATGGGCACCTCTTCTAATAAAAGCAGCAAATCGGTGTTCAGGAACTCTAGGTACCTTTCCCCGTTAAGATGACCATCGAAAAAAAATGGCTCAATAATTCGTCTGTTTAAAATACCGCACCACACATTTACTACACTCCACCTGTTCTGGTGATCGACCTCTCTTAACCAATGAGGGTTAGTTGCCGACCAACAATGCATGTTGTGCAAATTTACTTTCCCGTTGCTACTAAAAGTTGCTTCGTCGGTCCATAAAATTTTTGACAGAAACGTAGCATCTTCGGTGAGGAAACCTTTAAGCCAATGACAAAAATCCAATCTACGATCAAAATCTTGTTCGTTTAATGCTTAATGTAGCACAATATGGTAAGGGTGCATTTTATGTTTTTTTAATATTTTATAGACAATAAAATGTTAGTCCTAAATCCCTTGAAATATCTCTAATACTTAAATGTGGATCTGTATGGATGTAAGCCAAAACATTTATAATGTTTACTTCAGATTCAGTAATAGGTTTGTAAGCAACAATTTATTCATTGCTTGCATGTGCTAAAGGTTGAGAGTTCGATATCCGTCGGGGCAATACTTTTTTTTAAATTTTAATTAATCGTAATTCTTCCTCAGCCTGGATAAAGTGTGAAGGGTTTATGTAAAATATCAAATTACTAAAACAGCAAATAAATATACGTTTTGTTTCGAAATGATACGGGGGTAAACGAAAATGTATTCTCCTTCTTTGGGTACAATACGAAAATCTAAATATTTCCTAAACGGTTTGAGATATCGAGATGCGGTTTTGACCAGTGTTATTTAAACTACATGTTGGTCATAATGACGTGGAAAAAAGTATATCGTTCCATTTAAAATTTCCAAGAAAAATTAAAAAATAGGTTAGGTTTCAACATAACGCCATTTTGTACCTTTATTAACCAACTTTTCGCAATCACTAAAACATTTATTAAATCTGTAAGATATTCTCTTTTAAAAAAACCCAATTGCAAGAAAATCCGTTAAAGCAATCCGAAAATACAGCATTTTTTCAAATTAAAAACAAAAACTGCTCCACCCATTTATTTATCGAGGAAATGAAAAATATCACTGAACAAGTTTTAGGAAATGGACTAACGTTTAAAACTGATAAAAAATATATCCAGGTTAATAAAGCATTTTTTCATTCAAAGTCAATTTTAAAAATTTCATGATCAGTTACGCCCTCTTGCGGAGATTTACGGAAGATAAAAATATTTTTAATGACCACTTTTATTATGAGAAATTTTTTCCCGAACCTGTAGGACCAATAGTTTCCCATATACAGTCGGTGGCCGGCCTTAATCAATCACCCTGTATAACGTAAAATCTAGAATTAACCCTTTAATTTCAATTTATTGTTACATTCTGTTGCGATACACATTTTCAAATAAATAAATAAATACAGTTTGTCCCAATTTGACACACCTTCAAATTTATTTGTACACTATTTTAACAGTTTTTTTTAAACATATTTCTTGGAATACAATTTTAACCAAAAAAATATACAATTTTGATCATTTCAATTTCTCGAGCCTTTTGTGGTTCAACAAAGGTAACGTACCTTTTTATATCTAATACCCATTAGTGAATTTTTTGTGGGAAAATTTGTGTAATTGATTAAAATTGGGCATATTTATATCTGCATACAAATATCTTTCCGACCAACTCTGTATAAAAGACGGTTATGTTTAGAGAATATAAAAACTAATAATTTGATTTTAATTTCCTTGTATGATGGTTTATCTCTCAATCTTCTATAAGGTGATAAATTAAACATGAAAGAAAGTAATAAAAATTAGTTGTGAAATTATACAGTGTCGAAAAGAAATTTCTATAAGGAAACCATTCGAAGACGTCGATTATTTTTTTTGCGCGCTTTTTGACCTTATTCACTAATATACAAGACGACCCAAAAAAAGAAGTTATATATTTTTTTTAAATAGAACACCCTATATATTATTGGAAAGAGATGCCGAAAACAACTACTCCACGGGCAATATGCCCCGACTGGCGTTGCATTACATCAACATCTCCATGGATCTCGCCACATCCTTCATCAAGACCAAATACCAGACAATGACCGGTTTCGATCTTGTTATGATCTCATCAGATTGCCATAGGTATCGGAATCGATGAATGATCTGGCGACATTGATTGCCTAAGGGGCATATGTGAATGTTTGTAGTGGCGAGATACAGTGAAATACACTGCAGTGCCCTCTTTGTGTCTATTTCAGATTCAGTGTATTTCACTGTATCTCGCCACTACAAACATTCACATATGCCCCTTAGGCAATCAATGTCGCCAGATCATTAATCGATTCCGATACCTATGGCAATCTTATGAGATCATAACAAGATCGAAACAGGTCATTGTCTGGTATTTGGTCTTGATGAAGGATGTGGCGACATCCATGGAGATGTTGATGTAATGCAACGCCAGTCGGGGCATATTGGCCGTGGAGTAGTTGTTTTCGGCATCTCCTTCCAATAATTAAGTAGGATTGTCTTCCTCAAAGACAATAGAGGTCCCTGTAATGGCATCTGCTTTCTGCAGATCGTTATCTGTCTGTCAATTAGACAATAATTGTCAGACAGGTAGTAGCAAAGACCCAAAGAGGGCACTGCAGTGTATTTCACTGTATCTCGCCACTACAAACCCTATATATTACTTAATTTTTGGTTGGTGCGTTATCTTAGGAATACATTGATATAGGATTTGATAGATCTATTTATAATAATAAGGGGAGTTAAGTCTTTGTTCAACACTCTACGCTTATGGCATACTCTATGTCATATCTCCTATTATTTATTCTATAAGGGTATATCATCTGATTATCTACTGATTGATATAATCCTATATCAATGTATTCATGAGATACGCACTAACCAAAAATTAATATATAAGATGTTATATTTAAAAAATAAAACTTTAGTAGTGTGTAACTTTTTTGGGCCACCCTGTAAATTAGTGAATTAGGTCAAAAATTGTGCAAGAAAAAAAGAAAATCGACGTACCGGAGCGATTTTCTTAAAAATATTATACCGGGTTTCCCATTTCATTTGACTAATGGCAATTAACATGGGCTATTACATTTCATTGAATTTTATATTCCCAGGGCACACTATGAGATATATTGCTAACGGAATCGATAGTACTGACTGTCAACAAAACAAAATTTTGCAAGTTCAAATCCCGCCAGAGACAACTTTTTTTACTTTTTCATTAATTACAAATTATTAGTGTTTACTTATTCGAATAAATATGGTTCATTGTCAGTACCTAGTTATTATATTTGAGTCAATATTTGCTTATCAAAAAAAAAAACAAACATGTTTTAATTGGTTCGTTTCCTTTATCTTTAGCTAAAGCTACTATTTTATAAAATAAGTAATCAACAAGCTTTATTTATTACATGCACTGTGCTTTTACTAATAGTGTACTTATCTCTGCTAATAGTTACTACATATTATACCTCAATCTGGATATTGAGTTGTAATTAGTAATATGTTTTTTTTGAGGAGTTTTTTTTAAATATGATGACTTTTTTTAAAATATATTCTTATTTTAAAAAACTCATAATTTTAGAATTATAATTTTTTATTTAAAAAAAATACCTATTACTAATTTACGACAGTTCCTCTGTAATACTGTTTAACTCAATATCCAGATTGAGGTATAATATGTAGTAACTATTAGCAGAGATAAGTACACTATTAGTAAAAGCACAGTACATGTAATAAATAAAGCTTGTTGATTACTTATTTTATAAGATAGTAGCTTTAGCTAAACGAACCAATTAAAACATGTTTTATTATTTTTTTTTTTTTTGATAAGCAAATATTGTGACTCAAAAATAATAACTAGGTACTGACAATGAACCATATTTATTCGAATAAGTAAACACTAATAATTTGTAATTAATGAAAAAGTAAAAAAAAGTTGTCTCTGGCGGGATTTGAACCTGCAAAATTTTGGGGTTCAGTTTGAAACACTGCCGCTCAACCAACTAGTCCACCGGATGACGTTTAATAATGTTTCTAAAACGGTTATGTAAACTACACCTATTAACTTCAAACGAATTTTTATTGATATTTTAATTAAAAAAGCATTTCGCTTTAGTATTTTGGTAATCAGAAGTGTTTGACAGTCAGTACTATCGATTCCGTTAGCAATATTTCTCATAGCGTGCCCTGGGAATATAAAATTCAGTGAAATGTAACAGCCCATGTTAATTGCCATTAGTCAAATGAAATGGGAAACCAGGTATAATGAAGTTTTATAAACTGCATTCCAGACTTCTTTTCTACAAAATAATTTCTTCCAAAATAATTGTATCTAACATATATACTATATAGTAGAATATAATAACATTTACCTTACAGTACCTACAACTTTCAGTAAATTTGCAGTATTACATAAAACATTATAAAAAACATGATAGTATTCAAGTAATAGAATATACTTCTGCTTTTTGGTGTCGAAATACCTACTTATAGGAATTTTATGTCTTTTGTGTATTTTATAGCAGTGCCATTGTGTACTTACAAACAACGATATTTATCAAGTTTATGTGATACCCGAATATAGTTTCGCTTAAAAGGCCATTATATAAATGAGGGCATAGGTGAATGAACTTCGATACTAAACTATAAAGTCGCTTGAAGTAAATGAAGAAGATCCATGTTTTCCCAAGATGCAACGATTTGTAACTTGTTGCTTGAACAAACATCCTTATATATTTAGTCGTAGATTATTGAATATATGCCATAAGAATGATCAATATTTAAGGGTACCAACTGGATCATTAAATGACCATACACACAACAACTGTGGTTCATATTTGATGATGTTTATTTGGGCGCGGCTACAATTAGGCTGTCCAAAACACGGTAGGAAAATATTCGGAAATAAAATTAATTAACTTTAATATACGTTCTAGTAGTCGAAGTTAAATATTTCGTCTTACTGTTACATAAATTCTTTTTCTATAGATCTGCCTAATTAGTCACTCAAATTAGAGTTTTACCTGAAAATAATTCTCCTAAATTGAGACGCAAACTGCACTAAAGAAAGTATCTTGATATACAAATCACTTCAATAAATCTAAATTTAAATAAAAATATTTGGATTATATTTGTCTTTCATACAACTGGGTAACCGTTGACGATATGAGAAAATTATTCTTATGAAAAATGTGTCTCTTTTAATGATTTTCAATTTTCATTTAAAACTAAAAAAACAGCCGCCATATTTCAAGATGTCGGCCATAGCACAGCATGCACGAATGTTGATTTTTGGTATGTTGTTACTGGGCTCGAATACTATTCATATGCAAAGTTTCCCGTGTAAGGAAATTATTTCCAGATAAATAGTTATTTTTCTCTAATATGATTGGACTAAATTGGGAATTCTCACCCTTTTTATGCTATGCCTGGGTTTTCGAGAAGAGATTTTGGTCTTCTTCCATTTATTGACATTTGTAATTATTTTGACTTATATAGCTTCTTCATAGCCTTTTTAGATTAAGCATAACATATAGAGGCAGGGTGTTCCGAATTATCTAAATCGAATTCTTCTATTTACAGTTAAAGTTTTGATTTTCTAGAACAGTCGGTTCGCGCTGATATGATCAGTTAACATAATATGGTTTTCCCAATGGACATTTGTTGTAGGCACGGCGATCTGTAGCAAAAAGTTTGTCGAATTTGATTGGTTTTTGTTCTCGATTTCTTTCGTCCGCCGAGAGTTAGATTTCAGCGAAAAGCTGAACGATTCAGTTTAATGAAAGACAATAATTTTACATGAAAAGAATCAATGAGCAATCAATCAATCAAGAAACAAATCAATTTTGGTCATTTTTTTGAAAATATCAAACAAATTTAAGAAAAAAATAAAACATTAGTGAAACTGAACACTTAGTTTCAACTTGATTGAATAGGAAAACTGTTAACTGGTTTAATTATTATTATTTTGTGAATGAACTAATTCGTCTGCTGATGTTTGCTAAGTTACTTGACGTGGTAAGATAATACTAAAAATATATATTTGTTACAAACATTTAAAAATAGTACAGATGCTTATAATAACTGGTATGCGCGCCTCTTGCAACTATAGTTAGCTATCTATAATCTGTGACTATAGTGTGATTTTGTATCTCCTCTCTTCGTTGTTCTGCACACCAGATTGTCGTGATGATCTTGAGGTACACTTTCCTTGATTTTATCATGCCCATACGCCTTAAATTGCAATGCCTAATATATCCTTCATTCCTAAATCTCTCGCAGAATGTTGTATTTGGATAATCACTACAATTCAGATTATGTTATCATATCAAATGATTTTTTCTAAAGGAAGACGGTATTTTATTACTAAACAAAGTCCATTAGATGATTAGTTTGAGAATGATTGATTTAATGGAAATGTAAACATCTCCTGATTTGTAGTAGCAGAGAATATTCTAGAAACTCATCTATCTTAATTGTACGAGAAAGCGATTCCGCCAGATGCATGAAAATATTTGCAGTAAAATATAAACAGTAAACAGTGGAAAGTGGAACTGCCAGGACAATATTGAATTACTTGATTTAATTACCTATAGTTAGAGATTGTTGATATGTTTAATTTAATTTTTCTATTCAATTACAGAAATATACCTATGATAAAATTTATAGAGCAGAGAAATAGAACTATTTATTTCGTATGAAACGTATCTATCGATTTTACATGATTGTTTTTATTTGATATATTTGGATTGGTATCGAGAGTAAAAGTAAGCACATAATTATAAATTAAACCTGAATAAATACTTCTACACGAATTCTTTGGAGATACGATTTTTCAAAATCTTTTATACAGTGAGGTTCAAAACTCTGGAATGCCCCAAATAACTTTCGAAATATTGTTTTTTTGCAAAAACGCTCAGATACGTCAATTTTTGATTCTACTTTTCTGTATTTTTGAGGTATTGATTTATTTGTACAGTGACGTATCACTCAGGTGCAAAAAAATATTTTTTTTTAAATGGCAACCTCAATTTTTTATTCGGAATTCATGAAAAACACATTTTTTTACGTATCTTTGACTAAAACTTTACAGAAAAAAAACCTTTATAGGGTTACAGAAGAAATTTTTCGATATAAATGCAATTTACAGTTAAAAAACCTACAAATGTTCTCTAAATTTAAACCGAGTAGGTTCTGGAATTTATTGAAACCAAACAATATCATTGCTTCATCTAATGTCAAAATTTTAATTTGTTTAACACGTAGCAAAATTTAAATCCATAATTTTGGTATTTCATTATTATTATTTTATTGTTTATCTCGTATTATTCGTAATAATGTCTGTTTCGGAGAAAGAATGGATTGAGATACTTATGATGGTTGTTGGTTACGGGGATAGAAGGAGAACTGCAACAGAAGTGTATGAGCTGTTTAATAATACTTATCAAGATCGACCACCAATTGTGCGTTCAACAGTGAGTAAAATTATTAGTAAATACAGAGAATATGGTCACGCTCGTGATTTACCAAGAACAGGTCGTACCAAGATTGGTGAAAATACTCAACTTGACGTTTTATTATTAGTTCAAGAAAATCCCCATGTTTGTACCTGCCAAGTTGCCGCAACCATGGACATAAGTAAAAGTTCTGTTCGCAGGATTTTACTGAAACATAAATATCTTCCGTACAAGGTAACACTGGTTCATGAGCTTTCAGAAGACGATTTTGATCGTAGAGTACAATTTTGTGAAATGATGCAGGAACGTTGCAATAACAATACCATCTCAGTAAAAAATATTATTTATCTGATGACGCCACTTTTTGTGTTAATGGGTCCGTCAACAGACAAAATTGCCGCTATTGGGCAACACAGAACCCACGGTGGATGCAGGAATCCCACACGCAATTCCCTAGAAAAGTTAATGTTTGGGCGGGAATAGTAAAAAACAGAATTTTGGGACCATACTTTTTTGATGGAAATTTAAATGGGGAAAGATATTTGGAATTCCTAAGAATGGAGTTATTCCCGACTTTAATTGGTTTATTTCCAAATGCGAATGATCCAAATTCAATTGATGACCAGATATGGTTTCAGCAAGATGGTGCTCCACCTCACTATACTCTTCCTGTTCGTACTTACCTAAATGAAGTTTTTCCTAATAGGTGGATAGGTCGACGTGGTGCAATAGAGTGGCCTGCTCGCTCCCCAAACCTGACCCCACTCGAGTATTTTTTATGGGGCTACGTTAAAGGTCTAGTGTATGAGAGTAGGCCAGAAAATATTGATGAATTAAAAACAGAATTCAGCAAGAAATTCACATTCCGCCTGATTTTACCAATAATGTTCAAAATGAATTCATCTCTCGTTTAGCTCATTGTCAGGCAGTCAATGGACAACAATTTGAGCATTTGATTTAATTGTAATATTATTGTAAGTAACCTAATTTTTGATATTTTGTTTCAATAAATTGCATTGCATTTATATCGAAAAATTTCTTCTGTAACCCTATAAAGGTTTTTTTCTGTAAAGTTTTAGTCAAAGATACGTAAAAAAATGTGTTTTTCATGAATTCCGAATAAAAAATTGGGGTTGCCATTTAAAAAAGTGCAAAAAATTTTTTTTTGCACTTCAGTGATACGTCAGTGTACAAATAAATCAATACCTCAAAAATACAGAAAAGTAGAATCAAAAATTGACGTGTCTGAGCATTTTTGCAAAAAAACAATATTTTGAAAGTTATTTGGAGCGTTCCAGAGTTTTGAACTTCACTGTATAATACCATATTTCATTTTACAGAACCGATATAATATGATTGATATGAATAGCCTGCGTTATAGGTAACAGTCTCCAATGGGTGCATTTTTGATACAGGAAATAGCTAATCTATATATGAAGAAACTCAAGTATACCATATTCAATTTGGATTATTCTATTTATAATTATAATAGTTATAATTAATATCCTAATAAGAACAAAATCTTTAAATTGATATATTTCAAATATAATTCTCGGTTTATCAGACTATTGTATTATTTGATTGTGGAAGATCAAAGTGGACTAGCTTGGGATATGGAGTGAAATATTATCATCTGCGAAATTATCTTTATATTTAGTATTTTTTCTACTTTAGGCAGTACCTATATTAGTTCACCAGTGATTTATATTTATAACTAAATTTTAACAAGTAGTAGTAGTACTACTACGGTCATAGTAACGAGATTGCATTTTTCAACTCATGACCTACGAATAGCCACTGAAAGCATGGAAAAGGAGCCAGGCAGGCGCATTAAACGCAGACTATTGACGTTTTTCAGTTGATTAGGGCGCATGAACGTCCATGTGACTTTCTTATAACTTATGTGGAAGACCCAATCATATATTAAAAAACTTCTTCTACATAATTACACCTATAACTGCTGCTGCTAGGGATAGGATTACAGTACTCGTTACAGCACCACAGGCACTTTCAGAGACATATTTCGTGATTTATAGTCGACACGAAACATTGGATTTATTTAAGCGTTTCTGACATTTGGCAAGCAATAAATGTTTTGCGCTACTTATATGATAAAATAAAAATTTAAACCCTTTTCTTTTTAAACTGCTTATTTAATTTTTATAGAAGTTTAATATATAAGAATTATAATGCAGTGTTTTCGAAGTATTTTTCTTGTGCATTTTTCTTGTGAGACCAATGATGTATCATATGCTATAGTTTGTTTATTGTTCCATTAACTGTTCATTACATATAAAGTAACAAATCTTTAACAATCAATAACAATTAATTAACAAAAATAAAGAACAATTAACAAAACAATAAATAAAAAAATAATAATGAACGTTCATTATTATTTTTTTATTTACTGTTTTGTTAATTGTTCTTTATTTTTGTTAATTAATTGTTCTTAACACTGATTGTTAAAGATTTGTTACTTTTTTGTTATTCTTTTGTTAATGTGGTACATCATTGAATTCACAGCGAAAAATGATGTCGAGTGACGTAAAAACATTATGGAACCGTATTAGACGAAACATTACTTTACAATTGTTTACGCTATTCAATAGAATGTAAAAAGATGCTATGGTAAACTGTCCTGTCAATAGCTTTTCAAACAATAAGCCTGAAATTTTATAAAAATAAATTTCCAAAATTTTTATTTCATATTTATTTTTTTCAAATCTCTCAAAAACTAATCATGTTAGCCTTTATTTTTTGAGGCATAAATGTGCACACTGTTAAACATGTGCACGCAGAAAATGAATAACGATGTAATGAATGGCATCTGTAAACAAGTTAACTTTCGAGCCTGTCGTCACTTGTTTAGAACACGCTAGCACATGACTTTAATGTTGCGAAGCAACAATACTAGACTGGAGTTCTCCAAAAGGGGCTCAAAGCTGTTTTTAAATATGCACGGCATGAACTGGAGTCTATAGCATCAGCCCCTAGTGTACGTAATATCATTATTATGTACAATGTTATGTAACTAATTTTGCGGCAGCAGAACGAGCATTTTTGAAGGTTTATACGAAGTCATATCTTTCTGAAAGTGACATATTTTCCAACAAGTATACAGTTAAATTAAAACTAAGATCCATTAGAAATTTTTAGTGGAACTTCAAAACAAGCACCTAATCTGTCACCAGTTTATGGTCGTCAATTTAACACATACAGTGAATGTTTATTTGGGTATTATTTATTGTTAAAGAATGGAAAACAATAAGATTTATTCAAATGCTGACATTCTAAATTTATTATTTATTCATGGAGAGTGTTACAAGATAATAAATAGGACTTGCCAGTATAGGTATTTAAAATAACGAAAATGACATCAACTTTCGGTATAACCGGAAGCGTTAGGTGGACGCCATTATTTTAGTTGAGAAATGCATGCCCGAAAACACTATTGCTCAAATTTTCAAAATTAAAATCGAAGTAGTCTCTGAAATATGTCTAATGTCTCGTCACCATGGGACACCCTGTTTATCTTCTTACCTATATATGAAAACATTCAACTATATTTAATAATTTTTTAGGCCTTTAAGCCATATGTCTTCATAATATCTTCAACAATATATAGTAGCGTCAATATTAAAGAAGGACATATACTTGACTTTAACGATAGGCCAATAAGTCTTACTTTTATTAGGTAAAAGTTTTGCAATATTATTTTTATTGTACCTAAGTCTCGGATATACATCACATATTCCTGTAACTATACCTTTTCCAATGACACCGACGCTTTTTTGTAGATTCAACCACACACTTTAATCAACTACAATCTACAATCTGAAAATTGCTGCAGAAGGTGCAATACCTGGTGCATTACACTTTACATTCAACATCAAAAATTGCAGCGTACTGATACAAGGTCATAATATTTATCTATAATAACAGACCCAGATTAGAATATTAATTTTAAAATATATCTCAGTAGTGAAAGACAAGCAGACTTGGCGACATTTGCGCATTTGGACAAAAGGATCCGAAATATTTTGTATACATTAGCATTACACCATGCTGCAATGAAATGAATACGAAATTATAACACAGTATGGCTCAATGAGCATAAAATATTTGTGAGGAATATGTTCCCTTCCAGATAGATCTACAGATATATGCTGAATACAAGTAAAATTCTGCTGAGGGAAGTGGTAGCATTATAAAGTCTTGAAAACTTGCAGAGAACCTTACTTGCAGGGGTTGCGACAGGGTCAACAAGACCGCATTGCACCTCCAAGCTCCAAGGTAAGTAAAATAAGATCAAGGGATATTCTTGCATGAGACTGGCGTAGCGCTCCTCGGTAAACCTATCTTTGGAATCCAGTGAGCAAAGAGAAATTTAGAAGGGGTAGACTTTTGGACTTTACCCATAGTTGTTCACCGGAAGTAAAACAATGAGATGCAGGACGATATTGGACGATACAGGAACGGACCCACATGTACAAGTAGCCAAAATATACATAAGTTAAAATTATTCTACTATACAGATGAATAAGATGCCGATTAGTTTGTAGTAAAAGTTTTTACTATTTAAATATTCACTCACAGCAAAGCATCTACAGAAATAAACAAATCGCTTAACTTCAAAAAAATGGCTACACAAAGTTATTTAAATGAGACATACTACGGTAAGGTACTTAAAAAGTAATTTAAGCAATACTTATCTCTAAGTATCTATAAGTATATAGATACTTTGAATTTTAAGTCACAGATAAATTATTCAAGTAGAATTACATTCTTTATAATCCTAGAGATACTTAACTATAGTTAATTTACTTTAACATACTATTGAATAAACCGGTACTTAAGGTGGTATTGTAATACCACGTCTAATTAGGAGATTACTGTTTTCTATCAGATATATAATTGGATTTATATACTTTAGACTGACAATTATAGATGAAAAACACCCCAATTTGGAAGCCAGGCGCAATGCGACGTCTCTTGGTCAGAAGTATAAATTTTATTTAATTCACGTTTCTTACTAAGAGATGGCGTATTGCCTTTTGCCTTCTGCCTTTCAAATCTGAGTAACTGTTTTTTATATGTAGCTGTTAGTCTGGAGTATATAAAGTTAACGGCTATACTGTAGAGTTCATTTTACCTTTCATATTATTAGATATAGAATATAAGTCCATGAACCCATTTCAAAACAATATGTGCATTTTTTTGTTCAAATTTTGGTATGTTCCGACAATTTTTTTTGTAACACGCTATTTTAAAATCATTAAAGTCAGTACTGTGCGTTAAACTAAGATTCAAGGTCGCTGCAAAGATTACACCATCTGTATAATAATAAAAAAATTCTCGTACCTATATTTTTTTTATTGCATATTATGCAGCAATGGTTTTTGAGGGCAAAATTTAAAAATTTGCCTTGATACTAAACTCTAAATATTTATTTTGAATACAAGTGATTTCCTGTTTTTATAATTTTACAGGTGATATAATCCTAAGGGCCGGTTTCACAATGTATTTTAACCAATAGTTTACTGACCATAAGTTTAGAATGTGAATTTCTTTAACATTTTATCTATAACTATGCACATTCTAAACTTACAGTTAGGTAACTATCAGTTAAGTAATGGTAACCAGCGATTGTGAAACCGAGCCTAAGAGAAATTACGATGAATCATATACTTATATTACATTTAGTTATATGCTAAACTGTGTAGCTAACCGATTACTCCATCTTTTTAGCCAAAATTTGTTTTGATACTAATCTCTAAATATTTATTTTGAATACTAGTGATTTCCTGTTTTTATAATTTTACAGGTGATGTAATCCTAAGAGAAATTACGATGAATCATATACCTATATTATATTTAGTTATATGCTAAACTGTGTAGCTAACCTGATTACTCCATCTTTTTGCCAAAGTTTGCTTTGATACTAAACTCTAAATATTTATTTTGAATACTAATGATTTCCTGTTTTTATAATTTTACAGGTGATGTAGTCCTAAGAGAAATTACGATGAATTATATACCTATATTACATTTAGTTATATGCTAAACTGTGTGCTAAGCTGTAACCTGATTACTCCATCTTTTTAACCTCTCGCAATGGGGCTTTCCACATCAAACGAATTTGTTTGGCCTACAATATTCTTCAGATTGAATCGCGAGTTTTCTCGTAATTTAAGAGAAAATATTCCTGACGTACTTATAGGTTATGCATATTATTGGTTAAAAATTCCGGATCTTTTTAAATATAATCTGGCAATGTTGACATTGCAACGTGTGTCACGGTCAAAACCACAGCTTTTCAAAACTGACCAACTTGAGTGACCAAGTTGGTCACTCAACTTGAGTTCGTGCATTTATAGAAATAACCAATCAAATTCAACAACGTTGGTGGCATTAGAGTTTTCCACATGGTGTCACTATTGCTGTTGATTAACTATATTTTATATAAACAAGGACTAAAGCCAAAGCACAACGCTCCATGTTTATGTGATCCTTGATCCATGTTTATGTGATCCTTGATCCTTGTTAAATATTTTCTGCTGGTTATCCTCGTTTTAGTGTTTTCCTGCTGTTTCTATGTGGTATTTGAAGTTTTGGTAGAGTAATTTAGTAATCATATTTTTTATAGTATGTGTTATTTGCTTGTGAACAAATGTAACAATTTTTTTAAAAAATAAGCCCAAAGCCCCATTTAACATACGTCACATAACAGTGCCAAATAAACTTCTATTGAAAAAAGTTAGCTTCTTTTATAACTATAACTTACCGAATTCACAAAGAAAGAATCAATATTAGGCATAAAAAATAATTAGAAATAAAAAACGGTGAATTTAATGGTCGTTCCAACAACCTTCTCATTAATTATTGATACAGAACATGACATGAATAGATTCAATTTGAATTTGTTATGGCACACTTGTATTGTCCGTTATATAATAATTATTAAATAATTTGGTTTCCATTAAGCTGTTAGTATAGTCATAAATTAGTAATAGGTATATCAATAATACACTTTCAAATTACAAACATTTTATAATATAAATATACTTTTTTGTAATTATGTTTCACATAGACTTACCCTTTGTAATTCGTTCATTCTCGTCATCATTTTTCCATATTCCCAAAGGTCTACGCCAAACTTTAAGGCCCAATTTTTCACTCTGAAATATAGGTATTATTTAAGTTATATAGGTATAAACTGCTATATCATGTTCAAAACATAATATCAAATTATTTCTGAAACAAGAAATCCAAATATATTTTCCATATTTCCACACTGTTATTAAGGCTTTTAAAATGTTGTCATTGTATTTAAAATGTTAAATATACTTTTATAGTTGATATAGAGCCAAAATCAAATACTGCACCTGTAATAAGTAATGCCACCTTATAAGATTGAAGTTACTACATCTTTGTATCTAACTATGAATGATTTTTTTTATATGAAAAAAAATTGTTAACGCTACTGCTCATAAATATGAAAATTGATTGTATTTGATTTGACCAAAGAATTGATTGATACAATAATAATAATAATAATAATAATAATAATAATAATAATAATAATAATAATAATAATAATAATAATAATATCTCTAGGTACCCCCCATTGAATCACTATAGAAATAATGAAGGGTTAAAGTCACTATTTATAGTGCTTAAAAATCAGATAAACCTTTAAAACCTCAGTAATGAGAGGGACCATTAGAAATACACCGATGTTAATCTCTAGCGTTACCACCTGCCAAACTAATTTATATGCGTAATTGAAATTTTGGTTTCACTCTTAATAGCGCCATGATATTATATCTATTGAAAACAGTTGTCATATCTGTTTCTATCGGAAGTAAACATCAACTTTTTTATTTTAAATGGAACTCACAATAGAATTGTCTAACGCATATAGGAATTGATGGCGTATCTCTAATAATAAGGGATATTTATGTCCAAAAGAGTTTTTTTATAAGATTATCTTGTTGACCTCTAACTAATGAGGTTTACTAGGTTTCCCTCATTCCAGTACTGAATGGTGGTTAGGAACATAAGTCGTTCTTGAGACGCAATTGCGGTCCACTAAATAATAATATGTCGCTGCCTCTCCCACACGAGACTTCGGCTTTGAGGCTAATCCTTATGATTAGAATAAACTCCTAATCTTGAAACTCTTAAAAAAAATAATAAAGAAAACTTAAACTATAGAGAAGAGAAGAAAACTTAAACCATAGGCGTAGAGATGTTATTATTACCTTATATATTGTTAGAAATAAAGTAATGTTGGACATAATGAAAAATAATGAATAATAATGAGTTCGTAGCCTACGTGATCAGAAACAAACGGATGTTCTCTTTCTAAAACATGCTTATGGTATGTTCCTTTGACTATATCTCTCTTACTATTAGAGATGACCGATCAAACTCCATATTAATATATTCGTCAGATAACAATCCCTGTAAAAATATACAGGATGTTCCATTTCATATAAAATAGAAATCTAAACCTGATAAAAACGAAAGTAATAAAATGTGGTCTTTACTTTCAACGCAAACCAGTCTTATCTAATTATATGACAGAAACTAAACATTCAGTTATATATCTGAAATACTTTTCGAGTTACTTCTACTCGTTAGATTTAGATTTAGAGATTCATCAAGTCAATTAGCTTGAATTTTTCCTAGATTACTTGACTTGACTTGATAATCAAGTATTTTAAAAATTCAATACTTGACTTGACTTAATTTTCTATCGTTAATATTTGATTTGATGTCAAGGAATTTCAAACTACTTGATACTTGATAATCGACCGATAATGTACGAAAACGCACAACAGTCTTGCAAGCTCATGCATGTATGTGCATAGAAACAACCTAGGTATACGATACACTAATAGTGTATCGTGTATTAGTGTATCGTGACTAGTTATAGGTTTCCCCTTTGCCCGAGCTGACCGGAACAACTGCGCATGTGTGGAACTGAGTTGTGAGTTAGTACAGTTTGTGACAGTGCCTCAATTGTGTGTGCGTGTACTGTCAGCTGCAGTTATTTGATTGTTAAAATTTATACGGAAACAGGAAATGGCAACAGAACCGTTTCAGATTAGCCAGGTGAGAATAGACGTATTCTGACCCTGGAAGGTATAACATCCGAATCAAAAAATCAGATCTTGGATGGCAAACGATGACAGTAAGGGCTGCTTTTAAATTTAATGGTTAACCTATGTATTGCCGAAGAAGAAGACAACCCGTATATTGGACAATCGCTTTTATTTTTTAAGGAAACTGGATAATATTATTATTATTATTATTATTATTATTATTATTATTATTATTACAATGGATAAGAGCAGAGGGTAAAACCCTTTTAAGCTCAAAGAAATTAAACTTAATGTAGGTACATACATATAACATTAAATACAAATAAATACAAATCAAAATCAATGAAATAACATATAGGTATACTCAGTAACAAAGACTTAACATTCAATTACGCGGTATACAAAAATGTGTCCAGTCTATTCTTAAAACTATTTACTGTGGGTGCGTTAACAACTTCATTAGGAAGAGAATTCCAAATATCAAATATACGATTGCTTAAGAAAAATTCTCGAGATCTCGTGTTGTATAATTCATGAAGCAACTTGTAGTTATGACCTCTCAGACGGGTATCATTATTTAATGGAAAGATGTCAGATAGATCCAACGAGAAAGTATTATTAAGCACTCGGTAGGTTGTAATGAGATCACCGCGAGTCAATCGGTCTATTGCAAAAGTTAAGCCAAATAGACGTAGCCTGTCTTCGTAGGAGGGTCTATGGAAACCATAGGGCAGCCGTGTCGCCTTATGTTGGACATTTTCAATGGCTGTTTTATCGCGCACTAAACATGGTGACCATATTGCTGAACCGAACTCGACGATGGGACGCACATATGTTTTATACAAAGCACAAGCAGTTTTAGGATTCGGATTATTAAAAACTCTACAAAACGTATGCAATAAACTGTTAGCTTTTTTGCAGGAATTAACTATATGATCCGACCAGGTGAGGTTTTCAGTAATCAAGATACCCAAATCGCGCTGAGAACGCACACTTTGGATGGCAGTAGAGTTGATAGTGTAAGGGAACCTCGGATTGGTTTTTCCAATATGGAGCACTACGCACTTGTTTGAGTTTAATGGAATAAGCCAATTTTCGCACCACGCGCCAATTGTATCCAGGTCTGATTGGAGACTATCATGTTCTGTAAGAGGGTTGCAGTAGACTTTTGTGTCATCAGCATATAATGATGATTTACAGCACAGTAATCTTGGAATATCCGACGTATAAATCAAGAAGAGTATGGGTCCTAATACAGATCCCTGAGGAACTCCGCTAACTACTGGATGAGAAGGAGAATATTCTCCGCCGACATTTACTCTGAATGATCTGTTAGAGAGATACTCTGAAATCCAAGTCAATAAGAGGCCACGGATACCAAAATGATGTAGTTTCAACAACAGACGATTTTTCGGAACTCGGTCGAATGCTTTGGCAAAATCTAAGTATATAACATCCACTGATTCTCTCTTATCATATGCTTTGGTCAGGTTTGGTTGCTATATGTACCTATATTTCGTTGTTACGCAATATAAATAGTTTATTATATTTTTTTATAGTATATTTTTAATATTATTTATTGGCTTATTTAACTGTTTACATCTTTCTTTATATAGGAATTAATCAAAAAAGGTAACTAAGAGATAAAGTATTATTGAAATTATCAAGCATTATGGTTCAATAAAGTTTTTAATTTTCCTGGTTACCTATAATCGTAGGTACGCAAGAAGATATAAACATGTGCCGTTGTATTTCAATATGGGAGGGTGCATATTGCACGCAAAGTAGTTCTTTTCGACATATCTTTAAAATAACAAGGTTATTCCTTTGCGTACCTACCTAGGATTATAGGTAACGGGGAAAATTAAAAATTTTATTGAACCATATTTGATAATTTCATTAATGATTTATCTGTTAGTTAACTTTTTGGCTTAATTCCTATATAAGGAAAGATATAAACAGTTTATTGTGTTGTTTTGCTTTTGTATATTATTTTTTTGGTAATACATTACAGTTTTCTAAATGAAGATATTAATAGCAAGGTTCATTCCATTATAATTTTTTTATTTCAATTAAGCATACAAAAAATCAAGTAGTCTTGAACAACTACTTGATGGTAACAAGTACTTGAAATATAACTACTTGACTTGACGTTACATTCGACTAACTATTAATTGATTCGACTTGACTTGATTTCAAGTCAGGTCAAGTAGTTTGAATATCAAGTTAAGCCGTGAATTTCTAGTTATATTCCAGAACAATTATTTAAATTATTTAGAAAATCTATATTATACTATTGTCCACTATTACGTAAAATCCATATAATATAAACACTTCCGTTAGGTAGTTACAATAGTTTCACTGCAGAAAAGGACTCGTGCATGTTTTATTGTTTTCACACTGAAGGAAATGGATCAAATAAAATGTTTTGCTAAGACGATCTGCTTTATAATAGCACTTTTTCTTATTACCATTATATTATAAGGCACTAACCATAAGGAAAATCGTTTTGCTAATATGCTTTTACTACCTTAAATAGTCATTTTGCTGTTCCCATATAGTGCGTTTTCTAATTATTTTTCCTAGCATTTATTTTCCTAAAGGTAAGTAAATAAACTTTTATAGTAAGTGTGTGCACCAATTTGAGACTTACTTAGTTGGGGTTACTTTACCTTAGTTTATGACAAGTCAGTCCTGACTTACCGTAACTAAGTTATTATTTAAAAGTCATGTAATGCGCAGTCGCAATAGAGATCACTATACAGATTTCTCGCTAATCAGTTACTAGCCGCACGCCATTTTACGCACATTTTACGTGTGTTCACTGTGTTGACTGGGTGTGTACCGCGTGGAGTAAACGTTATTTGGTTAGTTTATGGTAAATTTAATTTGGTCAAAGAACGTATTAGAGGCTTGAGTAATTAGTCTTTCTAATTCTTGTATAGATTACAAAAGATAAATAATAATAAATAATTTTAAAAAGGTGTATTTATTACCTAAAACACTATAACTTCACCAAAGTAGATACTTATGCATAGATAAAACAAAGGTGCTTCAGTTATTTGACAGTGTATTACATGACATTACATCATCAATTATTATGGTACTTTACAAGAAAATTGGTATAGGAATATGGACACTACCTATGTAAGAAATGTCTGTGCTTTGAAAACTATTGGAGCTTAAGTTTTTTAGATACTTTGCTGGAAAACTATTAATTTTATGTAGGTATAAATTATGTATGTGGGTGTGTTAAGCTTAACACCATACAATTCCTATATATATAGGGGTTAACATGTTTTATCTTGATATATCCTGTATGCATCTGGCAACATTATTTTTCTTTTCCTATATACTAAACTAATACTAAAATACATATTCTAATAACAATAGTGTCATTTTTCTAGAAGCACTGTATATCATTCTATGCTAATAAAGTGAAGTTATTAAGACAAATACAAGTACTTACTGTAATGAACCAGTAATTATAATTGTTACTAAAACATACTGTATAATGGCTCAAAAATAATTTACTAGTAGTAAGAAAAAGTTTTTTTGTGGCAACAAAATATTAATACTGCATTCGAAAAGTATCTGCTATCCCCAAAAAAACACTTATTAAGCATAAAATGGGCCATCATTACTGACAGCAAAATATATCTATTTACAGTAATAAGAAAAAGTTAGCAAAAAGTTTTTTTAATGGTCAGTAGACAGATTCAACAAAACCGTTTATGCTGTAGTAACTATGCTGTCTATTTGGAGCCTATTTAATGCAGATATTTTGTTGGGGATATGCGATTTCTATTTACAGTTAGTTGAAATTTCTTTCAGTGCAGCAAATCAATTTTTTTATAATATGTTTAACCATGCCTCGCTCATCTCTAAAAACATATAATAAAAATATAGTCATAGAGGCATTAGATTCCTAATATAAAACTCAACTAAAGTCAAAATGGAGTTATGAACGATTTTTAGCAAATAGTTTTAAAATATAATGTAATAACATACTAAAAAACATACATAAATTTTATGACATTTATATCTCTAGTCACGAAACTTTTTAAAATAATGGCGGAGGTTCTGGGTTGACCGCTAACCTTTCAGTACCTAAGGCATTTTTAGAGCTAACCAGGAAATGACCTGATCAGAAATAAGCCATGTTATCTCTAATACCAGGTCAGGAAAATAAATACTGGCTTTCATTAATTCCTGATCAATTAATGTTATCTTAGAGAAGGAAAAAAATAATAGTTATATACCCATATTTGACAGTTTAAAATTACTAGTGTTTTGTCAAAACTCATAAAACTAAAATGAGAGTTTAGGCATGCTCTAATACTAGCAATATGGAGACGCAGCTAAATTCGTTCCTCACTTTTTATTATAAGGATTATAGTAAATTCAATAAATATATACGTACTTAATTTTAATTTGTCAATATTTTTGCAAATTACGAGGTACAGGTTAACTTTTTGCAGTGTAGATTTGATAAAAATTGTTTTGAATTCAGTTGCATTCGAATCATACAAATATGTATATATATATATATATATATATATATATATATATATTGTTGTAAACCGATATGTAGGGGTTACCCCCCTTGATATCTCTAAAAAAAATAAATAGGTAAAGGGAAGAAATAAGTTAGCCATAAGCTGCTACCCCCAGCTCATAGTTTAGAAGGTAAAGGAATAGGACAGACTTACTCATTATGTGGGATATCTTCATCTTGCTCCAAGAACACAGGCAAAATTTGCATGAGCAACAGAAACACTGCAAGAGTTCGCCCGCAGGACTTTAACAGTACATTTTGATTTTTACACAACATGTTCACTCACTTATATGTACACTACCTACTAGGTCAATTTCGCAATGTTTAAAACTGGATTTTTTATCATTTTCATGGGATACTAAGGGCGATGTGTGTATGATATGTACATCATAAACACTTCTTATCGAATGGGTAACGTATTTGGCCTACTTCACATGTTAATTGGATTATAATTGTATGGTTAAGGTTTCGAGTCACAACCGGTGGCGTTTTGGCTGTAGTACACACCCCGAGTCGGCCGAATCTATTTTGGATTCGGGGCTTCCTATGTGCGCCGACGCCGCCCCCAAGTCGATATTGAAAACTATAATCTTGTACAGAGCGTCTCATGGTTTAATATTGCATTATTTTAACATGGTTTTTAATTAACCGTACCTCTTTACATTTTCAAATTTCGAAATCCCATTGTGGACTAGTCATTTTAACAACCATTTTTTCAAGTAAAAACACTGTTTTCTATTGCACAAAGGTTACATTTAAAATAAATGAGTCAATTAAACAAAAAAGAACGACTACAAAATAATAAATTCAAAAATGGGCAAGCAATATTATATGACAAGATCCATGTAGTAATTTAACCCAAATATATAAATAAAATATATAGTTAGTAAGGAAGAATAAACATACTTTTCTCGGCGATTATTACTTATTCTGAATTATTAGGACTAAATTAAATTTAGTTGTATTTTCGTTGTGTTGTACATTTTACACTTTTTGTACTTTGCTTTTAGCTAACATTTATTATTTTTTGGTTGTTGCGTTTGTTTTAATTTTTTTATACTAAACAGTAGACGTATTTCCGAAATTAATTTTGGTTGCGGCTACAACTTTCTTATTATAGATAGAACACCCTGATAGTCCAGGCAAATTTGAAAGAAATATACGGTAAGTGCGAAGTTTTTGCGGACATTATTTTTTTTGTTGAAAACGATAGCTCTCTTATCATAGAATGCAAATCTAAAAATCCAAAAAAATCGGAAGTGAGCTAAAGTCAGCATTTAAAAAAACATGGCCGCTCGCGTTATTTTTAAGGTGTTTAAGAAGCATACATTCATGTAAGACAAACTGTTGGTCTTCAGTGATAAGAATGCGGATCTAGATGTACGGGATGAGATGAGATATTATGATAAGGGATAAGAAGATATTTCATTTTCAAAAATTTGAAGGGGCGGCCATGTTTTTTCAAGATAACATTTTTAGCTCACAATGGATTTTTTGGGATTTTTATATATTTGTTCCTGAACATAAAACCAATCGATTCCCATTGGAAAATAAATGTCCCCTTCAACTTATTTGTTTATTTAGCTACTAATTAATTTATTAATTAATTTATTTATTCATTTAAATTACAATATCCAACGGGACAGAAGTCCCTGTTACAGGATAAAGGAAGTATTAAACACGTATTAAAAAAAACATGCCACTAGCATCGATAAGCAAACATTCTCTTTATAAAATTAATTGAAGAGGAAAATATATCAAGTTTATCTTAGGTACACGATATACAGGCTCCCAAATATAAATATGTTCAATCTGGAAACAAAGGTACAAGATATTAGTACATGATGGTTAAATAAAGATAAATAACATGACTGAAAAAATACCTTTACTTCGTTATTTATTGGAGGAACGTAGCTGAGAGCCACACCCACACACTACCTCTGTGGCCACATCTCTGACCTCTTTCACCCGTGTCTCGTCTCTCACCCATAAATATTGATATCCCGGCCCACCCATGGACCATTCTTTTTCTCTGTTTAATACACACTTTTCGTACTATCAACTCGTCCTTGTCTCCAAATTGAACATATTTTTATTTGAGGATCCGTATAATTCTTGAGACTAAAGACAGCTTGTTAGATTTTTAATAATTTTATACAGAAATATAATTGAATATACATAACACGTCTTTGATGCAAACTGATTAACTTAAATTCATGCAGATAGAAATGTTTCTTGAGATACACCTTGGGGAGGATATACTTCCTGTGTAGTGGAGTGTAAGTTTTTTAAATATCTTTGCTGTACTCTTTCTAACTGAGTTATATGTGTGTTATAAATAGGGCTCCAAAAACAAAGGACACTCGTTCCAGTTTGGAACGAACAAACGTGGAATAGAGTAAATTTATGGTTTTTAAACTAAGGCGAAAGTATTTTAGGGAACAAAACTCAAACTTTTAAATCCAGCCTGACAAGTCAGCTGTATGTGTTCGTCAAAAGACAGTATGCTATCAAAAGTATCTCCAAGACCCTTGAATTTATTAACTCTATTTAGAACAGTACCACCAAGTTTGTAGACAAAAGTTACACTAATTTTATACGTAGAATACGACATTGCACTTATTGACATTTAAAAATAAGTTACTACTCTCACACCACACGTTCAAAGTAACTTAAGTTTTCCTGCAGTTTCCCTCAATCTGTCTCCGAGTTGATTTGAACATATAATTTGAGGTCATCGGCTTAAAGTAAAACATTTTTATCAAATATTTGAGTTATGTCGTTAATAAATATTGCAAAGCGAATTGGGTCGACAATAGAGCCCTGTGGGACTCCCGATAATTGAGAAAACATCACTGATAGATGGCCTCGATATTCCACAAATTCTGACTGTTACTAAGATAAGATTGGAAAAGTTTCAAAAGAGGAACAGACATGCGGAATAAGCAAAGTTTCGTAATTAATAATAAATTATGATTAAGGCAATCAAACGCTTTAGAGAAATCAGTGTCGATCACATCTACCTGATAATTGAGACAGCCAAATAATATAATCTATTAGAAGGGGAATACAGACATAGACTCATGGATCTGGAAATCCATGGGTTCACGTATTGCGAAAGAACAGATTATTTTTAGGCATGTACGAATATACAGGATGTATATTTGACATAAGAAAGTTGATATCTAATATAGATATAAATGGAAGTAATAAAATTCCTATTTCGTATAAAAGATATGAATTACATTTGTTGTCAACCCATCGTTAGACACCCTGTATGATATTATATGTATATAGGTGTCATAGGTTTGTTACATTTAACATAATTTTTAATTAATCTTTTCAATTATGTGTAAAAATACAGTTTTGTATTTCAAAATTAGAAATAAATAAATTGATTGCCAGATAAGATACGAAAAATGAAATTATTACATTTATTATAAAAATTTATAATATCCGGGTGTTCCACATAAAAGTCCTCAGCCTCGTATCTCGGCAACGGAAAGATATATTTTGATTTTGAAAAAAATAGATGATAGAGCTCATCTATGACTTCGTCACGGAGTTCAACTTGATTTTTTTCAGAGCAAATTGGAGATGGCGCTGAAGTCAAAAGAAATTTTTCGTTGGCGGGAACTTTGTAACAAGGTTTATCTGATACTTTGTTCAATTCTAAACAATTTTTTTCAAATGACTATTTTTCAAAAACTTCCTTTTCAGAAACAGTTTCAGAGATATCGCCCTCTTCATTTGGTGAAGTCCAAACTCCAGCGTATTTTAGTTTCAAATTATTACCTTATACAATGAAACAATAATTAAGTATCCATGTCAATTTAATAGCTCTTTTTAAGGAATAATGAAATAATATGTATTTTTGTAAAATATGGAAAGTTTTTTTTAAATACCCAATTCATTTTGTACATACATACATTCAGAATTTATTTTGGGACAAGTGTACAAATAATTATGAATTATTATACAAAATGAATTAGGTATTTAAAAAAATCTTACCATATTTTACAGAAATACACATTATTTCACTATTCCTTAAAAAGAGCTATTAAATTGACTTGGATAATTATTGTTTCATTGTATGAGGTAATAAACTCGAGACTCTAAAATACGCTCGAGTTTGGGCCTCACCAAATGAAGAGCCCGATATCTCTGAAATTATTAAGTTTTTGAAAAATGGTCATTTGACAAAAATTGTTTAGAATTGAACAAAGTATCGGATAAACCTTGTTATAAAGTTCCTGCCAATGAAAAATTGCTTTCGACTTCAGCGCCATCTCCAATTTGCTCTGATAAAATCAAGTTGACCTCCGTGACGAAGCCATAGATGAGCTCTATCATCTGTTTTTTTCAAAATCAAAATATATTTTTCCGTTACCGAGATACGAGGCTGAGAACTTTTATGTGGAAAACCCGGTATAGGTTTATGTTATTGTAATCAATATTTAAATGAAAACTTGAATAGAGTAAGTATCTATATCCGGTAAAAGGGGACCAAGTGGAAGAGCATTCGGCTACAAATGTAGAAGAGAGGTTCAATCGCAACGCCCCGTAAATTCATTGAGCTGGATTTTTATAAGAATTCCCCAGGTTGAGTCAGCCTTAAATGAGCACCCCACAGTGCTGGGGAAAACCAGCCGGCCGAGACGTTGATTAGTCACTCAAATCTCTTATGCGGTACAGGCTTTGAAATTAGCAGCTCTACCTCCTTTTAGCAAAGTTCCTACTGAGCAGTAACGCTACTGATTTTCTTTATTTAGTAGTACCTAATAAAAATAAAAATAGTAAAACCTACAAACGTTTTAATCTAGGAACAGCAGCAACAAAAGTATATAAGGTATAAAGTGAAATATATACATAAAATTTAATCTTGCAAAGTCGAACCTCATGTATACTTCATAGTAGCCTTGTTTACGTACAGGGTGATCGATTTAACTGGAGAAATGAGTTTTTCTGGGAAGCGATCGAGAAAAATAAATTATTTTAAAAAGTATTACATTTTTACTTACTTTTACAAGAAGGTAGGGTAGAAATATAAAAAATATCATTACGATGCTTCAAATATTTTTCTTCTAGCAACATACTTTGTTATGCAACTGTTACTGTTAATATATTGAATATTGTTCCTATACCTATAACATTTTTTTATATTATTTAGATTTTGATTTTTTATTATTATTTTCCATTATTTAGAAAGTTATGGACAATTCCTACATATCGTGACTTTGTTAATAAGACAGGATATTAAAAATAATTAATGAAAAGGAATTAATAATTAATTAAATGACACCCTATAATTTAAAACCTTTGCGGTAATTCTCCAATGCAACTAAAAAATAAAAAACAATTGTCAAATTGAACTAGCTGACTATGTCGCTGCAATAATTACGAGGTAGAAAATATCAGCATAGAATTGCCAATAACTTTTTAAATAATGGAAACAAAAAAATGTTATATAGAAAAAATATTCAAAATTAAGGGATTTTTGGAGCGACAATTATTTTCCATGAAAATAATGAAATGAGTTTTCCAGAAAAACTCATTTCTCCAGTTAAATCGATCATCCTGTACTTGTTTTTTTAACTACTATAATACAGAGTGACATAATTTTTAATAGTATTTTAGGTTTTTAATGTCTAACAGTGTGAAAAGTAAAATTATTAATTAATAGTTTTATAATTAAGTTTATTAAATTATCTGTTTTCTAAAGATACAATAAAACTAAATCTAAAACTAAAAGTATATCAATTAGAGAGTAAACTAATTGACTGCAGTACAAGCGTGTCTTTATAATGTATGTAGGTAGATAACATTACATAGAATATCGTTTACATTTTATTTCCACCTTAGCTTTTCGCAGTTGCGTTTTATTTAATTAATCCATTTATTCTAAACTCTTTGGTTACTTCATGTTGCTTTCAAAGTTTTCAACTACCTTTCATTTTATACCACACTTTATGATTATACAAATTTTTAGTTCCACAAAATTTAAGGAATTTTATTATTCGGACAGGTTTGAATTTTAAATATTTAATGAAGTATTTAACAATTAACTACAAAATCCATATCCACTCAAAGTAGTTACTATTCAATTTACCTGGAAGCATAAACGTAAATAGTTTGCCTATACCTATATTTAGTTTACATGATGGCAAAGCAAGTCACCAAGGTATGATTGATGTATGACCACTGTGTCCACCGTATCAAATTTCTATCGCTCACTTTTATTGAAATTGACTTGATTGACAATAAGAAGGCGATAGAAACGAATATACTTATATTTTTTAAATTTCGGTCACATCCATTAGAGAATTTGCTAAATCCAGTGGCGTAGTCCGATTAGAAAGAAAAAAGTACTAACCTTTGTCTGTGTGTCTCATTATCATTGGTTCGCAGTAGCAAGACTGCTTGGTGAGGTTTTTTCCGTGTCTGTTCAGAATTTATAACTGATAGCCACCACTGAATTGTAATGTGTGAAAAGTAGATAATTATAATAGCTGTAAATGATTTGTTAAATGCTTAAATGTTTTTTATTGTAAGTTTTAAATTGTGGTGGTTTACCAGTTGGCTTGTATGGCAGATTTGCATATTTATGGCAGATTTGCATACTTTTTTCTCAGACGGTTGATTTTGGTAGACATAACCTCATATTTTGTAAGTATCTTAATAACAATTTTTAACATATTGTAGAGTTGAAGAAAATAAAATTCTCGAAAGCTAAAATTGAAATAAAGAGTAAGTTCAATATCAGCTCTATTAAGGTCCTAGTATGGGTACTAGAATTCCATAGGAGTGAGATATAGTGTCAAAAGGCGCACATTTTCAAAATATTTTGAAATATTCAGGGTGACTCACTACAGAAGAGCACCTTCAAGGTAATTCTGTTTAAACAGATTACTATAAATATTTTAATATTTCTGAAATCACAGAAAATTTCTATTTTCAGCGATGTGTTCATTTTCGATTTTTGATGCAGTGTTCCCGAGTTGTTAAAAAAAATGTGAAAATTTGAAAGGTGAAAAGTTTAATTGTAAAGGAAAAGGTTGAAATGTGAAAGGTGCAAATAAACCTGCTGTGTGAAAATTACGGTCATTTAAGAATAAATATTTGTAATTACGTAGCCAATGGACCTACTTAAATGTCGCAACCACCCAATAATGATGATATTAATTACACGGGGTGCTTTTTACATAAACGCCAATTTAGTAGATTTTAAAGAGCATGTGACGCTCTCTACTCGAGGGTGCTAATTTGTGACACTCTCTTAATTCGGTTTCGGATTTATCCTCGGGTTTTTGCCATCGGGCGCCACACATCCATGGGTTTCACGTGGTGAATGGTCCACGCGGACTCTACTCGCTTATGAGTAAAGGCGGGGTAGCTACAGTGAAGAAGGTGTACACACGTACACTTGCCAGCGGGTCAAAATGTTTCTCAAATCTAGGTAATAAAAGTCGGTTTCGGAGGCTTACTACAAGATTTATTAAAATAATATTAAACAGCCAAGCTGCGACAAAATGCGGATAGCAAAATAAATAAAGTAGCAAAAGTAGCAAATCAGCAAAATAAACAAATGGTAATAAGCAACAATATTATATACAGGTATGCAATGTATTAAACCCAGGTTATTAGCAGTAGTGCAATTTATTCAACTATTAATTCGGCAGTGTCAAACTAAAGCTTTAATCACAGTTTAAGAAGCGAAGCGGTGAACATATTAAACAAATAAATTAAAACGGCTTTATGTGGGAACGGGACAACGTGTCGGATAGAGGGATACAGAATTCGAAGTCTTCCTGGAGGCATACGCACATCACAGGTTATTCGTCAAGCATGTATCAAGGGGTCGGGATAGGTACGAATGTAGAAGTCTCCCTGGAGGCATACGCACATCACAAGGTATTCATCATGTATGTACCAAAAGTTTAGGACAGGTATAACTTATAGAAATCTTCCTGGAGGCATACGCACATCACAGGTTGTTCAGCAAGTATCTACCAAGGGAATCGGACAGGTATAGCTGTAGAAATATTCCTGGAGGCATACGCACATCACAGGCATCATCAGCATTCACCAAAGGGAATCGGACAGGTATAGCTGTAGAAATATTCCTGGAGGCATACGCACATCACAGGCATCATCAGCATTTACCAAAGGGAATCGGACAGGTATAGCTGTAGAAATATTCCTGGAGGCATACGCACATCACAGGCATCATCAGCATTTACCAAAGGGTTGGGACAGGAAGCCTACCCATTGTAACTTACTTAAGTTGCAGGTTCGGAGATCGGTAAAATACTGTCTTCGGAGATCGGTGGAATACTGTCTTTTCAACGAAAATCGGCCGGTCTTTTATAGTCCTCGGCCGCTGGCTCGACCAATCAGAACGGCGGATTTCGCTTCATGACCAAATATGGTCTCAAATTTTATTAAATTTGCGGAATGCTTACTTGAAATTAATTTATAATATCGGCAAATGATTAATATGAATCTAATGTGTAATTAGAACATATTTTAATCAGATTTAGTAACGTACTTTGACTTTTATGCCTTACTGCATCAACCTGCATTTAAATATCGGTTCCTAACAAAATAACATATTTAAATACTTATCATTAACAAAACTATATACAAGTTATAACGGAAATCATCTCTTTAATAATTAAACAATATTAAATTCAATATAACTTAATTTAATTTAAGTTAATTTGGTAAGAGTAGACAAATACGGTATAGTAATACATCAAACATGTCTCCGATATATTCCCCTTAGTAAATCAAACAAGTTCGGTAAACATTTATTGCCGGAAAGTGCATAAACATTAATAAACAAATTAATTGTCATAACATGACTATACGGAGAGCTATGTATTCCAAACTTTGTCATAAAATACTTTAATAGATATATTATAATATGACTTTATCAAATTTCAAGTGGCGGTTGCATAAGTATTTTTAAATAGCATATGAATCAAATATTATCCAGTTCCAATGCATTAAATAAATATTTTAGGGTACCTACAACACGAAAATATTCATGTATTTCGCTAGGAACAAAAACTGCGGGCGGCGTAAAAACAACGTTTGGAATTTCTTGAATCTCGGCCGGTTTCCATCGAATAAATGTATATTGTTTATAGTCTTATCTATTAACAAATGTACTATAATAATAAAACTATACTGGAAAACATTAATGCATTACTTGGATATGAGTTGTTCATAAAAATATTTACAAACTTATATACGGTGTGTTCAAATAAAACGGTTCATATTTAATTCTTGTTTAAATTACTACGGGCTAAAAAGTAACTTCGTTACACCCCCCTCTTACTTCGGTAAAAAAAAAAATAAAAGAAATGTTATTTTTTTTTCTTTAACTCCCCTTAATTAACTTTAAATCTATACAATAAAAAACTAACAAGGCGCATACCCCAAACACAAAAATACTTTATTAGGGGTGTGTACAACCTTTAACAACCTAAAATAAAATAAAATAAAATAGAAAATTCTTACTCATGGATATCCCTATAGTCATTTCTCTTTGACTGCAACTGATCTCAGTCCTTGGGATAAATAAATCGGCATATTCAATGGGTAGAATTATAACATCGGTCATCTCTTGGGGGCGGCTATATTCTTTATCTCATGTGCATGGGCTTCATGGTCCTGTTACGGTTACTCATACGGTATGGCTTATGATATTTCAGTTCTGGGTAACGGATTTGAGATCCTTTATATGAATCCTATTTATTTTCTTACCGGAGTCTGATTTTAAGTCATACACTACAGGTGAAATAACTTTGACTACGGTATACGGTCCGGAATATTTCGGAGCTAATTTAGCAGCAAATCCTTGAGCGGCAGATGATAACGGATGATCTCGTTTCATCACTCGGTCTCCTACATGACATCTCCAGTTACGTCGGCGTAAATTATAGTAATGACTTTGGATGGTGAATGCACGGGACAGATTCACCCGTACTAAGTCAAAAATTTCATGTAATTTAGCTAGGCGGTCGGTGTAATCGGTATTAAGGGTCGGTGTCTCGTCGGGTACAGCATCACCTGCTGTTTCGTTGTCATCTCGGTAAATGGCTGCGGGTACCTCCAGCTCTCTTCCAAAGTTCAGGAAGGCTGGAGAAAATCCGGTGGACTCCTGTCGAGCAGTGTTGATAGCAAACTGAAAATCCGGTAGGTGGTCATCCCACAGACGGTGGTCCTGGTTACAATATTGGGCTATCATTGTTTTAATCGTGCGGTTAGCTCTCTCCACAGGATTAGCTTGTGGAGTATAAGGCGGTGTAAAACGGTGCTGAATCCCAAAGTCCCGTAGGAGTTTTCGGAAAAGGCGGCTGTCATATTGTGTACCATTGTCGCTGACAATTTCTCGGGGACAACCAAAGCGACATATTATCTCCTCGTACAGAGCTTGGGTGACATTTCGTGCTGTTGCACTACGGAGGGGACGGAATTGTACCCACTTTGTAAATCGATCCTGAAAGACCACCAGGAAGCGATTTCCTTTACGTGATCTCGGTAGTGGTCCTACCAGGTCGGTACTAACTGTATGCCAAGGGTGACGGTTAATGGTGGGTTGCATTTTCCCAGCAGTTTGCTGTTGTGCCGGTTTATATCGTTGGCATTGCAGGCATTTTCTCACATAATTCGCAACGTCGCGAAACATACCTGGCCAATAATATCGGTGTGATATACGAGCTATGGTCTTAGAGATACCCATATGTCCTGCAGTAGGAGCATCATGGTTCTCTGCCAAGACGGCGGGTCGCATCGGTGCTGGGACACATAACTTCCATGGATCGGTCATATCGGGTTCGGTAAGGTCATTTGAATCCCAAAAGTGGCGGTAGAGGCGATCATTTCGGATGCAATAATCCGGTAATGCCTCGGGCTTTGCTTCGACTTCTTCCTTCTTGCGCTGATACCAAGAACATACTGGTACTTCGTTCAAAGCACATAGTTCTTGTGCATCCTCCTCAGCAGAGGGGCCTGGTAAGGGTTGTCGGGATAAAGCATCGGCCACACGGTTCAATGCTCCTCTACGGTACTTAATCTCGAAGTCATATTGTTGCAAAAATATGCTCCAACGAGCTAAACGGCCGGCGAGGCTTTTTATGGAGTGCAACCAGCGGAGAGATTGATGATCGGTAATAACAGTAAAGCGGTATCCCTCCAGGTACGGTCTCATTTTCTCTATTCCCCATACAATGGCTAAACATTCTTTTTCTACGGCTGCAAAGTTCTTTTCTGACGGGGAGAGCGTGCGACTAGCATAAGCTACCACATGTTCGGCTCCATCAATATCCTGCGTCAATGCCACGCCCAAACCTACATCGGACGCATCGGTCTGCAGGACGAACGGTTTTTCAAAGTCCGGACAGGTCAATACCGGAGCTTCGGTAAGACATTTCTTCAAAGCAGCAAATGCATTTTCTTGTTCTTCGGTCCAACGCCAGCGGTAATTTTTCTTAAGCAGGCGCGTCAGCGGTGACACAATCTGAGAGAACGATGGTACAAAACGACGGTACCAAGATGCAGTGCCTAAGAAACGGCGCACCTCTCTGACAGTCCTTGGTGTTGGGAACTGCTGTATAGCGGTTACTTTATCGGGGTCGGTAGAGATACCCTCGGCGGTGACCAAATGTCCTAAGTACTTTAGGGATTTTCTACAGAACTGACACTTATCAGCGTTTAACTGTAAATTAGCCATTCGTAGCCGGCGGAAAACTTCTTTAAGATATTTTAAATGTTCCTCAAATGTTTCGCCAAGAACAATTATATCATCCAGGTAGGCAAAAGCATACGGTTCCAATTCTGGACCTATAAGACGGTCAAGCAGACGTTGAAAAGTTGCCGGTGCTGAGTGCAATCCAAACGGCATCACATTAAAGTGAAACAGACCTCGGCCAGGGACTGTGAAAGCAGTTATAGGTTTGCTTTCAGGTGACAGCGGTATCTGCCAGTATCCTTGCTTTAAGTCTATACTTGATATGTAACGAGCACGTCGTAATTTGTCAAGAATAGCATTAATATACGGTAACGGGTATGCATCTTTCTCGGTTACTTCGTTCACCTTTCGGAAATCGATGCAGAACCTCGGTTTGCCATCTTTCTTACGAACTATGACTACAGGGGAACTCCATGGACTAGAAGAGGGTTCTATTACCCCATCGTTTAACATCTGGTCTACCTCCTGGTCAATAACGGCTTGCATTCTAGGATTCTGGGGTCGGTATCGTTGTTTAATTGGTTCGGGATATGAGAGGCGGATGTGGTGCTGTATTAGCCCCGTAGCTCCCCTTATCTCTTTAAAGCTCGGTAATTCCTGATCTAGGAATTGTTTTAAACCAGTTTCCTCGGTGTCTGTTAATTGTAATGATAGTCCTCCAATAGGACTACATAACAGAACTTCGGGTTTAATGATAGCATGACTGGTAATGTTATTCTGGAATTCATCCAGATGCTCGTCCCAGTCATTCAAATTCGGTCTACAATAATTTCTTACACTCTTCTTTAGAGTACGGTATGTCCTTTTTATTAAATCGGTCGGTGGTGTAGACGGTGTGATGCAACTAAGCTGTATATCAAAGTCCTTTAGAAGTTTACGGAACTGACGGCTATCGTACTGGGTGCCATGATTACTGAAAATCCTACGGGGGCAGCCGAAACGATAGATAACTTCTTTCTGAAGAGCTTTAACGATACTTTGTGCTTTTGCATTACGCAACGGACTTAACTGAACCCTTTTTGAGACACAGTCTTGGAAAACTGCCAGAAAACGGTTTCCATTAGCGGAATTGGGTAGGGGACCTACCAAACTGATACTGATAGTTTTCCACTGTTGGTGGTTAACGGAGGGTGTCGGTTTGCGGCAACGGAAATTCTCGGGAGTTGCGGGAGTCGGAGGCAAGGATAGTTTATGGTGACAATGCATACAATTTCCTACAAATTTTGCTATTTCACGAAACATTCCTGGCCAGTAATAACGGAGTGCCATGCGTGCTGTTGTCTTAGCTACCCCTAAGTGTCCTATAGCAAGGTCACTATGGTTTTTGGCTAGAACGGTTTCACGCATCGGTTTCGGCACACAGAGTTTCCATGCATTGCTCAGTCTGGACATGCCTTTAGAATTCGAAAAGTACCGATACAACCAGTCATTACGTACACAGTAATCTGGAAATACTTTTGGGTTACTTTCAACATCTACCTTCTTGCGTTGATACCAAGAACATCTAAGTGCACCTTCTACGGCACTTAGTTCTTCGATATCCTTACTGGCAGAAGGTTCGGGCAAGTCGGGTGGCAACACAAATTCTGTTTCTCCCTTTAACTCTATCCTTTGGAGGCTAGCTTTTAAATCAGTTGCCGCGGTGTCGGTCAACTGTATCTCTAGTCCTCCAATAGGACTACATGACGGTATCGGCTGTTGTCTAAAGACTACTTGGTCATTTAGATACAATGTGTTGGTCAACATGTCCATGGTAAACTTCTTCTTACCAAGGAGATCCATGCCTAACACAATATCGGACGTCAAATCTGGCAAATATGCAATTGTTTCGGAAAAGTGAATATCACTTATAGAAAATTCTAAACAGTAACCACCCTGTATGTTTACTGTTATTCCATTTGCCAGTTTCGCAGCGGGCGTCAAAACTTCTTGGCGCGGGATTTCTATTTCTCTACAGTATTCAGCGACTTTGTTGCCAACATAAGATCGGACAGCACCGGTATCTACGAGTGCAGAGAACATCCTGTCTCTTATTTTGACGGTGACGTGCGGTCGGTTGTCTATTTCGGTAACGGCGGAATTAGGCGGGGCTGCAATAGTCCGGGAGTGTGCTGGCCTCGCAGCAGTACGACTCCGGTTTAGTTTTCCGGATTGCGACAATTACAGTCTCGGCTCATAATTCCATTTCGTCCACAGCGTGAACAAAATAGCCTCGGAGGTGCTCGGCACTCAGTTCGGAAATGACCGGACTGTCCACACCTCCAGCAGACGGGTCTATGGGAAGGGGTAGTCGGTTGCCTTGTCTGTCGCGCAGGAGGGCGCGCATGCGCCTCTCTGGGCGTATTTACAGATTCCGGACGGACGGTGTTCCTACTCCGGATACCCTCTCCAAAGGTATGGTTAGGTACACTACCTCGGAGGGCTCCTTCAGGTGCTCTACTCGATGCGGTATGGTGGGGACGGGTGTTCAAAGGAATCCTTTGAACAGGCGGCGTGGAGCGGTGTTCGGTAACAGGCAACACAGGACTCTGATTAATTGACGGACTACCACCACGTGGATGGAGTTCTTTTTGAAGAGTTTCAAACTCTTCGATACGGATCACCAGGTCCCGGATACTTTGTACATCGCTCCGCCGTATATATTGTCGATATTCCGGTAATAGGTTTCCATAGAGACGGCGCAAGGTTCTTTCTTGCGAGAATTCACCATGCCTTCGAATTAACGTTTGCATGGTGACTACGTAGTCGCGGCCAGGTTCACCAGGTGTCTGGCGGCGGTTATGTATCTGTTCCTCTAAAAATGTTTGATATTCGGCTGGTAAATAGAAGTGTTTGAAATCGGTTAGGAAATCCTGCCAACTAGTCCAAGATGCTCGGTTATTGCGGTACCAGGCTAGGGCATTTCCTTGAAAAATTTCATACAAGGCCGGTAATAATTCAATGGTAGTTATCCCGCTATTTTCCTGGAAATCACATAATTTCTCCAAGAACTCTACGGCGTCGGTCTTACCATTAAACTTAAGTCCCCACTTTCTAACTCTAGTGCATACATCGTCTACGAGGCGGTACGGTGTAGTTCTATAAGTAGATTCGTGATTTGATTGAAACGGTGTTGGGCGAGGTTCGGAGGGCAATGGAGTTAATATCGGTGACGGCGGCGGTGAGTGTGCCCTTGGAATTGGTTCACAGAGGACAGCGGTTAGTCTTTGTTTTAAGACAGACGTCTCTCCTTGTATATCTAGGTTGAACTTGGTTAGCTTTGTTACAAGTTCTTCCCTACTTAAAGTTTTAACCCAATCTTTTATAAGCGGATGTGAAACCTCATCACCGGAGTTATTTGATTCATGGAAGGTACTAGGGGGCGGTACATTGTCGGCGGTGGGAATGGTAGACGGACCTGCTACTGTAGAACAAGCTTTTTGTTTTTTCGGTGGCCCTTCTCTAAAGAAAGTGACCAAACGCTTACGTAATATTGGCATTGTGCCTTTACTACTCAACTGAAATTTCTCTAACTCAATTATAAGCTCATCTTTCTTTAATGTATAAATCCAGCTCACTTTAGCTGGCTGTGGATTCTCATCGGAATCCTCGGTTTCATGGGGCATGACTGGGGGCGGCATTACATTCGTTTCTGAATCGGACGGCATTCTGGTGGTATGTACGACTCAATTTTTTTTCTAAAACGGTAATATAATCGGTTTTCAGGTCGGTATTTAATCGGTATTAGTTAATTTATTTTTTTTTTTCGGTATTCGAACCTACACACCAGAATTCGTATAAATTTTTAATTAAAAATAATCCCGGATTTAATTGCTCACTCCCAGGCAAACTTCAAACTAAACTTTTATTTACTTTCTCTATTTGCATTCATATAAATACTAAAAAAAAACTTGCTCTACTAGTATCAGTATCTCGGTCGGACTTTAGGTTACAGTTATCAAACTTATTTGCTGTTTATCAAAACTACTTTCTTTTATTTAAATTTGTCGGCTTTTGGAAACAATAAGTTACTTTAACTTTTACTGAACGGATACTATACAAGAAGTCGTTTGCTTTATTCTATCTAGGTGCAATTCTTCAACACTAAATAAAATTTAATCAACGGCAATCTTTAGGCAATATTCAACGGCAGTGGCAAGTCCCACTTAGCTTTCCTGTCACCAGGCTATGACAAGTTAGCCTTTACTCAAATAAGAGTTGTTTTATCAGTTGCCGCGGTGTCGGTCAACTTACACAAATAAGAGTTGTTTTATCAGTTGCCGCGGTGTCGGTCAACTGTAACAACAGTTATTTTCAAATCTTATTAATACCTGTAAAATATTTAATATCTCAAAGCAAACAGTTCTTGTATGTATGGCAAATAAAAACGGTCCCTATCTGAAAAAAACTATACGGTCCCTATCTGTATAAAAAAACTACGGTCCCTTTTTACAACTTCACAAAAAAACTATCTTTGTCTGTCTCTACTATACGGAAATTTCTACAAAATCAAATTACTTTAGTAGGTTGTAATTATGTTAGATTCTTAAGCCACCACTATTAATACAACTGTGTATTTAATAGAACTCGGATGTTACTAAAATTTGTTCAAAATACGGCAGGTACTCTTTTATTTTTTTTTTTCTAAGAGTAATCGTTCGGAATAGGTATGGTTTTTTCGGTTTGGGCAAATATCTAGTAAACATATATTTCAATAAAACAGTAAATAAAAATTCGCTACAAAACTCACAGGCTAAAAGAATCACACACAATTTTTCACAAGCACTACTACCTACACTTAATAACAGACCTTTCACAGGGTCTACGGTACCTATTCTGAAAAATAATATATTTATATACTACCAAATATCACACTAGGTTTGAGAAAACTGTCCCTGCTCGGGCGCCAATTTGTGACGCTCTCTACTCGAGGGTGCTAATTTGTGACACTCTCTTAATTCGGTTTCGGATTTATCCTCGGGTTTTTGCCATCGGGCGCCACACATCCATGGGTTTCACGTGGTGAATGGTCCACGCGGACTCTACTCGCTTATGAGTAAAGGCGGGGTAGCTACAGTGAAGAAGGTGTACACACGTACACTTGCCAGCGGGTCAAAATGTTTCTCAAATCTAGGTAATAAAAGTCGGTTTCGGAGGCTTACTACAAGATTTATTAAAATAATATTAAACAGCCAAGCTGCGACAAAATGCGGATAGCAAAATAAATAAAGTAGCAAAAGTAGCAAATCAGCAAAATAAACAAATGGTAATAAGCAACAATATTATATACAGGTATGCAATGTATTAAACCCAGGTTATTAGCAGTAGTGCAATTTATTCAACTATTAATTCGGCAGTGTCAAACTAAAGCTTTAATCACAGTTTAAGAAGCGAAGCGGTGAACATATTAAACAAATAAATTAAAACGGCTTTATGTGGGAACGGGACAACGTGTCGGATAGAGGGATACAGAATTCGAAGTCTTCCTGGAGGCATACGCACATCACAGGTTATTCGTCAAGCATGTATCAAGGGGTCGGGATAGGTACGAATGTAGAAGTCTCCCTGGAGGCATACGCACATCACAAGGTATTCATCATGTATGTACCAAAAGTTTAGGACAGGTATAACTTATAGAAATCTTCCTGGAGGCATACGCACATCACAGGTTGTTCAGCAAGTATCTACCAAGGGAATCGGACAGGTATAGCTGTAGAAATATTCCTGGAGGCATACGCACATCACAGGCATCATCAGCATTCACCAAAGGGAATCGGACAGGTATAGCTGTAGAAATATTCCTGGAGGCATACGCACATCACAGGCATCATCAGCATTTACCAAAGGGAATCGGACAGGTATAGCTGTAGAAATATTCCTGGAGGCATACGCACATCACAGGCATCATCAGCATTTACCAAAGGGTTGGGACAGGAAGCCTACCCATTGTAACTTACTTAAGTTGCAGGTTCGGAGATCGGTAAAATACTGTCTTCGGAGATCGGTGGAATACTGTCTTTTCAACGAAAATCGGCCGGTCTTTTATAGTCCTCGGCCGCTGGCTCGACCAATCAGAACGGCGGATTTCGCTTCATGACCAAATATGGTCTCAAATTTTATTAAATTTGCGGAATGCTTACTTGAAATTAATTTATAATATCGGCAAATGATTAATATGAATCTAATGTGTAATTAGAACATATTTTAATCAGATTTAGTAACGTACTTTGACTTTTATGCCTTACTGCATCAACCTGCATTTAAATATCGGTTCCTAACAAAATAACATATTTAAATACTTATCATTAACAAAACTATATACAAGTTATAACGGAAATCATCTCTTTAATAATTAAACAATATTAAATTCAATATAACTTAATTTAATTTAAGTTAATTCGGTAAGAGTAGACAAATACGGTATAGTAATACATCAAACATGTCTCCGATATATTCCCCTTAGTAAATCAAACAAGTTCGGTAAACATTTATTGCCGGAAAGTGCATAAACATTAATAAACAAATTAATTGTCATAACATGACTATACGGAGAGCTATGTATTCCAAACTTTGTCATAAAATACTTTAATAGATATATTATAATATGACTTTATCAAATTTCAAGTGGCGGTTGCATAAGTATTTTTAAATAGCATATGAATCAAATATTATCCAGTTCCAATGCATTAAATAAATATTTTAGGGTACCTACAACACGAAAATATTCATGTATTTCGCTAGGAACAAAAACTGCGGGCGGCGTAAAAACAACGTTTGGAATTTCTTGAATCTCGGCCGGTTTCCATCGAATAAATGTATATTGTTTATAGTCTTATCTATTAACAAATGTACTATAATAATAAAACTATACTGGAAAACATTAATGCATTACTTGGATATGAGTTGTTCATAAAAATATTTACAAACTTATATACGGTGTGTTCAAATAAAACGGTTCATATTTAATTCTTGTTTAAATTACTACGGGCTAAAAAGTAACTTCGTTACAAGCATTTCTTTCAATTTTTTTTAAGAAAACACTCAGTATATTATTTCATTTTTCAATTAGTACGTTAATTGTCTACTATTTTCGTGAACTATGTTCTATACCTAATTTCAATATTTCCAGAGATATTTATAGTTTTTAATACCATAACCATTAAATTAGAATTATGGTTTTCTTTTACCCCTTCGAAAATTGCCTCCAAGCGCTCCTTTTTTGCTTTTCTGATTTATTCTCTTATAGTCGGGTAATGTGGTGTGTAATCTTTTCACGAAAATACAAAAACTGGTAAGTTTTTTGTTTTTTCGCTCTATTAAATAGTGTGAACGGTCTTTTTCCTTTCAAGTAACTTATTTGCTTTGTAAAACGACAGTTGCTCTGATAGGCATTTATTATCGGTTCTTGTACTTCTACCAAAACAAGCCCTATGTTACAGTACAGATCTAAGAGGTACATGCATTTTTATTGTCGATGGTACATGTATTTTTAAATTGCTATATAGAATTATAACAAAAGAAAACACGGGGTAAATTTTTTTAGTAGTACACACAAGAAGTGAGAATTTCTTGTGTGCACCTCCTATGAAACCTTCAAGTTTTTCAAAAGATATAGCCAAATTATGAAAACTTTCACCATGGAAAATTCATGGATCACACCAAATTAAATTAAAAACACCACATAAATTAAACACCCTCCAAATCCAAAGCCAAAGACTGCCCGAAAAGGAGTTTTCCCATATATTAAAAAATGCAGACAAACAATTCATACCCACCAACATTGCCAAAGCTGAGGATCGAACCCAGACCATAATAAGCAATGTGGCCGAGAAATGCTGGCATAACACGCCCTAGCCCACCCACTACACTTCAGTGGCGACATTGGTATTTGTTAAAACCACGAATAATACCTTCTTAAATATTCGCCACTTGCCTGTATATACGGTTCATTATGAGACACCCTGTATATAGAATCTATAACTTTTTAGTATTACTCTCGTGTACCTAGCACCAAAGTTTATATTCTGTAAACTTTGCTATTACGTATAGTTTTTTATTCTGTAGTAATGAGTAATGAGTAAAATTCTTCTTTACTTCGTATAAGTTACTATAATCTTCTATTATTCTATTTTATCCTTTCTACCAGCACTAACGTTATCATATAAACTAGAAAACACTGACGTAGTTTTCCATATAACACCAAAACATTATACTGCACTTAGATGTGGCCATCCCAGATACCACAAACCTATTCCTAGAATATACCTAAATTATTCTGAAGGAAGATTGGAATATTATATAGATAAATTTTGGAAATATTTGTAGAATATCGAAAAGTACACACTTTTCTATATCTAGAGAATATTCCTAAACTTATTCCAAGAATAATCCACAAGATAATACAAGAATAATTATAAAATATTCAAATAATAATCGCAGAATAGTCCCAGAATAAGGGAACAAATATTCCGAGATCACCAAAAATGACACAAAGAATAATCTATAAATATATTATATAGATAATTATAGATTATAAATATATTATATAGATTATTTTTAGATTCATTTTTGGTTAGGACTAGGACGTATTTAATTTAATCCTGCAATATTTTTTTTGGCGGAAGATAATCAAAAAGAAAAACTTCGCCGAAACCTCCATTATAACCAGACAATTTTTTGTCTGGGTCGTGGCTCGTGGCTTGAGGTGTATTGCCACCTCAACCTGACCTGGCTATTAAGCTTCGTCAGTACGAGATAAGCACAATGACATACAGGCAGCAAAGACACTTAGAGAAGTACGTCAGCATTCTGCTGGTAGGACATAAGTGTCTCCATCCAGCGGCATAATTACAAACTATAAAAGCCCGGCTAGGATGCACTACTTGAAAACAAGTGTGTTTCTGAAGGCGGAACATATTCAAAAAGAAAAACTTCGCCGAAACCTCCATTTAACCAGACAACAATTTTTTGTCTGGGTCGTGCTTGAGGTGGTGAGTAGCATGATGACATCGGGGGCAGCACCGCTGTCCAGTGGTAGAGTCGCAAACGACAGTGCTTTTCGTAGGTGACAATACACCTCAATACACCTTACTACGTTTCATAATATTTTACAAAAAATATTACAAAAATCAAACGCATAATATATTCTCCTAGAAATATTAAACGAATGTTTCTTCTGTATATATTGCTGGTTAGCTGTAATAGACATTACTCGAATATTATTTTCAGAATGTTTTATAACACAACCGCAAGTCTTGGTGCAATTTCACAAAAAAATATTTTGCGAGAATATTTAATGCATATTTTTTGTGCATATTACTAGTGCCAGCTTTAATATATATTACTCGAATATTTTTCTCATAATATTTTATAACGAATATTACGAGAATATTCTATAAAAGAACGCAATATATCAACTCTATAGTAAATATTACTGGAATATTAAATTCATAATATTCTATAACTAATATTACAAGAATATTCTTTAAAGAATACAATATATTAACTCTATAATAAATATTACTGGAATATTAGATTCATAATATTCTATAACTAATATTACAAGAATATTCTTTAAAGAATACAATATATTAACTCTATAATAAATATTACTGGAATATTATATTCATAATATTCTACAACTAATATTACAAGAATATTCTATAAAATAATGCAATATATTAAACTATAATAAATATTACTGGAATATTCTATAACTAATATTACAAGAATATTCTTTAAAGAATACAATATATTATCTCTATAATAAATATTACTGGAATATTATAAAGTGTATATTTATTATAAGCATATTACTGGAATATTGACAATGAATAATCATTTTAGAAGATTTACAGATTATTCCATAAATAATTTGTGCTATCTGGGATTGTTGCTGATGCAATATAGCACTTTGGTGTTATGTGGAAAATTACGTCAGTGTTATCTTCACACCAAGGGTTCCAACCCCTTTCAAGATATAAACTAGAAAAATACCGCACTTTTGAAAATTCATATGTCGTTGTTCCCAGTAAATATTTTTCCATCAACATTTTAATTCATTCAGATGAAGTATAATTTACTTTATTAATTGGACTAAACAGTGTTTTTTAAATTCGATTTTATGTTTATATGTTTAAGTAAAATTTGTTTAGTAGTGTGTTTTGCTTAGTTTATATATTTTTAAGTTTATACTTAGTCTGTCTTTATTTTGTATTATGTTTGTTGAATTTGTACTAAGCTTACAGTATAAAATAGGTAAACGTTCCTGAAGTTTGTGTGAGAAGAAGTCGAGCCGTGGATCGAAGCGGGCTGCAAACTGCAGTTTCTTCTTTTTAACTATCGCGTCGCCGTCGGTCGGTCGACCAGGCGCTGTGCAGGCTCTACTGGAACCTCGTCCTTATACTCCTTACACGTTGAAAGTTCCTGTTGCAGGCAATGAGGACGGCGGGTCCGGTTGGACGCGCAAAAGTTACGTACTGTTTTTGAAATATTACTTATTTTTGGTCACAAAAAGGAAATAGCTTTTAGATTTATGAGTTATAACGCTGATATACAGAAGAAAGGGTTTTATAAATGTCTTTTTTCTTTCTCTTATACCTGTAATCCGTCTAGAAAGAAGCCTAATTCTTCATGTGAGTTTAAAATAATTCAAATTTCTTCGTATAAAAAACAATGTCACTATGTCTATGTCATGTGTCACTAAAAAAAATGCATATACCGGGTGTATTTTAAGTCTATATAATAAATTAAAAGAGGGTGATTATTTAGGTTATTTAGTAGAAACCAATGGCCTAAGTGTGTAAATATATATATAGTCTGCTTTTTTGTTAAGGGATTGCTCTATTGTTTTTGTAAAACCACTAGTTATCTTGTTTAATTTAATACTATCTACACAAAATTTTCCTAATATCTGGAAAATATCTAGAATTATACCTATTCACAAAAAAGATGTAAAAAATAACTTTGCTAATTATCGCCCGATTGCCATTTTTAATAACTTTAGTAAAGTGTTCGAATCTGTTATGCATAAAATTATATCAAATCATGTATCTGATATTATTGTACCACAACAACATGGATTCATTCAGATTAGATCCACAGTATCGAATCTCGTGTGTAAGACTGAATTTATTTCAAAGGTCGTAGATGAGGGAGGTCAGGTAGATGTTATCTACACTGACTTCTCCAAGGCCTTTGATAGACTTGACCATTCTCTTCTAGTCAGCAAGCTTAATGATGTTGGACTATGTCCTGCCTTACTTAAGATGTTCAAATCATATCTTACTGATCGTTCACAATTTGTACAGTATCGCGGCTTCAAGTCTGGCACTTTTCATCAATCTTCAGGTGTTCCGCAGGGTTCGATACTGGGACCTCTTCTATTTATAATATTTATTAATGATATCGCCACTGCTCTCGATGTTCAATATTTGCTATACGCAGATGATCTCAAGTTGTACTGTAAAATTTCCTCGAAGTCTGATTGTGACAATCTTCAAAGCAACCTCGTGCTACTTAATAACTGGTGTTGTAATAATAAATTGCCACTCAATGCTAAGAAATGTAAGGTCATGTCATTTCATCGTAAAAAAGTACCAATAATTTCTGATTATACAATTGATGGTGATTTGCTAGAAAGACCGGAGATTATGAAAGATCTAGGTATTATTTTTGACCCAGAGCTCAGCTTCACAAACCATATTCAAGCCTGCGTGACTGATGCATATAAAAGTCTTGGGTTCATTTTGCGTAACTCGAAAGATTTTAAAAATATTTCCACACTACGTTTATTGTTTACAACGTTTGTTAGATCGAGGCTGGAGTACGGGTCGATTATATGGAGTTCTATATATAACACGCATATTGTTTTGCTAGAACGTGTTCCGAGAAGATTCTTTAAGACGGCACTGTTCTTGTTGGATGGGGTCTATCCTGTCAGAGGGACACCACAAGAGTTGTTTTATGAAATATTCTCATTACATAGTCTTTTGTGTAGACGTAAAATGTTATCGGTTGTTTTTCTTTTTAAACTTGTTCACTATATTGCAAGGTGTGAGTCACTTACGGCAAATATTACATATCGGGTACCTAGAATGAATAGCCGGACATAGCAACTTATTTGTCTTGCCATTTGCGCGCACTAATTTACTGATAAAGTCCCCATTATATCAAATGTTAAACAACTACGCTGAAATTGAAGGTTCTTTAGACATCTTATGTTGCAATCTGCAGAATTTAAAAAAAGTGTTTTTAGTGGACTGAGGCATGTTTTGCTCTTTTTGTAATGTTCATATTTTAGGTATTTGTTTTAAATAATTTATCGAATTTTGTACAGGATCAATTTTACTGTTCATTTTATTGTTCATTTTATGCTTGTATGTGATATTTAATTGTTTTTTAATAAGTATTTTTGTTTTTCTTTATACATGTAAATTCTAAATTATGCTCTGTTACTTATCCTGTAATTGGGCTTCAGCTCGTTGGATATTTTATGTAATAAATAAATAAATAAATAAATAAATAAATAGTCATACAGGGTGCTCTATCAAACTTATGTTTTTTTTAAGTGGAATGATATATTTTTTATTTCATATTTGAATTAGGATCATTTTTCCGAATTCGCCAATATATAATTTACTAGTATTATACAGAGTAGTTCAGGGGATATCAGCATTTTTGTATCAAGGGAATTGCGCACCCTGTATCTTTTTTAAGAAAATAAATACTAGATAGTTTTCGGCATCTCCTTCGAATATCTTTACTTGTAAACAGGGCGAATAAGAATTCGCAACCACAGTTTTCTCAATTTTTATAAATGATAGGTACCTTATATTTTATATCGTTTTCATTAAGGTCTCGTTCTTCATTTTTAGTGTATGAAGCATTTCCTATATATAATTGCAACGGCTTTTGAGATAATTGAGGTTAACTATCTAATGCAAGTATCAATTAAACTACATAAGAAAACAGTTCAAATAAAGTATAAGTCTTGTATAATCAGGCAGCGATTTTCAATAAAAAAATAATTTTTTTAATATTACACTTGGTGCAAAAAAATGCAATACAAAATTAATTTATTAATTATTATCCTCTAATAGCTTAACAACTGTTGCAATTAGGTATAGTGAATGCTTCAGAGAATAGAAAGAGTCGCGAGAGACTTTAATGAAAATGATATAAAATATAGGGTGTTTAATTTATAAAAATTGGGAAAACTGTGGTTGCGAGTTTTGATTCGCCCTGTATACAAGTAAAGCTATTTTGAAGAAAATTCTACAGAAAGTGAAATTAGACCATATTGCATAATTAATGGAGTCAAAAATGATCTATTATTTATTTTCCTAAAAAAGAAACAATATGCTCAATTCATTGCGATTATGATAGAAAAATGATCATATCTTCTGGATTATTTTGTATAATGCTAGTAAACCCTATATTGTCGAATTCGGAAAAATGATCCGAATTCAAATATGAAACAATAATATGTCATTCCATTTAAAAGACATAAGTCTGATATGGCCTCGGTTTAAAGAGCACTCTATATGACTATACACATTTTTAAAATGTTTGTCCCTTAGGCTCTATGAGATCTTAAAATATATGTTTTTTTGTTTATTACGGCATAAGAGTTCCATTACTCTTATGCCGTATTAAACAAAAAACATATATATTTTAAGACCTTTGTCACACTATTGGGCCACCCTGTATTATATGTATACCAATTTAGAAATAGCAGATATGCATTTTATTTATGGCAAAGCAAATGTCATAATCGGAGCCATTTTGCTATGGAAATTATGACTTCGAAATATCCAGACATTAATAATAGTGCGATAAGTTCGGCAACTTTGTTATGAAAAATAAGAAAATATTAAATACAAGGTTTTACAAGATATTTTTAAAATTACTTTGGGACGTAGGTACATTGTTTTGAATCGATTAATAGTGACAAGTAGAGTAGGAGTTGCTACCATCCGTCTGGAATTTGCTGAAAAACAGGTCGCTATATGTCTGTCAATTTGACAATAATTGTCAGACGGATAGTAGCAAAGTCCAAAAGAGGGCACTACTGCGTGTTTCTCACCACTACTAACATAACAGATGCCCTAGGAAATCATGTCGCAACATGTTCATCGAGTCCACTACCTATAGCAGAATAAGTGCGAAACCGGTCACTGTCTGGTGGTTGGTCTCGATGGAAGATGTGACGAATACCATGGAGATGCCGGAGTAATGCAATGCCAGTCGAGGCACATAGTCCGTGGAATAGTTGTTTTCGGTATGTCCTTGAAATAAATAGGTAGAAAAGGTCGTTGCTATAATGACACTTGCGGAAAAGCAGGTCATTATCTGTTTGTCAATTAGACAGAGACGGAGTCAAATGGAGAGTAGCAAAGATCAAAAGAGGGCGCTACTGTGTGTTTCTCACCACTACCCTAGGTATATATTTTCACGTTCTATGAAACAGCGTAAATGCTACACCAGATACTTAGTCATCCGTTTCGGAGATATTTGACATTTTATATAATGTTGATAGATGCAAGGGCTTGTATGAACTTTTATAACTTTTTATATATAAATGAATGACTTGTGACACAAAAAAAATACATACGGTGTATGTATTAATTAATACTTTAAGAATTATATCACATACTAAGTGTATATTCCATGAATATTTTTATACATAGATGTATGTAAAGTTACGTTTTCTTTAATATGATATTGGAATTGTAGGGGTTAATGTTAAAATTTTTTTAAATAAAATTTTCTTCGGTTTTCAAGAAACTTTTCACCACAACAATGGATGTCAACCATGGATGAAAATAAATGTCTAAAATAAATACATTTGTTTACTGCTGACAGTTTCGCATAAGGGGTACCAATTATTTTGGTTTTAGTCGCTCATATAGAGGAGGTTGGCTACAGAAAGTTCATTTTTAAATACCATTTACTTGGTGTTTCATTATTACTTTAAGAACTTTATAAAATTTCACAACGGTTGTTCAAATGCCGTCCACCTTGATATATGCACAATTGTACACATTGTTCTAAGAAATTGTTTACATTTTGAGGAACATCTACAGGAATAATTTGGAGAACTTCTCTGACTCTGTTTTTCATGTTCAGTTTAGTAGTGGGAGGCATCGTGATCCCCACAGAAATCAATCCATCTTTGTTAGATCAGGAGACCTAGTAGGCCAAGCAATTAGTTCACCTCTCCCAATTTATGTTTACGGACATTCATAATTAAATTGTAAAACAACGTAAAACTTTTAGATGTTTATTTCCATCCATGGCTAACTTACTGATGATTTGCAACACAACAGACTTTGAAAACCAAAGAAAATCCAAAATAAAATATCTCGAAAATGGTAACCTCAACCCCTAAAATACCTGTATCACATCCAAGTTTATAAAAATACACAGGGTATTCCATTTAAAAAATATGAGTTGTGATAAAGCTCTTTCTCTTTTGGTACGCCCTGTATACATGCCAATAATATGAAAATGTGCCTCCTTTAAATAAAAATTGACGTGTGTCTGGAATTTGTTTGAAAAATCTTAGTTATAAGTTATTGAAGGTACAAACATTTTTCATTGACCTACCCTGTATATTTGAAGTCTTTACTGCCACTATATTCAGTATATTTAGATTTAGGTAAGGCAACACTAAAATGGAAATTAATTAAGAGCATAGGGGCGACATTTTTCTTAAGTGGCATTAAACATATTTGGCTGATTTTGGCTTTTTTTTTTCAAGTGTAATACTATATCTTACCATAATTTGGTCGCTTCGTGAGGTGCTCTTTTTATTCATTATTCAGGATATTTACTTCTTAAAGTTATTTTTCAGATATTTTACCACTTCTGTAACACTAGTTCCTTAATAATATTCTTTATTTTAATACAATGTATACAAACTTGTATACCAAATTCGGCCATATAGTGGAACAATAATATGAAACTGGTTTAAAACATATTTATGTTAAAGCTAAGGTAGATAAATGCTCATTGGCTGTTGCCTATTGATAACAGCTCTGTTATATAACAGCCTCATGTTATCTTGTTTCATCATAGGCCTCAATGACAGCCTAGAAGTGTACGGAATAATTACCGATTATGAAAATGTATGCACAATAAAAATGTTTCGCATTTTAACTGATTGTAAACTTTCCGAGTATATTTTCCTTTACAATTTAAAAAATAATAAGGATGCTTATTTTCAAGTCTCTAAGAATATATTAGGGTATTCTAATAACAAGTTTGTTCGACTATTCTATGATAAAATAAACTCCTGGGAGAAGTAACTCATCTTTAAAAGTAAATTTATCACAAATTTTGCAAATAAGTTTGTAGCTGTACTTATTTTTAGAGTAAAATATTTAGATAATAATAATAATAATAATAATAAAGACGAGAAATAGATGAGAAAAACGAGAACGAAAACAAAATAAAACTGTTGGAAATACAATTGTATACAATATGGCAACCTAAGTACCTAAGAAGGAAATAAGTGCCAGCACAGACCAGAAGACCTTCATCTGCTCTGACAGTCAAGGCGCGTTTAAGGCAGTATACTCTCTAAGAACAAGATATACGCTCGTTCAGGAGTTTGGTGATATTTTGGAGCTGCTGGCTGAACAGAAGGAGGTTACATTAGTATGTATACCCGACGACATAGGAGTCCTAGGGATTGAGAAAACCGACGAACTAGTTCAGCTTGGATCCGAGGGACTTTGTCAGGGGCCTGAAACTGAATAGGCCACGTCAACGATGCCTTTAACAAATGGACACACAAAACGTTGAGAAGAAACCGTTGAAGAGGAATAAAGTTCGTAGACAGGCTCTTGACTTTTCAAAGGGCGAAACGAAGGCGAAGACAGCCTAGCTACTGACAGTCACAGTCGAAGGGTTCTGAACCTACTGATGGGAATCTGGGTAATGCAGATTTAGGAGACACCTTTTCCCAATAGGGATAGAGGGGACAATGTGGGAACTTTCGGGAAGCTTAGGCATGATTTATTTGGTGCCATGGAGCTTCACAGAGAGGAGGTGAAGTCCCTCACATGGACCCAAATTCTCGTATTCATCAGAAAGTCAGATAGGTTTGAGGAGGATCAAGGAATGGGGAGTAGGTAACACGAGGGTAGGGGTCTTCAAAAAGGACCGCTAATGGTCTACTTGTCAAGCTTCAGCCACCCCATTTACTACTACCAATCGATTTACAGTAAAAGCAGAATTACATAAACCATAGAACCATTCATCATTCAAAAATAACAATTATTTAATAAAAAAAAAACAACACGGTTATGGCATTACCGTGCACTTTTTCTGCCACCCGGCACTTATTTTAGTCTCAAATATAAGAAAACAGAACTACTACCATATTATTACCAAATATTTCAGTATATACCTAAATAGCAAAGAAGCACTTATAGGATATAACTGCTTTTACCACTCTTTTTATTGTTTAATTTCATCGAAACTAGTACATAAATTTACTAAATTTATTCACGAATAGACTCACTAACACTCCTTTGGCTTTAATGAATGGCATGTTGAATTTCTAATTGTTAAATGATGTGATTATTGTAATATGGAAAATTGTTGTCTTTCTCCATATTTGTTTACAATTTTCAGAGCAATTATGGGCAATTTGAATCGCCAATACTTACTCAAGATCAAGTGAAGTAGCATTTAGGTTAGATAATGGCATTATGATGTAGTGAATCTTTCACTACTTGAATTAATTTCATTTCCAGATATGGTTTAGAAATTCAGTTTCAATAATTGTGAGATGATACCAACTTAGTTGACGAAACGCGCGTCAAATGCAGTATAGTGTTTTGGTGTCCTGCGGAAAACTACGTCAGTGTTGTCTTCATACCAAAGGTATGGTTTCCCCCTTTCAAGGTATGGTTTAAAATTAGAAAAGTAAAACAGTACGTAGTATTTATTATATACAAAAACATATAAAAACTATACAGTGGATCAGTGGTACATATATACTTGTATATAAACGTTAAGTATTTCACATAAAAATACAATATTGTACTTATTCTATTTGAATATATTTTGGTGGGTTAAAACGCGAAAGGATTAAAACCTGAAACATTTTCTCTTGTACTGATTAAGGAAGACTATATAACATATTATTCTATCTACCTGGTGAGGGGAGCATATTTATTATGATACATTGGTGAGTTATTCCGTGAATCCTCAGAATAGGTACTTCCACCCGACATTGTACTTTTAACACCACACGCAAAATCTTTCCTGTAGTTGCTTCCTCCTGTTTTAGTTCCTAAAAGTAAGTTATTTTTATAAGGATACAATTGTGAAAAATTGTGTTACTAACTTTTTCACGCAGTTACGGTCTTGTTTTACTTGAAATTACTAGACTATCGAGACCCGAGACCCGGAAACTATCGACTATAATCTGTGACTAAGTATTTTTTTTTATCATTTTTATCATAAGTATATCAAGGGGAAGAGGTCAGTTCCCTTGAGTGGACCGATATTGTGACTTACATTAGAAGATCGGGAAGGTTCGACGAGGGAAGAGGTGACGGAGAAAGGTAGGGGACGACAGGGCTAGGCAAAAAGGGCCCGCTTGTGGCCTACTTGCCAAGTCTTGACCGCCCCATGCACTACTATTACTACTAGAGCCGGGATTTATGAAACGAGGCCAATAACCAAAATTTCAATAAGTCTAGGCAAATGGGAACTGTTTTTGAGGCTGAAGTGGCAGCAATTACTGCGCTAAGGAGGCAGTAAGGCGAGGAACGGACAACCGTTCGATTGTCATTTTGTACGACACAGACAATACAGCTCCGATACTGACAGTAGTGCCTTGCAGGTCTCGTCAAAGCTGGTTTAGGACTGCTTGAATACCCTACGGGTTAGGAAATTAGAATAAAGAAATAAGAATGACCCTAGCTTGGGTATCTTGACGTGAGCGCATTTAAAAAACCTCATAGAACCAGAAGCCTGCGGCATAGCGAAGCCATGTATAAGAAGATCCATTGAGGAATAGATGAGAAACAAATATCGGGAAAGGTAGAGGAATATGTCAGAGGCCACTGAGACAGGCAAAGAATTCGTTAAAGATCGATCTGATGGCCTAAATTTTCAATAGATCTTTTTATTCTGGCATGGCGCCAGAATAAAAAGACCATTAGAATAATAGTGGGTCTCCTAACAGCACACTGTAGGCCTAATTTTGTAGGCAATATTACATCCCTAGATGTGGACCGTTCCTTTTCAAAGTATGTTGCACTTGCATATAACATATTATGTTACATGTTGTAAGTTTATTGTAATATATTTAACACAGATAACTAGAAATTTCTTACGACGCCGCTGACTTCGTACCCAAATGTCGAGCTCTAGTTATCAGACTATCGGGTCTCAATGGGCTAGCTAACTAATAAATTCTACAAACACGCACCTTTCGCTTTTGGCATATTACATGTGACTTGAGGATGTACAGTTGTTTGCTTCGGGTACCTTCCGTCACTAGTATATTTCATACTTCCTCTATACTCTTTATAATCCCTCTGAGTCTGTCGGTACTCAGACAGTTCCTGAGTAACTGGAGGTCTAACTTTGCTGTCCCCATTTTTTACTTCCGAGACTTTATATTTTTTAAAATACTTGTCATTGGACTTTGATACTGGTAAAGGAGAAGAAGATGTGGTTGATGAGGAAATGGCTCCATCTGGTTCAGGTCGTACCTGAATAATCCAAAAAGTAAATTGAGTTTAAACTTAATTAGTTCGTAAGTTAGTGATAAAATAAGATTTATTTCTTTACTATATAAACAATTTAAAAGTGCAAAGTCTGTGTAAAGCAAATATTACAGGTATTGTCATAATTGTCATTTTGGAAATGTAGCTTTTCAAATGTTGTAATCAACTTGTTTCAAACTTTTGGTATTTTTATCACTCTTGTATGACTTTATGACTGTTTCATCGTCAAGACTCGGATATAATTATCACCTACTAATAATAATAATAATAGTAATAATATGTATCTGTAATAAACTAGACTGTTTAAATTGCCTCAGTAATACTATCCAAGGCATTAAAATGTAACTTATTTAGCCAAATACAACTATTGATTAATTTAACTTAAAGAAGTGGTTAAAATTTATTACTTCATCTTTGATTTCCAAATTTGGTGGTAAACTGGACCAAATGGGATCCTCATCCATGCAATATAGCCTCAATTGTTGTCGAATACTAGCTTTTTCTCTAAGGACAAACAAAATTTTAAATAAGATGTAAAGATAACTAAATAACTGATTACCTTGCCCTCTTTTTTTGAAACTCTTCTTCAACCTTTTGCATCGCTTCAAGCTCTCTTAGCCTCTTTTTCTCACGTCTCTCAGCCTCCTTTGAAAGTTTGTCCGATAACCTTTTCTTTTCTATTTGGCGAATAGTACTTTGGAAAGTGAATTTTTTTGACTTTTTATTTGATTTCCATCGATACTCATCCCTTGTTGATGGATTCTGAAGTACGTCAGGATTATGTATAATCTCCGTAGTTAAATCTTCACAAGATTTAGAATATACCGACAGTTTGAATTTGCTAAGGTGATCTGTACTGCGTATCCTTTCTTTGCCTTGTTCGAGGTTAGGTATAACGTCATTCCTTATTTGATTAGTTTCGATTTCTGGTAAGTACATTACTCTCGAAGTTTTATTTACTCCAGAAGGGTAGATTTGGTCTGAATCTTGCGATTTTCTCACTTCCAAAGAGTGAAACCCATTGCTCAAAGAATTGGGAGCAGATTTACTTAAGAACCAATTAACACTTTCTTCATCCGTTAGGTTAGCTTGTACGAAATCTTTCTTATTCGATAAATTACTTAGAACACCGGAAACTGATTTTTTTAATCTTTCCAAGCCGCTATACTGAAGATTGGACTTTTCGATCATGTAAGATGCTAGCTGATTATCTCTAGGAAGAGACAAACTAAAAATATGAGGACCGGTGTGTGTTGATTTAGAATTATTTAAAACTGATTTGTTATTGTTACACTCTTCGATACTGGAGTCATCACCAAGATCTTGTTGCGGTGTCCAGGATATTCTTTCTTGTTTGGTTAAATATGATGTAGTCTGAAAATAAAATTGCCACTGAATGTTTATTTGATCTTCATATTTACAACTTATTATTGTGTCATAGATATGAGTATAGAATCTGCATAAAAAACAGATGATAAAGAATGTGATAGTCGAAAGAAAGACAGCAAATGTGATATTTGTATTAAAAATTCAAGTTAAATGGATAAATGCGGAAATGTAGTCACATCAAATGCTAAATATTCTAAATTCCAGATATTTTATTTAAACCTTCGGGCAGCTCATAAAAAATAGAAACATGCTTACTGCATACAGCTCTTACCGGTCCAGGCAATATGATACCACTTTCTGGATTGTCGTCATAGCATGCTGCTGGCATTGCATCGTCTCCGGATATCCCTGAATCTCCTGATTTGTCATTACTTGATCGTGGACCAACTTGCACCGATGGAGGTGGTGGCCTTGAATATTTTTCAATACGCTCTTCTACAAAAACTGGTACGTCATCACTTGCTGTCGTAGCAACAGTTTCATTGATTTCCATAGATGATAATAGCCTCCACGCAACAGCAGGCGAAAACCTAGGGATTTCTAATTGCTTTTTTGGTAATATTGGGCGCAGCTGCAAGTCAATGCCAATTTTAGATATCTGATTTTCATCTGAGTCTATATCACTTGATATGTCAGATTCAGATGAATTTGATATTTTATTTTTTATTTGATGAAGATTCGGGGTGAAAGTGTCAACAATATCATTGTTCCTAACTGGTTCATCCATTCCAAAGTAAAAAGTTTTTGGTTGATCTCTTCCTGTAATATCCTTGGTTATCAAATTGGGGGAAGTATCAGGAGTAGAGGATTCCTTGCCAGAGGCTTCACCTCGAGCAAAGTTTATTATGTTTTTGTTATCGTCAATTTCCATTTCTTTCAGCTTTTTTCTGACATTTTCTGCATTATTTACATTGTGGTCTAATGTTTTCAGTTTTTCATTATTGGAAATGTGTTTTTTTGTTTCGAATGGTTCGTACTTTATAGTGCTTGTTGTTTCTGCTTGTATATGGCGTAACCGTTTTGTAGCCTCCTTCAGTTCTTTTTGGAATTCGTCGGAAGCAGTCAGCTTTAATTCTGGCAATGATAGTCTGTTTGGCCGTAAATTTACATACGGCTCTGATTTAGAGTTACTGCTTGGATTTTCGGAGTATTCCATGCTTGAAAATTTATTTACATGACTAGAATTTTTTTTCGTTTCTGCTCGAGTTTTAAATAAGCGGACTTTTCTTGTAGGAAAATCAGTGTCACTGGAATTTTCATCCCATTCCATTTTATCATTCTGAAAGCAAAACCGTAAGATTCGTAATATTTGAGATTTCGGAATATTTTCTTACCGTTCTGAAATTTTGCGGTGGGGGAGGTGCTTTATATTTTTTCTTTGATTTTCGTTCTTTTATGTCTTGAGTCATCGGGGAGGAATACCTAAGATCTGGCTCTGATGCAAAAGATTTCATCTGTAAACAATATTTAAATAATACATAAAATTTTTATTATTATTGTATATTATAATTCATATATATAATACAAAAATACATTAAAATAAAATAAAATTTAAAAAAAATCGGATTGGGTTGGATTAAAAAATACTCTTCACAACAGTTTTTTTATCTTTTTTATTCTATTAAGTGGCTTAGTTTGAATTCCAAAAGCTACCTTATTTTTCGAGATATGATGACATCGGCATTTTTTTTAATGGACGACGATGCTTTATATTTTTACATAAACATAAAATACACCACAGAAATGGATAACGGAGGCTTTCAGAAGGGAGCGTCTGAAAGCCTCCGGCTTGTCTATACCTTATGAGGGAGAGTACACGTGAAAAAACCGCAGACACATAACTATTCCCTAGGAGAGGTGCAATTTCTTCGATGGTGAGATTTGAACTCATGCCGCAATATTCTCGTCTATTCTGTTAGTCACAAGGGACAACCCCATGATACAATTCTATCATGGTACCACCCAACACCTAACAGACTGAGCTGTCGCTGCGGCAAAAACACGATTGGCGTCGGTGATCACCAAATTTAAATTCTTTAGATTATTTTCTTTAGGGTCATTTATAATCAGTTGTAAAAGATCAAACCCGTGTCGTTATAAAAGCTGGAATATCGAATTGTGGCTGACGGCTGTTCAAGAAATACCCCGCACGCTCGGCAAGACGTACGTAAGTACTATTTATGTGCGTATTTGTTAATTGTTTTCACTCTCAGAGACCATAAACGCATTATTTCAAATAGCTTACCTGTTCCTGAAGGGCTTTTTGACTAGTAACATTGTGATGATGTCTGTGAGGCGCTTGAGGTCTTGATTTATGAAGAGGATCTCGTTCGTTGGAAAAGTATGTTCTAAGCGGGGGGCTATGCTCTTTGTATCCACGTGAGGCACATTGGTTCTAAAACAGTAACAGATAAAATAAAGTAAATTTATTTGTTATACGTACATTTCTTTCTGAGGGTAATCTATTCTGTCTTCCAGATAAAGTGCCTCCTGAATGCAGTATTTCGCCGTTGTCCGTGGATCGCAGTTTCTGCCGGGCATCTCTTTCAGGAAGCACCTTGTGCTGGTAGCCGTGTCGTGGGGGTTGAGTTCTTGGAAAGGAATGGGCCCATTGCTCTTCAGTCGAGGCCCGCTGACTAATATGCCCAGTTTGACTTCCGATGTTGCCCATTACTGATATCTCTCATATATGAATGTTGACACATATTCTATAACAACAAAGTACTTAATTTTTATTGAGTTCATAACTATTTTTTCTAAATGTTATTTGGAAAATTCAGTCATATATTTTGAAGTAGATAAAGCAGGGAAAATATCTACTGATTTATTTACTTGAACTTCCAATTTAAATATTTCAAAAGTTCACAAGTTAACACTTTATCCGTAAATAAAGTAATAAATTGGTCATTTTTTTACATAAATGGTGGATATTTATAAAATCTTCAAATGCAATAAAATAATTTTTTGAGGGATCTTAAATACACTACAAATTCGTACATACAGCCTTATTCAGAACTTTCTCTAAAACTTTGAGGATATGTGCATCCTTAAATAAGAAATCGATATAACCAAAAAAGTTTATAATAAAAGGCTTAAGATTTCCCGTAAACAATGTTTAAAGTTATACCATTATAAAGGACTACGTAGCTGGGCAACTCTACTTCAACACATCTGATACTTTTCTACCACATTTTTAAGAATGTGATAAAAAAAGTAAACACGTTTTTATCTGGAACGCCTGGTTTAAACCGACTGAATAAAGTTGGAGTGGGGATAATATCTCTATTGTCTATGAGTCGTCAGTCTATGTGTGTCGCTCTCGCGGGTGTTTTATTTATCTTAGGAGTGTTAAACTGTAAAATTTTCAAAATGGCTCATGTGTACAGTAATGCTGAGTTAATGGACATGATTCTTATTTATGGCGAAGTTGGACAAAATTCATTGGCAGCTTCGCGCTTGTATGCGGAACGATTTCCCAATCGACACACCGACACATCGACAGTTAGGTTTTGTGAGTGGTTGTTGCAGCAAAATGCTGAAAATCCCCAATTTACTTAATAATTTGCGTTTAGAAGATCAGCAACCAGGAGGAACATTCGGTTTAGTGCGGCAAAATTGGATAAGGCGTGCCCAAAATTGTGTACAAGTCCAGGAATATTATTTCGAACAGCTTTTGTAACAAGGTATGTGCAAATTTTTTATAAATTTCATATTTCTAATACCTAGTAATCAAGTAGCGCAATTCTTCAAAATTAGTGTAACAAAATTTTATTCATTTTAAAGACACGTCACTTTGGTCACATCTATCTATCTTTAAGTTTACTTTAAAGTAAAAACGCTGCAAATCTTTTTTGCGCCGGGTGCGCCGGTTATTTTTAGATATTTTTCATGCTAGCCAGTTTGCATTGTCAGTCCCAAGGTCACTCCATTACAGTGGACCAGTATCCAGCGGCGTGCAATGAAAAATTTTTAAATAGTTTTCAGACCCCGCCAAAAAAAATTTTTTTTTTTGCACTACCACATTTCTACATGTAGGTATGTTGAACATCCCCAAATTTTATTATGGATAAGTTCTGAATAACCCTGTATAGGTAGGGTATTCTAATTTAACAAAATATTTATTTAAACAGGCGCCATATTCTATTTCGAATAAAAAGGTTCTCTCTCATTTTCCTATCAAAAGTGCTTTATTTAAAACTGCATTTAAATGTAAGTCATAAGATTCATATCCATTTCAATGTATTTCTTGGAAAATAACAAAAACGTTAATATTTGATACTTAGAGCTATGGCATCATGGACATTATTTTAAATTAAAGACCTTTATAGACAGATTTTGATAGCTGAACAGTATCTTACAAATATTGATATTAACCATTGATATAGGGGTTAATAGTCCATCTCTAATGGCATGGAAGGTAAGTACAAAGTAGTGAACCGTAAGAGTAATGATATGAGTAAAATTACCATTATTGTTGTAACCTAGCAGGAAATTCATCACATTACCCGAATGGAAAGAAATATATGTCAAAACGACTGTACAGTAAGAGCAATATATTAAAACAAGACAATTATGGCCAGCAAGAATTACCCAGCAACAAATTGATAATAAATTACTTTTATATTTGATTGATTTTGAAAAAATAATCCATTGAAATGCAGACTTATTTTTTACAGATCTTCCCCACATTCTTGTGGGGAAGATCTTTTAAAATATACAGTTTACATTTCATGCATGAAATACTTTCCTAATTGATTTACATTTAAAAAGTCACGGACGATTGGAAGTTTTAGCGTACTGAAATGGTATTGGGTGTGTTAAAACCAGATTTAAAGACTATCTTGCAAATATCTTGACCGATTTAGAAAAAATACAAGGTTGTATATTAAAATACCATCAAACAATAAATAATGTTTCGCTTACCAATGCCAGATTATATTTTTTTATAGAACGCACTAGATATTTTGTTGTTTTTCATAATATTATTTAATTATAAATGTTCTTATTATTGATTATAAAGGCTATTAAACTTGACATAAATACTGAATTCGTTCAGGTGAATTAGTTCAAAGTACCTAAGAAAAACTCAAATTTATTTTTACTAATTATTATCATTTATTTATTTTGTATTATTTATTTTTTTAAATTCATTTAATACTCTGCATATTTCAATCCGTAACGACACACGGTGCACATTATTTTGTTTCATTTAATATTTGGATTTGGGCATTATTTTTAATACAATCTATCAGTTTTGTTGTTTATCTAATTTGCTTTGAAACTACTAAAAGTAAAATGCTATCAATAGCAAAATCGTCATATTTCTTAGAATGTCCTATTTAAATTTAAAGTAATGTTGTGTAGTAAAATTACAGGTGTGAAATGTAATATACATTTTGCAAATAGTTTATGCAGTGCCTCTATTTGAAAAAAAGACCAGTATCAATTTTATTTATATAAATAAAAGATAATTAAAACATAAATAGTATTTCTATGCAGTGTATTTCAGTGTAATTCAGAGTATGATACTATATAAAAATTTCAAGATAGCTATGGATGTAGGGGTAATAATTAATTGTTTATGTCTATTTATTTGTGGCAATATCTAAACAATATTTGCTTTATTTGGCATTTTAACACAATTATGAAAATATAAAAAATATTAAAAAATAAACAACCATATGCCACAACCATAAGGAACAGCCATATTGCTCTCTAAAACGTAATTTTGCCTGACCAAAAAATTTAATTCTCAAACTGAAAAAAATCGTTATTTAGTTTATTTACTTGTTTTATTTTGTTTTCTAATATTTCTTGTATTTTATGGCATTGATAATACTGTGCTGATAGTCTAACATAAAAATGTTTTTGTTTAGTTTTGGAATATTTTCCAACTTGTGTTACAAAGTAACATATTTATTTAATTTAAATTTTATTATAACAAAGGAGATGTTATAATATAATGAGTAATTCCACATTTCTTAGAGATTTATAATTAGAAAATAATGATTATGTTTTTTTAGAAGAAAATTATTATACTTATTTTCCTTAGTTTTAGGGGGCCCCTAGAATTGGTTGGTATAACAAATAATATAACATGCTTTTTAATTTTAATGACTGAAATATATAGAGTCTGAATATGGTTTGACTTAATTACGATTTTGTATAAGAATCAACCTATGCATCTTAATTTGCTCCACAACACATGTTTGTGTTGGATACACGATATTGGGAGGTATTATTTGTGCATAAACATAAACAATATTAATGTCTGTAACTTATTTGTCATTATTATTGTTACTTATTTGGGGTAAATTTTAGAAGTTTGCTTTAATGCACTTTCAATTTTTATTTTGAATAGGTACTTCTGCTTTCCTGTTTTTTTATTATTTTACAGATGCTGTAATCCCAAAACACTATTATAAGCACTATTCTTCAACTGATATTACAATCGATTATCATCAAATTTGTATACATTCCCAATTTGAGAATGCTACATACTAAAAAGACGTCTCTAATAGCTACAAAATGTAATACCTAGTATAGCCTACATAAAGCTCAGTTTTTTGTATAACCGTTAGTCGCACAGATCGGAAACCAATGTCTTGTTTGTTTTCCATTTTGTAATACCCGCTACGGCATAAATTAATTGTTCGTTACGGGCAACAACCGAATGTCAAAGGTTTGCCATGTTGTAAGTCCCGCAATCAGTGAATTGGATACCCAATAAGTTGACGGTATTTTTAGGGAAAATAAGAGGATATCATTTATCGAAATGGTATGTTTTGGTATCACTCAGCAAATACCTAGTTTATTAAAACCAAATTCAAATTCACGCATCATTAGCTCCAAAGGAGTTAATCTGATGGACAAAGGTAAAATTATATGGTTTAAATTTCATCAGAACTTTTCAAACTCTGTTCAAAAAAATAGACAAACGGTATGCGGTAGACGAGCAATTTAAGCTAAATGAGGTACAAAATTGCCTGGTTTCTCAGACATTAAAAAACTGTGTTTTAAGTGAATTATTTTCGAAAATGTTATTTTAATATCTGAAATATTATGTGTTAAGATGCAAGTTTAATTTCTCCAACTTTTTCAGCAACCAGAAAATTCATTAAAAGTTTTTTGGACTTGATGGTGTTCATGAACTTGAAACTAAACTCTTGAATTTTCATAGAAAATTTACTGGAGGAATATAAGAGAAAAGAAAATGGTTTAGCTTTTAACAATATACCTGTTTTGAGCCTTTTGAATTTTTAATGAATTTTCTAATGGTTATTTCTAAAATAGGTATTATTTAATTATTTGAAATTGAACGCCCTATATTTTGAAAATGTTTCATTTTTGTAGACTTATTAGTCAAAAATTGAATATCTCTAAAAGTTGTAGTTTTAACCCCTAGAATGTATATACTGGAAGAAAGAGGATTTAATTTTGAATAACATGATGTAAAAAATACATTTGATTTAAAAAAGTTTTCGCTACTTGAATTTTCCAAAATAAAACGGGAGATACAGAACATTTAGTATAGCACTATTAAATCCATTTTTTTCTCTAAAGTCAAGCACAACATAGGTTCTTTTCTTTTGCCAAGAAACAAATAAACCCATTTTAAACAAAAAAGTTTATAAAGGTTCTCGGGAACCCTTGCACCTGCCAATTTTTTTATAATAATCCGGAACGGCTGGGTTCAGCTATAGGGTATGTAACATATTTTTAACTCGGAATTTTATACTCTTTTCATTTAAAATAAGGAAGTTGACATAGCGATAGGTATAGACTGCTATAACCAGAAGTAAAAAACAATCGAAAATATATAAAAAAAAATAGATCTCCTACGAAAATGGCATGCATGTGTCAAAATTTCAAATTTATATCCCTATTAGTTTTGGAGATACGTCTAACAGGCGGTCAACGTGAATGACCCTGTATATAACTATATTTTTATATAGTAGATTTTTATTAAGTTTAGACTAGTACTAGATTTTTATAACTTGAACTTTTTTTATAATTTGTATAGCGTTTCTTGGACTTTCAATTTGCTGTTTACCTACCTACATATTTATTGAGAACGATCCTCCGCTTTCTCAACTCTGGAAATACAATTTTTTTGATTATATTTTTTGTTATGGCTATGTGGTAAATATAAATGAATGTAATAATTACATAAATGGATGTAGAGCAGACAATGTAATTAATTACTAAGTACACATACTAATGATATTTTAAAATAGTAGCATCAGAATGTACAATTAAATTGTCTATCCTACATCCATAAATATTAGTCATTTTGTTATTTATGTTTACTATATAGCTTTAACAAAATAGGTATAAAATAAAAAAATACACTTTCAGAGTTGAAAAAGCCAACGACCGTCAGCGAAACGTCCTCAATACTACAGTAAACAAGCATTAATAAAGTTGATAAACCAGAACCTATAAGCCCAAGACACGTTAAATCTATAGATTTTTATGTAATTGCAATCATTGGCAATGCTATATCGACAAAATATTCAGACTGTTACTTCAATGAGCAAAACTGAAAACCAATTAGGTCAGAAATTCAAAAAAGTATTCATCCCATAACAATGAATGGGCAGCTACTTTCTCGTGAGGTGTGGTCTTTCCGGTTAAATAATGAAAGTTGCCGAAATGTATCCTCTCTTTAATTATCACCATCATTACTATTCACCTGTCTACCACGTTATTTCTTATCTGAGCCTTAAGCGGAGTTTCTTTATTTTCACTTTTAATATTCAATTTCCCTAATAGGTTAGCAGTGGTATACTTTAGAATGAATTATATAATTAATAAATATAATTAAAATTGTCTAGCATATTTTCAGTGTATGTATTCCTCTTGTGGTATAAATGGGTATGCTAATCTAATTATGCAACACAAAACAGGACAATTTCTTTCTTGTTTGAAACACACCCAAATTGTTTAAAGAGCGCAAAGGTTTGTTTTAAAAGCATCTGTGTAATTTGCAGTGAAAGTTCACTCATTATTATTGTAAGAACATAATTTTAAGAAAAAAATATTAGTGTCTCTTTATTTATGTACCTAAATGTATTCGGATGCTATTTCTCAAATAGCAATAAAATAATAGTAAATATTTAAAAGCTGAAGACGTGTATCTTAATAAATAAATATAATAGACGTATAATAAATGAAGGATAAAAAATCATCTACCTATGAATATGAATGCGTAGGTGTTATACAAGTAAATATTATAAGTTGACAATAGAGTAGTATTCTGACTTTCACATCACGTGCTATCGATTGTAAATAATTCTATCATCACAATTTTTTACTTCCGTTTCTACCAGAAGTGCAAATGGTCAACTTTTTTATTTTAAATGAAACACCTTATATATTTCTACATATTTTGATAAAGTGCTCTCTCATGATTATATTTATGTAGATTGATTTACTGCGTTTATTTCGTACGGAATTTTTGTTCGCAATTGGCTGCGTTTTTTCTCGGATCCGTAGTAGTTTCGCAGTGTCTTAAATAGGAAAATAATTAATAAAATGGAAAAATCATTGAATTAGTGCGAAAGTATCCTATATTATACCTTTCTTATTACGATTACAAAATATTCGAAAAAAGTAACAAAAATATAACATCGATTCTCGTCTTTTCGTTATTTGCTTCATTAATGTACGAAGAAGAAGCCCTTGTGTTGCTTCCATTGGAAGAAGACAATTTAAGGTAAAATTATTATTATTATTTAAAAATAAATGTGTTGATCATATTATGTATCTAACTTTAGGAAGAAAAGAAAATGGGTTCATGATATTAATAAAAAAAGACGACAATATAGAGAATTTCATACATTAATGCCGCAATTACGAAAAGACGAGAATCTATATTATATTTTTGTTACTTTTTTCGAATATTTTTGTAATCGTCATGAGAAAGGTCGTGTGATATAGGATACTTTCGCACTAATTCAATGATTTTTTTATATTTTATTAATTACTTTCTTAGTTAAGACACTGCGAAACTACTACGGATCCGAGAAAAAACGCAGCCAATTGCGAACAAAAACTCCGTACGAAATAAACGCAGACAATTCGCAGTCTAAACGTGTTGGTCTGAACTTGCATATTTAACGCAATGGAAACAAAATGATGCGAATCGCAAGCGATGCGAAATTCCGCAGGTGCTGCGATTATCCGCGTTGGTTTGGGGGACCCTTTATTGTTGATCATGTACTTTCAGGGTGTCCAAAATTTAATTTGGTTTTACTCCAAATTCAAACCAGCTCAACCCAATTTTTGTAATACGAAGCATTTTTATTCTACAGTCTGTCCATAAAGTAACCCCCCCCCTGCTAACTTTTGAACGAATGGAGTTAGAGAGTTCTAACAAAATACAGGGTGAATCATGTAAAATGAAGTTGATTCTGACGATAAATTCAATTCTTCAAATTCAAAGATGGCGCCACGGGCGCTGTCAACTCAATTTTTTTAAACGCTAAAGTGTGCCGTGTTGCACCTCATTTAAAAGGTAATTCAATTCTCTACATTCTCGTTTTTGAAAAATGACAATCGAGTTATCCGTTCTCTAGTTACAAGCGTTTGTATATTTAAAAATTTTGCGTTTATCAAGTCGCCTTGCCTTTGCTTGCCACTGTCACTGAAACGTCAATAATGTTCGATAAAGCAGTTTAACGTTTAATTTAAGTGTGTTTGAAAGTTTCTACAGGTTTTTTTCTTAATTTTTTAAGTTATTCGATTTGATAGATTTAAGAGAAAATTTAAGAGGAGAGCGGTAGGTACTTAAGAATCATGCGGGTGGAAATTTTTCCAAAGATAGAAAGAATAGCAGACAATAACATTCAAAGTATTGTATTTCAACAAGATGGGGCCCCACCTCATTTCTATGGACCTGTTACCGATTTTTTAAATAACCATTTCCCAGGCAGATGGATTAGCAGAAGGGGCCCGATAGAATGGTCGGCTCGTTCGCCGGACTTAACTCCTCTTGATTTTTTCTTATGGGGATATTTGAAGTCAAAAGTCTACAGAACTCCTCCAGTAAATATCGACGAACTACAGCAACGTCTAACACATATGTGTAGAAATATCCCTGCAGAAATTTTAGGAAATATCAGGCAAGAATTTCAAAGTAGACTTTTTTGTGCCAAGAAGTCAATGGACAACATTTTGAATAACTTATTTAATTCTTTTATTTTTGTTTTAATAAATATTTGTGCAAAATTTGTTGTATTAAAATATTAATTAACATTTTATTTATGGATCAGATTAGAAACAGAAACGCTTGTAACTAGAGAACGGCTAACTCGATTGTCATTTTTCAAAAACGAAAAAGTAGAGAATTGAATTATCTTTTAAATGAGGTGCAACACGGTACACTTTGCCATTTAAAAAAATTGAGTTCACAGCGCCCGTGGCGTCATTTTTGAATTTGAAGAATCAAATTTATTGTCAGAATGAATTTCATTTTACGTGATTCACCCTGTATTTTGTTAAAACTCTCTAACTCGATTTATTCAAAAGTTAGCAGGAGGGGGGGTTACTTTATGGACAGACTGTATCTGTGCATCTATATTCTAATGCACAATTGCATTCTACATAACACCGGTCTGTGTTAGCATGACCCTATTCCCAATAGTTTTCTGGTGGATTTTTACCGGATTTGTTCGAAATTTATAACATATAAACATTTTACAACGTGGCGACCACATAATTATAAAAGTATTCAAATACTGAATATTTAAGGCGAGCCAGTGGCTCAGGGTTTAGTGTCTCGATCTCTCAACCCAGAGGTCGTGGGTTCGAGTCCCCATTCCACCAGACAATTTTTAATTAAATTGTCTATTCGTAGATTAAGGCTTGTTTGCAGGGATGGGTTGGTAACCATGCTGGCGATGGGCTAAAGAATGCCAGTTTGGTGTTAATGTGAGAGATTAAACTCAGTTGATGTTCGACTGTCCTCTTAACTAATTTTTTCCTCATCCCAGCACTGAATGGTGGTTAGGGCCTACTAACGTAAGTCGTTTTTGTAAGTGTCAGATGCGGTTATTCTAATATCTTTTTATGTTGTAAGTATTTTTCTATTCAAAGTCGTACATTAAAGCAATATTCCCGTAGCAATACTTTGTTAAAGCAATAATACTTAATAACTGTCACTATTATTATCTACTATAATTTTTAATTATTATTATTCTTATTAATTCCATGGTACATGATACAATGGTATTTAGATAATAACAGTGACAGCATAGTTTTGAAAAATGTAAATTCACACTTTTAATTTCCAGAAATCCCTTCTTAGGGGGTGTATATGTCATAACGGGAAAACATTCCTTAAATTTTAAGTACTATAAGTTCAGTAATTTCAGCTGTACTTTCATGAGAAGTTGATTCAGGCATTGAGGGCACTGACTTGTGTTTATAATATTACATAAATTTGAAGTCTAGGTAGATATTACACATTAACATTTAGTTACATTAACAGTTACATTAACTTAATTGTTAATTTCGACGAAGACTTTCGTTTCACCTACCTGATATTCGTGTATTGCATTTGGTATTTTAATAATTGTAGAATAACTAGAAATTTTAGGAAGTATATACAGGGTATCCACCTAGTGCGCGTAAGTCCAATATCTGGGTTAATAAAAGAGATAACTTAATTTTTTTTTCTACAGGGTTGTCTAATATCCCGAGCTGCACAAAATGAAAATATATTTACATATTCAGGGTGTTCAGTTTTTCCTGGACAGGTACCAATTTCATTTTTTAAATGGAAACCTATATTTTTTATGGCATTATCGAATTCTACGTAAAAAATTAGTGGGACTTTGTGCTTAACACTGCTATTGAAATATTGATAGTTTTCGAGATATTTGACTTTTAATTTTTTTTTCTTATGTTTCGTCACTTCTAATAGTTCACATAATTATGGTTGTATGACAGCTAGAAATTATTTTTTTTTCAGAAACTGTAGAGTGAAGATGGCTCTTTCGAAAAACGTATCAAAAGTTGACCTGCGATATACAGGGGGCAACAGAAATCGTGCCAAACCTGATGGTTTAAAATTTAAAAAATCTCGACTTTTTCAAATGGAACACCCTGTGTTTTATGATTTCATTAGATGCCTTTCTGTAGACTCTACAATTTTATAATAGCTTTCCCTATACCTAAGTTGCGTAGTTTTTGCAAAAAACCCACTTTTATGAAAAATACCCGATTTGCGCACGTTCCTTTCTCGGGAAAAACGCAGTGAGCGTCTGTCACGCAATAAAATTTGTGACAATCAGTTTACATGTCATTTCTTCTTTTACTGAATATTCACGTACGAGTTTAGAGTAAGTACTAAGCGTGCATACAATGAACTATTCAAAAGAAGAATTAGTGAAAATGGTTTATGCCTTAGGAGAAGCTCATGGAAATTGTTTGCTAGCAGCACGTATTTATAAAGCAAATAATCCAGATTTACAGAGATTTCCACGTGCTGACTGTTTTGAAAATGTGAAAGAAAGATTTGAAAGAACAGCAATTGCGAATTATGAGAAAACTACCAGGAGACATGACGGTAACAATGACGATATTCAGTTTAATGTTGTGGCGTCTGCTGTTGAAAATCCAAATATTAGTGTCAGGAAAATCAGTAATAATGTTGGAGTTTCCAAAAGCTTGACAAACAAAATACTGAAGAAGAATAATTTTCATCCGTATCATATTGAAAACCATCAAGCACTGTTACCTCAAGATCACCTAAACCGCCTGCAATTTTGCCACTGGGCATTGGATAAAATTCAGGAAAGTCCAAACTTTTTTATGAATGTCTTGTTTACTGACGAATCAACATTTTCAAACACATGCTTACCTAATCGTCGCAACTTTCATCACTACGCTGACAATAATCCAAGATTATTGAGGGTACTAGATAATCAGCATCGTTTCAAAGTGAACGTGTGGGCTGGAATTTGTGGAGAACATATTGTTGGACCGTACTTTTTTGAAGGCAATTTAAATGCCAATGTGTGTTTGCATTTTTTGCAAAACGAACTTCCCCTTCTACAGCTACAGAATATGCCCGCTGATTATTTGGTTCAACAATGGTTTCAGCATGATGGTGCCCCTCCACATTCCACTTTGGCGGTACTGCGATTATTTTATTGTTGTAGTACTTTTCCTATTATCTATTCATATTTCAGATTAGAGAACACCTAAACCACGTATATCCAAATAAGTGGTTAGGTCGTGGTGGTCCAGTTCCTTGGCCTGCACGTTTGCCTGATTTAAATATTCTGAACGTTTTCTTGTGGGGTTATATCAATGAGCGAGTATACGAAGTACCACCAACGGATATGCAAGACTTGAAAGAAAAGATCCAAAATGAGTTTCTAACCATAACGCCCGAAATGTTAAGAAATGTTCACATTCATTTTCGTCGTAGATTAATGCTTTGTGTTGAAAACAACGGTGGACATTTTGAGCATTTACTTTAGGTTAGCTTGCTTGTATGAGTATTGCGTATTCTTTTTTCAATACTCTATGTATATTCATCCATTTCACTAATAATTTTTCTAACTACGGTAACACCGTTTGGTTTTCAATATGATACGTATGAAACTTCTTCTTCAATATCTTATTTGTCGAGCTTTTGAAAACTCCAAGATTTCTACTGATTTTCTGATACTAATATTTTTGGATTTTCAACAGCAGAAACCACAACATTAAACTAAATATTATCGTTGTTACTCCCATGTCTCCTGGTAGTTTTCTCATAATTCCCATTTGCTGTTCTTTCAAATCTTTCTTTCACATTTTCAAAACAGTCAGCACGTGGGAATCTCTATAAATACGTGCTGCTAGCAAATAATTCCCATGAACTTCTTCTAAAGCATATGCCAGTTTTGCTAATTCTTAATTACATGTAGAGCTTTTATGATTTTTTACTTTTATTTACAAATAAATGGTAACTTTCCATAAAAACTTGTTTATTAAACTGAAATTATCTAAATTTTTCAGTTATTTTTATTTTAAGAAGTGTAAACTAATACATTTTATAAAAATAAATAGCCTTACAATATTTTTTCCGTCAAAGGAGTGCGCAAATCGGGTATTTTTCATAAAAGTGGGTTTTTTGCAAAAACTACGCAACTTAGGTATAGGGAAAGCTATTATAAAATTGTAGAGTCTACAGAAAGGCATCTAATGAAATCATAAAACACAGGGTGTTCCATTTGAAAAAGTCGAGACTTTTTAAATTTTGAACCATCAGGTTTGGCACGATTTCTGTTGCCCCCTGTATATCGCAGGTCAACTTTTGATACGTTTTTCGAAAGAGCCATCTTCACTCTACAGTTTCTGAAAAAAAAATAATTTCTAGCTGTCATACAACCATAATTATGTCAACTATTAGAAGTGACGAAACATAAGAAAAAAAAAATTAAAAGTCAAATATCTCGAAAACTATCAATATTTCAATAGCAGTGTTAAGCACAAAGTCCCACTAATTTTTTACGTAGAATTCGATAATGCCATAAAAATATAGGTTTCCATTTAAAAAAATGAAGTTGGTACCTGTCCAGGAAAAACTGAACACCCTGAATATGTAAATATATTTTCATTTTGTGCAGCTCGGGATATTAGACAACCCTGTAGAAAAAAAATTAAGTTATCTCTTTTATTAACCCAGATATTGGACTTACGCGCACTAGGTGGACACCCTGTATATTAATTTAGAAAAGGTGTAAATAGAACAAACTTTTTTTTAATTACAAGTATCTACGTATTTCACATTGGTTTTAGTGGAAATGATTTCTAAGTTAAACGATCAGAATAATGAACTGCAGCCCAATATGTAAATACGAAAATGTCTTACACAGTGCACAAATAAACTTTACAAATAACGCATCACGTGGACGACTAAAGGAAATTTTAAAAATGACATTTCTACAATTTGTAATTGAAAAACCGAATTACCTGTGCCCATAATTTTTTATGGAACACTTCACCATTAATTAACAATAAGCTGAAATCGTCAATACCATAATAATTAACTATTAATTAATGGAATTGTTTAAACAATGTAAGTGGTCGTATATTGTATGGTTGAAGATTATTTAGATCACAACAAACACGCAAAACTTTAATAAATTACTTTATATAATTATATTCTTCACATTATATAACAGTAGGTAGTTATACAATTTTGGAAGTTTGAAATATCTTTTGCACTAATATGGCAACACTTGATTATCTGACCCATGTAGCGCAAATAAATAGAACTCTTAGAGCCTGACAATTCTGTACAAGGACTTAAATTCCTTTAAATATATAACAATTATCGTCATAATGGATGACGATGAAGAAAACGATGTCCCAAGGTTCTCGTACTGAAATTGACTTTCTCTAATTTACTTGTCATGCCTTTTACCTTACAAAGCCAGGCATAAATATTTGACCGTATATGTCGAGAAGAGAAATAGCATATAGAAATTTGTTTGCATTTTGTTAAGCCATTTTTGTTAAGTGCAAATAACATATTATGGTGTTAAGCTGTGGAAATGATGTGTTGGAATAGGCATCTTGACGATAGTTTATTTCTTCGGATAAGTTTCATTTCGTTAATCATTTTCATATTATATTAGGTAGGTACATTAATTTTCTAGATATTTCGGATTTGTTTTGAATAGGTAAACATATGTTTACGTGGTGCATTATACAGGGTGTCCAACCTAGTGCGCGTAAGTCCAATATCTGGGTTAATAAAAGAGATAACTTAATTTTTTTTTCTACAGGGTTGTCTAATATCCCGAGCTGCACAAAATGAAAATATATTTACATATTCAGGGTGTTCAGTTTTTCCTGGACAGGTACCAACTTCGTTTTTCTAAATGGAAATATATATTTTTTATTGCTTTTTCGAACTAAACCCTTGATTTTAGTAGGACTTTCATCAGCCTTCCCTATACCTAACTTAAACTGTTTTTGAAATATTGACTGGTGAATATTGACATTTTTGCAACTTTGACACCCTGTAAAATCTAAAGGTTTGAGATCAAGCAAAACGGTTTGCACATTCCTATCTTAACTTTTTATAAGCTATCGTTTGATACTAATTTCAAATTTATCCAAGAATTAAAAATTTTCAAAATTTTCGGAAAATTTTTAATTCCTGGATACATTTGAAATTAGTATCAAACGATAGCTTATAAAAAGTTAAGATAGGAATGTGCAAACCGTTTTGCTTGATATCAAACCGTTTAGATTTTATAGGGTGTCAAAGTTGCAAAAATGTCAATATTCACCTGTCAATATTTCAAAAACAGTTTAAGTTAGGTATAGGGAAGGCTGATGAAAGTCCTACTAAAATCAAGGGTTTAGTTCGAAAAAGCAATAAAAAATATATATTTCCATTTAGAAAAACGAAGTTGGTACCTGTCCAGGAAAAACTGAACACCCTGAATATGTAAATATATTTTCATTTTGTGCAGCTCGGGATATTAGACAACCCTGTAGAAAAAAAAATTAAGTTATCTCTTTTATTAACCCAGATATTGGACTTACGCGCACTAGGTGGACACCTTGTATACAGTGTATCCCAAAATAATGGAACAAAATTCATAATTTTTTTTTAGTTGAGACTTACCGCTAAAAGAGGTCAATTAGTAGGTATACAGGGTTATTCAGAACTTATCCATCATAAAATTTGGGGATGTTCAACATACATGTACAAATGTGGTAGTGCAAAAATTTTTTGGCGGGGTCTTAAAACTATTTAAAAATTTTTCATTGCACGCCGCTGGATACTGGTCCACTGTAATGAAGTGACCTTGGGACTGACAATGCAAACTGGCTAGCACAAAAAAACTTCGGAAGTTCTGAGAGTATACCGACACCCGGCGCAAAAAAGATTTGCAGCGTTTTTACTTTAAAATAAACTGAAAGATAAACGTGTTTACTTTTTTTATCACATTCTTAGGAATGTGGTAGAAAAGTATCAGATGTGTTGAAGTACAGTTGCCCAGTTACGTAGTCCTTTATAATGGTATAACTTTAAACATTGTTTACGGGAAATCCTAAGCCTTTTATTATAATTTTTTTTGGTGATATCGATTTCTCATTTAAGGATGCACATATCCTCAAAGTTTTAGAGGTAAGTTCTGAATAAGGCTGTATAGAAATTGCCACTTTTCTAGAATATTTCCTATTTTTTTGAGCCACGTTTGACTGAGCTATAATATTACTGACATTTTTTTTAAATAGGATGCTCTATATTTCATAGTATAAATAGATAGTCTTTGTAAAGACGAATTCAGCGATATAACGTTATACCTACTTTTTTATCATAGCCGGTAAAAAATGAGGACATTTTTTGAGGACAATTGGACAGGCGACATTTATTTAGATTTTTTGCGTTTTGAGCTGATTCTAACCTTGGAATAAATTGTTCCTAACCGTAATGAGCACGATTCACCTGCTGGTGATGTCTGGTTCCAACAAGATGGTGCCCCTCAATATTTTCGCCTCGATGTAAGAAATTACCTTAATGATGTTTTCCCAAATCGGTGGATAGGCAGAAGAGGCTTGGTAGATAGGCTTGAGTGGCTACTCAAGCCTATCCACCACACTCTCCTGACTTAACTCCACTTGATTTTTTATAGAGTTACCTAAAAATATCTCGTTAACTGTAGAATGTAGCGAGTTAAACGGAGAGTGCCTTTTTTACGTAAAAAGTCGAAATTGTTCTAACATCTGATATTTTAAATTACTGTATTCACTACACATCAACCCTCTACCCTTATAAAAACTACCCTTTAAGAAGTGTCACGGCTCTGTCGCTTTGGCACTAAAATTTATGCCAGAACACGAAATTTCAAAAAATTGGTTTACGACTACCTAAAAAATGAATAAAATATTAAATAAATAAATAAAAAATATTCGATTAACTGTCAGTGCGCTAGGTGTGCCAACCTCGATAATAGCTGAGTTCGCTTTTGTCATGGCTTAGGCGACGTGAGATATATAATTTCTGATCCACTTGAGATCTTGATATTTGCCGAGGGCATTTCTGAAGGACTTTGGATATTTAAATTCTTAAATTCTTTGAACAGAAAATATATGCGGCAATAATAATGCTGTGGAAAAAGTATAATCACAAAATAGGTAGGTACAAGATAACACGTGACATATCTATTTTTCACTCATCTACATTGCCTTAAATAGTCGATGCCAGCGTCTTGAAAATATAGCAAAGAGAAACCGGTTTTCGATTTTTCAGATGACATTCGGCAAATTAACGAACGAGCTTAGAGTTATCAAGCTATGCGAGTTATCTCTAATTAGGCACCTTCTTTAGTTCATTCCACGGTTCATTGAGGGTCATAAGAACTTAAAAAATTAAGTTCAACTAAGAAAAACAGTTTTTTAAAAAATTGACTTTGTAATTTTAAATTATATTTATAATTTTAAACCATATAGTTTCAAGAATTAATCTTTGACATTTTCTATTTATATTACTTCGTCGTTATTACTTGTTCTAGGTTGGTTATCTGGAAAACAAATTATTTACCTTATCTTTAGTGGTTGGTCTCGGAAACGGAGGAAGCGTCAGTGTTTTTTCAGCAAGTTGGTGCATCACCAGAACAGTGAGCAGGGATACGTTACATTATCAAGGAAGCAACATCGAGAGAATATAAATGAATAAGTCATAGGGACCTTATCGGATGGTCTACAAGGGTTTTCAGACATTACTTTGCTTGACATGTGCACTCTTCTTAAGCCAATTATTATCATCGACAAAAATTGCCATAGAGCTTGAGAATAAAACTAGGGAATGTCTCGACTAGAGCAACTCCTGAAATGCTGGAGAGGACGAGATTCGAAAACCGCTTATACCATTCTATAGCGTTAAATTGAGGACATTTCGAACATGTATTTAGAATTATTAAATCTAATTTATAAAAGACACGAAAGACGACTGAACGAAACAAGATATTTAAATTTAGTTTTCAGTATTGTATCACAATTTTCGAAAGATGTTATCTGATGTATCGCAAATAGTTGGCACTATTTAATAGGTATATTGGAGAGTCATAGAGAGAGAAAGTGAAACATATTTTTTTAAGCAGTTTACTTGTCGTATTCCAAAACGGAGTTTTTAACAGTTTGATAGGATTTGTCGTTTCAAAATAATTCTAAGTCTTCAATAAATGTTTCACATTCTATATAGACTCACTTATCTGTTTGTAATAGTGGGGATGATATTTTCAAAAAAACTTATTATGAAAGTAAATGGAAAATGGTTTGGTTAATCGGTTATTTGCTACTATTTTTACAAATACAGTGAATAAACCGCCAAAAAGAAACGATAATTCCTTAACTAGTATGTTTACCTTACAAAAAAACTATCGCACTTAACAAAATCAGATAAATTTAAAAAGTTAGCGTTTCATTTAGTTACTGATTTTGTCTGGTTTTTAAATTAAATACAACTTATTTCTACCTTATACAAATTTTAAATTTGGTATATAGATAAATTTGAAACTCATAGTTGAAACTAATGACTTCAGCAATTCTTTTCTTGTCTGGGAGTTTTCTACATTATTTTACATACTCTGCTAGTGAATAAAAGCATAAAGCACTTTTCATTATTTATTGATATATGTATATCACAAGATCTATAAAACGGTTAACAAGAGCAAATATTTTATAAAAATAAACACACACACATAAGTGGGTAGGTAGGTCAGACCTTGATTATACACCTGTGATCCAGTTTAATATATCGTTATTTTCAAAAATAATGGTTTTCTTGTAACAAATAATTACATTAAGCAGTGACACATTAATTATTATTTATCTATTTTGTAAATCTGTACAACGCCTTGTATATTTACATTTTAGATGTAGGAGTAGTTTGTCAACTCACAAGGCCTTTTTGATTTTTACTACTACTATTGGGATCAAAAATTATATCCAGATTGTAGATACAAATGTCTTGGAACAAACTGTGGCATCCATCCCTGTGTTTTATATGGGTAGAAGTAATAATGCTGTACTTGGACCATTATCTTCATTTCTGTTGTCAAAAAGTAATACTTGGTTAATTCATATCCTCATTAATATAAAAAACAGTGCTTTGCTTTAATCACGCATTGATTTGTATTGTTGAATCTAAAAGAAAAAATTGGTGCTGTCAATCATTATTAATCTCGCAACATTTTAAGAGAGTCAAGGCCTATGTGATACGTGTATTAAAAACACGTTTGTGTTGTAATTCATTGTTCACAATTATTCAATATTGAATCGCTCATTCTGTTATACTGAGTTGAAATAAAAATGCCGACAGTCAATAAAAATTCTTGTGGAAAATGAAGAAATGCACCCATACAAAACTAGAAAGAATTTTTTTCTTGCCCAGTCAAGAAAAAACTCATCAAGGTATCTCTAATCTAGGTCAACTCATCAAGGTATAACCCAACTCGTTATTATGTCTGTATCCCTTTATGGCGTAGACATAGACTTAATTAATAATATAAAGGGTTGCAAAATGGGCGTTATTTAAAACCGCTTAACCAGAAGGAAAATATGGAACTTGTATCTTTTGCAATTAACGAAATATCAACCATCAACCTTATAGAAAGTACAATAGCGGACTTTAAAGAAACTATACATGGCACAGCATATTTCAAGAAAATTATATTAAATATTGGTATATAGATATTTAGAATGGTTGATACATCGTGTGTTTTATAAGATACAGAGGAATACTTGAAATTTAAAGCTGTATATGAATCACCGCATCGAGAAAAGTACAGCAATTATACATAACTAATAACTTTATAGCGTAGCCTGGTGAGAAACACACACTAGAACCCTCTTTTGGTCTTTGCTACTATCCGTCTGACAATTATCGTCAATAGAGGCCACTGCTATAATGACACTAACGGAAAAGCAGGTCGCTACCTGTCTGTCAATTTAACAGTAATTGTCAGGCGGATAGTAGCAAAGACCGAAAGAGGGCACTACTGTGTGTTTCTCACCACTACTAATATACCAGATGCCTTTAGATAATTATGTCGCAGCATCGTTCATCGAGCCCATTACCTATAGTATACTGATAAGCACAGAATAAGTGCGAAACCGGTCAGTGTCTGGCTGTTGGTCTCAATGAAGGATGTGGTGTGGAGATGCCGGAGTAATGCAATGCCAGTCGGGGCACATTGGCCGTGGAGTAGTTGTTTTCGGCATCTCCTTCATATAAGTCTGAAATATTTAGTGCATTCTACATTTTTTCCACAATGGATTTGTCTGATCTTTTCCATTTAAGAGAAACCAAACCACTTTTTAAATTAATAATTTTCTAATTATTTTGTTTAATGAACTACGACACATTGACTATTCTGCAATTAGAACTGAAACATTTGCATTTTTATTGTTGCATGCTGTATAAAGAGAAATTTCATTAGGTATTCAATAATGAATGAAAGGAACGAATTACATACAGGTACAGGTTTTCATATTCTGTGAAGAGTTTTATAATAGATTGATTGTTTTAATAAAGCAAACAATCATTAGCATTTGATTTATAATAATTTATCTATTCCAGGGAATAGAACTTGAGGAGTAGATCAAAATAATAATTGACATTTTTTATTTGTATGTATAAAGACTGGCTACTTGGATCTAACCAGTACCGTTTTTATAAATTTTCATCAAAAACGATATTGATAACATTATTCCATTTTAAAAATTTATCAAAGCAGTTTCTATTCAAACCAGAAAAATATATAGGGTGTTCTATTTCTAAATAATGTTACATCTTTGCAAATTTTATGCTGTGTCCGCATTAAACAAAAATTGAGATATCTCAGCAAAACTTGTATAATAAGTCTCAAAACGTTCAAAACGAATGTTCACTAACAAATATGTAACCTAACATTTAAAATACCTATAATAACAACAAAACATGTAAGTAAATAATAACTAATAAGTCATAATATGATAACAATAGATTCATATAGGTTATTCACGTTAAGTTTAAAGTGACCTTATCTTGTCAAAAAATGTGCCGTTGTCAGATGTAACTTCTTTGCGGGCAGGAGTTTGAAAAATGTCAAAGAATCACAACGGTTTTAGTTCTGAGAAGAACTGTTTTTAATATAATTAAAGTGAATAACTAGAAAACGTAAATAGAAAATACACGAGCAAAATTTAAGCAGAACCAAACACCAAAAAACCAGCAAACAATAGGCAATATAAATAAATAACAACTTGACAACGCAGAGAAGGGTTGCCAAATATAAAATTCTTTGTAAATGTCAAATGCTATGCTAATTTATTGGTTATTTATTTATCGAATATTAACAATTAATTACTGAAAATGACTACTTTCAACTTAACGTGAATGACCTTTATGTGGATATATTTTATTTATTATTATTGTATTTCTCTGAAGATGGTTAGGAATAAACCGAAACACGTTAGAAAAAAAGCATAAAATAATACTGAGTTGAAATAAAAATGCCGATAGTCAATGCAATGACTATCGGCACCTAATTTGACCTAATTCAATGACCGAATATTAAAAACAGTGTCAAATCAACGGTCAGGAAAAAGAAAACATACATTGTATATACATATTTAATTTAATTATGTTTTATTCCTATACAAAATAAAAAGAATATAACAATTTAATAATTCATGTTGTCGACAAAATTTATCTGTAGTTGCAAACAATCCAATTGTTTGGAAACAAAAATCATGGCATACTTTTCAAATGCATATTACCGTAACCAAATTGTATAGACACGCTGTTAGATTGTATATAGATAAGAACATCGATAAATAAAGCTAAAACCAAAATAATCCTTCTCTTTTCGACCGTTGGTATTAAAATCATGAATTTATTTAATCTAGGAAATAGATTATAAATATCTAATGAAACTATAAACTGTTAAATAATCACCTGAAGATTAAATGTCAGTGACAAGGATGTATTCTAAATTGAAAACAAGGATAATTTAATAATTTTATCTGAATAAATATTGAGGATGTTTCTAAATTGTATTTATTATACAACTACTTTTACCGATGCATCTTTGACATTTCATTTTTTAATTTAAGGTTAAATAGGTAATACATTGTTTATGACCAAGTTTGTTGCTAATTTGTAATCATGTTTGCATGTGCAGTTTATTAGCCGATTAGGTCATAGAAAACGAGTTTTTTCATTTTGCTATTTCAGTTGAACTTAATTTTTAAGTAAATTCAACGAAACGAACGTTCAGAGATTGTATATTTTTTATGTCGCAGTATCTTATAAATAAAAACTTTAAAGAAAGCGTAGATTGAAGGATTCATTTCTACAATGAAAGTCAATAAATTTTTGATACTTTTACTGTTGCCTGAGGGATAAGACGTGTTACTGAATGGAATGGAGATTTTTTGATAGATAAATAAGAAAAAAAGACGTCGTTCTCGTTATTTTTTATCCTATATGAAAGTAATTGTTTTGAAAAAAACATCGATCTCATTTAGATGTTCCAAGAAATATATAGAAAACACTCTATATACTAGTATTTCGGCTTGTTAGGCCTTTTTCAATAGAGTAAATGTCTATTACTAAACATTTCCAAGTGCGTTTTCGTTATTTATTTGTTTACAAGTCTACCTACCCCCCGATTGATCCTACCATCTATTAAAGCTCGAGTTTTTATTACATTTTCTAAGAAGGGCGAGGGTGTAAAATCTATCTGATCATTAGTAGTACACGGATTTATAATTAAAGATTTTTTAATTTCTAATTGTTCTAACAGATCTAAGCGCTTTCCTTTCTTTTCACGATGCAGTACCTTTACATTTTTCTGATCTATAAAATGATTGTTTTCTATGCAATGCGTGGAAAACAATCATTTTATAGATCAGAAAAATGTAAAGGTACTGCATCGTGAAAAGAAAGGAAAGCGCTTAGATCTGTTAGAACAATTAGAAATTAAAAAATCTTTAATTATAAATCCGTGTACTACTAATGATCAGATAGATTTTACACCCTCGCCCTTCTTAGAAAATGTAATAAAAACTCGAGCTTTAACAGATGGTAGGATCAATCGGGGGGTAGGTAGACTTGTAAACAAATAAATAACGAAAACGCACTTGGAAATGTTTAGTAATAGACATTTACTCTATTGAAAAAGGCCTAACAAGCCGAAATACTAGTATATAGAGTGTTTTCTATATATTTCTTGGAACATCTAAATGAGATCAATGTTTTTTTCAAAACAATTATTTTCACGATGTTTCATAAAGAACCATCCGCTTCGAGTATCCACTTTACTATATGAAAGTAACTAAGGATGACTAAAATCTCGATTTCACGTGTTTTGTTCATAGTTAGTTTGTTAACTACTTGTGAAAAAGTCATGAACAGAACGAAATAAATATAATATATATAAATAACAATAATAATAAAAATAATCATAATAAAAACCAACACCAATCATAAAACACGATTTTATTAATATAAAAACAGGGATACACCAAGATGCCGACCTCAGTGCCCTTTGGTTCTGTATGTGTCTACATCCACACACCACATAGGTAGATATCAAATTAAAAAAAAACGAACAAAACTACATAAAATAAACCATCTAATGTACTCGTATATAGAGGATATTAAAAGATATACTTCCACATCTTCTCAAATGCAACAATTACTAAAATTTGACTGAAATTGTATCCAAAGATATAAATATGGCGTTTGGTATAGATAAATGTAAAATATTGCATATAGAACGTGGAAAGTAGAAAAGATTTATACTTGCAATACAAGTCCAAGTTATAGCTACAAATAACTATAAAAAGTATATTTTAAAGAATAATAAAAATAAACAAAAAATCGCACCAATTTTCTGATACAATTGAACATATCTACCTCATCTGAATGTAAACTACTAGTGGGTGTTCAATATACCAATAGGCATAATGCAGTGCCTGGGATTATTCATGTTGAATATAATCTACAATCGAAGTCTGAAGCGTACTACCACTACCAATATTCACCAACAACTACAATAAAAAAGAAATATTATTAATTATACTGGAACCTAACCATACCATCTGATAAAACGGTCGCCCACAATAGATAAAATATAACACGTAGCGGCAGGTAGCTCCACCACAAGTGGATTTTGAGATGAGACTTTATAGAGAATTAACAACTATTTTTAGGCTATTTTGGTACCCCATTATAAATTTTTCCGGTTAGTCCTCCAAATATGGGTTAGTTTGTGGAGGCGCCAGCTTTTGCCTGAAGTTAGCTCCACCACACTTGTAAAACATGGTTCGCATTTTTATGCATCAGATTTAAAGGGTGAAGAACGTGTCTTATTACAACTGAATCGGACCATCCCACCCAGAGATCAGGAGACCTCTTCATACGGTACAATTTATGTCTTCACAAAAATTCGAATTTTGATATGGGGCTTCATGGAGAATTAACAGCTATTTTTAGGCTTTTTTGGTACCTCATTAAAAATTTTTCCGGTCGCCTCCAAATGGGTTAATTTGTGGTGGTGCTAACTTCCGCCTGAAGTTAGCGCTACTACACTGTAAAACTTGGTTCGCCTAAACTATTCGCATATTTTTAACGGCTATTTAAAGGCTCTAAGATAAGCCATAATACAACTGAATTGGACCATCCTATTCAGAGATACAACAAATAGTTCAAATCACACTTCTATCATAATTTTTTCTCTAAAATCTAAATTTGGTCTCTTATAAACAACCGAACACTGTATTTGCGAGATAATAAGTAGTTTTTGAATTTTATAAATAGAACACTCAGTATGTTCTTACTTTACTCGAAATAATTGATGTTTCTGATTGTATCGATGCGCCATTTTATGATATCTGATATCTGTTGTGTTGTTATTACAGATTACAGTGAATATTTACATAATTTTTACTGAAAAGGAAAATTTAAAACAGTACATTTTATATTAATTTTATATTAATATAAAATTCAGATTCATAAGATTCAATCGTTGATTCAAGATATTTTCTTCTTTAACTTGGTTTTTTTTACTTACATTTTAATTATAAATGTTTATTATTAGAAGCTAATTAATAATAATACAGTTTATATTACATAGCTAGGATTTATTATGTGTGTATAAAATGTGTGCCTTCAATTTTCCATACTTAGTTAGTGTATTACAAAATTGCAACATTTTCCTCAAATGAATAATTTATTAAGGTTTTGCAAAAACAGCGAAATCCATGCAAGAACGTATACTAAGATCTATTATTTACGAATAAATGAGAGTGAGATTTTTGCTCTTTGAACCAGTAAACAATCCAAATCTGGTGTAACTTTTCTCATTTCATATTACAATACGTGGGAATACTTGCTTGACAATATTATTGTTCTGAATTTGCATCACATACAAGTTATCACTTCTTAATTGTTCTCCATTGGCTAACTGGTGCCTGCCTCTCTTAGAAATCTCTATTTAATTTTTTAGTAAATAAAACACCAACTGTTTTCACTTTGCCTGCCAAAATATATATTATAAATTAGAATATACAACAGATTGAGCCCAAAAGGGGATGAAGATTAAATAAAAATATGTTTAAGATGTGCTCTCCTTTGGTTCTAATGCTTTCTTCTAAAAGGTAAATTTTGAAAAAAGCGTTTTTCTGAAAATTTTAAGATGACATATATAGAATTTATATATACCTGTGTTCGAGATAAGGAGGGCCTGTATGGGGATTTCGGAAACGTTAAGAGATACAAATTGGGTTAAATGGGGAAAAAGTTACGCTATTAGGGGAACAAAAAATGCTGCTTCAAAATCGATGATTCACTTTTTGGTTTACGAGTTATTCGAGAAAAAACCGAATTTTTGCATTTTCAAATTTAATTTTTCTGGCGTTATTATTGGACCTAGACTAAAACCCATGGCACTTCCCCACAGCCACTTTCAATGCCTTTTAATGTAGCATTGTCGGTTTTTAAACCGAAGTTTCGTATTTTTCCATGTTTTTATTCAACTTAATTTTTTCAAATATGGCCCTCGTGTTCTGACATCAGATTCTGAAAGCCCTTTTTATTCCGAATTCAATGATGAGTAACACTTTATGGTTTAACTGCGTTTTAGTCTTTTTTCGGCCTTAATCAAGAAAATTCCTATTTGCGGACCTGTACATAAATTTTTAAGAATAAACAATTAGCTATATCAATTAACAGTTTATGTCATTTAGGTGTTTAATAATAATCTAATGGCTGAATTAATGCACTAATTTAATGAAATAAACAAAGAATAAATAAAATTAAATTAACAGAAGACCTAAAAATTAAAAAAAGCAACAACAAACGAATACGAACAAAGCAATTAAATTTAGAGGATATGTTTGAAATAATTTCCACTATTTTCCAAGCACAAATAGTACTTTTTAACTGTCGATTCTAACACCTTAGTCAACATTTGTGGAGTAATACTGGCAAATTCTTCCATAACTAATCCTCTCAGATCTTGTTCTGTAGCAAAATATTGCTGATAAATATGATTCTTAACGAACCCCCATACGAAACAATCAAGCGGAGTTATATCGGGTGAACGCACTGGCCAGGGTGTTTCCAAATGCGTGCTAATTACCTTTTCTGGAAATCTTATTGGAAGATATTCCCGAACAGGGGGGGGGCTCTGGAATTATGTGGAGGTGCACCATTCTGCTGTATCCAACAGTTGCGAATTATCGCCAGAGGCATGTTATCGAGAGTATCCTCTATCAGCAAATGTAGATAACGCTCTGATGTTAAGTTATGGTGGTAACTAAACGGTCCTACAATCGTTGTGCCGAAAATACCAGCCCAGATATTAAAACCAAAACGGTGTTGATGGCTTGACATTTTGTTTAAACGTTGATTGGTTTCAGACCAATAATGAACATTTCGTCTATTGAAAATACCATTATTCGTAATCATGCTTTCATCAGACCATATTATTTGATATGGGAAATTCATATTCTCCTGGCATTTTCTTGTGTACCATGCACAGAATGAGCGACGTCGTTCTAAGTCACCTGATCTAAGTCTTTGGCAAATTTTGCTGAAAGTTCCTAAGCTATGGAAGGTGTAAAAGGGATCCCACTGTATCTAGGTTCTCGGTTCTATGAACTACCATCTCACCATTTCCAGATATTATCTTTTGTTTATACATATATCGGCTTAACAATAGTACTGAATGAAAATATAAGTTATTTAAAACTTATAGGTACCTATATTATTAGTGGTGTGTATCTTAATGGAATAAAATGCCCCACATCTGCGATTCAAATAAATTAGAGATTTGATCAATTCTTTCATATCTCATGCGGCAGTTCACTTAAATTATAATGGTTCTAAAATTACCATATTAGACAAGATATACCTTATTAATATGAATATATACAAACTTAATAACTATCTAAAATAACCAAAATTCTTTATATATTAGAAATTTGATAAGTCAACTAGGAATGTTATATTTATAGGTACCTTATTTATTAAATTTGATTTTTTCAGATTCGATCAGTTTGTGATTACCTACACTACTTATTTATAATTTATACCGGGTTATCAAAAATTATCTTGGTCAAGGGTGCTTGTGGAATGTAAAACGTGTGTCTTACTTTAAATTTTTGAATATGTTTTGTTGTGTCAGAATCTGTCAAGTCATTGTGCTGAAATTTTCTAATCCAGTTTTTGAGTCATGCCTCTTACCACACAGCACAAAATTTTCATGATTGAAGCCTATTTTCGAACGGGTGCGCTAGTTAATGTAAATTGGCAATACAGTCAACGTTTGTGTTTGGACAATTTTCGAGAGCACTTCCCAAACGTGGCAATATTACCGGACAATTTTTATGCGTGCCTTACAAATTGTGTTGAAGTGTTTCGCGAAACTGGTTGTGTGACTCATAAAAAAGGTGCTGGTAGACCAAGAGTTCGTACAGAAGAAGTTGTCAATGACGTTCGTCAACGTATGGAAGAGGAGCCTGCAAAACCTTTGAAACGTCTTTCTCAGGAAATTGGACTTTCTTATGGAACATGTCATAAGATTTTAAAGAATTGAACGTGCGTCCATATAAGATGCAAGCACATCAAGCTCTTCTGCCCGCAGACCACCCCAGACGCCTTGCTTACTGCCACTGGTTTGTCAATAATTTAATGAATGACGATCTTCTGGACTTAACTTTTTTTTCTGACGAAGCGTGTTTCCACCTTTCGGGATACATCAATTCTCAAAATATGCGAATGTGGAGCAATGATAACCCTCATGTTTTTACTGAATCGCCACTGCATGCTCAAAAAATTGGTGTTTGGATGGCAGTTTCTCGCAGAAGAATAAAGCACGGGTCAGACTAGGCTGGTACCAGCTGCGAATTAAGGAAGCTGCTACTGTCAGCCACCGATCAGCTTCGTGTGACCACAAAATTCGCCACTGACGCCGCCAGCCGGCATGTATTTGTCAGCTGCTGGCGAAGTTGGACATGTTCAACTTTTGGTAGCAGGCAGCGGCGATTAATAGGTCACGTGTCGCTGACGCCAGCAGGTAGCGCAGTCTGACCAAACAAAATCCTATTTTATATTATCAGCAGCGCTCCAGCGGTAAGTATAGGTCTCGGTACAGTGACTTTATGGTCTCGGGATCTTCTTCTTTCAGCTCTTCTAAAAGTATTGAAGATGCTCTTAACTCTTCCCTTCTTTCTATCCATGACCTAACCCACCATCGTCTCTGATTGTGCTTATATGAAAGCTGATTAAGCACTTCCAAACAAACCTCCCTTACAAACTCATTTAACAACTTCTTAACTAATTTTTTACGTTTAATTATTTTTTGACACACGGGTGCCATGCTTGCTGGTATTATTTCTAATGAATATAAACTAGCGCATAACAGCCAAAAATGATAAGTAGCAGCTGGCCCTGTGACCGTGTAGTCAGCCGCTGCTTGCTAGTGCTACTACCAGCCGCTGATCACCAGCAGCTGGTACCAGCCTAGTCTGACCCGTGCTTAATTGGGCCAATTTTTTTCGATTTCACCGTCAACGCAGAAAGGTACAGACACAACTTTTTGGCTGAATTTGTGCAACAGTTAAACGATGATGAACTTCGGTACGGTTATTTCCAGCATGACGGTGCAACAGCACATACTACACGAGAAAATATTGCTTTCCTCCGCGAGTTTTTTGAAGACCGGCTGATAAGTTTACATACAGAAGTTGAGTTTCCTCCGAGATCACCTTGTTTGACAATTATGGGCTATTTTATATTTCCTTACTTAACGCTTGAGCGAAAACGCTTTTCACAGCATGAGGAGGCGCGTCAACTTGTGCATCGAACAAAACGGGGGACATTTCCAACAATTACTGTAATTTAGTTTTTCTTATTACAAAACCGTTATTTCATAATTTGTAGTTCATTATTGTTTTACAACTGAAATAAATAGGTATGAAATTTGTAGGTTATTGATGATGTCAGTGTGACAGTGACATAATTATTTCAAATTTAAAGTAGGACACACGTTTTACATTTCACAACCACCCTTGACCAAGATAATTTTTGATATCCCGGTATTACATTTATATGTTGATACCTGATCCATAATTCATTCTGATTTGTAATATTTTACGGATGTCGTGAATAGTCTATAATCTATACCATTGTGATATTGACTAAAATTTCTGGATGGGCCACTTTCAATTGGTTGGGATTTTTTTAATACTGTAAGAAGGAAAAACAATATGTGGTTTCAATACCAATATTATGATATAGGTAGGTAATCCTCATTGTTGTCAGCTGTCTATTCGCTTGCTCCCAGTGTCTTAAAACGTACAGTAGAATTGACTGTGCCAATAAAAGTTATCATACATACAGCCAAAAAATGAGTACATTACATTATCTTTATAAAAAAGTATATCGGTTTTATATTATACTGTCAACAACAATTAAGAAAATGCTAAAACACATATAATTTTGTGCAGAATGATTATACCCAAAGATATGGTTTATAAGAAATAAATACCTAACAAAAATATTCGTAGCTAGTACATAAACTGCTGTAGTAAATATACATAATATAATAAACCAAAGTATTCCTATTAGACTCTTAAAATTCACATTAAATTAAAAAATATATACAGTAATCTATTAATCTCATCTCATATGCATATACAGGGTGTCCACCTAGTGCGCGTAAGTCCAATATCTGGGTTAATAAAAGAGATAACTTAATTTTAATTAAGTTATCTCTTTTAATTAAGTTTAATTTAATTTTAGTTAATATCCCGAGCTGCACAAAATGAAAATATATTTACATATTCAGGGTGTTCAGTTTTTCCTGGACAGGTACCAACTTCGTTTTTCTAAATGGAAATATATATTTTTTATTGCTTTTTCGAACTAAACCCTTGATTTTAGTAGGACTTTCATCAGCCTTCCCTATACCTAACTTAAACTGTTTTTGAAATATTGACGGGTGAATATTGACATTTTTGCAACTTTGACACCCTGTAAAATCTAAACGGTTTGAGATCAAGCAAAACGGTTTGCACATTTCTATCTTAACTTTTCATAAGCTATCGTTTGATCCTAATTTCAAATTTATACAGGAATAAAAAATTTTAAAAATTTTCAGAAAATTTTAAATTTTTGGATAATTCTGAAATTAGTACCAAACGATAGCTTATGAAAAGTTAAGATAGGAATGTGCAAACCGTTTTGCTTGATCTCAAACCGTTTAGATTTTACAGGGTGTCAAAGTTGCAAAAATGTCAATATTCACCCGTCAATATTTCAAAAACAGTTTAAGTTAGGTATAGGGAAGGCTGATGAAAGTCCTACTAAAATCAAGGGTTTAGTTCGAAAAAGCAATAAAAAATATATATTTCCATTTAGAAAAACGAAGTTGGTACCTGTCCAGGAAAAACTGAACACCCTGAATATGTAAATATATTTTCATTTTGTGCAGCTCGGGATATTAGACAACCCTGTAGAAAAAAAAATTAAGTTATCTCTTTTATTAACCCAGATATTGGACTTACGCGCACTAGGTGGACACCCTGTATAGTAACAAGTTAGTTTTCCAATCAGTTTAGGAACGTCAGACAATCATCAATTTATTTTAACACTTACATCAGACAGAACCACAATGTTCACATTTGACCATATTCTGGATTGTTGCCAATAGTGCGAAAAAGTTGCAAAGTGCAATGGCACGACTTACCCATTGCACTGCTGTTGAATTGATAATGATTTAAGCACCGTGATTTTTGACATAGTGTATTACAAAAAATTGCTTTTGTAATACACTATGTATTTGAGTGCTATTTGAACAACAATATACGTCTCATAATTAAATCTGTCAAAAGTCGCAAAAGCTTAGTTATGGAATATTTATTTCTCTGTTTAGCACATTTTTTTTAAACAATATAATGCATGCGATGTTAATTTGTGAAGTAAATATTAAATGTAAAAATTAACAATGAACAGAGAACATTTTTGTGTGTTTTATGTAGTAAATACAAACTAAGTAGGACGTAGAAGACACTACAACAAACTCAAATAATGATGTCTTCTTGAATCCGAGAACGAACAATGAAAAAATCTTATGTCGGAGCCTCTGTTCATTGAAAATCTTTATATTTAAATTAAACTCTCTTTATGTTAGGGCTAAATTAAGCCTTAATATAAAAGCAAATATCGTCACTACTTATTTATCTGGTCATAGCTTAAACGTAGCTTAGACTTGAAATTTTAAGTATGTTTTTCCCTTATGGTTAAAGAACGCGCTAAGAAGTTTTTTTAGAAATGCATCCTCGGAAACGGTAGAAAAGGATTGTAGTAAAAGTGTGCAGAAACTATGCATTTTAGGTATATAGGGAAAGTTTCATGAAAGTTGTAGAGAATTTAATTCTACTTCGTATGCTATAAAAATATACAGAATGTTGTATTCTCAGATTAATTATATAGTTAATCTGAGGTTATATTACATTTTCCGAGATTTTTCAATTTTTTATTGATATGTTTGCATTGACTTTCTTTTCACCCTGTAGAATTTAGGTCAATTTTTGGCACAGGGTTTAAGAATCACTCTTGCTCAACGTTTTCCTCAAATTAGAGTTCAGTAGTTGCTAATATAACCAGAAAAAGTTGCTAACATAACCAGAAAATTTCAAACTTCGTAAGTAACTTATATCAACGAAAAAAATTGTAAAGCTAAATATATCGGCTATTCAAGGTAGGAAACCGTTTCTTTCCCATTTACAGTCAGTATCGTGGAGTCATATGTTATCATCATCACATGATGATCTTGTATCATTGTTAGATGTATCAGTGCCAGATATATCCCTCCTTTTGTTACTTTTGGTTGGTCGATAACTTTCCTATTAGACCAAGAATATTTACCGGAAAATTCTAAAGAATATTTCCAGAGATATTCCTGCAAATGTAGAAGAAATAGTCCAAAATATTTCATTGTATTCTCAAGAATGCGAATATTACCGTAATTTGTGGCATATTGGTTCAGAATTGGTGTATTTGGTATTACTATTTGGTAAGGAATGATCTTGGTTCTTCTATTAATATTCATAGGTATCAAATAATTATATTTATAACCATATTCCTTTATAAATGTATTCAACAACTTCCGATCAAGTTTGTGTTAGTATTGAAAAATAACTTGATAATTTTAGTAATTAATAATTTTAATTTGAGTAAGTAATTTTAGTAAGTAATATAATCATTCAAAATTTGGTGTTCCATACTATTTAAGTTAAGCCTTTATTTAAATACAAGTTCACATGACCATAATAGCCCTTTGGACCCACGCTAATGGTATGCAGGTGGTTTCCGAGAAATTTTTATGTTAAACTTCATTTTAAAATACATGGGAGCCTGATTGAAATCGTACTAAAACGCATAATTTGCGAACAAAACTGAAAACTTACTTTTCTATATGAAAAAGCCGGGATGACTTTTTGATTAATTCCTTTTCGTCGTGAGAATATACTTACTTACGCTTTGAAAGGTATACTGACTAAAATCACAACCAAAAATCTGTCATTATTAACTGCCGGCAAGTCTATAATGAAGCTAATACAAAGTACGAAAACAGCGGTATAACTTTTTTTATTAGATTTGCTTCAATGGTATTTTAGAGTGTATTTTTCAGACAGTCTTATACAATATACAAGACAATACTTGTCTAGTAACATACCTTTAGATCAAGATAATGTTGTTGCCTGTTAAAGAATTGTATTGGAATTATTGCTGTGTCATAAAAAGTAAATTATAAAATATCTATTGTATGTGTTACTACATTCAATGTTAATTATTTTTTATATATTAAGAAGAAGGTAGCTTTTTCCGACATAACTACATACATTTCCATTATTAAAACATCAAAATAACAGACCTTGAACTGAAGCGTAGGTTTTCAAATATTTCCCCACAACGCATTATGTATGTGTGTCTTTTAATGAACATGAAAAAAACGGTGTATACAGGTCCGCCTATTTCTGCTAATTTTAGTAATCCTACAGAAAGCTGGTTTTCTTATTCGTTATCTTCAATTACAGAACGAACTTAATACCTAATAGGTGTCTACAAACAGTCAGGATGAGTAAAAATATTCGACAGTAGATAATTTTGTATATATCAGACTTAAAATACGTACGCAATAAAAAAATACTCTCAGATTTAATACAAATCTTAAAGAACTGCTAATGGTATAACGTACTTCAATTTGCAAAATATCACTAACGAACTTCTTCAACCCAAATTAAATTGTTTTTAGATAATCAGTACAGGGGTTGGTTACGGCCAGAGACACTGCTCCTGAGCACCCTAATTTTATTTATTTTCCAAGATATGTCAACCAAATTTGGGAACCAATAAGATCAAAAACTGCATTTAAAAACACTATAAAAGACTCCTTCCTCACCTGCCAGACCGCACCTCGTATTTAAATTATCACAGCCGGAGGCAGATGAATTATGTGCGCTGTTCTACCATGGTCTATGCTTTATGGAAGACGTTTCGCCATTTGAAACTGATGATATCTTCAGTGATTCTCATAATAAGATCCGCGGCAACAATTCAGCCGTCGATTATGACAAAATCACTGCAAATGTCATGTATGGCGAATCGTCATTCTTGTAATCCGCCGACCACAGTAGAACAGCCCAGAAGATTGATATATAAAAAAAGCGCCGCTTTCCAAAGAAGTATATAAATAAAGATATTTTCATTCGGTCGACATACAATATACAGGGTGTTTAAGTATTTTATTTCAAAACAATAAACAAATACAGATTGAATTTGAATGTGTTTAACAGTTGAACTAAATCAGCATAAAAAAATAGCATAACTTTGATCATTTCACAGAAACATGAAGACTACACGAAGTTTGAAAGGGTAGAGAGATAATTATGATTTTTAATAAGATTAATAATGTTTTCGCTTTTAATATCAATTCAGCTATCATAATTATTAAATTTAAATTTCAACTTTTAATTTGTATGCACATACGTACTGCGGCATTACGCTTTTAGTAGATACATAAATACGGTAGTACTTTGGAATGCAGTAAAATTTTAATAGCAAACTCAGATGGAATTAATGGGTATTAAAACTTCAGTGATTGTTGAAAATATGTAAATAAAATATTCGAAGTGAGAATTAGAAAGCAACCTAAGATTTTATTGATTAAGAGGTTGAAAGCTCTTTTCCGTATTCATTTGCTTTTTGATAGTTTGCTATCTCTAAAGAATAATTTCATTTTAAATTGTAATGTGTGTAGATGATATCGAAAAGCATTCTGATAAAAGTAGAAAATTTTCAATTAGTAAATACCATCAATATTTTCTTGATTTTATAAAATATATATTTTTCTTTGGATATACATATGGTAAAATATTAACTAAAAACTTCAATACTATTATTGAAAATTATCTTCATGTCCTGGAAAAGTGTTTTTAAATGCATTTAAAGTAAAATCTGGTCAGAATTTAAATTACAACAAATTAATGCATGTGAGAGAAAGGAAAGTAGTGTCTGGTAGAAATTTTTGAAAAACGTGTTTTGTTTTGAAATTAAATGCAGAACTTCTACTCTGAACTTGTAAATAGGTGTTGATGTTAATTTAAAATTTTGGATAATGATAGAAAGCTGATTTGCATTTAAATGTTCCTCGATAGACTTACACGTCTTCATACATTTAAACAGTAATAGAACTATTTATAGGAGTTTTGGTATCTACCTATTTAACATCTAGGTAATGTTTTTCTATCAAATTAATTCTAATAAGGGTATGTTTAAGTGGTACCTAATAATGTTCATTGAGATCATTTCAATATTCTTTATACACTCAATTTAAAAGTCTATGGATGTGTAATTTCTATTATTAATATTTAATATACATAACAACTTATTCAAAGAAGGTCATGTTAAGATATATTCAGAAAATAAACTGAAAATAAGGTAGGTATCTGCCTAAAATCATGTAGTGATGGTGGAAACATTTAAACTGATGTTTTAGTAGGAATGTGTCTTCTGTGTGTGTAGGTATAAAAGAAATGTAATGATATTTTCAAATTACAATCTATTGAATTGCAATAAATACTATCTCCTATAATGAGGTTTTCCAGGTTTCCCTCATTCCATCACTGAATGGTGATTAGGGATTTACAACTTGAGTCGTTCCTCAAGCGAATAGTCAGTAATAATATGCCGCCCTCTCACATGTCTCAGACTTCCGGGCTAATCCTTGTGATTAGAATGAGGGGTAGAAATATTATTAATATTATTATTATATGGACTCGGCAATTCAAAAATAAAAAACTTAAAAACGAAAGTGTGATATATATACAATCAAGTATGTTATACAGTGTGTAAAAGATAAGGATGGGATAGCATTGGGATCTTGGAAACGGTAAGAGATACAAAGTTGGTTAAATTAGGAAAAAGTTGAGCAGTTTGAATACCTTTTACATGGACTTTGCAAAAATAAGTTATCTTTTTTTGATTTCGAAATATTTGGAAAAACATTTTTTTTGCGATATTTGTTTTTATTTATTTCTGGCGTTATTTTAACAGCTATCAAAAAATAAAAAATACTTTTCCATTGTCACTTTTTGAGCTTAACAAGATGACATTCACCAAGTTTTTGTCCGACGTTTCGTCTCCGAGAAACCATCATCAACTTCTTTTTTTTAAATACGCCCCTGTATTTTTAAATAGAAATTTTGATACCATTTTTTATTCTCAATTCAATGATGTATCACAAGTAATGGTTTAATTACGTTTTTAGCTTGTTTTTGCCACCATTAAAAATGACTCCTGAGTTTATAACAAATAAACAAGTAAAATAATTTATTTGTCTTAATTATTTATTAGCATGTTAATTACAAAAGATGTTCGAACAAAAGACCATTATTTTCTAACACCGTTTAACTGTAGCTTCCAAAAAATTGTTAAGTCCATCTGGCGTAATAGTTTGAAATGCTTCTAGTACCAATTCGCGTAATTCTTGTGGCAAAAACAAGCTAAAAACGTAATTAAACCATTACTTGTGATATATCATTGAATTGAGAATAAAAAATGATATCAAAATTTCTATTTAAAAATACAGGGCCGTATTTAAAAAAAAGAAGTTGATGATGGTTTCTCGGAAACGAAACGTCGGACTAAAACTTGGTGAATGCCATCTTGTTAAGCTCAAAAAGTGATAATGGAAAAGTATTTTTTATTTTTTGATAGCTGTTAAAATAACGCCAGAAATAAATAAAAACAAATATCGCAAAAAAAATGTTTTTCCAAATATTTCGAAATCAAAAAAAGATAACTTATTTTTGCAAAGTCCATGTAAAAGGTATTCAAACTGCTCAACTTTTTCATAATTTAACCAACTTTGTATCTCTTACCGTTTCCAAGATCCCAATGCTATCCCATCCTTATCTTCGACACACTGTATACACAAATTAATCAAATAAATTGTAGCTGTGCGGTGATAAAATGCAGATGGATTGATTTTCAAAATTACTAAAACAAGAGCTCGATATTGTGATGAGATGGTTTTTTAATAATGCCTAAGCCAGGATATCTACTGATCCAAATTTCATTGAACTTGAACACCTATTTACTGAAAACTGTGCGAGATAATTAAATAAAATAAATAATTACATAGAACTTAAGTATCAATTAATTAAATAAAAATTTAAAGATATAAATTACATACATAATCCAAAATATAAACTACTAATAACAGTAAGATGTAATTAAATAAAAAAATACACCTTTCTTCACATATATATGGGTAAGTAAGATGTATCTTACATTTTTTGGTGAGACTGATTCTGATTATGGAAACACCTAATTAGTATCATATTATTGTTAAAAAGAAATAATTAGATGAATTTATTGCATGCAAAATATAAACAACTGATAGGTCTTACATGAATGTAGTAAACTTCATAAAAATGTACACAATATTCAGTCCCTTCAAGCGTTAGAGATTTGGGCAAGCAGACCGTAATTCCTTAATCTGATTGAAAGCAGATGATTATTTTCACACTGATTTTAAAACACACACTATGAAGACAACAGGTACACCGTTCAGTACTACTTTCACCGTCCACTTTGCTTCGGTACTGACAGCTACACTACAACAGTTAAAAAGTACGAATAGCTAGCGGTATTCTCTTCTATAGGAGGGGTTAAAAGTAGTACCTACTTACTATAGTAGTATATATTGCAAGCACTCTTGTATATGGAATGCAGATATTGTTCTACCGAGATTATTTAATATTCTAATTGTAATCAATCATATCATCATCGGATTCAAATCATTAGCATTTGCGAAATTTGATAAAATATTTTACAGTACCTAGTATAAATCTTTTTAAACATTTGTATATCATTTATTTTGATATAAAACTAATATTTATAACTAGACACAAAACCATCGTGCCGAAGCTGATCGGCACTAATATTTTTTCATGGATCAATATTTCAGAATTTTGAAAGAAAAATGTATTATTTCAATTTAGTGTACATTATTAATAGTAGGTACCTTCAATATAGGTTTGTGTTTATACAATTTCCTTCTTATAGCATTTCATTTCATTTTAATGTTGTCCTTTATAGATTTGTGTTTTATGTTGTAGTTACATTCTTAAGCTCCTTTCTATAATTCATATAAGTATTGCTTTCTTTAACTTAACTATACATCTTCCCATCTACTTTCTTATACCTATTAAATCAGAAATTTCTGCGCCAACATATTAATTCCTAACCTTTTCTATGTATTTTGGTTTGTTGGTACAATTTGTTTTTATTTTAATAAATGAGAAAACTGTATTTATTTTTCGTAGAGATTTCCCCTTGTTTATATTGGATAATTACGAGTATATTATTTATTAAATGATTTATATAAAATTATTTCTTGCCGTGCTGATTTTCTTGAATATAGTGTCGGGTAGAATCAGTCTTAAGAAAGTGTAAAAATAAACCTTCAAATTTTATTTTCATTTCCTTTACTTATTATTTCTTATTTTATTATAATTTTTCATTTAAAGAAACCTCTTGTTAATTAAATATTTCACCCGAACACAAACTTTAATTAATTTATTGAAAATTCATTTCATTCATTATATTTTGAACAGTGTCTTTTGAGCAAACATAAAAAATTTGCGTTGATAAATGTACCCTCATAATACGTATACCTATAATATTTATTTTCAAAACTTTTCTTGATTTTTTTTTTTTGTTATACAGGGCGCCCTATTTCTTGACTCGTTGCATGGGTAACTTTTTTATTAGTAGAGATACAAAAACGCTTAAATGAGCAAATTAGTGCAGTTTCGTATTAGTAATTCTACGGTAAGGCGAAAAATTATATACGGGGGAAGGTTGAAAAGTTATTGACAAAAAACGAAAAATCCAACTTTTCTATTATCCCTCGTAGCTCGTTCATTTGAAGAGTTAGAGAAAAATGCTTCACATGTTTTTTGCAGTATTTTTCATGTAAAATGACATGCACTTGCTACTTTTTATATATCTCTTAAAATGGTTGAGAATCACAGTAAAATATATTTTTTTTAAATGTAATGGATAGGTGGCTGTGACATTAACCGAAAGTCCCCTTTTTTCTCTTTCAGATGATATAACATAGTCCATATTTTATCCTTACAAAAGTAATAATAATCGTTGTTTTTAAAGAAAGTTTATTGTCACATCAAGAATGCTATGGATTATGGAACAAAAGAATGTTTTGAGAACAGAAATTATTAATTAATTAATTATATTGAAGTAAATGTTCGAAATGACCACCATCCTGTTGGATACATAGTAAGCAACGTTTCTGGATACTTCTTAAAACATTATTTATTGTATGTCCATGTATGCTTCTAATTGCATCTTGAATCCTGACTTTTAGATCCTCTATATCTAGAGGAGCTGTCACATAAACTTTATCTTTCAATAACCCCCAAAGAAAGAAATCTAAGGGGGTCAAATCAGGTGTTCGCGCTGGCCAGTCGATATCCATTCTATTTCCTATAACATTATCAAACTGTTCATGTAAATATTGTTTTACCTCGCGGGAATTATGCGCAGGTGCTCCATCGTGTTGGAAGTATTTAAGATTTCTAAAAATATGAAGTGGTAATTCATTTAAATATTCCTCTGTTAGAGTATTCCTTAGAAAATGAAGGTAATTATTCGCATTCAAATTATCTTCGTAAAAATATGGGCCAATAATTTTGCCACAAAAAATTCCACACCACACATTTATCCCAAATTGACGTTGATTTCTTCTTTCAGAAACAAGATGTGGATTTTCTCGGCACCACATTATGTTATTATGGCGGTTAAAAATACCATTGTTGGTAAATCTACTTTCATCACTGAATAAAATCTTTTTCCAGAAGTCTAGATCCTCTTCGCATTTTGAAATGTACCATCGACAAAATGTCATCCTTCTTTGATTATCAGCTGGATATAAAGTATTGCATATGGAATAATGATAAGGCTTTAAATTGTTACCTTTTAAAATAGCTCTTACAGTTTCCTTGGAAGTGTTGCAGTGATGTGCAATTTCTGCAGTTGAAGAATCAGGTTTAAAATTTACATAAGCCAAAACATTTATTTCAGTGTCTTCATTGAAGTTTCTTTCATCCTTAGGCTTTGAAAAAGAACCGTATAATCGTATATTATTTTCCAGCTGTCTAAATATTCTATGATGGGGTTGTCTTCGTTCCATGTAAGTTTCAAAATAAAGATTCGCTGCAGCTTGTGCATCTCGATTTTGGTTATAATAACAAAATAGCATATCATTTTTCTCTTCGTTGGTGTACATATTTGCAACACTATTATTTTGTATGCAGTATTAATAATAAACAATAAACTACTTAACAAAAACTAAAAATGTCACTTATGATCTGTCAATAATTAAATGCCAACTAGACGTTTTTAAAAATATCAGGAATCTTATTTTTTGTTTTATTTCCATAGCATTCTTGATGTGACAATAAACTTTCTTTAAAAACAACAATTATTATTACTTTTGTAAGGATAAAATATGGACTATGTTATATCATCTGAAAGAGAAAAAAGGGGACTTTTGGTTAATGTCACAGCCACCTATCCATTACATTTAAAAAAAATATATTTTACTGTGATTCTCAACCATTTTAAGAGATATATAAAAAGTAGCAAGTGCATGTCATTTTACATGAAAAATACTGCAAAAAAACATGTGAAGCATTTTTCTCTAACTCTTCAAATGAACGAGCTACGAGGGATAATAGAAAAGTTGGATTTTTCGTTTTTTGTCAATAACTTTTCAACCTTCCCCCGTATATAATTTTTCGCCTTACCGTAGAATTACTAATACGAAACTGCACTAATTTGCTCATTTAAGCGTTTTTGTATCTCTACTAATAAAAAAGTTACCCATGCAACGGGTCAAGAAATAGGGCGCCCTGTATACGCCATTGTATATGGTATATAACCATAAAAAAATAGCTGCAGACATCTTTTAGATATTCTTACTAAAGTTGTCTTTCAATATAACATTACAGTAATTACAATTTCAACATTTGGTCGTTTTGAGACGAGGAATAAAAAAGGGTATTTAGTAATGAACGGATTTGCGGCGATTTTAAAATGGTTTAATGCATTTTATGAGGTTTCAAGTAATAATAGTGATTGTCGGCTTGCGGTATTTAATTGCAAGCATCTTGGATGTAAAATGTAAAACTTAAGATCTTTCGAAATATTAGGAGGATATTAGACGATGTCCCTGTCATTCCAGATGTGATCTACTGGAATCAGATCGACTGTGAACTTTTGAAAGAAGTTTCTAGAAACAAGTTTCAACACATTCATTCTGTAACTAGCAGTATTTGCTATCTTCAAATAAACTTAATATAAGGTAGATATATGGCTAAAATCATATAGTGTATTGTAGATCGTGGAAGCATTTAAAGATCTTGATCTTGTCTTCCGTGTATAAAGATATAAGAAAACTGTAACGTTATTACACTGTTAAATTGTAATGAATAATATTCCCTAACTAATAAGGTTTTACCTCATTCCAGCACTGAATGGTGATTAGGGATTAACAACCTAAGACGTTCCTGGGCGCATGCACCCCACTGGATAATAATATGCCGCCCTATCTCCCACACCAGTCTGAGACTTCCGGGCAAATCCTTGTGATTAGAATGAGGGGTAGAGATATTATTATTGTAATTATATCGATTCGGGAACTCAAATATTAAAAATGAAAATGTGATTTATATATCTTCAATCAAGTATGTTATATACACACATAAATATACGTGTGTGTATTACAACGTTTACACACGTTTCAATACGTTAATTCTGCTAGCCCTTCTTAGTCAAGTTTTACCTTGTGACACAAAGTTCATAATAGTCATCGTTTATACTTGTCGCCCATCCCATTATCAGAAGCTTCCTGTTTGGCTGTGCCAGCCAATATCCATTGACCGTGGTCATGACCTGGATGGTTTGGGGCCGAGCGGGATTATCGCTCTTTACCCTCGGCATCGCTGTAGGCCTGGACTGTCTCGTAGAAGTGGACCCATTCTTCATCAACCCTGATCACGAAAGTGATAGGTGTGGGTGATTTGTGGGGTCTCCTTCTCTCCTGGCTCTACCCTGCAGGCTGGGTAGGATCTTCTGCCGCTCTTCTGTCTTATCTTTTATCTTCGTCTGCATGTCTGTCTTGGGCGGTGGCGGCAAGTGCCGCTCGCGTCCTGGGTGATGGTTTGGAGTAGGTCAAGAGTAGCTATGTAGCCGAGGATGCATATCTAAAGAAGCCAACTGGCCCATCAGCTTTGAGCAAGGTAAGGGAAGGGTACTCGAAGTGAGCCATCGACTGCTGTCGGCGGTCGCGGCTTTGAGGGGAGGTCTGGGGGTCGGTTTTTTAGTCGCTTCGTAGCCTTCTATGCTTGTTCCGGGTGGAATCTGAAACATAAGAAGATCTTACTCTCATCCTAGGTCCAGCAGTTGAAGTTTTGGCCGCTTGTGTACAGCGGCCGCATCGGGTTCGTAGTCCACGGCTTCCCGGATTAACGGGTTGCTGTACGTCTCGGCACGCGCGAAGAACTTGATTCTGCGTCTTCTTATGACTTCTAGGACTGGGACGTAATCGAGGTCCCGGGATATATCGGCTGTCCGCAGGTACCGGGGGGCACCTACCGCGGTCCTCAGCGCGATATTTTCGACGCCCTGGATCTTTTTCATATACGTCTTTGCAGCAATCGCCCATGCTGCGGACTCGGGTTGAATAACTGTCTTGATTAGGGTTCGCTTATTTCTCATACTGAACTCGCTAGTGCGACACAACATCAGGTATACCTTGGCCTTGACCAGCTTCACCTTCGCTACAACTTTCTCGATGTGGTGTTTCCACAGCAGCCTCTTATCCAGATGTAGCTGTAGATAAGTGACGGTGTCTCTCCTCTCGATGTCAGCCCCGTTCATGATGACGTGTCCAACTGACGTCTCTCTGTATCTGCGAGGGAAGAGAATAGCAATAGACTTGTCAGGATTTATACTTACCTTCCAGTTGTTGTACCACTCCTCAAAAAGGGACAACGTCTGTTGGAGATACCATTCTGGCCTCGGGAGACTGTGCAATGAATGCCTGCGAACAAGTAGAGTGACAAGACGGTGCCTTCGGGGACTCCGACCTCTAACGGAGGATACGCCGATAGGGCGTCGATCATCATGACCAGCAGGCCGTCCCCATACCCTGTCGAAAGCTTTGGCGACACCCAGGAGAATCGCGTCTGTAACACGTTTTTGGTTGAATCCTTCAATCACGTGTTCAACCACGTGATCGAAGTGGACGACTTGTTGTTCAGTGGAGTGTTCTCTCCTGAAATCGAACTGCTCGTCGGGGATGATTCGTAATTCGTCGGAGCAATCTTGGAGTCTGGCCAGGATTATTCCATCACTTTGCTTATTGCCGGAAGTAATATGATGGGTCTGTAACTTACGGGAAAGGTTAGGTTTTTACCTGGTTTCGGGATGGGTATCACGTCGGCTTTCTTCCACCTGGCAGGCAAATAGCGAAGCCTTAGGATTGCGTTAGTAATATTTACCAACGTTAGAAGCTTTCGTAGCTTCCTGTTCCCTATCTAGTCGTTCTCCGGCGCCTTGCGGGCCCTTAAACCGGCGCAGGATGTCCTTGACTTCCTCCACGGTGGCGGGGCGGATCTGTCCGTGGTCTGGCATCTGTGGAATCCTTCGAGCTTGGCGCCTCAAACATCGTCGGCGTGATCCTCGTCCTCGTTCGGCGGATTGTTCTCCCTACACTGCAGTTTCAGGCTACCAGCGAATGCTTCGGCCCTTTCCTCTCTCGTGTAAACGAGCCCGTTTTCGCCGTGGATCGGGGGATCATTCGTCTATTTGTCCTCAGAGCTCTCTGAACATTCCACAGACTTCGGTCCTCGGTGTTTCGCGACTCTAGGTGTTGTTGCCATCTGGCCTGATGATGCTCGTATATGATCGTACAATACGGCTTTGACTCTCCCGTTCAGCTAGTTTAGCTCCTGCATATCCAGGGGAGCCCTCGTCCCCTGAGCGTGTCTCTTGACACTGCGTAGTTCCCTATATAACTTACTCCTGCACCTGCAACGGTAAATCACCTGTTGGGTTAGTAAGATATCTCACCTGTTTCCGTTGTACTGGCTCCCATGGTAGAGCGAATATCATTCTAAAGGTTTTCGACAGCGGCTTCGATCGCTTCTTGGTTGCCACGGGCTTTGGAAAACGCGGGCAACCCTGTAAGCTGGCGGGGCGCGGTCCTCCGCAGTTGGCGCATTTCGCGGAGTATCCCTCGCGGAGTGTCCCTTGCTCCTGTCTTTGTCTCTCGACTTTAATTACCAGCACGCAACACCTCTTAAAGTTCAGCACGGCTGTGTGTTCCAGGGGTACTAGGGCAAGTACCAGCGGCATCTACTTCTTTGTCGGTGGTCGACAAAGAATAGGTCGGTGAGATCCTACTTGATGTCTAGTTCTGAGACACCAGTGGAGATTCCTCGTATTACCAGACGTAAGAGCCAATCCTCTTGCAGGGAATACGTGTAGTATTCTTGTTTTTCTTCAGTCAGCAGCCTTGTTAACTTCCTGGGGTCGCCGTCCGCAGAGGTTGGAGTATTCGTGACGCCGCCGTTTATGAGTTTTTGCCTGCGTGAAGACAACTCCGCGTCTATTTAAGGTTCAGCTGACAACCGTCCACTGGTTCTCGTCTCTTAGAACTACCGGGGGGAATACACCGGTTACCTGGTATATTTGCGGGAGCGGTTGTTATTGGTATCGCTCCTGTCGTGGCAGCGGCTAGCTGTACCGCCGTCGGTTCGGTACTAGCTGTTTGTCTCTTCATAAGTACATCGAGCTATTCATTTAAGTCTACAATATGTTGTGCTAACAGTTCAATTTGCCACTACACCTGTTTGTTACACTCGAGTAACTCATTAAAAACCACCCAGCTAGGGCCTTCCAACGCTTCGTTTGCCTGTCGGTGACAGACCTCTTAAACAAGACTTTATTGCTACAATTTGCCTATATAATATTTGGTCGGAGGAGGAAACACAGTAGTTGCAATAAATTACACACTTCTCATTTCCCACAATAAACTTGATGTCTCCCAGAGCGTAAAGCAGCACAGGTATCTCATCTATCCCATACGATTGTCTAAGATTATAGAAAATATAATAATATTGTAGTAGTATTGTAGTAATAGTGTAGTTAGTACCTTTGAATAGAAATAGTACTGTATTTTCTATGAGCCTAAAACAAATGAATGAATATCCGTGAAATGGCTTATTCGTATGCAGGCTAATTTAGGCCTTTAACCGAACGGGTCCTATACCGGTCATTGAATATCGACACAGGCAAAATTTTTCTGATTCAGCGCTCGGCATCGAATAAGCCACCATATTCTTCGCTTTGCTTTAACCAGAAAGGTTTCTGCTCCTCCATTTTCATTCCCCGCACCATGCGAAGAATATATTCGAACTGCTGATAACTTTATAAGTCTCATCCATGATGACAATTCTGTTATGGAGTAACTCCAAACTCAAGAATCCAGGGTCAAATTCACATTTCTCGATTCGATGGTAGTAGACGAATTATAAAAAGAAGGTATTATGAAATGTGTAGCAGTGTAACAAGGATACACGGTCGTTTCGATATCGAATCGAGGAATCAGAATCTTGGCTCTAGTCATCTCCGTTTTCATGAGAGATACCATGAAATGAATGATTTAAGGTATATGATGGAGATGCATAATCTTACATCTTCAGTGCTTGCATCGAATTGGAGCGGCTCTTCACGCGTTATGGCAAGCATGTCTGTTGCACACGTTTATTAAATTGAAATATTTTATTAATGAAACCAATTTGCTATAAACATACGTAGAACAAATTTCTAAAATTAATATTTTTATAGAGTAAATGACTTAAGTTTCCTTCTTCACCGTTTGTAGGCACAATTATTAGTTTGTTCTGTTGGGTATCTGTCAATAAATAAAATAAACACTGTAGGTACTATGTTAGTTTCGATTTATTATTATACTAAACCTTCTTCAGATCTATAATATTTTATAGAAAAATAAGTTTGATCATAAAATGGTCAAAACTAACCAATCCACTACTATAGGAAGAAAATATATTGAACCCTTAATTTAACAACGTATATCACAAGACTGGATTTTTACATGTTTTATTGGATTACAAGAAATGGAAAATTGAATTAAAGATATATCGATGCGATGCAAATATATATTTGAGCCAAAGGACAATACAGTCCATCTTAAAGGGTTGGAACCTTTGGTGTGAAGATATCACTGACGTAGTTTTCCACATAACACCAAAACACTATACTGCACTCGACACGCGTTTCGCGAACTAAGTTTGCATTATCTGAAGATGATTAAAACGAAACCTATGTTAACATTGTGTCCTATTTATACCTACACTATTTCTACGGTTCAGTGAACCGTCGCGACCCGCTCAGTGAACCATCGCGACTGATCAGTGAACCGCCGCGACGGCTCAGTGAACCGTGACTTACTAACCAATATATGGAATTGGCCCTCTGTCACCATTCATACTTTTTTTACATTTACAAATTTCCAAACTTTCACAAGCATCCAGCTCCCTGGAATTTGTCACATTCCTAATTAGTCAAATTGCTACTATCTATTTTATGGTTGTTCTCAAACGCATGTTGGGCGACACTAGACTTATCTGTTCTACCATATTTTAGATGAGCCATATGTTCCTTGAATCTAGTTTGAATTTACCTTCTATTTTGTCCGACATACTTTTCATTACAGTCTTTACAGCTAATTTCGTAAATCCTGACTTTTCCTTAGTTTCTATTTTGTCTTTTGGATTGCCTAAAAGTTGTAGTTTATTTCTCGATAAAGGAGAGGTTTGAAAAAGAAAAGGCATTGATTAGGGATATAGCTGCGAGTAATGAATATTCTGTAACTTTAATTGATACAATAATTAGGAAATGTAAATTTCAAGAGACACTTCGAAATTCCTCGACTTTTCAAAATGAAAGAGAAAACCCAAAATTCATATCTATTCCATACGTTCCTCTTTTCACCCCCGTGGTATTGGTAAGATTTTTAAAGATATAGGATGTCAGTGGTTTATTCATCGAGAAATAAACTACAACAACTTTTAGGCAATCCAAAAGACAAAATATAAACTAAGGAAAAGTCGGGAATTTACGAAATTAGCTGTAAAAACTGTAATCAAAAGTATGTTGGACAAACTAGAAGGTCAATTCAAACTAGATTCGCGGAACATATGGCTCATATCAAATATGGTAGAACAGATAAGTCTAGTATCGCCCAACATGCGTTTGAGAACAACCATAAAATAATAGTAGGAATTTGAGACTAATTAGGAATGTGACAAATTCGAGGCAGCTGGATGCTTTTGAGAGTTTGGAAATTGCTAAATGTAAAAATAGTATGAATGGTGACAGAGAGCCAATCCCATATAGCCCGCTTTATTGGTTAGTAAGTCACAGTTCACTGATCAGTTGCGTTGGTTCACTGAGCGGTCGCGACGGTTCACTGAACCGTAGAAATAGTGTAAATATAAATAGGACACAATGTTAGCAAAGGTTTAGTTTAATCATCTCCAAATGATGCCAACTTGATTGGCGAAACGCGTGTCGAGTGCAGTATAGTGTTTTGGTGTATTGTGGAAAACTACGTCAGTCAATGAATAGAATCAAGTGATTATCACTTACCCCAGATGGACATTCCCAGAAATGCTATTTCTCGAAATACCAAAAAGGTTCCAGCATCAGACCTGATTGGCCCTCTTAAAGGAGGATTTTACAGTCTACTAATACTAATGAGAGGAAATTATTGTCACCCAAATTCACACAACATTCCTTAGAATAACAATATTAAAACAGAGCAGAATAGCTAATAGAAAAAATCCAATTTCTCCAATTACAAAAGAGTTCCCGGTATCAGATATCAGATAGGTTTTTAAGAAGGGATACACACACAGTCTACCTACTGAAGAAAGTGATTGTCACCAACGCCATGCAAATCGTTATAAGATCCCCTACAAATTTATGAACGGCTAAAAGAAAAAATGTTGGTTGTTGAATGACAGATCAGTTTGTATCGAAAGAGTAACATATTTTTTAAATGAGAATAGCCTTCAATGTGAAAATATAAATTAAAGCTCTTTTCATAAAAAGTACGTCTGTGGTAGTGGATAGAACTAAGTATATCTATATTTGGATGTATTAATATCGCATAAATCGTTTTATTATTTTACTGTTTTAATATCGTTTATCTATAAGGAATGGTGTAGGTATCAGGGAAGCTAATGACTTATTGATATTAACCTTAAATTTTATTGGCATAGAATGCATATTTTCAGAGATAGGTACTACAATAGGTAGGTAAGTAGGTATATTAAAATTTAGCATTGTGAAAATTATTATTTATTTATTGTTTATTTATATTTTATTTAAATAAATGGTAGAAACTAAATTATTTTCTATTTACTTTCGGTTTGTGTAAAGTTATCTAAGCTACGAATTCTGTTGTATAAATACGTAATCACTTTGATGCACGATAGTACAGACCACAATTCCAACCAGTTGAATTAGTTGATGAAGTAATAATAACAATGAACCTAAAGGGTATTACATGAACTGTATTTCATAATTTGTTCCAAAATAATACTCTTAAAAAATTATTTATACTGACCAGAATTAGATTAAGCAGTACCCACTAATATATTGTAGATAACGACAAGAACATCAACAGTATTCTCCATCACCATAGCTCCAGGGGCTGAGAGAGACACGAGAAAATTTTTTGACAGTTTCTAAATTACACCGTATAATTTCGAAATGAATATGATACTGTTACCAAATAAAAGCTTTGGGACCCCCATTGTTGGGATTGAAAATGGCTGGAACGGTAGAATAAGAAGGATGTCTTTATCAAAATCGGACGATACATTATTAATGTATTACGACAATCGTACCAAAAGTTTTGTCACCTCCGTTTTTGATGATGAAAATGACAGAAGCGCGTTTTTTCTCTATATTTGAATAACATCTGTTATTTTTCAGTTGAAATGGGATGCCTGAATAAAAATAGGACTGCACGCAAAGCCAGAGTTGTACCTTCATAGTACATATTTTAACTACTAGATTCTGTTTTTTTGCACCAGTTTGCTGAATGGTTAATCAAAACCAAACAAACAATCGGACTCGGCGAACCGAAACCTTGTTAAATTATTGGATTTATGCATCTTTAATATGAGTACCTAGGGATAAGGCACTACCAGAAACGGATGAGACGGCCAGATATTCAGGCAAAGGCTCAAAATTTTTATATGTAATAAACTTCATTTAGCTTTTTCTAACTGCGATGGGCCGCAGGAACAAGATTTCCCGGGCTTAAGACCCTACCCCATCCGTCCCTGGGCACTATTATATTACTGGTTTGGTTGCAGTTTAACTTAATCATGGAATAGAATTTAGGGGAGTGATATAAACTAACCAGGGTCTTTTACTCTTTTGTACGTTATCATACAATTTTATCACAACCTGCTGCGAAATATATATTGTGTAATGCATCTTGTATATTAATTAGCTGCTTGAGTTTTGCTTGATTGCCTAGAAATCGTAAAGAAATTCTACTAACAATGTGGTCAACTATTCATTATGTTTCTGTTATATTTCATTTTTGGATGGACTTGCATGCTTTCCACATGACCAGCGACTATGCCATCATAGCCGCGTGACAATAAGAATAAAATAAAAATCGTATATGAAATCAATTTGTAATAAAACGTAATGAATCTAAGAACCTGCTTGTGCTTTGGCTTGTGCCAAAAAAGGCGCTCAAATACGCCTAAGTTCATGCAACTAACTCATAGAAATTATAAAAAATATAGAATGCTTATGGAGACTGAAAATGGCCATCCTATGGAGAAAACGTAACTCTTACAAATTTAGTTTTCTGTATATGTAGGTAGCTCTGCCCCCGGATTCACAATGCTCGATACGATACGTGTCGACGTCGACCACTATTCGACAATCGAGACCAAATTCGATATCGTGAACAAAGCAAGGAATTTATATACATGGAACGATTATAGACGATTGCGCATCAAATTTTGTGTGGAAACATGGGAGCCGCCATTTTGATGTCACACTGCTCCCAACTTCTACATTTTGTATTAGTACACCTGACCAAGACCCTAGAATTCTAGTGTCTTTTTCTTTCTAATCTAAAAATTCAATGGTTCAAATCTTCCTAACACGGCAACAGTGGTATGGGTAAATTTGGTAAATAGTTTGTTTTGTATTTTTGGCGTCTTGTTGGTTTATTTTATTGTGATTCTCTCGGTTTGATTCTGTTTGTGTGTTTATTATTGTGTTCCTTTGATTTATTGACTTTAAATGACAAAATTTGAGTATTGGACTTTCGTAATTATTCCAGGTAAATTCGGATTTTATAACAAGAATTGAAAGTCTTAAGAGACATGCAATCATAGTTCCTAGCTAATATAATAGTAAATTATGAAAACTGCGAACATAAACAATACAAAAAATAAGCCAGGATAGTTAAAGTAAGGTACTTAAAGGATAGTTAAATTTTATATGCATAATGCATTTTAAATTTTTACTTTTCTAAACGGCTAATGGTGTATTTTACATAAATAATGTGAACAAAAGCTACATAGGTAGGTACACAAAATATTTCGTTTGTACCTTCAATTTTACAAGAAAGTTTGGTGACGATATATTTTATTTTTCACAAATAATTGTAATTAAACTATAAAATATTGAACATTTCTTATACCTATTTAGAATTTTTCTTAGCCTCAAAAGTTTTACTTGCTGCTTTCTGTGGTTTTTATTTGTTATTGCTATCTAATTGAAGAGGCTAGGTTAATACTGTTAAATTTCCCACCAATTTTCAGACATCAAAATGGCGGATTCAAAATTGGAATATTCGCGCAGCTTTGAAAATCGTTGCATGTATATAAATTCCTTGGAACAAAGTAATTCCCAATCTATATCGATTAGAATCGTAGCATCGACGTAGCATTTGTTCGTAAGACTCGATTGTCGAACTGTTATATCATTTTGTGGGTTATGTATTTCAGTATATATATTTTATCTATGGGTTATGTATTATTATAAATTATTAATCTATGTATAGTCATAGTCGAACTTGTTTCCTTGCTTGTAAATATAATTTTGACTTTTGGAGGTTGGTTTATGTTTTATGTTTTTTAAATATATTTGGAATCGCCATGGTTTTTAAAATGAGGGAAGAACATTTAGTATGTTTGGTAGATTTTATGGAAGAACACAGAGAATTTGCGACTATCTTGTGCAAATTCTAAACAAAATACGTCTTTCTCTCCTTAAATCGCGTATTTGATTTCTTCTGTGAATTATATAAAAAATAGGCAACATTGTTTAAGAAAAAACTGATGAGAGCAAAATTCACAAAGCTACCGTAAAAAAAATAGGGTTATGGTTCTCTAACATAAGCGTTCGACACCTATTTTCTTGTGGAGCAGAATTGACAGATATTCTCGATATGTCGAGAGGTCGATAACCATTGTGAATCGCTACCTCCTCGCTTTCTACATAGATAAAATATATATCGATTTCTATTCGACACGTATCGAATCGAGGAATGTGAATCTGGCTGCTGGTCACACTCAAGGATTTTTAACTTATATAGGATTGCTCGATCCCTATTCCTCAATGTTGTCCGATTTTAGTGACGTCACTGCTAGACCCGATACTCTTTCTCTCTCTGTATTGTGTGATTCCTTATCTATGACGCGTAGACAAGTCACTGTCACTATCTAACTCATATATATTTTGTATATCAATCCGATGACGTAGTCGCAAGACCCAACCACGTGATACGGCGGGATCGAGCTATCCTATATAAGTTAAAAATCCTTGGGTCACACTAGCATCTAGCTTCGCATTAGCCGCCGGGTGGGAAATTCAAAAATTAAGTAATTTTATATGTGACCTAGATTATTTGCAACTACTTGGCATTTTTGTCATAATATTCACCCATTCGCAATTTTTAGCTAGTAACATGCTGAATAAATACTAAATGGCCGGTTACATTACATTATTATTAATAGTAGAATAATCCTTACAAATGGACAAATTGAACTATTGCCGAAATTTGCACAAAATCGTTTTATTACCCAAATGCCATTTATCTCACTATAAACTAAAACGGAACAGTTATTCAGGGAACACAATAAAATATAAAGTAAGGTAATATTTATAAAAAAACGGTAGGAACAACAAATACACACAAATAAGGTAGAGGCGATAAAATAAACAAGAAGAACAATTAACACAAGCTGACAAACGTTAAAGGTAACTTAACACTTAATTGAGATTAAGCACTACTAATACTTACAGGGTCGTATCCCATGGTGTGGTGTAAAAATTCCCAGAAAATTCGCTAAAGTTACGTTTTCTCGTGTTCTGCATAAAGTGCAAATAACTATCAACTAAATTTCTATGAACTAACTGTACTTAGTCAAAACCTAAAGCGTAGTGTGTTGGGGAAAGTCTTTGCAACTCCTGTAGCATAGCAACCAATTTATATGTTCTCTTTCCAATACACTCACTTATGGGACACTCTTTATTTAGTCGTAAACTCCCTTATTATTATAGATAAACCCATCAAATTCTATATCGATGTATTTGTGAGATGTCGCCCTAACCAAAATATTAAATAATATGTAGTGTTCAATTTAAATACATATTACTCTAGTCTATAACTTTTTTGGCTACAATGTATATTAGTGAATTAGGTAGTAGTAGTAGTAGTGGTAGTGTGTGTGGGGCGGACAAGACCTGACAAGTAGGCCACAAGCGGGCCCTTTTTCCCTACCACTGTCGTCGCCTACCTAACTCCGTCACCTCTTCCCTCGTCGAACCTTCCCGACCTTCTAATGTAGATCAGAATATCGGTCCATTCAAGGGAACTGGCCTCTTCCCCTTGCAGCTCCCCGGTCCCCCAGACGTCGTGTCTTAGTCTGCCGAAAGCCACACATTCTGCCAAGAAGTGGGAAGGCATTTCGTCGCCCTCTCCGCACTTTGGGCAGATAGGGTATCCCTCAATACCCATCAATGATAGATGTCTTGTAAGCCTGCAGTGAGCCGTTAAAACTCCCACCAACTGGTTTAGAGCCTTCCGGCTACGACTTAACAACCACGCCGTCTTTGTCTTGCTTGGCTCCACTATAAAGTTGCGAGCTTGTCTACAACTTCCACTCCTTCTCCAGTTTTTACTTAGTGTTTCATGAGCCCAATCATTAAGAGCCATGTTGACCTGTCTCCGTGTAATGCCTAAAATCGGTTCTGGTCCTTTGCTGGGTCCCTGGGATCCGAGTCGAGTCAGTTCATCGGCCCTTTCGTTCCCTGGGATTCCACTATTCCCTGGTACCCATACCAATTTAACCTCTTTTCCTCTGGCCAGCTCCTCCAGGGTATCTCCGCACTCTTGGACAAGAGCGGATCTTGTCCTTCGAGATGCTAAAGCCTTTAAGGCCGCCTGACTGTCGGAGCAGAAATAAACATTTTGCTCCGTACAGTTCCTTACTTCTTCCTTGTTTGCTGCCATTGGGATAGCGAAGACTTCAGCCTGGAAGACTGTGGCATACGAACCCAGTGCAAAACTTTGCTGCACGCCCCTGTCCTCCACATAAATTCCTGCCCCTGAGGACCTGTCCGCCACACGAGAGCCATCTGTGTAGCAGACCAGAGAATCCGGGGGGAATCTAATCTGGTCCTGCTTCCATTCACATATTTCCTCTTTAATCTAAAGCGATCTTTGGCTTCAGTTACTCTGATAGCAGATATAGGTATTTCCCTCTCCGCCATCTGTGCAACTGCCGCGTGACCGTTATTTCTTCCTCTCGCCTGCCAGCTTCCTGAGTCCCGCATTCTTAAATAGGCCGCTATTGCCTTCCTCATTATCCAGCTGTAGGTGTCGTCCTCATTGCACCTGTAATTCCTATGCAGGCAAGTCTTTGCACCTTTGTCAGTTTCTTGGACACCATTACCCGGCCGACGCTTGGCCACCAGACTAGGGCGCCATATTGGAGCTTCGGTCTAATTACCGTAGCGTATAGCCAGTGCAGCATCCTAGGACTGAGACTCCAATTCCTGCCTACTATTGGTCTTAGTTGCCAGAAGGTGGTCGTTGACTTTTGAATAATTTTGTCAACATGTGGCCCCCAGGTCAACTTGCTATTTAGGGTCACCCCTAGGTATTTCACCTCTCCCACAAGTGTCAGAGGTTCTTGGTACATAGTAGGTGTCCTGAATTCCTCTAGTTTTCTTCTTTTTGTAAAAAGGATCATCTCAGTCTTCCTAGGGTTGGCTAACAGGCCCATCTCACTACACCACCTTTCAATTATCCTACAGGCTACCTGCATTCTATCACAGACTACGTTAAGAAGCGACCAGCCACTAGGACTAGTCCGTCGTCTGCATAGGCCTGCGTATAGAATCCTTGGGAGGTAAGGCGCCTCAAGAGACCATCCATCACAAGACACCATAGGTGGGGCGATAGGCAGCTGCCTTGTGGGCAGCCCGCCCCTCTCACCCCCATGTCCAGGTGGCAGTCCCCTAAGGCTGCGCTAACCCTCCTCTCTTCCTACGCGGATCTTACCCATCTGACCAAAGTTACTGATGTTCCTCTGGCCTGAAGGGTATCGCAGATAGTCCTACTCCTTGCCTTATCAAAGGCTCCTTCTATATCAAAGAACACTGTAAGGGCAACCTCTTTGAACTGAAGTGCCCTTTCTACTTTATGCACAACATTATGCAGAGCTGTCTCTGTAGACCTCCCTCGCATATATGCGTGCTGATTTTCGTGGATGGGATGTCTAGTTAACACTCCCTCCATCAAAAACCCATCTACAATTTTCTGTAGAGTCTTAAACAAGAATGATGTAAGACTGATTGCCCTAAATGATTTCGCAGTCGTATAGTCCCCTTTTCCCGCCTTAGGAATGAAGACCACTTTGGCTGCTCTCCAGGCTTGGAGAACATATCCCAGCGCTAAACTGGCTCGAAAGACCCTCCTTATGTACGGTAGGAGGATATCCAAGCCCTTCTGCAATGGCGCCGGGAAGATCCCATCTGGCCCTGCTGGCTTGTATGGGTTGAACTCGTTCACTGCCCAGGTTATGGTGCCATCCTCGATCACTCCTTCGGCAATTCGCCAATCCTCCTGGGGTATTGGCTCCACCATGGGTGCAATCGTGGCTTCACCCTCTCCTGGGAAGTGCGTCTCCAGCAAGAGTTCCAGTGACTCTTTCCTGGTGGTGGTCCAAGTCCCATCCTCTCTCTTCAGTGATCCTATTTTCTCTCTTGTTTCGCAGCTAAGTATTTTCATCAGCCTAGGTGTTTCAGGCAGGGACTCCAGCTCACTACAGTATGCCCTCCAGCTGGACCTCTTGCTGCGCCTTAATTCCGTCTTAAAATTCTCCCTTGCTGCCTTATATTCGTCCCATGAGGTCTCCGTCCTTCCCTTGACAGCTCGGTTTAGAGAGCGCCTGGTCGCCTGGCGAAGATCCTCGAGGGACCTATTCCTATTCACTTCTTGTTCTAACTGTTCTGGAGAGGCAATTTAGTCACTTTGATTGCCGTTGTGGCCTCCTAAGTTAATCCTATACCGCCCCCAGTCAGTCGCTCTCGGATTTCGTCATTGGACGATTTTTGGTTGGTCGTATTTCATCTCGAATCTGATCATTCTATGATCAGACGCCGAGATGTCCTTCGTTACCCTCCATTCCGAGATTTCTTCCTCTAAGCTTTGAGATACCAACGTAATGTCAATCACCTCTTGTCTGATGCGGTTGACAAACGTTGGCTCTCTTCCCCTGTTTACTACCTGTAGGTTTGTAGACGCCAGATATTCCAACAGCGCCTCCCCTCGGGCATTAGTATCCCTGCTGCCCCAAACTGTGTGGTGAGAATTGGCGTCACATCCGATTATTAACTGTTAACCTAAATTCCTTGCAAAGATTACTATGTTTTCTAGTTCCCTTGTTGGCGGTAGTTCTGTTAAATCATACGGGAGGTATATGCTGCAAACTATGGCCTTAGCTCTAATTTCACTTACCTTGTACTCAGGATGACCGCTGTAGCATCCCTGGTTCCCAACTGCGGCAATGGCATTATATGGAGATCCTTGGATGCTAATATACAAGTTCTGGGTTCTTCATCTCCTCCTTCCTTACCAGCTGCCATCTGGTGAATTAGGTAAAAAATTACGTAAGAAAAAAAGAAAATCGACGTGTCCGAGCGATTTTCTTAAAAATATGAAATAATGAAGTTATGAACCGTTCCAGACTTATTCTTTTCCACATTATATTTGCGACTGATTTTATGCGATGGTACGGTGTATTCCCTACGGTAGCCAATAAGGGGTTTCTCCGAAAACACTGAAGGACAAAAGATATAGTGCTATACTTTTCCAGAAACCCTTTGTTCGATTTGCGCATGCGGAGATATCGTCGATCTCCATTATTACGGAAACTGACACTATTGTTCATAGGCTGACAGACGCATGCGCATATTTGATTAAAGTGCTCTCGATAAGGATAGAGATAGTATGTCGGCGCCGTGGTGTTTTCGGAATTTTTGGACCTCTACCCGCGATATAGTAGTCAAATGGTAAGCTGTGGTAGTATTATACAGGGTGTTTCATAATATATGCGCAGGGCTTCAGAATGTTATAGCTCGTCCAAAAATATGAAAAAAAGTTCCTATTAATGTACCCTCTAAAATGCACCATTTTAGAGATACAGAGTGTTGAAAATGAAAAAAAAAATTCGTTTTTTGATACACATAAGATACACAAATAAAAAACTTTTTAAACTATATGTAATATAAAATTAATCTTAAGACTTCAAGTTGATACTTATTGGTACTTCCGCAGTGCCATCCTTGTAGACACACACTTTAATTATTTGTGATTTTATAGGTACCTATTTCATGTCATTATCTTGACTAGTGAAATACTTAGCAGAGGGACTATTTATGTCCAAACTGTATTTTTTCATTTAGAAAAAGATCCTTATTGGCTGTTCTTCATTTTGAATTTTTTCAGTTACAGATTACAGAACTCATTCGCAAGAGAAGCAACTTCATGTTTCATTTAATTTGATTTCACGTTTCAACTGCGATAACAATTATAAGTTCTATATATTTCTCGATTCCCTGGATTGAAAGTCTTCTTTAGGTTAGAATTAGATCAGATTTAGATTCAGTTTCCAAACGAAAAAATAAAATAAAATCGAGAACCATTTACAATCCCAGATAGTGTACTTGAAAACACTATTTTAAATTTTAAATGTTTTTGCCAATATTAATGAACATACACCAAACAGGTGTACAAACAAGCATTACGTACATTAAGGCACTTTTTTGCAACGAGCAACGAGTATGAATACATCAAACATCTTACGATTTAATAAATTCCTTGTTTAAAGTGGGTACCTACATACTTATGTCACGGACATTAATAATTTAAAAAAAATAATATAGGTGTTCCAACGACGATGTTCCTTTAAAAAACATACCCAACTCAAATTTCCGCATTCCCATGATCTTGGAAACACCAAGATCATGGGAATAATCTGCGTTAAACCCACAATCCATTCGACGACAGTGGGTAAGCGTGCCGGTGCTACTTAAGGCGCGTTTTCACGGGTCGATCTGAGTTGAACGATTTGGGTCGTTCGGTCATATTTCGATCTGCGTTGAAAGCAGTGATGTGCCGGATAATTATCCGTTTATAATTAACCGGATAATTATCGATAATTATCCGGATAATTATCCGTTTATAATTAACCGGATAATTATCGATAATTATCCGTCGGCTAAAAATCCTTTCAAAATTAGCAGGCTAAATATTATAGTGCCAGTGGTAATAATGGCCTCATAATAATTTAATTTTTCTACGTTCATGCAAAAAACAAAACTTTATTGAACTATATTTAGTGATTGATTCTTTATTGCACAAGTGCAATAAAATTTTTATTGAACTCATGTGTCATTCTACTACAGCGTTTTGAGATCATGACAAATATAAACGTCAAATCGACGTGGCACTTGGTGCCACCTAAATAAAACATTTTTTGGTTTTTTAATGAACGCTGAAAAAATATTGTATGCAACTCGTACAAAAAGTGTTTATTGAACTCGACGTGTTGTCCAACTCGGCCACTTACTAATAAACACTTACTTTTTGCATAAATAACTATTTTAAATTGTTTTATTTTTTATTTTTTAATTTGTATGATTATTTTTATTTTTGATGATGAGGATTGCGGTATTATAAAATAAAACACAAAATAATCGCTCACTCTAGATTTAATTTCTCCTTACCTGGCTTATAATATAATGACCTAATAATACCTATTATACCTATACCTAGTAGATAGGTATATGAATATAGATATTTTATTGGTAATTGTGAAAAATATCTACCTACTGATATGTCAAAAATTAAAAAACAATGTATATTCTGTTAACGGCTAATTATAATATTTTTAGCCGGCTAAATGCTAATTATACAATTAGCATTGGCTAAATATATAATTAGCGGCTAAAAACCCATCACTGGTTGAAAGCAAAAAGGTTTACACGATAGGATGCACGTTATACAAAATGGCGTCACGTGAAATTATTGATGTAGGTGTGCAATTAATTTGTTGTTCAATTCGGGATGAAATGAGGGGTAAAGTAAAAAAAAGGAGAAAAGCACGAACCTGTTGGACACGACCGTGGATTTTAAGACGAAATACCCATGGTGCATTACAAAGTCTGCTTCGAGAAGTGGTTGTGGAAGATCCAGAGGCTTATCGAAATCATCTAAGAATGGATAATGGACATTTTGAAGAACTTTTAGAAAAAAGTGTTCGAATAACTCAAAGAAACGATACAAATATGCGGGAACAATTACCAACCAGGCTGAAATACCATGATTACCTGCTATATTTGAATGATTGCTTTTTCTGCCTCCCGTCGTTACTGTTCTGAGAAAACTATATATCAGCTTGTTTAAACCAAACTATAACCGGTACATATATGTCGTAAGGTCCAGAACCACTCTTTTGTGATTTCAACATTTTGGCCAATTCACGATTGTATGTTGTTCTAATATTTTTGATTTTATTTTTCAAGTCACTTTCTGACATTTTGGGTTTATTAATATGTTGTAGAATTGCTTGCAATGCTGCACGCCTCGCTTGTAGATTGCGATAAAGCTCGGTTTTTGGATTCCATAATACATCATAGTTTTGATAAGGATCCAAAAATCTTGCCATGTCTGCATCTGACCATTTTTCGGACATTTTTGCACAAAATGAAAGTGTATTTCGAACTAAAAACAAAATTATTTCATAGAACACTATCTCCATTCGGCATTCGGCACGTTTTGTTTCCGTCGACGAGGTGTTTACACTGTTTACTTACACATTCCATTCCAGTCGTTTGACATCGATTCGGCGACAATCACCGATCAAAAGTAGACAGTCTTTCTACTTCCGTCGAACGTCGAATCAACTCAGTCCGCCGAACGGCCAAGACGAAAGATGGTTTACATATTCAATTTGCTTTCGATTCGATAATCGACCCAAATCGTTCAACTCAGATCGACCCGTGAAAATGCGCCTTTAGGGTGAGTTCGAGTCAACACTGAGCGAACGGAGCACGGATTTCTTAAAGTTTATTTTAAGAAATCCGTGGAGCGGACTATTATGACGTCATGAGCAAAGTGCTCTGGGAATAGCAATCTATCTCGAACGCTGTGTGGAAGTGTGGATGTCGCCTGTCAAAAGTGATCCATGATCATACATAACCACATTCCTATAAATTCGTGTCAAATTTCTAATTTCTTATGATTATATGGGTGAAATGAATTAATTTATCCATAAATAACTTGTTTTGTGAATTTGAATTTATCGTATATATATCCTGATCCTGGTACACACCATAGCCAACCGCGACTGTTGACTGTATATAGTATATAGTCAAATACTGTAATTTTAAAGTATTTGATTAGTGTCCTAGATTCCTGGATATTTATTTATGTGGCCGTCACTTACCAGTCACCAGTAATACATAATGGATTTAAATCAGTTTTATGTATTACAGTTTGCAGTGGAAATGTCGTTTTTTCAAGATATGATCACTACCTCTGTCTTTTCTTCAAATACAGAGCAAAAGTGAGGTTACAAAACCCTCATGCTCTTAGATCTCCATCATTAAACTTGGAGAAATAAGAGCAGGCTCAGATTACGCACTCTGTGTCGACTCGAACGCAATCGAGAACGGTCCGAGTTGCGAATAAAACGCAATAAATGACTCGGACCAATCTGAACGTCGACTCGAACTCGCCCTTAACCACTAGTTAAATATACAAGTTCAACGCAACCAAGGATTTTTAACTTATATAGGATTGCTCGATCCCTATTCCTCAATATAGTCCGTTTTAGTGACGTCACTACGAGACCCGGATACTCTTTCTCTCTCTGTATTGTACGATTCCTTATCTATGACGCGTTGACAAATCAATGTCACTATCTAACTCATATATTTTGTGTATCAATCCGATGACGTAGCCGCAAGACCCAGTCACGTGATACGGCTTATAAATTCTATGGATCGAGCAATCCTATATAAGTTAAAAAGTTAAAAATCCTTGCAACGCAACGACAGTTGCCTTTTGCTCTATTGTTCCGTGCATCCATAGATAATTTGTAATTTAGTCTTACCTCCCTTATAATTAGTCTATGGTCTTCCCTACCCTTATGTGAGAACTCCGCACCGTGGACCGTGGTATTCCATAAAATGCATAAAAGTGGTATTCTGCCACTAGATTTTCAATAAATGCCATAGATAAAATATATATATACTGAAAATAAATGCTTTTTATCAGTCATGACGTCAAAATTTACATTGACTATAAATATAACTTCTATGCTATAAAGTGTAACCTGCAACACAAAAAATTGCTTATAGCTTATTATTTATACTAGCTTTACAAGTTACAGTGTATATGCAGACACAAAACTGTGAGTGAAATTTAGGTTAATTTGAAAAAAGCGCTCAATCAACTAGAAAATTCGCTTTCGGATTGTATTTTTATAAAGGATATTAATTATTTCTTTGTTATTAAGTACTTTGTTAATTCGTCTTGCTATATGGCTGATAGCCATCTCGTAGCCATATTATAAACTAGATTGAGATTGCTACATTACTTTTGTTTGGTTATGTTGGTAATAATAGTTTCTAAAGTATCTGCGCTGGAAAGTGTGCATATTTCTAGATTTTTACCAAAATATTTTGTTAAATTAAATATTATAAGTTTTTTTAACAGTGTTCGGTGCCTTAGTGTATTTTCTTTTAAAGTGTTTTATCCGATGTAGTGTTCCACTATCTAAAATTTAGCAACACATGAAGCACAAAGGACCGTTATATAAAATCACGAAACACTAGTGCGGTCTAGGTCCTAGTGAGTAGAAAAATATTTATCCAAAAACAATAAACATCGGTCAATGATATTTAATAATTTAAATGAGTTTTGTGTATTTAGACTAGTAACATAACAAAATGTAAGTTCCACAAGGGTTTCGGTTTGTGTAGTTTGTATATTTTGTTGTCAGCAATTGTCTTGATATTTGTTTTGTCAATTCAGTTTTCCAATATGGCCGATTGAGCGTACGTATGAATTTGTATAATTTTTATACATTTTGTGGTAGTTTATCAATTATTTTGTCATTCTTCCTTCACGAATCTAATCCTTGGCCACAAAGGTAACCTTAAAGTTAACATATTCATATATATTGCAATTAGAACTAGTAAATGGTGACTAAGCAAATATTTTGTGTACCACACACTAAAAAAACAATGTTCTATATTTATTACGTTTTCGATAAATGTAATAAAACATTGTAACTGCCCTAATTATTTGTTCATAATTGTCATTAATGATTACAAAATAACCTATGTTTTAGTTATTGATTAAAACTTTGTTTTAGCTGGCTTCGAATTGCTGTTATACTTATAAATATGAAGTAAGTCTTAAAATCATCCACCAAAATGAAAATAGATAGATCGAGAGTACGTAAAGTCACATCAGAAGTACCTTTGGAATGTCAACAGCTCATTGAGCGCCTTCAACAATGTTCCCGGACTGAACTTTTAGATGAGCTGTCCCGGATTCATTCTTGGACTTTCGGAAAGTGTGAATTATTGCGATGGGCCCAAGTTCTTGATGTTTTTGACCGAATTTTAGGAGCTGCTGCTGAGAGAAGTGAAGATAACAAATGGGTTCTTAAGTGTGATACTTATAATGAACAGGTAAGTGGAAATTTGGAAAGCATGTATTTTGAGGGAAGTATGTATTAACATTCTTTGTATATTAATACCTGATACCATATTAATGCATTTTATGCAGGAAATTGATTACTACTAAATTGTTGAAGTTGAAAGTTTCTTCAAATGATGTTTTATTAAGTTTAACAATAAATATCTCCTAAGAAATGAATAACTACTTTAGGTGTGAATAGAGCATGCACTGCTCTGACTAAAATAGATTATTTGGCTTAAAAAAATAATATTACATACATTTACTGTATTTTATTATATTTAAACCCAGATTGCCATATCGTGGTGTGAATTATTATTATTGGTATCTAGTTCTTATTCCAATTGTGATATTTTTGTACTGGGTTTGATCAATAACATTCCTTTTTATGAGTTAATATTTTGACTATATACTTAGTATTTAGTATTTCTAAAATAACTTTGAGAATGGCTAATAATATGTCTATGGCTATATAATCTAAGGAACAGAATCTTTTACCGTATCAGTCCTAAACCAAATACCATATTAATTGTTATTTGAGCACACTATACTTGGAACTTTTACATGCTTGCATTGGTTTAATCTTATTCTTATTGGTATTATTATTATTATTTTCATTATTTGTTGTGGTTGAATTCTTTTATCCAAAATTCAGTTTGAACACTTAATTATTTTGTTTATTTGGCCAAATTCGTATTTATTTTTGTTATGCATACCTAGATACATAGTTCGTATATGTGAACATATCTATTACCTAAAACTTTGTAATTTTTTAATATTTCATACTAAAACATATTAATAATTTATCTTTCACCTAAGAATTGTTAAAAATTACAAGAAATATATGACAATTAAACTGATTTTAAAAATTAAAATAATTTTAATGTCAAAAATTCCCTAATTTCCTGTATACCTACCTATATAATCTATCCTAATAATATTTGAGTCCTATAACTCTTGGTAGTTTGTTTATAGTATATTTTTAATATTTATTTATTTAACTGTTTATATATTTCTTTATATATTCTTGAATGGGGTTGAAACCTTTGGTGTGAAGATATCACTGACATAGCAAAAAGTCAGAACAAAAAGTGGTCTCTAATGCAGAAACTGTCAGTTCAGGTGTCCCTCAGGGGTTTATTCTTGGGCCGCTATTATTTATCCTTTACATAATGGATTTGAAAAACCAAATCATTCATTCAAACATACAGTGTTAAGCTGATGATACTCAAATCACTTATTCTTTTAATTCATCAGATATATCACAAGCCAGTAACAATGTAAATGAAGATCTTCATTCACTTAATGATTACAGTAGGAATCACCATCTTAAATTAAATGCAGATAAGTCTACTGCACTACTGTTCTATCCCACTAATCAATATGAATATATTGCATCCAATTTAAAACTAACACTGAATGGTACTCATCTCGTTTTGCTGAAACAGCAAGAAATTTGGGAGTGACTTTTGATAAGAGACTTTAATTTTTCAGCTCACGTTAGCTCATTATTACAAAAATCGTACGTTCCCTTAAAGCTTCTCTTTGCTAACAAACACATTCTCAATTTTGACACTAGAAAAAAATTATGCGAGACTGTTATTTTGCTGGTATTTTACTATTGTTTATCAATGTATTTTTCCTTCTTAGATTACTGCAATAAGTTGTGGATTCAGAAGGTGCAGAACACATGTTATTGATTTATATTCAATATGAAAAAAAACAAATTAATATCTCGTGGTGAAGTTCATGACGTGAATATACGCAATACCAGCAGTCTTTCTATGCCTAGCCATTATACAGCTACGTTTCAGAAAACATTTATCTTTAATGCTATTCAACGGTATAATTCTCTGGAGGAACGGTTTAAACTATGCCCAGCTGCTGCCTTCGGCAGAAATTTTAAAAGGGCACTTGCAAACAACCTAAATTAGTGGCTCGTAATCGCTGCACACTAGGATATCTAATATCTGTGTATTTGTATATCTGTATATCTTTAACGCCTATATATGCGTTTGCATTTATTTTGTTGTCGTCAGTGCTTGCATTTTTGTTTTTGTGTTTGCTTTATTAATGTATTTATCTTATTTATATATATATTACTTGTTTGTACTACTTTTTCTTTTTTCTTGTATGTTTATTACTTTGTATGTTGCCAAGGCTATAACTTCGCCCTTGTATCTCTTTTTTTTTACAATAAAGACGTATTATTATTATTATTATTATAGTTTTCCACATAACACCAAAACACTATACTGCATTCGACGCGCGGTTCGCTAACCAAGTTGGCATCATCTGGAGATGATTAAAACTCAACTTTTTAATCATCTTCACGTGATGCCAACTTGGTTGGCGAAACGCGCCTCGAGTGCAGTATAGTGTTTTGGTGTTATGTAGAAAACTTCGTCAATGATTTCTTTATATAGAAATAATAATAATAATATGATAATTTCATTAATAATTTAAAGAAAGACATAAACAGTTAAATAAGCCAATAAATAATATTAAAAATATACTATAAAATAATATATTAATAATCTCATAACTATACTTATTTATAAAAATCGTTTTTTACATATCATTTTATTGACTAGGTATTCAGTTTAAACTACAATTATTAAAATGTGGTTTCATGAAAGTATTTTTACATTGATTTAGGCCTTACGTTTTCTGACAATATCAATATCACTTCAGTTTGGGATTTTGAGTTGTTATATTCATATATATATCATATATTGTCTGTAATTCACACTCAATATGTCTAGTATGATTTTTAAGTTGCCGAAATGATATTAATGTTGTAACAAAACGGAAATCCCAAAAGCTATTTTATATTATTGACGAAACAAAATTATCTAAACATGGACATAAGAAATTCTCCTAAAATGTGTTCTGAAAAATGTCAGAAATTTCAGATTATAAATTTAAAAATACAGGGTGATTCTTAATCTATAAGTACGCATAAACTTGGGAAATTATAGCTGAGGACAAATAATGACTAATAATGAAAAAAAAAATGTTAAACATTTTAGTTTTGGAAATAATTTGAAAGAAATGTTTACAAAAGTTTATCAGGTGAAATTTTTTGTCTATAAAAACTCAGAAGTAAATAGGTCAGGACGATTTGTTATTTCTAGCAGTACTTTGTTATCATTTGGGATCATATTCGAGTTTATTTTCACGTGATTAGAATAAAAGTATGGCGCATAATTTTTCAAATGAAGAACTTATTGACATGGTACTGGCATACGGGAAATCACATCAAAATTTAATGGCAGTGGTCAATTCACGTTCTGTTATTTTTATTTGAAATAAATTGGTATTTCTGACATTAAAAATGTTTTATTACATTCTTTTTTCATAATTAATCATTTGTTCTCAGCTATAATTTCCCAAGTTTATGCTTATAGGTTAAGAATCACCCTGTATATATGTTTTTCTGCAAACATTTTTAAATTCAACTTTTTACTTCAACTTTTACCAAGAAAACATGTAAATCTATCAAAAAATACTACAAATAAAATGAATTTAAAATAAAACTTGTGGATGAGAAAAAAAGTATCGGTATCTAAAAGTGTAACTTTTGACAGAATCGTTAAGTTAAGTTGACTGTCATCCCTTTTAGACGGCACAAATAGTGAGCAGTGAACATTTTCCATAATAATCATTTGCACAATAAGTATATTTAGTTGTGCATCGTTACGTAAATTGAGGTCAACATTTATATTTTTTTACACATAGCTAATTTAGAGTATTTTCTTACTACCTAGGTCAGTGTGGCCAGATTGGGCGATTTATCGCAAATTGGGCGATTTGAGGGATATATTTGCGACAGAAAATTTCAAGAAATCGCAAGTCGCATATTGGGCGATTATATCAATGGCGCAAATCGCCAATTGGGTGATTTTCCGACCGATTCCATATATTAGAATCGCTGGTTAATATGTATAACCCTGTACGCATTGTCGCATTTCGCATTATTCTGACTATGGACACCAAAGATGGTGGACACTGGACAGGCCTGACTTTCAACCATCTTTCAGCTAGCACTGTCGTGTCATATCCTTTAGCCGTAAATAAAAAAGAAGTAAAAAAGAGAGAGAAAGAGTATCAAAATCATTGAGCCACAGAATATTTAAAGTTATTGAGCAAATCACAGAAATATCTATCTTTAATATATTTCTGTGGGTATAGCAAATACCAAAGTGATACTAAATAAAATAGGGTGTGTTTCTAAATGCTCACCGATGAGCATCGGTGGCATCAAACTGTTTTTTAATGAATCCCGATGCTTCCGATGTGTGCCAACAAACTGTTTCTCAACTTATCGATGGTTCATCGGTGGCTCACCGGTCTCACTGACAATTTTTGCCGGTGACAACGGTGGAAGTTTGATGAGTTGATGTTTCCTTCCTTCTGTAGGGTTTTTTGTTAGTAATCTGTGGTTGCAGATGTTTTGACTTTAAAGTTGTAGTTGTTTTTGTTTGTAAAGAATGGGAGTTTAATAAGAAAATGCTAATTTTAGCATCTATAGATAGACCATACACGAATATACCTAACCAATCTAACATTGCTAATCCCTTGTCTATGACATACACCATAAACCCATTGCATAGGCCAGTGAAATGAATACTACGCAGTGATGTGCCAGATAATTATCCATTTATAATTAACCGGCTAATTAACGATAATTATCCGACGGCTAAAAATCCTTTCAAAATTAGCAGGCTAAATATTATAGTGCCAGTGGAAAAAATGGCCTAATAGGGAGATATATTGGAACTTTTATTAATTTTTTAATTTAATTTAGTTTTTTAATTTTTATTTTTTAATTTGTACGATTATTTCTATTTTTGATGCACTTAATTAAATGATGAAGATTGCGGTATTATAAAATAAAATACAAAATAATCACTATCTCTAGATTTAATTTCTCCTTATATTCTAATGTGTGCAAAATTAAAAGACTGTATGTTCTGCTAACGGCTAATTATAATATTTTTAGCCGGCTAAATGCTAGTTATATAATTAGCATTGGCTAAATATATAATTAGCGGCTAAAAACCCATCACTGATACTACGTGACGTCAACCTTTTAACAAGTTGTTTCTAAAGTGGTAGCACCAGATTGCCACTGGTAATAAAAACTACGGTGACATCGGTGCTATCGGTGAAACATTTAGAAACACACCCATACATACATCACAATCACGATAAAATTTCAAATTAGTTAACTATTATTCGGTGTTAGCATTTTAGCACAGACAGTGGTTCGAATTTCGAACTGCAAAAACTAAATTATCTATAATATAGATAATTTAGTTATAAATTATAAATTTTATAAAATTATTTATAAATTTTACGGCTTTGCATAAAGAAAGTAAAAGTGCCATCTGTTGATAACTATTTACAGTAAAAAAATAAATAAGTAGCCCATATTGAAATAAATAATCTGGTCTGTTTGCTAATGCGGCGACATCTAGTTAATTTTGGCGATTTTTGAGAATCACTTTGGCGACACGTAAAAACTGTATCTGGCCACACTGACCTAGGTATCTATCTACTTGCAGAAAAGTTAAATCTATTTAAATTTGACAAATTAAATATCCAATAGATACAAATAAAAAAGAACTTGGAAAGTTTCTTCAATGGTGAATGAAAATTCCGGGAAAATTTTTGACAAGGGACAATTTTCCCATCATTATGTTTTTAGTCATATTGTTTCAGTTTGGAACTAGATCTCACAGGATTATTTCGCATAAAAAAGTCGTCTTGTCATACCAATTTATGTGCATATTGAAAATGTCTGCAAAGAAATTTAATCAGTCTGTGATAGAATTATTCTAGTATAAATAGTGGAAATACTTAACCCTTAACCACGGATGTGTCGTCACACAGATGTCTTGTAACATAAATATCTTACGCACCTTACAGACTGTGTTCAGTTTGACTAACTATTGCTCTTTTCCGAAAAATATGGACTTTGTCTTTTCTTTTTTGAGAAAACTTTAACATGAAAACTGACAATATTGTCTCTGGTATACCACATAATTAGATAATTTTCACCCTTCCCCGATAACTATAACTTATTAATAAAATTCATTTTGTAGACAAAATACTTCAGTTTTTATCAAATATACATTAGCACACACTTTAATTTAACTTAATATAAGACTATTTCTCATAACATCTATTCTAGATTGTTATAAAGTAACATTTTTTGTGGACATTCTTGTAGACACATTTTTGTTAGGACAATACAGAACAAAATGTACTTATGGAGAATAATTAATAATTTTTTTTTGGGTTTTAATTTTTTTTTTATTACTTTTATTTTTGCACAATATGTAAATAAAATTTTCATAAATAAGATTTTCATTTACAATTTTACATTTCTTTACATGGATATGGTAATATGTAGCATGAAAGGTTTTCTACATTGTTCCTTGCATTTCAGGACTTTCAACTGCTGATATGTATCCTCAGATTTACCAGTTTATTGATAGAACACTCCTTTTCTCGACACTTGTACAATTCTATGGAACACCTGTTAGTCCTTTTGGAATCAAATGACATGTCGGTTGTTTTAGAAGTGTTAAATTTATTGTATATGTTTTCTAAAAGAAGCAACTTTATAACCAGATTGAAACCAGATGAAAAAGAGTGTCTGCTTTCTCGATTGCAGTATTTAGCAGAGGTATGTTTATAAAAAAAAAATGTATTAAGGGATGTTTAATTTGGACACATTTTAGAATTGGGGAGGCAAAGAAAATGGATTTGGACTGGCTGATTGCTGCCAAGCAGATAAAGATATCCCGGCATCAGCAACAACATTGCACGTAGAATTTCATAAAGAAGATGAGGCAAAATCGCCACGACGTGAGTCCAAAACAGGAGAATCAAAGCTTGGAAAACCAAACCTCCATATAATTCACATTGAACATATTGATAAGCTGCACAAAACACCTGCGGAAATTATGAAATCACTAATTAGCCTATACTATGTACCTCCTGAAAAAGAGGTGTGTTAAAATTTTTTACATATATAGCCTTTTATTAATATTTTTTAATTTTAGATGTGGTTATTTACCCATGTTAGGTTAGCTACTCATTTTGCTGATTATCGCAATAGATTAAAAAGTGTTCAAGCAAGACTCCAGGCATTGTCTGTACTTGTCTATTCTAATGCAATCCAAGATTCACCATCTAACCTTTTATACAACGGTCTTCTAGAGGAATTAGTAGAAGTAGTAGAATTACAAGATCCACAGTTAACCGATATTAGATGTGCTGCTTTACGCACATTAACAGCTATTATACATTTGGATAGAAATCCGCATGTTACAAAGTAAGACTTTTGGTCCTAGTGTTTAAATTAATTAGATAACAATTTTATTTTATAGTAGGAGACCCGGATCGAGACTGAACAATATAATAGACGTAACAGGTGCAAGCCAGTACCACGGTTTTTTACCAGTTTTAGTGAGGAATTGCATATCTTCGCTAACAAATCAAGTTGACTTTGGCCATAGCGCTTTTAAGAAAATGAAACTTCAAGATGAGATATCCTCATCATCTTTTGATGAGTCTAGTAATGAGTCTGAGAAAACTGATTTTTCTAATGGTCAAGAAGCCTCCAATTTAGAACCTGCAGTGATGGATTTTGATATTGAAATTGCCAATCCTAGCAACAGCCCTGGAGATTCCAAGTTTCCTGTCAGTTTAACCACAGCATTATTTTCATTTTTATATCATTTAGCAAGCTATGAATCTGGAGGAGAAGCTTTAGTTTCTTGTGGGATGATGGAATCTCTTCTCCAAGTGATTAATTGGCAAGGGTTCGAACTGGATCATATAACTGTAAGCTTTTTATTTTATAATTTTTTGTTTTGTAATAAAATTTTTGTTTATTTTAGTTTGTGACTCGTGCTGTACGTGTTATTGATTTAATTACTAATATTGATATGCAAGCTTTTCAAGTACATGGAGGTCTTCAAAGTTTCATCAACCGATTAGATGTAAGTTTTTGTCTTTTTTTATCACAACAAAGTGTTATTCTAGGGTGGTTGTTGCTAAATGAGAAGCAAATCAGTTTTTTATTATAAAAAAAAATATTTATTCATTTTTGAGTACCAACTCGTAGTTATATATTTTATACAGGGTGTCCACCTAGTGCGCGTAAGTCCAATATCTGGGTTAATAAAAGAGATAACTTAATTTTTTTTTCTACAGGGTTGTCTAATATCCCGAGCTGCACAAAATGAAAATATATTTACATATTCAGGGTGTTCAGTTTTTCCTGGACAGGTACCAACTTCGTTTTTCTAAATGGAAATATATATTTTTTGTTGCTTTTTCGAACTAAACCCTTGATTTTAGTAGGACTTTCATCAGCCTTCCCTATACCTAACTTTAACTGTTTTTGAAATATTGACTGGTGAATATTGACATTTTTGCAACTTTGACACCCTGTAAAATCTAAACGGTTTGAGATCAAGCAAAACGGTTTGCACATTCCTATCTTAACTTTTTATAAGCTATCGTTTGATACTCATTTCAAATTTATCCAAGAATTAAAAATTTTCAAAATTTTCGGAAAATTTTTAATTCCTGGATACATTTGAAATTAGTATCAAACGATAGCTTATAAAAAGTTAAGATAGGAATGTGCAAACCGTTTTGCTTGATCTCAAACCGTTTAGATTTTATAGGGTGTCAAAGTTGCAAAAATGTCAATATTCACCCGTCAATATTTCAAAAACAGTTTAAGTTAGGTATAGGGAAGGCTGATGAAAGTCCTACTAAAATCAAGGGTTTAGTTCGAAAAAGCAATAAAAAATATATATTTCCATTTAGAAAAACGAAGTTGGTACCTGTCCAGGAAAAACTGAACACCCTGAATATGTAAATATATTTTCATTTTGTGCAGCTCGGGATATTAGACAACCCTGTAGAAAAAAAAATTAAGTTATCTCTTTTATTAACCCAGATATTGGACTTACGCGCACTAGGTGGACACCTTGTATACAGGGTATAATAAATATAAATTGTTAATTCTTTAACTATAGTAATCAAAACAAGTTGTAAAAACAAAACGTGAATGATGTGCTGCACCTGAATATTTAGTTACACAGGGGAAGAGACATAATTTATTCCGAAAAAAATTTGGACCAAATGTTATATTAATTACTGATTGTATGATGTAGCTGATTTCATATGCCCATTCCACATTCCAGCTGTTAAAAATACGCCTTATCCTATATTAGTCTTTGGTGAATAATAAGTATAGTATAACCTCTCTAATCCGGACAATTAAATGCACGGGGGTTGTCCTGATTAGCGATTTGTTTGATTAGCGATTTGTCCGGATTACCGAATTTAAATAAAAATTACATACACAAGTACATAAAACGTTTTTATATGCACATACATACATATTATATAATACAGAATGACTTAAAACTAAATACCTATGGTCTACATAAAAAAATAGGTAAAAATGTCAACATAAAACTACATATATGTAAATATTATTACCTATATATGTAAATAAATATGGTACCAATAAATTAAGAAGATACATTTAAGGTCTAAGTTTGTTGTGCCTTAAAAAAAGCCTGTAATATTTTTCTTTTTTTTTTTATTCTGCCTCTTTTTTTATTGCGATATTCTTCAATTTGTGATGTGATTTTCTGATGCTGATTGAATGCAGTTATTAAAGGATATTATAGCTTCTTTATCCGCAACTATGCAATCTTTATTCACAATCATCGTCGCTAGATGAAGAATCATTGTCTTCTATTTTCCTTGTAGTTTCTGCAACAATATCCTTGTCTGTCGGCAAAATTGCATCATCGATTCGATCGAGTGTAACGTCGATCGGAGCCTGCGAGTTTGAGCATGCATCCGGATTATGACTTGAAATTTAATGTCCGGATTACTGGATGTCCGAATTAAACTATGCCCGGATTATGGAGGTTACACTGTAGTAATGAGCGCATTCAGGGAACCGCAGCACTTCAGTGCTTTATTCAAATAGCTGCAGCGTTGTATTAAAGCGCTAAAGCGGTAAAACATATTTTTCCCGCTGGATCGCTGAATAGTTCCATCAAGCGATAAAATTAGTATAGTTTAGGTTTACGTGTATGGGTTTAACGCACAAAATATCTATGGATAATATTAATTATTATTAATATTAATTACAAAATATGAATTACCGAAAATTATGTCACTTTATTAAGCTTGCGTTTAAAATGTCGATTCAGCGAACGTGAAGTGGTAAAGCGCTGAAGTGCTGGAGTGCTATGTTTCCCTGAATGCGCCCAATAATTATACAGGAAGAAATGTGTTTTACATGTTCTTTTGCCGTGGTAATAATAATAATAATATATCTACCCCTCATTCTAATCATAAGAATTAGCCCGGAAGTCTGAGTCTTGTGTGGGGAGACGTGGTATATTATTACTCAGTAGTCCATTCGCACCTCAGGAGCGACTTACATTGGTAAGCTCTAACCACAATTCAGTGCTGGAATGAGGGACGCTTAGAAAACCTCATTAGTTAAGAGTATAGTCGAACATCAACTGATGTTACTATCTTACATTAAAGTAATGTCTTGGGAATTTATATTTTAATCCTTTGTAAAACTATAAACATCCTAATAAACAAAAGAAATTCTATACATCCAGTCATATATAAACATTATAGTTAGACCTACGGTCACTGGTAGTCCGTGAACATTTTTACTGGGTGTGCTGCACGGTAGGTCTTCAGAATAAGCAATTTTTTTTTTACATTTATGGGTGAAACAGATATCAATCCGCCTCCCCCCCACAAATCAAGCGAATCACATTTGATTGCCAATATGAGTATTACTATTTTCATGTTTGTTTATTTTCTCACGTAAATATACTAAACCCCTTACTCCCATTCCCCTCTAGATTTTCTTGTCGTGATCAGTGCCGAACAACACACACAGAAAACAAAACAATGCATTTTTCAGAACTGCTACAAATCCAGTTGTTTCTTAAATATATGTCATTTTTAAATTATCTTTCATAAAGTTTCCTACGACTTTTCCCATGGGAAATCTCTTTCACAGATAATAATTGTTCCTGATAATTAATTTTATTAAATTTATTTACACTCAATTTATATGTAATTTTTTATTAGTTAACAGTATCACTCTATTTCGATAGCCAAACGTAATGCAATGCAGATGAAACGCACAACAAATGAACGAAAAAAACGAATAACGACTTCATGCACTATAAATGTTTAACCATCTATCTGATCTGCTGAAAATGCAGCTTTTTGTGGGTCTTTGGGTCTATTGAAACTGCTCCCTGATTGCACTTCGGCTTATTCCGCCGTTCTCGTATTAAATGAGAAACAGAGCTGCCTACATCGCATATTTTTATGATTTTATTTAGCTATGTGAGGCCTACAAACATCACGAGTAATGACTGAAGGGACTAAATGATTAAATAATTATGGTTTTATTGATTTTTTACAATAAGTACAGGGAGTTTTGAAAAAATTACATCGGTAATAGATATATGAATGTAGGAGCTCGGGGGCCGAGCGGTTAAGACGTCTGGTTTTTAATCGTTCTCCGCGGTTGACGACGGTTCGAATCTCATCGTGATCAACTTTTTCTAATTGCTCCAATATTAAATCTGTGTGTATAAGGCTGGTAGCGTTCTTAATATGCAACTAGTACTGCAATATCACTGTATAAATGGCTAACAACCTACTGTACACTTTAATTAATAAAGTTTTACAGTTTTCATCGAAAAGATTGGTACTCTATTAACTAGTTCGTTGTATGATAAAAACATATTTTGTGAAAAAAAACCTGACCATCTAACAAATAATATAACTGCATCTTATTATATACTCTATTGAAAGTCGTTCTGAATGGCATGTATTCTCTAAAAACAAATTTGTTAAGGTAGGCTTTTTGTTAACAGGACCATGTTGTTCCTCTAAAAGCATAGGCGAAACATGGAAGTATATCCTGTTGTAGATTACGCACTCAAGAATTTTAGATAATGATTGTAATACCGTAATATATCGATAGTTTATGATAAAACTAGTATTGTCAGATTTGAGTAAGCATAGGAATTCATTCAATTTAAAATTTTTCTAAAAAAACCTTAGCTTCCAATGCTTTATTGAATATAATTCTTAGAGGTAAAGCAAGCACATCAGCATAAGCTTTGAATACGTAGCCCATTTAGCCCTGTCGCAGCTTGGGGTTTTAATGACTTAATTGTAAAATGTTCCAAATTGTATTCATACAATTATAATTGTCGAGAGGGAAAACTGTGAGTGTAAACAGATTGGAACTAATCTGAAAATGCGTTGGCAATGTCTTTCCCATGTTTTGTGTTCATCGATTCGTTGAAACTCTTCATGTAGCATAATTTTCTATCACTTGTGCTGTCATCAGAAGCTTCCTCAACATGGACTACAGGGTTGTGTATGAGATGGCCATTTTTCTTTACCGTTCCATTTTCCAGTTGAATCTGCAACCCATTGGACTTCCTCCTGGGCTTCTTGGGCGTTCCATTCTGCAGGACCTTCAAGTAAGGCGCTTCCACGGCACCGTTGATGGAGCAACTTGCGTTATCTGCATCGAAAAACTCAACTTTCCGCGTAAGCGTTGAACCCCGTGTGATAAGAAAATGTTGGTGCAATCGTTGAGTTGAATCTTTCACTTTTAATATACTCCCAAAACTTTTTTGAATTATTATTTATGTTATTTTCGATGTCTTAGCTTCCCTCCTTAGCTGATGAAATGGTTTAGGAAACTCATAGTTTGTTAGTTTTATCTGACTGTATGATATTTTTTGCAAGATACACTTCACATGCTGTAAATACATGGTCAGTTGTCTTCTACTTGGTAAATCCCAATTCAGTACAAATAGCCATAATAAGTGCAATAAAAGAAATTAACTAGATGTTACAAGATGTAAACCATGCACTTTATACGTAACATATACCAGCCTAATGTGTTCATGTAGCTCACGGCGTATTAAACGCATTTTTACAGCACTATCGGTCACAAATATCAACACTTGACTTGCAGACAGTTAAAATGTTTCTAACGTTTCCAGCACCACCCGCATAATTACTTTGGCAGTACACTGTTAGTTTTTTGCTAGCTAGTAACAATGGAAATGTCGGTTTCAGATAGTCCAGTATACGTACTATAACATTTACAATATCTTTTTTTTTTTTTACAATCGGCCGTCGCCACACATCCACAGCCATGTATTTTTTAATACACATTTGATTTGTAACGTGCGACCTGGTAACATCATCTGGGGATTGTATTTATTCCAGAACTCCCGAAATGATTATTTATCGAGTATATGCAGGGGAACATCATAGGCAATCAACATTAACAGTAAATCGAACATAAACAGTGTTGTGGAAGATACACCATTTTTTTATTTTTATGTTGCACGCTGTTTACATGACGGATACAATCACACTTGTCCTAGCACGTCAGGTCTTTCTCACACCCGTTACAAATTATTGTGGCACCATTATAAAATAAATACGGGAATTCATCGATGAATATATTCACCTTCTCAGTGTATGGCCGTTGCGCACATCTGACAGTTTATTGTTAAATTACTATCAACAACAAAATACGCACACAGCTCCAGAAATAACAATGAACTAACTTGGAAGGGAAGCATGCGATGCTATTGTTTCCGATACAATAGGCGACTGCTTGCGTCTGCATCTCGGTCGTCGCCCCTGCGCTGTCGGTGGTCTTGGGCCGCCGGACACATTGCCAGTTTTAGTTACCACTGTATATTAAGCAATAATGTATATAGCTTGTAACTTTATGTGCATATTGCAATCTTTTATGTTTGAGCGCCATTGTAACAAAGTAATAAACTGAAACATACACTACACATACTGTAAACACCACTAAGTTGATCGATCAACACACGGTCGTACCCAGGAAGCCAGTTGTTGGCTACACATAGTGGGTGAAATATAGATTAGATTAGATTTAGAAATTTAAGTCTAATTATAATATTCTGACATCAAAAATCTATCGGACATTTTCAAAATTCCAATGTGTCGACAAGGATTTTAGTTTTTTAGATTAAAAGAAAAGTTAAAGTAACTTTTCTACTGTACTCAATGCAATATTTTTTTTATATACTGAAGATTGAACATTTGAAAAAACAATCAGATAAAAATTAAATTACATGGATTTTATTCTGGTAAAGCGACAGTTTTGGTTGATCTGTAGTGGTATCTGAATTTCCTTTTAGTTAACAAGGATTGAAAGTTTACAATTAACTATTAATAAAAAATATTCTGTAATATATAATTAACTTCACAAGGGCACATGATCCGCATATCTATCTATAGCCTTTTCTAATTAAGCACTGAATATGTACTCTGAGTGTACTGGAACACATCTAAATGGAAATCAAAATAAATGAAAATAATTGGAATAGGGACACATGTAAATGTAGGAATAGGAATAGGGACACATTTAGGATAAATCACGCGATTTATCCTACTTCTGTTTTATGCTATTTAATGAAATTGCTAAATTATTATTAGATATAATTTGTTTGTACATTGATATAAAATTTCTCCACAGGTCGAGGTGAATTTTTGTAAAAAAGACCAGTTATACCAAATTAAGACAAATACTCCAGATCAAACTTTTGATGAAAATGCAGCTGGGCCATCCACAGGCGGAGAAAATGAAGAGGAACATATAACTTCGGTAGATCTTGAATTTGTATCTGAAAATGCTGGAAAAACATGTCTTCCTCAGCGTGCAGCTCTTCTTAAGTCTATGTTAAACTTCTTAAAAAAGGCCTTCCAAGATTCAACATTTGCTGAGAGTATTAGACATCTTATGGAAGGAACTCTACCTAATTCATTAAAAAATATAATTGCCAACGCTGAGTATTATGGTCCGTCCTTGTTTTTATTAGCTACTGACGTTGTGACAGTATATGTTTATCAAGAACCAGCCCTACTATCTGCTTTGCAAGACAATGGATTAACAGATGTAGTTTTGCATTCCTTGTTAGTAAAAGAAGTTCCTTCTACAAGAGAAGTCCTAGGATCTTTACCAAATGTGTTCAGTGCATTATGTCTGAATACTCGTGGACTAGAGTCGTTTGCTAAATGTAAACCTTTCGAGACATTATTCAATATACTGTTATCACCAAATTATTTGCCAGCTATGAGAAGAAGGCGCAGTTCAGAGCCTACTGCAGACACAGCATGTAACCTGGGAAATGCCATGGACGAATTAATGCGTCATCAACCTAGCCTTAGGCAAGACGCTACACTGGCTATAATTAATCTACTTGAAGAACTTGTTTATCTGGGCACAAACCCAAAATATATTTGTTGGAGACCACATAGTAAATCTGAAGTTTCTCCATCCAATAACTCAAGATCTACAACCAATGCAGAAGGTTCTTCAGATGAAGAAGAAGAAGATGAGGATGAGACTTCCACTTCTTCTCAAAATGCACAGACCGAGGCTCGGGCTCAATCAAATAATAGTGAAAGGATACCAATTGCCTTGATTGACTATATACTAAATGCAATGAAGTTTATAGATGCTATACTTAGCAACAATTCAACAGATGATCATTGCAGAGAATTTGTTGAAAAGGGAGGGTTGAAGCCCTTGCTGAAAATCCTGGGTTTACCTAACTTGCCTGTAGACTGTCCCGTGACTAATCCTGCACAGGCAGTTGCAACCGTCTGTAAGAGTATTCTGAACCTTGCTCATGAGCCAGTTTTATTTAGAGAAGGGCTGTCTCAGTTAGGTGCAGTTTTAGATCAATTAAAACCATTGTATGCAAAACAAGAGGTGCCTGGGGGCTCGAAACTCCTTTTAGAATTAGCAAATGCTTCCGATATTGAGACGGCATTTAGTACAGCTACCGATACTCCACTTTTACATGCTATGAATGCCGCTCATGGATATGTCATAATGTTTGTTCACATCTGTCGAACCGGTCAAACAGAAATCAGGAATCTTTCATTGCAACACTGGGGCTCAGAAGAAGGACTTGAAGTTCTTAAAGGCTTAGCTGATCTCTACACTTCTTTAGTATGGGAAAGCACTTTACTTCTGGCATATTGTAGCGATGATTTAATACCATCAGATTGTGATTTCACTAGGGAAGATATAGAGAAGTTAAATGCATTCTTTGATAGGGTAAGTGTGAGTTTTGTTTAAGATAAAATATCTCAATATTTTTTTCACAAGAGAGAGAAATTGTTAGAAGTGACATGGTAAAGTTGTTGGTAGTATTATCGGTATTATATTCTTAACATTTTTAATGTTCATTACACATTGTTAAATTTGTATAATTTTGTTGTAACACAATGATATTTTACTTCCATCAATTGTCATTTTACTTAGGTACAGACATACAGTCATTTTATTTAGCAATCTGTTCGTTGTAGGGTTGAAGGAAAAGTGTGTAGTAAACTTGAAACTTTTGTGTTTTATGATGCAATTCTAAAAACTAAGAGCAGGTAAACAATAGCGCAAATTACGCACTTCCAAAATATTTCTTTTGCTACAAGCTTTTTGGTTCAGACCTTAGATTAGGAAAGGGAGGGGACTCATAATCACTGCCAGGATCATGAAGCAAATTGTCACCAATCTTAATAAGATGCGAGTCGTCAATTACGAGTCCCCTCTATTTTATTATAACTTGCAAATTACATCAAGTTCAAATCGATATTGTTGATTTAATTACAAATGGAACGGAATTACCTTTACATGTTTTTTAAGAGAGATAATCGTATCCATATGTTAATCTTTCATAAACAAAAATCAAAATGATTAAATAATGATGCACATAGCACTTGAACCGTCTTGTCCAAAATTATATATGAGCCATGAGCTACTGTTCTAAACTAACTTTGAATTATAACAGTGTGAGGGGAATTCAACATCTGATACAACTGGAAATGTTGCCTCTGCTATGGAAGCATTAACCACCAATCCACCTCCCATTTCAATGGATGTTGATAGTGAAACGGGCGCCGCCATTAACAAACAAGACAACCGTAACTTGAAGTACATTAAACCTCTATTAGGGGCCTCGTCGAGATTGGGCAGAGCACTTGCCGAATTGTTTGGCTTGCTAGTTAAACTCTGTGTTGGTTCACCAATTCGTCAAAGAAGAGGGCAGAATATTGTTGCCGCACCACCTATGCCTTCTCTCTATGCGAGAAATGTTGCAACAGCTTTGAATATTTTACTTGCTGAAGGATTGGATTGTGACAGATTACCACCATGCCCTACAGCAAAATGTCGACTCACATTCTTGATATGCAGTGTTGGGTTTACAAGCCCGATGCTCTTTGACGAAAGACGTTATCCATACCATCTTATGTTGAAGAAATTTGTTAGTCTTGGTGGGCAAGCTATATTTTTCAAAACGTTTAAATGGGCTTTAAGTGGTGGAAACCTTAATTCAGATGAGGGCGTAGAATACTCTGTCCTACCCGAAGGTTAGTAAACTTTCTTTATAAACAACTGTGTAATTCTACTTTTCAATATTTTAAACTAAGATAAAAATAACAATTCATAGGCATGTTATTTTTTATTATGGGACCATTTCAAAACAATATATAAAAATGTGGATTATATTCATTTAAATTACTTTTTTGAAATTCTAGAATTCTCGAATTCCCATGTAAAGACATGGCTTAGAGTTTTTATACCTTTATTCATAAACTTGGTATATGAGTCAGAGTTCGTAAATCATTGAGAAGACACCATTTTGTTTGCATTACATAATTTTGATACATAAAATTACTTGGATTTAAAACATTTAAAAATGCTTGGGAAAATACCAATATTTTAATATTGTAATCACCACTGCCATTGGTGGTGGCTTTGGTGAAGTTTATGGCTATCTAGGATAGGCCGGCCATATTAGTAGGTGTAGGTGTTCGCCTGTAGAGTAATTGTTTCTGAGATTTTCTTTTAAGTGATTATTTTAAAGTTGAAAACACTTGTTCGGGAATATTAAATTGCAATTAGAGTTAATATGTTTAAAAATCGGTATCTGCAATTGTTTCACCAAACAACAGGTTTTCCATGAATACAATAAATTGAAAAAATGTTTTTATTATAGTCAAATATAATGTTTCGTTTACCCAATGTCAGTGGAAAAATATTGTAAATATAAAATCCTGTTCTGAAGGAGACCAAACTTTTCCTGATGTACAGGGTGTGCTATAAATTTGTGGGCATATTTACTATAAATTCTTGAAATCAAAATTAGAATGATTCTACATATACTTATTCCTAACTACATAATCCGAGTATAATTAATTAGCCCTTATAGTTATCTAAATCAAATTATATTTGAAGGTTAAATAATAATAATAATTTTCTTACTTATGTAAGAATTTTATATATTTCATTGTTTACGAGATAATACATAGTGATTTCAAAACTCTCATGAAGTTGAATTAAAATTTTATTTAAATTTCAATTCTTCATTAAATACATAAATTAGTTTTTTCGTTTTTTGTATTAAGGCATAATTAAAGCGTTAATATATGTTTGGAAACACATTCTTTTTTTAGTTTTACATATATTTAATTTTAAGAACGTCATCTTGATTGTCAAGGTGTTTATAAAATTTATGTCTAATATAATATCGATTTTAACAAACCCACTACTATTTCTCTTTGCCATCTTCATATTATATAGCAATAATGGTGTAATATCACACAGGTACTCTTGGTTTTCTGGATGCCTGGTTAACTCTACTGGAAAAAATGGTTAACCCCAAGGCTATATTAGAATCACCTCATATAATTTCAAGCCGTCCATCGCAGAGTTACAGTTTTGATCCACTAAAATATTTAATTCAGATCCACAGACTAGCTTTTGAAAGTGTTATGTTATTATGGGGAAGGACCCCTTTACCAACTTATGGAGCTAGAATGACCGAGACATTATTAACTATTCTTCGTCATATATTTCGAGGAGAGAAAATTATCAAAGAGAAATTAAGATCTGATGAAAATAAGAGTGATAGTTCTGGAAGTTCCAATGCTGGACCTTCAACTGCACCGGCTATCAGAGATACTGATGATAATTTGAGGCAATTAATTGACATGGGTTTTTCTCGAGAGCATGCCATAGAAGCTCTTTTACATTCAACTACTTTAGAACAAGCTACAGATTATCTTTTGTCCAATCCTCCTCATTTAACACGTTCAGCTGGAAATTCTATGGAGGTTGAATCAGAAGATGATCAAGTATTACAAGCCATAGCAATATCTCTTGGTTGCACTCCAACACCAGCTGATACTAAGAAAGAATCGGAAGAACAAGTGCAATCTTTTGAAGATTTGATCAATGAATTCACTAACCATGCTCTTGATGTATGTTTAAAATTATTGGATGTTATACCAGAAACAGTTCATAAAGTCTGCGAATTACTTGTTACTATTATGAAGAGGAATGGTCGAACTTACAGAGATAATTTGCTTGACACATTAATTACCAAAATTTCTGAATGTGTAGAGGCGATATCTTTTTGTTCCTACAGTTATGAACCTAACATTATAAGCTACTACTCAATTACAGATTCGCAAATAGCTAAACGATTGACAAATTATATTCATCTCTATATCCTTTTCTTTGAGGTGTCTTCTTACTTCGAAATGAAAATTCCATGTGGATATGCAATTCACAGAGCAAAATTGCTAGAACCTCTTATAGAATTAATGTGTTGCTCTATTAGAATGATGATTGGATTAGAGGCTACTGCTGAACCTAAGTGGCTTGCTCCTAGTTTTCTTCTACTTGATGCAGTATCTAAAGTTGCCGTTTGCACTGATAGAAAATTCAAAATGCACATGAGTACTAATCGTGTGTGGAGATGGTATGATTTAGTGACTGGGAAGTGGGCTCATTATTCCAATAGCAACAACAAACTTATAAATGAAGCCTACTGGAATGGAGAACAGAGTATTCGAGTTACCTGTGGAAGGAAGAGATACACAGTTACTTTTGCTAATATGCTGCAAATGAATGATGAGACTGGAAATAATCGACCTATTACAATGACGCTGATGTCATTAGCCCATCCTAGTGTTATTGACATTAATGCTCCTGTACCAGAAGAACCACTGTATGCAGACTTAAATGAAAAAGAAGAGAAAAGATGTGTGCCTGTGCCTGATTTAACTCAGGACCAAACAAGAGAAATAGTAAAAGCATGTGTTAAACTCATGCAGCTCCCTATAGATAAAGATCTGTTACATTCTGCTCTCCAGATTTGTGTACGTTTTACAAGAGATTTTGAAATGGCTAAAGTTTTTGTTGAAAATGGAGGTGTTAAATGTTTGTTGAAAATGCGACAAATTAGTGATTTTGGAGGTTTTGGTATTTTAGCAACAATCCTAATCAGACATGCTTTAGAAGAACCCAATACTTTGAAATATGCAATGGAAAAAGTTATAAGAGGTAGGACTCTAGCTACTATCCCTCCTCCATACAAAGATTTAATTTATTTAACTCGTCAAATTGGCGGTGCTATAACTCGTGATCCTGAAGCTTTTGATGAAGTAGCAAGTAATATCTTACGAGTTGACATAAATGCTACTAAGGGAGAACCGGCTGAAACATCTTTACCCTTAAAGGTAGAACCTCCTACTCGTAATAAAGCTCCACCATTAGAAGATTCAGTTTCAATAGAAGTTGTCTGTGATTTACTCGATGCCCTCTTAAAACCCCTTGAAGATGAAACGCCTGAGACTGAACAGCCCAAGACTAGCTCAGAAAATCAAGTTGTTAGTGTAGATAATGATGAACCTGCTCCTTCCACAAGTACACAAACATCTAATCCTGAAAACGGCGAAGAAAGTGCCTCCACTGAAAACAAAAAAAGTCAAACTTCCACCAAGAAACCAATGTTGCCTAAATCTGTTATTCTTAAAATCTTGGCAGATGCTGTAGTATCATTTGGACCCATAGCTAAACTCATAACAGAATATAAATACAAGGCTGATTGTTCTGATGTTATTACAGAAGACACCTCGGCATTAGCATTTATTTTTGACAAAATTTTACCAGCCACAGAAAATATATCTGATTCTGATTGTTCAACTATGTGTCGAATGTTAATAGCAGCTTTAGCTTCCTCAAACCATTCCCCAGAAGCACAAATTACATTAGTATCAGAAGTAAAAGTTGCATTAACTAGGGCATTATATCTTCCTGAATCTTCTGAAAAACATAATCAAGTCCAACATATATGTGGAATTATTTCGACGATGATTGATAACTGCCCTCTTCCTCATGCCAATAGGTGGACAAGTTGCAGTATTAATAACATTGTAAAACTTATGATCAGGCGTGGAGTGTTTAATGATCTAGCCAAAATAACACATTACTTGGATTTATCTTCACCAAATACTTCTTTTACTGCTAATGCTGCTTTGAAACCATTGGAGTCATTGTCCAGAACTATAAATCAGCCCACTCCAAGTAATAGCCAGACCAAGAATAGAAAAAGTCAGCAATCTAATGAAGAAACTACTGGAGTACAAAGTGGCACTTCTACCGAAGGTACTAATGCACAGGGCGAAGACATAGAAGATGCTGAGAACACGGATCATGATATATCTGCAGTAGCGTCCAGTTTAGAAAATAATGCTGTAGGAACTGGAGAACTGGACAACACTCTAGAAGAGATGATGGAAATATTAGAACAGAGAAATAATGACAACAGTCAAGGTTACAATGATGTTCCATCCAGCAGAAATAATACGATGGACATTGATGAAGACGGTACTATTGGATATGACCATGAGCGTGATGCTACGGTAATACAATTTTTAGTTTTTACTCTATTCTATCTGATAATATTAGTTTGATTTACAGGAAGAATTGATGAGTACAGATTCTGGGGAATCAGATTCCAATCCTTCTGATCAAGTTGATGATGAGGGCAATGATGATAATGAAGGAGATGATGATAACATCGATGACACGGAAGAGAATGAAGATAACAATTATGATGATGATGATAACAACGATAGAGAGAGACGAATAGGTAACTTAATATTCTTTGTCTCATTCAGTAACTTTTGTAATGATCATCATTTAAAAAAATCAAATACATTTTATTTAATAACAGCAGGATTAGTGTTATTTCCATATTATACTTTTAATCTAGGTTCGGAATTACTCGAAGGCAGTTCTGGAATGTTCCGTATAGCAACAAATGATAGAGATGAAGATATTCTAATGATTCAGTATGATGCTGATAATGACAATGCTTTACCCAGAATGATTCGTTGGAACGAGAATGGCTTTGCTGTACCCATCTTGGACGAAAACAATCCTAATGATCATACAGGTAATATTTTTAAATGATTCGTCATTGGAACTTTCAGTATTGTTTAACCATCCTTACCACGAAAGACAACAAAAATCTTACAGTACATTTACTACACTATTTTATTAAAAAATATATAAGCAGTAGGTAAAAAGACCTTATAAACTCTGTGTTATATTTAAATGGATTTTTGGTACATTATTTTTTTTTTGTCAATTACTATATTTTTTATTTTTTTTTTATTTTATAAAATGCTTATGAATGAGCTGATGGCAGCATTACATCGCCGTGCACAGCTCAGTGATGTGGGTGTCAGTGTTTTGATAGCTCAAATAATTTGCAAAGAATACAGAAAAAATTTAAAACTGTTTTAAGTAAAAAAAAATATCAAAATTGAAAACAGAATACGAATTAATGATAATTATTTAATAGATAACCCCTTAACTCAAAAGTGTAACTATTATCTAATTTATTAATTGTTATGTGCATGTGTCAGCATTTTTCTGTAAAGTCTTGCCAAAATTTCTAAATCTGAATATTACCCCATGGATTTTTAGCTCTAATTATGACTAATTGTTTGGGTGAATTATTTGCCAATTCCCAATATTAGTTTCTGAATTATTTGCTCACATTCATATAATATAGATACTTGAGCAATTTCGGTTTATTCGGTGGTAAGAGGATCCTCTTAACATTAAAAACATCCATCCTGTAATTTTTTTACTTGTAAAATTTGGCTTTAACAGATATAAACCTACACTTGATATTGTATGTGACTTTATGTAAACAGATGGGTTACCTTGTTACATATTATGTTTGTATTCTAGTAGCTATTACTCATCCTCTTCTGATGTCACGAAATAACGCCGAAGCGAATCAGAGTACAGTAACTCGCAACCAAAGGGCAAATCGTGCTAGACGTTACCAATATTTGTTTAGTCCTAGAAATCCAAATCCTCCTGTCATATTACAAAGGTAAAACAATATTAAATAAATGTTAGTAAATTGTTAACTAAAAAGAAAAATTGTAGACTTTTAGGTCCACATGATCCACATATGGCTAACATGATGTCTGCCAACAATCTCCTAAGTGGACCAACTGAAATTCGCGAATCGGCTAGAGTTGTTGTAATGGATAATTTTGGCATAATTCCGTCAAACGAAGAACAAATAGATTTTGTGGATCAGTCCGGTTATCTTTTTGGCCCAAGTTTGGCTGCTACCTTAAGTCACGTGCCACCTGTTTTACATTGGTGGAATATCGAATCAAAATTATTAGATTTGGAATCGGTTTATGATTGTACAACTTATGTTTGTAATCGGCTTATTCCTGACTTGATAAAATATAGAAATGAAGAGTTACGAAACAAGAAACTCAAAGAAGATGAGGAGAATTCTAAAAAGAGGAAACAGAAAACTGATCCTGACGTTCAGGATGAATATAGTCAGGAGACAGTATTGTTTAATTATGATGATCCTAACGCTACTCCAGGAGAGCAACAAAATAAAGAAGGTAGGTTATAAATCACACAAATATTTGATTATATTAAATTATCAGTTTAAAATATCAGTAATAAAGATTTCAATGATACTGCAAGAATTATATTTTACTGTTGTTGATTTAATTACACATATTAGCGTTCTTATATTTGCAGATGATGAAGACCTAGATGGTGTTCCAATACCTCCAGCAGATACATCCGCAGAACCTACTTCTAGGGAAGGTAATATACATTTTTTAATATCGTATTCAGTTCTTACTAAAACTACATTTAGTTTTAAGAGAACCAATTGTTATTAGATTTTCTATCGCATTTTAAAATTGGGTAATAAGGAGAGTAAAATTTGGAGAATAAATAATGACACAATAAATAAATGATATAATGAATAATGAAATAAATCTATACAATTTTTATTTGACTTCTGGATGAAAATATGTCCAATATTTATATTTGTTATGTGTATAAAAAAATGTAACAAAATTTTGCGTTGTTTTAGTATATTTGGTTATTCTGGTATTGACTAAATTTGCAGGTATAAAATTTTCTGTTTCATCAAAGAGTCATATTTTCAGAAGTGTGACAAAATACTCTATATATGGAGAATGTATACACTATATTTTTTTAAGTATCAGTTTGAAGAAATATATACTTTGTAATTTTTTGCCCATATTCTTAAGGGATTGCAGACAAAATGCAAATTTTAAATGTTTGTGATTGCAGGTTAAGTTATAAAAATATCACCCTTGTGAAATAAAATTTGACCGATAATGGCGAAAACTTTAAAATTTCAATTTAATGGGTCAAACTGAAAATTTCTCTACCATTCCAGTTTTTTATTTATTACTTTTTTACTTTCCATGTTAAAAAATTAATTGGTAACAGTAATGTTATTTTATGCACAACATTAGTTTTATTTACTTTTATTTCAACAAGTTTGTCCTGTTTTTTATTTTCTTTGTGTTTTTTTTTGTACAATTCTTATTCTGTTATGCCTACTTAGATGATGAAGACATAGACGGAATTCCCCTGGAAACTTCAGATACTTCCAACGACAGATCTGAAGGAAATACTCAAAATGAAGACATCATTCTATCTCCTCTCCAACTAAGCTTTGTTAGAGGCTCAAATGAAAATTCTCAAAGTAGTATATCCGAAACGACTCACAATGCTGCAGTTCAAACTACGGAAGCTTCAGAAAATATAACAAGAAACACAGATGACTCGAATAGTAGAGCTGAATCTGAAATCAGAACTGACAGTGAATCGTCTAATCCATTTGAAATGTCTCTCCCGGCATATATCCGATCAACAAGACCAAATATAATATTTGCACGACCTGTTAGGTCATCGCCATTACAATCAAGTGGTGATCGTGACCAAGAAGACAATGAAATTAATGAATCCCAAAGAAACCATGATCTTATACGGTACACACAGTCTACTAATCCTCTTCGAGCTATATTTGAAGAAGCGATCAATCAACACATTGATTCGCTAGCAAATAATGACAGGGAGTCATCTCGTACACAAGCCTCTGCTGGAACCAGTCAAGGCGAAAGTGGAAGTGAAGTTCCGGCTGGTTCGGAAGGAAGTAATGGTGAAGCTGCTAATGATGGCACACCTGGTGAAGCTGGTCCAAGCACTGCAAACCCCGATGAAGAAATCCCAGAAGGTGTTGATCCTTCATTCTTGGAGGCATTACCACCAGAAATGCGAAGGGAAGTCCTGGAACAACATAGAATTCTATGTCTGCAGCAACGTATTGCTGCAAGTGCTGCAAACTCAACAAATAATGAACCTCAGGAACAAGCCAATCCTTCAAATGAAGTCAGTCCAGAATTCTTAGCTGCTCTTCCTCCTGCATTGCAAGAAGAGGTGTTGACTCAACAGAGGCTTGAGCAACAGCGACAAGCAGCAGCAAGGGCTAATCCTAACGAGCCTGTGGATGCTGGTGCCTTCTTTGAAACTTTACAACCATCTCTAAGGACCATGGTGAGTAGCTTTTAGATCAAATTATTAGTTATATTTTTATATGATCATATATTTTTTAAATATAGTATCTACATACTATACAGTGTTATTCAGAACTTATCCATAATAAAATTTGGGGATGTTCAACATACATGTTCAAATGTGGGAGTGCAAAAAAAAATTTTTTTGGCGGGTTCTGAAAACTATTTAAAAATTTTTAATTGCACGCCACTGGATACTGGTCCACTGTAATGGAGTGACCTTGGGACTGACAATGCAAACTGGCTAGCACGAAAAAACTTTGGAGGTTCTGAGAGTATACCGACACCCGGCGCAAAAAAGATTTGCAACTTTTTTACTTTAAAATAAACTTAAAGATAGATAGATGTGACCAAAGTGACGTGTCTTTAAAATGAATAAAATTTTGTTACACTAATTTTGAAGAATTGCGCTACTTGATTACTAGGTATTAGAAACATGAAATTTATAAAAAATTTGCACATACCTTGTTACAAAAGCTGTTCGAAATTGTGTCCTTCGACTTCTACACACTTTTGGGCACAGCTTATCCAATTTTGCCGCACTAAAGCGAATGTTCCTCCGAGTTGCTGATCTTGTAAACGCAAATTATTAAGTAAATTGTGGATTTTCAGCATTTTGCTGCAACAACCACTCACAAAACCTAACTCGTCTCGTAATTGATAATCCGCTGGTAACAGTGCTTGAACAAGCTGGATATGATACGGATAAAACTGAGCTTCGTGTAGTAAGCGCCACACCGTTGATTGGGATACCCCAGGCACCTGCCTAGCGATCTGACTTGTATGTACTTATTCGCGTATTGTCACGGACCAGATTCAACACTTGTTCTTCAGCTGTTAAAATACGTTGTGGTCGTCCCGGGCCACCATCTCGTCCATTCCAACTTCACCATAAATAAGAATTATGTCCATTAACTCAGTATTACTGTACACATGAGCCATTTTGAAAATTTTACAGTTTAACACTCCTACGATAAATAAAACACCGGCACTGAGAGAGGACACAGATAGACTGATGACTGATAGTCAATAGAGATATTATCCCCACTCCAACTCTATTCGCTCGGTCTTAACCAGGCGTTCCAGGTACAAAAACTTGCTTTACTGTTTTTTTGTAGGAATGTGGTATATCAGATGTCGTTGAAGTACAGTTGCCCATCTACGTAGTCCTTTATAATGGTATAACTTTAAACATTGTTTACGAGAAATCCTAAGATTTTATTATAAATTTTTTTAGTGATATCGATTTCTTATTTAAGGACGCACATATCCTCAAAGTTTTAGAGATAAGTTCTGAATAACCCTGTATTTAAAATCAAGTATAGTAAATATAGTATCATTGTTGAAATAAGTAACATACAGTCGATCTAAAAAGTTTTTATAGTGTATTGACCAACAAACATCATCAAACATCGCTGTGCATTGTTGTCACACTTAAATCTCAAAGAAAAGTCTACACGGATAGATTTTATACACACCACTCACATCCAAAATTGATGTATGTACTGTTAGTACTATTACTATTACTATAGTTAGACTATTATATCATATTGTGCATACAAGTCGCATAGGCTGGGTTGTTTTCTGTCAAATGCGAAAATGTTTTCTTATCTGACTAAATTTTATATTTCCTCATTTCTCAAACCGAATAGCTTATCTTAAAAAAGTGGCAACGTTGCTCAACATTCCGGGAATGGGTAAAACATGTCTATTCAATTCATTGAAAATGCTATCAATCTTACTGGTTTTGTGCGCCACCTGAGTAGAGTTCAGGTGCGTAGCACAGTTTGGGTACTTCAGTGGACATATTTTATTTGTTTTTGTGCTTTGTCCTCTTTACTTATTGCTTGAAATAAATTTTTATAAAGATAGTGCAAAAGTTTTGCACTATCTAAACTTTTTAGATCGACTGTAGTAAGAGAGAATTTCATGTAAATCAAAAAATAATAAACTAAGAATAACTTTGACGTTGTCTAAATATTGTTTGTTCTTTTTATACTATATTTCATTTGACTCGCAGGTTTGAAAAAAAAATTGTTTTAACTCTCAGGCATTTAATTTACAAATGAAACATCAATTTCTTTTATCTGTGGTATACTTGGATAACATTTATAGTAGCCTAGCTTTGCAGCATGTAGGTTTATATTCTATCGCACCACATAGTTAACTAATGTACCCCTAAATAAAAATATCATCAGTGCTGCCTGTTGTTTAAAATAAACAATACGGCATCGTTAATGGCAAAGAAGTGGTCAAAGATGTAGACGTTTACATTTTATATTATTATTATTTTTTTTAATTTTCTTATGTAATGTATTTACATTTACTTTACATAAAGAAAATATGTTTGTTTCTTGTTGGAAATTAAGTATGTTGATGCATTTCAGTTGAATAGAACTGAACTGAACTGAACTGATATTATTTAATTATCAAAATGAAAAATTCATATTATTTTATCGCAAATAATAAAACCTTAAGTAGTTTCATATTAAAAAAAATTATAAAACGTTTAGATACTCTCTGATATGGAGGATTCACAAATGTCCGCATTGCCACCTGACTTAGCTGCTGAGGCTCAGACCCTCCGTAGAGATTGGTATGCTAGAAATAGACAAATGGCGCAAGAAAGATTTTTACAAAGTAACCTATCAACCATAATTAGACATTCTAGAGGAAGACAAACTCTAAGGCCTAGTAATTTCCCTAGAGGGGGATGGAATCAGTGGACCACTCCAGTACCTTCCAACTCTCAAATGAAAATACGGGGTCGTCAGTTATTAGATCATGAAGGCATAGCTTGTTTGCTTATATTATTGTTTACAAATGATCCACATTTGAATAAACTAAGACTCCATAGGGTTATACGGAACTTATGCTATCACGCTCCTACCAGAGAATGGATTATTAATGCTTTGTTATCTATCATTGAGAAAAGTGTTCATGTCCAACCTGACGACAACGTTAATAAACCTTCCAGAAAAGGACCTAGACCAGGACCGTTAACAAGTAAATTATTAACAGATGCGAGACATTTACAAAATGGTGGTCACTGGCTCACTATTCGCATGGAAGCTGCTCTGGGATGTGCCGCTAACGTTTTTATAGTCAATAAAACCATTGGAAAGAAATGTGATAAATCAAATGGATCCAGTGTTATTAGTATTCATCCACAGGCAGCTCCCATTGTCTGTAGAAATACATTGGATTTATTTACATCACTTGCCAAAGCTTTTCCATCTTGCCTACTGCCAATAAAATGTATTAGAGAGGATACTGAGAAAAGTACGATAGCACCTGTTAAGGTTAAAAATGACACAACATCGGACTTCTGGGATGTTTTACTTCGCTTGGATTCCGCTACCAAGAAAGGCAAGAGTATACAGAAAAATAGTACTTCTAGTACAACTAGCGATGCAGATGGTGCCATTTCATTTGATCAAACTGTCTTTGGAAAACTTTTGAATATGTTAGCCTCGCCCGTGGTGAACAGAAACACTCAGTTAACAGACAATTTGCTGAAACTGTTGTCAGTAACCACTTCAGGAATGCCTGAACTAGTAAAACCACATAAGTCGGGTAAAACTAAACCTCAAAGTTCTGATGTTGCAAATACACCTCCAATGCACGCATTGAACTTAGCTGTTAATGTCATCACCTACAAGAATTGTTCAGAAGAAGGGCTTGAGTTTATCACAAATTTACTGCTGAACTTGGCCAACTCTTCTTTGGATATGAGTTTTATGGTAAGTAAATAATTCTTTATATCCATATGTATTCTTATTATTATCTATAAAATTTGCAGATATTGAATCTACTTCTTAACGGTGCTGTTGAAATCGGTAACATAGTGGAAAGCCAAATTCAAAATATGCTAAAAGATTTAACAGATTTGATCAGCAATACACAAAAGAGAAAGTTGGAAGAAGGACCATCCACATCAAAAGGCATCATTTTCAACAGATTCACCAATGAGCAGGTTGTGGTAACAGCATCAACGAAAGTAAAAACTGCCTGTGAACTCCAGTTACCTTCCATGGTACCGCTTACCTCCAAATCATCGAGCCAAGTGTTCTTTCTCAGAGTTCTGAGAGTTATTGTTCAGATAAGAAACTCTATCAAGCAAAGTATGAAAAGAGGTAATTGGAATTATAAAAAATAAAAATACAACATTAAATTCTATATATATTTTCTTGTTTATAGCTGACTCAGGAGCTTACGAATTATCTGCCTTAAGTGAGCAATTAAACAGTCTGGGCAGTTTGTGGGAAACACTTAGCCAGTGTCTGTTAGAATTGGAGCATGCCCCAGATCATCATGCAGTACTTGTTCTGCAGGTAGGATTTTATCACGTTACAAGTTTTGCCCCTCCCCCAAAATGAATAATGTTCATATTAAAATGTTTTGCAGCCTGCTGTCGAAGCATTCTTTCTGGTCCACTCTCCGCAACAAGGTCCAGCTAAAGGAAAAGACAAGGATACCAAAGAAACTGAAGAAGAGGAATCTATGCAAGACGGATCGGAATCTGAACAGTCAAATGATGCAAGACCTACCTCCGAGTCGAATACAGTCCAACCAGAGCCAAATCCAGTCCAACCAGAGCCAAATCCTCCTGAGAGTGAACCACAGCAAGAGCCAGTGGTTGAAAGTAACGTTGGTGAACCAGACAGAGTTTCGGAAACTAGTGTTAAGGCAATTGTGACCCCTGAACAGCAACAATTCCTTGCTTTTGCTGAGAAACATCGTACCGTTTTGAACCAGATTTTACGACAAAGCACTGCTCATTTAGCCGATGGGCCTTTCGCCGTCCTTGTTGATCATACTAGGATTCTTGATTTTGACATCAAACGTCGCTACTTTAGAACCGAATTGGAAAGAATGGACCATGGTATTAGAAGAGAAGAGACTGCTGTACACGTCAGAAGAAGTAATATCTTTGAAGATTCATTTAGAGAATTGTTTAGGAGGCCACCAGAGGAATGGAAAAATCGGTTCTACATTGTATTCGAGGGTAAGTATTGGTGAATTGATTAATATTGCTTTTTATATATTATTCAAATTTAAACTTGAGATATTTTTCAAACATTGAATTCTTGTTTTCTCTTACAGATGAAGAAGGTCAAGATGCTGGGGGTCTGTTAAGAGAATGGTACGTGATAATTTCCCGAGATATATTCAATCCAATGTATGCCTTGTTTACTGTCTCACCTGGAGATCGTGTAACTTATATGATTAATTCTGCGAGTCACTACAACTCGAATCACCTTTGCTATTATAAATTTGTTGGACGAGTCATAGGTAAATATATTTTTTATTGAGTAACGGCCTCAAAGTAAATCTTTTTTTAATTTTCAGCAAAGGCAATATACGACAATAAATTATTAGAATGTTATTTCACTCGTTCCTTCTACAAACACATATTGGGCATCTCAGTTAAATATACTGATATGGAAAGTGAGGACTATAGTTTTTACCGAGGATTAGTTTATTTGATGGAGAATAATATAAATCATTTGGGCTTGGACTTGACATTTAGTACTGAAATTAGTGAATTTGGAGTGACAGAAACTCGAGATTTGATTCCAAATGGTAGGCATATTACTGTAACAGAGGAGAATAAGATGGAATATGTTCGACTAGTTTGTCAAATGAAAATGACTGGAGCCATAAAACAACAGTAGGTTGCAGTAATCAAAAGTGAAAAAGTAGTAATGATTTTTTTTTTTTTAGATTGAATTCGTTTTTGGAAGGATTCTATGATATTATTCCAATGCGCCTAATTTCTATTTTTAATGAACAAGAATTAGAATTGTTAATTTCAGGATTACCAAATGTTGATATAGACGACTTAAAAGCAAATACCGAATACCATAAATACCAGACAAACTCATTGCAGGTTAGTTGAAAAATAAGATACTCATAAAATATTGTTTTGGCTATATATACACGTTTCTTTTAGATTCAATGGTTCTGGCGTGCTTTACGTTCATTTGATCAGGCCGACCGTGCCAAATTTTTGCAGTTTGTGACGGGAACATCTAAGGTACCTTTACAAGGTTTCGGCGCACTTGAAGGTATGAACGGAGTTCAGAAGTTTCAAATTCATAGGGATGATCGTTCCACTGATCGTCTACCTTCAGCTCATACATGGTAAGTTTTAAGTTTAGTTTGAAAAAACCATGTCTTTTCAATTTCCAAAGGTTTTAACAGGGTTCTTATCAATCTGTAAACATGAAGAATTCAGGAAATATGGTATTGTGCCAAAAAAGTCGAAAAAATTGAAAATAACGGTTAGATCTTTGCACGCTGATCATTCAAATTGGTATGAAGTAATATTAAAAATCTAATGTCACTAATTTCAAACACATGAACCGTATCTGTTCTTTTCTAACAGCGGATATTACTTACAATTAACCATCTACTTTGTCGTTGATAACGTCACACAGTTACGGATGTGAAAAGATTCAGCGGCCCATGTATACATAGTATTAAGTTTGAAAATACTTAATTTATTGGCTTCCGAAATAGTCGGAATTTGTTTTTGTTCAATCAATTTTATCAGTAATATTTGGGAAATGACGGTTTCGGATTTCATTTTTTATTTTTTAATAAGCATATTGAAACTAAAACGATTCCTGAATCAACAGACAAATATGAAATGTTATTTATATTTTCACAATAATTATTGAAATATATGAAGAAATTTGGTCTTACAGTTTTATGTGTAATAATAATATTCTATTTTTAAAAATATTTCCAAACCTATATTTTAAAAATATAAGTATGGAAAAGTGTTAAAAAGGAATTTCATTTTGAAAAATAATGATTTAAGTGAAATGAAGAATTATCAAAAAGCAGAATGGTTTTCATATCGTATAGTTTTAAAAAAAACTGATGATAAATATATGTAGAAAAGCATACGCCTTGATCGACGAGTAGACAATTTAATTAAAAATGTTTGGTGGAATAGGGATTCCAACCCACGACCTCTGGGTTGAGCGATCGAGACACTAAACCCTGACCCACCCGCTCGCCTTATTAGTATATATTTTTTGGTACGGTGTTCAATATATAACATGTATGTCTAATATCGGATTCGCATTATTCTTTTTGCGATATAATCTAATGTATTCATAATATCCGTATTAGTCTAAAAAATCCTATTAAGGGCCCTGTGTCAAGGTCAAAAGTCAATATTAAATTTAAAAGATTATATTTGTTTTTTTTTTTTGTTTTTTTTTTTAAGAAAAAAATACATATATTTGGTGATTAATTTTCATTAATTTTATAAAATTCACTAAACTATTGGGTGGTTAAAATATTTCTTTATCCTGAACACACAGCTGTTTATAAAAAGGAGTGTAACTTTTTATTGATTATTTAAATTATTTTATATGAGTAACAAGCGAAATAGCTTTGACCTTGGATGCACAAAGTCAAGAACATAAAGGTCATTCACGTTAAGTTTAAAGTGACGTCATTTCAGTAATTAATTGTTGTCAATATTCGATAAACAAATGACCAATAAATTAGTGTAACATTTGGCGGCATTTACAAAGAGTTTTATATTTGGCAACCCTTCTCTGCGTTGTCAAGTTACTATTTATTTATATTGCTTATCTAGTGTTCGCTAGTTTTTTGGTGTTTGGTTCTCCTTAAATTTTACTCGTGTATTTTCTATTTATGTTTTCTAGTTATTCACTTTATATATATTAAAAACAGTTCTTCTCAGAACTAAAACCGTTGCGATTCTTTGACATTTTTCAAACTCCCGCCCACAAAGAAGTTACATCTGACAACGGCACATTTTTGACAAGATAACGTCACTTTAAACTTAACGTGAATAACCTTTATTAAGTTATAATGTAATGTATCGATTGAGAAAATTTACTTCTATAATGGCAAGATGGTGGCTGTTGATTGGAAATTTTTTCTTTTATGCGACACATTCATCTGTTTTTAGCTTACTTTTACATACTTCTAGTTACACATGCATATTGCCATTTGTAGAAGCCGTATTTTCTCAGTATATAATTTTTCTATTTATCAAACAAAACTGGGTGTTTCTCTTTCAGTTTCAATCAACTTGACCTTCCTGTATATGAAACTTACGACAAGTTACGAGCCTACTTATTGAAGGCAATTCACGAGTGCTCTGAAGGCTTCGGCTTTGCTTAAATAATCCTTTAATGTTTAAGACTGATGTGTTAATTTCTTGTTTATATCAATAGTTAGTAGTTTTCTTGTATATAAAAATATACTCTAAATGTTAAGTGTACAGACTACAACACTGTAAAAAAAAATTATTTTAATTTTTCTATAAGCTGCAAACTTTTAAGTTAACTGTGGGTTAGTGCTTGAGTTACTTACAAAGTTTTGTAAATTAACTAATAGGAAGGCACATGTATTTTTGTAAAGGGCCTTAAGGCAATTCGAGTGTGATAATTTGAATTTGATAGTCAGATTCAAAATATATTTACTATTAATAATTTTATTTATAAGTATTGTTATTATTGTAGTTGTATTAAAGTTAGTTCATTTAATCATTCTTTTCTTTTTGTACATCAATCTGTTACTCCATACATATTTTTTATTTAATTCTGGCAATATTTAAATTTTTAGTCAAATGTAATTGAGATTGTGATTATTTAAATAAATGTTTTTTCTCAATATTTGGATTTTATGGTTTAACCTAGTTTTAATGGATTTATCATATTTAAAAAAATTCATTGCCTGAAAATATACAGCTACTGCATGTTAAAGTATGTATATCAATTTCAGTCTAATTATATTTAAAAAACATTCAAAATTTAAAAAACTATTTGTTTCGAAAAATATTGCCTCCCACTTGGTCCTGTTACTTCATCAAGCATTTTACTTCAAGCAAGTTCAAGCATCATAATTTTCAGCAGTCAGAAAATCCGACCCTTCCTCAGCCCTAGCCAAACATCATATACAAACAGGGCATAACATAAATTTCGACAAAGCCAATACCATAGCCCTATTTCCAACCTTAAATCCAGAATCATCCGTGAAGCCATTGAGATCGAGAAGCGTCCCAATTGTCTAAACAAAAGGGATGATGGTCTTCGACTTCCGGCAACATGGAAACCTTTGGTATCCAGCTTACAAACACCTCCAACATCCCTCCGATATCTCCAACAACCCAGCAACAGTCACACGTGACCAACTTTCACAATCCACTAGTCACAGCGCAGGATCTTCCTCTTCCCCCACCCCGCTCTCCACTACAATAAATACCGCACCCCGTCGCAGCAGTAGACAGATCTCTCTGAGGAGTAGGCAGATTGAAGCTTCAGAGATGATCGGTGGTGAGATCTGGGGAGTAGGCAGATTGAGGCCCCGGAATCGAACCACAACATCTTAACCCTTTCTCTGAAGAGTAGGCAGATTGAGGCTTCAGAGAACTCCACTATTAATACTTCATCTCTTGAAAATGGCTCCAAAACGGGAGCCGAAACGTCGAGACACTAATCATCTACAACGCGGTTCAACCCGAAAACCTAGTTTCTCTCATATATATATATATATATATATAGCTCAGTATAACAATAAAGTAAAAATTAAGGGTTCAAAAGCTCCCTAATAAGTTGCGGGTTTGAAATTCCTATCAGGAGAAAATTCTCACTTTCAATAATTTAAAGTCTGAGGTAATATCTGTTGGATGAAATATAATTTAGTGTGCCACAATACATACGGTTCCGGTGGAGAACCTGATCTTTGGTCCACTCCCTTTTGAACCTAATCTAACTTAACCTACTATTTAATAAAATTGTCTAATTTATACATATTGCATGAAGAATGCGAATGTCAAGGAGGTATTTGAACAAACCTTTGCTCCTGGTATTTGCTTATCAATAAATCTAAAAGACAACATATAAGTTTTAAATTTTTACCTGATGTATTAGGAGTGCAGAAAGCTGAGAAAGTATTTAAACGAAATATTTACAAGTAAAGATCTGCTCTATACTATATTACGAAAATAATGTGTTTGAAACAGAAATTTAATTTGACATGTAGCAGGATTGCAGAAGGTAGAGGAGGTATTTTAACGAAATTTTGCTTAGCTACTCTTTAAGAAATCGAAGATATTTTACAGTATAATACAATATGATTCTTGCATATTCTATAAGGAAAGCAGAATGTCGAGGAGGTATTTTAACAAAACTTTGCTCCTGGAATTTGCTTATTAAGAAATCTAAAAGACAACATATAAGTTTTCAATTTTTATCTGTTGTATTAGGAGAGTAGAAGGTAGAGAAGGTATTTTATTAAAATTTTGCTCGTAGCTATTTTTTATAAATTGAAGATATTTACTGTACAATACAATATAATTCTTGCTTATTGTATAAGGAGAGCAGAATGCCGAGGAGGTATTTGAACAAAACTTTACTCCTGGTATTTGCTTATTAATAAATCTAAAAGACAACATACATTAAAAGTTTTAAATTTTTATCTGATATATTAGAAGTGCAGAAAGCTGAGAAAGTATTTAAATGAAATATTTACAAGTAAAGATCTCTGTACTATATTACGAAAATAATGTGTTTGAAACAGAAATTTAATTTGACATGTAGCAGGATTGTAGAAGATAGAGGAGGTATTTGAACAAAATTTTGCTTAGCTACTTTTTAAGAAATCAAAGATATTTTGCTGTATAATACAATATGATTCTTGTATATTCTATAAGGAGAGCAGAATGTCGAGGAGGTATTTTAACAAAACTTTGCTCCCGGTATTTGCTTATTAAGAAATCTAAAAGAGAACACAATAAGTTTTTAATTTTTACCTATTGTACTAGGAGTGCAGAATGTAGAGGAGGTATTTTAACGAAATTTTGCTCCTGGAATTTGCTTATTAAGAAATCTAAAAGAGAACATATAAGTTTTCAATTTTTACCTGTTGTATTAGGAGAGCAGAAGGTAGAGAAGGTATTTTATTAAAATTTTGCTCGTAGCTATTTTTTATAAATTGAAGATATTTACTGTACAATACAATATGATTCTTGCATATTGTATAAGGAGAGCAGAATGCCGAGGAGGTACTTGAACAAAACTTTACTCCTGGTATTTGTTTATTAATAAATCTAAAAGACAACATACATTAAAAGTTTTAAATTTTTATCTGATATGTTAGGAGTGCAGAAAGCTGAGAAAGTATTTAAACGAAATATTTACAAGTAAAGATCTGCTCTGTACTATATTACGAAAATTATGTGTTTGAAACAGACATTTAATTTGACATGTAGCAGGATTGTAGAAGATAGAGGAGGTATTTGAAAAAAATTTTGCTTAGCTACATTTTAAGAAATCGAAGATATTTTACTGTATAATACAATGTGATTCTTGTATATTCTATAAGGAGAGCAGAATGTCGAGGAGGTATTTTAACAAAACTTTGCTCCCGGTATTTGCTTATTAAGAAATCTAAAAGAGAACATAATAAGTTTTTAATTTTTACCTATTGTACTAGGAGTGCAGAATGTAGAGGAGGTACTTTAATGAAATTTTGCTTGTAGCTATTTTTATAGATATCGAAGATATTTTACTGTACATACAATACAATATGATTCTTGCATATTGTATAAGGAGAGCAGAATGTCGAGGAGGTATTTGAACAAAACTTTGCTCCTGGTATTTGCTTATTAAGAAATCTAAAAGACAACATATAAGTTTTCAATTTTTACCTGTTGTATTAGGAGAGCAGAAGGTAGAGAAGGTATTTTAATAAAATTTTGCTCGTAGCTATTTTTAATAAATTGAAGATATTTACTGTACAATACAATATGATTCTTGCATATTGTATAAGGAGAGCAGAATGCCGAGGAGGTATTTTAACGAAATTTTCCTTAGCTACTTTTTAAGAAATCGAAGATATTTTACTGTATAATACAATGTGATTCTTGTATATTCTATAAGGAGAGCAGAATATCGAGGAGGTATTTTAACAAACTTTGCTCCCGGTATTTGCTTATTAAGAAATCTAAAAGAGAACATAATAAGTTTTTAATTTTTACCTATTGTACTAGGAGTGCAGAATGTAGAGGAGGTACTTTAATGAAATTTTGCTTGTAGCTATTTTTATAGAAATCGAAGATATTTTACTGTACATACAATACAATATGATTCTTGCATATTGAATAAGGAGAGCAGAATGTCGAGGAGGTATTTGAACAAAACTTTGCTCCTGGTATTTGCTTATTAAGAAATCTTAAAGACAACATATAAGTTTTCAATTTTTACCTGTTGTATTAGGAGAACAGAAGGTAGAGAAGGTATTCTAATAAAATTTTGCTCGTAGCTATTTTTAATAAATCGAAGATATTTACTGTACAATACAATATGATTCTTACATATTGTATAAGGAGAGCAGAATGCCGAGGAGGTATTTGAACAAAACTTTACTCCTGGTATTTACTTATTAATAAATCTAAAAGACATGCATTAAAAGTTTTAAATTTTTATCTGATATATTAGGAGTGCAGAAAGCTGAGAAAGTATTTAAACGAAATATTTACAAGTAAAGATCTGCTCTATACTATATTACGAAAATTATGTGTTTGAAACAGACATTTAATTTGACATGTAGCAGGATTGTAAAAGGTAGAGGAGGTATTTTAACGAAATTTTCCTTAGCTACTTTTTAAGAAATCGAAGATATTTTACTGTAATATACAATATGATTCTTGTATATTCTATAAGGAGAGCAGAATGTCGTGGAGGTATTTTAACAAAACTTTGCTCCTGGTATTTGCTTATTAAGAAATCTAAAAGAGAACATAATAAGTTTTTAATTTTTACCCGTTGTACTAGGAGTGCAGAGGGTAGAGGAGGTATTTTAACGAAATTTTGCTTGTAGCTATTTTTATAGAAATCGAAGATATTTTACTGTACGTACAATACAATATGATTCTTGCATATTGTATAAGGAGAGCAGAATGTCGAGGAGGTATTTGAACAAAACCTTGCTCCTGGTATTTGTTTATTAAGAAATCTTAAAGACAACATATAAGTTTTTGAATTTTTACCTGTTGTATTAGGAGAGCAGAAGGTAGAGAAGGTATTTTAATAAAATTTTGCTCGTAGCAATTTTTAATAAATCGAAGATATTTACTGTACAATATGATTCTTGCATATTGTATAAGGAGAGCAGAATGCCGAGGAGGTATTTGAACAAAACTTTACTCCTGGTATTTACTTATTAATAAATCTAAAAGACATGCATTAAAAGTTTTAAATTTTTATCTGATATATTAGGAGTGCAGAAAGATGAGAAGTATTTAAACGAAATATTTACAAGTAAAGATCTACTCTATACTATATTACGAAAATTATGTGTTTGAAACAGACATTTAATTTGACATGTAGCAGGATAGTAAAAGGTAGAGGAGGTATTTTAACGAAATTTTCCTTAGCTACTTTTTAAGAAATCGAAGATATTTTACTGTATAATACAATATGATTCTTGTATATTCTATAAGGAGAGCAGAATGTCGAGGAGGTATTTTAACAAAACTTTGCTCCTGGTATTTGCTTATTAAGAAATCTAAAAGAGAACATAATAAGTTTTTAATTTTTACCTGTTGTACTAGGAGTGCAGAAGGAAGAGGTATTTTAACGAAATTTTGCTCGTAGCTATTTTTATAGAAATCGAATATATTTTACTGTATGTACAATACAATATGATTCTTGTATATTGTATAAGGGGAGCAGAATGTCGAGGAGGTATTTTAACAAAACTTTACTCCTGGTATTTACTTATTAATAAATCTAAAAGACATGCATTAAAAGTTTTAAATTTTTATCTGATATATTAGGAGTGCAGAAAGATGAGAAGTATTTAAACGAAATATTTACAAGTAAAGATCTGCTCTATACTATATTACGAAAATTATGTGTTTGAAACAGACATTTAATTTGACATGTAGCAGGATAGTAAAAGGTAGAGGAGGTATTTTAACGAAATTTTCCTTAGCTACTTTTTAAGAAATCGAAGATATTTTACTGTATAATACAATATGATTCTTGTATATTCTATAAGGAGAGCAGAATGTCGAGGAGGTATTTTAACAAAACTTTGCTCCTGGTATTTGCTTATTAAGAAATCTAAAAGAGAACATAATAAGTTTTTAATTTTTACCTGTTGTACTAGGAGTGCAGAAGGAAGAGGTATTTTAACGAAATTTTGCTCGTAGCTATTTTTATAGAAATCGAATATATTTTACTGTATGTACAATACAATATGATTCTTGTATATTGTATAAGGGGAGCAGAATGTCGAGGAGGTATTTTAACAAAACTTTGCTTCTGGCATTTGCTTATTAATGAATCTAAAATACAACATATAATAAAAGTATTAAATTTTTACCTGATGTATTAGGAGTGCAGAACGCTGAGAAAGTATTTAAATGAAATATTGACAAGTAAAGATTTACTGAGTAAGTACTATATTACAAAAATAATGTGTATGAAACAGAAATTTAATTTGACGTGTAACAGGATTGCAGAAGGTAGAGGAGGTATTTTAACGAAATTTTGCTCAGCTATCTTTTTTAAGAAATCGAAGATATTTAAAAATGATTCTTGCATATTGTATAAGGAGAGCAGAATGTCGAGGAGGTATTTAAACAAAACTTTGCTACTGGTATTTGCTTATTAATAAATCTAAAAGACAACATATAATAAAAGTTTTAAATTTTTACCTGTTAGGTGCAGAAAGCTGAGAAAGTATTTAACGAAGCAATGACAAATAAAGATCTGCTCTGTACTACATTACAAAAATAATGTGTATGAAACAGACATTTTATTTGACTAACAGGATTGCACAAGGTAGAGGAGGTATTTTAACGAAATTTTGCTCAGCTATCTTTTTAAGAAATCGAAGATATTTTACTGTATAATACAATATGATTCTTGCGTATTGTTTAAGGAGAGCAGAATGTTGAGGAGGTATTTGAACAACACTTTGCTCCTGGTATTTGCTTATTAATAAATCTAAAAGACAACATATAATAAGTTTTAAATTTTTAACTGTTTTATTAGGAGCCCAGAAAGCTGAGAAAGTATTTAAACGAAGTATTGACAAGTAAAGATCTGCTCTGTACTACATTACAAAAATAATGTGTATGAAACAGAAATTTAATTCGACGTGTAACAGGGTTGCAGAAGGTAGAGAAGGTATTTTAACGAAATTTTGCTCAGCTATCGTTTTAAGAAATCGAAGATATTTAACTGTATAATAAAATTTGATGCTTGCATTGTATAAGTTGAGCAGAATGTCGAGGAGGTGTTTGAACAAAACTTTGCTCCTGGTATTTGGTTATTAATAAATCTTAAAGACAACATATAAGTTTTCAATTTTTACCTGTTGTATTAGGAATGCAGAACGTAGAGGAGGTATTTTAACGAAATTTTGCTCAGCTATCGTTTTAAGAAATCGAAGATATTTAACTGTATAATAAAATTTGATGCTTGCATTGTATAAGTTGAGCAGAATGTCGAGGAGGTGTTTGAACAAAACTTTGCTCCTGGTATTTGGTTATTAATAAATCTTAAAGACAACATATAAGTTTTCAATTTTTACCTGTTGTATTAGGAATGCAGAACGTAGAGGAGGTATTTTAACGAAATTTTGCTCGTAGCTGTTTAAAAAAATCGAAGATATTTTACTGTATAATAATAATATAATATCTCTACCCCTCATTCTAATCACAAGGATTAGCCCGAAAGTCTGAGACTTGTGTGGGAGAGGGGGCGGCATATTATTATTTTGCGGGCGCATTTACGGCTCAGGAACGACTTTCGTTGGTAGGCCCTAACCACCATTCAGTGCTGGAATGAGGGAAACCTGGAAAACCTCATTAGTTAGGGGGACAGTCAAACATCAGCTGATTTTAATCTCTCACATTAACCCCAAGTTGACATTCTTCCCATCCTAGGCCATCCGCCAGTATAGTTGCCAAGCCATCCCTGCGAATAAGCCTTGATCTACGAGTAAACAATTTAATGAAACATTGTTTGGTGGAATGGGAATTAGAACCCACGACCTCTGTCTTGAGCGATCGAGACGCTAAGCCCTGAGCCACCGGCCCGATAATATGATATGATTACAATACAATATTTAGAATCCAGAACCAGAATCATATACAATATGATTCTTGCATATTGTATAAGGAGAGCAGAATGTCGAGGAGGTGTTTGAACAAAACTTTGCTCCTGGTATTTGCTTATTAAGAAATCTTAAAGACAACATATAAGTTTTCAATTTTTACCTGTTGTATTAGGAGTGCAGAACGTAGAGAAGGTATTTTAACAAAATTCTGCTCGTGGCTGTTTAAAAAATCGAAGATATTTTACTGTATAATACAATACGATTCTTGCATATTGTATAAGGAGAGCAGAATGCCGAGGAGGTATTTGACCAAAACCTTACTCCTGGTATTTGCTTATTAATAAATCTAAAAGACAACATACATTAAAAGTTTTACATTTTTTATTTGATATATTAGGAGTTCAGAAAGCTGAGAAAGTATTTAAACGAAATATTTACAAGTAACGATCTGCTCTGTACTATATTACGAAAATAATGTGTTTGAAACAGAAATTTAATTTGACATGTAGCAGGATTGCAGAAAGTAGAGGAAGTATTTTAACGAAATTTCGTTTAGCTACTCTTTAAGAAATCGAAGATATTTTACTGTATAATACAGTATGATTATTGCATATTCTATAAGGAGAGCAGAATGTCGAGGAGGTATTTTAACAAAACTTTGCTCCTGGTATTTGCTTATTAAGAAATCTAAAAGAGAACATAATAAGTTTTTAATTTTTACCCGTTGTAGTAGGAGTGCAGAGGGTAGAGGAGGTATTTTAACGAAATTTTGCTTGTAGCTATTTTAATAGAAATCGAAGATATTTTACTGTACGTACAATACAATATGATTCTTGCATATTGTATAAGGAGAGCAGAATGTCGAGGAGGTATTTGAACAAAACTTTGCTCCTGGTATTTGCTTATTAAGAAATCTTAAAGACAAAATATAAGTTTTCAATTTTTACCTGTTGTATTAGGAGAGCAGAAGGTAGAGAAGTTATTTTATTAAAATTTTGCTCGTAGCTATTTTTTATAAATCGAAGATATTTACTGTACAATACAATATGATTCTTGCATATTGTATAAGGAGAGCAGAATGTCGAGGAGGTATTTGAACAAAACTTTACTCCTGCTATTTGCTTATTAATAAATCTAAAGGGCAACATATAAGTTTTCAATTTTTACCTGTTGTATTAGGAGAGTAGAAGGTAGAGAAGGTATTTTAATAAAATTTTGCTCGTTTTTATAAATCGAAGATATTTACTGTACAATACAATATGATTCTTAGATATTGTATAAGAGCAGAATGCGGAGGAGGTATTTGAACAAAACTTTACTCCTGGTATTTGCATATTAATAAATCTAAAAGACAACATACATTAAAAATTTTAAATTTTTATCTGATATATTAGGAGTGCAGAAAGCTGAGGAAGTATTTAAACGAAATATTTACAAGTAAAGATCTGCTCTGTACTATATTACGAAAATAATGTGTTTAATCAAAGATATTTAACTGTATAATACAATATGATTCTTGCATATTGTATAAGGAGAGCAGAATGTCGAGGAGGTATTTGAACAAAACTTTGCTCCTGGTATTTGCTTATTAATAAATCTAAAAGACAACATGTAATAAAAGTTTTAAATTTTTACCCATTGTATTAGGAATGCAGAAAGATGAGAAAATATTTAAATAAAGTATTGACAAGTAAAGATCTGCTCTGTACTACATTATAAAAATAATGTGTATGAAACCAATTTCAATTTTTACCAGTAGGATTAGGACTGTAGAAGGTAGAAAACGTATTTTAACAAAATTTTGCTCAGCTACCTATTTAAGCCGAAGATATTTGACTGTATAATATAATATGATTATTGCATTTTGTATAAGGAGAGCAGAATGCCGAGGAGGTATTTGAACAAAACTTTGTTTTTGTAGTATTTGCTTATTAAGAAATCTGAAAGACAACATATAAGTTTTCAATTTTTACCTGTTGTAATAGGAGTGCAGAAAGTTGAGACTATAGGAACGAAATACTGACTATTAAAGAAATCTGCACTGTATAAATAAATACAGAAATAATGTGTAATGCAGAAATTTAATTTGAGATGAAGTAGGATTGCAGAAGGTAGAGGAAGTATTTGAACGAAATTGTGCGCCTAGCTTCTTATTTATTCAAATCTAAAACATTTACTATTTATAATAAAATGAGTGATAATATATAGTATAAGGATAGGAGAATGTCGCGAAGGTATTTGAAAATTTTGCTCCTGGTAATTGCTTATAAAGAAAACTGTAAATCACAACTTATAATAACAGTTTTCAATTTTAACTTGTATTAGGAGTGCAGAAAGCTGAGAAACAATGTGAACGAAATATTAACTAGTATAGAAATCTGCACTGTAGAATAAATACAGAAATAATGTGTATAATACAGAAATGTAATTCGACATGTAGCAGGATTGCAGAAGGTGGAGGAGGTAGGTGTCTGAATGAAATTTTGCACAGCAATTTCTTATTTATAGAAACCTAAAATACTATTTATATTAAAATGAGTCTTGATTGCATATTGTATGAGCAGAATGTCGATATATTTCAACATTTTGCTCCTGGAATAATTGCTTATAAAGTTGATTTAAGTCAACTTCTAGTAAGAATTTTCAATTTTTACCTGTTGATAAGGAATGTAGAAAGCTGAAAAACTATTAGAATGAAATAGGAAACTAGTAAAGAAACTGCACTGTACAATAAATACAGAAATAATAACATGTAATACGGAAATTTAATTTGATATGTAGCAGGATTGCAGACGCTAGAGGAGGGATTAGAATGAAATTTTGTGCCTAGCAATCTTTTCTACAATTCTAAAATACTTACTATTTATAATAAAATAATATGAAACTTGCATACTGCAGGTATAATAGCAGAATACTTCCTATTTAAAATAAAATATGAATCCTGTGTATCGTATAAGAAAAGCAGAATATCATTGAAGTACCTATTTGAACAAAACTTTGCATCTGGTATTTGCTTCTAAAAGGACACAATATACTTGCTATTTATAATGAAAGGAGTCTTGCATGTTGTATAAGGAGAGCTGAACGTCGAGGTTTTAATAAATTTCAACAACATAATAAGAGTTTTCAATTTTTATTTATATTAGGCATGCAGAAAGCTGAGATCCTACTTGAGTAACTATTTGAACTATTTTTATTACCTTTTCCAAGAAGGGCAAATAATAAAAACTCGGGCTTTGCCAGATGGTGGGATCAATCGGGGTAGGTACTCGTAAAACAGATAAATAGCAAAACACACTTGGAAATATTTAGTAATAGACATTTACTCTATTGAAAAAGGCCTAATAAGCGGAAATACTAGTAGGTATATAGAGTGTTTTCTATATATTGCTTGGAACATCTAAATGAGATTAATGTTTTTTTCAAAACAATTATTTTCACGATGTTTCATAAAGAACCATCCGCTTCGAGTATCCACTTTATATTTATAATAAAGTAAACTAATTGTTACATATAAAACAGTTATTAATGAATATGTTGAGAGTGAATAATGTAATGATTACTAGGTATTAGGTATTCAAAGAAGCAATAGTTATATAAAAATGTGATACCTAGTTATTATATACAGTTATATCGGCAAAGCATAGTCAAATTGTGCTAAAAACATATAAAGAAATATGTGTTATGAATATGGACATAAAAACCTGTAATCTATTAAAGCTGTATGATTTTTCTGGCCCAGATAAATTAAAAATATACTTTACTTGCAACATTTGTCATGACATGTCATAACATATTTTTCTTCCACTTCTAGTAATCAAATAAAGTGTGGCTTGAAGATTCACAAACAAGATAAGTATTAAAGTAAATAATGAATTTGGCTCAGTTTTATATCTTTTAATCGATTATCGTTTACTTTTTAATCAAGATTAAAATTCTAAATAGCATCCATAAAATGAAACAAGTTTCTTAATATTGACAAAAAGTTGTATTACAATAATTTTCTAGCAATTTTTGATGCGTCTAATAAAAATAATAAATATACAATTACACAGTTTAAAGGGATGATACATATAGTTATTATAGATACATTCACAGCATTTGATTTTATGATTCTAATTACTATCCTAACACTTAAATCTAAAACTATAGAAAAATGTAAACACTGTAAGAGAACATTCTATTTATTCGGAGGTTGAATTTCCATCGTTTTACAAACCCAACCTGCGATATCCACATCTTCGGACTCAGCTTTCTTTATCCAGACATGATTCTAAAAATAAGTAAAAATGTAATTGTACATTAAATACTATTATATTTATTTCACCCACCATTAATGTTTTTAAATCAGCGCGCTCATCGGGATTTTTCCTTAAACACCTATCAACAAAATCTTTAAATTCATCTGTAAATATTCCCGACGGCAGTTTTGGTGGTGGTTCATTTACAATGTAATCAAGAAGTTCAAATATTGCCATAGGACGAGGGCCTTTTGTATGATCCGGAGAATCAGTATCACTTCTTGGGCCAAATATTGCCGCTAATGTTTTCGCATCTGGTGGAGGTATAGGATACATGCCAATGGCCATTTCTACTAGTGATAAGCCTAACGACCATATATCACTTTGTACTGAGTAATGCGTGCCTTGAAGCCTCTCTGGCTAAAGATACAAAAAATATTATAACGTAAAGTATTAACATTTAAAATGGGCTAAAACTAAATGAAAAACAATTATTAGAACAATTCACAATAACTTTCTCTATATCCTGTCGTTATTTCTGGAGCTGCTACAATTTTTATGTAATCAGAGGTGTGCCTTTTGAAAAATATTGATATTTCCTTGGCTATAAATTTTAAAAGCCCAGCCAAAGAAGTTGGGAGTTCGCTATGGTTCTCACATGGGACTACTGCTTCTGTTAATGTTATCAACCAGCTGTTAAGCAACTATTCCCAGTGTCAAAATTATTTGCAGACAGTAGTAAAATTTATAAAGAGGTTAATACACTTAATAACTGCATCAAGTTACAAGAAGACTAAGACTTTTAATACAAAAAAATGTTTTAAGGCTGCCATTCCCGGCGCCTAAAATGTAACTTTAATATACAGGGTGTTAGTTAAACATGCGACAAAAATTCAAGAGGTTATTCCTTGGACTATTCAAAGGATATTTTATCCTTTGATGATTTTTGAAAAAGCACTTTGTTACGAAGATATAGGGCGAAAAAAATTTCAACAAATCCAATTTTGGTATTTTTCACATTATTAATGTAGGTGAAATAAAAGTATGGCGTACTACACTGGACGTATCAAGTAAAAGACATGTACGAAAAAGGAGTTGTTTTTTCTTACCAACATGCCGTGATATTTCGGAGTGGATATTTTGTATGTTGTGTTTTTGTAGTTTGTATGTGTCGCATTTGTTAAGATTGATTGACGTTTGGCTAGTTGACGTGTAAACGGTTGTTAGTGAAGTCCTCTATCATAGCTCGCTATACGAATGCCGAGATGGCTGACCTGCATTTTATTTATGGACTTGCTGATGGCAATGCATTACAGGCTAGGCGACTGTACATTGAATGATTTCCTAACCACATTGCTCCCGATAGAAAAATCTTTCAAAGTATTCATCAACGTCTCGAGAAACGGGAACATTGAAGTGAAGTGGAGGACCAGGAAGGCCAAGGACTGTAAGAACGGTAGACGTAGAAGAGAATGTGCTGGACATGATAGAAGAAGATCCAGATACTTCTACGCGAAGAATTGCAAATACTTTGAATGTAAGTAATTGGACTGTTTGGAAAATTCTGAGAGATAATTTGTTGTACCCATACCACATTCAACACGTTCCGGCACTTCTTCCTGCGGATTTTGCTCCACGTATTGGATTTTGTCAATATCTTTTACACACATTGGTTGAAATCCCTCAACTATTTACGCTGATTCTTTTTACCGATGAAACCAGTTTCTCGCGAAATGCAATAAGGAATTTCCACAATAACCATGTGTGGGCTGACGAAAATCCACATGAGATTTGTGAAGATCGGTTTCAACATCAGTTCTCGTTGCACGTTTGGGTTGGAATTGTGGGTGACTGGCTAATTGGACCGGTATTTCTACCAGGAAGACTTACCGGCGAAGTATACCGCAACTTTTTGGAACAAACGCTACCTCAGTTTTTGGAGGATGTACCATTGGCTACAAGACAGGCAATGTGGTTTATGCATGATGGTGCACCACCTCATTTTAGTGTAGTTGCTCGAGAGTTTTTAACAGAAACATACGGAGATCGCTGGATTGGTTGAGGTGGACCTCACGTCTGGCCTGCTCGATCCCCGGACTTAAACCCCCTGTATTATTTCCTATGGGGCCATCTAAAGTCATTAGTTTATATTAGGCCAGTGGAAGATGTGGACGATTTAAGAGATCGGATAATTGCTGGGTGTAACTCAATAAGAAACGACCCTGGTGTTTTTGTAAGAATTCGGGAGTCTATGAGGAGAAGATTGGATGGTTGCATCCGAGCTGGAGGTAGTCATTTTGAACAATTTTTGTAGGTTCAGAAACGTTACATGTAATTTTTAGTAATAAATTGTTATTTGTTGAAAATTTTTTTCGCCCTCTATCTTCGCAACAAAGCGCTTTTTCAAAAATCATCAAAGGATAAAATACCCTTAGAATAGTCCAAGGAATAACCTCTTGAATTTTTGCCACATGTTTAACTAACACCCTGTATAAACAAGAGTGATATGTTGTGAAATTGTCGCACACGAAATAGGAAATTTTATATATTCATGCACTAGTATGACATTTTTAGTGGTCAGCCTGAAACCGATAGATCTTTTGAGAGTATGATTGCAGAAAATGAGTACAATATTTGTGTACGATTCACAACAATTCAAACAAGCAGTAGTTTCTTAAAAGAGGCAATCATTTTATCGATTTTCTGGGACTGTACATATTTTTTTGTAGAAAGTATGTTTACCACCTGTGTTAACTTTTTATTAACAATAAAATAATTCATATTTAAATTACTTTTTGTTAAATAAGCAATTTGGCTTTATTTTGCTATAGTGCCCTTAATATCGTTTACCCACTAAAGAGAAGGAATTACATTCTCATATACTTAGGATTAATATTAATCTATAGAATACTAATAATAATAATAATAATAATACTTCTGGTTTTGTTTTTTTATTTTACAGATGGTGTAATCCCAAAAGAAAATAAAATGAATAATTAATCATGTTTACAAATCTTCGAATTTTACCCTTCACATCAATTTCTTTATTTTATTAAATACTACATATATCAGAAGCCTAATAGAATATAGTTCTGTTAATGGTTACAGTTTTATAATCTCTATAAGTCACCTAAGTATTTATACATGTACTTATATTTTCCATGACTGAATATTCTCTCAAATTGGTTATACTATAGTAAATTTAGTATAATACAATTTTTAGCCTCGTTGAGTGATTAAGCTTAGTGAATGGTAATTGCACAAATAATGTGTTATTTTAAAAGTGTTAAAGTCGCTACCACAGCTAATAAAACTAAAAACAGTTTATTGCAATTATGAATAAATATATAAAAACAAATATCCTCACTGACTAAATGCACAAGTGAATCTATCGGATATCCTTACAAGATAGGTGCTTACTAAGCATGGATTTTTAGACTTCTTGAATTGAAAACATGAAATTTAATAAGGGCGTTTTTTGTCAAAATTGAAAATTAGGAATCGGCTGTTATTTTCATATTTGCTTATATACCTAGGGATGAAAACTTTGAAACCACTTAAAATACATTGCAAAATACAGGAAAAACATGTCAAGGGGCAGCTTTTTGAGTTGAACATCTCTTTTAAATGTGTAAATAGTTATGTCAAATGTTAAATAGTTATATAACATGATCGGACTGATCAATGTACAATTTCCTACCTAAAATTTTCCATTTATTAAGAAATTGTATCTTATAAGCTTCTTTGTTGTTGATGACTAGGTGAAATCACGTACTTAAAAAGTATTTGATGATATAGTAATAAAAATACATAAGTAAAATTTTGTTATAAATAAATAGAGTGTCATTTGTCCTTTAGAGCCCCAATCAAAATAGTAAATTAAATATTTTTGCAAAGTCGATTGTTTAACTCTGAGAACAGTAAAATATATGTTTTCTATGTTTAAAAGATAAACTATTGCCAAAAATGTAAGAATGCCAGGATTTGATTGTAAAATGTTTTCCAGTTTTTTTTGTAACTGAATATTCTGCACTTTCTTTTGTTGCTTTAAAAGGTGCATTGATGCGAATTATAGATGATATTCATTTTATCGTTAGAAAAATCATTGGTCAGAAGCCACTGTTTCAGATATTTTATTTCTAAAGGAATCCAGGAAAAAAAATTGTGGATTTTCGGGAGGAACAAAGATGCTTCATTAAAATAGATGTTTACGTTTGCGTCGTATAAATATTCTGGAGATGTAACACCATGTACTTCAAGTTCTTGTATTCATTTGATATGGAATATTTACACTCACCAGCTGGAACTATATGTACAATTATTAACCCGGACAAAAAAGCTGAACATTTTAAGGACCATTAAAAATATAATTTTTCATATGTGCAATGCATCAGAACTGCTTCAGAATGTAATGTAATGTGTGTAATATTGTTTGTCTATATGGAAATTCTAGACAACTTACTGTCACCAATGCCGGATAACACTTAGAAATAAATAAACTATCTAAAATTACTATCATATCCGATATCTTAATATATAGTACGTTATGTACACAAAATCTGACTCTGGAATTAGGTCCTAGACCAAAGGTTTATTAACGACAAAACATAGGTGTTGACTGGGATAGTAGTTAGTTACAGCTGACATCCTATGCGGTTACTTATGATATATAATTCCCTTTATAGTTCTGTATTGGGACTGGAGTGGAATGCTCTCTTTCAGAAGTAGTGGGTCTATCGCCAATACTATGGGAAATATGTTAAGAGTGTATTTATTTAACTTTCACCAAAATACCTACTTCTTAAAATAATGTCTGTCTATTCAACTTGCCTAAATAATTTAAACAGACCAAGATATATAAGTAAAATTATGGAATTTATAAAAAAACATTCAAAGATAAATTTGATTGTGGCAAAACTTACTGACATATAACTCCTCGTTCCTACAAAGGAATTTGCCATTGAATCTATAAGTTGTCCTGAAACTCCAAAATCACATATCTTAATTTCTCCACTGCTGTTTACTAAAATGTTACTAGGCTTAACATCCCTATGCATTATAGCATGTTTATCCCTTAAGTAACTTAAGCCTTTTAAAACTGCAGAAGTAATTTTTCCAAGTATATTTTCAGGGATGCGTCCTGCTTTTTTCAATATTAAATCAAGTGAACCAGCATCCATATACTCCATACATATACTTATTTCTCCATCACTATAAAATGCACCATAGAAGCCAACTATATGAGCGAAATTACACTCGTGCAATACTTTAAGTTCACGAATAATCTGCTTTTTGATTGCGGGCTTTACTTCTAAGTGGATTAACTTCCTAGCCATTATTAAACCACTACATTTATGTCGAACTTTAGTTACAACTCCACCATTTCCAGAACCAAGTTCACCAAGTTTTTCAAAGTCATCATCAGATAAATCGCCCCTAATCTTTTCTTTTTGGCACAAAAAGACTTGAATTCTTTTTCGTTGTGTATCATCCATGTCTAACTCTTCTAATCGTGCAGTTAAATGATCTATACTGTTACCTCTTACTAAATTATTGGGTCTGGAAATTAAACAACTCGATTGACATTTAACAACACATTACTTTAAAAACTTACACAGCAGATTTATCGTGGAACGAAGAAGTTGGTGTTACAGTTGGTGTTTGGTCTATTGAACCAGGAGGGAGAGTTAAGTTTAATTTATTTTTTGACATTGTAAATATTTTCTCATACAAAAAACATTACATTCCTACAAAGAAGAACAATTATTAAATCTTTGTTATTTGATATGTTGTTGAGCTGAGCAAAGATAAAAAGCTGAAACAAATAAAATTATTGCTAATAGCTGTTGCAAATATAAAAAATATATGTAACAAATAGAAAAATAGCAACCGGTGGTTGTTGCTAATATTTTGAGTTCAACAAAATTATAAATTTTGACACTGGACAGCGGCTCTAGTTATTTTTTGGCCGCTCCCACTTTCCACTTCCACATAAGTTTACTCGCTTCCAAAGATTAATTGCTGAAAAAACTACGTTACTTACTAACGTTAACGTTACTTACTCTACACAAGGAATTTCTGCATGTAAATTTATGTATTCTCATTCTTATTAGGATGATACTGTTGGCAACATTGTACAATACTACATTAAATTTGGACCATAGATCAAGAAGGAATAAAACATAACAAGATAATCGACACTGCAAAATTAAAAGTTTATGTTTTATTTTGTGCAATATGCAAGTTTTTCACTTTCCATTAGAAAACCATGAAATAATATGAATCATAAATTTATTATATGCTGTAATTTTATCATTCTATGATGTAGAAAATTTACATTGCGTCCCACTCTCACCTTTAGGGCCGGTATTATTGTCAGCTTAATCTCCGCTGGTTAAAGTTTAAACTACAGTTCCAGCCAATCAAAAGCCAAGTCCAACCAAGAGGTAAATCGTATCAAAACGCGCTTTCGTAAATTCAACATTAAGATGTGATGGATCCAAAAAACGAGTTCTGATTAGTTGATTTGAAAAATTCTGTTTTTTGATTGGTCCTACAGGATCCATCACATCTTAATGTTGAATTTACGAAAGCGCGTAAACAATTATGTTATTATGTTTCTCGATAGGCTCACAAAAATATGGAAAATTATCAACTTCAAATTTCAATTCTTTGAGGGTTGTCAACGTTACGTTAACGTTAAAGATAATATTATAGTCATGTAAATCTAGCTTAATGTCTTGTTGAATGAAAAAATATAGGGGGATTTATTCTCTAATGGTGCTTGTCTGAGGTTAAATTTCCCTAAATCAAGAAAACTAAACCAACTAGAAAACAAAACATCTCTTTTCGTACTCGATTTGGTTAGGTATGTTAGCTATTTGAAACTTTTTCCGAGAATATCTAAAAAAATTTAGACAATCCTACTATTTTCAATAAAGATATTATTGCAAATAGGTACCACAAATATTGCTTTATTTAATTCAAAAAATATTTAACTCAAAAATTGTAAAAGTTGATAGTTTGGCATATTTGTCTTGGTGAATAGTGTGTGGTGTTTCAATTATTTAGAGTTACGTTTTATTTTAGGTTTTAAAATGGGCCGCTACGCTCGTGAACCAGATAACGCTGCAAAATCCTGCAAAGCGCGAGGCTCAAATTTGAGAGTACATTTCAAGGTTTGTACTTTTGTAATATTTTTGTAATCAACTTAACCTCAAATAACTAAGAATATAATTTTAATTTTGTAAAAGTAATATTGTGTCCGTAATGTTACAAATGTGATATTAAAGAACTTAATATCAATTGTCACAATATTTTAAGAAAAGTTGAAATAAATACAAAAAACATGTTTTTCTATATTTTCAGAACACATGTGAAACGGCAAATGCTATAAGAAAGATGCCCTTGAAAAGGGCAGTAGCCTATCTTAAGAATGTCACTGCCATGAAGGAATGTATTCCTTTTAGACGTTTCAATGGAGGTGTAGGACGCTGTGCACAAGCCAAACAATTTGGTACTACACAAGGACGTTGGCCAAAGAAATCAGCGGAGTTCTTACTTCAATTGTTGAGAAATGCTGAGAGTAATGCGGACCTTAGTGGACTCGATGTTGACAGACTAGTCGTAGAACATATCCAAGTAAGTAAAGTGCTTAACTAAATATTGATTTATAAAGCCTAAGTGCTGCTATAATATAGCTAGTTTTTTCACTTATTTGTTTTGAGTTAATCTCAATATTTTTGTGGAATCTGACTGGTTTTTATTTTATGAATTTATAAATTGGTCATTATGCATATGATGTTATTTATTATACGTTAAATATAAATTATTTCTTTTAACAATTTCTCTGCATTAAAATTGATTGACACGGTAACCTTAGTAACTCTACAATTGAGGCAGCTCAGGAATTGTAATTTATTTTGTATTTTGTGGTTAGTGTATTGCTTTGTATTTTAATTCTGACTTATTACACTGTTATGATACTCTTCAATCAACTTTGTTAAAAAGTTAGGTTTGTTTGATGTAATAGTTTTGTTAGTTTCTATATTTCCTGGAACATCATACAAACAAAATAATTAAACTAAACACATAATGCCCTTCAAAGCAGTGCAGATAAAATAAAATTATTGGACTGCATGTTTTGAATATCCTAAAGCTTAAGTTGTTACTCCGTAATTTTAATCCTGAACTACTTATTTGTATTAAATGTGGTCTTCATGTTTTTGTTACTCAAAGAATTAATTGACATTTATATCTTGGCGTCAATTAAACATGATTTCTGTTTTGTTAATCTTTATTTATGATACCTACATATATAGATTTTATGTGTATCAACAATGTTTGTCACTTTAATCATATATGCATTTAAATTTGCAATTTTGGTATGTTCAATCTATGGACCTTGTTATTCAGAAGAATTTGATAGAATTAATAGTTTCTAAAGTATAATAATTTAAAAAATAGAACTCATAAAAATATGCATAGAGGGTTCACATAATTTTCTGTACTAGACTGCTATGCAATTATGAGTTGATTCTATCTTGGAAATTAATCGGATTTAGTTTGAAGTTTAATCAAAACAGTAATATATTGTTAATGACAAGTAAAAATGGTGAATTTTCCATATTTGGAATCTATGCTACAACTACAATAAATGAGTAATAAAATGTGATAAATGTGACATAGTGTTATATTCCGTAGGTAAATAGGGCTGCCTGTTTAAGACGTCGTACGTATCGTGCCCATGGTAGAATTAACCCGTATATGTCATCCCCCTGCCATATTGAATTATGGCTTACCGAGGGAGAATCAACTCCAGAAGCTCCCAAGAAGGGAACAAAAAAGAAGAGTGCAGTAGACAAGGCAAAGAGGGTCAAACCAGCTGCTGCTACTGCTCACTAAATGTTATTTTTTATTTATATTCTAAATTACTTTGTGAGGCCCTTTAAATAAACGTTAAAAATTTAATTTCCATCCTTTTTCAAAACATTTTGTTTGTAATTAATTTTAGTAATTTTAAAGTACCAAAGTATCAATAACCAGATGGATAGTGAACAGCAGTACAATGTTTTCATTTGGTAGGACATTTACACACATATAAGTATATTATTGGTCATCGCTTCGGAGGGGCAGGAAGGATTGGCCCATTATTGATAGCATGATCTCATTCAAACCACAAGGAACTGATCTGGAATATTTTTTTATTGGTGGTAGCAACGTTAAAAAAAGAGAATAGGTCTCGATTCTCGATATTTAGTTTTGTATATGAAAAACTTCACGCGGATGCAAGAGCATCGTCTCGAAGGGCCCCCGTTCGTATTGACCGATATATATGTATATATACTAAACAATTTGTGTTTTACTGGGTTTTAGATTGTTAATAAATTTTAACAGATAGTCTATGCCTATATGAAAGTATTCGTGGCGTTCTATCCAAATCTAAAAATACTTAGGTTGTTTCATTTAACAAATATAATATTGTTTTCGGTTTACATACTCCCAGATTGCTTCTAAAATAATCAGTAGTAATGTCAGAAATCTGGCAGATCGGTTTTAAATCGCAGATAACCACAATTTTAAATTTGATATTTTCTTGCTTTTTATCTGTAATAGAGCTAGTTCGCTCGTTCATTTTCGGTGTGTTGGCGCGTAAAGCACAGCTCATTGAAATGAGTCGTTCATTTGAATGACGTGTTTATAGCACTGTCACTTTAGCATTCATTCACCATCTGGTGATGTAGCGTTTATCAGTTTATCACACATCGCATGTGTATTGTGTAGTGAGCTGAGCTAAGCTGAGCCACAGTAAACAGAAATCGAGTGCTTAAAGACTCATGCTTGTACGCTGTGTAAATGGCGGAATAAACGATGAGCTCTTTCGTTGCGAGTCGTTCGTTCACGACACAGTGAAATGTGACGGCACATTCATACGAATCGTTCATGAGCGACCCAGCAGCATGTACAATAATTTATTCTTTCATGACCCAACATGATATAAGCATTTAATACTGGACAACCATCAAAATACCAGCAAATATAAAATAATATAATTTTTCAACATTTTTTATTAGTGGTGAGAAACATATCGTAGTGCCCTCTTTGCGTCTTTGCTACTATCGCGAAACCGGTCAGTGTCTGGTGGAGTAGAAGGTCTCGATAAACGATGTGGCGACTCCTATATGGAGATCATAGATTAATTTCATGGAGATGCCGATGTAATGCAATGCCAGTCAGGCATATTGCCCGTGGTTTTCGGCATCTCCTTCAAATAATTTTTTATTTTGTGTTTTGTTTCTTTGCAATATTGCATTTCCAAAAATTGCAAAATTTTCTGGTTCGGTTCAAAAATGATCCATATCTATGAAATTCGTGGCACAAAAGAATTCTAAAATTTGAGGTTATCTGTTTAACACTTTAGTTGATGCTCTGATTGATGTGGCAATTTTGTCAGGTCAATTGAGAGCACTTGTTTTAAGATTTCAGAGCAATAAATATAATAAATCGAACACGAAACTCCGAGCAAGATATCCAAAATGGAACATGATCAGTGGCGGCCCCGCATGAATAAAAAATGGATGTTTTATCCAAGATTTGAAATTGCATAAAATTATGCGGAGCAATTCAACGGATCGAAGAATCGAATTATCTTTTTATAAAATAGGTCAAATCAAAATTTGCAGAACGCCTGCTTTATGTCATCACGAGCCGCCCCTGCTCTCAGATCACTATAGAGCAGTAAACCGAAAACGCTATAAGTTGTGGTAAATCTATCGTTTTTGGAACACCATGTATACAAATATTAATAACGATACGAAAATATGTCCGCCCTCAAATAAAAATCGATCTGTCCCTGGAATTGGTTTGAAAAAAATTTTGAACCAGGTGGAAACTTTTAAGTTTTATAATTATATCATATATACATATAATAGAGTTATATATTTCGTTCTCTTTCACGGACAAATGTTCCTTTGCACATGCCCAGGTGTTGTCCAATCAAATCCAAGAATTTCAATGTGGCACCAAAGTAAAGAAAGACCGGGCTTTTGTTTTGTCATATACAGTGTGGCCCATTATGAAACCAGGACACCCTTCTAAAAAATTTTTGAGAAGCGCGATTCCAATGAATTTTTTTGTATATATCTTGTATGTATATCCTAGATGTACTTATTGAACATAATATGTTCAATTTTTTTAAAATTACTTTAGAGGTATAGGGGACTACTGTAAGTAAGTAAAGGAACAGTATTCTAGATTAACAATAATTATTAGAGTGTTCAATGTCTGCTATACCTTTTAAGCGAGACACAAATTCAATAAACTTGAAATATAATTAAGGCTCTATAAAAAAAATTATTCTTCGATACAAATTGATGAAATTTGGGCCATAGGGGTTTTAAGTGATGCTGAAGAATGCCATGATGTCAAATTTTTAATAAAAAAATTCCCAAAGTAATTTTCGAAAAAATTGGTTGAAAAAAAATCGTAGTAGGCTGAGAATTAGCAGCTGGTAATAGGTTCAACAAGTACATCTAGGAGGCTAATATATATATATATATATAAAAATTCATTGGAATCGCACTTACCAACATTTTTTTAGAAGGATGTCCTGGTTCTTAATGGGCCACTTTGTATGTGTTTTGTCATATATGTGTTTTGTGGTGTGGTTATGTCACAGTTTATCTTTTGTATTTCATGTATATTTGTGTTTCCAGAAAATAAATTTGTCTTTTTCGTAGAGCCGGCAATTTAGAAGTGTTTTATTTAAGTGTATCTTGTAGTTTTAGTTTTGTTCGTATATTAGACTTATTAGTGATTACGAGACATTTGCTCATCAAATTATTTCGACGATATTTTTACAGTCGCAACTGCAAGTGCAGAACATTTTGTAAATTTAAATATGTAGTGAATTATATGAATTAATTATAGGTACTGTACCTCATTTTCATTAATTTAATTCCACATATATCGCAAAATGCCGAAACGAAAAACTCAGTCGAGGGTTTGACTTTTGTGCGAAGGAAATATTCCATATGAAGTCGCATACCTTAAATATGTATTTTTAAAATTTTCTTTTCAAATACAAACTGCATCTACTATTTTGGTAAACTTGATAAATACGGGAACATCCCAATAACAAGATTGAAAAACCGTTATATGTAGATAAAATACAATATAAAATAAAGTTAATTTATTATATTCTACAGTATATGGAGCAAAATTCCCGCGGTTTGCTGGGCATGCGTATTTGGTATTTTCTCCGTGAAAGAGACAATAGATATGATTCTGGACTATTCTAATTTGGCTTCACATGTGAAGCATGGTAAAGACACAAGTATCTTTATACTTGTGGTAAAGATTACATACGCTCCATATAGTAGTATTATATATATGAATTATATAGATTTTAAAAACCCGCCCCTCTGCGGACGAATACATACTAGCAGATGCGTCGTTGTCGTTATTTGCGGAACGTCTATTTCTGTGGTACGCCACGGAACGTTACGGGGGTTCAGAATCCAGCAACAACTAGCAATGGCGAAAGTGAACGGCGATTGGGGCATTTTCAGTTCCGGCGTTCCGCGTTGGAACTTGGAATGAGAAAAGCGATAGGGAACTGGGAACTAACTTACAAACGAGAATCGAGGTTGATATTGGTTGCTGATGCTTTGGCAGCTTTGGTCTAACGTAACATAATGTGTGGTTGAGAAACTTAAGAATAACGAATAACCATAAAATTAAAATATTTATCATCCTTCACATTTACAAAAATCTAATTAGAAAATTGCAATGCAGGAAACACCGAACAAAAAACTATGAAAACGTAATAACGAAAAAATACGTAAAAGACATCTAAACATAAGTAAATTAAAATTCTCTATATAAAATGAGAGAAAATACGAAATGCATAACTGGTACGCCGTACTGCTGTTAGATCAAATAACTTCGTTCCAAAATAACGATAATTTGGAATGGAACGTTCCGCACGTGGAACCGTTTTTCTCATTTAATACATACTAGTTTAATTTCAATCGCGCTACTGCGCCAGTTTCTGATCTAAAGGACACAAACAGAATTAGAGGGAGAAAAATATTGGAAAAAGTAAAACTTGAAATAGTATTGTATAATCCTCTGTGGTCACGGATTGTTTACAAATCATCATGGACTACAGAAGGTTCAAATCACTCTGTGACTTGATCATTGGAAAAGGATATACATAAATCTTTTTCTATGTGGCTGAAAGATGATCAAAATCGATTAAAATATTGTGATTGGTGAATTGAATATTGAATAAATCAAAGAAAATTAAATATTAACATACTATTACAATTATTTTTTATAGTAGATTATTGATTGGGCAACTGTGTTAAGTAAAAATCACACCAATACCAGTATTACAAGTACCACACACAGAAAATTATCAGTACAACCGTAGAGTAAATCATCTTCTCTCTATGGTATAATTAAAGGCTTAATCTTAATGGAATCTGAACTTATACGTATATCGTATTGCTCAATAAAAAAAAAATCGTATGAATCTTTTTTTACTGTTTTTGAACCCCTTAAATTTTAGTACGTTAGTTATTGAGCATGCGCAGTGTCAAAAAGAGTACCATTTTTGGATCTACGCATGCCCATCATAACAATTACGATAATTATATCAGGTACAATAATTGAAGAAGTTTAAAATCTCCCTATTAAAAGAACAATCACGTTTCACTCAGCTAAATAAATTTATTAAGGTTGTGTTCCGATATTATCCGCGACCAACCAGGATTTCGGTTAACCGAAATATTGATAAACCTGAAAAATGTGTAATTAAGGAACTGGCTGGCTAATCATATATATTTTATCTATGTGGCTAATCAACATGGATGATGAATTGTTTTTATTGGGATTCATTCAACCTTAAATACCTTCATATTCCGTGCTTAACTATTACTCTAGTCTTCAGTCAAAAAATAAATGAAACAGCAGATAATTTTCTGTAATTTGGTATATTATAGTAAGATATAAGTAGTTTATAAGTAGATATAAGTGTAGCTTTCAGTCGACTTGGTCAAGTGGACTACAGAATACAATACAGAAAAGTAGAATTTATAAATATTTATTATAACTCTTAACGCAAGAACACCACCCCATCTGCCTTCACCATCTAAACAAAATATAATTAAAATCGTTGAGAGAATTGATTTTTCTTCTCTCAACGCTAAAACCTAACCTGCTAACTCTTCGGTTGACCAATGCACCGCTCCCAGAGCACGGTCAATATTTTGACGTTTGGTTAACCTTTTTCAGGTGACCACAGTTCCAAAATTAAACAATTTTCAGGAATTTTTATTTAATGGAACGCTTAACCGGGATTTTGGTTAACCAAGTTTAATATCGGAACACAACCTAAGTCAATGCAAATTAACAAAAAATAATGAGTGCAAGGACTGAACACCCTTGCCTCTGGATCTAAAGGCAAAGACTTTAGACTTATTTTTAATAGTATTATTTATATAAATATGAAAAAAGTACATTGATTTATGACAAAGATTTCATTGATCTTGGAGAAACCTTAAAAACATAATAGATATGAAACTCATGTGACAGCACGTAAATATCAATTGCACTGAAACTAAAATCTGTTAAAATATAATTTATATTATTATATCATGCCACAAATCACTCTTGCCGTGAATGGTACAGTAAATCCTATATAAAGCTTAAAACTGCTACAGTAAACATTCAAATACCATAGTGGTGTTAACCAGTCTTTCCCACCTAGTCTCTTACAGTCCTTTTGGTTTGCCCATCTTACTATTAGAGACAAACCAACATTTTGTTTATTAGAACAATAGTTCTACTCAATCACCAAAAAATGCACAGTATATTCAATTTAAGAAAAATGCGTATCTAAGTGTTTTATCTTAAGTGTCTAAAACAATAAGTGTAAAAAATTATAATCACTAAAAATATATTGATTTTATACAGTTTATGCCTACCTTTAAACGGTTACTATATCATTTATGTCAATCTCAAACATCCTTGAATCAACAGTGCCTACTAATTTTCACTCTACTCCACTCCACACTATTCATATAATGGACATCTATCTCCTACCGTAGAAGTCTCATAAATTTTGAACTTAATGTGTAACTTTTCCAAAACTATATATTATTACATTACTATATCTAAATATAGGATACCATTACACAATAAATTTTTGGTGAATATGAATGTCCATATTAATAAACTAAATACACATTCTTGGCTATAATAATGATTAAAACACATTTAGTTTTTTTTAAGTTTTATTGTATAACGTTATATAATGAACCAAGGCATAAATAATAGAAAAAATGAAAATATGAGACCAAATCCATCCGTACGTAAAATACTTCATATTGCTTTTGTGAGAAAAAGAATTACTTTTAAAATGATCCAGGCAGGGAAAAAACGATCCCATTTACATTCAATAAAAATATATCTCGAATAGAAATAATTTAACTGCATATTTATCAACTAATTAAAATACATTTTATATATACATTGTACAATTTCTAGTATAGTATGAACAAGTGAAACTATTTAACGCAATTAGATAATTTTTGATACTTAACAAACTGAACGAAACTATAGTCTATATTGTAGAAAAATATTATAGTTAAAAAAGAAGTAGTTGCTCATTTAAGTAAAAATATTTCGAACAAGAAAAGACAGTACAACAAATTCGTAAAAGTTACATTATTCAGACTGCAAATAAATGGGAACAAAAAATGTGCTACAACTGTTTAATACGTAGAATATAAATCTACGATTCAATTAGTACGTATAAACAATGTCCTAAGCACCTTAACATATCTTGTTTGAAATCTACAAATAATACAAATCTATCTTTACAGCGAGCTGAAGATGACAGTAAAAAAATGAGGAAAATAGTACAGGCATACACCTTTCACACCTTTTTTTTTTAATCGGTTCACTAACACAAAAACTGGTCGCTCACTTAATATTTTAGAATGTTTTTTTTTTATATAAAAAATTGAATGGAAATAAAGATATGATAAAACAATACAATCTTTGGGCTAATTACACAATTAAATTATAAAAGTACAGCCCTCTTTAAGTGTTTTTAATACTACTTTACACCAAACACTCGACTTATTCATTCAGCATTTTTTACATATCTTCTTTCTCAAATTTAATCTTTTTGACATTTTGTGGCTGTGTGTCTGTTAAACGTTTTGTAGCTTTATTTGTAGATTGTGGATCTGTAAAAAAAAAACACGTCAAAATGCCATGTATATTAAAATAAACCCCACCTCCTTCCGAAATACATAAACTGTCAGATAACAGTAAACACTAAGTAATAAAAATATTATTACCTTGTAACCACCTGACTTGTGTGGCAGGACCATAACCCTTGTCGTTCTTAGCAGCGATACGGAAAATAATTGCAGCTTTCGTCGATGTATCCAGATGGGCTGCTGCCAAAGACACGTTAGACACCACGCATTGGTTGCTTGGTCCACTGTATACACGTACAAATGCTAGTTGACCAGGAGGATTAGCCTTATCCTAAAAAAAAAAACACTATAATATGTAATAAAATAAATATTTGATAAATTAACTAAATTTCATCAGTGGTTTTTCAGTTTTATGAATTGTCTACATAAAAAAATTATTATAACAAAATTTATAAGAAATTAAACACTTAGCTAGCTTTTTTCCAAACGTTTCAATTCGATCCTCGACTCATCAGTAGAAGAGAAGTTTGTATTTTTTTTCTACTAACGACGAGTCGATGATCGACTTCAAACATTTGGAAAAAGCTAGTGAAGTGTTTAATTTCTTTTAAATTTTATAATAATTTTTTTATTTAGATAATTTAAAATATGATTCGTAGATATTACACAATTTTGTATAAAACTGAAAAACCACTGATGAAATTTAGTTAATTTATCAAATACTTTAAATGCACTTTGACTGTCACATCCCTATTTAATAGCAAGTAAACTACTTTTTACTTATTGTTGTATAATTAATTTATTGTTATATTATTTAATTATACATGGCGCCGAAAGGACACGCCTATAATTATTGACATAAGCTACCAGCCTTGCTTATACTTAAAGACTTACCTTTCCTTTCACAGCCAAATAAACAGAGTACTCAAGGATTTCTCCCTGATTGGCACTTGGTGGTTCCCAAGACAAGTGTGCTCCGTCCGCAGACTTCGCAATTTTGATTGCAGATGGAGCTCCAGGAAAACCAGGCAAACATGTTTTAAAGGCAGAAACCTGGACAAAATGATATTAAGAAATGTACATCACAACATATTTAGGTAAATAAATTTTAATTTTATGTGCATGCAGACTTGATATTTTAACTATATTAGAAAATAAAAAAATATGGCATAAATTTTACAGGGGATATTGTAGTAAACGTAATTTACCTCGCTCCAGTCACCTCTTCCAACAGAATTGATGGCAGCTACTCGAAATTTATATGCTGTTCCTGGTTCCAGATTGATACGTGGGAAATTTGACAATTCGGGCAAATTTTCTATTGTTAAATCTGAGGTGTCATCATCCAATAAAAAGTAACTTTGTACATCACAACTATTACCCTTAATAAATCCTACAGTATACCAGGTATCTTTAGCAGGCTGTTCGGATCCATTTAAATCAGTCTTTTTATGTTCCTTAGAGTGATCCAATGCCGCAGAAGCAAGAGCCGCAAGTGGGTCAACACTCGCTTGGTCATCTTTCGGCCCATCTTCTGAAGAGCTCTCGGTCTTCTGACTGGTAAACGAGCTGTCAAACCCACTATCTGGTTCCATTTTAGTAGTTATATCAATGTTCATGTTGAGGTTTGTGTCTGGCTCTTCTTCTTCTTGTTTGATTTCGTTGAGCTCAGTTTTTATGTCCATATCTAAATCTAGCTTTTCACTGTCATCTGTATCTGTATGTTTCAGTGACCCATTGATGGTACTCTGCGTCGAGTCGGCTTCGGCAGTGGTAGTTGTTGGCTTCATGCTTGTTTCCAATTCATCTTTACTACCTCCACGGAGTCCCATGCGGAATCTAAAATTACTTGGTGGCGGTGTGGGAGATCCTCCAAACAAGCCCAATCTTATTTTTGAGCCACCTTTAAGACCTAGTTTAGCATGTATCGTTCCACCACCTAAAAGACCTGTAGCTGTTTCCAAGGGAGTTACAGCATCGCCTGCAGAATCTGTAACACTTTCAGTAATGGCAGGTTTCTCTAAGACATCTGACACACCTTCAATTTTTCCGGCTGCTTCCTTTTCAGGTTCAGGATCTATTAATCCCGCTTCTGCTGCGAGAGCTGCTAAAGCAGCATCTGTAGTTGCTGGTCCATCAAATGAGGTCGATGCTAAAAGAACAAGTTTGAAATTTTTAAAAATGCAAATAATTTACAATGTACATACCAATAGTTGCAGTGGGTTGTTTTGGACGAGAAACTACCATTAACTTCGGCTGTTCTGAATTATTACTTGTCGCTGAAGACATAGGTAAGCGTACAATTTTGCCTACTCCACCAGTTTGATTAGGTTGAACCAAGGTTAAAGTTTTGTTGCTGCTGGTTGCCATCTGGAGAGTTACTTGTTTGCCACCTATCATTACTTGTTTCTGAAAAGGGAAATGAAATGGAATTGACTAATTTTCAGTAGGAATAACAATCAAAATGTGATATTACTCACCGTATTTTTCGAAAGAGTGACGGTTTTTGGTGAGCCAACTACTTGCATCGGCATAGAAATGGTGATTGGTTTCCCAGCTATCTTAACACCTTGAAGTCCAGCTATTGAAGATGCAGCAGCAAGTGGTTGAGCATTGATTGTAGTTGTTTTCATGGTGGAGACATTTACAGCTTGGGCATTAGTAAAAGTTTGTATATTTTTCAATCCTGCATTAGAGCTAACGACTAGTACCTGCTGATTACCTACAAACCACATAGGATAAACACTGGAAAAAAGCTAGTAATGTGAAACACTTACTCAGTGTTGGGATTTGACCTGCTCCTTTAGAAAGAACTAATTTACCAGTGGTCTTATTCATCTGGATCATGTTTGAGGGTATAGTTTTTAAAGTGGTTAACACTTTATTTGCTGGACTGCTAGGCACAATTTTTACAATCGTATTCTTTGCTTGTTGAGGTACTACTGTTCCTGGAGCTTTGCTCTGAACGAGGTTACCTCCTTTCGGCAAAGTAGCTAAGGTCATTCCGGTACTAGTTTTTACTAAGGTCACTACTTGTTGTTGCACACCACCAGCTTTTTGGATTAAGTTTCCACCTTGTTTCACAAGCAGTTGCTTCCCAGCTACTTGTGGCGTTGCTTGTCTTATGATTGTGCCAGTTGTTCCTTGAACTCTTACTGGCGGAGCTACATGAAAAACAATTCTTATACTAGTAAAATAAAAAATTATTTCTTTCCTTAAAAATATCAATTTTGATTTACAGCAAGTATTGCCACCACTTGCACAAAAAGAAATTAAACACATGCATAGAATTTGTAAAATTGTCCAAATTTTTTAACACATCTCGCTGTCCTAAACTCAGACACAATCTGGTAAACATATATATACTGTTTTTTCACCGTTTCCACTCATAAACTAAAACTAATACATCGCTATATACCTTTTGACCAAAATTATAGTGACTCACTGCCATCATATGGAGTCGTTCGATGGGTGAAGTGTGTAGGGATCGTGATTCCATAAGCAGGTCAAATTTTAAGAAATATTAAAACAATATACCTTTCTTCACATATCTATTAGCAATGCTAAATGTATACATTTCGAGTACTATGTACTCATCGTCGGTAGCTTAAATACTAACAAGTTTATAAATAAAGTCACCCAATTTATAAAGGATGAGGCTGTAAAATGAATTTATTTAGGTAAACTGCAGATGTCTGCCTGCCTGCTCTTTTTCTAAATTATGGTCGGATATTTACTATTGTTGACTATTTTTAATCTTATTTTTCTTCTATACAGGGTATTAAATTGAATATAAAATGGGCTTAAATTGAAATTCAGTAAATTATTTTTATATTTCTTCATATATATTGATTCTAATGTATTTAGGTTCTGAGAAGTACTGGCTTTTATGAGGGTGGTATTGTTTAAATTAAATTTGTGCCCCGTTTCGTAACTATGTAAGCATGCACTTTACAAGTAACATGTACGAACTGACATCCGTGTTTTTGAAGAAAACAACAGACCAAACGCATTGTGGTGGTGACAAACATTAACACTTGACTTGTTGATGGTTCAAATTTTTCAAACGTTTTCAGTACCACCCGCATAAATGGTTGGCCAGTACAAGCAATCTTTTGCTAACTAGTAACAGAGGAAATGTCGGTTTCAGAGGGTCCAAGTACACGTACTATTACATCCAAAACAGATTTTTTTTACAGTCTGTTAGCATTAACAGTATTCTACACTATTTACGTGACGCCCACAAAAGTGCCTACAAAAAACGGGTGTTCGACACTACATGCATGAAAACTTAATGTTTTCAACATGTAAGTGCGCATGTACCAGTTTTCGACCTTTATGTTTCATTATTGCACCTCATACAGTGTGTCCCAAAATGATGGAACAAAATTCATGTTTTTTTCTAGTTAAGACTAACAGGTCAATTTGTATATTATATAAATTGTCACCTTCCTACAATATTTTCTATATTTGTGAGCCATGTTTGGCAGAGCTATAAGATTACCAATATTTTTTTAAATAGGACACTATATTTTATAGTACAAATAGATAGCCCTCTTAAAGACGAATGCAGCAATATAAGTTTATACCTACTTATTTTGTCATAAGACTAAAAATAAAAATGTAAAAAATTTAATAAGGAATTAAATGAAAATAGTTTTTGTACTAGTACTACTTTTGTTCAAAGTAGTAACTACTACTAGTACTGGTACTGATAGTACTACAACTTTTTGCATTTTTTAAATTTTTTAAAGGCTATGACAAAAACAAAAGTAGGTATAACCTTATATGGCTGAATTCGTCTTTAGAATGGCTATTCTATTTATACTAAGAAATATAGAGCCTCCTATTTAAAAAAAAATTGGCAATGTTATTAGCTATGTCAAACATGGCTAAGAAAAATTGAAAATATTGCAGAAAAATGCCAATTTTTATACAGGGTTATTCAGAACTTATCTCAAAAAACTTTGAGGATATGTGCATCCTTAAATAAGAAATCGATATCACCAAAAAAATTTATAATAAAAGTCTTAGGATTTCCCGTAAACAATGTTTAAAGTTATACCATTATAAAGGACTACGTAGATGGGCAACTGTACTTCAACATCTGATATACCTACCACATTCCTAAGAATGTGGTAAAAAAAAGTAAACACGTTTTTGTACCTAGAACGCCTGGGCGAATAGAGTTGGAGTGGGGATAATATCTCAATTGTCTATTCAGTCATCAGTCTATGTGTGTACTCTCTGTGTGCCGGTGTTTTATTTATCGTAGGAGTGTTAAACTGTAAAATTTTCAAAATGGCTCATGTGTACAGTAATGCTGAGTTAATGGACTGTTACCAGTGGATTATCAATTACGAGTTAGGTTTTGTGAGTGGTTGTTGCAGCAAAATGCTGAAAATCCCCAATTTACTTAATAATTTGCGTTTACAAGATCAACAACCAGGAGGAACATTCGGTTTAGTGCGACAAAATTGGGTAAGGCGTGCCCAAAAGTGTGTACAAGTCGAGGAATATTATTTCGAACAGCTTTTGTAACAAGGTATGTGCAAATTTTTTATAAATTTCATGTTTCTAATACCTAGTAATCAAGTAGCGCAATTCTTCACAATTAGTGTAACAAAATTTTATTCATTTTAAAGACACGTCACTTTCGTCACATCTATCTATCTTTAAGTTTATTTGAAAGTAAAAACGCTGCAAATCTTTTTTGCGCCGGGTGTCGGTATACTCTCAGAACTTCCGAAGTTTTTTCGTGCTAGCCAGTTTGCATTGTCAGTCCCAAGGTCACTCCATTACAGTGGACCAGTATCCAGCGGCGTGCAATGAAAAATTTGTAAATAGTTTTCAGACCCCGCCAAAAAATTTTTTTTTTGCACTACCACATTTCTACATGTATGTTGAACATCCCCAAATTTTATTATGGATAAGTTCTGAATAACACTGTATACTAATTGACCTGTTTCAGCATTTTCTTTTTTTTTAATCTCAACTAGAAAAAAATATGAAATTTTTTCCATCATTTTGGATATTAAATTCCTATACACAATCATTTTATCGCTTACAAATTATTTTATGCTGTGAATAGTAAAAGCGTTCTGATATTATTCATATTCATATTCAGTCACTCTCTACAATTTTGGCCAGAAGGTATAGTTTCTATAATATACATGTATATAAGGTCATCGATAATGAAATAGTATGCAAATCATGTTCATGTACTTAGTGAATCGTACATTGATAACGCACCTGCGAGATTCTCAGATGTGCAAACCCTGGCGGCACCTTTCATAATATCAAAAACTTTAATCACATTTATATGTTACTTCAGGGCATGCACACTTCAGTCATTTGAAGGGATGGAAAGTTTTCACTCGTAAGATTTTTTCCGAGTTTAATAGGTATAATTTTGTTCAATTACAATTATTATTATTCAATATTTGCCTGTCTCCTTTAAAAGTATTATCTAGACAACTTTGGTACCTATTTCATTGAAAATTATTTTTAAAAACTAAACATTCAGGAGCAACTGTGTAATAGATCGTAGGGTTATTGGTGAGCTGAAGTCAAACGCCGTTGGTGTTGACGGTGTTTCACTAAACATGCTAAAATATTGTCTACGGACGTTATTGCTACCTATCACTCATATAGTTAATTGTTGTTTAGAAATAGGATATTTTCCTGCTTGTTGGAAAGATGCCATTGTACGACCTCACCCGAAATGTTCAAATCCTAAAGGATTTTCTGATCTTCGTCCGGTAAGTATCCTACCTTTGTTTTCAAAAATTATTGAAAAAATTATTTATAATCAAATATATAACTTTTTAAATAAAAATTTAATTTTGCCATCGCAACAGTCAGGATTTAGAGGAGGTTACAGCACGGCTACGGCACTGTTAAATGTATGTGATGATATCTTATCAGCCTGGGATAAAAAGAAATTAACGGCCATGGTTTTACTTGACTACTCGAAGGCGTTTGACACTATGAATCATCAACTTTTATTTTCTAAATTAAAATACTATGGCTTTAGTGAAACTGTGCAGTCCTTTTTTCACTCATTTTTATCGGGGCGTACGCAAGCTGTCATTCTTAATAATAAGCAGTCATCTGCTATTAAAACAATCCACAGGGTGCCTCAAGGCTCAATACTAGGCCCATTGTTGTTTATACTTTACACAGCAGATTTTTATAAGGTTCTGGATCATTGTAGCAGTCATTTTTATGCTGATGATAGCCAAATTTATTATAGTTTCTATCCTGAAAATGTAAATTTAACCAACATTCGTATGAATAATGATCTATGTGAATTAATACAGATATCCAAGCAACACAATTTACATATTAATCCACTTAAATCATCACTGTTACTTTTCGGCAATTAAGCTAAAGGATACGTAGTTCAAAATAGTTTCAATATCAAAATTGGAGATCTCACCCTCCCTATTACTGACTCTGTTAAAAATCTGGGCATTGTTCTCGACTCAAATTTAAAATTTTCTGACCACATTAGCAAGTGTCTTCAGAAAGCCTACTGCTCTCTCAAACTCTTATACTCTAGCCGCTTTATACTAAACCAAAGCTTAAAACAAACATTATGTGAGCAACTTGTATCGTCACACTTTAATTATTGTGATGTAGTATATGGGCCCTGCATTAGCTCCTTTGACGCTTACAGAATTCAGAAAATGCAAAATAATTGTTGTCGCTTCATTTTAAATTTAAGAAAATTTGATCATGTGTCAAGGAAAATTACGAGCTTGAATTGGTTGTACATGAAATATCGTCGTTTACTACACGCAGGAAGTTTATTTCATAAAGTAATCAATAATAAATGTCCTTTGTATCTATTTAATAAACTGCAATCTCGTCATGACTTGCACAATGCCATCATTCGCTATTCGGAGTTATTAAATATTCCTCGACACACAACGAAAAAGTTTGAATCATGATTCTCCTATCAGGCACCACATGTCTTTAATAATATCAGTAGCTCTTTAAAATCTCGACCTTTTAACTCATTTAAAATAAATTACAAAAGATTTCTATTAGAAAAACAGAGAATCGACTCTGCTTGACTGTTATAGATAATTATAAATATAAACATTATATCCACAAGTATGTATAAATTCTCAGCACATATGTTATACAAATTAGCCCCCCCTTCCCCCGTTTTAGTTCTAATGTATGCAGCTGTTTGTTTTGCTTCATTTTTTGGTTATTTAGGTTAAAGTGTAAGAATAGTTTGTAACTAAACTTTCGCCTAATAAAGTCGATTTATTATTATTATTATTATTATTATATGTCTTCAGTGACCCACCATTAGTTTGACACAAATTAAATACTTATTTTAGAAAAAAAATTAGATAATGTAAAATAATATAATGCAAGAAAAAAGTAAAATTTTTTAGAAAGAAATATATATATATACGTTGTTTACTATAACGGCCGAGCACCGTCATTTTAGTTATTTTAAGTCTTGCCAAATGTTTCAAACCTATTTTTCTCAATTGTTGCCCATGATATTGCACATTGTGTATGAATTTGACGTTCGCACGTTGGTCACAGTTTCCAACGTTCCCAATTAGTTCTATTCTATCTTCTGTCACTTGTCAGCTCATTTTCGTGTTTATTGTTTGCATTTCATTTACATTTCGATATTTTGTGTTTTTTGAGTAACTGCTAGCTAGTCTTTTAAAAAACCGTTCTTTTTAGAACTGATCACTTTCTTGTGACAATTTTTTAAATCAATGCAAGCCACAATGCCGAAACCTTTGGGAAAACAGGCCCAGGAAATGATAATTCCCTTGATTAACTATTTTGGGCAAGAACGGATTTATCAAGGGCCTCTACTTCCTTTCGACTACTGTAAGAGATGTAAGTACTCATAATGCAGATTGTTACAGTAAACAAATAAATAAAAAACAGGTGATAAACCTTTCACATAGACTTGTCTTAAAAAAGAGCAAGGCCTGAAGCTGCAGCGAGCTCTCGGGTTTAGTATTGTTTAAGCAGTCAAGGTGTCAACGTATATTGTTTATCGAGTTATTTATACTCAATAATGAAAAAATGTGTTGTTGAATTGTGTCCTAACCAAAATAACATCGGGTACAATTCAGTAGGTTCAATGCCTCAATCATTTGGACACCTCCAGCTGAAGTCAATATTGATCTCATTGAAAAAGTATAAAAAATGTTTCAGAGACTGTGTATTATAGGAGTATGCATTATATTAGGAAAAATAGTGGATACCCCTACATGATACCATATAGAAGTATGCTTGACAGTTTTCAACTTTTCAAGTCGACTAAAGTCCGTCTAAAATGTATACGAAGTTCACTGACCGCCTAAAGGAACAATCGCTATTGTCACATGTAATTTTCAAATTTCTCAATATTCAATTAAAATATCAAATTCCACAAAACAATATATAATAGTTGTATATATTATTTATGAATGTCATAAAAGAAATACAATAATTTAGTATACGCCAAAATATTAGTCATTTTTACATTTACTCTGAAAATATTTTCGTCTACTTTACTATGACAATTCCGTAAACGTCTATCTTAATAGTTAAAAGCGACAACGCCGCTCAGCTCGTTGCATATATCTCTTTTTAACTTATGGGAAAGACGTGCTATCTTTTTTCATTCGGCAGAATACATAAATGCTCTGGCCTGGCAGTGGCGGGTTGGAAATATGTTTCGCGCGCGTTTTTTATTGCAATTATTGTCGTTCGGTTATTTACATAAGGAATTTATATAAATTATTCGACATTGGTGCAGTGCAACTGTAGATAAGTGTAAGTGATTTAATAGGAAGTGATTTAATAAGAAGTGATTTAATAAGTGTAAGTGATTTAATAGTGTAACCCATATAAGGAACACGTAAGTATCTACTTTTTACTATAATAGGAAAATCGTTTGAGGTTAATTTTAAAGAGTTGAATTTCTAAGTAATTTCAATTTCCATAAGACGTGTGTAGGTATTCGCGATTGTGTAGTGCTGTTTTACTGTTATTGTGATACAATATAATATCAGTGAACGATGGAAAGTATTTCAGAGCCGTCATCTGCCGCCGATGCAAAACGTAGGCTCTATCGAACGGTAGCCGAGAAGAAAATTATTTTACGAGTATTTTACTGCATACAGAGAGATCATCCTCATCGCAACAAGGATGAATTAGTGGATATGTGTTCGGATTATACAGAAGAGTCAAAGACAAGCATATACACACTTTTAAGAGAAGAAAAGATACAGCCACCGAAACCAAAAAGCGGTCGAAATAAGATTGTAGTGGAAGAAGATGCAAAAATTGCGGTACGTAGAACGGTCCACGGTTTCTTTACAAAGAACGAATTACCAACTTTAGGTAAGGTGCTGCAAAGTATAAGAGAAAATGATATTATACCTAAAATGTGCAAGGTTAGTCTGGCCAAAATTTTGAAAGACATGAATTTTACGTATGGAAAAGTAGACAGAAAGAGTATTCTCATAGAAAGATATGAAATAGTTGCTTGGCGGATGGATTATCTTCGAAAAATAAAAATGCTTCGAAACGAAGGGCGGAAAATTGTTTCTTATGGGAAATATGGCTACTGGCGAACCACCCACTAAAAAATGATAACGCACCGAAAGCAATACTTCATGAGTGGTGTGAAACTTTGCATTCAATATCATCTGTGGTGTTTAAAATATGCATATAAAAACCTATTTTCAACCCCCTAAAAATAAAAAAATGCCTATGCCCATGACTAGCGCTGATCTTCGCCGTTTTGCCGGTCAGTGAACTTCATATACATTTCAGATGGACTGTAGGTTATATCTATGCAGTGACCAACATAAAATACTGATCATATAGGAACATTTTTTATTATAAAATTTTGAAAAACAGAAATGAATAATTATTTCTGCTTCATTAAAAACACCAAAAACTATTAAACTGTATTTCATCTTTTAGGGTTTGGGAGAAATATTGTATATTGTACTATCGGCTATATTCACTATTACCAAGTAATATTTAACTGTTATTCTTATCCAATTAGAAATAATCATTAATGAAAATACTAATTTCCAACAGGCTATAAATTTTAACGGCCCTATAAAAAATAACTAAATGGTGCTGAATACAGCTGTAAGTGAGATTTCTTTATATTATATTTCCCAATTTTTTTTTTTAAAAACGTTGGTAGGAAATGTAATTTTATTTTTTATTATTTTTTTTTTATTTCCACCAAACCCTCAAATATAAACAGCATGATTTACTGGTTTTTGAGATTTCTAATGAAGAAATCATTACCCATATTGATTTTATGCTTTTTTTTCCATATGATGGGAATTTTATGCCAGTCACTGTATACACTGTGTCCAGTTTAAGACGAACTGGACACAGTGTATATAATCCAAGCTTATATTTCCAAGATTTTCTTCACTTAAGTAATACAGGGTAAAAACAGAAAAATGTGCCTTTTCTGGAAACGTCCATAGCTCGTTTATTGTTAATAGATACATTCATCAAATTTTCAGGGTAGGTATAACAGTCAACAAAGACTTCAAAATTGGCCTCTAAAAAAATCTAGGTCTACTAGAGGCGTTTTTTCGTCAGCTAACTACAACATACAATTGTTACCTGTGGTTACTTAAATTGACATTTGATACCAAATACCAAATGTCAATTTAGGTAACCACAGGTAACAATTGTATGTTGTAGTTAGCTGACGAAAAAACGCCTTAGATTTTGCGCTAGTTTACTCAACTTTTGATTTTTTATGGGCACCATATTGGATTTTTTGTATTTTTGAAAACACCGTACAAAGTGCTTTTCAACCATGTATAATATGCATAAGTTCAAAAACGAAAAAATGTAAAACAGCCATTTTATTGATTTTCGGTTTTTTGAATATGTATATGCATGTTATACATGGTTGAAAAGCACTTTTACAGAGTTTTCAAAAATATGAAATTCCAATATGGCGTCTATGGGAAAAACAAAAGTTGAGAATGCTGACTGAAAATCTAGTGGGCCTTAATTTTTATAGAGACCAATTTTGAAGTCCTTGCTGAATGCTATCCATGTCCTGAAAATTTTATGAATGTATCCTGTACAATAAACGACCTATAAAGGTTTGCAGAAAATGCATATTTATGCTTTTCACCCTCTAAAGAATTTTTAAGGGAAGGAACTCTTGGAAATACAAGTTTGGATTATTTTGGAGCCTAAAATTGGCCAACTTTTTTCCCAATTTAACCTACTCTGTACCTCCAATGGTTTCTGACTTTACCTTATTTTCTAAAAAATAATTTGATTCTATGATCCGTTGGATTCCAATTTAAAAGCTCCGCAAAATTTTATGCAATTTATAATCCTGGATAAAACTTAATACACATGCGGCGATACAAAGTCTTAGAGCCATATTATCTCATTGTGAATGGTGTTGTATCAGCTAGTGTCATGCATCGCTGAGACGGTTTCATTGAAACCAACTTTGGCGGTTGCAAGCGCATGTGGCGCGACAGGTCTCAGCATGTTTTTCATCGTGAATGGAAAGTATCGCCGCATAACGCGTTTTGTTTAGTTTTCTAATACATTGAGTGGTTAGACAAGAAAAAGCAAAGGTAAGCCTTTGTCCCTTTCTCATTTTGTTGCAGTTCGCTTATCAAATTCAGGTGCGAACGTCCTTTTAAAAACCAGAATTTGTACCTTGTACGGTTCTTGTATCGCCGCATGCGGCGAGATAGATCTGATTGTGTATGGGGCGTTTTACCGAACTATAATATTAGTAGTTCCCAATAAAACTAATTCCATTGCATTAGGAAGATGACTTTTAAGAGTTGTTTTTGTTTATTTTTTCAGTCCGGTGTACTTAATCTGTCACCCCACCTCTGCCCATGCTTTATCGCCGCCAAAAAGTATACAAGTAAAGCAAAACAATGCATTTTACACCCACATATCTAATTTTTTTTTTAAATAAATTTCTCTGTTCAACTGACGTTTGTATGTTTTTCCTCGAGAAAATTTGTATTGTTTAATTAAATTTTTTCCTAGTAAGTGTATTTAAAAATCTCTTCACATGATTGAAATTGTGAACAAAATCCATTCTCAGTATAAATAATAAGTTAACACTAAACAATTCTACATACATGCACGAAAAACACACTCGTACTATACACAAATAACTGCAAGTACTGCGACTGATGCAGCTCACTAAGTAGTCTAAAATTTGCAATATCAGGGCTGTTAGAGGGAGGGCGAAGGAAACAGCACCGGTATCAAAAGCAGTGCACAGAACTGCCTCTTGCGGACCAGTTAAACAATGTAACGATTAGAGATTAGAGAATGTAAACGATTAGAGAATTCGTCTGGTTAATTGTATTGGCGTTTGTCTGATATTGTGCACTGAAAAATTGCTGATCGCAGACGTTCTCTTCACAAAACATTGTTTTGTGGTTGTCTTCGCACAATAATAAACGTGTCACGCCGCTAATTCTAACAAAGTGATAGTAAAATAATATATTCTTATTTGCATAAAAATAATATTAAATATATGTGATAAAATATTTGAAATTTTAGGCAGTTCCGCAGCACCAGCCGCCACTGTATATGCAGTGTGTCCAAGATAAAGATGGGATAGCATTGAGATCTTGGAAACGGTAAGAGATACAAAGTTAAAATTATGAAAAAGTTGAGCAATTTGAATACCTTTTACATGGACTTTACATAAAAATATTTGGAAAAACATTTTTTTTTGCGATATTTGTTTTTATTTATTTCTGGCGTTATTTAAACAGCTATCAAAAAATAAAAAATACTTTTCCATTGTCACTTTTTAAGCTTAACAAGATGGCATTCACCAAGTTTTTGTCCGACGTTTCGTTTCCGAGAAACCATCAACTTCTTTTTTTTTAAATATGGCCCTGTATTTTTAAATAGATATTTTGATACCATTTTTTATTCTCAGTTCAATGATGCATCACAAGTAATGGTTTAATTACGTTTTTAGCTTGTTTTTGCCACCATTACAAATTAACGAGGAAAAGCCTCCTGAGTTTATAACAAATAAACAAGTAAAATAATATTAATATGGGGCTACATAAAAAACTATGTGTACCAACGTAATTTTCAAACAGAGGAAGAATTACGTGAATTGGTACTAGAAGCATTTCAAACTATTACGCCAGATGGACTTAAAAATTGTTTGGAAGCTACAGTTAAACGATGTTAGAAAATAATGGTCTTTTGTTCGAACATCGTTTGTAATTAACATGCTAATAAATAATTAAGATAAATAAATTAGTTTAATTGTTTATTTGTTATAAACTCAGGAGGCTTTTCCTCGTTGATTTTTAATGGTGGCAAAAACAAGCTAAAAATTAAGTAATTAAACCATTACTTGTGATGCATCATTGAATTGAGAATAAAAAATGGTATCAAAATTTCTATTTAAAAATACAGGGCCGCATTTAAAAAAAAAGAAGTTGATGTTTGTTTCTCGGAAACGAAACGTCGGACAAAAACTTGGTGAATGCCATCTTGTTAAGCTCAAAAAGTGACAATGGAAAAGTATTTTTTATTTTTTGATAGCTGTTAAAATAACGCCAGAAATAAATAAAAATAAATATCGCAAAAAAAATTGTTTTCCAAATATTTCGAAATCAAAAAAAGATAACTTATTTTTGCAAAGTCCATGTAAAAGGTATTCAAACTGCTCAACTTTTTTATAATTTAACCAACTTTGTAGCTCTTACCGTTTCCAAGATCCCAATGCTATCCTATCTTTATCTTGGACACACTGTATAGTGTCTCCTTCAGATAAGTTTTAGGTTACTTAGACAACACCCTGTATTTAAAAAAATTAAAATGTACTCACCTTTAATAATGGGTGTCACAATTTTTGGTGTTATTATCTGGTTAGGAATAACAGAGGTTTTCGCACCTTGGGTTGGGGTTGTCGATGGGCTACCTAGGACTGATTGGGCTTGCTTTGGAGATGCTATCAGTGGAGGCACTGCTGCCTGCACAGGAGCAGGTTTAGCAACAGCTGCGGGTGGTGGTGGCAAGTCATATTTTTGAATCTGAAGCAAGAGTACATGTATGTAGTGATATTCAAAGGAAAAAAAACCTTCTTTTCAATCCAAATTATTTTTTTAAGTAAAATAAATAAGAGGACGTTGGAAGTTTTTAGTAACATATTTCAAAGATGAAGATAAATAAAAATTACCAAAATTCAATAAAAAATATTATAGAAGAGTAGAAATTTAGTTTTCAAGAACTAAATAGAATAATATATCTATTTATTTAGCTCATTAGTTATTTTGTGGTATGAAATAGTCAGACTAAACTTAGGCACGCAAAACAGATCTCACACTGAAAATAGAATCAACCAAAGAAATGGAGTGGACAAATAACATTTAGGAATTTTTATGTGAATATATCAATACAATATGACAAGTGAGACATTTCTACTTAAATAATCTGAGAAAACTTTTGTGTTCCAATTGTGTCCAATAGGATTTTGTAGTTGTTTTAGAAAGTTATTGATTTTCATAGCAAGGCAAAACCACAATTTTATATTTTGTTTTTTTTTCTCATGTAAAACATGAGGACTTCATTTGTTTTAAGTGTAATAACAAGACATTAAGCCAGTTTGGAGAAGAAATACAAGAAAATATACTAATCAGTTGGCAGATATATTTTCTTTTGGTTCGATAATGGTCCTTAAAATAGTTAAGCCCTATCCTGTATAGAAACTTGGTAAGCATGCACACGAAATATCCGTAAATTATTTAGTTAGTTTTTGACAGCAATAACATCTAGCAGGGAATTACTGAAACTATTTTATAAAAATCATAGTTTTTAGAATGGTTTAGAAAAATCTGGACATCCGGAAATCTATTTTTGTCCTATTTTATAAAAATTTTACATACAATTTTATGTAATTTTAAACAAATTGCTACGAAAGCTTAATTTCTATGTAAATTATCAATATTTTTTAAAGTATGCCAAATGCAGTGTGTTGTGTCTTAGAACTATGAAAAGTTAGTGGTATATTAAGATATGTTCTATGTATTATGAATACCTAGAACACTTAGTTTCATCGTTTAGTTATTAAAAACAATACATTTTTGTAAATGACAAAATAGAATTTAAAAGTAAGTTTTTTTTACACAATTTACTTATGTCGCCATAAATAAAACAGAAAAAATAACGTTAGTAAAAGCAACAATTTACCCGTTCACATATTTAAACTAAAATATACACTTTTTTATCTTCATTTTTATTATATTCATTTTTTATTTTTATGGTTATATTTTTAACAAATTAATTTGGATTTAGATTTTGTATTGAGAATAATTTTGTTAGTTTTAAACTGCAATTTATTTCACACAACCAATCACAAAAAAACTCAACATCTAATTGAATGTTCATCTCATCGACACGTTTAGAAAACCAACATGCTTTCACTAAATTTAATTATGTTTTTAGTTAGATATGACATCATTAGTGTTATAATTATTAGAGCAAGTAGCTTTTTTACCTGTAAAATATATGTCTGGACAGAAGGGGAGCCAGTCCAATTTACTTCTAATGAATGTGTTGCAGCTTTGACAAGAGACACTCGACTAGGTGCAGGAGGCTTGTCAACTTCTAGATACCACAGATCTTTACAACAGACCTAATAAATAGAAATTTTCAGATACTGAACAATTAATTTGCAATTAATAGAGTAACAGTATCAACAATGTGATACGGATTTCAATATTATTACCCTATTTACCTGATTTTTCCATGCTTTACGATAACCATCTCGCCCAGACCAAATATATAACCTTGTGCTAATTCCCACAGCACAATGCCCAGCACGTGCGCAAGGTAAACTATTTTCCGACTCATTTACAATACTAAGTTCATCCCAATTCATTGTTTCTAAATTAAGGCATGCCATAGTACTTGTACATTTCCATTCCTTCTCGTTAGTTGCAGTTTTAACTTCGTCCGCTACAACAGGAACCCACCCACCAAAAACAAACATTCTATGGCCAATAAGTGTGGAAGTATGGAGAGATCTTGGAAGAGGAGTTCTACCTGAAACCTGTGGCTTCGACCAAGTCATAGTTTCAGTTTCTAAAAACCATAAATCACCAAGTCGACAACCACTCATTCCACCATATATTACAAGGAATGATTTTCCTTTATTCTTGTCTACATAGGCAACACCTGTGTGAGATTCTCTGGGTGGTGGGGAAGGCCCATTTGTAGAGGGAATATCCCACTGTATGGGATTGCTACGGATATCTAATGTATATAGATCATTTAAATAACGAGGGACGTTACTTTTCGGATCAGCGCTATCATTGGCTAATCCACCAAACAGGTACACTCTAGCATTCACTAGGGTAAAACTGTGCCCTAAACGAGGACATGGCGCGGGATTTGCCTTGGGAGGCCTTGGCTTCAATTTTTTCCATTCCCATTTAGAAGCCTAAGAACAAATATAATTATTTACATATTTTCATTATAATTACATCTATATACTATATTTAAAACATGTTACTGTCTGAAATATAATTGAAAATAATTCACACCTGAAGTTCATACAATTCATTGCTATATTTTCCATATTCTACCATACCACCAAAAACTAGAAGTCTAGTTCCTTCAACAACAAATCCATATGCTGCACAACCAGGAGGGACATCCCCCTTCGTAACAGGTACGAACCATTGGTTAGTAGCTATAATATAAAAAAAAAAGAAACAGTAAATATTGCCATTATGTTCCGCAATTATTAACTAATAAATCAAATTCTTTTTCCTACACTTTTTGTATAAAATATTAAGGGATACCGTGATTGCTGTGCTGTATTGTAGTTTTAGGTGTAGATACCCTACTTGTCCACAGCAATTTAAGAAATCTTAAGAATGATAACCTTTATGGTTCCACGCAGGTTTATATTGTGGGCTTTATATACTACAACTTATCATCATAAAACAATTAAATATGATTTGTTTTCATAATATTAAATTTGTCACAAAAAATGTTTCTATCAATTCTGAATTTTATTAGAATAGTTGTAGCTAGGACGGCAACATACACATTTTTCACTACTTAATAATACATATAAATGCAAAGCCAATGCAAAAACGCCAATTGCATTTAAAAATTAAGACAATTTTGACCTACAATGCTTTTTTAAAAAAAAAAAACATAAAATAGTCTCAGAAGAGGTTGGAACATTTTCATTTCAAGTTAAAGTTTTTAAAACATAAGATAGCTAACGAATTAAAGAACTTGTGTTCTAATTAGAATATGCAATCCATTAAACACGTTTAATGTTTTAAAAGTTTGCATATGTACGCCGGGTTCCTATCATAGCATGTCGCTGTGTATACGCCGCCATATTTGTTTCTAGACTAAACAAACTTAATTCGAAATGACATTTCATTATCAGCGGTTTAGGTATTTCCCGAAATTTTAAGATTTTGGTAGAAAATAAATATGAATGAACCTGAATAGTGTGTACGAAGTATTTACTATATCAGGAGTAAATCTAAATAAAAACAATCGCCGCGCCATATTTACGAAGAAAGCTCTAACTTCATATCATTTACCTGTGTTGTAAACATGAAGTTCATCAACTATTCCTTCATTTCCGCCCCCGAAAACTACCATTAAATCTTTTATGGCAACGGCACGATGTCCATGTCTTGGTCGGGGCTGAGGTCCAGTGGGATTCGCCACTAATTTCCACTGTAACGCCTTACCCGCCATTACGTGATCACATTGCACTTTACTTGGACATCTATGAAGCCAATGAGATTCACTCTGTCTAATTCAAACTCTTATAGCACAAAGAGCCTCGATTTACCACTATAAACTTCACTTGCACTTTTACCCATCAAAAAGAGTCAGATTTTACAAATTTTGTATCAAAAAGCTAAAAAAAAACTTATAAAATATACAATTTTTGCCTACAAGCGGCAAAACGTTACAAAAATGATTTTCATCGGCCGGCAAATAAGTTTACTAATTTATTAACAACGCACAAAGACCCGCAGCAGCGCCCTCTCTATTCTCGAGAAAAAATTGCAAATGAAACACAATATCAGAAGACGAAGAAGAAAACACACAACACCTATTTCATTGGGCGCATTCAGGGAAACATAGCACTCCAGCGCTTTACCGCTTCACGTTCGCTGAATCGACATTTTAAACGCAAGCTTAAAGTGACATAATTTCAGTGATGTGGCGGATAATTATCCATTTATAATTAACCGGCTAATTATCGATAATTATCCGTCGGCTAAAAGTCCTTTCAAAATTAGCAGGCTAAATATTATAGTGCAAGTGGAAAAATGGCCTCATAGGGAGATAAATTGGAACTTTTATTTATTTTTTAATTTAATTTAGTTTGTTTTATATTTTTATTTTTTAATTTGTACGATTATTTTTATTTTTGATGCACTTAATTAAATGATAAAGATTGCGGTATTATAAAATAAAATACAAAACAATCGCTATCTCTAATTTAATTTCTCTTTATCGATGACTTATAATATGATGACCTAATAATACCTATTATGCTTACCTACCTAGTAGGTAAGAATAAATATATAGATATTTTATTGGTAATTGGGAAAAAATTATTCTAATGTGTGAAAAATTAAAAGACTGTATATTCTGCTAACGGCTAATTATAATAATATATTTAGCCGGCTAAATGCTAATTATATAATTAGCATTGGTTAAATATATAATTAGCGGCAAAAAACCATCACTGCATAATTTTCAGTAATTCATATTTTGTAATGAATATTAATAATAATTAATATTATCCATAGATATTATGTGCGTATGGAACTATTCAGCGATCCAGCGGGAAAAATATATGCTTTACCGCTTTAATACAACGCTGCAGCTATTTGAATAAAGCGCTGAAGCGCTGCGGTTCACTGAATGCGCCCATTGGTGAAAGCTCAACCAAATTTGAAGATATCAACCAATGAAATCCGTGCAATCAATAATCATAAAACTACATGACCGTAACTATAGAATACAAAATAAACACACTAAACACTCATAATAGGGTTGGGTCGCTCATTCATGTTCGATGTGCCGGCCGGCAGTTATTAGATATAGTTCAGTGGCATGTACGGTACAGCTCATTCAAAAGAGTCGTTCAGAGCAAGTCGTTCATCTGAATGACGTGTTCATAGCATAGCACTGTCACTGTAGCCATTCTCTTTTGGTCATGTAGCAAGTAGCATTCATCACACATCGCATGTGTATTATGTAGTGAGCTGAGCTAAGCTGAGTCACAAAAAAAAAATCGACTGCTTAAAAATCTCATAATTGTATGCTGTAAGAATCGCGGAATGAACGATGAGCTCTTTCGTTGTGAGTGGTTCGTTTACGGCACAATGATATGTGCCGGCATTTTCGTTCGAGTCGTTCATGAGCGACCCAGCTCTAACTCATATATAAACCCAATTGTTTAAGTTAGGATGCATTTTTAATTGCTGCTTTTTAAGTTATATTTATACAATTTTTCACATATAACTCAAAATAAAATAACTAACTGAAAGCAAAAAGGTTTTATCAAAGTAAAATGGAGAACGGAGTCAGTTGTTAGTAACAGGGCATTACAGAGCTGGGTCAGTCATGAACGACTGGCAGGAATGTGTCCGAACAATAGAAGTGTGGGCATGGTTGACTGAATAAATATTTAGTACTTAAGTAATAATAAATCAGTCAATACAAATGTAAAAAATACAATACAAAAAATTGCAATAAATGTTTAATTATATTGCAAATAATTATGTACAATAGGTACAGGAATAATTTGCTTTAATATAACTGTTTCAAACAATTTTGTACATAAAGCTTGAATGCCTATACCGTCTCCAAAGAGCGAGCGACTAGTTGAATGACGAACGATACTTTTTTAACTATTCTACAATTCTGTGCTTATGACTATGGGCAGTGGACACGACTAACAACTATGTATAATGTGCTATTATTATCTCATTCAAATCACAGAATATCTATATTCAAATGCTGACAGACTTCCCATCTTTCAAGCTTTTTTTAAAGAAGTCGATAGACAGAGATGTAGTATTTATGCCGCATGCTTATTGGATTTTGTGATTTTCGTGCGCATCTTTCGACAAGGATAGAGATATCGGCGCCGTGGTGTTTTCGGAATTTTTGGGGCCACTACCCGCGATATATACTGCATTCTTTTCAATGGCTTGGGCAGCTTGGAGAAACTCGGAGCTGTTCCGCAGCATGTTCTTTTAACCGAGTGCGCGACGCCCTCCTCTTTCTTCCCCTTTCCCCTCGAGCACTACCATTTTTGCTGGGGTTTGGAGCTCCAAAATATTAGTGAGATTAGATTAGATTGGTAGAAACGTAGAAACATCAACAAACTACTGAATTATACTGAAAATGGAAAATAATCAGAGTAGGTATCAGAATTTCAGACATATAGAGTAAATACATATTTACTATTTTACTATTTTCATTTTGTATTTAGGTTAAGTAAACAAACTGGCAAATATCCCCTAAATTCATGTTCTTTTCAAGGGCTCTCTAGGGTCCGCCACGAGTTTGACGCCCTGGGGCGCGGCGATCTTGAAAAGAAAACGCTTATAGTAGTAGTAGTATTATACAGAGTTCCAGAATCAGCGTTTTCTTTTCAAGATCGCCGCGCCCCAGGGCGTCAAACTCGTGGCGGACCATGGAGAGCCCTTGAAAAGAACATGAATTTAGGGGATATTTGCCAGTTTGTTTATTTAACCTAAATACAAAATGAAAATAGTAATTACGTTTTTACTCTATATGTATGAAATTCTGATACCTACTGTGATTATTTTCCATTTTCAGTATAATTCAGTAGTTTGTTGTTGTTTCTACGTTTCTACCGATCTAATCTAACCTCACTAATATTTTGGAGCGCCAAACCCCAGCAAAAATGGTAGTGCTCGAGGGGAAAGGGGAAAGCAGTGGAGGGCGTCGAGCACTCGGTTAAAAGAACATGATGCGGAACAGCTCCGAGTTCCTCTAAGCTGCCCAAGCCATTGAAAAGAATGCAGTAAATGATTGTCCGTGCCGCTTAGGGTGAGTTCGAGTCAACACTCGACAGAGCAAGCGGAGTATTATGACGTCATAAGCAAAGTGTTCTGGGGATAGCAATCTATCTCTAACGCTGTGTGGATGCCGCCTGTCAAAAGTGATATGTGATCATAACCACAATCTTATAAATTCGTGTCAAATTTGTAGTTTCTTTTTATATACGGGTGAAATGAGTTAATTTAAACCATAAATAACTTGTTTTTTGAATTTATCGTATCCTGATCCTGGCACACACCATAGCTAACCGTATATAGTCAAATACTGTAATTTTAAAGTATTTGATTAGTGCCCTGGATTCCTGGATATTTATTTTTGTGACCGCCACTTACCAGTCACCAGTAATACATAATGGATTTAAATCGGCTTTATGTATTGCAGTTTGCAGTGGAAATGTTTTTTCAAGATGATATGATCACTACCTCTGTCTTTTCTTCAAATACAGTGCAAAAGTGAGGTTATAAAACCCTCACGCTCTGAGATCTCCACATTAAGCTCGGAGAAATAAGAGTACGCTCAGATTACGCACTCTGTGTCGACTCGAACGCAAACGAGAACGCTCAGAGTTGCGAATAAAACGCAATAAATTAACTCGGACCAATCTGAGCGTCGACTCGAACTCGCCCTTAATGATTTTTTTATGTGCCGCTTTTCTATTTTTAGTATCTGCACATTCTATGATCTGCACTAGAATCATGAGCGCAGGCGAGGGAATTTACTGGTATACTGGTATGATTATCTGTTCCATGCCATGTGGTACGTCAGTAAATATAGGTTATGTTAAAAATATAGTAAAGACAATTTATTAAAAATAATATAGTTATTATTTTGTATTATTCTATTCCTATGTTATCACCAGTATAACCTATTCAAACTGTGAATTGTGGAGCGTTAAAAAACATTAATTTATTGTTCTTATATTAATTTCAATATCAAGAAATACAAAATTACCAACCTGATATTTAGGACTCTCTGAAACTGTATAGTATTGAAAAATACTCTTTTAAACGCAAATGATACTTCAGTAAAACAATTTAAACACGAAAAATGCTAAACGCCACTGAGTCAAACGTAAAATGCTGTCAAATACGAAAATTTTCAAACTGACAGTTAAAAGAGGAAGTAATTTTAGCAAATGGAAATAAATTTTGATTATATTCAGGACAGGCTGCGTTCTGCGTTTCCGTATTTTATTTTGTCCTTCGGAGAAACCGCTTATTGGCTAACATAGGGAACGCGATGTAGTATATATGTACTTACCATAGATTGGAAAAGATAGTAAGTGAAGTGCGTAAGTCTTGCCAGATTTGGGGATAAATCGCCATTTTGGCTATGCTATCTTAGAATCTTTCTTGGTTACCACGGATTTCTTAAAATTTTAAGAAATCCGTGTTGGTTACTGAATTTTGTCACTGGCCACCTTTGCATAGTGATTTTGGCGATTTTTGTAGAACATATGAATGTCAATTAAGACTATGTGAAAACGAATTTATTATCATCAGACATTATAGTTTATTTTAACCTTCAATTCTATTGTCATGATCTTATATGTAGAATATTAGAATGAAATTGTGTGCCCATTTTTCAGTAATTTGTATTTCATGTAATTTAAGATTCTACAAAACAGCTGACGAAGAGCGTACAGCAACATTTACATTTACAGACACTTTTACATATGATTTGCCATACTTGACTCAGAGTTTACTACGATTACTCTGCTACCATGATACAACTACACCGATATGCTCATAACTTGACCAAATTTCGTTTGTTCTGCGCACGACGTCATTCTTGATACAAAAATGGAGAAAATTCAAATACCTTACTGTCAGCATGACTGTCAGTGATATAATTATTTTCGTGTTTGTCAATTGTATTCCCGTATTATTATAATTGTGAGGCCCGAGGGTTATCAGGTTGTCATTTTTATATTATAGGGTGGTATTTATTTACAGTAGTGCTTCTTATTTTCTCTTCAAATTGTAAAATTTAGGTTAGAATTATATTCGGTAGGTAGATCGGTACACAGAATGCGGTTTGAATTAAAATAAGAAAGATTGATATTAATCAACTATTATTTTAGTTTTCCTGTATGAATCGTGTATTATAATTCCATAATCGACGTTTATTTTATTTTGTTATCTTTGTTTACAAGTATTTTATTTAATTTTGTATCAAAACTGACGTCACGCTCATCGATAGACCACGCCCCCATGCGCATAGGCATATCAGTGTAGTTGTATCATGCTCTGCTACGATACTAAAATATTTACTGAAACCTGAAACTAACCCGATATGAAACACAGTCTCAGCTCTCAGCATTATAGGCGATTTTCCGTCAACATACTATAGGTAACTATCATGAAATTGTTACCTATTGTAACTTATAGTTACACTGTAGTTACATGTTACCAGCTTTTTCGTGACTTGTTGCAGTTACCACATCTTACTATGGTTAGTCAGGATGGTAACTACCTCCATAGATAAAACATATATACTGAAAACTGGTTAGATACAATTTTATGGATTGCTTTCTTTCTCGTTTTATATGGCTTTCTCAGAATGTCTATTGCTTTCTCTTGTTTCTTGCTTTGTTGTTTTGAACATATATATAATACTACTATATCGCGTATTTCCTATGTTAACCCATAAGCGGTTTCTCCGAAAACATCAAAGGGCAAAAGATATAGTGCTATACTGTTCCAGAGACCCTTTGTTTGATTTGAGCATGCGCAGATTTTGTCGATATCCATAGTTACGGAAACTGACACATTGCTGATAGGTTGACAGACTTTTCAACTTTCAACTTTTTTTTTAAAGAAGGCGGTAGACAGAGATGCAGTATTTATGCTGCATGCTTATTGGAAGTCGCAAAATTCGTGCGCATGCGCATATTTGACTAAGGTACTCGATAAAGATAGAGATTGTATGTCGGCGCCGTGTTGTTTTCGGAATTTTTGGGCCTCTACCCGCGATATAGTAGTATTATATATATGGTTTTGAAATTGTCAAAGAATTTTAGTTATATATAGCCACTTTCTGAGGAGGAAATAAATTAACTAGAAGACTGTTCTCTAAACCAAAACTTATTTCTTCTAGTAGTATTACAGCTAATTTAAGCCTCTTTGATGGGCTTGCCATTTTTTTAAATTTTAAACTACAGATCACAGCACAACACTTTTATACATAGAAAAATCTCAAATAAACAGCAGATGAGTGATAGATACAGAAAAACAGTGAACTAACCACGAATAATTGACAGATTAGTAACTATACCAAATGTCAATTTAAGTAACCACAGGTAACAATTGTATGTTGTAGTTAGCTGACGAAAAAACGCCTTAAGTGTTAGTATTGTTGGGTGCATGTCACGCGTTCGAATATCCACGACGACCCCGAATGTCAGGACATCGAATTAGGCCACGCCCTCTCGACTCAAACTGGTACCGAGGGCGGAAGGACGCAGCTCAGTTCCCCTTATTTAACAAACACACTTAATAGTTTATATTTAGTATTCAAAAATTGCGATTGAATTAACTGAAAATTACGTCAGATGTGTTTAATTATGAGCCGTCTTAACCTAACCTAATTTAACACAATCGTTATCATTTTCCGGTAAAAGTGGACCGGGTTATAATGGTGGTCCCATGAAAATTAGAACAAGTGTAGATACAAGGTGTCCTAGCTATTTATATAGTGAATATTTTGTCACTCCGGTACATAATACACAAAGAATATGCGCAGAAAGAAATTTTTATGACATTTTTATGTAATTTTTATGTATTAATTTACTGAAAATTATAAATTACCTATTTGTCTAAGTTAATAAAGTTAGTATGAAGTTGAATATAAATCATAATACTATATTTATATCTAATTGATAATGTTTCATATTATTTATACTTTAATTATTCATGGTGTGAATGAAACAATAAGGGGAACTGAATTGTGACCTTCTGTGTACGGCTCGAAAGGGCGTGACCTAATTCGATGTCCCGACATTCGGTGTCCTGGAAATTCGATGTCGTGGGAATTCGAACGCGTGACATGCTTTGGTTCCATCTAGTATCTAGTACTAATCAGTGGCGGCTCGTGGGTCAGTAAATAGTAAATAAATAGGTGACGCGGACTGCGGACTGAGGTGCGGGCCGCAATTCTGGAAATGGAAACAGCGCCGCAGGCAAAAATTTCAAGCAAATTCAAGGTCATTGCTGTTGCCTGTTGCTTGTGAACTTTATGATAGTTCATCCAAAAGTTCTTTAAAATTGCCACGATTGTCCGAACACTCCGATTCAATGTGATCTCGAAATGCCAACTCTTGTCTGCCTAAATAAACCGCTGCGCGAATAAGTAATTACATAAACCGTCTATTTAAAAGGACGTCATCGTTAAATTGTTTAATATATAGTCTGGAATTTTCCCTCAAAGCGTCTTCGATTGTATCGAGGTTGTTTCTAAATTCTGCGAAAATTAATGCACACCGTATACGTTCTAAAGAAGCATTGTGCTTACGACAGCCTCGCGTAACATTCCCAAAATTGTTAAATCCCTCCTTATTCCACACGCCTAATTTTTTTACGGCCACAATTAAACACGGCATACAAAAAAGTTTTTTTAAATAAATACTTCCACACAACCACTTATACTCCGAATACCACTCATTCCGAAACTTCCGAACGAACACTTTGTCTTTTGACTTTTTTTCGAAATCGAGAGAAGGCACAGGTCTCTCGCAATTTAAAAAATCTTATTTGTCCTAATTTTTCCATATAGAAAATGGTGTTTTTAATAAAACACAAACTGGATTATACATAGGAAACATTTCTACGATTGATAGAAAACAATGATTATTTATTATTATAAGAATTGTTTTTTAACCGGCGCGGAGTCATGTATAGAGGCAAACTGGTCAGGACGGTAGGAGCACAAGTATAAAGATATATACAGTAATTTCACTCGGCAAAATCTCTTTGATGTTGGTGTCCTTAAGTTTTGTTTTTTTAACCCCCCAAAAAGACCACTGCGCATACTACCCAAGCACAATCATGCGCATTAGTGACCGTTTTTGGGAGACACGCACAGGCCCGGACTATTATTTTTTGGAGTAAAAAAGGTGGCCTAACAGAATTTCGTTTACAAATGAAACAATATTTTGTAGCCATGTTACACACAATACAAAACACTTATCAAAATCACAAACACAAACGCCTAGACACACAAACGTATGCTGATTATCTGTAAAGCAAAAAGCAAATGTGCGCCCATAAAATAGCATACGCCGGCCCATTCCTCCCCTTCTACATCTTTACCAACGCGCATACTACCCAAGAGCAGACATGTGCATTAAAAACTTTTGTACAAAAAATTTAAAGAGTGAAACTACTGTATATATATTTATACTTGTGGTAGGAGTGACCAGTTTGCGATAGCCTGATAGCGATCTGCGTCACTTGCTTATTGTAGGAAGGGAACGGTATGAGGTTTAATGTTCGCTCTTGACGAAGGCGATATTTTTTTAAAAGGCGTTCAGCGCGCAACGTTTTATAATAATTATTCTGTTTATTAACTATATAAATATATCTATTATCTATATAAATGTAAATATATCTAAATTACAAACTTTATATGAAATTAAAAATAATTTTAAATGATACAACCAAACACGGAAATTTTAGGTGAAGCGGCGCGTCACTTGCGTCACCTGGCGAGCCGCCACTGGTACTAATAAGAAACGGACAAGTAAGAATTGTTCCTAAAAAGTAGAATCTGAAAAATATTGTAAATTGCATTTAGTCATTCCGCTGATCTATATTAAATATCTACTTAATTAAAATTTATTTCTTCAACAAAAAACAGCAGCCAACAAGTTTTCTAACAGAGACAAGAAAGAGTGTCTCTGTTTTCTAATATATATCCCGGAATCGAATCACAACACGCTAATCCTTTCCCTTTCTCTGAAGAGTAGGCAGATTGAGGCTCAGAGAATTCCACTATTAATATTTCATCTCTTGAAAATGGCATATATATACCTACTCAATCTGCCTATTCTTCAGAGAAAGGGAAAGGATTAGGGTGTTGTGGTTCATATATATATATATATATATAAGCGGGCAAGACGGTGGCTCAGGGCTTAGTGTCTCGATCGCTCAACCCAGAGGTTGTGGGTTCTAATTACCATTCCACCAAACAATTTTTAATTAAATTGTTTACTCGTAGATCAAGGCTTGTTCGCAGGGATGGGTTGGCATTGGCAACCATCCTGGCGATGGCCTAGGATGGGAAGAATGTCAACTTAGTGTTAATGCGAGAGATTAAAATCAGTTGATGTTTGACTGGCCCCCTAACTAATGAGGTTTTCCAGGTTTCCCTCATTCCAGCACTGAATGGTGGTTAGGGCCTACCAACGTAAGTCACAGACTTTCGGGCTAATCCTTGTGATTAGAATGAAGGGTAGAGATATTATTTTTATATATTTGCATACCTAAATGGTAAGAATATCCTATAGGTGTTGTAGAAAACCATAAGTTCTTCAACCATGTTTGTTGTTACCAGGTTTGAAAGAATATTTAAAATTCATTAAATCATTAACCAAACATGGAGTTCGTGTGGTGATAAAGTAACACAAAATTTATAACTTATATAGAGTGTAGATCCACTAGGATATTTCCAGAGCTGTTGATGGTGTAGAGTTAATTGCTCCAGTTATGGCCAGGCATGCTTGTCTCTGTAAACCAGAAAGTTTGATTTTGGTCCTTTGTTGTAGTTCTTTGGACCACCAAACTATGGAGCCGTACGCTATCAAAGGTCGTATGACTAATGACCATCACGTACAGCCAATATATTTGTTGGGAACAATGCCCCAAGACTTTCCACAGATTCGTCGACATGTCCATAAGGACAGTCGTGCCTTATGGAAGAATACAAATTACAAAGCACAATATTAGTATTACTCTTATTTATTTGGGTATTGTGCCACCACTGAAAAATACAAAAAATTAATAAACAACCTCTGCGCCGACAGATCAGTCAAAGGTTGGTTTCTTTTTTTTTTTTTGAAAAATATGTTTGCCTAATCAAGAAATCCTATATTAAAAAAAAACAAAAACAAAAACCAACCTTTGACTCATCCGTCAGCGCAAATGTTGACTATATTTTTTGGATTTTTCTGTGGTGGTATAATACATAACCAAATAAATAAGAATAATTAAACAATTCCATAATGTCGTTTAAATATGGAAATTAATTTTGAGTACCCGTATTACTATTTTTTTACTGATTCGTTGGGGTATAGCCCCTATTGAATATATGAGAATAAAGCTCTGGGAGACATGAAAAATAAACAGTATATAATATGGAAATATGTATACTGAAAGATATGAAAAAATATGAGCAACAAAATACGCTACCGCCTCGGTAGCACATTTCCATGAGAAAGTTGGCAATATGGAAGATGAAATGCGGCATATATCTAATTTTGAAATATCGAATTTTTGAGTAATAGAAGAAATTTGAGTATGTAATATCAAATTTATTTGATCAAATAAATTTGAGGAGCTCGGTGGCCGAGCAGTTAAACACGTCAGGTTTTTAATCATTCTCTGCGGTTGAGGACGGTTCGAATACCAGCATGGTCAACTTTTTCTAATTACTCCAACATTAAATCTGTGTGCATAAGACAGGTAGCGTTCTTAATATGCAACTAGTACTGCAATATCACTGTATAAATGGCTAACAACCTACAGTATACTCTAATTAATAAGGTTTTCCAGGTTTCCTTTATTCTTGTACTAAATGATAGTTAAAGTTATAACATTATAAGTTGTTCCTGGGCGCACCCGCGACCCACAAAATAATAATATGCTGCTCCCTCTCCCATACAAGTCTGTGACTTCCGGGCTCATCATTAAGATGAGAATGAGGGATAGAGATATTATTTGCCTCTTTTCTGTTTTACAGTAAATCATCTAATATCGTATGCTAATTGGTTTATCCACATCCAGTGCTATACTATAATTTTCTCTCTTCTTACAAACCCTTGCACCTTTAAAATTTCGTATAAAAAGTCATATTTCGAAAATGATTAGATATTGTTATCTAAAAATACATTATCAGTTTTTAGTTTACCAAAATACTGTCCTTTAAAAAATTTTGAAATATTCCATGGCGTTCCATTTAAAACAATAAAATTATGGCTCAAAATTAATAGTCACCTTGTATACCTACCAATGTTTTTGAACAATGAAAAAAGATAAACTAACTTCTGGCAAAGATTTTTTACCTCAAGAAACAGCAGAGTTATAGAAGAGCAATACAAAGGCTCACCCGGTATTAAACCAGAAATTCAGATAACTGCCATGGCCATAAGATGAATTTCATGTAAATAACCAATAACATATTTTCAACTTATAACATATATTTGTGTATCTTAGGATTTATAAATATTGTCTGTAACTAGAAGTTCAAATTTATATTTACAAGTTTAGGAAACACAAGGGTCTTAAAAACACTACTTTTGTGCAACACTTTAGGCTTGTCTATATGTAAAACTTTATCCTTAATATCTGATTTAGACAAGTCGCCACGTAGACTAAGAAGTCTTAATAAGTGTTCTTCTGTAATATCGGGATATTTTTCAACTACTCTGTGGAGTTCAAAGGAGAGCATATCATCATCACTTTTAAGTACTTCGGCAAGTAAAGTGATAGCTTCAAATGGATCATCTCCATCTAAATCTTTGCTAAGGTTATTAAATAACCGGCTCAACCTTTCTGTTTCTTTAATTGTCTTACTTGCTGCTTTGGTACATTCTTCATATGTTTTAAACGATGTTCTTTTAGAGAGCATTGCTGTTAAATAACGTTTGGCTACCATACTCCTGGTTAGATCTACAACATATTTATAATTGGCTTCCACCAAATTATTATAATCTTGGAAGTAATCTTCAATTGTAGCATAAATTGTATCAGACGTTAGATTTGTACTAAGCCACTGTACATTAAATAATTTTTCAAAATGTTGATCTAAATCTATAAATAGTTCTTCTAATAAATAGTTTACGGCCTCGTTTCTCAATCTCTAAAAAAATTAAAGTACATTGAAGTCTATATAATTATTCATAACTAGAAAGTGCTTACAAAGAATGTTCCTCTGAGGTTATTAAAATTTTCACTTAATTTGTGCGGTGAAGAACTAATCAGATACTGTTTCTCCAATTGTGACCCCAAATCAACCAATTGCAGACAATTATTAACAATCACTATCATATACTGGGTAAAATATAATACCTGTAAATCAAACAATAAAAACAGAACCTAAGTAAGTATTAGCATGTTATTATACCTGCTTTCTATCTTCAAAATATTTATTTTTGAATTCTATAATGGCTTCACGGAAGGAATCTCCAAACTTCACTACTTGTTCAATACTCAAATTCAATGATTTTATAGTTAACTCCTCACTGCCAGTGAAACAAATGTGATAAAAGATGTTAGGTAATAATACACAAATAAAACAAATCCCCACACAGTTAAATATAATAATACATAGTCACATAGTTATACTAGCAACATGAACTATAATTTCTGACAGTGTACTTACAGATCAATCTTTTTGCATTTTAAACAATTGACAAGAATTTTCGTGGCCTACTCATCAAATAAACAATATCTCACTCACAATATACAATTAAAACTACAACTATTGCTAATGCAGGGCTAATAAAAATAAATAAATAATCATGTTTATAATGGGGGTCCAGGATATCCAGTTTACAGTTATATTTACATTTAAGTTCCCTTAATGCACTTCAAAGTCAAATTTTTTGGAATTCTTGAAACACTATACAGGGTGTTCTCCCAGTTTTATTCTCAAAAAATTTGGGACCATGTAGAATTACATAGTAAAAATGATGGAACTTTGATATATAAACTTATTTCCAAATCTCAACTGTTTTCGAGATACTTGGTGTTGAAGTTGAAAAAATATTTTCTTTTTTTATTTATATCTCTGACAGTAATATACCAATTGTTTTAAAATTTTATTTGGTAGATACTACTATGAATCTTTACTTCCATAAAAAAATTCAGCTCGATATGAATAGTCAGTACCGTGCAACCTGCACTCTTGGATACCTTTCCTAAAAAATGTGTTACGCAACTGAGTAACGTTTATAATAATAAGATATTTCGATGTCTCACCCATCTCTCCAAAAAAATATATTCAAATTTTTCTCACAAAATACACCATTACGGAGTAAATCGATATTTTATGAAAAAATCCACAGTTATTATAAATCTGGAAAACATTTCAAATACCTAATAATAATTATGGAACTGTAAACGTGCAAGCTTTTTATTCGGCTTCAACATCCTGTATCTCAAAAATGGTTGTGTACGCCACTGACTTATTTGACATTTAATAGGTGTATGTTTACCCCATATCATTCTTATTTTTGGAATTAATACCCTATCATTTGGATAAATGCACTTCTGAAAGTTAGGCACATAATTTTATTATCAAAAAATGTTAACGAAAACCGAAACATCATTTCAAGAATTTACTATAAGTATAAAAATTATAACAATTACTAATGTACTAAAAATTATGAAAATATACAACATTTAATAATACCAGTTAAACAAACTGAACATCAAGAAGTTACTTGGTATAGTAACATTTTAAAAAGTGTTTTATTCTAACGAAAATGAAAAAAACTTGGTATAAATGTTGTTCAAATTGGCAACATAAGCCTCACAGCATATTCTAATTGTCTGTTTAATTTTTTTCATAACAAGTCTATTTTGAATTAAATCATCATAGGTGAACAACGTCAGTAAATACCTGAGAATTTGGATATCCTCTGTCAGGGAACCTCATTCTGTACTCTCGAGATTCCTTCAATACGTTACCGTCACATAATCCGAAACAATACATAATTGTTAAATAATAGAAAATTTATAATATGGCATTTTAATGTAATGCTGTTTGAAATTGGAAATAATGTTAAATTGGTGTAGTCCACGTAAGTACTAAGTTTTGAATAGCGAGCTTTTATAGTTCAGTAAAATAACGATTTATATTTGACAAAATTAATAAATTTTGAAAATTGGTAGAAATGTTAAGGATAGCATAAGTATTATTAAGCCGAAAAGTTCTCACCCCTAAGTAGTGTGCTTCATCCCCTAGGTTATTAATAGGACTGTGGGAAATAAGGCGTACACATAAAGGTTGGTTTCGGGTAACACAATAAATTGTAATCTTTACTATAATCTACAAAGTCCACTGCTTAAGGCTAAGCAGAATCTACTAAATTCCACTTAAATATAATAAATGTACCGCTTCCACCCTCTTACCTCTATAAAATAACGAAATTTTTAAAGAAGCGAGAATATTGTATATTGTTCAATAATGCACGAGAAAATACACACAGCCAACAACGCTTTGGGTGGATTTTCAATCACTACTGAATAACAACAACAGCATTTACAGCAAGCTCTAAGACTGCCTGCACACTGATAAAGCGAAAACGGATTTGTTCAAAACATTTTAGAATAATTTAGTTAGAAGTAGTTTTCTCTACCCTTTTTACCGGGATTTCAAAAATTATCTTGGTCAAGGGTGGTTGTGGAATGTAAAACGTGTGTCTTACTTTAAATTTTTGAATATGTTTTGTTGTGTCAGAATCTGTCAAGTCATTGTGTGAAATTTTCTAATCCAGTTTTTGAATCATGCCTCTTACCACACAGCACAAAATTTTCATGATTGAAGCCTATTTTCGAACCGGTGCGTTAGTTAATGGAAATTGGCAATACAGTCAACGTTTGTGTTTGGACAATTTTCGAGAGCACATCCCAAACGTGGCAATATTACCGGACAATTTATATGCGTGCCTTACAAATTGTGTTGAAGTGTTTCGCGAAACTGGTTGTGTGACTCATAAAAAAGGTGCTGGTAGACCAAGAGTTCGTACAGAAGAAGTTGTCAATGACATTCGTCAACGTATGGAAGAGGAGCCTGCAAAACCTTTGAAACGTTTTTCTCAGGAAATTGGACTTTCTTATGGAACATGTCATAAGATTTTAAAGAAAGACTTGAACATGCATCCATATAAGATGCAAGCACATCAAGCTCTTCTCCCCGCAGACCACCCCAGACGCCTTGCTTACTGCCATTGGTTTGTCAATAATTTAATGAATGACGATCTTCTGGACTTAACTTTTTTTCTGACGAAGCGTGGTTCCACCTTTCGGGATACATCAATTCTCAAAATATGCGAATGTGGAGCAATGATAACCCTCATGTTTTTACTGAATCGCCACTACATGCTCAAAAAATTGGTGTTTGGATGGCAGTTTCTCGCAGAATAATTGGGCCAATTTTTTTCGATTTCACCGTCAACGCAGAAAGGTACAGACACAACTTTTTGGCTGAATTTGTGCAACAGCACATACTACACGAGAAAATATTGCTTTCCTCTGCGAGTTTTTTGATGACCGGCTGATAAGTTTGCATACAGAAGTTGAGTTTCCTCCGAGATCACCTTGTTTGACAATTATGGACTATTTTATATTTCCTTACTTAAAAAACAAGATTTTCGCAACTCCGGTAAATAATTTGCAAGAACTGCAACAAAGAATTGTTCAGCAATGTGCAACCATAACGCCAGAAATGCTGCAAAACGCTTTTCACAGCATCAGGAGGCGCGTCAACTTGTGCATCGAACAAAACGGGGGACATTTCCAACAATTACTGTAATTTAGTTTTTCTTGTTACTAAAACCGTTATTTCATAATTTGTAGTTCATTATTGTTTTACAACTGAAATAAATAGGTATGAAATTTGTAGGTTATTGATGATGTCAGTGTGACAGTGACATAATTATTTCAAATTTAAAGTAAGACACACGTTTTACATTCCACAACCACCCTTGACCAAGATAATTTTTGATATCCCGGTATATCAACGAATACACATAGGTACTTCAAAACGAAAAACCATGTTAAGCCGTCGTAAAGCCGTTTTAAACAAAACGTTTTTCATTCAAGCTGTTTTCGTTTCGTTAGTATGTTTTAATTCGTTTAAAACGTTTGTTCATCCAACAAAATGTTTTATGTACAGGCGTTTTTGTTCTACAAGTGTAGCTTTACATAAAACGTTTTAAGCGAAACATTTTGCGTAGAATCTCTTTGCTCGAAGGGCAAACACCGACACCTGTGTTATTCAAAAACAGGTCGACATACGTACAGTAGTATCAAGATTTATAGATCTCGCTTCGATCTATAAACTGTGGTAGTATCACTAGTATCAGATGTTTGTAGGAAATATATTTTAAAAAATTTTTTTCACTATACATTTGTAAATAAAGACACACCAACAATTTCTTCCTCGTCCGAATCCACGGGCCCCAAACTACCAAACGAATGACAGAACAGTTCTAGAAAACGTTTTGTTTTATGTTAAGTTGATTTGATAACAATGTTGTTTCATCAATTTACGTCAGTATAGAGGAAAGCGTTTTTGTTTTAAAGAAAAAATCTTTTGTTTAGAACGTTTCTGTCTTTAAAGTGTATGCCAAACAGTCTTGACGTAAAAAAGCCAAGCGTTTTGTCTAACTGCATTTTCACTTCATAAGTGTGTAGGCAGACTAAAATAATGCACTATCGCAGTACCTTGGGTCGTCTGAGACGGGGTAGCGGGAAAATGTGAAATTTGTTACACTGTGGAGTGTGAAGTGGGGTATAGTTACTTATACTTTTTTCGCGTAAATATAGCTTTGGAAATAGCCATATGGATTATTTCCAAAGGAGCCATTTACCACAGTATTATTAATTTTAGGAAAGAAAATGTAGAGATGTTTGTTATGCAGAATTTTAAAAGGACTAATTTTGTATATGAAGGTAACTCTACGCTGTGTCTTTTTATCGATTTGGCAAAGGCTTTTGACACCGTTAACCACGTACATTTACTGGAAGTATTAGAGAATATAGGCATGAGAAATACGGTATTGCAGTTGTTCAGGAGTTATTTGTCCGATCGAAAACAGTGTGTAAAGATAGGAGATGTATACAGAGAGCTAGAAAAAAAAAATTGAATACGGTGTACCGCAAGGTACAGTACTAGGCCCATTACTCTTTATATTGTATGTAAATGACCTATTCGGTTTGCAGTGCAAAGGCGACATAATTAGTTACGCGGATGACACTGTTATTTTATATAAAGCTAATTCTTGGAATCAAGTAAAATTAATGATGACTACTGATTTACAGCTTCTAAAAGACTGGTTTGATCATAAGTTATTGACAATAAATATGGAAAAAACTGTCTACCTGCCGTTTGCTTTGACACAGTTTACTTTACCACCATTCTCCGAAATATGTTTTAAAAATGGGGAAAAAACTTATACAATTAAATCGGCAAAAAAAGTGAAGTATTTGGGAATTTATTTAGATGAGCACCTAAAATGGGACAAGCACGTTAATTATATAATACAAAAACTGAGATGTATCCTTTATAAATACAAATACATACGTAACATCCTCGATGTAAAATCTATGAAAACATTATATCATGCTTTAGTTGAGCCACATTTTTCTTATGGCATAATAGGATGGGGGGGAGTACTTAACTGTCACTTGCTTAGTCTTGAGGTTCTGCAAAAAAGGTTCTTGAAAATTATGTTAAATAAAGATCTGACATATGCCTCAGATGAGTTGTACAGAGAAGCGAATATTTTTGATATCCGCCAGTTATTCTATATGTACATCAACCTATATCAACATAAAAATAAGAAAACGTTAAGATCAATTACGCATAACTATGAGACAAGGACAAAATATACAAATTACATGTTACCTTTAAGACATAAAACCATCGGGCAACGTTGTTATGGTTTTATTTCTCCAAGGTTGTATGGATCGATACCACAAGAAATAAAAAACCAGAGAAAGTATAATACATTTAAAGTCAAACTCAAAAAATATATGCATGGTCTAGAAAGAACAGAGATTCATAAGCAAATAGATTTAAAAAATTATCGACAACTGACTTAATTTTACTTACCTTGTTATATTATATCTAAGTATGTGCATATGAGTCCGTATATATGTATGTGTTCACTACTGTTTATTACTGCATACTGTATACGTAGGAGTGTATGTTGTGTGTATGTTTGTATAAGATGATTGTATATAAATGTATGTGTACACGTGATATAAATAAGTATATACACCTTATGTTTTTTGTTCTTTGTTCTTTTTTATGTTCTCACATACAAACTCAACTTAGAGTTTCTGTGAGGTATTTCTATGTTTATTTACTACGAGTATTCACATTTCTGTAATTCTATTGTTTATAATTTATTGTTGTAAATAAACTTATTATTATTATTATTATTATTATATAAGCAGAGGTATTTTTATCAAAAAATGCACCATTCCCGAGACAATATAGAAAACCTCAAAATGGGGATGGAAACAACATCCTAGGGATGAAGCACACTGCTTGGGGGGGGAATCTTTTTGGTTTAATAATACTTATGCTATCCTCATTCTTTATACCTACCAATTTTTGAAACTTTATGAATTTTGTTCAATATATTATAATATTAACTGTTATATTACTAAATTAATTACTGATTGTCAAGTTTACTTTGAGCAGCAACATCGTTTCCAATGCAATTTTGGTTTTTTATTTTTTAGTTTTATTTTTTATTTTTTAGAAAAGGGGTTCAGAAGCGCAGGTTGGACGCCATAGCCAGCGCATAAGTTGATATAGCAAAGTGCCCATCGTTTCTACTGATTGAATTGCAGTTTTAATAAAACTGGGACACCCTGTATGTTTGTTTAATTCTGATGTGAAGTAATTCTAATTAAGTGTGAAGTTTGCCAAAAAGTGCATTTAAAGACAAGGCGATCATGGATTGCTGAATATCCTATCTAATAAAAATAATCTTATTAAGAGTTATTTTCTTCCACACCTTTCTTTGGACATATCGCCTAATTTAATCTCTCAAATAAATAACAAAGAAGCAATCAAGGCAAGATATTATTTCATTATAAATAAAAATTTTATAAAGATGGTCTGTAGGTACTTCAGACTTGACCTTTTTACTTAAGTCAGGAAATCCAAATCTGTGGGGTCTAGAATTAATTTATATACAGGGTGTACCACTTAAGCGTATGCAGAGCACAACGACTAAACCGTGAGAGCTAGAAAAAATGTTTGAGATAAAAGTTATTTTCATTCAAGTGTTCTATGACTTAAAATTATTTTCGATTATACAGGGTGTTTAGTGTAGGCTTGGCGCAACACAACTTCGTTATTTTAAATGGAACACCCTGTATATTATTGCATATTTGGATGGAAGATTGTCTGACGAATACAGTGATATAAGGTTTGATGGGTCTATCTCTAATAATAAGGAAGATATGGCCAAAAGAGTGTACGATAAGAGTAATGTGTTAGACGAAGACCTTGTACTCCAGCAAAGAATTGACAATCTCTTTCTAACTACACTACTCATATGGTACACTCCTTTGGCCATATCTTCCTTACTATTAGAGATAGGCCCATTAAACCTTATACCAATGTATTCGTCAGACAACATTCTATTCAAATAATATAATATAATATAATATAATATACAGGGTGTTCCAATTAAAATAACGTCGTGTTGCGCCCAACAATAAAGCCCAATAAAGTTGTGTTGCGCCCAACCAACACTAAACACCCTATATAATCGAAAGTAATTTTAAGTTATAGAACACTTGATTGAAAACAACTTTTATTTGAAACATTTTTTTTAGCTCCTACGGTTTAACTGTTTTGCTCTGCATAAGCTTAAGTGGTATACCTTGTATATATATTACCTTATTGTTTTAGCAACCTGCAAATTTTGATCTATCATTTGGAAAATAATAATTGGAGCAGCAGTTCTGGAATACGAATCCAAATGTGGCTCAATATTTGATCGCCATTCCCCTTTTTCAGATTTTAACGTGTTCTGCATCCATTCTGTATAATTGTTTTCTATATTCTAAAATGCAAATATATTATGCAAAAAAATACTGAAAATTTACTACCACTACTTTACCTTTAGATATTCTCCTTCTAATCGGTCTATCACAGCTTGAGGTAGTAAGGGCGGTAATTTTTCAGTGTGTTCTATTAAATCAGGGTGGCCTAAAAGATCTTTCGAATTGTAGATTTTCATTACCCAGGATAAAACTGTAACGTACTCATTGCCTTCCAAACCATTTTGTATAATTTCTTCCAACTGAAAAAAAAATTAGACAATATCCTTGAAACGTGTAAAAAACATATCAAAATAAGTATAGGGTACATAGTTAATTATATCGCTTTAATAATTTCTAACGTTCTAAACATGAAAAGTACCATATTTTAGTTGGTACTATGACATGACGAATCCAATGACATCTAGCATTTATATAAATCTAATATTTTATAATATATGTAATACATTTAACGTGTTACAAAATTTGAAACATACTTACATGAATACCTAAACAGTGGTGATACATATGAATATATCTGTCAATAATATTGTACCTTGGAGGAAAACAAGGCACACACAAAGTTTTAACTATACGCAGGTCTTCCAAGATCATCATTCTAATCAACTCTAAATATCTTATTAACCAATGTTTATTATCCTCTCTCTCTTCAACTTGCGTTCCCTCAATTTTAGATGCAACTGATTTTTCTAAAATTCGAAACATCATTTCTTTCCATCTCTTAGGTCGCCCTGGGGGTAAAAATCCTGTTTGTTTCTGTTGTTTCAGAGCATCCTCATCCGACTTTTCCTCCCTTTCGATAATTCTTAATGCAGTTACTATTACCGTAGGGTCCTTACGAACGGTGTTCAATGTCCGAGACAAAATAAATGTCAGCTGTTTTTCCAAAAGATTTGAAAGAACTTCTACATCAGCAAAATAAGCTTTTAACATTGATTTATCATGAGGAGACTGATTAGGTAGTTTATGAAGTTCATACAAAAGATCATCTCTAGAGTTTTCCAAATCTCTTAAACACTACAAACAAATTTTTATTATTTACATGTATACTAGGTCCAAAAACTTTGAACTAATACTTGATGTGTGTGGAGCAATTTTCCTTCATTTATCCACTGTTTAGTTTTCTCTACACTATCAGGTACAGTGAAAATATGTTTAAGATTTTCTTTTGCGGTTACATATTGTGAATGCCTCATATTTTCTTCTCGCACCTCATTTAAGGTGTTACACAGTTTGGGCACATCAGCAAATAACCCAAACATTTTTTTAACACTAAAAAGTATTAAATTTTTTTTTGATCTTTAAATGATCAGCATTGTTTAAATCACCCAAGTACCTGTTCTCAATTTCCAAAACATCCTCCAAACAGCAGTGTAATTCGTTAAGGCCAACACGTACACCATCTAACTGTTGTTGCATCGCTGATTTTAGTAAAGCTTCAACTGATGCTTTCTTTCGTGAATACCTTTGCTTTATTTGATCGATTTTATCTAATTGGCCTGGGCGATTAAAGGTATTTATTACTTTAGAAGTTGCTGAAGCCTTTGCTGCTGCCTCTAAATCTTTCATATTAATTCTCTCTGCAGACAAGAAAATATGTGATAAGATGATTTAGGTTAATAACTTTAATACGATTTTGTAATTAATTTCACTTATTAATTTATAAACTGGTTAAATATTTACTGCTTCGTATTATTGTAATTTTTAATCATTTTGTCCATTAATAAAAAATTATGTTATAAAATACACACTTACTTCCCTCCATTAAGTTTATTTATTTACTTCTCCCAACAAAAAAACACCGTATCACCGTATACCGTATTTCCAACAAAATAATACTTTTGTTTTTACGAAACAAAACAAAAAGAATTCCTGCGGTCAAAATGAATAACCATAGATAAAATGAATAACTACAAATTTGTGTATCTGCAGCTGCAGCCCACAGATTAGAGAGTTTTTGAACCCCTTAAAATTTACGTTATCGTTATGGTTATGGTTATTCTGAGCATGCGCAGTGCCGAAAATGATACTATTTTTGGCACTGCGCATGCGCAGAATAACGATAACGATAACGACGTGCTAAAATTTAAGGGGTTCAAAAACTCTCTAATATATGCAGCCTGTAGCACAAATTACTGAACTTGTTTCAGTATAAGGTTGTGTTCCGATATTAAACTTGGTTAACCAAAATCCCGGTTAAGCGTTCCATTAAATAAAAATTCCTGAAAATTGTTTAATTTTGGAACTGTGGTCACCTGAAAAAGGTTAACCAAACGTCAAAATATTGACCGTGCTCTGGGAGCGGTACATTGGTCAACCGAAGAGTTAGCAGGTTAGGTTTTAGCGTTGAGAGAAGAAAAATCAATTCTCTCAACGATTTTAATTATATTTTGTTTATATGGTGAAGGCAGATGGGGTGGTGTTCTTGCGTTAAGAGTTATAATAAATATTTATAAATTCTACTTTTCTGTATTGTATTCTGTAGTCCACTTGACCAAGTCGACTGAAAGCTACACTTATATCTACTTATAAACTACTTATATCTTACTATAATATACCAAATTATCTGCTGTTTCATTTATTTTTTGACTGAAGACTAGAGTAATAGTTAAGCACGGAATATGAAGGTATTTAAGGTTGAATGAATCCCAATAAAAACAATTCATCATCCATGTTGATTAACCAGCCAGTTCCTTAATTACACATTTTTCAGGTTTACCAATATTTCGGTTAACCTAAATCCTGGTTGGTCGCGGATAATATCGGAACACAACCTAATTTGTGGCCTGTAGCCTGTAGCCAGTGTTGCCAACTGTAAAATGTGAGAATTCTCAAAACTTAACCTCAAAATTCACCAGATTTCTCCAAATGTAAGATTTAAAATACATCAATAAATATTCAATTTTCCTAGTAAAAGAATTACGTTTTGACAGATGACACCCATGTAAAACAATGTAATTTTGAAGTGTCATCAGGATATTCCTATACGGAACAAACAAAATAATAAAACAAAAAATTTTATATTTTTATCATATATATAATACTACTATATCGCGTATTTCCTATGTTAGCCCATAAGCGGTGTCTCCGAAAACATTAAAGGACAAAAGATATAGTGCTATACTGTTCCAGAGACCCTTTGTTCGATTTGCGCATGCGCAATCTCCATGGTTACGGAAGCTGACACACTGTTTATAGGCTGACAGACTTCCCAACTTTCAACTTTTTTTAAAAGAAGTCTGTAGACAGAGATGCAGTATTTATGCTGCATGCTTATTGGATGTCGCGAAATTCGTGCGCATGCGCATATGTGACTAAAGTACTCTCGATAAGGATAGAGATTGTATGTCGGCGCCGTGTTGTTTTCGAAATTTTTGGGCCTCTACCCGCGATATAGTAGTATTATATATATGATTTTTATCAACAAAACAAAAGTTTGTTTTGAACAAGGCCTCCTCTGATCAATCGGCGCGGTTAACGGTAAGTAAATAGAGTAAAGGTGCATTTAAATTAGGGCGAACAGAAGCGAGCGAACGAATTCATTCGTTCGTCTCTGTTCCCCCTAATATATGATGTAGAACCAAGGAAGAGTTCGTTCGCTCCCGTTTTGTTCTCCATACAAATTACGCAAGCTTAAGCAAACGAATTCGTTCGTTCGCTTCTGTTCGCTCTGATTTAAATACACCTTAAGTAAGGGGCGCGAGCTTGATCAAAGAGATGGCCTTGGTTTTGAATAAATAAATTTGACACAAAACAGAATAAAATAATTATTATGGTGGTATTATACTGTGGTATTATTATTTATAAATAGAAATACACTGGGCAAAAACACAAAAGTGCAAAGTTGTGAAAGTTAACTAGGTAATACATTTTTATTAGTTCTATAATCACAGCGATCAAAAGCGTAAGCGATGCGCCATCTGGTGGAGGTTTTGAAGCCGGTTAATCAATTTCACTAGAATTCTCCAAATGAAAACAGAAATACACCAGCTTTGAGACTCTCCTCAAACTCTTCTTAAAATTCACTTTGGCACACTCGAATTCTCCAGTTTTGGTGAAAAATACACCAAGTTGGCAACACTGCCTGTAGCAGAAAATAATATTCTCTGCCAGAGACCACTGTCCCTGCCTGCAGCCATAAAATATATTTTTGACCTTGAATTAATTCACGTGTGTAATACACGAAATTGCCGCGAATAAATTGACGACAATAAATTGATGAATAAATTGTCAAAATAGAACTGGCTCTAATTTTTCAACAATTTTTTAGTGAATTCTGGCTACATTTTTATTTACAATGTTACTACCAACAGTACCAACACCAATGCCAACAGATCAAATACTTTATTTTGTGTCGGTTATAGGTTATACCAAGAGAATTTGTTTAGAGATTATACCATAGACATGGTTTATACCTATACTCTTACCTTTTGTTGAGAAAAGCATAGCAGATATTTATCAGAAAGTTGACTTGTCAAATTTAGAAGTTGGTATCAATTATTTAAAGGTTGACCCTCCTGATTACTTACAATAAAAAATTGGACTGTGTAATACACTTCAGACGCTTTCAATAAATTCATCAATTTTTTCATGAAAAAATTCATGAATTAATTTATGAATTTATTGGACTGTGTAAAACCGCTATAAGAAAGAGATATCCTGTATCCTGCAGCAAGGAATTTATACAGAATTTAAATTATATAAATTCCTTGGCCTGCAGGGGTAATGTTAGAGATATTCTGTGGGAGGGAAATGAGGGAATCCTACATCCAACATCCAACGGTTCACGATCACGATTCGATATAAAAAAAAATATTTAGTTCGTATGACTGTGCTATAGGCATATGAGTAACTAAATAGTCATATGGCTATAGGCTATAGGATGTACTTATTATATCATGATAGGAGGGTATTTCTTTCTGTTTTGTGGGTATTTCCTGAAAATCACAGAATAGCTGAAAATGGTTTTGTTCCAATCATAAAGGGTGAGTTCGAGTCAAGACTCGACAGAGCGAGCGGAGTATTATGACGTCACAAGCAAAGTGTTCTGGGTATAGCAATCTATCTCGAACGCTGTGTGGATGTCGCCTGTCAAACAAAAGTGATCCGTGATCATAACCGCAATCTTATAAATTCATGTCAAATTTGTAATTTCTTTTTATATACGGGTGAATAACTTGTTTTTTTGAATTTGAATTTATCGTATCCTGATCTTGGCACACACCATCCCTAACCGTATATAGTCAAATACTGTAATTTTAAAGTATTTGATTAGTGTCCTGGATTCCTGGATATTTATTTTTGTGGCTGCCACTTACCAGTAACCAGTACATAATGGATTTAAATTTAAATCGGCTTTATTTATTGCAGTTTGCAGTGGAAATGTTTTTTCAAGATGATATAATCACTACCTCTGTCTTTTCTTCAACTACAGAGCAAAAGTGAGGTTACAAAACCCTCATGCTCTTTAGATCTCCATCATTAAACTTGGAGAAATAAGAGCACGCTCAGATTACGCACTCTGTGTCGACTCGAACTCAAACGACAACGTTCTGAGTTGCGAATAAAACGCAATAAATGAACTCCATAGAAAATATCGTAGTACCACAAGTATAAAGATATATACAGTAATTTCACTCGGCAAAATCTCTTTGATGTTGGTGTCCTTAAGTTTTGTTTTTTTAACCCCCCAAAAAGACCACTGCGCATACTACCCAAGCACAATCATGCGCATTAGTGACCGTTTTTGGGAGACACGCACAGGCCCGGACTATTATTTTTTGAAGTCAAAAAGGTGGCCTAACAGAATTTCGTTTACAAATGAAACAATATTTTGTAGCCATGTTACACACAATACAAAACACTTATCAAAATCACAAACACAAAGGCCTAGACACACAAACGTATGCTGATTACCTGTAAAGCAAAAAGCAAATGTGCGCCCATAAAATAACATACGCCGGCCCATTCCTCCTCTTCTACATCTCTACCAACGCGCATACTACCCAAGAGCAGACATGTGCATTAAAAACTTTTGTACAAAAAATTTAAAGAGTGAAACTACTGTATATATCTTTATACTTGTGGTAGTACTATATTTTCTATGATGAACTCTGACCAATCTCAACGTCGCCTCGAACTCGCCCAAAGAAGAGTTCCAACCACAGAATATCTGTTCCAACCAGAGACAACAGTTCTCTGGTTTCAACTTCCAACACTTCGAGGTCGCGTTCAGATCAAGTGCCGGACGTTACCGGGCACTTTGAAACCCGTTCAGATTCGTTGGGGTAAAAAACAACTCAGCGTTCAGATTTATTGGGATAAAGACGTCGGGTATACAACTTTTTACCCAAGATAATACTTCGATAAAAGTTGTCGCGCATGCGTATTAATATTGTTGATTCTATGTTTATAAGTAGATGCTTATGACGTGGATTGTGAAATTTTCATTTATTTATGATTTCTGAATAAGGAGCCTCGAAAAGTAGAAAATAGGTAAATTAAGTATGGACTCAATAACTACCCACTCACACAATCTTGTGGTGAATGAGGATAATGATCTCAATCTTGATGAAAATCGAATTCATTATAACTTATAAATGCTCCAGCTCATGATCACTTTCAAACTCTTCCTCATCATCCAAATCCCTTGCATCATCCATAACCATTACATTTTTATAATAAAAAATTATCCCTGCATTATTCATTTTACATTTTTCAGTTCACACAAAGTACTAAAATGGGTTGAAAATTTGTCGTCGGCGTCTCTTTTCTAGTTCTTTGTAAAATATTTATTTCTTGGACAGTTCACAGCACAGAACAGTTAAAAGATTCACAGCAACGAATATATAGGTATTTACTGTTTATTCAGAGACAACATCAAAGTCAGACTCTGATGAGACAGCCATATTCAGTTTATTTTGTTATTGTTATGCATAATTATAGGTTATGTTGTTTTCGATTTCCCAAATCACAACCACACGTTCAGAATCATTTAACGTCGGACGCAACAACCAAGTTACCTTTTACCGGACGTTTTTTACTTGCCCGGCGTTTGATCTGAACGCGCCCCGAACCTCCAACCATAAGACATGGAAAAAAAATGTATATTCTTTTTCTATGCTATAAGAGTTATTGGGCCCGATTCATGACATCAATAATTTATGTAGTTTGATAGTTTCTTGCTTTAAACAACTAGCCGCCTGCCGCCTCAAGGTGCGCCAGCCGCCTACCGCCTGTGTCCTGCGTCCAAGGATTTTTAACTTATATAGGATTGCTCGATTAGCCGTATCAAGTGATTGGGTCTTGCGGGTACGTCATCGGATTGATATACAAAATAGATGAGTTGGATAGGGACAGTGATGTGTCAACGCGTCATAAATAAGGAATCGCACAATACAGAGAGAGAAAGAGTATCGGGTCTCGCAGTGACGTCACCAAATCGGACAACATTGAGGAACAGGGATCGAGCAATCCTATAAGTTAAAAATCCTTGGCCTGCGTCAGCGTCAGTATTTGATTCATTTTTGCATATGAATATATTCGTATTTATACGAATGGAGTGACTCGAGTATCGGACCCGGTCCGATTCATGAGAAAAGATTCGTTTGAGAATAGTTTAACCTTGACAGTTCTCTTGCGATAAAGAAGTAAATCGATAAATACGCTGCGTGATTTTAGTTAGAGATAGAGTTAAACCAGTAATTTTATGTAACAGTTCTAACCTGTTCCGGTTACGGTAACTGTTCCAAATTGTTCATGTATAGGTATAATATATAATAATAGGCGTTTTTTCGTCAGCTAACTACAACATACAATTGTTACCTGTGGTTACTTAAATTGACATTTGTTATAGAAATATCAAATGTCAATTTAAGTAACCACAGTGAACAATTTTATGTTGTAGTTAGCTGACGAAAAAACGCCTCATGTCAACGATACATTTTTACAACTCCGTGCTTGATACCGTTCACAGTTCCAGTTCCAATCCCAGTAAAGGTGGGAGTACGGTATTATGATCATGTACTATTATGTATGTATTCTGTGGTATCTGTACCTGAATAGTTATATCCATGTTATATCTTTGACTAAACGGTTCTTCTATGGTTATGCTATCTCTAAATTTCATTTCTCCTTTATGATTTATAATATGATGACCTAATAATACCTATTATGCTTACCTACCTAGTAGATAGCTGTATGAATAGATATTTTATTGGTAATTGCGAAAAAGTTATTCTGATGTGTAAAAAATGAAAAAACTATACAGGGTTATTCAGAACTCATCTCTAAAACTTTGAGGATATGTGCATCCTTAAATAAGAAATCGATATCACCAAAAAAATTTATAATAAAAGGCTTAGGATTTCCCGTAAACAATGTTTAAAGTTATACCATTATAAAGGACTACGTAGCTGGGCAACTGTACTTCAACGACATCGAATATAGCACATTCCCACAAAAAACAGTAAACAAGTTTTTGTACCTGGAACGCCTATCTATCTTTCAGTTTATTTTAAAGTAAAAACGCTGCAAATCTTTTTTGCGCCGGGTGCGCTGATTTTTTTCGTGCTAGCTATATATATAGCTATATATATAGCTATATATATAGTTTGCATTGTCAGTCCCAAGTCCCAAGGTCACTCCATTATAGTGGAAGAGTATCCAGCGGCGTGCAATGAAAAATTTTTAAATAGTTTTCAGACCCCGCCAAAAAATTTTTTTTTGCACTACCACATTTCTACATGTATGTTGAACATCCCCAAATTTTATTATGGATAGGTTCTGAATAACCCTGTATATTATGCTAACGGCTAATTATAATATTTTTAGCCAGCTAAATGCTAGTTATATAATTAGCATTGGCTAAATATATATAATTAGCGGCTAAAAACTCATCACTCATTCCTAAACTTGCAATTCGCATATAAATTTATTCGCATGACTTGTGAATCGAGCCCCACGGTAAAAACAAAAAAATATACGAGTACTTATAGTTATCGAGTCAAAACCAATCACATACATTCATGGTTTCTTTCACAAAAATTATTATTTACACATTACAAATCATTCGCAGATAAGTTGAATTGATGATCCTGCGATAATATGTATTGCCATGCGTATACGCAGTAGAAGTGGTACCTAGTTGTAGTTTAAAAACTTTCGCAAACATTTGTGATTTCTAGTGCGAACAGACTTTTAGTTTTAACTCGGTGATATCAACACATACTTTTATATAATATGTGGATTTCAATCAATTAACATCGATAAAGCAGAAATTATAGTAATTAAATTAATGAGATGAGTCAGTCAAGGCTATATACTATAATTATTTATACCATTGGTAGCGTAGCGATTTTCTCTGTTACAGCTGGTGCTTTATAGTATCAATGTTGCCAGGTCATACGCTTTTGCATGAGATCTTATGTTTTTTTTATAAACTTCTCTTGATATGATATTTTATTACTCACTCAAACTGTAAAACTTAGAAGCTTGTGAAATTTTTTTAGAAGAAAATAGGTAGAACTTTTATTCTAAATAGTGGAAATGTTTAAGAACATTATACACCAATTTCAAATAATTCCAAAGTAAATAGAAATTGTTGGAAGACACTGTAAGGTAGCAAAGTGGCTCCTCAATTTCATTCAAAAAGTTTAGTTAATTGGAACTCTATAAACCTACCCTATTTTTTATGTAAAGTGTTTGTTTTTTTAAAATAAAACCACTAAAAGAATATCAGTTATCAGTTTCAGATAAATTTAATTATTTCATTATACATATCGCTTTAAGTGTTGTTACCAGGTTATAAAACATTTAAATAATATTCTTAGATATTATAAAGTTATTTCATTTTCTTTTTATAAAAACTTATGCTTTTCCAAGTACTTTTTTATTTTTTCATATTATTCAATCTGGCAACAATCGATTAGTATAATGAGCATGAGCGTAGATTATTCAGCCTGTGAAATTAACATGGAGCCAACATTAGAAATTAAAAATATCTAAATCAAAATCAGCTTCCAAAGTTCGTTAAAAAAAGAAAATAGTAAAATAGAAATTATAATTAGAACTTTGTATTTCATGAAATCTGATTGTTCTTCATACAGTTACTGTTATAAGAATACGCCCCGTTATCGTTATCTATTTGATAAGTTGAAGAGAATGATTCATTTTCAGGAAATCGAAATTTATAAACGAATGGTGGTAACGGAAACACAAACAAAATATGTTTCCGTTTTGGAATACAGATGACGCTATAAGTTAGCTAAATAAATTTTATTATTGGTTTGGTTTTTGGGGTGATCAGTGTAGATATATAAAAGTAAATGGATAATTTTGTAAAATATCGGACTTTTATATCGGTTAAAGACCAAAAAGGTCTAAGAAATAACATAAAAGAATAAGGTAAGCCGAAAATGAAATCTTGAAGTTTCCCACAACTTAAAATGCGCAGACTCGTGTTAATATGTCCGTGCCTGAAAAATAATGTCGTGTATTACCAACAGTGACTGCTTCGATCGATATCAAAGAATGAATGTAAATCTATCTGTCAGTGCGTATACCAAATATTTACCGGTATGAAAATGTTGAGTGAAGTGTAATAAACGTGCCCAATACCCAAAAAACCACAAAATTTGTTAAACTGCGCTAACAGACATGTTTTTCTATTAAATGTGTAACATACACGCAGGTGCGTACGCAGCCGTACTAATAATTTTAACTGGGCCTGCTCTATCGCAAGTCAACGCGCGATTCACATCTTCTTTACCAAATTTAATAATCGCTGTAAAAATGTTGCTTTTACATGTTAGTATAAGTTGAATTTGAATTTCAATGTTCGATACTCTTTTTGGTAGCATCGTGATATGGGAGCCATATTCCTTATTTTACGCTGCTATCTACCATTACTGAATCGCGCCAAACCACCTTGTCGTTTTGCGCAAACACTGTTTATGTTCATGTGCATTCGTTAAAAAATTTGTAGACAAAATACAAAATGCAAATGTTTCCTAAATTACCAATTCAACGTTTAAAATGTGTAAAATATCGAATGAATTCCACTGTCAAAGCATTATCTTTTCGGTAAGGGGTAAGGGGGAAACATACATCAATTATTGATTTTGTACATAGCTTTATATATTCCTATACCTCTATGTTAATATACATAATAAAAACGAAAGTAGTTAATAAAGTTCATGTTGTGATATCAACTAGAATTATTATATGTAAGAGAATTTATTAATATTTTGCCTTTCAAAAATTGATTTTCCTAACCTCACTTGGGTACTATACCTCAAATCTGATACCTCTTAATTACAGTTTTAATTTGTATCTATTTTACCCAGTTATTTCAATGTAGGTATCTATTTATAAACTTGCTAGTTTGTCGTCAATTTATGATTTAAATTTTTTATTCTATAAAGCTATGATTATCTGTACTTAAGAGTTTGTGATATACCTATAATTTAATGGTTCCAAAACATGTTTAAAAGCGTGAAAAGTAAGTTGTAAAATAATAATCTTATAAGTGGCCTTAATATTGTTCATTTTATTCTATAGATTGTTAAGTTTGAAGCATGTATGTATTTATAAAATGAGACTATAGCGTTGATAATGTAATTATTAGGAAACATAAAAATTTGGCTTAGATATATACCTATTTTGTCTGTGTAAAGTAATCATAAATGATCTTTACAATTAATTTCATATTTATTATACAAAAATCAGTTTAAAGTTGTTATATACATTTCATTTAAATTAAAATTTATGGAAGTGTTTAAAAATAAAAGAATATTTCGGTATAATATCTGGTAGAAAGTAAGAAATAAAAATTATGAAGTTTAGGTTAAAGAATATTTAAATAGTAAATGCTTTAATATCCTGGTGATTTACAGCTTATAAATTCTAGTTATATGGAAATAATTATATAATTTGAAATGGAGATCATTGAAATACATTTTTCTTTTAAGCAAACTGGAAATTTTACCATTGCTTTGATTTTAGGGGGCCCATCTTCCATGGTACTGGTGAATGGTCTTGATGATGAATGATTCAAACGGAAATCAAAATACCGAACAGATCGCCATGGTAGTGGGCTCCCCGGCGGTAATGTCAGAAGACGATGACGACAACTGCCCCTCATCTCCTGGATCTACCTATGCAGAAGGTTCGGACCTTATGGCGGCCGCCATGGGGGACGAGGTAACTGCACAACTAGCTGCGGCAGGTAAGAAAATTAGAAAACAATTCAGTCATATATAGAACTTGTTTTCTTTATGATTGGTGATAGATATTTTTAATTATAGATTATAGATTAATTATAAATATAGTATACTTTGAGTTACGTATTTAAAACAACTTTAAATACAACATTTTGTTTGTAATGTCCCAGTTTTGAAATTATTTTGGGTTCATTTTTTTTTTACTTAAATCTATCTAGAGTATCTTAGTTTATGTATTTAAATTTTTAATAATGTGTCAAACGCACACTAAAAAAATATTAAACTGTATAAAACTCATTGAAAAACTACTTATCTAAAAAAAGTTCATAATATAAAAATATCATTGTAAACCACATGTCATGTACAATCTGATCCTGTCCCCAGAGGGGCAGGTACATAAAATGTGTTCCACGTGTTCCGCCATTTCATCATCCTCCAAGTACAAGTGGTACTCAGTAGTTCAATTTTGTTAATCATCTCAATTTGTGCATATGATATTTTAAAAGGCAATATATAGGTCAATTAAAAATAACAAAAAGTTTTTTAGTTATTACTTTTGAAGGCTTTATTACAAACGCGTTCGAATTAACTGATCTTGGTAGTTCTCGCCAGTACTAGAGGATTTCCTCTCAGCTTAGAGTTGCTTTGGTAGTATTCGAGGATATGCCAAGCACAGGTTCTAGACCTCACATATTATAAGCACATACACAAGCTTGGTTTGAAACTTGTGCATGTATAAACAATATGGATGTGTGTAGTAATTTTTAGTATATATGAAGTGCCGCTTGTGCTTAGAAGATGGTGAAACGGCAGAACACATATTACGTACCTGCCCCGCTGGGGAAAGGATCAGATACTCAATATTCGGTAAAAGATAACTTCTGCCAGAGGCTCTAAATAAGTTCTCACCCAATAAGGCGATCAGCTTCATTAAAAGGCTGGACCTGTTGGGTGAAATATAAGTAGGTGTGAGCCACAATAGACCATATGGTCGCAGTGGAGGGTCTAGTTTTCGGGCCACTCCCTTTTGAAGCTAACGTAACTTAGTATATATGCCTACCTATTGTAGATCCAAATTATGCCGATTGATATTTGAACAAACTGAAAATGGCTATTAAAATAATCCACTACAACTCAAATTATTTCAAAGACATTTCATTTTTGCATCGGTACTGTCTGTATATTTATACAGTACCATAGAAATTGTTTAAATGTTCGATGTTAAAAATTGTCTCTAGTATTCAATTTATAGGAAATGTTTATAGTCACTGGCTTGAAGTGAATAATTCAGCTGGATAAAAAACTAGCATCTGTGGGGTTTATTGGAAACATGATTGAATATGGTATTGTTGTGAATTTGATGGACGGGCTGTTGACAACTTGTCATTTGATACGGATTTCATGAACTAATATATTGATATTGATAGGTATTGAATGTTTTAATTTTTTTTTAAGAATATTTGGAAAATCTTATATAAAACACTAAATATGTGAATCCGCTTAGTTGGAATTTGGTTTGTCACGAGAGTTTCGTTAGTTAAATTTAAAATTTATGTGTATTGGTTGAACAAAGTGGTTCTGTCATATTACACGTTTTATTTGTTGTAGATGACAAATATTTTAATTCCAGGTCCAGTAGGTGTGGCGGCAGCTGCCGCCATCGTCTCATCGAAAAAACGGAAAAGGCCCCACTCCTTTGAAACGAATCCTTCTATACGAAAACGTCAACAGAATAGGTTGCTACGAAAGTTAAAAGTAAGTGGAATGTTTTTTTTTTTGTTATATGTGTTTTATTTGTAACAAATTTTTAGCAAACTATTGATGAATTTGCAACACGGGTAGGACAACAAGCGATAGTATTAGTAGCAACTCCAGGTAAACCCAATACGAGTTATAAAGTATTTGGTGCGAAACCGTTAGAAGACGTTATAAAAAATCTTCGGGGTATGATAATGGAAGAATTAGAAAACGCGCTCGCGCATCAGGCTCCACCACCAATTCAAGAAGACCCAACACTTTTCGAGTTACCTCCACTGATAATTGACGGCATTCCAACACCGGTAGAGAAAATGACACAGGCTCAACTTAGGGCATTCATTCCATTGATGCTGAAGTACTCCACAGGGAGGGGTAAGCCAGGATGGGGAAGAGAATCTACAAGACCACCATGGTGGCCAAAGGAGTTACCATGGGCTAATGTCAGGATGGATGCTCGTAGTGAAGATGAAAAGCAAAAGGTATTTTGTGTATTCTGCTAATTCTGAAAAATTTAAGTTAAAAAATAGAGTTATCTTGAGGTTGCCAAGCACCTGCGAGTACGAGCGGCTTATTACTTAGGGACATTAGACCATTTCGCTCAAATAGAGCAATTTTTTTTCGAGGAGTAAGCGGAAATATATAAGTATAGTCAATCTAAGTTTTGATAGTGCAACGACCAGAAACTGTAGCAAGGTCATTGCCGGTCATGGGCGCACGCATTTACACTACTAAATTACACCAACACTTTCAATTAATTGTACTAAACGAATGTATTATATTAATATTAAAATCACGTAAAACTTTATTTCAAGCCATAAGTAAACAGAAAGCACAAAAACAAATAAAGAATGTGCACGAAGTACCAAAACCGTGCTATGTACCTGAACTCTACTCAGGTGGTAGATGAAATCAGTAGGAGACGGGCAGAATTTTCAATGAGTTGGACAGATACACGTTCTGTCTACTCCCGGTATTGCCAATATTTTAAGAAAAGTCGTTTAGTTTGAGAAATGAGGAAATAAAAAAATTTGTTATTAAAGAAAACATTTTCACATTTGACAGAAAAACGGACTACAACTATAGTAATAGTAGAATTAAATGTGACAATGCAGTGCAATGTTTGTTGATGTTGCCAGTCAATGCACTATCAAAACCTTTTAGTTCGACTGTAGGCTTGTTCACTGATAATCAAATAATCATTAAATTTTCATGCATGCAATCGTATCGTCTTATAGAGTGATATTTTGAATTTTAGTAGGTTTCCTATATATGTATTATATATGTGTGTGTGTGTGTCCGAGATAAGAAGGGCTTCTATGGTTATCTCAAAAACATTAAGAGATACAAATTTGGTTAAATGGGGAAAAAGTTGCGCTATTAGGGGAACAATAAAATGCCACTTCAAAATCGATGATTCACTTTTTGGTTTTGGAGTTATTTTCAAAAAACCGAATTTTTGGTTTTTCAAATTTATTTTCTTCTGGCATTATTATTGGTCTTAGACCAAAACCACTAGCACTTCCCACAGCCAGTCCCCTTTAGCTTGGTATTGTCGGTTTTTAAATCCGACGTTTCGTATTTTTCCAACCATCATCAACTTAATTTTTTCAAATAAGGCCCTCATGTTCTGACATTAGATTCTGAAAGCCCTTTTAGAGGATGCTCTCTCGATAACATGCCTCTGGCGATAGTTCGCAATTGTTAGATACAGCAGGATGGTGCACCTGTACATAATTCTAGAACCGTTCGGGAATATCTTTCAATTATAGCTATTGGCTATATGGGCTAATTGTTTATTCTTAAAAATTTATGTTCAGGTCCACAATAGAAATTTTCTTGATTAAGGCCGAAAAAAAGACTAAAATGCGGTTAAACCATAAAGTGTTACTCATCGTTGTATTCATAATAAAAAGGGCTTTCAGAATCTGATGTCAGAACCGGAGGGCCATATTTGAAAAAATTTTGATGATGGTTGCAAAAATATGAAACGTCGGATTAAAAAATCGACAATGCTACGTTAAAGGCCATTGAAAGTGGAGAAGTGCCATCGGTTTTGGTCTAGGTCCAAAACGCCAGAAAAAAATTAATTTGAAAATCCAAAAATTGGGTTTTTTCAAAATAACTCGAAAACCAAAAAGTGAATCGTCGATTTTGAAACGGCATTTTATTGTTTCCCTAATAGCGCAACTTTTTGCTGCCGCCAACAACATCCTCAAAAAACTTGGTGGCCTTAAGGCGAGTTCTCAGGATTTAACTTTAATAAATTTTTGTTGATTAACTAAAATCCAAATGCGTTCCCACAATAGTTCGATTTATCCTAACTTTATCGTTCAACTTATGACTCATTGCAGTTTTTTTATTCGAGTTGATATCCCATATGAATTGTCGTCAGTCAATTTGAATCATAAACATTGGCATGATGAAAATAAATAAACTAAAATGACTAAAATAGGAGAAATTTCTGTTGCATTTCTTGGATTTATAAGAATGATTTCTATATCTTTTAACATCCTTCACAGCGAGGTATTTTAAAAGAGTTGATAAAACGTTTAAATTAATTTTTTCTCAAGATCCATTTCCTAACCCAAACATGACATTTTGCTTGTTTTTTTTTTTGTTACATTCTGATAAAATTTTTCTGAATTCTGCATTTAATAACTCTCAGATGGTAACTATATTTCACGCCATTTTAATTCTAAATTTCGATTTAGTACTCTGAAATGTGTGAACAAATAGTTGAATCAATCGTAGTTGATCAACAAAAATTGATCAACTAAACTTGAATCGTGAGAACACGCTTTTAGATATAAGCAATAATAACATTTAAAGGTAGATGAATCTGAAAAAATTGCATCTGGTTTGTAATTTTTTTCTTAGTATCACATCCTTATTTAGGCAAATAATGTTCATAAATAGTTTATTTTTAGAACTGTTTCCAATTACGCAAACAAATAAGAGTTATAGGTACATTGTTATAAATAAATAATACTTTTTGTAGATGTCCTCACTGAACATATAATGTTTGTACATCATATAATTTCTTTTTTGTCAATTTTTGTAGGTACCTATATGGTGTGGTAAATATAATTATAAAAAACATAAAGCTGAACTAAAACTTAGCCACGTGGTAAGAGTGTGACACTAAAAGCTTGTCATAAATACATAAATAAATTCAGCCGCTATTCTGACTGATAGATCTGCTACAAAGCAGGATTTATGGTTTTACGGTATGGTAACCAATAACCTCTTATCATAACCTACAAAAAATATAGTATATATTATATACATAACACATTGTTATGATTTTCTTAGGTGTTTATTTCATAAATAGGTAATATCATCTATCGCTCATTTCAATCACAAGGATTATCCTGAAAGTCTGAGACTTATCCTCATAGTTGTAAAGATTTTAATTTTAACAAGAACATGTGCTATGTTCGGACTATGTGCTCCTACTGGCATTGCATTACTTCGGCATTCCCATTGGAAGTTACCACATCCTTTGAGACTAACCAGACTGGTTTCGCACTTATTCTGTGCTTATCAGAGTGCCATAAATAGTGGACTTGATGGTAGAAACCTACATGCTATAATGGCATTTGTAGAAAAGCAGGTCACTATCTGTCAATTAGACAATAATTGTCAGACGGATAGTAGCAAAGATCAAAAGAGGACACTACTGTGTGTTTCTCACAAATTGGCCTAACTAACAATAGACACAGAAGATATCTGTCCATTTGTCAGCTTCAAAAACATTTTCATAACTATGGAAAAAGTTAAAAAAAACGAAAAGTATTTTTCTGTCTCAAGGCTCGGTTCCGCTTGAGCGAATGCTGCGACCGTCGCACGCAGTAGGGTGGTTCATAGCTACCAGCAAAATATATGCAGCTAAAACGGTGCCGGTTGATTTTACTTTGTATTTTGTGTTCGTGAAAGAAGCATGGAAGTACTAGCTTTGTATTTGAATGAAGAAAAAAACAATACCATTATTCGTCTAATAAATCGTAAAAGAGAAAGAGAACCTATACATAATATGTTCAAAAATAGAAAGAAGGTGCAGTTGCCACACTAATAATAAGGCACCCGATAGACAATGATGTTAAGTTTCACGCGTTTTTTCGTGACTTGTTGTACTGCAGCCGCTGCCTAGACTGGTCCCAATAGCAGTCGATACAGCGGACGCCCCCACCCCAACTAGTTATGACAGGTGCACAAGTAGAACTGCGTTGCATGTTTTCCATTTGAGCCGTCATTGCGACAGTTGCAGCTGTTGCATGCACCTGTCGCTCAAGCGGAACCAAGCCTTTAGCGGGAGTATTTCATATATATGTTACTGGGAAAGCTCGTTTCTTTGTCACACTTAAGTTTGCCTAGATAAACCACACATTGTCCGAATGTTTTAGGCAGAGTCCGAGTTTTCCTAGAATGTACTCCAGCACACTTAAGTTTGCCAAACACGTTTTACGATTCGTTACAATTCGAAATATGTATTTCCTTTTTGTGATGTACCATAATAATTATTGATATACCACTGATGTTAATTCTGTGAATAATATAATTCAATCGTATTTCAATAAGTTAAATATAACTACATATACTTATTAAACTTTCTTTATTAAATGATAAACTCATTCGTAAAAGTAGTAAAAACTGTGTATTATATTAAGTAGTACAATATGCTTTATTTATTGGCACACGAAGACGAATGGTGGGATTCTGAATTACAAAGTATCTTCTCTTTCTTGCATTTACAGGAATTTGTAGTTCATTTTTTAGTACAATTAAATTTTAAGAATCCCTGTTCTCCAAATATAGAATTTCGATTGCTAATCTCCCAAAGCAATAATTCTTTATCAAGAACATCATCAAATTTTAAAAATTCATTCTTGCAGATTGCAATTTGGTTTCTTGAATATAATGAACTAATCTTTCCTTGCATAGTACGCACTTTATAATAACCATCGTCAGTCTTCAATTATTACTCCAACGTTACGAGCATCTGCTTTGCTTCTGTCTAAACTTGGAACGGGTACTGTGACTGATTCGCCTACTCGAATCTCATGTTGCTGCTTCATTTTTGTAGCTTGGATCTGCAACTCCTCATAGACTGTTTCTTTATTTAGTGTTATATTTTTTTCTGTGCACAGCGGAGACAGAACTGTTACCCATAACCTTCTTCGCCATTACTAGAACTCTGAGTGCAAATGACATTTTGAGTTTGTTGTATTCCGCTGATATACAGCGTTATTTTCTAACTGGCATAAACGTAGACCCTCGCTCCAGTGCTTCATTTTATTATCTTCCATCCAAGCAAACAATATATTTTCAATGTCCTGATTTGAGCATTCAACGCTACCTTTGACTTTGCGAATGTCCCAGTTTCAACTATAGACAGCCCTGGCCATATAATTTTCCACTCCTCAACAATTCGATTGGCAAATTTATGTCCATTATCATATTGCAACCTGACGGGACCCCCCAGTATACAAAAAATGTCCATTAAATTGTGTGCCACTTCTTCAGCTGTTTTTGTGTTTAGTGGACGTAGAATGAGATATTGGGAAAGATGATCCTGGGAATTGAGGATGTATTTGAAGTCTCCATCATGGCAGGTTTGCATATCAATAAGGTCGACTTTCCCCCACGAGTTTACTGCTTTAAATAATAAACGTTTTACAGTTAGTTCTGTTTCGACGTGCTTTTTCTTTTTATAGCAGGCTTCGCGAAGTTCTAAATAAAAGGTTATACATTCTCTAGTCACATTAACATATTTCTCATTTAATACTTTAATCATTAATGTCTCTCCCCGCGTGACCACATTCTTTATGGACAGTATGAATTAGTGGACAATTCTTCATTTGACAGAAAGTACTTAACTTCAGTTGTTTGCTCAGAAAGAGGAATAATCAACTTCTTAACTTTCCCCACACTTAATACATCATAGCGCTTAAGACGATGATGCTGTAGTGTTGATTTTGTGGTAGCTTTTACATGTTTTCTAGTTGCCTAATTATTTCTTCATATTTTATTTGTGATTCAATATAAAGCGAACTAATTGATTTCTTTACACTTTCCAATTTCTTCATGAACTTAACTTTCATTTCGGTATCTTCCATTGTTTAATAAGGTGTACTAATTCCCTTTCTCGTTCTCCTGGAGTGAAAATATCTAAGCAAAAACTAAAGCACGTATTAAAAAATCATATTTAAATGTCTTCAGTAAAAACGACAGCAGTTATTTCGTAAAAACTACGCGGTGTTTCTGTACTGTGATATAAATGTACTAAAAAATATCGAAAAGACCGCTCCAGTTTGATGTACAGAAAAACACTGAAACAAACAACGCAGTGCGTGATTACTTGCGTTATATTACAAACAAGTTATAACTAGTTACAACTAGAAAATAAACAGCGACATAATGGTCACAAATTTATTATTTCGGACTTGTTCTAAAATGTGTTTGGTAATGTGCGATTTACCTAGGCAAACTTAAGTGTGACGAAGAAACTAACTTTACCGATAACATAGATACATTAATGCAAACTTTAAATTGTTTTATTTGTAAACAAACGAAATAATAATTAAAAATTTTCTATTCTTAAATTATGAAACATGTTAGGATGAAGATGAACCCTTTTGGGAGTCCAGGTACCCCGTGCTTGTGCCTTTTTTTCAGGCGATATGGTATCACTTCTGTAGTGTAAGCGATCTATCTGTTTCAAATATGCTTCTGACGCCTAAAAATCTGTAATTATTTGTTTTTTACATCTTACATTTTTGTGGAGTTATTATGGAGTAAAACACTTTTAATTTTACTAAATAAGTACCCATTGTTCTTCAAAGAATATGAACTGTGTTATTGTGGCAACAAGCTAAATGGTCCTCATTTCTAGAAGTGATCTTCATTGTCAATGATTTGCTTTCTTAAGTTTCTTAGGGCCCAATATAACACCTAAGCCCATACTAACTTTCTTGTAAATGTATCAACAGGTGTTACTAGAATTATTATTACATTGATATTTTTAAACTTATGCATTTTCAGTTGTCACTGTTGCATAGATTTAAATCAACCTGTTTCTGTATTTAAAAAAATATTCATAAAAATGGATATTCTTCCTATTTGTACTTGATTAATATTTTTTGAATTGTGAAAGTAAAAGGAGCACATTTTTTTTAATTCCTTGCAATTATAATAGTAATAGCAAGTATAATATTGGTTTTATAGTTCCCCGCCAAGTAGACAGACTATTAATAGACCCTAGCTATATTAATATGATTAACTGGAAAGTTGTTCATCTGTTTAACTGTAGATGGCGATATAACATGAAACATCACTTTTTCATAAAACAATATCATTTGTTTTCCTCCATTTTCAACAATTGAAAGGATAAACCATTGGAATAATAAAATACAGAATGTGTTCTGAATTCAATTATAGATGGTCAGACCGCCTTTGATGGTTGTTCAGTATAGATAAGTATTTGCTATAAAAGCTGTGGGGCTATAAAACCATTTGTAATAATTTTCATTGTGACATTTTATACCGATTCCTAAATAAAAATAGATTCAATTTGGAAACAATGACACGAGAGTTAAATAAAGATAAATAACAACACAGGAAAAATACTTCTAATACATTATTTAGTGGGGGAACCAGCTGAGAGGTACACCCACAGATCCTCAGTGGCCACACCTCTGACCGCGGTTACGCCATCTCCGCTCGCTATTATCCCTATTGTGTTCAGACAGAGAAGTGAAGTAGAGGTAAATGGACATGTTTCGTTTGATAAAACAAAAATGCACTATTTTAAATAGAAATGAATTTCAGAATAGAGAAAAAATACCAAATTGTTGTTTGGCATCCAAGGCACGAATTCAAATACTATTTGGTGAAATATTTCCTAATTGGCCTGTCAATACGAGCAGTCATATATTATTCAAAATCTTCGCACACGTGGTTGCTTATCCACGTCCCCTCCATGTGAAGTGATAAGTGTCATATCTCCTACGCATAGATATTGATACCTCGGCCTACCCATGGATCATTTTTTTTCTCTGTTTGATACACACTTTACTTACTATCAACCCATCCTTGTTTCTAAATTGAACATATTTTTATTTGGGAATCATAATGTACTCTCATACTTCTTTGCAGATGTCTTTTTTTAATATTATCCACATTACAGTTGTTCGACCCGAAATCAGAATTCTGATTTTCTATTCAAAACAAAATTTGTCTAATTTGTCTTGACCAAACACTTGGAGAACTATCTGCTTAAGTGGGATTACCTATAAACTTTCAGTATATCAATATAAAATCCAAGCCCTCTGAATTAATTTAGGTTATTTTAAAGTCTCTATTTGAGTAATGCCTTTTTTTCCCACATATATTGTTTGTTCCTCACAACATTACATAACCCAAATTTCATAATATTTCCTATTAAGGTATCCATGGCTGTAAACAAATATATTTCTGTCTAACTTAACTCAGTTGCCTAATTAGGCATCTGAACATGTCACTAGTATGTCAGTGATTGTCACTCAACCTTCTGAAGTGATGACACATATTGATGTAGGTTTATGTTTACATTGTATCATCAGAATAATTATTAATTTACAGTAAAATAAAATTATTTGGTGAAAAGTTGCTCAGCGTGTCATATTTTTAACCACTTGTGCTTAGAGGATGATGAAAACGGCAGGACACATTTTATGTATCTGCTCTGCTGGGAAAGGATCAGATATTCAATATTTGGTGAAGAACTTCTGTCAGAGGATCTGGATGAGTTCTCACCCAATAGGATATCGGCTTCATTGAGAGGCTACACCTGTTATAGAGACTCTGGATAAGTTCTTAACAAAAATAATCAGTAAGGTAATCAGCTTCATTAAGAGGCGAGACCTGTTGGGTGAAATATATTTCGGGTGAGCTGCAATGGACCACATGGTTGCAGTGGAAGATCTGGTTTTCAGGCCATTTGTTATTGAATTTAACTTAATGCATGTCTTTAAAAAGTGCCTATTATTACGACTAGTAATTCCTCATATTTTATGTCACAACTTAATGTGAATTTGGTTTCTGTAAATTAAATAACATATCGTAAAATACAATTTTGTTATGTCTATGATGTAAAACAAGCTAAGAGAATATTTTATTTTAACTGGAAAATTATATGAACAAGAGTCTATTATATATCTTTGCCCCACCTTGTTATTTGCATTATGAAAACCAAAATCATGGGATCTAGTAATAACTATAGGTTTTAAATGTGAAAGAAAGTAAAAAATAATAGTTTTAGGAATTATAGTGAATTATAAAATTATGGTTTTGGAAAAACTTGTAATATAAACAATTCAAGATCAAGATATATTTTTTGTTTTCCCAGTTACACTGACACACAGTTATGAATTAATGGGTTTACCTCTAATATTAAGGGTAATAAATATAAGAGCAATGTGTAAAACTAAGATTTTGTAGCTTGGGAACAAATTAATACCTTTGTACATATTACTTTTACATGATTCATAAATCACTTGAGTATATCTGCTATTCCATTAGGGATAGGTACACCAACTTTTATCTTCGTGTATTTGTTTGATAATAGCTATATCTATCCTAATATATACGTAATAAATAGTAAAATGTACAATCGTTTTTCTAAAATCATATTTGAACATTTACTGTAATTCTTAAATGTTTGTCTTTGAGTCAAAATGTGTTGTATGAATAAGAACGAATGAATACTCATACTTTTCTATTCTGACGTAAACTCTCAGTACTTAATAAAACATTTAGGAGGGTGTTCAATTACCCAGTACTATTTATTATTAATTATTTTCTTGAATTAGAAAATGTTCCCTTCTTTTGTGCTCTTATTTTTTACCATATGTATAAGCTTGAACAGAGAAGACCTATACAATCTTTCATGCAAAGCTTTATCGTGTGGTAAAAATTTTTTTAAAAAGATTGACCTAAGTTAGGCTGGCTTTAATTTTTCAGATATCTTGGACACACGCATTGAGGCAAATTGTAATCAACTGTTACAAATTTCACGGCAGAGAGGATCTTCTACCAGCATTCTCAGAAGAAGATGAGAAGGCAAATGCAGCAGCAACAGCAAATGCTAATGTCAGTACTTCAGTGGGTGTATTAAAAATGCACTCATCGGGCATGGTGCCCACTCATAAAATACAGATCCAAGCTAATGGGTCACCACAAATTATAGCTGCATCGCCAGATGGCTTGTCAGGGTCGTCTACGCAGGTTTGCTTAGACCCCACAGGCTATAGCTCAGATGTCGACGTGTGTAGCAATTTTTAATATTATTGATGTATTTTCCAGTTCTTATAATTTCGTTTTGAGTTTTTTATTCATTTTTGTAGATTTTGTTTAGTTGAACATATTGTTTATACAGGATTAGTAAAAAAGATCCAGCGAGTAATGATGTGTGGAGCCGCTTAGAACTAGTTAACAGCTTTGTGAGGTATAGAATCTAAAATTAGACGGAGAGGGAAATCAGATTATGGAAGTATGAATGATATACAATTTGGAACAGAGTAAGATACAGTTCAGTTTGTTGTCGAGTGAAGGTTGTCTAGTTTTTAATCCTAAATTTCAACTGAAATACAAAATTTGTTTTCCTCCATTTTTTTTTTTGGGTCTACACATAAATATTTGTTGAGGTTTTGTAAATAGTCTTCAAAGATGCAGTGTTACTTAAGTTGATATGAGAACATACATATTCCAATATGTTTTATAAATTCTTCTTTCAATGTGTCCCACTTAATCTTGACCGGCTCGCATAATTAAAAACAAATCTTTCAAATTGAAGATAGTTTTCATATTTTGAAATATGAATATACTGTACTGTGGGTGCATGTGAATGGAAAACTATGTAGAATGCATGTTTATCTAAACTGATTTCGTATGTACTTTGATATTCTTTAACTTTACAGTTAATCTTTAGTGAAACTTCTTCGTTCATGCCTAAACTCATTTTTATCAAACGGAAAACAAGTTGGAAGCCTGTTAAGTTTCAATATTATAGTAATTTTTTGGGTCTAGTAAAGTTAGCAGACACATACAAGATTATAGTTTCTTTTTGTAGGTATCTTTAAAGGACAAATCAAAAATACTTTCATTGTAGATTTTGATTAGGACGTAAACACTTTTTGATATATATTTTTTCTGATTTTAATATTTCAGCTTTTTGCTTAAAATTTATATTTTTTGAAGTATTATCCCAATTTCTTAGCAATTCTTTGCCCAAAAGAACCTAACCTGTTTTTTCTAACCCACCCTGAAGAAGCAGGTAAATATTACTAAACAAAAAGCTACTTGTCCAGTTCACTTTTTGGAGTCGTCTTATCAAACTCGTGAAAAACTTTAAAATGTGTCAAATGTGACGGATAATGTTAATTTATTTGCTTCCGTAGATATACATTGCCCAATATTAGACAATATTGGTTGAAAAGCAGATCGTTATCTGTCCGTCAATTAGACAATAATTGTCAGACATGTAGTAGCAAAGACCGAAAGAGGACACTGTGGTGTATTTCACTGTATCTCGCCACTACAAACATATTTAGTATTGTTTCATATGGACCGTATGATCAGAACGGATTGTCGGCCCTGACCATGCGCACCAATTTTCCATACACCACGTACGTCTCACATGTATATTGTGTGGTCAGGAGCTGACATGTCGCTGTTGCCATTTTTGCTGATCAGATGTTCTTTTAATTAGATGTATCGATATAATAGAATTTTTGCCGTGGCTTCGCTGATAAAACGAAGAAGAGAAATGTTATTTACTGTCTAGAATATATTTATACTGTGGTATAGTAGACAGCCACGTGTGTGTTAGGACAAATCCGACAACAGATAATAGGCAGATAATATTCAATAACATATATTTTTGCTATATGTGGACTTCTAATTACTTCTTGCTTTAATCCTTTCTTTTCATGTTGTCAGTTCATGTTCTTATTGTTAAGAGGGGTATTTAGATACATTTTGTATTAGTTGCTAATCCTGTATAGCTGCATGATCTCAACAGTGGATTTATGAGTAAAATTATTTTATTTTGGCACTTTTCCTAACAAAATTGTACCTTTTTTTGAATCTACAATATTTTTTTTTTAATTTTCGTATATTCTTCATAGTGATTTTTTTCATTCAATCATTTTTTTGATAAATTTTTGTTATCCTGTTAGCTTGGTTTTGTTTTTCTGATTTTTAAGTTATTTTGACCCTTTGGAATTTATTACGTAAAATTTAATTTTAATTAATTTGAATTAGTTATAAAATTCTAATGAAAAAAATATTCTGCAAATAAAATATTGAAATTCTAGCACTTGGTGGCTTTTCATTAGATGCTGTCATTAAATATTTAAAACCAAGACAGTAAATCGAAATATGTATGTTAAAATATTTCAAGATGTCCGGTCTTACTAGTAGATGTAAACCAGTCTTAGCAAACCAAGTCAAATTAAAAAAAAAAAAAAATGTTTGTCGAACATCATGCTTTGACCTCAATCAGAACTATATTGTTGATTAGCTGACTTACTACTCATGCATCAAATTCATCAAATCATTTGAAATGTTATTGATATGATATAAGAATTAACAAATTATTTATTTATTAACATTAATTCCCGTTATAAAAATATACAATAAATTAACATTTCATTCATTCTATTTTTCTTCTTCATAGCTGCACATCCAAAAAATTTTGGTCACCATTAAGCAGTGCTGTCTAAATTTTGTTTCCAAACATTTTTTTTCATTAGAAATTTTTGACCTTTTGTGAACCTAGTAATGTTTTAGATATCGACTCAGTATACCCCAACGGTACTTCATACAATAACTAATGCGGATGGCACTGTTAGTATTGTACAGGTAGACCCTAATAATCCAATTATTACACTGCCAGATGGCACTACTGCACATGTACAGGGAATGGCTACTGTAAGTTTCAAATTAACTCTGTTATTTTTTAACCGATAGTATTGTTAAATTAGTTGCAGTCAGGACAAGGTGAGGGTAACCAGGTTCATACTATCCAAACAATATCTGAGGGTGGAACTCCAGGAGAAGTCGTCGATTTAAATTCAGTCACAGAGGCTACATTAAATTCTGAAGGACAGATTATCTTAACTGCTGAAGATGGACATGGTGAGCCTCTTTTAAGTAATATAAAACAATGGAATTTTATAGTTGCCTCTTTTAACAAATTTATTTTGTTTTGTATGATTATAAAATTATACAGTGTTATTCAGAACTTATCCATAATAAAATTTGGGGATGTTCAACATCCATGTAGAAATGTGGTAGCGCAACAAAAAAATTTTTGGCGGCTTCTGAAAACTATTTAAAAATTTTTCATTGCACGCCGCTGGATACTGATCCAGTGTAATGGAGTGACCTTGGGACTGACAATGCAAACTGGCTAGCACGAAAAAAACTTTGGAAGTTCTGAGAGTATACCGACACCCGGCACAAAAAAGATTTGCAGCGTTTTTACTTTTAAACTTTGTACCTTGTTACAAAAGCTGTTCGAAATAATATTCCTCGACTTGTACACACTTTTGGGTACGCCTTATCCAATTTTGCCGCACTAAACCGAATGTTTCTCCTGGTTGCTGATCTTGTAAACGCAAATTATTAAGTAAATTGGGGATTTTCAGCATTTTGCTGCAACAACCACTCACAAAACCTAACTCATAATTGATAATCCACTGGTAACAGTCCATTAACTCAGCATTACTGTACACATGAGCCATTTTGAAAATTTTACAGTTTAACACTCCTACGATAAATAAAACACCGGCACTGAGAAAGGACACAGTTAGAATGATGACTGAATAGACAATAGAGATATTATCCCCACTCCAACTCTATTGTCTCGGTCTTAACCAGGCGTTCAAGGTACAAAAAGATGTTTACTTTTTTTTACCACATTCTTAGGAATGTGGTATATCAAATGTCGTTGAAGTACAGTTGCCCATCTACGTAGTCCTTTATAATGGTATACCTTTAAACATTGTTTACGGGAAATCCTAAGACTTTTATTATAAATTTTTTTGGTGATATCGATTTCTTATTTAAGGATGCACATATCCTCAAAGTTTTAGAGATAAGTTCTGAATAACCCTGTATTAAGATTGAAGACTAATTTTTTAAATGTTTGGCCTATCAAATAATGAATTTTATTGAAATGGGTAATTGATACTAGAGTTGGGAAAATACTGGGTCTTTTATTTTTGAAGGTTTACCCCCATTTGAAAAGACCCAGTTTAAACCCAAACCTTCATTTGAACTGTTTTGCATTAGAATGGGTCAGACATCAAATTTGATATCAAACAGTTTTTCTCGAAAACTCGCCAAAATTTGAAAGAAATGTTAAATTTGTTAGAAAACTGATATTCAGAAAAATTGATCGCTATACATACACTATATTCCAATAAAATTTTAGTGCATCGAGCATTATTTTTTGTTTGGTGCTGGGTTTTGTTGCAATCAAAATATTTCCGAATGGTGTCTGCCTCGAGGCATGGTAATTAAAAATTTAAATCCAAAAAAAATGGAGAACTTTCCATTAAGTGGAATATTAATATTTTACATTTTAATCTGTTTTGAGGGTATATTAAATAGCGCGAAATTTAAATTATTGAAAAAAACCGGGTCTAAATGAAAAGAACAGACCCGCTTTAATTCATCGGCACAACTCTTCTAATTTATCTTTTAAAATTAAGTATCAATATTAAATAAATTTTGTTAAGGCGGCTGTTTCCGGCGTCTAAAAGTTGACATTTCAGACCGTTTTTCGAAACACTAAAAGCAATACTAATAAATTCAAGTCTAAAGTTGGAGTTTGATGTTTTAAATGTTTAAATTATTTGTTAATATATAAACAAGGGTGATATTTTGTGATATTTTCAACGATAAATTATGAACTAGTGTGACATTTTTAATGGTTAATTTGAAACAAATATATTTTTTGAGAGTATAATAATTATAGAAAATATTTGAAGGAGATGCCGAAAACAACTACTTCGCGGACATGGTGCCGTCTTGTTTTCGGCATCTTCTTCAAATAAATAAATAGGATTGCCTTCCTTAAAGACAATAGAGGTCACTGCTGTAATGGCGCCTGCAGAAAAGCAGGTCGTTATCTATCTGTCAATTTGACAATAATTGTCAGACAGGTACTAGCAAAGACCCAAAGAGGGCACTACGGTGTGTTTCTCACCACTACTACAGAAAATTTGTTATTTTTTTTTCTTTAAAATATTTGTATACCTAAAGACGCAGTTGTTTCTTAATTATCGATTTTTTGTGACCATACAAGTTTGTTGTAGAAACTATGTTTACCAAGTATGTTAGCTATTTATTAGCAATTTGGCTTTATTTCGGTACAGCACCCTTAATACATTTTGTGGTATTATGTATTTGTGATTGTGACATGTTCATTTCAATTTTACATGTTATTGTAACTACATTTTACGGGGTTGTTCTATTTTTTAACATGATTTTTAAATCACTGAATTGATAAAATGACCTAGAAATTAAAAATTTTCTGAAAAATTGATAGATTTATATTCACGAAAAAAGTGAAAGGTGTTTCTATCTATGAGCATAGTTCTGAAGTTTAAATAACGAGCATGAAATTAAAATCTTAGATGACATCTAGTTAATAATTTTGCCTACTTTTTCACAAGAAAGTAAACAAATTAACTATTATCAATGAAAAATATATATGTAACTTAATTGTAGTATCAGATTGTCTAAATTACAATCCAACAGTAGAAGGTATTGCTCAATTGTATCAGTAGAAAGTATTGGTAGTGCCTCAATGTAATAATTACGCTTCAGAAAGTATTTCCCTTCACGTGTTTCCTAAGGGTAAGAGACTGTGCCTGAAGTGGAAAAATTTTAAAAATTGAAAAAAAACTAAAAAACGTTACTCCCTGTATGTTAGTCTGCAATCAACATTTTGTGGATAATGATTTTACTAATGTATGTTAAGAATTTACTAATGTTTTGTGGATAATGATTTTACTAAAATATTTTATGATTTTACTTATGTTTTGTGGATAATGATATCTTTAATGGGCCTTTATCTCACACCGACATATGTGAAAATATCCGCTATTGCATATAGCATCAGTATTTAATCGACACCCATCAGAAATTGGGATTACACGGTTGTTTATACTTTACACCTGCGTAATGTCAAAAATCGATATGTGTGATTTTTATTGTAATATTGTATGTATTCATTACTGACTTATTGAGTTTATAAATTTTGAATGATTTCATGTAACTAACAATTTTAACGTCTTTCTGGTGAGTGCTGAAATTAGGATTCAATTCAGTTATTATTATTACACAATATTAAATGTTACATATAAACTTTAAATTTCAGTTAGTGGAGTCATTACAGTACCAGTTACAGCATCTATGTACCAGACCATGGTAGCAAATATTCAGCACCTTCACACAAATAGTGACGGAACAGTTTGTGTAACGCCAGTCGTTCAAGTTCCAAAAGTAAGTAAATTTAATATATAGTTTTTGATGTATGGGTCTTTATTCTATAAATGCAAGTTGTAATAAAAAAAAAGGATATTCATGAAATGAATTGAAAATACATTATGAAAATAATGTTGTTGAAGTTGTTGATTAGAATGGGAAATATTTTTAATGTAATTAGTAATCAGATTTATATTTTTATGAGCAAGCCTCAGTTTTTAAACAAGTAAATTGCTTTTCTTAAATTTCACATATTTCATAAAATAATATGTAGTTGAAAAAAAAAAACCATATACAGCCGAACTCGGTTATAAACAAACGTGCACGCGTAGGAATGATTGCTCGTTATAGCCGAGTGTTCGTTATTACCGATTTATAGTGACATGTACATGCATTTTGGATAATCTAAAGCACTTTCCGGTATTGTAAATTAAAGTTTACTTCAAAAGTATAAGATAAAATATTAATTATTGTTTATTAATGAAAAGTAATCAATTTTGTTTTGAATATGATTTTTGAAATCTTGTTTTTCTATATACTCATTCAATTTATCGTAAGCATTAAGTACCCACATTTTTTTTGCATATATTTTGCGCACAAAAAAAATTAATTCTTGACCAAACACTGCCGACCAAACATTTTAAATTCCTTACACTAACTAATAAACTAAATGTTTTAAATTAGTTTACCTCAATAGAACTGAAGATTGTTAGTTAAACGATGCCGCTGTGGGTGAATTGATATTACTGCTAAATCGTTGGTCATTATTGGTCAGTACACAATTATTAATCGTAAGAATTTTGGTTCGCTATAACCGTTCGGACTATTTTATTTCCCATATAAAAGCGATCACTGAAGGCGATTGTTTGCTATATTTATCCATAAAAAGCATATATTTAAATGGAAAGCAATTTTGTACTGAACATTTTATTCGTTAAAACCAGGCGTTCGTTATAACCTAGGTTCACTATAACCCAGTTCGGCTGTATATGAATATGAGTTTATATTAATTTATTATAAAGAATTTAATAAAATTAGTTTTGCCAATCAGAACACTTATTGGTTTATAGATTAATATTCTATTTTTTTAATTTTGTTTTTGATTTTGGTCGTTAATTACGTTAGGTTGGATGTCTCTATATATAATTAATGCATCCAAAGTACCAGGTTATTACCAGTAAATTATAATTGATGTATTTATCAAAAGTAATAGTGTGATATATAGGTTATAAAGGGTGATTCAGTTATTAGTACATTAATTTTAAGAGAAGATAGAGAAAAATGAATAATATGAACACGCAATTTAAAATATTTTTAAATTCATATTTACGTTGAAAATGTTTTTTTCAATTGATGATTTAAGCCTTTTATTGAGACTGTTACTGACGGCTGCTGGCTTCAATTTACACACAGCTGAACGAAATCTGTAGCAGGCCTAAGTGCATCGTTGTCCAATTTAAATTTGTTCTCAGAACATCGCCGGCAGAATCATAATTAGAATTTTACTTTATTAGGTGTCATAATACAAACAATTTTATTGATTAATTTAGAAGCTCTAGAAACTGAGCAAGAAAAATGTTTATTCTTGCTTACTTCAGCCAATAATTTAAAATGTTAAAATATGTAATGAATATTAAATGTCATAAGATTAAAGAATTCTATTAAAAATTCAAAGTAATGCGGTCCATTCCGATGTTCCGATAGAAATATTGACTGCCCATATGTTCACCACACATCTCATCTGAAAGCTAAACCGGTGAATAGTGTGTATTTCGTCTAACCAAATGTGACTGTTATGACTGCAAAAAAATTAGCTCTGTTTAACAGTTTAAAATATATAATTTAATATTGAGGTTATACAGAAAACTAATGGATCAAAGAATAAACCATATAGATTTTGTTGCAGAAATAATGCAGATAAAAAGCCAACCAACACTCAATTGGTAAATTATTAAGAGAAGCTGAAAAATGTATCTTATTTAAATTACTTAGGCTGTAGGTACTTAATTTTGTTTTTATATCGCTAATATCTGATGTAAAAACGATATTTAAAAGCACTTTAGAGCCTGTATTATAAAATCGATTTAACTTTGACCTTGATTTAAACATTGAATCTTTGATATTTGGTTGGCTGGAAGTGTGGTTTAAACATTAACCAGAGATTAAACTGATATATTGGTCCTTAGCTACTCTGCTATATACCAGGGGTGGCCAAGCTCCTTGATAGTATGAGCCATTTTTCAAAATTTGAAATGTTTCGCGAGCCGCAATTAAATACGTATTTAAAAGGTATGCAAAAAAGGTATTAAAAAATTTTTTTTTACAGTAATTATATTTATTGAAAACATATAAATAAAAGTACAAAATATGTGTATTGAATTTAAATATTAAAAATTAAACACATTTATTTCACTTCTCTTGATAATTCTTTAAAATTTGGTGAATAATTGGCGATTACGCCACTGTTTATGTTCGTTCGCGCAGTTTTCGATGAGTCATATCATTCTTAACTTGGACGGAAATGAAATTTGTTACAACGTTGCACTTAGTCTTTCATATTTGTCGTCAGTAATTTCAAGACATTTTGAAACACATACGGAACGATAATAATTTTTTAAAATATAATAGCACAAAAATGAAAAGGGAACTCTGGTACATTTATCGAGAGCCACAAATAATCCTTCAAAGAGCCGCATGTGGCTTGCGAGCCGCAGTTTGGCCACCCCTGCTATATACTATACTATCCTTAGCTATGTAACATGCAAAAATCTATTGTTTTTAATCAAAAGCATAAATGTCCTTACCCGCGAATTGACCTATCCTACTACAATCAGGCTATTGACCTTGTTTCCAAGCTGGTTTTTACTGCGTTTTTATGTGCACTCTTAACTACAAACAGGGATTAAATAGGTACCTATATTTTAACATTTTTTATTTAAAATTTAATTTTATTCTTAAATTTATGACATGCATAGGTACATGAATAGATATACTTAAGTTAAATTCATTCTTAAACAAAATTAGACTCCTTGTAAATTAAATCTATAATTATTAAATGGAAATCGGAAACACTTAAGTGTTGAACAATATTATAATTTTTGTTAAATATTTTCCAGGTATTCGGTTATGCTTATTATGTATGTTTATTGTTAAAATACAATTAGGTGTATCCATACGTCGCCAATACGGAAATTTGTTTGAATGTCTGTCTTGACGTGGCAACTTTGTTGGATTGGAGTGATAGGTTATATGCGCCATTCTTCGTGGCCGGGACTTATTCTAATTTGTTGTGCTTCATAGGCGCCATATTACCAGGAGTTATGTGTTAATTTGATTTAATTTTAAAGGCCTAGAAAATAATATCGATTTCCTGTCTTTATCTGGCCTGAATATCTGGTTAAAATTAATATACTGCCGACTGAATCACCCTGTATATCATATTATATATTATATTGTTATAGGGTAGTATAGGTTTTTGAGCAAAAAATATTCACCAAAATCTGTAGTAATATTTCTTTTAAAAAAAAACAGTCAAATCATTAAAACTAATTCAGGCAAACATTTTTTTTTTTTAATAGAACATCCGGTATATTTTAACATTTAGGTGGAGTGTTCCCTCACCAATATTGCTTATTGTCGTTCTTTTGTAGCAGGGGATATTTTGTATACATATACAGGGTGTCCACCTAGTGCGCGTAAGTCCAATATCTGGGTTAATAAAAGAGACAACTTAATTTTTTTTTCTACAAGGTTGTCTAATATCCCGAGCTGCACAAAATGAAAATATATTTACATATTCAGGGTGTTCAGTTTTTCCTGGACAGGTACCAACTTCGTTTTTCTAAATGGAAATATATATTTTTTATTGCTTTTTCGAACTAAACCCTTGATTTTAGTAGGACTTTCATCAGCCTTCCCTATACCTAACTTAAACTGTTTTTGAAATATTGACGGGTGAATATTGACATTTTTGCAACTTTGACACCCTGTAAAATCTAAACGGTTTGAGATCAAGCAAAACGGTTTGCACATTCCTATCTTAACTTTTCATAAGCTATCGTTTGATACTAATTTCAGAATTATCCAAAAATTTAAAATTTTCTGAAAATTTTGAAAATTTTTTATTCCTGTATAAATTTGAAATTAGTATCAAACGATAGCTTATGAAAAGTTAAGATAGGAATGTGCAAACCGTTTTGCTTGATCTCAAACCGTTTAGATTTTACAGGGTGTCAAAGTTGCAAAAATGTCAATATTCACCCGTCAATATTTCAAAAACAGTTTAAGTTAGGTATAGGGAAGGCTGATGAAAGTCCTACTAAAATCAAAGGTTTAGTTCGAAAAAGCAATAAAAAATATATATTTCCATTTAGAAAAACGAAGTTGGTACCTGTCCAGGAAAAACTGAACACCCTGAATATGTAAATATATTTTCATTTTGTGCAGCTCGGGATATTAGACAACCCTGTAGAAAAAAAAATTAAGTTATCTCTTTTATTAACCCAGATATTGGACTTACGCGCACTAGGTGGACACCCTGTATAAGATACATTGCATTATAATTAGAAGCCAGCGTTTTGTCTCGGTAATACAGTCTTTCTTATTCAAGGGAAATCGGATCAGATGGTAATAATAAGAGGAGTCGACATCTGTTGAAACTTTATTCACATAAAAATATATATATATTTTTACAGTGATCTAGAATATTTTACCATATAGTTATTCAATATTTACATAAACAGAACATGAGTATTATCATGATAATAATAAAATTATTAATAATATTTAAATTTAAAATAAAATTAAACACCACATTTAAAATCACTGCTCCTTGATAATTCAATAACATGCATTTTAACAATGTTTCTTCATCCGTGAAATTCTTGAGTTTGCTTGAAGTCCTTTCTTTGAATAAACTAATATGGCTACTCTTCTCTTTGGATATATATTTTTTTGCAGTTTTATAAAACACAAAATCTACTGAATAATCTCGAATATCACCCTACAGTTTTCTAGCGATTCTATAGTGGTTAGCCATCATTGATGATTTTGAATTAGACTGCGGTTTACAGTAATTTTAAGTATCTACGAACATTTATGTTTTCCCTTTCATTCATTAATATTGATAAAGCATAATATTTTGTTATGGTTACGTTAATGGTAATATGTAAATAAACATACTAAAATATATCCTAGTGGGTACTATCAATTCTGTCAACTTTTAATCAATTTAAATTTTAATTCTTACCAGTTAATGGAATGAAAATGCTGGACTTCAGTAAAAAAAATTCTTATTGTACACTTTTTCAAACCTGTATCTAAATATATTAAAATATACAAGATACTGGTACAACGTACCACCCAAAAAATGTCTATAAAAAAATTAGTTTAATTCAAAATTTACTGATATTCCTTGGTTTATTTGATGGACCAAAAAAAATAATACAGAAAACATCGTGTATGTAAGCTTTTTGCTATCTCTTATGATCAATTCTCTAGGTGAGTGTCAGAATATTAGTGACAACTCTGTTCAATCATTAGTTACATTAGCCATTTTCTTTTGCACCCAACTATTAATCAAGATTGAGTAATCATGATCAAATTGATTGAATCCTATAAATCATGTTTAAAAGTCAAAAGAACGCCATCGATCACGGTAGATTTGACATCGATAACTGCTGGTAACCACATTTTTTGTTTTTATTTGGCGGTTAGATTTTATAGTTCTGTGTTTTTTAAACAATAGGTACAACTTGTAAGCACATAGACTTTGCTAACAACTTCAAAGGGCTTATCCATTTTACCTTTTTCCACTCGATCCTTCTGACTTTCGGTAACAAATATCTGATATTCGTTCCCATCATTATCAACCAGATTCAAGGGTACCAGTTTTAAGGCTGGCGTTGGAAATTGTTTTGGTTCTTGATAAGACATGTTTCTAATTTTCTGTTAATTTTCTAGGTTAGGTTTAATAATAAAATGTTACAATCCAAATTATCATAAAAATTTTACAATGACAAAATTCAATCATGATTCCAATAATATGATAGGGAGGGGATGAATCACAATTCGAAAGAAATAGCATTTTCGGATCATGCTAGGAAATACTTGTTTGGATTCGATCATTGGGTGCAAAAGAAAACGGCTATTATTTTTCTAATTAATCTAAGATCAAGACTTCATTTACATTTTTTTATCTAATTTTTTGTATATATTTTTGTTGTATGAAGTGATGGAATAAGGGCAGGGCTAGATTTATGTATAGGGTGGCTAGACCTAAGCTTACAGCACAAGGAAAAACTTGAGGTGGCAAACCAATTTTTGTTATTACTGATTAAAATTTTATTTTTAATTCGATTTGATCATAAGCAGCATCTTCAAAAATTTTGGAATTGACACTTCACTGCTAGCAGAAAACGCTTGACTGCAGAGGTGTGTGGCTCATAGTAAGTTCCAAGCAGGCTGATACTTGAAACAGAAAACTATCAGTAATTGTTAATCAAATATTTTTATTTTTCTAACACATTTTCACTGTTGAATAATTATCAGAAGGTATTTCAGTCTAGTTGTGACAAAAGGTTAAATGTGGCTGTGGATAATGGTGAATATTTTTTAGCCAGTCAGTATTCAACTCCAGCGTAAATATGTTGAGTGATGTTAATTCTGAAAGGTATTGCGCTATCTGGTAAGATATTGCTAAAATTTATTTTGCCAAATTTTAATTGAGATTTCGTATCATTTTGCATTTTTAGATTAAGCTAATATTTTTAAGTTCTTTTGATGCTCAGATTTTGAAAACATTTTTTAAAGGTTGAACCTAATAATGGAGATAATATGGACACATTAACTGTAACCCCAAGTGGTATAACTACTCATTCTATGATGATTCAGAGTTCTGGTAATGACGCACCCCAGGTATTACAAGTTCTTTCTCTCAAAGACGCAACTGTTTTAACGAAAGCAATGCAAGGAATTGCAGATGTTAAAACAGAGGAAACAATTATAAGTGACCAATAGAATTAAGTTAATATTAACTGTTATATGGGTGTTTCAAAGCTTTCTTAGGCTATTGGGCTGTTCCATCTAAAACGAATGTCAAGTTGGTGCTGCAGTCCTTAGTTTATCATGACCGATAAATTAAGGAAAAGTTTTAAGGGGCGTATATATATATACAGATTGGACCTGTGCAAGACTTGGTCTCAGGATTTGATTATTGCAATTATACAATTCTTCATTTATCTCCATATCAATTTTTCAAACACTCCTGTAATCAATCCTTGCAAGTTGCCAATCTGTATAGGCAGGTTTTTTTAGCGTGAGGGAAAACTTCCTCAAATTTTACTAAATTTACCCATTGATGTGAGTTGAGGTATAGGTTGAGATAGATAGAAAGGTTAGAAAGGAAGTTGTAGCACGAATACTATTAATGTAGGATCATTAAAAAGACGTTATACCCACAATAATTTACCTGATAAGGTGCAAAGAATGATTTGACAAAACCTAGCTAGAAAACAAAACAATTTAGACTACATTTAATATTACCAGGTTATATTAAAGATAATCAGTTACCTATCACAGAAATATATGGTCTCATTAGACACACACACATACCGACATATTTGTAATCTTGGTTGCAAAATGCAAATCAATTAAAATTTATTGAATTTTTATATTAATTGTGATTATAATAGTTAAATAATCCGCGGTATTGTTGTTATTTTTTCATATAGAAAATATATATTTATACTAGTTTTTATTTGTTGACCTCTGTTTACATTACAATTTACAAAAAACGTATCTTATTTTTGCAATTAAATTAATTCAGTATAGCTGATTTAATAAATGATTTTATATTAATTATGATTTTAATTATGAACCTATTTTACTTAGTTTCCATGGCAAGATATCTTTTCTGATTAATGCTGTAAAAAATGTGTGTTACGTTGAACTTTCACCTAAAAATATTTAGGTTCGATTCTATTGTGTTGGTTTTTGAGAGAAACTAATTTAATTTTTATATCAAGTATTTATGTATAATCATAAGCTTTGTATGGGATTACATCTTTAAGGCAATTATTTATTTATCTTTAAATTGCTCATAATTATTAATTATTGTGATACAAACATTTATTTGGATAAAATTAATTAATTATCAATTTATAACTATATATTATATATATATTTTTTTTTTCTATCTGTGAGTAAAGTTATTTGTTCCATAATCATAGTGGTTATAAATCCTAACTTTAAATTTACAATACAGTACTACATATGTTTTAGTTAGTGATTTCATAAACTGGAACAGGGTTGGTTTAATTTTTATGGGAGCTGCCTGACACTGTCTCTGTCTAAATGGCATTGTTTGCATCTAGGTCCTGATTATACATTGCATATCAATTTTCAGTCTTGTGTGAAATCAAAATATTGCCAATCCAAAAGGATTGTTATTTTCAGATATATTACAGAAAAAGGGAAAACTGGAAAATATTTAAAAACTTGTTCACCTTATCGAATAAACCAGAACTTTAAAAAATGTTTGCTGAGTGAATCTATACAAGTAGAGTTTATCTAACCTTTTTTTTATACATTACTTTTTCAGTTTCATTTTTAGTGATTTTCACTGTTTCCTTAATATGTCTAAACATAACAAGATTCTAATGGTGCAGGAGGTAAAAAACTATGACACATACACATGACAGGTCGAACCTAGAATTTTTGTGCAAAGCCAACCGATTCGATTTCGAATAGTTATCAATTATTTTTTTCTGGTTTTATATGTTCACCGTCAATAAAATAAATGGTGTAAATATCTTGAAAAGAGGAAGGCAACTCTTATTTTGGACAAAATTCAACTCACATCAGCTAATTAAATTTAAAAAAATCAGTACCAACTGTTTTGTGAAGATTTTTTCTTTCCTGATCCTAATTAATGTGATTTTAAATGTAATGTATGTGTATTGTGTATCATTACTTTCCTCATTGAGAGTAGCAGATGGTGGAAAAAATGTCAGTATTTGTGAAAATATGACATTTGTTTTATAATAATCACATTTAACACAAATTAAGATGGAATACCTCGATATATCATTGACTATTTTTTTATTGTATGATTTGTTTATTCTAATTAATTATTCAAAAAATTTTTGTTTTACTTGCACATATTTGTATATATTTATAGTACCTATAAAATGAAAATTTTTTTGTTTTAAATATTATTATTAATTGTGGACAAAAAAATTCACTATTTATTCTTTAATAATTAATTTTTGTTAGATTTATATTAATTAATTATGGTGTCAAATTTGTAATTACGTGTATAAAATTCGCTAATTGTTTAGAAATAAATGTTTAAATAATTGAGGTTAAGAATAGTTATTTTTATTGTTGCTGGATAAGTGGATGTAGTGCATTTTACATTTTCTGATTAACATTCAAAGGTAAAACTAAAAATAAAAATCAGCAGTCTTTTCTGATGTCTTATATGTCTTTCTTGTATGAAAATCTCTCAAAATATGCTGGATAGTTGATATTATTTAAGATATAAATAATATATAATTTACAAGTGGTTCAATTACTCACATTCAAGCCTTAGAAAAAAAAATAAATAAACATTCAAAAAGTTCAGCACCAAATACCTGGTTTTTGTTTCTAAACCAAGATATTTGATTTTGAATAGCTGGCATGTACTTAGAAAATATTCGTATAATTATTATTTAATGAAAGACAATTCTAGACATTTCACACATTAGGGAATACCAAGCTAGATATTTTTGTTTATTTCGCAATTTATCGCCCGTTGAATATAGTAAACTAATAGTATTTTTACACGTCTAGATATTTTCAGACATGTCTACTTTAAGCAGTCCATTATTTTCTCTCTTGTACGAATGAAACAAATTTTATTAACATTAGTGGTACTACTTTGGATGTTAATAAAGATTAGCCAGTAAGACAGTTGCAGTTCATTTTGAGGGATAGTGATTGAAAATTAGTTTTGAGGTAAAATACGTAATTATTTTGATGGACTAATTTTTGTGTATATATCCTTTTGGGGAAGTTGGGATGAATTATTAATTTAAATTTGAATTAATAATTGTATTGATACAGACACATAGTCTGCTAATGTCAGCTTAGGAAACTGCAACATTTTATATTATGGTTTCACGTTGTCTAGTAATTGTTGAAAATACAATTTTTAATATTCAAACCCTTACGACACCAAAGATACGTAATATGTAGGTTAATATGATTTTTTATTTGAATTATGTTAATACAAAATTATTAATTTTTAGATTGTTACACCTGACTAAAAGATTATTTATATTTTTAATTTTATTATTTTCTTTTGTAATTTTGAAAATAAATTTTTAATTCTGCATACTATTATACATAATGGTAATGGATCATCCGATGTAAAGTATTTATGTTCATACTGGTGCATATAGTAAAGGGATACACACATGATATTTTCGTGGTACAAACCATACGTACTATTATTTCTCCGTCACTTTTGTTGCCGTGTAACACTGCATATTTCATAAATATATTGATGATTTATTAATTTTTATATCAATGGTGGTCTCTGCCTCATTTTATAATATCTGATACTTTACTGTCTATCATTATATTTCATTGTGACTGTTTCGACATCATATGTGAGGAGTAGTTAAATACTTGGCAAAACAGTTATAATTGTTACAACATTATTTTCGTTATTCTAGTTTAATGATTGACAAATATTTTATGGTTTCTTGGGATACAAAAGTATTTCCAACCATTTATTATTAACTATTTATTTTTTGACATTGGCATATTCGTTATGATTTTTTAAAAGCTCTTTTTGTCTTAAAAAAGTTAGTCAAACTGCTGAAATTGATGCAAATAATAAATATATTAACTTTTAAACTGGCTTATCAAAACTAAAACAAAGTAACATTATAGTTTTATAATTTATTATCAATTCTTTCATTCATATTTGGAATGAAAAATATTTATTCTGTTAAAATTGACTTATGCAACTAACAGTTAAATGGTATTGTTATTCTTATCAACATGGCAAAATCATAGTTTTTCAATTTTTATGTCTATTGCATTATTGATAATATCACTTATAATGCATTATGTATTTTACCACTCCCTATAGGCTGATTTATAAATTGTGATTTGAACATTGGCAACTTATTTAACTTCAAAATTAACTGAATGTTTCATTATCAGGCATCGATAACATCTTATTTCCCAGAATCGAAGAATGGCAGTTGAAATTATGACAGATTGATCAAAATTTTCTATTGATTCACAGCTTGAAATAAAAAAAATTAATACAATCAACAGTCATTGTTGCTTACAAATATAGATTTGCCATAGACAAATATACATACTTTACATATAAATTTTTTCAAACCAGACGTCAAAATGGAAATTATGAGTTGTCCAATACCAAGATGGCCGTTATAGAATAAGCAATCATTTTGCTAAGTTTGACAGATCAGGTTTTAGCTGTGTGTTAAAGTATGTACAGATTAGATGAATATGTTATATTGCCGTATTAAATTTTTGAAAGTGACGGCGCTTCAGACAAATATTTAGTCATCACATTGAACTGAAATTTTATGCAGTAATAGAGGCTCATACCAGTATATATGTAAAATAAATTTAAAAGTATTTTATTCATTTTAATTATGACTAAAACTTTATCTCAACCATCGTGGATTCTTTATTTCAACTTTTTAATGTTTATTGCTACTAAAGTTTGATACACAAGTGGTTGATCATTTTGGATATCTACAATTAGAAACCATTAGCAGCTGAAATACGAATAGCTAATTTGTGGATGAAGAGCAAGCCTACATATTTCTCACAAAATGAAACTAATTGCAATTATTTGCTATGTTATTAATTAAGGCCACTTATCTGGAAACATTTTAGAATACATTAATTAAAAAATATTATCAGACATTTATTTTATTAATTTATATAAGTTGTATTTTTTCAGGGATATATTATATCTTTAATACTTGTACTTACAAACTTAAATTTGTTTTAATTTATAATTCTGGGATGTCGAAATAAAAAGACAAATAATTGGATACATATTTTACAATTATTTGATTGTACTTATATGCCTGTATAAATTATAAAATAAATGTTAGGTTTTTTATTTGCATCGTTTACAGTTACTTTTATTTCTAACTATGGCAATAGCGTATCTAAAAAGAGCTATTATATATGTTTGTGGTTTAAATTATGATAAATCTAACGGGTAATTACATTATGAAAATTAAGAAAAAATTTAGATAATGCCATAAGTTGGAAATAAGAATGCAAGTTTCTAATGCAATTAACACTTTACAACTTAATTTGTTACTAGCAGTGTGTTTAAAATAATAGTAGCATGTACAGAAAACTGGGAGCTGTCAGTTTAAAGTTTTATATATGCACCATTTAGTATGTATATTATACTTGTACACAGAGTATATAGTAAAAAGAGTGTAGTCAGTGTTGTACTCCTTTGTATATACTGTTTAGTTGTTAACTAAATTGTACATTAAAACTTTTTTTTTAATATAAATAAGTTATTGTTAATTAATTTTTAGTTGCAAATAGGTCATTTCATTTCAAATCAAGTTTAATTTTTCCTATTAATTGAATTACAAAATATGTGAACCATTGGATCTGCACCTGATTTTTAAATAGATAATTGCAATGGCGAAAGGCCATGGAAGATTATGGTCGGTAGATAATTTATGAATATATGACTAACCATATAAAATTACAAAACAATCTGTGGTTTGCAATAATTATATCTTCAGTTATAGACAGCATCCCAACAAAATTATAGGATTGGATTAACTAAAACTAGTGTGAATTAATGAATAGGAAATAAATCAACGGTTACAACTTTTATATGGTCTATATTTATTTATATATTAGTATTACAATATTTAAAACACTAAATAATATGTATATTTTAAAATTTTGGTAAATACAGAGTTGGGCGCAAATATGGATCATATTTTATATATAGAGAACTAGTGATGTCATTAAGCGAAAATTATATGGAATGTTTAGCATATGAAGAGGCTGCTGATAACATTGACGACAACTTCCAGTTTAACAAAAAATAAAACTAACGTTTTTCCTAAATGAGATACCCTGCATACTTTTTTAGATATCGATAGAGATTGTTGTTAACTATTCAATGATATCAAGTTCAGTACTTAACTTTCAGTAATTATAGGTGTATTTGTTAGAATTCTTCAAAACGCTTATTTATAAATTACATCTACTAGTCTTAGAAACGAACAGGGAAATATTGGAAAATGACTGAATTGTCAGTTTGAGCATTTATTAAGATAAATTTGGTTTTTTGTGTTTCAAAAGGCATTTTCCAATGTTTTCTTCTTTGTTTTTAAAGCTACTTGCTGGAAACGGTAAATAAACTTTCTGAAGAATTTTAACAAATATCTCCATTGTTACTGAAAATAGTACTAAAAGTAAAAGTACTAAAAAAAAGTACTAAACCTTGTATTACTGAATCGCTAACGACTGCTCTATCTAAATTTTAAAAAATGGGGTATCTCATTTAGAAAAAAGTCTTTATTTCCGGTTAAACTCGAAGTTAGTCAGTGGTGTCAGTAGACTAATCATATTCATCATATTATGATAAAAACTCCTTAATTACATTTTCAGTTCTCAATATATAAAACATGATGCATAGTTTTGCCCATCCCTGTATATATTTGATACTAAATTAAAGCTCTTAAGTCATAATTGCAATTTTGAAATTTTAATAAAACATTTATGAGTGCTGGTAATTTTGTTGTGCCTTTACCTGTATTTAGTTAAAGGCGTATATAGTTTGGTATGACCTTATCTTCAGTTTAAATGATGGACCATATACAACTGCAGGAAATGGAATGTTTTCTGTAATTTTATAAAGTTAAGCCATTTATTAATAAATAATCTAACTTCCTGCTAGATTAAAAGATTTAACAACCTTACGAAATCTGGTGCAGAGCTGTGAAGCCCAATGTGTGAACTAAGATAATATAAAACAGGGTATAAATAAATTAAATCTATCAATTAGATTTAACTCTGTTTACTTGTTTAAATAGGTACGTTAATACTGAGTTCTACTAATGTTGGGAACAGTTCTTAAATTTAAGCAGTAGATACTGTTTTATATGTATATTATAATGTATGTATTTTGATGTACCAATATTATGGAGATCAGTATTTTAAAAAACTGCTTCATTTCAGAATGTACTTCGGCCTGTTTAAATATTTTTATATAAGATATTGATTTGTTATGGAATTACCTTCTTAGGGTTATTGTGCACTAGATTTTTGTGTGTTAGCATCAAGTTGGTGGTTGTTTATTAAGTGTATTAATTATTTAATTTCATGTGCCATTTTATATATATTTCCAAGGAAACATTAATTTTTGTATCAAATGTGAATTAATAATTGAGTTTTTGAAATGAAAAATTAAGTAAAACCATTATTTTGGATAAAAATTAATTAAAACATCAGTAATAATTTCCGTTTCAATAGAACAAGTGCCAAAGGCAATTTAATGTTACCTCATTCTGTTAAATTATTCTTAAATATTTTTTTGAAATTATATATTTTTTTTTAGGTATTTATAGTCTCCTGTAGGTATTTCAAATAACATCCAAGTGTTAGTGTTTTAGTAAATTCGTTTTATTTGTGAAGTACTTTTAAAGTACCAGATGAATTACTCTCAAAATAAGGTATTTTCAAAGCATTTTTTCTTTTATTACTATTAAAGATATAATATTTTTGCAAACAGGGGACAAGTAATTCTATATCTTAATCAAGTATTGTTTCGTAGAAGAAAACAATCCATTTTTAACTTTAATAACTTAATGTAATTAAAACTTTAAGAGATAAATGTAATACTAGTTGGTTTCAGTGTGGTGTGACTCCTTTAATGTTATTTTCTTGGTATGCATGTTTTTTAGAAATATTACGAACTATATGGCCAATTGTAATATGTAGCACAGTTTGTAAATTAATACAATTTGTTACATTAAAGATATTTATTCATAGAAATACAACATTTTTTCATTTCCCAGTTCTAGAAAAATAATTTTCTGTTTTGTTTCTGACATTTCTTAACCCAAGTTGTCTTGACAGAATTCAAACTATTTATTACACTGTAAATGCTGGCTGTTGGAACATTCTAAATACTTAATTGTCTATTAATTTGAGGACAAAGTTCTTGAACATATTGATTTTTATTTATAATTGTGCTTCTTTTGTCTTGATACTTATGTTATCTTTATATCAGATATGATATTGTTATAATTTTTAAATGGTGTATTCTTTATATATTTATGTATTTTTATAGACTTCTTTCCACGAGTATGTTGGTATAGGACCTTTAACAGTAACAGATATTTTCAAAATAAGGTCTTATAGCTCTTATCTTATTTTCACAATATTGTTTCACACAGATTTATCAAACCGTTTATCAATGTAGTAATGAGAATGATTCTATACAATTATATGAAAATATACAAGGTGTCCAATTTAAAAAAAAATGTGGCAGTGACATCATATCTGGAGTAAGTATGATGTGATGACTAGGATAACTAAAGCATAAGATGCATAAATAAAAATTAGCTCCTCTGAATACTTTGACGTTAATTGAATAAATGGCAGTAGTGGTCTGCTACGTGTTCATTGATTTAAAGTACCAAATCTAGGGATATTTTTTTGTAGATTGCAAACCATCTGCGTTCCTGTCAGCCCTGGTCAAAAACTGCATGGCAGCACTAGATTTTTTCTTTTTTTGAGATAAATTCGGCCCACTGAATAAGGTTCCTATCCAATTTCTTTCAGAGATACAAAAGTGTGGTGTAGCTTTAGACTCATGCAGCATCATACCACATTTCCGGGAATACGGTAACTGTTATAAAACGCGGTTTACTGTAATAAATTGTAATTAAGTGAAAAAAATCTATACCACTTATTTCATTCCCATATCTTACTTTTAGAGATACAAGAGTGTGGTGTAGCTTCAGATTAATGCTGCACCACGCCGCATTTCCAGAAAAATGTAATTATTATAAAAACTCGGGTTTGCTGTAATAAATTGTAATTAAAGTGTAAAAAAATCTGATTCCAATATCCCGTATCTTTCAGAGATACGAGAGTGTGGTGCAGCTTTAGACTCGCGCTGCACCACACCCTATTTCTGGAAAAACGGCAACTGTAATAAAATCACGATCTGCTGTAATAAATTGTAATCAAGTGTAAAAAATTCCCAGTGGAGTTTTATTTGGAGTGGGTGTGTAGCATTAGGTGCATTGTGTGGATCGCATTTGGGCCTCAGGAAAGACTTTGATTGGTAAACACCATTCAGTGCTGAACTGAGAGAAACCTGGAAAACCTCATAGGTCAGGGGGATAATGAAACATCAGCTACTGATATTAATCGCTCACATTAACACCGAGCTGACTTTTTTCCTTTCTATTCCTTTCTGACATTTTTATACATCTTAGTCCACAGTAACGCGAAACGGGCTTACATTATGTGAGAATAAAAATTTTCATTTCTGAATTAAAATCCTGAGAATTAGAAAAGAAACTTTATCATGAATTGCCTTATAAATATAATTAACATGAAAATTCATTCTTGGTCCTATTATATGACTGCATTTTTGTTATACTCTGTATATATAAAACAAAATGAGTTCAAAATCATTAAAATGTAACTAGCCGCAATGAATCGGCTGTAATAATTTAATTTCAGTTTAATAATTGACTCGCCCAATGACTCGTAATTCTACATGATAGTGATAAAATATATATTTTAGTGGAACCCATTTTAAACCTAGATATCAACATAGTGACGTGTCCTTCACTAACGATCCGTTCACAATGACCGAATCATAAGGAAGTGAAGACTCGTGAAAGATTCGATCACGCCAGTTCACTCTGACCCCCTGATCCAATCATTCATTCTATGATCACAGTATAATGCTAAAATTCATATGATTGAAATATGATTGAAATTGAAAGTTGTATATGAGACGTGAGTGACGCGTACCACCTAAAAGTAATGAATGGAAGGGAATGAATGAACGATTGAATTGAGATGCGAGAGCTAATATGGGATGGATATTGTGCAGAATTGTACTAAAAGACTCACAAAATGTTCCTACCTATAGTTTATCACTATAGGTAGGAGGTTTACTGTTTACCATATCTCGCAGCTTATATAAGGTGAGATATGCCAAAAGATTATTCTTTTTGGCACTACGGCTGCTCAGTATAACGATTACGATAACTGTAAGCTAAAAACATAGTATTATAAATTAATCAATAAGGAAGTTCAGCCAAATTATGAATGAATAATTGTGTCGGATACATTTTAAAATAGGTAATGTGGATCAAGTATTCCTGTTGAAATACTATTTTAATGTAACCAGCGTTCCGCTGTATAACATTATAGTTAAAGATGGTCCAATGGCATTTTCAAGGCGGTGGGCTCCAAGGTCGCCCGATTTACATCCTCTGGATTTCTTTTTGTGGGGATACGTAAAAAGTAAAGTTTATTAATTGCACTGTACCAGATTCACTAGAAGAGTTGTGGGGCCGAATCGTATGTTACGAAGTGACACCGGAAGTGCTGCAGAATGTACGACGACGATTTGAAGATAATTTGTATCACTGTATGGAGGTTGGTGGACAACATTTTCAACACTTACTTCGTTGATATCGTAAGTTTTTAAATTAAATTGATTTAATTTTTACATTTTTCGTGAAATATATTCGTGTTCAAAGTTCTCGGCAACAAATCTTTGATGAATTAAATTTCAAACGTCAGTGTCAGTGAACATAGGTTAGTATAGGCTACTGCCATTTTGGCGCTACGATCTTAAAATGAATCGCGTATAATAAACGGATAATTATCCGGCACATCACTGTAATAATAACCACTGAAAAACACTTCAGTGTTATCAACTGTCTATCACAGATCATATATACGGAAACCATGTAATGACGGAAACTGTCAACTGTCTATTTGTCTATTGAGGTTAGGTTAGGAACACAAAAATTCAAAATTCAAATGTGAAATATAAACTTCTGTGATATGATATGATATACATTGTAATTGTAGGTTATATAGGTACCGGCTAGCGGTTGGTTGTTTTGTTTTGGAGGGAATGCATTTTGTTTTTTTTATAAACATTTATTTAAAGTATTTGTCAAAGCTTTTTAAACAGAAGAAATTTGTGAATTAAATATTCTAAATATGTTGAATAATTGGCCAGTTTTTATTGTGTTTAGGGAGTTTAATCAGGCATAACCCCATTATGTCTTATGTTCATATTTTTAATTTTTTTTAATGAAAACGGTTAAAAAAGGCTTCTAAATGGGTGTTACGGGTTTATTGCCTTTTCTAGAAAACTCCACAAGAACTTGCCATATTTCAGAATTCAAAGGTGCCAGTGTTGCTGTTGATACATATTGTTGGCTACACAAAGGCGCTAATGCATGTGCAGAGCAATTGGCTCGTGGTGAAAACACTCGGGCGTAAGTGACCAGATCTGTGTAAGCGTAACTGCCCATATTTTAAAATATAAATTAAAATTTTAGGTATGTTAACTATTGCTTGAAGTACGTGAAAATGTTACAGTATTATAATATTCACCCAATTTTGGTTTTTGATGGTAAAAACTTACCCGCAAAAGCTGTCACAGAGGCGAAAAGAAGAGACTCTCGTAATAAAGCAAAACAAAGGGCTGCGGAGCTATTACAAATGGGTAAAGCAGATGAAGCTCGTACATATTTAAAACAGTCTATCAATATAACACCAGAGATGGCCTCTGAAGTAATAAAGGAATGCCATAAAATTAATGTGGACTGTATAGTTGCACCTTATGAATCTGACGCACAATTAGCATTTTTTAACATAAAAGGTAGGAATTATTAATTCAGGTGTTTTGTTACTTACCATTTATTCATTTTTTTACAGGTATAGCAGAATTTGTAATAACTGAAGACTCTGATCTAGTATTATTTGGATGTTCCAAAATTATTTTTAAATTAGATCTTCAAGGTTGTGGGTCACTTGTCGAAGCTGATAAAATACCTGTAGCTATGAAGATACGCCCAGATAGATATACTTTCGATAAATTTCGTTACATGTGTATTCTCTCTGGATGTGATTACATTGAATCTCTTCGTGGGATTGGTTTGAAAAAGGCTTTGAAATTTATATCGTTAACTGAAGAAACTAATCCAGAAATAGTAAGCATATTTGTATTGTTTACTTGTGCGAAAACAGTCAACAAAAGATATTTTATTTAAATTATTTTTTTTAAATTTTTTGTATGTTGGAAAATAGATAAATGGAACGTACCTACATTAAATGTATGGGGACGAATATAAAATTGCACCTTTTGCTTCTGTAATTGGATGCAAGGACTTTGTTTTTCTTTTCTTAAAATATTTTGTCAGAAGTCACTTGAATAACATTTTTGAAGGTAAATTACTCAACATTAATTATTTTTGTCAGCTACTTTTTGATATATTGAGGTGAAGGGTGCATCCCGAAATTGCCAGTTGTTTTCACAGAAGTGTACTGTTTCTTGTATTAAATATTTGGCTTTAGTTTTTAGATAAGGTTCCACGGTATTTAAACATGCGCCATTTACAAATAAGTAGAGAATATAAAGAGAATTTTATGGTGGCCGATGCAACATTTCGACATCAAACAGTATTTGATCCATTCAAAAAAAGACTTGTACCTCTAGTGGACCCAGAAATTACTGGCACAAATCCTAAATTTTGCAAAAATGCGGGTGAAATTTTTGACCATGAGAGAGCTTATCAAGTTGCTCTTGGTAACATTCATCCGACTTCTTTTAAGCAATTAAATAACTGGTCTCCTGCAGATACAGCTGTAAGTACTACTGGTACTGTTTTTATTTTTAATTTAAATGTATTATGTTTAGGGTCCTTCTAGTAGTATATGGTCAGGTTCTTATAAAAAAAGGTCTTCACGTTATGAGCAGAAAGCTCAATTTAAAAGTTTTTTTACTACAACTAAAGTTAATGTTGAGGCTAAAATTGACGTTGATATAGAACAAATAAAAGTAGAGGAGGATTTAAAGACTGCTAAAGAATTAGAATTTTACATGAGAAAAAATGATGTTGAGAAAGCCACCACTAGTGTTATGAAGGAAAATGTACTAGAAAAATCTCCTGAAAAACCACCTTCACCGGTACTGAAGAGAAATCCGTTCATTAAAAAAAAATTAAGCAAATTCCAAACAACTAGTAGCGATAGTAATATTATTGTAAAAAGTAGATATTTCAGTCAGGAATCTAAAAATGTTGACAAAGAATTAGTCAGTGAAGACGAAACTCCAGAGGAAATTAAAGAAATTGAATATAGTGGCAATGTAGTAAAAACAGAAGATAAATCCAAAGTTATTGAGAGCATGGAAGAAATTACAGTAAATATTAATACTGAATTTGAAAGGACGACCATATGTGATGATATAATAGATGTGGAAACAGAAAACTCTGATTTTGATTATGAATTTAAAATTGAGCAATCTCAAAAGATTTCCCCAGAAAAGGTACATTACTTAAAATGCAACAACCTATGACTTGTCATCAGTTTTTATTGTTACTTTCTGGTGTACAACTTTTTAATTCCTCTTATTTTAAAAACAGAGCATATTCCAAGTATAGCCAGAAAGAATGTTATCTTTCTTATTTTAACACTCCTGTATATTTTGAAATATTCGAACAAGAATAGTCTCGTATAAGTACACACACTGATAGGTTTGCCGGGACTAGTGAGAGTAAAGATATATTGAAATGAGTGTTCCCTATAAAAACTAATGATAAAAATAATAGCTGTTTAATTCTTCAATGAAATTTTTAAACTTTAGTAATTAATATAGATATATAATAATAATTTAATATTAACCATTTTTGTATTTTGCCAAATTATTGGTATATTCTTTTCATTAAGTGAATGTTTTAATGCCAACAGTTAATCTGACAACGTCGGTATCTACAGATGAAAGGTGGAGGACTTAAGGAGGAGGAAGTTAGTTAAGCCTTTAAAATTTTTCATTTTATTATAATTTTTATTTAAACAATTATAAATATGTCTTCTAATATTGCACAATTTGTATAAAGCTAAAAAATTGTAAATGCAGTTTTCTTAATTTAACAAATATTTATTTTTATTGCATACTATACAGTGGTTTTTTGGAACAAACTCTAAAAGATTGTCTTGATACTACTCTTCATAGTTTTCATTTTAACATTTTTTTCCTGTTTTTATTATTTTATAAGTACGATACGTACAAGTACATAAGTTTATAAGTACAAAAGAAAGTACGATGAATTTTGAGGATAATATTTGCGATTTTATTATAATGATTATTTGTCGCCACTATATTAACTTAACTCAATCTTTCATCAGCCATTCAGATGAGTTCCTTGTTGGCAAATACCATGTATGTAACTTATTTTTTAGAAAATGGATGCAGTGATTAATTCAAAAAGGAAAAACAATGGTCCTTGTAGAATAGTAGATCTCAAACGAACAAAATCAGATGGTGGCACAGCAAGCGGTCAGCAAACAATTAAGCAACTATTTGCAAAATGGCAAAAAAAGTAATTCTGTGATAAACATATCTCTTTTTTTTTAAGTTTTTACTGATAATGTTTAATTAAATAAAGAAATATTCTGTTCATTTTGGTTTTTTTTTTTAACTAGGTACCTAAGTACTTAAATAATATTGTTTGTGATGAATTGGAAAAGAAATTGTATATACAACATGGTATAATTGAATTTGGTTGACCAATTCAACTTACCAGGGGTGATTCGCTGATTGAAGTAGTTGAAGTGCCAGTACAGAAAAACATGAATAATATGACATTTTCTCTTAGTACGACTATGTTTTTATTTATCCATACCAAATTATGAATACAATATGAACAAACTTCAATATCAATCCAAAGTATTTACTTCTGTTCTGCATTGACTACAGTATGAGATAAGAGCCAGAGCAAAAATACTCGCTGACAAAGATTATAAAAATTATTTACTGACTTCAGAAGGTAATATAAAAGAGATCCAAAAAAATTCTGGAGTTTTATCAACAACAAAAAAGGCACTGGTAGGATTTCCGAATTTCCAGATAATCATAATCAGTTTGAAGAATCAATACAAAATTTTAAGTTGGTGTCAGCCATATATATAATACTACTATATTGAGCTATTCCAGCTTTTCTTGAAGCCGGTTTATGAGATGGAGTTATATATTTCGTTCTCTTTCACGGACAAATGTTCCTGTGCACATGCCCAAGTGTTGTCCAATCCAATTCAAGAATTTCAATGTGGCGCGAAAGTAAAGAAAGACCGGGCTTTTGTTTTGTCATATACAGGGTGTCCCAGTATGAGTGTACAAAAATTTACCAGTGGGTAGGCCAGACCAAGATAAGAATAAAATTCTTATAAAAAATTTCTCTGATGCTCGCCTAACGAGTTACAGGGTGTTATTTTGTAAAAAAAACAACAATTTTCCGTAATAACTTAACTTAAATAACTTTAACAACTTAAAAACCGTTTCGTAGATTTAGGTAATTTTTGGGTAACGTGTACATCTATTAAAGGTCATTAAAACTATATGGTGTTTGTTTAACTTTGACACTTGTGGTGGCCTAGGTCTACTCTTCCTTATGGTTTTGTCTTCATAACTCTTGTGTATCCTACTTTTTCGTGAATTAACTAAGTTTTCCTTAATCGGCTATCAATTCTGAACAAAAAAGCTACTCTTGTTACACAGCTCTAAAATCAACCATTTTCGAGTAAATTGAGTGTAAAGTACCGACTGTATTCCTTTATGCAGAAAAATATATGCAATGATTTTAAAGTTTAGAGTTAAACAAACACCATATAGTTTTAATGACCTTTAATAGATGTACACGTCATCCAAATATTACCTAAATCTACGAAACGAGTTTTTAAGTTATCTCGGAAAATTGTTTTTTTTTTTTACAAAATAACACCCTGGAACTCGTTAAGGCGTGCAGCGAAGAATTTTTTTTTATAAGAATTTTATTCTTATTTCGGTCTGGCCTACACACTGGTAAATTTTTGTTCGCTCACACTGGGACACCCTGTATGTGTTTTGTCATATATGTGTTTTGTGGTGTGGTTATGTCACAGTTTATCTTTTGTATTTCAGGTATGTTTGTGTTTCACAGAAAATAAATTTGTGTTTTTCGTAGAGCCGGCAGTTTTAGAAGTGTTTTATTTATGTGTAACTTGTAGTTTTAGTTTTGTTCATATACCTATTAGAATTAGACTTATTAGTGATTAGAGACATTTGGTCATCAAATTATTTCGACGGTATTTTTACAGTCGCAACTGCAAGTTTAGGTATATAAGAACATTTTGTAAATTTAAATATGTAGTGAATTAGGTATATGAATTATACTGTACCTCATTTTCATTAATTTAATTCCACAGATATCGCAAAATGCCGAAACGAGAAACTCAGTCGAGGTTTTGTCTTTTGTGCGAAGGAAATATTCCATATGAAGTCGCATAGGTACCTGAAGTATGTATTTTTAAAATTTTCTTTTCAAATACAAACTGCATCCACTATTTTGGTAAACTTGATAAATACGGGAACATCCCAATAACAAGATTGAAAACCGTTATATGTAGATAAAATACAATATAAAATAAAGTTAATTTATTGTATTCTATAGTATATGGAGCAAAATTCCCGCGGTTTGCTGCGCATGAGTATTTGGTATTTTCTCCGTGAAAGAGACAATAGATACGATTCTGGACTACTCTAATTTGGCTTCACTTGAGAAACATGGTAAAGATTACATAGGCTCCATATAGTAGTATTACATATATGGTATCAGCGAATCTCAAACCGACATCTATAGGTACTCACTACTACTACCTACTACTTTTCTGTTTGGTAGAAAACTGCAAATTGGGTTGTCTGGTATTTCTACTATCTAGTTCTAGTCTAGTAGGAATTTGCCTGCTACAGTTAGTATGTATCAGTGACTATAGAATTCTTTCTATAGTCACTGTATGTATATATATCGTTTGTATTTTAGAATATACAAACAACGTATATACATAGGTAATTGCCTGCTTGCTATCATCATAATCGATACATTACATACAACAGCATTTAATATAGGATATTGGTAGATAGATGGCGTGTAAAATGAGTCTCGACCGGTCTCGACTAGTGTCCTATAGTCTCGACTGAAGAAAATATAATTAGTTTTCCAATAGTAAAACGAATCAACGGTAATATTTAGCAGAAAAATATAATAATCAAAATATTTTTTCGGTTATTTGGATTATTTCGGGTATTATAAATAAGTTTTTTCGGTTGTTCTCTTAATGAACTATACCATCTGTTAACAGTGGCCTCATACTAACTGCGGGTTGAATGTTGTATCACAGAGGTTTTATCCTTGTATATAGTAGATTTTTATATACTAGGGTTGTATGTATAACTACAAAGCTAATGCATGACGGAAACTACGGAAACAAAATATTTAATCAATAGTCTACTTTTGCTATTGGCGGGAAGATGGCGCATATGTGATAATGATTTAGAAAGGAATTTATAATTATTATAGTGTCTGGCGACGCATAATACCTCGCTCGCTCTGTACACAGACGAGACGGCATTCATTGCACGATCTCTAGAGGCCAGAATGGTAACGAGGTGAATCTCCAACAGGCGATGTTCCTTCTTGAGGACTGGTGCAACAACTGAAAGGTAAGTATAAATCCCATGTATTATTCCTCTTTTCTCGCAGAAGTCGCAGATATAGACAGATGCCAGTTTGACAAGTCAACATGAACGGGGCCGACATCGAGTGGAGGGACACCGTCACTTATCTAGGGGTACATCTGGATAAGAGGTTGCTGTGGAAGATACACCACATCGAGAAAGTCGAAGCTGGTCAGGGCCAAGCTATACCCGATGTTGTGCCGCACCAGCGAGCTCAGCCTAAGGTAAACGAACCCTGATCAAGACAGTCATCCAACGCCAGTTGACATATGCGTCCTCAGCATGGGCGATTGCTGTAAAGACGTATATGAAGAAGATCCAGGCCGTCGAAAATATCACGCTGAGGGCTGAGGGCCGGGGTAGGTGCCCCCTGGTACAGACCAACACAATAACACAAATAACTTTGCGTCTGAGATCCACCCGCGCCCCCAGATGCGCAGTGGACACGACAAGGACAAAGTGCATGTAGCCGCTACCCAAGGATTTTTAACTTAAAGAAATAAGTTAAAAATCCTTGGCCGCTACCCTGCATTATAGCGCGTACTGCGTTCTCTCTCAATTCTCGCGCATCAGTGCTTGAGCCTTGAAGCAGAGACACAAAGTTATTTATATCGGTCTGTACTTGCGGACAACCAATCTATATACTTGGATCTCACCTCGGGTACGTCCCAGTCCTAGAAGCTATCAGGAGGCGCGGAGTCAAGTCCTTCGCGCGTGCCGAAACGCACAGCAACCCGGTAATCCGGGAAGCCGTGAAATACGAACCCGATGTGGCCGTTATTACACAAGCGGCCAAGACTCCAAGACTACTGGACCCAGGATGAGAGTAAGATCTTCTTATGTTTCAGATTCCACCCGGAACAAGCGTAGAGGGCTACGAAGCGAGTACGTCGTGGGCTCACTTCGAGTACCCTTCCGTAACCTTGCACAAAGCTAATGGGCCAGTTGCTTCCTTTAGAGGTACATCCCCGGCTACACAGTCACTCCTGATCTACCCCAAACTACCACTCAGGACGAAAGTGGCACTTGGCACCCCCGCCGGGGATAGACTACCCCGGTGGGTTAGACATGCAGGCGAAGAAAGAAGACAAGACAAAAGAGCGCCAGAAGATTCTAAACCAGCCTGCAGGGTACAGCCAGGATAGGAGGAGACCCCACGAATCGCTCACACCTATCATTTTTGTGATCGGGGTTTGTGAAGGATGGGGTCTACCTCTACGAGGCAGTCCAGGCCTACAGCGATGGGGAGGGTGAGGGTAAAGAGCGATAATCCCGCTCGGCCCCAAACCATCCCAGGTCATGACCACTGTCAATGGATATTGGATAGTGTTTGGCCAAAATTATAGAAAGCGACTCAATCACAGCATATGGAGCTGTTCGACGGGTGAAGCGGCAAGAGATCGCAATTCCATGGAGCGTCTGGTAAGATAGAGACGTATTTAAAAAAATGTAAAAAAGTAACTAAAATATTTGTTTAGGTTAGATCTTTGATAAATACTATAAAGTCGAATAGTTTCCACCCACACTTGCAAAAACAAACCGTAAAAACAAAGTAATAAGTGACTTCGCAATTAATGGTCGAACATAAGTTCCTTCCTAAAACTGAGATGTTATCGACATGTAAGTTGGCCTTGACATGTAGTAAGGCCTTGGTTGATTTCGGGGTCCCACAGGGCACAGTACTTGGACCGATTTTATTTACTATTTATATAAATGGTCTCTTACAACTTCATAGTCAAGGTACCATATCGTCATTCGCCGATGACACGGTCATACAGTATTCTGCTAACACCTGGAGTCAAGTTAAAAATATTGCCGAAAGAGATCTGGAAAAAATTAAAAGTTGGTTTGATGAAACGTCTCTAACGATTAACTTTCAAAAGACAAAATTTATTCCATTTACATGTAATAAAGCGAGGGCATGGCATTTTGGAAATCTGCAGTTTCGTGTGAACAACAATAATGTAAAAATCGAGGAAACCAGCCACATAAAATATTTAGGAATTGAAATCGACGGGTTTCTAAAGTGGAATGTCCACACGCAATATTTAACAAAAAAACTTCGATGTATACTTTTTAAATTCAAACAGTTGCGAAAAATCTTAGATACTCACCAACTTAAAATCGTTTATCAATCATATTAGTTGAATCACATTTCCAGTATGGCATAGCCGGCTGGGGAGGCGCGTATGATGCCCATATAAAACAATTAGATGTTATTCAGAAATTATTCTTAAAAATGCTGTTAAAAAAGCCAAATACTTACCCAACTGACAGACTCTTTAACGAAAGTGGCTTGATGGATGTAAGGCAAATATACTGCTATAAAATATTTACCTTGCAACACAAAAAAAGAGCAAGCTTAATACCAATTGAACATAAACATGAAACACGACTAAAGATTAAAAGTAATATACAAACAATAAAATGTAAAAAAACATTAGGTCAGCGATATTTTTTTTATCTTGCGCCCAGAATATACAGACAACTGCCACAAACATTGAAAGACCACGATACAATCCGCATGAATATTAAAAGTTTGGTTTCATAATACATCTCGGTTTTACATCCACAATCTAGTTAATAATAAATTGTAGATTACTAATCTAATTATACTCTATAATACCTACCCTTTTATATATATTTATGTACTTACCCTATATGTTTTATAAACTGCTTACCAGCTTGAGATGCTTCTACCTTTTAATTGCTCTGTTTTTTTTTCTGTTATTATTTGCCATCTGTTATTATTATTTTTTGTCACTAATTGGGACATTTGATATCTCATACACTTACAATTATTAGTTATTTAAGTTTTCACTTAGGAAATGTATAGGTACATCCCCACGCACTAGTCTAACGACTTCAGTGGGTATCTATTTATTTCCATATACATATACATATTAATTTACATACTGATTTATTGTGAACCAATTTTGTCATAATTTGTTTGGAAATAAATATTATTATATTATATTAAGTGCTCATGTTCCAGTTTCGACCTTGATGTTTCGATATTAGCCAATCATGTTGCTTATTTTCTAAAATATACCAATCACATTGCACCTCCTATAGAGCCCATGAAATTATAGTCAAGATCTCTGTCCGTAGGTAACAGCACATTAAATTTCTACGCGCAATTATTTTATCGGGTAAAGATTATGGTCTGATACTGATACTATACTTACTTCTGAATTACACTATAATTTTGGCCAAACACTATAGTTAATATTTATTAATAATTACCGTTTCATCTAAATTTCCTAGATAAAAGTAGTGCAGTGTATGTTAATTAAAATAATAAAATACTGGTACTTTAAGGTACCTACTTTAAGTTTAAAATGTTCAAACTTTTTGACTTTTTTGATTTAAGAAATTTTAGTTTACCATTTTCTTTGTGGAGAATAGTATAATTTATTTTCTACTTCTGGCAAAACTGTATGTATACCTAATAGACTTGAAAGATTCTGTTCATACACATTTTTTTGTAATGTAGGTTTGTATGTACCTACCTTCATGATCTGTGTTAAATTATTATTACTACTAATACTTTTATTATAGCTGTTTGAGAAATGAAGAATTCCCATCGATTGAATTGTACAATAACCGCAACAGAAAAGTTTCCACAACTCTCTCTGCATTTATTTATGAATAAGTATACAGGGTGTCCCAAAAACATACCGACAAACTTTGAGAGGTGGTAGAAAATAATAAAACAGAAAATAAACATTTTTTGTTTAATAAACATATGTCCGCAAACGAGCCGTTTGGGCTGTAGAGCAATAAAATGTTTTAAATCGTATACCCATATAACTAAATTAATTCTTGATTTAGTTGGACACCACTGTATTTCGTTCAACATTTTTTGTTTCAACTACGCTTCTTGTTGGGAGAAAAAAATTTCTTTATCACAATAAACCATAGATTTATAAGACAAGGGAGATGTAATTGTTTACATTTTAAAGCAATCAGACATCCCCTTGTTTACTCTTTATCTGGTCAACTGCGTGGTCTACTTTATGATTGTACGAAAAACTGTTGCCAAACTATCAATTATGAGATTTATATTTTCACATTTAAAGTACAATGATTATAGGTTAAAGTTAAAATATTACATAAGTATTCTTCCGTTTCCTAGTTAAGTTGATATATCATATTTTGTTAAAAACGTTGCAGTAAAAACTAACTTCATAACGCAAAAATGGAATGAACAGGCATCATTGCTCCCTACTCCAATCCGCATGTTCATTGATGCCGGTAACAACCACGTGAATCGTAGTGTATTATAGTATTTCTTTTGTGCGGTGTTGCTGGCAGTCGGAATTTTGCTTTTGTGAATTTTTCAGTGTTTTTCGTAAGGATTTTATTACTATTCTTCAGAAAATGGTGCGTCAGTGTCAAGTGTATGGAAAAATGAATTCTTTATATTCAAAACTGTCTTTCCACAGGTAAATTTTGCCAAGTTTTGTTTGGTTATTCGGTCGCTATATTTGTCACGCCATATTTACGGATTTTCAGGGGCGTGCTGGCTAGCTTCCTTATCATTTTACGGAATATAGTATATATATACTATATTATATTATGGAATTGCTTTTGTTATTTTTTAAAATATGACTGATGTGTTAGTTTTTGGAGTTACCTACACACATACTTAAATATGGTCAAAAGAAGAATCCAAGCAAGAAGCTAAGGCATCATTCAGCACTTTGCTGCATAACAAATTAAATAACCTATAATGTTTGGTAAGTGTGAAGCCAACATGCAACGTTTGCACACAAAAATTAAAATCAGTTGCGTAACCAAGGTAATTTTTAAAGGTATCCTTTATACTAATCTAACAGAAAATCACCATTATCAATCAGGCCTTTAAAGAGTTATTTTGAAAACAGTAAGTCAAATAACTTGAAACAAAAAGTTGAATTAAAAACTAACACCATGTACATCTTTCTTATTTTAAATTATATTTCACTTTTAAATGTAATTGAACCCTGTATACAGAGTTTGGGTATCTTTGAAAAACTGAAAAATACTTTTTTACATTACTGTATATATAAGTTTTTGTAATGTAGTAGGTGTACCACCTTTACTTAATTCAGAATTTTAACTGTTCAAGTTTCAATTCATATTCCCTACATTAAAACTCCGATACTAATTTAATTTCTAATCTCACAAGCTTTTGCTGTTGCAATGTATAGTACTGATTTTCTTAAAATTCCTTTTTTGATGTTTTATTATCGTACCCAACCCTTCCAAAAACAGTACGCCTTTGGCGTCGGAAGCAACTTCTCCCAAAACTTTTGCAACGTTGCACGGAGTCGGAATTTAGCCGTTCTTTCTCTCGGTATTCTTTGTCATACACATTGCCAATGATTGATACAAAACAAAAGGTTATTTATGAATGAACCGTGAGGTCTCCTCTTATTAAGTCTATGCAATAAACATTCCAAAGATGCCAATTTTAAGGCCGTATCGTATAGTATTATTTGAGACTTATTTAGTGAGCATCAGATCATTAACTTTGTTGATTTTTAATTCAAAATTTGTATTGAAAATGGATGATAATGTCTCATTTCAAGAATTTACCGATATGCACCTTGCTTATGGTGCAGCAAATTGTAATGGAAGAAAAGCTGCACGCTTGTGACAGAGATTTCCGGAACGCCGGCAACCTTATCATACAAACCTTTGCTTCCATCCTTCGTCGCTTAAGAGAAAGTGGGAACCTAAAGGGTCCTGGTGGTGGTGGTCGTCCAAGAGCAGCTCGTACGGTTGAATTTGAAGGAGTTCTACACCGTGTAGAGGAAAATCAATCCAGAAGTGTTCGCGCAATTGCACACCAAATGGGATCCATCAAGTCGACGGTACACCGTGTCATGCATGAACAACTCCTCTACCCCTACCATTTACAACGCGTACAAGGTTTAAATCCTGAAGATTATCCACATCGATTAGATTTTTGCCAATGGTTTTTGGGTCACAACTTAATAGAATCTCACTTCGGGAAAATAGTATTGGTTATTTTAATGATAGAAACAGTTAAATTTGGCAGGATGGAAATCCTCATGCTGTAGTCTCTAGAAGACACCAGCAACAATTTTCTGTAAACATGTGAGCTGGTATTGTTGGAGAGAATCTAATAGTTCATTTGCTGCCTGCTCGTTTGAACGCACGATATTTATTTCTATTATCTGCAAAAGGTTTTGCCTCTATTATTAAAAAATATCCCTTTAGACATTAGAAATAACATGCGGTTTCAACATGACGGGGCATCTCCACATTTTGGTTTAAAGGTGCGCCAATATCTGGATCAGTAATTTCCCCGCCGATTAATTGGAAGAGGAGATCCTGTGGCCTGGGCCGCGCGGTCTGCCGATCTCAACCCCCTGGATTTTTTCTTTTGGGGTCATCTGTAATCTTTAGTCTACGAAACGCCTATTCGTAATGAGGAAGATCTCTTAGCAAGAATAATGGCCAGCTGTACGCATATGTAGAAGCTACTCCCGGAATGTTCCATAGGGTCCGCCAGTTAATAAACCGACGGCGCAATCTTTGTATTGAAGCAAATGGTAAACATTTTGATTTATTAATGTCCACCTGAATATTTTTTGTAATGAATATTAATTATTTATCACTGAAATAAACAAAACTTAAAAACACATTTGCCTTTTTTCTGCCAAAACAGCTCATTTGCGGACATATGCTTATTACAAAAAAGGTTTGTTTTCATGTCCCCTACCACCCCTTAAAGTTTGTTGGTATGTTTTTGAGACACCCTGTATAGAAAAGTGTATGTACCGTCACCATATGAACGTCTATCACGCCTAACACCAAAAAGCTGTGTCGACATATTAGGCCTCCTCAGTGCATAGTGCCTACAGAGAGTGGGACATCCCGTAGTGGCTTGGAGATTGCACATACACTAAAATTTTGTCCGTAAATGAAACTGCATACACCGGCCCCTATTATACGGATCCCCCAGTTAAAAACATATTCAATTTGGAGATGAGGACGGGTCGATAGTAAGTGAGGTCTAATTAAAGAGAAAAAGAACGGTGCATGGGTGAGCCGAGGTATCAATATCTATTGGTGGGAGAAGTGACATATGGGTGATAGAGGACAGAGGTGTGGCTACAAAGGTAGCCTGCGGTTGTGACTCTCAGCTGCGTTTCCCACTAAATAATGAATTAGAATAAGTATTTTTCCAGTATTATGTTATTTATCTTTATTTAACTATGATGTACTAATATCTTGTGTCTTCGTTTCCAAATTGAACATATTTATATTTGGGGATCTGTATATTGTTTATAGTAGTAATAAGGATCGGCCTTTTCAAATTAATAAACATATGAAGCTTGCAGCTAAAGTGCTTATAATTACAAGAATGTACGGAAATATTTTGCTGCGACCACTGTACTTTAAAACTATGTGTTCCACGTTGACAAGATGCACAACGTAAGCTACTAAAAGTGTAAATAACTATGGTATAGTCGGTTTTTACAAACATTCTGGGATTTGGCTTGTTTCAAGCTAATGAGTAGCTATTTAAGATTTAAGTGAAAACTGATGACGATTTTGGTATAGTGGTACCACTTATAGATATTTTGTGGTGGTACCTATGCAGTAAGTCGATCGGTGTCCAGCACCACGACCAGTCCTGTAGCTGCTAAGTGCACGAAATGGTTTTCTTTTATCTTCTGGTGTACGAAGGAGTAATAAGCACATACTTCTATCCTATGATGCTCATCTTCAGCACAAACTGAAGCCAAAAAATCGGAAAACGAGGGGTACTGGTACTAGTTCTTTGTCTGTTATGCGGATGGTGACCAAACAGGATGACGTCATTGGTGTCCCTAGTAGCGAAGACATTTAGCTTTGTTCCAACACAGAAGCGAACTAGTTCACGTATCGTTCAGTCCATGCGCAGAACCAATTTACTGTTCCAACACAACTTTTGGCTGATATGTACACTGGGAGTTTCTTGTTCCAACATAAGGATGTACAGTACATGAACTGGTTCTTGAACGGTCAAATCAGTCCGTGAATTAGTAGTGGTACTGTTAGTCAGAGACATGCGCAATATGAAATAAACAGAAGTTTACATCCATTAGCCAGCAGCAGGTTATGTTATACGTTATATGTATTTATTTTTTATTTGTTATTTCAAACAAAAAGAAAGATATGTCCGATCTGGAGCACTTTTCTGATTTTTGGGAATCTGTTTCCAGTGACGATTTAGAGCAACAGTTAGATTAATAACATTATGACGGTGCAGGTGGTGAAGGATGAAAGGAAAGCATGACAAACGGTGCGTCGTGCGTTCAAAAACCGTTCCAACACGTCGCGATTCGGAATCAGTTCGAAAGTAGTACGGTATCGACGCAGGCGCATAAAATAGTACATGAACCAGTACGTGTATCATACAAAATCCGCGTGTTGGAACAAAGCTAATGATTCGCCCATCTTCATTCGTGATGTCCGTCTCGTTTCACTTTTTTCCCACTCCATAACGTGGTACCACTAGTGAAGTACCACTATAATATAGCGCGCACCCTCGTGCGTTAGAAATTTGAACTTAAAATTAAATACACGTATAAGTCTCTGATTAAATCAAATGTGTCAGAATTCACAACATTTTTAACGTTTCTAATTTTTATTAAAAAGTGTTAAATGTGTGTAATTTTGTTGTAACACAATAATATTCTACTTCTATCAATAACACTTATAGTACCTAATTTAATTTAGGAATGTGTTCATTATGGAGTTTTAAGAAAAAATGCTAATACTTATACTTTTATTGTGTTTAATGATCTAAAAATTAAAAGAAGGCAAACTAAGGCGCAATTCGCTCCCCCCAAAATCTTTCCCTTTGGTTGAAAATACGTTACGCGTAGATTTATTTATTTTTTTTTAAAGATATTTAGAATTAAACGGTTGAGGATAATAAAAAAACTATTAACTTTTGAATAGTAATTTTGTAAATAGAATATAGTAAATAGAATTTTGCCTACTACGTGTGGCAGAATAAATTTTATATTGTGAATAACCGAAACACCTTCCAGTTCCATTATTCATATTGTTAATTTTTTAAATAAATATTATATCTACATGTTCTTTAGATTTCTTAATAAGATGCTGACCTTAACTGCGTGTTTATAAAACAATTAAAAAGGGGGCAAATATAGCGCTTAAATATACAGTGTGTCTCAAAGTGATGGAACTGGAAATGATAGATGAAAATTCATATAATTGAAATAAAAAAGAAAACGCTGAACGCTGAAACAGGTCAGTTAGAATAAAGAAATTTCCACTTTTCTGCAATATTTTTTATTATTTTCAGCCCTGTTTGACCGTACCTAGGTATAACATTATCGACATTTTTCTGTCATAGCCGTTAATAAATGTAAAAAAGTGTGTAATGAAAATAATACTTTTTGTACTAGTACTATTGTGACGTATACTCTGGATTGCAAGTACGGAGTGTCACATTGGTATAGTCTTTATAATCTCAATTGAAACTGCATAATAAATTCCGACAAACGACACACGTGCGTAAATAAAGAGGCCGTCGTCGAGGTGCAGGTGTTTCATTTGTCGGAATTTTTTTACAGTCTCAATTGACAATATATAAACATACCGGTTTCTCATTTTATTTGTTCCTGTTTATAGCATAGAAACACCACTATTCAGGTAGCTCCAGTGAAGACAGTGACAGTGACTTTAGGGAAAATTAGACTTTACACACACACACAGATATGAAGGGGACAACAATAATAACTAAGAAAAGTATGGTTAATACAATAGCAAAGTCGAGATTTCCTATCCGACGATGAGCATAATATACAGGGTGTCCCAGTGTGAGCGTACAAAATTTTACCACTGGTTAGACCAGATCAAAATAAGAATAAAATTCTTATAAAAAAAATTTCTCTGGTGTACGCCTAACGAGTTACAGGGTGTTATTTTGTAAAAAAAAACAATTTTCCGCAATAACTTAGAAACCGTTTCGTAGATTTAGGTAATTTTTGGGTGACGTGTACATCTATTAAAGGTCATTAAAAGTATATGGTGTTTGTTTAACTCTAAACTTTAAAATCTTTGCATGTATTTTTCTGCATAAAGGAATGTAGTCGGTACTTTACACTCAATTTACTCGAAAATGGTTGATTTTAGAGCTGTGTAACAAGAGCACCTTTTTGTTCAGAATTGGTAGCCGATTAAGGAAAACTTAGTCAATTCACGAAAAAGTAGGATATGCAAGAGTTATGAAGACAAAATCATAAGGAAGAGTAGGCCTAGGCCACCACAGGTGTCAGAGTTAAACAAACACCATATACTTTTAATGACCTTTAATAGATGTACACGTCACCCATACACTACCTAAATCTACGAAACGGTTTTTATGTTATTGCGGAAAAATTGTTGTTTTTTTTTACAAAATAACACCCTGTAACTCGTTAGGCGTGCATCAGAGAAATTTTTTTATAATAATTTTATTCTTATTTTGATCTGGCTTACCCACTGGTAAGTGTTTGTACGCTCACACTGGGACACCCTGTATATATATTATCTATGACTGGAACTGCTTCGTGAAACCGTTGAGTGACGAAGTCGTTGAGTGACGAACTTCGTCACTCAACGGTGAAACCAAAGTTTACAGAATAAATATTTTGTAAATTTTGGTGTAACTGAGTCTTGTGCGCTGTTAAGCCTAGTTCAGACCTACATACATTTGCCCGCAAACATTTAAATATCTGTATAAAATCTGTATAAATACAGTATAAAAACTGTTAAAAAGTGTTTACAAACATTTGTTTAAAAACATTCAAACAAATAACCAAATGTTTTTGTTTTCCGTCCAGGATGGAAAACATGTGTTTTTATACTCGCAAACAAGCTAGTGTGGACGCATTCGGGGCAAATGTATTACTTTATTTCAAAGTGGCAGTGCCGGCGCTACCGCATTATATCGTTTATGGTGATTACTACTGATTTATGTTGTGATATACTGATAATGACAGTAGATGTCATTCAAATAAAATTTTTAAATCCAGATCCATCATTTAATTTTGCAAAAGTTCGCGCACCCACCAATGTTTTTCTTTTCTTTTCTTGGAAGTCAAAAATATATAGCCAGTACAAATTTCCGCCACTGCTTCACTACTTAGCGACATGTTTTTGTCTTTTGGTCTGGATGCAATCGCAACCTAGTAAATTAAATGTTTGTCAAAGAAAACGTATTCACACAAATGTATAAATGCCTTGTTTGCGGGCAAATGTCTCTAAACATTTGTTTATGGGCAAGTGCATGTAGGTCTGGACTAGGCTTTAGCATATCAGCATATGCGGTCGAATACGTTCGGGTCGGGGCGGCGTGGAAAATATCAATCAATTTTCATTTATTTTCTCCATTATCTCCTTTTTACATTTTTTAACGGCTATGACAAAAAAAGTAGGTATAACCTTATATCGCTGAACTCGTCTTTAGAAGGGTTATTCTATTTTTACTACAAAATATAGAGCGTAAATGTCGATAATGTTATTAGCTGCGTCAAACATCGCTCAAAAAAAGGGAGATATTGCAGAAAAGTGGAAATTTCTGTATACTAATTGACTTGTTCCAGAATTTTTGTTTAATCTACTAAAAAAAATGAATTTTGTTATACGGGGTGTCCCATCTAAAAGTATCACATTTCCCGCCTTATATCTCGAAAACTAAAAGAGATATCGGGATGCGGTTTGGACAGAACGACTTAAGATTTTTTTGGCACTGTTGCCAAATCTCCAAATATATTGGTAAATTTTTTATTGAATACGCTCCTCTTTGGAGTAAAATTACTTGCTTATATTAAGTGGAACACCCGGTATATTTAGCCATAATCAGAAAGCCTAATCACTTTACTTTTCAAAAAGGTATACATTGTTTACATTATCTTGAGAATTAGAGCCATAAAATTCAGTTTAATGGGAGCACCTCTTACTTGAACAGTTTGTGAAGCTGGTCTTCGTTTTTACAGTAGCCATGAAAAATAAAAGTACAATAATAAACTGTACTGTCAGTTGTGTCAAATATTTGAAGTATAGATATAAAAATGTTCACATTAGAAGGATCACACACTTTTGATCATTTACTACTAAGGATGCACAAATTGAAGTAAATGGTGGGCAGTTAAAACAAATTGTTTTCTAACTTATTCAAGTAGTTTTTATTTATACAGTTATTTTGATTATTTTATCTGTTATTTTTATTACTGTCATTGTGCTTTGTTGTTATTGTTAACAAAATTCGTTCCTACCAATTATTAAAGAATTATTCTTTTCTCCCTATCTTTTCTCATTTAAAAAGCAAATCCAGTCAAGTTCCACATCAAGTTTGATCAGAGATTTTAAAATGATAAAAATATATAGGGTATTTTATTTAAAATAAGTGTACGTAAACTTAAAAATAACTTTACAAAGAAGGAGGTATTTTCTCATTCGTAATAACCCAAATAAGAGTACTTCTAACAAATTTAATTTTGTGGCTCCAATTCTCAAGATAATGTAAGCAATGCATACCTTTTTGAAAAGTAGAGTGATTAGGCTTTCTGATTATGGCAAAATACACAGGGTGTTCCATTTAATATAAGCAAGTAATTTTACTCCAAAGAGGAGCGTATTCAATAAAAAATGTACCAATATATTTGGAGATTTGGCAACAGTGCAAAAAAAAACTTATAATAATCTTAAGTCGTTCTGTCCAAACCGCATCCCGATATCTCTTTTAGTTTTCGAGATATAAGCCGACGAATTGTGATACTTTTCGATGGGACACCGTGTATAATTTTGGGACACACTTTATAAGCACTACGCATGACTGATGAAAACTGATTTACTCGATGTTCAAGTCCTGTACACAATTTCAATTATTAAACAAATTAATATAGCCCTAAATTTCCTATTCACAGCCCTAAATTTTTATATAATTTAATTATCGTACTTACCGTTTGTTAATATCGGGTAGACTAGCAGTACATAAAATAAAACAAAATTTTTGTAGGTATTTATTGTTATTTTTATATTTTCTTTAAACAAATGAGAAATTGATATACCAGAAATATCGTACAGTACAATTTTACATGAAGATAGTGATGGTTTATTTGCAAAAACCGAGATGAAAAAGGGTTGCGAGCTGTAACGCTGTTTTATTTTTAGATCTAGACCTATTTGCGGCCAAACACTAATTTAGTTGTGGCGGCGTATCGTAATTCTACTGTGATATGTAGTAACCTATATATAAATAATTAATATTTAAATATGTGTGGTCCTATCCACACTCGCTGACCTGTTTCAACTCGGTAAGTAGCCAAGGTGCCAAGCAAGCAAATTATATTTTTTGAAATTTCTTCTAGATTTAAAGCCAAGAGAAAATTTCAACTGAAAATATACCAATATTACTATTTCTGTGGCGTTTTTCAGGGTTTAGCAACACAGCTATAAATTTTCCAGCAAAGTGAAAAATTGCAGTAGTGTTAGATTTTACTCTCGAAAGAATTGTAATGAGAAGAAAATCCGTTTTCAATATTATAATATAAACCGTTATAAACCGTTAGGGTTTAGGATTAAAATAAAAAAAATGTTAACTAATATTTCTTGTTTTGTCAGTTAAGTTGTAAAATAATGTACATCCGAATTCATCAAAGACCACTAGAAATTCAGAAATAATTATGTACGTGTTATTTTTCGTTACAGATTTAATTGTGTAAATAACTTGATTGGTTGGGCACTTCCTGTAAAAAATCTTTAAGGTGCATTTTTTATAGCAGCTTATATGTAAGCCTGTGGTTTTTCTGAAATTTTACAACGTATTCTTAAGATCATTTTTGTGTTGTAAAAAAAGTACTGCTCGAATTTATCATAAAAAATTTAATTAATCATTGGTGATTATCACAAAATTATCTCTTAAAATTCAAGAATCGTACATTTTAAAAATGACTGTTGTAGAGACTTGGCACCTAGTCTAGAACAAAACTTAAAATGAAACATATTTTCATGCAATGCCAATGCCACGCTTATTCTATCTAAAACTTCTAGATATAGTTAATAAATCTGAACTAAGGTACTATCACATGTACGCGAATGTTTTTGGCAACTTGATGGCAGAAACATTAAAAATGGCACGTTAAGATCTCATTCTCAATACACACATTCACTAGAAGAGAAAAATGTATTTATATCAATTTTATACCATGTTCTCAACATGTAAAAATATGTAGGGTATATATTATTTTCGATAACCCAGGACGACAGATTTGATAATTTTTTTCTATAATATTTTCTTTCATTTTTCAATATATAAGTTAAATTCCAATTACCTAAGTTTTGCTTGTGTAATTGTGTTATCCAGCGTATGTTGTACTACAATATCTCTGTTATTGTAAAAGCTAGAACTCTGGATGTGGCGTTTTAGCCTAGTTCCAACAGGGAGGAGATGCGGTAAAAAAGTCTAGTAATTTGTGATAATATAGTCCTTGTATCTGGTTTTACTAAAAGGATGCTTTTCTAATGCACACCGCTTTGTTGGTGTAATTTAACTCGTAGTATAAGAAGAATATACTATGAACGAATAAATCAATACCAACACTAAACTAACCATACCAATTATAGTTAATTAGGAAATATAGAATATATTGCTGAGCTGAGACTATTCGGAGTATTCGATCGGGTATTCGGTTAAATAAAATTTCTTTCTGTCCATTTATTATTTATCAAATAAAATTTCAGCTTATAAGCCCATAGTGTTGGGCGATACATATCGATACTCCTGAGTATCGATATTTTAAGTTACGATACTCGATATTTTGTATCGATATTTCTCCTTACGATCTATCAGTGGATCGATCCAATGAATGTAGGTATCGAATAACCTGTATCGAATATTAAATTGAGACAATAATTAGTAGTTTTCTAATAAATATGTCAAACTCAGGAATGTTCACTTTGCTTTTATCTAAGTATTTTTGAGTTCCTATTTTATGTACCTAGTGTATACAGAGCTTTCGTAAAGTAGTGGATAAATTAGATGTTTCACAAATACCCAATTAAAAAAATTTTTTTTTGACAGGGTGGCTCAATGAAGGTATCCATACGTCGATATAAACTTAATGTTTCAAATGGGATAACCTGTATTTTTGCATATTTGGAAAGAATAACTTATTTACGAACACAGTAATATATTATTTGATGGGTTTTCTACTTTGTTGTTCTTTATTTCCACCACCTACTAAATAGTATTATGGGGAAATTCTATTCTAATTCTCTAATCAGATAAATTTGAGAAGAATAATTAACTACTAATTCATTATTTAAATCAACGTAAAATGTTGAATTGTTGAACAGAAATTTCAACTCTAAAAAGTCGGATCAGTATCGATACTACAAATATCGATTCTTCCGATTCGATACGATACAAGAATCGATATTTTTCAATACGATACGAATCGATACGCAGTATCGATACATTTCAGAGTATCGCCCAACACTATAAGCCCATAACTACTTAATGACGTCGATTTGAGAACCTGCCTAGACACAGCCTTCTCTAGTACTAGAGAAGGCTGTGGGCGGCCTGTGACCTAGACCCTAGACTTTATCTTTAGATTTATTTACAACCCCCTCGAGGGTTTCCAAAAATTGCCTTAGTGCACGATATTTCACGTGCACTTGGCGGGGTATTGGTTAAAGTTTTCAACTAGCAATAATCGCACCTCAGTAAAACCTCATTGGTTACGATATCGCCTCTGCGCAAAGCTAACGAACAACTTGCTTGCAGTGATCTTGTATAGTTCGCGTAAACTTCAACTGGTGAGTTGTAAGTGGTGTCCTCTAGAGACACCAATTATAAGTAATCAAGGCATAGGAAACCCCGGTAAACTTTTCGAACGATTTTTTTAAATAATGTGAAAAAGGTTTCTGTAGATATGTTAATAGCCAATTAAAAAGAAATATTTTGAATAAGGTAGTTCTCAAATGACTGAGAATGAAATAAAGGGCTGTTGAAAGTAAATAAGTTAATTCTGGTTAATAAGAGCTGTAAGCATTTAAGCGTAAGGCTTCAAGATTCGGTTTGACGTAGTTTTCCACATAACACCAAAACACTATACTGCACTCGACGCGCGTTTGGCCAACTAAGTTGGCATCATCTGGAGATGATTAAAACTATTATGATTACTAAAACTATTAATTATGATCAGTTTTAATCATCCCCAGATGTCAATTCGGTTGGCGAAATGCGCGTCGAGTGCAGTATAGTGTTTTGGTGTTATGTGGAAAACTACGTCAGTGATATCTTCAGACCAAAGGTTCCAACCCCCTTCAAGGTTCAAGATTCTTATATTATGTTTATGACTCGCGCACAGCCGAAGCCTCTGAACATAAAAACTTTCATTTTACGGATTGTTTGTTCTTATATTGTGAGCTTACTCTAAGAAGGAATTACCGTTTTATACGAAACCGCCCCAGTTAGAAACATGAAAGTTGATTTGGGTATCATGAGTGTCTGCAAAATCGAAGATACACCGTTTATGGAACAATAAATTCTAAAACTCTACGCAACGAAAATAAGTAAATCCAATGACAGTGCAGAAACTTATTGATACAGGAAAGACGTAGGTATGTATACTGAGATCCGAGACAATGGAACATTTTAAAGGACTAGAAGAGAGGAAAGACCGGTGGACCTGGTCGGAGGCTAGGAAGGGATGTCAGTCTTTTACAAATTGAGATACTGGTATGAACAAATACGCTGAATGATACAATGCAGTTTATAAGGCTAACAAAATTATGTAATAAAATTATTAAAAAATTAATTGAGGAAGCCGTTACTATGTGGTAATTTAACATCTTGTAGAACAATGAAAACACGCTTCTATGTACTCTAGATCTGATTTACTCACCCTTATTTACATCTGTTAAACCCTGTAAAAATACTATATAAATTGTTTTATTATATTCATAGTTAAGTTCCCAAAAATTGTAAAATATGCCTTAAAATACTGTCTCTTTTCTTACCTGATAGTAGTTATATATATAGACATTTTGCCGGTTGTAATTCATTCTATTTTGAATCACTGTTTGAAAATGACTTTGTAAGTCGAAACTGCAGTCACAAAATTTTTGTAAAAACAAAAATATATAGTGGTAAAATACATAGAAGCGTGTTTTCATTGTTCTACAAGATAATAAAATTATCTATATTTGCAAATTAGAATTTATAACGAATTTTCTGAACAGCTAAGTGTTCTCATATCATATATCTAATATACAGGGTGTTTAATAATATATGCGCAGGACTTCAGGATGTTATAGCTCGTCCAAAAATATGAAAAAAAGTTCCTATTAACTTACCCTCTAAAATGCACCATTTTAGAGATACAGGATGTTGAAATTGAAAATAAAAATTTCGTTTTTTGCGAATATCTCCGTAACCGTTTATCGTACAGAAAACAGCTTTTGTAAGCATTTTCTACTCATAATAAACTATGTTTTGTGCGGAAATTTTTTTTCAAGTCATAATTGGTGAAGGTTTTGAAGGGGTAGTGGGTGTTTTTCTTCCCAACTTCTACGCTACTGGAAAAAGTACGATTTTGAGAGGCCTATTTGAACCGCCAATGTTTTCTACACAAAAAAGGTATCCTTGGTCATAAGCTCTAAAGTCGATCGTTTTCGAGAAAAATCAACTTTTATGTTTAAAAACATGGTAAATTTTTTTAAATAAAATTTTTTTCTTACTAATTAAACAAAATTTATTTAAACGTTAGAACAAGTAACGAAACCAAACGTTAACTTCATAATTGAAAAATAAAAAAAAAATGAAGAAATGATACAAAAGTTGTCTTTTCAAAATTCCCCAAACCGTAAAGGTAAAATTGACCATGTTTTGAAAAAAAGTGACCATGTTTTTCAACATAAAAGTTGATTTTTCTCGAAAACGATCGACTTTAGAGCTTATGACCAAGAGTACCTTTTTTGTGTAGAAAACATTGGTGGTTCAAATGGGCCTCTCAAAATCGTACTTTTTCCAGTAGCGTAGAAGTTGGGGAGAAAAACACCCACTACCCCTTCAAAACCTTCACCAATTATAATTTCAAAAATAAAAATTTCCACACAAAACATTGTTTATTATGAGTAGAAAATGCTTACAAAAGCTGTTTTCTGTGCGATAAACGGTTACGGAGATATTCGCAAAAAACGAAATTTTTTTTTTCAATTTCAACACCCTGTATCTAGTTAATAGGAACTTTTTTTCATATTTTTGGACGAGCTATAACATCCTGAAGTCCTGCGCATATATTATGAAACACCCTGTATAAAGAGATTCAGTCAAAGATACGAAGCAAAATTTAAATACATTTTTAAATACTGTTTATTTAGTGGTACTTGATTCTGCATGAGATTGATGTCTGACAATATTAATATATTCATATATTAGTGTCAGTGCATAGGATGAAGCTGGAGTCTGACTAGTACTACTAATATTTTTCAGCATTTATTATGGTGCAGTTTTTTGGATATATGAGGTAATCATAAAGTAAGGGTAAGTACTTTAAAGTCTTATATAATTTTAAGAAATAAAGCTAGTAGCAAAAAGTAAATGGAATCTAGTTGCTTCAATAATTGGATTTTACTGACATTGGCGTAGTTTTCTACATAACACGTGGCGCGTCTCGCCTCCAAATGTTGCCAACTTCGTTGGCGAAACGCGCATCGAGTGCAGTATAGTGTTTTGGTGTTATGTGGAAAACTACGTCAGTGATATCTTCACATCAAAGATTCCAACCCCCTTCAAGGATTTTACTGTATATCTATGGAAAACAAAAGAATTCTCGTGTCAACTGCCGATACAAGTGTTAAATGTAATCATTGCAATTTAGAGAATTGTTCACATTTTGTAAATTCATGGCCTTCAAGATCGCCTGATCTTGACCTAGCGGATTACTGGTTGCGGGGTTATTTAAAAAATTTGGTGTTTAGAACAACGCTGGAAGAATTAAAAGACTCTATTCCGGAGCAAATTGCTGCAATTCAACCAGAAATGCTGAATAATGCTGTGTACAATTTGGAGGAACGGTTGGTGATTGTACAGCAGCAAAATGGACAACATATCGAACATTTGCGTTAACCACTGTTGGACATAAGAAATCCCATTGTTTAAGCAATCGAATTTCTTTCACATCCTGTTATTAACTTAATTTGTTAAAAATACTACATCATAAGCTGAAATATATCCCTTACTTTATGATAACCTGTTATTTTGTAATAAGCAGAACCAACAATACAATATATATCTATATATTTATGTATTCGAAAGATAATGGTCTACCCAATTCTACAAAAATATTCAATTTAAAACTAAAGTCTTGTCATAAAACTTAGTCTGGGCGACCGTGTATATTAGTATTTTCACTGAAAATTACTCATTAAACAAGTAATAAAAAACGATTTTCAATTGGATTTTGTTTAATTTTGAACTTCTGAATTCTGAATTCTGAAATTTTGAATATGTTGTGTAGCTTGTGAATGTTCTCTCTAGGAATGGGTGAAGTGTGAATGATCTTAACAAAAACAAAAAACGACGTGAACGTAATAAATAGTGTAAGTACAGACTGAAGTGAGCGATCGAATATTTCGAAATTAGCTGAATGTATTATGTATACGAAAACGTATTATCTACTATTTATACACTGATATATGATTTTATTTTAGATAATGATATGGAATTAAATATTCCTCGTAAAGATAGAATATAATAGCACGAATGCTCAACGATAATAATTTACAATATTGCTTATTTTACATCACTATATGAGCGCAACGATACTTTAAACACAAATAATAGGAGCACAGTGTGTGCAATTTGGCATATTTGACGCACCATTTTCGTTCTATAGCGCGCACATAGCAACTGATATGCTAAGTAAACTGATGGTGCGATAACTTTATTTAATGTTAATCTTTGGCCTTGCCAAGTATTTTGTTTAGTCCACCATAACAAATAACCCTGTGTTAATAAAGAACCAAGATCTATTCTGATTATACAACATTCTCCATGTCTAAACAATAACAGTACTTTAAATCACACTCTCATTCGTTATAACATTTCTATATTTACACACATCACACAAATTTACAAAATGAAACAGTCATGTATTCAATCTAGCAACCATTACTCGACTAAATAAGTCTAACCAATCCAGGATTCAGTTTATTTTTCGTTTCATAAACGAGAGTACGGATTCGAGCATTCTGTTGTTTTTTTTTACCGTCCACGCACCTAGCACTTATCACTATGCGTCTAAAATATTTGACTCTGTGTGATCTGACGCTATTGTGAGATCTTCTGCAACGTTATCCGTATGTTGATCGTGATCCAGATCATCGTACTCTGAAAGCATTTCTCGCTTTATCACATGGTGCATTTGGTCTGGCTCCCTAGTGATGTGGTGGTCTTGATTCATAATCTCTTGTTTAATATGAAGACCTCCGTTCATTGGTGACCTAAAGAAATTCACCATAAATGTAGAGGCAAGCGGGGTTTTTATTCTGTTTTCTTTTAGGAAATCTTAGTCAGTTTAGGAAATATTTAGATTTTCGTATTGTACCTAAAGAAGGAGAATACATTTTCATTTACCCCCCGTAGCATTTCGAAACAAAACGTACATTTATGTGTTGTTTTAGTAATTTGATATTTTACATAAACCCTTCACACTTTATCCAGGCTTAGGAAGAATTAAATTAAAAAAAAAGTATTCCCCCGACGGGTATCGAACTCTTAACCTTTTGCACATGCAAGCAATGAATAAATTGTTGCGTAGGCGAAAAGTATGATTTTTTATCAATCTAATTAATATTTTCATCCTCAAAAATTTCCCTATAATGATGACCAATGTTTGTCATGAAATTCAATATAAGAAACAAATGCCAGGTCATTAACACATGTCATAACATTAATGACAGGTCTATTACAGTTTAGTTTCTCTTTGTCAGAAAGTTTACGTATTAAAATTGTTGTAAAATTGTCACCAAATAGACTATGACCTGAATTTGAAGTAAACATAAATGTTTTGGCTTACATCCATATAGATTCACATTTAGATATTACAGATATTTCAAGGGATTTAGAACATATTATTGTGTCTATAAAATATTTAAAAAAACATAAAATGCACCCTTACCATATTGTGTTACATCAACCATTAAACTAACACGATTTTTTGATCTTAGATTGGATTTTTGTCATTGGCTTTAAGGTTTCCTCACCGAAGATGCTATGTTTCTGTCAAAAATCTTATGGACCGACGAAACAACTTTTAGTAGCAACGGGAAAGTAAATTTCCACGCATTATTGGTCAGATACTCATTGGTTAAACGTCGATCACCAGAACAGGTGGAGTGTAAATGCGTGGTGCGGTATTTTAAACAGACGGGCCATTTTCTTTCGATGCTCATATTAACTGGGATCTAGAGTTCCTGAACACCGATTTGCCGCTTTTATTAGAGGAGGTGCCCATTGCTGGGAGAATGAACATGTGGTATCAACATGATGTCCAGCTCATTTTTCCCATAACGTCCGAAATTATTTTGACGACACGTTTCCAGATAAATGGATTAGCAGAGGAAGTTTTTTCCGTGGCCTCCAAGGTCCCCAGACCTCACTTGTTTAGATTTTTATTTATGGGCCATAATAAAACACGTGGTTTTCAAAAATCGCCCCACAACACCGGAAGATATGAAACAAAGAATTCGTATGCGGCTATATAAGAAATGTATCAGCTGCCGAAATTGAAGCCGCGGTACAATCTACGAGAGAAAGACTTAATTTGTGCATTGTCAATGATGGTAAACATTTTGAACATCTTTAATTTTTGCTTTTTTGTCCTCATAGACGCTGGCAAATTTGTGTAGTTATTGTTATACCTTAGCTTTTCGTTTAACTTTGTGTTATTGCTGTTTGGCCGATTGGCCTTTAAACACGCTCCAATTATTATTTCACAAACTATTTGACCAGTCCTAAGCCTGGATAAAGTGCGAAGAGAGGCCGGTTTTTGTAAAATAATATCTAATTACTAAAACAGCAAATAAATATACGTTTTGTTTCGAAATGATGCGGGGGTAAATGAAAATGTATTCTCCTTCTTTAGGTACAATACGAAAATCTAAATATTTCCTAAACGGTTTGAGATATCGAGATGCGGTTTTGACCAGAGTTATTTTAACTAAATGTTGGTTATAATAACGTCGAAAAAAGTATATAGTTTCATTTAAAATTTCCAAGAAAAATTAAGAAATAGGTTAGGTTTCAACATATCGCTATTTTGTACCTTTATTAACCAACTTTTTGCAATTACTAAAACATTTATTAAATCTGTAAGGAATTTTCTTAAAAAAAAAAAACAATTGCAAGAAAATCCGTTAAAGCGATCTGAAAATACAGCATTTTTTCAAATGAATAACAAAAACTTCTCCCACCCCTTTATTTATCGAGGAAATAAAAAATGTCACTGAACAAGTTTTAGAAAATGGACTAACGATTAAAACTGATAAAAAATATATCCAGGTTAATAAGGCATTTTTTCATTTAAAGACAATTTTAAAAATTACATGGTCAGTTGCACCCTCTTGCGGAGATTTACGGAAGATAAAAATGTTTTTAATGAAATTTTCATGGCCACTTTTATTATGAGAATTGTTTTCCCGAACCTGTAGGACCAATAGTATTCCATATAGAGCCGGTGGCCAGCCTTAATCAATCACCCTGTATAATTTAATTTTCGGTTAAAACGTTCTCGCTCAAATATATTGATGTAGGGGTCCATTGGTCGCTAGTAACAAGAGATATACCCAAATAAGTGTACCATAAGACTTTAATAGATAGTACTGTAATGCATTTACATTACAATGATGCATGCACATTTGTTCTATTAAAATGCAATGTATTTAAAAAATGCATGTCTTACCGCCTTTGAGATTCCCATAATTATAATGCTTTGGAAACACCCTGTATAGGGAGGGTCTTGTATAGGCAGGCATGATTCCCGAATACGAATGTTACAAAAAGGTTTTGATTGGCAGTATTTGATGGTGTTCTTTCACATATTTGCAGTTTTATAAAGAATAAAAAATGCTCGAAAAATAATTCTCTATAGATGAATTTGTAATGAGATTCTGGTTAACTTGCTAAAATTTTAATAAATGCATTATGGTTACAAACGGAATGTGGATAGATGGGGTACTGACGCTCACATTAGTATCTATCCACATTCTGTTTGTACTCCTATTTAGAAATATGGTCACAGTGTTGTATGTACCAAATAATACTGTTAAACAACTAACGAAATATAGCTGTTAGATAAAAGAATAAAAAAGAAATAATTCCAGAGCAGATCTTCATCCAGTTATGTTACTATAAAAACTATACAATTTCTAGAAAATCAGAGACATATATAAAGAAAATATATTGAGCCATGAATTTTTAGATTTTTATTGTTGCGAATGAAAGAACAATAATCAAAATTTTGAGGTCATTCATCATTTTATCAAGGATATGTGACAAAATATTAAAATTTTCTGTTGTTGTTTTTTGTACCTCAGTAGCTATGTATATATTCTAGGTTTAAGCAAACTAGTGCTTATTTTTTTGTAATGCCATTACAAAAAAAAAAAAATATTAGAAGTTAAACCCCTGTTCCAAAGAGATCAATCAGTAGTTGGTTTTTTGAAACCTGTTTTGGCTTAAAAACAATAAAATTCTCAATTCGAAATTTAGTAACAAATTGTATTCGTCTTTATTTAGCAAAATTGTAGCCGACTTCTTTCGCTTAATTTTTATAAAATCACATCGTTTTTCTAATTTCTGTTAATTCCATCTTTTTTCAAAATTAAATAAATTTTTTATATAATTATTACAAGTTTTTTTTCCGAAACGTCAACAAAACCGGATGTGTACAACCAGTGTTGATTGCCTCCGGTTAAAGAGGAGGTAAGTAACCACAGAGTAAAACCGGTGTAAAGATAGCAGCTAGTAGATACGGAAACTCCCGAATGATCATAGACGTTCGTCGCAATAGAAAAAAAAAACAGTTACATAACAGTTTTATCCTGTTAAAGTGGTAGTTTTTCGTTTTAAGTTTGTAGAATTTAAGATTTTATTTATTTTTCACTCCTACGGCTTGCGAGTGGATGCCATTGGTGTCAGAACACTCATAAATATATACAGGGTGTCCACCTAGTGCGCGTAAGTCCAATATCTGGGTTAATAAAAGAGATAACTTATTTTTTTTTTCTACAGGGTTGTCTAATATCCCGAGCTGCACAAAATGAAAATATATTTACATATTCAGGGTGTTCAGTTTTTCCTGGACAGGTACCAACTTCATTTTTTTAAATGGAAACCTATATTTTTTATGGCATTATCGAATTCTACGTAAAAAATTAGTGGGACTTTGTGCTTAACACTGCTATTGAAATATTGATAGTTTTCGAGATATTTGACTTTTAATTTTTTTTTCTTATGTTTCGTCACTTCTAATAGTTGACATAATTATGGTTGTATGACAGCTAGAAATTATTTTTTTTTCAGAAACTGTAGAGTGAAGATGGCTCTTTCGAAAAACGTATCAAAAGTTGACCTGCGATATACAGGGGGCAACAGAAATCGTGCCAAACCTGATGGTTTAAAATTTAAAAAATCTCGACTTTTTCAAATGGAACACCCTGTGTTTTATGATTTCATTAGATGCCTTTCTGTAGACTCTACAATTTTATAATAGCTTTCCCTATACCTAAGTTGCGTAGTTTTTGCAAAAAAACCACTTTTATGAAAAATACCCTATTTGCGCACGTTCCTTTCTCGGGAAAAACGCAGTGAGCGTCTGTCACGCAATAAAATTTGTGACAATCAGTTTACATGTCTTTTACTGAATATTCACGTACGAGTTTAGAGTAAGTACTAAGCGTGCATACAATGAACTATTCAAAAGAAGAATTAGTGAAAATGGTTTATGCCTTAGGAGAAGCTCATGGAAATTGTTTGCTAGCAGCACGTATTTACAAAGCAAATAATCCAGATTTACAGAGATTTCAACGTGCTGACTGTTTTGAAAATGTGAAAGAAAGATTTGAAAGAACAGCAAATGCGAATTATGAGAAAACTACCAGGAGACATGACGGTAACAATGACGATATTCAGTTTAATGTTGTGGCGTCTGCTGTTGAAAATCCAAATATTAGTGTCAGGAAAATCAGTAATAATCTTGGAGTTTCCAAAAGCTTGACAAACAAGATACTGAAGAAGAATAATTTTCATCCGTATCATATTGAAAATCATCAAGCACTGTTACCTCAAGATCACCTAAACCGCCTGCAATTTTGCCACTGGGCATTGGATAAAATTCAGGAAAGTCCAAACTTTTTTATGAATGTCTTGTTTACTGACGAATCAACATTTTCAAACACATGCTTACCCAATCGTCGCAACTTTCATCACTACGCTGACAATAATCCAAGATTATTGAGGGTACTAGATAATCAGCATCGTTTCAAAGTGAACGTGTGGGCTGGAATTTGTGGAGAACATATTGTTGGACCGTACTTTTTTGAAGGCAATTTAAATGCCAATGTGTATTTGCATTTTTTGCAAAACGAACTTCCCCTTCTATAGCTACAGAATATGCCCGCTGATTATTTGGTTCAACAATGGTTTCAGCATGATGGTGCCCCTCCACATTCCACTTTGGCGGTACTGTGATTATTTTATTGTTGTAGTACTTTTCCTATTATCTATTCATATTTCAGATTAAAGAACACCTAAACCACGTATATCCAAATAAGTGGTTAGGTCGTGGTGGTCCAGTTCCTTGGCCTGCACGTTCGCCTGATTTAAATATTCTGGACGTTTTCTTATGGGGTTATATCAAGGAGCGAGTATACGAAGTACCACCAACGGATATGCAAGACTTGAAAGAAAAGATCCAAAATGAGTTTCTAACCATAACGCCCGAAATGTTAAGAAATGTTCACATTCATTATCGTCGTAGATTAATGCTTTGTGTTGAAAACAACGGTGGACATTTTGAGCATTTACTTTAGGTTAGCTTGCTTGTATGAGTATTGCGTATTCTTTTTTCAATACTCTATGTATATTCATCCATTTCACTAATAATTTTTCTAACTACGGTAACACCGTTTGGTTTTCAATATGATACGTATGAAACTTCTTCTTCAATATCTTATTTGTCGAGCTTTTGAAAACTCCAAGATTTCTACTGATTTTCTGATACTAATATTTTTGGATTTTCAACAGCAGAAACCACAACATTAAACTAAATATTATCGTTGTTACTCCCATGTCTGCTGGTAGTTTTCTCATAATTCCCATTTGCTGTTCTTTCAAATCTTTCTTTCACATTTTCAAAACAGTCAGCACGTGGGAATCTCTGTAAATACGTGCTGCTAGCAAATAATTCCCATGAACTTCTTCTAAAGCATACGCCAGTTTTGCTAATTCTTAATTACATGTAGAGCTTTTATGATTTTTTACTTTTATTTACAAATAAATGGTAACTTTCCATAAAGACTTGTTTATTAAACTGAAATTATCTAAATTTTTCAGTTATTTTTATTTTAAGAAGTGTAAACTAATACATTTTATAAAAATAAATAGCCTTACAATATTTTTTCCGTCAAAGGAGTGCGCAAATCGGGTATTTTTCATAAAAGTGGGTTTTTTGCAAAAACTACGCAACTTAAGTATAGGGAAAGCTATTATAAAATTGTAGAGTCTACAGAAAGGCATCTAATGAAATCATAAAACACAGGGTGTTCCATTTGAAAAAGTCGAGATTTTTTAAATTTTAAACCATCAGGTTTGGCACGATTTCTGTTGCCCCCTGTATATCGCAGGTCAACTTTTGATACGTTTTTCGAAAGAGCCATCTTCACTCTACAGTTTCTGAAAAAAAAATAATTTCTAGCTGTCATACAACCATAATTATGTCAACTATTAGAAGTGACGAAACATAAGAAAAAAAAAATTAAAAGTCAAATATCTCGAAAACTATCAATATTTCAATAGCAGTGTTAAGCACAACGTCCCACTAATTTTTTACGTAGAATTCGATAATGTCATAAAAAATATAGGTTTCCATTTAAAAAAATGAAGTTGGTACCTGTCCAGGAAAAACTGAACACCCTGAATATGTAAATATATTTTCATTTTGTGCAGCTCGGGATATTAGACAACCCTGTAGAAAAAAAAATTAAGTTATCTCTTTTATTAACCCAGATATTGGACTTACGCGCACTAGGTGGACACCCTGTATATTTTTTAGTCACCGAGTTTCATCCTATTAAAATGAAAGTTTTTCATTTTACTTTTGTCGAATTTTCGATTTTATAAATTGGTAACCCTATGCTTTAGACAGGAATGGTATCGGAAAACAATAGAAAAAATATTTTACTACCCTTAGTGTTAAAAAACTACAAAACCTGTTTTTGTCATTTCTTCTTGATGTGGGATTGTACCCAGTAGTAATTTTTTGACATTTTGCTTTCTTCATTTTTGAAATATTTTTGAGCTTTCCAGTATTGATAATCTCATAAGTTATAACAGTGATTATTCTCTTTATTGTAGTCACTGATTATAATTTCAAGAAATTACTTGTATGATTTTAATTTATATGTTTATAACTGTTTTTTTCTATTGCCACCAACGCCTATGATCATTCGGACTTTTCCGTAGCTGCTAGCTGCTATCTTTGGCTGCTGTCTTCACACCGGTTAGAGTAAATATTGTTTTCTATGGAATTACCAGAATTATTGACCGTTAACATTAGATAAATCTCGGAAATAATTTTCAAATTCAAGTGTCAATAAAACGTGATGTGTTGTTCTTTATTTAATATATGTATCTGCTTTTTTAGTGTCAGAATTATATTCTTGCATTTTTATACAAAACTAGATTTCAAAAAGCAAACCTCGGACTCGATCCTTTTAACATATTTACTTTTTAATCTTTATATTTTCAGATATGTAGCAAAAATACCTAATAAAAAGAAGGGAATATGTATATAATGCTACATATAAAAAGTCACAGATAATGGATTACATGTTTAAATTGATTAAACTTTAGCAAAACGGCAAATTTTTTTCAAAAAAAAAACAACTGCGGGCTTTTTGAAAATGTAAACATGTGAGCAGTACGATATTGAGAAAATATGAAAAGTCCAATCTTTTTTGTAATACCCTGCAAGTAATTTATAAAATTATCCCTTTATCCGTATAGTTTTAGCCTTTCCTGAATGGATTCAGCTTCAAAACATAATAAACATGCAGCTCCAAATAATAATAAAAAAACATAATTTGATGGAATATAGCAAATAAAAATTAATAAGTTATAAACTTTGACTTTTAGTCAGGGGAAGGGTTAAAAATTTTTTTGTGCAAATAACATTTAATGAAATAGGTACATGAATCATTTTTAAATATATTTACTTCTGATTGGCATTCTATGTTTAGTTCCAGTTTAAAAAAATATGTTTGCATCTTAGCTTAGCAATTGCATATACTAAAAATTTAATAAGACCATTCGACTTTACGCCCAAAAATTGATTAAAGCAGTTTTTACTTTCATCGCAACTTGAGAAATACAGAGGTGATTCAAAATGTCTGAACAGTGAATCTTGTCCTTAACTTCAAAATAGTTGAAGGTATCAAATTTCTGATTTGACAGTTAAATTTGTTTTAAAAATTACTAAAAAGCGACTACAAAAATACGAAATGTGGCTATTAAATAACGAGACTAGCGGTAAAAGTGTGGTTTATTATTACAATCTTACAACAATAATTATTATCCCCTTCAACATACATATTGTCCTCCCTATCTATACAGCATTGCATTCGAATTAGCCCGTGTTAGAGACAATGTTGCAGATAGTGTACATGTCATTTGTTCCAACAGTGCTATCGTTTTCTCTTTTACCTCATACAGAGTCTGAGAAAGAGTTTCCTTCAATGTGGATTTAGCTTCGAAAATAGATAAAACTTACGTGAAGCTAAATCCGACGCATAAATTGGGTGGTGCAGCACTGGAATCTTCTCATAGTTTACAAGTATTATACATCACTGGGCCGGAGAGATAATAACGTCATTGCCTTGACATTCTAGTCATAATATAATAATAATAATAATAATAATAATATATTTATTTAGAAATTATATTTTATTTCCATTTTAGGAGTAATGACGTTTTGATTCTGATGAGAATTGACAGTGATTTCCTGACAAATTGGGAGACTATTTTCCTTGCAGGCAAAAGGTAAGTAGTGTAACAAATACCGGGATATCAAAAATTATCTTGGTCAAGGGTGGTTGTGGAATGTAAGACGTGTGTCTTACTTTAAATTTGAAATAATTATGTCACTGTCACACTGACATCATCAATAACCTACCTATTTATTTCAGTTGTAAAACAATAATGAACTACAAATTATGAAATAACGGTTTTAGTAACAAGAAAAACTAAATTACAGTAATTGTTGGAAATGTCCCCCGTTTTGTTCGATGCACAAGTTGACGCGCCTCCTCATGCTGTGAAAAGCGTTTTGCAGCATTTCTGGCGTTATGGTTGCACATTGCTGAACAATTCTTTGTTGCAGTTCTTGCAAATTATTTACCGGAGTTGCGAAAATCTTGTTTTTTAAGTAAGGAAATATAAAATAGTCCATAATTGTCAAACAAGGTGATCTCGGAGGAAACTCAACTTCTGTATGCAAACTTATCAGCCGGTCATCAAAAAACTCGCGGAGGAAAGCAATATTTTCTCGTGTAGTATGTGCTGTTGCACCGTCATGCTGGAACCGTACCGAAGTTCATCATCGTTTAACTGTTGCACAAATTCAGCCAAAAAGTTGTGTCTGTACCTTTCTGCGTTGACGGTGAAATCGAAAAAAATTGGCCCAATTATTCTTCTGCGAGAAACTGCCATCCAAACACCAATTTTTTGAGCATGTATAGTGGCGATTCAGTAAAAACATAAGGGTTATCATTGCTCCACATTCGCATATTTTGAGAATTGATGTATCCCGAAAGGTGGAACCACGCTTCGTCAGAAAAAAAAGTTAAGTTCAGAAGATCGTCATTCATTAAATTATTGACAAACCAATGGCAGTAAGCAAGGCGTCTGGGGTGGTCTGCGGGCAGAAGAGCTTGATGTGCTTGCATCCTATATGGATGCATGTTCAAGTCTTTCTTTAAAATCTTATGACATGTTCCATAAGAAAGTTCAATTTCCTGAGAAAGACGTTTCAAAGGTTTTGCAGGCTCCTCTTCCATACGTTGACGAACGTCATTGACAACTTCTTCTGTACGAACTCTTGGTCTACCAGCATCTTTTTTATGAGTCACACAACCAGTTTCGCGAAACACTTCAACACAATTTGTAAGGCACGCATAAAAATTGTCCCGTAATATTGCCACGTTTGGGAAGTGCTCTCGAAAATTGTCCAAACACAAACGTTGACTGTATTACCAATTTCCATTAACTAGCGCACCCGTTCGAAAATAGGCTTCAATCATGAAAATTTTGTGCTGTGCGATAAGAGGCATGATTCAAAAACTGAATTAGAAAATTTCAGCACAATGACTTGACAGATTCTGACACAACAAAACATATTCAAAAATTTAAAGTAAGACAAACGTTTTACATTCCACAACCACCCGTGACCATAATAATTTTTGATATCCCGGTAGATTATGACTAAGTGTATTATTTACTCTTGCCGTATTTGAAATATAGTTTTGGAATAATTTTAAGTTATTACCTCTGATACCAATATTTCCCAAAGATTGCAAAAGCATTTTATGACTCACTGTATCGAATGCTTTTGATAAATCAATGAATGTATATAGAAGCAGGGTTTCTTTTCATCCAATGCTGATGAGATTTTTGATGATAATGTTACTATTGCGTTGTGTGTTGATACGCCTTTTTTGAAGCCAAATTGTCTGGTTGATAATAATTTATATTTGTTAATATAAGAAGTTAATATTTTTTTATGATCTTTTCAAATACATTGGATATAGATATTTGATATAAGAGATATAAGGCTGTAATTGGCAGGGATATCTTTGTTACCGTTTTTATAAATTGGCACTATTAAGTACCGAATTTTTAATAAATGATGGTTAGTGTCCGTACTCCATACGCTTGTTAAATATAAATACTAAGGGGTCTACGAGATATTCCGAAATTGTCTTTAATGTTTCAGCTTTAATATCATCGAATCCAGCAGACTTTTTATGTTTTAATTAATTTAATATATTTTTTACTTCACTAATGTCAGTTGGTGTGAGAGCAAATGAATTAGATAACAATTTTCTTCTTAATTTATAATTGGGATTTTTGTTAATTTTGTTGGCTAAAGATGTACCTATATTTACAAAAAAATTGTTAAACCCATTTGGAATATCTGTAGCCGTAGTTAGTAGTTCACCTTTTTCATTTATAAGAGTTTGTATATGTGTGATTTATTTCTAGTTTTAGTAAGTTGTTGAACGACGTTCCACAATTGTTTGGAATCTGACTTGTATATATTAGTCATCTATAGTAGTCAAATCTCGTTTTTTTTTATAAAATTTTTTTCATATAATTTTTGTAGTTAGCTTTCAACCTTAAATCTTTGGATTTCTTCTTGATGATTTAAACATATTATTTTTCCTATCAATTGATGTCACTAGTGCATTTGATATCCAAGAACTTTTGTTGGTATATTTTCTTTTCAAAAGCAAAGTCATGCCTAGAGAAGGTGTGAGGAACACCGAGTGAATTTTCCACCATAAAAATGCTTCAATTCACCACAGTGAATCAGCAAAGTAGTATATAGGTAATAAAACGACGATAATAGCAACGAGTATTGGACAATCCACCTTGCCCGGCGGATTTAGCTCTGTGTGACTTTTACCTGCATTTTAAAGTAAAATCAGTATTGAAAGGAAAATATTTTCAGGCTGTGAATGAGGTAAAGGAAAAAATAATTTTGTATTATGGATAGGGACTGGAAGCAGTGGCGTAACTTCGCTGGGGCGGCAGTGTGCGACGCACAAGGGCGTACGAGCTTGAGGGGCCCCTCCGGGGCCCAGTCCGAGTGCAAAATAAAGAAGTTAACTATTGTACCTCGGTCGGGATTTTTGAAGCAATAATCAATTAAGGGGGAGGGGGCCCGAGAAGATTTCTGCGCAAGGGCCCAAAAATTGTAGGTACGTCACTGACTGGAAGGGGATAACAGGTAAGTTGTAAGATTCTAGAGTTAATCTAGATGGTAATAATACACCACATTTTTAATAGGCACCTTTGTATGTTTTGCCCAATTTTGAATTAACTTTAATGGTTAAATTGTTTTGCATTCTGAAGCTTTTTATTTTATTTAGTTATTTTACTAAATGATGCCTATGTATATGATTAACATGAAAAGACCGGTATATTTTTTAAATGTTAATAATTAATAGATAAATTAGTTTCTAAATACCTTATATGGTGATCATGTGTTGGAGATTCAGATCTATCTCTAGGTCTATTGGCCAATAGAGCAGAATTCGTTAAGAAGGACAAGTTGTTCTCCTCCATCAGAGATGCCTGTATGAACTTTTCTCCATTAGTTAAACATCTATTTGTTCAAAACGCATTTTTAATACTCTTACCTGTACATTAGCGGATATATGGTCTCCGTACAATGTTGGGCTGTGGTTCATAGTAGGACTCTTCGAAGTAGCGCCCCTGTACATAAAGTAAAACATGAAGGTCATTGGTTACAGACACGTGTTGGAAATTGAAACATAAATATTATTAAAAACACCAAGATTTAAACAAGAAAGCGAAGTAAAAAAGAGGTATAAAAATACTTACCAATTGGTGAAGACCATTGGTTTGGGAAAATTGAGAGACCAAATTCTGGATACTAGACAAGATGCGGAAGAAATAATGTAACATTTTTTTTACCATGTATATTTCTTCTTCAGAATATAGTCGCAAAGGATCCGTTAAGTTGTTCCCGCCATACTTAGTTTTTAAATGAATTTCATACAAACTAATTTTGTTGGAAGTGTGCCACGATTTACTCTACTACTAACATTTTCAGTTGTGCTCTTTTGATATCACAGTTAAGGGGGCTAACTCAACGTTTAGTCCCTCCAAAATTTTAGATATCGCAAGGAACAAAAGCCTAACTGTGCTGAACTGTGACGTATATGTTGTTTATATATATACAGTGAGGACATAGAGTCCCCTCTCTAATTTTTGAACCACTGGGTATATTGTGATGAAATTTGGAACGATAATATATGACTAAATTCTGCATTTTTTGACACATCAATGACAGCTCTGAATGTCAAAGTGACAGCTGGGCGCGCAATAAGAATATTTTTCTAATGGAAATGGGGGTCGAGTAATAACTCATTTTGAAGCTATTTTTATGCTCAAAACATCCCCTAATTTTGAGAACATTCGGTTCAGTAATTTCCAAATAAAAACCAGTAATATCGATTTCTACGTTATATCATTTTTTACATACATATTACAAATTATTGTAAATTATTCAAAGCAAAACAAAATTTAAAAGTAAACAAGTAACAATAAACCAACCCTAACCTAAAATAACCTAAAATTATTAAATAATTTAAATTAAACGTAGTGGTAGAAACAAATTTAGAAAAGACGCGATACTTCAAAAGATGTTGAAAATGATCACCATGAACTTCCTGACAAATAAATGTTCTATGGGTTAGTTCTATTATAAAGATTATGTGGTAAAAAGATTATGTTATAAACTGATATATTACTGGTTTTTATTTGGAAATTACTGAACCCAATGTTCTCAAAAATGGGGGATGTTTTGAGCATAAAAATAGCTTCAAAATGAGTTTATTACTCGACCCCCATTTCCATTTGAAAAAATGTTCCTATTGCGCGCCCAGCTGTCACTTTGACATTCAGAGCTGTCATTGATGTGTCAAAAAATGCAGAATTTAGTCATATACTATCGTTCCAAATTTAATCACAATATACCCAGTCAAAAATTAGAGGGGGAGGAAGGACTTTATGTCCTCACTGTATATTGTGCTGCTTTTCATTTTTATTAAAGACAGTATTTACTAAAGACTAATAAAAAACCTGTTCTATAGAGGATCTAATTATTGTGACAAAAAATGACATTTAAAAAAATATTTAAATTATATGATTGCACTGATTTAAAATGCAACATATAACGTTATTGATGAACTAGTAATTTGTTTAAACTAACAGCAGTTCTAAAACATCTTTTTAAGTATCTAATATTGGAGGATCTGAGCGTCGAGATCCCTTTTATTTTCTGAATAACTGATGCCTAATACTAAGGGGGATAATAAAAAATATTATTAACACTCTACCACCACAATTAGTGTATATTAAAATTATTTAAAACCCCAGATGTGGTGGGGACAACTTCACGGACCTGTGAATAAAGTAAAGAAAAACATGATTAACGACCGAAATTCTCTATACCAAAGGTATTATCCTTCAGCATTTTGTCTAGAAATATATATTTATATTTAAAGCAAACTAATATAGAATAATAAAACAAAAAGTCTAGTTTGTTCCTGTATGAGGATTACCTGTGTTGTAGACCACCCGGTAAAGTGACTGATCGACTGACCGATTGACTCGAGTTAAAAATAAATAAAAATTTAAAAAGAGGTTTAAAATGTCATACAGGAACTTCTACGTGGATATAATAAAAACATGCAAACATTTAGAAGATTTAAAAAGGTATATATTATAAAAAATGTAAAAAACTGAGTAAAAAGGAGTTAAAATTAGTATTTTTATATGTTATTTTATTATGTTTACCATTTACCTGATATAATACTTAGCCATATCCTTTCGTAAGAAGAAGAGAATAAGACTACATCACTTTCATCCAAAACATGCTGTTACAAGTAATACATGTACCATTTCTGTGGTTTAAAAATCGATCAGGATTGAAAAAAGTAAATGATACATGTACGTTCTGCGCTAAACCAAACATTCCATGAAGCCGGCTCAACTATGTTGGTTTTTTCTATGATCTAATATTGCTCTCACAGCCGCCTATATTTTCGTGCATGAAGGGATGGACACGAGGACAGGTGTCATAGTCTACGGTTTTAGTGATTTTGTGTTTATTTTTTGATCAAGTTAATAAAATTCTGTCGATTCGTTATATTGGAAATTCATCCGGCGAGATAGGAGTTGAGTTTACACACATGGGCATCCGGAGTCTTTAATTAAAAATTTAAATTTGAATGAACTAGTCAAAACAAAACAAGAGAAGCTTAACAAGAGTTTCTGTAGCATGTCGTTTTATCAAGGTGGTTTAGAAAATGAGGTTGTTTTTTAATTGAATATTGTGTTACATCTAATTTTCGTTAAAGGTAACCTATTGAACAATTTAGATTTTGGATAATTTTATAATTTTGTATACCTATTTCAGTTTTTTATCATTATGCTAATAATTACTCCTAACTACTTTTGTAATATAGATTCTGAGTTATAGAGTTATAGAGTTATATAGAATTCAACTATGTGGTAATTACTATTGTATATCTATTTTTAACGTGTGTGAAGTTGGCCACGAATTTCCAGCCACGAATTCTGACGTAGAGATGTTTTTATTCGAAATAGATTTAGGCCGCTGGTACCCACTTCATTGCATCGAGTTACTTGTGGTCGGTCTGCTTACCGTGTTGCCACACCTATCTCTACAGGTGCTTTTCTACCAATATTAGTGTTAATGATTGGTTTAGCTTTTGAAATAATTTGTCATTGTGACGTATATATATATATAAACATACATACATGTATTCATGTTTACTGAATTACACGGGGAACACTTTTTCTTATTTATTATAACTGCTTTACAAAATTATATAAAACTTGCTTTGGCATTGTGATAACGGCTTCAAAATTTATGGAAAGTGTACAATAGTAGTACATGTACAGCCATGGGTACAGAATTTCTCGGTCTGCCGTAGGAGCACAGTTACTATTTTTTTTATTTGTGGCAATACTTTTACAAAATTATATATAACTCGCTTTGGCATTGTGATCACGGCTTGAAAATTTATGAAAAAATGCACAATAGTAGGACATATACAGCCATGGGTACAGAATTTCTCGGTCTGCCGTAGGACCACAGTTATTATTTTTTTATTTATACCAATAGTTTTACAAAATTGTATATAACTCGCTTTGGCATTGTGATCACGGCTTGAAAATTGATGGAGAAGTGTACAATAGTAGTACATATACAGCCACGGGTACAGAATTTCTCGGTCTGCCGTAGGAGCACAGTTATTATTTTTTTTATTTATGGCAATACTTTTACAAAATTATATATAACTCGCTTTGACATTGTGACTACGGCTTGAAAATTTATGGAAAAGTGCACAATAGTAGGACATATACAGCCATGGGTACAGAATTTCTCTGTCTGCCGTAGGAGCACAGTTATTATTTTTTTTATTTATGGCAATAGTTTTACAAAATTGTATATAACTCGCTTTGGCATTGTGATCACGGCTTGAAAATTTATGGAAAAGTGTACAATAGTAGGACATATACAGCCATGGGTACAGAATTTCTCGGTCTGCCGTAGGACCACAGTTATTATTTTTTTTATTTATGGCAATAGTTTTACAAAATTATATATAACTCGCTTTGGCATTGTGATCACGGCTTGACAATTTATGGAACAGTACACAATAGTAGGACATATACAGCCATGGGTACAGAATTTCTCGGTCTGCCGTAGGACCACAGTTATTATTTTTTTTATTTATGGCAATAGTTTTACAAAATTATATATAACTCGCTTTGGCATTGTGATCACGGCTTGACAATTTATGGAACAGTACACAATAGTAGGACATATACAGCCATGGGTACAGAATTTCTCTGTCTGCCGTAGGAGCACAGTTATTATTTTTTTTTATTTATGGCAATAGTTTACAAAATTGTATATAACTCGCTTTGGCATTGTGATCACGGCTTGAAAATTTATGGAGAAGTGTACAATAGTAGTACATATACACCCATGGGTACAGAATTTCTCGGTCTGCCGTAGGAGCACAGTTATTATTTTATTTATTTATGGCAATAGTTTTACAAAATTATATATAACTCGCTTTGGCATTGTGATCACGGCTTGAAAATTTATGGAGAAGTGTACAATAGTACTACATATACAGCCACGTGTACAGAATTTCTCGGTCTGCCGTAGGAGCACAGTTATTATTTTTTTTACTTATGGCAATACTTTTACAAAATTATATATAACTCGCTTTGGCATTGTGATCACGTCTTGAAAATTTATGGAAAAGTGCAAAATAGTAGGACATATACAGCCATGGGTACAGAATTTCTCGGTCTGCCGTAGGACCACAGTTATTATTTTTTTTATTTATGGCAAGAGTTTTACAAAATTATATATAACTCGCTTTGGCATTGTGATCACGGCTTGAAAATTTATGGAACAGTACACAATAGTAGGACATATACAGCCATGGGTACAGAATTTCTCTGTCTGCCGTAGGAGCACAGTTATTATTTTTTTTATTTATGGCAATAGTTTTACAAAATTGTATATAACTCGCTTTGGCATTGTGATCACGGCTTGAAAATTTATGGAAAAGTGCACAATAGTAGGACATATACAGCCATGGGTACAGAATTTCTCGGTCTGCCGTAGGAGCATAGTTATTATTTTTTTTATTTATGGCAATAGTTTTACAAAATTATATATAACTCGCTTTGGCATTGTGATCACGGCTTGAAAATTTATGGAACAGTACACAATAGTAGGACATATACAGCCATGGGTACAGAATTTCTCTGTCTGCCGTAGGAGCACAGTTATTATTTTTTTTATTTATGGCAATAGTTTTACAAAATTGTATATAACTCGCTTTGGCATTGTGATCACGGCTTGAAAATTAATGGAAAAGTGCACAATAGTAGGACATATACAGCCATGGGTACAGAATTTCTCGGTCTGCCGTAGGAGCATAGTTATTATTTTTTTTATTTATGGCAATAGTTTTACAAAATTATATATAACTCGCTTTGGCATTGTGATCACGGCTTGAAAATTTATGGAACAGTACACAATAGTAGGACATATACAGCCATGGGTACAGAATTTCTCTGTCTGCCGTAGGAGCACAGTTATTATTTTTTTTATTTATGGCAATAGTTTTACAAAATTGTATATAACTCGCTTTGGCATTGTGATCACGGCTTGAAAATTTATGGAAAAGTGCACAATAGTAGGACATATACAGCCATGGGTACAGAATTTCTCGGTCTGCCGTAGGAGCATAGTTATTATTTTTTTTATTTATGGCAATAGTTTTACAAAATTATATATAACTTGCTTTGGCATTGTGATCACGGCTTGAAAATTTATGGAACAGTACACAATAGTAGGACATATACAGCCATGGGTACAGAATTTCTCTGTCTGCCGTAGGAGCACAGTTATTATTTTTTTTATTTATGGCAATAGTTTTACAAAATTGTATATAACTCGCTTTGGCATTGTGATCACGGCTTGAAAATTTATGGAAAAGTGCACAATAGTAGGACATATACAGCCATGGGTACAGAATTTCTCGGTCTGCCGTAGGAGCACAGTTATTATTTTTTTTATTTATGGCAATAGTTTTACAACATTATATATAACTCGCTTTGGCATTGTGATCACGGCTTGAAAATTTATGGAACAGTACACAATAGTAGGACATATACAGCCATGGGTACAGAGTTTCTCTGTCTGCCGTAGGAGCACAGTTATTATTTTTTTTATTTATGGCAATAGTTTACAAAATTGTATATAACTCGCTTTGGCATTGTGATCACGGCGTGAAAATTTATGGAGAAGTGTACAATAGTAGTACATATACACCCATGGGTACAGAATTTCTCGGTCTGCCGTAGGAGCACAGTTATTATTTTTTCTATTTATGGCAATAGTTTTACAAAATTATATATAACTCGCTTTGGCATTGTGATCACGGCTTGAAAATTTATGGAAAAGTGCACAATAGTAGGACATATACAGCCATGGGTACAGAATTTCTCTGTCTGCCGTAGGAGCACAGTTATTATTTTTTTTATTTATGGCAATAGTTTACAAAATTGTATATAACTCGCTTTGGCATTGTGATCACGGCTTGAAAATTTATGGAGAAGTGTACAATAGTAGTACATAAACAGCCACGGGTACAGAATTTCTCGGTCTGCCGTAGGAGCACAGTTATTATTATTTTTATTTATGGCAATACTTTTACAAAATTATATATAACTCGCTTTGGCATTGTGATCACGGCTTGAAAATTTATGGAAAAGTGCACAATAGTAGGACATATACAGCCATGTGTACAGAATTTCTCATTCTGCCGTAGGAGCACAGTTATTATTTTTTTTATTTATGGCAATAGTTTTACAAAATTGTATATAACTCGCTTTGGCATTGTGATCACGGCCTGAAAATTTATGGAGAAGTGTACAATAGTAGTACATTTACAGCCACGGGTACAGAATTTTTCGGTCTGCCGTAGGAGCACAGTTATTATTTTTTTTATTTATGGCAATAGTTTTACAAAATTGTATATAACTCGCTTTGGCATTGTGACCACGGGTTGAAAATTTATGGAAAAGTGCACAATAGTAGGACATATACAGCCATTGGTACAGAATTTCTCTGTCTGCCGTAGGAGCACAGTTATTATTTTTTTATTTATGGAAATAGTTTTACAAAATTGTATAACTCGCTTTATTTATTTTATTTATGACTATTGTCATAAATAAAAAAAAATAATAACTGTGCTCCTACGGCAGACAGAGAAATTCTGTACCGATGGCTGTATATGTCCTACTATTGTGCACTTTTCCATAAATTTTCAAGCCGTGATCACAATGCCAAAGCGAGTTATATATAATTTAGTAAAAGTATTGCCATAAATAAAAAAAATATTAACTTAGCTCCTACGGCAGACCGAGAAATTCTGTACCCATGGCTGTATATGTACTACTATTGTACACTTCTCCATAAATTTTCAAGCCGTGATCACAATGCCAAAGCGAGTTATATACAATTTTGTAACACTATTGCCATAAATAAAAAAAATAATAACTTAGCTCCTACGGCAGGCCGAGAAATTCTGTACCCGTGGCTGTATATGTACTACTATTGTACACTTCTCCATAAATTTTCAAGCCGTGATCACAATGCCAAAGCGAGTTATATACAATTTTGTAATACTATTGCCATAATAAAAAAAATAATAACTGTGCTCCTACGGCAGACAGAGAAATTCTGTACCGATGGCTGTATATGTCCTACTATTGTGCACTTTTCCATTAATTTTCAAGCCGTGATCACAATGCCAAAGCGAGTTATATATAATTTAGTAAAAGTATTGCCATAAATAAAAAAATAATAACTTAGCTCCTACGGCAGACCGAGAAATTCTGTACCCATGGCTGTATATGAACTACTATTGTACACTTCTCCATAAATTTTCAAGCCGTGATCACAATGCCAAAGCGAGTTATATACAATTTTGTAACACTATTGCCATAAATAAAAAAAATAATAACTTAGCTCCTACGGCAGACCGAGAAATTCTGTACCCGTGGCTGTATATGTACTACTATTGTACACTTCTCCATAAATTTTCAAGCCGTGATCACAATGCCAAAGCGAGTTATATACAATTTTGTAAAACTATTGCCATAAATAAAAAAAATAATAACTGTGCTCCTACGGCAGACAGAGAAATTCTGTACCGATGGCTGTATATGTCCTACTATTGTGCACTTTTCCATAAATTTTCAAGCCGTGATCACAATGCCAAAGCGAGTTATATATAATTTAGTAAAAGTATTGCCATAAATAAAAAAAATAATAACTTAGCTCCTACGGCAGACCGAGAAATTCTGTACCTATGGCTGTATATGTACTACTATTGTACACTTCTCCATAAATTTTCATGCCGTGATCACAATGCCAAAGCGAGTTATATACAATTTTGTAAAACTATTGCCATAAATAAAAATAATAATAACTGTGCTCCTACGGCAGACAGAGAAATTCTGTACCGATGGCTGTATATGTCCTACTATTGCGCACTTTTCCATAAATTTTCAAGCCGTGATCACAATGCCAAAGCGAGTTATATATAATTTTGTAAAACTATTGCCATAAATAAAAATAATAATAACTGTGCTCCTACGGCAGACAGAGAAATTCTGTACCGATGGCTGTATATGTCCTACTATTGTGCACTTTTCCATAAATTTTCAAGCCGTGATCACAATGCCAAAGCGAGTTATATATAATTTTGTAAAAGTATTGCCATAAATAAAAAAAATAATAACTGTGCTCCTACGGCAGAAAGAGAAATTCTGTACCAATGGCTGTATATGTCCTACTATTGTGCACTTTTCCATAAATTTTCAAGCCGTGATCACAATGCCAAAGCGAGTTATATATAATTTAGTAAAAGTATTGCCATAAATAAAAAAAATAATAACTTAGCTCCTACGGCAGACCGAGAAATTCTGTACCTATGGCTGTATATGTACTACTATTGTACACTTCTCCATAAATTTTCATGCCGTGATCACAATGCCAAAGCGAGTTATATACAATTTTGTAAAACTATTGCCATAAATAAAAATAATAATAACTGTGCTCCTACGGCAGACAGAGAAATTCTGTACCGATGGCTGTATATGTCCTACTATTGTGCACTTTTCCATAAATTTTCAAGCCGTGATCACAATGCCAAAGCGAGTTATATATAATTTTGTAAAAGTATTGCCATAAATAAAAAAAATAATAACTTAGCTCCTACGGCAGACCGAGAAATTCTGTACCCGTGGCTGTATATGTACTACTATTGTACACTTCTCCATAAATTTTCAAGCCGTGATCACAATGCCAAAGCGAGTTATATACAATTTTGTAAAATTATTGCGATAAATAAAAAAAAAATAACTGTGCTCCTACGGCAGACAGAGAAATTCTGTACCGATGGCTGTATATGTCCTACTATTGTGCACTTTTCCATAAATTTTCAAGCCGTGATCACAATGCCAAAGCGAGTTATATATAATTTTGTAAAAGTATTGCCATAAATAAAAAAAATAATAACTTAGCTCCTACGGCAGACCGAGAAATTCTGTACCCATGGCTGTATATGTACTACTATTGTACACTTCTCCATAAATTTTCAAGCCGTGATCACAATGCCAAAGTGAGTTATATACAATTTTGTAAAAGTATTGCCATAAATAGAAAAAATAATAACTGTGCTCCTACGGCAGACAGAGAAATTCTGTACCCATGGCTGTATATGTCCTACTATTGTGCATTTTTCCATAAATTTTCAAGCCGTCATCACAATGCCAAAGCGAGTTATATATAATTTTGTAAAAGTATTGCCATAAATAAAAAAAATAATAACTTAGCTCCTACGGCAGACCGAGAAATTCTGTACCCATGGCTGTATATGTACTACTATTGTACACTTCTCCATAAATTTTCAAGCCGTGATCACAATGCCAAAGCGAGTTATATACAATTTTGTAACACTATTGCCATAAATAAAAAAAATAATAACTTAGCTCCTACGGCAGACCGAGAAATTCTGTACCCGTGGCTGTATATGTAAAACTATTGTACACTTCTCCATAAATTTTCAAGCCGTGATCACAATGCCAAAGCGAGTTATATACAATTTTGTAAAATTATTGCCATAAATAAAAAAAAAATAACTGTGCTCCTACGGCAGACAGAGAAATTCTGTACCGATGGCTGTATATGTACTACTATTGTACACTTCTTCATAAATTTTCAAGCCGTGATCACAATGCCAAAGCGAGTTATATACAATTTTGTAACACTATTGCCATAAATAAAAAAAATAATAACTTAGCTCCTACGGCAGACCGAGAAATTCTGTACCCGTGGCTGTATATGTAAAACTATTGTACACTTCTCCATAAATTTTCAAGCCGTGATCACAATGCCAAAGCGAGTTATATACAATTTTGTAAAATTATTGCCATAAATAAAAAAAAAATAACTGTGCTCCTACGGCAGACAGAGAAATTCTGTACCGATGGCTGTATATGTCCTACTATTGTGCACTTTTCCATAAATTTTCAAGCCGTGATCACAATGCCAAAGCGAGTTATATATAATTTTGTAAAAGTATTGCCATAAATAAAAAAAATAATAACTTAGCTCCTACGGCAGACCGAGAAATTCTGTACCCATGGCTGTATATGTACTACTATTGTACACTTCTCCATAAATTTTCAAGCCGTGATCACAATGCCAAAGCGAGTTATATACAATTTTGTAACACTATTGCCATAAATAAAAAAAAATAATAACTTAGCTCCTACGGCAGACCGAGAAATTCTGTACCCGTGGCTGTATATGTAAAACTATTGTACACTTCTCCATAAATTTTCAAGCCGTGATCACAATGCCAAAGCGAGTTATATACAATTTTGTAAAATTATTGCCATAAATAAAAAAAAAATAACTGTGCTCCTACGGCAGACAGAGAAATTCTGTACCGATGGCTGTATATGTCCTACTATTGTGCACTTTTCCATAAATTTTCAAGCCGTGATCACAATGCCAAAGCGAGTTATATATAATTTTATAAAGTATTGCCATAAATAAAAAAAATAATAACTTAGCTCCTACGGCAGACCGAGAAATTCTGTACCCGTGGCTGTATATGTACTACTATTGTACACTTCTCCATAAATTTTCAAGCCGTGTTCACAATGCCAAAGCGAGTTATATATAATTTTGTAAAAGTATTGCCATAAATAAAAAAAATAATAACTGTGCTCCTCCGGCAGACCGAGAAATTCTGTACCCGTGGCTGTATATGTACTACTATTGTACATTTTTCCATAAATTTTCAAGCCGTCATCACAATGCCAAAGCGAGTTATATATAATTTTGTAAAAGTATTGCCATAAATAAAAAAAATAATAACTTAGCTCCTACGGCAGACCGAGAAATTCTGTACCCATGGCTGTATATGTCCTACTATTGTGCATTTTTCCATAAATTTTCAAGCCGTCATCACAATGCCAAAGCGAGTTATATATAATTTTGTAAAAGTATTGCCATAAATAAAAAAAATAATAACTTAGCTCCTACGGCAGACCGAGAAATTCTGTACCCATGGCTGTATATGTACTACTATTGTACACTTCTCCATAAATTTTCAAGCCGTGATCACAATGCCAAAGCGAGTTATATACAATTTTGTAACACTATTGCCATAAATAAAAAAAATAATAACTTAGCTCCTACGGCAGACCGAGAAATTCTGTACCCGTGGCTGTATATGTAAAACTATTGTACACTTCTCCATAAATTTTCAAGCCGTGATCACAATGCCAAAGCGAGTTATATACAATTTTGTAAAATTATTGCCATAAATAAAAAAAAAATAACTGTGCTCCTACGGCAGACAGAGAAATTCTGTACCGATGGCTGTATATGTACTACTATTGTACACTTCTCCATAAATTTTCAAGCCGTGATCACAATGCCAAAGCGAGTTATATACAATTTTGTAACACTATTGCCATAAATAAAAAAAATAATAACTTAGCTCATACGGCAGACCGAGAAATTCTGTACCCGTGGCTGTATATGTAAAACTATTGTACACTTCTCCATAAATTTTCAAGCCGTGATCACAATGCCAAAGCGAGTTATATACAATTTTGTAAAACTATTGCCATAAATAAAAAAAATAATAACTGTGCTCCTACGGCAGACAGAGAAATTCTGTACCGATGGCTGTATATGTCCTACTATTGTGCACTTTTCCATAAATTTTCAAGCCGTGATCACAATGCCAAAGCGAGTTATATATAATTTTGTAAAAGTATTGCCATAAATAAAAAAAATAATAACTTAGCTCCTACGGCAGATCGAGAAATTCTGTACCCATGGCTGTATATGTACTACTATTATTGTACACTTCTCCATAAATTTTCAAGCCGTGATCACAATGCCAAAGCGAGTTATATACAATTTTGTAAAACTATTGCCATAAATAAAAAAAATAATAACTGTGCTCCTACGGCAGACAGAGAAATTCTGTACCGATGGCTGTATATGTCCTACTATTGTGCACTTTTCCATAAATTTTCAAGCCGTGATCACAATGCCAAAGCGAGTTATATATAATTTTGTAAAAGTATTGCCATAAATAAAAAAAATAATAACTTAGCTCCTACGGCAGACCGAGAAATTCTGTACCCATGGCTGTATATGTACTACTATTGTACACTTCTCCATAAATTTTCAAGCCGTGATCACAATGCCAAAGTGAGTTATATACAATTTTGTAAAAGTATTGCCATAAATAGAAAAAATAATAACTGTGCTCCTACGGCAGACAGAGAAATTCTGTACCCATGGCTGTATATGTCCTACTATTGTGCATTTTTCCATAAATTTTCAAGCCGTGATCACAATGCCAAAGCGAGTTATATATAATTTTGTAAAAGTATTGCCATAAATAAAAAAAATAGTAACTGTTCTCCTACGGCAGACCGAGAAGTTCTGTACCCATGGCTGTATATGTACTACTATTGTACACTTTCCATAAATTTTGAAGCCGTTATCATAATGCCAAAGCTAGTTGTATATAATTTTGTAAAGCAGTTATAATAAATAAGAAAAAGTGTTCCCCGTGTAATTCAGTAAACATGAATACATGTTTGTATGTATATATATATATATGTATGTTTATATATATATATATACGTCACAATGACAAATTATTTCAAAAGCTAAACCAATCATTAACACTAATATTGGTAGAAAAGCACCTGTAGAGATAGGTGTGGCAATACGGTAAGCAGACCGACCACAAGTATCTCGATGCAATGAAGTGGCTACCAGCGGCCTAAATCTATTTCGAATAAAAACATCTCTACGTCAGAATTCGTGGCTGGAAATTCGTGGCCAACTTCACACACGTTATTTTTAATATTATTTGTTGGCTTATTTAACTGTTTACATCTTTCTTTATATACAGGCTGTTAGAAGTTTGATGCCATTATTTTAACAGGCGATAGTATACATCAAAATAAACAAAAAAAGTCTATATAACATGGGTCTAAAACTCAATAATTTTCGAGAAAAAAATTATCAAAATATCCGATTTAACGTGCAAAACTTCAGTTATTTACGGAATCTGTACGTAATTACCTGCATAAAATATTATGAAATTGAATTTTTACAACTTCTATGAATTTATTTACTCTTAGTTTTAGTAGAATAACTTTTTTCTTGATCAACCAAATTCGATAAATTACATATCGCTCAATATGACAACAGCGCAAATGAATCCTAACTAGCATTTGACTAGCTGCCGGTCACCAGTGATGAAACAAGTTGGTGTTTGAAATTCGTATGTGTAGTAGTCGGAACGTGTTTCTCTTTTCGTTTGTCGTTCTAAAAAGTCATTATTAAAATGTTTAGCACACGAATATCGCGATATGTTAATAATTTATGGAGAATTGTGAAACTTGATTCGGAGATGTGCGTGTATTGAAAACAATAGTGGACATTTTGAAGATTTGCTGTAGTTTATTGTGTACCTAGTTATGCATGAAAAAATGACTGTATTTTGATGTTCGGTGAGTGTCTACATTCTTGTTTTTAATACTTATGAATAATTAATTGAGTGACATGTCTTCTTAGATGTTTTTGTTGCATATTTTTCAAATCCATATAATTTATTAAAGTTATGTTCCTCTTTTAAACGTTTACAAACTACTAAAATTGAAACAATTACAAGAATTGTTTCATATTTAAAAATTCATTATTCATTAATAATTATTGTACGATTCTATTTAAAAATTAAATCCACAATAATTATCATCTAAACGTGTACGACTGTTATTACTTACATTTGGATTTTTTGTCATCCACTTAAAAAACAAGCTGCCGCGCGCGCTGGCCAGCTAAGCTCCCAGCTGTTCAAGAAAGGTCCAGTGCATTCGACACTATTGCCAAATTGTAGTAAAATTCTTTGATGTTATTACTCAACGTATTAAAACGTATTAGTAAAAACGGTTTAAGTTACGCTTATGTAATATACAACTTTTTTGTTCATTTGTGATTAATCTATCCTATGCTGAAATAATGGCAGTTAAACCCCTAACAGGCTGTAGAAATTAAGCCCAAAAATCAGCTAAGAGTAAATTATTAATAAAAATTATTAAATATTATGGTTCAATAAAGGTGGAATTTTCCTTGTTACCTATAACCTAGGTACGCAAAGGAATAACCTTATTATTTTTAAGATATGTGGAAAACAACTACTTTCCGTGCTGTATGCACCCCCTCCCCCCAAAATTGATTTACCACGGCATATCTTGACATAACCTCAACTTTTTATTTTTATTACATTTTTCTTTTTAATAGTGTTATCTACATTTTTTAAATAATGAAATATTAAACAAGCTCTATATCACATTAAAAACAATAATTTCTGGTTACATATCTTTTTTATTGAATTTTAATGAAAAAAAATATTTTTTACTGACAAAACTGAAATTGTAGCAATCCTCCTTATGTACGATACGTATTTCGGCTTCCCTTGTCTTCAGAAACATGTGTGGCAAGAGGTTTAAAATCTAACAATTGTTAAAAATTACAAGAAATATGACAATTTTATTTTATATATATAAAAAATACCCCTTGAAGGGTATTTTGCTGTTATTACAGTCTGATCAAAGGGAGATTAATGAGTAATTGGTTCTATCCTAATTTAACTAAAGCTGAAAATCTTAGAGCCAAGGTCTTACTCACTAGTGTACCTTACGTAGTGTAGTTAATAATTTATATCTTAGTTAACTTTTTGGCTTAATTCCTATATAAAGGAAGATGTAATTCCTATTGTAGTTTGGAAATCCACATTACATCTATTCTGTACGATCTTCATCTATAATTAATCAAATAAAGCTAATAAAATGTGATTTACCACAAGCCTCTGTTTTTACATACAATTTTATTTTATTTATCACAATGGATAGATTATATCTGTCTCCTCTTTCAAAAACTTACACTGGTATTCATAGTCGTTCGCCAGCGGCTCGCCAAGCGGCGGTACGCCGAAATTTTGAATATCTATTTCACAGTGGAGCGCCCGCCGTATGCGTACCACTTCCACGCCAGATTATCAGCCTGGAACATTCTTTCGCCGGCGGGCGGTTTCCGCGATAGTTAATTTTGCGTTTCATACTCGATCTCCCGCCAAAGAACATGCGTAGACTACGATTTCCTATATATTTCTAGTTGGCAATGGGAGAACCGCTGATGGTTCTCCGGGCAGCCAGCAGGCTCGCCAGCGACTCTCCACCGCTTGACTTATGAAACACACATTTCGGCGATTCGCCATTCGTTTTTTACCGCCGGAAAAAAAAAACCGGCGGGAGGTTGCCCCGGCGCCGCGTTCGGCGATCGACTATGAATACCAGTGATATACTACTGTGGAAATAATTTGTATTTTTTAATGAAATGTAGTTTCATGTTTCAGGTAATTTTCAATTAAACCATTTCTAAACCATTTAATCCTCTTATCGATAAACGTAGTCCGACAGTTAATATTATATAAAAAAAAAACAAATGTCCTAAAATGTAGGTTTTAGGTCATGCGGATTGGGTTAAATATATCCTCATAGACTTCGTCACAAAGATAACGGGAATACTATAGTTATAAACGATCGCGTTTCGCGGCAATTTTAAAACAAAAACAAGGGAAACACTCTTGAGCTTGTAATATACCTAATCATAAATAGTATACCTAATGCAATAAAAAAATTATTTTCGATAATTTTTTTTAAATGTTTTTTTCATATTAATTCTAATTTCATGCATTATATGTATATATTTCATGGAGCTACAGTTTGTAATTTAACATCACGTATTCATGTATAAGGGTGAATAGCTCTGTATAAGGTTTATTAATTTCTATCGATATACTGGGTGTTCTATTTAAAATAAAAAATTGTTGCGATGCTGTAAATAGTAAGTATCAGTAAGTAAATCGGAAATAATGTATTTCGTTAGAATGATCGTTGTTATCTGGCAGATATCTAGTTTCTCAAGAAATAGTAGTTTTAAAGTAACCAAAACTATTACTGATAATAAATATTAATGATAAAAATTAGGCGATTGATGTTTATTAATACCAAAATTTCTCAAAATAATATACCGATTACGTAGGCTTTTCTAAGTGAAAATTATTTATGTCCTACCGAGGGGTCAATGGGGGAGGGTAGGATAACATGCAAAAAGTAATGTAGGCAAGCAGAAGCTTATGTATATAGGTGTGTTTGTGTGCGTGTCTTGCTTCGGACCTCTACGTTTAGTTAATTCACTGAATTTCAAAAAACAAAAATAAAAGCCACTAAATTTCTAATAACTATTATAACAATTAAAATAACTAGCAAATTTTCTAAATAAGCTACACTGACTTGTATGTGTTAATGTTAGGACGCGCTAGTCGTTCGATCTAAGAGTGCCTAAAAATACAACATTTTTGCAATTCAGTGTCACAGAAGATAGGCATTATCTCTATAGTGCTCATAAGTATGGATCTAGTATTTTGATGACATAAATTTAGCCCTAAAATATTGTAGAAAACCTTGCCTTTGGCTCGTACTTTTAAAATTATTTCATTTGTTATTAAACGTGGTGAAAATGTATTAAATTGTAAATAGCATACGTTGTTTTAAACTACTTGTACAAAATTTGAGGCGATCACTTATAGAAAACTAAGAAATTGTATCTACAAAGGACCGCCAAAGAAGTTAACTATTATTTAAGAGAATCGGTTATATCAAACACTTTTTGATTTACGAGGAAAATACGTTGCTTAGACTATAGACTTACTTACGGAGGTACTTCTACAATATATTTTTCTTATTAACTATTTATATTTCTGTCATGTATATACATATAAATATAAATCTGAGCAGAATCATGGGGCATTGTCAATATGTTTTCACAAATCGTGTGCAAAAAAATTTCCTTGTGTGGAAAATTGTTCTTTTAGATTGATCTCTAAGTCATAAGAAATATATCTAAATCAGAATTCACAATTGTGAGCGCATCGATATTTCTTCTTAGCTGTCCAGTATCTAGCTATTTATAGTACCTACAGTAATTTGGACTACATTTTAAATCAGGAAACTTGTCTGTCAGTTGTACTATATTTATAATAATTACCAAGTTTTTGTGGGGTCAAATATATAAAAGCAAATATTGCTATTGCATTAGTAGTACTAAAAAGCAGCTTGAAAACTATTTAAATCATGAGGTGGGCACTGTTTGGAACGAACGAGCAGCACGGCCGTTTTCAGCGCATCAGCTTTAAGCAGAGCGAGCCGAGCAGACAGCAGCACACGGCAGGGCACGACGTCGCAGCTGAGTGCTGCGCGACGCGTTTTCAAATGGTGCTTACTGTGCGCAGTGGGGTGGAGTGGGTGATGGGGTTGGGTCATATTTCCGTGGCCGGCCACGCGACAGGTGGCGGCGCTTCACGAATTCGGCATCATCCACCATCCAGAATGACCCAAAGTCGTCTTCGTAGCGCACAAAACACTTGTGGAGTGACAGATTGGTGCGAATCGCATTCTACACACCCAGACCCAAGAAAGAGAAAGATAACAATCAAGTAAGGTCAAGGTTAGTTTTTGCTCAAAGGGCGACACCTGATGGTAATACCTTCCGGTTGGCTAGTCTACATCTCGAACTCCTGCAGTCTGAGAGTTAGTCGCCCAAGCCAGCGGCTGGACATGCGGTTACTGAACCGGCTAAACACACTTTCACTCACACCACACAAGCCACACATGTTAATATAATAATAAAAAAAGGTATATAAAAAGATGTAAAAAGAGATTAGAAAAAGATGTAAAAATCACAAAACACACAATGTACAAATGTAAAAAGTCAAAATGATGGGCCTCGGTGACGTACCCGACGACTGGTTGGGCCAACGGGCCCGATGAACACCGCTGTGGCCGCCTCTTGTAGAACTCCACTTCGTCCACGGTCCAAACGGCCCCCTTAACATTCTCCACACGCATGAAACATTTGTGGAGAGACAGGTTGTGCCGCACGGCGTTCTAACAACAAATTAAACACCTCCAAATGAACAACGACGCTAGCACGGGTGACAGGCAAGCATCGCCATCAAAAGAACTAAATATAGCCTTATAAATATATTTTTGTCTGTTAATATGACATGATTATCTTTTAAGTGAATTAGATAATTATTGGATCAGTATTAAGTATTATTACATGTCTATTCTATATTGTCCTCTATAGTGTTTAAGAGTTTATTCATACATTTGTAAACCTGGTTATCAACTCGTTACTAAATTTTAGAAAATGTTTATTATCTGATAATACCAATTATACAAGGCTGTATATCAATGAGACTAATATTAAATTTCAAGAAATTGTTCTCAAAGGAGAGAGGAGATTGTACATCCTTATAGATGTACAATCCAAATTTTTTGGATAGTAAGTAAGGGGACTGAGCATTCCCTAGCCCATACTGTACAGTATGCCAACAACTATGCTCTCTATCTCTCTTTTTGTAAACAAACATTCCTGCTGCGACAGCGGTGTACTTTTTTGCAGGCAACAATAAAATTATAAAATAAATTTATAATTTCACAGACACTGATTTTCTTATAAAATCTAATTTTAGAAGTACTTAAATCTATATTTTAAAAAAAGTTTACATAAACTTCCATGAAAAAAAAAATGGAAAACAATAATTTAGCAAATTGCCTGGCCTGTAAGTAGGTGTCCTTAAAAGAATATATATTTTAATGTAAACGTTGCATAAAACACCCAGGAATTGTTTATTTGAAAACATTTTTGAGAGTATAAATTTTAATTTTAGATACGAGTCATACTTTCTGTCTTTAAAAGGGAGATTAATTACCTCAAAATGAGTTTAAAAGTAAGTATAGTCAGAAACCTGTGATTTGAAACACTTCATAAACTGCCATTTTTGAAATATTTCAATGAATTACCTATATTTTAATGACTTTCACACCCTGCATCCAAAAAATATGACCCCTAAGAGCAATAATAGGTAACATTATTAGATTTCCAATTTAATTTCAAGTCAGAAATTCACGATAATTTTTCAACATTACCTATTTCAGGGCACTCTAAACATAGATAGGTATTAAGGCACAATTGTATGGAAATAAATAGTACTATAATTATTTATTATAAAAGACTTAAAATGGAAACAAGAAATCATCTCAAAACCAGTCAGCAAATTTTGCTGATTACAAACCAGTTGCTGATTGCTGCAGGAACAGGGCTATAATGTATTCTATTCACTGTACATTTTGATTTTAAATTGGACAAGAAAATGTACAGTCTAATCTATTCTACGCTTATGGCAGTGTTAAATAACATGTGCAGCAAGTAATAACATTACTTTAATAAATTAGATCTTAAAATTGTCATTAATTTACCTAAATTACACCCACACACGTTAATAACGAAAATAGGACCAGTTCAAACACAGGTAAACAAAGAAATAGAAATAATGTAAACATTCGTCCCTTAGACTGTGACTTGCTGTTGGCAAGGCGATAGAATGTGAAATGCTCAGTCCCCTTACTTGTCTATTTGTCTGAGGTTCTTTATTGCACAAAATCTTTAAAATGTAAAAAGTCAACAAGATCTGATGCAATAATAGTGCAATACACTGTGATCAGTTTAAGATGAACTGTATCGGTATGTAGGAAACCACTAGAGATACAGAGTTGGTTAAATTGGGAAAAAGTTGGGCAATTTTAGGCTCAAGAAGTTTGTAATCTAGGATTACAATTCCTAGAATACCTTCCTTTGAATAGATATAGGTTGAAAACAAAATATGTGTATTTTGAAGATACATAATATAAAAGATACTTTCAATAAAATTTCAGGAGAGGGATATAGCAGTCAGCAAGGACTTCAAAGTTGGTCTCTAAAAAAATTTAGGTCTACTAGATTTTGCGCTAGCATATTAAACTTTTGTTTTTCTTATGGTCGCCATATTGAATTTACGCATTTCGGAAAACTCCGTAAACAGTGAATTTGAATCATGTATAACATGCATATGTTCAAAAAATGAAAAATATAAAACATGTTTGGAGTAACAAAGCACTTTTTATGGACTTTTAAAAAATGCGAAAATGCAATATGACCAACAAAATGTGAAGTATGCTAGCGCAAAATCTAGTAGACCTAAATTTTTTTAGAGACCAATTTTGAAGTCCTTGCTGACTGCTGTGATTGTCCTCAAAATTTGATTAATGTATCTTTTACAATAAACGAGCTATGGACGTTTCCAACAATTACACATTTTTAGTTTTCACCCTCTATCTACTTCAGGGAAGAAATTCTTGGAAATGCAACCTTGGATTCTTCATGGGCCCAAAATTATCGAACTTTTCCCCAATTTAACCAACTCTTTATCTCTAATGGTTTCCGAGATGCCTATACACTTCATCTTAAACTGGACACAGTGTACAGAAGTCTAGTTAATGTGAAACTAGATGAGATTTTCCTCTGTTTTTCACTCATTACATATAAGAAAATAATTAATAACGTGAAAATTTCCTCTCATTTTGAAATTGGAAATAGTTCACTTAGGATTACTAGATCTATTTAACTTAGTTATTGGATAGTAGGTATTGACTATTTACAGGCGCATACAAATTCTTTTTTTACATATTCTCAGACAGAATCATGTCTTGAAATTAATAACCAACACGTATTCACTGTGTATAGAAACAACTAAATATTTGGTATATTTTTCTCTAAATGAATGAACGAAAAACTTAAGACTCAGATGCATGTCATTCTCCGAATTGTTCCGTCGTGGCCCATGGATTGAATTTCTATCACAAGTTTTTAATCCATTTGCATCACAGGACAACCCGGAAAACAACATCCATCTGAAGACCAGCACCGGCTTTGAAAGTTAAGATCTACTATGTAATCCTAAAGAGCAAAAGGACATTGTAAATTACAATCATTTGTGGACGATTGATATTTTATAGAAAGTTGGGTTCCCTAAATATGATTCCCCCACTATGGATCTGATCCCCTCTATTAATGTGAATTTCCTCTACAATTTAAATGTAGTATGTCTATGCTACTGATCAAATATCGTACATGAAAGAGTTGAAGAGCCTGTTAGGTATTATTTATCATTCCTAGGTCTGACTCTGTCTGGTTGTATACTTCACATTTGGAAATAGGTATATATGATCTAATTTTGTAGATGATAATAACGAAATCCATTGTAAAAAGTATCTTGAATTGAAGAAATAATGATTATCTTGCATTAGAAGCAGCTTCGTAGAAATTATTACAAAACGACTGAATTTGATTCAAAATACAATAGAACGAACATGAATGATAAAGTGTCAGATGATTATAATAGACTGACAATTTATGGCAGAAAAGCAAAGGTTGTTGACATGAATTATGAAGTTCACAATTTGAAAACTGATTTATAAGGCTATATCGTTTTAACCGTGTAAAAATAAAATAAAAATAAATGTATTTTAGAGATTAATAAAATATAAATTAATAAATAAAAGCAATAATAATTTAAGTTAAATAATTCTGTAACTGGTAAAAAATTAAAAACATACATGCAAGCTAAAAGCAGGTAATTAATAACCTGAAAATGACTTAGTTTAGACACAGAAAAATACTTTACCAAAAAGTACATACAGTAGCACATTAGCTTTAAAAATGAATAAATTAATTTATTTAATTCTAGTTATCAGTTATTACATATTTTAATAGACATCTTTACACAAAAAACTTGCATGACGATATTCCTATAGATTTTAAAAATATTATGATTATTTGTATTTATTATCAAAATTGGAATCAGACCATACCTTCCATGTGGCTGCATTCCTTCTAAAATAGCAAAAGGTGTTTTGGAACCAATTGTATATTTCGTTTAAGGTTAGCTGTTTATCGGGCGACTCTATAATCGACTGAAAATATAGTGCATATGATTATTCCTCACTAATTTTCCTGTTGGCATCAAAACTTACCTGACGAATTAAGGATGCATAAGTAAATGGAGGTCTTACGTCAGCGTTCTTATAAAATTCCCTGTTTCTTTGGATTTCTGAAAATATAGCATGTTTTATGATTTTTCATGCAGTGAGCGTTGAAACGGCTCATTTTTTAAATTATTATGTTTTTATTTTGAAATTTAAGATACTAATATTACATTTATTATTGATTTAACCAAGAAGTACCTTGTTGTACATCGAGTCCAGCTCTTTCAAGCATATATGGTAAGCCTAGTGCAGCAGCATGGGAAAAAGTAATATATCTCAACATTTATTTAAATAGTTTAAAAAATAAGAATATTAGCAGTAGGTGCCCAAGGATACTGTAGAACAGTCATGATTAGAGGCCGGAACACTAAAAAGTATTATAAAAACTTGCCTGTAATAACTCTTGAATGCTAAAAGTCTAAATGCAAAAAATTCTGACCAATAAAAGCGGCCAAGTGTCCGGATCTACAGATTTGATTACCTGCAAACCGAAATAACTGCAGCAATAATCGAGATGAAAACTTCAAAACATCCGGAATCTATTATATTCCGGAAAACTATATATTGTAATTTCTAACAGTTTGCTTCCATGTTACTTTTATTACAAATAAAATAAGTAATAATATATGGAAGTATGTTCAGATATAAAAAGGTTTTAGACTGAATCGTGTTTAGACAGTGTATTTAAATTTTTTAGTTATAATACTAATATAAAATAAATAAAAAAATAGGCAAAGTTCAAAGTTATTGTTGGATAATGCCTGAAGAAGTGAATTTTTTAAATTATGATGAAGTTTTTAAATATCTATTTATTGTACTCGTAGACACAAACATTTTTCTTTTCAAAATGTAAGTTACTATAGTACTTTTTCATCGTGACACAGCCACCTTTCAATTAGCCGTTTCTAGAATACTACGCGTACTGGAATTTCGAAAATTTGTATACGTGGGTTTCTCGCAATTTTCTATCGATTGAAATATTAGAGTTGAGGTGCGACTTTCGGTTCCACCGGAAACTGATCTCAACTCGCTTATTTCAAATGGAATATGCAATTTTTTATTCCGTTTTTGGATCCCACGTCAAATTTTAAGGTAAGTTTCATAATCATATCCTATCCTTATCATTAGTGGTTTTCGAGATGTTTTGATTTTTTCAAAAATTTCTCAAAAAATTTTTCGTTTCATTGCCAACCTGATAGCTAACTGACCGATTATTCTTGTTCGGGTAATAGTGTCCAAATGAATTTAGATATATGGAATATTAATACCAATCGAAAGAGAATTGAAAAGTACAGAGAAAATTTATTTAGCATTATAAAACACAGGGTGTTCCATTTACAATACGTGAGTTATTGAGTTTTGAATTGGTCACAATTGGTCGATCCCTTTTGGACACCCTGTGCAATTTGCACTAGTTTTCGTACTTTCTACATGTTTCGATACAATTCAGTGTTACTCCGTTAAAATTTCAAGTATTTAAGTTACAAACTGAAAGAGATAGAATGGGACAAATGCAACTATATTTTTTGAGAAATTTTTGAAAAAATCTAAATATCTAGAAAACCATTAAAAATAAGGATAGGGTACCTATGCTTATGAAACTTATCTTAAAATTTTACGTGGAATAAAAAATACCATATTCTATTTGAAATAAACGAGTTGACATCAACTTCCGGATCCAGCGGAAGTTGGACTTAAACGCCAATATTTTTAATCGATAATCGAATCGAATCGAACCCCCGTATACAAATTTTCCAAAAGTCCAGTATGCGTAGTATTCTAGAAACTGAAGGTCTACGTGATACATCTTGTATATTATTTGATTTCCTTTTACCCATTAGAACCGTTCAGAAGAGTCTAAGAACGTATTGCACATGTTCCTTTTAAAAATGTTTGGTAGATAATTTTTTATTTTATTGCAAGACTGTTCCAGAACCGTTCTGTGTCAGTATACCCAGTACATCTTACACTTAAAGGAAAAGATTGATGCATCCTTGATGTCCGGCCTCTATTTATTATTATTATGACAAAATTAATATAAGGGTTATGTTTTAGAGATTTACGAACTATCTTAATAATGACCTTTTTGGTGCGATTAGCAGTTTTTCTATGATTATAAGTGAAAACTGTGTAGGTGTGATCTGGGTTTAATTTTCGAGAAACAAACACTGAACCCATTTCTTCTTCAAAATTAAAGTTATGTATTAGAGTACAATGAAGTACATTTCCGTTGCCTCAGGTTATTTATTGTGAGTATTAGGTATGACTGATAGATGCTATTGGCATACTTTGGCTAAAATAATTAAATAGGAAAGACAATGTTTGTAGCTGTTTAGTTAAAATTACTTGGATTAATCATATTCGCAGAAGGGATTTTTTTTTCAATTAAATATAGGTATACTATTTCCCCCGGTTTTCAGAAATTTCAGCGTGGCTCCTTTTTTTAAATTTTATAGAGTTCTGTGGATAGTTAGGTATCCAGATATTTATTCTATCTATTTATATCATTCGACTTGCAGAATGTTTTTAAAAAGAGTAACGGAGGTTTGGTTTAAAAAACCAAACTCGATGAATTAGCAACAGGATCCTTGTCTATGTCCTCCATTTGTCCAAGATGATTAATACATCTGGCTGTGCCCTCTAGTGACTTGACAGTCATTTCGAAACCACTGTAGTTTGCAGCTCTATCACTGAACAGAATGTGCTGCATCTGGTGGTTGTTCTCGTCGATGAATATTCAATACTAAGTCAAAGAGAGTTACATAGAGTAAATATGTTTTTAACTTTAAAATTGAATATTGTATGTGTTCGTGAAGCTGACAATTTAAAAGCACGTTAATCGGTATAGGTACAGATAATGTGGAGAATGCTACAATAAAAAAAAAGACGTATCAAAGAAAACGTTAGGTGCATGTAATAATAATAATATCTCTACCCCTCATTCTAATAACAAGGATTAGCCCGAAAGTCAGTGAGGGAGAGGGGGAGACATATTATACATAGATTGGAAAGCCCTAATCATCATTCGGTGCTGGAATGAGGAAAATCTGGAAAACTTATTTAGTTAGTCCTGGGATAGTCAAACATCCACCGATGATAACCTTTCACATCAACACCAAACTGATGTTCTTCCCATCCTACACACATACGCCAGGATGGTTACCAATCCATCCTTATGAAGAGACCCTGATATACGAGTAGACAATTAAAATTTTCCGGCGAATGGGGATTTAACCCATGACTCAGGGAATGACTTATGGTGATTTAAGATTATAATCACTTATTGGAGTATTTTACTGCCCTCTTCAATAATGGCTTTTTTGAAATAACACACTAGGAAGCAAATTTAATACCATAATGATTAATATTCTAGGTATAGAAGAAATAGGTACTTATTGTTATAATGTAGGTAAAATATTCGTTTGTACGAGACACACTTTTGATATTTGTACGGACTAAAAACTCTAAAATTGATTGAAATATCATTTCAACGTTTCTTTCTTGAAATTTAAATCCAGAACATCCACAAAACTTACTTTTCTTTGTAAGTTTTAAAGATAATTATATATCCCACCCAAATTGGACCTTACGTCTCTATCTGGCAACAGTTTTTTCATGTTTTCAAAAGTCAAAATATTGTAAACTTTTATGGAATAACAATAACTATAAACAAAATGAAATCTAATAATATCTAATAATGAACTTACCTCCTGCCAATGATAATGCAGATTTGTCACTCAGCCGTCTCCGGATGGGTCCAGCCACATTTGGGGCTGGTGAATGAAGAACTGGCGATCTAACAGCAGAAACCATCGGTCCCATCGAAACGGGGGGTTGGGGCAATGACGCGCTAACCGGCATTTTCCCCGAAGCCACCCCTGACGTATCTTTGTGGGGATCAGGGGACCCCATTTGTTTAGATAAATGAAGATGATGCATCATTGCCTGGAGGCGATCCCTTTCTTTTTGTAGCTGAAGTTCTAATTGTGATACAACTTGCATTTGGACGCGGGCTTGAGCAGTCGATCTGTCATCTAATGTGTGTTCTGTATTTAAATGCCTGAAATTGAAAGATACATTAAGAGATAAGAGTGGCCTAGAATTATAAACTTTACTAGGACTTTTAAAAGCCTGGTAAAATAGGAAGAAATTTAATAGAAATAAGGAATATGTGCGTGTGACGTTCCTTACTTCTAAAGATGTTTCAAGATGAGGCTTTTTGACTGATTTTGAGCAAACAAATATTGCAAATAGTACTTTGTATATAAGTATATATTTGCATATGTTTCCTGGCTAAAATTTAGGTAGGTATGTCATTTTCTATTTTATCCCGTCTTATATATTTATTTATTTCTTACCATGAATATTTAGCTAACGTTCTGAATCACTATATGAATAGCATTTTATTGATAGAAGTAATGTTTAATATATTTTTCACCGCAATAATGTATACAGTGCTTTCGAAAAGTAACGAATAAATTCATTATTTTAGAAATTGAGAAGTTTTCGAAAAAATCCCCTGACACGTCGATTTTGTTTTTAAAAAAGGCACTTTTCGATATACGACCCATATTTGTGACGTCATCGTTGTTCGAGATATGACGTCATCGACAATTTTTTTAAATAGCAACCCCCAATTTTGACCACGCCATTTGAAAGAGCGTATCATTCTACATACGCATCATGAAAAATTATGGTGTTACATAACAAAAATTTCAAGAAAATAATGTTTGAAGATCTTAAAATTTAATATTCACAATACTGACAATGATAATGAGTATGTAAAAAATCGACTAAATTAAATGTTCAAATTGTGCACCGTTGGCTGCCTGACAGTAGCCAAGATGATTAATAAATTCTTTTTGGACATTATCTATAACTTCAGGAGGTATACGATGTATCTCGTGACGAATTCTTGCTTTTAAATCTTCTAAATTAACCGGTCTAGTAACGTGTACTTTGCTTTTTAAGTATCCCCACAAGAACTAATCTAGGGGTGTCAAATCAGGCGATCTGGCTGGCCACTCAATCGGGCCTCTTCTCCCTATCCAACGATTCGGGAACAGCTCATCTAAATAAACACGGACAGGTGCTGCATAATGGGGAGGTGCACCATCTTGTTGAAAGAACATGTCATTTCTTGGAAGATCACGTCCCTCTATATCTGGATATAAAGTTATTAGTGCAGGAATGAGGTCGTCTCGAAGAAAATCCAAATATTTTGCACCAGTTAGGTTGACGTCAAAGAAATAGGGACCCAGAATTCTTCCGTCGACTATGCCGCACCGCACATTTACTTTCTGGGGACTTTGAGTGTGATACTCCATCATCCATCGGGGATTCTCGGTAGCCCAATAACGGCAGTTTTGTCTATTGACATGGCCGTTCAAAACAAACGTAGCCTCGTCAGAAAAAAATACGTTTTTTACGAAATTATTATCATTATTGCATAGCTCTTGGATTTGCTCGCAGAATTGATTTCGCCGATCAAAGTCGTCTTCAGATAGCTCATGAACAAGGCATACCTTATAAGGATGATACTTTGCTTTTTTCATAATTTTGTGAACTGTGGACGCTGCCATATTGAAATCAGAAGCCAATTGGTTAAGTGTTGAGTGATGATTTTCTTGTATTGCCAACAAAACATTAACCTCATCATCTATTGATTTTGACGGTCAACCAGATTTAGGAAGATCACGAACATGTCCAAAGTTACGGTATTTAGACTCAATATTGCTTACCATGCTTTGGCTAATGGGATGTCGATCAGGATGAGTTTCATTGAACAATTCAACTACTTCTCTTTGGGTGCGCATCCTGTCTCCAAATCCGCATCCTGTCTCCAAATCCGATCATGCAAAGAATTTCAATTCGTTCTCGTTCAGTTAATTTAACCATTTTTTTTTTATAAAATGACAAAGTTACTACTCAATAAACACTTCAAACGCAGTGCTTTTGCCAAACAAAAGATAAGAACTAAAGAAATAACTCAAAAAACAGAAAAAACTATTTAATAAAGTACGATTTCAAGTTTTTATCTGACAGCAATAAAAACATTCTCGGTCGCTAAGGCTACTGTCAGGCAACCATGATTTTTCATGATGCGAATGTAGAATGATACGCTCTTTCAAATGGCGTGGTCAAAATTGGGGGTTGCTATTTAAAAAAATTGTCGATGATGTCATATCTCGAACAACGATGACGTCACAAATATGGGTCGTATGTCAAAAAGTGCCTTTTTTAAAAACAAAATCGACGTGTCAGGGGATTTTTTTGAAAACTTCTCAATTTCTAAAATAATGAATTTATTCGTTACTTTTCGAAAGCACTGTATATGAATAGCATTTTATTTTATTGATAGAAGTAATGTTTAATATATTTTTCACCGTAATGATGTTATATATGTATATAAGGAATAATAAGTCTATTTAAATTATCTGAGACAAAAAAGGCGAGCAAAATGTAGAAAATGGTTTAATAGATTCAGTTAGAGGGTCCTCCCAATGTAGAACTACCCGATCCCGATCGCCCCTTTGAAAAGAGGAAGTAATAAAGACTCCTCGGAAGATTAACATTTAAATCCGGCAACGTGGCGATCAAACGCCTTGCATATTAATTAAACATAGCGTAATTAGAGTTTTTAAACCACGACGTCTTCTTTAATTTATTCCAGGTCGCTTTTTCTTTTGTCGCGAAAAGACGGAGACGACAAAATATTGTAATTTGATGGTTTAGTTAATCCCCCTTTCTTTTACATATTAATCACCTTATAAAATGCTAAATATAAGACAAAATTAATGTTGAATGTTGACTTTGACACAAATTATTTTATAGCCGCCTCTGATCGTTTTTCGCTTGTAAAATGACTATTTCCTTCTCAAACTTTTCCCATTTAACTAATTAAGAAATTAACTTAAAATATTAGGTGAGATTTTTTGTTAGTAATTTCTAACTTGCCAAGTTGTTTTTACTGCTTATACTTGCTTATACTTGCTATGTATTGCTTTTAATTTATATTAATAATTTATTACAATCTGATTTTTTTTAGACCTATGTAAAGAGTGTCTCATAATTCAATTCTTATGTTTACAAATTGACCCTTTCTAGGTTGAGGTGTTAAATTTGATGTCTTTACTTGCCCAACAACAGGAATGGAAGAGACACTGAATGATATGCTTCTTTTACATATTCATGTAAAGAATGGCGCTGCTCTTAGTAATTATAGAATGTATTCAACAAGAAATACAAACACCTAATATGGTAACCTGGTTGGTTATTGAAGCATTATTAATGAAATTCTATGACCAAGCCAAGCTATAACAAGTTAGTTTGTATATTGAGAGGGCACTTGAAGTTTTGTAACTGACCGGTCAATGTAAAGCTGTGGGGGACCACTACTAGAAAGGGGATCAAGGGAAAAAGGATCAAGGGGATCAAGGGGGCAATAATATCTCAAAAAATGGGAAAAAGATGAGGAAGTACCTCATCTTTTTGGGAGTAATCCATACTATAAAGCTTCGTGGTTGGAAATGCAAAAAGAGATTACGAAGCACTTAAATCTATATCTTATTGGACAGCCAGACAGCACTGAAACATCTAACTTCAACTGGCAAGAAAGCAACAGAGTCATTTAAATGTGGATAGGAGGTCGTGAGGGATAGAAGAGAATGAGATTGCAAATCGCCAGATTTTGAAAAGATACATTTATGTATTTTGTGGCACACCATAACATCAGACTGGAAGAGGTTAAGGAATGGGACGATGAACAGAAATATTTCTACTATACGTTAACTCCATGACCAAGGCAAGTGAAAAGGTTTTATTAACCAATATTATGAAAGAGCTAAAACGTTAACTACTCGAACTGAAATAACGCAATTAACGTGAGACACTAGGCACTGGGATATCTTTGCAAACGAATGGGTAAAGCTGAGGACGAAAAATGTGCTTTCTGCAAGGAAACCAGTAAATGAGGAGGTTAATGCACTGGCTAAAAGAGGCTCAAGTATACAGTTTACAGGGCCCGAACCAGTACTCGGGCTTCCGCCTAGTTATGTAACAAGGTCTATTGGAAACTGAATCTAGGAAAGATCAGAGGAAGAATGGTCGAACGCAACTGGATCAATACTTGCGCTAAGTGGTAACAGCATAAGGATTGTCACAGAACTGCGACAGGTCATGGACATCTTAACAAGCACCTTAACACTATCGGCCTTAGTGACACTAGAAGGTGCAGGTTTTGCGGACACGATGACGAGGACTCCATTCACATCCTCTGTCGTTGTGCCTGCCTCATGGTCAAGAGATACAAACATCTGGGTACAGCATTTCTCTTGCCCCAGGACATTAGAGAGCTTCCCTAGAACGGGTGTTGGCCTATGCCCATAGCACGGGTCTCTTCCAATAGCTCTTGATTAGCGGCAGGCACAATGAGTCGAAAGACCTGAGTGCTGCGGGTAACTGCGGCGCCTTCCAACAACAACAACAACAACAAAAAGGAAACGATATAAACAGAAGAACATATAATTTGCTTCTGCGGAGTGCTTATGTGCTGCTAAATGATTAGTATTTATCTCTGCTAAAGGATAAGTATTTAATATCTCCCGATGTGAGTAATATTGCCCATTGACAGTTTTTGGATTTATTGGGAGCCTTGCACTAGATTGGCTTACAGGGACCAAGGATATTCACAAAATATCTTATAGGTCAAGGCAAAAAAAAGCGTTTACGCCATTCATTCAGTAATGTAATTTATCTCCCAAAAGAAGTAATTGAACTGCCTCAAAACTCCATAAGGTACCTATATAATACTATAAACCTGTTACCTCATAAAGTTTAATATGAAATGCTCAGTAAATGCCCATCCACAAATAATATACCTACAAATTTTTTATTTTAGTAAGACATTTGTATAAATTTTCAATTGTACAAAATCAAGCGACACAAGTAAAAGGGATCTTAAATTCTAAGAACTGTATAAAACGGCCGTCCTAAAATATGTAAAAAAGTGATTTTGCAAGTATATATCTTTTCATAATAATATTATACCAACAATTTTAACTACTGCTAGTTCAACTTGTTTTTGAAAAGCGAGAAAAACATTAGACAGAAATAATGCGAATTTAATGAAAAACTATAATGTTTACGTAAAAAAATTAAAACTTGTTTTAGTAAAGTGACTCTAATGAAACTATTTGGTAAATATGATTTTAGGCAGAGCCCCCCTGTATATTTTTCAATATTTTATATAAACTCCTTTACGAATATATTGACACGGGGGCTAATGGGATCTATTTAGTAATATGTTTGAGAGAGGTTAAATTTCTAAATTTCTTTTATTTCAGGACTAGGAAGTTTTTGATGGTATAATATTCATGGTTGTCAAATAAATTTCTATTCAAGTCTGTAAATTTATACAAGGAGAAAAAAAATAAAAATAAAGTCATATACACCTTCATATTTAACTTTTTTGCCCTTGAGTCATTGAAATGTAAGTATGAAGTTCAGCTACACTTAGAAGCAAACTTTTGTTATTTATCGACAGTCTTTTGAAAAATTATTATATATTTATTAGCAGTAGAATTATTTAATGGGCAAAGCATGCTGTAAAAATGAAGTATATCAGTTCTCCATAGTTTGTATCTTGAAAACAGAACAAAAATAAAACAGTTACACTATCTTGTAGCTTGTAGCCATAAAGAAAATACATTTTTATTAAATACTGTTCACGGCTCTCGACTAGTTATAAGTATATTTTAATACAATGTAAAACCTAATAAATTTCGATTTATAGACAAACTTCTATTAAGTTTAGGTCGTTGGGCAATGCAATTTATTGGCATTTCGGGCATAAATGACGTTTTTTATATGAAGTGTCTGACTGCTTTTACGGATACAGTAAACATAAACACTGAAAGTAAATACTATTTATTTTTGTAAACAATTTTGAATAAGTAAAAAATTTTCAAAATAAACCGACAATGTATTTCGGAATACTGTTTTGAAAGAAATTATAAATCATATTTTCATAAAAATTGTTCGGGTTTTTCTCAGTTTGTACAAAACGGGGACATTTATCCAAATGGTTTTATTCCTGTTCACGTTCAGTAGAGTAAAATATATGTACAGGCTGTTACTCTTCGTTTTAGTAGAATAACTTTTTTCTTGATCAATAAAATTCGATAAATTACATATCGCGCAATATGACAACAGCGCAAATAAATCCTGCATTTGACTAGCTGCCGGACACCAGTGATTAAACAAGTTGGTGTTTGAAATTCGTGTGTGTTAGTAGTCGGAACCTCTTTTCGTTTGTCGTTCTAAAAAGTCATTATTAAAATGTTTAGCACACGAATATCGCGATATGTCAATAATTTATGGAGAATTTTGAAACTTGGATTCGGAAATGTCGTGCGTGTTGAAAACAACAGTGGACATTTTGAAGATTTGCTGTAGTTTATTGTGTACTGTATTGTGTAAAAATGACTATTTTGATGTAGGGTGAGTGTCTACATTCTTGTTTTTAATACTTATGAATAATTGTGCAACATGTCTTCTTCGATGTTTTTGTTGCATATTTTTCAAATTCATATAGTTTATTAAAGTTATGTTCCTGTTTTAAACGTTTACAAACTACTAAAATTGAGACAATTACAAGAGTATCTTCATATTTAAAAATTCATTAATTATTGTACGATTCTATTTAAAAATTAAATCCAAAATAATTATCATCTAAATGTCTTCACTTAATTATTCACAACTGTTATTGTTTTACTGGATTTTTTGTCATCCACTTGAAAAACAAGTCGCCGCGCGCGCTGGCCAGCCAAGCTCCCAGCTGTTCAAGAAAGGTCCAGTGTACTCGACACTGTTGCCAAATTGTAATAAAATTCTTTGATGTTATTGCTCAACGTATTTTAAAAAAGGTTTAACTTACGCTTATGTAATATACAACTTTTTTGTTCATTTGTGATTAATCTATTTTATGCTGAAGTAATGGCAGTTAAACCCCTAACAGGCTGTACATACAGGATGGTTTAATGTGAACGCTCTGGTAGAATTTTTCCGATTATTGTTTTGCAACAAATAGCAATAAATAAGTAACTGAAATTATATAAAAATATTTGCAAAATTAGTATGTAGTTTGTTATAATTTAACAGATAGTCGCCATATACAGTTTTAGCACAATAATTTTATCTATAAAAGCAAAAAACCGTAACTTGTAACATCTTCTGTAACTTACATGGTAAAAGTAGAAAATGTTTAAAAATAAATCAAATTCACCTACAGAATTATGTCCATCTCACGATGACCACCCAAAAAAAAGGTATAGGCACCTTTCGGTTATACGAGAAGTTGCCTTCAACTTTGTTATTTTAAATGGGACACCCTGTATATTTTTAGGTTTTTGGATTTTTTATTCTAGCCTTGACTAGTCTCTTACACGTCTTTTTGTTATTGATGGTTTTATTATAAATAGCAAATAACTTTCAACTTTTTGGGAGGGTCACTATGGAATTGTTAGCAGAATTACAAACTAAACTAAGTTGTCATCCACCAGTTATTTATTCTAAGTTAAGTTCCGTGACAAATTTAATTAAGTATTTGAAGGAGATGCCGAAAACAACTACTCCACGGACAATGTGCCCCGACTGGCATTGCATTACTTCGGCATCTCCATAGGAGTCGCCACATCATTCATCGAGACCAACTAACCAGACACTGACCAGTTTCGCGCTTATTATGCGCTAATCAGAGTGCCATAGATAGTGGACTCGATGAATGATGCTGCGACGTGATTGCCTTATGGGCATCGTGAATGTTAGTAGTGGTGAGAAACACACTGTAGTGCCCTCTTTGGGTCTTTGCTACTATCTGTCTGACAATTATTGTCAAATTGACAGACAGATAACGACCTGCTTTTCCGCAGGTGCCATTACAATAGTGACCTCTATTGTCTTTAAGGAAGACAATCCTACTTATTTATTTGAAGGAGATGCCGAAAACAACTACTCCACGGGAAATGTGCCCCGACTGGCATTGCATTATCAGTCTGTCAATTTGACAATAATTTTCAGACAGATAGTAGCAAAGATCCAAAGAGGGCACTACGGTGTGTTTCTCACCACTACTAAGTGGTGTTACAGTAAGATGGTAAGTGTTACAGTAAGATGGAAAATAATATCTATTCAAATGCTGATATTAAATTTATTAATTATTCACGAAGTGCCACGGAATTATAAATAGAACATGTAGCGTTTTCAATGAGAGATACCCCAATTTGTCATCAATGCAAGCAGCAGGGAGGAATTAAGAAAAATTAACTAAAAAATCAACTAGTTTTTTGACAACAGCATTTGAATTGGATATAGAGAAGCTTGATAAAAATCCCCCACAAATGATGTGTAGAATCAAAAAATCTAAAAATATACTGGGTGTCCCGTTAAAAAACAATATCGGAGCTAACTTCGGGAATGCCTCGAGCCTAGTCGAACAGAACATACTCGAAAACCTTTGTATCCAGCTTTTCTATTTTTAAATCAAAGTAAGCACTCAGATATTCTGATGGGTGGTCACATACTTGTGAGGAAGAAATAGATATAAAATATATGTATACTCACTTGATAAATGCTTGAAGATCTTCACATATAATTTCGCACCCCGGCCATTTGCATACTCCATGTCCGTACAGATGATGAACCCTGTCAGGGGTTGTAGTTCTCTCTGGTTTGTCCTCTAGGGTTTCGTCCCTACTCGATCTACTTGGAGGCAATCCCAGCAAACCTGGAGAATTGTCTGCAAGAAATGAAAACGAAACCACTTTGGAAAATAAAATTTATACATATAGCGAGATCAAAAAAGTTTTGACGTATATACTGGAAACCACTTTTAGCAGATTGCGAAAAAGACTATTGGAGATTTTGTTACTTTTTTGTTGCTATTTTGTTACACGAAAAAAATTTTGTACCTTGAGCTGTTTGCCAGAAATCTGCAGTCTGCTGACTTGAACTTCAAGTTAGCAGACCCCAGAATTTGTTACATTAAAAGTACTTTCACAATCCATTGTAATTTCTTATGTTTGAACAATTTTTTTCTTAAAATGCATAAGACATTGGAGAAAAAATACCCAAAATATTTGAAAAACCGGTGGTGAGTAAAGAATATGCGAAAAAAAGAGTAGTAGATTGGAATAAACAATGGGTACATGGAAGAAACAAAATCTACCACTGCTTTTTTCACAATTTTTTTAATTAACCAATTTTTTCTCAATATTTTACGAATTTTAAGATTTGAAACGATGAATCCTGAAATATGACCACGGATTCTGAAAGTACTGTTAAAGTAACATACCTATTCTGATACCATTTTCATTGGCGTACGTGAATTAGGAGCCGAGATATCGGGGAGTCTGCTAACTTGAGATTCAAGTTAGCAGACTGTAGATTTTTCGGAAATGAGTCGAGGTACAACATATTCTTCAGTGTAACAAAATAGGAACAAAAACGTAACAAAATCTCCAATAGTTTTTTTTGCAGTCTGGTAAAAGTGGTTTGCTAATTTGATATACGTAAAGTTTTGCCTTCTGAATGTCTTTTAGCATTGATTTTAGAGACACTTTTTCTATTTAGCAATATTTTTATAGTACTGTAAATTTTGTCAGTTTTATTATTTTTAAAGGTCATGCTGGATATTTTTGAAAATTTTGTTTAAAGGTTTTTTACAAATTTATTAATTTTGGTTTGATATGTAGATCAAATTTACCACCAAACCTCCCTCAACCACTATTTCTAGTGGTTGAGGGAGATATACAGGGCGCCCTATTTCTTGACCCGTTGCATGGGTAACTTTTTTATTAGTAGAGATACAAAAACGCTTAAATGAGCAAATTAGTGCAGTTTCGTATTAGTAATTCTACGGTAAGGCGAAAAATTATATACGGGGGAAGGTTGAAAAGTTATTGACAAAAAACGAAAAATCCAACTTTTCTATTATCCCTCGTAGCTCGTTCATTTGAAGAGTTAGAGAAAAATGGTTCACATGTTTTTTGCAGTATTTTTCATGTAAAATGACATGCACTTGCTACTTTTTATATATCTCTTAAAATGGTTGAGAATCACAGTAAAATATATTTTTTTTAAATGTAATGGATAGGTGGCTGTGACATTAAGCGAAAGTCCCCTTTTTTCTCTTTAAGATGATATAACATAGTCCATATTTTATCCTTACAAAAGTAATAATAATCGTTGTTTTTAAAGAAAGTTTATTGTCACATCAAGAATGCTATGGATTATGGAACAAAAGAATGTTTTGAGAACAGAAATTATTAATTAATTAATTATATTGAAGTAAATGTTCGAAATGACCACCATCCTGTTGGATACATAGTAAGCAACGTTTCTGGATACTTCTTAAAACATTATTTATTGTATGTCCATGTATGCTTCTAATTGCATCTTGAATCCTGACTTTTAGATCCTCTATATCTAGAGGAGCTGTCACATAAACTTTATCTTTCAATAACCCCCAAAGAAAGAAATCTAAGGGGGTCAAATCAGGTGTTCGCGCTAGCCAGTCGATATCCATTCTATTTCCTATAACATTATCAAACTGTTCATGTAAATATTGTTTTACCTCGCGGGAATTATGCGCAGGTGCTCCATCGTGTTGGAAGTATTTAAGATTTCTAAAAATATGAAGTGGTAATTCATTTAAATATTCCTCTGTTAGAGTATTCCTTAGAAAATGAAGGTAATTATTCGCATTCAAACTATCTTCGTAAAAATATGGGCCAATAATTTTGCCACAAAAAATTCCACACCACACATTTATCCCAAATTGACGTTGATTTCTTCTTTCAGAAACAAGATGTGGATTTTCTCGGCACCACATTATGTTATTATGGCGGTTAAAAATACCATTGTTGGTAAATCTACTTTCATCACTGAATAAAATCTTTTTCCAGAAGTCTAGATCCTCTTCGCATTTTGAAATGTACCATCGACAAAATGTCATCCTTCTTTGATTATCAGCTGGATATAAAGTATTGCATATGGAATAATGATAAGGCTTTAAATTGTTACCTTTTAAAATAGCTCTTACAGTTTCCTTGGAAGTGTTGCAGTGATGTGCAATTTCTGCAGTTGAAGAATCAGGTTTAAAATTTACATAAGCCAAAACATTTATTTCAGTGTCTTCATTGAAGTTTCTTTCATCCTTAGGCTTTGAAAAAGAACCGTATAATCGTATATTATTTTCCAGCTGTCTAAATATTCTATGATGGGGTTGTCTTCGTTCCATGTAAGTTTCAAAATAAAGATTCGCTGCAGCTTGTGCATCTCGATTTTGGTTATAATAACAAAATAGCATATCATTTTTCTCTTCGTTGGTGTACATATTTGCAACACTATTATTTTGTATGCAGTATTAATAATAAACAATAAACTACTTAACAAAAACTAAAAATGTCACTTATGATCTGTCAATAATTAAATGCCAACCAGACGTTTTTAAAAATATCAGGAATCTTATTTTTTGTTTTATTTCCATAGCATTCTTGATGTGACAATAAACTTTCTTTAAAAACAACGATTATTATTACTTTTGTAAGGATAAAATATGGACTATGTTATATCATCTGAAAGAGAAAAAAGGGGACTTGCGGTTAATGTCACAGCCACCTATCCATTACATTTAAAAAAAATATATTTTACTGTGATTCTCAACCATTTTAAGAGATATATAAAAAGTAGCAAGTGCATGTCATTTTACATGAAAAATACTGCAAAAAACATGTGAAGCATTTTTCTCTAACTCTTCAAATGAACGAGCTACAAGGGATAATAGAAAAGTTGGATTTTTCGTTTTTTGTCAATAACTTTTCAACCTTCCCCCGTATATAATTTTTCGCCTTACCGTAGAATTACCAATACGAAACTGCACTAATTTGCTCATTTAAGCGTTTTTGTATCTCTACTAATAAAAAAGTTACCCATGCAACAGGTCAAGAAATAGGGCGCCCTGTATTGATAAAAAGGTGATAGTGTATTTGTAATATTTTAAAAAATGATTATTATCGGGTTCCAAGTTACCGGTATAAATCACAGAAATAAAAAACTTATCCACGTTAAGAGCTAATGTATTTGAGGTAACTTAGCAAACATTTCTGAGGGAACCGGTGAATGAGCAGGCTATTCAAGTGGTCCACAAGGGTTATCCATCCCGAACCGTAGCTACTCGATGGTTATTTTCAATTAAGTCCTTATTAAATAATGTCAATATATATTTTGTTTCATATTAGCATTCGAATTGACGCACTTTATTCATTTGAGAGTTAACTCAACAAACGTTTACATCTCGAGAACGGATAAAGCTTTTCACTGTTCAAAAACGAATATGAACAAAATTAAAATATCTCTTTCAATGATACCCCGTGCCAGGTAAAAATGAGTTCACAGTTTCGGCACCATCTTTGATTAAAGAAACTTGAATTTATAGTAAAAATAGTTCATTGCACATATTATACAGGGTGTCCCAGTGTGAGTGTACAACTTACCAAGGGTAGACCAGACCAAAATAAGAATAAAATTCTTATAAAAAAAATCTCTGATGCACGCCTAACCAGTCATAGGTTATAGGGTGTTATTTTTGAAGAAAAAACAATTTTCCGCAATAACTTAAAAAGCGTTAGGTAATTTTTGGGTGACGTGTACATCTATTAAAGGTCATTAAAACTACATAGTGTTTGTTTAACTCTTGCACCTGTGGTGGCCTAGGCCTACTCTTCCTTATGATTTCCTTTGCATGTATTTTTCTGTATAAAGGAATGTAGTCGGTAATTTACATTAAATTTACTCGAAAATGGTTGATTTTAGAGCTATGTAGCAAGAGCATCTTTTTTGTTCAGAATTGGTAGCCGATTAAGGAAAACTTAGTCAATTCACGAACAAGTAGGATACACAAGAGTTATGAGGACAAAATCATAAGGAAGGGTAGGCCTACAAACACCATGTAGTTTTAATGACCTTTAATAGATGTAGGTACACGTCACCCAAAAATTACCTAAATCTACGAAACGGTTTTTATTGCGGAAAATTGTTGTTTTTTTCCAAAATAACACCCTGTAACTCGTTAGGCGTGCATCAGAGAATTTTTTTTATAAGAATTTTATTGTTACTTTGGTCTGATCCATCCCCTGGTAAATTTGTGTACGCTCACACTTGGACACCCTGTATATATGAGTGTTTACTAGGTGTGATGAGTATTCGCGAATAAGTGTTTTCTACCAAATATGTAAAAATATTACGGCAGCTATATTCGAAGGAAAAAATGGTAGTTAAACTGTAGGTATATGAATAAATAAAAAATAAAATTTAACGAAAAAAGCGTTATAGATGAAACAAAACTGGCGTGTCTTTTTTAAATATTACTAATCAAGAATTATAAAACAATTAATTTAATGAGAGGTTGCAACAGAGGAGAGGACGAACGTTTTTGCTTGTACTTAGGTATATATTTTCTGAAAGCGGCTTAATTATTTTTGAAATGTGGGAACTAGAGACATTATAGAGACTTAGGTATAGTATACAGGGTGTAAAAAATAGTATACCGGACTTTAAGGGCTGATACTATATCTAAAAATAAAAATAAAAGTTCCTATTAACATACGCCCTAAAATTATTCATTATAGCCTTATATAACTGTAGATATAAACTATAGCCTATTATAGGGAGTTATAGCCTTTTAAACTGTAGATATAAAAATAATGGTTTTTAATTGTTTTAAAAATTTTTTTAAACGTAGATATCTCGAAATCTGTTTACCTACTGTAGCGAGTTAAACAAAGAGTACCTTTGTAGTGGCGAGATACAGTGAAATACACCGTAGTGCCCTCTTTCGGTCTATGCTACTACCTGTCTGACAATTATTGTCTAATTGACAGACAGATAACGATCTGCTTTTGTGCAGTAACTACATCCATGGAGATGTTGATGTAATTCAACGCCAGTCGGGGCATATTGGCCGTGGAGTTGTTATTTTCGGCATCTCCAAATAGTAAATAAGTAGGATTGTCTTCCTCAAAGACAATAGAGGTCGCTGTAATGGCATCTGCAGAAAAGCAGATCATTATCTGTCTGTCAATTAGACAATAATTGTCAGACAGCATAGACCGAAAGAGGGCACTACGGTGTATTTCACTGTATCTCGCCACTACAAACATACACTATGCCCCTTAGGCAATCACGTCGCCAGATCATTCATCGATTCCGATACCTATGGCAATCTGATGAGATCATAACAAGATCGAAACCGGTCATTGTCTGGTATTTGGTCTTGATGAAGGATGTGGCGACATCCATGGAGATGTTGATGTAATTCAACGCCAGTCGGGGCATATTGCCCGTGGAGTAGTTGTTTTCGGCATCTCCAAATAATAAAGAGTACCTTTTTTACGTAAAAATGATTGTATTGACTTAGATACAAAAGTTTTGTGAAAAACAACCCTCTACTCTTATGAAAACTACTCTGTCACGGCTCTTTTCACTATCACCATTTGCTTTGGCATAAAAATTTATGCCAGAACACCACATTTCAAAAAAATTGGTCTGCGACTGTTCCTAAAATACACAAAAGTACACTATCTTTTTACACCCTGTATACTTTATTCACTTCGTGTTTTATTAAGTGCGTACGTGTAGAGCAATTTGTTTTAACGTAATAACAATAATCAAAATACCTATACTTGAAATGAACATAAGATTTTTAGCAGAATTTTACTTTAGAAAGGTATTTCCGCTCACTTGCATTTTATTTGTAGTGCTCTATAATAATATTCCCTGAAATATTATTTTTCTTTGTTGGCTTCTCATAAAAAATAAAATATTGATATGCTGCTTTCTTTTTTATAGACATTTTATGTTTTCTTGCATAATGCTACATCACGGAATATGTAATAGACTTCTACAGTAGTTTTTATATGTTTCGAAGTATTTGAGATATTGATAATTCATTCCACTTCAGCTTTAACACAACGCGCCGTGAATCGCCCGTCAAGTGTGTTTTATAGTTATTTCCCTATATCGAGAAATATTACACCACTATTATGGGTCACATTGAAACCCAAGTTTTTCGCTGACTTTCTATTATTACTAGTCATAACATCAGCACGGAAACCAAAGTCTGCTGTTGCTATTATTCACCAATATTTAGCGGCCGAGCAAGGAGCAAGGCTTTATTCATAAAAAAGTTATAATGATTCGATTATATTATTATATTTACGATTAGCAATTATAACATTTCCAGACGATTTAATATTAAATATTTTATCTTAGCATGTAAGCATACTATAAACCTATATTTTAATAAACATTTAGATAATCAGTTCGTTTATAAAGTGGTGGACAAATTCGTTATATTATAAATAGGGTTGGCAGAAATGCGCCGCGGGACATAGGCGTACGGATTATAAATAGGTGTAATAAAAGAAATTAAGTAGTAATAAAATCAATAAACTATACGAATTAGCTGTGGTGGTTCCAGTCAAAACACATCTATATTACTTTAAACAAACATCGTATGGAGATCAGGTATCAAAAACGGGGCCGCCTAGCCGTCGATCCGTTATTTTCTACATTTGTCCCAGCACATCAGGTATCTCTCGCAAACTTGTCAGGACGATATAACAGACGACAATGGACAACATAAAAATCAGACTCGCGGCCGCGGCCAGCAGCTCGCGTATATCAAGCCCCATTTTTTAAAAATCGCTGGGAGCCGTCGATTTTCTTTTATTTTTGCCCTTATTATACACATATACATATATATACATATATTTAATTTTTTACAAGAAGGTTCACAGCTATGTCGATATAAACATTATTTTAAATGGGACACCTTGTCTTTTTTTTACATTATTTGGAAATAACTCTTTTCTACCAATACGGTCATATAAGGTATTATGGGTCTATTTCTAATAATAAGGCAGATATGTCCAAAAAGTAGCCTATACGAGGGAGTCTTCCTCCAATACATCGCTCTTATGGCCCACTTTTTTGGGGATATCTCTCTTATTATTAGAGCTAGATTCATAAAACCTCATATGACCGTATTCGGAGTTCTTTTTAAATATGTAAAAAATATAGGGTGTTTCGAGTCCGAGCGATTTTTAAAAATATTGGAAATTTATATAATAAAGAATTTACCCACTACTTTACGAAACCACTAGTAAGGTGCAGTGGCGGCTCGTCAGGGGAGGCAGGGGAGGCAGTGCCTCTCCTGTAAAAATTACAAAGAATTCTAATTTTTAAATACATAATATTTACTAACAACTAATAAATATATTAATAATATCCACTAACATAATAAATAATAATATAAAATATAAATGCTTGTGTTCCCGTACTTTTATTTGAAATTATTTCCAATCACAAACGACCCAACGCCATCTATGGTCATTCTTGGGCGCCTCAGTAAAAATTACCACGGCCTGCTAACTATTTGGTTTGTAGCGCGGGTGGCGCTGGTAAGCCGACGAGTCACAACAGCTGTCTTTCGTCTTTAAGACGGCTCCGGCCGAATGTGGCCGACCGGAGGCATAAGTATGCGATGCCTCCTTTGAACCGATGTTTTCGGATAAATTAATTATTTGCGCATGCGTGTGAGATCTGAACACGTGCTTTTTGAATAAAGCTAGAGGCAAGTGGAGGCAACCACCCACTACTCCTATCCTTTCCCTCTTAGAAATTTGCGGGAAAATAAGCATGTACGGATGAAGATTGAAGACGTTTGCATACTATGTATAATTTTTTAATAATCAAATAGGTATTAAATATTACTTATTATTTACTATTACCTATTTTAATATTATTTAAATAATTTTTGTCGAGATTTCTGGCAATCGCATCAAAAAAGGGATATTTGTCTAACGAAACCTATTTCTTTAAGCAAATATTTTTCCTCTGGGAATTTCTAATTTCTAATTTTAGGGCGTTTGACCTTGAAAAATGAAAAATTGTCGCCTGCAGCGCTTTTTTTTTCGTGCGCCCCTCGTACTCACCCGAATCTCACCAGCCACCACTGATTTATCTATGCCTCCCCTAAAGAAAAATTCACGAGCCGCCACTGGTAAGGTGTAACAAGTAAATTACCCTACTTAGATTAGGTTAGATTCAAAAGTGAGTGGCCGAAAACCAGACCCTCCACCGCGACCATGTGGTCTATTGTGGCTCACACCTACCTATATTTCACCCAACAGGTCCAGCCTCTTAGTGAAGCTGATCACCTTATTGGGTGAGAATTTATTCAGATTCTCTGGCAGAAGTTGTTCTTAGCCAAATAATGAGTATTTGATCAATTCCCCAGTGGGGCAGGTGCATAATATGTGTTGTTTCATCATCTTCTAAGCACAAGCGGCACTGAGCATATTCTGGCTAGGCCGAATTTGTACCTACAGATGATATTTTAAACGGCAGTGACCAGTATATAGGCCAATTAAAGTTTGTAGGTGCAACCTGCTTTTTTTAAAATTTTTTAGTTCTTGTTTTTGAAGGGTTTATTATAAACGCCTTGGAATGAATTAATCTTGGTAGTTCTTGCCAGTACTGGAGGATTTGCCCCTCAGTCCAGGTCAAGAGGGTTGCTTTAGCAGTACTCGAGGATATGCACCCTCCCTGGCTAGAGAGTCGGCTGCTTCATTCCCTTCATGGCCAGAATGGCGTGGGACCCAGACCAGAGTTACTCTATTTTTCCTGCTCAAATGAGCGAGCGCCTGCTCACAGCTCCATACCGTTTTTGAGTTACAACGGTAGGAACCAAGAGCTTTAAGAGCTGCTTGGCTGTACCCTACCAAGTCTAAATGATTTTAGTATCGGTAGTACTGCGTCTTTTAGACTGTGTAACGTTGATACAGCACAGATATGCCTTTGTATTGTTCTTCCTGTTTTCTTTGTGATATTTTTAGAAAAAATAACAAAAACATGCGAAACATAAAACATTATGTAGTTAATGTAACGTGGCTAGTAAATATTTTCTGTTACTCACATACCTACTGATGAATCCTTTTTTATAAAACAAATCCGTTGGACTTTAAAAAATGTCTTTAGCTTTTAATGATTGTTGTATAAATATTTGAAGTTCATAAATCCTGAATTTTATACGTTTTATTCGCAATATTTTTTCCGTAATACCGGCAAATGATGTATAATCACGTATAGAGGCTAAATCCCGCACTTTTGATAGAACGTAGATACTGTCTAGCAAAATGTTTATTAAAATAAAAGACCTGTATGTGTTTACGTGCTTAATTAATATACTTCTTAAATTATCAGTATTGGCACAAGTATAAAGATATATACAGTAATTTCACTCGGCAAAATATCTTTGATGTTGGTGTTCTTAAGTTTTGTTTTTTAACCCCCCAAAAAGACCACTGCACATACTACCCAAGCACAATCATGCGCATTAGTGACCGTTTTTGGGAGACACGCACAGGCCCGGACTATTATTTTTTGGAGTAAAAAAGGTGGCCTAACAGAATTTCGTTTACAAATGAAACAATATTTTGTAGCCATGTTACACACAATACAAAACACTTATCAAAATCACAAACACAAACGCCTAGACACACAAACGTATGCTGATTACCTGTAAAGCAAAAAGCAAATGTGCGCCCATAAAATAGCATACGCCGGCCCATTCCTCCCCTTCTACATCTCTACCAATGCGCATACTACCCAAGAGCAGACATATGCATTAAAAACTTTTGTACAAAAAATTTAAAGAGTGAAACTACTGTATATATCTTTATACTTGTAGTATTGGGCTGGTATGTATATTATTAAAACTTTTAAATTGTATTGGCATACCTACACATACTGAAAATTTGTGAACGGGAAAAAAGCGGTTTCGAGGGGAGCAAAATGACCCGGGCAAGAACGAGCGACTTTTAAAAACAAAATTTTAGATATGAGGTGCCAGTTTAGACAGAACTATTTTATAATATTTAAAAAAAAATCTTTCTTAAAATATAAAATTTTTTCTGCAACATGTTCGACTCTTGCAATTCAGAATTTGTTGTAAATGACGGTTGATGATTTTGACAAAACGATTCCGCATTTATTAAATATCACAAGTGTAGATAGTGTTACAAAAAGTCCTGATATTAGTAATATGCATTTAGAATACACTTATAATAATATATGATAATGAGTACTTATCTTATTTATCATGACAAGAATAAAAAAATATATTGTTTTCTTATAAAATTTGGTTAAAGTATAAATTTTCTATGGGAACACCAGAGGGGCTCAGCCCTCTTAATCCCTCCTAATTGAAGTGACTATCTACCTACTCTACTGATAGTTTTTTATTACCAGAAAACGGGTTCATCCATCAACCAAAATATTTCGATTATCAGAGTGGCCACAGTTTTAAATTAATTTTGAGTCCAAAATACATTTTTTCAAATTATATTTTTAGATATTTGGATTCCTCAGAAAATTTCAAGGATACTTTTTATAGTACCCCCTATTTCTATGTAATATCTCTATTACTCAATCGTTCTAACAAATATAAAATGTGTTGTTTTTTAATTTGTATTATGTATTATGTAATGTGTGACTTAAGAATATAGTAACCATGAAACCATAGTCTTGAAAGGGAGTTGAAACTTTTGGCGTGAGGATAATATTGACGTAGTTTTCCACATAACACCAGAACACTATACTGCACTCGACGCACGTTTCGCCAACCAAGTTGGGATCATCTGGAGATGATTAAAACTGAGTGGAAATCTACGTCAGTATTATGAAACAATGGGTATTTTTTCGATATTACTGTCGGAACTGATGAAAACGGTAGTTTTTGGAAACAATAAATAAAAAATAACGCATATACAGGCTGTTAGAAGTTTGACTGACATTATTTTAACAGGGGATAGTATACATCAAAATAAACAAAAAAACCCCTAATATAAATGGGTCCAAAACTCAACCATTTTCGAGAAAAAAAATTATCAAAATATCCGATTAGGCGTCCAAAACTTCAGTTATTTACGGAATCTGTACGTAATTGTCTGCATAAAATATTATGAAATTGAATTTTTACAACTTCTATGAATTTATTTACTCTTAGTTTTAGTAGAATAACTTTTTTCTTGATCAATAAAATTTGATAAATTACATATCGCGCAATATGACAACAGTGCAAATAAATCGTAAGTCTAGCATTTGACTAGCTGCCAGACACCAGTGATTAAACAAGTTGGTGTTTGAAATTCGTATCTGGTAGTAGTGGGAAAGTGTCGAGTTGTCGGTATTTCGTTTGTCGTTCTAAAAAGTCATTATTAAAATATTTAGTACACGATTATCGCGATATGTTAATAATTTTTGGAGAATTGTGAAACTTGGATTCGGAGATGTCGTGCGTGTATTGAAAACAACAGTGGACATTTTGAACATTTGCTGTAGTTTATTGTGTACCTAGTTATGCATTAAAAAATGACTGTATTTTGATGTTCGGTGAGTGTCTACATTCTTGTTTTTAATACGAATAATATGAATAATTGTGCGACGTGTCTTCTTAGATGTTTTTGTTGCATATTTTTCAAATTCATATAATATATTAAAGTTATGTTCCTGTTTTAAATGTTTAAAAATTACTAAAATTGAAACAATTACAAGACTATCTTCATATTTAAAAATTCATTAATCATTAATTATTGTACGATTCTATTTAAAAATTAAATCCACAATCATTATCATCTAAATGTCTTCACTTAATTATTCACGAGAGTTATTGTTTACATTTGGATTTTTTGTCATCTACTTAAAAAACAAGTCGCCGCGCGCGCTGGCCAGCTAAGCTCCCAGCTGTTCAAGAAAGGTCCAGTGTATTCGACACTGTTGCCAAATTGTAATAAAATTCTTTGATGTTAACGTATTTTAAAAACGGTTTAATTTACGCTTATGTAATATACAACTTTTTTGTTCATTTGTGATTAATCTATCTTATGCTGAAGTAATGGCAGTTAAACCCCTAACAGACTGTATTTTGAAATGAAAGATAATAATTTGTTAAGAAAAGTTGCAGTACCTAATTACTCTTCTATTTATGAAAAAGTGCCACTAAAAATCCGATCGAAAAAACGCTGAACAACGTCGGAACTGTGGTGTTATGACACGCCAATAAATGACTTCGATCTTAATCTACATATCTAATGTCAATGTCTAATACTGGGGACTCGTCTATTCCGTGTCCGTGAGTAATATAGTTCTGGGACAGTTCTTGGCTGCATAAGGAGCCTTGGACTCGACTGGACTGATTTATATAGATTAAGGGTAATCACACAAAAGATCTTATAGGTCGACATGAAGAGAGGTAGTGATGCCGATTCAGCAATCTAATCTGACATACTGACCTATTGTATTGTATTGTATTGATTTTTTCAGTCAATTTACTTATTACGTTCGTATACCATCATAATTTATAATAAAAATAGTAGTTGACTGTTTAATTATAATTAATCATTTAATTAAGCAGTGGCAAGTCCGGAAATGAAAATAGCGTCGCAGGCGAAAACTTCGTCATTGCAGTCATTGCAGTTGCCTGTTGCTTGAGAGGTAGTTGAAGCAGACAAATACTCAGCGGCGAATTCTCCATCCAAAAATTCTTTAAAATTGCCATGATTGTCCGAACACTCCGATTCAATGTGACCTCGAAATGCCAACTCTTGTCTGCCTAAATACGAGTAAATCGCTGAACAAATAGGTAATTGCATTAACCGTCTATTTAAAAGGACGTCATCGTTAAATTGTTTAATATATATACCTAGTCTGGAATTTTCCCTCAAAACGTCTTCGATTGTATTCAGGTTTTTTCTAAATTCTGCGAACATTAATGCACACCGTATATGTTCTAAATGAGCATCGTGCTTACGACAGCCTCGCGTAACATTCCCTAAATTGTTAAATCCCTCCTTATTCCACACGCGTAATTTTTTTACACCCACAATTAAACACGGCATACAAAAAAGTTTTTTAAATAAATACTTCCACACGACCACTTATACTCCGAATACCACTCATTCCGAAACTTCCGAACGAACACTTTACCTTTTTTTCGAAATCGAGAGAAGGCACAAGCCTCTCGCAATTTAAAAAATCTTTTTGTCCTCATTTTTCCATCTAGAAAATGGTGTTTCTAATAAAACACATACTGGATCAAACATATCTACGATTGATAGAAAACAATGATTATTTATTATTATAAGAATTGTTTTTTAACCGGCGCGGCGTCACGTATAGAGGCAAACTGGCCAGGCCAGGACGGTAGAAGTGATGTGATGCGCTATCGAAATCTGCGGCACTTTTAGGTGAAGCGGGGCGTCACTTGCGTCACCTGGCGAGCCGCCACTGTGATTACGTAAACAACAAGAAAACGCGATATCGGTAGTACAAGGAAGCAGTTTTTCCAGTTTAGGGAAATTATTATAGAAATTATATTAATTTTATAATGGAAATTCAATTTTAATAAGAACTTACCATTCATTTCTGGAGGTGGCTTGTTGTTGACCACGTGTTGGTCGTTTAACTCCTTCCAGGGGCTCATGACTTCTCTGGAGTTCAGACCTGCACGGCATTAAAAATTACATAAATTAGAAATAGGAAAATCGCATGATGACGGTACACGTGCGTTTAAAACCGATTGGACAGGCGTGTTCCAGCGCTGAGGTACGGGATCGAGGGATGAGACAGGATGGAGGAATGGGCAAGTGCCAATAGTTTTAACCGCACGTGATGTCCGTCTCGGTTACAGGGCCGGCTCGAAGGATAGACACACGGTTTCGTGAGGCTCAAGATGACCATTTTTGATGCAGACACTTGGCTTAAAATTATTGTCACTTGTCATGAAAGTTGTTGCCACTTATATAAAAAAATTGTACACTACATGGCTCTCGGTTATGTTTATTATGCAGGGCGCATTTATTACTTTATACTTCATTTGCTCACTTTTGTAAAGAAAAATTTGGGACCTGCGGGGATTAATGGAGAACATGTTTAATACATTTACATTTAGTGTTCTTCCTGTGTTTCATAAAAAACCAAAAATATCAACGGGGGTATGTATTTTTTTAATTAAAGTTTTTTAAGGAAAAAAGAAAATAATGGAAAAACTAATAATTTTGTTATTACTAAGTAGTGTAGGAATCCCTGGTTTATTTACACATATTTTTAAATTGCATGTTGAGAATGTATAAGATTTATATGTATTTTTTTATATTTTACGCTCTACCAGTAGGTATATCTTTATTAATTACTATTTTCAAGTTTTAAAATCGTGATAATAGAACACGTAAGTACACCAGAGATTCACCCATACTTATTTATTGGATATAGCTTATATGAGACTATAAAAAATTGTATGGCATCTTCTAAGACTATATACTTTCTGGGAATTTAATTTTATAATAAAAAAAATAAAGGACTTGTAAGGACTTGTAGGATGTGTAATTGTACCTACGTACGTACCTTCCTTTTACAGTTATTAAAATGAAGAAAGTAGCCTTTATCGTGTGACTAGTATTATTTATACAAATCATTTGAGCCAGCCCTGGTATAGCCGTCCATATATCGTATAGATTTCCTGAAAGCTGGACGGTCAACGGTGACAAAAGAAAACCTCCATCAGCACTATTAATTAATTATTTTAAGTGGCATTGCCCAAATTTTAGGGTTAAATATCTAAACGAGGGTGAACGGACAGACAGGATCGGGATATACGTACCTATCGCCAGAATACGCTACGTGTCCAATCTTCTTTTTCGAATTACAGTCGCAGACGATTTGATTAATTTTTAAATAAAGTAGTAACACTTATTGATCCAAAATCAAACTATATACTTCATCTTTTAAATCATGCAACACTGAATTCATATAAAAAATTTACTAATTTAATTTCTTCAAATATTTAAGTTACAAAATTAGACTGAATTGAATTAAATGAAATGCAAAACATATAAATTCTTGCTGATCATCTTGATATTCGATGAAGTTCTCTTTAATGTTCTAATACGTTTCGTACCTTGACCTTGTGCCATCATCAGGGGTTGCATACCAATTCCTTGATGGACGACGTATTGTCTCTGTATGATTTGTAGCTGCTGTATAAGTTGCTGTTGCTGTAGAGCTAGTTGTTGCAAGGATCCAGAAGCCTTCTTCTTGTCCGTGCTTTGCAAGATATGTGTCTGTTGTATGAGATTCAGTTGCAGTTGCTCTTGGAGTTGCTGCATGGTTTGTTCAAATTGTTTTTTGCTTAATTCCGCTAGCTGGTGTTGCTGAAATTTAAATGTAAGAGGGTTAGAGACAATGGCGTAATAATTCAATATAAAGGTTAGTATTCCATCACTGCCAGAAGTATGTATGTAATTTCTCTTAAATTAATCGGGTATCACATGTCATTTGATTTAACGAATTAACATTTATTACATTTCATTGAATTTTATATTTCCAAGGTACACTACAAAAAATATTGCTAACAAAACCAATAGAAATGATGCCCTAACACTTCTGATAACGAAAATACTGGAGTGAAATACTTTTTTAATTAAAATATCATTAAACATTATTTTCAAGTTACTAGGGATAGTTATGTCAGAGCACACTAGTAAAACATTTTGATAGTTCTAGCTCCACTAGAGGCAACTTTTTTATTTTACTTCATACTAAATAACAATTATTAGTGTTTCACAGATTTCGCAATCCTTACAACCATCGGAAACATTGGAAATGAAACATAATTATAAGCGCCCCGATCGTCCTATCAAATGGGATGCTACTCCATTAAGCGCGAGTACGGTATTATAACCTGAACACTCCCCACGACTCTTCACGCCTCTCGCTGGTCGAGCGCTGCGATATCTATATTAGTTGAGTAAAATCGTTGGTCTAATTCGCTTCTTTCTAGGGGTAGATATCTATAGAGGTTCCAAAACATGGTCTACAACATGGTATAGGTTTCGTCACTCGATCGCGACACCGCTTTCTTTTGGCTTTGACGAAAGCCTACGAACATAAACAGTTTCAGTTCAGTTTCAGTTTCAGTTTATTCAACATTATACTATTTCAATTTAAAATTTTACAACAACTTAATTTTTACAATTTACAATATTAACTTTTTTAGTTACAAACCTGCCTAAGCATAGCTTGTGTGCGGTATTAGTGTTGACATACATATACATACAATTTAATACTATGATCAACCACTAGGTATTTATCTATATAATATTTCAAAATATCGATTACTGAAGAAAAAACACAAAATTACAAACAAAAAAACTTTAAATATATAATACCTATACATACACATATACATATAGAGTGACTGAGAAATTGAAGAGGACTGGAATAAACTACTGAATAAGATGAGCCAAGGTATAAGAATATCAAATACAAAAAATGCCTTACTGGAAATCTAGAATTCAGTGTTATTGAACACATAGTGAAAATATTGTTTCTACTTGATGAAAATTTTCTTTTATAAACAATTTTATTTCTTTCTTCAAGACATTTAATGATTTTATATTTTTAATTTTCTTTGGGAGAAAATTATACAGTTTTGGGGCATAAAAAAATAGACTTCTGCGGATATGAGATTTTCTATATAGTGGTACCATTAATGCTTCATTATATACTGATCTTGTGGAATAATTATGAGTTGGTTTTGAAAAATCATTTAAATTCGATGTTATCCATAGCAGTGCTTGATATGAATATAGCTTCCGAACAGGCAGAATATCAAATTCATTGAACAAAATAGTTGTCGAATATCTTTCTAGCAGGCTTCTTGAATAACACTTTAAGCAATGTGTTTTGAGTTGTTTGAATACCACACAAGGAATTATCATATAACCCACCCCATATTAATATGCAATATCTAATTAGAGATTGCACTAGTGCATCATAAATTACAAGTAGCAGTTTTCTCTGCATTATATTTCTTAACTGGTAAAACTTATACATGAGTTTTCTAATCCTTGAATTAGTATATTCTATGTGATCATTCCATCTGAGGTGCTGATCATCCAAAACACCAAGGTATTTTATATTTTTTGTTTTATTTATAGTTTTACATTTACAATTTGTTAAGGTACAGTTATGTATTTTTATATATTTTCTTTCAGGTTGATCTGCTGCTGTTAGTGAAAATGTTATAAATTTAGTTTTATCTGCGTTGAGACTCAAAAGGCTCTCATCTAAAAAGTTTTTAATCATTAACATGCCCTTTTCAGCTTTTTCATATACATTGTCCCAAGTATCATCCACAAAAACCACACAAGTATCATCCGCAAAAGATATTACATTCCCATGAAAATTGTATATTTTATAGATGTTATTGATATATATAAGAAATAAAATGGGGCCCAACATCGTACCCTGTGGGACGCCCCTGGTAATCAATAAAGGGTCACTAAGAGTATTATTAATTTTAACCTGTTGCCAACGACCCTCAAGATAGTTTTTTAATTTATCGTTAGGGAAGTGCCTCTGACACCTACCGACTCCAGTCTGCTTAGCAACAGACTGTGATCGACTGTGTCAAAGGCTTTCTCCAAATCAAGGAAAACTGATATACACTTTTTATTATTGTTCATATTTTCTATTAATACTTTATTAAATGCAATTACTGCATCCTCTGTACTTAAATTTTTTTGAAAACCAAATTGGTGATTACTTAAAATTTTATTTTTTTGTAAATATTTAACTAGTCTAGATTTCAAACATTGCTCTAAAATTTTTGCAATGGTATTTATCACAGAAATTGGCCTATAATTTGTATAAACATTTCCAATGTTAAAAAATTGCCCATAGTGGGCACTGAACTAACAAAAGTTTGTACGTTTGGTAGACGGCTAGATTCCAGGACCACACGCTACTTGTAGTTACGCCCTCTAATTTTTATTAATATTTTAATTAAAAAATCCTTTCGTTGCAGTATTTTGGTTGTAAGAAGTATTCAGTTCTATTGGTTCCGTTAGTAATATTTCTCATAGTGTGCCCTGGGAATATAACATTTAATGAAATGTAATAATCCATGTGAATTCTCATAAGTCAGATGAGGTGGGACACCCGATATAATGCAAGTAATGTTTACATTAAATATTTTTTCTTGTTAACAACAGTTTAGATTTTTTATTGTTTTTTTTTTTAGTTTGATATATTGTATTTGTCAAAAAAAATCTGTAATCTCCTAGGCCAATAACTTTTGTGCACTAAAGAATAGAACTAGGCGAGGGTTTGCTTCAGGAAGATTTCTTAGTTTCGAAACGTAGTTTAAGTGTTTTAAGTTAACTTACATGATGAATAAAAGCAAAATGTGTATTAAAATGTTATTTTCCAACCTACCTGATGTTGTTGTTGCTGTAATATCGAGTGCTGTTTCATTAGAGTCTGTAACTGTGTGGGACTCAACACATGTTGTTGTAGGAGTTGCTGCATGTGATGGAGATTGGATGCCGGTGTTGACATTATTTGGGGCCCCGGAGTTTGTGACTGATTGTACGGATAGTCGTTAGTTAACTTCGTTGCATCATTCTTTAACAAAAAAACATAAAAGGTGCGTTCAATTCATACGGATCAATCAGACGAGTTATGACACGGAGATTTATCGCTCTTACATCCCTTTGTTTAATTTTGACATTATCGATAATAATGGTTAATAGTAATAGTTTAATTTGCCTGTTGCATGCATATACTACTGTCGTATATGAAAATATTACTAATATACCGCCCCTTCTTCTACAGAAATCTAGAATAATCTCTGTGGTTTACAATAATAAGTGATATAGAGGGTAGAAATAGGTATTAGCTATTAATGTTAACGCATGGTTCCACAATAGTACTGAAAGAAAGGGATATAGAACTTCCTAAAAGTACATTTGATCAGTTACCTGTGGAATGGGTGGGATAGTGGCGCTAAGATTTTTCTGCGCGTCGGCCGTAGGTGTAGGAGAGTGTTCCTGCACCCTGTGATCCGAATTTGGGCTGGTGCTTCCATTACCTTTGAGGTCTCTCTCTCGGTCCTGGTCCCAACCGCGCTCTATCTCGATCTGCTGCTGTTGTTCTTTCAGAACTTTTTCTAAGGAGGCAGCCTGCTAAAAACAAAAGATGATTCATAGAAGCAGTTTTAGAAAATCTTTGTCTTTCTTTAAAAGGGCAATCCTGTACGTAAATATCGTGTAGCATCAAATACAATAGATTTTCATACATGGAAAGTGTACTAGTTTATACTCCAGAGTTTAAAAATAAAAATGAGTTTAAATCCTCAGATTCAATGATTGTTACGTCAACTTTTTGGTGAAACAGGAAGCGTGGGACGAAAAGAAAGAAGGAGTCGGCAAAAAAACGATCGTTCTTTCTATAATTATGGTACTGATTGGGCCGTTGCTTGATAAAAATTCATTATCACATTAAAACAGTATCACTGATGTAGTTTTCCACATAACACCAAAACACCATACTGCACTCGACGCGCGTTTCGCCAACTAAGTTGGCATCATCTGGAGATGATTAAGTTTTAATCATCTCCAGATGATGCCAACTTGGCTGGCGAAACACGCGTCGACTGTTTTAGTGTTATGTGGAAAACTACGTCAGTGATATCTTCACACAAAAGGTTTCAACCCCCTTCAAGATTAAAACAGTAGCTGTTTTTACAAAATTTTTACTTTAATTCGTTAACATAACAATTGTTTCACCATACAGTCGCTTCTAATATGATCGCATAAGGTAAAAACATATTAGATTTACATAAAAAGGGGATTTAGGTTCTTTAAGAAATTGGGTTCTGGGTTACTTATTAGTAGTTTGTACTATTAATTTAATTAAGGGGGATTACTAAATAGAACCAACAGTGGAGATGAATTTGTTTTAATTTGGTCGTTGAGTAATATAGCGGATGATTTTAATTTATTAATTTCTGATGATTCTAATAAGTTCAGTTTGACTCCTTTCTTCTCGGTGTGGAAAATCTTGTAATCTTCGTTAAAAACATGGTTTTTCTCTATTAAGTGTGTTGCATATGGTAAATCCTGCTTTTTATTACTAAAACTGCTTTCATGTTTTTTTATTCTTTTCTCAAAAATTCTTCCTGTTTGTCCTATATACACCTTAGTGGAACTACTACATGTTAGGTTATATACTCCTGATTTACTGTTAGAATAATTTGTGTCTTTTATATTTTTTTTAAATTTACCTATCGAATTATTAGTTTTATATGCTAACTTGTAATTTTGTTTTTCCAAGAAAAGAATTGAATTTTTCTGTGGGATAGCCTATATATGTCAACATTTTAAAACTATTGTTAATATAATTTGTTTTAGGATATAGGTACTTCTTGACTTGCCTCATTAAAAGATTTTTTAGAAGTTATTTTTTCTATTATTTCGGGATTGTATCCATTATTACCTGCAATTTGTTTTATTTTTTGTAATTCTTTATTGTAACATCGAAAAATCATGTTTTCTATTGAGTTTTGTAATTGTTAAGTCTAGAAAGTTAATAGAATTTTCTGTTTCAGTTTCAGTGTCGGGATTTTTAAATATGAATGTGAATTTGTATGTATATGTACTTTTGAATGTTATTAATTTTGAAGTTGTCATTCATATTCATGTAGAGATCAATGTGGAAAGACGGAGAATGTTCATGTTTTGGTAGTAAAGACTAAAGCAGTTCGTGCATGATATAAATGTGATTGATTTTCAGAGCGTTGGTTGGATACGAAAGCCCGCATTAGATCGTAGGAAGCCATGTATCTTAAAGCAATGGTCCGGCCATAATACCTGTACACCTTCCGCAGATATATTGCTGCTACCCGCTAAAATAATCTAGACGTAGTGTCTTGTCTGTCCCTGCTCTTTCACTTCCCTTAATATCACTATATTCTGCATAAAAAATAGGCCTAAGAAGCCATCATATAGAAGTAAATTATATTCATCTCTTCTGAACAGAAGAAACATATAAAGAAAAAGTTTAGATGTGGCGATGATTTAATGCATGGGGGGGACATTATCTGAATGGCACAAGTTAAATGTGTGCTTTATGTTTATACACAAAATATAAAATAAGGTGGATAGAATGTAAATCACTTTAGAGGTTTTATTTAGGAAAGTACATAATATAAGTATTATAGTTGGTTTAAATAACCAAAACCAATATAGTTGGTTTAATTCCGATATTTTTCCGAACTTTTTAATTACTTAAAAAAATATACGGGGGAGTACTAAAAACTAACTTTTTTATACAACACACCATATGTTTTGAATAAACTAAAACCTTCTTCTTTTTATGAATCCAGCGATATATACCTAACTCTCATCTTCAATAGTTTTCGAGATATTTGCACTTATTTCTGCTCAGTTACTGCAGTTTTCTTAATCTACTTATTTCTAATAATATAGTATTTTGTTACTAGGATTGGTTTAGAGTGGTAACATATACAGGGGCATTCATGGTAACCGCCTGTTTGACGTATCTCCTAAACTAATAGGGATATAAATTTGAAATTTTGGCAGATACCATTTTGACAGGCGATCTATTTTTTAAAAATATTTTCAGTTGTTCTTCATACCAGAACTTGCTTATATATATAAATTTGCTTATTTTAAATGAAACACCTTATATACAGGGTGTCCACCTAGTGCGCGTAAGTCCAATATCTGGGTTAATAAAAGAGATAACTTAATTTTTTTTTCTACAGGGTTGTCTAATATCCCGAGCTGCACAAAATGAAAATATATTTACATATTCAGGGTGTTCAGTTTTTCCTGGACAGGTACCAACTTCATTTTTTTAAATGGAAACCTATATTTTTTATGGCATTATCGAATTCTACGTAAAAAATTAGTGGGACTTTGTGCTTAACACTGCTATTGAAATATTGATAGTTTTCGAGATATTTGACTTTCAATTTTTTTTTCTTATGTTTCGTCACTTCTAATAGTTGACATAATTATGGTTGTATGACAGCTAGAAATTATTTTTTTTTCAGAAACTGTAGAGTGAAGATGGCTCTTTCGAAAAACGTATCAAAAGTTGACCTGCGATATACAGGGGGCAACAGAAATCGTGTCAAACCTGATGGTTTAAAATTTAAAAAATCTCGACTTTTTCAAATGGAACACCCTGTGTTTTATGATTTCATTAGATGTCTTTCTGTAGACTCTACAATTTTATAATAGCTTTCCCTATACCTAAGTTGCGTAGTTTTTGCAAAAAACCCACTTTTATGAAAAATACCCGATTTGCGCACGTTCCTTTCTCGGGAAAAATGCAGTGAGCGTCTGTCACGCAATAAAATTTGTGACAATCAGTTTACATGTCATTTCTTCTTTTACTGAATATTCACGTACGAGTTTAGAGTAAGTACTAAGCGTGCATACAATGAACTATTCAAAAGAAGAATTAGTGAAAATGGTTTATGCCTTAGGAAAAGCTCATATTTTTGGATTTTCAACAGCAGAAACCACAACATTAAACTAAATATTATCGTTGTTACTCCCATGTCTCCTGGTAGTTTTCTCATAATTCCCATTTGCTGTTCTTTCAAATCTTTCTTTCACATTTTCAAAACAGTCAGCACGTGGGAATCTCTATAAATACGTGCTGCTAGCAAATAATTCCCATGAACTTCTTCTAAAGCATACGCCAGTTTTGCTAATTCTTAATTACATGTAGAGCTTTTATGATTTTTTACTTTTATTTACAAATAAATGGTAACTTTCCATAAAGACTTGTTTATTAAACTGAAATTATCTAAATTTTTCAGTTATTTTTATTTTAAGAAGTGTAAACTAATACATTTTATAAAAATAAATAGCCTTACAATATTTTTTCCGTCAAAGGAGTGCGCAAATCGGGTATTTTTCATAAAAGTGGGTTTTTTGCAAAAACTACGCAACTTAGGTATAGGGAAAGCTATTATAAAATTGTAGAGTCTACAGAAAGGCATCTAATGAAATCATAAAACACAGGGTGTTCCATTTGAAAAAGTCGAGATTTTTTAAATTTTAAACCATCAGGTTTGGCACGATTTCTGTTGCCCCCTGTATATCGCAGGTCAACTTTTGATACGTTTTTCGAAAGAGCCATCTTCACTCTACAGTTTCTGAAAAAAAAATAATTTCTAGCTGTCATACAACCATAATTATGTCAACTATTAGAAGTGACGAAACATAAGAAAAAAAAAATTAAAAGTCAAATATCTCGAAAACTATCAATATTTCAATAGCAGTGTTAAGCACAAAGTCCCACTAATTTTTTACGTAGAATTCGATAATGCCATAAAAAATATAGGTTTCCATTTAAAAAAAATGAAGTTGGTACCTGTCCAGGAAAAACTGAACACCCTGAATATGTAAATATATTTTCATTTTGTGCAGCTCGGGATATTAGACAACCCTGTAGAAAAAAAAATTAAGTTATCTCTTTTATTAACCCAGATATTGGACTTACGCGCACTAGGTGGACACCCTGTATTTTTGCATTTTCGAAAATAGCATAAAATTCTGAGTCAAATATATATGACATACCCTATTGTTAAACCAAGCTATTTCGAAGATATTTGACACTTTATAAAAAATATGACAGGTGCAAGGGTTCGCGAGAACCTTTATAACTTTTTTGTTTAGCATGTCTTTACTTGATTCTTGGCAAAAGGAAAGAGCCTAAGTTGTGCTACACTTTAGGGAAAAGATAAATTTAATAGTGCTATACTAAATGTTTTATATCTCCTGTTATGGAAAATTTGTAACTAATTTGATGTAAAACACTTTGTATTTTTTGCATCATATTATTTAAAATTAGATCTTCTTTTTTCCAGTATATATATTCCAGGGATTAAAACTACAACTTTTTGAGATATCTCCATTCACATTTGTATTATTTATTTTTATATTCTATAATTTTTTTTGTAAAGAGGGTCTTAATTTAAACTGACAGGTTGGAACAAATGAATCATTTTATTAACATTTCTATTTTGCTAATATTTTTTCACGTTATCTTTCATATTTCTCTGTGTGAAGTTTGTTGCTATGGAATAATCAAATGAAGACCATTTTAAATTTATTTGATATTGATGGAGATTGTCATAAAATAATTAAAAGAATCAGAACTTTCAACCAGCGTTTTCCTATACTACTGTCCATGACCGAAAAAATTTTAGGAGAATCGAATCCAATTTTTTGAATTTTGGAAAAATAAATGCTGCCAAAGAAATGATCAGTCCACTAACTTCGGGTAAAAATAACATAACAACCTAAAAAATATTATTAAATTGAAGATCAATGGATTAGATTATAGCGGAACCATGGTTGTGGCCATCATGATCAATGGACTTGAACATCACTTCATTTTTATTTATGAGGCCGCAAAAAAACATTAGTTTATGTTTTTTTGAATGTTGAGTTATAGTTTCAATTTTGCTTGTTTGTTTCATAATAGTTTACTTATCTTCTTTGCTGAAATTATATTATAATCCTGGCTAATTTAGTATCAACTTCTATATCAACAATTTTATAAAATTGAAGAAAGTAGAGATATTTCAAAAAGTTGTAGTTTTAACCCCTACAATGGATATACTGGAAAAGAAAGGATTTAATTCTAAATAACATGATGGTATAAAATACACGTTCTATTTGACTTAAAAAAGTTTTCGCTAGGTAGGTACTTGAATTTCCCAAAATGTAACGGGAGATATAGAACATTTGGTATAGTAGTATTAAATTTGTTATTCCTCTAAAGTGTAGTTCAATTAAGGCTTTTTCGTTTTGCCAAGGATCAAATAAACCCATGCTAAACAAAAAAAATTATAAAGGTTCACGCAGACCCTAGCACCTCTAAGATTTTTTATAAAATGTCAAATATCTTCCAAACGGCTGGGTTTACACATTCTGGGTTTGACTGAATTTTATGCTAATTTCGGAAATGCAAAAAATATATTGGGTGTTTCATTTAAAATAAATAAGTTGACATAGACTTCCGATATAACCGGAAGTAGACAACAACCTAGATAATTTTTAAAAATTAGATCTTCATCCAAAATGGCATCTGTCAAAATTTTAAATTTATATCTATTAGTTTTGAAGATACATCTAACACGCGGTCACCGTGAATGACCCGTATTAAAAGTAAAAAAAAATTACATTAATTTTAACAAATTAAACCTAAAATTAAAAAAATTAAGATAACAACAAACTAAGAAAAATATTTAGCCATTTTCTATTATTGTGAAATTGTTTGCCAAATAAATATTTACACATTTTAATAAAACTACGACGGCACCTTAAAAAACAATTTTATCGTTATTTACGGATTTTTTATATTTTTTATAATGAGTTTTCGGAGTAGTTGTATCTCTAAAACAATTGAAGATAAACCCTAAAGCGTTAATATATCGTTGGATTAAGAAGATTATATGCAAAATATATAGGGAGTTCAATTAAAAAAACATTTGGTATATCCGGTATATTTTTACTAATTAAAATTTTGAAATCGGAATCAAATTTTACTGAAAAAAAACAAGCTTTTACAAAAAAAAAAAACTTTGTTACTATGGATTTTGGCGCATTTTAGGGTGTCTGTCCGAATATTCAGAATGTTTTATTTAAAAAAAATCAAATTTGTCATACACTGACGTAGTTTTGACACTATATTTCTGATAGTATGTTCTCAATATGCAAAAGACACCCTAAAGCAAATATTAACAAAGTTTTTTTGTAAAATCAAAGATGAAGGAGTTTGAGGCTAATTCAAAATATACGTGAAGTACCTGTACATAATCGATCACGTATATTATCAGTGCGATATTTAAAAAATAAATAATATAACTACCACCTTTTGCAATAACCATTCTTTCGTGGTCTTCCTCTGGTGGAAAACTCTGGTAGTTTCCAATGAAGCATCGATGTATTTGTATACAAGAACGAAGAAAAAAATTAAAAGGTTTTAATAAATATCCCTACTTAAGAGAGATTGTTTGCTGAAGAGAAAGCTGTGCTCTTATTTTTGATATCTCGAGGAAATGAGAATGGAAAGACAAGACAGTTTCCACCTTACGTAAATAAATTAGGTTTAAAATATGGGCCCATTTCGTTAAGTAGATTGTGTTTAAGATGAAGCAGATCAATTCGGAGTATAAATAAAGGACTATATAATAAAAGAGCTAATGGAATTCGGTGCATAACGAAATAAAAAGAACGGATAATTGACACCGAGTCTGGCACAATAAAGCTTGTAGGGATGAACGGTATTGTCGCAACAGTAATTGAGGTGCCTGCAAAAAATGAACGACACTGCCAATCGCCAAATATCTAAATCACTTCGAATTAAGGCCTTCCTATATTAAATTGGGTAGGAGGGGAGAACCAAACATTACTATACCATCTTCCGACTTTGGACTATTGTCTATGAAAGCAAGCTGGCTGCTAATATAATAACCCTCCCTCTTTGATTTAGATTACAAACAGAAGGGTCTACACTGTTCTGTTTTCGTCGTATTAATGATTCAATATCAATTAGCGGTATACTGAATTATATAGAGCCAATCTTGGTTTTAAAAAGAAAATTCCAGACTTATGAAAATTCTATTTGTTCCCAGGAAAATTGTAACTCGTTTTAATATTTTATCAGAATATGATTGCTAGTAAAGGCCTTCGGACTTGTTTGCGAATCAAAATTGGGGGATCCCGAGACTGGGAGCGTTGAAACTTGGACACCTTCATAATGCGCTTAGACGAGTCCCTGTATGTATATAATATACACTGACCTCTTATCCTAAGCTACTCTTGTACAAACATCTTGGTAATTTAATTTCTCTCTTGCCGTTGCTACTGATCGATCGCCCCTGGCTATTCCTTGATATCTCAACCAATCAGGGAATCCCAATCATAAACATATAAACAGTCTAAGGGTATATAAATTGTTGGTAAATCAGACAATCGACTAAAGCGAAGGTAAACAGAGCAAATATTATTTGGTTAGTGGAAACCCGTTCGAGGTAAATAATGAAAACATACAGTCGACGACAAATACTGACTCCAAAATAAAATAAATGGTAAACATAAATAAATATTTATTTAACAGTCTGTTAACATGAAATTAACTATAAAATTGATAATATTTTTTGTATCTCTGTATTGTCAATCAAGTAATTTATCCCCAAAAATACAACTCCAGCTATCGTCGGAAAAGTAGATGAAAATTCTAGGTAAAAAAATTCGATAAAAGCTCGCTTAACTCTTTAATTGAGAACTAGACGAATTTGAAACTTATCTAGCGTATAAAACTTATATTTAATGTTTATAGGTATATACAGGGTGATTTTTTTTGGCGTCTGTTAGACGTATCTGGAGAACGGAAAATTATTTTGATCTGAAAACTTGTCAACGTGCATTCTGCGATAAGATCTATTTATGGAAAATATTTTCCAGGCGAAAGTACTTCCGGAAATACCGGAAGTTGACCCTAATTTTGTTATTTTAAATAGAATACCCAAGCTTTTATTACTGTTTTGGAATCAGAACTTAATTTTAGGTTACATTTGTTAAAGGTTCTCTATGGCTAAATTTAATATTTTCCGAGATATAATTTTATTTCCAAAAAATTTGACAGAAAAGCTTATCAACAAAAAAATTTTTTTCTAGGTAATTATCAATAGCAGGATGTCGACATTTTCATGGGAGCAAGAGAAGACATTAGAAGAGAAGAAGAAGAGAGAGGAAGGGGAGAGAGAGAGAGAGAGAGAGAGAGAGAGAGAGGAGTAGAAGAAGAGAAGTCATAAAATGTGGCCAATTACCACTTTCCTGTGAAATATTTGAGAAGTTGTTTTTTATATTAACCGTAGCCCTAATGTCTTCTTTTGCATCCATAAAAATGTCGACATCCTGCTACTGGTAATTACCGAGAAAAAAAATTTTTTGTTGATAAACTTCTCTGTCAAATTTTTTGGAAGAAAATTAATATTTCGGAAAATATTAAATTTAGCCAAAGGGAACCTTTAACAAATGTAACCTAAAATTAAGTCTTGATTCCAAAACAGTAATATCTATTTCCTAGCGATAAATAGATATTATCGCAGAATGCACGTTGACAAGTTTTCAGAATAATTTTCCGTTCTCGAGATAGTTCTACCAGACGCCCAAAAAAATCATCCTGTATACTATATAATATATCACAGTTAAATGAATTACATATTCATTTAACTGTGACTATATTAACTGTATTACTAAAATTAAAATATGCAGTTAACTAGTCTAGTATCTCTAACATCTAGAAATGGCGGGTTATATGGTTGTATAGTAAATAAGAAAAAGTGTACTAATAAATGGTTGATTAATACAGGTGTTTGTGATTTTAAGGGCAGTGGTAACTTTGTTTTATACCGCCGAACAATATTTTTTGCTCAATCCTCAAAAAATGTATGTGTTACCACCACCCCTTTGTTGATAAAGTCAGTTGTAACATACGCATAAATCGTATGCAAAATACACACATTAAATCAAAGATATTCTTATATAACATACATTTCTATTAAAAAATCACCCCCTGGAATATAAAAATGGAAATTTAAATTTGATACAAATTTGTGAATTGTATAACTTGTGCATATTTATTACGGAGCTGGAAAGGGTCCAACGAAATGTTTATTCAAAAGAGAATACTTTGGAAATTTAAATTAAAACGATGAGGACAGATGAGGACGCAATATTTTTAAAATATTTCTTGGGATGCAGAAGTGTACTTTTAAATGGGAAATTTGCATTCAAAATATTACGTGATGAGTTTTTGCGTTTTTAATTAATGAATTAATTCTTTTGTTTGGTTAACCGAACCAAGGAAATGAATAGAAATTTCGTTACTGATTATTAATTAAATTTAGCACTGGTTGTTTTTATTTAATAAAAATTATAAATACAGGGAGTAAACCGGGTTTTATATACCGGGTCTACTTTTATTTGTGTACAAATCCGTAAAATCTTATAGTTCAAGATTATCGACTGAACTTTTTTGCTTTAAAGAGCATTGAAAACTTCTGTTCTTTTCTGGAACTACCGCTTTTCAGATGGACATCCTGAGCCCGTTACGGCTTTTTTATACTGCTGAAGATCAATATCTAACAATTTAATGATTTTTTTATTTAAACTCTGACACGATAGCGTTGATCAGGGCCCTCTCTAACCAGGACTTGCAAAATTTAAACAAAAAATATACAGGGTGTTTCTTTTTACAAGATTTTAAAGTTGAGCAAAATAGCAATAAGAAAGGTGACGAGTGTGCCAAATGTGTCATGGAATTATGTCAAAACAGTTGAGTGTTATATGAAATGTAATACCTTCAAAAAAAGAAGAAAAACAGCGTGATTGACGTTTCATTTATATAGGTATTAACAAAATATAGTGAAATTAAGTGATTTGGTAACACATTTAGCGTTTGAGATTCATTTACACTGATTAAACGTAATGAACCGATGATGACGACCTGTTTTTAATAAAATTTATAATGGCTTTAAGTGCCGTAGATTTGTTGTGTGTATAGATATACAGGGTGCCCATCTTCTTACATGGCTAACTTTGTTAATAGTGGATGTAGAGAATTGGTTAAATTAGCAAAATTGGGCAGAATTACAAGAGGAATTCAGTGCCTCCTTCAGATTTAATTTTCATTTTCAACTTTTCCAGATATTTTGAAAAAACTGAAAATCGCCAAAATTTTTAAACTCGAATATGTCGAAAACTATAAAAGATACAAATAATATAAAAATACTCTGTGTTACGTGGAATTCAGCGGTGATAAGTATTGAAAATTTTACGGTCATAGTTTTTGAGAAAAAAAAATAAAATTATGTTTTTTTAAATGATAACCATAGTTGGTTGTTAAGCGTTAACTTCATTTGTTTTTCAATTCACAAGTTAAAAGTTACTTCAAAATATTTGTTGTATCATATAGTATATGTATCATCCAATTTTTATGACTTGCTAAAGAATTTAATATTAAAAAAAATATTGTACGCCACAGGCCATCGGAAACTATCACCTAAAAAAATAACTAATTACGCCAGTGTAAAGCCCTTAAAAACCCAACAAAAACCATTTAAGATTTTTTTCGATCCGACCACAAATAGAAAAGTTACAGCTGTTTTTAAAAAATGACGATTATAATTTTTTCTAAATAAAATCGAAACGAAAAAATTTATTACTTTCTTAGTGGATTGTTGATCCACATTAAATTTTGCACTACTCCCCATTTAAAAGCGATCGTCTGGCTCTAATAGTTTCCGAGATTTTTGTAGTGGTAATCAAATTTGGTTCAGCCTGTATAGATCAATAAATCATTGATCTTGATGTATTTTACACTGAAAAATAAAGAAATCCGGAACAGATAAATATTTAAAATGTATAAAATACCTTATATTCGACAAGTGATGTGATTGTAACAAACTGTAATGGTGAATTTGTGTTTTTAATATTTTAAAAATATCGCTAATGAGGAATTTGAAGCAATCAAAGATAAACAATCAATAAAAGTACCTATAGGTAAATAATTGCCTATAAGTTTTACGAAATTAGATTATTTTGATGAATAATTGTTTGATACGTTGTACATTAAGATTAAGGGAAAAGAAATAAAAATAAATGTGCAATAAAAATTTCTTGTTGAGATGAGAGCATGGAAACGTTAACTCGTTGTTGTTAAATTTATGATGGTTAATTTTAGTAGGGGTTATTTGGTTAAATAAATTTGGTCGAAATTGCCTTCGCAGCACACCTAAAGCATTGGTATTCACTGCGAACGTCGAGCAGAAACTTAAAAAACTTCATAGCCCTGATCACATATTTCATATGCAGGGGGCTGTTTTGCTAGCTAGAGCAATATTATTTCCATATTTTTCACATAATGCGCCTCTGTATATGGGTTTTATTTCATGTGACATCATGGTAATGCATTTTAACGTCTTATCATTCATTGCGGCATCTTCACAACTCTTTATAGAACGAGGTCCCGGTAAATATTTGTTAGGGGCTGACTCCCATAGAATTTACAATATTACATTTTAAACAGGGGCGTCCACACATTTTCATTTAAATGTACAATTTTATCTTATCCTCTTATCGAGCTCTAGAAAATAATAATAATAATATGCCGCATCCTCTACCATACAAATTTATAATTTCCGATTTTTATGGTTAGAATAGAATATGGTTTAGCACACCCTGTATTTCTAACCTGGTTTACTCAAGGGTTCATGCATTTAATACTCTGTGTTTATACAGGCGGGTGACCCATTAAGAATGGAAACACTCGCGTACAAAATTTGTTTATGGACCGATTTGAAAAAGATTTTTTTTTAAAGATAGATCTCCAAAAGCTCTATGTGGATGCAAAATTTGAAGACGAAATTTTGATTTTCAAGGCCTACTACGAATTTTTTTTTAAGTAAAAAATATCAAAATTTTGTTGGGCGATTTTTTTATAAAAAATCTGAATACACCACTGGATTTAGGAGCCCCTTGAATGCATTTGAACCAATTTTTGAAAAAAAAAGTTTGTTCCTAAAAAAGTTATGACAATATCGTCATCACCAGTGTTTGCCTTTGTCGGTGAACCTATTCTTTTATAAAAATCGAATAGAACCCAAAGTGAAACAAAATTAAACAACTTAAACACAGGTGTAATTATTAATAAGAACCAAAAAAACGAGTATACACAAAATAACCAACAATTACTCTAATGTAAACAACAATTGAGAGGTAAGTTCGTCAAATTATTATTATTTCGTGGTTATTATGCCAAAACTTATAATATTACCTTCTTAGATAAAAAATAACTACATTATAATTTTTTATGCAAAAAGTGTGAATCAATTTGACAGACTCCTTTTTCATTTTTAAAAATGTAATTTTCTAATCATTACTTTTTTTTATCAATTGTTGTTTATATTAGAGTTATTGTTGGTTATCTTGTATATACTGGTTTTTATGGTTCTTATTAATAATTACACCAGTGTTTTAGTTGTTTAATTTTCTTTCTCTTTGGGTTCTATTCGATTTTTATAAACGAATAGGTTCAACGACAAAGGCAAAAAACCTGGCATCACACTGGTGATGACAATATTGTCATAACTATTTTAGGAACAAACTTTTTTTCGCAAAAATAGGTACAAATGCATTCGGGGGACCCTAAATCCAGTGGTGTAGTCAGATTTTTTATAAAAAATCGCTAACAAAATTTTGCTACTTTTCCCTTAAAACAAAATTCGTAGTAGGCCTTGAAAATCAAAATTTCGTCTTCAAATTTTGTATCAACATAGAGATTTTGGAGATCTATCTTTTAAAGAAAATCCGGTTTAAATCGGTCCATAAACAACTTTTGTACGCGAGTGTTTCCATTCTTAATGGGTCACCCTGTATGTGGTGCAGAATCCGTAATATAAGGTTTGTTCCAAAACCCATCTAAAACTGTAGAGTAGCGGTTCAGTGCAGGCGCATTGTGTTTTTGGCGTTCCAACTGTAAATGTTACCGTCCACCGAATGGTACACTAGCTGTTTCAACTGAAATTAGGATAATTTCTGAACGGTCTCTGTACTGTAACTTCAATTCACGATCAGAGGTAAGTATCGTATTTACTGATTTGCGCTGTTGTGTGGCTTATTAAATTTGTTTTGATTAACAAATAAGTACCTACCACCATTGAATGTAATCTAACCTCAAAAATACCAACTTTTATGGTTGCCTTTTATTTTTACCTATTTTTCAGTTGTGTTAATTAAAACTGCTAAACATTTGAAGTTCATGTTGGCTTTATATACTGAATTTAGGTTTTATATTTTTGACCATCAAGGTAAAATGAGCGATATAGATTATGATTACCATTTTCATCGAGTGAAGTGTATCTACAGGAACAGTAATAACAATTAAGAACAGAAGGTATTATTTACAAATATAAAAACATTACAAAACTAAATTAAATAAGGTTATGAAATCACAGGACACAGGACAAAACTCTCGATCTCGAAAAGGTAACGATACAAAACGGGAAGTTGGAACAAACCCATAATGAGTGGCTGGATATTATTATCAAAGGCGTAATAATAGGATTGTTTCATGCTGCGTATATATTTCGGACATACTTTCTATTTTAAAATACTCTAATGAAATTATACTTCATAGTTTTTATAAGTTTTGATATCAAGTGTTATTTTTATTTATTTGTATAACTTTTCAATAGGAGAATTTGTGGTTAGAAGGGTATTTGGGCATTTTGTTTTTGGTTTTTACTCCCTCAAACGTGTAGCACAATATTGTCTACATACACACTGATAAATATCTAAGTAGCTTCAGACATTCCATCTTAGACAGGTTTTATCTTAGAAACCGTTAAAGGTTAACGATTTAATATATTTTAGCTTCTCGAATTTCAAGGGGTACGCCATTGGTGATTGAAATTACGAGCGTAATATTTCGGGCCCCCGAATAAGTGATGGCGTCAGTTGTACGAAGTTTTTCCAAGACGGAAGTGTCAGCGTACAATTTAGCATCTTATTAGGTGCATCATCCAAACAGTCAAATAAAAAACCTCCAAAGAAACATAAAACATCCAGTAAGGGTGAAAGAACAATGAAATTAGAAGATGGGGAGGTAAAGTAAAAAACTTCATCCGAATAATTCCTCGAAGAAAAATACACTTGAGTAAATATCTGTATCTGTGATGAACGAACAGCAGATATTTACACGGCGGGCCACCGTACCAATTTAAATATAAAAAGGCCGAAGTGAATCCCTTCACGCTGTGTTGCCAATGCAATAATCAAAAGAGTAAGTAACTACGTAAGTACTGTCGGATTTCTAGAATTACAAAATCATCTGAAATTTATATGCACAACTAATTAAAATTCAAAGACTATTCATAGTTAGCCAATATATAAAAAAATTGATAATTAATTTTAGATTAAAATTTGAATACTCAAATTCTGAGTTAGGTAATTCTATACTGAAAAAATATGGCACGTTTCGGTGCAATAATTGTGGGTTATGCGTTATTATGAGTATAAGTATACAGGGTGCTAGTTAAACATGCGGCAAAAATTCAAGAGGTTATTTCTTGGACTATTCTAAGGATATTTTATCCTTTGATGATTTTTGAAAAAGCGCTTTGTTGCGAAGATATAGGGCGAAAAAAATTTTCAACAAATAACAATTTATTACTAAAAATTACATGTAACATTTTTGAACCTACAAGAATTGTTCAAAATGGCTACCTCCAGCTCAGATGCAACTATCCAATCTTCTCCTCATAGACTCCCGAACTCTTTCAAAAACACCAGGGTCGTTTCTTATTGAGTTACACCCAGCAATTATCTGATCTCTTAAATCGTCCACATCTTCCACTGGCCTAGTATAAACTAATGACTGTAGATGGCCCCATAGGAAATAATCCAGGGGGTTTAAGTCCGGGGACCGGGGGTTTAAGTCCGGGAGTATATCAGCCATCTCGGCATTCGTATAGCGAGCCATGATAGAGGACTTCACTAACAACCGTTTACACGTCAACTAGCCAAACGTCAATCAATCTTAACAAATGCAACACATACAAACTACAAAAACACAACATACAAAAACATATAAAATAATCACTCCGAAGTATCACGGGATGTTAGTAAGAAAAAAAAAACTCCTTTTTCTTACATGTCTTTTACTTGATACGCCCATTGTAGTACGCCATACTTTTATTTCACCTACATTAATAATGCGAAAAATACCAAAATTGGGTTTTGTTGAAAATTTTTTTCGCCCTATATCTTCGCAACGAAGCGCTTTTTCAAAAATCATCAAAGGATAAAATATCCTTAGAATAGTCCAAGGAATAACCTCTTACATTTTTGCCGCATGTTTAACTAACACCCTGTATATCTGATCGATCACTAAAATTTGTTTTAAACTGAAAGAATTTTGTAAAAATTAACTTTATTTACTAATACTTAAGTATTTAGTCTAGTATGAAAATATAGGCCTCTTAAATACGTTATTAGAATTAGAAGAAATCACTTTTATTGCATGTTTGTTTAAAGCAGAATGAAAAAGGATAAAGACATTTATATTATGAAAAATTGGGCTTTGCCACATCTTTCTTTGTCCCACTATAGCCGGATAATAATGGAAAATAAAGGCGATATATCACATCTCTTTATTTTTATCCCTTCTATGCGCCGCTGGATAAGACGAAGAACGGTTTTGCACATACAGAGGGGTGAAGTAAAGGGCGATCGGACAGTCGGCCGTATTACCCTATAAAACATGCTTAGCGCGTACATATCCGTTGACAAATGTAGAGTTTTAAAGGAGGCCGGGGTCCAGCTTATAATTTACAGCAGCCCATTCTCAATAACTCCCATGATTGCTGAATTTCACACTTTACGAGCCCGGCGGTGTACTTAACAGTAGCCTTAATTTATGAGAGTCCGGCAAAACTGTCAATGCACCATATGCCGGCCTGCCAGCGACAGCAATCATTTGTAACTTCTCACGAGCCAGACCTATCCGCTAAACAAGGACTGCTAAATATTAATATCTCTGATTACCTTACTCTTATAGGATTTGGTCGATTTATTAATTGAAGCATTTAACCGGGTACTGCCCAGCCCCAGTACAGACTCACGTTACGGGTCGTCAAATTTATGGGTTCATATACCACTTAGTCTAATGGTTCACCCTTCGCAAATTCGAAAAACAAGACTATATCTCAACATAAGAGAGAGAAGGGGAAGGGTTGGTGTTTCTAAAGGTAATTTATCTTGTAATTACGGACTATTATTTATAGTAATATTTTAAGAGAATACATTTTTTCTCATGTTTACGTATATTGCAGGGTGTAGGAAATAGGCTGGATGCAGGATGAAGGAAATATAAAACTACGTTTCCACACCTTTGATATGTAAGAAAATCAATTAAATTTGAATATGTAAAAAATATACGAATAAACGGTTAACGTTTCGGATATTTATTTATTTATTTATTTATTTAATTACAATACCACGGACACAAACCCGATTACAGCATAAGGTTACTATGTAGGTACTAAAATAAAATGATTATAAAAATGAGTACCTATCAAAATGAAGTGAGATAAAAGCAAATTGATAACAGATACAAAACGAATTAAAGACGAGATTTTACATATTATAAAATCTTAAAAGTAAAAAACATAAAGAAAATTTAACATATTATACAAAACAACAAAAAATACAAGAATGACCTCATACCTTCAAACATTTTCTTATCTCATTCACACTATAGAGTAAAAAAGCGATTCAATGTTCGCAAAACTTACAACCATCTGATGGAGTGGAGAACATTTGTACAAATTAGAGCGATGACTTTTTATATTAAATAGGCACTCGCGAGTATTGACACTAGGAACTCGGATATCTAACATGGACAAAATTTCTTCATAAATGATTTTGTTACTTAGGACTTTGAACAGGAAAAGTACTGAATGCATCGTACGTCTTTGCGCCAAACTGGACGTTTTAAAACGGATATAAAATATCTCCCGAGACGTGCCTCTAGGTGGATAAAAACGTTCCAAGGTGAAAATAGCCGTTTTAAAAAACCGTCGCTGAACTTTATATGAACATTATATATTTACTTCAAACGACAGACGCATACTCAAGCCTGGATCTAACAAAAGCGTTAAATAGCAAACACAGAGTGTCGGGATTTTTAAAATCACTCATATTTCGAACAATGAAACCCAGATTTTTATATGCGCCCCTCGTAGTACAGTTAACATGTTTAGCGAAAGAAAGTTTAGAGTCGAAAGTAACACCCAAATCTTTTATAAATTCGGGCCTGGATGTACGAAGCTTGTACTCACCTAATACTGGATTGTTTTTGTAATAATACGACAGCGATAATGTGACATCACATTGTATTTGGAGGCATTTAACGGGAGTTTATTTACAATGCACCATGAATTTAGTAAGTTTAAGAAATTACGTCAATGAAAATAAGGAATATCAATGGCCCAAGGACGGATCCTTGTGGCACTCGACAGATCTAAACCCACAATGTTGAACAAATTGCCTACATAGTGAAGTTTTGATAGCAAAGTGCATGATCGAGCCTGTCAAATGCCTTAGAAAAATCTGTATATATAACATCGACCTGACCACTTTGGTCTAGGATTTCATTAATAAATTGTGTTTTGCATATTGGTCTTTATTTCCTTCAAAACTATTATAATTATAACACATAACTACGAATAGTACGAATCTACTTTATAATCACCATTTTTGTAAACGTCTTATTTAAATAAGGATTAAAACAAATTATGCCAAAGCAGCTATTCTCCTGGCTATATGCCACACCGAGCGCTGAATTACAATGCAAAAATTTGCAGTATTTTGTCTAACGCAGTTTGAATGAAAATACAGGGATATATATATAGCTTAACTGCACTATATAGCACTAACTGCATACCGGATTCGATCTTTCTATGATCTTGTCAGTGCAATATAAGTGATCATACCTAAAGTAGGAGGTACGTTTTGTGTACGAAAACCCCATACTATAGCTCCACTTCTTGGTAGTTTTCCTACTGTGTCAAGTACTTGGGTTTTCGCATCGTTAGGTATGATCACTTATATTGCACTAAGAAGATCGAAACCGATCTGCAGTTTTAGTGACATCCTACGACGTGAGGTCCAAGTATTTCCTCGTAGTTTTCGTTGCAATCCGAATTCTTGTATGTTGATTCTAACTGTGTTAGACAAAATACGGCAAATTTTTGCTTTGTAATTCAGCGCTCGGCGTGGCATACCTATATAGCCAGGAGAATAGCTGTTTTGGCTTAATTTGTTTTAGTCCTTATTTAAATAAGGCGTTTACAGATGGTGGATATAAAGTAGATTCATACTATCGGAATTAGACGAAATGATTAAGATGTAAACATATTTTTACCATTTAAATATATATTTTTTAATAAATTACCGAGGGTTATGGGCAAGTATAAATATTCGCTACTGGTCTTGAAAAAGAACACAATATCAACTTGAATTTGGCGAAATTCATTTGGCTTAAAGTATTTGGATTATTTTTCTAACAAACCTTCCCCTTTTTAATAATCGCTCACCCTCTTTCAGTAAAACCAATAAATAAACACACACTCCCTTGGGGATCGGACTATTTTAAATACATTTTCACCGATGAAGAATTTGTCGTTGAAACAATATTCACCCTTTCCAAATTAAAGACGGATTATTCTAAAATATAAGTGAAAATTTTCAGTGTACCAGAGGTCCTAGAATGTGAACATGCAGTTTTAAATGATAGTGTCAATATTCTGTTTATAATATCATTTTACCACATTAAAAATATATATAGTAAATTAAAAAGGAACTGGATATAAGCAAATCGCTGCGCCTAACGGATCTGTTATTAAGCAGCATTTTACCTAATCAAGTATCACAACCAAAAAAAGACAATAAATATCAACAATAAAAAATATGAAGCTTGTTGACGTTTTAAAAACTGTATCCTTATTAAAGCTGTAAAAATTTAACAAAATAAATATCCTTGTATCAGTTTATATAGTATACTTAGCATTTATATTATTACTGTTTTCCTTAAGTAAATATTTATACTTATAGTATGTACTTACTGAAGTAAGTATTTTGGAGTAAAGCTTAGCAATTTTTTTTGATACAGCACTTATTTATTTAAATACTGCTATTTTACTGGTTTTTTATTATTTTATACAAATGGTATAACGAAAAATATTTCTTGATAACCTTATTTTATTACTTATTTTTACTTTCTCATTAAGGATTATAATCAATTCATTGTCAAATTTAAAGGATACATAATTTTACATTTTGTTTTAATTTAAGTAGGTATCTATATAATAATTACTAATTGTGGCTGTTTCTTTAATCTCCTTTTTATAAAATGTTCTCAGAATTTCAGAGAACATTGAAAATGATGTTTGGTTTGAAACATAAAAAAATATTGCAAATAACTACGAATAGTAAGGGACATCACTAAGTAGTTTCTACAACCCTTTATTGTAAAAAAATATTTTTCAAACATCTTCAAATAAATAAATGTTTTACCCACACCCCACCTACCATGTTGATCAAATTGAGAAATGTTTGATAACACTGAAAATAGAACAAAGAGTGGAAGCGAAAATTCTGTTATAGATCCGCGAATAAATAAAGAGATAAAGAAAAAATGCCAATGTTATCAACATTTCGATAAAAGATTACCTAGTAATCAGCAAAGTTAAAAAAAATATGTATTTGCACTGTACCTTATGAAAATAATAACCAATATGTCCTTCTAGGTAAAATATCAGGACTTTTAGTACAAGAATAACAAAGTATCATGCATCTGGATTTCTTGAATTGAGAGTTTTATAAATTTCAGTTTCGAGTTTTAGAAATTTTAACGAAAGCAATATGTATAGGTTTCGTGTTTTTATAAGTTTCAGTTGGAGAAATAAGTGAAAAAAACTAAGTATTGATGGGTAGAATAGGCGTTCTAATTTGTTTCTTTAAATAAATAAGTCAATAAGAAGATAAATTCAAGACATTGATTTTTTTAACAATAAAAAATTGAACTTGCGCAAAAGATCGAAATATAACCCTGCTCATAATTGTGTGTATTTATTTTTCGATGAAAAGAAATCGGATTATGATAAATTAGCCAGACGGTGAAAAATGTCTCCTGGATACATTTCTTTTCGTTTCCTCTCAATTCGAAGTCGAGCCGCTCGTCTCCGGGAGTGAAGACGCGTCGAGAGGTTGGAATTGGGGCAATGTTTACGTGTATATTTTGATGCTATATATAGTATACAACCGTGTACAAACTTTCTGTGAGGGTTGGTCGAGGTTCAGTTGAGGCCTGACTGTCGTACAGTTAGCGTCGCTATTCGTTCCGACGGATCGCTACATTCCACAGCCACAACGATTTATTCCATTTATATAACAGGAAAACTACTTTTTTCAGCTGTTACTGTAAGTATATACAATAAAATGTGATATAAATAGCACATAGTTGTATCATGGATGCATCAGTGACACATTTAAAAAAATTGATTAAAACTATAAAATAAAAGTAAGTAAAAGCTGCTTGTTTAATAAATTATTATTTATGAAATAAATTTTTAGTGGATGTTTGATTGTTTTTGTTTATTGGAGCGAAATTTAGCGTTTAGAATAATATTCATATGTTTATTAAATAAATAAGGTGCAATGTATGTAAATAGCTGTTATTAAATTTTATTTAAATAGTATTGTATTTTCCGCGAGTGAGGTAATGTTTAATTATTTTTAGGGGTAGTTAAATGTAGTCAAATAAACTATAATAATATTTGTACAACTGGATTAAACCATGTATTAAGTATATAAACATTTTAGAGGTTTTAAGGCGACATAAATAGATGGACATTCTTCATATTTGATTGAGTTGTATTTTTCTAAAATCTGGCGGATGCGCCAGTTATGACAGTATTTTTTGTTTCATTTAGGTGCATATGGCCATATTTAGTGAAATGGTTATTATTCAGACTTGTTAAATACATATTTTTAAAATTTACATATCAATAATTATTTCAGTAGTAGGTAATTAAAAAATGTGTATATTTTGTTGAAGTAAATTCGAATACAATTTTGAGTGCAACGTATTAAGAGAATGAAAACAGAAAATGCAATTAAACCACTCAGTTTTACTGTTAAAGTGCAAAAGAGGTAATTATATTTTGAATATAAATTTCAAGTGTTTTTAGAATAGGATAAATATTTTTAGAAGAATGATTTGATGCAAAAATAATAAGTTGGTTCTGCCGAAATTCATTGTTTAATTTGTTTTTTTCAACCTAAATTATCTATTCTATGAATAAGAAAGAGAAATTTAATATTGAATGAAAAAATAAACAAATACAATGTTTCTAATTTGAAAATAGTTTATCTTTACATAATTAAATTGCAGTTGCTCGTCCACTAAAAGTATATATCATAATTAAAATATTAAGACGAATTTTAATGTACTTACAGTTGTACCTTACATTTTTTGTAACGTATTCATTAATTTTAAATAAACAATTTAAAGTACCTTTTAGATCACTGAATTTTGTTCTAAAAATATATTACATAACTAATATGTTACATACAATTACAAAATTAAATTGTTAAACCTTAGACGTCTCATATTTTTATAGAAGCAAGTTTTTTGCAATTTTAAACTAACTCATTTTAAAACGGGCTTTTAGACACATAAATAACGTAAAGATAATAGTGTACCTGGGCAAAGGAGGCCAGCATTCGAGTCTCGCAGTACTTCATTGGTGCTGGTAAACACAACACTCACAGAACAACACCTAAACACAACTAAACACATAAACGGTAACAGCCTCTATTAATTATTTCTTTTTCGCTAGAAAGAACAAGAGTTAGTTGTGTTGTTGCGCAAAAAGGGTCATTGAAGTCGCTGAGATGCTAGGACGATTCCGTAGGCGGTCCGCGCGCTCCTAGATGCGCCGCTGCAGTTTGTGTTGTTTGTATGTGTGTATATCTATAGCGGTGCCGGCACCGGCGGGCGGCGGGCGGACACGCAAAGCCGCTCCGCGCAATACTGACACCTCCACTTTACCACCTCCCCGACGGTCCAGCGTCTTCGGCATCGTCGAAATGCAAGGCTCACCCCAACCCCTAGACCTAGTCCTGACCCGCACTCGAAATACCTTATAATAAACTGACAAATATCCCGAGAAATTATTATCCTAGGGTGGTGTAGAGGTAAAATTATACTTGCCGCCTCCAAAAGTAAAAAAAAATGAATTGTGTGGCTGAGAGGAATCTGATTAAGACTTAAATTCATCGCTAGGTGGTGCTATATCGATCGCTAGCTCCTGCAAGTGTGCTAGTTGCATTATAAGTATTGCAATTCAGCATAAGGTTTGCTGAAACTGTTGTTGGTTCAATTTAAAATAGAAGCTATGGATATTATAGCCGAAGACTTTTCACTATTTCAGTAATTTGATAAAAAATATATACTGTAAAATGTATATTTTTACCTACAATATTAATTTTATTTAAGGATTATTAGGTGATTGATTAAAATTTACATTTCTGCAGTAAACTTGTAAATACTATCTTTAACGATAGAAGCAAAATAATCATAGAAAATACTGCCAAAATATTCCAACCATCTGCAATTATTAGATCTGTTTGTTCATTGAAATTATTGTTGGTTAAACATAAGAAGGTTGTGGGTAAATCCGTGATCACAGTTGTTCAGTAATTTTATAAAGAAATGTACCATATATCTTTTACCGAGATACTTTTACATAAAGATAAATATAGCCTTGAGAAAATTCAAAATGCTTGCATCAGATATTGTTTTGATCTTCGTAAGTTTGATCACGTTACTGAAAAATTTTGAGAGTCGAATTGGTTTACACTTGAGCAAAAGTTTAATATGCACATGTCACGGATAGTTTATAAAATAAATGAGACTAAGCAACCAAAATATTTGTATGAGAAACTTGTTAAAGGTACTGACAGACATGACCGTACCACACGCCATCAACAGCCGTTTACGGTACCTAAGCATAGAACTAGCACGTTTCAAAGAACTTTTAGGTACACCTCTGTCAAAGTTTTCAATGCATTACCCCACAGCATACGAGGCGCCCCGAACTTAGCAACATTTAACAGGAAAATTAAATTATACACTTTAAGCAAAAGAGATTCTGTTTGATTCTTTTATATTAAGATTGTATAATTGATTATAGATTTAGAAAACTTACCTATTATCACGTACTTTTTAAGTATTTTTTTCTCCGTATTATCAATTTTTCTGACCGGTTTTTTATGCAAATTTTATGTGAATATTATTTAATTCTTATATATTGTAATCAAGGTGGTTATATATGAGCACCTTTGTTGGATATCGCCACCTTCTTATGTAACTCTATCCAAATTGTATGTTAAACAATCAAAAATAAAGACATTTATTATTATTATTATTATTATATAAGATGTAAATTTTTCTGTTCATAACACTTGGTATTAAAGTAGTAGTTAGTTTAGTTGAATATAATTCACATTATACAAAACACTGCAACAAGTTTACCAATGTCAGTAGTGGTGAGAAACACACCGTAGTGCCTGCCTTCTTTGGAGCATGGAGATGTTGAAGTAATGCAACGCCAGTCGGGGCACATTGGCCGTGGAGTAGTTTCCGGCATCTCCTTCAAATAAAAGTTTAACAACTTGAACATAAGAAGCAAATACATACATAGCCTTTTTATCTACTTAGTGTAGCGAATAAATCGATACTTGATTTTACAACAAACTGAGGCTAAATATCCCGACAAGCTGTAGTCCTGGATTTCGTTTCTGCAGCTTTATATTCTGACGGAATGCTTCGCAGACATGTGAAATTTCTAAAGTGAAAACATCAGTAAACAGTATAAAAACAGCGAGGAAAGTAACGATGTTTATAAAGTTATGTTAATCAACAGCTTATAGTTAAAACGTGGACCCGTATATATGTCCAAATTTATTATATTAATATAATATAAAAGTTCTATGCCTACACAGCAGTGACTTTTATGAATGACAAATTTATCTATGCGACATGTCTGTAGACTAAGAAAAATTGACCAATTGTATTTTTATACACATTATCAGTAGTAGTTAAATCTGTTAGATTCCTGCAAGAAATTTGTATATATTAACGACTATTTTTAAAACCTTAATTTCGCTTGTATATAGAGCTTGTATATGCTCAGTAATTTATTAAACGGTGAATAGAGTCTAAATGCACATATTTTTTTTAGCTGTAGGGATGTAGAGAGAAATTATATACGTCGTCTCCAAGAAAAAAGGCAGAAGGTAAGATTTTCTTTCAGGCTGTCCGTTAAGTGTTAAAACACATAGATCATTATATATTTCCAGTAATCATATTGAGCAGAAATTACTTATTAATGGTTGAATGTAAAATACAAGTTAAGCAAATATTGTTTTGTATAGTTGTATGAATTAATAATGGACACAGTGGTATAGAATTTCTAATTTTGATAAAAAAATAAAACAACGTTAAAATATGTATAGGTACTTGAAATATTAATAGTACTCAAGCATAGTTTTCTCCTTTTTTGGATATTTTACTATACTTAAAATTCCTTCTTCAAAACAACAGTCAAAATTTTGTATCTAAAATTTTACTTTTGACTAGCAAAAATAAAATTTTTACAATATCTCAAGAAATTATGATCCTAGGGTAGTGTGGAGCTAAAATTATATCTATTCGTCGTCTTAAAAAAGTGAGATTTTCTTTCGGGTTGAGAGAAATGTCGTTCGTGTAGAGAGAAATCTGGTTGAAACTTTTAAATTCATTGCTAGGTGCGATATCGATCGTTAGTTCCTACTAGTTGTATTATTGCAATTCTGCAGAATGTGTTGGTGAAACTTGAAAGTTACAGCAAAATTATTTTCATTGTTCCATACCGATAACATACTTCAAATATTTCCAATTTATATATCAAGGTGTTCGATTTTTAGGTGAATACTTATGAGCAAGACTGATTGAAATTTTATGAAAAATTGCGAAAACGTTTGTCTTCACGTAATAGAATTAGATTTGATTTCTTTATAGAATTTTTCGTTTAAAGTTTTAGCTGAATCTCGCTATAGCCTATGTCCGTTTTCCTATGCGTGTGCGCACATTTTGTATTTTCGTATTGCCGAGTCATTATTGGAATGAAACAAAAATTCGAGTTATTTTGGGAGTAAAATAATAATATATCGTCTCCTTTCACTCAGGTGATCTAAACACGCAGAGTACTAGTTATATATTTTACGAATGGGTGAAGTGTATTTTTTATTAGTTAATTAGATATATTACAACTTTGTTAAATATCTACCTATAGTAAACAATAATGCCTATACAGGGTGATACAACTAACCCATTCATTAAAAGTTTGAGGACTTCCTATTGGAATATTTTTTTAAAATTTGGATACACGGGTTTTCGTCTATTCATCTGAAGTATTTCCTACATTAAAAAACGTAGATTTTAGCGTAGAAATAAAAATGTAAAAAAATAGCGCATTCCATTTAAAATAAGAAAGTTGATAGCCATTTCCGGTATAACCGGAAGTGCCAGAAAAACGGAAATACTTCTCGAAATGAAATACTTCTCGGATGAATAGAACTTTCTAGAAAACCCCCGTATCCAAATTTTGAAAAAAATATTTCAATGCGAAGTCCTTATCTTTATAATGAACGGGTTAGCTGAATCGCCCTGTATAATATTTTGTCAAATAATAAATAATTATACAGCCTTATTCAGAACTTATCTCTAAAACTTTGAGGATATGTGCATCCTTAAATAAGCAATCGATATCACCAAAAAAATTTATAATAAAAGGCTTAGGATTTCCCGTAAACAATGTTTAAAGTTATACCATTATAAAGGACTACGTAGCTGGGCAACTGTACTTCAACACATCTGATACTTTTCTATCACATTCCTAAGAATGTGATAAAAAAAGTAAACACGTTTTTTCTGGAACGCCTGGTTGAAACCATTGTCTATGAGTCGTCAGTCTATGTGTGTCGCTCTCGCGGGTGTTTTATTTATCTTAGGAGTGTTAAACTGTAAAATTTTCAAAATGGCTCATGTGTACAGTGTGATTCACTTTCGAGTGTGTAACATGGGTATCTCGCTTATTACAAAAGATAGACTGTAGGTTTAAATTTGGCAAAGTTGCGAAATTTTGTGCTCAATAAGTTGGCGTAAAGAAAACCCCCATATCTGCTTTTGTTTTTGAGTAAGGGGTAAAAACAAATTTTTTCCTGTTTTCGTTTTCTGGCCATAACTTCTATATTTTTGAAAATATTGGCTTATCGTTTTCACATTATTAGGACACTTTCTTGAGACAAATACGATGCCGTAAACTGTTTTTTAAAAAAATGTCACTTCTATTGTATATCATTGTCAACTTTATTTTTTCTTATGGGCGCCATATTAATTTTTCTCATATTTGAATAAACCGATTTTTTCTGAATACAACAATATAATATATGTTAATATTTGCCTAAAATATAAGGTCATTATGAAAGAAAATAGGTATTTTTTTGAAAATGTCTAGTTAGCCATGGTCATGACAGTCAATTCTTGACAAACCACAAATGCCACTTATTCAACCGAAAAGAAACAAGATATAGATATTTATTACAGATGTAACAAAAATTTAAACAGAACAGTTGAAGAATATTTAAACACATACCCTGAAAGACGACAACCATGCAAGATATATATTACTACTACTATACTATACTACTACTACTATACTATACTTCTACTACTATACTATACTATATTACTAAACTGCACTGTAATTTAAGAAATTATGGCAGTTAATATATGTCTTGCATGGTTGTCGCCTTTCAAGATATGTGTTTAATTATTCTTCAACTGTTCTGTTTAAATTTTTGTTACATCTGTAATAAATATCTATAATATTTTGTTTCTCTTCGGTTGAATACATCGTTAGTCAATGTAAAAAGTACTCCACAGATGCAGTTTATAAAAATTATAAGTGACATTTGTGGTTTGTCAAGAATTGACTGTCATGGCCATGGCTAACTAGACATTTTCAAAAAAAAACCTATTTTCTTTCATAATGCCCTTATTTTTTCGGCAAATATTAACATATATTATATTGTTGTATTCAGAAAAAATCGGTTTATTCAAATATGAGAAAAATTAATATTGCGCCCATAAGAAAAAATAAAGTTGACAATGATATACAATAGAAGTCACATTTTTTTAAAAAACAGTTTGCGGCATCGTATTTGTCTCAAGAAAGTGTCCTAATAATGTGAAAACGATAAGCCAATATTTTCAAAAATATAGAAGTTATGGCCAGAAAACGAAAACAGGAAAAAATTTGTTTTTGCCCCTTACTCAAAAACAAAAGCAGATATAGGGGTTTTCTTTACGCCAACTTATTGAGCACAAAATTCCGCAACTTTGCCAAATTTAAACCTACAGTCTATCTTTTATAATAAGCGAGATACCCATGTTACACACTCGAAAGTGAATCACACTGTACAGTAATGCTGAGTTAATGGACTGTTACCAGTGGATTATTAATTACAAGTTAAATTTTGTGAGTGGTTGTAGCAGCAAAATGCTGAAATCCCCAATTTACTGCTGATGTACTAGTTACAGATGAAGCTTTGTTTACTCGAAATGGAATACACAACATTCACAATACACACGTTTGGGCACTCGAAAATCCCCACGCAATTCAACGAAATCACTTCCAACACCGTTTTTCGAACAGCTTTTGTAACAAGGTATGTGCAAATTTTTTATAAATTTCATGTTTCTAATACCAGTACTCAAGTAGCGCAATTCTTCAAAACTAGTGTAACAAAATTTTATTCACTTTAAAGACACGTCACTTTGGTCACATCTATCTATCTTTAAGTTTATTTAAAAGTAAAAACGCTGCAAATCTTTTTTGCGCAGAGTGTCGGTATACTCTCAGATCTTCCGAAGTTTTTTTCGTGCTAGCCAGTTTGCATTGTCAGTCCCAAGGTCACTCCATTACAGTGGGCCAGTATCCAGCGGCGTGCAATGAAAAATTTTTAAATAGTTTTAAGACTCCGCCACAAAATTTTTTTTTTGCACTACCACATTTGTACATGTATGTTGAACATCCCCAAATTTTATTATAGATAAGTTCTGAATAACCCTGTATATTTCCGCAGATTTTACTAAACCCTATAGGCGCAAACCATTGTTATGGCTAGTAAAAATATTGTTTCGCTTACAAAACTTAAATTAATATTCATGTGTACATGTCTTTCAGTGCTCCATGTTCTGATATTTGAATATTTCATAATTAATTAAGTAGAGAAAGCAAGAAACGAATTTCTTGTTATTTTTGTTAATTAAATTTAATCTAGGAAACTGTAGCTTACGCTGCAGATAAGCAATCTTCTTAATTTATTAGGTAAATAAGTTATCAAATGAAATTAGCTGTAACATTTATGTATTCCGAATATATATTTAGGGTTGATATTAAGCTGTCTCAGCAGATAGATTTAAAATATGACCTTTTTATTAGGAGCAAAGTGATTCACGCGAATAGGGTAGATGAAGACGCGAGTTAGTAGGGACCAAGCTCGTAAACAAATAAATAATCCTGTCCCTGATGTGGTCAGTTCATTGGGTTTACGTATTTACGAAATTAGATGGTATTTCTCTTATCTCTCCGATACGATGCACAGTGTGCTACTATATCCTCTATATCTATCTTGTGGAAATAAATATACAATTTATCTATATATTATAGCATGTGAAATTTGATCAATTTTAAATTGGATACACATTTCTTAATTAAAGTCATACAAAATTTTATTACATCAATAGAGAGATTTTGTAAGCATCCAAGATCTTGATGTCTGTGTATTGGCAAAAAAAGTATCATTCACAAAATCAATATAAATTTACATATTCACAAAAGCATTACCAAGTGGTTAAAGTTTCTTTTATTGGTAGTTTTAATTCGTGTATTTCCGAGAATCAACTAGTTTGCTTTTTTTGACATAAGGGGCGGGCCCTTATTTTTCGATTGCATACTAGCTATTAAATAATGATTTGAACATTCAAAGATTTTCTTGATAAACATTGATACCCTAGTGGAACGTTTCAAGCTATCAAGTCTAATGGAACGTAGAGAGATGCACTGTGTAATTTTCCTTTACAATATTCTTTGTAATTTATATGAATGTCGTTTTTTGTTATCGTTAATTCAGATACACATTCCTGCAGTATCAACTCGCAATACTTGTGTATATTATTTATTTAGAATTCTAGACCTACTACTAATAGCCTCAAATTTTCTCCAGTTTTTCAAATGTGTTCTATAACAGCCTGCAGGATAGACTTGATATTTTTAATGCCACTTTGAGTTGTATCAAAGGACTCTACCGTACTTGTAATTAGTTCTTATTTCTTCTTTTTTTCTTTATATAAACTAAGATTAGTTAATTTTTATAATTTATATTTTTTATATTTTAGTTGTTAGTTGCTATGTAATACTTTTTTGGTAATTTTTATTCTGTATTTTTTCCTCACCCTATAATTGGCTTGTCTGTTGAACAGAAGGATTGAAAAACTAGTTCGAAAAGGATAAGAGATAGAAGGATGAGGTTTTCCTCATTCTTATTTTTAGGACAGATCGAGCATGTATATTAAATGTTCCCCCTCAGTGGTAAATCCCCCTAAGTGATTTTTGAGAATCCTTTGAAATAGAAAAATGTATATTATTTTTATTTCACTTTGAATAATCTCTAACTAGTTTGGTTTAAAAGGAGTCTATAGTTATAACAACGCTTAAATATTTTTTATTTCTTGAAAGATAAATTTTGGGCTACCCTGTGTATAAAGCGTATCAAATAATTATTGTGCAAGAAATAAATGGTTTTCTAAAAGTGTTTGATTATACTAAAACTTTAATAAAAATCAATATACTGGGCTCTATTTTTTTTTGAGTATAATATTTTGAAAGGCGACATGTATACATGATATGGAAATTGTATAAAAGTCAGGTGTTGGTATAAGTGTTGTCGATAAGGATTGATGAGCGGCGGTTATTGACGTTCCGGGCAGGTATTAATCAGATGAAAATCTGCGCGAAGTTTTTGCTCGGAGTGGTGTCGGTGTTGGCAGCTAACCCTCTTGTTTTATTGGCGTACTTTTTCTTTATCTTTTTTCGCAGCTAAAAGCCGTGTTATGGTAAGGCGGTAGTAATCTTAGGCAGTGACGTGTGACGAAGGACGGCAATCAACTCTAACGGCCGTCCGCTGACCGCCACGCTATACCGACCACTTCTCAACTTCGATTTAACCGAGATACGAGTAACTATTGGGGTCCTCTGTTTCTATCACTTCCCTGCAATCTACCCTTATTTGCAGGAGATTTTCAAATGCTCCACAAAACTAGAAACTAAGATTGAGCTTGTGCTTTTTGGCAAAGCCCTAAATAATTTAATATTGACTTTCTCACTAGATATATATACAGGGTGGTGCATTTTTAAGTTGTACTGTAATGTCAATGTCTTCCAACGCTGTATCTCCAAAAGAGATAAGGTTGCTTAAATTACAAAAAAGTTGTGCATTTTCGTGCCATTTAAAATTCTGAAAACAAATTAGGGATACTAAAATAAAATATACTAATAAAATGGCACAATATTATACAGGGTTATTGAAAACTTATCTCTAAAACTTTGAGGATATATGCATCCTTAAATAAGAAATCGATATCTTCAAAAAAATTTATAATAAAAGTCTTAGGATTTCCCGTAAACAATGTTTAAAGTTATACCATTATAAAGGACTACGTAGATGGGCATCTGTACTTCAACGACAATCTGATATACCACATTCCTAAGAATGTGGTAAAAAAAAGTAAACACGTTTTTGTACCTAGAACGCCTGGGCGAATAGATTTGGAGTGGGGATAATATCTCTATTGTCTATTCAGTCATCAGTCTATGTGTGTACTCTCTGTGTGCCGGTGTTTTATTTATCGTAGGAGTGTTAAACTGTAAAATTTTCAAAATGGCTCATGTGTACAGTAATGCTGAGTTAATGGACTGTTACCAGTGGATTATCAATTACGAATTAGGTTTTGTGAGTGGTTGTTGCAGCAAAATGCTGAAAATCACCAATTTACTTAATAATTTGCGTTTACAAGATCAGCAACCAGGAGGAATATTCGGTTTAGTGCGGCAAAATTGGATAAGGCGTGGCCCAAATGTGTACAAGTTGAGGAATATTATTTCGGAGAGCTTTTGTAACAAGGTATGTGCAAATTTTTTATAAATTTCATGTTTCTAATACCTAGTAATCAAGTAGCGCAATTCTTCAAAATTAGTGTAACAAAATTTTATTCATTTTAAAGACACGTCACTTTGGTCACATCTATCTATCTTTAAGTTTATTTTAAAGTAAAAACGCTGCAAATCTTTTTTGCGCCGGGTGTCGGTATACTCTCAGAACTTCCGAAGTTTTTTCGTGCTAGCCAGTTTGCATTGTCAGTCCCAAGGTCACTCCATGACAGTGGACCAGTATCCAGCGGCGTGCAATGAAAAATTTTTAAATAGTTTTCAGAAGCCGCCAAAAAAATTTTTTTTTGCACTACCACATTTCTACATGTATGTTGAACATCCCCAAATTTTATTATGGATAAATTATGAATAACACTATATATTAATCTAGTATGCCTATCATTTAATCTATATTAAACTCCCAGTGCATTTAGCGTATCGATTTATGTAACAAACCAGTCATTAAACTATGAGAATTATGAATTTATAAGTAACTATAAAATAAAAAATGTTGATATCATACTGTGTATATTTCGCTGTATATAGAATAAACAGTGCTGTTTATTTTTGACTAGATTTTGGGGTTCGGATTCTTCTCCAGGTTTAAGTGACATGAGGGCGGATCGGGGTAAATCGATAACATGTGATGCGAATTCGATGCGGTCATCGGGGAGAATTTAAATATTGAATTTATCCCAGAGGTAAATAAGAGTAGCAGAAAGATGTATGGAAAGTTAGCGGGCGGCGGTGGCGGCAGCGACTGTGTTAGTGCCGATGCTGCCTGCTGCTGCCTCATCTTCCGGTCACTGTCTCTTATTATTTCGGTTAAACATTTCTCATTGCGCTCGCTGGCGCCCGCTCCACGAATACTAAATAAACATAAGTTTTAATTGAAGAATCTCGTTGTATCTCGGAGCGATGTGGACGGCATTTTCTCCCGCTCGCCCGCTCCCCAGAGTTATTATTAGATCGCTACAAGCTGATGCAAATACAGATTATAAAGATCGGCCAGATGAAAAATGAGATACAGCATTCGCATTGTCTTATGTTATGACAATGGCGGTTCCCAACGCGACCGAGGCCAAATATTTGTCTTCCACCATAATGCTGCTGCCGCACCGCGCACCACGCTTCGTCGTGCATATTTATCATAACTACTGTTTATATACCTTTACCCTCACATACCGTCGCTGCCGTCGCGGCGCTCCCGCTCCTAGTTACGTATGCACTTGTAAGCACGAAACCGCGCGCCAATAATATTAAAATTTGATTCTCGCACCGCGAGCGTCATTCATTTCGAGGATCAATAAAAAGTCGCAAGATGTGTTGATAAACGGCGAACTCCGAACGGTCCACGACCATGAATCAGACCGGGGGTGTGTGAGAAAGAATTAGTCCAGTCACTGGAGTATATAGTAACTTCGCCGTAATACGGATACTTTGAATGAAATAAAACTCCGTTTAAACACTATTAAAATAAAGTCTGCACAAGAAAATTAAAGATAAATATCTGCATCCCTTTACATTTTAATGCAGAAAGCTGTCTGACGTCACCGCCTTTATGTACATTGCTGATAGTCGCTAGAAGTAGTATACGCATGTGGTAAAGATGTAATATTACATGCATATATTATTGGAAGGAGATGCCGAAAACAACTACTCCACGGGCAATATACCCCCACTGGCGTTGCATTACATCAACATCTCCATGGGTGTCGCCGTCGCCACATCCTTCATCAAGACCAAATACCTGACAATGACCGGTTTCGATCTTGTTATGATCTCATCAGATTGCCATAGGTATCGGAATCGATGAATGATCTGGCGACATGATTGCCTAAGGGGCATATGTGAATGTTTGTAGTGGCGAGATACAGTGAAATACACCGTAGTGCCCTCTTTGGGTCTTTGCTACTACCTGTCTGACAATAATCAATTAGACAATAATTGTCAGACAGGTAGTAGCAAAGACCCAAAGAGGGCATACGGTGTATTTCACTATATCTCGCCACTACAAACATTACATGCATATGTTAAAATGTATTTTTCTTTTTTGGTTTTGGGACACACAGTATAGCTAAAAAAAATAACTTTTCACAATAAAATAGCACGTGAAAATATTCCACTTCTGATGTTAAAATGTATTTTTATAAATTTATACTTTTTAGTGAAAAATATCAATTTGTAAAAATACATTTTAACACATATATAGAGGGAATGTAAATTCTCCCTCTGTTGACTTTTGAACTGGTCAAAATTGAGATATCAAAGAAAAACTGGGTTTACAAGTGAAGTAAAATTGAGTATGAATGTATAAAGACAACACTAGAGGCGCTATTAATGAAATTATAAATGTAAAGCTCGGTAATATGACGGAATGACGGTAATACATGACGGAATATGATGTTTAAATCTTGGGTCTTTGAATCCATGCATGAACTCATTTCAGGAACTATATTTGAATGCGATTTCACAGGCACGTTGAAAACATTGTTTTACCCTTGTACGTTTATAAATTGTATCTGGCCTTAGTAGCACAGGTAAGGATAGCTTCAACTTATCAATCTAATAAACAGACACCACATTCTTATTGCAAAAACCAAAATCCCGATCGGTTTTTACTAAAACACGAAATATCTATATTTACAATATAATATAGAAAACAACTATTTTGAGGGCTAAAGCCCCTATCAACATTGCATTATTCTAGCATATCTTAGAAATTAGCGGCATCATTGTCCAGTGCCTCCACTGGGTATAAGATCAGTTTTGAACGTGTCAGTTCTCATCAGTTTAATTCGACACTATCGGCACTAACTAAACTGAAAATGGAATCACACAATCCTTGCTCCACATCCCTTTGGTAACATCCATGAGACAGAAATCGAAGGGTTACTAAAATCTATATTTTACGAAATTTTGGCTTCATTTATTTTACTCGCCTTTACTTGTGGAGCTAATTCATCAGATCTGTAAACCCGAAGCGGGGGTTAATCTATTTATTAAATATCGTGCACTGTCCTAGTGTACACGAAAAAGTCGGTGAAATTCTAAGGCCCTCACAAAAGGATTATTGTTGTCTCTTAAATACCTCCTGTACACGTTTAATTCCCTTATATCATATCTTCGCCTTTCGTGTTCAACAAAAAATAGCAAATGAGGCACAAAAGCCATGAAATATATGCTGAAATATATTACTCAAGTATGCAAAAATACAAAAAACAATAATTATGTCTGACACAATGTACGGCACGGTCTTAAACTAGTTTAGGGCACCTTCGGAGGTGGGTTAAAGTAGGAGCTAAAGAAATGTCTCGCATTTAAGACCAATTTGCAGACAAAGTCATTAGTATAATTCCAAAATATTGGATGTGACTAGAAAATCGGTGTGAAGTTAACTATAAGACATAGTTATGTCCAAAAGCCCATACCTAAGACGTCTTAAAGATTAGTGTAATAACCCTGCTGCGTCCTATTTGTAGATTAGGATTAGTTTTATATCAGGAAGCAGTAAATTCGATGTCAATCGATCCAAGTTTTATTATGGGCAACCAGGCCATGACAAAACCTGGATCACAACGAAGCCATTTGTTTATAGTGTGAAAATTAGTGACAGTTTAGTGTGATGCAAAATTTTTTTGCTACAGATTTTGAAAAACATTTTAAGGTTTTTTCATATTTACTTATTTTATCTAAGTTTCCATGGTGCAAATTATTAGGCATTTTACTCATGGATAATGAAATTACCCAGAATTTTCGCCTACTTTTGTTGTTGGATTAAATAATGAATGAATGAATGGTCCGAGGTATCGTAGCGTAATCGCAAGTCAGTCAAGTGCGCTGGGCGATCGGTTGGCCGGACTAAGCGGGAGCCTGGCAGGAGCCAGGAGCCAGTATAATGGACGTACGGCAGAAGCAGTGGCAATTGTAACTGTCCTGAAGTGGATATGATAATGAGGGGCGGTTCGGCGACCACAATCCGTGGCGGTGGCCCGTGTCCGCGGAGGGAGATACGACAGACTGCTGACGTGGCTTGGACCGAGCCAAATGGACAGCGTTCTCGGCTAATGGCTCAGCGGGTGCCACTTATTCGACTCCGACTAAATTGTTAAGGACGGCAAAAACACCAACCAAATGCCGATGTTGCAAAGAAACGTCAGCGCACTTTAACGGAAAATAATTTAAATGCCATCGTCGGTCTATTTAAAATCGATACGGTTAACCCGATTAATCGCCCATTGTGGCTACGACGGGCTACAAGAAAACTTCGACATTTTAAGGGTTGAGAAGCCTACGTTTAAAAGTCAAACCAAATAATTATTACAGAATTTATCTTCTGAAGACAAGTGGTGGAGTGTTAAGTAAAATAATCAGTTAGTGAGAATGATTCTAAATAATACTAAATAAACATCTATAAATCTCTCTAATAATAAATAGCTGTTTGAACGAATAAGTCTTTCAATATATATTTATCAACTATGTTTAAGGTAAAACATGGTCTTATGTATCCCCTTCAGTGATCTTAGGTGTTCTTCTCCATATTGTTCTAGATAAATCTCTTTTAGCGGTGCTGTTTAATTTTTCAGTCAGTTAGAAGCAGTTATCAGTTACGGACAATTAAAAAGTGAAAGAGCACTATTTATGACACTAAAAAATTTGCAAAACGGTGATCAGACCAACAGTTATGTATGCAATCGTTATTATCTGGTCACTACTAAAAATTTAGAACGAGGGAGATAAAGATTCTTTGAAAGATTTTGGGTAAAAGGGTGGATGGAATTTAAAAAAGAGGGAAAAAATGAGCTGATATCGCTATATAGAGCGAACCATCACAACTCTTATAAAATAGTAAATAATAAAGTGATTAGAACATGATGAAAGGCTAACAAATAAAAGAATTGACAACAGTAGTTTTACAGAGGCAATTATAGAGTATTACGGGCGACTACCACGGCCGGTGATTCAAGGTTTAGTGTTTAGATCGCTCGCTTAACCCAGAAATCGTGGGATCGAATCAAATTGTCTACTTGCAGATTAAGGCATGTTCGCAGGAATGGGTTGGCAACTGTCTTGGCGATGGCCTATAGGATGGGAAGAATATTAGCTTGTTGTTAATGTGAGACATTAATATTAGTTGATGTTTGACTGTCTCCCTAGCTAATAAGGTTTTACAGGTTTCCCTCATTCCAGTACTGATTGGTGGTTAGGGCCTACCAACCTCCTACCAACCTAAGTCGTTCCTGAGGATCAAATGCGACCCGCGAAATAATAATATGCCGCCCTCCCTCCCACACAAGTCTCCGACTTTTGGGTTAATCCTTGTGATAAGAATGAGGGGTAAAGATATTACCGTTATATATTATTATTATAATTGATTACGAAGGAATAATGAAAATAAAGATTAACTAGTAGAGAGGCAAAGTCAAATTTAGAGCGGAATGGAGTAAGATTGTAGGATTGCTGGCTCGTGGCCTGTAGAGCTTTATATAACTTCTGAAAAATGTAGGCCCGATAATAATATATTTTTTGTGTGTACAATAAAACTGTGTTTTAAATATTTTATTACCCATTTTATTCTGACGATAGCTGTAATATGTTTTGCGGAAAATTTATTCTTATTGGCACAAAACGGCAGATTAAAAATACGTATCAATAATCCAAAGATACCGTAACGGTCAATATTTAAAATTAATGTACCTGATGTTTTTAGTCTTTCGTCTCCGGAGTCAGTGTCTATTCTGAAAGTAGTAGAAGTAGGTACTATTGAAGCATTCCAATTACTCCAACTTCACCCGTGTTTCACCATGATACTAAATTTTCTGTCTTTAATCTTTATAGGCTCAATATAACAGCAGATGATGCTAACAACTTGGTTACTGAAAGTGTGTCGAGCACTGTTTTGCTATGTGGTAAAAAATCTCAGTCGGTTTTAGTGTTTCACACCGAACGTTTCAGTTCAACTTTAGAAGAGATTCAATAGATATGCTTGAAGAATCTACCACCTCTCGAAGAATTTACCGTTTCCATTTTAAAACGTTTCAGAAGTATGTACTTGCATACTGGTCTATGCATATTTATGTAATCATATTATGTATATTTATATACGTTTATACATATACATCTATATTATATATAATTCAGGTTGTAGACGTACTTAAATCGATCCTTAATCGATACTTATACAATCTTTGAAAACATGATCTCTACATAAGCTTTAAGGGACCGCGGTAAAAGCTCAAAGTTACCCATAATGTTTATATATTATTGTCTTATTTAACATTTTCCCATACCTACGTCATAATAGTAATTGTAACGATATTTGTGACAATTTTTTTCAGATTAAAAATGATAGGATTATGATAGGGAAAAATGTTGCTCCCTTAGATACACGTCTTCAGATCGAGAACTGTTAAAGTACGTGTCAGCGATGGTAGCCCTGAGATTCCTGCTACAATTTTCCTATGTCGTATATGCATATCTGATTGAACAGCTTCCGAGGAAAACTCCGAAGAAAAATGAAAAGATTGTATCTGCGAAATTGCTTTTATTTCTCAGTTGACACCGGTGTCGATTATTTGTTGAGCCAGTAGATCGTGAATATTACTGCAATATGAGTTACGGCTGCCCTGCATATGTTACCTTATCGGAACGGGTGGACTACGGACGCAGTTCTTATTGCCCTTTTCTGTTCCGAAGTCCGCTACTACCGGCGATATACTGTGCCGCCTTAAGATACCACCATATGGGGCCTGACAGAAAGTGAAATAAAATATTATGTATGACGTCTGACTATCATTTTTTATTACTGTCCCGTTTTAATGTTGATATTCTCCATTTTATTTTTGTTTTGCTTGCTTTTTAGAATAAATTGACATGCCAAAAACAACTATCAGCTATTCAACAACTATCAACTATTTATAAATAATATTTTTACCTCATTTGTAAAATTTGAAAAATAATAATGGATTTTTTTGCTGTTATGTTTGAGATACTTAAGAAGAATACCGTATATTTTTGATAATTCCATCAGATATAGTTTTTATACTACTTAGATAGCCGATTCTTGCACACAAAGTCGATTTCTAAATGGTTTTATTATTATACTCTCATTTTATTCTTATTTCATTTAATAATATCCTATAATATTTGAATGTGCGAATGTTACAACCATTTGAAGTGTATATTGTGTATTATTTTTGAGGTTCAATTGATTTGAATTCGAAACAGTCGTATTTAAAGAAAATACTTCTCAAATACCTGTCAACAGTTATCATTCAGTGCCTTCTGCTTTATAACAATGCATTTGTCAGTAATTCTTAGACTTGAAATTCTTATGATGGTTGGGTATATGGCAACAGAGTACGAACGCAACAAGAAGTATGTGTTTTATTTAACATTAAGTATCCAGATACATCCATAGGCCGATCAACAGTGAGCAAAATCGAAAAAAATTTAGAAAGACTGGTTCCGTGGATGATCTACAAATGAAAGGTCGAGCAACTATTGATGAGGATAAGATACATCTTGTGCAAAAGTTATCTGAGGATGATTCAGATCGAAGAATAGAATTCTGACAAATATTAATGAATATTATGTGCAATGATAATCCCCTTCAAGTAAAAAATATATTATTTTCGGATGAGTCAACTTTCACATTAAATGGTGAATTAAACCGCCAAAATTGTAGATACTGGGCAAAGGAAAACTCCCGGTGGATGCGAGAGCAGCACACACAGTATCCACAAAACGTAAATGTGTGGGCGGGAATATAGTCAAAAATAGAATAACTGGTTCCTACTTTGTCGATGACACTATAAAAGGACCAAGATATCTTCAGTTTTTACAAAAATATCCATACTTTAGTGGCCTTATTTCCGAGTATAAACAATTGTGGAATTCCTGACGAAAACTTGTGGTTTCAGCAAAGCGGTGCACCTCCGCATTATGCATTAGCTGTTCGAAGATGTCTTCGAACTTCGTAATTCCAAATGTTGAATGGCCATCAAGGTCACCGGATTTTAACCCGTTAGATTTTTTCCAGTGGGGTACCGTAGCGTATAAAAGTAAATCTGACAATATTGAAAAATTAAAAAGCAGAATTAGTTATAATTAATTCATTGATTGTTTGGGATATTGTCAGGCACACAAGTTTTTAAATTTGAACATCTGATTAGTTAATTTTTATGTTGTTATTTCCTGTTAATTTACTGTTTTCTTATCATAAAATATCACAATAAATCAAATTGTTTAGATTACAAAAATAATTGCTGCCTATTTTTTACAAAATCTCAAGGAAAATGTCAATAACTTTACAATACCGTATAAAGTTGTATAATAATAATAATAATAATAATAATAATATTTATTTCCCAAATAATAAACATAACAAAGATTTACAATGTGTATGCATAAAAATCTAGGCAAATAAATATGAATAACCCCAAGAAGGACTAGCCTGTACAGGGTTGGTTAGTAGTTTTTTTTTTTTTTTATGGTATTTAATTAATCCTATGTTAGCAACTAAGTATAAACCAATTTTGTTATTATATACAGAACAAAAATATATAGTGAGTTACCTACTTACATATACTATATAGTATTATAGCATTATAGCTACATAATGAATACAAAACAAAACAAAAAATATAATACCTCATATACATATACATAAAGTTCTTGCCAGGACTGTAGAAAATAATTCTAAAGCTAATAAGAAACAATGGACATTTTTTTTAAGTTCAATGCATTGATAATATGGTTCAAGTTGAATATGAATTGTATACTTGTATATATGAATTTTTACTACGGATTAGATTCCACAATTTTATGTATTTCAAATCTAGGAATGCTGATCATCCATTTTTTTAAGCGTTTTTTAAACAGTGTTAATGAATTTAAACTCTTTATTTCCTGTGGTACAAGGTTATAGCATTTTGGTCCAAGATAAAAATAAGACTTTTGTGTGAGCGTTTTTGATGGTTTTATAGTAGAATATACCAAATTTGACTTATATCTAGTATTATAGCTATGGTCAATCTGCGCTAGTTCACTTTTATTTAGATGTTGATGTGTTGTAACACCAGAAAACCACAATTGGCGAATATCAAAAACATGAGATTCATCAAACAGTAGGTTTGTAGAAAATAGTTTTGGTTTGTTTAGGATAACTTTAAGTATGTACTTTTGAATGACTTCTAGATTATAAATATGAACTTTAAAAGTAGATCCCCAAGCAACGATACCATAATTTAAATGACTCTGAACCAAAGAAAAATAGATAATCTTTAATTGTTCCAGATCATAGTACGGAAGTATATACTTGAATCTATAAAGAACGGTTCTTAATTTTTTAATGACATAGTTAATATGAATGTCCCATTTCAGATGCGAGTCAATATATATACCTAAGTATTTTATATTGGAAACTGAAGTTATGTTAACCCTTTGCCCGCTCACTTCTATTAAAAGTGATTTGTAATCTGGCAGATACTTAGAGTATGAAGTAAAACAGATGAAGAAGGTTTTTTGCAAATTTATAGACAATAGCCTCTGATTAAATCATTTAACGATATTTGTAAAATCGGATTCAGCCTTTGTTTTAAGTTTTTTCCAGGATTCTGCAGAGTATATTACGGCTGTATCATCAGCAAAACTAATTATTTCTCCCTGACTTTCAATGCTAAAAATATCATTTAGGTATAGGTTAAACAAAATAGGGCCCAACACTGTTCCCTGTGGGACCCCATACTCAATGCTTAGGAAGTCACTTAATGTATTTTCTATTCTTGTACACTGCTTTCTGTTCCTAAGGTAACTTTCCATAAGTGAGTATGAACTTCCCCTAAAACCAGTTGCCTCTAAAACTTCCAGCAGCTGACAGTGACTAACGGTGTCAAAAGCTTTTTGTAGGTCAACGAACACACATAGAGTGGGCAAACACATATCAATATTTCTACTTACATGATTGATCAGTTTTAAGATAGCATCGCTTGTTGACTTTTGCTTAGTAAAACCAAATTGACTAGTTAACATTATATTATATCTGTTTAAATAAGAGAGAGTTCGATTTTGCAGGACTTTTTCAAATACTTTAGCAATTGTTGAGATAAGTGAAATTGGACGGTAGTTAGTTACGTTTAATATTTCGCCTTTTCCTTTATACACAGGTGTCACTACAGCCGTCTTAAAAACTTCAGGACATTCGCCTGTGCTAAACGCTAAGTTTATAACATAAGACAAAGGCGGTGCCACCTCATTTGCAATTTTTTTCAAATGCTCCGTTCTAATGTTATCTAACCCAGGACTTTTTTTATCTTTTAGTTCGTTGATAAAACCAAATGTTTCTTTCTGTGTTACCTCACTTAAAAAAAATGAATTTAAGAGTCTAGCCTTTGGAAAATTAATTTGAGCTCTCCTCTCTTTTAGAATATCATCTGCTAGATGTTTACCAATGTTAGTAAAAAAATCATTAAAAGAATCAGAATAATATTTATAATCTTACACTGAAAATTTTATCATACTATTTCCTTAACATTTATTAACAGAGAAACATTTAGTACTCCACATCAACACAATGTGGTTCCTTTTTACACTTGAATGTTCTTGAACTTTTCTTTAACTTACATTGATATTTTTCAATAATTCTTTAACCTGTTATACAGTCGGCAGCATGTTATACATTAGATTATTTTTAATAGTGACCATACCTAATTCAAATTATAATTTGTAGTGAAATGAAATTTTAATCTTTTTGGCATTATATTTACTGATGATTCCAAAAATAAATGCGCCCTCTACATGACAATATTTGAACCTATTTAAAAGATAACTTTTGGAGGCTTATTGCTGATATAATGATAAATAACACGTATTTAGGTTTGTTTAACGTAATAATTTAGTGGAGATTGTGATTTTTTGCTATTGCAAAGTTAAAAACGACGTGGCTAGTATTCGTACATCTTTATTTTTACATTTTAAACTGGCATTCAAAACAAACCAACACAACACAAACTGCCGTGTTTATGGGTCATTCCACAAAATGTGTTAATAGAAATGTTTAAGATAGAAGACAGAAATTTGGCCCTAGAATAAGAAACAATTTCTCACTCATTTCTCAAAATGGCATGTAACAATTTAATAACAGGGAACATGTTTATTTATACAACATAACCACTTTATTGCACCATGTTTATACTTTTCTATTATTAGTCTTATAAAAACAGAATATATTTTAGTTTAAACATAGCAATAATTTAACAAAAAAAAAATACAAGCACTAATATGATATCACCATACACTTTTTCTACCATTTGTCACATTTATTTTAGTCCAAAATGGAAATAATCAAAAACCACCTGTTTCAATCCAAAAAAATTCATATCATAATTAGCAAAGAAGCACTTATGGGACATAGACTGCTTTTACCACTCTTTTTATCCTTTATTTCATCATAATTAGCACATGGAACCAGTATATTTATGGTAATTGAATGCTACATGATGTGATATGAAACGCAAAATTTTACTCGTCTTCCTCCATATTTGTTTACAATTTGCAGCGCCCTCATCGGTAATTTGAATCGCCAATAGCAAATTATATTATTTCAGTAGACAATTTGGTTTTATAGCCGATCAGCTGATACTTTAACCCTTTAACATAGCAATGAGGAGAGAAAATGAAGGATGGCATAAATATTTTTCTTATCCGTAAGTTATGTAAACAACTGTAAGCGTGGCATGTTTTCGAAACTTAAAAAAGAAAATATTCAAAAATCGAGTATCTAATGTGATTTTATAACAAATTGGTCTGTACTGTGAAAATATTATTGAAAAATAATGTAAGCTCTTTCGATAAAACGTCGAATTCGGATGGAATAAGAGACTAGAAAGAGAAACGTTTGTGCTAATGAGTAAACGTAGCGTTTATTTCTCACAAACGGATTAGTCCACATTTCCCTAACCGCGCAACTCCACCCGGTTTGTTTGTGTTTGGGTTTCAGGATCCATCTGTAAAACAAATACTGCTGTCAGCCAACGCTCTTATTGTCTTTTTGTTATAGAAATAAACCACGGTGGAGAAAGCGGCCATTTTAATTCGCCTCCACTAAACAAAAGCTTAATTCGTTTATCGCTACGTACCCGCAAAAATATTCGATCATTTGTTTTTCTAACAAACGTTTCAAATATCCCTAGTTGGTGTTCCTCTTTTTCTCTTTCGCCCTCTAAGACCATAACCGAAATAAAATCAACAAAATCATGTATTCTTTATGGTTTTCGGGGAAAGAAAATAAAATGCAAAAAAACATTTTTTTTAAATATTGGTCAAGCGAAGGACATTTTAATATTATGTAGAAATATGCGAAAATATTAGCTGTAATATGTTGGAAAATGTCAAGTCCGCAAAGTTAGATACTTGTCTGTATCTAATTGTCACTTGCTGACATTATTTTGACTGTACCAACTTTCCAAATTTAAGAATGTGCCAGAGTTGCCAACTTTCAATCATTAAATGTCAAGACGAAGGTGGCGAAAATGTAAGACATCCTTTAAAAATTCAGAACAATGTTTTATTTTATTTTAAAAATATGTACATTAAAATTAAATCTTAAATTCTTAAAAGTATGTTAAACTCGAGATTAAAATGTAACTAAAAATAAATAGATGTTGATAGTTATCATCAATAAAACAATCAACTAAAAAATACATATAAAAAAAGAGAATTATGGAATTTTAAGAAGATATAGATATGGATATAAAATACCTAATTTGAAACGTTCTTTACAAAAAATGGTATAAACAAAATTACTTTCAGGTACAAATCAATAAGGTGTGATAGGTCAGCATTGTCAGTAACTAGATTTATAGGTATCAGAGCCATTGGGCAGCATTCCATTGGACTACAGGACCGGCTTTACCCTCGTTTCTCGGTTATATTTACAATGGCATTTTTGGCCATTGCTATTGTAATAAACCTACTTATATTTATGTGAAAGCTTTACTTTAAAGGCATCAGGTACTAGAAAATACAAAGCGCTTCATTGGGTTATGGGCAATTGAGTTTGTCTAATATGGATCATTTATTTAGAATACTTAGTACATTTTTTCGTTATTGTATAAATGTTGTACTTTATTTTGTACATAAGTGTCTGAATCTTTCTGTCAATTTTTCTAAATTGTGTTTATATCCATATAACCAGCCTATATCATTTAGGGGAAACTTCACAAGGAACTTAAAAATCCAGTAATATACAGAGTGTTGTATTTAAAATAATAATGTTTATGTGTGCTCACGGATACCTAGCTATACAGTGCAAAAGAATTTAAAATTATAAAGCTTATACTGTGTATATCTTCAACTAAACATATAAATAGAGAAAGCAAAAGTACCCGGAAACTGGCCTACGACAAGGTGTGTAACGACGAGTTAAATGTAAATTTATAACTAATTTAGATATATAATTGAAGTTTTGGTTTCATTCGTTACGTTATATAGTTATTGACAATCACTGACTTTTGTATTAGTTATTAATTCCATTTTCGTCGTAAGTAGACATCAACTTTCTAGTTTTTAAAGTAGCATCCTTTATATTTTACAGATTTCGATAATTTGATTCGATTCGATTCTATTTCTAATAGTATGGGAGATATAGCTAAACAAATGTATCATAATGTGGCATATTCTTTTGAACATATCATTTTTATTACTAGAAATAGATCCATCCAACCCTTTATCACCGTATTGGCAAAAAAACGACTATCTAACAACCCGAAAACATACAGGGTATTTCAGTTAAAATAAGAAAGTTGGAGAATTCGCAAAATATAGCCATCATTATCATTAAAGCAATAATCCACAGAACGCAACATCATGTGGCAGAAACCAATTTCAATTGTGTATCTAAATTACTTCAGAATTAGCCTTACTGTCTAGTCATAGTTACACATTCTATATATTCTGTAGAAATATATAGAAAGCGTCGACCATTAAATTTTTAAACGGTTTTATAAAAGGCGAAAGCTATCAGCCGTGAACGAAAACAGCTTGAGATGCGTTTTTTTTCAGGCATATGGAGGCAATATTCAGTAAATCCATGTTGGTATTAGCAATTTTTTTTATCGATGAAAATCTCTTGTCATTCAGTGATGGCTTTTCTCGCTACACTCGATACGCGTCGATCATATATTTTCTAAGCATTAAGAAGTGACACACTTGGTTCGGTCATGCAGAAAACTTTGCAGCTGCTTTAGGGGGTTGAATGGAAAATGCTTCGCAGTGTCATATTCCTTCTACTTATATGAATGCGGAGAATGTAAATTAGAAAATATATTTATTCTCTCACTGACGTGTTCAAATTGAAAACAAATTATTCTCAAAGGATTTTAATTTGATTTACTAATGCCAGATTTTCAATATTTTTATTAAAAACTGATGTATGGAAGAATTATTGTTTCACGGTATTCTTTGAATAATTTAGGTTTTTTTTTTGAACATATTAGCAAATATGAGTAAGTAGTTATTAAGTTATTGACTTTATTAAAATTATAAATCAGAAGTCGACCACTGATTCTTACTTTTTAAATTTCTAGACAATTATAAATTTCATCCAATAATAGATGAATCAATGAATAATAGATTTAATTATCGGCCCTTCCATCTTCTATTGTAAATTATAAATACATACAATTTTTTAAAATTGATATGATTACAATTTTATATTTTACAAAATACAACATGGTAGTATACAGGGTGTCCCAATGTGAGCGTACAAAAATTTACCAGGGGTGGACCAGACCAAAATAAGAATAAAATTCTTACAAAAAAAATTCTCTGATGCACGCCTAATAGGGCGTTATTTTGGAAAAAACAATTTTCCGCAATAACTTAAAAACCGTTAGGTAATTTTTGGGTGACGTGTACCTATTAAAGGTCATTCAAACTACACGGTGTTTGTTAACTCTGACACCTGTGGTGGCCTAGGCCTACTCTTCCTTATGACTTCCTTTGCATGTACTTTTCTGCATAAAGGAATGTAGTCGGTATCGGTACTTTACACTCAATTTACCCAAAAAATGGTTGATTTTAGAGCTGTGTAATAAGAACACCTTTTTTGTTCAGAATTGGTAGCCGATTAAGGAAAACTTAGTCAATTCACGAAAAAGTAGGATATGCAAGAGTTATGATAACGAAATCATAAGGAAGAGTAGGCCTAGGCCATCACAGGTGTCAGAGTTAAACAAACACTATGTAGTTTTAATGACCTTTAATAGATGTACACGACACCCAAAAATAACGTAAATCTATGAAACGGTTATTGCGGAAAATTGTTGTTTTCTTTTTTCCAAAATAACACCCTGTAACTCGTTAGGCGTGTATCAGAGAATTGTTTTTATAAGAATTGTATTCTTATTTTGGTCTGGTCCACCCCCTGGTAAATTTTTGTACGTACGCTCAAATTGAGACACTCTGTATACTTATATTTGCGTTAATGTTTCTGTGATATGCGTTTGTAAAGCCAGCGTAGCTACTTGGGTCATTGAAAACCAGTAAAAATTGATACAACTTTTTGGTGGCCAGTTTTTTTTTAGTCCTTATACTGGCTAAATCTTAAAAATTTACCCTATTATGGACATGTATTAATTGGAGTTTACAGTTCTTTCTTTTTTTACAAGTTCTCTCTTTCTATTCCTCCACCATATGATGTATATAACCTAAAATATGTGTTGTCATTGATAAAACCCAGCAGAATGGTACGATTAAAGCCGATGGTGACTTTTATGAAAACCATATTGTATTGTCGATTTTATCAGTAATAGATAACTTTTCTTATTTTCATTATTTTTTATTACATAATGTTATGCAGATATTTATTTTTATCCATTTTAACGTATGTTGTAAGAATATTTTATACATATTACTATGTTGACGGTAACACTAAAATAAGTATGACGTGGTTATTATTTGGTACAGGTTTTTGGTTTTTTCTATAGACAGTACCCCGTATACAGGCTGTTCCACGTAGACCTTCCATTAGACGTTTCTGGAATACTACGAGTAGTGGAATTCGAGAGCCTTTAACCTGCAGCTAACTGCCGAATTATTTTCGGTGCAGGGTGTAATATTTTCGGTGTAATAGGGAATGCTAATACCAATGAAAAGAGAATTAAAAGCTACACCCATTAGCATTATAAAACATAGGGTGTTGTGTTTAAAATAAACGAGTTATTGAACTTTCAATTTGACACAATTGGTCGGTGTTTCGCGACGCCCTGTATAACTTTCAAATATTACAGATGTTTGGATACCTTTTAGTATTTCCCGTCTAAAATTTTAGCCCTCTAGATTCAAAACTAGAAGAAATAGGACCGTTTAAGCGTAAGTATGTTTTTTCCAAAATTTTTGAAAAGTCGAAATATCTCAGAAACGATTGAGTTTAGGGATATGGTATTCTTATGAAATTTGACGTAGAATCCAAAAATGAAATAAAAAATGGTTCATTCCATTTGAAAGAAGTGAGTTGGTCTACTTCCGTTAGAATCGGAAGTGTGACGTCGTCGGTAATATTTTTAATCGATAGAAAATTGTGAGAAACCCCTGTATATAAATTTTCAGAATTTCAGTAGGTGTAGTATTCTAGAAACGTTTAATGGAAGGTCTACGCGGAACACCCTGTATATCACGAGCCTAATAATGATGGTCTATTGTTTTTTATTTAAATTTTTTAAACTTACTATTGCCACAGTGATTACTAATAGAGATAAGATTAGGATCTAGTAATTTAATTAATAAATGAGAAATTTTATGTACATTGGGCAGTGTAGATATTTGATGAAATAAAGTTATTGCTGATTGCGCGTGTTTACTGTCGAAATGCTGAAGTGTACTTAGGCAAAAGAGTGCAGGAGACTGTAAAAGCAATTAAATAGGGTATTGTTTACCGAAAGTGTGGCTGGCGCATTCGATATGCGAGGATTCGTTGTCCTGGCAAGGGGCAGCCGAGCAGAGTAGCAGGAAAGTTGCCGCGCCAAACGAACGCTCCTCTTATAGAACCGGCAGCGAGCTACCTCAAGGAGAGTATTTTATTTGGCGGAACGGATGTATAAATATTCCCGGAATCGGGAGTTTAACTCGTACATCCATTTATCTAGATAACGGAAATCCAGTGTACGCATTAATAGTCCCGGTATCTGGAGCGGCATTACATCTCACTTAGAGTGAGAGCTGTTAGCTGTTACACTATCTGGGAAGAGCCTTTAATTTCGCTATACATACAGCTCCATCTCCGATCGGAATGTCGTTAAAGAAAGCGAAGTACGTTGGCAATGTTTAAGTAGAGCCGAACGAGTTTATATCTTGTTTATTGTAGACACACGTCGAAAGAAAGATACTGCCCTTAAGGTTCACCCTTCAGATACGACGAACGTAATGAAAGAATTGTTTAGCTTAAATTTGTTAGCTTCTATGTGTACGGAAGAATTGTAGAAAAGAACATCACGTCATTATCATTTATTGACACTTTTTCTTTTCTGATGTATCTGAAATATTGTATTTAGTTTTTTTATACAGACTTTAAAAGTCTTCGTTGTTTGTAATTGGGCACTAAAATTGGGTAATTGGGGACTGGGTAATATTATATTTTATAAACTGATAAACGTCGTGTCAGAAACTGTAAAAAGATTAGTATAGTTTAAATCAAGTTCTTGTGTGCTTATTTTAAAATTATTTTATAAAAATGTACCTAGTATTTATAATAATAATAATAATAATAATAATAATATCTCTACCCCTCATTCTAATCACAATGATTAGCCCGAAAGTCTGAGACTTGTGTGGGAGAGGAGACGGCATATTATTATTTCGCGGGCCTCAGGAACGACTTACGTTGGTAGGCCCTAACCACCATTCAGTGCTGGAAGTTATAAAACAATATACTGTGGTAAAACTATAAAAAATAAAAAATAAGGCGACTGGGAAGCTGAACTTCGGCCTACACATCTCTTTTAGCAAAATAGCTATCATCTAGGAGTATATCAGAAACATTTTTAGTAACTTCTTCAACAGAAGCTTAAAAAACTACAGTTTAATATTTTTACACTATTTCATTTGAAAACAATAATTACACAAAGCTTTTTTTCAAGGGCTTTGTGTCAAAAATGAATTAACATCAGTGGCGTATCTGATTTTAAACAGATAAACTTGACTGGTTTAGTTCAGAAGGTTCAAGGCGTTAACATTTTAGCTAAATATTTGGGGAGTGAAATACATCTTTAAATTATTCTGTAACATGTATAGGTACATCCCTAGATGCTATAACATAAATATTGAATTTAGGGCATATTTGAGAATATACACTCTGTATGGCATATGTCAGGGGTGGTCAACCTGCGGCTCGCGAGCCACATGCGGCTCTTTGAAGGATTATTTGTGGCTCTCGATAAATGTACCCGAGTTCCCTTTTCATTTTTGTGCTATTATATTTTAAAAAATTATTATCGTTCCGTATGTGTTTCAAAATGTCTTTGAAATTACTGACGACAAATATGAAAGACTAAGTGCAACGTTGTAACAAATTTCATTTCCGTCCAAGTTAAGAATGATATGACTCATCGAAAACTGCGCGAACGAACATAAACAGTGGCGTAATCGTCCGTAATCGACCGACTCCAAACCGATTTTGAATTTGTAAACTTTCATTGCAACGGACAGTTTACATTGTACTCTGGAGGAAACAATTTGTATCACTTTTGCTACGGATATAATTTGTAATCTGGAATTTTTGGTAAGTTAACTAAATTTGTTTCATAGTATGGCTCGGCATAGTATAAATATTAGTAAAAATGGCTCGGACTATCAAGGAGCTTGGCCACCCCTGGCATATGTTATAAAAATAATACAAAATGTTTGAAGTATATACCAATTGTCGTCACAGCATCTTACTGTGTAAAAACTTCTTGAAAATTTTAATTTCATAAATTAAGCTAGCCTGGGTAAATTAAAAAAAAATATTTTTCTTAAAATTAAATGTCCTATAATACGCTTGTGAAGATTTTATTTTCGGACAATACTGTACACCACTTCTTCTCTATTACGAGATGAGCTAAAATTTTTAAAAATAAGAAATAATTAAAATTTATTTAAATTATAAAATTTAAATAAGAGCTGCGTTACCAGTTCTTAGTCTATTAGGCATGATGCCGTGGTGCGTGGAACAGTGACTGGCCGGCGTGTAGGCGAGCTAGCGGGTAGCGGGTATTATGTATCGACTGCTTCGCTGTGTGACCACATAGAAGACCGCTCGGTGAAATATCTCGTCGAGGTGTTTACACCGGCCGAGAGCTGGCCCGGGGAGTGGCTTGCTATTTCAAGCAGAATAAACACATGGCTGTTTTCTTTGTTCCGGCAAACTAAACAATCATCCTGGAATCCAAACAGGCCGGCCAGTCCCAAATTCAATTTAGTCTTTGCATGCGGCTATATCGCAAAACGTCAACACCGCCACATCGCGCTGACTGGTGCTCCACGGGCCAACTTACGCGGAAGCCACCTCAAAGCTGGACATCAGTACGTGTGTGCGTGTACACATGATCCCTCATCCCTCATACTCGCGTCCCTCCGCTGACCGATAAGGCCATTCGTATCGCAAACACCATTGTTCTTTTGCCTCTGGCCTCCTTCTCTTATATTTGTATACTCTGTCGTTTTCTGTTAAACCGGCTTCTTCTTTAAATTGAAAGAGACTACGGAAAGAAAACAGAAAGGGTCAAAAATGCAACGTGCTCAAAATTATTTGCTTACTTTCAATTCAAAGTGGATTATGGAAGATAAAAGCTGGGGAGAAAAGTTTTAAGGGAATTTATTGACGACACGTTTCATTTCTAAAATGTATCGCGTAATTACTGGATTTAACTCTCCCTGTGATTTTTGATGCAAATTCTTCAAAACAATGCCGAGCGATCAAGTGGCGTGCGGTGTGCGCGAGGTGGTAAGGGTGAGGGGTATCTAGTAATGATGATGCCAGCGAGGGGGCCGGGGACAGGGTGTTAAGAGGGGAGCGAGGCACGGGTAGACAGGGGAGATCAGTGGCCATCGGCGCCCACTTCACACATGCCTTAATGCACTCACTTTCCGTATCCAATCGATAGCATATTGCATTCTCGGTGGCAATTTACAACATGTGTGCTGTATCGGAACTCCTCTACGGATTTTTTACATTCGTTTGCAAATCATTACTCGTTTTGCGTTAGAAAAATTAACCGAAGAAAAATGGCGTTCGATAAAACACGCCGAAGTAGCTCGGAACTTTCTGTTTTCAATTTAAAACGCTGGCGACAGTTAAATGATGAAGGAAGTTCACAGAATTCACATTAAATTATATTTAAAACCACTTTTTAATTTTGACATTAAGAAGTGGAGGTGCAAAGTGAACTGAAGGCACCTGGCATTTGTTAAAGTCTTTAATTAAAGAACGAACCGAATGCCGAAAACAAAGAATGCAAAATTAGCTTCATTTCTAATTATACAGCGCAAATATCTTAATTTCGAACTGCGAAAAACTTTATCGAACACATCTATCAAGCAGAAAGCTCTCGTTTAATTTATACCTAGTAAGGCGAAGACGCGGGCAGAGTACAAAGTAGAAGCTGGATACTTTGTATACAGTGCGCCAAATATCCTTCTTACTTTCGATTTATTACTTAGAGAAACTGAGGAAAATTTGAACAAATTATTTAAAAACTCATTATTTAATAATTAATTCTAGAATACCCCAGTTAACATAACTCTAATCGTAATACTTTTGTATCTGAAATATACAGTCTTCTATACATTTTTATCTAAACACCAGTTTGTATAAGGACAATGACGAATTATGTACGATGTATTGGACTACGTAAATAGAACAGTAGTATTGTTTTTCTCTTTTATTTTCTTTTTGAACCCAAAATTTTTGCCACGTCATATACAGTTGTGTTTAATATTTGGTCTGTTTTAATAACGATATACTGGATAATAGTGGTGCAATGCAAATTATAATTGCCCAAATAAATACTGATATATTTTTAGTATATAAAAGTATTAATTACTAGTCAATTATACGTGACAGTTTGGAATCGGTTCTGAGGGCTTCTTAAAAGCGACCGAGTAGCCTTACTAGTTTGTAACTTTATTTGATTATTTTTCTTCAAATTATTTAAATATTATAATATTTGGAGAGGAGAGGAATGAAGGCTCCATGTTTCAGCGGCTAAAGACGCCAAGTTTTTAATCTTTCCCCATATTTGAAGATTTTGCCACTGGTCAACTTTTTCTAAGTTTCTATAGCCTATAAAAGTGGTAGCGTTCTTAATATGCAACTGGTACGGCAACCTCAATGTATAAATGGCCAAGAACTTACAGTTCACTTTAATTAATAAGTCATAAGTCAATCCTGAGCGCACTCCCAATCCGAAAAGTAATATGTCGCTCACACTTTTTAAGTTTTTAAGCGTATACAATAATAACAACAATAACATAATAATGTAAGCTTTTAAGAAAGTCCTGAAAGAAATTATAATAAAAATGCTATTTTTTTTATTTAATTTACGAAACTATATGACTTAATTTATATACCTAATTATAAATTTTAAAATGTATTTTAGTCCTATCATTCTTTTTTTGACCGAAAAATATTCTTTCATAATTTTATTTCAAAATGTATGTCAGTAATTAATACAAAGTAATTTGAACGTGTGAGAATATCTTTCAAAATATTAACGCGTAGAAGAACCCTTAAACACGATGAGATAGGAGTGGTAATTGGCTCTCACTATACACTTGATCATCTAATGGCGACCAACGACACTGCCGCTTCTAAACACCAACTTTACTCTATCTCACTTCATATTGGAGACATCTGGCCCAAACTCTTTCAATTAAGATGAAAAATCCGAATGCATTAGTTCGAGGGCGAGAGCTGTAAAAGGGGCAGGATAAGGCGGCGGTGGCGGCGGCTGAAGCACTAGACAGCCCGCAGGTCTTGATTAGAAAGGACAGCTCTGTCTCTGATCTGCGCCCATTCCACACCCCCCCATCCCTGCCGTACCTGCACCTAACGACACCGACCGATTTTTAATATTCTTCCAATTCCACATCCAGATTTGTCCTTTCTTCTTCCGCTCTTCGCTCAATGGAAGGATAGAGATAGATTATATACTTCCGTTTTAACTGGACAGTTTTTGTGGAAATAAATTATGTAACTAACTTATTGTTATTGTTTTTTATATAATGGATATAAGTATTGAGAAAGAAAACTAAACAAAACTAATTGATGAAATAGACTACATGATTTATTATACAAGGTTATCATAAAGTAAGGGATATATTTCACCTTATTATGTACTTTAACAAATTAAGTTATGTGTAATATGTGTAGCATGTTTCACATCCTGTTACACAGGATTACTTTCTAATAATTTAGAAACTTAAATTTAACATAAAATTTTAGTTTTAAAAACTATGTTCCAAAAGGTCTATGGAACAAAAATAACCTTTACAGATTAAGCTTCAAAAAAGATTAAGGGCAGTTATATTTCACCTTAAAAATAGGTGTTGCACTTCATTTGCTGCTCGGTGTATTCAAAACTTTGTAGAAATATATGACGGATGCGTGGTGGTTTCAGTATTCTGATGATTAAATAAATGGTCTATACATCATAGACATTTGCTTTTATTTCTCGAATGTTAATGCACTTAGAAAGAGCCTTTACACTTTTTCTATAAGATCAATGTACTTTAAATAAAAAGGGGGTTCAAGTGTACACTGCACTTCTTTAGAATGTTTACGATGCGGTCAGCATTTGTCAATTTCTCATAAGATTTTACTTCTAAATCTTTACAACGCCGTTACGAATGATTATTATGTCTGCCATTGTGTAGTTAAAGAGAACAGTATTAAATGTTCGACAAAATTACAGAAAATTTAGCCATACCAAATTGTAGTGCATTAGTAGAAGAGTAAAGTCAAAGCTTGCAGACTGGAAATTTTGGCAGCCTTTTATGGATCTTATTTGATAATACAGTTTCATATCATCATATAAATTGTACATCAAATAGTAAGAAGAGCAAACGCCCTAAATTACTGCTTTGTGATACGCCACTGGTACTGTGGTAAATTCTAGAACAGAAAGCTGGTGTCTTATGTAATGTAAAATTCTAATGTCAGATCATCTGGTATATAAAAGTGGCGGAGGTTGGTAGTAGCTCTAGGTTTTCTATTAGAGCAGATAAATGTGAATTTAGTAATTTAACTTTCTTTGATACGCGAAATTACTGTTTCAGTATTGGTAATTGATTAAATTATTTTTATGTGATTTGCTCACTTTATCTTATTTAGATGATAATATATTTAGAATTATTTATTTTATCTACTGGAAAGAATACAACTGGACAAAGTAAGACATAAAGTGAATATAGACCTGCATATGCTTATCAGAAATGCTATAGCTTTTAGGAAGAGACAAAGAGAAATCCAGTTGGTATTTCGAATTCTCCCTATTCTCCTCAGCTATTCCAACTTTAAAATTTTAAATTGCACCTTACCCTCTACGATACATCAAATTAAAGGTCTTGAAAACTGTTTTAAAAGTCAAATTGTGCATTTAAAAAAGTGTCTATTGTTTTAATAGACGAATATTGAACTTTTCCCAGTAGAATTTTGGAATTGGTATAAAGAAACAGTGATTTTTCGCATGCAACAATTTTTTTATAAAAAATTATGCAAAAAAATTAAGAGAATTTTTTTATTATAGCTCCAAACAAGACTCATTATAGTCCATAGCAATATACATTGAGATTATATGCAAAGCAGTTACAGTGAGGATATCGATTTTGAGTAAATAGATTTATTCATCAATAAACTGCCAAAAATTTGTATTTACGGCATAAGGTGTGCAATGGGCAACACTCTAAATGAAGTGACGATATGATTTGTACCTGTCACACACTATTCTTTCTACAATTCTAGTTTATTTATTATTTATCAATGCAGATTTCACACTACAGTTGTTGATACATTCAAACCGTCACCGTCACTACATTGAAATAAATGGGCGTATTAAACTGTTTCACTAGAATAACATGCATATTGCATAATGAAACTTTTATAGTAAGAATGCAACTTTTATTTTTTGCAAAAGTCATTTCTATACTCTTTAATTATTCAATCAGTTTCACTGAAATAGATTTAATATGCATTATACATAGGTGCAAGGATTTTATAATGTAACTTAAAATCCTTGCATATAGGTGAGATAGGGATTATAAGTAATAATTTTGAAATATGTTATGTTTAATTATTGGAAGGAGATGCCGAAAACAACTACTCCACGGGCAATATGCCCCGACTGGCGTTGTATTACATCAACATCTCCATGGATGTCGCCACATCCTTCATCAAGACCAAATACCAGACAATGACCGGTTTCGATCTTGTTATGATCTCGTCAGATTGCCATAGGTATTGGAATCGATGAATGATCTGGCGACGTGATTGCCTAAGGGGCATAGTGAATGTTTGTAGTGGCGAGATACAGTGAAATACACTGCAGTGCCCTCTTTGGGTCTTTGCTACTACCTGTCTGACAATTATTGTCTAATTGACAGACAGATAACGATCTGCAGAAAGCAGATGCCATTACAGCGACCTCTATTGTCTTTGAGGACAATTATTGTCAATTAGACAATAATTGTCAGACAGGTAGTAGCAAAGACCCAAAGAGGGCACTGCAGTGTATTTCACTGTATCTCGCCACTACAAACATTCACTATGCCCCTTAGGCAATCACGTCGCCAGATCATTCATCGATTCCAATACCTATGGCAATCTGACGAGATCATAACAAGATCGAAACCGGTCATTGTCTGGTATTTGGTCTTGATGAAGGATGTGGCGACATCCATGGAGATGTTGATGTAATGCAACGCCAGTCGGGGCATATTGCCCGTGGAGTAGTTGTTTTCGGCATCTCCTTCCAATAATTAAGTAGGATTGTCTTCCTCAAAGACAATAGAGGTCGCTGTAATGGCATCTGCTTTCTGCAGATCGTTATCTGTCTGTCAATTAGACAATAATTGTCAGACAGGTAGTAGCAAAGACCCAAAGAGGGCACTGCAGTGTATTTCACTGTATCTCGCCACTACAAACATGTTTTGTTTAATATCTATTATATTTCATTTGTATAACAGGTAAGACTTTTTGTATAAAGGTAGACACAATAGATCGACTGTTCTAACAGTATTACGCTCGTTCATAATGATTATATTTCTCGTTTTAAAATATAAAACTTGGTTTTAAGCGATTGGCACCACTCAGCATGTATTCGGATAATCTCGGTAAACAAGTAACACGAAAGCGAAGCTCATTATGCTGATATATTCAGATGCAATATGGTTGAACATTTGGGACCTGTTATTGTTGCCCAATGCACATGATTTATCCGTTATTTGTTAGAAAAACAAAAAACTGGTAAATGCTATAAAGGTGAAAGGTTGTTAAATATAGTTCTTCAGTGCAGTGTATTTCTTGTATATATACAGTGTGTCCATTTAGTGCGTAACTTTATTACATCTGGTAACCTATTAGATATAGCCAATGACGTAATTTTTAAAAATATTTGCCACTATAAAGTGGGTTTTTTGCAAGATACCTACACATACAGTATAAAACTCTCTTATAACGGATTTTAGAATTCTAATAATGGATAAAGCGCATTTCTTTCAGACTTTCAGTGTAGGTAGTGTGAAATTTGCCCTTTTTATAAATAAAATATGAAAGGGTATAAACGCTTTTTACTTTGGAACCCATTTTAAGTAGCGATTACATTTGATTGGAGTAAAAAACTTTGTTACAACATCAGTCACCATGTCTTGCAAGAAAACAATTTTGTAAAACAAACAATTGCTACCGTTGAAATTCACGGATCACTGAAACTCATTTTGGAGTTCTAGTATCTCATTCCAAGTCAATATCTGCTGAAATATCCATTTAAAAAACTCAATTTTGATTTAACTCTATATACAGTTCCCGTCTATATACAGAGTGTGGTTGAATTTCGGGGCTCATTTTAGTCACCATGTCTTGCAAGAAAACAATTTTGTAAAACAAACAACTGCTACCTTTGAAATTAATAAATTTACGGATCACTGAAAATCATATTGGAGTTCTAGTATCTCATTCCAAGTCAATATCTGCTGAAATATTCATTTAAAAAACTCAATTTTGATTTAACTCTATATACAGTTCCAGTCTATATACAGAGGTTGGTTGAATTTCGGGGCTCATTTTTGATATTCCGGAAACTGTAAGGAAAGATACAGATTTGATTACAAGGGAACAAAATTGTGTAAATTTTATACTGCTGGATGTACCTACATTTCTTAATAAATATTTTTTTAGGTCAGTGTACGTGCTTAATGTATACGGACAGGGGTTTATTTTCTACTATTCTTTATATTTTCTGGAATGTGGCAAAACTTCCAATAGAAGGCAGAATACTGATTTTTCCGCGCAACCACACAGTAAAAAAAGACAAATGGTAAAATTACTAAGTGGTAATCGTAATTTGCTGCAGTGTTATTTTTAACACGAACTGGGTGGTATAATCACTAAACCTTTAGAACTCATATTACACGAATAATATACCCGTCATGTTTGTAGAAGTACTCATAAATTGTAGTAAAATTTACAAAACCCCGTGTTAAAATGAATAAATCCGCCATAAATACGGAATAATTACACGGTGAATAATTAACTATTACACATTACCTTGTAAAATCTGCTGTGTTAAATTACTTTTATGTAATGTAATAATACACCGATATGTCTAACACTGCCAAGTGTGGACTATATACACACTGATGAGTGTGGATTCAGTGTTAAAATTATTCGGTTTTTTTACTGTGCAACCGCGGTAGCATAATATTTTTTTATGATGTTTCCTGAAGTCACGAACTTCTGCAATTTGAATTTTCAAATACGGAGTATGATAATAATAATATAACCTAATAATAATATTTATTTCCGAAACACTTTTTAGTGTCTTCAGTGTTTTATACCAGTTCAGTATCAGTTTTCTCGAAATAATGTAAAAACAAATACAATGGATTTTTTCACGGTATATTATTAAGCACAAAATTTCGCAACTTTACCCACAGTTATGCAATTGTTTATCTCCTACTTTTTCACAGATTACAATCGAGAGCCACGAATTTCACTCACACTGTATACAGCCTTACTATTGAGTTTTTGTGACGTCTCAATTAATAATCAAGATATCCTGTGTTGAATTATGGACAAAACAAAATGATCACATTGTATATCACATTATCACACGATAGGGTAGACTTTTTGCTCGAATTTCAATGCTTTGATGGAAGTTTTAAACTCCGATAGGTTGATGAGTTGCGAACGTTGAGTTCTTCTACTAGATGAAACCTTAAAAGCTTTCGGGGGTTGATTGGTTCATCTGACAATCACTAGCACGATGGAGGTGAAAAAAATAGTAGGTCGCTTAGAACTGTTTTAAAAATTGACTTACTTGTTCAACGTCCTCGTGATGCACGCTGTCGTTTGGGGTTGTGGCGGCTGAAGGTCTTTGTGACGTCGACAGGTTAATAGCACCATCTCCGTCTACGTCCTGGTCCATAGTGCCATCATCCTGCAAATAAAAACATGCAATATATATTTCAATCGATTGGTTTGTACTGTGATAAAAAACTGGAGTAAATTAAGATACTTCACAGGATGCGCTTCTTCTACAAGTGTTGTTCCTCTTATTAGCTCCTCTACCTTTAGTTAAACCAAAAATAGACTTTATTTTCCAGAAGTGGGATAACTTCGGTATATTAAATATCAAATATATAAGAAAGCTTATATTTTAATATTTTCAGAATACCTATATAGGTTAATAGTGGCGATGAGAAACACAGTAGTGTCCTATTTTGATCTTTGCTAATATAGGTTTAATAGGGCTAATATAGAAATAATTTTGAAAAAATATATGGACGCCACTGAATTAGCACATTTGTGTAGACTGACAAATGCCTTAGAAAAGTATTCTCTTGATATTTGTTAGTTTTCGGTTTCTTTCAAGAGATAAATGCAATTTTTTAAATAGGGTAACACTTTTTTTAAAAGATAAGACGACTTCAATTTGTATATTATTTATTATTTAAATACACCTAAACACGATCACAGAATCGAAATTTTATTCAAACTGCTAAAACCGTTCCATGATATTTTGAAAAAGTAGGTAAACAAACATATAAAAAACTTTAACACTCTGTACCTAAGAAACGAAGCAAAATTGAACTCATGTTCATAGGAACTTCTTGTCTTGTTTTTAGATGAGGAATCTCCTCACAAGCTATGGCACATGTTTTTTTAAACACCCTGTATATGAATCCACCACTTCATGTCTCTATTCTTCCTTCTGTTGTTCTGCTCGTATAGATGCAGTACCATTTTTTTTGAAATAGCAACTGAGAATTTAGCCGAGCGAACTATATAGACAATTCCACCAGTAAATATTGTGTTATGGAATTCTGTTAAAAAAAGAAAACTCTGAAATGCTGTAGGCGATGTTTTCCAAGCTGCAAATCACACATGGTGTGCTAATTTAGCGTGAAAGCCGACTTATATAGGAGACAAATACTTAGCAGACTATCTCACTGTATTCCCGACAGAATTGGTTATCCAAAATGTAAAATATAATTCAAACAAATAAAAAAGTTGATTGTCCTTTACGTCTAACTGTATTGAATTATATTTGAAGTCAATAACGTCACACACTCAAATTATAACCAGTCGTAAATTTGTTACGCAAAAAATAAAAATAAAAGATTACATTATTTTGACAGATGCGTTAACATCTAGATATACAACACTGATTATATTTTTTAGCTTGAGCGAGTTCAGACCTTTTCGGATATAATTTTATAGGGCACGATTTGCAGCACGCACGAACTGTTAAATCCCACTGGACGAGACACCTAGGCTTGATTTTATCGGTCTCAGGACACTCGTCCATTTAGGATAAACGTCCTCGAAGCCATTTACAATCCTCAGCCTAACTCTTAGTTTTTACGATTATTAGGTACGCTAGCTTATCCCGGTATAGTATATATTTTTACGAATCTAAGAATCGACGTTTTTTCATTCAACCGTATGATATTGTATTAGAGACTATATTACTCCTCTGTTTTTTCGATTTAATAATAAAATAAATATTGTCATATAACACCAAATCTACTCAAAATGTGATTTTTATATCCGCTGCAATCAAATGCAATAGTTCTTGGCATTTTTTGCCATAAATGCTTATACAAGGTAGGTACTAATACCTGCCTAGTAAAAGAAGGTAATTTTATATTTTATTTTTGAGAAATTAACACGAGTATAATCGATACATCGATACGATGTGTATTTCATACAGTATACAAAATTATATTTATACATATATTAAATTCATAAACATTATTGGGTATTTCACTAATAAAATAATTATTATAAAACGTAGCTCAAAGAATTGTTTCATGTTATAAGGTATGCTATGTGTTTGAAGGTTGATTTTCTTTTTGCTTTGAATAAAAATTAAATTTGGAAATCATTTACAAAGAAAGTAGTAGGTTATTTTTCCTTCACTCTGATAGTATATTGAAAAAGCTAGATCTTGGAAGTCGGTTCATAAATAAAAATGTTACGGGGGTGGATAGACCTTAAGTGGGACACACTGTATACTTAGACTGAACTAATAAATAACGCATACAAATTATAAACTAACAACATGGTAAAATAAATGAAAAAAATTCTAGCTAAAGTAAAACAAAATATGTTATGTTAAACATAGTTGTTTTGCACTTGTATAGGTACAAAAATTAATACCATTTGATGAATGGTATATGTAGGTATAATAAAAGTTGGGTTTTCACATTTGAATTTTTTAAATGTGCCACTTGTTTAATCATAAGTATTTTTTAACTTTATGTATAAGGATTTAACTTGTTTTATATCTTCTGAGAGTTGGGGAATCCACCTTAGCCTTCTGCAGTTCTTTTAAAAACATTAACCCCAAACTCATATTTTTTATTATTTGTTTAAATTTTTTTTAATTTTAAATTATTTCTTTATTTTATTGGTTTTATATGTTAACCGCATAAAATGTTATCCCAACATTTCACAATGATCATACAAAAAGCTACTTTATAAACATCTCAGTCTTTCCTACAATGTTTAATGACAATCCAAAACCAATACAATATTCAAACTTTATTAATTTCCCATTTCTTGTTCTTATGTACTTTTACTTAAACATCTTATTTTTAATATATGTTGTATTCTCTATCGATTTATTGTCCTATTATATTGTCTGTGTAAACTGTTCAAAATTTCTTCTCTATTTATCATATAAAAGTTTTTCTTATGCCTAAAAACATGTAAAAGCTGTTTTAAAGATATGGTCTTGCTTTCCCCTGTCCTTTCTGAAAACTTATTTCAATGTATGTTATGACATAAATGCTTTCTTATTTTCTTTTTGGTTAAAATTCCAGTTGGTGCCTAAAATTACTGTAAATATAAGATTCATGTTCTGTTTTATTTCCGATTTTAAACAGTATTATAGTTTTTTATAGATAGGCATTTACTCTATTGAGAAAGGCCTAACAAGCCGAAATACTAGTAGGTATAGAGTGTTTTCTATGTATTTCTTGAAACATCTAAATGCGAACTGTGTTTTTTCAAAACAATTATTTTCACGATGTTTCATAAAGAACCATCCGCTTTCAGTATCCACCTTATTGTAGTTTTTGATTAGATGAAGCAGTCAAACATATAATATGCTTATAATTTTATCACATTCCTAATTTTAAATACCCTTTAATTTTAATTTCTATCGTTGTATACTTATAGATCATATTTTAAAAGAGATGTACTTTAATAGCCCATTTTTTATATAAAACCGTGTAATGTCATTTTATATTTAGTAATATATATTCATTTTTGAAGGATCGATAAATAGCTATATAATAATAAAACCAAGCTATTTTCATATTCAAATCACGTGAGCAATATTTCTAAAAGAAAGCTAGCGTTATTTTTCAGTAAAAAATGATATAATCATACTATCATCCCCTAATTTAGACTTTTCTTCCCCTCGGTTTTGATAGGGGTCTATATGAAACGACAACCTACATTTTCACATGCGAAGGTATCTCTTTAAAATTTTATTTTTCAGAAGCCAATCCTTGAATTATAACTGTTTGCTTAGCCTTAATATGAACTGGAGCATTTTATCTAATATTCATCAATTTGCTTTGCCACGAATATTATATGATACTTACTTCATTACCTTCTAATTTAAATTAATTAGTGTATATAGAGAATGGTGATGCATGCATTGACCAATAACTGAATTATTTTTTCATTCAGAAAGAAAAAGTGGTAAACCACCAATTGCAATAATTTGAAATTTTAAGGTGCAACCCAATAGACAAAATATTAGAGAACACTAGAAGATCGACTCAATAATAAACAATAGGGCATGTTAGTAGTGCGGTGAGAAACACCCCGTAATGCACTCTTAAGGTTTTGCTACTTCTGCCTGACAATTATTGTCAAATTGACATTACCTATCGCACTCTGAAGAGCGAATAATAAGCGCGAAACCGGATAGTGTCTGGTGGTTGGTCCCGATGAAAGATATGGCGACTTCTATGGAGATTCCGGAGTGATGCAATGCCAGTCGGGGCACATTGGCCGTGGAGTAGTTGTTTTCGGCATATCCTTCAAATAAACAATAGGGTATATAATGAACCATGCAGAAAAAGTTTTTGTATACAGACAATAGTAATACACACCATTTGGTGCATTTCCGTGTCACAGAAATGGACCAACTAGTAAAAATATGGACAGAATCAGTAAATATAAAACAAAGTAAAATAATAATAAGTTTTTTAAGAAAACGTCAGAAACAATTAATCTGCGGGCAAAAGCTTCGACCAGTATTGAATTACATCGGCAAATAAACAATGGAAGGTAGCCAAATCCTTCACAACTTTTCATGGGCTCTTTGTCCTAAATGTTTTCTTGCAACAGCCTTTTCCAATTCAAGATCATATATTTTAATCAGTCTTTAATATTGTCGCATTGTTGTTATGGGTACTAATACGGGTATAGTTAATTGGTTTGTTAACTAATTAGTTTGTTATCTTTTACATGGTGTAGTACAGTGTGTCAGTATAATAATATTCAGGATAACTTTTTATTAGTTTCGGTGTTACCTTCCAGTCTATATTTATGCCTTCAGATCTACCTCATGGAAGTGTTTGAGATCCTCTTAGAGATAACTTTTAAACACCCTTTATGGTTAATTTTCACTTTCTAATTATACTCATTCTTTAAAAATTAATAGCAATTATATCTGCTTTCTAATATAAACACGCTTTTAATTTATATATAATTTTGGCAATAGGATTTAAAATCCAGTGTATATAAAAAATTTAAAGGAAAGAGATAAGGTGCAGTCGCAGAGTTTCACTAGGCCTTCGTGGTCATTTATACCGTTTAAGGGATAATCTGGATAATAGCTTTCCAGTTATCTTCAACACGCTACTGGTTTATATGTTCCAGTGTATAATATTGCAGTGGAACTGTGTGATCCTACAACGGAAATATATTTTATACACCTGTCTCATGAAACTAAGTTTTAGTTTGGTTAATTTTTTATTGTTTATTGTTCTATTATTTGCATATCAATACAAACTCTCAATACAAGCTAAAACGTGTCTTAACATCAAGTTTAATAACTAAATATATGTATCATAAGCAAAATATAAAAGCGAAAGTTTAACAATTAGCAAATCGTAGTTCATTGCGCATTTTCTTAACTTAACAATTTAGTTAATTACAAACATTATAATGGTAAATTAATACAAGAAGGCATTACTTTTTGACATGGGATACTCGACCAAACAAGTAATTAATTTTTATTTTGTTAGTAGTTCATGTACATGCTTATTTTAAATAGTTACTGCATATTCCAGTGTAAATACTACACATTTAACTAACCATACGTGACAAATTTCTGAAATATGTCACGCTTAGATTTAAAAAAAAAATGGCAAAGCATAGGCAAATATTCCAGTCTTGTAAATTCAGTTCATTTTAAAATTGATAATTCAATATTGTTCCTTTCTTTGGAGTTAAATAGGGGTGGCAAGCTGGAGATTTAATATTGCGTGGTATTATGAACAGCGTCGGCTTAACCTGGGGGCCCTCAGTAAAAATTTTAGGGCTGGTACGCGATAAGTTAAGTTGAACAATCTAGTCATGTCTGCGTCTACGTAAATGGATAGATTTTTCCACATGAAACATATATAGATGGTAATATTTTAATTTCATTTGTTATATTTTATTGTTAATATAGATACTACTCAACAAAACTAGCCTAAATAAAGACTAATCTTTCCTATGTGGAGTTAATTTATACATTTACCGTTTGGTCTTTTTCATGTTCGAAATGTAAATGAACTTGATGTGAACTTTTATAGACCATTAACATTTATACAGGGTTATTCAGAACTCATCTCTAAAACTTTGAGGATATGTGCATCCTTAAATAAGAAATCGATATCACCAAAAAATTTATAATAAAAGGCTTAGGATTTCCCGTAAACAATGTTTAAAGTTATACCATTATAAAGGACTACGTAGCTGGGCAACTGTACTTCAACACATCTGATATATCACATTCCTTCAAAAAACGGTAAACAACAGTTTTTGTACCTGGCGAACGCCTGGCGAGTACAGTTGGAGTGGGGATAATATCTCTTATTGTCTATGCAGTCATCAGTCTTTCTGTGCCGCTGTCTCTGTGCGGGTGTTTTACTTATCGAGTGTTAAACTGTAAAATTTTCAAAATGGCTCATGTGTACAGTAATGCTGAGTTAATGGACATGATTCTTATTTATGGCGAAGTTGGACAAAATTCATTGGCAGCTTCGCGCTTGTATGCGGAACGATTTCCCAATCGACACACCGACACATCGACAGTTAGGTTTTGTGAGTGGTTGTTGCAGCAAAATGCTGAAAATCCCCAATTTACTTAATAATTTGCGCTTACAAGATCAGCAACCAGGAGGAACATTCGATTTAGTGCGGCTAAAATTGGATAAGGCGTGCCCAAAATTGTGTACAAGTCGAGGAATATTATTTCGAAAAGCTTTTGTAACAAGGTATGTGCAAATTTTTTATACCTAAATTTCATGTTTCTAATACCTAGTAATCAAGTAGCGCAATTCTTCAAAGTTAGTGTAACAACATTTTATTCATTTTAAAGACACGTCACTTTGGTCAGATCTATCTATCTTTAAGTTTATTTTAAAGTAAAAACGCTGCAAATCTTTTTTGCGCCGGGTGTCGGTATACTCTCAGATCTTCCGAAGTTTTTTTGTGCTAGCCTGTTTGCATTGTCAGTCCTAAGGTCACTCCATTACAGTGGACCAGTATCCAGCGGCGTGCAATGAAAAATTTTTAAATAGTTTTAAGACCCCGCCAAAAATTTTTTTTTTAAATACCACATTTGTACATGTATGTTGAACATCCCCAAATTTTATTATGGATAAGTTCTGAATAACCCTGTATATAAGATCCAACTGGATGTCAAGTACATTCCAACAGGATTTCTAGTAATACCTGAAATCACTGAATAATGATCTAGGTTACTGTAATTTTTATAGGATTTCAATAATAGCTTTGTTCCAACACAACAGCGAACTAGTTCACGTATCGTTCAGTCCATGCGCAGAACGAATTTACTGTTCCAACACAACTTTTGGCTGATATGTACACTGGGAGTTCATTGTTCCAACATAAGGATGTACAGTACATGAACTGGTTCTTGAACGATCAAATCAGTCCGTGAATTAGTAGTGGTACTGTTAGTCAGAGACATGCGCAATATGAAATAAACAGAAGTTTACATCCATTAGCCAGCAGCAGATTATGTTATATGTTATATGTATTTATTTTTTATTTGTTATTTCAAACAAAAAGAAAGATATGTCCGATCTGGAGGACTTTTCTGATTTTTGGGAATCTGATTCCAGTGACGAATTAGAGCAACAGTTAGATTAATAACATTATGGCGGTGCAGGTGATGAAGGTTGAAAGGCAAGCATGACAAACGGTGCGTCGTGCGTTAAAAACCGTTCCAACACGTCGCGATTCGGAATCAGTTCGATAGTAGTACGGTATCGACGCAGGCGCATAAAATAGTACATGAACCAGTACGTGTATCATACAAAATCCACGTGTTGGAACAAAGCTAATATTTCCATTGTATTCTAATAAGCTTTAAGATGAAGGATTAATTCCATTAAATAATTTTACAATAATAGAAATGAAGTAAATATGGACAAGTCAAGATTTCAAGTCCTATACGTCATGAGTGAAACTATGAAACCCTTGCCGTTGCCAACTTAATTTTAAATTATTTAATGGATTAAAAGTAGACATTATGTACACCAATTTATATAACATTGGTTAAAAGTGGATTCGCCTTTATATATTTTCATTATTCTTATAATTTATTTACAAATAGTCATGACGTGTAGGACTTGAAATCCTGACTCTACTTTAATATGATTAATAAACATCCAAGTTATGTTTCCATCTCTATTGTATATATTAGTAATATAGTATTGTGTATATAGTAGTTATGCAGATTAGATACCTATACCTAATGTAAATTTAGTGCATTAATAATTAAAAACCGAGGGGAAGAAAAGTCCATATATAATACTTTTATGGAAAGCAAATATATGGTTTCTAATAATTGCTCAACATTGAAAATATCCAATTTTTTTGCCTTCTTTGTTAGGCGGGACGCAAAAATTAGCATAGGTTCTAAAGCCGGCACTGAGTATAAATATAGAATGATCTGGCATACAAAGAACAATCACCTTATCAGATACAAAGTGTTCCTGTAGTAAAGCACTGCCATTTCTCAAAATTCTTAACAATAGTGGGTGAAGTTGATTATCGGGACTTTCCTCCATTCACACCGTCGTCTTCCAACGTCAAATAAAGTAGATGACCTATTTGAGTGGCCAACTAAGCTCTTATTTACAATTTCAAATCGACGAAATAGACTGGCCCTATGTCACGGTCAACAATAGGCTAGGGTGAGAACCCACTTCCGGGGTTGAAATTGATGCCGAATGTATCTAACGACTCTGTAGTTTGGGTCGCCCTAAGAGCGTGAATTTTACGCCGAATATAAAAAACTGTTACTGATTTTGCTACATTCGCTTTTTATGGAAATCATATTTTCTCCTGATTTCATTTATAGCAAATAGCGAAACTGCAAAACTTTTGATAGTGATAAAATATCAACATGGCAAACAATAAAATAATTCGCTTATTAACTACTAGTAACGGAATCATGTATTTTTACACATACGTAACTAAGAAATGTAATACCGGGTGTCCTGGAACATCCGCGAATGTCTTATGTAAATTGAGTCAGAAGAGCAATTGTTTCGTACAAGTTTGTCGTATTTTATTTAACAAAGTTGGGATCAAATAACAAAGGTTCAGTTTGCATGAAATCTATGAAGTACCTAATAGGAATAGAAACATACCAGGAGAAGCTAGATGACCAATCCGTAGGTACTAGTTTTAATAGTTTTGTCGACAGATATGTCTACCATTTGCCTCCTTGATTTTCCATCATATATTCTTATTAGAATAGGTACCTATATGCAAGTATTAAACATACCAACGAATGTATTAGTGGTGAGAAACACATCGTAGTGCCCTCTTTGGGTTTTTGCTACTATATTGTTGACAATTATCGTCAGATTTCGTAAATCAGTGAGTTCTCTAAGTTAATTGAAATAGTTGTCTATAACTCAATAATTGAGTTTATTGAGAGCCATAATTTGCTTATAATATCGCAACAAGGATTTATAGCCAAAAAATCACTAGAAACAGCTTCATATCAACTTTTCGATTATGTATACACACAACTGGATAAGGGTAAATATGTTCTATCACTGCTATTCGGCCTATCAAAGGCTTTTGATAGTGTCAACCAAGAATTCGTTCTGAATAAATTCAACCTTGGTATACGGGGTTCCCTACTACATGGGGTTGAGTCATATTTGAAAAATCGAAAGTTGAAATCCGTAGGGATCCGTGATGGTACCACTATTTTTTTTTTCACTTTTTATGAATTGTTGAACATACCAAGTTTTATTAGCACTGGAAGGGTTACTATGTTTGCGGATGATGTCTTTATCACTGTGTCAGCAGATACTCCAGAGGAGTTGCAAGCTAGGGCGAAAATAATATTCGAGGAATACAGTTTGTACTACATTCGAGGAACACAGGTAGTACTACAACACTTTCAATATTTTTGAGAATACACCGTCACCATCTACTAAACTTCTTGGGACACAAATTGACTTCCATCTCTCTTTCCAGTCACATATAGATTATGTTTGTAGCAATCTGAACAAAGCGTACTTTGCACTACTTCAAATTAAACCGAGTCTAGATCTGAACGGTATCTTAAATGTCTACTAAGCACTAGTGTATAGTCATATTTCCTTTAATATAGTCACATGGGGACGGGCCACTTATACCAATAGAGTTTTTCTTGTTCAAAAGAGAATTTTGAGGTTGATTTTTAACTTGCAATGGTTGGAATCTTGTAAAGGTATTTTTGTACAATAAGTGTCTTACTTTCACTAAAAGACATACATACAAAAAATTTGGTCAAGTTGGCGACAGACATGAACATCATACAAGATGATGGACATGAACTTTTAATACAAAAACACAAAACATCAATCTTTGAAAAAACTTCTCAATATAGCTTTGTTACATTATACAATTCTTTGTCGCAAGAATATAGAGATAAGTAGTTTTATCAGTTTTAAAAAAGCAATAAGACATCTTCTTCTTAAAAAAGCCTACTACAGTGTTGAGGAATTTATTTGCAGATAGTATTCGTTTTTGGATACCTTACTGTATAAATTGTGTTTCTTTCTAATTTTTTAGATATTTGGGTGTTTTAATGTTTAATGGACTTTTATCCAATTTGAAATGAATATATGCCTGGTGTAAAGTTTTTCCTATTTATTATATTTTAAAACTTCATTGTTCATATTAGTTGCATTGGAAGTAATTAATATTGTAGTAATTTTGTGCTATTAAATGTCGTCACATTATATGATACAGGTCATCTAGAAAGATAATTTCTTTTTGACAAACATATTATCTCTTTGCTGTAAAATTTTGTACATCGATTTAAAATTTAATTAGAAACATCTTTTTCCTATATAATAACATTCACCCTTAATCTTAATATCGATATATTTGACATGTGTCAGGAGACACGTGATAATTCCTTTCGTTTTATTTTTATTCTTAGATAAGGATAGATCGCCGTAAAATTTGGTCAAATTAGCAAAATAGTTTTCTATATAAAGTTGTAACCTTTTTGATGAACACTATATGCCCGCACTCTGTTCTTTTTTTGCAATTCAAACGCTGTTTCATACCCAATAAATGAATAATGAGGTAAGAAAATGACGTACATATACCGTTCGGTTGCTCAGCTAATTGGTTGCCTAGATCTGAATATAAATGAGGTTAATTATTAATTGCATCCATTTTTGTGCCGAGACAAAACAAGGTTATTGGAAGGATATGTATTATTCAAGACAAACAAATGAATAGAACAGGCCAACCCGCTCACAGATTGCCTTGCTTCGGGCGATAGGCTCCTTGCTCCTTATTCCTTATAACGTTACACCACCAGCATTATACCCTTACTTAATCAATACAAACTTCATAATATTATTAGGAAACTTGACAAATCATGATTTGCGCGTTTTGTCTCCATAACAAAACAAATGCAAATAATATCAGATAATGTCAAACTGTCGCTGTGATTTACAGACTGTCTGGTTTTTGTTGCTTTAATGAGATTGCAGCGTTTTGATATTTAATGATTAAGTAATTAGGTTAAACATTTAACTAAAATTTAAGATCTATAGACATATATAAGCCAGTAATTTCACCTAAATAATGTGCAATGTACTGATGTAATTATTTTAAAATATTTATTATATTATACTAATTTCAAATTATAGCAAATACTACCTATTGAATGATTCAGCTTTCTTTGAAATTTTACCATAATATGGTGTAGGTAGGTACTATTTTTTATTGAACAATTATGAAAAAAACACAGTTCGCATGTTTCAAGAAATATATAGAAAACACTCTATATATTAGTATTTCGGCTTGTTAAACCTTTCTCAATAGAGTAAATGTCTATTACTAAATATTTCCAAGGGCATTTTACTTAGTTATTTATCTATTTACCTACCCCGATTGATCCTTCCCATCTGGTCAAGCCCGAGTTTTTTTAGTACCTTTTCTAAGAAGGGCGAAAGTGTAAAATCCATCTGATCATTCGTACTAAAAGAATTTTTAATTAAAGATTTTTTATTTCTATAATTGCTCTACTTTAACAGATCTAAGCGCCTTCCTTTCTTTTCCTGATGCAGTACCTCATTTACCAGATCTATAAAATGATTGTTTTCTATACAATGCGTCGATAATCCTGAATTTTTTACGTTATTTAGTATGGATTTTTTATGTTCTTTTACTCTAATTTCAATACTTCCACCGGTTTGACCCACATACACGGCATCACCCGTTTCCTTCTAATCTGCGAACTATTTTTTCACTATAACCTGGGACGTAATTAATAGAATTATAGGTGGCTTCTTTCTTTACAATATTTGGGAAATAGAAGTCAAACAATTTTCAAGTAATGTGTAGAAAATATAAAAAAAATCAAGAATATATCGTTTTCGATTCGTTTACACTATCGAGATAGTGTAAATATACCGCATTCTAATAATTAATGTAGGTTGTGTAACGATATGTACACATGTTGTGTAACGGTAAATTGATCGTATACTTACTTGACTTTGAAGCGGATTTCGATGGATTTGTGTCTGCCTTAGAACTAGGGCTGAAGAATCTGTTTTCTATGCTTTTTAATCAATAGAAATTTGTTTTTAAATTCAGATATTTAATTAAGAGTCCATTCACTAGGTCGAAATAAGCCCTAAATCGGCGTTCGTCTCGTGTCTAATTATAAGAAAACTATAAAAGATAGCGACTTTTAGTAAAAAAGTATTGAAAGATAAGACTTTAATCTAAGTCCCTATAGTAGTAATTTTTGGTAATTCTTTTTATTTTTAAAATTCCAGGCAAACAATCTTGTACTAAAATAGCGTATTTTCAAAAATTATTTTCTCTAAAATACATGTATTAAACAAAAATTTGCTACTATAGGGATCTAGTTTATCTTCTGATCTTTCCGGTGATATATAATTTATAACATTAAAAAGAAATTTTGTTGCAATTATAAAACAAATCCGGTACCCTTGCAATGAGGGCTAATGATAAGTAATCAACAAAAAATGCGTTTAATGATACATACAGTGCGAACGCCGGCTGTGGAACGCTCTGAATAAAAAAATCCCTGGGGGTCTATGTCAAAAATGCTCGGACACGTCAACCTCAGTTTTTGAATGCGCATCTTCTCATGTAGTTGAAATTTGTTTTTACCCCCACCCCTTTTGTGCAATGACGTCATCGACTTTTTTTTAAATAGCAACCCCAATTTTCTTTTACGGATTCTGATTCTATTCGAAATTCTGGTACCAGCAATATTAAATTTAATGTCATATTCATCTGTTAAGTTAGCTGCATTATTACTTTTCATAAAAAATACAGCTTTGTAACAATCTAAGAAAAAACATCTTAGGGGGCCGTGGAAATTTTACTAATTTATGTCAAATAAAACAAAATAAGCTAAACTGACAGCAAAGTGTTAAGATACTTTATTGACAGTTTGTTGTAGAGTCGATTTGGCAGAGCTAATTGTTGTTATTTTAGTAGGTACTCATTGTTACTTTATATTATTTACTTCCCCCTATTATTTGCGTTTGTGAAAAATGGTTCGTTACTTAACAGAAAAACAACGAATTGAAATTTTGATTATGAGAGGTTGTGGAGATAACCAGCGTACACAAGAAGAAGTCTGCGTTTTATTTAATATTAAATATCCCGATGATAACCCCATAGTGCGCTCCACAGTAAGTAAAATTGAAAGAAAGTTTTCCGAAAGAGGTCATGTTAGAAGCGACTCAAGGCACCATCAAAACGTTTCCGAAGAAATACAACTGAATATGCTAGTGGAGTTGCAAGAAAATCCGCATAGTTCTACTCGAGTGTTGGCTGCTAATAATGGAATCAGTCAAACATCAGTTGTAAAATATTTGAAAAAACATAAGTGGCATCCGTACAAAGTTACATTAGTTCATGAGCTGAATGAAGACGATTATGACCGAAGGATTGAATTTTGTGATAGCATTATGGAGAGGTGCAATGCCGATGCAGATTTAGCCAACCGAATTATTTTCTCAGATGAGGCTACATTTTGCCTTAACGGCACGGTTAATAGACAAAATTGTCGCTATTGGGCAGCTGAAAATCCACACTGGATGATGGAGGCCCGTACCCAATATCCACAAAAGTTGAATGTGTGGGCTGGCATTGTTGGTAACAGAATTCTAGGACCTTATTTCACTGAGGGAACACTAACGGGTGACAAATATTTGGAACTACTTAGAGATCATCTCGTCCCAGCTCTAGCTATACTCTATCCGAATCGCAATGACGCTGATATTCCCGATAATGCTTTGTGGTTCCAGCAAGATGGAGCACCTCCGTATTATAGCGTTATGGTTCGAGATTATCTAAATAATACCTTTCCTGAGCGTTGGATTGGACGACGGGGAACAATAGAATGGCCAGCTAGGTCACCAGATCTTACGCCCTTGGACTATTTTTTGTGGGGCTACCTTAAGAGTAAAGTCTATTTTAATAGGCCAAATTCAATCGAAACTTTAAAAGAAAGAATTCGACATGAAATCCGGGCAATTACACCAGCGATGTTACACAATGTTAGGCAGGAATTTATTCATCGACTTGCATTTTGCCAAGCGACAAATGGGGCTCAATTTGAACATTTAGTTTGATATTTGAATATTTTTAGTTTTTTGCCTTCTGTCATTCAATAAAATATAATCTCCACGGCCTCTTGAGATGTTTTTTATTAATTTGTTACAAATCTGTATTTCTAATGAAAAGTGATAATGTACCACCTAACTTAACAGATGAATATGACATTAAATTTAATATTGCTGGTACCAGAATTTCGAATAGAATCAGAATCCGTAAAAGAAAATTGGGGTTGCTATTTAAAAAAAAGTCGATGACGTCATTGCACAAAAGGGGTGGGGGTAAAAACAAATTTCAACTACATGAGAAGATGCGCATTCAAAAACTGAGGTTGACGTGTCCGAGCATTTTTGACATAGACCCCCAGGGATTTTTTTATTCAGATAGTTCCACAGCCGGCGTTCGCACTGTATAATGAAAGCTAACTGTCAGCAAAAAATCGATATGAATAACACTGATTTAAACAAATCAGGGATAATCAAGTCAGTACAATTATTACTATGGTATGGTTTAGGTTCAGAAAATGATATATCATTTGACAGCTCATTTTGAAATTGTTTTCTTTTATCAAGTCTTATATTCACATATTTTATTATTTTTCATATTTTATTTAATTTTATTGTACGATTATGATTGGTTTATATGAACACCAGACTTGGTAACTGATATCAAATATCAAATCAGAGTCAATTCTGTACTTAATAAAAGTTTGGTTACAATTACAAAATAAAATATTAAAGCTAAAGTGATTTCGTTATAATTATCAAATGAAAAAATTGAAGTATTGTAATACTATTGTTATAATAGCGAAATAACAAAATTATAACAGGCCGCAAAGTGAGTAACCTAACCATACAACTGATTCAGCCAGATCTTTAGTTCCCTGTTCAAATTTGCCATACAGAACAGTTTGTTTCGACCTACTAGGTCTCATCAGTGCCGTACAGGCCTAGGATGAAGACAACCAATGTGACACAAGACACATCCATTCATAGTTTGTTTCTTTTGGGATAACACCACCTGTAAAATAACAAAAAGCAAAAAAAAAACAGATCATACAAATTAAATATTCAAAGTGTAGTAATAAGGCAAACTTCTAAAGTTTACCCCATGACATATAATATTATATAGAATTTTGTATAAAACTGAAAAACCACTGATGAAATTTAGTTAATATCTCAAATATTATTTTATCACATATTATACAGTACTTTTTTGGGGCAAACTTTAGAAGTTTGCCTTGTTACTATAGGCTTTGAATATTTAATCTGTATGCTTCTGGTTTTTTTTCTTTTTGTTATTTTACAGGTGGTGTAATCCCAAAAGAAACAAACTATGAATCATGAAAATGCACCACAAATAAGTTACAGACATTAAGACACATCCATCATGAATTCTTGGATAAGTACGTAAGTACCTACTTCTAGCCGTCTACATGTGTGGTGGAAGAGTATTAAAACGTATTTGGACGTATTAAAAAAATACTAATTCTAAATGACCAATGAAGACTGAATACATGCGTTCCCTTGAGCGAATATAAAATAGTATTCGGTAGCGTCTCTAAGGGAGGTTTGCGAAATGCACATTAGTATCAGTCAAAACTGAAATATTAAATATCGCTAGGAACTTCATTAGGCAGGTTTCTAAAATTGATTAGTCACTATGTACATCAACGGATACTTGATATATACATGTATACATAATAATACGCAAACATAACGTATATATTAAGATATCATCCCGCGACCCGGCTCCTCCGCCAATTTTTAAATTACTAGGTGATGGGTCGATAGTCTACCTATTTAAATAAACCGAAGGACTGAAAGAAACCAATACCGCAGGAGGGATATCTTCAGTTGAGAGTTGGCGATAACATCAGGCAATCGTAGTTTCCAAGCGGATATTCTCATCAGGAATGGGAATTACAAATTAGAATGCAAAGGCATTGATTGGGGTGGGGCTCACCTTATAGGAGAAAACAAAATTAAAGACTTCTAAAAGAAAATCGAAAAGAGACCAGTTTATACTGTGAAATCTGAGATGAGTGTAGTGGTAGAGTATATACCTATCCGTAAGGTTGATATTTTTGGATTAGAAGTTACGTTGAAAGTTTGACTGTTTCGTTGTTTCGCGAGATTCGGGCATATGGAGCTTTTTGCAGTAACGGGCAAGAAATAAATCAGACTCTGACATGGCGCACAAGAAGTGTTCGTTGTTGTTTTGTTTGTTCCTTTGGACTGGGACGAGTAAGTGTTAAGGTTTGCATTGGTCTGACCGCTTAGCCTTGCAAGTAGGGCCGTCCTAGACTAGGCGCGCGCACTGCCAGGTTAAGATATACAGCATCATAGCATCATCTCGGACTTTTATTTTGTTATTTTCTAGACAAGAAATAGAATAAATGTGTTGTGTAGTTGAGGGCCGCGCCCGTTTGCATCGGATTCGTGGCTGGGCGGATCGGCGGGCTCCTCGTGCCAACCAGGTGGCGACTGCGCGATCTTCCACCACGCCCTCGAATCTCCTGCAGCGGTCAACTACGCCACCGTCCGCGGTGGACTGCTTCCCAAGACACACGTGCACTTGCTGGACTGGAGAGGTTGCGGCGCGATATCTCTATCGCGACGGCACCGGCTTCAGATGGTCTCCATTCATTTGCCAGCCCACTCGGAGTGACACTTCTCAGTACCCCAGCCTGCTTGCTCGCACCGTTCTTTTCATTCTACAGTTTTTTTCTATGTTTTAGTATTACACCTCTTATTTGTTGTTATTTGTCACTAATCAAAAAGTAATATATTCCTGCGCATATTCTGTACCTACATTCAATGTTGTTTTTCATTACTTAGCTTTGATTTGTTTGTTTATACGATTTGCATAATTAACTGACATTGGTACATAATTTTTGTTTTAAATTATTTAATCTGGACTTGGGTGTATATATGTTACCAACTTTATGGTTTATTTGTTAAATGTTCTTCAGAGCTTATATAGTATTCAATTAAATTCAACAACAGCCCTTACGATTTCTTTAAATAAAGGAATAGAAACATCGACAGTACAGCATACTTGATTGTGTGTTTTACTATTATTTGGACAGTTTGTATTTTTATGCTGTTAATATTAGTATGCCAATTATCATGTTAATTACACTAATGATTAACTTTACGGTAAGAAAAACATTCGCTAAAGACAATGCAATGATACCATGAGCATGACTGATGTCCCTGAACATGATTACCTACCTAAACTGGAGTTGTCCCTTCTATGCACATACCTACAAAGATAATTAACCTTTCCGTTCTTACTTATGTTGTAAATTTAAAAAGAAACAACAGAATTCTATTAGGTATTATTACCAAACAACATTCTTTCTTCTATTCTTTCAATAAGGATGTGTATAGTTGATCCCAATAGCGAGATTTATACTCCAGAAAATATAAATAAAAAATGTCTATTATATATTGTTTTATCTTCATACAAAGTGCATGGTTTCTTAAACAGAATACACTATATTTTTCTAAATCAAGTTATTCGTCTCTGCCCATATGTTCTAGAAACTAAAGTTAAAATGTTCGCGCAAATGTTTATGATTTTCCTAAGATTAGCTGTGAATAAAAATTGGTAAATAACTCGAAAAGTTACTGTTGGGAATGTGTTATTTTCTCTGTTGAACTATTTATATAGGCACCTTATTTGTTGGAGTATTTTACTATAGCTCTAAATGAGTAAAAAAAAACTGTTTCTAAATTTTCCTCTTATAACCAGGCAACAGCACTTAATTTCAACATCACTTACTGTAAAAAATAGATTATATGGAATATAATATACAGATACCTATATATTATATTCTTGGATTAAGAAAATGATTATTGTTTGATGTTTTTAAAGAACAAAACTAAATAGCACACGTTTTGCGCTTCTATACGCCGTTTCTTAAATGAAACTGTATCTCAATTTAATAAAATTGATGTATTACTTCTACCAGTTTGACCTACATACAAGGCATTACGATGTATCTATGTCTAATGCCGTGTATTTGGGTCAAACTGGTAGAAGTATCGAAACTAGATTAAAAGAACGCATAAAAAATCCAAACTAAATAACGTAAAAAATTCAGGATTATCGACGCACTCTATAAAAAACAATCAGTTTATAGATCTGAAAAATATGAAGGTACTGCATCAGGAAAAGAAAGAAAAGCTCTCGATCTGTTAGAGCAATTAGAAATTAAAAAATCTTTAATTAGAAATCCTTATTCGACGAAAGATCGGATAGATTTTACACATTCGCCCTTTTTAGAAAATATACTAAAAACTCGGGCTTTATCAGATGGGAAGAATCAATCGGGATAGGTAAATAGATAAATATAACTAAAATGCGCTTGGAAATATTTAGTAATAGACATTTACTCTATTGAGAAAGGCCTAACAAGCCGAAATACTAATATATAGAGTGTTTTCTATATATTTCCTGAAACATCTAAATGAGAACCGTGTCTTTTTTCAAAACAATTACTCTATATATTTGCATGTGGTGTTAAATTTACAGAAATTTTACAAGTCAAGTCTGAAAGCATTTGAGTTTTATAACTATTATATATTTATAACCATATATTTATTATTGTACTATATATTGTTTTTTCTGAAGACTTTGCATTTCATACAGAAGGTTTGAAAATGTGGCGTATCAGTAAATTCGTTGATTACATTCTGACATAGACATTTGATAATTATTTGAGCCTTTTAAGTACTAGTTCAGGGTAAGTCTTATTAATATTTTATAGATGATATAAATCTATTACAGATTACCAGGAAAAGATCCGTTGTTAAATAAGATTAAATAAAATATGTTAAACTGCAAAGCGAGATAAACGAGAAAATTAGATAACTGAAATTTATTTTAGTTAGCAGGAATCCTTTTGGCGAATAGTGGATATAGGTTACTATAAATTAATTCCATTGGGTATTTTACTTACAAGTCATCAATTATTTTTTGCTCAGCGGTATATATATATTTGCACAAAATGAATTAAAATCTTTAGATTTGCCTAACATTTATATTCAGCTTAATATTAACTACATATAAATATATATAACTTACATAAAACTTGATGTTTTCTCTATATAACTAGTAAATTATAAAACTATGATTATTTGACTTAACCCGACGTCGGTCAGATGGCCAAGTGAGGTAGATTTTAATAGAGCCAATTTAAAAAAAAAATGTGTTTGGTAATAAAGTTAATTTTTGGGTACCTATTTTTTGCTAAATTTAATGAACAATAACTCAAAAGGTTTTATAATAAAAAAAATATTATTTTACAGCTTGTAATTCTGGCTTTAAATGTAACAAATATTTTAAAATATCACAGTATTTTCCAAATATAGTAACAATAAAAAAGTAATAAAAAATCCAATAATTATAAAAATAATTTCGCCCAATGTGGCCGAGCTAAATGAATTCTCAAGATGCGGGTCCGCCAAAATAAGTGAGAAATATTGGTATGATCTTAGCTTTACCTACGTAGAAATAATGATTACATCCGACCGTTGCCCCATCCGACCGTTGTCGAGTTAATAATTAATTTAAGTATTCAGAAATTATATTAATCAATATATAAATGCGTGTTTGACAGAAATAACAATGAGTCTTCATAATATCTTGGACCATTCTTTACAAGCGCTACACACTCATGCGTATTAATATGACGAGGTTAGGTTAGGTTAGGTTCAAAAGTGAGTGGGCCGAAAACCAGACCCTCCACCGCGACCATGTGGTCTATTGTGGCTCACACCTACTTATATTTCACCCAACAGGTCCAGCTTCTTAATGTAGCTGATCACCTTATTGGGTGAGAATTTGTTCAGATCCTCTGGCAGAAGTTGTCCTTTGCCAAATAATGAGTATCTGATCCTTTCCCCAGCGGGGCAGGTGCACAATATGTGTTCTGCCGTTTCATCATCTTCTAAGCATAGGCGGCACTCAGCATCTTCTGCTAGGCCGAATTTGCACAGATGATATTTTAAACGGCAGTGGCCCGTATATAGGCCAATTAGAGTTCGTAGGTGAAACCTGCTTAACTCTAGAAGTTTTTTAGTTCTTGTTTTTGAAGGGTTTATTATAAACGCCTTCGAATGAACTAATCGTGGTAGTTCTTGCCAGTACTGGAGGATTTGCTCCTCAGCCCGGGTCAAGAGCGTTGCTTTGGCAGTACTCGAGGATATGCCAAGCACCGGTTCTGGTCCGACAAATTCAGAAGCAGCACCCTCCCTAGCTAGAGAGTCGGCTGCCTCATTCCCTTCATGGCCAGAATGGCCTGGGACCCAGACCAGAGTTATTCTATTTTTTCTGCTCAATTGAGCAAGTGCCTGCTGGCAGCTCCATACCGTTTTTGAGTTGCAACGGTAGGAACCAAGAGCTTTAAGAGCTGCTTGGCTGTCTGAGAAGATTTTTATCGATTTGCGTGTAAGTTGCCTTTGTTCCAGCCTCTGTACACACAATTCGATGGCATAAATTTCTGCCTGAAATATAGTTGTATAACTGCCAAGGGATGAGGATATTTTCACCGTTGGGTTGCAACTATATAGTCCGGCTCCAACTCCCATGGGTGTTTTGGATCCGTCTGTAAACCAACAACTATCTGCCCTTAATAGGTCAGCCTTATTCCGATCCCATTCATCTCTTCCTGGAAAGAGAATGTGAAAGGGCAGTTCAAGGTTGGTCTTTGCAGGCATGACATCTGAAATGATCTCCAGGATACTGTGACTTTCCATGTCATCCAGAATATGACGAGAAGGAAATAATTAAACTCTTAATCTATAAATATTACCTTAGCTGTTAAAGTGTATATTTTTAGACATCTTCAGATAATGTATCACCCCAATCTGGTCAAAGTTTGTAAATAGCATCTGCTACTTTCTTCCACTTTCCCCAGGATTATTAATATAGGTAGGTACTTACTCTTTTTTTTTATAAAATCAAGCAGGAAGGATCCTATATTTCACAATACGCCTTTTAATTATCATATAATCATTCCGATTATAATATTAACTATCAAAGTACACAAAAATGTATAGATTATATAAAAGTAATATATAATTCAATAGGCATACATTAGCTATACGAAAATAATGTAGAACTCTTGAAAAATACAATTAAAAACTTGTACATTTTGTGTCATTTACATGTAAACGATTTTGAACGCTAATTCTACATACTAAAAAAGCTATAAAGACGCGGGTTACGATAGTATCCTTTGTGTAACTCAAAAAGTTTTATGGGTCCAACTGATACTTGTCTGTGACATTCAGTTGCACTGATGGAACTTGAGTAGGTATTCAATATTTTTTCTATAAAAATCAGATTATATATCTTAAATGTAATACTTATATCCATGATTCTAAAGTAAAGATCTTTAAGAAAACTATTTAAAGATAGTTTGCAACTTTTTGTTGCAAAAAATGTCCTTTATGTTATACAACATACCTATGGGCTTAGAAAAATAATTAATTCATTAACCTATACGTAAATTAACCTAAAAAATTCTCATGTACCTAAATATCTCTCATATCATTGAAAATATGCTAAATCTGCTAAATCTCCATCTGCTACTGCTAAATCATGCAAACATAAACACAAAGTCTTTCAGTCAAAAGTTTGTTGGTATTAGCTTATCTATATTGAAAGGTAATTTGACATGTAAGTATATAAACCTGATGAGTATCATTAAAACTAGCTCGAAGAAATATATAGGTAGAACCTTTTATTTAAGATGACCATCTTCATTTCTTGCACTAATCTTCCGGTATATAACAGATATTTCTATAAGTAAATCTTGCTTCAATACATATCACTGATTTTTTCAGATGATTGTCGAGAACCACATCTTAATGACACTGACGTAGTTTTTCACATAACACCAAAACACTATACTCCACTCGAGTGCACTTGAGTGCAGTATAGTGTTTTGGTGTTATGTGAAAAACTACGCCAGTGTTATCTTCACATCAAAGGTTCCAATCTTTGAAGAACACATCTTCATATATTTTTCAGATTCAGATTTACTATTAGTGCAGGGTTTATCGATGATGATAAATTATAAATAAATGAGTTATAAATCTTAATGACAATTTGGGTTCGTTTATACAGCGTGCATAACTATAAATTCTATAGATGTCGTGCCAAGTGCATTTTAAACGGCATCTATTGGTTATTGAATAACAGTATACGATCGCAGATCACATTATATTTGAATTTGTATTACTAGGTCACTTCACTGTACTTCACTGATAAAATTTTGCACCTTGCGTTAATTTTTTTAAAAATAATAAGCGGTAATAATACATTTGTTATAAAACGTTTGGTAAAGTAAATTGACATTCATTTTAGGTATTACTGACGTAGTTTTCCACATAACACTATACTGCACTCGACACGCGTTTGGCCAACCAAGTAGGCATCATCTGGAGATGTGTTTTAATCATCTCCAGATGATGCCAACTTGATTGGCGAAACGCGCGTCGAGTGCAGTATATTGTTTAGGTGTTATATGGAAAAGTACTGGAACAGAAATGGAGGTGTAAAATTTGAAAGAACGGTCACTTTGATCCGTTATAATTTTTTCTTCATTATCCTGTAAAAGTCCTGTATCCCAAAATTAACGGGATATGATAAGAATGTACTCTGGGAACTAAGTAGGACCCCTTAAATACTTACGAGAAAATTATGTTAATAGAATTTGCAATTAAAAAAATCAATTTCTTATTTAATATAAGTAAACATCTGGAGGCATTTAAATAAAATTTAGTTAGATATATTACAAACATAGAAAACAAACCAATTACTAAATTTTATTTTAACTATATACGCAGGGTGTTCCACATAAAGTCCTCAGCCTCGTATCTCGGCACTGGAAATATATATTTTGATTTTGAAAAAAAGCAGATGATAGAGCTCATGTATGGCTTCGTCACGGAGTTCAACTTGATTTTTTTCAGAGCAAATTGGAGATGGCGCTGAACTCGAAAGAAATTTTTTCGAACAATAATTATCCACGTCAATTTAGTAGTTCTTTTTAAGAAATAGTGAAATAATATGTACACAGTAAAAAAATCCGACTGATTTTAACACTGAATCCACACTCATCAGTGTGTATATAGTCCACACTTGGCAGTGTTAGACATATCGGTGTATTATTACATTACATAAAAGTAATTTAACACAGTAGATTTTACAAGGTAATGTGTAATAGTTAATTATTCACCGTGTAATTATTCCGTTTTTATGGCGGATTGATTCATTTTTAACACAGGGTTTTGTAAATTTTACTACAATTTATGAGTACTTCTACAAACTTGGCGGGTATATCGTTCGTGTAATATGAGTTCTAAAGGTTTAGTTATTATACTACCCAGTTCGTGTTAAAAATAACACTGCAGCAAATTACGATAACCATTTAGTAATTTTACCATTTGTCTTTTTTTACTGTGTATAACTGTAAAATATGACAAGAGTTTTTTAAATACCTAATTCATTTTGTATAATAATTCATAATTATTTCTACGCTTGTCCTAAAATAAATCCTGAATGTATAACGAAACTTCATCACAGTAGGCTTTGATTAGAAAGAAACAAAATATTATTTCAGTATTCCTTAAAAAGAGCTATTAAATTGACTTGGATACTTATTGTTTCACTGTATAAGGTAATAAATTCGAAACTCTAAAATACGCTTTAGTTTGGGCCACACCAAATGAAGAGCCCGATATCTCTGAAACTATTAAGTTTTTGAAAAATAGTCATTTGACAAAAATTGTTTAGAATTGAACAAAGTATCAGATACACCTTGTTAAAAAGTTCCTGCCAACGAAAGATTTGTTTCGACTTCAGCGCCATCTTCAATTTGCTCTAAAAAAATCAAGTTGAACTCCGTGACGAAGCCATACATGAGCTCTATCATCTGTTTTCTTCAAAATCAAAATCTATCTTTCCGTTGCCGAGATACGAGGCTGAGGACTTTTATGTACAACACCCGGTATATATCTCCATTGTTTTCTATTGTATAAAAAACTGAACTTTTTTTTAGCGTTTGAACGTTTCGATCAATGCGCTAGTTTGGTTGGTATATGATCGATATATACTTAATTCCTAAAGTAAATTTTTACCACACCTCATAAATCAGTTAATTTTGGAATATTACATTTTCCGTGGTATAGGTTGATAGAGAAAAAAATAAGTGAAATTAAATTTTTTTATTTTGCCGTCGCTTTATATTTTACACATTCAGTATTGGACCTTTTCCCAACATTATGTTTGCGTTTTTGGATATTTTTGGATGTTACTCTGGAGTTATATTCAGATTTTGGAGTCCATCCTGAATATGAATAAAGATATTTCTATTTTTGCAAGAAAATTTTTAGTTTAAAAATTTGCAAGAACTTTTATCAAAAAAGAAATTTTTTGAGCAATCTACTACAAAAGTTTGTGTTGAAATTTCTACCACAGTCAAAACTATACGCCAAATGTGCATCATAAAATCAATCTTGTATGGAAGTTGCCAGTGACTACTTTACTTAAAAAATTCATTTCTTCAAATCAAATCTTCCATAATTGAATGTTTTGTATAAGTAGTATTAGATTGAATATCAACATGCTTTATTTTATACCCAATGTATATAAATTTGTTGTGAAATAATCTCATAAACATTTTACATTAGTCAGCTGATACATATGCTTGATATTATTTTGAAATCTTTGTGCATAATTAGGTGGTTATTTTGGTGCTTGTATGCAGATAAGGTAATTCTTGTAACAAAAATTGCATGCTAGATTTGCAATCTATTCTATACCTGGCGACTTCGCCATAATTAGGAGTTTTGTTCATTTAATATTTCAAGTGCCGTATAAGTAGTGTACTTTGTATGGAAATCTATAAATAAAATTCTATTTATCTCAAGAAAATATTGGAGTGCGGGAGTGTGAATGCTTAATTATAAATCAAAATAATTTTCTTTTTATTTTGAATGGAGACAATTTAATAAAATAACTTTGTGAAACATGATATATGAAGAATAATTGAATGAACATAAATAATAGCTGGCTTTATTGACTTGACACATTTTCAGTAGTAATAGTACCCTAGAATTCAGTAAATGCATAAGTTATGAAACATGACGGAGATATTTTTACATCGTTTGTAAAAACGAAAGAGAAACTAAGACGAGATCAATGACCAGTTATTGATGTAAAGGCAGGATGACGTTGTAAGAATTCAATGAATTTCATGCAACTCATGGTATTGGCAAATCTATTATACGGGATGTCCCTGAAATGTATACCAGCGAGTAATCAAATTCTTATAATCGAGAATATGACGTGTGAAGCCTGCTATATATACTAAAATGCACAATTTGTAGACTTTTACGCCCCCTATAATATATGAGCGAGTTAACGCGATTGACATAAAATTGGTATACGATCAAATACTACCAAGTGTTGGATGGATTAGTAAAATAAACCGTTTTTTTACTTTTTTCTTCATCTAATTGATGAAAAACATTGACATTTTTTCCCGTAAAAGATGAGTTTCCTAAAAAAGGCTGATTTGCAAAATGCTTTTATCTCAATTCTTTTCTCAAAAATGTGTAATATCAATATGGTTACAAATACGATTAAGTTTAACCAACCTTTGCATTCAAAATAATAATCAAGTTATTATAAATAATTCGGTAATAAAAACTACAATTTTCACAGCAAGTGCTACTGAAAACAGATTCTTAAGGTTTTAAATTCCTTTTAATTGTATATAATTATAATGAAACTGTTTTCATCAGCATTTGACAATTAAAATACAAATTATAGCTTTTGTTTTTCAAGATAATTTGATGGTTTTGAATGCAAGCTTGAGTAAATGATGCGGTTTTTTGAGAAAACAGTTACTCTGAACGTAACAGTTTTTAGAAATTTCCCATATTTTACTGGAAAGGAGTAATGTCAATTAAATAATGACTAAAAAAAACTAGTGTCTTTTTTAATCGAGGTGCCCAATTTAGAACACTATTAGACGTCGATAATTAATATTAAGGCATGAATGAATGTTGCTAATTTGTATTTTTAAACCAAATTTATCGATAATGTCCTCTATTAACAATTTAACATTCCTCTAGCACCTTAAGTAGCAGTGGAATTTTGTATACAATGAGATGGTTTTAATCGTCATATTCAAAACACACCTGTCCGCTGTTGCATATATTTCAGGGACGCCCTGAATCGTAACCACTAAGTTTCGCAGATACTGTATATTGCAAATGGTGTATAGACACTATCTTAGATTTGCATACTTACATGTTAATGTTTGTATTAACATATTTTTAATTATAGTTAATTATTATTTTATTAATTGATGTTAAAAAATTCATTTGATAGTTTTGCAAATAACTTATACTTATTTATTTGAAGGAGATGCCGAAAACAACTACTCCACGAGCTATATGTGCCCCGACTGGCACAGCATTACTCTGGCATCTTCATGGAAGCCATGGAAGTCATCACATTCTTCATCGAAACCAACCACCAGACACTAACCGGTTTCGCACTTATTATGTGCTCATCATGCAGAGTGTCATAGAGATGCTGAAGTAATGCAATACAAATCGGGGCACACAGCCCGTGGAGTACCTAGTTGTTTTCGGCATTGCTATCAAATAAATTAGTAGGATTGTCTTCTTCAAAGATAATAGATGATGATTGCTGTAATGGCACCTGCGGAAAAGCAGGTCGTTATCCGTCCGTCAACTTGAGAATAATTGACTTTTTAAATTTTACTTAAAAGTTCAATAATGTGAACATATGCAGTAACTAACGAAAAATAAAAATATTACAAGAAACGGTAAATGATAACAATTACATTCTGCTTTATCAGTAAAAGGAAAAAAAGAGATTATGCTCCTATACATCACTTCAAATATTATCTGGATCTTAACATCAGACCACGAGCTATCTGTCTCATATACTGATGTAAAAAACTAGTTAGTAGATTAGATTAGATTAGATTAGATTTATATAGGAGTCGGCCCCCTGGCCTGGTCCACCGCGACCTAGAAGATCTATTGTGGCACTCCCAACCTATTTAGAGCACTCTGTCCAGCTTTGTCCTTTGCATTAGACTCAACAGCCTTGATAGAGGATCTTCCATGTAGCTATTGGCACTTGGTCTTCCTTCCCCAAGTATTTGAAATCTCAGTCTTGTCAGGCCTTCGCACTGGCACAGTACGTGTACTAAGGTTTCCTCTTCTTCTTGACAGAATCTGCAAGTTCCATCTTCTGACAGTCCCATAAGATTCATGTGCCTATTTAGCCTACAGTGTTCTGTTAGGAGACCTATTATTATTCTGATGGCCTTTTTATTCTAGCATAACAGATGTGAATTTAGGCGTCCGTTCTTTAATGAATAGCTTTGCCTGTCTCAGTTGTGGCAGATTTCTCCACCATTCTAGAGATTTGTTTCTTATCCATTCCTCCATGGATGTTTTAATGCATGGTTTCGCTATGCCGCAGAAGGGTTCTGGTCTTATGAATTCTTTTGATGCGCCTTCTCGGGCTAGTACGTCTGCCTCCTCATTACCTTTGTGCCCCTCGTGCCCAGGTACCCAAGCTAGGGTCACTCTATTCTCGCTGCCTAGCTCTTTCAGGGTATTCAGACAGTCCCACACGAGTTTTGACGAAGCCTGTGGGGACCCTATTGCCTGTATCGCCACTTGACTATCCGAGAAAATGGCAATCGAACGGTTGTCCGTACCTCGCCTTATCGCCTCCTTAGCGCAGCAAACCTAGTTAGTAAGTGGTTACTTCGAACAGGAACTTTCTTGGAAACGGCAACTACCTTGACTGCATAATGGCCTGGATGAAGTGGACCTATGAAAAGGTTTTCTATACTTCTGGATTTAAGTTTGTTGATTTCTTTCCCGATAATAATAAAGATAACAGAAAGGTGTAGCTCTGGTTATGGGGGTAATGGATATGGAAAATGTATTCAAGCTGATATTAGATTACATCAATAGAAAACCTTCCCTGCTTCAAATATTTCTATCGGTGGAATAGGAAATATATTTGTAGATTTTGTAAAATTATAGTGGAAATGAAACAAGATTAAAACAATAACGATGTTTTGCCCCTTATTGTTTTAGATGTTTCGGAGCTTTTGCTCCTCTTCAGTGTAGTATAGCTGTGAAGGAAATAATTTGGGATGGTATGAGGACTACAGCTAAATCTTTTTATTTTTATTATTTATTCTCAACTAGAAGTATAATAAATTTTAATTATTTCTTTCTTGTATAATAATAGTAGTAATTTGTAAGTAATCTGTTAAAAATGTTACTTCAATTTGGGGAGAAATAAAAATGAAAACGTAAACACTATATATTGATGGGTTTGTTTACGTTCTTATATAATGCATTTAAGCATGACTAGCTGCATTTAGGCTATCCTTTTCTTTGGTCCTTCGTAAACAACGATGATGTTACACTTTTTCGTCCTTATTTGAGGCACTGAGCAAGATAAAAATGCAATTATGTTCCTAGCTGGATAACGCTCTAAAAGAGGGAACTCCTGTGAATCAGAGGCGCACGGATTAATATAGAAGTATATACTATCCAAATACAAAGATTGGGAATTTCAGTTGTACTAAATAATTCTTATTAATAAGAAATATTTAAAGAACGGATGAGTTGAGTATATAGGTGTAACAAAATGTATTTGCAATTATATACATTTACAAATTCCAAATTCTGTAAATTTCAATTAGCTATACTAGTGTTGGCAAGCAATCTATAAAATATAATTATGTATATACAAATAGTTACCGAATAGTAAATAAAACTGGACCATGAAAATTTATAGTGTTAACATTTTGAACATGTAATTATTCGTAGACACTATTCTTTGAGAAAAGAACCTGTTTTCCTCTTATTTTAAAAAATATACATATTAAAGATAATCTCTCTCTTGGCGAGCCGGTAGCTCAGCCAAGAGGTCGTGGATTCTAATTCCCATTCCACCAAACAATTTTTAATTAAATTGTTTACGCGTAGATCAAGGCTTATTCGCAGGGATGGCTTGGCCACCATCCTGACGATGGCCTAGGATGGGAAGAATGTCAACTTGGTTTTAATGTGAGAGATTAAAATCAGTTGATGTTTGACTTGTCCCCCTAACTAATGAGGTTTTCCAGGTTTCCCTCATTCCAGCACTGAATGGTGGTTAGCGCCTACCAACTTAAGTCGTTCCTGAGGCGCAAATGTAGGCCGCGAAATAATAATATGCCGCCCCCCTCCCACACAAGGCTCAGACTTTCGGGCTAATCCTTGTGATTAGAATGAGGGGTAGAGATATTATTATTATTATTATTATTATTATTTCACAGATAGTCTTGTGACATGTATTTCCTGTAATCTATGCTTTTGAAAATATCTAAATATACCTATATAAAGTAGGTAAATAAAAAAGTAATATATTAGACAGAGATATAGAAGTGCTTGATGAGTTTATTTTACATATTGACTTTTCAAGGTGTTAGTTACTGTTCTACAGATTTTTTGTCTTTATTATTTTTTTGTTAAAAACCTATTACATGTATATGGGTATTTTGACGAATACTCACAATATGCTATGAAGAGCATCAACAATAGTATAATGAGAGTCCATTTCTTTTATCTTTTACATTATATTTTCTTAATTTATTTTGTTTTTCGTTATTCAAGCGAATACGTAGTTTCATTGACCATAACTTATATATAATCAATCAAATTTAGTATCAAAAAACATTAAAACAGGTAGGTACTCTACTACCATATTAACTTTATTCGAAAAAGGTACTGATACACAGTAAAGGTTCCATTCAGTAAAAAAAAAACAGTATAAAAGTTTTAAAGTAAATATATTGATTAGTTCGTATTTATGTGTTGTCGGAAAGAATCTGTTACGCCAATGGATGCGGTAGTGAACGTCGGATGGAATAAACATCATCGGAAAATCGTTTAATATAGCATGCCATCGAGCCAAGCAAAAACATGTATTATATTTTGGTAATCCGTGTTTTCGTCTAATTTATTCATGCAGTTTTTACACAGCCTTTACACCCTTGCCTTATAAGCTGTATGGTATTATTATGTGTTATATAATTATTAGATACTATTAATTGTAGTAACATAACAATTAGTTTTTTATAGTATATTTTTTATATCATTTATTCGCTTATTTAACTGTTTATATTTTTATTTATATATAAGAATTAAGTCAAAAAACTAACGAAGAGATAAATTATTAATTAAATTATCAAAAATTATGGTTCAATAAAGTTTTATATTTCCTCGTTACTTATAATCCTAGGTATGCAAAGAAATAACCTTAATTATTTTTAAGATATGTTGCAAACAAGTACTTTGCGTGCAGTATGCACCGCCGCATATGCACAGTATCCAATTGATTGTTTTCCTCCTTTTCCATTGTAAACTGAATATTATCGTTAAGCGAATTTAAAAAATTGAGAAAGCCACTCAAATTTCTTTCAGTACCAGTCCAAGTACAGAAAATGTCACCTACATAGCGAGCCCAAAAAAGAACATGTAATTTTAAATTTTTATCACTATTGAACAGTGAGTTTTTAAAATGATTTAAAAATTTCAGTTAACAAAGGAGAAATAGGACTATCCATGGGTATTCCGTTTTTTGTTTGTAATATTTTCCATTGAAATAAAAATAATTTTGTTTAATACATACAAATGCGTGCATGCAAATTAACTGCGTGGATTTTAATACTGTATATGTGGGTCAAACTGGTAGAAGTATTGAAACCAGAGTAAAAGAACATAAAAAATCCATACTAAATAACGTAAAAAATTGAGGATTATCGACGCATTGTATAGAAATCAATAATTTTATAGATCTGAAAAATGTCATCGGGAAAAGTAAGGAAAGCGTTTAGATCTGTTAGAGCAGTTAGAAATTAAAAAATCTTTAATTAGAAATCCTTGTAGTACGAATGATCAGATAGATTTTACACTTTCGCCCTTCTTAGAAAAGGTACTAAAAACTCGGGCATTACCAGATGGGAAGGATCAATCCGGATAGGTAATAAATAGATAAATAACTTAAATGCTCTTGGAAATATTTAGTAATAGACATTTACTCTATTGAGAAAGGCCTAATAAGCCGAAATACTAGTGTGAATACCGAAATATGGAGTGTTTTCTATATATTTCTTGAAACATTTAAATGAGAACTGTTACTTACAATTAGAAATACATCCATTAGACCCAATTCCGATTCGTCAATACTTTATAGGGATCTGTAAAAATATACTGGATGTTCAATTTAAAATAAGCCTACTTCCGGTAGACATATATAACCAATATCTTTAATCTATAGAGCTTCAAGTCCTATAACCGAAACCAAAATTTAATTACTTTCACAGTTACTTCTACTGTCAGCTCCTCGTTACACACCTTGTATAAACCATACAATATATTATTGTTTAGCATATAATAATATATTCTATATTTTAAACTCATCAAAATTTACCTACTCAATAATTTAAAATAGATATTTTGTTAACACTCTGTATGTCTTGCCCATTCGTGAGGAACTAACGACGTATTATTTATTTTTACACCTAAACGTTGAACAAAAATGCAATACCTAAATAGAATCAACTATGTAACTATGGCTAATCAGCTAATACTATATAGGTATTACTTAAAATTTATTTTAATTCAGTTTAGATCATTACATATTAATGAACTAAATCTGTATTTTATTTAGGCAGGTTGATTTTAGAAGTAAAGCACTGATTATATTTGGGTATAAAATATTAAAAAGCAATTAAAGAACAAAAATACAAAGGTTACTTTAATATTGATTGTTCTTTATTTTCCATTCTTGCATTGTTTTGAGTAAATTTAGAGGAGAGAATGTCTGTAAAAAATACAAAAGTCTCCAGTGACCTGTGAAATTGCAATCAAATCAGAAATGAACAGCACAGATGGGGAAATAGTGGTTCGCCGAGGGTTTTAGGTGATTTCTTAAAGCTTTTGTCTCGTCCTTAGCCTCTAAAAGCGGATTTAAAAGTGATAATTAAAAACTCTTCCTTGTCAAAGTGCAGTCTTCATTATTTCAAAAATTAACTCTGATCGATAATTGTCTTTGTTAGAGACGAAATGCAGAGTTTTTAATTTTTTTCTTCTTTCGACACTTAATCAATTTCTTGTGTACTTTCACGGAATTGCGATTCATCTTATTTTCCCCTAACCTAATTAAATTCGCTTAAAAATTAATTGTCAAACAAAAAATATTAAAAGCAAATTGGAACTTAATCATATTTATACAAAAATGCAGGATAACCACTAGACAAAGAAATTTTCCATAACTACGTAGAAAGATTTAATAAACAAAATTTGATACACTTGCAAGTGAGTGTAAGTTAGTGTATATACGATGTACACAACATGTGCATGCATTTACTCAATATTCTGAGACAATTGCATAAAGAGTATGTTTTAATAAATACAAATATACTATTTATTATCCATATTTTACGTTATAGCAATATTATAAGTACCTAGTACTAGATACTGTTATTATACAAGGTTATCATAAAGTAAAGGATATATTTCAGTTATTATGTATTTTTAACAAATTAAGTTAATAACAGGATGTGAAAGAAATTCGATTGCCTAAACAATGGAATTTCTTATGTCCAACAGTGCTTAACGCAAATGTTCAATAAGTCGTCCATTTTGCTGCTGCACAACAACCAACCGGTCCTCCAAATTGTACACAGCACTATTCAGCATTTATGTTTGAATTGCAGAAATTTGATTCCTAATAGTCTTTTAATTCTTTCAGTGTTGTTGGTCGCGTTCTAAACACTAAATTTTTTAAATAACCCCACAGCCAGTAATCCTCTGTTAAGATCAGGCGATCTTGGTTATGAATTTACAAAATGTCTGCTTATTACACGATTTTCAAAAACATCAGTTCAAAATTATTTAACTGGTCGGTAAATATACGGTGGTGCTCCATCCTGCATAAAAAACATGTTACAGATACGGCCTCTCCATTCTGTATCTCCTCAAAAAGTATGGTCCAATGATAAAATTAGATGGGAAACCGCACTAAACAGTGACTTTTTTTGTTATGACGACCTTCCTGAACGATTTCATATGGATTATCTGTTGACCATATTCGACAGTTTTGATTACTAACTCCACCATTTAGATAGAAATGGGCCTCATCTGTCCATAAAATACTGGATATAACCATTCGGGTTCTATATACATCTGAGCCAATATTTGTAAAGAAAAATCATACCTGATAGGAAAATCTGACAGTTTAAGTTTATAGGAATACATTTTTAGGATTTTGCGTAAAATTTTCCAAATCGTGGTGTGTGGTATCTGCAATCGTTTTGATATCGAATTCACACTACTGATTGCTAAGGGATTAGTGTTGGATATGTTTTGTTTTCCCGAAGAACTTCTGCAACTTGGACATCACTAATCTTTCGTCTTCCTGATGTTGGTAGGTCAGTTACAAATTTGATCTTTCAAATTTGCTAATCAAATTACGGTACGCTTTCATTTGACAGGGCTCTACTCTCAAACCCATTTTCGTACGAAATCTTCGTAATCCAGCAGTAACACATACAGTTTTTTCAGATTTTTGATATAGTATAATATACAAAATAAGTGATTGTTTATTACTTTGCAAAATATGTTGAAACTCAAATACTTATATGTATAATACTAAAAGAAGGCAGGCCTTATCCTAAAATCAATAACCTTGACCGAATGTCTACTGGTCTTAACTTGATTGAACAATATTTAACAAAACAATTGGCTTGAGTTTGATCTCCATTAAATAACCAATCAAAATCAGAATTCATCTTTATATTTGTTGATTAAACCTGTGGCTCTTCTTCACAAGCCTCACCATACTCGGTCTATTGCATATGCACGCTACTCCACACCTAGTGTCACTGTTTGGAGCCTTCTGTTTTATGTTCAAAATCTGACCATCGCTTTTTCTCGACCAACACATTCATGCAGCTTTTCAAAAATAAGTACGTCATACGTGGAAGAAAGTTAACATATAATAGTTTGAGTTACCTCTCAAAAACCCCTTGTATGTTGTGATGAATATTTACCTACCTTATTTTTAAGATGCTTGTTTTGCTTTCAATGTTAATTATATTGTAGTTATTCGTAAGTTTATTAACTTATAAAACCCCATTTGGACCGACGCTGATTGTAAGAAAATCGAGAAAATCATATTTGATTCTATCAAGAAGAGATGAAGAGCTTAGAAGAGCTTAGAAGCAGCTTAGAAGTAATGAAGAGTAGTCAAGGAGTATTAAGAACTAAAATGAAAACGGTCAAGCTACCAACATTTGATGGCAAAGTGTCATGAAGCACGAAAGCTTACAACACTACAAGGCCGATATAACTCGATTGGTAAAATTAGCCTACCGCACCAATTGATTTCCAAGAACAGCCCGCAACAAGCAGTTTCATAGATGGCCTGCGGGACCTCAAGATCAGTCAAGCAGTGAGGTTAGCTAGACATAAGAATATCTCCGAAGTACTGGCACAGGTATAAGAAGTTGAAGCTGCTCAACCATCATCTTATGAATAGGGTAGATATAATATATTCATCACAATATCAATATCGGTGATATCGATACAGTGAAGTATTTTCTGAATTTAATTATCACCGAAATATATATTAAGATGTAGGGGATATACTGGATGTCTCTTTTATCGGAACGGTGGCTTAGCGTCTCGATCGCTCAACCCAGAGGTCGTGGGTTCTAATTCCCATTCCACCAAACAATTTTTAATTAAATTGTTTACTCGTAGATCAAGGCTTATTCGCAGGGATGGCTTGGCAACTATCCTGGCGATGGCCTAGGATGGGAAGAATATCAACTTGGTGTTAATGTGAGAGATTAAAATCAGTTGATGTTTGACTGTCCCCCTAACTAATGAGGTTTTCCAGGTTTTCCTTCATTCCAGCACTGAATGGTGGTTATGGCCTACCAACGTAAGTCGTTCCTGAGGCGCAAATGCGGCCCGCGAAATAATAATATGCCGCCCCCTCTCCCACACCAGTCTCAGACTTTCGGGATAATTCTTGGGATTAGAATGAGGGGGTAGAGATTTTATTATGATGGAGAACCAGTAAAAATAATGGGATTTTATAAACTTATTTCCAAATCTGTACCGTTTCTGAGATACAGGGTGTTGAACAAAGTCCCATTATTTTTACTGGTTCTACATGTTCCCGAATTTTTTCAGCATAAACTGGGACGCCTTGGACTTTTTACTGTTTTAGGTGTTATGGTTAATTTCGTTTTAGATAAAGTCTCATCATGGTTTAGATCTACACATTCTAGATCCCTTAAGATTTTCATAGGTATGCTACACCGAATAGGATCAAAAACTTCGAAACACGAATAATTTTTTTGGTTTAATTTAGCCAGAAATCCTATTCTATTGTTATTGTATGTTGTTTATTTCATTTTAAATCTAATTTGCTCTTTTGTACTATTGTTTTTTTACTTTTTAATTAAATATTGTTTAATCATCAATCATTAAATATTGTTTGTTGTGTTGTTATAATGAAATTAAAATACTCATCTTAAGTAGATGATGAAAATATGTGAATTTTCAGTAATTGTGTACGTATGTTTTCAAAAATAAGGAGGAAATGGATTTTAAAAATCAAAAAAGAAATAACTAGCCAGCTTTAATTATAATTCCAAGTTAATATATCGAATTGGAAAAGTACAAATCGAGCAAAACGTTGTTGGTACCAGCCGAGACTTTGTTTCGTTTCGGTTCTATTATTTGTCCAGTAGATATATCCACGTATAGGTATACTCATTTTAATTAATCAAATCAATTTCCTTTCCGACAGTTTTCAGTTTAATTTCAAATGGATTTTAAAACCTTAATATTAGTTATAGGATTTGCTCGGCTGGTTACACCGGAATAAACACCATCGGCTTCTGTTCAGTTTATAAACTATATTACCTACATACCTAGTCAATCTATTTTTATTTAATATATTTGAATAGAAATTAATAAAAAATAAAAAAATAACGTTGACATTTTTGGACTATTTTTTACATAATCTATTTTTTGTACCGCAAATGATAACAAAATTTTCATAAATATGTTTAAACACGTTACATATCCTTTATAAGTAATACATTGCAGATATATTTAAACTGGCTTAATTTAAAACCTCATTTAAAATATACTACAGCTTTTAATTAAAATTAATAATGTATTATATTATCAAATAATTATTATATTAATTACGTTCAAAAAATATGTTAATTTGTATTGAAATGAATACGTGTTTACTGTAACTTTATATTTTATTAGTTCTGTAAATATGTTCCTACTATTTTGTACATTTATTGGTTTAAAATCCATATTAAATTATTAAATAGGGAACATTAAAATTTATTCTAAATATACTGGCAAATAATTATTAGTCTATTTGCTTAACTAAGTTTATTATTTATTTAAACTAATACGTTTTATATCCAACCACCACGAATATAGTAGGTAAAAGTTCATGAATAGCATATGTAACAAAAAAGTACTTTCTTGATGTGTTTATTTCACAATCTTTCGTTTTTAGAGAAGAGCATTTAATCCCTACCGAAATGTGCCCAACGTTAGGCACTTCAAAGAGAAAGAACTGAAAATTTAAAAGAAAGTGTGTTACTCGTTGTGCAAAAATGCGGATACAAATAATCATTTTGGCGATTTATAAATAAAAATACAGATTTTTGCCTAAATGATCTGTTGATTTCACATAGTGTATTTAAAGCATGAGATCAAAGAGAAAAGATAATTATAAACTAATAATTTAACATATAACAAATATACATGCGGATTACTCACACTATAATAAATGGTGTTTCTACAACAAACTACGCTTATATTTGGCTACATCATTCAGTACGTCATTATTCTTTTGAATATATTTGTAGCTAATGATACAACTTTCGATAATTTGGAAATATATTTGGATGAAATATTGGATGTATTGGTATTAAGAATTATTTTTTAACTGTACTTGTATTAGTGTTGGTTTATCACTGAAAAGTTTATTGTTATAAGTATGTATCTTCCAGTAATTATTTTTCAAGTTCAATTTATTTTTTAACTGTCCACTAATGAAAAAATATTTTCAGTGGAAAAAAGATTGGAATTCTATAAAGTAAGTGAAACAATATGCCTATAATAGCTCAAATATAACAACGGTGTTTTATATACAGTACCCATACTCGAATTAAAAATATTGGAAATTAAATTTGTGATAATAATAATAATAATAATAATAATACAAAAATAAGAGTAGAGTAGTAAAAACCTATGCAACTAAATAGAAAAAGAAATATACAATATATACAAATAAAATTAAACTTAACCGAGTTATTAATTAGAGTTCGTAAAATTGGATCCAAACTGTTTTTAAAAGAATTAATGATAAACACAAATACATACACATACAACAGTATAAGAGAATGAATTTCATATTATGTGAAATACCCCATCGGATTCAAGTAAGAGACGAATATACTCATTTTATACTCGTTTTATATAAAAAGATACATGTCTTAACGCTGGGCTTAGAAAACACTTTTTTAATTGTAAATAGAGGTCGTTTAGCTTTGCTGACACACTGAGAAATGTAGTGCAACATGGAGGGATCAGATATTATATATATGCCAAGGTCCTTATAAACTTCAACTTTAGTAAGATTTGTTGAACCATTGGAGTAATTATTGAGATGTGGGTTATTCTTGCCTACATGCAAACCTCACATTTGTTTGTAAAAGTTTAATGGAATTGGTCAATCTTCACATAATCGAACAATGCGTAGAAGGTCATGTTGCAACCAACATGACCATAAAGGATTAAACTCCATAAAAGGATTTCCATAAAATTTTACTGTCGGCAGCATAAAGGGAGCTTTTGCAAATTAGCATAGGAGGTAAATCAGTTGTGTAAATCTGATATAATAAAGGGCCCAGAACAGAACCTTGAGGCACTCCACTTAGAACGCTTTTGAAGTATGAGAAGTTACTGTCTACTTTACTCTAAATTTACGATTAGTAAAAAAATCATAAATCCAGTTTAGAAGAGCGCCATTTATTCCACAGTGTTTCAGTTTTTTAATTAAACGATTCAAAGGAACTTTATCGAATGAATGTTTTGCAGTAATTCAAATATGTAACATCAACAGGTTAATTTTTGTCTAAAGCTAAAGTCCAATCATTCTAATCAGACAAAAGGTTAGTGGTTGTCGATCTACCTGGAAGGAAGCCGTGTTGCTGATCTGGAATCACTTTGTTTTCTAGAAAAAATGGAATCATAGAGTCAGAAATTATTGTTTCCATAACTTTTACGTTATTGGGTCTTAAACTGATTTGACAGTAATTTTCCTTATTGAATTATCATTTTTATCAATGACAATAACATTAGCTTTTTTCCAAACTGCAGGAAGAATACCTGAATTGAGAGAATTTTCCATAAGAATAAGGTTGGAACCTTTGGTGTGAAGCTAACACTGACGTAGTTTGTGCAGTTGGAGTAAGAATCACCAGTTGGAGTAAGAAATCACCAGACTTGGCAACATTCCAGCGTTATCCAGGAGGTAGGTATGTATCGAAACATATCCGAAAAGCTGACAAAGTATTTTAAAATCGAGGCGCCAAGCTCACTTTCATATATAAACAAAAGATTAAAACAACGGTAAGACTGCATGATTAAGTCATAGTAATCGTGTCGTTGTCGTTTTCATTCAACTAGGTATATACCAGTCAACAAAATATAAGGCTTACAGTATGATTGATTTTACATGTCTAACCGTATATCTGGGTTATTAGGGCGGATATAAAAAATCTTAAAGGAACGACATAAAATACCCTGATATACCATTAATATGCTGTATTAAAAAAAAAAAAAATAAAACAAACCAACATAAAATATTTTGTTCTTTTTTTAAGGAAACATGTTTGTCTTGTGATATTATTAAAACAGCTTAAAATTATTCTTACGGTGATACCTCCTTAATTGCAAGTTGTTTAAAAAGTGATGCCACAAGAATTTTTTGAAAATTTGTTACCATAACCTTATAACCTTGTAAATTTAACAATAATAATTGAAATCGGAGCGGTTCCCGTATATAGGGAAATCAATGAACAATACATCAACAGAAATATGTTGCATAACACTTCTTTATTGAAATAATAACAATAAAACCGGTTTCAATTGTAGCGAATAAATTTCCATGACGAATTCTCAGACTTTTTAAACAACTTGTACTTAATTTGGTATCATTGTAAAGATAATTTTATATGTAAAATCAATCACACTGTATAATTAATCTTAATTATTCCAGTGTTGCAACTTCATTGATTAAATGCTCTAGAATTGATACTATAATTAACAAAATTAGGACACACTAGGGCACTTAGTAACCTTTGAAGAGTATTTTCTTGCAAATGTAAATATTTAGTATACGTAGGTATATACTATCGCTGCTAATGTTGTTCTTTCTACACATATTTTTTGAGGAATTGATGAAACGGATTTGTTTTTTTGAAAATTGTTATGAAAATAATTGTTTTGAAAAAAAGACATTGATCTCATTTAGATGCTCCAAGAAATATATAGAAAACACTCTCTATACTAGTATTTCGGCTTGTTAGGCCTTTTTCAATACAGTAAATGTCTATTACTGAAACGGATTTGTCAAAATCTGTACCAGCTTTTAAAATCGCAATTGGCCACTTAAATAGCCTACAAAGAAACTTTATTTTATATGTATTAAATATGCGACTTCCTGTCTTTGCTCTGCCAATTTTAGAGACGTGATATTTTTCTATTTAAAAAATCCAGCAAGACGAAGAGTCGATGAGCTTAGGGTCTACTAGAGTCTTGGTCTTTAGATCCAGAGGATCTAAACACCAAGGATCACGATAAAGGATCTTTAGATCCTCTGGATCTAAAGACCAAGAGAGAGGGTAGATCACTTCTATACAGACACAGATTCGTATGTGAGATTCAGCATTTGAACCCTTCATCACCGAACTTCAAATATCAATATTCTCATAATAGTAGAGTCATTATTATAAATTTATGGTTTTATTTATAAGAATCTCATGCATACGATATTAATACGTCGTAATTGTGAGGATTGGATTCATTGAATATAAACTTACAATATCAAAATATTTCAAAGTTATCTTTTCATAACTTACACATATTTAAGGTTTTCTTGGAGAGACCGCAACCAACTATATGCGTAAGCTAGGAAGAAATTAGGGGGATAAATAAGTCCCTAAAGTCCCCCACCTTCAGCGGATGACCACCAATTGACCAATTATTAACAATTGGTCAATTGGTGGTTAATTATTAATTAAAATTATAAGTGATAGGAATTGCACAACATTTGGTTGCATCAAAATAAAACAACAGCTTATGGCAGAATTGGAAACTAGAGTAAATAATAAAAATACAATAGTTTAACAAATTGGTTGTAAACTGTATTGGATGGTGAAAATACGAGCAATCAGGCACACAGCAACGCATGTCAAGGTCATTGGAAAGAAAAACATTTAGGGCCACCTGTGGCAAACAGTAAAACTCAGGCGAGAGCAGGAAGCTGGTGACTGCGAGCGAGCAGCAGGCGGCAAGTGGAAATTGGAAATTGGGAATCCGCGCAGCCCTAGGAGGATAGCGAGGCATCGGGCAGCGGTATCGAGGCAGTAGGAGACCTGGTGGATTACGCCTACGATCTACGATAAGCGTGCCACGAGGTATTCGGTAAAGCCCTAGATTGGCAAAGGAGCAGCATGAGTTATTTAATCCTTTTTAAATCCTTTATTTGTCACTTTTGCTTGTGTAGGTAGTAAGAATAGTAAAATTACTGAACAAACAATAAAATAATTAACGAGAAAATGTGGGATAATAAACGCTAGGTTAATTGGGTTTGAAAATCATATAGATAGAATAGTATAGTTGGCAGATAGTATAGATATTAAAAAAATGAAAAAAGTAGTAGTTCTGGAAATTGAAAATAGATCATGAATATCATGATATTCAAAGTGATCTTGAAATTTCAGTAGAGTCAGGATAGTGATTATGACAAACAATTAAAAGAAACGGATGCATTTAAGAATTTATTCTATAGAATTATATCTCAGTTCAAAGAGATTTTAATAGAAAATAATGATGAGGATGTTGGTGATAGTAATACTAATAATAATAATAATAATAATAATATATCTACCCCTCGTTCTAATCACAAGGATTAGCCCGAAAGTCTGAGACTTGTGTGGGAGAGGGGGCGGCATATTATTATTTCGCGGGCCGCATTTGCGCCTCAGGAACGACTTACGTTGGAAAACATCATTAGTTAGGGGGACAGTCAAACATCAACTGATTTTAATCTCTTACATTAACACCAAGTTGACATTCTTCCCATCCTAGGCCATCGCCAGGATAGTTGCCAAGCCATCCCTATGAATAAGCCTTGATCTACGAGTAAACAATTTAATGAAAAATTGTTTGGTGGAATGGGAATTAGAACCCACGACCTCTGGGTTGAGCGATCGAGACGCTAAGCCTTGAGCCACCGGCTCGCCATAGTGTTGAGTCTGAAAGTCATTCAGGTAGTAGAAGTTCTGTGGCTTCCACTCAGCATAGAAAAACAAAGACTAAGTTACCGGCGCGGCGATACCAATTCCTAAGTTTAATGGGGAAGATGTAAGTTGGTTAGAATTTAGAGATAACTTTCAGTCATTAATACATAATGATATTATATTGAGGACATTGACACACTGTATTTCTTAAAAGGGGCTCTAGAAGGGGAGGCAAAAAGGAGGTACAATTCTTTGATATGATAGCGTCAAATTTCACACTGGCTTGGGAGGCGTTATGTGAACGGTACGATGATAAAGAATCGTTAATTATTAGGCATGTAAAGTCATTATTAAACTCACCATCTGTGGTCAAACACTCATCTTCTGTGATCAAACAGTCATCATTTTGATTTGCGCAAATTATTAGGGGTTCTAATGGAAAATGTATATGGTTTAAAGAAAATGGGGATAGAAGTAAGTACTTGAGATCCAATATTAGTTTATGTATTTAGTTAAAAATTAGATTGGGAAGAACTGTCTTGGGAAGAAAGTAAGGTGATGGGTGATTTACCTACAATAAATCAATTTCAAGAGTTTTTTAGAGAAAGGATAAGGATAGTAAGTAAAGTAGGTGACAATGAAAATAAACAAAAAACTAGTAAAGCTTTTGTTGCTACCAATAACAATTATACATGTGTTTATTGAAAAACATCTCATATATAACTGAAAAATTTCTTTAAATTGTTTACACTGGAAAAATTTGAAGGTTTAGGTCTTAATTGTTTCAAGAAAAACCATGTAAGTAAAAGTTGTCAATCTAGTGGATGTAGAAACTGTGGCTTAAAACCTAATACTTTACTCCATTATGAAAATCAAATAAAACCAAACCAATATGTCAAAGAATCAGTACCACATGTAGAAGCAAGTGGTGAAAATAATAGTGGTAAAGAAATAGTAGGACATGATAAACAGTCATCAATGGTAATGAAATCTTTAACTCAGTCTGAAATTTTATTGTCGACAGGTTCAGGTTTTAGGTTCAAATGGACGGCTACATATGTGTAGATATATTGGATAATGATTCCTAATTGAATTTGGCAACACAACAATTTTGTGATAGGTTTGAGATTCGCATGCAAAGTCGATATAACGATCATTGGGTTGTGTTGTGTGGGATTAAGGTTGTGTCGAATATTAAAACCAAATTTACGATTGAAATTTATTCTAATCATAATGGGTTTAGGGAATCTGTGTTTGGTTTAATAGTTCCTCAAATCTGTAATTGGTTCCTAGTTAGAATATAAACATCAATAGTTTGAATTTACCCACTCATATAAAATTGGCAGACCTTGGGATCGCGGAGCCAAGAAAATTGATATGCTATTGGGAGCTGGGGCATTTTATAAATTATTGTGTGTGGGGTAAATTTCATTAGGTCCTTATCAACTGAAGCTACAAAAAACTAGACTTGGCTGGGTAATCATAGGTTTCCTAGGATTAGATATGCAAAAAACAATAGTAAAATGCAATTTAAATCTAAATATTGATATTCAGGAACAATTGCACAAATTCTGGGAAATAGAAGAAATTCCAGGTAAGAGGCTTTTGTCACAGGAAGACAAGAGACGTGAACAAATATTTATGGAAACTACGAAACGGAATGAAGTTGGTAGGTTTATAGTGACAATTCCATTGTGCGATTTCTCCAAAATTGGAAAATTCGAGAGACCAGGCATATAATAGGTTTATTTCACTGGAAAAGAGGTTAGAGAAAAATCCCAACTTAAAAAGAGTTTTGTGGAATTTATGGTGGAATATGAGACCCTAGGCCATATGTCATTAGCAGATCATTCATCTAAAGAACCTTCTTATTTTCTGCCGTTTCATGGGGTCTTAAATGAAACCATTCTAACAAAATTGGGTATTAAAGACCATCATAAAGATATCATTGAAACCACTCATTAGTCAAAAAAGTGGTATTTAATGGCTCTGCACAAACCGATACCGGTATATTTTTCAATGACATTGAGTATACAGGTCTGCCTTGCCTGGCCTTGCCTGGCCTTGCAAGAGGATTTGGTAAGGATACTCTTTGGCTTTAGAAAACATAATGCGGTAGTATGTGCAGATATGTACAGGGTGAGTTTAGTTGATCCAGATCAAAGGTTATTACAAAAATATTGTGGAGGGCAGATCCTAAAGAGGAAATTAGAGAGTATACCGCAACTTACGGGAGTAAGTCGGTACCGTATTTGGCAGTCTGGTGTTTACAGCAACTGGGGTTAGATTATTCTGAAACTTTCTCTTTAGAATCTGAAACAATCCGGACAGATTTCTATGTGGATGGTATGCTTAGTAGGGCAGAGACCATTTTTCTCTGCACCACTTATCAGAGGTCTAATTTTGTTGGAGCTGACAAAGAATTGCAACAGTTGGGTGAGCTTTTGACAAATCAGTTTTGACAAGTCAATCACTTAATTTGTATCAAATGAAAGAATCATATGGAAATTCATCTCCGCAAACTCACCAAATTTCGTGAGAATTTGGGAAGCCGGAGTGAAGTCCTGTAAGAAACATTTAAAAAAGCCATAGGAGATAAATCTCTTACTTTTGAAGGTCTAACTACACTGCTTGCACAAGTGGAAGCAATCCTAAATTCACGCCATTAAGTCCCTCTACCTTCAAGTCATAATGACCTAGAGGCGCTTACTTCTTCTCATTGTTTAATTGGTTGTCGACTCACTTCCTTGCCTGATCCTGATTTACGAGAGATTCCAAGCAATAGACTTTCAATGTATTAACAGAGGCAGATGGTTTACCAGCACTTCTGGAAAGACTATATAACTGAACTATAGTGTCGCAACAAGTGGTCTTGTGAAAAAGACAATGCAAATGTTGGTCAAATGGTGTGGATAAAAGATAATAATCTTTTTCCTTTATGCTACAAGTTGGTCAGATTCAGTGAAGTACCTCCAGGTCCAGATAATAAAATGCGTGTGGTGAAGGTAACCATCCAAAATAGTGAAATCCAATGTGCAGTGTCTAGAATATATCCGTTACCTATTAACTAATCACTTATGATCCTTAAGTTAAGTTAGGTACCATCTATTTGTCATTCATCTGTTTGAAAATGCCCTTTCAAGGTGGGGGGTATGTTCAGTACTTATTCTTAGTAATTTAACATTTCTAAAATCAATCTAAAATGTAATAGTCTAAACAATGTCATTCTGATTTGGGTTGGCAAGACTGCGAAAAAAGTTCGGTGTTTTAGTTTGTCATCTAGCCATTAATAAACAAAAGTGCAGTATATATCTGAAGTGCTCGGTAGAGGTAGTCAAGTAGACGTAATATACACCGATTTTTCTAAGGCTTTTGATCGGCTTAACCATGCTCTCTTAATTAAGAATCTATATTTAACGGGTGTATCTGATTCTCTCTTGACTTTGTTTCGCTCTTATTTTACAAATAGATTCCAATTCGTTCAGTACCGGGGCTTTCAATCAAGTAATTTTTCGCAATTGTCAGGTGTTCCACAGGGATCGATTCTGGGACCTCTATTTTTCATTATATTTATCAATGATTTGACTGATTTGTTCGATGTTAATTATTTAATGTATGCTGATGATCTTAAGTTATTTATTGAGATAAACACGGCATCTGATTACTCTAAATTACAAAACAACTTATCTGTATTAGATCGTTGGTGTGAAGATAATTACTTACCGTTGAACATCAGTAAATGTAATATCATGTCTTATAGTCGTCGGAAAAATGTTCAACGTCTTGATTACATTATGCACAACACTATTTTAAATAGAGTCACGCAACTCAAAGATCTAGGTGTTACATTTTGTGATAATTTATCATTTGACACACATATTCAGTCAGTAACTGAATCTGCATTTAAAAGTCTGGGTTTTGTCTTGCACAATTCTAAGGGTTTTCGAAATGTAGCCACATTTAATACGCTCTTTAATTGTTTTGTGCGCTGCAAGCTTAAATACGCCTCCATTGTCTGGAGTCCAATTTATGACATTCATATCACACAAGTAGAAAAGGTGCAGCGGAGATACTTAAAGACATTACATTTCATCAACTTTGGCACCTATCAGGTTCGTGGTATTCCGCAAGATATTTTGTTATCGTCATTCAACTTAATTACCTTACAACGTCGGCGCATTATGTACTCTCTAATCTTTTTACATAAAATTATCAATAATTCTCTGAATGCACCTTCTCTGCTGTCTCGAATTTTATATCGTGTTCCTCGACTCAATTCTAGATCTAATTCAGTGCTGCAATTGCCAACACCCCGTACAAACATTCTCATAGCCTCCCCTCTTTATCAAATTACTGTTAACTTTCAAATGTATGAAGATCGACTTGATATATTTTTTCATTCAACTGAATATATTAAAAATTTATTTGCATAGTTGTCTGTATATTGTATTGATGATATATCTTTGTATTTCTTATTTGTTGTTTTTGTATTTTTACTCATGTTGTCTATTTTATGATTTTATATTATGTATTTTTAATGTTGTTTTTCAAACCTTGTTCTGTAACTGGGATTCGTCCCGTTGGACATTGTACTCTAAAATAAATAAATAAATAAATAAATAAATAAATAAAAGTTCTTTTTAAAAAGTCGCAGCATTATTTGTTAAACAATATGTCGAAAGTCTAATGTAGAGTGAGGTCTGTAGCATCTTGGGATAAACTGATCGTGAGCATTCACAATCAAGTACCCACGAGCACAAGTTGACAAGAATCAAGTTCTCCACCACAGTATAATGCTAAAGAAAAAAAAGAAGTCTAATGTAATGAAATAAAAATTAGCGGGATATGAGTCCCCCAACAAGGTATGAGCGATTAACTGTTTCCTGGTTCTGTCTGATGAGTTTGACTTTTTCCATAACGAATGTGGTTTCCAGATTTTGTTCATGCCACCCCCTCCCCCACTGAAGTTTGATTTTTGATCTAATTTTTATGATTAAAATGTGTGGTATGTAAGCAAATTTCATGGGGTCAACCGTGTCGGTTCCTAGAGGTAGAAATGTTTAGTCTACCCGGAAGGCGACGGGCTTGCTAAAACGGTGTTGATAGAACTGAACTGAGGCAGTCAGTCTTGATTTGTCACTATACGTTTAATAAAGTTATTGTTCTACAAGTGAATATCCTTTCATTCTCTACATTTAATAGTCTTACAGGTAAAGATATTATTTTAATCAAATATAGAGGGATCATTGTATCATATTATGTTTGTATAATTTCAATAGTAACATTTCTCTTAGTTTAATTTTTATTGGCTGAATATCAATTAATTAAATATATTACTTTCTAACAAATAACTTATTGTGCCATTCATTAAGAACCTATACATATATTTTCTAATTTGGTCACTTATCGTCGTCCTGAAATTACGTTATGTTATTAATAATAATAAATAAAAAAGGATTTCCAAGAAGTTTCACGGATTGAATTACTTTTCGGGTAATAAATTACATGCAAATGTCCTTCTTGTAAATGACAAAGTCTATCTCTACATGCAAACTGTTGACTGTATAAGCATTTCTTATTTATTTTTAGTTAATCTTATTTAGGATGTTTAAACAAATTAAGCTGATGCATACATAAGTTTGCTCATGTAAAGTAGGATCAGGATATTGTACGACTGTACGCATTCATTAACTCCCTTTTGGTTTACTAAAACGAATATTAAACAATACAAACAACGTCTAAAATATTATTATCCTTCTAAAACGAACCTAAACCAAATATACATTACACCCTACACAGCAGATAGCGTAGCATAAATTTAGGAAAATTGGGTTAGTAAATTGTTGTCAATAGAGCATATATCAAATTGAAATTAGCATATTATAAGCAAAAAATATTAAATCTACCCAGTGCATGACCCAAAAGATTACTTTGCAGGATTTTCGCAGACTCGCCCTTTTAAAATATGGATAAGCATTTGTATTTGCTTAAAAACCAATTTTACATGGTTGCTATTTCTTTTATACCGCTACAGTTTTCTCAACACATTGAGTTACATGATTCTACTTGTTGATCGTTGTTATTTGATAACAACTTTTTGTAGTTATTAAATTAAATTAAAATTACAACTAATCTGCCTTTCACTTTGTATTAAAAGTTTCAAACTATATAGTTCTATTATTTTGTTATTGAACTATTTTTCTGATTGAGGTTGTGATATGACTGTCTATAAAATATACTTAGTTCTTCATCATCAGACTATTAAATATAAATGTCTTTTGACACCAGCTATATCACATCAAATAAAATAAATTTAAGGTTTTGAAATTATATGATAGCACATCATAATGGGACACCCTGTAGTTCAGCAACCTTGGCAGTCACGCCTTCCCCATGAGTTCCTCTGGACCTGACTCAGCAGAGGGACCCGAAATTGTTTATAAAGAATGACACACTTCGATATTGGAATATGATTATTCTTACTTAAGGCTTAAGGCATTCATAATCTAGACGAGTTGCTGTACAGTTCAGCCATTAAATAATTTATACTATACCGAGAGTTATTTTATTTCCTAGTTAAATACAAGTATCTAACAGAGCAGCGGTGGGATAGTGATCTCAACATCTCTGGGTTACTGGTGGTTAAACGAGTGTCAACAATAAACGAGTGTAAAGATAGTAATCTCACCCTGACTGGTGGTTTATACGAGTCTAGGGATAGTGATCTCAACATCTCTGGGTTACTGGTGTTTTAAATGAGTGTAAACAATAAAAAAACAAAATTATGAGTCAAGCGCAAAGTGAACGACAACGAGACTAACGAAATGTAAAAGACTTGGGCATACAAGCGTCAATTGTAAGAAAACAAACTAAAAACGTGACGTGAAAACCGTCGGTGTACACGATAAATGTTATTACACAACATGTATCATAAACGGACAAAAGTTGGGATACATAGATACAGGGTGTGGTTGTGTAATTGTTCGTAAGGACGTTAATGACACTTTAAAACAAAAGTACAGCTCAACAGATACAATTATTAGTGAAGGATATAATAACAGTGTTACACAAATTTTGCGAGCTGTGACCGTTCTGTTACGGGTTGATTTTGAGTGCTTGTGGTTGAAAATTGCGCTCAGACTGTCCCAGTTTTAATTGGACAAGAGTTCATCAACAAGAATAAAATATTGTTGGTGCGACAGAATGATGTTCGTGTCTTAGAGGATGGAAACAACGCTCTACCAGGGATTGACGCCATCCCGGTCCGGAGAATCACCGTGTTGGCTGATGAGGATGTGAAGGTGCCACCGCGATATGTAGGTTGCATTCCCGTAGTCAACAGGCAACAGTATGCAACAGTATGGTAGCCGACAAAAGAGGTCGAAATTTATATAGAAGGTCAGGTAAGAAGTTTACCTATGAAAGAGCATCTTATCGTTAGGTGTGTAACAAAGGCACAAAAGGTATGTATCTGTAATTTTTCCGATATGTCTGTTATGTACCTAGTATAGAGGTCAAGTCCTCGCATTTGGCGATGTATGTAAACAAGACGTGCTTTAAAACGAAACGAAGCAATCTTGCTGCTTAATAAAAGTTTGAAAGATATTCGGTTCTTGATTGTCAAAGATATCGAATTACTTGTGTCAAGTTCGTTAAGCAACATTCATATGACTTATCTTTTAAATTTGTTGAATGAATATAGAGATTGTTTTGCTACACAAACAAATGAGTTAGTTCAAAATAATACTGCGATGCTTCATGGGCAACATAGTTTTCACTATGTTTATTGCTGAAAATGTAAACTGTACTAACACCATGTAGTGTTATTAAAAACAGAACCAAAGTCGCTAGTTGGCAGTAACTCAACATTATTTATGTTATAAAATCAAATGATAAACACTAGTCACTTATGATTAAATATTATGAGATGAGGCAAAAGAGTTGTTAAAGTTTTGATGAAATATATTTAAGTGACAATCTCTACAGCATATTTAGTTTTAAGTATTATTAGTAAACATTAAAATGACAGATTAAAATTTGTCAGTAGGTGCATTATAAAGGGATCAAGGGCAAGAATGACCCGTACTATTTTGACTTCTCTAGCTGGTTTGCTCGGAGCATGTGAAAGTTAAACTGGAGGACATGTCGAGGAACTTACAACAAATTTGCAATGAAGCTAGTGCAAGTATTGAAGGGAAACAAAGTAAAACCAAAGAACGTTTTGACGTAAAACGTAAGTTGGTCCCTATATATTATGAAGGACAACTCGTCTTAGTCCTCAAGAAAGTAGAGTCAAATGATGGACCTTTACTGTAAAGAAAGTGTTGCAACACGATCGTTATGTTAGTGATTATTAAAAGTAGCTAACATAACTGATGAAGCATAATCGTTTTGCTTCCTTATCATTGACGTAATGACAAAATCACCAGAAGTTGGTATGATGAAGCATAATCGTTTTGCTGTCTTGTCATTGACGTAATGATAAAGTTACCAGAAGTTGGTATGATGAAGCATAATCGTTTTGCTGTCTTGTCATTGACGTAATGATAAAGTTACCAGAAGTTGGTAATCAAGTGCAAGTTCGATGCCATTGACGTAATGGCAAAATCATCAATAATTAATTCTTGTTACAGAACAGTTACTAGGGCAACACATTCTGCGAGGACGCAGAATCTGGCAGCGTGGCCGAACTGATAGCACATCATAATGGGACACCCTGTAGTTCAGCAACCTTGGCAGTCACGCCTTCCCCATGAGTTCCTCTGGACCTGACTCAGCAGAGGGACCCGAAATTGTTTATAAAGAATGACACACTTCGATATTGGAATATGATTATTCTTACTTAAGGCTTAAGGCATTCATAATCTAGACGAGTTGCTGTACAGTTCAGCCATTAAATAATTTATACTATACCGAGAGTTATTTTATTTCCTAGTTAAATACAAGTATCTAACATATAGTATTTGTAGATGTCTGTAACTTGGCGTGGCATGGTGTATGGCTATGCAACTTGAACGGCTCTGGGAAAATGGGTCGAACTAGAACATATAAATTACTGGATTTTAAAACCAAGACAGAATCATGCGAAGGCACTCATGGAAGGCCCTTTCCACAGAAGAAGAACTGTAGGATGCTGCGCATGGGTAAACCTCGGCTTAGGAGCATGACAGCCCTCATAACAGGGCACTGCCATCTCAAGAAACATTTCTATAATTTAAGATTAGCAGAAAGCCCGGCATGCCGGAGCTGCGATGATGCAGACGAAACTGCGCTTTACATTCTAAGTGAATGCTTTACGCTAGTTTGAGGCTGGTGCTCCTGGGTAAACCATTTTTGCAACCTTGCGAGCTAAGAGAAATTTCAGCGAGTAGATTTTTGGACTTTATGCAAACAACAAAGTTGCTCACTGAATAGAAAATCGGCGGGATGCACAATAAGCCTATAGATGTGGCCGCAGTGCTTTGAAAATCACTATAGACGAACCAACCCGCAAGATAAAAAAGAAGAAAAAGAAGAATGTCTGTAACTTGGTGTGGTGCGTTTTCATGATTCAGTAGTCTCTTTTGGGATTACACTATAGAGGAACCGACCCGCAAGATAAAGAAGAAGAAGAAGAAGAAGAATGTTTGTAACTTGGTGTGGTGTGGTATGGTGTGTGGTGCGTTTTCATGATTCATTATAGTCTCTTTTGGGATTACACAGTTAAAAGTTAAGTGTTTATAATTTCTTTTAAATTTTATTTTAATAAATATTTTATTTAGACATAATCCTTGATAGAAAAACTACTAATGAAATTTAGTTAATTTATCAAACATTTATTTTATTGCATATTATACAGTGTTTTTTGGGGCAAACTTCAGAAGTTTGCCTTGATACTGCTCTTTGAATATTTAATTTGAATGCTTCTGGTTTCCTGTTTTTTGTTATTTTTCAGGTGGAATAATTCCAAAAGAGACTATAATGAATTATTATTTGTATTTTCAAGCCTTCCAGTATTGATATATCTACTTACCTACTTAAACATTATTTATTATTATATAATATAAAATTAACGAAAACATTTTGTTTTTTAATTTGACTGCATCTTGTTAAATGAGATTTCGTATATTGAAAATTTAATTATTGATATTCAATTTGTTGTTAAAATAGGGTTTAATTTAATGTATTTACTTATTTACAATGACCCTGAACTATTGAATGTACAGATATCAATTAAACACATAGTGAGTAGCGTTAGTTTGTAATAATTTGCAAAGCTACAAGCAGTGGAAAGAACATTAAACCGACCAACATAAATAAATATTATCTGATTTCTTTATATTTAACATACACTCATTACCATTATTACACAACTAATTAATTAAAGTCATTTTTATAAAATCAAGTTCTTTCATGTAGTGATGGATTTCATTCCAAACAAATATCCTTTCTTAAAAAAATGTATACTATATACTTTAGCATGGCTTGTGAAGTATTATTTATTTATAAATCAGTGCCTGTTAAAATATCTCAATGGGGCGATTAAGATAAAAGTTTGTGCTGAAACAAATTATTTAGATCGGAATAACAAATGGGATATTATATATCATTTCATTTTAGAGCACGTATTGTAAATGAACACATTGTATTAATATAGTGGCAAACTCAAAAAATATCTTTGTGTTAGAGTAAACAAATAACAGAGGTCGTTGTAAATTATGTACTCCAGGCTTTCAAATCGTTATTATTTTGGCTTGGCTATTAATATGTTCTGTACTTCAATATTGCCGTAGGTATTATAACGCAATAAAGTCATTATGTATTAGTTCTTATATGTTAGTAAGTATGCCGATTAAGATGGAAGGTCCTATATAAAGGTAAACCATCCGAAGGGGTGGCTTGGCAAGCATTCTGGCGTGTCTAGGATTAGAAAAATGCCAGCTTGGGGTTAATGTGGCAGATTAATATTAGTTGATGTTTGACTGTCCCCTTAACTATTGAGGTTTTTTTGGTTTTTCTCATTCCAGCACCGAATAGTGGTTAGATTTTACCAACGTAAGTCGTTCCTGAGGCGCAAATGCGGCCTACTGAATAAATAAAATGCCGTCCCTCTTTCACACAAGTTTCAGACTTCCGGACTAATCCTTGTGATTGGAATGGAGAGATAGAGATATTATTATTACATATTGTAGTCTTTTGGGCAAATAGAGGGTAATTATACCAGACAATACCTATAACAACTTTATTGGAGCGACCGTTGAGAGATCTTACACACAATTATCAATATTCAATCTATCCTGCGTGATCGCGTCACAGTAATGTCTTATTAACAGAAAACCATATATATAATACTACTATATTGAGCTATTCGAGCTTTTCTTGAAGCCGATTTATGAGATGGAGTTATATATTTCGTTCTCTTTCACGGACAAATGTTCCTGTGCACATGCCCAAGTGTTGTCCAATCCAATCCAAGAATTTCAATGTGGCGCGAAAGTAAAGAAAGACCGGGCTTTTGTTTTGTCATATACAGGGTGTAGCGTAGCGTATGTACAGTATGAGCGTACAAAAATTTACCAGTGGGTAGGCCAGACCAAGATAAGAATAAAATTCTTATAAAAAATTTCTCTGATGCTCGCCTAACGAGTTACAGGGTGTTATTTTGTAAAAAAACAACAATAATTTTCCGTAATAACTTAACTTCAATAACTTTAACAACTTAAAAACCGTTTCGTAGATTTAGGTAATTTTTGGGTAACGTGTACATCTATTAAAGGTCATTATAACTATATGGTGTTTGTTTAACTTTGACACTTGTGGTGGTCTACTCTTCCTTATGGTTTTGTCTTCATAACTCTTGTATATGCTACTTTTTCGTGAATTAACTAAGTTTTCCTTAATCGGCTATCAATTCTGAACAAAAAAGGTGCTCTTGTTACACAGCTCTAAAATCAACCATTTTCGAGTAAATTGAGTGTAAAGTACCGACTGAATTCCTTTATGCAGAAAAATATATGCAATGATTTTAAAGTTTAGAGTTAAACAAACACCATATAGTTTTAATGACCTTTAATAGATGTACACGTCATCCAAATATTACCTAAATCTACGAAACGAGTTTTTAAGTTATCTCAGAAAATTGTTTTTTTTTTACAAAATAACACCCTGGAACACGTTAGGCGTGCAGCGAAGAATTTTTTTTATAAGAATTTTATTCTTATTTTGGTCTGGCCTACACACTGGTAAATTTTTGTTCGCTCACACTGGGACACCCTGTATGTGTTTTGTCATATATGCGTTTTGTGGTGTGGTTATGTCACAGTTTATCTTTTGTATTTCAGGTATGTTTGTGTTTCACAGAAAATAAATTTGTGTTTTTCGTAGAGCCGGCAGTTTTAGAAGTGTTTTATTTATGTGTAACTTGTAGTTTTAGTTTTGTTCATATACCTATTAGACTTATTAGTGATTAGAGACATTTGCTCATCAAATTATTTCGACGGTATTTTTACAGTCGCAACTGCAAGTTTAGGTATATAAGAACATTTTGTAAATTTAAATATGTAGTGAATTAGGTATATGAATTATACTGTACCTCATTTTCATTAATTTCATTCCACAGATATCGCAAAATGCCGAAACGAAAAACTCAGTCGAGGTTTTGTCTTTTGTGCGAAGGAAATATTCCATATGAAGTCGTATAGGTACCTGAAGTATGTATTTTTAAAATTTTCTTTTCAAATACAAACTGCATCCACTCTTTTGGTAAACTTGATAAATACGGGAACATCCCAATAACAAGATTGAAAAACCCTTATATGTAGATAAAATACAATATAAAATAAAGTTAATTTATTGTATTCTACAGTACCTATATGGAGCAAAATTCCCGCGGTTTGCTGCGCATGAGTATTTGGTATTTTCTCCGTGAAAGAGACAATAGATATGATTCTGGACTACTCTAATTTGGCTTCACTTGAGAAACATGGTAAAGATTACATAGGCTCCATATAGTAGTATTATATATATGCATGTAAAATATGACTGCATTTTTTTTATTTAGGATGTAGCTTAGAAAATGTAATTTTAAAGTTAACTGTATTATATATATGCAGAAAACGCTTATATCGCTAGATTCGTCAAGGCTCTGATGTTTTGAACGGTTAACAGGGGCTGACTGGCCCCATTATGACCACAATATTGATTGAAATAATCACACATTATGTTCTAAAATATGGATATACAGAGTGTTAGTTAAAGATGCGGCAAAAATTCAAGAGGTTATTCCTTCGACTATTCTAAGGATATTTTATCCTTTGATGATTTTTGAAAAAGCGCTTTGTTGCCAAGATACAAGGCGAAAAAAATTTTCAACAAATCCAATTTTGGTGTTTTTCACATTATTAATGTAGCTGAAATAAAAGTATAGCGTACTACACTGGACGTAACAAGTAAAAGACATGTAAGAAAAAGAAGTTGTTTTTTCTTACTAACATCCCGTGATACTTCGGAGTGATTATTTTGTATGTTTTTGTAGTTTGTATGTATCGCATTTGTTAAGATTGATTGACGTTTGGCTAGTTGAAGTGTAAACGGTTGTTAGTGAAGTCCTCTATCATGGCTCGCTATACGAATGCCGAGATGGCTGACATGCATTTTATTTATGGACTTGCTGATGGCAATGCATTAGAAGCTAGGCGACTGTACATTGAAGGTTCCTAACCACATTGCTCCCGATAAAAAAATCTTTCAAAGTATTCATCAACGTCTTCGAGAAACGGGAACATTGAAGCGAAGTGGAGGACCAGGAACGCCAAGGACTGTAAGAACGGTAGACGTAGAAGAGAATGTGCTGGACATTATAGGAGAAGATACTTGAATGTAAGTAATTGGACTGTTTGGAAAATTCTGAGAGATAATTTGTTGTACCCATACCACATTCAACGCGTTCAGGCACTTCTTCCTGCGGATGCGGCCAGTGGAAGATGTGGACGATTTAAGAGATCGGATAATTGCTGGGTGTAACTCAATAAGAAACGACCCTGGTGTTTTTGGAAGAGTTCGGGAGTCTATGAGGAGAAGATTGGATGGTTGCATCCGAGCTGGAGGTAGTCATTTTGAACAATTCTTGTAGATTCAGAAATGTTACATGTAATTTTTAGTAATAAATTGTTATTTGTTGAAATTTTTTTGCGCCCTATATCATCGCAACAAAGCGCTTTTTCAAAAATCATCAAAGGATAAAATATCCTTAGAATAATCCAAGGAATAATCTTTTGAATTTTTGCCGCATGTTTAACTAACACCCTGTATAAGATCGATGGATCTGTAAAATAACCCTGAAATAGACCGTTTAAAAAAAATAAATACGAAATATATAACGGCTCATTAGAAGATTTTTTATAGACTCTTCTTCATTAGTTTGTTTCTATTACTTAATTAATTCATGCAGGGGGTTGCAAGACCAGAGACTCAAGGACTTTATAAAATATTTCAAAGTAAAATGTTTCTGCACGTAAGAACACTCCACAAAAAAGTTTCCAACACTAATCAATTTAAAAACTTATAAGAAAATATTTCTTAAGTGTTAGGTGCTTATAAAAATGTGAAAGAAACGAGTTATATTATATAAAGCTTATATAGGTAATATCTCTACCCCTCCTTCTAATCACAAGGATTACCCCGAAAGTCTGGGACTTGTGTGGGAGAGGGGGCGGCATATTATTATTCATATTAATGGAATGATAGGTGTTTTTTTCTGCTACACCTGTAATTTTTTTAACAGTGCTTTTAAAATTTTTATGTAAAACCCATATAAAAATACTGTGTTAAAGCCCGTCCGTTATAATTTTATGTAATAAAAACTCAAGATGGCGGATGAATTTTGCTATTTATAATAGATTCCACTGAAAATCGGTAGCTGAAAATTTTCATGGTCACAAATTACAAATTTTTGGTAAAAAATTAAGAATGTTAATTGGCGGCGCTAACATAATGGACAAATTTTGCGAGATATTGTACTAATAGTACTGAAAATCGGTATCTGCAATTTGGAAATAAAAATTCGACATAACAAGAAAAAATATCCAACTGACATATTACATCAAATATTAAATAATGCCACAAGATTTTGATAAACATATAAATTCTAGAATTTTGACAGCTGGCCAATAGCATACGTCATAGTCGCCAAACACGCAATGTGATGATTGGAAGAATTGTTTCTTAGCACAAATACTTTATTTAAAATGGATAGGTAACTTTCTGATCGGAAACTCCTGCACTGACAATCATATTTTTATATATCTCAAAAGAACACAATGATCAGAACATGATCTATCATTTGTTTGAAGGAGATGCCGAAAACAACTACTCCACGGACAATGTGCCCCGATTGGCATTGCATTACATCGGCATCTCCATAGGAGTCGAAACATCGTTCATCGAGATGCCGATGTAATGCAATGCCAGTCAGGGCACATTTCCCGTGGAGTAGTTGTTTTCGGCATCTCCTTCAAATAAATAAGTAGGATTGTCTTCTTTAAAGACAATAGAGGTCACTACTGTAATAGCACCTGCGGAAAAGCAGGTCGTTATCTGTCTGTCAATTTGACAATAATTGTCAGACAGGTAGTAGCAAAGACCCAAAGAGGGCACTACGGTGTGTTTCTCACCACTAATATGATGATTTATCAGGTAAAATAATAAAAGAACTACTATGAAATCAGTAAAACAAGATTTGCCTTTTGTTGAATATTCAGCATCATCTCGCAGTCTATTCGAACAAAAAGGGATACTAAGACAAAGTTCCGATTGTTCTCTTGAAAATTAATTTTAATTTATGTCGAGGTGAAATACAAAATAAATGGTGTTTATAGTGTTTACTGTTTTACTTCATATAAAATATAATTAATGCCACTACATAATCGAATATTTCTAAGAACTTTATAATAAAACCGTTACACTACCCTCAGTATATATACATTCCATTTAAATATTTATCAGGTACAATCTACATATACATTTGCACGCGAATAGAATTGGCATAGTCAAGGTCCCACAAAAAATAGCTACTTTTCAAGATTTAAAATCTTTTAAATTTCTAATTGTGTACTTTACTATTTTACTTGATGTTTATTTTATGATTAAAGTATCCTTTATGGACGAAAACAAAATGTTTGCGATTGTTGCTAGCATGAGCAAGATACACAATCAGATTCCCTTGGATATTACTTTCTGTTCTCTACAGAAGCAAGGCAGGCCAAATGAATACCTTATTGTTCACTTTACACACTATTTTTTTTGATAAATATTACCTTAATTTATATTTTATTGTATTCCCCAAACAACTGTATTGTTTTATTTAATAGTGAGATAAAATAGCTTTGGCAAATAAAACGATTTTGTGCAAATTTCGGCTTTAAAAGTTCCATTTGTCCTAAATTTCGCTAAAGATCATTCTATTATTAATAATATGTAATAATAACCTGTCATTTAGTATTTATTTAGCATGTTACTAGCTAAAAATTGCGAATGGCTGAATATTATGACAAAAATTCAAAGTGGTTGAAAATAATCCAGGTCACGTGTAAAATAACTTGATTTTCGAATTTACCGCTTCGCGGCTAATGCGAAACTAGCTGCTAGTGCGTTACCATAGCTACCAATACAGAAAACCAAAGTTACTAAAGTTACTATTCTCCATAGGATCCCCATTTTCAATCTCCATAAAAGCATTCTATATTTTTTCTAATTTCTATCATGAAAACCTCGTTAAAATAAAAGTTGAAAAAAATATATGTTATATTTGTAATGTTTTTATTTAGGCATTCCTAGGCATTCTATAGTAATAATCATATAATCCCAGTAAACATAGATAATGTCAACTTCAATTTGTTTCTTCCTGTGTATGACGTCTCTATCTTTTTTACGAGTACGTACAAATATTACTAAAATATCCACAAGAAAATGATAACTCACGATTCTATTGAACTCTATCATATTAAATATGGGCCACCCGATATAATATGTTACACAATAATCAGGCACGTGTATAATAATAAATGTATTGTTGATTCCAAGATAAATTTAAGTAAATAATAACATTGTATTTGTTGAATTGTTTTCCAAATGATAAGGTATATTTGCATAATTTTTATACCATATCATGTCGGTCCTTATACAACGTGGCAATGAAACAAATCGATATTGTACTTATTAGTGTAGATACAATTATTATTTTACAATTAGATTCATTAAATTATTAGTTAATTGGGATAGTTACGTATTTTTTTGAAATTTATTGGTAATTTTAGATTCTGAGGTGGTAATTATTTCAATAACATATTTTTTAGAGTCAAAGGTCACATAAGCAGTAACATAATAGAATATTACCTAGAGTAGAATGGTAAATGTATACGGGGTTAAAAAAAATATATGATATAGATAGAATATAAAAAAATGGTACATTTAAAAATTTTATGACTAATAAAATTATACAAGAATTTTGAAAAAAATGTGCATTCATTTATACTTACATTTGATTTTATTGGACACGACTGCAATGTTTTTTCTATATACAGAGTGAGTTTTATGTATGGAACGCCTCAATTATCTCGGAAACGGCTTGCCCGATTTTTATGAATTTTGGTTTATAAGGGTTTTGTAATATGGCCGATATTATTGTGGCATTTACATTGTTGTCAGATCTTTCGTTTTTCCGGAAATATACTGAAATTTGTTATTTCAAATGGATCACCCTATATATTTTTTTGTTTTTGAAATCTCTAAGAAATTTAGAATACTTTTCATGTAATGTTCCCTATACCTAATTGCCATAATTTCGGAGTTACAACTACATTTGCAATATCTCCGCCGAAGTTAAAATATTACATCAGGGCGGCTATGTCTGCGACAAAAACAATTTTGACGTTATAATAAACTATTATTGTTGGTGTTTATTGAAAGTTACAATGGTTTATCTGGGAAAGAACGAATTGAGATTTTAATGATATTAGGATATGGTGATGTGCGTAGAAGTCAACAGGAAACGTGTAATATCTTTAATAATTTATATCCTAATAGAAATCCCATAGGATCTTTTGAAAACATAAAGTAAAGGCGGTTACAGCTGATGCTCAAAATGTTGTCCGTTTACTTCCATACAAGAAGCCATGCGATGTTTAAAACTTTGCAGTACATTTTGTAACATTCCTGACTGCTCAATTCTTCTTATCTCTGTGGTAATCCTATCTTTTAATTCCTGAATATTGGCAGGTTTGGTTTTATAAACAATATTTTTTTAGTGACCCCACAGGAAATAGTCTAAAGGATTCATGTCGGGTGATCGCGGGGGCCATTCGATAAAACCACGCCTTCCAATCCATCTTCTGGGAAACACATCGTTTAGGTATTGCCTCACGTCACGCGCATAGTGAGGTGGAGCTCCATCTTGTTGCACCCAAATATTGTTATTTGGGACATTGTTATTGTCTGAAAGTTTCAAATAATAAAATTTCTAAATTAACAGGCAATTGAGAATACTTACTTAGATTTGGAAATAACCGAGCCAACTCAGGTATAATATTATTCTGTAATAAATTTAAATACGCCGGACCATTTAAGTTTCCTTCAATGAAAAAAGGACCAATTATTTTGTCGCCTATTATTCCAGCCCATACATTAATCTTTTGTGGAAATTGGGTGTGGGATTCTCTCATCCAACGAGGATTGTTACGTGACCAGTATCTGCAATTATGCCGATTTACGTTTCCATCAATACAAAAAGTGGCCTCATCGGAAAACATAACATTATTAAAAAAATTTGGATTATTTTGATCGTAACATTTTTCCATCATTGTGTCGGCAAACTCTTCACGTCTATCGAAATCATCATCTGACAACTCTTGAACCAATCTTACTTTTAAGGATGGAATTTATTGGCATGTAAAATTTTCATTATGGATGTTTGAGAAATATCAACTTCCCTGGATATTTGTCTAGTACTCAAGTGTGGATCTTCTTCTAACATAACACAAACATCTAAAGATTTGTCTTCAGTTGTTGCAGTTTTTATACGCCCTGATTTCGGTAAATCTTTTATGGCTCCAGTTTTGTTAAACTTTTTAACAACTTACTCACAGTAGATCTTGTTATGGGATTTCTATTAGGATATAAATTATTAAAGATATTACACGTTTCCTGTTGACTTCTACGCACATCACCATATCCTAATATCATTAAAATCTCAATTCGTTCTTTCTCAGATAAACGGTCCATTGTAACTTTCAATAAACACCAACAATAATAGTTTATTAAAACGTCAAAATTGTTTTTGTCGCAGACATAGCCGCCCTGATGTAATATTTTAACTTCGGCGGAGATATTGCAAATGTAGCTGTAACTCCCTAATTATGGCAATTAGGTATAGGGAACATTACATGAAAAATATTCTAAATTTCTTAGAGATTTCAAAAACAAAAAAATATATAGGGTGATCCATTTGAAATAACAAATTTCAGTATATTTCCGGAAAAACGAAAGATCTGACAACAATGTAAATGCCACAATAATATCGGCCATATGACAAAACCCTTATAAACCAAAATTCATAAAAATCGGGCAAGCCGTTTCCGAGATAATTGAGGCGTTCCATACATAAAACTCACTCTGTATGTACGACTATATACAGGGTGTTAGTTAAACATGCGGCGAAAATTCAAGAGGTTATTCCTTGGACTATTCTAAGGATATTTTATCCTTTGATGATTTTTGAAAAAGCGCTCTGTTGCGAAGATATAGGGCGAAAAAAAATTTCAACAAATAACAATTTATTACTAAAAATTACATGTAACATTTCTGAACCTACAAGAATTGTTCAAAATGGCTACCTCCAGCTCGGATGCAACCATCCAATCTTCTCCTCATAGACTCCCGAACTCCTTCAAAATCACCAGGGTCGTTTCTTTTGAGTTACACCCAGCAATTATCCAATCTCTTAAATCGTCCACATCTTCCACTGGCCTAGTATAAACTAATGACTACCTCCAGCTCGGATGCAACTATCCAATCTTCTCCTCATAGACTCCCGAACTCTTTCAAAAACACCAGGGTCGTTTCTTATTGAGTTAGACCCAGCAATTATCCGATCTCTTAAATCGTTCACATCTTCCACTGGCCTAGTATAAACTAATGACTTTAGATGGCCCCATAGGAAATAATCCAGGGGGTTTAAGTGAGGTCCACCTCGACCAATCCAGCGAACTCCGTATGTTGCTGTTAAAAACTCTCGAGCAACTACACTAAAATGAGGTGGTGCACCATCATGCATAAACTACATTGCCTGTCTTGTAGCCAATGGTACATCCTCCAAAAACTGAGGTAGCGTTTGTCCCAAAAAGTTGCGGTATACTTCGCCGGTAAGTCTTCCTGGTAGAAATACCGGTCCAATTAGCCAGTCACCCACAATTCCAACCCAAACGTTCAACGAGAACTGAGGTTGAAACCGATCTTCACAAATCGCATGTGGATTTTCGTCAGCCTACACATGATTGTTGTAGAAATTCCTTATTGCATTTCGCGTAAAACTGGCTTCATCGGTAAAAAGAATCAGCGTAAGTAGTTGAGGGATTTTAACCAATGTGTGCAAAAGCCATTGACAAAATGCAATACGTGGAGCAAAATCCGCAGGCAGAAGTGCCTGAACGCGTTGAATGTGGTATGGGTACAACAAATTATCTCTCAGAATTTTCCAAACAGTCCAATTACTTACATTCAAAGTATTTGCAATTCTTCGTGTAGAAGTAACTGGATCTTCTTCTTTCATGTCCAGCACATTCTCTTTTACGTCTACCGTTCTTGGCCTTCCTGGCCCTCCACTTCGCTTCAATGTTCCCGTTTCTCGAAGACGTTGATGAATACTTTGAAAGATTTTTCTATCGGGAGCAATGTGGTTAGGAAATCGTTCAATGTACAGTCGCTTAGCTTCTAATGCATTGCCATCAGCAAGTCCATAAATAAAATGCATGTCAGCCATCTCGGCATTCGTATAGCGAGCCATTATAGAGGACTTCACTGACAACCGTTTACACGTCAACTAGCCAAACGTCAATCAATCTTAACAAATGCGACACATACAAACTACAAAAACACAACATACAAAAACATACACAATAATCACTCCGAAGTATCACGGGATGTTGGTAAGAAAAAACAACTCCTTTTTCTTACATATGTTATACTTGATACGTCCAGTGTAGTACGCCATACTTTTATTTCACCTACATTAATAATGTGAAAAATACCAAAATTGGATTTGTTGAACATTTTTTTCGCCCTATATCTTCGCAACACAGCGCTTTTTCATAAATCGTCAAAGGATAAAATATCCTTAGAATAGTCCAAGGAATAACCTCTTGAATTTTTGCCGCATGTTTAACTAACACCCTGTATAAACGATTGTATAATAAAATTTCTAATAACTGACGCAGGAGATGCGCAACCCCGATCTTATAATGGTATCTCTACCCCACAACAAAGCGCGGTGGTGATAAGGGACCTTCAGCTTTACATGCTATCCGAAGCAACGGTAAGTCTTCTACATAAATCTCTTAAGTATGCATAGCTTCTGTGAACTGACGTACGATCCACTAGAAGATAGGCCAGCACATAAATGAGATATATTTTTATAATTTTAAATTATACTTTGATTTTTACTTAAGGATAACGAATTGAACATGATTATTATGACTATCGAGAACCAATTTTTAAGTACATCTTTCGGTGAGCAATTGTGATAATCAAAATCACCCATTTAAAAAATCTTTGGCTAGAAACTCATCAGTGGCGTAGTCATAACTAGACCCCGAGGGTTAGGACTCGATTCCAGAGACGGATTTTGTGTACCTAATATATTACATATTCAGATATTAGATATGCCTAATAGTAATGCGATTAATAGTAGTTTGAATAGTGTACTTATAATTCATTTTTGTTCTACGTATTTGTATGTTAACGGGCGCGGCCGCAGTGACAATAAGTCGTCTACGTCTACCGACCAGAATTTTCTGCATCAACATCACGAAACAAACAATATTGCACACAATACACACCGGCTCTCCTTTTTATGCATCTATTCTAATGCATCCTACAACTAAACAAATAAAAAAATATATTTTAAATGGGCCTAACAGATGTTCCTCTGAGATGGAACATGGATGGATTGAGATGGGCCTCAAGTTTTTTTGTTTGAATGGGGTATTTTCCTTCAATCGAAATGAAAGTGGAAACCTGTATTTTTATAAAATATATATTTTTTTTATATTTATTAGGATAAAAATTATTAAGATTGAATCGGTAGAAAATTTTTAATTCAATTTTGAAATTATATTCTATATTCGTGATGTCACTAAGCGAAAACTAGGGAATATGTATCTATAAAGAGGCCACACTGGTAATAATATGTGGCTAGTTTCAGTTTGTAACGACCACAAATGACAGTTGACATTTCGATAATTGAGATTTGAAATTTCCTGTTTGTGTTTGGTTGACAACTTGGCTTGTTGTATTGTTGTTTTCTTGTGAAGTAAACTTTTATTAAACATGGAGCAAGGTTTTGTAGAGGCTAAGTCCGACAATTTACCGGTTATAGATCCTTTTATGATAAAGATCCTATAGATCTTTTCAGAAATAAAAGGGATGAAAAATGTAAGGTTAGTATTTAACTTAACAGTATTACAGCAAAGTCGATTAAATATATTCAAAAATTACCTTTACAAATTACGATGTTTTGCTATTACTAATAAATACACTTGTAATCAGTCACAGGCAGAGACAACAATTCACAGGTAAAAATATAAACTAAAAACAATGTCTCATGTTTACCATGACCATGAATTTATGACCACTTAAACAAACAATTCAAACATAAACAAAAGTAATGTTGTCACGCAGTGACACCAACCACATAAATGAAAATATCCTAGAAATCACTAAAAAATGGCGCAAATTTTGAATTTTCGCTTAGTGACGTCACATAGATATCGCGCACAATAAAAAAATTATTTATGGACTTAAATGAACCCAATATTATAATTCCAGAAATACGTATCTCTTCTTTTTCCAACTACTTTCCATTGCCGATGTAAAAAAAAAAAATAGGAAAACACCCTTTTACTAATTATACCTCTACATTCTCAGCCGGTGAGCCGTATACATATTTTCCATGAAACCGATATTAGAACTTGCAGTACATGGTGTCATATCTCTGCAATATTGATACGACACGTCATAATCTCATATTGCTAATAGTAATGCGTTCGCATTCACTGTCTGTCGACACCGTTTGATTCGAGAGATCGGTGTATTTACGAAATTTTTCTGCGTGTACGTTAAAGTATAAATAATGGTTAAGTGGGTTATTGTTTACCAAATATCCTGAATTATCTGGCATTGTCTATACAAAAATATATTGTAATGAAGCATGTTTCTTTCTAGAAACACCAAGCTGTGTTTTAGGCAGTTTATTAAAAATTACAGGTGGATATTTACGGAAAAACGGAGCAGTATTTAGAACATTTTACTCAAATAGTTTTATTACTATACGACTTAATGGTTTTAGTGGTATTTTTGTCCAGTTATCACCAACACACTACAAGATGATACTATTACTTATGCATTCCTCAGTCCCATCCTGTTATTTACATCAAGAAATTCTTATCTACGGGTCTAGTTATAACGTACAAGTAGTTCTCTCTCTACACCTTCTTAAATCATATTTTTACAAAAAAATTGATAGTTCTATTTGTTTTAATAGTTCCAAATCTGTAAAAATATACAGAGAATTTTCTTAACAAAAATCTGGGTTTTATTCGTGCGCCTTTTCTTGGATCACCATGTAGAATGTAGAGGATCTGATATACAGAGTTAGGCAGATAGACGTATCCATTTTTGAACTGTATTCATTCAATAATGTAAAAAGATCTAAATTCATCAAATCGCCATGTGTTCTCGATACATGGCAATTTATAACAGTTCCCAAACTGTTTGCAAGAAACGTCAGTTTACTAGTAAAAATGGAGCGTTGGTCCAATATTCAACGTTTTTTTGCTGTTGAAGCTTATTTCAAGAATAACGAATCCACACAGTGTCTATTTCGCCGTCATCCATATATATTAAAACGCGTCGATTCTGTCTTGCTCTAAATTCCGTCGCCGAATCCACAAAGTTTCAACGCTATCTCCTTCGAGGGGGGATAGCGGAGCGATCCCCGCGGGCGACCAGAGGTCGCCCCCGGCCTTTCTCCAATGCGTAGGGGTATTTTCGTCCCGTTTCCTACGCGTTTTCTAAATTTAAACTCCTTTTCAAAAAACCTCTGCACAATTTTCGTCGATCGCCGTTCGGCGAGAGAGATACGGCTAGCACCGGCGTTTGTCCTCGCGCCTAATGATCCGGTCACACCTGCCGAAATCCCGACTTTTCGCGGGACTCCCTATAGACCCTTTTTCTAATTTTACGGATTCGAGAACCGCTTCACGCGAAAGTTCCGTTCTTTCTCTAATCCTTTGAGATTTTTTCGAGACCGTACGTCGACTCCTTCTACGCCTATTTCGTCTTCGAAAATCTCGAGTCGCGTCCGTCTCAACTTCTTTCTCATTTTATCTACCGATGTGAGATTGCACTAACGAGACAAGCACCTCCCAAGTGCTTTGAAGCTACACCAGCCATTTCGGCCCACCACCAAAATTTCTATACCATAATTTATTACACTTTTATTACAAATTTATTCCACCAAAATTAATTTTATTACCCTTGCCGTAAATTAGTTATAAGCGAACAACCTAGGTTTAATTTAAACCTACACCAGCCACTGGTAACTTTTGAACTAAATAAGATATGGAGATGGTTCTTTCGCTAGAATTTATTACAAATTTATTACATTCGACCCCGCCTAGTTTAAACTCCCTACAGTGAAATCCAAGGGGTGAAAACAACCCCAAAGAGGTATTTTCAATTTTAATGAACCTAAAACGTGCAAATTCATCCGAGATATATTTTAATTTATCTCTTAGAAATATTAAATAAACATTTCATACCCGGGGGTGAAAACCACCCCATCTACCCCAAGTACGTCCAAACACCGATAATCGAAATTTAAATTAAATTAAATTTTAAAATATTGCAAATACAAGAAGAATGAAACCTGCTTCGTTTTTTCTTCCATTTAAATTATAATCGATTAGAGTAAACCGCGATTTTATTAAACTTGCCATTTTCGAGAAATCGGGAGTGGTCGGCGTGAATCTTAAGCTAGCTCGCCCACTCGTATCTCCGAAACTACATAACGTATTGCAATGAAATGCATCATATTTTATTACATTTTAATTATAATTGAATAGAGCAAACCGCGATTTTATTACACCTGCCATTTTCGAGAAATTGGGAGTGATCGGCGTGAATCATAAGCTAGCCCGCCCTCTCGTATCTCCGAAACTACATACCGGATTACAACGAAACTTGCATCATATTTTATTACATTTTAATCATAATTGAATAGAGCAAACCGTGATTTTATTACACTTGCCATTTTCGAGAAATCGGGAGTGGTCGGGCGTCAATCAAAGCTAGCCCGCCCTCTAGTTTCTCCGAAACTAAAAAACGTACTACAATGAAACTTACATCATATTTTATTACATTTTAATTATAATTGAATAGAGCAAACCGCGATTTTATTACACCTGCCATTTTCGAGAAATCGGAAGTTGTAGGCGTGAATCATAAGCTAGCCCGCCCACTCGTATCTCCGAAACTACATACCGGATTGCAATGAAACTTGCATCATATTTGATTAAATTTTAATCATAATTGAATAGAGCAAACCGCGATTTTATTACACTTGCTATTTTCGAGAAATCGGGAGTGGTCAAAATTGAATGGTAAGCTAGCCCGCCCTCTCGTATCTCCGAAACTATAAAACGTATTGCAATGAAACTTACATAATATTTTATTACATTTTAATCATAACTGAATAGAGCAAACCGCGATTTTATTACACTTGCCATTTTCGAGAAATCTGATGTGGTCCAAATTGAATGGTAAGCTAGCCCGCCCTCTCGTATCTCCGAAACTAAAAAACCCACTGCAATGAAACCTACATCATATTTTATTACATTTTAATTATAATTGAATAGAGCAAACCGCGATTTTATTACACTTTCCATTTTCGAGAAATCGGGAGTAGTCCGGCGTGGTTTGAAGCTAGCCCGCCCTCTCGTATCTCCGAAACTAAAAAACGTATTGCAATGAAACTTACATCATATTTTATTACATTTGAATTATGATTGAATAGAGCAAACCGCGATTTTATTACACCTGCCATTTTCGAGAAATCGAGAGTCGTCCGGCGTGGTTTGAAGCTAGCCCGCCCTCTCGTATCTCCGAAACTAAAAAACGTATTGCAATGAAACTTACATCATATTTTATTACATTTGAATTATGATTGTATAGAGCAAACCGCGATTTTATTACACCTGCCATTTTCGAGAAATCGGGAGTTGTCGGCGTGAATCATAAGTATAGCAATGAAACTTGCATCATATTTTATTACATTTGGACCACATCATGGTCAATGGCCACTTGTCATTTCTCGAAAATGGCAAGTGTAATAAAATCGCGGTTTGCTCTATTCAATTATAATTCAAATGTAATAAAATATGATGTAGGTTTCATTGCAGTACGTTTTTTAGTTTCGGATACACGAGAGGGCGGGCTAGCTTACCATTCAATTTGGACCACATCAGATTTCTCGAAAATGGCAAGTGTAATAAAATCGCGGTTTGCTCTATTCAATTATAATTAAAATGTAATACAATATGATGTAGGTTTCATTGCAATAAGTTTTTTAGTTTCGGAGATACGAGAGTGCAGGCTAGCTTATGATTCACGCCGATCACTCCCGATTTCTCGAAAATGGCAGGCGTAATAAAATCGCGGTTTGATCTATTCAATTATAATTCAAATGTAATAAAATATGATGTAGGTTTCATTGCAATAAGTTTTTTAGTTTCGGAGATACGAGAGGGCAGGCTAGCTTATGATTCACGCCGATCACTCCCGATTTCTCGAAAATGGCAGGCGTAATAAAATCGCGGTTTGCTCTATTCAATTATAATTAAAATGTAATAAAATATGATGTAGGTTTCATTACAGTGGGTTTTTTAGTTTCGGAGATACGAGAGGGCGGGCTAGCTTCAAACCACGCCGGACTACTCCCGATTTCTCGAAAATGGCAGGTGTAATAAAATCGCGGTTTGCTCTATTCAATTATAATTAAAATGTAATAAAATATGATGTAGGTTTCATTGCAATAAGTTTTTTAGTTTCGGAGATACGAGAGGGCGGGCTAGCTTATGATTCACGCCGATCACTCCCGATTTCTCGAAAATGGCAGGCGTCATAAAATCGCGGTTTGCTCTATTTAATTATAATTCAAATGTAATAAAATATGATGTAGGTTTCATTGCAGTACGTTTTTTAGTTTCGGAGATACGAGAGGGCGGGCTAGCTTCAAACCACGGCAGACTACTCTCGATTTCTCTAAAATGGCAGGTGTAATAAAATCGCAGTTTGCTCTATTCAATTATAATTAAAATGTAATAAAATATGATGTAAGTTTCATTGTAGTACGCTTTTTAGTTTCGGAGAAACTAGAGGGCGGGCTAGCTTTGATTGACGCCCGACCACTCCCGATTTCTCGAAAATGGCAAGTGTAATAAAATCGCGGTTTGCTCTATTCAATGATGATTAAAATGTAATAAAATATGATGCAAGTTTCATTGCAATCCGGTATGTAGTTTCGGAGATACGAGTGGGCGGGCTAGCTTATGATTCACGCCGACAACTCCCGATTTCTCGAAAATGGCAGGTGCAATAAAATCGCGGATTGCTCTATTCAATTATAATTAAAATGTAATAAAATATGATGTATGTTTCATTGCAGTACGTTTTTTAGTTTCGGAGATACGAGAGGGCGGGCTAGCTTCAAACCACGCCAGACTACTCCCAATTTCTCGAAAATGGCAGGTGTAATAAAATCGCGGTTTGCTCTATTCAATTATAATTAAAATGTAATAAAATATGATGCAAGTTTCATTGCAATACGTTATGTAGTTTCAGAGATACGAGTGGGCGAGCTAGCTTAAGATTCACGCCGACCACTCCCGATTTCTCGAAAATGGCAAGTGTAATAAAATCGCGGTTTACTCTAATCGATTATAATTTAAATGGAAGAAAATACGAAGCAGGTTTCATTCTTCTTGTATTTGCAATATTTTAAAATTTAATTTAATTTAAATTTCGATTATCGGTGTTTGGACGTACTTGGGGTAGATGGGGTGGTTTTCACCCCCGGGTATGAAATGTTTATTTAATATTTCTAAGAGATAAATTAAAATATATCTCGGATGAATTTGCACGTTTTAGGTTCATTAAAATTGAAAATACCTCTTTGGGGTTGTTTTCACCCCTTGGATTTCACTGTAGGGAGTTTAAACTAGGCGGGGTCGAATGTAATAAATTTGTAATAAATTCTAGCGAAAGAACCATCTCCATATCTTATTTAGTTCAAAAGTTGCCAGTGGCTGGTGTAGGTTTAAATTAAACCTAGGTTGTTCGCTTATAACTAATTTACGGCAAGGGTAATAAAATTAATTTTGGTGGAATAAATTTGTAATAAAAGTGTAATAAATTATGGTATAGAAATTTTGGTGGTGGGCCGAAATGGCTGGTGTAGCTTCAAAGCACTCACCTCCCACAAAAACTGTCAAATTAATTAAACTTCAGATAGGTTATTTTCCTACGAGAAATATTGCTAACAGAATCAATAGTATTGACTGCCAAACACTTCTGATTACCAAAATACTGAAGCGAAATGCTTTTCCAACTAGAAAATCGGTAAAAATTATTTTTTCAGGTTGACACGTACAGTTTACATACTTAAACGTCTCAAGGTAAACATTTGACAACAGGCGTAGTAGCGCAACGGGAAAGTCGTAGGATTCAAAACTTCATAATGCTTATTTCGCGAGTTCGAGTCACGCTGGAGGCAAACTTTTTTTTTACTTTTTATTTCCAATTATTTATTAGTATTTACTTATTTTGTTTCATTATCCGTAGCTATTATTCTTTCTGCACGTAAAGTTTGAAATTAATTCGTTCATTATGGCAGTCTGTTAAATTCTTGATTTTACCTTACAAAAGTAAATATCTACAATATTTTTGGTCCCATTGATAAAATTGATAATATGTTTACTTAAAATAAATTCTACTTTCAGTACCTACTTAAGAAATTATGATGTTATGGAACAATTGAAGCATAATACTCGAACCGAGATTAACGCGATCCCAATTGAAATGTTGCAGCGATGCAAAATTTTGTGCTAGACTTCAGGAGTGCCAGTAGCGAGGCAGAGGTCATTTGACTGATGTGATATTCAGAAAATAAATTGCCATGTTTACTTAAGAACATTTTGTTTTAGTTTTTGATTAAAGTTTAACCATTAATGAATACCAATACATAGAAAATAGGATACTTCATCGTGGCTAACCCGTTGTATAATGCGAAAGGCGACAAAAAGAAAGTCAGTTAGGAAGTTGAATTTATTCTTGATGATAGATGCTATTTCTAGAATTCTTTTATACATAGCTACATTTTTGAACTTTATATTTGATACGTTTTGAGACCAACAAATAATTGTTATTTTTAGGTTAAAATATATTCTATTTCGTAATTTGGATTTATAAGACTTATAATAGGAAGTATAGATATATTGTAACACACTGGTAATATTGTAAATAAATACAAACGGCACCACTAAATTATTACGTTAAATAACCCCAAATGCGTGTTGTAATAGGTTCAAATGTTTTCATGCAGAGGGCGCATTAATTATTAGAATCACCAATAAACAATGCACTTCTTGACCTAATTTTATGTTAGGAATATACCATATAATTTTTTCAACGCCCTGTATTTTGAAAGGTTAAATTTCATTTAATTTCAAAAACATAACAATTCTGTCATATAATTTTACCATTAAATTGGGAAATAAAAATGGAATCAGTATGTAACTTCGATACCGTACATAGATATACACTTATCTAAAAAATAATCCAATCAATTACTAGGAAATATCACATCATCAATTTCCGGGCATGTGTTTGAGATAGATGTTCGGTATGACGAATTTACACATCCAAATGTTGTCAACCTGTAAAAATATTTTCGTAAATTTTAAGTTTGTGTTTTAATATTGTTTGTAAATCGTTGTCCTCTTTTTTAGAGCACGTCTGTGTTTGTGTTCTAAATAATACTTTTTGTGCTAAAAATATCATGAGATTTAACATTTCCCATGCCTTTTAATGGACATACGGTTAAAGAAATCTATTTATTGATGTTGTCCAAGAGAAATAGTAGGTATACGCATAGATATTATTATAGAGACGACATTCTGAAGTGACATATTATTAATGGTATTTCTTTTTAATAGTTATTTGTTCTTCTGTAGTCATCTTTACTTAAACATAGTTAACGTTTAAACAAAAAACTCGCTAGAATATTAATATTCCAAACGAAGCCGCTCTTAGATTTAGATAAATATACACAACAAATGTTTGTTAAATATTTCTTCGAAACCGCATTTCCTTTGTTTGCGTTTATTCTACATGTATACTGATGTGTCTCTAAAGATTTTCAACCATCTTCCCATCACCGTTAATGCAGTTGTTAACATAAAAAATAAAAATACATAAATAAGACTTGTTCAGGTTTTACCATTTTATGAAGATTCTACATCGCTTCAGAACACTACACCTAACACATAGGCGGAGGAAAATTTTATTCAAAGAGGTAGTCGAGTTTTGTTATATAAAAAATTTACTAACCAACTACATGTTTTTCTGAATCTATCCACTACTAGTAATTTGCAAAGTTTAAAAGCTTTCTGAACAAAACTTCAACTATGAATAGCTTCATCAAAATAGATATTAAGGACATTTGAGGATATTAGACATTTGGTTGGTAGACCTAGCTTTAACCCAGGTAAGGGATTAGCAGCTGGTACCTATACTCTTCCAAGCAGAAATCACAAACATATTGCTGAAAGCTAAGGATACATCAGTCTACGAAATATATAAATAGATCAGAATGTTTACAGATAGTAAGGCATAGTGGGTGGCAATCACAACAGTTACATACTCCAAGCATCATTTAGGACACTCCAAAAGCGCATGTGAAATTGGTTGAACTCGTGATGAGACTTTTGTGAATTTTTGATGAAGTAGGTGGTCAAAACAGATGAGACAGTAGTCCGTGTACTGAAAACATAATGCATCAAAGCAATAAAGAAATAAATAAGATGATAAATTGAAGATCCACTGAGAAACTCTTGTAAACTTCCAAAAATATAAACAGGATATACCTATTATGTAAATACTCTAAGGTTGAGAGTATTCTGTGAAGTTTCTAGGTCATGTTTCAGTAATAGTAGATAAAAAAATATGCTTGAAGAGAAGCAATTCCTAAAATAATACTCATTTCAATTAACAGTAGATCATCAAACCAGAATATCGTTGAGTCGATAATGTTATAAACCTAATAAAGAATTGAGTTTGGGAGAAATATTTTGTAGGCTCTGTCAAGAAGAAGAGGACGAGAATTCATTTTCATCCTATCAATACCAATGCCACCAGAAAATAAAAAGGAAAAACCAGGGGCGTTAGTCCTTAAGAAGGGATTGCAATCAAAGCTCAACGATTGTGATCAAATAAGACTATGTACAGAGTGAGGCAAATTTTAAGGGATTACAGGGTACACTATCAAACACTGTCGGAGAAAAAACCCAATGCCACGTTTTCGAGCTATATTTTCAAGAAAAATTCAACATAAATTTGATGACAGCTTGTTTTTAAGTTTCAAGATATTTTAAACTACTTGTTCTGTATCTTCTGACACTAAATAAGTTATGGTGTTCTACACCAATTCTGGGGCATAGAATTGAATAGTTTTTAGTATACCTTAGAGTAACGTTTCAATGACGCAATTTAGACAATTTTTTTTCCAGTGATACATAATAAGCCATAATATTAGTAGTGGTCAGAAACACACCGTAGTGTCCTCTTTGGGTCTTTGCTATATTGCTATTATCTGTCTAACAATTATTGTCAAATTGACAGACAGATAACGACCTGCTTTTCCGCAGGTACCATTATAGCGGTGACTTATTTATTTGAAGGAGATGCCGATAACAACTACTCCACGGGCTATGTGCCCCGACTGGCATTGCATTACTTCGACATCTCCATAGGAGTCAACACATCTTGTATCGAGACCAACCACCAGACACTAACCGCTCTCGCGCTTGTTATGCGCTCGTAAGAGTGCCACAGGTAGTGGAATCGATGAAAGATCGCATAACCTCAGGATCTCCATGGAAGTCGCCATATCCTTCATCGAGATCAACTAATCAACATGATCTCGATAAAGGATGTGGCGAGTTCCATAGAGATGCCGAAGTAATGCAACGCCTTGTCAAATAATAAGCCATAATTATTACTTATTTATTATATCACTGACGTAATTTTCCCCATAACACCAAAACACTATACCGCACTCAAAGTGCAGTGTAGTGTTTTGGTGTTATGTGGAAAACTACGTCAGTGTTATCTTCACACCAAAGGTCTCAACCCCTTTCAAGATTCCCTATTTGTTATACCTTACAAGATTATCTATTATACCTACTTTACTATGATAATTATTAGTAGAAGTTTTATTAATTTAAATAAAAAAAAAGTTGGTTATGGTTAATATTTTTTACATAAATCATAGTAAACACTGACGTAGTTTTCCGCATAACACCAAAACACTATCCTGCACTCGACGCGCGTTTCGCCAACGAAGTTGGCATCATCTGGAGATGATTAAAACTGTTTCAATCATCAACTGTTTCATTAGTTTTAATCATCTCCAGATGATGTCAACTTAGTTGGGGGAACGCGCGTCGAGTGCAGTATAGTGTTTTGGTGTTCCGTGAAAAACTACGTCAGTGTTAGCTTCACACCAAAGGTTCCAACTCCCTTCAAGATAAATAAATAATAGTAATTCGTAATTCATAAATAATGGCTAGCATTGACTGTATAATATGTTTCTTAAGACAGTGTTGTAAAAATAATAATATACAAAAAAATTATTAGTTGCAATTTTTTGTGTTACTATTTCTATTTCTTATTACTATAGACGTCTAATTTTTTTTTATAAATGTCTAAATTTTTGAAGAATACGGTCATATGTTTTCATGCTCTAATAATAAGGGAGATATGACCAAAAAAGTATGTGACCCGCTATCCCCGTGTCTAAATGTTACTTTCGCCCTGAGCTTATCGGCTCGTATAATCAAGATAATCATAAAAAATTAATCAAGAAACAATTTCATGACATTTTTGGAAAAGAAAACTAGAAATCACGTCTTCACATTCAACCGAGATAGCTTTGAAATACAAACAGATGAAAGGAAATGTGACAGATTAAAAATGATTTTACATGTAAATTTAAAATTAATACACTAACAACTTACAGAACTTCGTAGTAATCATATTTAATATGTGATTTGAAAAAGTAGTGGATTAAAAAAAAAAAAATACAAAAACCGTACATTCTTGTTGGTAATTCGTTCAGTTACGATGTTTGAGGTGATAATTTAAACCCTACGGGTGGAGTGATATTTGGAAATTAGGCAACGAAACACTATTTTCTAAACAATTGCTGTTTATCATAAAAACAAACTTTAGACATTTGGTTCGTAGGAATAGGAAGTAAATTCTATTATTTTAGGCCACCCAATTTGCTCGTTATAACGATGCTACGATGTATATTAAAACATAGTAATCAAATGCACGGAATACGAGATCGTACAGTTCAACCCTTGCTTATTTATCTAACAAAATATGTACAGTCATGGTATACAAAATGCCCCTTTTATGAGGGCTGTGTTTTATGGAGTTGTTAATACGGTTTTTATCCGTATTATCACACTTTTTAATTGTTAAAATCATTCAGAGTGTTTTTGACAAACGTAAAATGTTTTCAGACGGTATTTGTAAATAAGCTGTAAACAACAGATATTTGAATTTGCCAAAATGTTAATAAAAATCAATATATATGAGACCTTTGGATTTAAATCTTCTACAAAATGTTAATTAGGAAAAATAGTACATGATAACAGTGAGCATTCATGTTCATTTTCTGCAAAATTAATAGAGTTTAATTTCTGTTTTGATAGTATTTATTTATTTATTTATTTATTTAGTTACTCCATCCAACAGCAGAAGCCAATTACAGGATGGGAAAATGCACAATTTACAGAACTCATCAAAGGAATATACAAAAAAATCACACAACCATGTATAAATATATGACAGTAACGTTAGAAGACTAATATAAAAAAAACAAATACAAACTAATACTGTTACATAAAGAGGTACAAAATACATAAAAAACACCATCAACAATGACAAATAAATAAGTGTATAATTAAAATATATAAAGAGAGTTTATTAACAAACATACAGTTTTTTAATTTCCTTAATGGTACAATGAAATATATCAATCCTGTTTTGCAAATTGTTGTAATTCCTACACATGAAGTAGAGTGGAGAAAATATCAGTAGATTTGTTCTAGGCGTAGGAAGATAGAATAGTATGTTACTTCTAGATTCAAATCTAGGAATATGTAAATGAAGGCAACTCAAAATTTCAGGACAATCAATCTTGTTGTTTATGACTTTGTACAAGAATATGACAGATTATACAATTCTACGACCATGTAAACTCGTTGCCGTAAATCTCTCAAGTAGTAAACTTTAGGTGTTCCAAAAGGTGGATACGAGCCATCTTCTTTGAATGCTAGATATTTTAGAAAACGTCTTTGAATCGATTCTAGGCTCTCAATACGTGTTACATAACCAGGACTCCAAATTAACGAAGCAAACTCAAGTTTTGATTTAACAAAAGCATTAAAGAGCAAAATTAACAGAGTTCTATCAGTAAAAACTGTGGAGTTTCGTATCACAAAACCTAGATTCCTGTAACATGTTTGTATTACATTGTTAATATGTGCATTAAATGTTAATTCCCTGTCGAAGGTGACTCCCAGATCTGTAATACTTTGAGGACGATTTAAAATGTTATTATTTATTTCATAATTATAAAATACAGGTTCACGTTTTTTGGAAAATGACATTACATTACACTTCTCTATACTAAGTGGAAGCTTATTTATTACGCACCAGTCATATACTTTGTTTAGATCATCTTGAAGTATCTCGCAATCTGTACTAGAGACAATGTTACAGTATAGTTTCATATCATCCGCGTATAGTAGATAAGACACTTCCAAATCATTCACAATGTTATTAATAAACAATACAAAAAGAAGGGGTCCAAGAATAGAGCCCTGGGGTACTCCGGATGTTACCAAAATCATCGACGATTTGTAACCACTACATTCAACGTATTGTATCCTCTCGCTAAAATATGACCTGAAAAGATTCAGCAAAGGTAGGGATAAGCCAAACCGCTTAAGTTTACATAGCAGTAAAATATGATTTATTTGGTCAAAAGCTTTACTAAAATCTGTATATATCACGTCCACCTGACCATTTGAGTCTAAATAGTTAGAAATAAATTGTGTAATACAAAATAGATTAGAGACAGTTGATCTATTTTTTAGGAAACCATGCTGATGGCAGCTAATTTGACCCTGAATATGAGGGTACAGTACCTCATGCAAAACAATTTTAAATACTTTGGCAAACGTACATATTATCGTAATCTGCCTGTAGTTTTCGATAACACCTTTAGCACCTTTTTTATGGACAGGACAAATTCTTGATTTTTTCCAAACTGATGGAAATATGCCTGATTTTAATGACATGTTAAAGATGGTGCAAAGCGGTTCAACAAAAACAGAAGAGCAATCTCTAACCACAAATGCTGGAATCTCGTCCGGCCCTTTAGTGAATTTAGGTTTTAACCTTTTTAAAGCCATCAGGACATCGCTAGGAGTAAATTTGTCTATATGTAAGTTACACTGCATGAAATTAGCATCTAGTTCACTATCGGAAAAGTTATTATCTATATCAGAATCATCAGCAAACGAGGTACTAAAGAATCTTGCAAATCCGTCAACAATTTCTTGTGTGGTATTCAGTTCACGATTTTCGTAAGTTAAGCTCTGAGGAATAGAAGAAACATATTTTTTAGAATTAATATATGACCAAAAAGATTTGACATTACTTTTAATATTGGTCTGTATGCTATTTAAGTATGCCCGTTCTTCATTAGATGTATCATTCTTTATCAAGGTTCTAACCCTTCATATATATGTATATCATAGAAGAAATAGTTGGCCTATGGTAATATTATAGAAATATTTATCAAAACAGCACAAGTACGACCTTAATCAGAGTGAACTTGAAACTAAAAAAGGATATTTATTCATGATTTTATGACATTTTGTACAAAATATCGTGCCACTAACTTTGCGGCCTCAAGCCCGCAGCCAGTAATGAATGAACCCTACATATCCTGAAATAAACTCAAGCTATTTCTTTCCATATTTAATTTATTGGTATTAATAATTTCACCATTATTTTAAATGTGAATATATCAAGTACCTATCTATTAAATAAGGGACTGCTCACAATTATACAACATTTTGTTTTCATATATATTTGATCGGATCGATGGCTTAGAGTTTAGTATGTCGATCGCTTAACCCAGAGGTCGTGGGCTCGAATCTTCATTCATTCCGCCATATAATTTTTAATGAAATTGTCTACTCTTATACCTGTTCGCGCTGTTTGGCGAGATGGGGAGAAGGAAATTAAGATCTGTTCGCAGAGATGGGTTGACAACTATCCTGACTATGATCCTGACCTACATACCGAGGATCGGGAAAACGTCAGCTTGGTGTTAATGATCGATATTAACATCGGATGATGCTTGACTGTCCCTCTAACTAATGAAGTTTCTTAGGTTTCCCGCATTCCTGCACTGAATGGCGTTTAGGGCTTACCAACGTCGTTCCTGAGGTGCAAATGCAGCCTACTGAAAAATAGTATCCTACCTCTTCTCCCACACAAGTCTCAGACTAAAATCATTATTATTATTATTATTAATGAATTTTTGAAGGTTATATTGAAATTAGTTTTTCAATATATAAAGGAAGTCCCAAAAATATACCGATAGACTTTAAGGGGTGGTAGGGCACATGAAAAAACCCTTGTTTGTTTAATAAACATATGTCTGCAAATGAGCCGTTTGGACTGCAGAGCAATAAAATGTTTTAAATTATACCCAAATAACTAAATTAATTCTTGATTCAGTTGGATACCACAGTGTTTCGTTCAATCTTTTCTGTTTCAACTACGCTTCTTGTTGAGAGAAAAAAAAATTTTATCACAATAAACATTCCAAAGATGTCAATTTTAAGACCTTAGTATTATTTGTGACTTATTTAGTTGGCATTAGAAGATTAATTTTGTTGATTTTTAATTCAAAATTTTGTATTGAAAATGGACGATAATTTCTCGTTTCAAGAACCTACCGATATGCACCTTGCTTATGGTGCAGCAAATTGTAATAGAAGCAAAGCTGCACATTTGTATGGACAGAGAAATCCGCGGTACGCCGGCAACCTCATCATTCAACCTTTGCTTCCATCAACCGTCGTCTTAAAGAAAGTATTAAGGGCAATCTAAAACGTCCTGGTGGTAGTGGTCGTCCAAGAACGGCTCATACGGTTGAATTTGAAGCAGGAGTTCTACACCGTGTGGAAGAAAATCAATACACAAGTGTTCGCGCAATTGCCCACCAAATGGAATCCTCTAAGTCAACGGCACACCGTGTCATGCATGAACAACTCCTCTACCCCTACCATTTGCAACGCGTCACACAACAAGCTTTAAATCCTGAAGATTATCCACATCGATTCGCTTTTTGCCAATGATTTTTGGGTCACAACTTAATAGAACCTTACTTCGGGAGAATAGTATTGTTTTCTGATGGGGCATGTTTACACGTGATAGTTATTTTAATGGTAGAAACAGCAACATTTGTCATGATGAAATTCCTCACTCTCTGGTCTGTAGAAGATACCAGCAACAATTTTCTGTAAACATGTGGGCTGGTATTGTTGAAGAAAAGTTTACTAGTATGTCTGCTTTAAACGTAGATAATTATCCCCAATGTCTGCAAATTTTTTTACTTCTATTATTAGAAAATATCCCTTTAGGCATTAGAAATAACATGTGGTTTCAACATGACGGGGCACCTCCACATTCTGGTTAGAACGTGCGCCAGTATTTGGACCAGCTATTTTTCCGCCTATGGATTGGAAGAGGAGGTCCCGTGGTCTGACCCGCGCATCCTCCCCCGATTTCAACCACCTTAATTTTTTCGTTTGGGGTCATCTGAAATCTTTAGCCTATTCGTAATGAGGAAGATCTCTTAGGAAGAATATTGGCCAGTTGTACACATATAGAAGCTATTCCCGGAATATTCCATAGGGTCCGCGAGTCAATAAATCGACGGCGTAATCTTTGTATTGAAGTAAATGGTAAACATTTTGAACATTTATTGTAAACCATCATTTGTTTATCAATTAAACAAAGTCTAACACGAACAAAAAGTAACATTATTAATCTCCTCTTGAACATTTTTTGTAAATGAATATTAATTATTTATCACTAAAATAAACAAAACTTAAAAAACCATTTTTCTTTTTTACTGCCAAAACGGCTCATTTGCAGACATATGTCTATGAAACAAAAAGGGTTTGTTTTCATGTCCCTTGCCGCTCCTTTAAGTTTATTGGTATGTTTTGGGACACCCTGTATATTCATATTCTTTCACTAACCAAATATAAAGTTGTATCCGGTCTACTTGGTCCAATACACGACACATGTTTCTGGTTCATGTATTTATTCTCAGTGACGTGTGTGGTAAGATGTCTTTAAATATGTTAAATAAAAGAAATAAGATATAGTTAATTGCATTTTTTGTAATTTAACATTTTTTAGATAACAAGATCTCCCACATATGTACCCCAAGATCATATATATGCCCGCCTACACGTGCCGTACATTTGGCCAAGGACGACGTACAATTTCAGATTTATTTTACCAGTGGAAGAATAGAGCACACAAATGTAAAACCTGATTTTTCCTTAGGGTATGCAACTGTGAATAGTATTTTTTAATTTAAAATACTTACTTTCTGTTGTTATTAATTACGATGTTACATAATATTAAAAAAGAAAAATATAGAAAAGAAATGGCTTGATATTATTTATGGATATGACGTTTATCATTCAGTACATCAGTATTGAATGAGAAACATATACTTGCACCTTGTACCCTTTGTGGGTGGCGTTGTATTACAGAGTAGATATTTCCGACATATTTTTATAATAATATATAATGAGGTTATTTTCTTTGTAAACCTAAGGCACAAAAAAATAGAAGCTTGAAAATAATTTAAACAATTTCAATAATAAGATATATCTATTAGTTTATTTTTGGCTAAATACGTAAATAAATATATCGACAGAATGCCACAGTTCGTTCTATTTCATTAATCAGGTAGAATATAGGTAATCAATATCATCTAAAAGTAGAAATTGTGTATATAGTTTATGATAACATGATCTCGATGATAAAAATACATGTTTCCTTCTTCCGAGTAATTTGAAGCCGTATTCCTTAATTTTATATTTTATAAAATTATATTTTGTATAGAAATATATAACACAAAGTATTGCCACACACTGTGTTACAATTTGTAGTTATCGTTGAATAAATTGTTTCTTAACGCAAACATAAACGTGTAAAATGATATGGAGGTACGCCACTGGAGTAGATACAAATAAACATACATTATTTTATTGAAGTCGGCCAGTAATACGCGTAACAGAATAAGCACTAGTTGTGTGTGTCTAACGTAGATAGAGACAGCCAGGCCTTTCCAACTCCACATGATTGTATAATAAACATCTTTTATCTCTACATCATGTTTATTTGTTTATTATATACTGACGTCAGTTGTTTATTCGACATGACAGAATTAGAAATATTGGAAGGTTATAATTTTTCATACACCAGTAACGACTGGGATCCTGCGTATATATGAATATTTCATTATATATTTATCGTTACCTATTATATAATTTATACTGGTCAATAAATTATTAATGAACAAGCGATAGAATGAAAAAAATTTGTATCTTTTTGTGTTCTATTTTTGTTACAATGTTTATACAAATTGTAAACGATTTGTGGAATTTTAGATTGCGCGAAGTAAATATATATAACTGCTGAGAAAATTAAAACTAAATTTTGTTAAGTAATATTAAGTAATTTAACTGTTATGTTATTTATAAGGTTTATAGTTTTACATGATGATGATATCATACTACAGCAGCGTAGAAAACCGCGTTGAAATAAATTAGGTGAAATACAAGGACGAAAAAAATTTTGTTCAATTTCTGATTTTGCAGGAATTCATACGTTTATATTTACGGCAATCAACAGATAAGAGAAAAGTTGAATCAAGAAATACATTTTGAGTATTCAAATAGTTCTAAATATTCAAGGCATCACAGTGAGAGCAACTTACTTTACAAGCTTGAATGAAAAATATAGACATATTTCCTATTTCACCTTTCAAGATTTTCACTTCTACCTTTTAAAGTATTATCAACTTGAAATTTGGTGTGTTTTCGAATTCAATTAATATTTCCGTTTCATGCACAATTTATATTTTTTTACACTAGTAAGTCTTAGGCTTGTGTGACACTACACTAAAATTGGAACTAATTTTAGCAATAAATTTAGTTCTGAAAATTCTTGTATATAATTGGTCCAATAAAAATATTGGTCCAATTTATGTATGACACTATACAAGAATTTTCAGAACTAAATTTATTGCTAAAATTAGTTCCAATTTTAGTGTAGTGTCACACCAGCCTTAGTAACCCTATTTTAGGGGACAGTGGCGGTGAGTTTAAGTATCTTTTCGAAGAAGTTCTGGATGATTGTGTATTGTGTGCGATATTCACGTACTACGCATATTATGCCAAGGCAAAGGTATAACTGAATGCCAGTAATAGACATATGCTGGATGGTAGAGTGATGAGTGAATAATGTCCATATTGGTACGCTTATAGGAATTTTTGCTAAAGATACACCCTTGAAAGTGGTACACCCTGTGTGCCCACCATGACAGTAAGTCTTCTTTACTGTAATTTTTAATGAGGGAAGAAGTATTCTTATAAAAATAAATTGACAGAGTTTAAGATTTTTAGTAATGATAAAATTTAGGATTCAACAGGACCATAATAAGATTTAAACGGCATTTCTTTCGCCCCCTCCCTTATATGCCACCTTTGTGTATTTGTCCTCCCCTCTAAAACGACCATGGGTAGAGTCTTTGTATTGATTATACTTAATTGCATTTATTTAAGCATTCTGCGTTATAAGAATGGAGCGGAGAATGACACTAATTCAAGAGAATATTTTGGGCAAAACATGAGGCATGTGTATATTTTTTAATTATAAACAAAGCTACAAATAAACTGTTGGCATGGAATCAAGTTATCATATAATGATTTTCTGTGAATAATGACGAGTTCGTTCAAAATGCTGTTGTTAATGTGGAAAATTATTGTTCGATTTATAAAACATACCATAATAAAATCATAGATTAATCGCTTCAAATAGGTATTTTATAATTTGGCACTCATAATTTTATTAGACCGTTTCTTGACGATGTAATAAAAATGTAGTATATATGTATAGTTTTGATTACCCAGATTAGTAATATTTACTATAATATTCTTTGTAGAACATTTATAAAAGAGGTTTCCTTGGGTTTTTTAAAATTAATATATAGTTTGAAAAAATGCAGTGGCGTGAGTATATTATGTATATGAAAGATACTCGATTGTATGTACGCCTATGGGTGAAGGTCAGAAATATACTTATACATCGCCGGCTCTTTTTAAAACCGTGTAGAATTCCGTCTTTGGTATTAATGAAAACTCCACGAGTATAATTTTTGGTTTCTAAACTCACTAATATACCGTACTGATTATTGTTATGACTTATTTAAAAAATGGGAGCACGTAACATGACCGCATATAGCTTATTTAACAAAATTAACTTTGCTGATAATAAACAAATAATAATAAATACATAAATAATTACTGTGGTGTAATAATTTAAATATTGTTTATTGCACAAACAAATTACGTACATTTGGTTATTTTTTAAATACCTACAAAGAATACACTGGTCTAGGTAGATTGGTCAGATGGTTTAGATAATTATTTAAATGATTACAGAGCATTTTAAAAATGAAACAGATTTTTTAATATATTATTATATAGCAGGGAACGGAGAATAAAATATAATATTGATGATCTTGTGAAAAAGGTGTGTATAACTCTACACGCTAAAATAGTTAAACCGGTTTAAAAATTATTGTCGAATCACATACAACATTAAAAACAAATAACCTCAGGCTCTATTGTTAATTAATAATACTATATTTATTTATTTGTTTTTAAATATTTGCTTAGCGAATTCATGTTCCATGAATTTAAATGTTTAAATTGTGGTTCTGAATGTATCTATTATTTTATTTTGCAGTATTTTAAATAAATGTAAAATATTGTCTATATTAATAATTTGAAGCTTTGTAAATAATTGTCAGTGATGCATAATAATGTTCCCCCATATCATCCGGATGTGTACCTATTTCTGAAGATAAGTTTAATAACACGAGACATCTAAACTTCTCAAGCCATATTATAAGCAATACCTGTTGCTTTTGATATTGTTTGTAAAATATGGTAGAAGATTTTTTGAAGATATATTTTTCATTATTATTTATTGGGCTTAGATAACTGTTTATACATTTGTTTATTTCGAAGGCGTAGAAGGGTCACAAGTAAATATTGTTTTCTAATTCTGACATTAATCTCAGAATTCTGACTTTAATCTCAGATTCCTGACTTTAATCTCAGATTCCTGACTGTTGCAACTGGAAACATTTATATATTTTTAACGCCCTGTATTGTAGTAATCTCGGTTTTAGCAGGCGCATATCTTTTCATACCTACTTAAAATAGAAAGTTTCTGTTTCTTTGGATATAGCTGTTGGGCGTAAGGGCCCATCTGATATTTATTGCCCTAGACAAGTGTCTGAGGGCTGGGCGATGTTTAGATGAGTTTATGACTATTTTAAGTGGGTATCGGTTATGTAAATATGTACCTTTATTTTAAGTTGTAGAGTAGAAAACTGAATTTTTAGATATTTAGTATTGCAAAGAACTTGGAAAGAATCGGAAGCAAATTGTCGAACCGGATTCCGTGGTGTGCACGGGAGTTTTTCGGTAATTCTGATTCTTATAAACAGTAATCCTTTTCCGTTGTACTTTAGGTTGTACGAACATTTATTACGTTGTAGATAGCTTGTTTATACGTTGGTAAAAGGGGTGAGATATTGTATTAAAGGTTGTACATGGAAAATACGGCCTTTTTATTTATCGAACGACGTGCCACTAAGACGGGTAGTTTTAGTGACGCGACATATTTAGTGGCGACCGTGACAGGACTGTGTCTCACCTTCTTTTTACCTTTTGGTTCGAAAACAAGTTCGCGTAATAAGTGAAGGATTATTACGTTTTAGTGACTAGTGCAATACCCAGTGAACTTTGTGAGAACAAACGTTGACGGTTTGTTATTGTTTCTTAATATAAATATGGATCAACGAAAGAAACATCGCAAAGTGCTTCGCGCCTCATTTACGAAGGTAGCTAATGAGCTTGAAGAGTTGGTTGCTAATCCTGGGGTGGAGCGACGGTTAGTTCAGGTATCTTTGGACATTCTGCAGCAAAAATTTGATAACCTCAAGCAAGTAGATGGTGAAATTTACAACGCACTTTTGGAACAAGATGCTAGTGAGGAGGATTTGTTGGCGGATGTTGAAGGTAGCGACAATTACGAACGCAAGTACAAGATCTTAAGTGTGCGTTGTGAGGAACTCTTGAAACCGCCGCCGCCGCCGCCGTTGGAGGAAGAGCTACGGTCAAACTTGTCAGCCAGCGGTGGAAGTGACATCGTACAAAGTAAGCGTAAATTTAAGTTACCTGTTTTAGAATTTAAAAAGTTTGATGGGACTATTAGAAACTGGCTACCATTTTGGTCCCAATTTCAGAAGATTAACGACGATCTTGATTTAGATTTAAGTGACAAGGTCGAATACCTAATTCAAGCTACAGTTCCGGGTAGCAGAGCAAGACAATTAGTGGATAGTTTTCCCGCGACCGGTAATAACTATTCAAAAATTGTGGACTGTTTGAAGGCACGATTTGGTAGGGATGATCTTCAAATCGAGGTTTATGTGCGCGAGTTGTTAAGGTTAATCATAAGTAACGCTACGTCTGGCAGTAAAATCGAACTCTCATTGCTATATGATAAAATAGAGACACAACTACGTGCGTTAGAAACACTCGGTATAACGTCTGATAAATACGCTGCTATGCTATTCCCACTAATTGAATCGTGCTTCCCACCTGATCTTCTTCGCATTTGGCAACGTGCATCCGGTATGGATATCAGCGAGGGTAAAAAAGAATCTAGTTTAGAAAACCGTCTTAAAAGTCTCATGTTGTTCTTAAAAAATGAAGTCGAAAATGAGCAGCATGTATCTTTAGCTGTAGAAGGTTTTGGTTTAGCACAAAATAGGTTTAATACAAATAAAGAATTTGTTAGGAATAAAAATGTAAGTGGTGACAAGGGCAGACATTCTAGTTCCATACCTACTGCCACGGGTTTAGCAAACAATATAAGTGAACCGAGATGTGTTTTTTGTAATAACAATTCGCATGAGAGCGCCAAATGTTTTAAGGCACAAAAATTCACCTATGAACGGAAACGCAATATCTTAGGCGATATAGGTGCTTGTTTTCGGTGTCTAAAAATCGGGCATATTGGGCGAAGATGTCGCGTTAAAATAAAATGTGTTGTTTGCGGTAAATCACATGTAGAAATAATGTGTCCAGGTATTTTGGAGCAAGAGACACAAAGTGAACCCTCTAATGATAGTAGTAGCTCGAAGGCAGGTCCAAGTCAAGCTTTAGCAAATAGCACTAATACTCAGGTATTTTTGCAAACGCTGCGCATACAGTTAGATGGTATAGGGTGTTCAAGAATGGTGCGCGCTTTGATAGACACAGGTTCGCAGAAGTCGTACGTTCTAAAATCTACAGCGAGCAGTGTAGGTTATAGACCCAAACGAAATATTAATTTAATGCACGGTTTGTTTGGAGGAAGTCAGATGCTACGGCAACATAATTGTTATGATATTCACTTAAGACATAATAGCTATAGTTGCACCTTTGAAGCTCTGGATCAAGATGTTATTTGCACCGCGGTTCCGCCTGTTTTTAATGGAGTTTGGTGGCAAGAACTAAGACGGCTAGGTGTGACACTCTCCGATACGTCAAGTGAAACACCTATAGAGGTGTTAATTGGATCAGATGTTGCAGGAAAGCTGTACACGGGAAGAAGACATATTTTGCCATGCGGGTTGGTGGCGATTGAAACATTGTTAGGTTGGTCATTAATGGGAAAAATACCTCAGGGATCGACCAGTACCGGCACCATGACAGCCTTGTCTCTCTTTGTTAATGACCCATCGTTGGCAAACTTATGGGAGCTGGAGACCTTAGGCATTACAGATCCCTCGCAGCAAAATACACGTAAAGAGAGTGCGCTGGCCGCAAAGGATTTCTTTTTAAACACAACTACTGTGAATAGTGAGTCACGGTACGAAGTTAGATTACCGTGGTTAGAGGACCATCCAGAGTTACCTAGTAACTATAATATTGCCAAGAAACGGCTTGATAACACCGTAAATAAGTTACATAAAGACGGGCTGTTTGAGTCATATGACAAAATCTTTAATGAATGGCTTGAGGAGAATATTATAGAAGAGGTTTCTGAGACGGATATTAACAGGGAGGGCCACTATCTACCACATAGGCCAGTCATAAAAGAGGCGAGCACAACAAAGATAAGACCGGTGTTTGACGCTTCAGCAAAGGAAAAGCACAAACCTTCATTAAATCAGTGCCTAGAGAAAGGATTGAACTTGATAGAGGAGATTCCAAGTATTCTGCTTAGATTTAGAGCCAATAAAATTGGAGTAGTATCAGATATTAAGAAAGCCTTCCTACAGATCAGTTTACATGAGGCTGACAGAAATTATCTCCGATTTTTGTGGATTGGCAAAGACGGAAGTCAAAGGATTTTTCGACACCGTAGAGTGGTTTTTGGAATAAATAGTAGCCCATTTTTGTTAGGATCTACTTTAGAATACCACTTAAATAAGAAACGGCAGGAATCTAGCACCTCGTATTCTGAAGAAACTATTCAAAAACTATTAAAGAGTTTCTACGTAGATAACTGTGTAACAAGTGTCGAAAATGAGCAAGTTTTGCAGAAGTTCATCCGAGAAGCATCGCTGGTAATGGCAGAAGGCGCATTTGATTTAAGAGGGTGGGAGTATACCAACCAAGAGCAGCCAAAAGAAACCTACGATGGCACCCCGGTACTTGGTATGACATGGAATACTACCGAGGACACCCTGAGCATCAGAATTGAAATTAAACAATACGAAGAAATGCTTAGTAGGCCAGTGACGAAAAGATTTATGCTATCATGGGCTCAGCGAGTATTTGATCCAATAGGATTCACATGTCCTGCAACGTTATACCCTAAGCTTCTGCTGCAGAAAACGTGGGAAAAATCTAGTGGTTGGGACACCCCGGTTGATGAAGATATGGGAAATAAATTCCGATCGTGGTTAAAGGAACTCCCATTTTTGATGTCCATTAAAATCCCCAGGTGGATGGGTGCTGGGGTGGAAGACGCCAAGCATTGGAGTATTCATACGTTCTGCGACGCTAGTAAAAGTGCATTTTCGACCGTTGTATTTTTGAGAGGCGTTCGACACGACGGTACCGTCTTTATTCATTTAATGGCAGCGAAATCCAGAGTAGCACCTTTAAAGAAGTTATCCATACCCCGACTTGAATTGATAGCGACAGTTATTGGTGTTCGCTTATTCAACAGCGTTAAAGACAATATTAAGATTAACGCTGAAAGTTTCTTTTGGACTGATTCTTCTACTACTCTATTTTGGATACAAAACGAAGAGGAATGGGCTACATTTGTCTGGAACAGGGTAGCAGAAATTAGAAGATCGACTTCCACTAGCAGCTGGCATCACATACCTGGTGTGTTTAATCCCGCCGACCTGCCGTCACGTGGGTGCCCTGCTAAGAAGCTGCTTGAATCAAAATGGTGGGAGGGACCTAGTTGGCTTTATAAAGACGTTTCATGCTGGCCAATAGAAGATTGTACTTTGATTGAAGCAGAAATAGCCCAGGAAAGAAAGAAGACGTTAATCACCACCCTACTCAATGAAGACAAGCAAGTAATGAAGTCAGAAGATTGGCATCTTAATTATTTTTCAAAATATACAAAGACAGTACGCATGTATGCCTGGATATGTCGTTTTCTGTATAATATAAAAAATAAGAACAATAAACGAGAGGGTGCTCTTTCAGCTGAAGAATTCAAGGAAGCTGAACAGCAGGTAATAAAAATGGTGCAACGCGAGTGCTTTGCCGAAGAAAACGACAAACATTTAGCCAGTCTGGACGTGTTTAAAGACGAAAATGACGTGTTACGTTTAAGATCTAGGATTAGCAACAGAAAAGACTTTGACTCATTTAGATATCCTATAGTTTTGCCTTCCAAACACCCCGTAATTAGGCAGTTAATATTTCAAGAGCATGTCAAATCGTGCCACGTGGGTGTCCAGGGACTACTCAGTTTATTGCGTGAAAATTTTTGGATTCTGCGTGGGAGATGGGCCATTAGGTCCACTATATCAAAGTGTGCGGTTTGCAGGAGATATAACAGTAGGCCCTTTAGTGAAAATGCGCCTCCCTTACCTTTGGACCGAGTTCGCGATGCTGCAGTGTTTGAAGTCATCGGCGTAGACATGGCCGGGCCCCTGTATATAAAAAGTGGAGAAAAAGTATGGATCTGCATTTTTACTTGTGCAGTATACCGCGCGGTGCATTTGGAACTTTGCATGTCCTTATCCGTAGCTAGTTTTATGCAAGCATTGAGACGTTTTATTGCCAGGCGTGGACGGCCAATAACTATATATAGTGATAATGGGAAAAACTTTGTCGGAACTGATAACGCATTTTCACGGTTAGACTTTAATAAGATTGCCGAACAAAGTGCGGTACAGCGTATTAAGTGGCGGTTCAACCCCCCAACGGGTTCGTGGTGGGGTGGGTTTTGGGAAAGACTTATCGGGATCCTAAAACCACTGTTAAGGAAAGTCTTAGGCCGTGCTTCACTCCATTTCGAGGACTTGTCGACCCTGGTTTGCGATTGCGAGTCCATAATAAATTCACGCCCAATCACGTTCACTTCAAGTGATACTAAAGAACTGACTCCGTTAACGCCGATGATGTTTCTCAGAGACTTGACCGAAAGTGGTGTCCCTGACCTTGATGACGTTGACCGTAGAACTCTCTGCAGAAAGATGTTGTACAAACTTAAATTGAGGGAAGATCTGCAGAAAAGGTTTCGTAGCGAATATTTGGGGCAGTTACATCTGTCACAAAAGCGCCATAGGAGTCGGCAGATATCGGTGGGAGAAGTTGTATTAATAGGAAATGATCAGGATAAACGCATAGATTGGCCGATGGGAAGAGTAACCGAACTGATCCGTGGTAAAGACGGTAAGGTTCGCCTCGTTAAAGTAGCTACAGGTAAAGGACAGTACCTACGCCCTATACAGCGACTTTACCCCTTAGAGTGCACCGACTTCTTACCTTCCCACCCAGTTAGAGGTGACTCGACTCCTCCTGAACAGAACGAGACCAACAACGATCCAGCACCTGCAAGAGTTGTCAGCAAGCATATGGGAGTGCATGTAGGAAAAAGTTCCGCGAATTCGGGAGTGATTGAAAGCAGAGTACCCGCCGAAAGAGTGCTAATGACGCGGAGTGGACGCGAAGTTAAATCTCCCATAAGATATGGTATATAGCGGTTAGTTAGGTAGAAAAATGTTTTTGCGTTGAGATTTTGATTTAAGTGTGTATTTCTTTTATAAAATTTTAGTGACTGTCTTTATTTTGTTCGCTATACTAGTTTATGTTTGACCTAATTTTTGTTGAAGTCTCTAGTTTCTTGAGGCCGTGTTATTGTGTTAAACAGGCCTCAGGTGGGAGGATGTTGCAACTGGAAACATTTATATATTTTTAACGCCCTGTATTGTAGTAATCTCGGTTTTAGCAGGCGCATATCTTTTCATACCTACTTAAAATAGAAAGTTTCTGTTTCTTTGGATATAGCTGTTGGGCGTAAGGGCCCATCTGATATTTATTGCCCTAGACAAGTGTCTGAGGGCTGGGCGATGTTTAGATGAGTTTATGACTATTTTAAGTGGGTATCGGTTATGTAAATATGTACCTTTATTTTAAGTTGTAGAGTAGAAAACTGAATTTTTAGATATTTAGTATTGCAAAGAACTTGGAAAGAATCGGAAGCAAATTGTCGAACCGGATTCCGTGGTGTGCACGGGAGTTTTTCGGTAATTCTGATTCTTATAAACAGTAATCCTTTTCCGTTGTACTTTAGGTTGTACGAACATTTATTACGTTGTAGATAGCTTGTTTATACGTTGGTAAAAGGGGTGAGATATTGTATTAAAGGTTGTACATGGAAAATACGGCCTTTTTATTTATCGAACGACGTGCCACTAAGACGGGTAGTTTTAGTGACGCGACACTGACTTTAATATCAGAATTCTGACTTTAATCTCAGAATTCTGACTTTAATCTCAGAATTCGTATGAACGAGGTATGTCCTGCAGGGCTGCCACATGGTGGTTTTCTTATAACCGATTGAATATTAGCATAAATCTACTTATTGGCAAATATACATAAAAATGTCAAATTTATATAAAATTTATAGCCAAAAGAGTTTTGGCTAATTCTTTCTTAATTAAATATGTAGGGTGTACTATGGTTTTCAAGAGTTGGCATCAGTACTTTTCAAATTTGAGTGACTTATCTTAAAAAATTAAAAAGATAAAGGGAACAGCTTATTTCCTGTTCAACCTGGTAAAGGTGTCTAAAACGAACAGATTTCTAGAAACTCAAAAACAAATTTTACACATGAAGAAATACAAAAGAATGAATTAAAAGTCTATTGGGTCTATTGGTACTTTATATTACTAGAAGGCATGTCTAATATTTAAAGAAGGTACTTTTCAAAAATCTATACAGGATGGTCATAATGTTAGATTAACTTTAATGCCCAAGACGTCATTTTTCAAATGAAACATTTGGATTTCTCAGAAATTTGTTACGAAACTTCATCTGACGTTCCTAGAAGAAAAATTACATTCACTATGAAGCTATTCTACAATTTCTGAACTATTCAGAAATAGAAAGTATGAAATGTTCATGTATTATAACAGGATGTTGTATCCCAAAGAGACAACGAAATAGCTACATACATATCTTTTGTATTTATTGCTCTTCATCAGTATGGTAATATTAAAGCTGAGGAAGTATAGTGCTTCTTCTTCAGTGCAGGGATAATTCTGAGCATTAACAATGGTATTATACTAATAGTAGTACCTACATTCTACCAATTGCTGGAGTCAGCAGTCTTGGTTAACTTCTTTAGTCTTTTTATATTAATTACAGTAGGTATATAATATAATATGTAACAATGAAAGTGGAGTAAAGAAAGTTGATGCTTATGTTTAAAAATGATTGCGATTTACCTTTTACCACTAATAGAAAATCGGTTATAAGAATATTGTGGCCCTTCTACACCTTCGTAGTTTATAGTAGGTTTGTTCTAACAAGAATCCCAAATCGTCGGTGACTGTCGGGAGCATGCGCATTGCAATTTTTCCGTTCCATCAAAGCCAAAGCCAAAAAGAAATCGGTGATTGGTTCCTGATTGACAGTACAGTGTTCTATCATGGCTTATGATTGGTTTGTGAACAATCAGAAAAGTTTGCGGATTTTTTAGGAACTCTGAATCAGAATCATGCGCAGTAAATTAAATGAAATGACATTCATCTCTACTAGGAAAGTCTTACCTGCATTATTATTATTTATGCTGATTGTGATTAGGTACTGAAGTATTTTTATGTTAGAAGCTTATGTGAAGTTTTCTAAACAACTACAAATCATAAAACACTTTTATTGTGGTTTTTTTGCTTTTTGTTATTTTACAGGTGGTGTAATCCCTAAAGAAACAAACTATGAATCATGAAAATGCACCACAAATAAGTTACAGACATTATCTACTCTTTTCTTATCTATGAAACACTCCACAAATGGCAAAACGATAAAAAACGTCCAATGTTTTCGTTTTGTGTCAAAAAATGAGGTTAAGTCACAATAAATCCAGCCCACAGACTGCCACTCTTTACTCTTTGTCAGATTTGTCAGTTGTTCCATCACAAACTTCTGATTAGTTGAAAATTTGTCTCTACTAACGCATGCGCAGATATTGTGGTTACAATCAATTAGGGATTGATAAGATTTTTCTTGTTAGAACAAACCTATTGATTAAACCAACAAAAATAAATTAGAAGAATATTGAAATTAACCGCCTCAATAGCGCAGTGGGCTAGAGCGTGTAGTGGCAACATGTCTCGGTCACAGTACCTATTATGGTCTGGGTTCGATCCCTCAGCTCTGGCACTAGCAATGTCAGTGGATATGGGGAGTTTGTTCAATGGGTGATATGAAAAAAAACGAAGTACCTGCTACTATTACAAGTATTATATTCCTGTATATATACTATTCCTATATATACTATTATAGTATATTCTACGTAGTATTTACTTTAAAACGAAGTAAATACTACATTTCGAAGTACTCCCTTCTATTTTTCCGGATATGCTAAAAATAATAGAATTCTCCTTAACATTATAGTAGCATGTACTACAATTTAAAGTATCTACTTTTTACTGGTAGATACTTTGATTTTAACAAGTAAAGTATTTGCCTCGTCATTAGCGAAGTTGATATCATAACATCTTCACCGTGCATGCTACAAAGTGATTATTTTAAAAATGGCTCGAATAAGTAGAAATAAAATTTATACTGCAAGAAGACACTATGATACCCTATACCGTGAGATATTTAAGTAAACAATTAAGTACCATCAATTTAGAATCTTTAAGTTTATATTTTTCATCTAGGTTTAGTAGGAAAAACGTTACTTTCTCGTTACTCGTTACTCTTCTATCACACTTCCTTCATCCGAAGACATGTTGATGTTATAAATACATACAATACTGAAACCGTTTCTCAAAAACTTTTAAAAATGTCTTATCTCGTTAGCCAGGGCCCGGCGCGTGGAGTATGTGTGACGGAAGTAAGTACTACACATTTCAGAGAATGTACTACACTTGTTAAGTAGATACTTCATCATATGGAGTATATACTTTATGGTGAAGCATGTTCTATGTCAAGTAAAGTAGATACTACCGGAAATAAGTAAATACTACGTAGAATATACTAATACTTGTAGTAGTAGCAGGTACTTTGTCTTTATTCATACCACAAGTGTAATCTCCTTCCGGATAGCCTTTGGATTTGGATTGGGTGGTTTCTAATTTATGTGGAGTTTTTATTTAGTTGAATTATGATTCAAGGAATATTGTAGAAGACGTTTGTTTTTACTCATATTCTATAAATATAAAGTTACCTATGTCATCGATAAAGTTATTAGTTCTGTCCTGTATGTACAATGTTGCTTGTATTTATTTGCATAGGAGAAAACTGTAAAATTGTAATTACGTTTTAATTATAGTTAATAATTCGTATTCAGATTTTCAATACAGTCTTTAACTTGTAAAGCTTTGTGAATGTGCCTTTTTGATGAAGTGGAGAATAGTCAGACTCTGATTTGGTGATTAATGTTTCTACGGAAATAGGTGCTGCAGTTATAGAGTATTTTATTGTGGACTGTACAGAACATTATTAAAAAATGATGCCTGATGATCGAACGATCGATGATTTTTCTGCTCTTTTGGCAGATTTGATTTTTTTGAAATTCTAGAAAAATATGGCTTTCTAGATACAGGGTGATTCTTAACCTATACGCAAAAACTTGGCAAATTATAGCTGAGGACAAATATGAAAACTAATAATAAAAAAAAATTAGTAAACATTTTTAGTTTCGGAAATAATTTGAATGAAATGTGTACAAAAATGTATCAGGTGAAATTTTTTGTATATAAAAACTAAGAAATAAACAAGTCAGGACGATATGTTGGTATTTCTAGCATTACTTTGTTATTAGTTGTGGTCGTATTCGATTTTATTTTCAGGAACGATGTGCCAGAAAGAGAATATCAATTTGTTGCTAGGCACAGTCTTTCTCCAACACATCGTTTTTATGACACACTTTTTTTGGGCATATCTCACTTATTATTAGAGATAGACCCATAAAACTTTACATGATCGTATTCGTAAAAAAGAGTTCTTTCCAAATATGTAAAACTGGAACACTGAGTGTTCCATTTAAAATATTAAAGTTTATATCGACGTAGCTTCATTGAGTCGCCCTGTAAAAAATTCAATATTTGTTAAACAAGTGTAAAAATAAAAAAAAAATCGATGTGTCGGAGCGATTTAAAAAAAATTGTGGTTTACGAGATATTGAATTTATTCCTTACTTTCCTTACACTGTACATATACATATATAAATCATGAAGCTTTCAATATCAATGTAACTATAATAGGCTTGTTTTCGTTCTCACACGAAACGGTTCTGAATCGTACTGAGCACGCGCAGTTTAAAAATTCTAAGGCTTTATTCAAACTGCGCACGCTAGTACAGTTCAAAACTGGTTCTTGTTAGAACCAAAACAAGCCTTATATTAATTTATTTATTTAGTGCAAAAGGTAATATGGAAAAATACACAACCTTTATAAATAGTTTCTTTCTATCAGTTATAAACCATTTACTGATGTTAGAGTGTTATTTGTAGTTTGTGACAGTTGTTAGAATATAAAGAAAAATACTGTACGTGTGTAAAAATGTCCTCGCTTAATACAGTAAATAGGAATCCTAGAACTAGTCAATGATTTGCTTTTCATAATTTTGGCATAATTCTGTCTATAACATACGTGATATATTTTCCATTTCAATTATTGTAATGGACAAAATAAATATTTGATTTCGATTTCTGTAAAAAGTATGTAGTTAGGAGACAAAAAAAAATGAAACCACTGTAGGTAGAAACTGAACTACAACTTAATATATATTTAATCATTCCTACCTACTCCTACTACTTGTACTTGTGGTTAGTATTATTTGATAATTGTAAAGGAAAATATTGAATAACAGCGTATATATCAGAATTATTTTTGTTTTTTAATACCTGTTTAAGAAAAATTGAAAAAGAAAGTATGGCTGATTATATCTAGAATACCAAAGTCGAGCCATTTTTTCAGCGAAAATGTCAATTTTTCAGAAACTAAGAATTAGGTTAAGTTATGACTTCCATGTCCTATTTTTCAATTGGAATTCAGGATGCCTTAGAATTTACAGGTAACTTACACACTGATGTGTAGCATATTATTGTTGCACATATTTTCAATGGTTCCTGCCGGTTTATTTTAGGAACTACCGAACCACTTTATATATACAAAAGACGCAGAATTCTACCTGAAACGATGAACATTATAATTAGAAAGTTAACAATGGAGTCTATAAATTTTAGGACAGATAATTGTGGTGCACATCCTCATAGGACATTTTGGGATAATGACTTGGTGCAACGTACAACCATAACTATCAAAGAAAAAAACAAGAACAGTAGACTATACACTATAAACAAAAAATCTAGAGAGAGAACTAAATGTTGTATTATAATATAATCCGGTAATATCAACACTCTTACTCACTTTGTTGGTGTAATTGGCGTTAGTACTGTACTAAAGAGAATATCAATAATATACCAACGAGGAGAATCTTTACCAGTTTCCTGGCAAGATCAGAAAACACCTCCATTAATGAGAAACTGAATATTAAAACTTACCCCTAAAAACTTACTCATAAACAAAATTATCGTCATCACAAAACAATATACAAAAATTATTCAGTTCAAATAACTGATGTAAGTATACTAGATTGAATCATTCTGATATTCAGAAGATATATTCTGTAAGGAAAATCTAAATCTAAGTATTATAAATGCAAGGCACTTAATGGCCTTAAGAGAAAATGGCAGAAGAGCGAGAGTGTGGCAAATAAAATGTCGTTTAATTAAATAAGTTTTAAGGAAAGCTGGCGGAAAACAAATTTATCAAAACCACCAAGATGCGGATGCAATTTTTGAGCTGAAGTGTTTACGGTACGCATTATAAGCATTCGCTCGAGTCCTTTTCTTTATGTTCTCCCCAGGACTTAAAACTCGACAATAAGAATTCAATCCCGAGTACGATTTAAAACATTGTTTACACATAATTATAAACCATCCTTTAATTTATAACTGCCTACGGTCAACGAACCGAAAGTACGAGTTTAAATAAATAATAATCGACGACGACGTAAGAATTTTTAATTTTTAGACTCCTTAGATACTTTGTTGTTCTCCTAAGTGTGATAAAAGTAATAATTGTCGGACAATGGTTTGGAATATATCACTTGTATGTAACAAAATGTTAACACCTGACGCCAGAAGCATGAATATTCATTGAAAGCGGTTCGAATCTAGAACAAACCTTTACTGAAACTGTCTAGCGCTTGGCATGTTTATTGATATTTAATGAAATAAGTCACTATCGTATCTTGTGAAAATAAAAGGTATACGTATGTTTATTTAATATAACGCTTACGGTTAAACAGAGGAACAATAATTATCCTATTAAGAGATTTGATAAACTGAGAGACCGCATCTTATATAAAGCATAAACCATATGACAGTTATTTTATTATTATTTTAAATATTGATTTAGCATTTAAAGTCTTTCCCTAATAATATTAATCAAAATGATATATTCATACCATATTGTATGAATAGTGTATTGAATTAAGTCGCAAATGTAGTGGGCGGATTAGTTTCATCATTGGGAGAATCGTCATTGGGAGATCTAAAACTACTGCAGGAGTACAGATCAAAAGTCTGCACGAATGATACTGAACTAAAATAACCAAATATCAACTTCAAGTTGAAACTTTACCACTCAAAAAATGACATGAATTGCTCTAGACAGAAATTAGTGAAGCTGTTGATTTGAAGAATTTAAAATGATGCGCAACTAAGTGGCAATTTATCACAGTATTTTTGAAAAGAAGATATTAATCAGAACACAGTCATGCGAAAATATGTCTCTGGCAGAAAAGATGCTGGGCATGAGTAAACCTCGGCTCAGGAGTATTACAGGGTATAGGGTAATAATAGGCAATAGGGCATAATAGGGCATTTCCATCTCAAGAAATATCTCTATAACTTAAGATTGGCAGAAACCTGGCTGCGATGATGCAGACGAGAGTGCACTGCACATTTTGAGTTAATGTGAAGGCTACGCTCGTATGATGTTAAGGTTCTTGGCTAAACCATTCTTAAAATCTTGTGGGTTTAGGAAAATTTCAGCGAGTAAGCTTTTAGAAAGTAAAACCAAGATGCATGCTTTGGGACTCGCTTTAGAGAAACCGACACACAGGAAGAAGAAGAAGACTATCGGATGGACATGTAATAGTAGACTTTTTTTGAGAGATTTAGGGTATTTTCGGAAAAATTCAGATCACTAAAACATTGAGTTCCACTCAGTTTCGCATTTTATTAAATTCTTCAGTCAACGGTCAAGCGTAGTGACAACTCCAGAGCAGGATATTGTGCCCTGAAAAGATATTTAGACCTTTAATGGAGAGTAAATTAAAGTTATGTCGGGGAAAAGAAAAACCTAGCATGTCCCGCGTGAATATTAGGCTCTGAGCCATAGACAGCCTCCAATGGACGATCAAAATTATTTTGTATAGAAGTGTACACTCAACCAATGAAGGACTTGTTGTACAAATTGGTGCAAGGAAGTAGGACACTACATTAGGGGGTTATGGAAAAATAAGCCCAAGGGACTGCAGTAGACATAGTCTAGCGTAAGTTTAACATATATTCGAAATTACGTAAAAAATAGATACGATGCGCCCTAAAAGTTACAAACTGAACACGTTCAAGCGGTTACATCATTATTAAGAGGAATGGATCTCCAATATATGTCTGTAAATTTTGGCCAGCCATTGATCATATCCTACATGGGAGTAGGTAAAAAAATTTTAAAGTGAAACTAAAACTTTTGATCAAAAGTAATTGTATTGTAATAAATTCTTAATACATTTTTGTAGAATATGTTATTTAGCTGTTAAGTTTGTTTACTTGAACAGATTGTATTTGTCTTTACCTTTGTCTAAATTCTCATTATCTGGTGGTGTTTAAAGAGTTTTTATCTAACTTGGTTGCTAAAATGTGCGGTCGATAGAAGTCAAGTAATAACAACAACAAATAACACCTCTACACCTTATTCTCTTAATTATAAGAATGAGCCCGAATCTCGGAGACTTATGTAGGAGAGGGGGCGCTACATTATTATTTTATGGGCCGCCGTATAAAAACGTTCAAAGACAAATGACTTTGGTTGGTAAAACAACTACCATTTAGGCAGAGAGGTCTAGGGGAAATATGGAAAACCACATTAGTTAAGAGAGTATGTTCGGGGTTTTGTAGAAAAACCCTCATTTTGTATTTTTTGCATCAAATATTGTAACAACTTCTGAATTCCTTTGGCATCTCTGAATAAGAGGTATAATTAAAAAAAAATATTAAAATATTTCTGTGTATATCTTTATCTCTTATGTGGGTATTATGCTGACTAATATTTTCTAGTTGGTGCTTTTAAATTTATTACCAGTAGATATCAGTAATATCAGAAAAGATAACATCTACGCCACTGTAATAAGCAATTTAATCACAGTAAAAGTTTATTTTAAATTAAGTATGTAAGCGATAGTACGCGATCATATTTATAAAAAAATATGGGATATATTTACATTTAACAATTATTATTGTTTCTTTTTGATAAATATTTATAAACATTTCAAGGACATATTCAGTTGATAAGAATTGTTTGTGTGATATCCATTTTCAACTAAAATTTAGCAATTTATCTATTCGGTATTCGATTAAAAATAAGTATACAATTTATTAGTATCAACGGGATTGAAAGCAAATATTTGAAATATGGATAGTAAAATGTGTTGATAAAGAGCTATATTTATTTCAAGAATAGTTAAATAATAAATATATGTCTTTTAATATTTTTGGTACGCCTACTACGAAAAATTATTTGAAGTATACTTCAGTTCTTTGTTACAGTGAAGACTTAACATTGGATTGACATATTGACAATTAACTTTAGCGTAAGAATAGAGGACAACAGAACAATATTAATTTTTATGAGAAATACACAAATAAAAAGTATAGTAGTTTATATCACTGAAGTACGTTAAGCCACCTATGATTTTAATGTGAATACAGAAATTTATATTATTGCTACTTTATTATTTATTGCTGCTTTAAATGGTCGGCCTGGGGTATGAGAGATCAGCTAACAGATGTACGGTAAAGTTAATCAAATGCGCTAAGAGAAATGTTTATATTAGCAGGCTACGCAGCAACAAAAACAACCCCTGGGGGGAAAATTCATTTTTACGGAGTCCCTCGAACAGGTTTTACATTTAATCAGAAGGAAATAAAGAGTTGAAAACTTAACAAACAATTTAGAAACGGAAAATCGATAAAAATGAAACTGGTAGATCAAATAGCCGAAGGGGACCTTCCAAATGTACGCCTGTGCTTAATTCTGGATGTAAATTCCCTCCCTTGTTTGTTGTTTACACCATAATAGTATCATAATAAGTTCGACGTTTTCGGAAGTACGAAGAGACAAGCTTTGTTTGTGCCAAAGATTTAAAACATAGGGGCGCACATTTATTGCTATTTGGTTCAGGATTTTACCCTTTTAATACTGGTTTATTGCAAAAATACTTTCAAACTTTTTCACTGGTCTCATATTTATGAATTTTGCTCATCGTAATTGAAAACTACAAACTTTAGAATTTTTTCTTTAAACATTTTATTTGATACTACTAGCGAAATGCCATATTGAGGTTTTAAGAAATTCGTATTGCTCATGAAGAGATATAGAAAAGTTATTAGCAAAGATTTGTAACATAATAACGATTTTGCCTTGTAAAATCTCGGCTAAAGTCCCAAATGATGTTTGTTTTGAATATACACAAGTAAATGAGATATATCAGTGCTATAATCTGGATGATCTAGATCAGCTACATCAATTAGATGGAAGGTTTAAATTGCCACGGTAAGCGCAATGCGCTAGAGTCTCTCCGTGGCACTACCTACTATGGTCTGGGTTCGATTCCTAGCTCTGGCACAGGCAATGTCGGTGGGTTGGGGTGTTTGTCTGTGTTTTTTTTCAATATGTAACAACAATGTGTAATAACAATGTAGAATTTGGCTATGGATTTGTGGGATGTCTATATAATTTATGTGGTGTTTTAATGTTTATAGGTTAGTCCTATAGATACTTTCAATTATTTTACATTTCGTTATAGAAACAAATTGGCTCCTTTCCCTTTACACCGCACGAATAGAATTATAGTATTCTCAGATATATCAGTCGATTGTGAATATTTTTCAGTATATATTTATTTCCAATCCTTGCGATCTTTTGCTATTTTTCTCTTTCTCTGAAACCTATATCTCGCTAACTTTCTCTCTTAACCAGCCCTTCTAATTTCTGAATCGTTTCTTGAGCTTACCATATGTTAAGAAGAAAAGGAGTAAAGCTTCAAAATCCTTCACTGTTATTTTATACTACCTAGGTCCAATTTAGTTTGTACTTTTTAGGGTGAGAGATAAACGTATAAGATTGCAAAGCCATTTCAGTACCTGTTCTCAGAATCTAGAATTATTTATGGTTAATACTTACGGTAAATATAATTCAAATTCATGTTCCCTTCTGTACAAAAAGTCAGTCATGATTTCCTCGTTACTTATTATCCTAGGTATGTAAAGGAATAACCTTATTATTTTTAAGATATGTCGCAACAACTACTTTGCGTGCAATATGCACCGACCAATATTGGACTACAACGGCATATCTTCATATAACCTCAACTTATTGTCTTTAATAGATTTTTCTTTTTAATAGTGTTATCTACATTTTTTAAATAATGAAATAATTAATTTCCAATGTTGACACATTTCCATTATTTGTAGCAGACATTTCTTTTTATTGAGCAGAAAATAATTTAAATCCAAGCTGAGTTATTGAAGAGGTATACTTTTCTAATTACTTCCTTAATGTCTGAATGTTTTTGGAATCGCGCATATAGAAAATCTATTATAAATAAATCATTATGCTTTACCCAGCTGTACCTAGTACTTTTTTATTTTCCACTTTTTGTAAGGACGAGTATTTGCTTGAATTGTAATAATATTTGCATCAATGCTATTTTTTCTAGTTATGAAAAATAGTAAATCCTTTTTCTGGCAAAATAAATCTATGTATTACCATTGTAATACCTTGTATAATGGATGTTACAGTAAAATTCCTGTTTTTAGTTTGTAATAGAAGCTTATTAATCTAAACAAATAATTCGATGAAGCGTGGTTTAAAAAACAATTGTACAACAAACAGTACCTTCATGAGGTTGATAATGTTTAATGTTAACACAGACATATTTACAATTATTACGCCAGGATAAGGTTGAAATCACCAAATATGTACGCAAATATCAGCAATTGCAGTGATCCCGATCAATCGTCAACGACCAACAACGATTTTTTATTGGTCAGTACTATTATTTACGGGTGCCATTTTTATTAATGCTAACATAAATTAAATGCAAATATTTTCCGCAACTTACTTAATTTCACTTATTTTTATTAAAGATACAATTCGTCAAAGATGAATATGTTTTAAATTGCCTTGTTGTGACTTGTTTTATTCAACTAAAATTTGGGAATTTATTATGTTATAATAATTATGTTTACGATGTATTGAAATTATATATAAAATTAAGTGATTTGAAAATTTACTATTCATATCAGTATCTGTACTATCTTCTACACATCCGTAGATCTCTAGATTACGTTTTCTTACATTTATATACTTAATGAACTAGAGGACTGTCATATGTTGCAAAGCACATTCACTGATTGGAATGTGTACAAAACAAATCCTCAATACAACTTCAATAGAAAATACCCTACAGAGAAAAGTTGAAGGATAGAAAGGAATGAAGGAAGCAGAGTAGGTATTCTGATCTGCTTAACCATAGGGTTTAAAGCAGATGAAAAAATGTATCAGGTAGAGGTGAGGTAAAAGCGATAAAGTAATTCTCCAGAGATATAGAGATGCATACTGTGAAAAATAAAAATATTACCATATACTTTAACAGCCAAAAAGCATTGAAAGCATTAAAATTAGCTTATACAAGCTTAGCAAATCAGTTAAGTTCTGCTTTCAAATAGGATAGTCTATATGTCCTGGGGAACAAGCAATCAAAACCATCTGATACTAACGTAGATACACATAATATAAGAGAAACTAAGAGAATGGCCCATGAAGCATTCAGAAATAGGAATAATCACAAATACATGGAAATAGGTTTCTAATAAGATTCCCAGGCATTAAAATTAGACCTTCTGTATACATGCCTTCTGCAGAAAGAATGAAGCAGAATAAAACAACCTTGAAATACATTATTTGTGATTATGAATCCTTGCTAGTAATTGAAAAGGAAAACCAAAAACCATATGAAAGTGGCCTTGCTTTCATCAATCAGTAGGCATCAGTCCTTACCAATGCTACGGATTCGTCTAAAGATTCGTACACACTAAATAAACCACCGCTGTGTAACAGTTAGCTACTCACAAATGATGGAAACCAGCCTCTTTAAATATACTCTTCACTTCACTGCAGATGTAGATGTCGTAGTCATCTTTACCTAAATTGGAAGCGGATTAATACATGGTGATAAATATAATTAGACCATAAGCAATTAGCCCACCACAAGTTCGAATTCCGGGCCAAAATTGTTTTGAGGGACGTGGGGATGTGAGAGCAAACTACAACTCAGGGAACCGTAGATATAAATAGGGCCTATAATATGATATGTAAGGAGTTTTTTTTAAATATTTATCGTAATACATATTTTACAGATTACACATCGAATTGTGGAATAGCAGCAACGATTCATTTAATTCAGAATAACACCGTTATTTCTAAAGTTTTCTTGATCTCCAAAGTGTGAAAATTCTGCTCGGGAAAGTTCCCCTACAAGTATATTCTGAATATTTTATAAGTTATAAAGTTGGAAAAAGAATGTTTACACTCCAGAAAATCTAAACACGGAGGATTATGTTAATTCGATATTTATTTTTACGTAATATGGTAACAAGTGTTAGCGAGATAAATTTGCAATCACATTAATTTTATGTATTATTCACATGTCAACAATAAACATCGCGTATACATAAAATGCGTTTAAAGTTTTAAATAGAAAATGAAAATAAATACGTTACCTCACTGCCCATACTTTCTATCTTTGTAATAAAATATTGATACATAATGCAAATGCGAATCTGATTTCAGTATTAGGTATGTTATTTATTTTATTTCGTTTATTTCTATAACTATTGAACTTAAAATGATAATTTATATTTTCATATTCCCCACAAGCTGTCGGGGAGGTAGAGATAAAAATACAAACGTACCACATATATGTAGATAATGTCTGTAACTTATTTGTAGATAACTATGAAAAGATAACCAAAAAATAAATACGAATCTCTGACGTCATGCAAGGTATCTTCTGTACGGTTCATTATCTTTAGGAATATAAGCGTAAAAATACGAAAACAAGTTGTGGTATAAGAGTTGTAATTCAGCGCTCGGCGTGGCATATAGCCAGGAGAATACCTGTTTTGGCTTGATTTGTTTTAGTCCTTATTTAAAGAAGCCGTTTGCAGATGGAGGATAGTCTTAATGATCTCCATACTATTCGTAGTTATTTGCTAGAATTATAATAGTTTCAAACGTTTCAACTATAACTTTTCATATCAACATAAATATTAATAGATTATGAATGAATTAAAAGTAAGTATTAACTAATTGGTTAGTGACTGTATATGATGTGCTGTAGAATGGAGCAGACTATAGATTGATGCTGCTGCCTATGAGTGGAGCTAAAAGAACTCTCCAAATTCTAACATAAGGAATTAAGTAGGTACAATAACTCAGTTTTAATAATCTACAGATGATGCCAACTTGGTTGGCGAAACGCACGTCGAGTGCAGTATAGTATTTTGTTGTTATGTGGAAAACTATATCAGTGTTAATGTCAGTTCACATCTTTGTGAACATATAAGCATTTCAATTTACAACATGCCCCTGAACAGGAACTATTCATCCGATTTTATTATCTTTTTTAAACCAAAGCAAAACATGTGTGCTACAAATTTTGTCATTTTATCAATTTTGACTTTCTTGTGAGTTTTTTATCAAGAGTTTACGAAATAACTATACGTAGGTACATTAAGAAAAAGCTTTCAATAAAAGATGCAGTGTAATAAATTATCTTTAATTTGATGTATTACATGTATGGGGCTGATGGCTGAAAATGGAAACATCACTTTTAACGCTGTAACATCTAATCAAAAATTAAAAGCCTTCTTCTTCGTAACTTTTCAAAGATTCGTATAAATTAAAATCTGCGATCTCTTCCTCTTCTTCAGTGGTGTTAGTGTCTTCACAATTTGACAGTCTGCGCGTGTTTGTGCAATTTAAGTGGTTCGCCATACAAGTACATGATGGAAGTTGACATGACTTTAAACAAGAGCAATTTAGGAGTTCTGACACTGCTTCAGTGGGTGCTGGTGCTCCAGTCATCCACTTGATGTTGAGCATACCATCTTCATCTACCATCCAGCCATGATCTTCTGGATTTGGGATTTCGGGAAAGCTATCCAAAGATCGCTTCCAAATTGCTGTTTGATAATTAGCTCGTTTAGATAGTTGACATAAGCAATCTTCACATAGAGGAAGTTGAGCTGAATCCACTTGGCCTTGTCGACTTTGGAATATGTGTTAATGTTTTCTATTTTGGTATTCCTTGAGTATAACTGACTGATGGACTTTTAGATTAAATTGTGGTCAGAATTTGAAAGTGTAAACTCACTTCGAAGCCGTGAAAATAGCAAGCGACATTCTGTATTGGTTTGCAACAGTTTCAATGATTTGAGGTTTCCTTGTCCAGAAAATGCACTGACCTGCCCATGTATGTAATCCAGGCAATGCTGATTTTATACTACAACCAAGCACATATGCTAGTTTTTTATGTTTATCAATCCGATTCGACCACTAGATCAGCGTTTTATATACAGGTTGCTTTCTAGATTGATATCAGATGATATATAAAGAGCCAGAACCAACACGTCTGTGTCATCAGATACACATATGACATATAGAAATTCCATAGCAGCATCCCTTACATGTAGTATCCCTTGTTAGAGTGAGTGCAGTATAATATCTTGTTACCAATCTTAGTCGTTTTACTTTCTTCTTGCCAGCTGTTAGCAAGAATGTCTAAATTTATTTTTAACTGTCACCATTTTGTAGACGACATCTCCATTTTATGATTTTAAGACCACCTTTAATATTCTTGAAGAATATTCCTGCATCTGAACCTCTACAGCGGCGGAACCTATATTTTTAATTGTGTCTAAATAAAATAATTAATATAATAAAATTTAAAAGAAATTAAACACTTTAGCTTTTTCCAAACGTTTCAAGTCGATCCGCGACTCATTGTCAGTAGAAGACAAGTTTGTATGATAAAAAATTGTTAGATTGACATTTTTAATTCAAAATGTCATCACATGCAACTGATCACTATGTTACTATTAATTTTCCACTAGAAACATCCTTTTGGAGTAGAGGAAACCACGTGTGATCCAAGAATATTGTTTCTGACGAAATACAGTTATCACAATTAAGTTATTAACCATGTTTTACTAATGTAGGCTTACCAACTTGAGAATCCTTAACATTTTTATGTTGGTGGATCCTTATTTGTAATGGTCTAGATGTCTTACCAATATAATATTTACTACATTTACAGGAATTTGGTAAATACAATTTTTTGAATTTTGTCTTTAAAGTGTTTTTCGTTCTAAATGTCGATCTTATGTCAAAATTATTACCAAGTTTTTTTAAGTCTTTCAGATGTCTCCTTAATATAAGGAATTGTAATTGTTGTTATTGGATTTTCCCTATTTATTCTGAGAATATTACTATTTTGCCCATTTTCAATTGTTATAAATGTTTCTTCAACAAAATCATTAGGATAATAATTGTTTTCCCTTAATATATTTTTAATAGCCATAGAGATTTGTTGTAAAACTTACACTATATCGAGAATGCCTGAGTGCGGGTGGCCAAGGGCTGGTAGCTGCTGAGAAGTGATTCTTTGTGGTCCATCCAACAGCACTCTCAAAAGGAACGTCGCCAATATGGCCCTGAAGAAAAATTAAACAGTTTTAGGAAAGAAAAACAATTTTTACTTGAAATGGTATTCAAAATTGGTGTTATTTAAGTTCATGCATATATTTCAAAAAGTGATTCCTTGACAAACGGTAATTTCGGTATTTTCATTTAACCTTATACTCTTTATACCTTTTAAAGAAAAAATATATGCAGCTATTTTAATAATAAAAATGACTTCATAACAAAGTATATTCGTAATTTGAAGATAAAACAGCTCTGATGAACATTTTTGTAAAGTTTCGGTATTGTTCCATTCTTTGACAAAAATAATAAATGAGTAAAGAAACCTTGTGGCTTTTGATCTGGGTACTGGATCATCACAACATAACAGGAAATGAGGAGGCCGATGCACTCGCTAAAAGAGGCTCAAGTATACAGTTTACAGGGCCCGAACCAGTACTCGAGCTTCCGCTTAGTTATGTAATAAGGTCTATTGGAAACTGGATCAAGGAAAGATCAGAGGAAGAATGCTCGAACGGGACTGGGCTACGACAAGCCAGAGTCTTAATTGAAGGGCCTTGGTCGAACGCAACTCGATCAGTACTTGCGCTAAGTCGTAACAGCATAAGGATTGTCACAGGACTACTGACAGGTCACGGACATCTCAACAAGCACCTTAACACTATCGGCCTTAGTGACACTAGAAGGTGCAGGTTTTGCGGACACGATGACGAGGACTCCATTCACATCCTCTGTCGTTGTGCCTGCCTCATGGTCAAGAGACACAAACAACTGCGTGCAGAATTTCTCCTGCCCCAGGACATTAAAGAGCTTCCCCTAGAACGGGTGTTGGCCTATGCGCATAGCACGGGTCTCTTCCAATAGCTCTCCACTAGCGGCAGGCACAATGGGTCGAAAGACCTGAGTGCTGCGGGTAACCGCGCCGCCTTACAACAACAATGAATCTTGGCTTGGAGAGGATGTAGCAGCTACTTGTATCTTAGAAAATAAGTTTACCTAGACAAATATTCTTCTTTACGAAGCCAGCCTGGGACATATATACTCTTTTTACTTTATTAAATGTATTTATTTATTTTTTTAGAAGTGTGACGAAACGAAAAATAGCAGCAGCAACTTAAATTAATAATGAATTTTAAAATACATATCAGTCAATCAAATGAGTCTAAATTTTCTATTGGTATACTAGATTCATCTTATTCTATAAGGATAATAATACAAAAAATAATACAATGATTTTTTAGGCAAATAAAGTAGGAATTTCATATTCTGTATTTTTTATTGACATCATCTACATGATAAATGAGCCCAATTATTTGAGCGAATTATTAGTAGAACGCTAAACTTTCATATCAGAAGTCGAATATGCCGCCAAAGCATGATTTTATTCTAACTAATGTGGCCTATTGTCGTATTTGACATAAAGAATGTTTTTTTTAGTGTTTCGATAATGGAGATAATATTTTAAAACCCTACACCATTACATAACTTTTTAATTATCTAGAATTATATATTTGAATATTGAATTATCTATTTATGACATATAAAATTGGTTAAAATATATCGTACTGGAATGTAGTTGCCGAAATTTGGTAGAAAGGTATATTTTACAATTTTTAAATAACATTATGTACCTTGTTTATAGAAGGCACCTTATCTATGCAGGAAACCATTAAAATGACACTTGTCAACGCCTACTTGATTATTAAAAATAAAAATATAATAGAAATTACTAGCTAGTCAAGCTCTGAACGTTAACACATCAAAATTTTTAACTGATGTCCTTTTTGAACAAAAAATAATGCTACTTTATAGTATAAAATGTTTTTTCTAATATGCTCTCATATTATGTTAAATTTATGTGCTCATAATTTTGTTTAATGAACTGACAATAAATGATGAAATTATAAGTAGTAACAATTATAAGTCAATTTAACACTGACTTGATCATTTAAAACAGTTATTTTTATTGCCCAAAGCACAATTTTGACCTATAGAACAAAAAAATTCTGGAATTAGTGGTCCCTATAAGTGCCACCATATTTCAGTGCATTGTATTTTCAGGAATTACCTAAGTTTACCCATACTTGTCAACTTAGTTTTATATCATTTTGAAGTTATACACATATTTGTTTTTTGGATTCCAAAATTATCGAAGCTTGTAAGTTACCACACAAAAATATTAGATACTAAGCAACTAAGCAAAAAGTTTTATACACTTCAACATGGACCGATAAAACCAATTTTTGAGAGTCTAATATTCCTAAAAAATCTTTCTTGAATGGCATTTTAGAAACATTTAAATTTCATAAGCTTTTAAACTAATAAAAAATCTTAGAGATTTTTGGACTATAACTCAAAAATATTTCTGATTCCATTGTGAATAAAAACGTTTCGGTTTTGTTTGCCTGTAAAAAAGTCACTTTCATTAGAATTTTTTTATTTCTAAAATTGCCACATGATATCTTTGACCAACAATAAAATGTACATGTTACAGTATTTCACTACAGAATGAAAACAAAGTTCAATATGGAATGTACTAAAAATTTTATAACAATTATTTATTTAAAAGTCGGTACCGCTTTTCAGATCAACATCAACATACTAGTTCTCAGAAAGCAGCCGGGTAACTCGTATACGAACGACACTTACAGGCAATTATTGACACCCCAACGATATACTCAAAGGGTAAATAGACGTCTATCGACGATAAACGTCACGTACAGAATGATAATCGAACACAATGTATGTTTTATACTATTCCTTTCTAACTCTGACATGTTCTAACGACTTGTTTGTTGTAGTCACATTATTTGTTAGACCGACAACTTACAAATAAGGGAGAAGAAAACCGATCGAACATTTTAAGTTTAATAATACCAAAATAAGCTAAAATAATCTTACTAGAATTATTAAATAAGCCGCAGTTTAGATATTGGCTGTTTTAGGTCATGAAAAATATTTTTTAATGTTAGTTATGTATATCAATACTTAATACTGTTATATTTAATTCTCTATACTTTAATATTCCATCTTTTCAAACTCGCTCATATTATTTGCTTTACTTACCCTTACCTTAAATAGATAAATAAAATAAATAAATAAATAAATGAATATCGAAAACCAACGCAAGATAACTTTTATGTAAAAGTATCTAATAAAGCCTTATTAATACTTAAAGGCTCCTAATAATAATAAATACATTTCTATTTACATACATTTGAATACTAAATTACATTTAGTCGTCATTATTAACTGTTTGATATAAGGGATACCAATTTTTTTTAGTTTTAGTCGCCCTTATAGAGGAGGTTGTCTACAAAAAGTCCATTTTCAAATAGCATGTACTTGTAGTTTCATTATTACTATAAGAATTTTACTTAACTTTTACAAAAAACAAAAGAAATATATACAGAAAGACAAAGGAATATATTGAAGAAAATAAGAAAGAACATAAATAAAATATCAAAGCAAGTGTTCAAAATGGTGTCCACTTTGATCTATGCACAATTTTATAAGTTGCTCTAATGGGTCATTTATATTTTCAAGAACACCTACAGGAATAATTTGCATATTCAATTATTCATATATCCTCTTTAGTAGGAAGTATCGTATATAGTTGATTTTGTGTGTATTCTCACAGAGAAAACAATCCATCTTTGTTAGGTCAGATGACCTAGCAGGCCAAGCAATTGATCCAGATTCCTTAATTCATTTTTCCGAGAATTGATCATTTACATGTAAAAGAGTCAACAGTGACTAAATTTATTTGGCGTTGACTGGCGTTGTATTTATTACTCCGGCATCTCCATGGAACTCGCCACATCCTTCATCGAGACTTCAAGACTTTCAAGAGACTGCAAATGTGTGTCAATCAGCCAGTTATGGCGGACATCTTAAGAACATAATTTACAAACATTAAAAATTGCCCACAATAAAGTCCATGTTTCACTACCGATTGTTGGAATCGCTACATTTATTTTCTCACAGCAACCTTTTAAAATAGTTCAATCCTGCTGCCGGACCCTGTATATATAGTTTTTTGAAATTTTTTTCGCGAACAATATTTAAATTGAATTAAATTTAATCCCTAGCTTTTTTTATGAATATTTTGAAATTATACGGTTTAGTTAAAAACAGGAAAACAAAACCTTTTAGATTTATATCACATAAAATAATAATTTGCCGTTCCATCAAACATTTCCTTTGAGAGACCTTTAAAAATAAAATGAAGTACCAAAACAGCATCGTATTGGTAATAATATAAAGAGTTTGTCCTATAATACCACCTCCTAAAATAAAAATTTCTTTAGCGAATAAAATAATAAAGAAAAATTAATGTTGTGTGCAATGCCTCACCATTAAATAAAAATATATGGAGGAAAGTTAACGTCATTATCTCTTTTTCACATATTTAAACACAATTCTCGTAAATTAGAAGGCAGGAAGGGCTCCTACAATCTTATTTCCATGGCATCCTCTGTTTTTGGCTGGCTAATGTGAAACATACCGATAGGTCGACCCTATAGCGGACACAAGAATTATACGGGTAAAATTTCAGACTACTCAGGCATAAAAAGGGAGTGGGGTTGTAGTAAACAGCATTATCGGAGTTGCTATATTTTTTATTTTTGTGTTAAAACGGGGAATATATGTGACAGTATAGGGGAACTACATAAAATACTATAAGAGCTGAAGCGGGTTTCCTAACCTCCGTTTTCGCTTAAATTCGACAACACAAATGTGTTTAGTGGAGTGTGAAATAGTAGAAACAGAATATACTCCTTACACGAGGGATCAAAATGTTTAATTTTACGAGGCAAGGAATAAGAGTATATACATTATTAAATAATATATTTAAAAATATATACTTCTACTGTGTACTTTATTGTAATATATGTATATGATCAGATTACTAAGTAAAAATTATAAAAGGTACTTACAACTGATTTTATATTTCGCAATAGTTTAAATCAAAAATAGTACAACAAAAAAATGTTTGATAAAACTATAATAAAAAGTTATTTATATAAATTGATCATCTATAACTATATAAAGTCATCTTTGAAAGAAAATATTTATATGTATAGCTAGCTATAATAGAAATATAGCTATTATCTATAATTATTTAAAACAGAAGTTGCAAATTATGAAACCTATTTAGGTAATAGGTATAGATTAATTTAAATTTCATGAAATTTTAGGTGACAAATTTTCAGTAATATATTTGAAAGCATATCACTCCTACAAATAATCATGTTTCCTTTTCAATGCAGTGAAAGACTCACTGGTTGGTAGGTAGGTATATTTTTATAGAGTATTTAAAGTTTGTTAAATTAACGATATATTAATATAACATTTTCAGTGCATACTATATAAGAATTGTTTATAACTTATGGTGCAATACGTAGTTTAATATAAATTAAATTCTATTTTTTTTAATATTTAACACAACTAAATTGAGGGATGATATTTAGATTCTGCATCAAAATCTAAATATTTTATAGAAGGAACTTACAGTAAATGAAATTATAATATATTTTTCAACTAAATGCAATGTCCCGTATAAATTCCCTCTTTCCAACTCTCTTAACGTTATAAAATATAAACCTTGAGTTTGCGGCTGGTTCTATTTTTCTCGCATTCAGATTATTTTGCTCTTCCTTTTCTCGCTATAACCTGACTCTTTATCAAATAAACTGCACGCTCTTGCAAATTTTCTTCGTTTTGACTTCCTTAAATATTTCAGATACCGCGTGTTCAATGGCCATCTTTGTTTTTCCCATAACTTTTTGCAGTTGTCGCGAGAATAGAAAGAGGATTATATTATGAAGAAGTTTTGTTTAAGCAGTTCGTTATTCGATATTAGTAAATATATCATATGAATTTTAAATAACTAACTCAATGTATGCCTTCAAACAATTAAAATTTGATAATAAATAAAATATTTGCCAGTTCAATTTGATTTATACTCTTGAAGGCGTTAAGTCTTATAGAACGTAAAGGAAACGTAATTTTTATGACCTCGTTGTTTCACATTATTCAGGAAATAGTAAAGTGAACTTAGGATATAGAAAGTTGAACGTTTCGTCTTTATTAATTCATCATTAGATTTATTTGAAAAAAAAAATAGCTCTCCCACATGCTACTAGAGGGCATTAGTATCTTTTGGGAATAAATGTTATTCATTGCATAAGTATAATTTTTTAAATAAATAGTTTTTAACAGTGGGAAATATTTTCAAACCAGTAAAAGACGCAAGTTAATACGAATATGAAAATTCAAATGAAAGTCTACAGTTTCCTCTTTGTTTAAACTTTCCGAAACAAAACAAATAATTTTATTTTACCTCACCTAGATTGTATACCACATGTAGGTTCGATTTCAACAATCGCCACGGACACAAAACATTACTTGGATAAACTGTGTTTATGTATGGCATTCACATAAAATGGCAAACGCTGTTTTCTAAGTAAATAACAAAATACCAATAGGTTAAAAGACAATATTAAATCCAACAGTTGTTTATTTTTACTAATGGCTTATGGCGGTAATAATAATAATTATTATTATAAGCCTATGTCACTGCGGCTTATTTATTATTTAAGACATTAGTTTCTGTTTAATGGTCAATAAACGAATACTAGTTATGTTCAATAAAATTTCTTATTTCTTCTAAAACAAATATTAACTCTGGCAGTTTATGTGGGTAAATGGGCCTTTATTTAATACAAATACATCTCCCCTCAATTTAAAATACAAAACATTAAAAAGATAAAAGGAACACCGCCAATGGGAAAGTTTATATTTATATTTTGTATAATATAATACGCCACAAATATTTGTTGGGCTACAAATATTCAGTGATTTCTATTTTTTTTTTTTGTCTAGGAGTACCGTGATAGGCAGTGTACGTCTGTAAACATTCCTCTACATATTGCCATTTTACATCGTTGCAATAAGAAGGATTTGCAAAGCTACGCAAACATAATATCAGCTTCCTTGGAAAACGCTAAAAATATCTCTATTATATACAATGAAAATATTTTTTTTTACCTTTTACCTTCTAAATGAAAGTGTCACAAGTGAAATAATTTTTATATCCTTTTAATTATTGTCACCTTTTTTGGGACAGTATCAACATTAAACGATATTAAATGAAGGACGAGGATATATTTTCTTACGTATGATATGCATATAGAGTCGGTGGCTCAGAATTTAGTGCCTTAACTCAGAGGTTATGGGTTCGAATCCCCATTCTACCCGACCATTTCTAATTAAATTGTCTACTCGTATTTTAAGGCCTGCCCATAGGGTAGGAAGAATGTCAGCTTTATGTTAATGTGAGAGATTTAAATCTCTTGATGTTTAACTGTACCCTAACCCCTAACTAATGTGGTTTTCCAGGTTTCTGATTCCAACACTGAATGGTAGAAACGTAAGTTGTTCCTGAGGTGCAATTACGACCTATACTGATTAATAATATGCTGTCCCTCCCCCACATAAGTCTTCCGGCTAACCCTTGTAATTAGAATGAGGTGTAGAGATATTATTATCATTATTACATATGCGCCATAACCTATGAAAAAAAAATAAATATTACATTATTTAAATATTACAAGTGATATTTATTTTTCTTTAATAGTTATAATAAAATATCAACACTTGGTTTTTATATCAGTTTTATGATTTAACTATAATTACTATAGTTTCCACAACAGAGCGTCATTGTTAACCGATACATAAATGTATGATCATGCATTTATGTATTTGATAATGACCTCTTTTGTCGAAACTATATTAACGGTTTAATTTATAACATACCCATACACTTATGTATCATTTGATGAGACGCTCTGCCATCGAAGTAAGAGTGTTGGTTATCTGATTATATTAAAATGGTTGATTATTATAGCTTCTTTTAGTACTTACTGTCTTTTTATATACAAGGTGTCCCAGTTTTATGCTGAAAAAATTCGGGAATATGTAGAATCAGTAAAGTTATTTCCAAATCTGTACCGTTCCTGAGATACAGGGTGTTGAATTTGAAAAAAAAACAATTTTTTTACAAATCACACCGTTACCAAGTAAACCGATATTTTATGAAACCATGTCCTTTTCTGACAAAATAATACCTTAAAGTAAAATTATGTTTATAATTTTATTTCAAGGTATTATTTTGTTAGGAAAGGACATGAAATTTTGAATTTTTAGTAGGTAAATTTAGCATTTTACCTGTGTTGGTTGTTGACAAACCATGGTAGCGGCTAATCGGTATCTAGCGTAGAAGATACCGGTATCTAATATATGTAGAAGAGGTAGAGTCGATGATAGGCACGTAAACTTTGCCTACTCTATAAGGTTCAACAAAATTCCAAGGTTGGGGGTTGCTTGTCTTATGGCGCCGATCATTGGCTTTGTCACGGAAATAGGCAGATATATTATAAGTCGAATAGTCGAAATCTTTCAAAATCGATAAGTCGAAAAAAATCTGTCAAAATCTTTGATTTATACCGATATAGGGATTGACAATCCTTTCAAATCAAGTGCCCAAAATAGTCTACAAAACAAACAAAATAAAACAAAACGAAATAAAGACAGAATAAGGCGTTATAAATAAATTATTAGCCTTTTTATAGGCAATGAGACCTCCTATAGACATCAAGTGATTAAAAAATAACATAAAAATTTATGCTAGTCATAAAAGGCCTTCTCTAATTTATCTACTGACTGGGAATCCGAATTTGAAATATAACACTAGTCATTAGTAATAGTTCCAGATGTTTTTTGTGTGAAATACCAATAAAGCTAATTGACAGATTTGTGGTACTGATTAGCGAAACTGTAACAAAGTCTTAGAAGGTGATAATTAGTGTTGTATCGGTGTATGCTATATAATCAAATGGAAGTATAGAAACATTTTTCATTTTATTTTTTTTAGGATTACACCATGTGTAAAATTTAAAAAAAATAGAAAATCAGAAGTATTACCCCAAAAAGCTACTGTATAATATGCAATAAAAATAAATATATGAAAAATTAACTAAAAATCATCAGTGATTTTTTAGTTTGATATACAAATATACAAATTATATTTCAAATTAAGTCTAAACAAACAAATTATAGTAAAATTTAGAAGAAATTAAACACTAGCTTTATTCTATACGTTTCAAGTCGTGGCCTCTTCCCGAGAAGAATGTTGCTAGTAAAAAATTAATAATATCATAGTGATGAGTGCATGTGATGACTTTTTAATTAAAAAGGGCAACCTGACAATTTTTTTCACGCAAACTTTTGCTATTCTACTGTGTGTATTCTACTCGTATTCTACTGATGACGAGTTAATCGATTTGAAACAAAGCTATAGTGAAGTCAGGATTTCAAGTCCTACACGTCAAACTATTTGTAAATAAATTGTAAGAATAATAAAAATATATAAAGGCGAATCCGCTTTTAAGCATTGTTATTTAAATTAGGGTATATAATGTCTACTTTTAATCTATTAAATAACTTAAAATTAAGTAGGCAACGGCAAGGGTTTCATAGCTTCACTCATGACGTGTAGGACTTGAAATATTGACCAAACTATAGTTAAGTGTTTAATTTCGCTTAAATTTTGCTATAATTCGTTTTCTTAGAGATAATTTGAAATACGATTTGTAATGTTATAACATTTTATATCAAACTACAAATCCACTGATAAAATTTAGTTAATTTGTTATATATTTATTTTTATTGCATATTATACAGTAGTTTTTTGGGAACTAGGCAAACTTTAGAAGTTTGCCTTGATACTACACTTTTAATATTTCTTTGGAATACTTCAGGTTTTCTGTTTTTCATTATTTTACAGGTGGTGTAATCCCAAAATAAAATAGAATGAATCATGAAGCTGCACTGCACCACAAATCAGTTACAGCTATTATCTATAGAAACATTTCCTTTTTTTAAATCAAACCCGTTACTTATTGTAAAGTGCTATCTAAATTAAAAAAAAACTCGAAAATCTGAGACTTGTCGGAAAAACTAAAAAACTAAAGCAATACTGTGGTGTTCTTCATACATTTACATTTTAGTCCAAATTATACTATCATGATAAGTAGAAATACATTAATAATTTTAGGAATGACAAATATGTTTGTATGATTTATTTTCAACATCAACATTACTTGTAGTTCGTAAATAATTTGTAACTTTATTTCTATAAACAGATAACTATTATACAATATATTTTTGCAAAATAGAATAGGTACTGAGCTACAATAAGCAAGTATTGTTCTTTCAAATTTAAATTATTTCTTATAATGTAAGGCAACAAAATGTAGGTGAACTCCATTTCAAAATAAAGGTGGTTGATTTATTACTTAAATATTTTGGCTACAAAGTTCATGTAGTTAATAATCTGATAAATTTGTTTACAGCTTTAAGTAAAACAAAATTTAATGACTAAAGTTATCTACAAGGCTATTTCAAATAAAATCCGGATTGTTACTAAGTTTGTATTAAAAAAAAATCATAACCAAAAAAATAATATAACTGTTTCATAATCTTGTTGCTTTTCAATACATTATCTATATATCTGTCAAAATCGAATTAGATAAATTATTATTTTCCCCACATTGCGAAACTACTCGTGCACCGAAATTTTTAAGCTCCAAAATCTTTTATGATATCAAAAAAAGGATATTCACTAACATTTTTTCCTATAAAAATCTTCGTATCTTTGTTCTAATAGCTGACTTTCATATTTAATAAAACAATATGAAGCCATAGAGGTTGTTTTCAGGATGGTTCTGCCATGGTGGTAACTCTGGCATGGATTGGTTTTCTGTCAAAATTTTACTCGTTTATCGCTGTCGCCAACTTCAGCGGTTCAGACATCTTCAGAACTCTTCAAAGTTCATCTGGGAATCAGCACCGGTCATGAAAATTTAACTACTACAATATTTCATAGTAGAAGATCAATATAAATTATTATCTAAAAGATTAATAACACCAGTCTTCTATAATTTTCGCTCTAATTGGTAATGGCGCATTCAACATTTGTCTAGTCACTAGGTGGCCTGAAAAAGTAACATTTCTCATTTCTGTATTGACAGAAACAGCAGATTCAGTCTTTTAGATCGAGAGTTACAGTATAAGAATTTATAACATTCTCTCAAACTGTCTCTTCGAACATCGAAACAAGGGAAACTCACTTAATCCTACTGGAGGTACTACAAGAAAGAAGAGCACCACATCATCACATCATCCATCTAAACGTCATATAATATTTGCCATTATGGAGTATAAAGCCCAGAACTGGTACCGGAACTATCGACTGTATAAAAATTGTAGCATGTTCCCTTGAGATAAAAATATTGATGAATTAGACACTAAGTGATCATGTTATAAGTGGCAGTAATTACAAAGATGTCAAGCGGAAAATTAAAGTAATTGGGGTAAGGTATTGGAGTAAACTTTGTAGCATTTGAATGCTTAGATTATTTATTAGATTAGTTTCTATATTTTCACCAATTGATGCTTTTGGGTAGAATGTTACAATACTTTTTGGTTACAATTCCCAAATTGAGAAACAGCAGATTCAGTCTTTCAGATCGAGAGTTACAGTATAAGAATTTATAACATTCTCTCAAAGTGTCTCTTTATTTCTGTCTTTGAACTCGATTCATATGGAACATTGAAGCAAGAGAAACTCACTTAATCCTACTGGAGGTACTACAAGAAAGAAAAACAGCACATCATCACATCATCCATCTAAACGTCGTATAATCTGCCATTATGGAGTATAAAGTCTAGAACTGGTATCGGAACTATCGACTGTATAAAAATTGTAGCATATTCCCTTGAGATAAAAATATTGATGAATTAGACACTAAGTGATCATGTTATAAGTGGCAGTAATTCCAAAGATGTCAAGCGGAAAATTAAAGTAATTGGGGTAAGGTATTGGAGTAAACTTTCTAGTATTTGAATGCTTAGATTATTTATTAGATTAGTTTCTATATTTTCACCAATTGATGCTTTTGGGTAGAATGTTACAATACTTTTTGGTTACAATTCCCAAATTGAGAAACAGCAGATTCAGTCTTTCAGATCGAGAGTTACAGTATAAGAATTTATAACATTCTCTCAAAGTGTCTCTTTATTTCTGTCTTTGAACTCGATTCATATGGAACATTGAAGCAAGAGAAACTCACTTAATCCTACTGGAGGTACTACAAGAAAGAAAAGCACCACATCATCACATCATCCATCTAAACGTCATATAATATTTGCCATTATGGAGTATAAAGTCCAGAACTGGTACCGGAACTATCGACTGTATAAAAATTGTAGCATGTTCCCTTGAGATAAAAATATTGATGAATTAGACACTAAGTGATCATGTTATAAGTGGCTGTAATTCCAAAGATGTCAAGCGGAAAATTAAAGTAATTGGGGTAAGGTATTGGAGTAAACTTTCTAGCATTTGAATGCTTAGATTATTTATTAGATTAGTTTCTATATTTTCACCAATTGATGCTTTTGGGTAGAATGTTACAATACTTTTTGGTTACAATTCCCAAATTGAGAAACAGCAGATTCAGTCTTTCAGATCGAGAGTTACAGTATAAGAATTTATAACATTCTCTCAAAGTGTCTCTTTATTACTGTCTTTGAACTCGATTCATATGGAACATTGAAGCAAGAGAAACTCACTTAATCCTACTGGAGGTACTACAAGAAAGAAAAGCACCACATCATCACATCATCCATCTAAACGTCATATAAATATTTGCCATTATGGAGTATAAAGTCCAGAACTGGTACCGGAACTATCGACTGTATAAAAATTGTAGCATGTTCCCTTGAGATAAAAATATTGATGAATTAGACACTAAGTGATCATGTTATAAGTGGCAGTAATTACAAAGGTGTCAAGCGGAAAATTAAAGTAATTGGGGTAAGGTATTGGAGTAAACTTTCTAGCATTTGAATGCTTAGATTATTTATTAGATTAGTTTCTATATTTTCACCAATTGATGCTTTTGGGTAGAATGTTACAATACTTTTTGGTTACAATTCCCAAATTGAGAAACAGCAGATTCAGTCTTTCAGATCGAGAGTTACAGTATAAGAATTTATAACATTCTCTCAAAGTGTCTCTTTATTTCTGTCTTTGAACTCGATTCATATGGAACATTGAAGCAAGAGAAACTCACTTAATCCTACTGGAGGTACTACAAGAAAGAAAAACAGCACATCATCACATCATCCATCTAAACGTCGTATAATGTTTGCCATTATGGAGTATAAAGTCTAGAACTGTTATCGGAACTATCGACTGTATAAAAATTGTAGCATATTCCCTTGACATAAAAATATTGATGAATTAGATACTAAGTGATCATGTTATAAGTGGCAGTAACTACAAAGGTGTCAGGTGGAAAATTAAAGTAATTGGAGTAAGGTATTGGAGTAAACTTTCTAGCATTTGAATGCCTAGATTATTAGATTAGTTTCTATATTTTCACCAATTGATGCTTTTGGGTAGAATGTTACAATACTTTTTGGTTACAATTCCCAAATTGAGAAACAGCAGATTCAATCTTTCAGATCGAGAGTTACAGTATAAGAATTTATAACATTCTCTCAAAGTGTCTCTTTATTTCTGTCTTTGAACTCGATTCATATGGAACATTGAAGCAAGAGAAACTCACTTAATCCTACTGGAGGTACTACAAGAAAGAAAAAACAGCACATCATCACATCATCCATCTAAACGTCGTATAATGTTTGCCATTATGGAGTATAAAGTCTAGAACTGGTATCGGAACTATCGACTGTATAAAAATTGTGGCATATTCCCTTGAGATAAAAATATTGATGAATTAGATACTAAGTGATCATGTTATAAGTGGCAGTAACTACAAAGGTGTCAGGTGGAAAATTAAAGTAATTGAAGTAAGGTATTGGAGTAAACTTTCTAGCATTTGAATGCCTAGATTATTAGATTAGTTTCTATATTTTCACCAATTGATGCTTTTGGGTAGAATATTACAATACTTTTTGGTTACTTTGTCACCGCTTTTCCATGAAAAATGGTCGAAAACAGTTGTAGATGCATTATTTGTAATCAAACAGTCACGTCCATTCTCTGTAACTTTCTGAACAATGCAACAACAAAAAGTGGGTTAATTTAAAAACAGCAGTTTATGATTAAAAAGCAGATATCAGCAGTGCTGACTCAGTCAGGCTAATATGGTTACACTTGTTTATTCTTGTGCAGGTGTCAGTGTTTTCTTTTATAAAACCATTAACTAACACGTACTTTACTTACGCCTTCTACGTCAAAATTGTAAATAAATATGCGGAGATAGCTTACATACATTTTAAAGTAAAATTATTTGTTTAAAAAATTTACTGAAGATGTGAAATTCACCTTTGCAAATAAAAAAGAAGATATATCCTTCGAAAATCTGTTAATAATTTTGGTTTGTTTGAAAAGAAATATATCAGCGACAGCGACTATATTTCAATATTATATCGAATATAAACATATTTGTTTAGAAAATTGCTTCCAAACATTTGTAGTTTCGTACGATTTACTACTATAATAAATAATTTCAATTTCAAACAATGACTCCTAAAATACCCTTTTACAATTTCCCTATAACTCGCCATATTTTATTTAAAAAATTATGTGTACCACATATGTGAGCAGAAATTTATTAACTGTCTACAAAACTATATATACCATTTGGATCTATTTTTCATTTTACGGAATGTACTGATTTATAAGATTATACTAGATTACAAAACAGACTGTTAATGCGACCCAGATAATAATAATATGTAGCCCCTCTTTCAGACATTATTAACTTGAAAAATGCCTACTGTAGCAAAAACTACACTTAACAATAGCGATTAAACCAGAAGTGATCACAACTTCTAATACTTTAAGGGGAACTTATATTTTTAGACTTTAGCTGATTGTAGGTCTATCTTTAACAATAATAGTGATACTTCCGAAAAATGTATCATAACACTAGATTACATAGTTTATTTGAAGGAGATGCCGAAAACAGCTACGCCACCGACTATGTGCCCCGACTGGCATTGCATTACTCCGGCATCTTCATGAACGACTATCCACTCATGCTATGGCACTCTGACGAGCACAGAATAAGTGCCAAACTGGTCAGTGTCTGGTGGTTGGTCTCAATGAAAGATGTGGCGACATTCGGGGAGACAGTTAGAGTATGACTAATAATTAGAGTATACGAAAACATGGACTACACGCCACAGGTATTTATATTATTTAATGTATTATAAATATTGATTTTTTTTGTTTTCGGCACAATTATTGCAAGACGTATCTTTCAAAACGTCGTGTGATAAAGTAGTCGTTTAGTAACAGCTATATAAAAAAAATTATTCAGTAATAATGAAATATTGATATTATACAGGGTGCCCATTATCTATCTCCTTACATGGCTAACTTTGTTAATAGTGGAGATAGAGAATTGGTTAAATTGGGCACAATTACAAGAGGAATTCAGTGCCTCCTTCAAATTTAATTTTAATTTTAAACTTTTCGAAATATTTTGAAAAAACTGAAAATCGCCAAAATTTTTAAACTCGAATATCTCGAAAACTATAAAAGATACAAATAAAATAAAAATACTGTGTGATAGTGTTTTTTACGTGGCATTAAGCGGTGATATTGAAAATTTCACGGGCATCTTAGTTTTTCAGAAAAAAAATAAATCTTTTTTTAAATGGCAACCATAGTAGCTATGGTATCAATAAAAAGCTTACTTTTTTCTGATTTAAAAAATATAATATTTAATAAATCGTATTTTTCTTCGTTTGTGTACATTTCACAATAACTATTTTAACATGAACGTTTACTTTTGACGTTTATAATGTGTGATTCAATTTTAGTGTGATCTGACATTTATATTTTATTGTTCTTTACTGATCTACGTTTGTTTTTCATAGCTTACTATGTTAATAAATTATTTGTTCATTACAGTCAACAAAAGAAAAGAGAAAGGTATATTAAATATTATATTTTTGAAATCAGAAAAAAATAAGCTTTTCATTGATACCATAGCCAACTATGGTTGCCATTTAAAAAAACATAACTTTATTTTTTCTCAAAAACTGAGATGCCCGTGAAATTTTCAATATGACCGCTTAATTCTACGTAAAAAACACTATCACACAGTATTTTTATATTATTTGTATCTTTTATGGTTTTCGAGATATTCGAGTTTAAAAATTTTGGCGTTTTTCAGTTTTTCCAAAATATCTCGAAAAGTTGAAAATTAAAATTAAATCTGAAGGAGGCACTGAATTCCTCTTGTAATTCTGCCCAATTTTGCTAATTTAAACAATTCTCTATCTCCACTATCAACAAAGTTAGCCATGTAAGGAGATAGATAATGGGCACCTTGTATATATTATTATTTACAAGTGGTATTTCCTTTACAAGTAAATACATTATTTTATATCTTAAAATAAAGACCGTGATGAAAATAAACCCGAATTTTAAGTATCGATATTATCGGTACGCAGCACATAATGAACCTATATAATGGATTAATTTAAAAAAACTGAAATCGCTTTTAAGGAAATCAATTTATAAAATATTTTCCCATAATTTTATTCATTAGAGAGGCGGAGATTGTGCAGTGAGTGGCAAAAAATGAAACCGTTAAAAACAGCGGCTATATTTTGCTTTTATTTTCCTATTATAAGGGGATTAAGCATCCCCTAACGACCTTGAAAATAGCGCTGGGGAGCTGGGCAACTTCGAGAGACCTCTCTCCACATTTCGTTGGTCACTTCTTGATGTCTTCCTAATTTTCTTTATTCTACTCGATAAGAAAAAATGTTGGATGTTTCTACCCAGAGCGCCCTTCTCTGATTAAGTGCGAAGGGCGGTTTTCCACGGCATCACAAAGATCTATGCAAGCGTCAGCAACCCCAGTGTAATGAGATGCGGATGAGAGTTTCACAGTAAATGTAAGATACGCGTATACTCAGACTATTTAACATACTATTTAGAATTTTTTCCCATAGACGATTTATCGTTTCAATGTTGAACTTAGACGTATTTTTGTTTAGTGTGCCATATTTTATGTTTAAAATACAAATAGCCTTGTTTCATCTGTTTATTTTCTTTATCAGATATGTAAGCATTCAACAAACTATTTACGTATTCGCTTTAAGTAACACGTTTTATTATTTTTCTTCCGGTGGACACGAGTATACACCTTAAATAATTGTATTTTTTATTTGCAGTAAACGTTATCCAATTATTAGAAATATTTGCTTCTAAGTGACAGTGTTTTATTTCTATACAGAGAAAATCATTTAGAAAAGAAAACTAACTAACTTTGTGAAAGTGCAAAAAAATCAAAAACATGTTTGCCAACAATTCTCAATTAATGCTAAGACTAATTATAAGTTTTATTATACTAATTATAACAGAATGATAAATAAACAAAATTAATAAATATAAATAAATATAACGACCAGGCAACGGACAAGGCAAAAAATAACAAGAACAAAAGGTTAACGTAGGAAAAAGCAAAACGGAGCTAAAGTTAAGGAACACAATTAAACGAATTGCCATTAAAAAGGAAAAACCTAACTATACCGCAAAAAACAAAAGAAACAACGTATAAGAAAAAAAGAGAAGGCAATAAGAATCGGACGCAGAACATGGAACGTCAGAACTATGCTGATACAGACCACATACTAGTTATATCAAAAATCAAAATGAAAATAATTAGAAATGAGCAAAACAGAGAAAAAAGAAGAACCTGGAACTTAAAGGGGCTGGATAAAGAGGAAACAAAGAAGACATTCTCGACAGCCGTGGAAATTAAGCTAAGAATACATGAGAAAACAGATATAGAAATGGAATGGGCAAATATAAAAACCATAGGACAAAGAAAGCATGGGAAAACAAAAAAATGGTTCGACGAAGAGTGTCAAAACAAGGGAGAGATGAAAACTCAGGCAAGAAAGATATGGATAGAAACAGGAGACGAACAAAGTCTAAACGAATATAGAATAAAACAAGAAGCTACAAAACTTTCCAGGAGGAAAAGGTCAAAATGGATTACTGAACAAACGCAAGAACTGGAAGTGAACAGCAAGGATAATGGAAAACTTTTTGAATACATAAGATAACAGACAAATACTAACAACGTAGCAGTTAAAATAAATAAAAAAGAATGGACAACTCACTTCATTGAACTATACAAAGACCTACAGAAGAGGAAGCAGGGGAAATAACAGATAATAGAGACCACGAAGAACTTGCACCTCATTACGAAGAATTTACATAGGTAGTTAAACAACTAAAACTGGAAAATGCTACAGGACCAGATGAAATTAACAATGAATTAATAAAAAATGGAGTAGAAACACTACTTAAACAAATACATAATTTAACAGTCAATATTTGGAGAAAAGAAGAAATGTCAATAGAATGGAGAAATGGACAGATAATACCGATTTTTAAAAAGGGAGACCCAACGAAATGAAAAAGCTATAGAGGCAATTATGTTATTGAATAAGGTTTACAAACTGTTAACATCAATAATAAGAAACCGACAAATCAAGTACACTGAAAACAACTTAGGGCAATACCAACAAGGATTCAGAAAGGGAAGATCAACGATTGACGCAATACATATGGTAACACAGATCATAGAAAAATGCCATAAATACGATATAGATCTACATATTCTCTTTATCAACTTTCAACAAGTCTTTGACAGCATAAATAGATACCAACTAATAAACGAAATGATAGAAATGGGAATACCAGCAAAACTGAGACAGACGAAACTCGAAAGAAAAACTACTGTGCCTAGTAAGAGAAGCTGAAACCAGGGGCGTAATAATCAACCAGGAGAAAATTAAATGGCTCTTCAATTGAAGAAAAATGGATAATAGACCAGATCAAAAGATAGCAAAATACAAATTTCAAAGAGTGAAACATTTTAAGTACCTTGGAGTAATACTAAACGGGAAAAATGATAAAAGCGCAGAAGTTAGTAAATGAATTAAATCAGGAAACAAAATATACTGGAAATACCAAAAACTACTCAAAGCCAGAAATCTCAGCAAAGTAACTAGAACGAAAATATACAAATCAGCAATTAGACCAGTAGTAACATACGCCGCAGAGACAATGTGGAAAGATGCAGATGAAGAAAGGTTGAGGGCGTTCGAAAGGAAAATCTTAAGATGATTTCTGGAGCCCAAGAATATTCAAAGAGAATCCAGGCCACTTATGAACCGTCAGATCAGAAATTTAATGAACGAAGAAGATATTGTTCGGTACATAAAAGCCCAAAGATTGAGATGGTTTGGACATATGCAGAGGAGGAAGCATGACGCGCCTATAAGGAAAATATTCAACTGGAAACCTGGGGCAACCAGATCAAGAGAAATACCAAAAATTAGATGGCAAGACCAAATAATGGACGACATACAAAAGATGGAAACAAGGAGTTGGGAGGAAAAATTAAGGACAGAAAGGAGTGGAACAAAATAACCAGCAAAGCAAAAACGCAACACAATCTATAAACAATTTCCTATACTTGTTGTTTCTATTGTTTACTAGGAAGAAAGAAAAAAAGTTAAGAGCGGAGAGTGACAACCTTTCATGAATACATCCTCTTCATAATTACTACTGGTAGAATATTGACATTTTGGCAATTTTTCTTCTTCCTTTTCTTTTACTTATGAGTCGGTTCTTTGCAAGGCCCAAGCTCTAAGACGAGAGTCAATCTTACTGATCATTCCAACATTGGATAAATACCGTTATCCCTCCACATTAAAGGTTACACATGGGAAATTAATGAATATCATTCTCACAAGATCATAGCTCTTACCCTACTTTTACGAAGATGATTTCGTCAGCCTGACAAGTAGCTGGAACTATAGAGATGTTACCAGCAATGGCAATCTATGGCTATCTTCTAATATATAGTAAAATTATTTACCTTGAACTGAGCTTCACTTGTCCTTTGTCCTTAGCAACTCCAGAATAATTATTTTCGGAAAACTTCATCTTGATACCTTATTATTTAATGTTGATATACCTCCTTACTTGATGTTCAAGAGTAGATATGAGTTTCAGATGATTTGTAAGTTATGTTAAACATATTTTGGGTTATTACTCTGCATCAACTTTTCTCTAAATAGGTCACTATTGCAATAAGAGTAATGATAGAAAATAGTTAAAATAGTTTGCCTTGATACTTATTGATATTGATTTGCCATGAATTATAGAAAATAGTATTTTGAATTGTACCTACCCACTTACTCGATTTAAATCGATTTTACTATTATGAAGTACACTATGCACAAAACGTCTCGAAACAACCAATTATCGATAATACTAGGTAACTTCTCTGAGAAATGCAAGTGCATGCCAAAATGTAGCCTAATTTTCGAATTCTATAAGAATACTCCCATCTACGCAATTTAGACTTTCGGTTCAACTGGAAGTGATGTTTACTATTTTAACGTATATATTTTTAAGTATTTGAATAGATGTTATCTTACTAAATTGATCAATAAGCTAAAAGTAAGAGAGGTAACATGCACTGATATTAAATTAAGCGGGCAGTTTTAGCAGGAATAGTATGTACTGATTCTCATGTACCAGTGCCAGGATCAACTGTTACTGCTAATTTACCAATATCAATACTTAAACCAATACTGCTACTGAATATAAATTGGGAAGAAAGTAGGTATACAGGCTTTTTCTAAAAATATTACACACTCCGACATAAAAATATTTAATTTGCTTCAAAAATAAATTATATATACTTGCGTTTTAGTATCCGATTGACATGACATACATTTAGGCAGATGTATATAATATTAATAATTTGTTTTATAATTTAAAGCCGTATACCGATTGTGGGAGAATTACGTTCTATGTCTGTTCTCGTTTAAATTAGTATATTAAACAACGAGTATCAAAAGGCGTACTTTTATTGCACGCGTTTTAGTTTAGAAAACGACCCACCAAGCGGCGAGTTTTCTAAAAGACAAGTGCGAGAAACGTTTATGAAACAAGTTGTTTATACTATATTTTCTATTTGCACGTTTTACAGCTATGAAAATTTAGTTAGGTTATAATTGGTAATTTAGCACATCATACAAAACAAAGGATGTAAATTTGTTGCTACCAACAGCTACCAACATTTAAAAACAAAAAGTTGGGTGTCGAAATCGGTTTGTTTTCGATACGCAATTGCGTTTCATAATGACTTGTTTATAGACGCAAAATAGAAAAACTACTTTTTAAATTTTGTAAAATATGTAAATCATATATTTTAATAGTCCGTATGTTTCTGTAGTCGTATATAACTAAATATATTCACTCACTTATCAAGTACAAGTAATTCTGATAAACCTGACAATTTCAAGTTTTAGGGTTTTGCCCTTGCGACAATGTAATAATTGAAGTAACAGTTGGAGTTCAAAAATAGGGTCTTTTTAGTAGATTAGGCAAGGTTTTTCTAAGGTAGAAACAACGCTTTTAAATAACAAATACACAATTTCAGTGACTTTTGTTAAATTAGAATAGATTTGACTGAAACTGAAAACGGCTTAGAACATTATAAACTATAATAACATAGTTCAAACATGTGTTCAAAAGTAAATTTGGTACAGATTTTTCAGAACAAAAACGTGTGAGATACATGGAAGAAAGAAAGAAGCGGATTAGGAAGCATAAAGAGGGAACAAGAAAGATACTTTTCCACATTCTTGACGAGCATTAATTTAGCGTTGCATTTGGTACTTATTATAAAAAAGTACCAAATGCAACGCGACAACATTTATATTTCTCAAATCCCAACATAGGCTGAAGGCCCACAAGAAAGGGATATATTACGTCGGATTATAAATGAGGAAATCACAAAACTCAGATGCGGCAAACTCAGCAAAGACAAAATAGTAGGTAGACAAAAGTTATCATGATCTCGAAATATCGACGTAGCTGTAATTTTTAATCAGACATACTAGGTATTCTTTTTATTGTAAGGAAACTATTGGTACGGTCCTGTGTGCCATTTTAGACGAGTGTGAATGTAATCGATCAACACAAATGTTAATTATCCCTATTTTACGACGTGAAAATGAAAAGATTAATTTTACTATACGTTCGAACGGTAGGAAAAATGTTCGGCCTTTCGACTCAAGGACGCTCTGTATATATTCGTGGATTTGTTTATTTTGGTGTTTATAAATGTAGGTACGGGTCTGTTTTACAAATTAAATGTAGTTTGTGTATTATTTTGAGAAGACAGCATTAAAAATGTATAGTTTTAAAATAAATTTACGCTATAAAATGTCGAACGCATAGTTTACCGTGTTTTGTATATTTGAGTTTGAAAAGAAATTGCTGAATAGTTGAATTAACCACCACATGTTATGTGTTAAAATTGTCAGTTATTTCATTGTACTGGATATAAACAATATTTTGATATGATTTATTGCAAATTCCTTAAAAAAGATATTTGTTTATTTTTGTTTTATTATATAATAGTCTACAAATATCCTCAAAAAATAGTTTATATTAAGCATATGAAAGAAAACAGATTTGTTTAGCAAACCAAATTTTTGCTTAGATGTATCGCCTGAAATAAAGTAAATATTAAGAGTAAGCAAATTACGATCCTGGTACAAATATGCAAATATATATCAAATGACTATTACTTTATTTTTAATACCATTTGGTTCAATTTAACAATTATTTACCAAGATTAATTAATTTACTTAAATTTAAAACAATGTAAGTGGAACTGACATCGTTTGATTTAATGCTATTATACTCCATAGATAAACAAGCAACATGCTGTAAGAACAAATAAAATGCACCACACATGTGTTTTGTTTTATTAAACGAATATTAACATTAATTTCTAACATAAGACTAAAATTATCTTCGGCGGGCGTAAATCTATATATGTACCGAACAGTATTAAGTTATTTATATGTTTTATACCCATAATAGACCAATGGAACATTATTAGAATAATAGTTTATATTTTATTTCTGTCACAGTAAACACCATTTAATTCAATTTTATTTACCGACATCTGTATTTATAATTATACAGGGTGTCTATTTAAAAACGAGCAATGCTCTGTAAGTATGGATCTAAAAAACATATAAAAAATAAACCGTTTCTAGGGTATGTGGGGAGAATCAGTATGACCACAAAAATTACCTTCACTAAGCAACATGGGGCTGTAGCCACCCCAACTCAATTTTTTTAAATGGCAACCCTCTTTGTGATACCTCATTTGAAAGCTCTTGGAAATTGCTATTTAACAGTACTAAACAAAATAGTTTAATTTTTGAGAAATGCCTATGCAAAATAAATTTTATAATTATTTATTCCAATTTCTCGTTATAAATATCAAATTAAACCATTTTGGTGGAAATAAGGTTGTAAAACCATTCGTAAAAAAACTGGACAACACAAAATAATTCTAACAAAAGTATAATAAAGAAAAAAAGCATAAATAAGCAAATTCTTTGACAATAATCAGAACACTTTAATTTTTAAGGAATAATAATGGGAGTAATTTTTTGTAAATACATTCTGGTTTTTATAAAAAAATTACTAGATGTATTTATTAATTAACGCTTTTACTTCTTATAATAATAATAGTAGTATCTAATAATTATAATATATCTACCCCTCATGAAAAATTTGACCCTAAATTAATTTGAAACTGCACTATTTCAATGTTGAGAATTTTTCTCTATAAAATTATCCTGTCACTTAGTTTAGGTTATGTTCAATTATAGTGGGCTATTAAGCTAGGCCCCCATGCTCTTCAGTCATATGATTTTGTTTCTAATACCTAATGGATGGTATTTCAGTCAACGGGTTCAACCTCTCAATGAATCTTATTACCAATTAATGAGCCAAATGATGAGTATCATTATTTAGGAGACAGGTGCATACAAAACAGGGTGTCAAGTTGACAGGAGACGTAGCTCTAAAAGTAATTTGCATAAGTAATTATTGACATTTTTATTTTGGCCACGTGACGTCACGTACTATATATTTAAAATATTGGCAATATTTTATTCATCGCTACGGTGGTTTCTGTCGAAAGTAGATATCAATTTTTTTATTTTAAATGAAACACGTTGCTAAAGAGTATACACTTTCTTTCTTTTTAGGGCATTATTTACACCACTTAGAGACATCTTTTAAAATTATTTTGGAACATACAGAGGATTGAACCGAACCTATATTTTTAAATGGAACACCCTGTATTTTTCAATCGCATTCGATCCCTCCCTCTTTTACCTGCAAAATTCATTTATATTTGAAATTGGGATGCTGTGTTGCCAAGTTATCTTGAACAAAATGCATGTTGCAGGGGCCACTAAAAAATCAGCGAGTTATCTTCATTGATTAAGAAAAGATACTTTGTAAACACATAGTAGGTACTTTCTTCGTTCTTCATCGCTATACAGTTCTGAAATTTGCATTTTTTGTAGTGTTTTTCACAGGAGTAGTAATTTTCAATTTTTTTAATAGAACACCCTCCATTGAAAAGGATAGGTAAATATCTTCAATTTGTTTCCTTTGAGTGGCATGTCTAAACTTAACAGTTTTTGAGAAAATTGAGAGAATATCCAAAATCAGCAGAATATCTACAGCCAGCAAAATTCCGCTATTACGTATGACTAAGGAAATGTTTCACTAACATTTATGTCAACAAAAGTACAGTCATTGTGTCAAGTTGCTGCAAGTTCAGATACAAGTCAAGAGCATAAAATTGTACCCTAATTTAAGTATTTATCGATTTTCTCAAAAACTGTTAAGTTTAGACATGCCATTCACAGAAAACAAATTGAAGATATTTATCTGTTCTTTTCAATGGAGACAAGAAATACAGGGTGTTCCATAAAAAAATGAGTTTCACAGCTGTTTGAAAATTGATAAACTACTACTCCTGTGAAAAACACTCTGTACAACAAAATGCAGGTTTCAGAACTGTAGCGATGAAGAACGAAGACAGTACTATGTATCTGCAAAATATGTTTCTTTAATCACTGAAGATAACTTTTCGCTGATCTTTTTAGTGCGTCCTTGCAAAATGCGTTTTTTGAACATAACTTGGCCGCGTCCGAATTTCAAAAATAAAATATCATTTCGCAGGTAAAAGAAAGGTAAATAGAGTACGATTGAAAAATACAGGATGTTCCATTTAAAAAAATATATGTTTGGTTCACCCCTCTGCACTGAATGTGCAAAGAGTGTTAGAAGAAAACAGATAGTTTTTGCTACGGAAGGTAGCACACCAAAAGGTGATACCTCTTTGTCACACATATTACTTTTTTCGGAACATCTCCTTAATTACTATATCAATTTATAAGTGAGATAATGTTGTATCCAAACATGAAGAAATGTACAGATTGTTTCGTTGAAACAATAGGTCTGCTACGCTACATATTTGCAGTAGAAATAGAAGTGATACAATATTATCATAATTTTCAATCGATAGAACGTGACGTCATATGATAGAAACAAAAATTTCAGTTACGTATTCTAAGGGTAAAAACATAGTAGAGTGACAAGCGACGAGGCAGGTGATGCAGCAGGAGATATGGTGCACATGTGGAGGACGGAAATTTGGCGACTCTTGTCGTCAGGATCTTGTCATAGAAATTAAATATTTAAAATGTTTTTAGACAGTGGGGATGAATTATTATATGACAGTGTGTCAAAACGCGTATTTGCAATGGCGGAGTTACACACACGAAAATATGCCGTACATCCTACATAAACACAACTGAAAAGACACCCTAAAAGATTTTTTGAATATCTGTGGATGAATAACCTTTAATTATATCTTGAATAAAGTTTCTTTTCATGTGCAACAAAATGTGCACCATTCACTTGTTGGCAACAGCTTAATCTGTAATGTTTTTGAAAAAACACAGATCTCATTTAGATGTTTCAAGAAATATATAGAGAACACTCTATAGACTATATTGTATTTCGGCTTATTAGGCCTTTGTCAATAGAGTAAATGTCTATTACTAAATATTTCCAAGCGCGTTTTAGTTATTTATCTGTTTACGAGTAGGTACCTACTCCGATTGATCCTTCTCATCTGGTAAAGTCCGAGTTTTTAGTACCTTTTCTAAGAAGGCCGAAAATCTATTTAATCATTCGTAGTACAAGGATTTATAATTAAATATTTTTTAATTTCTAATTGCTCTAATAGATCTAAGCGCTTTCCTTTCTTTCCCTGATGCAGTACCTTTACATTTTTCAGATCTATAAAATGATTGTTTTCTATACAATGTGTCGAAAATCCTGAATTTTTTACGTTATTTAGTATGGATTTTTTATGTTCTTTTACTCTAGTTTCAATACTTCTACCGGTTTGACCCACATACACGGAATTACAATCCACGCTGTTAATTTGGTATACTCCAGATTGTTTTAATTTATTAACCCTTTCTTATTGTTTATCAAATCCTCCCAATATTACGTTTGTTGATACTAATCGTTTTACACCCGTTTCATTCTAATCTGCGAGATATTTTTTCACAATAACCTGGGACGTAATTAATATAACTATAGGTGGCTTCTTTTTCCCGAATATTGTAAAACTGTGTAAAAAATTGTTTTTTATCGTGTTATCTATTAGTATTTCCTTATATCCGTTGTTTCTTGCAATTTGCTTGGTAAATACTAGTATATACAGCGTTTTCTATATATTTCTTGAAACATCTAAATGAGATTTGTTTTTTTCTCAAAACAATTATTTTCACGATGTTTTATAAAGAACCATCCGCTAGTATCCACTCATACGTTTCTAGCCGATAGTTGTTTCTTCTTCAGTCTAGATTTTGTGTTCTGATTTTCTGAAATATCAAATTTAAATATTTATAAACATCAATCAAAAAAGTTCTTATTTCTCGAATACATTGTTTCTATGGCATAACTCTTTATATAAAATATCTTCGTTTTACTCAGAAATAAACCATGTGACCCCTATATCAGTGTTCTGTTTGATGTTCGAGGTATTCTATTTGATATAATAAAGATGATTTCATTTCTGGATAAATCGGAAAGGCTGCACAAATATCGATGACAGCAAAAACTATTAGCGGAAACATTTACGTGTTTTTATAAAAACCACACATTTATAGTCACCTAGAATCCACAGGCATTGAGGGGTAGTGGGACACAGTGAATAATTTTATATTGTAAATTAAAAGCTGATACCTAATCGAAAATAATAGGCTGGAATAGGGATAAAACTACTTTAATGGCAAATACGCCCTATATATCTAAACGATGCTTAAAAATTTAGATTGAGATCTTTTTTCAGTTTCCTCTAATTCCTATTAGAGTTCTTATTCGACGTTGTTTTTGATTAAGTAAACATTTTAGACAAAGATGGAATCAACTTTCCGTGAAAATCTGATATCAAGGGTGGTATAAAATTATACAAATGTAAAAAAACAGAAAAACCAAAGGGGTATAGGAATCGGCTTACCAATTGATAGAGGATACAATTATACATAACAAACTGTAGAAATAGGTTTCATTTCTAAAAAAAAACAACTTTTGGGTTTGCATTTGATTAAATCATTCATTTCACTAGATTCTAGGAACCCTCCATGCAATTAGGTAACTTTCTATGTATGCCTGTATAGCGAAATGATTCGAATAATCAGCTAATTAAAATCATCTCTTTACAGCTTTCATTTTATTGAAGATAGCAAATTTCAATAGAAGACTCCTTCGATTGAAATTTGCTATCTTCAATAAAATGAAAGGTATAAAGAGATGATTTTAATTAGTCGTTTTTTAAAAATTAACTTAACAATCACATTTTAATGTTATGCAACCCTTGAAAAATATTAAATGTGATCAGTACACTGGATTCGTCTTTCTTGAACCTTTCCAATGAGGAGTCATATACCATACTGTTGCATTTGAAAAAATAAAGTAGGGGGTGGTTTCCGCTCTCCCTGAAGGCCTGCAAAAATTGTTTTTCCCATAAAAATCAAAATATCTTCCATACTAAACTTCCATTAAAATACCTGTTAAAAAATGTAAAAAACTGTGGAGAGAATTAAATGAAAACAATAGTTTTTGTACTAGTAGGTACTACCTTTTATTTTATAACAGCAAATGTTCAAAGTGGCCCCCATTAACACAATGCACAATGCCTAGTTAATAATGCCCCGGTGTTGTCAATGGGGTCATCATTCATCAATTATATTTTGAATAATATCTGGTGTTACGTTTCGAACTTCTTCTGTGATACGATCTTTCAATCCTTCGATAGTGTCTGTCGTCTGTTTACATATACTTTGGTTTTTAGATAACCTTGCAAAAAATTCACAGTTTTCTCAATTCTTGCAACCATTGGAGTCCATCGAAAATGAATTAAGGACATTTGGAACTATAGAAAGCTTGCAAAAGTTACCTTCTAATTTGCGAACTTACCATTTGAGACTTACAGACTTTGCCACCTTGTAATATCGCATTCACATGAGAGCTCAGATTCTCAAACTTGCAATTTGCAATATACAAATACGAATGCCAAGCCAAAGTATGCGCCCACGTCGCCCGCTCTACTCGGTCTTCCACTACCTAACCATGTCGCTGTGACATGCTAATGGGGGCCACTTTCAACATTTGCTGTAATAAAACAAAAAGTAGTATCCACTAGTACAGAAACTATTGATTCCAATTGATTCCTTACACTATTGTTTACATTTTTTAACGCCTATGACAAAAATAACCTTATATCGCTGAATTCGTCTTTAGAAGGGCTATCTATTTATACTCTGAAATATAGAGCGACCTATTTTAAAAAAAATGGCAATTTCTATATACTAATTGACCAGTTCCACCGTTTTTTTTAAAAAACTAGAAAAAATATGCATTTTGTTGCATCATTATGTTCACAAGTTTTAAAACAATTTTATCTGTTGTAAATATTGCACAGGTTTATTTTGACTTGACCGGAAGCTAAATTAAATCGCAAATAAAGGAAGTCGTACAAAGCAAGCGACCAAACAATAAATAAACACTGATAAAATGCTTTTTAATAAACAAATTATCAATATCCTGAATTCATTATGGGTTCAATAATACAAGTGTAACAATTCATATTCGATAAATGTTCTTTTTTTAGGTATATATTCGTATAACAATTATCTTATAAGCTAGACCTATATCCGGTGATAAAATATTAATTATAAGTAATTATAAAGAAATTGTAATCAAAACACAAAAAACGCCGCCAAAGTATTGCGAAAAGATGCAAATGCAGTAGAACAATCTTTGAATTAAAAAACCTAGGTATTTGCTCTAATTAGAGGAAACAAGATTTTTAGTTGAAAATACGTATTTGATCAAAACAATTTGATAGCTTGACACGAGGTACTTGCAATACGGGTTCGTGCCAAATTATCAAATTTTCAACAAATTTATTCTATCAAAGGCTGGCTTTAAACTCAAAATATGATATTGTACTGATTGGGCCGTTTCTTGGAGAAAATTTATTATCACATTAATACAGTAGTTGTTTTTATAAAATTTTCACTTTAATTTATTAACATAATTGGTTCCCTACACAGTTGCTTCTTCAGATGTGAGTATTACAACTAAAGTTTAGAGTATTGAACAGTATTATATACAGGGTGTATTTTTTAAAGGTAAACACCCCTGTATCTTCGTTATTAAGAGATTTACACTATATGTTCTTTGGAACTTTTTTCATCATTTTTTATAAACTATTTGATAATGTGTCGACTTACGTTTCATCACTTCCGGTTTTACCGGAAGTAACGCCAACTTTGAAAATTTAAATGGGACCACCTGTATATTTTCATCCAGTATTGTTTATCATTCAATTTCAAATAAATTTGCAAATGGAACTACATTTCTAAAATTAAAAACAACGTTGCTATTAAAAAAAATATATTCGCCCTAAATATCATTTCTTGCTGTATAGTTTGTAAAAATTCTTCAACTCGATTTCGCATTGCTTCCTTATTATGCTATTCATTTTTATAAATTTGATTTTTAATGTAGCCCCATAAAAAGAAGTCTAGGGGGTTTAAGTCTGGCGAGCGTGCTGGTCATTTGAATGGACCATCATTTGCAATCCATTTGTCGTCATATGTGTTTGTTAAATAGATGTTGACTGCATCGATATTATGAGGCGGAGCACCGTCATGCTGGAAAAATAATTCTCTTCTACTCGCGAGGGGAATATTGTCCAAAAAGTCGTTTTCAATTTGACGAAGAATATTTAAATAATTGTGACTGTTAAGATTTTCGTCATAAAAATATGAGCCAACAATGCGGTTGTTTATTAAACCAACCCATACATTGAATTTCCAAGACCTTTGAAAATTAGTTTCCTTATACAAATGGAGATTCTCGATGGCCCAATTGTGATAATTGTGCCTATTAAATACACCATTATTTGTAAAACTCGCTTCATCGCTCTACAAAATGTTTTGCAAAAATTCTAAATTCTCTTGACTTTTAACTATAAACCATTCACAAAAATCAATTCTTCTTTGTGTGTCACCCATATGCAAATGCAAGAGAAATATTTGGATTCTCAGTTACTGATAATAATACTTGTATCTCGACTTCTAAATTTCCAGCAATATTATTGGGTCTTCTTTTTACTTTAAATTTTCCAACAGTTTTTAAATTATTTATAAGAGAGTTAAGAGTCTTATAATAAAGCTTTTTCTTATTTGGGTAACTGAGGTTAAACTGTCTACATGTTTCTCTGTAACGCTTGTTACACATACCAAAAAGAACAATTATTTGAAACATATCTTCGTTACTATAATTTTCTTCAATTTCTTCCATTATTATTTTTAACTTTTTACGCAATACACGAACTATTACAAAATTACAGCAGTTATAGGACTAATAAAACTATTATTGACAATCAAACAACCTACCCTTCATTTATTTTACGCCTACTATGTACTTCAAATTTGTTACTGCAATTAAATAGAAATTAGACTTTTTTTTAAATAGCACCGTTGTTTTTGATTTTAGAAATGCAGTTCCATTTGCAAATTTATTTGAAATTGAATGATAAACAATATTGGATGAAGATATACAGGGTGTCCTATTTAAATTTTGAAAGTTGGGGTTACTTCCGGTGAAACCGGAAGTGATGAAACGTAAGTCGGCACATTATCAAATAGTTTATAAAAAATGATGAAAAAAGTTCCAAAGAACATATAGTGTAAATCTCTTAATAACGGAGATACAGGGGTGTTTACCTTTAAAAAATACACCCTGTATAGGTACAAACATATTGGATTTACATAAAAAGAGATTACGGTTTGTAATAGGTGTTAATTTAAATTAGGGGAAATTCCTAAATAAATTCAATAGTTTAGATGAATTTGTTTTAATTAGGTCGTTGAGTAATATACCGGATGATTTAAATTTATTAATTTCTAATGATTCTAATAAGTTTAGCTTGACTCCTTTCTTCTCGGTGTGTAAAATCTTGTAATCTTCATTGAAAACATGGTTATCCTCTATTAAATGTGTTGCATATGTTAAATCCTGCTTTTTATTACTAAAACTTCTTTTATGTTCTTTTGTACTTTTCTCAAAATTTCTTCCTGTTTGTCCTATATACATCTTAGGGGAACTAGCACTGTTCAATACTCTAAACATTAGTTGTAATACTCACATCTGAAGAAGCCACTGTGTGGCGAAACAATTGTTACGTTAACAAATTAAAAGGAAAATTTTATAAACACAACTACTGCTGTAATGTTACAATATAACTTATTTCAAATGGAACAAACAGTTTTTTGAGTTCAAAGACTTATATGTCATTAAACAAACTTGAACATTATTTTAAATAAATATATTACATATATTCAAATTCAAAAAATTATACATTATTTGCCATTACCAGCCAAATCGCATTTTTAAACATATTTTGTAACAGGAATTTTACCAACGAGTCTCCACAACACAACTGTGATAAATATAAATATTTGCTTTGTTGATTATCACCGAATAAGCCAAATACAAAATAATTTTTTTATGTAAGACCTGGTAGAGTACGTAATTCTGATACGTAGATTATTCTTCAAGTTATAAACTAGTCAGAATTATAATTTAAAAATTGTTGTTTCATTTCAAAAGCAGAGGGTTGATGGCTAACTAATGTTATTAAATTTTAGATAATAATGTCTAGTTTATCAAAAGTTTGTATTAAAGTTTTTATAGGATAACAATTATGATATATCTACATGGATTAAATAAAAAAAAAATTAATTCCAGGTAAAGAAAGTATTGCTAATGTGTAAAAGTTTGCTGTTTTATTGAATATTTTACCACAGATGGGAAAAAAAAGATGATTATCGCTGTGATTCTAATTCAAACGGGATTGCAGTCAAATAAAAGAAGAGTACTATTTTTTTCCAAATTCAAGCTTTCGAAGCCATTTATTGATCCGTCTTCAGGAATACTACAAATTCATTTAACTACGAATAATACATTTAATAAAGCATGGTACTTACGAAAAGTAGAGGTTAAATATAAGTAATTGACTAAATGATTCCAAACACACATCAGTATATAGAAAATAACAAATGTTGTCATTAATATCAAATATTACATATTAAGACAAATTTAAATAACCATTGATTGTAAAAATAATCACGATTAATAATTAAAACATATTTAAATTACAACAAGCCATGTGCTGCTTTTCCAGAAAATACAAAGCAGCACATGGCGCGAACTATATGCGCGAATACTCAATTGATGTCACTGCGCAGGGCGCACGAGCTTCTTTTTCGGGAATATCAGAACCTAAAGAATGTATATAAATTTATTAAAAAACAATTAGCATAAAATAACCACTCGATATTTTCTGAAAATGTACTGGTTATAAAAATTTTAAATCAACTTTGATGTTGATGAAGGTATTATATTATAACAGGAGAACTTACACATCCAGTATAACAAATTCCACGGATTTGTAGATTTGAGAAGCTTGTTGGAGTTAAAATTTGTTAATCCAATTATAAAGTACGAATAGATAGATACTACATTATTCGAAATTAAATTATATATTAATCCTCTTAGGGCATTTCGTGTTTGTTATCCAACAAAAATCAAAGTTTATTCACTCCACTGAACATTAATCTTTCTATAGTTGGGGAGGAAGTAGGTACTTTTTCGTACAATTTGCTTGTGTGAGAAAATAAATACCAATCGAAAATACAAAGAGTATTTCTGCTGTGTGACTTACACTTTGAAACAGCCAGATGCAAGTTTATTTACTTTACTAGCTTGGGAAGGGTAAGAGGAACCTCATCCGACGATTGCTATAATTCGTTTTAGATAAATATTCTAACAATTACGTATAAACTTCTAGCGTTGTATCGAAAAACATTCACTCGCATTTAAAAAGGGCAATTTAAATACATTTTATTGAGAATTACTTTTGAACAGACATTTTTCGTTTCTAACGGAAACTGGAAATTTGCAAACTGATCTATTAGTTTACTATTCACTCAGTAAAATTATATAATTTTCTGTTGAATTTTAATAGCATGCAATTTTAATAGCATGAAAATAGCAGTTATATAAAGGCTCCCCCAAACCAACGCGAATTATTCGTAACGGATTCGTGACGGAAAGTTCGCAGCGAAATTCGTGGCGGAATCCGCAGAGAACCCCACACCAAAGCGAATATAATCGCATCATATGCGTCATATTTTCAGTATCGAAAAGGTTGATTGCTATTGCTGAAAACGAAAAATAAACAATTTGTACTTGTACTTACATACTTACCTATCATACAAAAATATGTATACATCATCGGATGAAGAAGAAGCATTTGTGTTGCTTGCATTGGAAGAAGACAATTTAAGGTAAAATTACTATTATTCTTTAAAAATAAATGTGTTGATCATATTATGTATCTAACCTTAGGAAGAAAAGAAAATGGGTTCACGATATTAATAAAAAAAGACGACAATATAGGGAATTTCATACATTAATGCCGGAATTACGAAAAGACGAGAATCTATGTTATATTTTTGTTACTTTTTTCGAATATTTTTGTAATCGTCATGAGAAAGGTCGTCTAATATAGGATATTTTCGCACTAATTCAATGATTTTTTCCATTTTATTAATTACTTTCTTAGTTAAGAGACTGCGAAACTACTACGGATCCGAGAAAAAACGCAGCGGATTGCGAACAAAAACTCCGTACGAAATAAACGCAGACAATTCGCAGTCTAAACGAAAAAAATCGTGTTGGTGTGAACGTACATATTTAACGCAATGGAAACAATATGATGCGAATCGCAAGCGGTGCGAACTTCCGCAGGTGCTGCGATTATCCGCGTTGGTTTGGGGGACCCTTTAATAAACCTTTCTATTTAAACAAGGTACCATAGACAAAGGTACCAATGACTGATAAATATGATTTTTTAATGAATCAATAAATGTTATAATTTGATTTTGTCTTTTCTCTGAATTTTCATCCATTAAATTAAAAGTAGGCCTTAAAAATTTTCGATTGATCGAGCCGGTGGCTCAGGGCTTAGCGTCTTGATCGCTCAACCCAGAGGTCGAGGGTTCTAATTCCCATTCCGCTAACAATTTTTAATTAAATTGTTTACTCGTAGATCAAGGCTTATTCGCAGGGATGGCTTGGCAACTATCCTGTCGCTGGCCTAGGATGGGAATAATGTCAACTTGGTGTTAATGTGAGAGATTAAAATCAGTTGATGTTTGACTTGTCCCCCTAACTAATGAGGTTTTCCAGGTTTCCCTCATTCCAGCACTGAATGGTGGTTAGGGCCTACCAACGTAAGTCGTTCCTGAGGCGCAAATGCCGGCCGCGAAATAATAATATGCCGCCCCCTCTCCCACACAAGTCTCAGACTTTCGGGCTAATCCTTGCGATTAGAATGAGGGGTAGAGATATTATTATTATTATTATTATCTTTTAGTGCAATAATTAGCTAAATTAAAATATTATCACTATAATAATAATAATAAATTAGCTACAAATGAAGTACAATTTGAAAATTTTCAGATAATTTCATGAAGCCGATGTACCTAATAACGTAGTTTATGGTTACTAATTTTTGTTTTATCTTGTAAAACATATACTTTACCAACTCTTATAAATGTCTGAAAAGGCATAAGAAAGATACATGTACATTTATTTCGAAATTTGATTTATTACAGACTTTTATTCTTAAAGATTACAGGATTTTAGTTTTTACCTTCAAATTTATTTACTGACTAGTGAATATTTTTAGATTAATATATCTACCTTAGTAGAAGAAGGACCCAGTAGGCTCGAAATTTACGTTCCCAAGAACTCTCCTGTCATCTCGAAAAATCTGTCTGCTCTGTCTAAGTTATGATAAAAACAAGTGCTCTAGTTAGTGACTACTGACTAGTATATACACTTCTGGTTATCTCGCTCGCTTCAAGTAGATGCAGAAAAATACTAGTATATAAAAATATAAAAATAAAGAATTTAATATGAAAAATAAACCAGAAATAGTCTATTATTGCTAATATTCTTCCGGAAATATGCCAAGGGTTAAATAAAAACAAGAAAGTATAGTATTATGTAAACATTTTAAAGTTTGATACTAAAATAAGTACAAATTTGAAATAAATGAATCAAATTGATACCTCAAGATGAAACTAACCGAAGAAAATCCATCAAAGCCGACTGTCGGTTCGAAACGTTTGGAAAAACAGCAAGAGTTAAGTTGGATTACCTTCTATATCTAACTGATATAATTTATTAAACATTTATTACATTTCATGCAATAGTTTATTAGTACAAACAAAAGTTTGCATTGATACTGATGCTCGATATTTTCGCGGTTTTCTTGCTTCTATTTTATAGGTGGAAGAATATTCTATCCCATCGTAGAGTTGTGCCACAAATAAGTTATAAACAATACCCTATTATCAATTAGTATTAGTTAAAATTCAAAATAGTTGTTGTGCTTAAAACTGTTTTCAAATCCATTCTTATTGTTTTATTAGGCGTGCTTTGACTGCGTGTACCAAAATTAAAAATTTTCTATGTTGATACATGGAACATAGCCAATAGTTTTTAAATTAATTTGCCGTCAGATACATAATAAACAGTCCAATTTTACATGTAATTTCTACATAAGCTACATGGAAATTTCGATATTATGAACGAAATAGAAAAGGTTTTACCATCTTCATGATTGTATCGGCCATCTTCTTTCAACATTTTTGATCCTACCAAATAATTTTCTAAATAAGTTGTAAACTAAGAAATACATAGAAACAACAGCCATTAAATAAATTATAGTTTGAATACGACGTACAAGTTAAAAGTAGATAAAATAAGGAAGACAAAGAGCAACCACATATAAAGAATTTGTTAAAAAGAAATTTTTATTTGTTGGCCAACAAGGCTGTTAAATTGTCATCTTCGAATACAACCGAATAAAATTGAGATACACGTTGCTACAAATTTGTGAATAAATAAAAAATACGATAATATAACAATAGGCTATTGACTTTTATCGTTAAGGGATTAATAACGTGTTTAGTAAACAAATATATCATTTAAACAAAAAAGTCCGCGTCCCCATGATTTAAAAGATCACTCGAACTTGATATTTTTTATTTGCATGATATGGCTAAAAGAAAATTTGAAATAACTTTAAACAGAAAATGGAAGGTACGGTGAATGTAATTTCCAAGATATACGTTATAAATAAATATACATTAAAGGCTACACAGAGAACGAGGCTTTTATATTGATACTGGAAGGGCATATGTTTACTGTACTTTGATAAGGTGTAAATATTATTGCACTCTGTTTTCAAGCGCGCATACGAATAAACAAAAGCAACACTGCTTTTTATGTTTAAATAATGTATACTCACTATTCTGGTTAATAATTTGTTGCAGTTTGATTTGTCTTCTTTTGTAACACAAGCATTGACCATGTTAAGCATTTGCATCACTGCGATTGAAAATTAGATCAGAATGGAAAAGTGGTTCCAATTTTTCTTTTAGGTCAGCTCTTAATACAGAAGGAACATTTACTGTTTTCAATCTTCTAAATTTCTGTATATTTGCACTTAAATCGAGATTCGAAATTACTTCTCGGTAGGGTACATCTACAGAACTAGTATTGTCTACTTGAAAATCTACTTCCATAGGAGTAGACGCTAATTCTCCCAAATCCACACTGTATTCACTTTTTAAATTTTGTATCATAAGTTGTACTTCATGTTTATATCCTGTTAATAAAATGTCATCAACGAATAGTACAAGCCACAGTTTTTATTAGTATATACCTAAACACATATCACTTTTTGATCTTTTTAGGTTATATTTTGAGATAAACTTGTCGAAGCATTAATTTCAATATCGGGGGGTTTCAAGTAATCCATTTAACGATTTAATAAGTTTTAAAACCAATCCTGTTTTGGCCGACACACCTTCTGGCATCTTTATGTACATGTCTGTATCTTCTAGAGAGCTATTGAAAAAAGCTGTAGGGACATCTAGTTGACGAATGACCCAATTGTTTTGTAGAGCGCGAGATAAAAATATTCTAATAGTAGACATTTTTGCAACAGGAGAATATACATTTGCACTAGAGTCTTTTTAATACCTATCCTTTGACTACTAATCGAGTTTTGCGTCCAAAACACCATTTTGTGTCGATTGCCCTTTTATCGTTAGGTAAAATCGCCCGTGTCCAGGTTTTATTTTTTCAAGAGCTTTAAGCTCATTATTAATTGCTTGTTTCCACTCAGGACCTGATTCCACTGCTTCTTTATATGTTAAGGAATGCTTCTTTATATGTTAAGGAATGCTTCTCGCAGGATAACAAACAATAGGCAGTACATATATAATGCGTAGTCACAAAACTTCATACATCATCACTTTTACTTTCTTGTTCGACGTCTGATTTTAAGTTTTCTTGAAGATTTTCATTTATTTCTTGCTGGTAATCTTTATTTTCGTTTTTTACTTCTGTATTTATATAACTGTCCTTTGATGAATTCATGATGGTAATCATATTAAATGGGGAAAATTTATAATCTTTTTCATCAAAACGCACATCGCGTGACACTTTTAGTTTCGTCTGTTTTCGGATGCCACAAGCGGTAGCCGGAACTGCTGTAGCCAACCATTCTTATTATTTTCGCTCTAGGTTCCAACCTGTCACCTTTTGGTAGCAGACACATCCATGTTTTAGATCCAAATATTTTTCAGTTTGTTGTAATCGATTTCTCCTAAATAAGTCTCCGCTGGAATTTTTCCAAATACAGCACGGGTTGGGCATCTATTTATTTGGTATATTGCACACCTTACTGCTTCTCCTCATAGGTATTTTGGTAAGTTTGTATTAACCAACATAGCTCTTGCTTTGTCTAAGATTGTCTGGTGTGTACTCTGTAGTAAATTCCTGCAAAATTCAACGTTTTTCACAATAGTTTTGAAAACGTTCTGAAGAAACGTTGTGAAGTTTTAATCCATGATATTTTTATATTTTTTGCTGCTTGCCTCTCAATATAATTTATACGTTTATTTCCAGTGTTAGCTATAAAAGTGTTTCAGTGAAGTGCGAAAAATCATCCATTATTATTACGTCTACTATATCATTTTTAGTAGGAGTTCTAGCAGGACTCCATACATCACTATATATTAGTTCTCCAATTCTTGTAGTACGTGGTATTTTTTTTACTTTTGAAAGGTAGTCATGTCGCTTTACCAAAGTTACATAAGTTACATTTATCATCTGAGGAGGCAGTCCAACGATTTGCAGTCCACGTATGTTTATGTCACCTAGACGTAAATGCCACGATAAGTCTTCCTTTGCATCTGCTTTCGTGCACATTTGTATCGAATGTTCAATTATTTTAAATGTTGCCACATACAGATTGTTTACTTCCTTACACCGAAATTCACTTCTTTTTGGTTCTATTTTTGCAGCACCTTTTGTGAATAAAACATCGAAACCTGCTTTGTTTATCTTTTTGATAGACAGTAAATTAAATGTCAAGTTTTTAACAATTAATACTTCAACAGTTATGATTCCTCTTTCATTGATACTTTTAGGTTATCACTTTTCTCAGCACACATTGTCTCACCGATAGCAATTTTTATATGTACAGGTGTTATATTTTTGATGTTTATAATCTATAATGTCTGTATAATGTGATGTTTATAATTCTTCAAACTTTGGACTTACTAAATGACTAGTTGCTCCAGAATCTAGGATGAAATTTATATATTTCTCGTCACTTTCTTCAGTATATGTCGTTAAGGCAACAAATCCTATTTCTTCTTCTTTTTCGCCTTCTTTTTCTTCTCATCTCTCCGCTACAATTGCACTTGAAAATTTTGATTGTTTTCTGGTCTTCCATGTACACCTCTAAATCTCCCTCTCTTTCTACCTCTTTAATTTCCTCTACTATTACTCTGTACCTTTTTTGGACATGAATAGGCTAGGTGATTTTCGGAGTTACATATAAAAACATTTTCTTTTAAAACTTATGCCTCGATTTGTACTAAACGAACATTCTCCAGAATTCCTCTCTTTCTTTTCACCTTACTCATTTTTCAGTTCCATGTCGAAAAGTCTACTCTTCACAAGCTCAAGGGTCAATTCAGTCGTTGTAGTCTCTAATACTATGATTACGACATGATATTTTCCTGACATTGTCAATAAGACATGGCACACTTATCGTCTTCATCCAATACACTTCCGGTTCCTTCTAGATCTCGTACTAAACCATCAAATATAAGAAAATGATCTTGGAAATCTATGTCCTCTACACATTTTACAATGAGTAGCTTTCGACAGTACTAAAGCTTTGATAGAGTACTTTTCCTTTGAAAAATGTTTGATCAGATATTTCATATTTCGTATGAAGACTTTGCGTCCTTGACGTACTCGATATATTGATCAGAAAGGCACTGTACAATTAGTGACTTAGTCTTCCCATTGCGTCTTTGAAATTCCTTCAGTGGTTCTCCTGTCAACTGTCACATCTGTTTCTTTATTGTATTATCCTTCACTGCTTTTTCATCTAATAAGTATTCAACATGAAACCGCCAGTTTGAAAAATTGCTTGTCTTAGATGCCATAATGAACAACTTCCCCAGAAGTTGTTCATTATGATTGGTCGCCATTTTTGTTTTTACTTGTTCTAACTTTTATTTTTATTAACTCTTTAGATTTTCTTCGAGACGCTAAGCCCTGGTGGCTCAGGGCTTAGCGCCTCGATCGCTCAACCCAGAGGTCGTGGGTTCTAATTCCCATTCCACCAAACAATTTTTCATTAAATTGTTTACTCGTAGATCAAGGCTTATTAGCAGGGATGGCTTGGCAACCATCCTGGCGATGGCCTAGGATGGGAAGAATGTCAACTTGGTGTTAATGTGAGAGATTAAAATCAGTTGATGTTTGACTTGTCCCCCTAACTAATGAGGTTTTCCAGGTTTCCCTCATTCCAGCACTGAATGGTGGTTAGGGCCTACCAACGTAGTCGTTCCTGAGACGCAAATGCGTCCCACGAAATAATAATATGCCGCCCCCTCTCCCACACAAGTCCCAGACTTTCGGGCTAATCATTGTGATTAGAATGAGGGGTAGAGACAAAATGTGACAAAATTATGTAAAACAATTTTCTACCTCTAGGAAAAGTTTTTCGTTACGTCTCTTTCAGTATGTATGCAAATATAAGAATATCACATGATACATTTTCTACTGAAACTATAAAATCACAAAAAGAAATCTAAAAGTAATTCTAAATATTAATCAGTATTCTACAAATATTGTAGGCTTTATCAGATTTATTTTAAATTTGAAATTGCTATTTTAAAATAATATTTTTTGCACAGATTAATTTCATTAGGAGCTTTTGTTATATCGGTTTATGGTTTTTGATTTCTCTTGTGTAGTAGGTACAAATCGATAATGGTATTAAAGCTTATTTTTTTATTATACAAATAAATTACACACCTCTAATGATGTAGTGATGATGATATAAATATTGATTGAGCTAGTATTGGTGAGGTACTCACCGTAGTGCCCTCTTTGTGTCTTTGCTACTATATGTCTGACAATTATTGTTAAATTGACAGACGGATAACGTCCTGCTTTTCCGCAGGCGCCAATTTAACAGTGACGTCTATTGTCTTTTAGAAAGATAATTTGTTTTCGGCATCTTCAAATAAATTGGTTGTGCTCTCTCAAATTATAATTTTCGTAAAACAATAATTGTTATTTGAAAGCTGTTTGTTCATTGGTATCATATACTTATTAAGTTTTTAAGTTCAAGTTTTCAAGAAAATGTTGACACAACTTTATTTCATGTCAGATTGTTCAATGAGTAAAAGACTTAAAAAATTGCTTCTTACCTACACAATATTGTTCTAAGATGTCTGTTCAGTATTTAGGTATTGCTCTTTAAAACATGCATAATTTTTTTAGGCAAGGTTCAGAATACTGGTCTTCGTAATATTACTTTTTATGTCAGTGTTAAAGCTTTTAGCTTTGTTATTACAGGTGTCAAAGTATATTTGCCTTCAAGGGTAGATTAAATAGGGCTGACTCTACGAAACTGCCGGCGACCTGAATATACTCGTAAATATACAAGAAAAGCTTGCCGATTAACATGTATATTATACTAAAATTTTGTTAATAAAAAACTGACGAGTACCTACTATAAGAAAATTTAAAATTATGAAAATACCTAAATGTATATTTAATAACTAAACAATATTGACAATTACGCTACGATTGATTAGTTTGTAGGAATTTCAGAATGTTAAAAAATATCTTTATAATTGGGTTTGTTTTAATTAACCAAGGAAAACTTAAATAATACACCGTAAAGTTTTATAACGTACGTAATGTAACACATTATTTGCTAGGGACTTCATAGGAGCAAAGCAATAGGTAGACCAATAGACCAGCAAAGGTACAGGTTCAGGATTGCAGGATATATTAAGTAATAAATAAAATTTCCCTTTATAGGTAAAATGTAGAGATAAGTTATAGTTTACGATTTAAAACCATGCTGAGGTTTAATTTAAATCTAAAATTTAATAAGTCATTTTTGTCCTTTCGTACTTCTAACATAGAAGAAGCATAGTATTTTATTAATATTATTGTAGCACTCAGTTAGTAATGAAGAGTTTCCGCTAAATATTATCACATAAAACTAAAATAATTTACATAAAAAATCAATAACATATTTTTGTATATGTACACTTACTCTCAAATAACAAATTGACTAGATAACTATTACAATAACCTTATCTTAAGATTATTATTGCATAATTTAACTGAATCTGTCACTAACCAAAAATGCATTTGAGTAAATTATTTCTATAGTATGATTTAATAAACCAGTAGAACTGTAAGCCAGTATTGTTATTTGAGTATGTTTTAAGCAATACTATAAAAATGCCCAGGACCTGAATAAAATGTACTTAATTCCCTACTGGTAACCAGAAATAGTGAATGTTAAATTAATATGACTTAGGTACTACCTATATCCTCAAACCAACGACTCATTAAAAAATATATATTAATTTAGACGCATTTTAAGAAAACAAAAAGGAAACAATGTATTTCTGAAAAAAAAAACATAAATAAAGTAAAATTTTACCTAAAGTATCCAAAGTGAGAATAAATAATGTCACATGATCGGTTAAAAAGAGTTTTTTCGGTTAATTAGCGACATATTAACCATTGAGAGCAAAATAAAATGTCACTACGGTACCGCACGAACTTTCAAATTTATCAAAGCACACCAAACGGTTACGTAATGAAACAGCGACGGAGCGGGAATTTTAAAAGCTAGACCAGTTGAATAATCACAGTGAAAAGTTCGACGCGGTACGAAATATAGTCAGAAACATACTGAGTGTAGGCACACGATCGTGCGGCACATTATGTGCCGTGTTGTTTACTGTTTACTTGTCTGCTCGCCTCGCCCGTATGAGAGATGTTGTTTACACAGTTATATTTAGAGTTTAGAGAAATGCAAAAGCAAACTAACTACACCTGCCTTGACTGGAGATCCACAGGGGCGGATTATACGCACATTTCAATGATCGTATTGGAAAACCACTTTTTTACGTTTTATATTCACTGCAATGAATAATATAAAAATTATCAGTTAGTTTTCGTCTATATTACAATACAATGTTACACTACACTAAATAATGAATGTATCACAATACATTTCATTAAATTTAACGTAATAATAAGCACGACATTATGTTTGTTATCTCGCTTTTGAATAGAAGTAAACAAATAAATATAATACAATACAACAAATATGGCATCTTTTTATAACATCATATTTACATGGGCTGTTTAATCCTATTACAACAAAATTTAACTAAATACCAGCCTAGTTGCCTAGTTATTTGGTTTTTATCTAAGATAAATTTAATTAACAGTACACCGAATCTCATATATTTTTTAATAAACAAATACAGAGCCATGATACGCTATTACTACTGACACGAGTATGATGATTACAAACATAATAACTTTTGTCTATCGTCTGTATAAGAATATCATTATAAAAATATATGAAACTTTACCTACATTATATACTCTGCCAATAATATCTGATAACTTATATGTAGTTACCTATTTTATTATTCAATATTATGTAAGTAATTGTAATTTCTTGTTTAGTATTTAATGATTGGTAAATTTCCACCTACCTGTTTGTTTCCTTTAAAAAATAAAACTAAACTAAAACAGAAAGAGAATAAATACAAAAAAAAAAAAATATTGGTATTCAGTATAAGTAATCCGTAATTTATGAAATAAAAGAATGTTATTACATTAAAGTGGATGCAGAATAATACAGGGTAATTATATTTACCTACCTCCATATATTTGCCTTATATACTGGAAAATAAATTTCAAAATACCCTGGATATGCAAAATGTATATGAAGGATTTATTGAAAAAGTTATATATTTTGCTACATTATGTACCTATCAAAAACTTTGAATAAAGATTTCTCTAAAGCCTTTTTTTGCGTTTAGCCTTTTAAAAAATAGATGAATAAATATTTGTGGCGCTTGAAGTAATAGACCGGCAGTTAGTAACCAATTTTTGTTATGATTTTAGTCAGTATCCCTTTCAGAGGGTATTGCCTATATTCTCATGACGAAAATGAATCAATCAAAGAGTCATCCTGGGTTTTTCATATAGAAAAGGAGTTTTCATTTGTGTGTATGCCTGTCATCTTGGTTTTTAGCAGTTTTATAATATAAAGTTGTATACTTATCATTGGCAGCCTGTTCGGAAAAGCGGAAAAAATATTTATTCAAAAACAAGTTCACGTGACCCCCTTTGGACCTACGCTAATGGTAGGTATGCCAGGGTTTTTTTGTATTGAACTTTCTTTTAAAATACATGGCAGCCTGACTAAAATCGTACTAAAACACATAATTTGCGATCAAAAAATGAAAACTCGCACATTTTTATATGATGAGCCCGGGATGACTTTTTGATTCATTCCTTTTCGTCATTAGAATATACCCATTATAATACCCTCTGAAAGACATACTGACTACAATCACAATCAAAGATGTGTCACTAACTACCGGTCTATAAAACCCTTGATGCAGATAATAAAGAAAGAGAGTATAAAGTTCTCAACTAATATATTTCTTAACTAAAATTTGGTCCATTAAAATTTGGTCCATTACTTTCATCTGCATTAGTTCAAAAAATTCAACCATTTGATCTTGATTGCGTTGACTACAATGAAAACAATGTTTCATTCCAAAAGATGATTCTATTGATATATCCTAGAATCCAGGAAAATGTCTTTCAGAACTTTTTTCACATTGACGTTTTTACTATCTTCTAGACCTGTCAGTTTTGAGCAATATATATTAAATTCTTAAAATTTTTAATATTCAGAATATTATTTTTCAAAAATAATATTTTTTTAATTCTTACTGTACTTACCTCAGCACATTTTAATGATTATTTGAAGGAGATGCCGAAAACAATTACTCCACGGGCAATTATGTGTCTGTGAATTTGACAATAATTGCCAGACAGATAGTAGCAGAGACCCAAAGAGGGCGCTACGGTATATTTGTCACCACTACTAACATTTTAATGATTATGTTTATTTTCTGTTACTTTTAGTATTCAGTGAAATTTGAGGGTTTTAATTGAAAAATACAATTATTGTCCTCAAGATAACTACAATTTGTATAGTTTCAAAAAGGGTTTTTACATTGTTTCAATTCAGTATTATTTCCATATTCCATAATATGATGTACTAAAATATCTAAGAATGTTTCATCTTCTATGCAAGATGTATTGTTTATAATTACTCTGTTGAGGGTAATGAGTAATATTCAGATAAATTCAGCAGAATCAGTGTAAAATAAACTGTTTCTTGTTTATATGTTAACATATGCTCTTGCATACAATATAATGCGTACCGTATTAGGAAGTATGATACATTTTGTCATCGGAGTTGGTAAATTTATATTAAATTGTTTTGCTTCTTGTTAGCAATATGGAATTGGATATGTGACATGAGACAATTGTTTAAGTATTTCAAAATCTAGAAACGTGTTAACTGAAATTATATATTCTATCATTTTCTATTTTATTTATATTTTTCTTGTAAACATGATAAGATAAAGAATTATTAAGGATGACAACACAATACTTAATATTAAAAATGATTATTAAGGGAACTAGATATTTTATATCTCAATGACTCATTTCGCTGCAAAGTGAACAGATCTGTAAAGTTGAAGATGTTTTTAAATGTCACAAGTGATAAGTTCTGGTTTCATTAAAACTTTAGATTAAATAAATGTTTCACAAAAGAAAAGCAAGAGATACAATATACATCTTGAGTCAATTTTATAATAAAATTAGTTACTACTTACAGAAAATGGTTTAGTAGTAGTTTAGTAGATATATAATAATGGTTTAAAAATGACAAAATAGAAATATAATTAAGTTTCTAAAATAGAATAATTTTATAAAAGTTTGAGTTGATATTAAAGTTCAGTTAAAATAACTGAGATATTTGAAAAGTTAGATATACAGAATGCCGACAGAAGAAATAAAAACTCAATCGCTTCCATGATACAGAATAATTAGGTGAAATAAGTTAAAGATAAAATTTTACCTAATGACAATAAAAAAACAAGTGTAACTCATCTATCGACCCGGCACTATCTTCTAAGTTGAACAACTAGAATTATTTCAGTTTTAAGCAAGTTATTTTGATTTTATCTTATATAATTTTATTTGTTCACCAGTGGCCGATATTGAGTATTTTTTTGAATCAACATAGATTTATTGAAAGGAGATCATATTATATTAGGCACTATACAGGGAGTTATTTAAGTATATGTGGCTAAACTTCAAGGGATAATTCTTTGAGTGATTGTAAGACGAAAACTTTGTATAAACATAGGTCTTCGTTTTCAAGATACAGGGTGTCAAACAACATAGGTTTTAAACGACTTTGTTTTTTAACAAGAAGACGCAAAACAATTTTTATAACAATTTCCGAGACTAGAATAGACTATTGATATGGAAAAAAATAACAGGTACACCCACGTTTTTGATATAGTTGGTAGTTTTAATTTTTTAATATATTGTCCCAGGGACGTGCAATAAAGTGGTTTTTATTTTTTTTTTGAAAACGAAGCAAGATACGAAAAAAATTCAAGAGACAAAAAAGTTGTATTTTGGGTTGCTGAATGCGAAAAATATTGGTTAAGGTGCCCCGGGGATGCCACTGGACTTAATAATTTTAATAATCTAAGGCAAAATTCGCCCTTTTCTACCATAAATAACACTGCCAAATTTCAACAAAATCGGCCAAGGATTAAAAAGATTTTACGAAAAAACGATTTTTTAAAAAGTTTCACACTCTGTATCTTGAAAACGAAGCAATACCGGACCGATCTTTATATAAACTTTTCGTCTTAGAATCACTCAAAGAATTACCCCTTAAAGTTTGGCCACGTACTTAAATAACACCCAGTATTTATTGCACCATTGCTTCTTTTATTTAAATCATATTTAACTCAGAGATGGCAATTTGTTAAGTACGTAGAAGGCATAAGATCTGCTAAATATTACTATTACATCTGGGGTATCACAGGGTACCAATTTGAGCATTTTTGTATTTATTATTTTCATAAATGACTTTACTACATAATGTCTATAACTTATTTGTGGTGCGTTTTTCATTGTAGTCTTTTTGGGGATTACACCACCTGTAAAATCACAAAAACAGGAAACCAAAAGCATACAAATTAAATATCCAAAGTGTAGTATCAAGGCAAACTTCTAAAGTTGCACAAAAACACTGCATAATATGCAATAAAATAAATATCTGAAAAATTAACTGAATTTCATCAGTGGTTTTTTAGTTTTATACCAAATTCTGTAATATTACAAACCATATTTTGAATTATGTCTAAATAAAATAAATTTAACAAAAATTTAAAAGAAATTAAACACTTAACTAGCTTTTTTCTAAACATTTCAAGTTGATCCTCAACTCGTCAGTAGAAGGTTTGTATGATAAAAAACATGTCAGATTGACATTTTTAATTCAAACTGTCATCACATGCATTGATCACTATTATATTATTAATTTTCCACTGTTAACATCCTTCTGAAGTAGAGGAAGCCACGTTTGATCCATGAATATTGTTTCTGACGAGATACAGTTATCACCATTGAGTTTAATAAAAGCAAACTGATTTTTCTTCTTTTTATAAAATTTTAGCCTGTGTCCAATCAACCCAGTAACCGTTGTCCCATACATGTTTTACTAATGTAGACCTATCAACTTGGTAATCCTCAACATAATTTTTATGTTAACGTGGACCTTTATTGGTAACGATAACGGTGTAGATGTTGCACCAATGTAATATTTACCACATTCACAAGGAATTTGGTAAATACAATTTTTTGAGAGACTACAATGATCATGGCCTTACTACAATAGCCAGGTCATTCATTGCCAAAAAAATATTGTTTTCTTATCACAATTAAACAAAATTTTATTTATACATCTGCATAGTCCGAAGAAACTGGCAATTCTGAGATTTAATTTATTTCTAATAGTTTAGTAGAGATTAATATCTTATTTACTAATTACTTATTTGTATCCTAACTAGTCCTGCCTCTGAAGTTTGAGTATGATTATGGAGAAATAATGGGGCATTAATGGCATTAGTGGAGCATTAATGGAATGCAGTAAACACACAAATTGATGAAATTAGTATCACTAGTATGTATAATTTTATTTTGTCCCTTTTAAGAAAAATATTATGTCACAAACCAAATGTTAAGAAATATAAACGTAGGTTTTGGCGTTCATATTATCGATATATGAACACCAAATATGAACGCCAAGTAACGTTGACCGCGGTTAGTACTTGGATGGGCGACCATGAAGAGAGAAGATCTGCGGTGCCTGCCCGCATCTTCTAGTAGTTTCCTTTACGTGCGTGATCTTTACCATCCCTTGGATAGGATGTAAAGCCGGAGATCCCTTGTCTATGAATAACCGAAATAAAAAACAATCATATTTTTTATTTATTTTCTTAAATTAAAAGAAGGTTTATATGTATAAAAAAAGTATAAACCCTTTTATCAACGGTCTAGTACGATTTTTGAGTATTCTATTTTTTACAGTAGCGACGCCAATTAGAGAAAAGTGTACGGTTTTTATGTTTCTTGGTACTTAGAAGTTGATAAGGTTTCCTAAAAGACTTTCTTTCTTCTTTGGGGAAGGCAGGCGATAAGTTCTAAAACACATTTACGGATTTGCGCCTAAATACCTGCCACGCTTTGTTGTACAAAAGAAGTTAATTTTGCGTTACTGATAACATTTACCCTTAAAGGATGAATATGAAACAGGTTAAAAAAACGAGAAACGTAAAAGATATAAATTTAATTTATGTTTCTTGAATTTAAAATAGGATGGAACAAATACAAAAAGTGATAAAACCTCTATCGATAGCCCTGCCGCTCCTTTGGGTAAAAGAAATCAGTATTCATATTAACTGCTCCCGATTCCGAACACCCCTCGTGCCGCAAAGGTGCAAACTTATTATAAGGGTGTATCTGCGAAAAGCCTGTATTACGAGACCCTTGATACTGACGCGAGCTCGCTCATCTGTATAACAGCCTGAAAAAGCTTCCCTAATCAAAAAAGACTTAATATGAATGACTGTTTGATAGTCCATATCCTAAAATGCAGTGAAAAATACTATTTCAGCTCTGTCTTATTACTTATTACTTTTCTGAAATATCAAATAAGATAAATAAGTTACATATTACTCTAAAATAATATTAGGGATTATGCACAGATATGTTTTACGTAAGGGTTGAGGGGCCACGGAGAAAAATTTAATTCTCTAAAATTTCTACTTACTAACTAGATTTCTACTTAATCTGTGGCAAATCCAGGTTATATTGCAGGCAATCATAAATTCTGTAAAATCTCTATTAAAATGACTGTGAAGGCAGTCCAGTGGTTGTTTTATGTTTTTTTGTAGGAATGTGTCGGCTAATATGTCATTTCTCACATCGCCCAGTAACACACCTAAGCACCTTTTATCTCCTCTTATACATATCATACATGTCTCAGGACATTCTGCATCGCCACTGCAGAATGTCCTGAGAATGATAGCTGAGGTTATAACTTCGTTACCTGAATAGACAAAGTAGAAATACTGCAGGTGTTTGTGATTTCTGTGATTTCTTAAGGGTCCATTCTCTGTAGATTTGACAGGCATGAATGTTGGGTCGGATTGAGAGGATGGGTGGCCGATGGGTGGAGACTTATATATTCCAACTATCGAATTATTAAGATTTCGGAGGTGCACGTAAAGCCGAAGTAAAAAGGCACATGGAAATAAAGTTAGCCCTCATTGCAAGGGTACCGGATTTGTCTTATAATTGCAACAAAATTTCTTTATATACATCATACATCAATCGGATAAACATCATAAATCGATTACATCATAAATTATACATCACCGGAAAGATCAAAAGATAAACTAGATCCCTATAGTAGCAAATTTTTGTTTAATACATGTATTTTAGAGAAAATAATTTTTGAAAATACGCTATTTTAGTACAAGATTGTTTGCCTGGAATTTTAAAAATAAAAAGAAATACCAAAAATTACTACTTTAGGGACTTAGATTAAAGTCTTATCTTTCAATACTTTTTTACTAAAAGTCGCTATCTTTTATAGTTTTTTTATAATTAGACACGAGACGAACGCCGATTTAGGGCTTATTTCGACCTAGAGAATGGACTCTTAAGATATGCATGGGGTGTTCAAGATCGTTGCTTGGATGACATCGTTTCGTGATTATTATATTTTCTTACAGTTTACGTCGCAGTTTACCTTAATATTTGACTACAACCATGTAACTATTACTATACTTTGGACACTGAAAATTCTGATTGATAAAGTTGTTGAAATTATATATCATTCAAGCTACCGATATTGAGAGGCTCGTGCATATGCTTATTATAGACTATTTCAGGAATATCTTTGATCCACTCTGGGATAGAAGACGGTTGGAGGATTAATTGGATTTTCCTAATAGTTTTTCGTCCAAAAAGTACACAACAATATATACACGATATATATATTTAATTATATCTAAGTTACTATAATTTTTTTTACAAATATCTAGCTAATATCTACTATATTATGTAAGTATGCATTAGTAGTTATACTTGTTTATTACAATTCAAATACATAGACTAAAATAAAATGTATAATTACTACAGAAAAATCAGTTTTCCATTGTTCATTATATCATTTTTAATGTAAATAAATGGTAATTAATTAAACACATTTTGTTGACATTATTAGGTATGATATATTAAGCTGAGCCTTTTTTAAAGCATACTAAATATAGACGTTATTCAAAATTGAATAACGTAAAGCAATTTAAAAACTGGGAGAACTGTAAAGCCGTTCATCTTGAAAGTTTAGAAACGGTTTAGGTGAATATATAATTGTGACAAAACGCGCTTACTATTTCGGAATGATCAGAAGTCAATAAGAGAAAGAGAAGTCGCAATAACTTGGGCAGAAAGAGAGAGGTGTCGCGGAAAAGGTAGTATATAAAGTAGCTAAGTTAAAATGGTGTGGGGGAATCAAAAGAAGTGCAAACCCTAGCGTATTCCAGCATTCCCTCAGCGAAACTGTCATCTCGCTTCCACTCGATAAAGCGACAATATCATCTTCTCACTCGGAGAATGGAGACGATATTATTTCTTATTTCTAGTCACATTCAAGTAAGTAGGTGGCACAAATTAGGTTCTTGGTGAGTTTTGCATCTCGGCTGTGTGACATGCTACGATGGGTTTTATTGACAAAATCAGCGTGCGGCCAGAATTCTGAATTCCATATTCCTAACTGAAAAGGTATAAATCAAAAGTTGACAAACAGTCCGAAGGCTGATGAACGCATTCATGCGATCTGACAAGCCCAGTGTCCTTTCTAGGTCCTTTCCACCCCATAAGGATCGGTGGCCAGACGTCCACAGATCCGTCACAACTTATATATTGCTCGTATGGTGCTACGAATTTTAAAAAAGTATATTTTACGAGTCAATGATTGAAACAGCTCCTTTTATCATATCTTTTTGACACTTTTCAGAGGCTTGATAAATCTAGTAGGCTAAAATCTACTTCTCGTCTTCATACAAGGTGTTGAAATAAAGAGGGTTTCAGATTAATAAACTTTAGATCAATAACAATAAATTACTGGCATGCCATGCCATTCCTGTAGGACAGTAATAGGAAAAATACTATTAGTTTAAAATTATCAATCATTAAAAGCCCTGTTACATATTTTGTACATATAATATCATAATTTTCTAATGTTTAAAACAATTACTATGAATAAATCACCGTAATTTAACTAATGGTCAAACAGATATCAATGGATCCATCATGGTTTAAAATTAGACTGTAACATATTATACGTAAGTTATTGGTTAACCGAAATATATAAATTTTACTTGTACTCATAGCTCATGAGCGGTTTACAGGGATGGGTGAAAGAATGTGGGCTTGGTGTTAATGTGAGAGGTTAAAATCGTTTGATGTTTGATTGTCAGCTTACTAATAAGGTTTTCCAGGTTTTCCTCAATCCAGTACTGAATAACGGCTAGGCTCAGGTCATTCTTGAGACGCAATTGCGGCCTACCGAATAATAATACGCCGCCCCCTCCTACACACATCTCAAACCTATACTTGAAAATCCGCTTTCTCCAAAACTTTTTATGCAAATATGCAAAAATGTATAGGGTTTTTAATTTAAAATAATAAGTTTGCTCTAATCATGTGACCGAAATTTAAGTTACGTATCTAAATTAGTATTAGAATTAAAGAATTACATCTTAGAGCTTTGAATTTTACTATTTACATCGTAATGGGCACTTTGATAGAAATCTAAACCAAGACATTTATAAAATTTAGTTGTAAGTTATAAGCGAGATATTGATTTAGTTGTATTGACAAATAGTTTTCAAATAATTTTATTTTTATTTTTTACTGTACAGAAAATGTATTTATTTAAGATAAATTAAAGGCCACGTTCCATTATTAATATTTTGTAGCATTTATCAAATAGAGATAGTGAAATAAAGAAAACAATATAATGCTAGATTTAAATTTGAAGATGACCTTGCCGGTACTAAATGTAATATAAATATAATGTAAATAATTTAAATGAGCAAAGGGTATATACGGATACAAGTGAAGATAACAAATGTGTATGTATATACAGCGTGTTGTAAAAACGATAAACATATTTTGGGGCATACTCGTCAATGTTAAAAAATATTCGTATATAAATATACCTACATTAATATTATCTTGGGTCTGAAAATACAGGGTTCAAATATACAGAATGTTTAGATGCTACTTGAAAAATAGATTAATTTGCTTTTTAGCTCATGCAGTAACAGTTTATTTGAAAATAGATAATTAAATTGAACTGTTGGACACAAAACTAAAATTTAGTAACTTTTGTGTAGGTATTTATGTTATTGAGATCGCATTTTGAAAACAATATATTCAGGAGATTTATAAATGTACTATCTTAGGACTAAATTTGCCCCAAAGCATCTTATCGAAGTGAAGCTAGACATTTTTTTGTATGTTTTAATGTGTTCATCCAGTCTTCTTAATTTTTAGTTTTATGAGATATTTTTAATATGAAATAAATAAAATATCTAGTTTTAACAATAAATAGATACATTATAGCTGTAACAATGCTATTAATAATTATGAATTTAATATTACTGTAGTTAATAACATAGAAGAATGTGTGTAATGTGCATATACTGAGTAATTATCTATAATACAAATAACACTACAAATGTATTATCGAACTATAATTAATTCTTAAAAATTTGTTAAATTAAGTTTCACAAAGAAGTATGTACAACATATCCTTGTTTATATATTATGAATATGGTATAATATGGTCAGAAAATAATAACCACGAACATGATAAAAATATGGTTGCCAAGAGTTATTTTATTGTCAAAGTATTCGACAACACGTTAAAGAAAAACTTTTTTTTTTATTTTCAATGAAATGCACTAGTTAGTTATATATGAAAATTTTATTTTCAAATCTGTTTTGTAAAATACACATTGCTATTGCTTCTCCTAACATTTTCCCCCTAATTTCAGGTTTATTTGAGATTTCTAAAATAAATATCGAAAGTATGAGAATGTCTATTGACATATACCTATTGTCATGATAGCAATATTATGTTCACATGGTAGAAGATGCAATACTATGTTATCGAACTGTTGTATTTATTTTCTCCAAACTTATTCAGTTTCCAATCAATGAGGAGAAAATGAAATTAAGTATGTTATAATATTTTTATCATGACAAGATGCGAACAGAATAGACTAAATTCTTTTAGTATCCTTAGTACTTTTTTTAAACATTTAAAAAAGCTGCCGATATTGTTCAGTAGACAACTGTCAAATTTTAATGTTTGAAATTTAAAAAGTAGCATTTTACATACTTCAGACTTAGTAATTGTATGCTACAACATTTCAGCTACATCTCATGTAGATAAATTTTTTATTGGATTTATTTACTGCAGCATATGAGCTTACAAGGTTTGGAAATTAATATAGCCTGAGCGTATAGACCCGGATGTATGTAATACCTGTGCAACCTTTTCCACAACATTACGAGAGCTGGTTTTCTCCTCCGCACTTCTTGCTATTACTGCACAATTAGCCGAGGCCTAGGGGAACAATCAAGACGCAACTTCCAGCACAATCTCTCTCGGAGAACGAGAGGGTTGTAGCCATCGTCTAAATTACAGACATGTATATTGAAAGCCGTTTACTTACACGACTCCAAAACTTTACGAAAACTTGTGTTCAAGTATATGGCCGAGGTGCGGGGTGTTTCTATCTTTATCTACCTCCTGGTCTTCGTTGAAACAATGTGTGTGTATGTACCTTGTGATCTAAACTCTAGGGACTCCGTTGTATTTGCACTTTTACATTACCAACTAACCACTTTGCTGTTAAAGTCAAGTTAGCTTTAAGTTTGCTGACTTGTCATACTGCTTCTTGGCAAACAACGGCCTAACCTGAGCCCCTTTGTCCTCTTCGTACTTCTTGATGGTTGTTTCGGCACCACATGTACCAGAACTCCAGATTTTAGTTTAATTTCACCTAAATTTCATTTGTATTACTTCACTTAAAATACCCCTTCTTCACATTACTCGCAAAATAATTGTGACTAATAAACGCAAGAAAATCTCCCTGGAGGCAAATAATTTTGTGAACAAATGTGACAAATGTTTTAACTACAAATGTTTGGTAGTACCACAGGTTGTTTTAAAATAATTCTAAATGTCCCAGAACGAATAATCCCGGAATTATTAATGAAATTATCAAATATTATGGTTCAATAACGTTTTATATTTCCTCGTTACCTATTATCCTAGGTATGCAAAGGAATAACCTTATTATTTTTAAGATATGTCGCAAACAACTACTTTGCGTGCAACATGCACCGACCAACATTGAATTACAACGTCATACATTGATAGATAGATATTTTATTTAATCACTTTACAATATATGTTTGTGACAAGTCGTAAAAAACGTGAAGGTATACTACAAACCAAAAACAATGACACAAGACATACATACAGACTAAAAAGGCACAAACAAGACATTAAAATGTTAAACTTTTAGAATTTAAAAATTCTTCGATGGAGTAGAAACAGTGTTCCAATAAGGATTGTACTATTTTCCTCCTGAATCGACTCAGAGTCATTTTAGTTATTTGTGATGGAATCATTTTGTTGTATAAGTGCAAATTAATGGAATTTCGAGCTGATAAATTTAGTCGATACACATTTAAGTTCCCCTGAATTATAGATTTGTCATCTGCATAACAGACACATACCTTTGGGAGTATGAAATTAAAGATGTCATTTATATATATAATAAAAAGGATTGGTCCCAATATTGAACCCTGTGGTGCTCTGTGAGTAACGGGTTTACATGCACTATGGTTACCAAATGTATGAACAATTTGCTTTCTTCCACATAGATAGCCTCAAGGCGACTCCACGTATACCGTAATACTCCAGTTTAGCAAGTAAGAACTTGTGATTTACACTATCAAAAGCTTTACTTAGGTCACATAATGTAAGAGCAGATATTAGACCGTTTTCTATATTATCTATTATCGATTCAACTATAGCCATCACTGCTTGGGTTGTTGACTTAGATTGAAAGCCAAATTGATTTTTATTTATGTCTGAATAGGTGTTTAAGAAAGAAGTTAATCGGTTCTTAATCAAGATCTCAAAGATTTTACGAAATATTGGAATTATTGATATGGGTCTATAGTTGTCTGGAGTATTTGGGTCGCTCTTCTTAAATATAGGGAGAACTTTGCTTGTTTTGAAGATGTCCGGAAACTCTCCTTCAGAAAAACAGCGATTAATAAGCATATAAGCTGAATTTATTAATTTAACTGTTGCCTTTTTAACTTCTTCTTCGGTAACAGAAATAAGAAATAACGAGGCGCTAAGTTTCGGAAGTATATCGAGAAAATTGATATCTTCATATAATCTCAACTTATTGTCTTTAATACATTTTTCTTTTTAATAGCATTATCTACATTTTTTAAATAATGAAATATTAAACAACCATCTACATTACCTACATTAAAAATATGTATTTTTTGTTACGTACACGTTCAGTACACATAATATCATAAACCTTTGATTTAAAGTAAAAGTAATACCAATAATTCAAATGTTTAAAGTTTGAGCTATGTTTTGAATATTTAAATTCCCCTAAAATTTAATTTTAATACATAAACAAGGATGAGATTTTCGACGATAAAATATGCGTACTTTAGATAATTAATTTTTAATGTTTATCCACTGTATCACATTTTTAATGGTCAGTTCGAAACAAATAAAGTACGATTACAAAAAATCAGTTATAAAAAAATATTTCTTTGTTTAAAATATGTGTACCTAAAGACGTAGTAGTTTCATAAAAGGGCAATATTTAATGAGAACTGTTTTATAATAATAATTTACTATTACTAACTAATTAAAACTATGTACGTCGTTTAAAAATTGCTGTGTATATTTTTATTTATTTGATAACACAACACGAAATGTTTTACTTAGCAGTCGAACTTAGTGCTGAACAACGTCTAACTATAATATAATAGATTTAAACCTCAAATATTTCACACTTCTTTGTAAAATATAAATTTTCTACTTACTAATTGATTGTGCATATTCTTTCTTTTCGGGGTTTATGTTTAAATATTCACACATATATTTTACACGTTTACAAGTTAGATTATAATGTATATTGGTTTAAATATTATCAGTTCATATAACTAATTTCATTTTCAAGTTAACTTGGCTTATTTTTTTAAGCCACTGCTGCTACCAAATTCAATGAGGAAGATACAATAATTTAGACATAAATATAGTAAAATGTGTGACACATTTTTCTAAATGATAAAAATAACGAAAACAATTAAAAAACTAGAAACTAAAATATATTAAAATAAAACAGCAATTAAATAGTTTTGCAATATTTGTTATCAATATAGATAATGAGAACGAGTGAGAAGCACTAAAGATGTTATCTGTTAAGAATTACGAAGCATAAACCATAGCAAATTAGCCCACAGGACTTATACATAAATGAAAAAAAATACATAATATCATAAATAAAAAGTTATAGGCAGTTATGATGTGTGTTGAAATTATTTAACATGCACTTTAATTAAGATAACACTGACGTAGTTTTCCTCATAACACCAAAACACTATATTGTACCCAACGCGAGTTTTGCCAACCAAGTTGGCATCATCTGGGGTTTTCAGATTAATCATCTCCAGATGATGCCAACTTGCTTGGCGAAACGCGCGTCGAGTGCAGTATAGTGTTTTGGTATTATGTGGAAAACTACGTCAGTTATCTTCACACCAAAAGTTCCAAACCCTTTCAAGAAAACTTTAATTAAGCTAAAGTTGAAATTATCAACTAAATATTAAAAACAGTTTTCTAATTCAAAGCGAGCCGGTGGCTCAGGGGTTAGTATGTCGATCGCTCATCCCAGAGGTCGTGGGTTCGAGTCCCCATTCCACCAAATAATTTTGAATTAAATTGTTTAGTCGTAGATCAAGGCTTGTTCGCAGGGATGGGTTGGCAACCATCCAGGCGATGGCCTAGGATGGAAAGAATGTCAACTTAGTGTTAATGTGAGATACTAATTAAAATCATTTGATGTTTAACTGCCCCCCCCCCCCCCTAACTAATGAGGTTTTCTAGGTTTCCCTGTTCCAGGTTTTCCGTGTTACTGAAGCGCACCGCGAAATAATAATATGCCATCCCCTCTCCCACACAAGTCTCCGACTTTCGGGCTAATCCTTGTGTAGGATTGAGGAATGAGGGGTAGATATATTATTATTATTATTAATTATTATTAATTATTATTAATTATTATGTATCTTCTATCTTTTTTCTGTACACTTTTTCTGAAGTGGATAACTGTGTATCTTACATTTTATTATTCTCGGTGAAATCTGTGGATGAACATATTCATTTACATTTTTGCATCTTTTGTTTCCGAAGGAAAGTGCAGCAGACTTAGCCGGAGGAGTAAATTGGCCGTCATTAGATTTTGTAAAATATGAGGGCCGCTTAGACGGTTGATTGCCCTAACCCGGTCGGCGGGAGCCGAGAGCTGCTGATCCTCGACTGTATACACAAATGACACGGCTATTATTCGAGATAGAAGATTGCCAAACCGCGCCACGCACCAAATTCGGCTCGTAAATTTTAATGTTCTCTTCCAAGATTCTGCAGAAGTTATCACAATAATTTTAGAGAGCCATAACGTTTAATTAGAACTTCAAACAACACGATGAGATAGGCCGGCGAGTATGCCTTAATGGAAATTGTTTTTTAAACACAATAACAATTTTATTTTATGTTTTCCTTACGCGAGTTAGTGTACTTGGAATTCCTGTGGTTGAAAATACAGAACTGCAAAGAAGGGTCGTTATAGAGCCCTCCGCAGAGTAAAAACGGAGAAGTAAAAATTTGCATACATGGTAATTTCGTATATATTGATGCTTCAAGTACAACACTTATTTTAATGGTTTTTGAAGAATGATAAATAAAAAAAGTTCCATGTGCCGGACAATTTTTATTTAAGGCAGCACAAAGAGTAGCTGATGAATTCGGTCTCATCTTCGATGCTGAACGGAGAAACCCAGACTCTGTTACCGAGTTGGGACCTGTTCAGTTGAAAGCCTAAGTTAAAGGTGCAGAATGCCGTAATCTTCTGCAGCTGCATAAGGATAAGCCATTGCACGGTGTCTTCTATAAGAGCCTTGAAGACCATGGCTTATCCGAAAGGCTGACCTTTGCTTTTTTAAGGTCAGCGGGGCTTAAGTCGGAAACCGAGGGATTCATAATGGCTTGCCAGGATGGTGTATTAAACACCCTCGTCTATCGAAGCCAAGTTATGGCCATGGAGGTCCCTGATATCAACTGCAGGGCCTGCCAAAGGGCGTCGCAGACAATTATGCATCTGCTCTCTGCTTGTGCGGCATATGCAGTCTCGGCCTATATCCATAGACATAATGCGGCTTTACGAGTGCTTTTCTACTTTCTACAGCACTCGTACGACATAGACAAAACACCAGTGCTGCCATACGCTCCGGGGTATATTGAGTCCGTTGTGGGGAATGAGAGGTGCCGAATTTATTGGAACTACTCATTTCCCACGCTCAGGTAGATTCGAACCAATAAGCCTGATGTAGTCCTTCTCGACCACCAGCTCAAGACAATGTTTGTCATCGAGTTCTCGACTCCTGCCGAGACCAACATTGTCTTGAAAGAGGAGGAGAAACGGATGAAATATCGAGAGCTTCTTCGAACTCCGAAAACTCCATCCAGAACATACTGTGAAGCTTGTGGTACTGATAATAGGAGCCCTCGGTGGAGCAAGAGATACACTGCTTTCGGAACTGAAGATCATACCGACAAGCTGAAATTCGGCAGATCTTCTAGCCGGAAGAATGCAGAAGGCGGTCATCATATCATGTTGTAAATAACATGATATTAATGTCAGATGGTCAACTAGTCAAGGGCCAATTGAATATCCTTTCTTGCAAATTTTCAAAAATAAAATATTTGAAAGTAGGTACTATAATATCCACTTTGTTAAAAATCGCAAGATAAAAAGTCAAATGTATCCACATTAATTGGTTTAAAGTACCTACAGTACAATAAATATATCATATAGAATTGCATTGAATTTCCTATATTTAATAAAAAATACTTCTGATATCATCAAAAAGTATCCTTGGAAACCAAATAATTATATGAGGATTTCCCTATATCTATACAGTCATTATTGCTCGTAATGCCGAATAATAAATATGTTCCAATATACCCTATGCCTTATAGTTAAAGTAGAATATATTTTATATTTTCTTTTTAGCATTGGCAAGATTTACAAAAGAAGATTGAAGAGGTGTAAATATGTTTTGCTGAAGTTTTATAGATTTTGAAAAATTTTGTATGGACAATGAGACCTTCTATTTGCTGGCACCGTTCTTTTGTTTCATGGATATTCACTCAGAAAGGTATTTTGAAATATTTAGTTAATATTTATAATAATAATACAATATTAACACCTTGGAAAACAAGAAACCATTTCGCGTTTAAAATTACAAAAAGTGTTACTCTTCTTAAAGTTATATTATCAAATTAAAATTTTTTCCAATACGAGGTTACAGAAATAGAATTTTGTTTGACTGAATGTTATATTGATAGATTTTAGAATTTTAAATATAGAATGGTATTATTTTTCTCCAAGATGTTGCATACTGTCTTATTTTTGTATTATTGAAGTTTTATTAGTTTTTTTTTCATCCAGGACTAATAGTAAACGAACACATTATTATAAACATAATTTAACTTGTAAATTATATTTATCAACAAATTAATACGTTTGAGATGTCTCCAATTACTAGAGATGTTACTAGTGTAGCAAAATTTAGCATCTAAAAGATGACACTTAACTGAAATATTGCTGAACAGCATACTCGACTTTAATTTAGGTACTTTTAACTAATGTTGTTGTTGGAAGGCGGTGCTGTTACCCACTACACTCAGGTCTTTCGACCCATTGTGCCTGCCGCGGGTCGAGAGCTATTGGAAGATACCCGTGCTATGCGCATAGGCCAACACCCGTTCTAGGGGAAACTCTCTAATGTCCTGGGGCAGGAGAAATGCTGCACCCAGATGTTTGTGTCTCTTGACCAAACGAGGCAGGCACAACGACAGAGGATGTGAATGGAGTCCTCGTCATCGTGTCAGCAAAACCTGCACCTTCTAGTGTCACTAATGCCGATGGTGTTAAGGTGCTTGTTGAGATGTTCATGACCTATCAGCAGTCCTGTGACAATCTTTATGCTGTTACGACTTACCGCAAGTATTGATCGAGTTGCGGTCGACCAAGGGCCTTCAATTAAGAGCCTGGGTTGTCGCAGCCCAGTCCCGTTCGACCATTCTTCCTCTGATCTTTCTTTGATCCAGTTTCCAATAGACCTTGTTACATAATTAGGCGGAAGCCTAAGTACTGGTTCGGGCCCTGTAAACTGTATACTTGAGCCTCTGTAAGCCAGTGCATCGGTATCCTCATTTTCTGTTATGTTGTGATGACCCGGTACCCAGGTCAATTTTATTTGGTTGTTCTGTCCCAATTGGGCCAGACTATTAATACACTCTAGGACCGCCCTGGAGGTGATCCTGTATGAAATCAAGGCATGTAAAGTCGCCTGACTGTCGGTGCATATCTGGATATGCTGATTAGAATATCTCCTTTTGAGATTTTCTTTAACTAACGCTAGACCTTGTTACATAACTAGGCGGAAGCCTAAGTACTGGTTCGGGCCCTGTAAACTGTATACTTGAGCCTCTGTAAGCCAGTGCATCGGTATCCTCATTTTCTGTTATGTTGTGATGACCCGGTACCCAGGTCAATTTTATTTGGTTGTTCTGTCCCAATTGAGCCAGACTATTAATACACTCTAGGACCGCCCTGGAGGTGATCCTGTATGAGATCAAGGCATGTAAAGCCGCCTGACTGTCGGTGCATATCTGGATATGCTGATTAGAATATCTCCTTTTGAGATTTTCTTTAACTAACGCTAGTCAATAAATTGAATTAAGAAAATTAGAAACATCACATAAACTCCACAACCCCCAATCTAAAGCTAAAGGCTGCCCGGAAGGAGGTTGCACATTGAAAAAACGCAGATAAACACCTCGTACCCACCGACGGAGCTGAGGATCGAATCCTGATCATAATAGGTAGTGTGAGAAACGCTGCCACCATACGCTCTATTCCACTGCGCTTCCGTGGCGGTAATATATATAGATATATCTTTCAGGAACACGTCATCATATCATGTATCATATAGTGGGATGAAAATTTTGCTAGTTAGTTAGCTAGTTACTTTTTCTTGTCTAGAATTATTCATTTGTCCTATACTGTATATATTATTTTATTTCTTATAGAATTTTTAATATTTCTGAAAGAATAACAGTTGTAAAATATTTAAAGAAATAAGAAGGGGAAATTATTAGTAAGACCCCTTTTATGTACAAATATTTATATACTAAAATCATTCTTGTGTACTGTAAGGCAATATCGATAATTCAAAAAAATATGTAATATAATGCAAAAAATTACGCAAAATTATTTACGTTATTGCACACAACACAAGTAGTGGGTTATTTGAAAAAAATCATTTTTTTTTTCACTAATGGTAATAGTTATATAAAACAATAGTATATCAGATCTGTAGAATATTTTATATAGCTTTTGTATTAATCTCGTACTATCTCTGCGTCCTTCAGCTCCTATAAAGAGATAATGGCAGGTGATTTTAACTACATTAAAAGAGATGTCTATATTTACTTACATGAGAAATACCTAAACAAAAGTCAAGTGCTGTTATCTCTGATAGAATATTAATTATTATTGTAGTACTACCTAGTATAATCAAAATTATTTTCTAAAAATGTTGCAAAATATTCAAGTAGTAGTGTTTTATTAATAATAGTAAATATAAAGTAAATAATTTTTAAGTACGGTATTACAGATAAAAATGTCAGAAATTGTGAAATTATATTACTTAGTAAATATTCTAGTTTTTAGAAAATGAACAATTAATTTTAAACTGGAATATTGCTTATTTCATTTTATTAAGATAGTGTATACCGATATTTTCTGACTTTTTAATAATAGTTTTTCAGTTATTATTCTTTGTATTTAGTTGAAAATACCTCAATTTTTCTGGTGCTGAGTAGCATAATACTGCTTTAGTGGCGCCCGTAGTTCATGACGAGTTTGCAGACAAATATTTCAGTAGTAATTTCTAAAACTAGTGTACTGGTCAATTAATGGAAAATTTGTGTCTACAAATTTAGGTATTCAAGGAACATTCTTATACCATCCTTATACCAGCAAACAAGTGTGTGAATGCGTAAGTTTTTAACATGCGTTTTCATAATTTTTATACAAAGTATAAAACAACGCAACAACCTTTTTTATTATCACAGATATCAGGAAAGTCTATAGATACTTACAGTAATTATGTAACAATAACAGTGATTAAAATTTAGCCCCGTAACAATTGACATCGTAACAATTTTCTTTCTATCACATTGTTGCATTTAGATAAGAGGTAGAACCTCGTGTACAACATTTACATATCATTATAAAAAAATTAAGAGCGTCTGACTGACGAACTACATGATTCATCAAAACAGTTTAGGAATACTCCATTTATACAAATAAAAAAAAGAGGTAAATGAAAAATATTAAAAATTATGATACAGTATGATTGATTATGATTGTGGAGTGTTAATGTAAACTTTTGAAAGTTTGCCTTTAGAGAAACCATTTGCTATCATCTTTCAATGTTATTGAAGGAAGTAGGTACTTATACTAAGTTTATTATTATTTAATTTTTTTCTTTCAATAGGTAATATGCTGTACTTTGGGAAATATGAGAAAATAATAACATTTTTGTATGACAAAATACCGAACTATTGTAATGAAGAATTGGAAGATCAATCGACTTACCTGTAAGCAAAATTGATCGAGATTATCCGAGCATCTCCACCGTCCCTCATTACATAATTTAGCAGTATGCAATTTACATTATATAATGAGGGACGGCGGAGATGCGAAGGATAATTGGAAGATCAATCGACTTACCTGTAAGGAAGATTGATCGAGATTATCCGAGCATCTCGTCGTCCCTCATTACATAATGTAAATTGTATACTTCTACATTATGTAATGAGAGACGGGGGAGATGCGAAGTATAATTTCACGATCAATCGACTTACCTGTAAGGAAGATTGATCGAGATTATCCGAGCATCGCCGCCGTCCCTCATTACATAATATAGTAGTATACAATTTGCATTATGTAAAGAACAATCGACTTACCTGTAAGGACGATTGATCAAGATTATCCGAGCATCTCCGCCGTCCATCATTACATAATGTAGTAGTATACAATTTACATACTGTAATGAGGGATATACAATTTACATTATGTAATGAGGGACGGCGGAGATGAGAAGGATAATTGGAAGATCAATCGACTTACCTGTAAGGAAGATTGATCGAGATTATCCGAGCATCTCCGCCGTCACTCATTACATAATGCAGTAGTATACAATTTACATTATGTAATGAGGGATGGCGGAGATGCTCCGATAATCTCGATCAATCTTCCTTACAGGTAAGTCGATTGAACTTTACATAATGTAAATTGTATACAACTACATTATGTGATGAGGGACGGCGGAGATGCGAAGGATGATTGGAAGATCAATCCACTTGCCTGTAAGGAAGATTGATCCGAGTATCTCCGACTTATTATTTGTTATCTATTATAATGGAGTACCTAAAATAGTATAAAATTTTCAAGGATATTTGTATATGTGGATTTCTTGTAGTGTTTTTAAATTTAACTGTTATTCCAATCTATTTTCTGTAAAATTAGTTAAAAAAAGTATTGAGGGCGTCAAATCTAGTACCAACTGGATGTAATAATTGCATAAACATCTTCAATTTTTATATTCAAGGTGAACCACCGAGGTGCCGTTACCTAACTTTTATTTTCAGTACACCCACGGATTTATGCAAACAACGTACTGTGTTTTTCTTTATATATTTATTATTTCTGATATTTTCCGTATTTTATTTTAAACAATACATATAAATAATCATTATTATAGTTTTACTAATAACAGTGCAATGAACTACAATTTAGCATAAATTGTGTCCATTGTTTTATACAAAACGTGTATAGTATGCATACCTCAAACAGTTTATGAGCATGTAACATGTGATAACCCTATCACATTATAGGCGCTGCACTATTTTTACAATTATTTTTAATACATACTTTGCATATAATAATCGCAGAAAATTATTTAAATTTTCAAAATATATAATTACGGCCCTGTCCTATTAGTTAGGTTACTATATAGAACCCGCCCTCCTTTTGTGAGATCGTGCGAGTTCAAGTTTTATTTAAATATCCACAATGATTCCGAAAACTTGGGTTCTAATATAAAACAGAGTTTTTGACGACGAGTATTTATATGTCGTGGAGTTTTATATTCCTCTATCTATTTAAAAATAATAATATACACTTTTTACTCTACCACAATATTACAAATCGTGAACTCGTTTTTCTTCTAAATCAAAATTACTTTTAAAACGAAAAGAAGACTGTTCATAAATATTTTGTATCATAATAAAACAAAATGAATAATGTCCCAATAATAATAGAGTAAAATAAACCATTCCCTTTTATTGTCCTGGAATATCTTTTTGTATTTAATAAATAACGAAAACAATAACACTGAAATAAAGAATTGGCTAAGTTAAAATTGTTTGCTAAAATGTATTATTTAAAAGTATATCGGCGGAAGAGACTAGGGGAACTTTGAAAAGAGGATAAAGAGGCGAAGTAAGCTAGCAGACTCTGCCGATAATAAAGGATTTGCTTTTATCGGTTTGTTTTTATTGTCCTCCCTTGAGTGCCACCTTATTCTATTATAAACAAATTGAGTTGGACTGCAAAGGGTATTTTGAAATTCTGTTTTGGGATATAAAACGACACGGTAGAACTTAGGTCATAACATCAAATTTTATGTGACACAACAAGAGTAAACAAAACTATCAACATACCTTTTAGATAGTTGTTTTTATTGTTTAATATACATTTTATGTAGGTAATTGTCTACCATAGATCTAGTTTTAAAGATTGTGAATAGCTATAAAATCTGATTTATGAAGTTTATTAACGAAATTCGTGGTTCATTAAAAAATTTGTGAAAATTATATATCGTTTATTTTAATTATTTTCTTTTGTAGTTCAATTGATACTTGCATTAGAGTTATACCGTTGAGTGACAATTTTGTGACTCAACGGTTATATTATTAAACAGTAAGTCCATCCCATACTTCTAAAAAAAAATGAGAATTTAAGTATAAAACTTCAAATATCTCATAAACCGTTGCAATTAGGTATAGGGAATGCTTTATAGAATCAAAAGAGTCCTGGGAGACCTTGTGTTTCATTTTTAAAAATTGAGAAAACTCTAGTTGCAAGTTGTTATTTGCCCTGTATACAAGTAAAGCTATTTCTAGGAAAGGAAATTCTATAGAAAGTAAAACTATACCATATAACATAATTATTAATGAAGCCGAAAATTATCTAGTTTTTATTTTTTTTTTTTAAATACAGGGTGCTCAATTCAATCCGAATAAGATACAAAAATGCTCGTATCTTCTGAACTACTCCGTATATAATACTAGTAAGTAAACCCTATATTGGCGAATTCGCAAAAATAATCCGAATTCAAATGAGAAATAAAAAATATGTCATTCCATTTAAAAAAACAAAAGGTTGATACGGCCCAGGTTTAGAGCACCCTATATGACTATACGTATTTTTAAAATGTGCATCCTCTTGGGCTCTATGAGATCCTAAAATATAAATTTTTTGTTTATTACTGTTATTACTTCGTGTTTTACAAAAAAACGGTAGTCCTTTTTTATACCAAAAAGGAAAGACCATCAGATAATAAAAAGGTAACCCATAAATATTAACTTTGATGTTATAAAACGAGCTTACAGAGACAAGCCTGCCTGGCCATAACTGGAACAATTAGCTCCACACCGTCAGCAGCTCTGGAAATCCTACTGGACCTACCTCCTCTTCATATATATTTGGAGAGAGAGGCCAGATGGGCAACATACAGACTAAAGCAGGGAGCTTTTAACATGCCGCAGTCTGACACCATGGAGCGCAATAGGCTGCTGGATGACATGGAAAGTCACAGTATCCTGGAGATGATTTCAGATGTCATGCCTGCAAAGACCAACCTTGAACTGCTCTTTCACATTCTCTTCCCAGGAAGAGATGAGTGGGATCGGAATAAGGCTGACCTATTAAGGGCAGATAGTTGTTGGTTTACAGACGGATCCAAAACACCCATGGGAGTTGGAGCCGGAGTATATAGTTGCAACCCAACGGTGAAAATATCTTCATCCCTTGGCAGTTATGCAACTATATTTCAGGCAGAAATTTATGCCATCGAATTGTGTGTACAGAGGCTGGAACAAAGGCAACTTACACGCAAATCGATAAAAATCTTCTCAGACAGCCAAGCAGCCTTAAAGCTCTTGGTTCCTACCGTTGCAACTCAAAAACGGTATGGAGCTGCCAGCAGGCACTTGCTCAATTGAGCAGAAAAAATAGAATAATTCTGGTCTGGGTCCCAGGCCATTCTGGCCATGAGGGGAATGAGGCAGCCGACTCTCTAGCTAGGGAGGGTGCTGCTTCTGAATTTGTCGGACCAGAACCGGTGCTTGGCATATCCTCGAGTACTGCCAAAGCAACGCTCTTGACCCGGGCTGAGGAGCAAATCCTCCAGTACTGGCAGGAACTACCACGATTAGTTCATTCGAAGGCGTTTATAATAAACCCTTCAAAAACAAGAACTAAAAAACTTCTAGAGTTAAGCAGGTTTCACCTACGAACTCTAATTGGCCTATATACGGGCCACTGCCGTTTAAAATATCATCTGTGCAAATTCGGCCTAGCAGAAGATGCTGAGTGCCGCCTATGCTTAGAAGATGATGAAACGGCAGACCACATATTCTGCACCTGCCTTGCTGGGGAAAGGATCAGATACTCATTATTTGGCAAAGGACAACTTCTGCCAGAGGATCTGAACAAACTCTCACCCAATAAGGTGATCAGCTACATTAAGAAGCTGGACTTGTTGGGTGAAATATAAGTAGGTGTGAGCCACAATAGACCTCATGGTCGCGGTGGAGGGTCTGGTTTTCGGCCCACTCACTTTTGAACCTAACCTAACCTATAAAACGAGCACCTCGAATATTTTTTAGAATTTTATTATGACATTCTATCACAAGTATACACGTAATAAGTTTTTGAAACGGAAGTATCACGGAAATTTCTTAAAAGTATCTTCCTCTCGCCTTCTAAAAATATTTTTTAATATTTAGTATAATATAATTATTTAATATTGCATAAATTTGCTCATTATTATTATTGAGAGAAAGTTCGATCTAAATATGTAAAAATATACACGATGTTTCACTAAAAAAAAACACTTGTTTCTACTATACATATAGTATGCTATACTATACTATAGTATACTATACTATAGTATACCTACTATACATCACACTATATTCACTTGTTATAATTTTCTTATTGTAGCTAACTTCATTTTTAGCAAATTCTATATGCGTTCCGTTCAAAATCAATTAATATACAGGGTAACCCATTCGTCTGGGATTCCTTTATTTCTCCACTATTATCAACTTTACAAAAAAATATCTAATATAAAAGTTTTCAGAAATAATAAGGGCTACAATTTAAAATTATTAGGCTCATAATTTATTTTACTTGTAACCAAAGAGTAAAATATTTTAAATTTCAAAATAACTCGAAAACTATTATCTTTGGGTATATAACATACTAATATGGATCGATAGAGTTTTCAATTCTGAATCTGATCCATTAAAAATATACAGGGTGTTACATTTAAAATAAACGAGATATTGGCCCTTACAGTTTTCCAATTTTGCTACGAGATTATTAACACCCTGTATAATTTATAAAACATTTATATACAGCAAAATATTCGCCATGGCTTATACCAAACGAATACCAATATTTATTATCGAAATATAAAAACTAAGGAAGATACTGTTATTTTCACCAAAGTCTGCATTTGTCATTTTTTACACAAAATATTAAATATCTTCGAAACTATAAGGTTTAGCTATAACAAATGTTATGTGGATTGAAAGCACTTGCGATGAGGAATCCAATGAGCTAATAATATACAGGGTGTTCCATTTAAAATAAGAAAAATTTTATAGGTTTGGAAGGATGTGAACACCCTGTATATCTGTAACTAATTTTAAATTGTAGCCCTTATTATTTCTGAAAACTTTTCTATTAGATATTTTTTTCTAAAGTTGGTAATAGTGGAGAAATAAAGGAATCCCAGACGAATGGGTCACCCTGTACATGGATTTTAAAATATTTATTTACTTTATTATTTTTTCGCTAAACAAAAACAACTACATTAATCATTTGAGAATATTTTAGCTGGATTAAACGCAGCCAAGTGAGGTGCAGTGCTCGGTGTTTAAATGAAGGACTCAATTGTTTTTTATGCTTCACAGCAAAGGTTCTACTCTAACAATAGTAAAAGTTTTGAATATATTATCCGTTTACTCTTGAAAAATTATTTTATTTATGTATTGTTCGGAGACGGATTCCCTACAGTAAAATGAGGCAGTCATTTGTTTTCATTTTTGGTAGGAAAGGACAAAGGGGCAGAGTTCAGAAAATGAGTTGTCATAAATTAAGTCAAATAATTGCAGGGGTGGTAAAAAGTCGACCTTATCTGTTTGATATTGATGCAATTTATTGAGAACCCCTAAGTGTAGCCTGTTTAGCTTTTGTCTGGCGAAGAATTTGTGGTAATTTCGTTCATTTTATACTATAGAAACTTGGTGTGAGACATCATCGACGAAGCGTGTCATTATAAAAACACGAAAGAACATTAAAACGCGTTGGAAACTTTTGGCGATGGTTACTTCATTAGGGTTGGGCGGGCTTAATCGTCGTTACGCCATCCGCCTCGAGGTTAGACGTTATTTTCTCCCCGTCGCAGCAATAACAATCTACACAAAGATTACAATAAGAACTTTCCGCTAAAAATGCACTGCAACCCACTACTCCAAGATCTTATTTTGATTTGATATCGGAAACTTTAGAAGCTCTTTAAGGTATTCGGGTAATTATCAAATTTCACCCTTGACATACACAAACCGCTGTTTATCTGCCAGATGGTCTTTGATTCAAAGAAATATCGATCACATATTTTAACATATATTATGTTATAGGGTATCGCTCTAACACCCTATAATATAGGGTGTTAGAGCAATCCCCAAATGATTTTATAAATCTTTAAACGTTTTCATACTTGAAATTTTTTAAATTTATTGAAAGTATACAGGTAATTACCACATCTCATTCTTATAAAATAATATTGTTCAGCTAAAGGGTTTTATTTGTAAAAACAGGCAAGTGCACTATTCCTAGGCAAATATAGAACTTTCCTCGCAAAAGCCAAGGCAACCAACAGGACTAGGTTATAAAAAATGTCAGTGGCAAATTCTCATTTAGTAAAAGCAAGAAAAACTTGAAGTCATTGTAAGATATTTTTGATTTTAACAAAACATATTATTTTACACGATGACAGATTACACAGGGGGCGGGGGAGGGAACGTAGGAAACTAATAATATAACAATAAATTTATTTCCATTGACACGTCACATTGTATGAAAAATGACAATGAAGATATAACTATAGTGTATACAAAATACTATAATATATAAGAATTTTAAATTTCAACACCAAATAATGCATAAATATAGGGCAATAAAAATTACACAAGAATAACCGCTAAACCAGAAGTTCTGCATTTTTGTAAAAAAAGACATCTTCAGGGAGCATAAATTACCATCAAGTTAAAATTATTGAAATTGTTAAAATTGCAGTAATAGATATTGAGGCACCTCGTGGATAAACCAAGGGATAATCAGTGCTAACGTAAAAATGCCATTGCAAATTACACAATAATTAGTCTATAATACTTGTTTTACTTAGACTGAGATGCTGCCAAGCAAAATAAATTCGATTGACGTGCATACTTATCTAAAAAAATAAGCATAACTACACAGAGTTTGAGAACATGAATATTATGTATAAACCTGAAGAGAAATATGAAGTTGGAAGCTTTACGAAGATCAGATATAGTATTTATTAAAACTGAAAAAAAAACTTAATTTGGGGGGACGCGTAGGTATCATCTACTCTGCAAGCAACAAATTTAGTACAGATTACAAAAACAGTACAAGTTAAAAGTTACAGCTGAAATACCCCGGTATATTATAAAATGAATATAGAAATATATGACTTTCTTGGCATTATTTAAAAAAAGTTTAATTCTATTTATCTGTCTAGGACTGCAAGGAGCATGGTTAAATATCTTTGAAATCGTCACAAATAGACTGTTTGATAATTTTGTCAAGTTGTGTTGGGGAAGAACATTGCTTTAGTTTCTGAGATTACATGAGATTGTTTTGTATGAGTTTGTATGAGTTTTCGCTACCAAAACTTTTTTAATTCAAATGGAACACCCTGTAATTTTTCCCTCCAAGTTATGTAAAATTAAATTATCTTTTTCGCGATGTAGGTATTGTTAGGGGTTAAAGTTACAACTTTTTGAGATATTATTACTTTTTGAGATGTTGCTCTCAATGTCTCTCAGGAAATGTTGCCCATAAGCCTCGAGGTCAAAAAAGATTTTTTTTTCATTCTTCAAGCAAAAACACCATATCTACTAGTTCCTCTTAACTAAAATTCATTTTGCACGACATTAATTGAAAATACTTAACAGAAAATTCTTGAAAAAATTTCAAAAAGTAGGTATCTCACTGACTTTCCAAAAACGTAAAAATATATACCTACTCTCATTTAAAATAAAAAAGTTAGTGGCCGTACAGAATAAACTGAACACCCTGTATATTGCCTGATATTTTTAGGTAATACCGAAGCAAATAAAAATAACTTTGGTATAAAGGTGATATTTCTATATTCACAGATAAAGACACTATGAAAAAAAGACGCACTATTGCCACACATTGTATCTCGTTCGAATAATAACGGTAATATCTTTCGTTTTCCATCCTATTCTATTCCATATTTTTCTGTAAAACTTTCACATTGTTTAAAAAATATTTTGAACAAAATAATTGTTGATAAAAACTATGTTTGAATTTATTTGCGACATTGTGACAACAAAATTTTTAATAATTTCACTTTTATTTAAATATCTGTATATCTATACTTACATATTATTAACTAAAAAAAATAAAACTCCGTAAAAATGATGATGTAATTTCAAAGACCAGGAAAGTATCTATTAAATTTTCAGTGATGATCAGGACTTAGTTAAGAAAAATTCCAATATTCATTTGGACATAATATAACACAGTGATTAGTCTGTCAGGACCAGTAGTCTGTTAAAGAATGTCATCATGAAGCGCACGGTAGTCTGTATATAATACGAAAAGTGCAGATTTGCCGGTACCTGCACTGTGTTAAATAAGTACAGTTCAAGATATTTTAACCTTAAATCCCCGTTTTTCAATATACAAAATTAAAAGCAATAACCACACTCTAAAAAAACAAATGATTACAATAAAAACTTTCCGATGAAAATGTAGAGCGAGCCACAACTCTGGAATTACTTATAATTCATTTTAAAGCACTGGAGTAATTCAAAGATGTCACTTTTGACCGCAGTTTCTTTGACAAATGATTTTGGATTATGGGAATTATCGATCACCCCACGTTTTGACTTGAAGAGTTACATGGTTTTATGTAAATTTTTTCGCAATAGGGCATGTAATATACCTATCTACTAAGAATGATTCATATACAAGTCTTTAAAAATTACACCCTATATAAGTTGTCATTATTGGGGACATTAGAATCTCATTCGCATACTCTGGCAATTCTGGCAACACAATTCATTATTTTGTCAAATTTTTTGATACTACACTCGAAATGTTTATTTTTAATATTTCTGTTTCCAGATTTTTTTATTATTTTATAGGTGGCGTATACATAAAATTATTTTGTGATAAATCATTTCATATATATAAATTAAAAGATTATTATTAATGATGATCAGAATAATCGAATAGGTATCTAAGTGATGATGGAGTTCCAGCTGATGACTCATGACGTCATAAGACCCGCCAACTTGTGTAATGTAAAGCTGGAAAGCTATCGATGACGTAGTTAAATACTGGTTGAAGTTATTTTATTCTTTTATTGTTGCAGTTAGCTACTCTAATGATGACCACCTCAGTTTCTTATTTTACGTATACTTTCGAATATTTTTAAAAGAGAAGACGAAAATTAAAAACTATTCGTTTTTAAAAAGATTTAAATTAAAAAAGAAAACATATTTTAATTTTGATTTTTCTCCCCTTGCCCATCTCGACTGAACCACCCTAAAACGATTTCAATCGTCTCTCTAAAAGAAAAACGCCCCATATTTGAAGCATGTGCTCAAATCATTTTTAAAGTTATAGTGTAGGCAGGTAGATAGATAGATAGATACACAGACATGCATAAGGATTCTGTTACTCTCTTTTTTCTCTCTAGCTTTTCCGGTAGAAAGCCGATAAAGGCAAGAAAAATTTTTATTTTAGTCAGGAGCCGACTAGGATATTTATGGATGTCCGAAATTAATCACAGACCGTCACCAATATATTTTATTGAAAGAATATACGATTAGGTTTGAAACGTAGGTACTACTATTTTTTTTTTTGAAAGAACAGTTGTTTGTTGTTGCCATACTGGGCATATTCTATTAGGTAATCTTCAGACATCCTGTTTTCAATTCTCAATCTACTGAAGGTTATAAAACGATGTACAGTCAGCTGATTTGTTTAATCCAGGTGATTTGGTTTTAAATTTTACATATTTTAGATAACTGACACAATATTTAATCTAGTCAGTAAATGTGGCCGGTGTATATAATAAACATACAATTGCATATGGAATCACTTGTATGTACCTTTAATACCGGTTGATATATTTTATGAAGTCATAAGTAAGTCAGCTAGGATTTATGGGACTCCTGATCATCGTAAGTCTATTTACATTCTATTCTTTGATATGAAATATCCTAATAAGTTTACTAATTATAATTAAAATTATACTACCTACTATTGGTTTTACTGATCCTTTATTTTTTCTATTAGGTTTTAAAATAATTTTCAAATTACCAAAGTTGTTTGAAACTATAAGTATCCATTAGAGACTATCAAGATATGTTCAGTTAATATATGTATTATGTACTTCTTGTAGGTATAAAATATTTAACTACTTATTTATATTTTACAGAAAATTTAGTGTTTCAAAATAAGTTTTTCAAAACATTATAGTAAGATGTAAGAAACATATGTGGTCTGGTCATTAGCGAATAGGTGTTAAAATTAAATTTAAAAAATCAGCTGATTTGACAACAGATATTATTTCTTCTTCATGCCCAAAGACCCAAAGATACCCTGTATATTGCTGTTAGCAAATGTAAAGTAAGATTATTTCGAAATGTTAAAAAAAAACAAAAATAAAATAAGATAGGTAACCAACTAAAACACATACCTAAGTCATAAAAAAAAATTCCAATTACCAAAATCTTTCTTATTTTTTAAATATTTAAAACCTCTATATCCACCAGAAAATATAGTAACTGCTTCACCTACATATATGTGAAAAAACACATTACATTCTTATGTATACCTATAAAAATCAGTTATTCATATTAATTTTAAATGTTTCTAAAGAAATCTTAGAGTTAAATCGAAAATAGTTGTTTTTTCAATTTGTATGTATGTTAGGAGTACGTCTACATATTATTTAATTTATCTATAATACCCTTGTTTATATAGATAGCAAATCAAACATCAGTTCTGTTAACCTATTTTACAAATTTGCATGTGTTACATTTACCACTATCGAACCACGTATTTGTTTATTTAAACTCAGTCGAATCAGCATTTTGCGTTATTACTGTTCTAAATTTGAAATCCATATGACTTACAAATTCGGGCATTCCGTTCGGAAGATCTTGTCCTTATCTAGCACATGATGTTTGGGGGATTCACACAAAACACTAGTTTTCCCGCCACACACTATTTTCCTCAATAATCACTCTTATTTTTAAAAGTTGCTGTGTACAAATATTCATATTTGTAAATAACTATGGTTTTATTTATATATTTTATGTTCTCAGCGATATTATGCAATGACATGATTTTTACGCACCGAATATAGTTAACCGAAAAGTTTTAAAGTTTTTGATAGAGGGATGGTAAAGAGGTAATCTATACTATACTATGGTAGAGAAAGAAATATTTATCCATACACATTATTACTGCAATAAATGCAGGAACATTTTCACGCGATGTATAATGAAATAATGTTTGTCCACAACTGTAGTGTATTTCCTTACATACACAGTAGGTACTGTTTGCTAGGGATGGGGTAAATAAATCAATACTGTAGTATATTTGTACTAAAGCAAGAAGACCGGTGGGGTAAGAGGGTTGCATGCATGTTGTTTACAGGGGAAGAAAAACAAACAAAAAATGTTAGCTAGTTGTGAGCTGAAGCGGGCACAAAAACTAGCGACGACGTACGATTCTAATTCTGTCTCTGCCGACGACCTATTACGTGTGTGCGTGATTATTTGGTGCGTTCATTACCTGCTTTGCGAGTTTCGACTTTTAATTATTATCGATTTGTGCCATTTGTATTCCATGGTCAGTTATTTCATACATATGTGTTATTACTCGCACTTATGTTACACTTTTCTTCCATAATATAAATTTGTATACAGTTAGTTTATAATATAATATTGATTCAACTTAGACAGGACTAGTAGATAATTAAATCATTCGTTTATGTTTATACCTAAACTAAAACAAGTCAAATAACGATTTATTTGTTAAAAAAGCCGTGTGAATTTTAATTCTGACTTTAACTATGTATAAACCATTCACGATGATCTGTGGAAAACTGACTTGTTTCTTTCTGAACAGTGATTGCATTAAAAACTCATTCTGAAAATTGTGTTCGATGTTTTAGTATAAGATTATTTTGCGCCTGTTCTAATAGAAAGTCCTTGAAATTAGTTATAATGCCCTCTGTTCTGTTCTGTAAAAATATATTTGTTGACTCGTTGAAATGATCACATATAAAACAATAGTTTTAATAACCGCCAGTGTTAAAAATATATAATATGATCTCAAATATCCAGACTGGATTTACAACCGATAACGGCTTACAGTATTAGTCAAAAATTGTTTGAGAACCCTCAAGAATTGGCATAAGGCAATAAAATAATTTTCATTAGGGCTATAAGTAAAAGAACCAACTAATTACAGGTACTACTACAGGAGCTAATGCCAGGAAAGGTACAACAACCTACTTTATTGGTTGAGAATTATTTCCTTCATCTTCGAGACAACGAAATTTGAAAAATGAACACGAGGTCTCATTTTGGGCTAACACTCTAGGTCAGAAGCAAGGGGAAGTATTACAAAGAGCCGAAGTGCTACTAAATTTCAACAAAGTCAAGTTAAAGATATGTCTGTTTACAGGACACAATTGAAGAAAATGGATAAAGCTCAAAAATATATACGTATACAGGCTGTTAGAAGTTTAACTGCAATTAATTTAACAGGCGATAGTATACATCAAAATAAACAAAAAAACCATATATAACATGCGTCCAAAACTCAACCATTTTGGAGAAAAAAATTATCAAAATATCCGATTTAACGTGCAAAACTGAATCTGTCAATTCTGGTAATTGTCTGCATAAAATATTATGAAATTGAATTTTTACAAGTTCTATGAATTTATTTACTCTTACTTTTAGTAGAATAACTTTTTTCTTGATCAATAAAATTCGATAAATTACATATCGCACAATATGACAACAGCGCAAATGAATCCTAACTAGCTTTGACTAGCTGCCGGACACCAGTGATTAAACAAGTTGGTGTTGGTGTTTGAAATTCGTATGTGTTAGTAGTCGGAACGTGTTTTTCTCTTTTCGTTTGTCGTTCTAAAAAGTCATTATTAAAATGTTTAGCACACGAATATCGCGATATGTTAATAATTTATGGAAAATTGTGAAACTTGGACATTTTGAACATTGCTGTAGTTTATTGTGTAGTTATGCATTAAAAATGACTGTATTTTGATGTTCGGTAAGTGTCTACATTCTTGTTTTTAATACTTATGAATAATTGTGCGATGTGTCTTCTTTGATGGTTTTGTTACATATTTTTCAAATGCATATAATCTATTAAAGTTACGTTCCTGTGTTAAATGTTTACAAATTACTAAAATTTAAACAATTACAAGACTATCTTTATATTTAAAAATTCATTATTCATTAATAATTATTGTACGATTCTAAAGAATAAAATCCAAAATAATTATCATCTAAATGTCTTCACTTAATTATTCACGACTGTTATTGTTTTCATTTGGATTTTTTGTCATCCACTTAAAAAACAAGTTGCCGCGCGCGCTGTGCACCTAAGCTCCCAGCTGTTCAAGAAAGGTCCAGTGCATTCGACACTGTTGCCAAATTGTAATAAAATTCTTTGATGTTATTACTCAACGTATTTTAATACGGTTTAACTTATGCTTATGTAATATACAACTTTTTTGTTCATTGTGATTAATATATCTTATGCTGAAGTAATGACAGTTAAACCCCTAACAGGCTATATATATATATATATATATATATATATATATATATATATATATATATATATATATATATATATATATATATATATATATAAGAACCAGAGGCAGCCGAGCATATACTACGTAACTGCGAACCAGTCAGTCACCAAAGGCTGTAACATCTGCCTGGAACAGAGGCTTGTTCAAAGTAAGGGATACTCTTATTCAGAAGCTAATAGAAGTAAAAGACAAAACAAGTTACAAAATACTTTTATATAGGTCGCAGAGACGAGAGATTTAGAAGAATTTTTAAAAAGCGCTCGCTTTTATCAGAGTGAAGTATTACGGCCCGCTCAAGCTTATAGCGCGAATACTGGTGCCTCTATATGTCTACCCTAGAAAGAAGCTCGACTAGCGATTTTACTGGACTAATATAGATAGCGCAGCGCTCGACCGGCGAGTGGGGTGAAGAGTAGTGGGGAAATGGTGGGGAGTGTTCAGTTATAATATCGTACTCGCTTAATGGAGTAGCGTCTCATTTGATAGGATGATCGGGAGCTTATAATTTTATTTCATATATGGTGTTATCATTTACAATGTATCCGCGATAGTTGCAAGGATTGCCAAATCTGTGATGGTTAAAGTACTTGATTAAATGCTTAATACTGAAAATCTATTTTCAGCAATATATTATTATCGAAACTTGTATTTTGATGTTTTCATATCGTTTCCTCTTAATATATTATTCCTGAAACAAATTTTCGTCATGGCTCGCTGTATACATTTTAAAGATATCAAATTATAGGTCTTTCTGTATTATTAGCTAATCTAATTTTATGAGTACAATATTAATTAATAAATAATTCAGATTTATTAAAAATCTTCCACTTTAAACTTTCGTTGGCGGTTCCAAATTAAAAAGTATTTAAACAAAACACTTGTACCAGAAATGTAAGACAGACACATTCTGCAAATCACAGTAAATTTTTCAAAGTATCCCGAAACTAAGCACTAGGGTATAAATAACTGAATGCGACAAAACAGTAGATTAACCCCAACTGGGACCTAAAATTAAAATTAAACCATAACGGAAGTGAAAAGCTCTGTAAAGATAATTTAATATTTAAAATGTTTTTCGCAAAGCAGAGTCGGAGTTTATCAGTGTTTGATTTTATCGTGTTCAGGGTTTCATTAAAAAATTTGATATAGAACTTTAACAGTAACTTTTTCTAGAGGAAAATATATTCCATGACACATCATTTTTTTCAACACATCTATTAAAAGAGGGATATGTAAGACGTAAGTAATTTTACCATACAAAATGAATTCCTTAAAGAGAAATATAGGTATAACCCAAACACAAGGGTCCACTTAACAGGCACACGTGTTCGCTGGCGCTTAGCTGTAAATGTAACTTGAGACTTTGTTTGCTTTAATGGCATCTTATGGTCCAGAATTGCTCGTCGCCTTTTATAAACATTGGCCAAAACAACCACTGTCGTACCCTACGAAAATCAGTTAGCTAGTTGAGTTGCAATAAAGGAGAAACTGTGCCGTGCCCTGTGTTAATTGTTTGTGAATTTGGATAACACTAATTACCGGGTGAGTCGATCTCACGGAGTAACCAATTTTACCTTTTACCTTCTTTTCAATTGTACATAATAGTATTTATTAATCTAGTTTATAATTGTATTCATGGATATACTTATTGATTTATTTATTACGGAGTATGTCGTGCGTATTTCCCTTCGTACTCCGCTAGCTCTATAGAGTGGGTACTATGTGCGTATTTCCCTTAGTACTTTAGTGTAGCCATGCCAATATACAGAGGGTACGTCGTGCGTATTTCCCTTCGTACTCTGCGTTACTATGTGCGTATTTCCCTTAGTGACTTGTTGAGGGCATGTTCTTGCACTGTTTACCATGGTGAATACTTATTAATCTATTTCTTAATAATATTTATTGATATATTCATTCAGTCATTTGTTAATTTAGTACGGAGTATGTCGTGCGTATTTCCCTTCGTACTCCGCTAGTTCTATAGAGTGGGTACTATGTGCGTATTTCCCTTAGTACTTTAGTATAGACATGCCAATATACAGAGGGTACGTCGTGCGTATTTCCCTTCGTACTCTGCGTTACTATGTGCGTATTTCCCTTAGTAACTTGTTGTTTGGCATGTTATCACTCTGTTTACCATGGTGAATACTCTGAGCTAGCCTAATGCTGATTGTGCTACCGGTGAGGTATCTCGTGAGTGTTTCCCTTGCTACCGATGATCTGGAGTAGCATGAGTAGTATTATTAGATTCCATTTTAATTGTTTACTTTATCCTGCCTGACAAACAGGATTACAGCAAATACTTGATTTTAATATAAACACGGTGAATATTGGTTGCTCAGATATTTTTCTATTTCTTTTCAGATGTGTCATCTCAACCAACCCCTGACCGGTCTTTGAGTTCAGTTCATTATTTATCTGTAGTTTGTTTATCAATGTAAGTTTAGCATAATAGATATTTTTATTTATAAAGTCATTTAGCAAAATTCGCCCTCACAGATATGATTTCAAATAAATAATTAGTACACCTATTATATAACGTCTATTACCACAATATTAATGTAGGTATAATACCCGCTGATTGTACTAAATTGCCTGACAGGTAGAATATTCCAAAAACTAATATTTTATAATTAATATTTTAGTTGACTTAATATCTTTTATTACATAAAAAAATATATATAATTATAATTAGTGGACAATATTTCTAATACATATTTTTCATAAGCAAGCTGCTACATAATAAAGAAATAAGGTATAGTAGTAATCAATCTTGTTTAAATTTAAACAATTTGTATGTTCTGTTTATTATTATTATTCTTTTATCTCTCGCTGTGGTGGCAGAATTGTGATTATGGTTACATATTTTGTTTTATTTTTCAGCTGCTCAGTTCGATATCTTATTTAGTAAAATTTTACGGTATGTTTATCGGATCAATAAAGTCAACTAAGTGATTTTGTTTCTAAGAAAAGATGTAAAAAATATCTGATGAATCCTTTTGATGAATTTACAAACTTAACGGATATTAAAATTGTTGTAGTTGGTATGTCTCAAATAACTAAAAACCTACAGCAATTAATTTTTTTAATAATGGCCTGATATAACTAGATAGTCTATAGAAGTAATATACACTATAGATGCACGATTTTGAAATAAACTATTACAGTACTTAACGCAACATCAATAAAACCGGAGTGACGCAAGAAGTTCCCTATACGGGGTGTCCAAGTGTGAGCGTACAAAAATTTACCAGGGGGTGGACCTAACCAAAATAAGAATAAAATTCTTATAAAAAAAATTTCTCTGATGCACTCCTAACGAGTTATAGGGTGTTATTTTGGAAAAAAAAACAATTTTACGCAATAACTTAAAAACCGTTTCGTAGATTTAGGTAATTTTTGGGCGACGTGTACATCTATTAAAGGTCATTAAATCTACATGGTGTTTGTTTAACTCTAACACCTGTGGTGGCCTAGGCCTACTCTTCCTTATGATTTTGTCTTCATAAATCTTCCATATTCTGCTTTTAAGTGAATTGGGGACACCCTGAGACACACTGGGACACCCTGTATACATTAAATAGGTAAGTAATAAAATATACTTTATACTGTTTACATCTACATACATTATAATACAATTATTAATGAAATTATCAAATATTATGGTTCAATAAAGTTTTAATTTTCCTTGTTACCTATAACTTAGGTACGCAAAGGAATAAGCTTATTATTTTGAAGATATGTCGAAAATACATCCTTCTTTTTAATAGTGTTATGTAGTACCTCTTTATTTTTTTTATATCAAGATATGCCGTTGTAATTCAATCGTGGGTGGTGGTATTGGATGAAATAATAAACCTCCGACTGATTCTGTTGGTAGGTTTATATCGTTCTTTTTTTTAAGAATGCCAAAATAGCCTAAATACGTAGTTTTCCACATAACACCAAAACACTATACGGCACGCGTTTCGCCAAGAAAGTTGGCATCATCTGGAGATGAGTAAACTTTCGAAACTAGTTTTAATCATCTCCAGATGATGCCAACTTGGTTGGCGAAATGCGCGTCGAGTGCAGTATAGTGTTTTGGTGTTATGTGGAAAACTACGTCAATGTTATCTTCACATCAAAGGTTCCCACCCCTTTCAAGACCTTATTAAGTAATTCACTTATTTATTAACAAAAACATTTTTTAATAACAATAATAATCCTTAAAACCTAAAATTAACTTAAAATTAAGTAATATATAAATACCTATGTAACAAAATTTCAAATCTGCTGTGCAGAATGATGAATTATATGTTTTCATAATTAGCAACACAATATTAATTCACAGATAACTTGCTTATAATGTTGTTAGATAGTTTGGGCTCATTTATATCCGTTTACAAGAAGTGTGAGCGCTCCAGCGGGTATATTTTGTAGTTGGACAAATTGTTTAGTGTTTGAACCCTAAACTTTAGGGGAGTTAATGTTAATAGTGTAGTCCCGACGCACATGTGAAGCGTCACGGTTTTACGAGACGAGACAACAAAACAACCACCTGTTTGATCATATCAATGCGTCCACATAAGCGGTACATTTTATCAAAATTCTAATTCCCATATAAATGTCAGATTTTGATCGGTATTCTGTCCTGTATTTATATTTCCTAAATATATGGCCACGTTTATTCTGTTCGGTTTCTTTCCAGTTTTTCGTTCATAACGATTATTGCCTTTTATATGGCATTGCTTTTCTTTATATTTTCTTTTAACGGCACGTTATAAGCCTATAATTTTTGTGTGACATATACACTGGTCTCCCCTTTGGAACAAAGATACGTAGAGCTTCCCAGGTTATTTAAAAAAACTTTTTTAAGAAATAATATAAAAATATACGTATAAATAAATATGCTGTTCAACTTTTCTGATTTATAAATTATTTTTTAAACTGTATTCCGAAATTACAATATATTTTATATAATAGGTAACTAATGAGTCGGGTCAGGGTACCTCATGAGTGAGGTAAGTACCATTATATCCATTTTATTTAGGAAAGGAAAATTAATAGAGATTAGTACCACTTTATAAAAGTAAATCACAAGTGTTATATGGAAACAATTTTATTATTGTTTCATAATAATTAAACTAGCAGTAGGTTGTCAAGGTAGATATTACTCAGAGAAAGAGAAATATGTTTGTAGCAAATATTACTCGATGCGGGGTAAGATCTCAAGACAGCATTGGTCAAAGACAAAAGTTACGGTTATTTTCATGGTGGAATGTCTTTGAATCTTTACTAAATAAAGATAGATATCTATGCTCTATCGTACAGGGAAGTATATTCAAGGTATCGTGCTCTAATTAAAACTAGTTTTCACGATTATATCTTTTTCATCTTATTCAGATTGTACCTTTTCAATTAATATCAAATTATTACAATTTTTACAACCAATAATGGGTGTGGATTGGATAGAACCTCCTGAAACACAAAAAAAACAATAACTCAATTTTATATAAAACTCCAAATTAATGATATTTTCTTAACGCACATTTTGCCATTAAATTTGTAATTACACGGAGATCTAAATCTTAACTGACCGATTTGACTGAAGTGTTTTATAGAAAGGAAATTAAACAATTGTTTTAAGTGATACAGTCTATATGTTGATAGCAGATCGCACAAGCCAAAAAGTAACAAGAACTATACTCCAGACAAACTATAAATGTTTCATTTTATTTATTTTGTTGCATATTTAAAATTATTCCTAAACTAATTTCAAACATGTTTCCCAATGGAAAATTTATCATCGTTACAAAAAATGTTATTTTTTCCGCAATCGACATGGAAAGAGCTCGTAAACAAACGCATGTTTAGAATACCTGTTAAGTTCAATGACATTTGAATCCAAAACCTGAGAATTTTCCCTATGGTGGGATTGAAGGTATACCTAAAGGTCTTTGCAGGGTAGTAGCGCCGCGTTTGCGCTGCGTTCCTTGTCACGTCCAGCGTCGCGATAAAAATCTAACAGTATAGTGTTTATACACTATATAAGTATAGTTTGATCGGGCCGGTGGCTCAGGGCTTAGCGTCTCGATCGCTCAACCCAGAGGTCGTGGGTTCTAATTCCCACTCCGCCAACAATTTTTAATTAAATTGTTTGCCCGTAGATCAAGGCTTATTCGCAGGGATGGCTTGGCAACTATCCTGGCGATGGCCTAGGATGGGAAGAATGTCAACTTGGTGTTAATGTGAGAAATTAAAATCAGTTGATGTTTGACTTGTCCCCCTAACTAATGAGGTTTTCCAGGTTTCCCTCATTCCAGCACTGAATGGTGGTTAGGGCCTACCAACGTAAGTCGTTCCTGAGGCGCAAATGCGGCCCGCGAAATAATAATATGCCGCCCCCTCTCCCACACAAGTCTCAGACTTTCGGGCTAATCCTTGTGATTAGAATGAGGGGTAGAGATATTATTATTATTATTATTATTATTATTATTATTATTATTATTATAATCTCAATTGAAACTGCATAAAAAATTCTGACAAAGGACACACGTGCGTAAACAAAGAGGCCGCCGTCGAGGTGCAGGTGTTTCTTTTGTCGGAATTTTTTTTACAGTTTCAATTGAGATTATAAACACTATACTGTTAGATTTTTATCGCGACGCTGGACGTGACAAGGAACGCAGCGCAAACGCGGCGCTACTACCCTGCAAAGACCTTTAGGTATACCTTCAATCCCACCATAGGGAAAATTCGATCATTATGAAGTAACGTCGATCATTATGAAGGCGACAACATGGCATCAGAAGAAGATCTAGCCGATATTGTTATTGTCGAAGTTGGTACAAAACCACAATTATGAAATTCTACATTTGGTTCTTTAAAAATAAACATGTTCAAGATAAAAAAAATGAGATTTTCCCAACAATTAGATTTGTATAGTAATATCTAATAATAATATAAGAACCATAATAATAATTAGTTAACCTGTATATTCAATGTCGCTTGAGGAACTTCCTCCATTACTCTTCCCAGAAAGACAATAGGAAACATTACTTTGCTCCTGCAAATTTCATTCAGCGAACTTCTGACTTAAGGAATATAACATTTGTGATTTTTTATTCACCTGCTTTAACAACTATGTCATTATTTTTGTGGCACCCGCCTGACATCCGTATTTTATTTGAAATTACTGTAGATTTCTGGACTTCTTATTCCATTTTACACCTAATCTAATATTTTGGTAGTGCAAGTTCACTATAGATCACCCGTATTTACTCTCCTTGGTACAATTTCTCCATATAAAGTATCTCCTGGTAGTCCAAGAACTCACATTTACGCATGATATGAATCTTTATCTTTCTTGCCTTGTTGCATTGCTTGCATAATAGATCCTCATTGTACATTCCAATTCCACACAAGTGTCCTTTCCGAGGAGAATGTTCTCTTAGGAGTATTCCTGCTTAATGAGAATAGTTCTTCATTTCTCCTTCGAAACGTTCCTTTGATAAATATTTTCCATACTGATTTCCTTATTATTTCATCTCAGTATTCTTTGTAAAGTTTTTCAAAACCTGATCTTTATTACATGGCGAAGATTTCTGTAAAAGGAATTAGAAAACATCTAAGCAAGTTCACGGACTTGCCTGTATCCTGGTAGCTCATCTTTACTCATTGTATCTATTGGGTCCCAAAAGTAATAAATAACATTAATTTCTTCTTTCAATGATTCCATGATTGCTACGATCCTGTTTTATCAAAAAAAAATTGTTGAATCTGAAAAAAATTTCATTTGACTTCTGAATAAAGTTTACGTGTGCCATACAGTGGGTTATATGAAACATATCTACCATGCTACACAACATACACCATTACTGCATCGTTCTATCACCATCGTTTAAATAAATTTGATATATCTTGGAAAAATATTAAACTAAGTTTTTGTCTATACATTTAGAAAATATATAAATAGGGTGTAATTTAACACTTTAGAAACATTAAATTAATTTTGAAAAATTAAAATGATCTCGAACGGAAAATTTGACTTGGAAAATTATGAAATTCCCAAGTTATGAAATTGGGAAAAGTTGAAATAATATATTCCGGTAAATGTATATTAGTTTTACCCCAATTATCACTTCTAACTGCGCCTATGTACAAAAGCCACTGCCCAAATAATGACAGGACAAAATTTGTGACCACATAAGCAGTAACGTTTCTACAATTCCAGGAACCAGGAACACATGGCCTTCGACATTATCTTGAAATATATCTAATACAAATATATACATTGTTTTTCATGAGTTCAGATCTGCGCCTGAGCTTATATGACAATGTATATAGGGGAAAATAGGTATAATTTGGTAGAAATAAACTTGATTTGACCACTATGCTGTTATAATGAATTTTTAAAGAGGCCCCGGTTCTTTATTTACAGAACCACTAAAACATAAACTATGCGTATATTTAGATCTGGTTTGTAAACACCCCATTTGTTTATTCGATCCATCCTGCATAAAATAACACATATTACAGCAGTTTAACACCGCGAAAGCGATTTATGTTATAAAATTTAGTGGCACAATTATTAAAGTCTGCAATAATTTATTTGGGAGACTAATAATTTGTTGGCAAAATCATGAAATTTTGTTTAATGAACTTTTGTTTGCTCAGATATCTACATTAATCAACAATAAATAAAACATAAAATTTGTAGAAGCATATAGATAATAATTTAGTTGTGTTATAAGAATTATAAAGCATGAGAACGCATGTAGTCAGTACTACTGATCATTTTCTCGAACTTATTGTTTTTGACATCAACCAATCAACAACTTTTACACATTTTTGACAGAATACATAGTGACCCATACGGAACACACGAAGGTATGTAGAATTTTACCGTGGTATGCGTCTCTTGTTTAAAAGAATACAAAACCTTTAAGTTTCTACTCGGTTCTTTTCACTTCATATTATGCGTTTCAGTTTCAGAATCACGTGTGCATATGTTTTTCGAAGTAAACCCAGGGTACCTAATGTAACTATGTAGTTCTATATAGACTATAGTCCAAGGATATTTTCTTGAAATGACTATATCCTAAAATTTCCTCGGAAAACAATTAGACTATGTGGTTTATTTGTTGGAGGAACATGTTTGCTATTCTCTCTCCATTTTTTTGTCGTCAATCTTTTGTTTTGGTTGCTAGGTGATTTTTCTGGAAAACAAGTGTTGTCGCCCAAGGTTGCACCATCAGCGGAATAGCGGATCGGGTCTAGATGAATAACATCATAACTTGGGCGAAGTGAAAACATTGATGGATATAACAAAAACAATGAGGCCTGACGAGCGGGAGACAGGCAGTTTACGATTTAACATTGAACAGTGAACATATAAAAAGTATTACTGCGTTGTATTAACTTGAATAAACCAAATTTGTGAAAGTGCCTGGTTAATTATTAATTTCTAAAAGCTTCTCTTTATCTCAGAAGTGGGATTACCCAAAAGGGCCTTAACCAAATTCCAGTGAAAAGTTAAAGTTAAAAACAAAAAAAAAAATTCGCACCAGTGTAGTGTTTTGATGTGATGGGACACATGAAGGTGATGTGATGTGATGGCCAATAATACCTAGAGGAAAATCTGTATAGGACGGACATGAATGTCGACGATTTATTGAAATTCCCAGAGAAGTATGCCTGAAAGAGGTCAGTTCCAGGAGGACTGAAAATTTGGCGTTTATGAGTGGATGTTTCTAGATGAAACATGTAGAAAGTAGTTGAAGACACATGGCGTCATAATCTCGCAAGATTTTTCATGCGTGTTCTTTCATATGTTGAGTGTTGTCAACCGAAAGTCAGACCAATGTAAGTTATATTGCTGTAGTAAGCATAATATGGGCTAGATCTGGGGTGGAAAGCCTAAGTGAAGGCAGGTACAGTACAAAAGTATTGCAAAGTGATCGAGATGAGGTTACCTAGTCCATGAAGTGGAGGATACTTCAGGAGTACAGCGTACCTCCAAGTCGTATTGTGGAGTCCTGAGAATAAAGTCTTGAAATTATGTGATGTAGTTGTATTCATGTCCAGCAATCATTGTTGAAATGGTAGAATGAAATATGAGATGTATTCTCTGGTGACAGAGACACTATGTAAAGTGCTCGATCTATAAGAAGGTACCTAAATACAAAGCTCTCGAACACATAGTGGCTTTACAAGTGTAAAAATGTTTGTGGCGTGTCGTCTGGAGAGTTCTACACAATCTGCAGTTGGAATTCGTCAGGGGACATACTGAAAACATTCGAAACATTTGTGTTACTCCCTGTATATGTAAAATATTCTGATCATGTATAAAGAGTTGCACGTAAACATGAAAATATTCGATGCATAGGGACAAGCTACTCCACGTAAACTGTTCGGTGTGCACTAAAACAGTCTAAGCGGGATAGCCGGTCAAGTTGGGTTGCATCGATACTAGAACTGGTGTAAAATGTTAACGCACTATTATTCGTAATCTCTAATAGTAAATTCCATGTCCTTAAGTCAGTACGGGTTTGAGGATAATCCCTAAGTCAGGAAGACCGACTGTTGTGCCCAAGGTTGCACCATCAGCGGAATAGCGGATAGGGTTTGGATGAATAACATCATAACTTGGGCGAAGTGAAAACATTGATGGATATAACAAAAACAATGAGGCCTGGCGAGCGGGAGACAGGAAGTTTGCGATTTAGCATTGTACAATGAACATATAAAAAGTATTGTAGCGTTGTATTACTTAAATAAACAAAATTTGTGAAAGTGTCTGGTTAATTATTAATTAATCTAAAAGCTTCTCTTTACAAGATTCAGTAACTGCCTAACTTTAGGCGGCCTATCAGAGTATCTCCACAAAGTTTAGGCAATCGAAGATACAAAGTTGTTTGGGCAGAAAAACACCCTGCAATGGAGATGAGAACAATGGTCTACGATTCATTTCTCGGATGAATCGATATTCGAAATGCCGCCAGATACTCGAAGAATTTCACATCAACCTGGCAACACGGAAAGGCCTGATTTGCTCAGGAAGTGCACAACTACAGAGGTTGCTTAGTAATGGTTTGGGGAGTCATATTGGGCTGGAATGCAGTCCTCATTTAAACCAATTCGTGAACGTTCTATCGAAAACATTCTTCAGCTTGTAGTTGGCGAAAATTTTATGGGTATGCAAAATAACGCCCGCTCTCATAGGGCGAGGGTTGTTGTGGATTTGTTGGAAGAAACAGGTATTGCTGTTTTACCATGACTGGCACAATCCCCGGATCTCAACGCAATAGAGCATGTATGGGACATGCTCCAGAGAAGCTACCTATCGTATATGAATGGTATACACAATCGAGAACAGCAACAACAGATTTTTTGTCAATATTGAAACCTCTTTCCACAAGAGGATATAGACAACCTTATTCTCTCGCTGACTAGAAGGTGCAGAGCATTTTTAACCACAAGAAGAAGTGCAACTTTGTACTAAAAGTTCAATTTTGGTTTACTAATTGGTGTTTCACGTTTAAATTTATGTTAATTAAGAAAATGTGTTGCTTTTAAGATAATTATTTTCATCAAATTAAAAACTTTTCTTCTAATAAATTAAGGCGATTTACAGCTGTGTGTGTTTTTATTATCTATATTGTTTGAAAAGCAGTTGAGTGTGGAAAGATATATCAAGCTTGGTTTGAAATTTTTACAAATTTTATGAAAAATGATAGCCAAGTGTATATACACTGATTTGCATAAAGTTTTTTTTACCGGGTTTCTGACCGTATCAAATGACACGGTCAATGAATGACAATTATATCTCTTTCCAGCAGTATCAAATATTGTGAATACCTTCCTTACGCAAGGGCGCATAGTCCACAAACCCTGGACTGTTTTGGACAGTTCAATAATTTGTTTTAAATTTTGTTTTCTGGGTCTCCAAATAATGGAATCAGATTGCATTGCATTGCATTGTACAGGTGCTGATACAGGGAATACTTTTAAAATCGAATGTATCCCAGTTAATAAAGCCTAATAGTTTATATGATTCAGCTGTAATGGTACCGGGATATCAAAAATTATCTTGGTCAAGGGTGGTTGTGGAATGTAAAACGTGTGTCTTACTTTAAATTTTTGAATATGTTTTGTTGTGTCAGAATCTGTCAAGTCATTGTGCTGAAATTTTCTAATCCAGTTTTTGAATCATGCGTCTTACCACACAGCACAAAATTTTCATGATTGAAGCCTATTTTCGAACGGGTGCGCTAGTTAATGGAAATTGGCAATACAGTCAACGTTTGTGTTTGGACAATTTTCGAGAGCACTTCCCAAACGTGGTAATATTACCGGACAATTTTTATGCGTGCCTTAAAAATTGTGTTGGAAGTGTTTCGCGAAACTGGTTGTGTGACTCATAAAAAAGGTGCTGGTAGACCAAGAGTTCGTACAGAAGAAGTTGTCAATGCTGCAAAACGCTTTTCACAGCATGAGGAGGCGCGTCAACTTGTGCATTGAACAAAACGGGGGACATTTCCAACAATTACTGTAATTTAGTTTTTCTTGTTACTAAAACCGTTATTTCATAATTTGTAGTTCATTATTGTTTTACAACTGAAATAAATAGGTATGAAATTTGTAGGTTATTGATGATGTCAGTGTGATAGTGACATAATTATTTCAAATTTAAAGTAAGACACACGTTTTACATTCCACAACCACCCTTGACCAAGATAATTTTTGATATCCCGGTACTTATTATTTGTGGATGATTTGAGGCTGTTTTTGAATATAAATAACGGTGATGATTATAGTAAAGTACAGCAAGATCTATAAGCTCGAATTTTCTAAATCGCCCACGAAGTAGATTGATAAATTATAAGTAATCAAATATTACGATCAATAATATACGTTATATGTATTATTTATTATTACACATTATTTTAAGTGCATTTACGCATTATTAAATGTCTATCTGATTATTATATATAAATTCTTCTGATTCTCATGAATTCTTGACGCGCACAGTACACAACATTTTATATAGGAAAACTTTAGAAGTCACACTAAACTGAGTATAATGGCTTATGGAAGGTGATGAAAAGACCAAGAATTTTGAAGATATATTTTTCAAGTTAGTAACGTATACAACGATAACGTGTTATATAGTTACGGATATGTGTTCTGTGAGGATCAGATAAGAGAGTATATTTATGTTTTATATAAGAATCGCATTGTATTTTATATTTCGTATTTAAACTAAAGCACCAATCTTTCTCTCATTGTGAGCAAGTTCTTTAAGATTTCGTATGAATTATTGGAAATTCGCGTACGGAATCCAGAAGTTGGGGAGAGTTTGAGTAAGAGCAGAATGGGTGACTGAGGAAGAGAACGAACTTACAGGATGGCTTCTGAAATTTCATTTAGTTGTGCCCCTGTGTTGTTTTATGCTCTACATAGAATAGGACAGTTTTTAAATTATACATTAAGCATTAAGCAATTCAGTAATATGATAATTTCTCATTTACTGCACTCATTTACATAAAATAGGTAGAAACTCTCATATAACTAATTTTAATTTGGCATCTTAAAGCTCATAATACATTTTTATATTTAATGTTCGCTTATTTTCCAACATGGAAACTGTATGAAGCAATCCAGCTAGAAATGGTACACTGAGAAAAAGATTTAATGGAGATAAATAAAATTTCCTACCGCCGATTAAATAATTATTTATTTGTATTTGACAAATTAAAGATCTAATTGGTATTAAAATGTCATTTACTTCAATGGCAATATTAAATATATAATATTATGTAGTCAATTTAATAAGGAGAAAAATATTTAATCTGCTGAATTAAATGTTTAGTTTTGCCAACGGATTTATTTCGAACACTTAATTTACTTTACTTTTGAAAAATAAACTTTAGTTTTCCAAAATAAGACAAGTAAGGAACAGTTATTTTATTTTTAAGTATAAAAGATATTAGCTATATAGGTACTTGTTTTTATAAATTACTTGAGTTGACAACTAGTTGAGTTAGAAAAAAAAACATTTGATTAGTGACTAGGTTAATTAACATAAATTTATTGATATAAGTACATACTTATATATTTTGAATTAAATAATAGTAGCTGACGAAGCCACCTTAGAACGATTGACGCCTGTTTTCCAACCTCATTGAAATTATAAATAATTCATAATACCTATTATTTGCGTATTATTGTTTACAACACTACACAAAACCAATATACAATTATTACATACATACACTACACAATTAATTTGTTAAATTATTATTCACTGAACGGCTAATTACACTTACTTTACTTGCAAAGAAACACACAACACGATAAGAAAATGGCTGTGCCAGTGTGCTATGACTGCTATAATGGCCCCTGTCCGAGAAGCTGGAGAAGACAGTGAATGCGCAAGCGCGATTAGCAAGCTGGAAAAGACAGTAAATGCGCAAGCGTGGTTTCAATTAAATATTTAGATAGTGGGTAATAAATGTATTTCTTAAAAATAAATATTTGGTTCTAGAATTAATCGTTGGATTTAAACCATTGTAGTAGAATTATTAATATCAAATGTTTATTTTCAATAATTACATACATTTGTTTAATTTGTTTATACAGAGCACTAAGAGTATATCTACTAGTAAATGTTTTGTAGGTAGCTAATTAAGTATTTAAAATACATCCTCTCTGAATGATTCATTGATAATACTTAATATTTGCCTATTATTTCACAGACAACGGATATCCGGGGGCTGATACGTCTTCTTCTATGTAGGTAGACCACTTGCTGTCAGTCTCATTCCTTTTATAAAACGAAAACAACTTTTGTTTTATATTAACAAATTTATGTATTTATATGTAAGTATATGTTTTACAAAAAACATTGGTTCTATTACATATAATTTAATATCATAATTCACATAATTTCCACATTTGATATTAATGGGTGTAAAAAATCTTAATATATAATCATAATTAATAAGTAAATTTATCCACTAAACACTTATAGTACATATATTTGAATAAGTTTTGTATTCGGTATAAAATTATAATAACTAATTATAATATATCAACTGTGTGGGCTCATATTTTGGGTTACAAATTTTCAGCATCCACCCTATACGATCCTTGCTGGTTGTCACAGTCCTTCGTCCTCATGCGTGTGAGGAATTAATAGATGCGAGCACCAGTAGAAAATAACTATAATGATGGTTTATGTGAGAAAAGTTTAGCTAAACGATTTTTTACTTTTAGGGGCGTTTCGAGTTTCTACTAAAATGTTTCCAAACTTTTAAATGGTTTGTATTATAGAGTTTTTGTCCCGTTTTAGTCTTGACTACATCAATTACATTAAGCGGAGCGCTCCCAACAAAATTTATTGTAGTTTTAGTTTTGGAAAAGCCCTTGGCGTTGTTTAAAATACTATTAAGAATACATAAAGTACATTGCTGCAGTCTTTATGATACTAGCTTAAATGCCTAGCTTTAAAATTATTCAAAATAGAATAAGGTTTTTTTTATTTTTTATACAAACCACAAAATATTTTAAAAGAAATTCATATATTTGTTATATCTACTCATACTCATAATTATTACATTACGTAGATACCGTGCGTACATTTTTTGTAGCAAGTCATGAAAATATGTTTTAAAATAAATAAATAAAATAAAATAAAAAAAGTACCATAAACAAAAACTTAAAACTGTAAACTTGAACATATTTAAATGAAGTATTTGCCCTTAATAATATTTGTAAGTTATTTTTGGCGAATTAAGCCAAAATGACTAAAGAATTTAATTAAATACAATTGTGCAAGACGAAGAAATGTTTTTTTTTTATCAAAAACCATACTAGACGTCTGCTATTTAAAAATTTTCATATTGTACGTCGATGTTTTTATATTGCAGTGTCAATAGGGGCTTGGTTAATTTAGGGTAAAAAGCCATTCAATAATTCTTTTTAATTAAGAAGCATTTTAGAGATCCAAAACATAAAGAAATCTTTATCTCCAGTATCATACGTATTAAAAATATCATGTCCAGAACCGTATCTCTATTTATTTCGCCTGTGGATACATCTTGGAGGTTCGGAAGTAGAAAAATATTTTGTATGATAATAATAATAATGCTTTGGTGCGCAACTAATGCAATCTCAGAATATTTCTATACATGACGGAGCCCTGAAAGTGCTATATTATGATTTTAGAGACACTCGTAAGGGATAAACGAAACAACCAGTGCTGCCTTACGCTTCAAGGGATATTGAGCCTGGTATGGAAAACGAGTTATAAGTGCCTGAGTTTTGGAAACACCTCTTTTCCCACTCTCTGGTAAATTTACTCTAATAAGTCTGATATAATCGATTACCAGCTCAAAACAATGTCTGTCATTTCTCAGCACCTGCTGAGAATAGCATTGCCTGGAAGCAAGAGGAAAAACGAAGCTAGTGGTACTGACTATATTTATTAGAGCCCTTAATGGAGCTAAACATACACTCCTTTTTGTACTAAAGCATGTACCAACATGCCAAAGTTCGCCAGAAATCATATCGGGCAGAATGCAGAAGGTTGACATCTTCGGTTCGTTGCATTTACCTACTCAGTATAAATGAATGTCTGACGCAATATAATCGCCACTACCTAGAGATTGTTGATATTGCCACCGCCCATCTGCGAGTATCGGAGTTGCAAAGTACAGCGACTGATTTACTTCAAAAAATATATAATAATAAGATAAGAATATATCTATCTCTTATTATCATCACAATGATTAGCTTCAATGTCAGCTAACATGAAGCTTGAAGCTTGAATGTCAACATTAGCGCTCAGGAATGATTTAGGTAACCTTAACCATCATTTAATGTAGGGATTAGGGAAACCTGGAAACAAAATTAGTTGCCCTAATCACCTAGTTGACAATATAACATGCCTATCAAATTGTCCTCAGTTTCATGAAACTTATATTTAAAAATAAATTAAAGAAAGTATATCTCCTTCAAAGCGGCATATCACCCACTGTACAAGGACACAAATTCAAATACCTTTGTAAGTTGTTTTGATTACTATTTATTAAAAAATAAAAAAATCCTTACAAATTTAAGATAATATCTAAAAGGGTACCTATATATTGTAGTCGTATCCACAATGTAGTAACATAACGTAATATACGTCTTAGACAATAAGGTTTTGCTAATACGCTTCCTGGCGAAGAGAAGTATTTTCCTTAGCAAGCTTTCGCACGCGCCAAATTTCTCTGCTCACGTACAAGCAGATTATCGCCGCTGATACTAACAATATAATATATAATAAACGTTTGCCTTTAAATTCTCATTCAGACGCCGCTATTTTCCACGAGAAAGGAGAAAGAAGTCGAATGCCGAAACGGCGCTAGAACGAGACGGAGCTTTTGTCCCCAGCTACGAAATAAACCGTTTCGTTTATTATCTGGAACAATTATACTTACCTACAATTAGAGGCAAATTACAAACTACTGTAAAGATTCGGGAGAGACCGCGTGCTCGGTTTCCTAAGTTTACTTCCCTATTATTGCACACCAACACAGTGTAATCCTCGATACAATACCTTATGTTACCCCAACTAACCCTCCTTGTATGGATCGTGGATTTTATTCTAAACTGCCTTCACATATTGCTTCTCAGGACTTTAACCGCAAAATGCTGTATATTGAATTTTCAATCCCTTCTCGAAAATATTTCGGTAAATACTGATTTCTTCTTGCACCTATAGTGTTCACTTTAAGTTTGCCTCAGACATTTTTTATTATTAAACAGTAATTTTGAGACCATCAAATTACTTTTATAGTTTTATTATATTGTTTTGCTCAGTAAAATTTAAATTGAATGGAAAATGTCTTAAAACAAACTAGTTTTAATAGTTCCTACCAGTAGTGGAATGTTTTCTTCGCAGCTCTAGTTAAAAATGTTGCTTTGATAGTACTCGAGGATATGCCAAGCACCGGGTCTGGTTCTGCATGTAAGTGGCTTTTGTTCCTGTATCAGCTCCAATATAGTTTTAACCAGTATTTTATACAGGGTTTCCCACCCGGACCTCCATCAATCGATTATAAATAACTATAATTAGAAAAAAATCATCCCAAAATTTGGTGTTACACTAACGTCGTTGGGGGTCATTGGCTAAAATATTTTCAAGAAGGTGGTAATTTCGGTTATACTGGAAATAGATATCAACTTTCTTATTTTGTAATATAAACAGCATTATTGGATGCTTGGAAGAAATTCTAAGTTGACAATACATAATAAGATACTAATTTACAATCAGATCTTAAAACCAGTTTGGTTATACCGTATTCAACTTTGGGGTTGTGCCAGAAATAGTAATATTAAAACCATTCAGACTTTCCAGAAAAAACTGCTGCGTAACATAATAGACGCTCCATGGTACATACGCAACTCCGACTTGCATCGAGACCTTAACATCCCAATGGTTAAAGATGAGATCAAAAGGTTTGCTGGCAGATATGAGGCCAGACTTCACCTCCAAATCAATGCAGAAGCTCTTCAGCTGCTGGATAACCAACATCTTGTTCGAAGATTGAAGAGACCCAAACCATTTGAGCTCGTGTAGTGTGCTGTGTAAAAGCAGGACATAGTGCGCCAGTGAAATTGTTAAAAGAAAACAATCTAAAGGACGTCGTTGGATGAACTTTAGTTAATAAATGTTTAGTTTGTAAGATTATTAGAAGAAAATTAATGGTTGGTCATCAGACCAGTTTTAATAGAAATAAGATTCTCCAACAAAGTCCAGAAAGATTAATATAATGGATTTTCTCTGTCACCATTCAAACTATTTTTACATTTAGCAATTTCCAAACTCTCAAAAGCGTCAAGCAGTCTGGAATTTGTTACATTCCTAATTAGTCATAAATTGCTACTATCTATTTTATGATTATTCTCAAAAGCATATTGGGCGACACTAGACTTATCTGTTCTACCATATTTGAGATGACTATATGTTCCTTGAATCAAGTTTGAATTGCCCTTTCAGTTTGTCCAACATACTTTTGATTGCAGTCTTTACAGCTAATTTCGTAAATCCCCGACTTTTCCATAGTCTCTATTTTGTCTTTTGGATTGCCTAAAAGTTTTTGTAGTTTACTTCCCGATGAATAAACCACTGATATACCTATATCTTTAAAAACATTACCAAAACCATGGGTGAAATGAGGATCGTATGGAATAGATATAAATTTTGGTTTTTCTCTTTCATTTCGAAAAGTCGAGGAATTTCAAAGTGTTTCTTTAAATTTACGTTTGCTAATTATTTTATCAATTAAAGTTACAGAATATCCATGACTCGCAGCTATATCCCTAATCAATGCCTTTTCTTTTGCAAACCTCTCCTTATTTAAAGAGAAGCTTAATAGGCGATGAATTAAAAAATTGAAATTCGCCACTTTGTGTGAGCACAATGGTGAGAGTCCTTAGGGATATATCTTAAAGTACTGGTATCTTTTCTGTACCTAGTATATGGTAGCTTTTGAAATAGTAAAAATAAAAAATATTTGAAAAATAGTTGACAACAAATGACCAACAAAATGTCTATACTACCATTATTATCGATGGCATATTGGAAATACCAGATACTAAAAAATACAATTTGGCTAGCACCCTCAAAGAATAATTAATTTATAGCATTATTTACCTGAAATGATATATAAACCTGTTTAATAATCCAAATAGCTTTAGTATCCATTGGACTCTCGGAAGGCCGAAACATATGTAGAGTGAATCTCTTAATAAAACTGGGGCATTAAAAAGCATAAGTGTTTTACAACAATAAATTATACACGATATTATTTTTAATAGTTAAGAAAATATTAGAAGAATTAAAGCTATTATAAACATGTCTGTAGAATTCACTTTCATCAGCGTAGCCGACATTTAGGTTGAAACTCACTATATCAACCCTTTCTAGATTATCGCCCCCTAACGTGACTCACTAGATATATTTACATCCTTGTTTTCTGTTTATAATTCTATTCGTATTCTTCCCCTTGGTAAAAATTTGTGTCAGCTTACATAATTTAAGGTTTTAAAACTCAAAATTATTACATTCGTCTTTGCATACCAGATACTCATTTAAAATTAAAATATATAAATACTCCTTCTGCATGATTAATAATAAACTACGTATAATAAATTCGGGAAATCATTATTTGCAAACATTTTAAGTACACGTTATTTACTCCTTTAAAAATGTTGTTTAAAGATACCTACATTGTATGTGATGTATTGTACGATACATTGTAGATGTGTATTTTTTCAATTAGAGAAACTGATTGAATAGTCAGAGATCTCACATTCAATGTTTAATTCGTATATTTATATACTAAAAGAAGCACCTGGATTATAATGTTTTCAGTTGAATTATAATCAGATAAAGCGATGACTATTGACCCATTCTTGCAATGTTTCTAATCTTATTGTACGAAAATGAAATGTGTTTATCCTGGAAGAGATTTTCTTAAGGATTTTATTAATGACGTCTGTGAACAAAGACACTTACTTATATATTATTTGAACATTTCGATGAAATAAAAGAAGAAATATGGGTACAAACATTTATTTATAAATGTTTAATACGAGTTTTATAACCTCAATCTAAATATTTCTTAAATATAAAAAATGCCTTACTGTGTCGTATTATATATGTTTCATACGCATATTTTAATGCCTCCGATTTTAATTGATTCTTTGATCCATGGCTTGTTTTCGGCCTATTTTGTCGGGATAATGGAAAGTGTTGATTATAACTGCCGCCAGTGTGTCCTTGCAGCTAAAGGAGGGGTGAACCTGCCTAAATTTATCCGTTGCTTTTGGGACAATGTTCCATCTTTTTGTAAGCGAGAAAAAAACTTTTAATTATTAGGGTCGTTTATTTATGACGAAGATAAAACCGAGTGAATTATGACTACAAAAATATTCTTTTAGTGAATATTGGATTTTTTAATTATAACACCGGCACCGACAATTTATTGAAATTCATAACTTCTGAAGGCATGGATTGCCCAAGAAATATTGCTGAATTCTTTCCAGATTTGAAAGATAATTACTAAACAGTGAATAATCCGACTTTTCTTAACATAGTAATTAGCTTAATTTATCAATTTTAATTTAGATTTCTTGATAACTTTACGGCTTAAAAGTATGTCACTTTTAATTATTTTTTAATTCTTTATCGCGGTGACATCCTCTTATGTTTTTATTACAAAAAAATCTGCAGTACATTTCATCTTTGATTAATTGTCTTTTACGAAAGTATTGACTCTTGGCTGTATTTTTAATACTAAATATTATTTACAAAGATTATAATATATTAATATATATTAAAAAAGGTATTAGAATTATTTCTTCTATCCTTATTCTATCCGTGAATACGTAAATACATATACCGGAAAAGCTAGAATTACTACTTACAGGCTTTCCCTAAGGGTCCATTCTCTGTAGATTTGACAGGCATGAATGTTGGGTCGGATTGAGAGGATGAGAATTATTAAAATTTTGGAGGTGCACGTAAAGCCGAAGTAAAAAGGCACATGGAAATAAAGTTAGCCCTCATTACAAGGGTACCGGATTTGTCTTATAATTGCAACAAAATTTCTTTTTAATGTTATAAATTATATATCACCGGAAAGATCAAAAGATAAACTAGATCCCTATAGTAGCAAATTTTTGTTTAACACATGTATTTTAGAGAAAATAATTTTTGAAAATACGCTATTTTAGTACAAGATTGTTTGCCTGGAATTTTAAAAATAAAAAGAAATACCAAAAATTACTACTATAGGGACTTAGATTAAAGTCTTATCTTTCAATACTTTTTTACTAAAAGTCGCTATCTTTTATAGTTTTTTTATAATTAGACACAAGCCGAACGCCGATTTAGGGCTTATTTCGACCTAGTGAATGGACTCTTAACAAATAAAAATTCTTCTGCTTCTTTTTTTTTACTGATACCCAGCATATAAAATCATTTAAATAATTGTTGTTGTCATATTGGTTATATTGAAAGATAAAATACTCTTAAACCTGAGCTGCATTAAATGAACGACACACATGTGAATGCGTTGAAGGATTGATACTGAACATTACATGGGCCAACACTAACAACTAAGAGATCTAGATATCTGTTCTTTATGATGTCAGACTTCTCGAGTACAGATTCTGATTTGTTAAAATCTCTTCAACAAAATATACATTTTGCTACTACATAATAATTTACTACTTCGTAAATTTGTGTCACATAAGACGGAATTTATAATAGTGTTAGTTATTATTACCAAATTTGACGTTTACATAAATAATGAATTTATTACGCGGATCAGGTCAGTTTTCTTAATGCAATGTTATACATAGAGATCCACAATGATTTACCGTACAGCTTCATACTGATTTTTTTTGTGCGGCGGATCTGTTTTTGATACCAATCCTAGAATTTTGGCGGAGTTTGAGGGGATTATATCTAAAATACGTGTTTAGTTATTGTTTAACTAAAAATGTCTTTAACACATTTTATTATGTGTTTAAGCAAACACTAAGTATGTAGAACCTAGTGGTTTTAATTATAATTATTAATCATTTCCCTCAATGTATAACCACAACAAACTCTTCAATTACCTATCTAAATGAGTTTCGTAGTTACGTAAACTCATCGTTACACACTCTGTATAGAGGACTATTCACGTAAAAGTAAAAGGGAATTTTTGTTACCGTAATGAATTACAAAGATCCAATAATTTGCTATAAAAATTCAGGTCTTGAACTGAAATTGCGATAAAGCGGCGTTAATCTTAAACAAATCGACCTAATTCGTAAACATGCCCCAGTGATTTGCAAAAAGGAATCCAGGATTAGACAGTAAAGTGGTTAAAAGGGGCATTATTATTTTATAAATAGGTATTTTGTAAATTTATACCGGTGTCTGAGAAGTGTAAAGTCAGACCCTAAGGGTGTCGGTGGGCATTTTCTCTAATTTCTATGCACAGATCGTTCTCGTCCTTACCGGCCGAATGGGGTGAAACAAGCTATATTTTGTGAGGAAGGAGGATCACGTTTAACGGTCTCGCTTTTCTGCAGCTATTTGTAGTTTGGGCGCTAAACAACCCCAGTAACCGATAATTTGAAATCATTCACTTCCTTCGCCGGATGTTTGGAATCTGTTTTGTCGGCGAATTTTTTACAATATAAGTGATAAATAACATAGAATTTATTTATTGTATCTCGGGTATTTTAAAAGATTGATAGCGAGGAACGATTTAATTTATTTGTGTTCTGCCAAAAATCTATGTCGTTTTAATACCACCGATATTAATGTTTAAACATTTATAAATTACTGAAAATATTATAAAGCAAATATGATATGTAAAGAAACGTTGTACTACCACTAACTTAATAGATAATGTTTCTCAATATGTTTTTAAAATTCTTGATATACAACTTGACATACGGGAAATATTATGTAATGTTAAACGAATGTAAGTCTGTCGAACACTAATCTTTTGGAGTTCTACAAGGGAGCAACTTAAGACCCTTTTTGATTAATGTTTTTTAATGACTAACGAAACAGAAACACGTTCCTACAACAGTAATACATCTTGAACTTTGGAGGGACATGGAGGTTGGAACTTTTGGTGCGAAGCTAACACTGACGTAGTTTTCTACATAACACCAAAACACTATACTGCACCCGACGCGCGTTTCACCAACCAAGTTGGCATCATCTGGAGATGATTAAAACTGTTTTAATTATCAGCAAATTATCACAGTATGATACAGTAACATAATAGGTTTATAAACTACTGGTGAGTTTTATAAACCAATTAAGCACACAAAACAATTAAATAAGTACTACGAATGAGATAAGATAGTGCTTGAATACGCATCAAAATCAGTTTATTTACTTTTTTATAAATAAAATTTTATAAATATTTAGTCGGGCGTAAAAACTTGGACAGAGACAAGTTTTAAACTTTTTTATGGTAAATTTCTCAAGAAATTCTGTTCTTAATAAAAGTTTCTGTATGTTATCAAACTCAAAATGGCACTTGTTAAATTTTTTCTATGCTTCTTAGTTCTTGCTTTATGTATAATGGAACAGATAGCATTCTAAATGAACTTATTAGATGGTAAGAATGTACTGTGGGATGACAATTTTCCTCACACACTGAGGAGAACATTATGTTAATCGTAATTGCTACAGAAAAATAAAATTTCTTGTCTACAAAATAAAAAACGAAGATATTTTAAATAAAATTTAGCAAATATTTTAGGAACATAGAAAATAACTCGAAAGAAAATTTTACTTAAATATACCTCCATTTTTAAACAAATTATTTTCGGTCATAAGATTAAAGTCTTCTATTTTGAAAATAATGGTAATGGCTAATAAAAAAGGCGTAGACAAACAGATTATTTACTCTATGTTGAGGGTCAAAGCTATACAACATTGTTATTCAGTTATTTTATACAGGGTTATTCAGAACCCATCCATAATAAAATTTGGGGATGTTCAACATACATGTACAAATGTGGTAGTGCAAAATAAAATTTTTTTCGGCGGGGTCTTAAAACTATTTAAAAATTTTTCATTGCACGCCGCTGGATACTGGTCCACTGTAATGGAGTGACCTTGGGACTGACAATGCAAACAGACTAGCACAAAAAAACTTCGGAAGATCTGAGAGTATACCGACACCTGGCGCAAAAAAGATTTTGGACGTTTTTATTCGGTCGGTTTTAACCAGGCCTTCCAGACAAAAACGTGTCTACTTTTTTATCACATCCTTAGGAATGTGGTAGAAAAGTATCAGATGTGTTGAAGTACAGTTGCCCAGCTACGTAGTCCTTTATAATGGTATAACTTTAAACATTGTTTACGGGAAATCCTAATTACTTGTATTAAAATTTTTTTGGTGATATCGATTTCTTATTTAAGGATGAACATATCCTCAAAGTTTTAGAGATGAGTTCTGAATAACCCTGTATACCTGAAATTAAGATATAAAGATACTTTGCTAGTTGGGTGATAGCGACTGCACCTGTCTTTTAAACAAATTTAAAAAAAGTTGTTTTTTAAATAATTTTATTAGTAATGTTGATAAATGTGATGTTGAAAAGTGTCTGATTACTTGTAATTACATGCTCATGCACTATCGTTTCACCATGTTACCACATGTACGGCTTTTTTCCCTGCTACGGTCGTTTTCTCACATAAGGAAACTTTAAAAGTGTTATACTATGCGTATAGGTCTAGCATATAGATCATATCCACTATATGCCTGTGTTGTTTGAAACCCGTTTGATGAAATATAATCTAATTATCTTGAATCCATTCAAGGATGCTTCGTGGAGTTGCTATATTTTAAAACTGATAATATTTATCCCGAAATTGGTATACATCCCATGATTCTCTTTAAAAATTATAACGTTAAAAACTTATATGTTCGTTGAATCTGTCAACCTGTTTATATTTTTATTTGTACGGTGTAAAATAATGTAATAATTTTAATGTAATGTAATCTTATTAATGTAATTAATTTTAGAGACTGTAAATAAAAGGTGATATATTAATGATTTTAACATTTTAATTAGTTCTTCACTATCTGAAATTTGCATCAACTACAATTTAACTTATACAATTTGCTATATTTATGTTAAATTTCACTATTATTTTTCATCCTGTATTTAGTTAATAAGGTTGAATGTTATAAATAAAATAAAATAAATAAATAAAAATAAAAGTTTCAAAAAATATTTTTAAATAAAAAAATTAGGAGTGGGGAATTATATATAGATATATAAAATATACCAATATAATATACATCGTGATTTTTAGTTGTATCAGCTACAGTTACGTCTCTTTATAATATTACACCCTGGTATACTCAAAACAAGCATTCAAGCTATGCACGTCATCATGGAGATATAAAAATTTGTAATTAGTGAAGTACATGACGTTATTAAAGGGCCAAAAACATTTGTTTCCTTGTAGTTATGTAATCACAGTAAATCACAGTAGTGGTAAGTTATGTTGAGGTATCAAAATTGCATATATTTCTGTAAAATAACATTGTCGATCCTTTATGACGTGCACAGCTTGGATTTTTGTTTCGATCTTAAACGGGACATTATATGATCCATTTAGTTATTTATACATTTAATATATTATTTTTATAACAATAAAGAATATATATATATATATATATATATATATATATATATATGAGAGAAACTAGGTTTTCGGTTTGAACCGCGTTGGAGATGATTAGTGTCTCGACGTTTCGGCTCCCGTTTTGGAGCCATTTTCAAGAGATGAAGTATTAATAGTGGAGTTCTCTGAAGCCTCAATCTGCCTACTTTTCAGAGAAAGGGAAAGGGTTAAGATGTTGTGGTTCGATTCCGGGGCCTCAATCTGCCTACTCCTCAGAGAGATCTATCTGAGGAGTAGGCAGATTGAGGCTTCAGAGACGATCGGTGGTGAGATCTGGGGAGTAGGCAGATTGAGGCCCCGGAATCGAACCACAACATCTTAACCCTTTCCCTTTCTCTGAAGAGTAGGCAGATTGAGGCTTCAGAGAACTCCACTATTAATACTTCATCTCTTGAAAATGGCTCCAAAACGGGAGCCGAAACGTCGAGACACTAATCATCTCCAACGCGGTTCAACCCGAAAACCTAGTTTCTCTCATACTCACGACCGCGGAAGCCTTTCCGAACATATATATATATATATATATATATATATACAGCCTTATTCAGAACCTATATAAAAAACTTTGAGGATATGTGCATCCTTAAATAAGAAATCGATATCACCAAAAAAATTGTAATAAAAGTAATTAGGATTTCCCGTAAACAATGTTTAAAATTATACCATTATAAAGGACTACGTAGCTGGGCAACTGTACTTCAACGAGATCGGATATACCACATTCCGACAAAAAACAGTAAACAAGTTTTTTGTACCTGGAACGTCTATCTATCTTTAAATTTATTTTAAAGTAAAAACGCTGCAAATCTGTTTTGCGCCGGGCGCTCCGGTTTCTTTCGTGCTAGCTAGTTTGCATTGTCAGTCCCAAGGTCACTCCATTACAGTGGACCAGTATCCAGCGGCGTGCAATGAAAAATTTTTAAATAATTTTCAGACCCCGCCAAAAAAATTTCTTTTTGCACTACCACATTTCTACATGTATGTTGAACATCCCCAAATTTTATTTTCGATAGGTTCTGAATAACCCTGTATAGATTATTTTACTATCACTATCTTGAATTAGCGGCGTGAGGTGTTTATTTTCACAAATTGATTCATATGAAGAGATTTTTTAAATGCACTTACAAAAATTGAATTAAAAAATAGATATAGAAATTTGCCCGACATTATTATTGAAACGGCAGGTGTTAGTTCGAGAAAAACATACAAACGCCAGTTGAACAGACAAATTTATTTAAGAAAAAACTGGATTTGTGGGTTTAATACAAAAAAATGCATTTTTTTGCATTCCTTGTATCCTGTTAGGCGGCAATAAAGCATGGCCAGAGGTAGAGGTGACAGTAAGTACACCTGATTGAAAAAGTAAAAAAACGTGAGAACTCTAAAAGCCTTTTTCATAACAGAATGGAATTAGCTTTATTGGGAACAAGTAATATTATAGCTCAGTTCTAGATTCAGCTTATTGAATCAACTATTTGTAAAAACATAATGACAATGTAATAAAAAATAGATGTTTCCATGATTATAAGTTTCATTCAAATTTGTGGAGCTTTTGAATTGGAGTTGAGAGGACATTACGAATCTGATACAACGGATCGAAAAATCAAATTAACTTTTTAGAAAATATGTCAAATCAACATTTGTTGCAGAACACCTGCTATTTTATCACGAGACGCCCCTAAGAAGTTTTATCACAGAGTAAATATATAATTTGTTGTCCGACCATATATAACTTTGAAAATATTACCGGTTATATTATACAGAAATCAATAAAAACATGATACATCGGTACGTATCCTATTTTAAAATTATTCTCTTATTCTAATAATTATAAGGATTAGCCCAAAATACAACATATTTATTAGGTACTTATAGTAGGAAACATTAGCCAGAATCTGGATAATGAAGTAAAATAAAGAGTTACAGACAACAGAAATAGTCATCGACATTTTCTTCGTTCCTCGTTCGTCATTCGTCGTCACGAATAGTTTCATAGTTTTATGAAAAGTTAAAATTTTATAAATATCCGGCATAAACAACGTTTAAAATCAATTTCAAGTGTTATACATAGCATAAATGAAGAACTAACTGAAGAATTGTTCCTTATTTCAATAAATATTAAGATACTCTTTATTACGATACAGATAATTCAGTTCAAAATTACATTACATTGCGACGATTGCGACGTTTAATAATTAATTAGACAACTAAAACATATATCGAGATGCAGGAAATGTGAAGGACATTATTTAAATGATATTGCAGTCGTTCTCAGAATTTTCGTCAAAGAAGGGAGAGGAATTTTTGCAAAAAAAATGTCCCAATAAATTTGTAATTTCTAATTGTAATTTGTAATTTCAATTCTGCAATTATTATATACTTAAATCTACTATTATTATCTACTTAAATATTACGTATTTAATTACATGAATATAAAAATTGACAGAAATATTATGGATTTTGTGAATATTAGAATCTTAATTTATTAATTGGTTATTCAGTTAATCAACCAAAGCAGGTAGTACCTCCCTCTCAGTGTTGATGAAACAATTGCCTCAATTCACCTAATATGAATACACGGACTACAGTAAAAATATGCAGGATACAACGGAAATAGTATATTAAACAACGAGTATCATAAAGATCGGTACTGACTTGAGCAAATTTGTGCGCACGAACGCTGTGCGCGTAACTTCTAACACACACGAACACACTCCGTCGCTTGTCGGTCTCTGTGACAACATCAAAGAGATTTACGCGTATAATTTGCTCAGTTTGGTTCACGAGGTTCTTAATAAAATAGGCTGTGCGCTGTACTAGTGAGATTTTAAACAAATATTGCATATACTTGAACAGGAATCTCCGGTCGCTAAGAAACGTAGAGTTAAAGCTAATCGTTCTTTCACAGAAACACATTTTGTAAATTTGGTATCCATCTTACCGACTTTCGGACCAATAGCGTTGACCAAAAACTCAAAATCCTCAGATGACATCCTAATGAAATTATTGAAATGGCCACTGTTTTCTTCTAGCCTCATGTCAGCTAATAAATTAGTACCACCGTATAACTCCCGGCTTCGATATAACTGTCTAATCCACCATCGTTTTTTTCTTTTTTTATTCTTTTTATTAATTATACTGTGCATTACAATAAATGTTGCATTTACAATAGTAACCATTTTTCTTTGTGATGACATCTTGACCACACACACTCAACTGACGGAACGGATTTTTGCGTGCAAACATTGAAACCCAAATTGTCCCAAAATAAACATTTATGCGAACGAAAATGTGTGCTCACAAATCGTTGGTGCGTGCAACCTATTCATGCGTGCCAAATGCTCAAATCAGTACGGAGCTTTAGGCGTAGTAAGGCGTACAAGGTATGACATTCGTGAGTACGAAAATGCGTCCGCTGTGCGCATTACGTCACCGAGAGCGCAGAATGATCGCTAAATACAAATGTTATATACGATTTCAATGGAAACATTATCAAAACTTTCATATAATTGGCACAAAACAGTGTCCCGAATAGGAAAATATTGGGAAATTTAACCAGTGTCCTTAAATGTGTTCTTTAATAATCATAAGCACAGATTAGATATACTCCATATGGTAGGTACCTATCATATACAAAATGCCCTGGTAATCCCTGGTGGTTTAAAATTGGCTCTTTTAATTTCTTACCTACTTCAATAATAATAACTGTTATCGGTGATTATTGCAATTTTTATTATAAGTAATTAGTTATTCTGATTCGTGTGTAAAATGATTAGTACTTAAATATAGGATAAACGCTTCATAAACATAGGATGTGGGCAACAAGTTAACTTTAATACATATATTTCGCCGTTCGCCTTACACCTACGACTAAAAGTGAAAAATGTATTAATTTTTTTTAATTATTCTAAAATTTTAAATGTTTCTCATTTTTTTTTATTTAATGACCACATTGCAGAACCATATCTATTACAGGTTATATAATTTATTACAGGCTTTAAATTTATCTCATAATCATCATCGGTGAAGGAACATATTCTGGCAGTATGTACATTAAACTTTTCTACTCGACAGCAAGCTACCACCCACAGTTTACATTGTCTAAATATCATAGCAATATAATTACCTAATATTATTTAAATTATTGGGCTCTTGGTTGCGATTATCACTATTATACAAGCACACAGCACAACGCATTTTTATTGCACTTTTAGTTTAGGTACGTGTTAATATAAAATTAACTTTAACTATACTCACATATGATTATAATTAGTATACACTAGAATTATACAAACACTCTGCCAAAAAAAATGAATTTAGAGGACAAAATGTAGTAAAAACCACGAAACTCTCACACCTTTACATATGTAAACACTGTAAAATGTCAAATGTGCGCTCTCGGTGACGACACGGATGTGGGAGGGATATGCGCAATATCATACCTTCCTTTATTGTATCATGACATTTATCAACTTTTCTTTGCTTGCTCTAAAATTTAGTTAGTTTATGATTTATATACAATTTGTATGCCATTACCATAGCAACTATAGCACACCATAAAAAATAAAGGATATAAATTTGTTGCTACCAACATTTAAAAACAAAAAGTTGAGTGTCAAAAAGGGTTTCTTTTCGATACGCCAGTTGCGTTTCATAATGACTTGTTTATAGACGCAAAATAGAAAAAGTTATGTTTTTAAGGCTGTAATTTAACAGATCAAACCATCATATAACTCACATTAAAATTTAGAAATAATGATGCATCTGCTTCAGAAACATTTTATTCTAAACTTTATTTTCAAGTTCATCTCCCATACTATAACATCATGGATACTTCATGTATTTTAAGAGGGATAATAGTCTTTGCAAATCTGCGTATATTCTCCATTAATACTGGAAGATTTCGGATTAATTTCAATCGGACAGAAACAGGATAGGTGGGGCCGTTATATTCCTAGAAACTATCTTGGAAGGGGGAATTGGGATGCTACAGACCTTTAAGCAACCTTATGATGCTATTACTACTCTCGGAGGATACCAATTTGCATAAAATAATTTATTTTAAACACTTAAAGCGACAACAGGAAATATATTGCTAGTAGGAACTTCTAGGAATACGGAGAACAAGTGGATATGTTAATTAGATTTAAAGAGGCTTAATGGACAACATGAAATAAATACAGTTACTCTAAACATCTTCATGAAAAGGATCTATGAGGTAGGTAAAGCTCACCGTAAATTGAAAAGACTTACAGCATTTTAAAAATCACAAAGAGTATATAAAGTAAATAAAAGTAAATAAAAAGTTTTATAAATTACTATCACGATAATGGTAATAAGTTCATTATTTGTTGTGTAGCTGTATAATTGATCATAAAAAAAGATATATTCAAATTAAAGATTGCAATTAGGCAAAGTTTGCTCCTAGAAAGCACTATAGGAAATGTAAATTAAAATTAAAACCCCCAAATCCAAAGCCATAGGCTGCTCAGAAGGGCGTTACACATTGATACCCACCAATATTGCCAGCGCTGGTGCTGGGGATCGAACTCAGACCACAAACTCTACCCCACTGCGTTACCTTGGTGAATATACTACAACAACTTTTAGGTAAGCCAAAAGACAAAATAGAAACTAAGGAAAAGTCGGGGATTTACGAAATTAGCTGTAAAGATTCAACAGTATGTTGGACAAACTAGAAGGTCACTTCAAACTAGATTCAAGGAACATAATGGCTCATCTCAAATATGGTAGAATAGATAAGTCTAGTGTCGCCCAGCATGCGTTTTAAAACTAATTAGGAATGTAACAAATCCTAGACAGCTGGAAGCATTTGAGAGTTTGGAAATTGCAAAGTGTAAAAATAGTATGGATAGTAACAGAGAGCCAATCCATACAGCCCGCTTTATTGGTTAGTACGGTTCACTGGGTCGGCCGCGGTTCATTGGGTCGTCGCGGCGGCTCACTGAACCGTAGCAATAGTTTAGGTGTAAATAGGACGCAGTGTTCAGCATAAGTTTAGTTTTAATGATCTCCAGTTGATGCCAACTTGGTTGGCGAAACGCGCGTCGAGTGCAGTATAATGTTTTGGTGTCATGTGGAAAACTACGTCAGTGCTATCTTCACACCAAAGGTTCTAACCATTTTCAACATAGTCTCTAAAAGAAACAAAGGCGCAGTTAAAGACTCCGATGTTTTGGTATTGTCTACATTTTTATGACATATATTTACCATCTTGATGTTTCGGAATTATTAATCTTCTTCAATATAGCGCAGCTATGGGAATGATCTTCTCCAATACCTACGCTACATTGAAGAAGAGCAATGATACCGCCACATCAATATACTTCGATACGTTGTACAAATCCTGTTATTGTTTTAATCTATTTCTCCATAGAAAAACCCAGTATAGTTCACTTGTTCAACCAAAGTCTTATACGTGGCCCAATTGTGAATAAAGGGAGTATCGAACTCGCCGCGTTTTCATTGAGTTTTATTCCAGATATACACCATTCTAGGTCTTTTCATTTCTAATTAGGCTATACTGAAGAGAACTCCGAAATATCGATGTCTATATCAACGCCGCTGTTTCCTTTAGGAACATTTTACTGCACAAATATTATTAAGAAATTTATGAATGATGATGGAAATGAAGACTCAATATACTACTGAATGAAAGTTTCTTGATTTTTTACCGATAATAATAAAAATAACAAAAAGGTGTAGCTCTGGCTGCCTATATTATTTTCAGTAGTAACTGTTTATTAAATCAATATATTTTTTACATGTTTTAATGATATTCGTAGGAATATCTTTGTACTATCCCAAATTCCTCATATACCTTCTATACATTTTGATCACTTTTTTATTACATTGAATTAAATTGAAAATACGTACAAATGTACGTATATAAGCAGGGCAAACGAATATCGTTCTGTGTTTTTAAGAATATAACCTGTTTAAACATCTTCGAGGAAAATGTAATAGCTATAATTTGAATGACGATTGTTTCTTGTTTCTTTTAAAAATATAATAATTGTATTTTTTCCCTTTTCTATAGGCATAACATTTTAAATTACTCGCTGACTATACAGGGTTACAAACTCCACATCCTCAGATTGGATTCTATAAATGGCACCGGCAGCGTAAATTTATGCGATCCAGTATTCTAATAAAGGCAATTTATCAAAAACAATCGCTCCTACAACAAACTGATCCTGGTTTCCCCGTTCCGAATTAACGAAGATATATGTGGGCAGTAGAATGTCCGCGTCTTGTCAATGGCGCTGTGAGAAATGGCGTACTGGCCTTTGTCATAGGAATAATGACTTCTTGGTAGATAAGGCGGTCGGGCGGCGGTCAATTTCGATGGTCACTTGCGTGCATCGTATTTGTATTGTCCATAGCCGAATCATTGTAGCTGACTAAATGGAGTGTGAAGCGATAGCGACTGACCACGCCGACTTATCTTGTCCACAAACAAACAATACACTGGCTTCGGCTTCGTTTCGCGGTTCGCATCTCGTGTAACGGCGCTGCCTTTATGTGTGCTGCGGTTACCACAACAGAGTTAAGATCGTTTAACGCCAATTATTTTGCGTTTCCGTTTTTGCTTCATTGCCCTTCTTTTTGACTGGTTATTTGGGACAGATAAATTCTAAATATTTGGGACTATTTTGAATATATTTGCAAAATAACCACCACTGGTTTAATTTTGTTACTCAAATCTTTTTAATTTTTTAACAGTACGATTTTGTTTTAAATTGGACGGTCTATATTCCATAGTATAAGTAGATAATCCTTCTAAAGACGAATTCAGCGATATAAGGTTATACGTACTTTTCTTTGTCATAACCGTTAGAAATACAGAAAATCGTATAAGAAATAATTAAATAAAAGTAATAAATTTTGTCTTAGTTCTACTTTTTACTTTATTACAGCAAATGTTCAAAGTGGCCTCCATTAAGTATTGCAAAATGTCCAATGCGGTGTGAAGAGGGCCGCTTAATGTCCATCACGCTTCCCTAACTTAACTCCACTTGATTTTTTGAGAGATTATCTAAAAACCAAAGTGTATGTAAACACTATCGAAGGCACTATCGAAGAATTGAAAGATCATATTAGAGATGAAGTTCGAAACATAACAGGAGATATTATTCAAAATGTAATTGATGAATTTGAACACCGAATCGTGCAATGGTTAATGTCAAATTTTAAGGTAAGTTTCGTAAGCATACCTTATTCCTATTCTTAATCGTTTTCGAGATATTTTGATTTTTTCAAAAACTTCTCAAAAAACATAGTTGAATTTATTCCGTTCTATCCCTTTTAGTTTGAAACCTAAAAACTTAAAATTTTAACGAAGTAACACTGAAATGTATCGAAACATGTAGAAAATACGAAAGCTAGTGCAAATTACACAGGATGTCCAAAAATGGCCGACCCATTGTGACAAATTCAAAACCCAATAACTAACTTATTGTAAATGGATCAATTGAAATGGATGGTGTTTTATAATGGTCCCCTATACAGGGTGTCCCAGTGTGAGCGTACAAAAATTTACCAGGGGTTGGACCAGACCAAAATAAGAATAAAACTCTTATAAAAAAATGTCTCTGATGCACGCCTAAAGAGTTACAGGGTGTTATTTTGGAGAAAAAAAAAACAATTTTCCGCAATCACTGAAAAACAATTCCGTAGATTTAGGTAATTTTTGGGTGACGTGTACATCTATTAAAGGTCATTAAAACTACATGGTGTTTGTTTAACTCTGACACCTGTGGTGGCCTAGGCCTACTCTTCCTTATGATTTTGTCTTCATAACTCTTGCATATCCTACTTTTTTCTAGATTAACTAAGTTTCCTTAATCGGCTACCAATTCTGAACAAAAAATATCTCTTGTTACACAGCTCTAAAATCATCCATTTTCGAGTAAATTGAGTGTAAAGTGAAAACTACATTCCTTTATGCAGAAAAATACATGCAAAGGAAGAGTATATAGGCCTAGGCCATCACAGGTGTCAGAGTTAAACAAACACCATGTAGTTTTAATGACCTTTAATAGATATACACGTCACCCAAAAATTACCTAACGATTTTTAAGTTATTGCAGAAAAGTGTTTTTTTTTCAAAATAACACCCTCTAACTCGTTAGGCATGCATCGGAGAAATTTTTTTATAAGAGTTTTATTCTTCTTATTTTGGTCTGGCCTACCCCCTGGTAAATTTTTGTACGCTCACACTGTGGGACACCCTGTATACTTTTTAATTCTCTTTCGATTGGTATTAACATTCCGTATACCTAAATTCCACCGATTTGAAGATATTTGCCCTGTTTTGCACTAGCTTTCGTATATTCTGCATGTTTCCATACATTTCAGTGTTACTCCATTAAAATTTCAAGTCTTTGAGTTACAAACTGAAAGAGAGAACGAATGATGCTCTTTGAGAAATTTTTTAAAAAATCTAAATATCTCGAAAACGATTAAGAATAAGGATAGGGTATGCTTATAAAACTTATCTTAAAATTTGACGTGGAATTCAAAAACGGAATAAAAAATAGCATATTCCATTTGAAATAAGCGAGTCGACATCGACTTCCGGTGGAACCGGAAGTCGCACCTCAACGCCAATATTTTTAATCGATAGAAAATTGAGAGAAACTCCCGTATACAAATTTTCAAAATTCCAGTAAGCGTAGTATTCTTAAAATGACAAATTGAAGGTCTACATGGCAACACTTGACATCTTTAAGCTCGGCGCATCCGCCAAAACATAATATTGTTTAAAGACCCATCTTATTACCTAATATGTAATAAAATATTAATATTGGCCTACCTTTTATACATTGACTAATTAAAATATTGATTCACAGTCCCAAATATTGATTCATTAGGTCCCAAAAGTATGGCATGAATTAAATACAATCAAAAGTAATAGTTGTGCATATATATTTTCAAACGCGTATATTTAGGTACGGATACAGGTAACTTCAAAATAATGTGGATGATGACATATCTCTGCCAAAGAGATAACACAATCTACCCTTCTATTCTATTTTTAATTATCAAAATATGTTGATAAGTGGGTCATAAAAAATTCGAAATTGTTAAGAACAATCTTGGATTACTTAAGGGTCCATTCTCTGTAGATTTGACAGGCATGAATGTTGGGTCGGATTGAGAGGATGGGTGGCCGATGGGTGGAGACTTATATATTCCAACTATCGAATTATTAAGATTTCGGAGGTGCACGTAACGCCGAAGTAAAAAGGCACATGGAAATAAAGTTAGCCCTCATTGCAAGGGTACCGGATTTGTCATATAATTGCAACAAAATTTCTTTTTAATGTTATAAATTATATATCACCGGAAAGATCAAAAGATAAACTAGGTCCCTATAGTAGCAAATTTTTGTTTAATACATGTATTTTGGAGAAAATAATTTTTGAAAATACGCTATTTTAGTACAAGATTGTTTGCCTGGAATTTTAAAAATAAAAGGAAATACCAAAAATTACTACTATAGGGACTTAGATTAAAGTCTTATCTTTCAATACTTTTTTACTAAAAGTCGCTATCTTTTATAGTTTTTTTATAATTAGACACGAGACGAACGCCCATTTAGGGCTTATTTCGACCTAGTGAATGAACTCTTAAAATGTTCTGTATAAGTATTTTTAACGGTAAGTTGTTTCATTTTCGTCCGTTCTCAATTAAATTATTAAGTCAGAATATAGTACAATACTTTGTTATTATTACTATTAACATATATCTGTTTGGTTAAATTTTTTGGGCAAGTATACCTAAAAATATATGTAAGATTCATCGGTTTCTATTCAAGCACGGAAAGAAATATATCATTCAAATGTACACACCTACATATATACAGACATTCAGAGATACATACGTTAAATAACTTTGTATGAATATCTGCCTTGCAAATAAAAATAAAACTGGTCTGAAGATTTTACAAACCAAATTTAATCAAGATGTAGAATGTAATTTTTAAACTAAAAGCCACGTGTTTACTGTAAGTTTTACTTTGTAAAGGCTTCTTGAGAGTAACAATTTTACAACCGTTTTTAATTAAAAACGACATAAAGACGGAAGACAGACATTCCCTTGTAGAATAATTTCTGGCATTTGTGACAGGGATGTAGATAAATTTAAAGGTGGAAACATTGAACATTAAATGTGAGTATCACGTAGGAATAGACCATAATTCTTATGTGTTCGTCACCCAAGAGTCATTTGATGTAACGAAGTACAGGTAAGTCTGTCTTCGTGATGAACTGCAGAAGTAATGAGATGTGGAAATGCATTGGAATGAGGGTGACTCGAGGAAATGTTACAAAATTATATTCGCATACCTTGAGAAGCAATTCAAATAGGTACACTGTTTTCCACTGTATCATTGGATCCATCGTAGCAATACAAATTCCTCTTAAGTATTTCAAACATAGAATTTTATTACACAGAGAAAAGCTGTATTAACTCAATAATATTTATTTTTTCTGGGATATTCTTATCGACTAATAAAACAGTCTGGTGTGATACACTATTTTACCTTTAGCTAAACAAATAAGGGGTCATTATGTATTAATAATTTTTCCAGTTTTATCATTTATCACATTATTTATTCATTTATATATTAAAATATATTGAAAGAGGACGATTATGTTAATGTATTTTTAATGTTAATTTGGTTTATAAAAATATACATAATATTTTTTAAACAGTTTGTCATATCGATATTAAATTGTGACAGTTATGCTTAAAAATATATTGTTACTGCTGCAAGCTAATCGAAAATCTGTTATCAAAGTATATCTATATGAAAATGTGTGAATGTTGCTGCGTTACCTAATACAGGTACGTTTATTAGAGTGATATATGAAGGAAGTAAATATTACTATTTGATGTAATTTAATCATTTGTACATAATTCTTATAGTCAAAAAGATATTGCCTTGGTGTTTAAAAAAAACACAGATTATTATTTAAGAGTAATTTCACCCTATTTGAACGAAGAATTTTTTTAAAGTAAAACAATTTTTCTATGTCTTAAGGATACCTTATTCTCTGTGTAGTTAAAAAATTAACAATTTACTGTAACTACTACTAATCAGTAAACAAAAATGTGTCCCAGGATTGATATAACAACAAGTAATTTATATAAAAGTTCTTATAAACCTTGGGACTTGATAAATAACTAATAATGGGGAACTGTTATAAAGAAATTTGATGATTTTGGTGGCACAATTATTTATACCTAGCGTTTTTGGTCAATGATTTGTGTTTGACCAAAGAGATTTTAAGAAATCTCAAATTTGGTGGTTTCCAACGTTCCGTATGTATTTAGACATCTTCAGGACATTTCATATTTAAATACTTTCATTTCCATTCCATCCATTCATGGGGTCAAGGAGTCTAACACCTAGCCACTGATTCCAAGGAAATAGATGAGTGGGAAGTTGACAATCCCATGAGGAAGCTTTTCTAAAGACCATCTGTCCGTGGTGAAGAGCCACATCCTGTTCGAAGTGGCCCTGCTTACGACTAAACAGGATGGATCTAGACAAGGAAAGTCGATAAATTCCCCCAAGCCAGGATGTTAAGGGACTCGTGTCCATGGCTGAATGGCGCCGGGGTGATCGGTGTCCCTAACGGGGCTTCTGGAATACCGGGAAACCTTTCAGGGTATGCTTGCCTTGCCACAGTAATGCGGGGCTCTGCTGTGGTGGACTTGAATTCGTTGCTACTCGTGGGACTTATATAGACACAGTAACAAAAACCAACCTAAGCGGATTCCTAACCAACCTAACCTAAACCTTAGTTCACCGGATCTGGAAGCGAAGAGAGCCCTAGAAAGTGAATATACCAAACCTACATTAAAGGCTGTAACAGAGGGGATTACGGTGGGAATTATCCACCCTGAGTGTCCCGAAACGCCTTCGACCAACAACGAATTAAGAACTCTGCAGAGGGTGATAATGTCAGCTGTAGATGAACTATATCAGAAGATGGACCTCAGGTGAGATTCTAGAGCTGCACACATCGGCCTGGATGGCTTCTCATCACCTGTATGGATCAAATGAGCGTCTCGAGGTTAGAGAGCGCAATAGCGCAATAAAGCACCTTCAGCCATGGGAAGTAGCTCGTCTTCAGTCCGTGCAGGGTGAGAATTTACCAGATATGTGGCCAATACAGCCAATCAGTTCTTAAAACTCTTGGTTCTTACCGTTGTAAGTCAAAAACGGTATAGAGTTGTCAGCAGGCGCTCGCTCATTTGACTTAGGCTGAGGGGCAAATCCTCCAGTACTGGCAAGGACTACCAAGATTAGTTCATTTGAAGACATTCATAATAAACTCTTCAAGGGTTCAGCAGGTTGCACCTACGAACTTTAATTGGCCTATATACTGGTCACTGCCGCTTAAAATATCATCTGTACAAATTCAGCCTAGCAGAGGATGCTGAGTGGCGCTTGTGCTTAGTAGATGATGAAACGGCAGAACACATATTGTGCACCTGCCCCGCTGGGGAAAGGATCAGATACTCATTATTTGGCAAAGAACTTCTACCAGAGGATCTGAATAAGTTCTCACCCAATAAGGTGATCAGCTTCATTGAGAGGCTGGACCTGTTGGGTGAAATATAAGTAGGTGTGAGCCACAATAGACTACATGGTCGTGTGGAGGGTCTGGTTCTCTGGTTGCTATAAGAATAATAATTATTATTATTACATATATTAAATATGCTATTTTTGTGCAGAGCGATTATATGCAATATGCAAGAGTAGCTAAACTTAGATTTAGAGGTATACATACATTGATACATACATTGAGGATGGAAAAGTTTCCATATATATTCCAGGTAAATAACAGGCAAGTAAAAAGTAAAAAGGCAACAATATCATAACAATAATTAATCTGCAAAAAAGATCAGACTATTTAGATATTCCTAGCAGTATATGTATATTTTGACTTAAAACTAATAGCAAACCAAAAGATTGTACTTTCCGTTATACATGGCGACTTTTTCGCAATTATGTTTATGTGAAAATATGTGTGTTCTTTAGAAAATAAACCGAAAAATATTAATATTTCAACCCTCTGTTTATCAAAGAATGTATAATTCAGATATAGATATAGTTTATTTAAGAAAGTACTAGTAGATTCATAGTTTGCTTTTTTTGGGATTACACCACCTGTAAAAAACAAAAAGCAGAAAACCAGAAGTATACTTCTGGTTTTCTGCTTTTTGTTTTTTACAGGTGGTGTAATCCCAAAAGAAGCAAACTATGAATCGTCAAAATACACCACAAATAAGTTACAGACATTAAAGTACTAGTAGGTATGTTATCCTGTGTTGTCTTATCCATAAAACTGTAACATCCTGTATATTTGAAAGTTTTACATATAATTATAATAATAATAATAATAATAATATATCTACCCCTCATTATAATCACAAGGATTAGCCTGAAAGTCTGAGACTTGTGTGGGAGAGGGGGCGGCATACTATTATTTCGCGGGCCGCATTTGCACCTCAGGAACGACTTACGTTGGTAGGCCCTAACCACCATTCACTGCTGGAATGAGGGAAACCAGGAAAACCTCATTAGTTAGGGGGACAAGTCAACATCAACTGATTTTAATCTCTCACATTAACACCAAGTTGACATTCTTCCCATCCTAGGCCATCGCCAGGATGGTTGCCAAGCCATCCCTGCGAATAAGCCTTGATCTACGAGTAAACAATTTAATCAAAAATTGTTTGGTGGAATGGGAATTAGAACCCACGACCTCTGAGTTGAGCGATCGAGACGCTATAAGCCCTGAGCCACCGGCTCGCCGGTGGCATTACAGAGATTAAATATACAGAGTGTCTAACTTAACACTATACTGTGACATCTACACACCTTTTTATTTTTATCCCATTTAAATGAAATTGGTTTGAGATGCTATTGAAATATACTTACTAAAAACAAATTTTATATTAAGTACCTGCATAAATTAGACAACCTAAAGTCCAAAACTGTCCGGAAGAAAGATACACATAGAAAAAACGCAGATAAACATCCCGTACTTGATATTACCAGTGCCGGAGCAGAAAAAAAGCCAAAGAAAGACAAATTGGGGATTTAAAAAAAATGTTAACTGAAGTTGAATATTTGTCAGTTATCGGATCTAAAGTGACACGTACTTTGGGTATGTTCTGTATATAAACAACTTTATGTTTAAAGTTTAGCGTTCTGAAGCTTAGCCACATTCTTGAAGAAACTGGTTTTCACGTCTTTTATTTATAAATGAAGTGGAGCTTATCAAATATTTCCAAATGGAAATACACTTAGTAATAATTACAACAAGGTTAATATTGTTAAAACCGCTGAATGTTTTTACAAATGTCTGATGTGGAATAAAAAAGAGACTGTATAGGGAATTTAATGCTGCTATCCACATTTAATATCGTCAGTATTATAGCTTTTCGGCTTAAAGGTCCAGCGTAAAAGACCGTGATGTATAATGTACATTTCGGAAGCATCGGCAATATAACAACCCCTATACGTCTCAGTAATGTCGTCACATTTGTATGGACTTCTTGGATTGTTAGTGAAGACTCAACATGGATTTACGTGTATGGCACGTCTTATACCAATCGCCCTGGTCTCCTAATACGACCCGCGAGAACCTTTATGACTTGAGAGGAGACATTTCTGCCCTCTACTTTATTTCTGTTATCAAGCCCGGATCTACATGATATTGATATTCTAGGGCACGGCGCATTACTTTTCAGTTGTACGAAATGCCGATTGTTTTTCTCGCCTAACGGTAACGGCTGGGTGAAACAATCCATAAAAATAACATAAATTTTGCAAAAAATGAGACAGCGGATTATAGTATATTGCATATTGGAAATTCTTAAAATATTGCGGGGTCGAGAATTTATGTGTTTATTTTTAAAGTTGATACCGGGATGAGGCCGTATAATCGAGAAATAATAACCGCTGTAATATTCAAATTATTTTATTTTCAAGCGTAATATTTTTAAAATCCTTCCCTTTCGCTGAGCAGCTAAGATTGGGTGATTCAGTAGAAATGTTATTCATAGAAATATTCGTGTCATCGATGCAGAGAATATACAAACACGGCAAATTCACGATCTGGGAAGGGCGCAAGGATACTTATATTTATAGTTTGCACTTTAATGGAGGAACAGATAATTTACAATTTAAATTGAAAATTATTTACTCAAAAATATGAAGCAAAATAACCGTATCGTTTGTTGAATTCCTATTCTCATCAACCAGAAAGTGACAAATACAAAAAGCTCAAAATAGAATAATAAAAAAACAAAAAAGATTAGTTATGCTCGTAAAGAAATAACAATGTAAGTAATAGAAAACGGAAATATTAAATGTTTTATTTGCGTATTTGTGTTAAATTTTAAATATTTTCCTTATATACAGTTCTTACATAAAGTAGTGGATAAATTCGTTATATAAATACCTAATTTATTTTTAAAATCACTTGGTCCCGTCGATTTTCTTTTATTTTTTCCTTTATCTGACATATATTTAATTTTTTACATGGTGAGTCAATGAAGCACGTCGATATAAACTTTAATATTTTAAATGGGACACTATATTTTTTTACATACTTGGAAAGAACCCTTTTTGCGAATATAAGGTTTTATGAGTCTATCTCTAATAATAAGGGAGATAGGATAAGGGGACTCAAAAATGTAGGTCATAAGAGTGATGTGTTGGAGAAAAACTTTGTGCCTAGCAACGATCGATATTCTCTTTCTAGTACATTACTCTTATGGGCAAACTTTTCTGAGCATATCTTCCTTATTATTAGAGATAGACCCAGAACCTTGTATGACCGTATACGTAAATTAGAGTTATTTCCAGATATGTAAAAAAATGGAGGGTGTCCCATTTATTTCGGATTTATTTATCGACGTAGCTTCATTGCGTCGCCCTGTAAAAAATGAAATATATGTAAAGTAAGGGAAAAAAATAAAAGAAAAAAGGGATTTTTAAAAAAATTGGGTATTTATAAAATAACAAAATTATACACTACTTTACGGAAGCACTGTATTTTAAAACAAATATTTTTTATATTAATGCAAGTAAAGAGTTCTTCTAATTTCTTTCTTCATTCTCTCTCATGGTTTTTCTTATAGTCCGTATATATTTGTTAAATTAATATTCATAATTCGAATAAAGATTATAGCAAAAGTATGTATACCTACTTAAGAAATGTTAGTAAACATAATTCTTTGTTAAAAATACATAAATTGGAAAGAAAAGACCATAGATAACATGTTCATACATTAGTACGTTTTCAACTTCACCATCCAGTTAAATTATTCTGTGCATGATAAAACCTACCTCTATAGAAACCTATAAGTGTTAGGTATTTACGATAGTCAATACAAATGCATTATTTTTAAAAATTTGTATTGAATTATCAACATTATTGCTGTATAATTTCCCCAAATAATACATGTGCTTAATTCAGGAAACAAAAGGCATAAAATACAAAGAGGGCTCCCTTAATGTTTTTAATATATAGACAGAAAACTATCTGTATCGGAAGGAAAGAACAGCTTCTAATAAATAACTAATCCCCGTAACGGGAAATCGAACTCTTAACGACTATAGCTATTTCCTGTTATATCTAATAGCCCCGACCAGTCCGATTTCTTTGAACAAAACAAACGCAATACCTTCTATGCCATTTATACAGCGCGATATTCGACTTCTGCAGAAATAGCATTTCTTAACACAAAAGTTTCCAACTTATATTGCGAAGGATAAAAACAAGATCCCTATAGATTTTATAAGCAGAAGCAGTCACAGTTGCTTTACAGCACCGAACTTGATCGATTGAGCTTTAACAAAACAACTCTCAATTGACTAATTCCAACAAATACAATTTCCAGTTTCACTCAGCTGAAGCGAACCATAATTCTAGACAATATCTGAGGTTAATGAATCAAGTGAACAATTTACATTTACACATTAGATAAATTGCTAACGATTCAAGGATAAAAACAATAAAACTGACAAAAATTAATGGATTTTCTCTTACAAACTTTTACATGTACATAATACGAGTAGTATTGTTAGAAACTACTTTTCATTCCTTAAAGAAGTAAACTAATTTCATTAAAATTTAATAAAATTGTTATGATATTAAACTTCAAACACCTTATACAGGGTGTGTCACGACGATGGACTTGTAGCTCTATCCGGGAAAATAGTACGAATTAAAAACTGAAAATTTATATACAGGGATGTATCGAAGTTATCTATTCGATAAAACTAGTGCCATCTTTATAATATTTCCGGTTAGACCAAAAGCGGCTATCAGCAATTAATTTAAATTAAACACCGTATACATTTTTATTTTTAACAAGAGTACAACATTGTATGGCGATAACTTCTTTGTTAAGTAACCCAACTGTTTTAGTTGGGTGTAAGTTATATGTAAAATATATGCATTTGTAAAATTCCTGTCTGATCACAAGGTGCTAATTTGATCATGTTTTTGTCTTAATTCTCTCATATCAATTTTTCTATTATTATTTCTAAATTGTCAAATTTTCAGTTTCCTTTATGGTTCATTGTATTTTTTTTGATGGTGCAATTACAAAAGAAATTCCAATGGATCATGGCAACAGAAATAAGTTACAGATATAATTTCCTTTCATAGTTATTGGTAGGAGATGCCGAAAACAACTACTCCACGGACAATATGCCCCGACTGGCGTTGCATTACATCAACATCTCCATGGGTGTCGCCACATCCTTCATCAAGACCAAATACCAGACAATGACCGGTTTCGACCTTGTTATGATCTCATCAGATTGCCATACCATATGTACCGGAATCGATGAATGACCTGGCGACATGATTGCCTAAGGGGCATATATGAATGTTTGTAGTGGCGAGATACAGTGAAATGCACCGTAGTGCCCTCTTTGGGTCTTTGCTACTACCTGTCTGACAATTATTGTCTAATTGACATCTTATTGTCTGTCAATTAGACAATAATTGTCAGACAGGTAGTAGCAAAGACCCAAAGAGGGCACTACGGTGTATTTCACTGTATCTCGCCACTACAAACATTCCTTTCATAGTGTTTAATAACCAAAGTGAATATTTACAAAGGAAATTTAATGCTTTCATTTATTAATAAAATAATATAACAACTATCGATGCGAACAATGATTGAGAACGAAAAAATTTAAAAAGCTGTGTAAGAAGTAGGTACATAATTATAATAAATATTTCTTATATACAAACTTAAATAATCAAGCTATAGTAAGTTCATAATTAAACGCACTTAACGCTGTGCTTAACTGGAGCTTAAAAATAGATAATCTTTAATACAAAATGGTTAGTGGTAGGTTTACCTACTTATAGTAAATTTCATTTTTGAAGTTGATTGTTTCTAGTAATTGTTAAGATATGATGGAATGTTTACAAAAAATTCTTCAGCCTTGGAGAAATATGAAAATTTCTAAAAAAACTTTCGTGTCCACTATATTCATCTCACTCTACCATTCTATACCGGTACAAGAAGTTGATTAATTTTACCTAACTTGAAATGAAAAAATACAGCGAACTAAAATACATTTCATTCCTTGAATCTACCAAAATGTAACTTGAAAAACCAAATACTTGGTATATATTCAACCTATTCCAACTATCGACGCCACATTGCAAAAAATGAGGATCTCCTATGTATCTGTATATTAGAGAACATCACTAGTTCATACATAAGAATACAAGAGGTTTTCAAGAAACAAGTAGGTCAGTAGTGATGGAACTGGCACACATTCTGAAAATAATACAACATATTACTACGTGCGTGGGGGCGGTGTATTATTACCTACTATTATTATGTAGGCTCAGAACTAGTAAATTTCGTTACTTAAGGGGATAGTCAAACATCCACCCGTTCTAACCACACATTTTGATGTTACATTGATATCTGATCCATATTTTTCCATTTTAGTTTATATTCAGAGTTGGTTGTCAACCCATCTCCCCATACAAGCTTTATATAAGAAACAATTCAATTAAAAATTGTTGAACCAGTATTACATTCAGTAATATAAAAATCTTGGACAAAGACTTTGTTCTTAGGCAGTAAACTAATATTCTGTGTTTCATATATTATGCATGTGGTTTGTAGAACGTTTTGTGCAATTGTGAAGTCTACAGGGTGAGCGTTTCATTAAAAACTATGTTGATAACATGAAATCCGTGTATTTTTTCCGTGTATCCAAGTATTTAGAACTTTAGTTACAAAATTTGAATTTATTATATAGGTTTTTCCTTATACAATTTGTGATCTAATTCACTCATTTACAGGGTGGACCAAAAAAAGTCGCAGACTATAGTTTTATTTTTTTAAATAGAAAATCCTACTTAATTTCTTGTTAGGGCGTTATTTCTCGAACACATGGAAATAGGATTTGATAAATGTCCTTCTATAATAATAAGGGAGTTGACCAAAAGAGTATGCCATAAGCGCAATATGTCGGATAAAGACTTTGTAACTCCTATAGCCTAGCAATCACTTTATATTCTCCTTCCAACACACTATGCTTATGGCACACTTTTTTGGTCTTAACTTCTATATTATTTAGATAGACCCATCAAATCCTATGTCAGTATTCTTGAGATAACATCCTAACAAAAATTTAAGTAATATATAGAGTGTTCTATTTAATAAATATAACTATAGTCTCTAACTTTTTTGGGCCACTCTGTATATTAGCGAATTAAGTCAAAGATTGCGCAAGAAAAAAGAAAATCTAGGTGTCCCAGAAACAAAAATATTAAATCATGCAGTCTTAATGTTACACGACCTATACGAGAAATGAATAGTTTTTTAGATATTTAATTTTTTTTGAAAAAATATCCTTAGTCCTTAAACTTTTAATGAAAGAGTTTACTAAATCACCCTGTATATATAGTGTGGGAAAGAAGTTTGGAACACAGTTCATAAAACGTAGATTTTACCGTAGAAATCAAAAATGTGAAAAATATAGGGTATTCCAATTAAAATAAGATATTTGAAAGCGATTTCCGGTACAACCGAAGTGCCAGAAAAACGGAAATACTTCAGATGAATAGAATTTTCTCGAAAACCCTTGTATCCAAATGAGAAATAAAAAAAATATCCAATGGGAAACTTTTAATGAACGGGTTAGCTGAATCACCCTGTATATGAATGTTTGGAGAATGCTATGCACTGAATTTTGCGGAGACGCACACGATCCATCACACCGGCTCGATGCACGCTCGACATATGGCAAATAGAGTTTAAATATTTAAGGGAATGCCATGATTGAGTTGCTATTGGTTTTACAAAATCGCGTATTAATTTTAAACACCATCCTTATATTTAGAGTGCTCTGTTAGTTGCCATATGTTAAAAAAGTAAACAAGGCCAACTGCTGCCGTGTGACATCCTAATAACACAAATGACCCTTCCGTTGATGACTGGTCAGTCCCACTGGAGTTTAACGATTGTACAGGGTTAGTTTTATTAATGTGAACCCCATCTTAATAACTTGTAAACTGGTCTTATACAATTTTTTATGTAGATTCCAGTCATTCTAACACTTTTGCGGTGGCAAATTATGTATACAGGGTACACAAAAAAGTATATTTTTTTATATAGAACACCCTGTGTATTTTAATATTTTTGGATTCGGTACGTCATTCTGATAACAAATATATATACATAATATATATATACAACAAAATAAAATTGAGGAAAACATAAATATCCTGAATGTGAATATAGCACTTTTTCAAAATATTCGCGCGAACTTTATGAAACGTTGTTTAAAATGCATTGAGGTTAATGGTGGATATGTTGAAAATGTTATGTGATTTATTTTAATACGAATATATTTTGTAATCTATAATAATATATTTCTGTTACCTTAAAGTTCCCACAGTTTTTGGAGAATGAAACAAACAATATGAAACCAATTGTACAAATTGTATATATATTTGTTATCAGAATGACGTACCGAATTTGCCTGTATACATAATTTGCCACCGCAAAAGTGTTAGAATGACTGGAATCTACATAAAAAATTGTATAAGACCAGTTTACAAGTTTTTTCTATCTGTCAATAATTAAAATATTAAGATGGGGTTCATATTAATAAAACTAACCCTGTACAGGGTTTTTCGCGCAATCAGTTCGTTACAAGGATAGGTACTTACAATTTTTTTTTTTTTTGAAAATTTAGTAGCCTAGGTATGTGCTCTTGATCTTTTTAAGGAAAATACTTTCAAAGCCGCACTTCCGGTTACACCAGAAGTAATCACCAACATTGTTATTTTAAACAGAACCCTTATATATTATACTGGCATTTATTGATTCTATACACTTTATATAACATTTACAATATTTAAAGTAAACTTTTTTGGATATAATGCATTTTTTAAAAACAATTGCTTGCTACACTGTTGGTTTCTTCTTTTAAGTCCTAATTTTTACCGTGGTTTCAAAATTAGGTAGTTGTATATAGGGTCCTCAAAATTAATTGACCAACTTGAAGAAATTCCGACGTGTATAACTATTTTTTTAATTAAACACCCTGTATATTTTTGTATTTTTGAATGCTTTTGAAAAATCTACGTCAGTACACATAAGGGTTATCATAGCTATTCTTGATGATTTTTTGGCTTGTGAACACTTTTCTGCATGCTTAAAATGTAAAAATCATATCTGAGTTAAGAAACTCGTAAGTACCTATATGTGCAAACTATTCTGTCAAAGTATTAGAAAAGATTCATTAAGGTTTTGTATGTTTGTAAAAATGAATCAAATGATTAAGTTAAGTTAGTTTCTTAAGCGAAACATGATTTTTAGCACTTTAAGTAGAAAAGTGTTGATTACTCAGAAACAATAAAAAATAACCATGACAACTCTTATATGTACCGAATTAGATTTTTCAGGAGAATTCAAAAAAATTAAAATATGTAGAGTTCCATTTAAAAAAATAGTCATACGCGTTTGAATTTACTCAAATTTGTCAATTAATATTCAGGACCCCGCGTATACAACTAGCTAATTTTGAAAACACCGTAAGAAACTTTACGACTTCACTCTCACTGACCCAAAAATGAGGGTTTCTGCTTTAACTGTTTCTGAAATATAAATTTTTGAAACCAACAGTGCAACAATCATTTTTTTTAATCGCGTTATGTCAAAATCGGTTTACTTTAAATATTGCCAACATTATATAAAGTGATAAAAAATTTCCGATATAATCGGAAATACAACTGTCTTGAAAATATTTTCCACCTGATTTTCCTGGACAACCTGATTATTAAAAAAAATATATCACTGCAACTGCCTATCCTTCTAACGAACTAGTTGCGTGGATAATCCTGTGATAAATTCGAAATCTAATACAATAACCTATAAAATTGTCGTGTTGTTGTTGTTGTTGTTGGGAGGCGGCGTGGTTACCCGCAGCACTCAGGTCTTCCGACCCATTGTGCCTGCCGCTAGTCGAGAGCTATTGATAAAATTGTCTTACAAGAACCTAAAAATTTAAAAACTGCACAGACGTATTCATACACATTAAGGATTTAGGTATGGTGGAAGCTGCATATATTGAAACTGGGGGCACATGTTGAAACAATTGAAGAGGGCGGCTAAGGGGAAGCTTATACGTAGACGAAACTAATTGGCAATAATATCCGTTAATATTGCATTAGAGCTACATTTTCTTGTTTATTGATTAAACAACTATGAAATATTAAAAAGGTAATGTTTACAAAGACATTATAAAACATAAAAGAACTTCCGAACAGATATTCCGTTTCAGTGTTTATGTCAATAATTTTTTCGTTGTCAAAATTTGTTAACATTTTTATTCTTTTATTTTACAGAAAGATAATAATTCATGAAAGTGAATGCAAGTTAATTTTCAAACTTGCATTTCATTACTATTTTATCACTAGAACACATTTGCATGTTATTGATGATGATCGTATGGCACGTAGGCTAAAACTGTCGTTTTATAACCACCTTTGACCCAGATATTTTTTTATATCGGCATATTTATGTTACTGATAGTGATAGTACCAGTAAAATACTTATTTATATAAATATTGTAATGAATACATTGCTATTATAACATTAATTATAATATCCTAAAGCGATGGTTTCTAGTTTTATTATATAACAGTAAGGAAATGGTTTTATTGTAGTTATATACTGGGTTTAGCAATGCAATATTATAACTATAAGGAATTATCTCATTCTCATCTAGGACATCATATAATTTATACCATAAGTATAACAAATATCAGTATAAAAAATACGTATTTTGTTATTAAACTTGTCAACACCATCAATCAGTTATTTTTTTAATTTATATAAAAGTCTTTTAACCAATCGAATCCAATTCCTGTTTCAACTCTTTAAATATAAAATCATGAATTATCCTGCTTTAATAAGTTTTCACATTACTATTTTTCAAAAAAAACAAACCCACTGTAAGTAGGTACATAAATATGTTTTTGAGAAAAATATTCAGTTTTTTGTAAGCTTGAGTAAAAACATGTTTTTACTCCTATAAACCCCTATATTTGATCGGCACATCGCATACAGTGTATTTTGCCAGTTTACTACCCCATTATATTGTTTGCACTTTAGAAACAGATTGTGTGGGATGATATTCCTGTGTATGTCATCCACGTTTTTGATGCCGGCAATTTATATGTGAATTATGTTTTAATCATGGTAAATTAGTCAACAAGAATGTTTTGTATAGTAAACTAATTTGGAGAGATTTATTACAGGAAGGCAAATATGTAATAGATATAATTCGTTAATTATGCCTAATTATTACGACGGAATTAAATACAGAACAAACTTTGTATGAAATTAATAGTAGATTAATAATTATTTGGATTTAGAATATTCATTCTAAGCAAATTAAATATATAATCCATAAATTCAATATCATAATGTATTTTGAAAATTATTCTGAATTTATAGAACAAATAGTAGGGGAATCATATTATCAGCTGAACCAAAAATTTGTATTAAGATTATATTATTGTCAGCAATTGAAGACTCATCTAAATAATATAGTTAAAAAATAGTTATTGGAAGGAGATGCCGAAAACAACTACTCCACGGACAATGTGCCCCGACTGGCGTTGCATTACTCCGGCATCTCCATCAATCAGATCAACCAGCAGACACTGACCGGTTTCGCGCTTGTTATGCGCGTATTATTTATTTATTATTATTATTTATTATTCTTCCAATAAATAAGTGGGATTGTCTTCCTCAAAGACAATAGAGGTCTGAAAATGGGTTATCATTCGTAAATATTTTTAATTAGGTATCTCATATACATAGTCCAATTATCACATAGAATTCACATAGAATTTTCAATTGCCTAATAAATATATTACAGATCAAATTGAAATTTGAAAGAGATAATGATGACAATGACAATGGCAATGATAATGACAATGACAATCACAGTGACTGTGACAGTGACACAATAATAAACATAACGATAATGATGAAGATTTGAGAAGATACTAATCTTAGCAGGAAACAACGTGAGGAATTTGTTGAAGATACGCAGCTTGCAGACACATTTAGAGCAAATTGCACATAGTTGGGTATGTAATAATGCCATGATTCATTGATATGAAACAACTAAAGTAGTCTCATCATAGTACAGATACTGATTTTGAAAGATTTGGTTCGACATTTCTCGGAAGAACGAAGTGCCTGCCACTAATATAGTGACCATTCCTGTTCTGTTCTACAATTTTAGCGTGCATAATGAACTGACGTGCTGCGTCAGTTAGATAGATAAACCCGAAAAGTGATATCTTCGTATTCATCCCAAACTGTTCATTCCTCGTGTTTACCTTCCACGTAAACTAGAGTTTGTACATAACAGAGAAACAGAATGTATGAAATACAAAGCCATAAAGAGGTCAGATCGATTTCTGAGGCTGGAAGGAGTTTATGAAACCATGGGAGTCAAATGAAGGCACAGTTAGTGACCAAGCTTCAGCAATACCGTCTAAAAAACCAAATTATAGCTATAAATTAGAGGAATCTGTTAAGGCAGTCGTTGATAAACCTATACATGGAGTCACTGGAGTTGTCAATAAAGCTTACATCCTTTTTAAAATCAGCTAGGCAGAGGGTGGCAAACTAGTGATGTAAGATTACGTATTAAAGTATCCGTTATATCCGATTATTGAGATATTCGGAATAATCCGCATACTAAAGTAATATGCGGATTATGTTAATCAGGCATTTTTGTCTGTTAACTTCTCAAAAACACCCAAATACCTAATAGATTTTCGTGCAGGAGTCATAATGCAAAAATTGTATTTATGCGTATTTACGTCACTATTCTCCTAATTCTCCTAATAAGTAATGTATTAGACCAGAATACCAGTCATTCATTAAACCGGCTCAACTTGGTTCCTAGATTTAGCATTGAAGATATGAATAGACGTATTGGGAAGATTAATCCGAATATTATTTTAATCCGATTGAGTTCTTTTCGAACTCCGCAGACTCCATCCAGAACATACTGTGAAGCTTGTGGTACTGATAATAGGAGCTCTCGGTGGAGCAAAAGATACACTGCTTTCGGAACTGAAGATCACACCGGCATGCCGAAATTCGGCAAATCTTCTAGCCGAAAGAATGCAGAAGGCGGTCATTCTGGGCTCATTACGTCTACTCACGGCACACGATTCCCGGATTCAGTAGTTACTCACTCCATGGACGTGGGGAGTAGGATTTAAATTAAAAAATAATAATAATATCCCTATCTTTCATTATATTCACGAGGATTAGGCTGGAAGTCTGAGACTTGTGGGGAGAGGAGGCGGCATATTATTATTCAGTAGGCCACATTTTCGTCTCAGGAACGACTTAGGTTGGTAAGCCCTAACCATCATGCAGTGCTGGTATGAGGGAGACCTGGAAAATCTCATTAGCTAGGGGACAGTCGAACATCAACTGATTTTAATCTCTCACATTAACAGCAAGCTGACATTCTTCCCATCCTAGGCACGCACGCCAAGATGGTTGCTAATTCATCTCCGTGAACAGGCCTTAATATACGACTAGACAATTAAAAATTGTGGGCGGAATGGGGATTCGAACTCCCGACCTCTGAGTTAAGCGATGGACATACTAAACTTGGAGTCACCGTCCCGATAATATATTTATTTGTACAGTAAGCTATTCAAAAATGTTAGGACAAACAAACGATCTTTGGACATATCTAAGAGATACAAATTTAATAAATCTTAGATCATTATTATACGGGGTGTTAGTTAAGCATGCGGCAAAAATTCAAGAGGTTATTCCTTGGACTATTCTAAGGATGTTTTTGTATGTTGTGTTTTTGTAGTTTGTATATGTTGCATTTGTTAAGACTGATTGACGTTTGGTTAGTTGACGTTTAAACGGTTGTTAGTGAAGTCCTCATGGCTCGCTATACGAATGCTGAGATGGCTGACATGCATTTTATTTATGGACTTGCTGATGGCAATGCAGAAGCTAGGCGACTGTACATCGAACGATTTTTGGGTTGGAATTGTGGGTGACTGGCTAATTGGACCGATATTTCTACCGGCGACCTACTGCAACTTTTTGGAACAAACGCTACCTCAGTTTTTGGAGGATGTACCATTGGCTACAAGACAGGCAATGTGGTTTATGCATGATGGTGCACCACCTTATTTTAGTGTAGTTGTTCGAGAGTTTTTAATAGCAACATACGGAGATCGCTGGATTGGTCGAGGTGGATCTCACGTATGGCCTGCTCGATCCCCGGACTTAAACCCCGTGGATTATTTCCTATGGGACCATCTAAAGTCATTAGTTTATACTAGGCCAGTGGAAGATGTGGACGATTTAAGAGATCGGATAATTGCTGGGTGTAACTCAATAAGAAACGACCCTAGTGTTTTTGAAAGAGTTCTGGAGTCTGTGAGGAGAAGATTGGATGGTTGCATCCGAGCTGGAGGTAGCCATTTTGAACAATTCTTGTAGGTTCAGAAATGTTACATGTAATTTTTAGTAATAAATTGTTATTTGTTGAAATTTTTTTTCGCCCTATATCTTCGCTACAAAGCGCTTTTTCAAAAATCATCAAAGGATAAAATATCCTTAGAATAGTCCAAGGAATAACCTCTTGAATTTTTGTCGCATGTTTAACTAACACCCTGTATATGAAAAATATATAAAATCTACATTACATGTAAAAAAGAATGATCTCATTTTTTTAATTTACAAATAACAAGCTACTAGAATCAAAAAGCATCACAATAATTACTCAAAATAAAGAAACGAATACTATTTATTAAATCTAATTGGAATTGGCATAAAAAATAATTGTGAAGCGGTTATGGCTGCCGTAACTAATTGACAGATTTATTTGAATTTTGATAACAATTTCTTATCTATAGTTCTTATTAATCCCAATTATCAAATCAGCCCACTACTTGTAAATAATAATATCTATTTAAATACTAAATATTAGTTATGAACTTTTTCTTTATTTCATTACTATTAATATATGTACGTCCTATTTTCGTATGTTACTAATTTTTTGAACTCTGTACATTTTAAAATGCTTTTAGAATGTCCTCCCTGATGAATAGTTCATAACATAAATACAAGATATATAGAGTATAAATATTATTGTATAAGAGCAGATGAGATAGAAATATCAATAAAAAACTTGAATGGTATTATGGTGGCACCTCACCATAAAACACTAGAGTTTAATCTTTATGCAAATATATGTCTAACCGGTTAAAGTAATTTATACATAAAGAGCTAATGTGTGGCATAGTAAACTACTCAAGATGAAGAAGAGCCCACGAGTAGCGACGACTAGACGCAAGAGAGTAGACCCTATGGGTTAATCACAGGCTCAATTCTACTAACTAATTTGCATTTGTTCTTGTTTGCTCGCTTGGTTTGAGACGAGACTCAAGACATATAACAACTACGTTAATTTCGAGTTACATGTTTATGCCTGCGTAACCCTTTACTTCGCGATTTGTTACTTTAATTTAATTCTAACCCCCTGGCTACAACTTCTCTACTTTATTTGCTGATTATTCTTTATTTGTGTACCTCCACACTTAAGAGATGCAATATAACTGAGGTATTTCGGCATATTATGCTTCTCTTGGGACGTACAAACTACATGTCTATCTTCCATTACGTTTACTGTAAATCTAGCTCTGATATTACATAACTTATTTGCTCTACGTGTAAATGGTGATATCAAGCACAGGGTGCTACAATAAAAAGCGTAAATATTTTATCAGCGTACTATTTATTACCCAAAATACTTATAAATCTAAACGTTTTAATAAATATGGATCCACAAATGAACAAATCCCATGAAATTAAATAAAAACTCTTTAATTGTTAACACTATTGTTTCGAAATTTTATGAGATACTACTGTCGGTCTTTTTGCCGCATAGATTTTTAGTATATCTATCTCAGAAGATTGCAGTTTCCTCTTTACCCCATTCTTAATTTTTAGAAATTATTCCAAAATAGAAATCATGTGTGGAAATTAGTGTGGATACATTGTTGTTTTGGAGCTTTAACTTCTCTTTAATATATAGATTAGCTAAATAAAAGGGCATAGGGTGGTATATAAATCTAAAACAATCCTCAGTGACAAAACCCAAGAATATAGTGAGAGATTAGAAAGATCTAGATGTAAAACGTAATGCAAAGTTAAAATTCGTGGCCGGCAGACTTTAAAATTCCATAGCTATTAATGTTCTTAATTTATCCCCAATAATGTTATCATTAAAATATGTTTTCAATAACGAAATGTAGAAAGTTCTACTACTTGACAGATAAGATGTACATAACACATAACTACGAATAGTACGAATCTACTTTATATCCACCATCTGTAAATGCCTTATTTAAATAAGAACTGAAAAGAATTAAGCCAAAACAGCTATTCTCCTGGCTATATGCCTGGCTGAGCACTGAATTACAAAGCAAAAATTTGCCGTATTTTATCAAGAAATTAGAATCAAAATAGGGATTCGGATTACAACGAAAACTACGAGGAAATACTTGGACCTCGCATCCTAGGATGTCACTAACTGCAGACCGGTTTTGATCTTTTTATGATCTCGTCAGTGCAATATAAGTGAGCATACTTAAAGATCCCAAGTACTTAACACAGTAGGTACGTGTACAGCCTATCTGTCACGTGGTAGAACTTGTCTCTACATATCGTTATTGTATTGGATTCTCATACGATTAGTTTGATTTGGATTGTGTTGCGAGAACTACCAAGAGGTGGTGCTATGGTATAGGGATTGCGTACGCAAAACGTAACTACTGTGTTAAGTACTTGGGTCTTCGAATCTTTAGCTATGATCACTTATATTGCACTGACGAGATCATAAAAAGATCGTAACCGGTCTGCAGTTAGTGGCATCCTAGGATGTGAGGTCCAAAGTATTTCCTTGTAGTTTTCGTTGCAATCCGAATCCTTGTATTTTGATTCTAATTGTGTTAGACAAAATACCCCAAATTTCTGTTTTGTAATTCAACGCTCGGAGAGGCATATAGCCAGGAGAATAGCTGTTTGGCTTAATTTGTTTTAGTCCTTATTCGAACAAGGCGTTTACAGATTGTGCATATAAAGTAGATTCGTACTATTCGTAGTTATGTGTAAACTATTTTTATATAATATTCTTCTGTCATGGTCAATTGTTGGAATACTATAATAGTACTGTAAAGTCTTTTACAGCATTATAGTATGCTGTAATTACGCTCTATTAGTGTCAACAAGCGTACTATTGGGAGGATTTTGATAAACAACAAAGAAAGGGTTAATAAATTAAAACAATCGGGATTATACCAAATTAACTCCGTGGATTGTAATGCCGTGTATGTGGGTCAAACCGGTAGAAGTATTGAAACTAGATTAAAAGAACATAAAAAATCCATACTAAGTAACGCAAAAAATTCAGAATTTTCGACGCATTGTATAGAAAACAATCATTTTATAGATCAGAAAAATGTAAAGGTACTGCATCGTGAAAACAAAGGAAAGCGCTTAGATCTGTTAGAGCAATTGGAAATTAAAAAGTCTTTAATTATAAATCCTTGTACTACGAATGATTAGATAGATTTTACACTTCCGCCCTTCTTAAAAAAGGTACTAAAAACTCGGGCTTTACCAGATGGTAGGATCAATCGGGTGTAATAAGCCGTAATACTAGTATATAGAGTGTTTTCTATATATTTCTTAGAACATCTAAATGAGATCAATGTTTTTTTCAAAAAAAAAAACAATTAAATATATAATAGTTAACTAATTTGAACAAAGGCTTCAGGAGACGGGATACGTTCAGAAATAAGATCTGTCCTTCACCGCACCCAGGTGATTAGTACAGCTGCTGCCCTCTGTAAATATGACTGTCATTTTGAGAACAGAAGCTACCCTATCACTGGACAGAACGTGCTACCTCTGATGGTAATCCTGCTATCAGCACGCTCCGCAGTTTCGGACTTACTTTGTTCTCGTCAGTGCGGAATAAGGATGTGTTTTTAAGTCTTTTGTTTGTCAGATGTGCTTAAATTTCCCCAATTAACATTCCTAAATAAAAATAATATTATCCTGGTACAATTTAATAATTAGAAAATCCAGAAAGCATAGAGATATTAGCTATGCTTAATTGAACGTTGTTTTCTTGCACTGCTTTGGTTAAATCAGTATTAAATTATATCTTCGGTACACAGGGCTCTTTGAGCTGAGTAATTTGAAATGAACAAGGCAGTCATCCAAGTTTCTGCCTTGCGACAGAATGCTAAGACATTAGCTCTGATAATTAAGGTGCGCTATTAAATATTCATCTATATCTTGAAACTTAACAAACTTGAAAATGCAAGACGTGGTTCGCCGGAATTGGATATCTATATTCAGTGCTGCTAGATCAGTCTGTTAGTCCGTTTCTGCGCATAATAGACGGGCGGAGAATAGCTAGAAAATCATTATTCTAGCGAAAGCCAAAACCTAGACAATAGGTTTTAAAATAACAGTACCGATTGCTCCAAAAAATAATCTGCATAAGAAAAACCAAGTTCACAATTTTCTTTAAATTCACTCTATTGAATATAAATGATAGTTCAGAATTAGACATTTCCTATGAGTTTTAAAATACCTATACTATTATATTTGATCCGAATATTTTGTTCAATTATTCGAGTATGTTCAATTATGAAACGAGTAATTTAGTGGGAAGTTGTATTTTTTGTAATTGTAAATTGAAAGCCGCATGTATATTTTCAAATTTAGATATAGCATCCTCTCACTAACACCTACATAATAATATAATATCTCTGTCCCCCATTTCCATTGCAATGAGCCTAAAAATCATAGTGTGGGAGAAGGTTTGGCATATTATTATTTCGCGGGCCGCCAATGCGCAAACTGATATGAGATTGATGGATCCAATCTATCAATGTAATACTAAGGAATATATCTTATCTGTTATGTCTGGCACTAATGTGTTATGTGTAGAGTTTGTAACCAGCAACAAACATTTCCTTTTTAACACATTATCTTTGTAGTGTTATTATTAGAGATAGACCCATCAAACACCATGAATATGAATGTACTCATCAAGTGCTCATCAAGAGTGTACTCATCTTGTGTTTTCTCAAAGCCACCCTTTACAAATAAAAGAAGGGCTTTTTTGCTCTCACTATAAAAATAAGTTAGAATTACGAATCTCCCTCTTTTAACATTTCTTTATAAAATCAGTAGGTATATAATAGCGAAGTTATCGAAGTATCCCAGACAATGGCGACCCCCTGTGTAACACAGTGTTATAATTTGTGGAAAATTGTACGATTATCTGTCTGAAAATTTACTAGGTCTATCAGTGAGAACGGCTTTGTTCTTAAAAGCCTTTCTGTATATCTGCGCCCGTCTAAAGGGGTGCAGAGCCGGCACGTTTTGAACTTCTAATTAATTAATTGATACCGGCAAAAAACCGGCCACTGCCACACTAGTCATTCCATTTCACCCTACATCACTCTACACGTTAGACGCGACAAAAACAACTATTTATTTCCAGTGAGCTCCGTTCATAAACACCTCTAATTGCAACGTCAATACGCACACCCAACCCCTCTGTTAGTAAAAATACTCTATCTAGACGACGGCTTTAATTAAATTACAATTTTTCGTAAACACTCCACGGTGCAGAAATAAACAACAATAATTTTAGGAAAAGGGTCTAAAAGCCTAAAACATTTATGTGGATATACAGGGTGTCTCATTAATATTGCGAAAAAATTCAGGGGGAGTTTCCTTGACCAAAAATAAGAAAGAAAGTTCCTATAAACCTATGTCTGAAAATGCTTCGTTTCGGATATACAGGGTGTTGAAATTTAGAGAAAATACAAGTTTTTACTAATATCTGGAAAACCCTAATTCCGATTTTTTCGAAATTTAGTATGTTGTTGGCTATGGAATTAGGGTTCTCCAGATATTAGTAAAAACCTTGTATTTTTTCTAAATTTCAACACCCTGTATATCCGAAACGAAGCATTTTCAGACATAGGTTTATAGGAACTTTCTTTCTTATTTTTGTCAAGGAAACTCCCGCTGAATTTTTTCGCAATATTAATGGGGCACCCTGTATAATAATAAGTTAAGAAAATACTACCTACACATATAAAGATAAGTGTCTAACCACTTTTATTGGCATTGAAAAGTATTTAATAATTAAATTGTAAATGGCAACTCGTTATACAGGGTGTCCACCTAGTGCGCGTAAGTCCAATATCTGGGTTAATAAAAGAGATAACTTAATTTTTTTTTCAACAGGGTTGTCTAATATCCCGAGCTGCACAAAATGAAAATATATTTACATATTCAGGGTGTTCAGTTTTTCCTGGACAGGTACCAACTTCATTTTTTTAAATGGAAACCTATATTTTTTATGGCATTATCGAATTCTACGTAAAAAATTAGTTGGACTTTGTGCATAACACTGCTATTGAAATATTGATAGTTTTCGAGATATTTGACTTTTAATTTTTTTTTCTTATGTTTCGTCACTTCTAATAGTTGACATAATTATGGTTGTATGACAGCTAGAAATTATTTTTTTTTCAGAAACTGTAGAGTGAAGACGGCTCTTTCGAAAAACGTATCAAAAGTTGACCTGCGATATACAGGGGGCAACAGAAATCGTGCCAAACCTGATGGTTTAAAATTTAAAAAATCTCGACTTTTTCAAATGGAACACCCTGTGTTTTATGATTTCATTAGATGCCTTTCTGTAGACTCTACAATTTTATAATAGCTTTCCCTATACCTAAGTTGCGTAGTTTTTGCAAAAAACCCACTTTTATGAAAAATACCCGATTTGCGCACTCCTTTGACGGAAAAAATATTGTAAGGCTATTTATTTTTATAAAATGTATTAGTTTACACTTCTTAAAATAAAAATAACTGAAAAATTTAGATAATTTCAGTTTAATAAACAAGTCTTTATGGAAAGTTACCATTTATTTGTAAATAAAAGTAAAAAATCATAAAAGCTCTACATGTAATTAAGAATTAGCAAAACTGGCGTATGCTTTAGAAGAAGTTCATGGGAATTATTTGCTAGCAGCACGTATTTATAGAGATTCCCACGTGCTGACTGTTTTGAAAATGTGAAAGAAAGATTTGAAAGAACAGCAAATGGGAATTATGAGAAAACTACCAGGAGACATGGGAGTAACAACGATAATATTTAGTTTAATGTTGTGGTTTCTGCTGTTGAAAATCCAAAAATATTAGTATCAGAAAATCAGTAGAAATCTTGGAGTTTTCAAAAGCTCGACAAATAAGATATTGAAGAAGAAGTTTCATACGTATCATATTGAAAACCAAACGGTGTTACCGTAGTTAGAAAAATTATTAGGGAAATGGATGAATATACATAGAGTATTGAAAAAAGAATACGCAATACTCATACAAGCAAGCTAACCTAAAGTAAATGCTCAAAATGTCCACCGTTGTTTCCAACACAAAGCATTAATCTACGACGAAAATGAATGTGAACTTTTCTTAACATTTCGGGCGTTATGGTTAGAAACTCATTTTGGATCTTTTCTTTCAAGTCTTGCATATCCGTTGGTGGTACTTCGTATACTCGCTCCTTGATATAACCCCACAAGAAAACGTCCAGAATATTTAAATCAGGCGAACGTGCAGGCCAAGGAACTGGACCACCACGACCTAACCACTTATTTGGATATACGTGGTTTAGGTGTTCTCTAATCTGAAATATGAATAGATAATAGGAAAAGTACTAGAACAATAAAATAATCACAGTACCGCCAAAGTGGAATGTGGAGGGGCACCATCATGCTGAAACCATTGTTGAACCAAATAATCAGCGGGCATATTCTGTAGCTGTAGAAGGGGAAGTTCGTTTTGCAAAAAATGCAAATACACATTGGCATTTAAATTGCCTTCAAAAAAGTACGGTCCAACAATATGTTCTCCACAAATTCCAGCCCACACGTTCACTTTGAAACGATGCTGATTATCTAGTACCCTCAATAATCTTGAATTATTGTCAGCGTAGTGATGAAAGTTGCGACGATTGGGTAAGCATGTGTTTGAAAATGTTGATTCGTCAGTAAACAAGACATTCATAAAAAAGTTTGGACTTTCCTGAATTTTATCCAATGCCCAGTGGCAAAATTGCAGGCGGTTTAGGTGATCTTGAGGTAACAGTGCTTGATGGTTTTTAATATGATACGGATGAAAATTATTCTTCTTCAGTATCTTGTTTGTCAAGCTTTTGGAAACTCCAAGATTATTACTGATTTTCCTGACACTAATATTTGGATTTTCAACAGCAGACGCCACAACATTAAACTGAATATCGTCATTGTTACCGTCATGTCTCCTGGTAGTTTTCTCATAATTCGCATTTGCTGTTCTTTCAAATCTTTCTTTCACATTTTCAAAACAGTCAGCACGTGGAAATCTCTGTAAATCTGGATTATTTGCTTTGTAAATACGTGCTGCTAGCAAACAATTTCCATGAGCTTCTCCTAAGGCATAAACCATTTTCACTAATTCTTCTTTTGAATAGTTCATTGTATGCACGCTTAGTACTTACTCTAAACGCGTACGTGAATATTCAGTAAAAGAAGAAATGACATGTAAACTGATTGTCACAAATTTTATTGCGTGACAGACGCTCACTGCGTTTTTCCCGAGAAAGGAACGTGCGCAAATCGGGTATTTTTCATAAAAGTGGGGTTTTTGCAAAAACTACGCAACTTAGGTATAGGGAAAGCTATTATAAAATTGTAGAGTCTACAGAAAGGCATCTAATGAAATCATAAAACACAGGGTGTTCCATTTGAAAAAGTCGAGATTTTTTAAATTTTAAACCATCAGGTTTGGCACGATTTCTGTTGCCCCCTGTATATCGCAGGTCAACTTTTGATACGTTTTTCGAAAGAGCCATCTTCACTCTACAGTTTTTGAAAAAAAAAATAATTTCTAGCTGTCATACAACCATAATTATGTTAATTATTAGAAGTGACGAAACATAAGAAAAAAAAATTAAAAGTCAAATATCTCGAAAACTATCAATATTTCAATAGCAGTGTTATGCACAAAGTCCCACTAATTTTTTACGTAGAATTCGATAATGCCATAAAAATATAGGTTTCCATTTAAAAAAATGAAGTTGGTACCTGTCCAGGAAAAACTGAACACCCTGAATATGTAAATATATTTTCATTTTGTGCAGCTCGGGATATTAGACAACCCTGTTGAAAAAAAAATTAAGTTATCTCTTTTATTAACCCAGATATTGGACTTACGCGCACTAGGTGGACACCCTGTATGTATAATATCCTTATGTGGCGGAGGATATACAGTATGGTCGTAAAGTAAGGAATAAATTCAATATCTCGTAAATCACAATTTTTTTAAAAATCGCTCGGACACGTCGATTTTCTTTTATTTTTACACTTGTTTTAGAAATATTAAATTTTTTTACAGGGCGACTCAATGAAGCTACATCGATATAAACTCTAATATTTTAAATGGAACACCCTATTGTTTTACATATTTTGAAAGAACTCTTTGTTACGAACAGTCATATAAAGTTTTATGGATCTATCTCTAATAATAAGGAAGATATGCCCAAAAAAGTTTACCATAAGAGCGATGTGTTGGAGAAGGACTGTGCCTAGCAACAAACCGATATTCTCTTTCTAGTACATTGCATCCACCAAAAACTAACGTCTGGGTGGGAATAATTGTCAATCGAGTTATAGTTCCCTGCTTTTTCTTAGATGATACCCTTACAGGGGAGAGATATTTAGCATTTCTCCAAAATTATCTCCTCCCCGTCTTAGTGGAACTATTTCCCGATAACAATAATCCTGATCTATCGAATAGTTCAATCTGGTTTCAGCAGGACGGTGTACCACCACACTTTGCTGGACGTGTTCGCGATTATTTAGATACCGGTTTTCCTGGAGGGTGGATTGGTAGAGGTGGTCCATGGAATGACCTCCAAGATTCCCAGATCTTACTCCAATGGATTACTTTTTGTGGGGGTATTTAAAGTCAAAAGTTTATATCGACAGACTACAAAATTTAGAAGACCTAAAAACCAGGATCAGACATGAAATCAGACAAATTAGTGTAGCTGTGTGTAAATGTTCAACGGAAATTTATAAATAGGGTTGGCTATTGTCAAGAAATTAACGGATGGCATTTTGAACATCTTATTCATTAGTCGCTATTGAATGTATATATATATATATATATTTTTTTTTTTTCAATTTTTGTAATACAGTTAGATATGTAAATGTGATTAAATAAAGAGTGTTTTTCAATATTCCAGTGGCTCTATCTCCGTTAATATTTGTGTTAGCCCCACCAAACCATATATTGCTCTGATCGTGAGAAAGTTCTCTTTCTAAATATGTAAAAATATAGAGGGTGTCCCATTTAAAAAAAAGGTCGGACGCACATGTGTCCATGTGCGTCCGTATCACCCCTTATATAACATAATATAGACTAAACAAAAGAAAATCGAGTTTTTTAAAAAACTGAACTTAATGTATTTGTATTTGTCTTTAATGTCTTTGTTTAAAGGAAACTTTTTTCTGTGTAGAACTTTTAAGTACCAAAGAGCCGATATTAGAAACGTTGGAAGATAAAAAAGCCCAGCTTAGTGTAAAATAATTTTTTTTTATTATACTTTGAAACTTTACTTTTAACTAACATCATATACAGTGAAGTTGTAACAGTCGTTTTTAATTGCAAATATGTTTAATGTTTTGGCAAAGCGTTTATTTTCATTGCTGCATTGAAAGAGCTCTCTATACATTTGTGCGTGCGTTAAAATTTAAATAAAATTTTTATAAATGCGTGAAAAAGCACGGGTATAGAAGTGTAGTGTTTGTCATAGAAAGTGTTGATTGGAAAATACAGCGGGTCCTTGATAAAAATGTAAAGGGCGAAAAGAGAAGCATGTAGTAACCCAATCAAGCCCAACAATTTATATAGAGTTGTGTACGGGTGAGGCAATAAGGGAACATTCAGAATTAATTAAAGTGGTGGGGATTTACAATAGTCTTAACACCTCAGCAATATATACTCCGGCCCCCAATATCTATTCCTATAAGCACATTGAAATATTAAACACGTCCTTATCTTAATTGCCCTTTGCAGATTATTTATGTAGTTTGGTCAGAAAAGCATTAGTTGGTGCTATATTGTCGCGGGAACGTCTTAAGGCAGACTTTACTGGAATATATATTAGCAAATACCTTCGATGTCACTTCTTAGATAGTTTCCTTATAACTAAGGGGCTTTGGGTTTACCTTATACACTAATATAAATCACTATAGAAATATTTCCTAAACGACTTTAACTATTTATTATACCCCTTTACCACAAAGTAATTTCTTACCTTGCACATATTTTATGGACTGTCTATTATTAAGATTGATAGCAAAATATATTTTATATGTCGTTAATAAAATCGACTTAAGCAAGATAACTAGTTAGAAATAAGAATTAAATCGCAAAATCAGTCGGATATTATTTATATTAAAAGACACAGGAAAAATGGTATCGTCTAAAAATGTTCACTGAAATCTCAACATTTCTTAACAAAAATGTAGTTTGAAAGTCTCTCAAATATAAGAAATTAATTTTGATGTTAATTTTATATGTAATTTCCTATTATCGCTTAGCTTTCTGCAGTTTCTGAAGAAAAGCATTACATATAATATTATAATAATTACAAAAAATGTAAAATATTATGCGAATCTGAAAACCAAAAATAAGTAAACCAAAATATTGAATCGGGGGGAAATATAATCTATATCTAGATTATATAAAAATTAAGGAAAGGATTTTAAACATGAAATATAAATTCTTAGTCTTAAACCGAGCCGGTGGCTTAGGGCTTAGCGTCTCGATCGCTCAACCCAGAGGTCGTGGGTTCGAATCCCCATTCCACCAACAATTTTTCATTAAATTGTTTACTCGTAGATCAAGGCTTATTCGCAGGGATGACTTGGCAACCATCCTGGCGATGGTCTAGGATGGGAAGAATGTCAACTTGGTGTTAATGTGAGAGATTAAAATCAGTTGATGTTTGACTTGTCCCCCTAACTAATGAGGTTTTCCAGGTTTCCCTCATTCCAGCACTGAATGGTGGTTAGGGCCTACCAACGTAAGTCGTTCCTGAGGCGCAAATGCGGCCCGCGAAATAATAATATGCCGCCCCCTCTCCCACACAAGTCTCAGACTTTCGAGCTAATCCTTGTGATTAGAATGAGGGGTAGAGATATTATTATTATTATTATTAGTACCTCAACCTAAATTTCTAACGACTTTTCATACTAATGTACACATAATAATAATAATAAACTCGAAACAAAAATCCAAGCGATGCACGTTATAAAAGATCCACAATGTTATGTGGTTTACTATGATTACATAGTTACAAGAAAACAAGTGTTTTTGGGCCTTTAATGTCATAAACATAATTTTATACTGATGATGTGCATCATCGCTGCAATTTTGGTTTTGACCATACACATAATGATATATATAATAAATAAGTAGGTATACTTGGCTTTGAACGTAGTTTCCGATTTTTATTATTTTACAGGTTACAGATTACGGAAACAAAAGAAATTGTCATTGAATTTTTCATAATTTTTACACTTTATAAAATGTAAAAAGGATCACCTACCTTATCTATGTGGCAATACCATCTGACCAAAACATAGTTAAAACGTATACAGAAAGAAAGAAAAATATCAACAATTAGCAATAGAAATTGACAAGATTATGGCAATAGAAACAAGTTCATATCATTCAATTCATTATATGGTTGATGGGCAGGGTTGCACCAACTCCCAGTTGAAGTGTAACCGTGTGACGTCGTCGTCTGCGGGGGGGGGGATCCTGACAAAATTATGTTAATATATAATCAGCATGTTTTTAATATGTAAAAAGAATCAATAATTTACCATTATTACGTTTTTACCTCTTTAAAATTTACCAAAGTATTTACCTGTACTTTATATCCATCATCTCTAAACACCTTATTTAAATAAGGACTAAAACAAATTAAGCTAAAACAGCTATTCTCCTGGCCATATGCCACGCTGAGCGCTGAATTACAAAGCAAAAATTTCCCGCATTTTGTCTAACACAGTTACAATCAAAATACAAGGATTCGGATTGCAATGAAAACTACGAGGAAATACTTGGACTCCACATCCTAGGATGTCACTAACTGCAGACAGGTTTTGATTTTATTCAATAAAAAGATCGACAGACCCGTTTCGATCTTTTTCGGTAAAAAGATCGAAACCGGTCTGCACTTAGTGACATCCTACGATGTGGGGTCCAAGTATTTCCTAGTTGTTTTCGTTGCAATCCGAATCCTTGTATTTTGATTCTAACGGTGTTAGTAAAATACCGAAAATTTGTGTTTTGTAATTCAGCGCTAGGCGAGGCATAAGCTAGGAGAAAAGCTGTTTTGGCTTAACTTGTTTGAGTCCTTAATTAAGTAAGGCGTTTACAGATGATGGATATAAAGTAGATTCGTACTATTCGTATTTATGTATTATGTACATCCCATCTGTCAAGTAATAGAACTTGTTTCCACTTTTATTTCTTAGTCTTGACAAAATATTCCCATATTTTCTGCACTCCTGTTTTTTATTATTAGTATTTAGGTGTATGGTGTCTTTCTATAAAAATATATAGGATAGAGATAGGAGATAGTCTACAAATAAGCTTCAAACAGTATTATTATAATGTTTGAGCATAAATTAAAGGTTTTATAAAATACCATCTGTTTGTGCGTATAGGGAAATATTGAAATTTATAACTTTTATTATTTAGCGATACTATTCTATACCATTACTTAATTTTCTTGGTGCCTATTTAGAAAGTTAAGTTTATATATAAAAGTGTCACAGTCAAAGTCAATATCATAGTCAAGCACCATGCAACTAACAATTTAAGTTATTTTTTGGTTACGGATACGTGGATATAATACCATATACATTTTTTTTGCATTATCATGATCCCGCAAGATAATAAGAAGTAAGTCATGATATCAATTCCAAATATCCTGCTTAAGATTACGTCAGGTTTTCCATTTTTTACTAATCCTTGAGTGTATCATTTACAATTTAGTATTCGTATCCAAATTTTGTAAATATATACAGGGTCTTTCAACACAAACTTGATACCCCCTATAATTATTAAACCGAAAAGAAAATTTAAATTCGCTGGAACCCGTCGATTTCTGTTCCTGGAGGAACATTTTTGACAGTCAAGCCGACTTGATATGTTTATCCCTTAACCCCTAGCAACCCCTACTTTAAAATCTCAAATGGAACTACGCTACTGCTAACACACCATTTTAATGGTTATTGGCTAAAAACTAAAAGTTGACCAACCGACATTCGCGCACTAATTTCTACAGAAATGTCTATCAATAATACACAGTAAAAAAATCCGACTGATTTTAACACTGAATCCACACTTATCAGTGTGTATATAGTTCACACTTGGCAGTGTTAGATATATCGGTGTATTATTACATTACATAAAAGTAATTTAACACAGTAGATTTTTACAAGGTAATGTATAATAGTTAATTATTTACCGTGTAATTATTCCGTATTTATGGCGGATTGATTCATTTTTAACACGGGGTTTTGTAAATTTTACTACAATTTATGAGTACTTCTACAAACTTGGCGGGTATATCGTTCGTGTAATATGAGTTCTAAAGGTTTAGTTATTATACTACCCAGTTCGTGTTAAAAATAACACTGCAGCAAATTACGATTACCATTTAGTAATTTTACCATTTGTCTTTTTTTACTGTGTAAGGTTGTTATTTACTACACAACCACATTACTTTTTTGATGCATATTGTCAAAGTCACTGCTGTTTTTTTATTGTGACCACCAAATACCTAGTTAGTTTCAGTCTGTTGTTGAAAGTACAAGATGTTTTTGAAATGGTTTATTCTACCACAGAAAGAGCAGAAATTGTTGCAATTTGGTATCGAAATCACGATTGTGCTAAAGCTACAGCACGAATTTTTAATGCTAATCATCTAGAAAAAAATGTAAGCCATCAGTACGTTAAACAACTGATGGATAAGTTTGTCACAACGGGCTCGCTTCTAAACAAGAAACGCGAGTAAATCCCCCAGTTCGAAATGAAGCAGTTGAAGTGGCAGTTTTGGGTCACTTGCAGATGGACAATAATCAGTCGATCAAAGCGGTGTCTCAAGCTTCTGACATATCCAGTTCAAGTGTTCATCGAATTTTGAAAAAATACAAGTTTCATCCTTTTAAAATGATGCTGGTTAAAGAGTTACATGAAGATGATTTCGATCGTCGTACCCAATTGTACGAATATTTTAGTGGGGGACTTCTACTGAACCGAAATCTTCTCTACAATACGTGTTTTTTTTCAGACGAATGTACATTTATTTTAAATGGCGAAGTGAATAGACACAACTGTCGCTATTGGAGTGATACTAATCCTCATTTAATCAGCGAATTTCATACTCAGACTCAACCATTAAATGTTTGGGCCGGAATTTTGGGCAACTATCTCGTGGGACCGTTTTTTACTCAAGGAAATCTCGATGGGAACACCTATTTACAATTATTGGAAGCGATTGACCCTATGGCAACAGAAATTTTAGAGAGTGGCGACAATTTAATAGAAAATGGAATAATTTTTCAATAAGATGACGACAATTTAAGCTATGCTGTTGCTGTGCGATAATTTTTTGGTAACCATTTCCCCGGGCATTGGATTGGTAGAAGAGGTCCCGTCGAATGGCCACCAAGATCACCTGATCTATCCCTTTTGGAATTTTTCCTGTGGGGTCATTTGAAATCGCGAGTACGCTAGGCAGCCTAAAACACTAGAGGTGCACAGTAAAAAAAGACAAATGGTAAAATTACTAAATGGTTATCGTAATTTGCTGCAGTGTTATTTTTAACACGAACTGGGTAGTATAATAACTAAACCTTTAGAACTCATATTACACCAACGATATACCCGCCAAGTTTGTAGAAGTACTCATAAATTGTAATAAAATTTACAAAACCCTGTGTTAAAAATGAATCAATCCGCCATAAAAACGGAATAATTACACGGTGAATAATTAACTATTACACATTATCTTGTAAAATCTACTGTGTTAAATTACTTTTAATGTAATGTAATAATACACCGATATGTCTAACACTGCCAAGTGTGAACTATATACACACTGATGAGTGTGGATTCAGTGTTAAAATCAGTCGGATTTTTTTACTGTGTAAGTAAAATTGGCTAAAATTGAATAAGTTAATGATAAGTAATCAACAAAAAATGTGTTTAATGAGTACTCATAAATTGTAGTAAAATTTACAAAACCCTGTGTTAAAAATGAATCAATCCGCCATAAAAACGGAATAATTACACGGTGAATAATTAACTATTACACATTATCTTGTAAAATCTACTGTGTTAAATTACTTTTAATGTAATGTAATAATACACCGATATGTCTAACACTGCCAAGTGTGAACTATATACACACTGATGAGTGTGGATTCAGTGTCAAAATCAGTCGGATTTTTTTACTGTGTGTTGCATCAGAGAATTATGGAAGAATGCCGATTAATAACAAACACCAGATGTTTTTAGTAATGTTCAAACAGAATTTGAAAACCGACTGTTTTCAGACTGGTTTTTTTTCGTAAACTAGTCATGTAGTAGTAGTAGTAGTAATGTGATTGTAGATAAAAAGTTTATTCTCGGTGGGCATTTTTATAGAAATTAGTACGCGAATGTCGGTTTGTCAACTTTTCATTTTTAGCCAATAACTCTTTCAAATCACAACCGATTCCCAAAAACGATGCATCAGTGTATTCGCAATTTAAAGGGGTTTCAAATGATGTGTTAGAAATAGGGTAGTTCCATTTGAAGTTTTAATGTTAAGGTTGCTAGGGGTTAAGGGGATGAACATTTCAAGTTGGCTGTCAAAAGTGTTCTCCCTGAGAACAACAATTGACGGGTTTCGGTGAATTCTAATTTTTTTTCGGTTTTAAAATTATAGGGGGGCCAATTTTTCGTTGAAAGACCCTGTATATATATATTCTAAAATATCTTAAATATATGTATATCTATCTAATTATCTGACATTTCAATATTAATGTAATGATTACATTTAACTTCATTATCAATACAACGTTTAAATTCCATATAATTGAGCAACAATTTAAAAAAATGTAATCACCACATTTTAAATAAATAATTAATCTATTACAATTTTTAATTAAATTAACATTAACAAGGTTTTTGATCAATATTTATTCTTGCGATTACGAAAATTCATCTAATATGCCACAACCGTATAGATATAATACGTAAATAAGGTATTAAAATTACCATATAATCTGTTGACAAGGGTTACTATTAGATGCAGCCTAGCCTCGTGACAATCGAGTTTGTTTGCAATCCGTACCTAGTCCATAAAATGAGGATTAAGACACTTTGTTTTACGTAATTCCTCCACAATTTTGCAGATTTTCAAACTGCATACCTGGTTTAGATATCATTTATATTATGAGATAGAGTAGAATTTATCAATCTTCATCCTTATAAATAAAAAATACTGAATACCTATGGAAATATTTATTTTAATTATACTTATAATTATCTTCCTATATAGTCTCCATAATATGGCTTTTGTTTATTTGTCTAGAGATACGGAAACAGAATTTGGTATACATAGAGTACAAATAACGCATGATACAATAAAAGTATATTGGCTACGTTGGCAAGTTTACCAGTTTTTCCCAAAAAAATTCCAATTTATTTTTTTTAAATGGAACACCCTGTATATTTTACATATTTGGATAGGGCGTTCTTTACGAACATATTGCTGTAGGGTTTGTAAATATTTTTTTTTCAAATGCTGCAAATAATTTGTTAAATTTGAAAAGAATCTCTATTTAAATAATAAATACAAAATCGCTCTAAACTAAATGTTCAAACTGGCATCCACCTGCAATTTGACAGTATCCAAGCCTTTCAGAAAAATTACGTATGACATTTTGGAGCCACTCGGGTGTATACTCTGAACTTCGTGCCTAATTCTGGCTTCGAGCACTTGCAATTCTGGGGGTTTTTCTTTATACACCTGGGTTTTTAAATGACCCCGCACAAGAAAAAGTCAAGAGGATACAGGTCTGATCCTGCATCATCCTGGATCCATCTGATCGATGAGGACCTTACTGGCCTTTCAATAGGTCCTCGTCGTCCAATCCAACTACCTGGAAATACCTTATCCAGATACCTACTGGCGAAGTAGTTAATTCCCTATGCGGCGCAGCCACATCTTGCTGAAAAAATATATTGTGATTTGGAAGTCCAAGTCGATCATCGTCGGGAAATAGATTTAGTATGTCGGGTATAATATGATTTTGCAAAATATGTAAGTAAACTTCTGGCGTCAGATTTCCTTGTATGAAATATGGACTTATTCTTTGACCAATAATACCAGCCCACACAGTAAGTTTCTGAGGATGCTACGTATGATTTTCTATCATCCAATGAGGGTTTCACTCGACCAGTATCGGCAGTTATGACTATTTACAAATCCGTTTAGGCAGAATGTGGCTTCGTCGGAAAAAACAATGTTATATGCGAAATTTGGAATATCATTCACCATGTCCATCATTATTCCACAAAACTGCATTGTTCTGTCCGGGTCATCGTCGCTTAACTCATGTAGGAGATGTACCTTTAAGGACTTATTGGTGTAATTTTTGGTTTTCAATATTCGAGCGATAGACAACTGACTTATATCATTATCCAAAGCTAAGTGTGTGGTTGATGCAATTAGATTTTCCATAACTGCAAGCAGTACATTAACAGATTTATCTTGATTTTGTCACCGACTTGGGACGCCCTGGTTTTGCAACATCTTTTACATGTTCCGTATATCTCTAAATTTTCTTACCAACCTTGAAACAGTAACACGGACAATAAGGTTAGTCTCTGAATGTATTGTATTAAATAAATGACAAATTTCTTCCTGTGAACGACCATCCAACCATCATTAATATTTCAATTATTTCGGTTTCATTTAATTTTGCCATTTTTGAAATAACACAAATTGCTCAAACTCAAATTGTCAGTATTGACAAACAGAAGGTAAATTATAAAAATCGGATAACACCAATAAAACAAACGAATGTATTAAAAATTATCTACAAACCCTACACCAATGTGTTCGTCCCGTCCAAATCCCAGAACGCCCCATCCAAATATGTAAAAATATACAGGGTGTTCCATGTAAAAAAATAAATTGGATTTTTTCAGGAAAAACCGGTAAACCAAACCAACCAACAAACGGGATTGCGGTCAAATAAGACAGAAAAGAAAGAGTACTCTTTTTTTTTCAAATTCAAGCTTTCGAAACCATTTATTGCTCCTTCTTCAGGAATAGAAAAGTAGAGGTTAAATATAAATAATTGACTAAATCTCTACTTTTCTATTCCTGAAGAAGGAGCAATAAATGGCTTCGAAAGTTGAATTTGGAGAAAAAGAGTACTCTTCTTTTCTGCCTTATTTGACTGCAATCGCGTTTGAATTAATTCTTTGTCTTAACTTATATATATGCGCTATATCTGTGATGTCTAACAATCAAAAAATTCGAAAACGAGAAAACTCTTTGTATGTATCAAAAATGTAAATGTCGAATATCTGAGTTTCAGTATAGGGTATATGTTTTACATACCGGGTTTCCCATTTCATTTGACTAATGGCAATTATGGGTTATTACATTTCACTGAATTTTATATTCCCAGGGCACACTATGGGAAATATTGCTACCGGTATCAATATAGTACTGACTGTCAAACACTTCTGATTACCAAAATACTAAAGCGAAATGCTTTTTTAATTAAAATATCAATAAAAATTCGTTTTAAGTTAATAGATGTAGTTTATATAAGCGTTTTAAGAAATGTCATCTGGTGAACTAGTTGGTTAAGCGGCAGTGTTTCAAACTGAACCGCAAAATTTTGCAGGTTCAATTCCCACAAATTATTAGTGTTTACTTATTCGAATAAATATGGTTCATTGCCAGTACCTAGTTATTATTTTTGAAAGTCACAATATTTACTTATTAAAAAAAAATCAAACATGTTTTAATTGGTTCGTTTCCTTTATCTTTAGCTAAAGCTACTATCTTATAAAATAAGTAATCAACAAGCAATATATTTTTTTATTTATTACATGCACTGTGCTTTTACTAATAGTGTACTTATCTCTGCTAATAGTTACTACATATTATACCTCAATCTGGATATTGAGTTAAACATTTCGCTTTAGTATTTTGGTAATTAGAAGTGTTTGACAGTCAGTACTATCGATTCCGTTAGCAATATCTCTCATAGTGTGCCCTGGGAATATAAAATCCAATGAAATGTAATAGCCCATGTTAATTGCCATTAGTCAAATGAAATGGGAAATACGGTATATGCAAATATCGAAATATTTTTTACTTTCAATGTTCAGTTGAAAATATTGAAAACTATTATAAAAAAACATAATATATAAAGTAAAAAATTATGAAAATATATAATTGTTTATGAAAGAAATCATGCTCTGTTTTTCTGAAAACTCTCAAAAAATGAACATGTAAAATAACCCAAATATTTAGACGGGCGCCTTCGCCATTTTTATTAATCGAATCAAATTTTAATTTTACAAATCGAACTAAAACCACAGGCCAAGATTTAATCGAACAATTAATTGTCTCTACAGTTAAACGACAAAATTGAAACAATTACCTACCCCTAGCACGGATAACCCGTCTGAGTAAAGCACGGAAATGTCAGGTGTCGCATTCTGAAATAAGCTCGCGAATAAACACGTGGTTATCCATGCGACAACAATGCCAGCAAACATAAACAAAGTATGTTAGCCTTTCTATCCTGTAACTGTTTAAAATAATACAAATCGAACAATAAACTTTACCGTGTTTATAAAATAACAATGTCACGTAAGTTGTTTACGTTCGTCTGCTAATACATATTCTAAACCAGTGGCGTAACGAATATAATATAGCATTTGTGTTCTAACTGATTTCCATTGTAATTCACTACTGAATCAACTTTTACAAAGGTATTATTATACCTATAATTAATGAAGAATGACAGAAGCTATAAAGAATCACACATTTTTATTACTAATTTCATCCACATATAACTTAATATATTGTCGAAATTTGTCAAACTTTTCTTTCTGGCTATTTCCAGAAGTTACTTAAATTTGCTTAAATTTTGTTAATAATCCTTAAAACATTATTTCCTTTCATTTTAATTCTTGCATTTTATGATATTTATTATTTATTATATTTTATGTTATATTTAGTAGTAATTAGATGTTTTCTCAAGAGTTAATAAGACATTTTCACGTTATTGATGATGTCTCTATAGTAAGTAGCTTCACAAATTTTCACAGCTAAGATAAGACGGAAATTTTCCATTTCATGATCACCTTTCACCGTAATAATTTTTGATATCTCGATATATTACATATTATATAAAAACTAAATCCTTAATAATTAATCAATAACTAATTATGGAAAGTCGACTTAAGTAGTGAACATTTAAAAGGCATTAAAGACATTAAAAATAATATGGTTATATTATTTTTAATGCCCTTAAAGTTTCAGCATTCGAAAAAAATCTTCAAATTTAATTATAAATAGATTTATTGTTCCACATACTTAGATATAATGGAACAACCTTTACATGCAAACTATTTTGAACTTCACATATTCAAAATATTTTTCATCGTTACTAACAGTATGCTTGGGTATATTTAATAATTAAAATATATGAGTATAAGATTTATAAAATTCAAGGACTTATATTTACTTAAAATTGTATAAAATGTTTGCAGATAAATTCAGGATATTATTTAGAACTGTTTACATAGTCATTATATATAATTTTATTAATTCTGTTGCGCCATAATTCTGTAATAAAATGATTTATTGAGAGGATACCTAGTTTCTTAAAAATAATTTTGACAGCATATAATCTCAAGCTTCAACAAGGTGGGGATATAACTGTACCTAAATCGAATATAAAGTATTATCAATGTTATTACTTTTAAGTTATGCATAAAAAGTCAGCTAATTAATAATGTCTTATAAAATCTAGAAAAGTATAACATGTAGGTATAGGTAACAGTAAGTGCATAATATAAAATATAAAAGATTTTGTACACAAAAACAGATATTTACCAGAGTAATTATAGAAAGTATTCGATAATTTCGTAATAACATAACTAACAAAATAAATATTATCGTTTTAAAAATATAGGAAGTACAGGTTCAAAAAAATGTGCATTTCATAGTGATAAACCGCGTCCGTCAGATCGATTTCGAATAACAGATGAAAAGTAGGGTAGTGTTACGATTTAGGGGAAATATCTTTACATGCGTTGTACGCCCCTGTACAGGACACTAAACCAAATTGTTTAGCTGTTAATGCGAACGTGAAAGCTGGTTTGCCGCCGACGCTCGAAGACTACCCGTTCTCTCTGCCTTTCCCAAGTTGGTATCACTTAACTGGTATTTAGCTGTATTAGCAGCTAGAAACTAATTATTGCGTGCCGTTTCTCATTTAGACAGGAATAAACAACTTTAACTACTACGGGTTTCTCTCGCCAATTATTTAGGTACGCACCTTTGTTTATCCGCCAGCTGTGTTTATTTCATTTTTTTAATTTATTACTTGTTCTTCAAACAATAGGGTTTTATTCACTTGAACACCAATAAAATATCTGTGTTGTATGACATGTAAGTTTATTTTGCTTATTTCAAAGAAAAAAAACGAAGGAATAAATCGTTTTTAAAATTCTGTCATATAAAATGTATGTAATATATCATCTAGATTTCAAGATTATTCCATCAAATATATAGGTATTAATAATTCTGATAAATAATCAAATATATGGATTTCTGATGTCAGTTGTGTAACCACAGAGAACTTCTATAAATATTATTTTCATTTTCTGTATTAAACTATATTTATACTCATTTCTGTTCTTCCGTTGTTATCTTATTTCAAGATCCTTAGCTTTTAGATGTTATTATTGGAAATTAAGTATAATATTGGTAGTTTTTCATTTTGTATTAAGTAATAATAAAAATGTTTTTATTTGACATTGAGATTAATAAAAAATGACAAGTTCTAAATAAAACACACCAAATAATAATTTTACATAATCCCATATCACATCAACAATATAGGATTTAGCCATTTAATTTAAAATAAAGAAAATTGGACAGTAACATGTTGGCTTTCTGATTCATCATGTAAAAATATGTAATACTGCAAGAAATGCATTTAATAGTTGTGATGAAATATCCAGTGAATGAATATTTTAAATGAAAAACTGCTAAAATTGACTAGATTTATGCAATGTTTACCAAAACGCAATTAATAACGTCTGTAAGTAAATTACCTATTCGTCAGATTATATCACATTTTTTTTCTGAAATTAAATTACTCTCGACTTTCTCACTATAAGATTACTTAAGAGCAATCTTTTAAGATGATTTTCTTTAATTTGGAAAATGACGAATATGATGTAAAATGGTATTAAACAGAACATTTGGAAGTTTTTTGTTCGATAAGTTCATCACATTTTGTGACGAAGCATTTGACATAACTTTTTTATCAACTTGTATAATAGAGAGACATCAGAAGAATAAAATGTATAACATCGGTAAATTTTTTCCGCTTTGGACCTGATAAAATTCGAGTGCAAATTCCAAATTTTTTACACTATAAGTAAACATTATTTTCCAATTGTTAATTTTTATTCACATAAAACATATTTATATACCTAATAATAGTATTCTTGTTTCATTTGGTGATATTTCTATTGACCTAAGAAATATCTAGACCCTAGAAAAATTGAATTTTTTAAACATAAAAACTAAGAAACGGAATACGATTCTCAAGGGTTATCAGGAAGGTCTAGTATTTCCGATACGGAAGCAGATATGTGTTCATCGTATAGTTTTTAATTAATATGAGGAAGTAAAGTCGAACTAAATCATAAATGAGTAATGTTTCCATCATTTGTTTGTGTATTAGTGCAAATGGCAGTGCCATGTGGCCGTTTTTTATATGTGTGGAGATGAGAAGATGCATTCTGACCGACTACGAATAAGTTGTGGTGGAGGTGGAAGGGAATTAAAAATTGCGGCGCTGGACAAATGATAAATAAAAGAGTAGAGCAGGCGGAGGCGAAGCCGGCGAAACTGGGAGGCAGAGGGTAGGAGATGATCGCGGACGCGGAGTCTGAGACGAGGCGAGCGTGGGCGGTAGGAGGTGGGAGGAGCTGCGAGAAGTGAAGAAGAGATCCTCCTTAGAGGTCGGGCTCGGGCTGCACCCGGCATTGTCCTCCCCGCCGCCCGCTCCGACCCCGCACCTGTTAAAAACTTAAACTAATAGCGATCGCTCGGATGTTACCTGCACGGGCCTCCAACGCGGTTCCAGCATGCTCTTGGATGGTGGCAGCTGGTGGCGGCTGTCGCGGTGCTGGGGATCGGTCGGTGTCGGGGTCGTGTGGCGGCTCCGGCACGTGAGCTTGAGCGTGTATCGAGGGTAGACAGTACACAACGATACCGTGGCTGATGTTAGACTGTGGACGCCTCTAGTAGCTGCCGTTGTCTCGCTTGGTGGCGGCGGCGCACTCAACACTAACGGCCGCGGCACAACACATGCCAATCATCGGCGATGCACAATAAGGGATGCCCGTGCCCGGCGACTCGCCGCTCCCGTTGCCGCTGTCGCTGCCGTTACCCGATCCACAGCCTGCAATCAAATGGGAAGCGTGTAAGCAGGAACCCCATCCCAATCTACTTGTTTACTCGCGTCTACTGATCAATACCGTTGTTTGCTATGAGCCAGAAACATACATACGTTTAGTCCGTTACCAGAACTTATCGAGTGCCGGCTGAGGAGAGCAAACATCACCGCTGCCGCCGGCGGCCTCCTGCTTAAAACTCCTGCTGACGGTCTGCCTTGCCTTCTGTGGCCAGCCGCCGCTTCGCTATCTCTACCTGCCGCCTGCCGTCTACTCGCTCCTGCAGTCGTTCCGTCGCTACGTCCAGGTCTGCTGTTGACATCTTACCATTTTTCTTCGACTTAAGGATGCACTTTCACAATAGAATCTCTAATTAATTATTCCTTTCCGCCAAAGCCACCTACCTTCTCTCTTTTTCTTTTTAATGATTCTTTTTATACTGAACTACCTACTTACAAAATTACTAAACTCTTTATTTCTCCACATTTCAGTGTTATTTTCTAGTTACACTTTTCATTGTTTAAAATACCTTAACTACCTTCGTTATACAAATGTTAATTTATTGCCAAATTGTTTATATTTCAAAAGCCTTAAACCACTTCACTATGAGCTGAACAATATGATAACTCTGTAACAAAGTGTGTAGCGACATGACATAAAAAATCTTTGTATTGCATAACATTAAGATTAGCTATAATGTTTTGTGCAATTTTATACTACTCTTCCGTATCTGCTAAATGAAATTCCTATGATAATTATTTTGCAACAAATAACTACCCTTAAAAGTAGATCTAACTAAAAAAAGTATGCATATGTTGTGAAGCATCATCACTCAGCAATAGGAAAATATGTGAGAATCCTCAGTACGTAAACCATTAATCTAATAATGTTGTTATAGTAAAATATCTGTCATTTTTTGTAATATTGAGCAACAGGACTTTTGTTCTTCAAAAAATTATACCATCGTTTAGGTATAATGTTTCGTTATACTTCCTTGAACATCGTGACAACTGTAATCTTTTTTTTAATAGTTAGGAGAGTAGGATCCATAAATGGAAATCCTTAACATCCACATCTTATATCAAACTTAAACCACTATTGAATCACTGCTAACTTGATCCCATGCATTTAAATTGAAACCACAGGGTTACCAGGAAAGAAGATTCATTATTTATCTGGAATATTGTATACGATGTATCCTTTCCCACACCTATAGTATCTTTCCAGGTCAATAGTTATATAACGTCCAAAGTACTACTCCGATCGCAGTACCACTTTGGACGTGATATAAAAGGGCTGTTCCTGCAGCAATGACCAACTAGTCAGAAGAATTGTGATTGGTTGAAAACAATTTGGTGACTGATTTGGAATTATTTGATTGAAACTGACCAGTTTGTGATTGCTGCAAGAACAGAGCTAAAGATTGTTCTATATTGATCACATATTTATTTGTATAGCCACTCTGCCAAAAAAACAAATTAGTAGATATACCTATTTATACATTTATTTATAAGGATTACGCAAAAAAATTCTACTGGGAATTTTTTGGATATGCCGAAGGCATATCTTACCAACATTAATTATTCCATTTTAATTAAAAAACTTAGGTGTTATGGAATCCATTGTTTATCACTAACGTGGTTTGTCAATACAGCGATTAGTGAAATTAAACGTTGACGGAAAATATATAAATCAGATAAAGAAACTGTCGAAAGAGTACTGTGTGCCTCAAGGTAGTATCTTGAGCCCACTGTAATTCAATATGACTCCTCTAAAATTAACTCCTTCAAAATGAAGCAAATTATGTGTTACATATAGTAGAAAAGTGGATGTCACAGAATAATCTAATGTTAAATAAATTTATTACTTTCAAAACCACGTGATATACGTACAATTTGTAGCAATATTGATAATCAAATGGTTCAGTTTAACAAATTCTTAGGTTTAATAACTGATACTAATCTTGGATGGTGTACTTATTGACGAATTATGAAAAGAACTAAATAGCGTCAATTACAGTATTAAAGTTATTAAGAAGTATGTAGAGTTAAAAACGATTTATTTCAGTTATTTCATTTCTAGATTTCGTTTTGGAATACGCTTTTTTGGGGCGACTCATCAGGAATAAATAAAATATTTGTTATTCAAAAACAAATTATGCGAGTCGTACACGGAGTTCGGACTGAGAGAAACTTGCAGAAGAAAATTCAAAATACATAAATTATTAACGGCTCCGCCTATATATATTTATGAATGTTTAGTGTTTAATTTTAAATACAAAAACAAATTTGGAAAATATAATCCAGTACCAGATTACACCACTATATACATTGTAGAAATTAAGCTAGTCCTAAATTACCTCAGACTATATTTTTCTATATTTCTCGCTATATTTTTTTTATAGTTGGTAATTCATTATAGAACTGTTTTCTATATTTTTCGTAAATTTTTAAGTTTTTTCATATACCACCCTTCTTTCCCATTCAGTGTTATTCATATAAGATCCCCATATCTCAGTTTTTTCAAAACTTACGCTGGAACTTATTCATAATTTGTTCAAGGTCACGTTCTACGATCCCCAATGCACCCTTCCGCATCTAGGCATTAGGGCCAGCTGTTTTCCTAATGCTACCGTCATTTCACTACCCTCCCCCATGTTACTCTTAGGGAAATATAAGCAAACATCATGACACTGAGAATTGCATGGTCTAAGATTAAATAAATCGATACTGGGCTACACATAAAACTCCAACAATTATAGATGTTGTTTGTTTTCTAAACTTCCATTAGAAATGTTACGCTCTTTTCCTTAGTGCAAGCAAACTTTCTTTCTGTATACTTAAGTAGTCGTAGTCGAAAGTAGGAAGTTTTAAATATATTCCATAGATATAAAATATTCTAACAAGTGGATTTAGATTTGTAAAAGCCATTTTTTAAGATAAGAGCAATACAGGGTTATCCATGTGAGAAATATAACGTAAGATCACAGAATATTTTCCTTGACCACTTCTCAAGAAAATTTACTAATCACCATGATAAAGACTCAGACTTAAGTGTCTCTTCAAGACCCAGAGGTCTTGGGTTCGAATCTCCATTCCGGCAGACAATTTTTAATTAAATTGCCTACTCGTAGATCAAGGCTTGTTTGCAGGGATGGGTTGGCAACCATCCTGGTGATGGCCTAGGATAGGAAGAATTCCAGCTTAGTGTTAATGTGAGAAATTATGGTTAATGTTTGCCTGTCACACTAACTAATGAGGTTTCCCTGGTTTCCTTCATTCACTGAATGGTGGTTGGGGCTTATTAATATATGTCATTCCTGAGGTGTAATTGCGGTCTACTGAATAATAATATGCCACCCCTTCCCCCACATAAGTCTCAGACTTTCGGACTAATCCTTGTCATTAGAATCAGAGATAGAGAGATATTGTTATTATTATAATAATTATAAAATTCTTTCGCAATGCAAGAGAAACTCATAACAAATATTTAGCTAATAGTAACAGCAAAAATACATTCTGCAACTCAAAAGTCTCCAAAAGAAACTACTGGATCCATATGTCAAAATAATTGTAAGATATTAACTGAAAATCTCAATTTACTGAGGTGAAGTTGGAGTTTTCTTGGTCTGGATTCAATCTGTGTTAATTACTAGGAAAGAGTCGCTATGAAGTGTCATATGCCTTATTGATGTATATTGTACCCACATCAATTTGTTGTTTATACATCAGGTCTCTCCGAACATATAGTAAGAGCAAATCCTTTTACTCAGATGCTACAAAACTTTTTGCAAGTTCTTTGATCAATAAGGTATACCTTCAATGATGATTTTCAGACGCATGTTGGAAAAAACTCTCGTTACCTATATATTACTGATAAAACCCAGTGAAGAAGCACTTATTTGTATATAATATATTCCTACTATACATACTATACAACTATCCTACTACTACCGGGATATCAAAAATTATCTTGGTCAAGGGTGGTTGTGGAATCTAAAACGTGTGTCTTACTTTAAATTTGAAATAATTATGTCACTGTCACACTGACATCATCAATAACCTACAAATGTAATACCTATTTATTTCAGTTGTAAAACAATAATGAACTACAAATTATGAAATAACGGTTTTAGTAACAAGAAAAACTAAATTACAGTAATTGTTGGAAATGTCCCCCGTTTTGTTCGATGCACAAGTTGACGCGCCTCCTCATGCTGTGAAAAGCGTTTTGCAGCATTTCTGGCGTTGTGGTTGCACATTGCTGAACAATTCTTTGTTGCAGTTCTTGCAAATTATTTACCGGAGTTGCGAAAATCTTATTTTTTAAGTAAGGAAATATAAACTAGTCCATAATTGTCAAACAAGGTGATCTCGGAGGAAACTCAACTTCTGTATGCAAACTTATCAGCCGGTCATCAAAAAACTCGCGGAGGAAAGCAATATTTTCTCGTGTAGTATGTGCTGTTGCACCGTCATGCTGGAAATAACCGTACCGAAGTTCATCATCGTTTAACTGTTGCACAAATTCAGCCAAAAAGTTGTGTCTGTACCTTTCTGCGTTGACGGTGAAATCGAAAAAAATTGGCCCAATTATTCTTCTGCGAGAAACTGCCATCCAAACACCAATTTTTTGAGCATGTAGTGGCGATTCAGTAAAAACATGAGGGTTATCATTGCTCCACATTCGCATATTTTGAGAATTGATGTATGCCGAAAGGTGGAACCACGCTTCGTCAGAAAAAAAAGTTAAGTCCAGAAGATCGTCATTCATTAAATTATTGACAAACCAATGGCAGTAAGCAAGGCGTCTGGTGTGGTCTGCGGGCAGAAGAGCTTGATGTGCTTGCATCTTATATGGATGCATGTTCAAGTCTTTCTTTAAAATCTTATGACATGTTCCATAAGAAAGTCCAATTTCCTGAGAAAGACGTTTCAAAGGTTTTGCAGGCTCCTCTTCCATACGTTGACGAACGTTATTGCCAACTTCTTCTGTACGAACTCTTGGTCTACCAGCACCTTTTTTATGAGTCACACAACCACTTTCACGAAACACTTCAACACAATTTGTAAGGCACGCATAAAAATTGTCCGGTAATATTGCCACGTTTGGGAAGTGCTCTCGAAAATTGTCCAAACACAAACGTTGACTGAATTGCCAATTTCCATTAACTAGCGCACCCGTTCGAAAATAGGCTTCAATCATGAAAATTTTGTGCTGTGTGGTAAGAGGCATGATTCAAAAACTGGATTAGAATATTTCAGCACAATGACTTGACAGATTCTGACACAACAAAACATATTCAAAAATTTAAAGTAAGACACACGTTTTACATTCCACAACCACCCTTGACCAAGATAATTTTTGATATCCCGGTATTGTCTACTATCTACTACTTAGGTACTACCAAAGAATATAGACTATTGTCTTTGGTATTACTATCCAAGCGGGGTAACTCAAATTTTCTGCTGAAAAGCTCAAAGATGATCTCAAAGAAGATGTATTTTATTATGTATTTATATACCCTTTAACTCACTTACACCATAAATATGAATCTATAAAATTTCATACTTATTTTGTCACTTATGATGTGAAATAATCTTTTTATATGCAAACTTTTAACTTGAGGTTGATTCAGGTTCATACATATATTGATATATGTATATTAGATTAATATCAGATTATAAATAATATCAGATATTAAAATCAGCGCCATCAATTAGCCGCCCATACATTTCAAAATTCTGCCTCTACTGTTCACCATATACAGATCGATTCTGTTTGTCGTGACACACCGTATATATTGTGAATATTCGTCTCTTGGGTTAAACGTTTGTTTCGTTTTCTACGACCTATTCTCATGCAATCCGTTTGTTTTTCTGTTTTTTAAAGTGCCATTGTTCTCAATTTTTTTTTATGAAAATGGATAATTATTATTAATTAAAATTTTTATCTTTACCTACAGACTAACATTGATGAATGTACCTACAAAATGTGCAACGACTGGACTGTACGTGGCAGTGAAATAAGCATATAATTTTAGTTTAGTTGTTGGTTTATACAACGCAAGTTGCAGAGCTAAACATAAAAATAATAAATAAATACAATGTTTAATTCTAATAATCTAAAAAAATCTGGCAAAAGCTGTCAACATTTATCAGAGGGGGTGATTTGAAGCTAATAATTAATTGGCAAATCCATCAGCTTAAATTAAAAACTGCGACGGATTTGTCTTTAATCATAATTTAAAAAGTATACTTTACACGTGGGAGTAGAAAGTTTGGTGACTCCTATCGCCTTTATTTCCTTCGCCCGCTAGCTTTATTAGATTCTAATTATTTCTGAATTACCGTTCTACGAACTCTAAGCGTATTCATAATATTAATAAAAAGTAATTTTCTGAAAATTTTAAATAAAGTAGACAGCTTCTAATTGTAATTAAATATCTGGAATAACTTGGTGGCATCTGCCTTAATCACTGACCCTAAATGAAAAGGATCAGTACTTTATTCGAATTGAAAATGAAAGAGGAAAATCCACAAAATATTCACTTGAATTGACGTTTCATTCGACACCTTTGTGAAATTACTGCCGTTTCGTAAAATGAATGTGCTGCTGAAAAATATATTAAAAGAGTTAGAAATTTGCCTTTGTTGGAGGAAATCCTTTCCTCAGCTATATAGAGTGGATCTAATAAACCACAGTAAATATATATATACAGTGTGGTGATAAAGTAACGGCCAAAATTCATGACGTTTATACAGAGTGATTTTTCAAGAAACGCCGTGACAGGTCAATTTTGTTTTTAAAACGACACGTGCTGACTTGAAAAATTTTGTTAAATCTGCTTTTATTTTAGAGTTGTGACGTTATCATACATATTTTAAATTGCAACTCCCTGTATTTTAAACAGAAATAGAAGCCCCACTTTTTTCCCAGTACAATGGTACCCCATATTAGGGGTTTTGCTACTTGCTTTTAATGATTAATTTTAAACAATTAATAATAACTGAATTGAATAATTGAAGCATTCAATAATTGAATGACTCATTTTGAATAATTTCGTTAAGTGTTAGTTGTTTATTTTTTTAATTTTGAAATTATTTTAAGAGTTCATTTATTGTTTATTAAAAACAAAATGTGTATGCTTAACGTGTATTCTTCTCAAAAACACTTATCTTGCAAACGGTAAGTAGTAAACCTCCAATACGGGGTACCATTGTACTGGAAAAAAAGTGGGGATTCCTTTCTGCTTAAAATACAGGTCGTTGCTAAAAAAATGTATAATGACGTCACAACTCTAAAACAAAAGCAGATAAAACAAAATTGTTCATGTCAGAACGTGTTTTTTTTAAACAAAACCGACCTGTCACGGCGTTTTTTGAAAAATCACTCTGTATAAAAGTTATGAACTTTATGCGTTACTTTATCACCACACTGTGCAGTTATACTAAAAATGTCACAAATTTATCAAAAATCGCTTCACTATATAAACTTAACAATACCGCACCGTCTGGCGCATTACTAAATGTTAGGAAACAGACCTTCATATCAGCGCCGTAGACTTAAGATATTAATGCGGGATGATACAAAATGTCTGGCATAACTATTGTAGAAGGCCAGTAATCAGTTGTAGTTGTGGCGATGACATCAAGGCCTTTGAGGAGCACCCGCATAGCCTGAGGGTCCGGCAGATGACAAAATCACCACCAGTAAAGATACGTATCAACACATTCCGCGTCGTTTCTTTGAACGACAGTCTTTTGTTGTTGTACACTTTTGCTTATGCCGCACAAAAAAATGATCATGAATGTACTTTGTAGGGGATGTAAAGGCATTCTTTCTTTCGCTATAATCCTATATGTTGGTAATGTTAGTCTGATATCGGAATTCAGCTTTCTAACACAGAACTATTTTGGCTTTTCTTATAATAATACTGGAATATAATAGTCATGTACTAATATCATCAGTAAAATGGTTATTTTTCATTGTAATTTGAGATTTTGTAGTTGTAATTTAAAATAATCACATTTTTCATTTTCTCATTTGCATGTTTTATATAAATACAATATTATGTTTATTTTTATAGCCTAATATGTTTTTTAAATTACATTTTATTTAACTTTGACAAAACATATAATTACAATTCTCTATGAAATTATCCATATTTAAAAATTGTTGACAGTTGTGGCTGACACAAAAAAAATATCTTGAAAGGGGTTTGGAACCTTTGGTGTGAAGACAAACACTAACGTAGTTTTCCACAGGACTCCAAAACACTATACTGCACTGACTTCTTCGCTGGCCCACCGCGGCCTTTATATAGGTGAACTAGGCTTCTAGATCCTTGTAGAAATTTCCGTAGAATACTCACGAACTATCCATACATATCAGGGCAGTTCAATAAATAATCGACAGCCAAGTTATACGAGGGGTATTCGATAAGTACCGGTGGTGACGTCCAGGAAATGTGGACAAAAAGGCCTATCTCTCTTATTTGAAGGCCTGGAGGGGTGAGACTTCTCCCTTGGGAGGTTGACCCTGGCACCCCCACAATACAAAATGTAGATTTGCTAAAAACTCAAGCTAAAAGGTCAGTATACAAACGTTTACACATTCTTATAAATAGTCTTAAACACAAATATTATAATCTTATTTCCTTCCCTCTTTTCTAAAATCTAATATTCACTTGACCATGGACACATTTTAGGTTAGAAGGAAAGTGTAACGACAAAACAAGGCACGCTTTTTAGTCCATTTCAATAATTACAATTTTGTGAACAAGGTAAGGTCAAATAGTATTCAAATAAAGTCGTCGGGTAGTGTTAGGTAAAGGGATTTCCAATAACTCTCTAGTATCAAGCCTGTTTTAAATAAAACAAAACACACTAGCTTATGAGGTTGGTAAATGGAACGAATTGCAAAATATTACTAAATATGTATCCCAAAAAGTGGTCAAGAGATTTAAAAATGATCTATCATTCTACAATTTACTGCAGAATTTCAGTCAACCGATGTTCAATTCCTATTAACACATACTCAAATAAAGTATTGAAAGTCAATTTTCACAATTTATTGTGGATAATTGTTTTGAAAAAAACATTGATCTCATTTAGATGTTCCAAAAAATATATAGAAAACACTCTATATACTAGTATTTCGGCTTATTAGGCCTTTTTCAATAGAGTAAATGTCTAGTACTAAACGTTTCCGAAACGTTTCGAAAACACACTGTTCAATAGTAACAATAATTTAAAATCACATGTTTTTGGGCTCACTATGTAGATGACATTTGGACTGGTACTGAAAGAAATTTGAGGGGCTTTCTCAATTTTTTAAATTCGTTTAACGATAATATTCAGTTTACAATGGAAAAGGAGGAAAACAATCAATTAAACTATTTGGATATAACAATAAGAAAGGTAGAAAATAAATTAAAATTCTCGGTTTATAGAAAACCAACAACTCCGACGCAATTATACCAGTCGATTTTCCATAGTTTAATACATAGGCTTTTAATGTTTCCGCTAGAAAAAGCAGATTTTGAAAGAGAATTAAGTACAATCAAACAAATTGCAAGAAACAACGGATATAAAGAAAAACTAATAGATAGCATGCTAAAAAACAAAAGGAGGAAATTAATTCGTCGGGAGTTTTACAATATTCGGGAAAAAGAAGATACCTATAGTTATATTAATCACGTCTCAGGTTATAGTGAAAAAATAGCTCGCAGAATAGAACGAAACGTTTAGTAAAACGTAAAAGTAAAATGTAAAACGTTTAGTGCCAACAAGGGTACTATTGGGAGGATTTTGATAAACAACAAAGAAAGGGTTAATAAATTAAAACAATCGGGGCTATACCAAATTAACTGCGCGGATTCTAATGCCGTGTACGTGGGTCAAACCGGTAGAAGTATTCAATCTAGAGTAAAAGAACATAAAAAATCCATATTAAATAATGCATTGTATAGAACGCATTGTATAGAAAACAATAATTTTATAGATCAGAAAAATGTAAAGGTACTGCATCGTGAAAAGAAAGAAAAGCACTTAGATCTGTTAGAGCAATTAGAAATTAAAAAATCTTTAATTATAAATCCTTGTACTACGAATGATCAGATAGATTTTACACTCTCGCCCTTAACCAAACCCGCGCTTGGAAACGTTTAGTAATAGACATTTACTTTATTGAAAAAGGCCTAATAAGCCGAAATACTAGTATATAGAGTGTTTTCTATATATTTCTTGGAACATCTAAATGAGATCAATGTTTTTTTCAAAACAATTATTTTCACGATGTTTCATAAAGAACCATCTGCTTCGAGTATCCACTTTATTTATTGTGGAATAAATTGTCCTTGTAAAATAACTTTATTAACTAACTTTTAGTTTTATAGTTATTATTAGTATAGTCATTCAGAATAAACTGGTCACAAAAAATTATATTCTGTATTTAATTTAGAAAATTCTGTAACATTTTTCTGTATGAAGATATTTTACAAAATAATCAATGCAATAATTTTATTTTAGAAATTTGATTTGAAGGATTCGTAGAGGTAAACAAACTCAAAAATTGATTATATTGGTCGAGTGGACAGGACCGAAAAAAGTGATTGTTTTATGGACCTTCGCCATTACCTATTCACCGTTGATGTAGCGCATCCGTCATATAGATTTAAAGGCAGGAGAGCAAAAAATACTAAACCCGCTTCGGCAGCGACACGTCCAATATGTATAGCCTCTTTTAAAAAGTAAAGTTAATGTCGGAGGGGTCGCGCTCGCCGATCTTCCATGTAAAGCTCAACTTTCACGGTATTTCCAAAATAGCTGGCATTGTGCTGCCAAACTTTGAAATAGATAGCAGCATTTAAAGGTACTTATAAAATATATATTACCTCGCAATATATAAAACAAATGGTCTCATGCGTTCCCGTTGGATAAAAGAATTTAAGATACGAGATATGCGCTGGCCAGCTATAACAGTAGCAACAAGGGTCCAGAAGATAAAGTAGCACCCAGTTATCTCCGGCATACATGCACGTTTTCGCGCATTTGCCTGCCTTTCTTTTCCCTTTACCTTCCCCACCCTCCATTTACGGAAAGAAAACTCACTGCTGGAGATTTATCGCACATTAAAAATTATACGGCGGCCTCTATTGAATTTATATTACCCTAATTTAATTATTATTTATATTTATTCTTTGCAGGTATGCCGTATGAGCCATTTATTAATTTAAATAAAGTTACACATGTTTATATTTAGTGAATATACATGCCTGCCTAATCTTGAGTAATATTATCGAATTGTATTAAATACAGGATGGTGAAATAATATCTCTGAAGGTAAACGTCCATTTTATCGACTATATCCTAAGTAGCTTTTCTAAATATAAAGCAAGTATTAATTTTCATTTTGCATTCATTAGTAAGAGCAGTCATATAGAAATCTCTCGATAGCAGGCGAAGACCTTCTGTTATTTTCAAAAACTGAAGTGTCATATAGGATAGGTTGAAATAATTTGAAGCTAGTGGTTTACAGGCGTTTATTATTTATTCTTTGTTAATTAAGCGTGATTAGTATACCGTATTTACTAATAAAACTCTATAAACTCTGCTTTATGTCTTTCCTGTATAATAATAATAATAATAATAATACCTACTAATAATATCTCTACCCCTCGATCTAATCACAAGGATTAACTCGAAAGTCTGAGACTTGTGTGGGAGAGGGGGCGGCATACTATTATTTCGCGGGCTGCATTTGCGCCTCAGCAACGACTTACGTTGGTAAGCCCTAACCACCATTCAGTGCTGGAATGAGGGAAATCTGGAAAACCTCATTAGTTAGGGGACAGTCAAACATCAACTGATTTTAATCTCTCACATTAACACCAAGTTGACATTCTTCCCATCTTCGCCCATCGCCAGGGTGGTTACTAATCCATCCCTGTGAAGAAGCCTTGATCTACGAGTAAACAATTTAATTAAAAATTGTTTGGTGGAATAGGGATCCGAACCCACGACCTCTGGGTTGAGCGATCGAGACACTAAACCCTGAGCCACCGGCTCGCCAAGTATGTATACATACTTAGTTTATACAAACACTGGATAGCTTCTGAAAAAAGCAGAATTAGATAGACGTCTGCTTTTAGGCTAGTTTCTCATTTTCTTCTTAAGGTAAGTATTTTTTCGAGCATATTTTTTATTGAAGTGTTATTTAGGTACACATTTTGCAAATAACAATATTTTTCTGCTGTTTGCAATGAGTGAGAGCTTTTTAGTCTTCAGATACTCATAGTTAGCCAAATCTGTTGATATTTTTTACATTTGCGCTATTCTCTTTTTGTAGGTCTATTCATATTCAATGTCATTGACCTTGATCTTTATCACTGATCTAATTATTTTATTCGCAAGGAACTACATTCATTCAGCTTTTGCCTATAACACTGAATACAAGGGCAATGCTCTTGTTTTAGCAATAAGGAACTAGCATAAAACAAATAATAATTAAGTGGATACTCGAAGCGGATGGTTCTTTATGAAAGAAACATCGTGAAAATAATTGTTTTGAAAAAAACATTGATCTCATTTAGATGTTCCAAGAAATATATAGAAAACACTCTATATACTAGTATTTCGGCTTATTAGGCCTTTTTCAATAGAGTAAGTGTCTATTACTAAACATTTCCAAGCGCGTTTTCGTTATTTATTTGTTTACGAGCACCTACCCCCGATTGATCCGTCCATCTGGTAAAGCTCGAGTTTTTATTACCTTTTCTAAGAAGAGCGAGAGTATAAAGTCTATCTGATCATTCGTAGTACAAATATTTATAATTAAAGATTTTTTAATTTCTAATTGCTCTAACAGATCTAAGCGCTTTCCTTTCTTTTCACGATGCAGTACCTTTACATTTTTCTGATCTATAAAATGATTGTTTTCTATACAATGCGTCGAAAATCCTTAATTTTTTGCGTATGGATTTTTTATGTTCTTTTACTCTAGTTTCAATACTTCTACCGGTTTGACCCACATACACGGCATTACAATCCGCGCAGTTAATTTGGTATACCCCCGATTGTTTTAATTTATTAACCCTTTCTTTGTTGTTTATCAAAATCCTCCCAATAGTACGCTTGTTGACACTAATCGTTTTACACCCGTTTCGTTCTATTCTGCAAGCTGGATTATTCTGGAGGAAATGTTTAGTAATAGACACTTACTCTATTGAAAAAGGCCTAATAAGCCGAAATACTAGTATATAGAGTGTTTTCTATATATTTCTTGGAACATCTAAATGAGATCAATGTTTTTTTTCAAAACAAATAATAATTGTAACGGAAAAATGTGAAATAGGTAGTCTAATCTTTAGTTTTTAGAAGAAGTCTGAACGATACAGGTATTTTGTGTATTGTGATCTGCAGCTGAATTCTCACTTAATCGCTGATCATGATATGAGAAATATTGAAGATGCAATCTATTAAGTATGGCGAAACGTCTCCGATTGAGTATCGAGTACTGCAAAACAAATTTCTGCATAATTCATCCAATGTATACCTGATTAATGAAAAATTGTAGATTTATATCACTGAATATTGTTTAAAACAATAAAAACTTACTTAAGCAAATACTATATTATATTTAAAAAATCTTTAGTGAGGGTGGAATATTATAATTTTAGTGTCAAATAGCCCCTTGTATTAGAATTTACTGCATAAAATTTACTGTCTTTTCACAAACAAAAAATCGGGTTCAAAGAATGCTTATTTTTCTGTTATTTTTTCCAACTCTTTTGAGCTTAAATCATGTGAATAACTAATTCATTTAAAATGACCTTGTATATTATTCAGTTCAGTAGTTCAGTCTAATTTCGGATTCTATTATGTAGAAAGAAAAAACAAAATTAATTTCGTAATTTATTACAAACAAGGAAGTAATTAAAATTATTGATTAAATTAAAAATTCATTTAAAACATTTCGCTAAACTACATCTCTACTTGAGTTATATATTAAATGTAAATATTATGAGTAAAATATTAAGAAAAATATTTTTGCTTCCAGCATAGAAATTTAATTAAAGAATTGCCTAAAAACTGGGCACTCGACCAAGGCTTAGATGAAGTAATAAAGTTGGTGGTGACTGTAATTTAAAATAAAATTATGCATATCGATTTCAGAGCTTTATTATAGGCTGTTTGTTTCCTGTAGAGAAATTTAAAAATATAAAAGTTGGGGGTTTCCGTCTTAATCATTATTCTAAGCTCATTCGAGTGAAATAAAATTTGTGATTTTTTTGCCGAATGAAGTTCAGAATCCTGAATTTTAATCGACACCCCCGATTTCATTTGAATATTCGGAGCTGCCGAAGTTGTAATTCTTCAATCTTAAATTGATCTTTTCCTTTATAACCTCAACGAATTGCAATCAACATTCATAAATAAAAAATCAACCAATACTATAATTTATTCCTTTTGTTTCAACACTTCGCTGAACAAAAATTTCTTTAAAGTAAACATTAATTTCAGTACGAAACTTTTCCCTTAACAGAGCACTGTTGTTGTTTTACCTTGATATTTTATTAATTACCAGGTTACGAGGTTGACATGTCACAGTTTTTGTCGAGTTGGAAGCCAGCGTTTGTTATCTGTTAATTGAACTCACTTCCCCAATTTTATTTATTTAGATAGATTAGATAGATATACGCTTATTTACAATTATACTTTTTCTATAAAAATATAGATTTTACTTAGCTTCTGACCAAATATGGTGACATGGGATTTATTAAAAATTATGTCGATATGTCGAAAAATCGATATACATATCTCCCGCTTTTCGTTTTTAAAACAGGTCATTTTGAAAATGGCACTTTCAGTAACTTTTTATTAGAAATTCAGTAATAATAATAATAAACAATACTTATATATAAATAAAAGATCACTTACTTCATTCAAATGGCAATACCGTCTGACGACAACATAGCTAAAATTATACAGAAAAAAAAAAGATATATACAACTATCAATACAAATTGAAACGATATGGAAACAGAAACAAGTTAATATCGTTCCATTCATTATTAGGTGACGGGTATCACCTAATAATTTGATAATTTGATATTACTATCGATATACAATTCACATCAGTAAAATTATCAGCTTATACTTCCTCAAAAATTCACCTCAATGTATAAATGCGTTCAATGAAATAATATTTTTTTTTTTATTAAAATTCGATACAAAAGGTCGATGTGACCAAAAATATTTATTTTTAATGTAATTTAGATGCTTGTAACTTATTTGGAACCTTTGGTGTGAAGATAACACTGACGTAGTTTTCCACATAACACCAAAACACTATACTGCACTCGACGCGCGTTTCGCCAACCAAGTTGGCATCATCTGGAGATAATTAAAACTAAACCTATGCTAACATAGTATTCTATTTATACCTAAACTGTGTCTACTTTTCAGTGAACCATCACGACCGCTCAGTGAACCATCGCGACTGCTCAGTGAGTCACCGCGACGGATCAGTGAACCGTAACTTACTAACCAATAAAGGGGGCTATATGGGATTGGCCCTCTGTCACCATTCATACTATTTTTACACTTGGCAATTTCCAAACTCTCAAAAGCATCCAGCTGTCTAGAACTTGTCACATTCCTAAGTAATCTCAAATTGCTACTATCCATTTTATGGTTGTTCTCAAAAGCATGTTGGGCGACACTAGACTTATCTGTTCTACCATATTTTAGATGAGCCATATGTTCCTTGAATCTAGTTTGAATTTGTCCAACATACTTTTGATAACAGTCTTTACAGCTAATTTCGTAAATCCTCGACTTTTCCTTAGATTCTATTTGGTCTTTTGGATTGCCTAAAAGTTGTTGTAGTTTATTTCCTGACGAATAAACCAATGACGTACCTATATCTTTTCATTCATATTCATTCCATACGATCCTCGTTTCACCTGTGGTTTTGGTAAGGTTTTTAAAATAAAAAAATATAAATATAAAAAAATTTTTGAAATCAGAAAAAAAATAAGTTTTTACTGATACCATATGGTTGCCATTTAAAAAAACATAACTTTATTTTTTTCTCAAAAACTAAGATGCCCGTGAAATTTTCAATATCACCGCTTAATTCCACGTAAAAAACACTATCACACAGTATTTTTATATTATTTGTATCTGTTATAGTTTTCGAGATATTCGAGTTTAAAAATTTTGGCGATTTTCCGTTTTTTCAAAATATCTCGAAAAGTTGAAAATTAAAATTAAATCTGAAGGAGGCACTGAATTCCTCTTGTAATTCTGCCCAATTTTGCTAATTTAACCAATTCTCTATCTCCACTATTAAGAAAGTTAGCCATGTTAGGAGATAGATAATGGGCCCTCTGTACCAAATTTAAATTATATCTAGTATTGTAGCTGTAATTATATCTACGGGGAAGAAAACAAGAAGATGCTGTATTTCTGAGGTATTGCTCTTCTTCAGCATTGTATTCAGGGCCGCGAATTACGAATTACTTTTTTATTAAAATCTAAAAAATCATCATGTTGAAATGCACCCCCTTGATACTACCACACCTAGATATTATATATAAGTTGTTACGACTAAAATAAATAAAACAAAATATAGGTATGTAAAAACATGATTTTATTTGAAGAAGGTTTTAAAGGAAACATTTGTAGTGAAAAAATGGAAAAGAATGGCATTTTTGCAGCTATCACAGTATTCTGTTATCAACCATCGCACTGAGTATATTTTAAAATTCATATGACTAATAAATGCGTGGGGAGTTTATTTAATATTTGATGTGCGCCTTTTATAAACTTAAGCGGACCAACTGTATCATAACAATATGTTTATTCTGAGATGATTTCACTCTGTATTTCCAACAACACTCGGCAACATTAAAATTAATTCGTTAACTTATAAATTTGGAAAGGAAGTAGTTCTAAATTTTCTACTAGTTCAGTTATAAGTATAACTGAAAAGTTGAGGCAATTGCAAATGCCTGATAGAGGACTTAAATGTCTTTACATAAAATCGATTCCAAAGGAGGCAACAGCTAGAAGTAATGCAAAAGAGGTGTGAGAGAAGATTCGAATGGCAATAATTATTATTCTGAAATCTACTCGTCGTCTTCCTGCCGTGAAATGAAACTTTAAATTGTTTTGATGTATTCCTGGGCTTATTGTGTCTTTTTACTGTGGCTCATTTGCATTTTGTCATTCACGCTTATTGTCAACTGATTTATCGTTTGATTGCGGTTTTGTTATTGGCTTCCTTTCGTTGATATCTGCCTATTTTTCTTTCAAACATTCTTTTAAGCCCTTATAAAATGCAATTTGTTGGCTGAGTAAGCTGTGATTTTATGCACGATCATCAACGCGCAATTTAAGTTTATTTATTTATAACAAGATTTGAAATAAATTGGCCAGATATTTTGCAGACTCTTGGCAGTTAATAATAGAAATTTTCGCTCCACTTGGATCTTGATTTAACAGGATTTCGGAGTAGAACGAACGAATGAACGAACGATTTCGCAATGCCACATAATATTTACAACATACCTGGACGGTGTGAGGCACTCACCTTTACAGGACAGTTTGTAATAAAATTTGTGATAGTGTAGAGAATGAGAACACTTGGATATGAAAGAATGTTTTTTTTAGTTTAAATAACAACTGTTTAAATGTTATCATAGAATGTTGACACATGGCTAGTTTTATAAGTAATAGTATTTTCTCAGTAAATAAAACTAAAAATCAACAACACATAGAAAACAAATCTCTTAATTTAATTAATTAATGAAGCATATTTATATATTTAAATTTTCATTTAAGTATGTTAACGCAAAAACACTCGGTTATTCACAACGCTGCAGCTCTCTTGATTCACATTTAGATAATCAAGTTTGCATCAGCTGGAAAAGTTTATTTATGCACATTCTCCATATTCTAGTTATCTTTATAAAGTTTAAATGTTATTCATATAAGTAGATTAATCCTTTCCGACTGAAAATATTTGCGTAATTAACACTTTCCCAAACTCACACCACGCCATTTGCGAAATAAAGAATTTAAAATCAAAGTTATAGAGAAGTAGAATGTAATATATAAAAATGTTCTTTACAGCCTTAATAATAATAATTAAAAAAGAGTATTGAATCGGCTAGATCCGACGTAGAATTGATATGATTTATTTAATTGCATAAAGGATTATATCGAATGGATATGTATGTATGAAGATGAAAGATTCAATGGTGCAAATACATAAAATGTCTCGGTGTCAAATATAGGAGTCCTAGCTGAGTAGGCAAGGCCCAGAGGCGTAGATGTCGGTAGTCATTCGCAAGATGTAATGTATAATATATATGGAATTATGAAAAATAATTATGAGGATGAATCTACACGATCAATTATTACAGTAAAGTTAACTAGCTTTAGCTGGCTGGCTGTTCTAACGTTGTACCGGGATATCAAAAGTTATCTTGGTCAAGGGTGGTTGTGGAATGTAAAACGTGTGTCTTATTTTAAATTTTTGAATATGTTTTGTTGTGTCAGAATCTGTCAAGTCATTGTGCTGAAATTTTCTAATCCAGTTTTTGAATCATGCCTCTTACCACACAGCACAAAATTTTCATGATTGAAGCCTATTTTCGAACGGGTGCGCTAGTTAATGGAAATTGGCAATACAGTCAACATTTGTGTTTGGACAATTTTCGAGAGCACTTCCCAAACGTGGCAATATTACCGGACAACTTTTATGCGTGCCTTACAAATTGTGTTGAAGTGTTTCGCGAAACTGGTTGTGTGACTCATAAAAAAAGTGCTGGTAGACCAAGAGTTCGTACAGAAGAAGTTGTCAATGACGTTCGTCAACGTATGGAAGAGGAGCCTGCAAAACCTTTGAAACGTCTTTCTCAGGAAATTGGACTTTCTTATGGAACATGTCATAAGATTTTAAAGAAAGACTTAAGCATGCATTCATATAAGATGCAAGCACATCAAGCTCTTCTGCCCGCAGACCACCCCAGACGCCTTGCTTACTGCCATTGGTTTGTCAATAATTTAATGAATGACGATCTTCCGGACTTAACTTTTTTTCTGACGAAGCGTGGTTCCACCTTTCGGCATACATCAATTCTCAAAATATGCGAATGTGGAGCAATGATAACCCTCATGTTTTTACTGAATCGCCACTACATGCTCAAAAAATTGGTGTTTGGATGGCAGTTTCTCGCAGAAGAATAATTGGGCCAATTTTTTTCGATTTCACCGTCAACGCAGAAAGGTACAGACACAACTTTTTGGCTGAATTTGTGCAACAGTTAAACGATGATGAACTTCGGTACGGTTATTTCCAGCATGACGGTGCAACAGCACATACTACACGAGAAAATATTGCTTTCCTCCGCGAGTTTTTTGATGACCGGCTGATAAGTTTGCATATAGAAGTTGAGTTTCCTCCGAGATCACCTTGTTTGACAATTATGGACTATTTTATATTTCCTTACTTAAAAAACAAGATTTTCGCAACTCCGGTAAATAATTTGCAAGAACTGCAACAAAGAATTGTTCAGCAATGTGCAACCATAACGCCAGAAATGCTGCAAAACGCTTTTCACAGCATGAGGAGGCGCATCAACTTGTGCATCGAACAAAACGGGAGACATTTCCAACAATTACTGTAATTTAGTTTTTCTTGTTACTAAAACCGTTATTTCATAATTTGTAGTTCATTATTGTTTTACAACTGAAATAAATAGGTATGAAATTTGTAGGTTATTGATGATGTCAGTGTGACAGTGACATAATTATTTCAAATTTAAAGTAAGACACACGTTTTACATTCCACAACCACCCTTGACCAAGATAATTTTTGATATCCCGGTAGCTGAAGAATGGTATATCTGCCAAAAGGCGCTTGCTCGGTTAAGTACCTATATGGGAGAAAAGTGGCTTGTGACAAAATTACTTACCTGGGACTCGATTCTAGAACTTCTCGCACAACTTTGGAAATGTGTATTCTCGTGTTTTGCACCTATAGACAAAAAATTATCGGTCGACAATTCATCGTGTGATGAAACTTGAAATAATCTAGTCTATGGTCAAATTTAACGCTGATTGCTGAATGTGATATGTGGTCTCCAAGATTCAATTAAAAAAGAAGTTATTTTATTTTTTATTATTGCTGTTTGTGTGATAGCAGGAATAGGCCAGTTGCATTAAAAGTTTGAAGTAACTTATTAGTTACTTCAAACTCGTCTACCAGCTTGACTAGCTAGTACTAAATTTCCTGTTAGGAAACAATTAGGCACATTATACCTAGGCATAGTACTCACTTTGGCTTTTACACTTAATGCTGAAGTATGAGATAGCCTTACAAGGAATACAGCCATAAAAGGAATAACCCTTTCTCGTAGGTTATTTGTCAAGTTTGTAGTTAACCTAAACAGATATTTTCATGAATCAACCATTCAAAGTTGGTCAAGAAGTAAAATCAATCAAAGTTGGAACGAATAATTCCTCATTTGCATCCTTCTGTTATGGACCGCTCGTTTTTAATTTTCTAAATTTTCTGTTATAGAAATAAAATTAATTTCGTCTTGAGTAGCCAATTCTTAAGTTTTTTCTAGGATTCCTCGATACTTGTTTCGTTGGCAAAATTATCAGTATTTGGCAAAAGGTAACTGTGCCAGTGTAATCTTTTGGCCAAGAAGGTAATCAACCACATACTCGCAGTGGATGGTCTGGTTCTTGACCCACTCACTTTCGAACTTAACCTAATGGCTAACTTAAATGATTTAATCTTAATAAAGAGTTTTTACTTAACTTGATGTTTTTTGTATGTACTTAATGTAATTAGGGGAGAGCTTCTTTTAAAAATAGAAAGTTTAAAATTTATTAATTAATTTACGTTAAGTAAGAGGTAAGCTTAAAGTTAGACGTTTATTTTCTGAACTTGGAATTAACAACGTATAACCTGGAAGGAAACTTTAATTTAAGTGTATATAGAAATATACACGGTTGCTTGGATCATTAAGACTTTCGAACCCTCGTCACTGTGATCTTTGAGATCTTTTCTCTTCTCTTTTGATACCTGCTCTCATTCCACCTCCAAGTCATAACCTTCTAAAAAATACTACTCCATTCTTCATTATAGATCCATGAGTATTCCAGACGAGGTGTCCTGCTTCCATATTTGTGTCTCCAGTTTCTCAAAGTTAACGTTCGATTATGCTTCAATAAATATCAATGAATATCACCCATTTAAGATTGAAGCTGAAAATATACCTAAAGTTTATTTGATTGAATGGGCTAGAAGCAGTAAACAAACAAATTGCATGAGCTGTATGTGAATAAAGCACGCATGTATTTCCATGAGGCTAGTAACTATGAACTCCATCTGAATAGAGGAGTAGCCAATAGTCATATGTGCACACTCCGGTCAAGTGCATTTCGCTGATTTACTGTCACTATGGCTTTTCTCTTAACTAACTAACTTTAATGTAACGTCTTTTTTATGTCTTTAATGCAATCTTCTATGTAATGCATTTCCGGCAAAATAGTTTTTTTTAAGTGACAGTGTTGTATTATTTATTTTTATTTCCTGTCATTTCGCTCTCTGAACCGATATTCACTAGTGTTCTGCACTAATCATCCTCTCAAAGAAAATCTTCCTTCCGCACATATTCCTTTACATGATTCTGTTTTTTATTTAGCATCTACTACGTCACTCTACTTCCTTAAAAATTTAACAAGCTATTTCCGATCAAATTTCTTTCTAGCAAATTTATCTGCACATATTCTTCCTTCAACAGCGTTATGTCCTGTGCCGACAGCATTGTCTAACTATTCTGAAAATAGTACAATGTTTTTGTAGATCCACGACATTTGTTTATGCTTTCTGGATATTTATTTTTTAACACTGAAGTTGAACGAGATTGCCTGAGAACATTTTTCTCCAAAATGTTTTCGTGCAATGGAACAGGACTTAAGCATTTGCCACTGGAGAAAGTCCTCAATTGCTAAAATGGAATGCCAAGCAAAGCGGTTCACATCAGACCCATCTAGAGGTAAAGTCACAAAGTTACTGGAACTAAACAGATCTAATTAGCGTTTTTAATCGAGTTACTTGAGTTGAGTTAGTTGAACTCTCAGCCATAACTTCGCTAATAGAATATCTATAGAAGAGCTATCTATGGCTTGCTCTATATTCAATATATTTCAGCTTTTCCTAACCTAACCTATCTTATCCCTGAAAAGCACGATATAATTTTCGGTATAACCAAAAGTGCCGATGACAAAGAAATGACAACGAAAGAAAGACTATCACAGCTTCATTTTGACTCAATGTTCAAAAATGTAAACTCTTGTAAATGTAACATGTGATGAGACATATTTCACCAACATTATATGTACATTCTATGTTGTTGTGATGTTTATAATATATTATCACACATGTTTTATCTTAGAGCGACTATACAGGGCGCCCTATTTCCTGACCCGTTGCATGGGTAACTTTTTTATTAGTAGAGATACAAAAACGCTTAAATGAGCAAATTAGTGCAGTTTCGTATTAGTAATTCTACGGTAAGGCGAAAAATTATATACGGGGGAAGGTTGAAAAGTTATTGACAAAAAACAAAAAATCCAACTTTTCTATTATCCCTCGTAGCTCGTTCATTTGAAGAGTTAGAGAAAAATGCTTCACATGTTTTTTGCAGTATTTTTCATGTAAAATGACATGCACTTGCTACTTTTTATATATCTCTTAAAATGGTTGAGAATCACAGTAAAATATATTTTTTTTAAATGTAATGGATAGGTGGCTGTGACATTAACCGAAAGTCCCCTTTTTTCTCTTTCAGATGATATAACATAGTCCATATTTTATCCTTACAAAAGTAATAATAATCGTTGTTTTTAAAGAAAGTTTATTGTCACATCAAGAATGCTATGGAAATAAAACAAAAAATAAGATTCCTGATATTTTTAAAAACGTCTAGTTGGCATTTAATTATTGACAGATCATAAGTGACATTTTTAGTTTTTGTTAAGTAGTTTATTGTTTATTATTAATACTGCATACAAAATAATAGTGTTGCAAATATGTACACCAACGAAGAGAAAAATGATATGCTATTTTGTTATTATAACCAAAATCGAGATGCACAAGCTGCAGCGAATCTTTATTTTGAAACTTACATGGAACTAAGACAACCCCATCATAGAATATTTAGACAGCTGGAAAATAATATACGATTATACGGTTCTTTTTCAAAGCCTAAGGATGAAAGAAACTTCAATGAAGACACTGAAATAAATGTTTTGGCTTATGTAAATTTTAAACCTGATTCTTCAACTGCAGAAATTGCACATCACTGCAACACTTCCAAGGAAACTGTAAGAGCTATTTTAAAAGGTAACAATTTAAAGCCTTATCATTATTCCATATGCAATACTTTATATCCAGCTGATAATTAAAGAAGGATGACATTTTGTCGATGGTACATTTCAAAATGCGAAGAGGATCTAGACTTCTGGAAAAAGATTTTATTCAGTGATGAAAGTAGATTTACCAACAATGGTATTTTTAACCGCCATAATAACATAATGTGGTGCCGAGAAAATCCACATCTTGTTTCTGAAAGAAGAAATCAACGTCAATTTGGGATAAATGTGTGGTGTGGAATTTTTTGTGGCAAAATTATTGGCCCATATTTTTACGAAGATAATTTGAATGCGAATAATTACCTTCATTTTCTAAGGAATACTCTAACAGAGGAATATTTAAATGAATTACCACTTCATATTTTTAGAAATCTTAAATACTTCCAACACGATGGAGCACCTGCGCATAATTCCCGCGAGGTAAAACAATATTTACATGAACAGTTTGATAATGTTATAGGAAATAGAATGGATATCGACTGGCCAGCGCGAACACCTGATTTGACCCCCTTAGATTTCTTTCTTTGGGGGTTATTGAAAGATAAAGTTTATGTGACAGCTCCTCTAGATATAGAGGATCTAAAAGTCAGGATTCAAGATGCAATTAGAAGCATACATGGACATACAATAAATAATGTTTTAAGAAGTATCCAGAAACGTTGCTTACTATGTATCCAACAGGATGGTGGTTATTTCGAACATTTACTTCAATATAATTAATTAATTAATAATTTCTGTTCTCAAAACATTCTTTTGTTCCATAATCCATAGCATTCTTGATGTGACAATAAACTTTCTTTAAAAACAACGATTATTATTACTTTTGTAAGGATAAAATATGGACTATGTTATATCATCTGAAAGAGAAAAAAGGGGACTTTCGGTTAATGTCACAGCCACCTATCCATTATATTTAAAAAAAATATATTTTACTGTGATTCTCAACCATTTTAAGAGATATATAAAAAGTAGCAAGTGCATGTCATTTTACATGAAAAATACTGCAAAAAACATGTGAAGCATTTACGAAACTGCACTAATTTGCTCATTTAAGCGTTTTTGTATCTCTACTAATAAAAAAGTTACCCATGCAACGGGTCAAGAAATAGGGCGCCCTGTATATACCTACAATTCTCCGATAACTTTTTAATATATCACAATTACAATAATTATTCAAAATTCACAATAAATGAATACATAGGAATATAGTATAAGATATATATAATTATTATTATTAAATAGTATTATTAATAATTGGATTTTACTTTTAGATATATTGATGTAGGTACGTCTTTCTTTTAGTTACTTGGAAGGATTGCTTAAAATTATTCGTACGATTTATTGTGAATCCTTACTTTGAAATTTATCGTGTGCCACTGGAGAAGCCGAAAGCCAGCAAAGAGGGGATGCACATTGGTATTCTGGCGAGATGCCATACCTCAGCCACCTCAGAAAATAAATTTGCAATAATCTGCATCGTATCGCCCTGTCAAGGGTGGTTCTAACTAAATTTAGGTTTTATTTGCAAGAAAACATTTTACTCTTGGAACGAAAAATGAATGCAGTAGTATGTAAATTTGACTTACTGTCGCATAGTTGTGCAAAATCTTTGTTTAAAATAGTACAATGAATTTCTTTAAACTAAGTAAATATAAATAATTAAAATTTACCATATTTTACCTAAATTAAAAGTAAAATAAAAAACATGAACCACTATTGAATAAATTAGGGATGTAAATCCATTTATGCAATTACAGAATTTAAGTACGTTTGAAAAAAAATATATTTTATTAATTGCCCTGAACAAGCAGTCTCATTTTTGGTATCACCGGAAGTACCTACCGTTCTTTACCCTACCATACAGTATACTAGGAATAGCATAAAAGGATAATTTTGGAAAAAAGCTTCGTACTAAAACTATACCTACTTAAAAATTACGAATATTTTTTGTATAATACGAGTATATAATTTTTTGAGTATCTAATTATGTAATGTTTCTTTTACTATTTTATTTTAAGCACGATTTTTGGAAACAATTACTTTTCCTATGTTTGTAATATCTAAGGGCTCTTTAAAGAAATAACCTCTAGTAATATTAAATTAAAATTGTTGATAATACAATAATTATATTGTATTGCATATCCAATTTCCGTGGGTTTTACTGTCTGATTATCCATTTTATCAATATATTTAATAGCTGAACATATATTTAAATATTTAATTGATTTATCGATATATGGTTTTTTAAATGAATAAAAGTTATTACACCATCTCTATTGAATTGAACAAACCGACTCTATTATTATTTGTACAGGACGTAAACAGCGAAATATTACGTAAATATTATCCAAAAGAGGGATATTAGTTATTTTTCTATTAAGTTGTTATTTGTCGAGTTCGTGGCACAAACTCATTAATTATAATGAAATACCCTCAACAGTGAAATTGTGTTGTTTAAGTTATTTGTATTCATAACAGGTCATTTATTAAGGGTTGGCTTTATACCATTTATTAACCCCTTCACAATATAAAAATGTGTGGATCAACTTTACATGTTTATATTTGTGCTACAAAAGATATAGAATTATGTAATTTATAATTGTTATTGACTTTCTGAAATTTATGAGTACAATTATTACAATAGGTATACAAATTGTGATCATAACTATTAGTCAGTAATCAATAGAGCATGAAACTGATAGTGTTTTACGGTGTCTTTACGCAATGTTGGATGAAAAGTTGCAAGAAAACTAAGACATTAAAATTAGATTTTTGGAAACATTGTTTATTGTCAGTACTTTTGCCTATATGTATATACCGGGATATCAAAAATTATCTTGGTCAAGGGTGGTTGTGGAATGTAAAACATGTGTCTTACTTTAAATTTGAAATAATTATGTCACTGTCACACTGACATCACCAATAACCTACAAATTTCATACCTATTTATTTCAGTTGTAAAACAATAATGAACTACAAATTATGAAATAACGGTTTTAGTAACAAGAAAAACTAAATTACAGTAATTGTTGGAAATGCCCCCCGTTTTGTTCGATGCACAAGTTGACGCGCCTCCTCATGCTGTGAAAAGCGTTTTGCAGCATTTCTGGCGTTATGGTTCCACATTGCTGAACAATTCTTTGTTGCAGTTCTTGTAAATTATTTACCGGAGTTGCAAAAATCTTGTTTTTTAAGTAAGGAAATATAAAATAGTCCATAATTGTCAAACAAGGTTATCTCTGAGGAAACTCAACTTCTGTATGCAAACTTATCAGCCGGTCATCAAAAAACTCGCGGAGGAAAGCAATATTTTCTCGTGTAGTATGTGCTGTTGCACCGTCATGCTGGAAATAACCGTACCGAAGTTCATCATCGTTTAACTGTTGCACAAATTCAGCCAAAAAGTTGTGTCTGTACCTTTCTGCGTTGACGGTGAAATCGAAAAAAATTGGCCCAATTATTCTTCTGCGAGAAACTGCCATCCAAACACCAATTTTTTGAGAATGTAGTGGCTATTCAGTAAAAACATGAGGGTTGTCATTGCTCCACATTCGCATATTTTGAGAATTGATGTATCCCGAAAGGTGGAACCACGCTTTGTCAGAAAAAAAAGTTAAGTCCAGAAGATCGTCATTCATTAAATTATTGACAAACCAATGGCAGTAAGCAAGGCGTCTATGGGGTGGTCTGCGGGCAGAAGAGCTTGATGTGCTTGCATCTTATATGGATGCATGTTCAAGTCTTTCTTTAAAATCTTATGACATGTTCCATAAGAAAGTCCAATTTCCTGAGAAAGACGTTTCAAAGGTTTTGCAGGCTCCTCTTCCATACATTGACGAACGTCATTGACAACTTCTTCTGTACGAACTCTTGGTCTACCAGCACCTTTTTTATGAGTCACACAACCAGTTTCGCGAAACACTTCAACACAATTTGTAAGGCACGCATAAAAATTGTCCGGTAATATTGCCACGTTTGGGAAGTGCTCTCGAAAATTGTCCAAACACAAACGTTGACTGTATTGCCAATTTCCATTAACTAGCGCACCCGTTCGAAAATAGGCTTCAATCATGAAAATTTTGTGCTGTGTGGTAAGAGGCATGATTCAAAAACTGGATAAGAAAATTTCAGCACAATGACTTGACAGATTCTGACACAACAAAATATATTCAAAAATTTAAAGTAAGACACACGTTTTACATTCCACAACCACCCTTGACAAAGATAATTTTTGATATCCCGGTATAACAAATTAATGGATGTATATGTTTTATTTTATGAAAATTAGTTGTCACAATACAGGGTATTTCAGTACTAGTAATCCAAATTATAGGCATAGGTACTCAGTAAATAATTAAAATTTGCTTAATAAAACAGTACCTAGTCTAAAACAGGCATTAACACAAGGGAATATATAATATTTAGCAATATTTGTATACAAAATATCTTGTGACAACGTAAGAAAACAAATAGGTGAGCTTATATTTCTAAATATTTATTTTTGCGTTTGTGACTTTTTTTATGAATTGCAATTAAAGGTGAGCGATGTTTTAAGGAATATAAATCATTTAATATTCAGTGCCGTAACTATTTAATAATTATAGTGGATCAAAAAAGTTAAAGCTATTATGATTAGAACCATGTTTTTGATAAGTTTGTAGCACTGAAAATATCTAGGAAAGTAAACAAAATTGTTTCTTGCATGCAATGAAGTTGGATCCTTTGCATATATCCTTATAAAGTCATGATAGATATTGCAGTTACTGTATTGAGTGATGCCAGACATTTTTAAAGTCGACAACCGCGTCTTCTAAATTTTAATGTTTGGTCTTAACTAATCTTGATATACAGGGTGTCGCGTTTCTAAATCGACAAAGTTTAACGGGGAAACCATTTAAAAAAAGCATACCCTCTTTCTTGCTTAGTAGAGGAACTGTGAAGTGTTGAAATAATTTTTTTTTAAGATTTTGTCCAATATCTTTTGAATAAATTGAGATAGCAACTCGAAATTGTACACATTTCTGAAGCAGTATATGAGTAGTACTTGATAAAGTTTTTGTCAAATTTGCTATACTGGGTGTTACTTACTTCAGCACCCCTTGAAATTTCAGAATTTTTTTGAACGCTTAGCAACATTTTTGGTCCCATGATATTTTTCAATATATTTAGATACAGATATTGGAACTATTTGGTAAAGATGCACAACTCCGGAAGCATATGGGAGAAAAGAACAGCATATAGAATATTTAAAGTCCCACATCCTTCATCGTTGGATAATTAAATTTAATTAAAAATGTCAATCTGACAAAAACTACTTCTCTTTTTAAATAAAGAGTTCTTATCATACAAATAGCCTACAGAAGAAGAGTTGAGGATCAACTCGAAACGTCTAGAAGAAAGCTAGTTAGGTGTTTAGTTTCTTTTAATTTTTATTATAACTATTTTATTTGGACATATTTTAGAATATGACATGTAATATTATAGAATTTTGTATAAAACTGAAAAACCACTGATAAAATTTAGTCAATATATCAAATATTATTTTATCATACGTTATACAGTGGTTTTTTGGGGCAAACTTTAGAAGTTTGCCTTGTTACTACACTTTGAATATTTAATTTGTATACTTCTGGTTTTCTGCTTTTTGTTATTTTACAGGTGGTGTAATCCCAAAAGAAACAAACTATGAACTTATCTATAAACTAATAACTATAAGATCTAACTATCTATAAAACTCCAAAAACAGTGCAATGATTTTAAAATTATATACCTGATGATTTAAAATATATAAACAGGTTCTATCAGTTTAAACTAAAAATCAAAGCATGAATCAGTCCTTAAGTTATATAACTAAATTGGTAGATATACTTTTGTTAATTAAATACATCCTTTGCTTATTAGATATTTAGTTATATTATAAATAATGTATTAATGTACCTAATTCGAATAACAAAAAAAAAAAGAATCCTTTTAGAGGGACCTGTTTTTATTTGCCTTTGTTTCTACAAAAAAATAATTATTCGAACTATTCGATTATTGTAATTTAAATTGATTTCCATTTATAATAAATAGGCTCTATACGCCTCACCACCAGTAGCTAAATTGTCAATTAGACTTTCACAATTTGACATATACCAACATTCCAACAGATCAACCCTTCCGGAGGCCCTGTATATATACCTACAAGTGAATTCTTTTATATAATTAATATGATTTAAAAGTTTTACTTACCAGGCTACGCCTTTGTTTTTTGTGCAATGTATTGTATAGATATATTAGCATCTGCCTGAGTTGTATAAAATAACAGTGATTTAGGTAGAAAAGGTATAAATGAGAATCTTTAACTGTAGTAGTCTTCCTTCACCTAAGCCCTCCTGATTTAAATAAAATCCAAGTATCGCTTGGCGGGTGGTGGGTATAGCAGTTTATCAGGCACATCCGTTCAATCAGAGAGACTGTGGATGCAGGTCGAAGAACTGCTCAGCAGAAGAACGCGACTGCGTCGCCTTATCCCCCAATACAATAGAAAGAGAAAGTAACAAAAGTCAGGACGAATATCCTGTCGAATTTCGTCCGTCTGCCTGCATTTCCTTCCACCTCAATGACTTCCAATGCTTCTAAACGCCCGCCAATGGGGACCGAACGGCGAAAATCATTGCGGGATAATGACATTAAACTCATTAAATCAGAATAAGAAGCTACGATGCCTTTTACCGGCTTTATAAGCTTCAGTGGGTATCTGAGTAGTTTTGCGAAAAACGCGAGCAGATAGGAAATAAAATAACCGCCAAATGGGTGAGGCACTAATTTTTAAAACGCGCTGCCACATACCGCGCCAACAACATATCTTGGAAGATATCTCTCTTCCTGTTTGATCTCCCTTTTACTATCACATCATTCAGTCAATATATTCCACTGCCAAATAAAACACTGTTTAACTGAGAAAATATATACAGGATGCTCCACGTAGACCTTCCATTAGACGTTTCTCGAATACTACGCGTAGTGCAATTCTGAAAATTTATATATGGAGTGTATCGATTAAAAATATTGCCGATGACGTCACACTTCCAGTTCTAACGGAAGTAGACATTAACTCGCTTATTTCAAAGGGAATGTACTATTTTTTAATTCATTTTTGGATCCTACGTCAAATTTAAAGGTAAGTAAACCTACGTATGATGTAGCTTTTAATTCTCTTTCGATTGGTTTTATCATTCGCTATACCTAAATTTCACCGATTAGAAGATATTTGGACATTATTGCTGCAATGAAAATAATTCGACAGCCAGCTACAGGTTGCCTGTGCAACAAAAAATTTAAATGTCACTTGGCGTATTTACTTATTTACTTTGCAATGTTTGCAGTCATTGCTGTAAATGAGTTTGCCGATTTAGTTGTAATATCTTTAATAATAATGGCATTTACACAAACAAGGACTTTTTAAATTTAATTGTCGTTTATGGGGAGTGTAATCGAATTGTTAGTAGAACGTGTCGTATGTTTCCAGAGTCCAGATAAACACAGACCAACTAAGGACATGGTCAGAAGACTATTAGAGAATTGAATACTAAAAAAAGACTATTAAAGAATATTATTTTTTTTATTTTTAATGTTATTGTTACCATTATGTGAATGCTGAATATTGTAGATATTTATAATAAATGCATATTATATTAGTTGTCAAATTATTTCAAAAAGTGCAATTTGAGTTCTGTCGAGTTCATTTTGAATGTTCTAATGAGTAATATTAAAGTAACGTTAATAAAACCTAATTAAAAATTAAATAAAAAATTGGAACTTATAGTTAAACCTAATTTAAAAAAACGTACGCAAAATGCTAATTTGTGCGTATTTAAAAATTCCACATAACTATCTAAACAGTGACAATGACGTTTGAAAAAAATTTCTTCACATTTAATGTTTTTCCCCAGCCAACCTGCAGCTAACTGTCGGATTATTTTTTGGCTGCAGCAATAATGTCCAAATATCTTCAAATCGGTGGAATTTAGGTATAGGGAATGCTAATACCAATCGAAATAGAATTAAAAGCTGCATCCATTAGCATTATAAAACATAGGGTGTTGTATTTAAAATAAGCGAGTTATTTAACTTTCAATTTGACACAATTGGTTGGTCTTTTTTCGACGCCCTGTGTAATTCGCATCAACTTTCGAGTACTCCTGATATTTGGATATCTTTTAGTATTCCTTTTCTAAAATTTTAGACGTTTGAGTTTAGGGATAGGGTATTCTTATGAAACTTACCTTTCAATTTGACGTAGAATCCAAAAATGAAATAAAAAATAGTACAGGGTGGGCCTTATAAGAGTGCGTATCCCCTTATCTCAGAAACTATGTGAGATAGAAAAAAAAGTTTTATATAAATGTTGTTTGCGTTAAAGATGTCGGTATTTTTTTAATATAGTTATATTTGTAGCTCTTCAATATACAGGGTGATGAACTAAACTTATCTTTTTTTAAATGGAACACCCTGTATATTATTACATTTTTGAAAAGCTCTTCAAAAGACTGGTTCAACCATATATAATATGATGGGTCTGTAGCCCACCGTTTCGGAGTTATTGACAATTATCTTCAGGAAATAGCCCATATTAAAATCGTGCTAGAAAAGTTAATAATTAAGTTTTTGAGCATTAACTTGCGCCAAAAGATTTCTAATTTTATTGACTTTATTATATAATTACTCAATATTCAGTTTATAAAAAAAAATTACCGTGTTGCCACATTTCGAAAACCATGAATTCTTACGATTTTTTTAAATGGAACACCCTGTATATTGTTACATTTCTAGAAAGCCCTTCTATCGACAAATTCAGAGATATATGATATGATGAGTTTGTATCCCATCGTTTCTGAATAATTATCCTCAGAATATGGGATTTTAATATTGGCTATTTCCCGAAGATAATACTCAATAACTCCGAAACGGTGAGCATCAGACCTAGCATATTATATATCATTGAACTTGTCTTTAGAAGGGCTTTCTGAAAATATAATAATATATAGGGTGTGCTATTTAAAAAAAGGTATTATCTTCGGGAAATAGCCTGCATTAAAATCTCATATTCTGAGGATAATCATTCAGAAACGATGGGGTACAACCCCAGCATATCATATATCTCTGAATTTGTCGATAGAAGGGCTTCCTAGAAATGTAACAATATACAGGGTGTTCCATTTGAAAAAATCGTGAGAATCTATGGTTTGCGAAATGTGGCAACACGGTAATTTTTTTTTATAAACTGAATATTGAGTAATTATATAATAAAGTCAATAAAATTAGAAATCTTTTGGCGCAAGTTAATGCTCAAAAACTTAATTATTAACTTTTCTAGCACGATTTTAATATGGGCTATTTCCTGAAGATAATTGTCAATAACTCCGAAACGGTGGGCTACAGAGCCATCATATTATATATCGTTGAACAAGTCTTTTGAAGAGCTTTTCAAAAATGTTATAATATACAGGGTGTTCCATTTAAAAAAAGATAAGTTTAGTTCATCACCCTGTATATTGAAGAGCTACAAATATAACTATATTAAAAAAATATCGACATCTTTAACGCAAACAACATTTATATAAAACTTTTTCTTCTATCTCACATAGTTTCTGAGGTAAGGGGATACGCACTCTTATACGGCCCACCCTGTGCATTCAATTTGAAATAAGCGAGTTGATGTCTACTTCAGTTAGAATAACCGGCAATATTTTTAATCGATAGAAAATTGTGAGAAACCCCCGTATATAAATTTTCAGAATTCTAGTAGGCGCAGTATTCTAGAAGCGTCTAATGAAAGGTCTACGTGGAACACCCTGTATACGCGGATTTTTACCAGTTTTGACATAATATGTCAACGGCTCCTCATTGGCTAAGTGAGAAAATCTTTAGCTCTATTATGTTCAGGCAAAAAAGTCGAAGCAAGCATCATCTGGAGATGATTAACACTGGTTTTAATCATCTCCAGATGATGCCAACTTTTATGGCGAAACGCGCGAGTGCAGTATAGTGTTTCGGTGTTATGTGGAAAACTACGTCAGTGCGTTAAAGAAAGTATTAATATAGAATATTTGGAATTCTCTATTTAAAATAAAAAACATTTAATTCGAGACGACAAACCCTAACATCTGATAGCAACACAACAACCAAAATTTCGATTTAGTATCTAGCTCAAGGTCATTACAGATTGTTATAACTAACTTCTCATGTGTTAATTCGTTTCCAATAATCTAACGTAATTATTAGACTATATACTTTATAAATTACGTACCTATACGCGTTGTCCCACCGGGAACCGCCTCGATCTATATATGGCAAACTATAAATAGGAAAAAATTGAAAATTGGGCAGTGTACCAAAGTCACTGGGGGCAAGCGATTTAAAATATTTTCAAGGTAGCTGCACTTCCGGTTATACCGGAAGTAGGTGTCAACTTGCTTATTTCAAATGGAACTCCCTGTATATTATTAGATTTTTTAATTCTACTTAAAATTTTAAATATATTTCATGTAGGATGTACTATACCTATCATCAACCGTTTTTGAAATATTGACAGATGAACATTGACATTTTTCAACTTTGACACCCTGTAAAATCTAAACGGTTTGAGATCGAACAAAACGGTTTGCACATTTCTATCTTAACTTTTCATAAGCTATCGTTTGATACTAATTTCAGATTTTCTAGAAATTAAAAATTTTCGATTAAATTTAATCTCTTTGTTAAATCTGAAATTAGTATCAAATTATAGCTTATGAAAAGTTAAGATAGGAATGTGCAAATCGTTTTGTTCGATCTCATACCGTTTAGATTTTATAGGGTGTCAAAGTTGAAAAATGTCAATATTCACCTGTCAATATTTCAAAAACGGTTGAAGATAGGTATAGGACATCCTACATGAAATATATTTAAAATTTTGAGTAGAATTAAAAAATCTAATAATACACAGGGTGTTCCATTTGAAATAAGCAAGTTGACACCTACTTCCGGTATAACCGGAAGTGCGGTCATCTTGAAAATATTTTAGATCGCTTTCCCCCAGTGACTTTGGTACACTGCCCAATTTTCAATTTTTTCCTATTTATAGTTTGCCATATATAGATCGAGGCAGTTCCCGGTGGGACACCGTGTATACAAGTACATACGTTTCTGAAGGACAAGTACGATAAACCCATTATGAAAGCATTGCTTATACTATTTTTTCAATTTTGCACGTTTTATGCAAAGAAAAGCAAATAAAAACCATCAGAAAATTGAATTCCCGTATAGGGATTTTTATACATATTTTGGAATAGTTGGTGTCATTGACGTTTATCAACTTTTCTTTGATTGAAAATTTAGTTAGGTTATGATTTATATACCATTTATATGCCACTGCTAAAACTATAGAACACCATACAAAACAAAGGATGTAAATTCATACATCCATGAAACAAAAATATACAAGTTGTTCTCTTAATTCCACAGCCTTTTGCGCCTTATGCGACGTTCAATTGTTTTTCTACCATATTTTTGTTCATAATAATTCATATAACTTATGTATTATTCAACTGTATTCGAATTTTTAAAAGTAAACCCTAACTATACAGAGTGCTTCAAATTCGATGCAATACATGGGGATCTCGGAAACGGTAAGAGATACGAAGTCGGTTAAATAGAGGCAAGGTTGCGTATTCAGGGAGGCAACATAATGGTGGAAAGAGATCAAGGCTAACTTGATTAGTTTTCGAAATATTTTGAAAAAACCGAAAATTTCCATTTTCGTTTTTGTTTTTTTGCGGGCCTATTTGATGAGGTATTCAAAAATAAAGAGCACTTTTTTATAGCAACTTTTTTCCCTTTATCGAATGGTGTTAGCAAATTTTCCGAAAAACGTTTCGTTTCCTGGAAACTAACATCAACTTAATTTTTTTAAATACGGACCTGAAATTTTTTTTCAATTTTTTGGAAACATTTTTGTAACTTGATAGAATGCCACCATAAAAGGAACCAGATTTAAACGTTTTGTCTAAGAAAAATCCATCATTAATAATTTCCCGTGGTCCTCTTAGATTTAGTTTTATCTAGGCAAACGTTACTATGACAAACACATTCAATGTTGTGGCAAGCACTATCGGTACTTAAAAATGGCTTTCAGCAATCTAGAATTTTTTAATTTTATTTAAATTTCCTCATAATTCAGGAATTGTGCTCAACTACTTAAATGAAACATTTCCAAACAGATGGATTGGAAATCATGGTGCTATAGAATGGCCAGCAAGAGCTCCCCATTAGATTATTTCTTATGGGGACGAACTAAAAATGATTTATATAAGAATCAATATAATAACATTGAGGATTTGAGAAATGCCACTATTCTGTTCTGAATGCAATACCTGCAAGGGAAATCGAAAGATCTATTCAAAACTAAAAAAGACGAATGCGCCTCTGCATGAATAATGACGGAGGATTATTTCAACATCTACTTTAGGGTTTTTATAGTTTTAACATATTTTGTTGTTTTATTCATTGTTTATTCAATTATAATAATAATAATAATAATAATGTTTATTTTTCATCAAAGCACACAATAATAAAATACAATAAGCAGTATACAATATTTAAATCTGTAGTACTCAAAAAAAAATAAACAGAATACTCACTTAATTATAAAACTTGAGAGTGAGAAACATAAATGCTAATGTCTCAAAAACATAGGTGTTAAAATCTTAAAATTCATATACAAACAAACTACTTCAATAATACAAAATATTTATACATTAGTATAAAATATAAAATATAAAATATGGGGACATACGTAACATATTCAGAACAAAAAATATCCATACATACAAAAACACAAATACAAGACAAAATAGCTTCTACAATGAATGTGGCTAAGAGTTAAAAAGTTATAAAGCAGCATTCCAGCAGTGAAATATATCGTCCTACACGTAAGTAACACTAAAACACTTCACAAATTAGATCAAAGTTTATAGTTGTTAATTCGTTGTTTTAATTAGCTTTTGTTTATTTATCGTAAATAAAAATGAAATTTCAAAAATATTATTCAATATCTAGAATTAACAAAAGTCGAAACAAAAATATTAATGATGAATTTTTCTTAGACAAAACGTTTAAATCTGGTTCCTTTTATGGTGGCATTCTATCAAGTTACAAAAATGATTCCAAAAAATTGGAAACAAATTCCAGGTCCGTATTTAAAAAAATTAAGTTGATGTTGGTTTCCGGGAAACGAAACGTTTTGCGGAAAATTTACTAACACCATTGGATAAAGGGCAAAAAGTTGCTACAGAAAACTGCTCTTTATTATTGAATACCTCATCAAATAGGCCCGCAAAAAAACAAAAACAAAAATCGAAATTCTCGGTTTTTCAAAATATTTCGAAAACTAATCAAGTTAGCCTAGATTTTTTTTACATTATGTTGCCCCCCTGAATACGCAACTTTGCCTCCATTTAACCGACTTCGTATCTCTTACCGTTTCTGAGATCCCCATGTATTGCATCGAATTTGAAGCACCCTGTATTTAGAATATCACAAGTGGAATACCCTTACTAGGCATTATATTACCTTACTTGCTTTGAAAGCATAAGCGAGCAACGCCTACTTCAATATACTCGATCATTATATTGTATTTGATCTTATATAACTTACCTACATTCATAATCAATAATTTCATGTTGTGTATTATACTTATTTAGTTTGGTCCAGTAATACTACCGGAATGCATTGAGAAGAAAGAAGAAGAAACAGATCAAATCTGCGGTCATCAATAGGGCAATTTCTTTAACGAGCACGTTTGTGTTTTCTCTTTGGCATTTCCTCTCGCCCTCTGGCCCTTTGGCGCTTTCGGTCAGTCTAATGTGAGCTTTTACAGCTTATTCATCGAAACTGCTCTCAGCACTATAAACCATGCCAACAAATTAACTACCTAACCGAATTGCTTTGACAAAACTTTTTCTTCTCGTAAACGTCAACAACATAAATAACTATCCACTTTCTTATTGCCAACATAAATAGAGGAATATTTATAATTCGAATTAATTGATCTTAGCTAGAAAACAAGATAAAGATGCAGAGGGGAAATTACAGTTGAATTCAATTTTTTTATATGAATAATTATCTCGGATAGAAAAGTTTCCCTTCTGTTTAAGTAATAGAACTGTGAAAACATTAACAACTTTTCACAGTTCACACCAGATTGTAGTTTCGAAATAATAATAATATACTGTGTGCTTTTGATTCATGATAATCATTACATGTTGCTCAGTAAGATAATCAATTAACACAGTTCTGTTTCTTGAAGATATAGAACGATATGCGCGTGAGTTTGTGTAAGTATGACTTGGTTTAGACCATCGTTCGTCAACCTGGGGGTCGCGACAGATATAGAGAGGGTCGCAGTCTGTCAAAAAAGGCATCTAGACGAAAGCTCCTTTTATTAAATAATAAACTTTAAGTTACAATCATCGTACTAACTACATCATGTAATAAACAAACTAATAACTAAATGTGTGTTAATTTATCACCTGAAAAATATCCCAGTAGGTGAATTTTCAATTCATGTAAATTCCTGATAATATAAAGTATGTAGTGACGGGGTCGTAAGACTTTTTACTTTGTTTTTTTGGCTTTTTAGGAGGTCGCGACTCTAAAAAGGTTGAGAAACGATGGTTTAGACCAATTAACCAAATTTTTTTTTATTAATAAAAGAAAAATATAAGTGAAGTATTTTTCATGAATTTTAGACTATTATGACCTACTTTAAACATTAACTCAAGATTCACATACTACTTGGGTATTTCCATAGAGATCTCGTATCTCTCTGAGGAGTAAAATGTCTCCTTTTTGTATGTGTATATGTATCTTTTTCCTATTATATTCTTTAGTACATTTAGTATAAATTTTCTCAATTTCTTAATATCCTAATATTTTTAATATAATTTTTGTCCCTATCGATTGCTGATTATTTTATATAGCTTTTAACATACAGGATGCATCCTGTCAGGATAGGATGCAGGCAGGACAAGGCATCCTTTTGATCGATTGGGAACTCTTTTGATCTATTCATTTTATTTTCTTTTTGGATTACAGCACTTGTAAAATAATAAAAACAGAAAAACAGAAGTTTGAAATGAAATTGAAAAAACTGTCATAAGTCAATTTTTCAAATGGAAACTCCCCGCTTTTTTATTATTGTATTTTATTCGGCATTAAAAATAAAGATAACTTTACGTAAGGCTGTCTATTCCAAAAGTTTGTATTTTTCGAAATATTGACAATTTAACATTTTTATATTCCAAAAATGCTACCTAGGGCTTTTAAATTCAGTTAGGTACTCTTAGTTGGCCATGACGGCATTAGAAAACAATAATGCTGAAGATATAGATCTTACCGTCACCTACTTGCTAAAAAATTATCAACAATCATGTCAGGAATTATTATTAAATTGCCAGTATTTCTAAAACTACAAATATTCGGAATAGGCAACATTATGTAAAGTTAGCCTTATTTTTTATGAGATACAATAATAAGATACATTTGAAAAAAATGATTTTTGACAGTTTTTTCAGCACCCTGTGTTAATAACGAGGTTAATAATTATCAAAATATATATGAAGTCTGATAAAGTAAGTTCATTTCTACATAGGAACTAACTTAAAGTAAATAATAAAGGCTCCCAAACGTAATTTTTTACATAAAATTTTAAATAGGTATGTCAAAAACAGTTAGACTTAGGTATAGGACATTGTACATGAAATATATTTAAAATTCAGCGTAAAATCTAAAAATAAAATGATATATAGGGTGACTTATTTAAAACAAGCAGGTTGACATCTACTTCCGGTATAACCGGAAGTGCAACCTTTTTGAAAAGAGTCCAGAGTGCTACCATATTGATAAGTTGACATAGTTTTCAATAATTAAAGTTCATTTAACTTACTAGCATAGTTATGCGGCCGCATTAATAATTTCGGCCACCCATTTGAGAATATCCTTAATCCAGTGGCACAGTCAGACTAGAAATAAACAAATTGCTAGCCTTTTATATATTTTTGGCCTTCAAAAATTTTAAATTTCATTTTGAAATTATCACCATAGTTAAGTTATTGAAGTTCTCATTTAAAAAAATCATTTATATCGTCCAACAACTAAAAAAGTGCTCCCCTTTCAAATGGGTCACTGTATCTAAACAAATTCAGGTTCACTGTTCTATTAATTTAAAATTATAAATGCTTAACACATTTAAAGAAAAATGAACATTCATACCTAAAACAGGAAACTATCTAATCACTAAAACTTTTTTGTATAAAAAATGACTAATTACATGAAATAAATTAATTACACTTTAAAACAATATTTAGACTTATTAATCGTCATCGTCACTCCTTTGCTTGTTCTACTAAGTATTAGTACAATCCAAATAACATATTCAACCAAAAATTCCATATATCATTCATAGCATAGGTAAATACACTACATAACAGATGGGTGACATTACTAATTATGCTGCGCAATGTAGATAGAGGATCCAAATGGTTTTCATCTGCTTCGTTTTCAATTACGTTAGAATTTGCACCAGCAACTAACTTTTTTGTATAAAAAATTACTAATTACATGAAATAAATTAATTACATTTTAAAACAGTATTTAAACTTATTTATCGTCATCGTCACTCATCTGCTTGTTCTACTATTAGGAAAATCCAAATAACTTCCTCAACCAAAAACTCCATACATGTTTCATAAGATAGGTAAATACATAAAATAAGAGATGGGCCAAATTACGAACTATGCTGCGCAATGTAGATAGAGGATCCAAATGGTTTTCATCTGCTTCGTTTTCAGTTACGTTAGAATTTGCACCAGTAACTAAAATAAATTTTATTTAAATACTTATTTATAAATTTAAATATAAAAATGTTATAAGTATACACTTACTGACTGAAAGAATTTTTCTGTCATCCACAACAATTTTTTTAAATAACCAAATCCAAACTATTGTCAGAATTATTGACATAAGTATAAATCTCATTGTCGTAAATTTTTAAATCGATTCGTTTAATTAACTATTATCGACGTTGATTATCTTTTACACTAGTAGCTACTTTTGTTCTTGTTATGTTGTGGAACGTGTTATGCGAGACTAGCAATTGTTTTTGACATTGACAATAAAGTCATCATTGGTCTCGGTCCGCCGAAAATACTTTTAACTGTTTTTACATCGTCTTTTTGCTTACCTTAGGAATCCGCCACACTAGGCAACGGGGGTACAATATGTTTCAGTATTATCATATGAATGATACCATAGAAGAAACGTTTAGAATACTCCGTTAAATAGAGCTAGTTATTAACAGAACTTTACATGAACCGTTTACTACTAGATGTCAGATGTCACCAAGAGTTAGTCTTCAGTACAGTGACTCTATACAAGACAGTGACGACAATCGGCCCATTAGCTCCGCCCATCCGCCATTAACCTGAAAGTTTTGGTTTGTTTCCATTTGATTTAATGTAACTGGATTTCCTTATTTTAAAGGGTTTTACCACTTTTAAAATACTTTTAAAGCAAACGATAAATAAAACAAATTTTGCATGAACATAGCGGCTAAAACTCGCGATCTTAGCGGACCAATCAAAAGTAGGACCCTCTGTTGTCGCCACTGTCTTGTATAGAGTCACTGTAGTTTTCAGACTGTAATTTTGTAAAATATCATAAGCTCAGCACGACGGCACGAGAATTCAATCACAAACTTTACCTTGAGCGGTATGAATAAAAACGAAGTATCTGCTACTACTACAATTATTAGTATATTCTACGTAGTATTTACTTCAAAACGAAGGATTTACTAATTTCCGGTAGTATCTACTTTACTTGACACAGAACATGCTTCACCACACAGTATATACTCCATATTATGATGTATCTACTTAACAAGTGTAGTACATTCTTTGAAATGTATAGTACTTACTTCCGTTACACATACCCCGCATGCCGGGTCCTGGCTAACGAGATAAGATATGTTTAAACATTTTTGGGAAACGGTTTCAGTTTTGTATGTATTTATAACGTCAACAGTCCTTTAAGATGTCTTTGGATGAAGGAAGTGTGATAGAAGAGTAACGAGTACCAAGAAAGTAACGTTTTCCCTACTAAACCTAGATGAAAAATATAAGATATAAACAAAACATTCTAAATTGATGGTACTTAATTTTTTACCTAAATACTTGACGGCATAGGGTATCATCCTCGTAGTGTCTTCTTGCAGTATAAATTTTATTTCTACGTATTTGAGACATTGTTAAAATAATCACTTTGTAGCACGCACAGTGAAGCTGCTATAATATCAACTTCGCTAATGACGGAGCAAATACTTTAGTTGTTGTTAAAATCAAAGTATCTACCAGTAAAAAGTAGATACCTACTTTAAGTCGTAGTACGTGCTACTATAATGTTTAGGAGAATGCTATTTATTTTTAATATTTAACATTTCCGGAAAAATAGAAGGAAGTATTTCGAAATGTAGTATCTACTTCGATTTGAAGTAAATACTACGTAGAATATACTAATACTTGTTGTAGTAGCAGATACTTCGTTTTTATTCATACCATCCGTTGTTACCGATATATGAATATGATTCGCGATATGATGTAGATAACATTAAAAATAAAGATACTTTGCATAAGGCTGTATATTCCAAAAGTTTGTATTTTTCGAAGTATTGACAATTTAACATTTTTCTATTCCAAAAATGCTACCTAGGGCTTTTAAATTCAGTTAGGTACTCATGACGGCATTAGAAAACAATAAAGTGCTGAAGATATATATACATATATATCTTACCGTCACCTACTTGCTAAAAATTATCATCATGTCAGGAATTATTATTAAATTACCAGTATTTCCTAAACCTACAAATATTCGGAATAGACAACATGATGTAAAGTTAGCCTTATTTTTAATGAGATACAATAATAAGATACAGTTAAAAAAATTGACTTTTGACAGTTTTTTCACCACCCTGTGTTAATAACGAGATTAATGATTATCAAAATATACAGGGTGTCCACCTAGTGCGCGTAAGTCCAATATCTGGGTTAATAAAAGAGATAACTTAATTTTTTTTCTACAGGGTTGTCTAATATCCCGAGCTGCACAAAATGAAAATATATTTACATATTCAGGGTGTTCAGTTTTTCCTGGACAGGTACCAACTTCATTTTTTTAAATGGAAACCTATATTTTTTATGTCATTATCGAATTCTACGTAAAAAATTAGTGGGACTTTGTGCTTAACACTGCTATTGAAATATTGATAGTTTTCGAGATATTTGACTTTTAATTTTTTTTTCTTATGTTTCGTCACTTCTAATAGTTGACATAATTATGGTTGTATGACAGCTAGAAATTATTTTTTTTCAGAAACTGTAGAGTGAAGATGGCTCTTTCGAAAAACGTATCAAAGTTGACCTGCGATATACAGGGGGCAACAGAAATCGTGCCAAACCTGATGGTTTAAAATTTAAAAAATCTCGACTTTTTCAAATGGAACACCCTGTGTTTTATGATTTCATTAGATGCCTTTCTGTAGACTCTACAATTTTATAATAGCTTTCCCTATACCTAAGTTGCGTAGTTTTTGCAAAAAACCCACTTTTATGAAAAATACCCGATTTGCGCACTCCTTTGACGGAAAAAATATTGTAAGGCTATTTATTTTTATAAAATGTATTAGTTTACACTTCTTAAAATAAAAATAACTGAAAAATTTAGATAATTTCAGTTTAATAAACAAGTCTTTATGGAAAGTTACCATTTATTTGTAAATAAAAGTAAAAAATCATAAAAGCTCTACATGTAATTAAGAATTAGCAAAACTGGCGTATGCTTTAGAAGAAGTTCATGGGAATTATTTGCTAGCAGCACGTATTTATAGAGATTCCCACGTGCTGACTGTTTTGAAAATGTGAAAGAAAGATTTGAAAGAACAGCAAATGGGAATTATGAGAAAACTACCAGGAGACATGGGAGTAACAACGATAATATTTAGTTTAATGTTGTGGTTTCTGCTGTTGAAAATCCAAAAATATTAGTATCAGAAAATCAGTAGAAATCTTGGAGTTTTCAAAAGCTCGACAAATAAGATATTGAAGAAGAAGTTTCATACGTATCATATTGAAAACCAAGCGGTGTTACCGTAGTTAGAAAAATTATTAGTGAAATGGATGAATATACATAGAGTATTGAAAAAAGAATACGCAATACTCATACAAGCAAGCTAACCTAAAGTAAATGCTCAAAATGTCCACCGTTGTTTTCAACACAAAGCATTAATCTACGACGAAAATGAATGTGAACATTTCTTAACATTTCGGGCGTTATGGTTAGAAACTCATTTTGGATCTTTTCTTTCAAGTCTTGCATATCCGTTGGTGGTACTTCGTATACTCGCTCCTTGATATAACCCCACAAGAAAACGTCCAGAATATTTAAATCAGGCGAACGTGCAGGCCAAGGAACTGGACCACCACGACCTAACCACTTATTTGGATATACGTGGTTTAGGTGTTCTCTAATCTGAAATATGAATAGATAATAGGAAAAGTACTACAACAATAAAATAATCACAGTACCGCCAAAGTGGAATGTGGAGGGGCACCATCATGCTGAAACCATTGTTGAACCAAATAATCAGCGGGCATATTCTGTAGCTGTAGAAGGGGAAGTTCGTTTTGCAAAAAATGCAAATACACATTGGCATTTAAATTGCCTTCAAAAAAGTACGGTCCAACAATATGTTCTCCACAAATTCCAGCCCACACGTTCACTTTGAAACGATGCTGATTATCTAGTACCCTCAATAATCTTGGATTATTGTCAGCGTAGTGATGAAAGTTGCGACGATTGGGTAAGCATGTGTTTGAAAATGTTGATTCGTCAGTAAACAAGACATTCATAAAAAAGTTTGGACTTTCCTGAATTTTATCCAATGCCCAGTGGCAAAATTGCAGGCGGTTTAGGTGATCTTGAGGTAACAGTGCTTGATGGTTTTCAATATGATACGGATGAAAATTATTCTTCTTCAGTATCTTGTTTGTCAAGCTTTTGGAAACTCGGGAAACACTGCGTTTTTCCCGAGAAGGAACGTGCGCAAATCGGGTATTTTTCATAAAAGTGGGTTTTTTGCAAAAACTACGCAACTTAGGTATAGGGAAAGCTATTATAAAATTGTAGAGTCTACAGAAAGGCATCTAATGAAATCATAAAACACAGGGTGTTCCATTTGAAAAAGTCGAGATTTTTTAAATTTTAAACCATCAGGTTTGGCACGATTTCTGTTGCCCCCTGTATATCGCAGGTCAACTTTTGATACGTTTTTCGAAAGAGCCATCTTCACTCTACAGTTTCTGAAAAAAAATAATTTCTAGCTGTCATACAACCATAATTATGTCAACTATTAGAAGTGACGAAACATAAGAAAAAAAAATTAAAAGTCAAATATCTCGAAAACTATCAATATTTCAATAGCAGTGTTAAGCACAAAGTCCCACTAATTTTTTACGTAGAATTCGATAATGCCATAAAAAATATAGGTTTCCATTTAAAAAAATGAAGTTGGTACCTGTCCAGGAAAAACTGAACACCCTGAATATGTAAATATATTTTCATTTTGTGCAGCTCTGGATATTAGACAACCCTGTAGAAAAAAAAATTAAGTTATCTCTTTTTTAACCCAGATATTGGACTTACACGCACTAGGTGGACACCCTGTATATGAAGTCTGATAAAGTAGTTCATTTCTACATAGGAACTGACTTAAAGTAAATAATAAAGGCTCCCGTAAGGTCACAATTGGAAACTATTTTTCGGTTTGCAAACGTAATTTTTTACATAAATTTTAAATAGTTATGTCAAAAACAGTTAAACTTAGATATATGGCATTGTACATGAAATATATTTGGAATTCAGCATAAAATCTAAAAATAAAATTATATATATGGTGACTTATTTAAAACAAGCAGGTTGACATCTACTTCCGGTATAACCGGAAGTGCAACCTTCTTGAAGAGAGTCCAGAGTGCCACCATCTTGATAAATTGACATAGTTTTCAATAATATAAAGTTCATTTAACTTACTAGCATAGTTATACGGCCGCATTAATAATTTCGGCCACCCATTTGAGAATATCCTTAATCCAGTGGCACAGTCAGACTAGAAATAAACAAATTGCTAGCTTTTTTTATATTTTTGGCCTTCAAAAATTTTAAATTTCATTTTGTAATTATCACCATAGTTAAGTTATTGAAGTTCTATCATTTAAAAAAATCATTTATATCGTCCAACAACTAAAACTATAAAAGAAGTGCTCCCCTTTCAAATAGGTCACTGTATTTAAACAAATTCAGGTTCACTGTTCTATTAATTTAAAATTATAAATGCTTAATACATTTAAAGAAAAATGAACATTCATACCTAAAACAGGGAACTATCTAATTACTAACACTTTTTTGTATAAAAAATGACTAATTACATGAAATAAATTAATTACACTTTAAAACAGTATTTAGACTTATTAATCGTCATCGTCACTCCTCTGTTCTCTGTTTGTTCTACTAAGTATTAGTACAATCCAAATAACATCTCCAACCAAAAATTCCATATATCATTCATAGCATAGGTAAATACACTACATAAGAGATGGGTGACATTACTAATTATGCTGCGCAACGTAGATGGAGGATCCAAATGGTTTTCATCTGCTTCGTTTTCAATTACGTTAGAATTTGCAACAGTAACTAACTTTTTTGTATAAAAAATTACTAATTACATGAAATAAATTAATTACACTTTAAAACAGTATTTAGACTTATTAATCGTCATCGTCACTCCTCTGATTGTTCTACTATTAGTACAATCCAAATAACATCTTCAACCAAAAATTCCAAAGATCATTCATAAGATAGGTAAATACACTAAATAAGAGATGGGCCAAATTACGAGCTATGCTGCGCAATGTAGATAGAGGATCCACATGGTTTTCATCTGCTTTGTTTTCAATTACGTTAGAATTTGCACCAGTAGCTAAAATAAATTTTATTTAAATACTTATTTATAAATTTAAATATAAAAATGTTATATACACTTACTGACTGAAAGATTTTTTCTGTCATCCACAACAATTTTTTTAAATAACCCAATCCAAACTATTGTCAGAATTATTGACATAAGTATAAATCTCATTGTCGTAAATTTTTAAACCAATTAGTTTAATTAACTATTATCAACGTTGATTGTCTTTTACACTAGTAGCTGCTTTTGTTGTTGTTATGTTGTGGAACGTGATATGCGAGACTAGCAATTGTTTTTGACATTGGCAATAGAGTCATCATTGGTCTCGGTCAGCGGTAGAAAAATCCGCCGAAAATACTTTTAACTGTTTTTACATCGTCTTTTTGCTTACCTTAGGAACCCGCCACACTAGGAAGCGGGGGGGGGGAATATGTTTCAGTATTATCATTTACATGTCAATAATACCATAGAAGAAACGTTTAGAATGCTCCGTTAAATAGGGCTAGTTAACAGAATTTTACATGAAGCGTTTGCTACTAGATGTCACACAGAGTTAGTTTTCAGTCCGTAATTTTGTAAAAGATCATAAGCTCAGCACGACGACACGGGAATTCAATCGCGATGCGATATAGCAGTAGTAGGCTGTACTGTTGTGCTCCAGATGTCGATTGCGGGCTACTCTTTATCTAGGTACTATGTAGAGTCATCATAACAATTAATAGTAGTAGTAGTTTATTGACAGGTATATATACAAAGGTACATGTTGTATTACAATAATAAAATAAATACATGTCACAGAGCAGACAGACTGTAGACTGCAGACTGTAAAAGCAATGATCCAATAAGTGATGTTTTATAAAATTCTTAAATCTATATATATTCATGTTTTTTAAGTTATCTCTGGCAAAATAAGCACAAATGGTGTTATATATCTGAACATTTAATTTGTTATTCTTCGCCATGTTTATTCTTGAATAATCCACTATGAGATCCTCAGCATGTCTCATGTTGTAATTATGATTGTCTGAATGGACAGTAGATTTGTGTATGTTTTTGTTTTTATGTATAGTTAACAATGTTTCCAAAATAAAAAGGCAAGGTAAGGGGAGAATTTTCAAATTTCTAAATAATAATAATAATAATAATAATAATAAGCCTTTATTAATTTAACAAAACATAAATAAAGTATTTGTTATGGGTGGCGGTATCCAACCAAGCTGCTCATACAACCACCCCAGAAACAATTCATAACATTGTATGTAAATGAAATATCATTATACAAAATTATACAAAAGTACAGTGTGTAAGTATAGAAAGCAAACAAAAAATAAACGATTCAATAAGTAAATAAATGAATGCACCCTATATTAATATAGTGGATATTAGTTCACATTATCACGAGCACTAACAATTTGCGTTTTAACATTTTTCTTAAAAACTATAAGACTAGTGGCACTTCTGACGTCATGAGAAAGCGAGTTGAATACTTTAGCAGCATTGTAACTAAAACTGCGTTGAAACAAAGCCGAATGATGTTGTGGAATATGTAGTAAGTCACGGTGGCGCGTAATACGATCATGAACATCTGAACCTTTTATTAATTTATCATGAAGATACACAGGCATTTCCAATTGAATTATCTTAAAAACTAAACAGGACAAATGTATTTGATATCGTTCATGTAAATTAAACCATTTTGAGTCTTTAAAAGCTACAGAAATGTGATCAAATTTCTTCAAATTATAAGAAAATCTAATACATGCATTTTGAATTTTCTGTAAGGTATTTTTATCTTTAAGTAAGAGAGCAGGCCAAAAGACAATGTTACAATAAGATAGAATAGATAAAATTAAACTATCAGTTAACCTTAGTTTAATATCCTTACTCAAAATATCTTTGTACATATATAATACCTTTAATTTGGAAAAACATTTTTGAATTAAACTTGTAACTTGGGTCCCAAATCTTAGATCAACATCCATATGGATTCCTAGATTTTTGCATGTATTTACTGGTACAAGTAAACAATTATTAATACTAATTTGGAAATCTCTATTAACAGATAAAATGTGATTGTGAGGACCAAACACTAGCAGTTGAGTTTTATTTTCATTAAGCATAAGTCCATGGGCAGTAGAAAATTCTTTAATTACCTCAAGATCAAAATTAATATTTCGAACAGCAAGAAATAGGTCATTATATGAAAACGAATAGTATACTTGAGTATCATCAGCATATTGATGTAAAGAACAAAATTTAAGACGACTTGACAAGTCAGCAGTATAAACAGTAAATAGGAGAGGGCCTAATATACTACCTTGCGGTACACCTTTATCTATGGAGAGAAATTTAGAGAAATTATTGTGAAATGATACTCGTTGATGCCTGGAGTTTAAATAGTTGTTAAAAAAAGAAATAGCAGGTTCATCCACACCAAAGAACTTAAGTTTAGTAATAAGAGTTAAATGATTAATGGTATCAAACGCCTTACTATAATCAAGAAGGATCAAACAAGTATCTTTATTAACATCAGAAGCCCGTAGAATATCATCAGTTACGTTAACCAAAGCAGTTGCCGTACTATGGTGTCGACGAAAGCCCGATTGAATATTTGATAGAATTCTGTTTTTATTCAAAAACTCATTAAATTGAATATGAACAATTTTCTCTAAGATTTTAGACAACACAGGCAATATATTTATAGGCCTAAACTCAGAAACATTCACAGGATTGCTATTTTTTTGTACAGGAATTATATTTGAATTTTTCCATATACAGGGAAATTGACCAGATAAGAGACATTTATTAATGATAAAAGTAATGTGTTCGCTTAACTGAGGAATTACATATAGCAGCATTTTCAGGGAAATGCCATCTGAACCAGTAGCATTAGATTTAACTTTCATTAACAGTTTTTCAACATCATGACAACTAACAGTATTAAACTTAAATTTATCTTGTACACCAGGCCATACACTATTCAAATAGTTTGTATCAATAAAAGTATTACTAACAGGATTTACCGAAGGAATACTATTAATAAAGAAATCATTAAATTGATCATGTGTACCAATATCTAATAAATTAATAGAGCAATTATAGTTACTAACAGAAGAACAAATATTTAAATATTTTAATGTTTTCCTAAATTCTTCAAATAAAGGTTGACAATGAGACCCTGGAGGAACTTCAGAAATAATCCGTATTGCCATTTTCTGAAAACCATTCTCGAACCAGATTAGTAGCACCCATATCAGACTGGCAGTCACCGATCATTTCGATCGGTGGTATCGTCTGAAAAGAGGACACAGTGATTGTCAACTGCCTGGGAAGGTCATTTATGTAAATAAGGAAAAGAATGGGTCCTAGTATGGACCCCTGAGGAACACAATAGAAATAGAATAAATCATAAATATCATATTCATATGTGTGAAGCAGTAGCCAACTTTCACAGTTTTTTTCAATGTGTGGAATGATTTTTACTCACACTGTCTTTAATTTTTACTTGCTACTTTTTATTTTAAATATTTATTAATTACATGTTATACAAGTGAAATACAGTAAGACTAAATGTTTCCATACGTTCAAATCTGTTTGAAGTAAACCTATTTTGACTTAAAATTGAAACTTTTAATCACTATCCAACATTAGACAGATATGGCAAAAAAAATAGATATATTATTATGTGTAAGTATACTCGTGTTATCTAAAAATTTGCCCTTTAATTTGCTTTTTAACTACCAACTGAATTATCGTATACTAAAATGGGAAATTTTTGTATAGAAAGTAAATTAGACTTCCAATAAATATACATTTAACTTTTCTAATTTACACAAAATAAATTTATTAGATCAAGAAACTTTTAAGTTTTGTAAAGGTTTCTTCTATGGTCCTCTTTAAATAACAACATAATTGAAAAGAAATTATTTATCTTAAAGTTTTTATCGTAGTAACCTTGTTTAGGTATATAAAATATAGTTAATCAATCGCAGTAGTGTCACCTTGTGGAAAGATGTAATACTACCAAGGTCGTTGCACATTGGTCAGGTTCACATATTATCCACTATGACATCTGTACGCCATCCACTCGTACTAATGCGGTTGAATAACTATATATCTCTATAAACAAGGGTAGTAGCAAAAAATATATATAAATTCAAGTCTCTAAAAAAAGTATAGAAAGGCAGTGCATATAATAAAATATATGCACTAAAAACATCGTATTTATGTCAAGGAATTTATATAAATCGAACGATTATCAAAGCTGCGCGAGTACTCCAATTTTGGATCCGCCATTTTGATGTCTGAAAATTGGTGGGAAATTTAAACCAGCACTAACATAGCCTCTTTAGCTAGAAAGCAATAAAAACCACTGATACAAACAAGTTAAACTTTTGAGGAAACGAATAATTCTAAATAGGTATAAAAGGTTCAATATTTTATACCTAATTTAATTAAAATTGGTGACTTAAATTTAGATTAGTTCTATTTTTATTTAAGCGATATAAAACAAGCAAGATATACAGGGCGCCCTATTTCTTGACCCGTTGCATGGGTAACTTTTTTATTAGTAGAGATACAAAAACGCTTAAATGAGCAAATTAGTGCAGTTTCGTATTAGTAATTCTACGGTAAGGCGAAGAATTATATACGGGGGAAGGTTGAAAAGTTATTGACAAAAAACGAAAAATCCAACTTTTCTATTATCCCTCGTAGCTCGTTCATTTGAAGAGTTAGAGAAAAATGCTTCACATGTTTTTTGCAGTATTTTTCATGTAAAATGACATGCACTTGCTACTTTTTATATATCTCTTAAAATGGTTGAGAATCACAGTAAAATATATTTTTTTTAAATGTAATGGATAGGTGGCTGTGACATTAACCGAAAGTCCCCTTTTTTCTCTTTCAGATGATATAACATAGTCCATATTTTATCCTTACAAAAGTAATAATAATCGTTGTTTTTAAAGAAAGTTTATTGTCACATCAAGAATGCTATGGATTATGTAACAAAAGAATGTTTTGAGAACAGAAATTATTAATTAATTAATTATATTGAAGTAAATGTTCGAAATGACCACCATCCTGTTGGATACATAGTAAGCAACGTTTCTGGATACTTCTTAAAACATTATTTATTGTATGTCCATGTATGCTTCTAATTGCATATTGAATCCTGACTTTTAGATCCTCTATATCTAGAGGAGCTCTCACATAAACTTTATCTTTCAATAACCCCCAAAGAAAGAAATCTAAGGGGGTCAAATCAGGTGTTCGCGCTGGCCAGTCGATATCTATTCTATTTCCTATAACATTATCAAACTGTTCATGTAAATATTGTTTTACCTCGCGGGAATTATGCGCAGGTGCTCCATCGTGTTGGAAGTATTTAAGATTTCTAAAAATATGAAGTGGTAATTCATTTAAATATTCCTCTGTTAGAGTATTCCTTAGAAAATGAAGGTAATTATTCGCATTCAAATTATCTTCGTAAAAATATGGGCCAATAATTTTGCCACAAAAAATTCCACACCACACATTTATCCCAAATTGACGTTGATTTCTTCTTTCAGAAACAAGATGTGGATTTTCTCGGCACCACATTATGTTATTATGGCGGTTAAAAATACCATTGTTGGTAAATCTACTTTCATCACTGAATAAAATCTTTTTCCTGAAGTCTAGATCCTCTTCGCATTTTGAAATGTACCAACGACAAAATGTCATCCTTCTTTGATTATCAGCTGGATATAAAGTATTGCATATGGAATAATGATAAGGCTTTAAATTGTTACCTTTTAAAATAGCTCTTACAGTTTCCTTGGAAGTGTTGCAGTGATGTGCAATTTCTGCAGTTGAAGAATCAGGTTTAAAATTTACATAAGCCAAAACATTTATTTCAGTGTCTTCATTGAAGTTTCTTTCATCCTTAGGCTTTGAAAAAGAACCGTATAATCGTATATTATTTTCCAGCTGTCTAAATATTCTATGATGGGGTTGTCTTCGTTCCATGTAAGTTTCAAAATAAAGATTCGCTGCAGCTTGTGCATCTCGATTTTGGTTATAATAACAAAATAGCATATCATTTTTCTCTTCGTTGGTGTACATATTTGCAAAACTATTATTTTGTATGCAGTATTAATAATAAACAATAAACTACTTAACAAAAACTAAAAATGTCACTTATGATCTGTCAATAATTAAATGCCAACTAGACGTTTTTAAAAATATCAGGAATCTTATTTTTGGTTTTATTTCCATAGCATTCTTGATGTGACAATAAACTTTCTTTAAAAACAACGATTATTATTACTTTTGTAAGGATAAAATATGGACTATGTTATATCATCTGAAAGAGAAAAAAGGGGACTTTCGGTTAATGTCACAGCCACCTATCCATTACATTTAAAAAAAATATATTTTACTGTGATTCTCAACCATTTTAAGAGATATATAAAAAGTAGCAAGTGCATGTCATTTTACATGAAAAATACTGCAAAAAACATGTGAAGCATTTTCTCTAACTCTTCAAATGAACGAGCTACGAGGGATAATAGAAAAGTTGGATTTTTCGTTTTTTGTCAATAACTTTTCAACCTTCCCCCGTATATAATTTTTCGCCTTACCGTAGAATTACTAATACGAAACTGCACTAATTTGCTCATTTAAGCGTTTTTGTATCTCTACTAATAAAAAAGTTACCCATGCAACGGGTCAAGAAATAGGGCGCCCTGTATATCATAAATCAAAATGTATTATAACATTGAACAAACGGGATATTTTATATACCTACCTTTTTGTTCTCTTTATTTGTTTAAAATGTAGGTAGGTACGTATCATTAGCCGTTTGAAACTTCTATTTATTTAAAATTAATTATGCATGCCACTAAAATTTAGAAGAAGACTTTTGTATTGTGTGTATGTTCGCAGTTATCATACATAAATATATCAGCTAGGAGTTATGATTGTATGTCTCATAAGACTCAATTATTAAGTTTGTGCCATTCAAGTTTTAATAATTTACTTTAATGATGCATCCATCTGAACACTGTTACATAACAATTTTATAAAGTTTAAACAGTTCCTTATAGTTTTATACAATTAAAATATTTTAGGTTTTGTAAATGAATAATAGGTATATTTAAAATAAATTGAATTTGAAGTAAAAAAGTAAATTGAAAAATTAATATACTTATAGATATAGCAATTTTCTCTTTATCAGACGTTCAAACCCGTTCCAGAGCTCCTTGTTGGTGTTAATCACCATAAGATAAATCACTAAGAAACTAAAAATACACTATTATTGCTCATAGACAAAGAAGCTGGTTGTATATTTTTTTAATACATTTTTTTACTTTCTTTATAATTGTTGCCGTCCTTAGAGAGATCCTGAATTTTTATTTTAAGCGAGGTTAGAAAGTAAATGACACTACAACCATGATACAATATATCATGCACTACAACCATACAGGGTTGTTATGTTTTAAACAAAATGTTTTAAACATTTGTTTTAAACATGTTTAAAACAGCGTATAGGGTTTTAAACAGATTTGTTTTAAACTGTTTAAAACTTGTTTAGAACACTGTTTTTTAAATGTGTGGTTTTTTTAAATAAAAATGCAAGAAAATTGAAATATATTTTTATTAAAAAAAAACAAAGAGAAAAACATTGATAAAAATAGGTATAAAAATTAAAATGCACTCAAGATATATAAAAAAAAATGCATTTTTGAGCTAAATAAAACAAAAAAAAGATTTCATATAATATAATAAATAATAATATAAATAAATAAAAATAAACTTTGAAGAAAAAAAAAACAACTCTCGTAACAGCAACCTACATAGTATATAACTCGTCTATACAAAATTTATAAATATAAAAATCATGCATAATTTAATCACTGTCGTTTGCATCTGCATCATAATCAGATTCAAAATCATTAATCACTTTATTAGACGTAGGGGATGAATTTAAATGTTTAAATATAGTTACTAATTTTGCTGCTTTTGCGCCATTTGCGGTACCTAACCTATTTCGAAGTTTGGTGTGTACGATAACAAAACAAAACAAAACTATATTTTTTCTTGGGCAAAACTTTAATAAAATTAAAATTAAAACATCTTGAAAATGAAAGTCATTTTTTTTTAAAGTATTTTTATTTTTCGATTCAGATTCAATAACACGGGTCTTCATTTTTCGTCTCTACTTACCAATCACCCTGTAGGTAAGTAGGTAAGACAAAGATGAAAGCTCAATAGTAACAAAAAACACTTATTAACTTACCAATATTTTTCACAGAGCAATCAGACTCCGAGGTATCGATATCAATCGATTCAATGGTATCGGTATCCGAATTTAATTCCAAGGTCATGGACGGATGTTGTTTCTTAGTCTTACAATCATTAATATGTTTGCGCATTCTTGCTACCAAGGGGACAATTTCTTTTTTGCATTTTTTGCACTTAGCCCTTGTACTTACTTTTGAACCATCTTTAGCTGCAACTAGCAAAAAATGCTGCCAAATTGCATGTTTCCTTCTGCCCGTCATACTCAGAAAGTCGTAAACAAATTTTATTTCCCTATTTTATTATGGTATTTGTAAATTCTGTACTGTAATACTACGGTTAAGTTAGAATTAGATAAGTACAACTTCACAAGCTCTCAGCTTTCCGCCGCGTGTAGATCGATATTTCCAGAGCTGTATCTCCAAAATCTTATTATTATCTTATGTTACAATGTTATTATGTTACTCTTAGGTATCATATTGTTTTTTTATAATAATATTTAGAATATGTGGTCTACAAAACGAAATTGTCAATTCATTATATGTAGTAAAAATTAAAATAAAAGAAAAATTGGCAAAACAATTATTTAGTTTAGTCCGGCTCTTGTTAGACGGGTGGGCAACTTCTATTAACATGCGCACCATCTACCAGTGAATAGCTACAACTTACGCCAGTCTCTATCAATCGATTGCGATTCCTGCCGCACAAAAATTGATTTCTATAAAAATAGTCTTTTGTTTAAAACATATTTGTTTTGTTTAATACCTGTTTTTTTTATTAATGTTTAAAATGCGTTTTAAACAAAAAAAACATTTTTTTGAATGAAAAACACGGTTTTTTGTTTAATTTAAAAAAAACATGTTTTTTTTCAACCCTGCAACCATACTATAGATCATAGATTAATTACAAGGGACTACCACAGACATGAATAAAGCACTTAATATTTCCCTTAAATTATAGGGTCTTGGCCAGGTGTAACAATACAAAATGTTCAAGTTGGGAGCAGTGTGCCATCCAACATGGCGGATTCCATTTTTCCACATAAAAATTAGATGCGCAATCGTCTATACCTAATTGTTCCATATAATATAAATTCCATGATTTATGTACATAAGTAAATAATAAACAATACGGTTTGTCCCAATTTGGATACAAAAACGGTTTAAAGGCAGTTTTGCAACTCTTTGCAAATTTGGTTTTCAAATATGTCCAAATTAATACTGTTTTTTAGATTATTCCAAAAAACTAAACTTGCGTTATATCATTTTTAATTCGACCACCAGTGATATTTCAATAAATACATGTTGGAGCACTTTTGTAAGGTTAGATCACCATTTTATTTTCATCAAATCGAGTAATAATAATAAATATCAGAAATTAATAATTACAGACCTGTAGCAATATTGTCCACCTTTAGTAAATTATTTGAGGTAGTCTTATATGATTATATGTATTTTAACTTGAAATCTCAAATATCTCCAAATCAACATGGATTTATGGCAGGTAAAAAACAACTGTGACGAATTTAGTTTGTATCGATCAATTTATATCAGCAGTCTTGGACAAAGGAGGACAGGTAGATGTCATATATACTGACCTATCTAAGGCTTTTGATAGACTCGACCATGAGAAGTTGTTAGATAAATTACTCTATTACGGTTTGACTCTGAATTTTACGAACTTCTTTCAATCTTATTTATCGGATAGAAAATTACGTATTCAATATTGTGGGTTCAGATCTGTTGAAATACTTGCAACATCAGGCGTTCCTCAGGGTTCAGTCCTAGGACCTCTATTGTTTAATTTATTTATAAACGATATTAACATAAATACTAGCAGCAATTCATTGATGTACGCTAATAATTTGAAATTGTACAGATGCATTGAAGATGTATCTGACAGTTCGGAGTTACAATCTGATCTATCGAAGATTAATTTATGGTGTGAAACAAACTTATTGCCACTTAACATCGAGAAATGTAGTTTTATGTCATTTACCAAAAAGACTGTCCCTACTATAATTAGCTTCTCATATAAATTAGGTGACACATTTTTAATGAAGAGTGATCAATTCAGAGACTTGTGCGTTACCTTTGATTGTAAATTGACATTTACTGATCACATTAATAATATCATCAATGATGCTTACAGATCGCTCGGATTTGTTATACGTAATTCCACTCACTTCTCGGTGGACACTATTAAACTTTTGTATTACATGTTTATTCGTTCTAAGTTAGAGTACGCGAATATTGTGTGGAATCCGGGGTATGATGTTCACATAAACAATATTAAAAAAATTCAAAGAAAATTCCTGAAATATTTAAGTTTTAGGTCTGATAACGCTTATCCACCTCGGGGTATTTCGCATTTGGAGCTACTTACCAGGTTTCATTTCAATGATCTAGCCCAGAGAAGAGTTTACTTCTCGGTTTTGTTTTTATATAAAATTATTAATGGTAATATTGAATGTAAGGATTTATTACATCTCTTAAATCTTAACATTTTACACGGCAGAACTCGTCATAATCACTTATTCTACTTAAAAACACCAAGAACAAATGTTCTTCAGTTTTCACCTTTAAATGTAATGTGTTCAAATTATCACAATTATGAAAATAGGCTTGACATCTTCTGTTCCAGTGTGCATGGAATTAAGAAGTGTATTCTATCCACAAATTAATTAATTTTCAGTATGTACTATTTTAATACTTTTATAATATTCATAATTAATTTATATCTATTTCGTTTCCTTAGCTGTTAACTAAGGTAGCTCATTACTTTTGTATTTTTCCTGCCATATAATTGGGTATTCGCCTGTCTTGGCAGCTGTAAACAAATAAATAAATAAATAAATAAATATCAACAGCAACAAATATTAAAATCAAGATTCAAACTATAAGCACAATCAAACTTCTTGTAGTAGTCAACAGTTTTTAAATTATTTTTTTAAGTTCACAAAGTTTATAATAAAAAAGAGAGAATTTAATTTGGAGTAAAATAAGGCAGTGGATTATTTTTAATTGTACATTCCCAAAAACAAGTTAATAAGATCTCACATACAACACTTGTATAAATATATCACATTTTTGATAAAATATCAATTACCTCGGAAAATATTTAGCATAAACTACATATTTTAAATTTATAATTTATAAAAATCATATAAACATTAATACACAGAGGTGCCATTTTCCTGAACACCCAGTATATTTTCCCTACTCGAACTATTAACGCTATTGAAGAAAATACGCACAAATGGGACACCCTGTATAATATCGGTATATTAATAATTTTTCAAATTGCCATTGAGGATGCTTCATTTTACACTATTTTATTTTTCTGAATCTATCTAACAACCAGTGATACCTAAATTGTACTGAAAAAAAAAATAATAAAAATAAACGTGTCTTATACATAGGTTTTGTCTGTTGTCTTTGGGTATTGTATTAACTGTGGGTATTGTGGGTATTAATACCATATTGCTTTAAAATAGCAGCCTGCTTGATTGAAAATGAGTATATTTTTAAATCTGGATTGTTTATGATAAACATCTAAGTATAGTTTATAAACTCAGAATAACGAGATATATTTTTCTTATTATTATTACAGCACATAACTGTATCGACCCTAACTCAAAACATTTAATTAAGGTTGTGTTCCGATATTATCCGCGACCAACCAGGATTTCGGTTTACCGAAATATTGGTAAACCTGAAAAATGTGTAATTAAGGAACTGGCTGGTTAATCAACATGGATGATGAATTGTTTTTATTGGGATTCATTCAACCTTAAATACCTTCATATTCCGTGCTTAACTATTACTCTAGTCTTCAGTCAAAAAATAAATGAAACAGCAGATAATTTGGTATATTATAGTAAGATATAAGTAGTTTATAAGTAGATATAAGTGTAGCTTTCAGTCGACTTGGTCAAGTGGACTACAGAATACAATACAGAAAAGTAGAATTTATAAATATTTATTATAACTCTTAACGCAAGAACACCACCCCATCTGCCTTCACCATATAAACAAAATATAATTAAAATCGTTGAGAGAATTGATTTTTCTTCTCTCAATGCTAAAACCTAACCTGCTAACTCTTCGGTTGACCAATGTACCGCTCCCAGAGCACGGTCAATATTTTGACGTTTGGTTAACCTTTTTCAGGTGACCACAGTTCCAAAATTAAACAATTTTCAGGAATTTTTATTTAATGGAACGCTTAACCGGGATTTTGGTTAACCAAGTTTAATATCGGAACACAACCTAAATTGCTACTTATGTCGCAATGTGACAACATAAGAAAACGAAAAACTTCGCTCGAAAACGAGCACATTGCCTCGAAGGGCGCCCTCTCGTATTGACTGATATATACTAAATGATTCTTTTTTGTACGAGTTTGACTCGGTTGTAGTTTGTGAATAATTTTTAACACAAGATAGAGCTGTCGTCACAGTTAGTCTACAGTCACTAAATTAGTAACTGTAAGTTAGTCTATGATAATTAATTGATAATCCTAAATGAAAATGAAATAGCGCCCGATCGCCGAAGTTTTGATGTGACTACTCATATAATCGAGTGTTTAAAAAAAGGCGCTGGTTCGCTCACCAGTCTGAAGAAGCAGACAAGAGTGTGTTAAACAAGCGAGATGTTTTTAAGAATTATGATAAGCTGTTTCTTCTATCGCTTTATTATCTGCATCTGAGGTAAATGAAATATCACCAACTCGCGGAAATTTTATTATTTTCACTTGTATTTTATGTGGTGTATTTAAAAAATCGCTCAACGCTCGATTGAGCTCTGAGTATAATAAAATAGTATCAAAAACACCGAATATCTACAAAACGGATAGACAAGTAAATTTTTTGAGGGTAGGTAGGGAATTATAGGAGATACCCAAATTCAAAAAGTTCAAACAAAAATCCTTTGTGTCGGCAGCAGTGGCGACTTCTCCTTAAGGCCGCATGGCCGCGCGCCCCTCCTCCAAAACTACGAAAGGAATCCTTATTATTATCATTATTGTAAATTAAAAGCAAATGTTAAAACATGTTTATTGTGGTACAAAACGATTATAAGGAAGGGCTCGAGCGCTTGAGCTATTGTACTCATAACGCCACAATCCACATCACTGGATCACAGCACGCTGCCACTGCACAGTGAGCAAAGGATCACAGATTCGTGGCCGCATTTTGAGTCGCGGCCCATGTAACTATGGCAACCGACCCGATCACCTTTTCGACTAGACTCGTTAAATACTTTCCATATGCTTATATAATGCAGATTTGGCCGCAATTATTTCGCGGCCCTACGGGAACATTATTGAACATTATAACGTATTTTTAACACATTACATATTTTTAACATTATTAAAGTACTTATTTAATTTTTGTGAAAAGACAATTTTATATTTTATTTAACATGAATACTGTTAGTAGTATAATTATGAATATATAATATTTAATCTTTGATTAGAGCTAATTTTGCAAATCTTCCACTGGAAGATAAAATACAAATAAAATAGTTGGGGGTTGCCTGCCCAATAAATACCTAATTTCGATGAAAAAGTTATGGAAAAATTTATTTCCATGAAAAACCGTAGAGCTGATTTCAATTTTAGAAAGTAAGTGTACTTGTGTATAAATAACTGTATGAAGTTTGTTTACCTACGTAATAATTTAATGTGTCGTTTGATAACTATGAATTGAATAACTAAAATACTTTTGAGTTTGTGATTGTGACATATCGTTTTTAATTAACGGATATCTAAAAACTAAAAATAGTTAAGTTCCTGCTTCCTGAATTCTAGTTTACAGCGTTTTTAAGGTAACGTATATGTAAATTTTTTATTCTAAATATTAATTACCTATTTAAATATTGTTTTAAATAATTTTTGTCGAGATTTCCGTCAATCGTATTAAAAAGGAGGATATTTGTCTAACGAAAGTTATTTTTTCAAGCAAATATTTTTGCTCTGCGAATTTCTAATTGCAAAAATAAATGCAAAATTTTCGCCTACGGCGCATTTTTTTATTTCTCCGCCCCCGATATCCAAATGTCACCAGCCGCCATGATATAATAAGTACAATTGTATCATGACCAGCCGCCACTGGTCGGCAGATATCCTGAAAATATAGGTAAGTAAGTTTGAACATGGCCGCCCCCATTGGTTAATTGTACAAAACATTTTCTACAACTTGAAATTTGTATTGTTTGAAAACATTTTTAATACCTAGCTACCTATCACGGAAAAATAATTACAACCAACAAAGTGTTACAGTCAGTAAGGAGTTGGAAATTATTATTGACCATTTTATCGCCCTATGCTGATTTTATCGAAAAATTAATAAATAAATAAATAAAGCTTGTAGAGGACTCGATTCTCTTTTGATTTTGGTACTCTTACATACTAGAAAAAAAAATTAAAAAAATTATGACAACAAACGATATTAACAAAAAAGAAAAACTAATCAGATAGTTATCTACATTATTTATTGTTACAGATAACAGTAATGTTTTTTAAAACGTCAAAACATATAAGTATTGAGTAGGTGCATCTTAACTTATTAAGTAGATAACATAACACTTACATTTAAAAACACTTTAAAATTATTATATTTCATTAAAAAGTATATACCTAAGTGTATACTATAAAATTCAAGTATATGGCACTTTTCTAAATAGTTCTACACCTCTACAATTAACGTAAGTATTCGCAATACAGTCAAGTATAAAAACGTAATTAAAAATGAATTAAAAATTCATATAGGTCATCAGCAGGCAGATTTAGACCAAATCCAACTTCACGATACACAAGCAAAAGCATAAATGCTGCTAAGACATATACCAATTGACACGTTAAAGCGTAAAGTAGCATAATTAAGCATCTCCTTGGTGATACAAACGCCACAAAATTATGCAGGAAATCTGAAATTAAGAATTATTGTGCTATCGCATAGAAGTCGGTAAAATTAAAAAAAAAACTAACCTATAAGAAAACCGTCGTACTGGACTTGGAAGTAGTCCCAGAAGAACCAATATTGGATTAAAGTTGTAACAGATAATACTGTTTGAGATAAAACAAACAGAAGCTCCAGACCTTCCATGCTTTTTTATATATTTTGTATAGGTACTTACGTGATACTTAAACCGCCATAAATTATTATAGAACTTATATAGGTAGGCCATGTACCTACTTAAGAAGAGGAAGAGGAGTTTTTTCTACCTACCCACCTACTGTCTTTTTTAAAAACATTATTAATACATAATAAAACATAAAACAATATTAAAAATAATGTTTACAGACCCTTTGTAGTGATACAAAAAATAATTACCTATGTTTTATAAACGTTGTAGATAGTATTTGTAGGGCATAGGAAAAACGATAGAATATTTCTGCTTAATTAAAAAACATTTTATTGTACATATCTCAGGTATATGAGTATATGAGTACTTAAGTATATCTATAAAAATTACCTACTTATAATTTATTTCACAACATAGAAATGTGACGTTCATATATACAATTGCATATTAACTTATTTAAGACCTCGTGTTTCTGTATAAAATTTCAAATAGTGCCAGTTTGTAGATCATTAAGAAAAATGCCAAAAACAAGAGAGTTCCAACAACTCTAAATAGTTGACGACAAAGAGCGTAATACATCACAAACATTAGTTCCCCTATCGACAAATCTGAGAAGTCTCCTTTAATTCCTAAAAGTCATATATACATTGTAATAGGTAGCAATTGACTATTCATCTATAAAAAAACTTACCGCGATTTGCACACATTCTACTTTGCTGAAAAATTGACAGTTCTATTATAGTTAAAATAAAGAATATTAATAATATACACCACGTTATGCTAATTTTCATTTTCCTGGATTTAACTCTGTTCTTATTCTAAAGTATTTCATCTTTGACTGAAGATCTTAAGCAGTTGCAACCCTAAGAGATGGCGCACGAATCCTAGAATATTATATAATCATTTTATCGAATAATATAGCGTTTGATATTATGGCATGACCTACACATTTCTTTCTAAGAAAATTAGATAGAGTATTATGTTCCATATAAAACCTAGATATTTTATTAGCTAATAAACATATATCATGTTTAGACAATTATTTTTAATTAGGTAAGTGTTTTATCTTATTTTAAATAATGCAAACCCACTAAGCACAGTTTCTTTGATAATGTACCTACTTACCCATTTTAAGAAATGCAAGTGTATAAAGGTATGCCTATCTAGCATTTTCTTACAGAATCGGTGACAATAGATATTTGTTTTATTGTTTCTTTATTTCGTGTTATTTTTTAGTGTTAACTTGGTAGCTTTCGCAAAATCTTTAAAAATTATTAAGTAGGTATATTTAGGAGAAAAATGCATTATTTTTTGTTTTCTTTATTGGATTTTGAGAAATTAAGGGATCAGAAAATCCGATGTTTGCTGAAAAAGGCTCAACTATAGGTAAATATATGATAGGTAAGTAATAAAAAACTGTAATTAATTTTATTTCATAATTCAATATTATATAATGTTTCATTGTAGTTTCTTTTGGGTTTACACTATCTGTAAAATAATAAACAGCAGGATACGAGAAGTTTTCAAAATAAAGATTAAAAGCGTAGTATCAAGACAAACTTCTAAAGTTTGCCCCACAAAAACTACTGTTATGTTATGTTACCACTACATTTCATCAGTGGTTTTTTAGTTTGATATAAAATTCTGCAATATTACAAATGATATTTTGAATTAGGTACCTATGTCTAACTAAAAAAAAATAAAATAATTATAATAAAATTTAAAGAAGTTAAACAGTTACAGCTAGCTTTGTTCCAAAGATTTCCAATCGACCCTCCACTCGTCGTTTGTAGAAGATTACATGATCAAAAAGTTGTCAAATTGGCATTTTTAATTCGTCATGTTGTTATTATTAATTTTACTCTGGTAAAATCCCTGTGGAGAAGAGGAAGTCACGAGATACAGTCAAATTTAATAAAAGCACTACTAATTTTCTTTCAACTGATTTTTCTTATTTTTGTATAATTTTAACCTGTGTCCAATCAACTGGGTAATTGTTGTCCCATACATATTTTACTAATATAGACTTATCTATTTGGTGATTTCTAACGCCATTTTTGTGTTCACGGACCCTTATTTGTAATGGTCTAGATGTCTCATCTATATAATATTTACCACATTCATAAGAAATCTGGTAAACACAATCTATTTTAAATAAATAGACATAATTCAAAATATCATTTATACTTTAATATTACAGAATTGTATATCAAATTGAAAAACTCTAAAATGTAGTTAAGATGTCATATATTTATTTTTGTTGCATATTATACAGTGGTTTTTAGGGCAAACTTTAGAAGGGCTCTACCTCCTTTCTGTATAGTTTCCTGACACCAAAGACGAATGTCCATGTCTCAGTCTCCCGAACGTCCCACTTATCAAATAAGTGAAGGGATGTGATTCCTCCTCCATCCATTCCATACGCATTGGATCCTCCTCTACCCCTATCAGGGATAGTTGTCTCCTAAGCCTGCAGTGCCCTCAGTTAAATTTCCCACCAGTTGGTTTAGAATTCATCGATTATGGTTCAGTAGCCATTGCTTTGTCAGGTCCTTTAAAAGTCATGCGCCTGTCTACAATTTTTATTCCTCCTCCAGTTTTCATCAACATCTCATGAGCCCATTTGTTAAGGACTTCGTTGATATTCCTCCTAGTAATACCTATAAATGGTTTAGGGCCCTGATAGAGTTCCTCGGATCCAAGCCTAGCCAGTTCGTAAGCTTTCTCTTCCCTATGGGACTCTGGGATTGGCCAGGTACTCTACCATACCAGTCTAACCTCTTTCTCTCCAGCCAGCAGCTCCAAAGCATCGCTACACTCCTGAACAAGCGCAGATTTTGTTCTTGGGAAGCATCTGCCTTAAGCGCGGCTTGGCTGTCAGAGCAAATAAAAATCTTCTGTTCCTAATTTCCTCCTTGCAACCATTAAAATTGCAAAGACCTATGCCTGAAGCATTGTTTCTAATGAGTGCAATGCAAAGCTCTGTTGAACGCATTTGTGCCTCTGTTGAAGCGTAGGAGGATTGTCAGACGCAAATAACAAGAACAGGTGATCAGACTGTTTATTTTTGGATTTCTTGGATATGAGCCAGGTGAAGCCAAGTAGCACGTTTTTCATTAATCTTAAATGGATTTAGGGAACTATACACCACAAAACATACCATAATCGATGATATATTGAAATTCAATGACATGGGCCAAGTAACATCTCATCTTACTAGACTGCAGTAAGACTTTTAATACACTGGATCGCGACATTCTCATTAACAAATTAATTAATACCTATATTATGGTTTTGATGACTCATCTACTTCATTAATTATTTGAGTGGCAGTAAAAAAAAGTAACTATTGATTCTAAGGTATCCGACAACTTATATATAAAATTAGAGGGTCTCAGAGTTCCATTCTTAACTCTTTATTTTTCTTTATGTATTTTTCAGATATTAGACAAACTTTAAATCTATGCTACATTTACCATTGATTGATGATGATGATTTCTGGTCTAGTTATCTATTTTCGGTCTAGGTATCGATTATAGTTATCTATTTTCTAATAAAAATCACCACAGTTCTTATAACCGCAATGTTTATTTCAGTAGTTATCAATAGTAAAAAATGTGGCATGCCATTGCTTTTTAGGAATTCTGTTATTTGGTTTGGATTTAACAAGTTAAAACACAACGTCTGAGACTTTTCGTTTTTGATACAATTCAAAATACGAAAGATCTTACATATATTTCTTATATTATTATATATTATCTACATTCGTTCTTCATTAGGCTAGGCATGCACAATTTTCTAAACTTACTCCATGTAATTCAGAAAAAAGCTGGACTAGCGGAATTTTATCTTCCTCATCGAAATCTTCGTCTTGCTGGAAATTTACCAAGAATCCTACCTTTGCAACACATTTTGAAATTGTAGCTGATGAAACGTTTTTACAAGGCTGCTGCTGATGTCCAAACAAAAGCGCTGGTTAAATGAATCCTTTTTTCTTTATCTTCAAATGAACTTTGGCTGTTTGTGAATGTTAGACATTTTGATTAGAAATTTTTTATAAGCCATCTTAAAGTTATGAATAATCTCTTGATCCAATGGCTGACAGTAGGAAGTGGTGTTTGGAGGCAGAAAAACATTGTTCACGTTGTCTAGTGTCACTTTAGGATGGGACATGGCATTGTCCAGAAATAATATAACTTTTCTCTTTTGTTTCCTCATTTTTCATCAATTTTTTTTAGCCACAAAGTCACAATTTTTGTCATCCAAGCTTTTTTATTGGATACCCATTCTAAAGGCAGTTTGTTGATATGAGATCCTTTAAAGCATCGAGGGTTTTTACTATTTCCTATAATTAATGGATTTTCCTCGTCACCTTCCATATTTGCGCAAAATAAAATGGACAATCTTTGTTTTGCAGTTTTTTTACCGGCAAAGTTTTTAGAGCAAACGTTTTGTTAGGTATTGCAAGGTAAAAAAGTCCGGTTTCGTCAGCATTGTAGGTACCTACACATTTTTTGGTAGCTACACATTCTTTAAATATTACTTGTAGCTTTGTTTTCTAGGCTTCAACACTATCCAAGTCAACATCAGCTAACTCACCGCTAATTGTTTTAAAGTCTCTGTTATCTCTTTGACAACATTTTTGTGGCCATCTATTTGAATTTTTAAAACTCGTTATTTTTAAACTTTCGGCTGCTTCTAACGCTTTTTCTTTTAATAGAAGTCCAGATATGGGGAGGATTTTATCTGACTTTACAGAACCAATTATTGTAAACTACTTGGTCCATACCCAATCCTTCAGTTTTGGGAAATTTTCTCTTCTGATCTGGATTGGAACCTCCTTCAAAGAGTTCCTCCTGTAAGTCCGAAAATACGTCTTCGTTTTGGAACCGAGGTCACAAATCCATCTGTAACCACATCAAAGGTATGAGAGATATACATGAGCCGCTGAATCTAATGTGACTAATGTGTGACATTATCAACGACAAAGTACATGGTTAATTGTAAGTAACATCCGCTGTTAGAAAAGAACAGATCATGCGGTTCATGTGTTATGTACTGAAATTAGTGACATTATGTTTTTAATATTAATTCACAAATATGCATGATCTCATGTGTGCAAATATCAAACGACCCTTATTTATTCTTGTGACTCCTTACATAAATGAAGAGGTTGGTGATCAATGACACGAACGCCATCATGTGCCGCATTTGTAAAATAAAACTTAGTACAATACCACCATCAGTAAAGCAATAACACAGAAATAAAAACTATAAAATGGAAAAGTCTCATATAGGTTTTGTCATATGTTGAAGATCGGAAATAAAGGATTCGGTCCGGAGCGGATTCTGCGCAATTCAAGTTTTATGACGGAAGTCGGCATTTTTCTTGGAATTTCGGACGACACACCATGAAGTGACACGATATTTATGAAAGCTCAATATATCGAGTTTCTTCATACACTCTTTAATGTTTACTTCAAAAGAAAAACCGACAATCCAGTTTATATGTAACTTGCTTGCAGTTTATATGTAAGTTGTTTGCAATTTATATGTAACTAGCTGACTTTATATGTAACTTGCTTGCTTTATATGTTACTTATATACCATTGGCTCAATGCGCAAACTCCTCTCCGGACCGAGAAATCACGTTGTAGTCACAGAAACCGTATGAAAAGTAATATACTTTCTCAGTTCTATAGTCTTTATTTCTGTGGACAATACATATCTACCTATCCTACCCACCCACCGCAAATCCAAAAAGTTATATTTAAGAATGGTACCCATTGCCGTACGACAATTTTTTGTTTTCATACCATGTTCAGCAATCAGTGTAACAATGCTAGAATACTTCTGGTTCTGGGATTATTTCTTATATAAATACTATAGTAAGTATTTTAAAATTAGTCCTAAATCTTTTATTAACATCCAAACTTTAGGTATTTTCAAATTTTTTAATCTTCATGTTGACAGACGTTTATTTGATGAACCACTGCATATCAAGATATTTGCGGTGCTAATCGCATTCGTATATAACTTGATTAACTTAAATATTTTCTACTGGCTTATTGGATTTTTGGTATTGAAATTCTTCTTCTAGTTTGCTGCTTAAATACAACAAAGGCTGACTATTAATTAACTTATAAAATATTAGCTTATATTCTTCCAAGCCGCTGCGAAAAGTTAGCCAGAGAATAATATCAAGAGTCACATATTTATAATAAAATTAATAATAATAGTTAATATTTATTATATTTATAATACAAATTATTAATATGTAATAATGTAAATTAAATTACAATAATTGTTATTAATTATAAAGATAGGGAAGGTGTATTTAAATGTCCAATTGAACATAGGTTACATTTTAGATTAGTAAATGACACATGCCTGTAAATGACATTATCTGTGTATGATTTTTTACTCTGTATGTATGTACTGTAAAGTTGTAATGTTTTAGGTATTTTTCTAATCAGAACAGTGTTTTTATAATAATTATTGACTTGGTATCGTATTTGTATGTATTTTTAAAATTTTTTATTGGTATATGTAAAAAGTATTGGTATGCAATAAAAAAATGTAAGTAGGTATTTCTTATTATTTATTAATGTGTCAAAAATCTCTATACCATCTAAAATTAAATATATAATATATATATATATATATATATATCTAAAAGCAGGTCGTTTATTCTTCAAGTGTAGATTCCTAATAATATACAGTGCTTTCGGAAAGTGGTGGATATATTTGTTATTTTATAAATACCTACCTAATTTTGTTTAAAAAGCGCTGGGACACGCGGATTTTCTTTTATTTTTGCTTTTACTTTACACATATTTCGTTTTTTTACAGGGTGACTCAATGAAGCTGCATGGATATAAACTTTAATATTTTATATAGGACACCCTGTTTTTTTTACATATTTGAAAAGAACTCTTCAGAAATAGAAGAAAATAGGTAGCTTCATTGAGTGACCCTGGAAAAAATTAAAGATATGTAACATAAGGGCAAAAATAAAAGAAAATCGACGGGTGTAAACCACTTTGAAAAAAATTAGGTATTTATAAAATAACGGATTTATCCACTACTTTACGAAAGCACTGTATACGAGTATAAGAATCGAGTTCTGTTTCTGTGTTTGATATACTATTGTTATTGTTTATTATTGTTATTATAATATAGCTTTTTACTATTTTTTCATTTTAGTAATATTGTCTCCATCATTTTAAATATCAAAATATTAAATAGGTATCTACTTTCATTAAATACTTACACTTTTTTAAGAAAAAAACATAGATAGCGACATAGAGGTCGCTATCTGTCTGTCAATTTGGCAATAATTGTAAACAACTTTCTCACTTTTCCAAAATGTCATGTGTATTAACAGACTTGACAGGCGGTCTTCTTACATTATTTCTTAAAGTGATATTTCCAGAAAAGTTTAAAATCAGTAGTTAATTGTTTTATTCGGAGACAACTTGATTAAAAAAAAAATAAATAAATTATTGATTTTTGGCGGGAAAATACTTTAGATTACCTATGTATTACACATGGTCGAGATCGAAATTTTTCGTTCTGTTCAACGGTACCAAAATTCAATATGGCGGCCATAAGAAAATCAAAAGTTGGCTACGAAAATTTGGACATCTAGTTGGCGTGGAAAATTTTTGTCACTTCCATTAGAAAGCTTATGTCGAAAAATCTAATACTGCAAAGTTTCACAACGTTTCCTTGGAAACTAAAACAGTTATAAAAGGAAAAAGAAAATGCACGTTTTCAGTTTTTCAGCGATAATTCAGGAACTACCCAAAATATCCCGGATTTCTTTTCAGCTAATTGAAAAGCATAAAAATGCGCAACTTTTTTCTAATTTGAGCCACTCTGTATATTTTACCCTTTCCAAGATGCCAGTGGTGGGCTGTAAATATATAAATATAATATACTTTTTATTAATATCCTTATTTATTTAAGCAGATTACTTACCTATATCATTCATTATTAATGGTGCAGAAATATTTTTGCTCTACCATTACCTAATATATTATCTAGACATTAAAATGGTATTGTTAAACAACTGTTTATAATTATTATAATTAGTGATTCACTATATCTTAAATACTCAAAAATAATATACTTTAAAAAATTATATATAAAAAAATTTAAATATAAATAACAATTCGTTTTGTTATCATAGATAATCATTTGTTTATATTCTTTTAATTTTTGCAACAAAATCTTTTTTACTTTAAGTAGTAGGTGGTAGATGATATAATATTAATAGTTTTGATATTGTTATACATGGATATATTTTCTACAATACTTTTTAATAAAAAAAATAATTTTTAATTTGAAATACGTTATTATTCTTCTATTTTATTTATGATATCTTATGTTTTTTACTAGAATTGTAATGAAAATGATTTTCCGCAATTAAATCTTGTATTTAATAGATACTGTACTAATCGTACAGTATCTATTAAATATCAACTTTTGTTGATTTAATCAATCAACAAAAGTAATTACCTTTCAATTTTTTATATGAAACTGGATTTTAGGTTGTTCCTAAGAAAAACAAGAATTGATTAGAATTTCGTATATTATGGAAGTCTTTGTGATTTCCTTTGAACATTCTAAAAGTGATGAAGAAGCGCTTAACAGACGGTGTAAATATATAAACAACGAGGAAAAGGACATAAAAGAGAATTAAGTACGAAGGGGCCCCTAATGTGTGTCGCCTTTTCATTGGCAATTATTATACCTAGTGTGCCTAGTCAGCAAAGCGTTTGGAGTTTTTGATAAAGCTCGGGATCGCCGGAATCGTCCCTTCGGACAAGCACACATCGAACAGAACAATAGCTTGCGGTAAATCGACTGCCCCGGAGCTAACTGTAAACATGCCGTTCTGCTGTCTTCTGATACTTTCTGTGTTACACACAGTCTGCTCTATACCGACATTATAGACGAATTTTCCAATAAAAGACCGGAACCAAATAGAACGTGCCTGTATTTTAGTACTTTAAACATGTTCTAAGTACCCACAAAGTGTATTATGTTCTCACTTTAGACATTCGATTACGTAAAAAATTAGTAATAAGTAATATCGAAGTTTCACAATAACTAAAGGTAAATAATAAAAATGGTGTAATAACTATGTTAGCGGTACAAAAAAGGTGATTTTCCATAATCGTCCAACAAAAATACAGGGTGTAATTTAAAATTACGAAGATGGAGCAGCTGCGAGTGGTGGGAGAGGGTTAGTGAAATGACTGTGTACTAACACCTCAAAATTTGACATTTCTTTAGACACCTAAGATGTCTTCAGATGAAGGAAGTGTGATATAAGAGTAATGAGTAACGAGAAAGTAACGTTTTCCCTACTAAACCTAGATGAAAAATGTAAAATATAAACATAATATATTCTAAATTGATGGTACTTAATTGTTTACCTAAATATTTGACGGTATGGCTATCATCGTCGTAGTGTCTTCTTGCAATAAATTTTATTTCTATTTCTACGTATTTGAGCCATTTTTAAAATAATCACTTTGTAGCATGGTGAAGCTACTATGATATCAACTTCGCTAATGATTGAGCAAATACTTCAGTTGTTATTAAAATAGATACCAGTATATATACTTTAAGTCGTAGTATATGCTACTATAATGTTTAAGAGAATATTATTATTTTTAGCCTTTCCGGAAAAATAGAAGGGAGTACTTCGAAATGTAGTATCTACATCGTTTCAAAGTAAATACTACGTAGAATATACTAATACTTGTAGTACACCCGTCGATTAAAATAATAGGCAGTGACATATTACCGCGTGACGTAATAAATTGTGGTGGGGACTGTAATTCCATAGGCGTACGCAAAAATCGTTGGAAAGGTGCTAATAATGTCAAATAAATATAAAAAATATCAGAACATGAACGGTGTTATAGAAATTGTGAATTGTTTTTCAAACTCACCTTACAGATTAGTTGTACATCGAAATTGATATATTGCCACAGATATTAAAAGAACGCTTTTAAGTGTTGATGGCCCACCACCAACCCAAAGCCGCCACCGAAAACGCGATTAATCACATTCCGGAGCAAGTTTACTATTTAACACTTCACTTCACTTCACTTCACTTCACTTCACTTCACTTCACTTCACTTCATTTCACTACACTACACTACACAACACAACACATGTCTACACATCCTTCATTTAACCATGTCTCATCCATATAATATATTTTTCTATTTAAAGCACGAAATTCTCCTATTTTCTCCAAATATTCTCGTCTCCATGTCACAATCTCATTTTTCTCTATAAGCATACCTACTCTTCCGATTCCTTTGCAATATTTGAAATTCATTTCATACATTGCCCTTATAAGCAATTTATACGAGAGTTTGGGCAAATCGCTGTCTTCTGCCAGAACAATGGAGTCTGTGTCTCCATATTTTATTGCACGAAATACACTACGAACGGAGACTTTTGTTAATTCACTACACAGTTCCGCCGCATCCACTACACTTAAATTTTTATCACGCGCTTTTAATCGCTCATTGAAATTTTTTATCATACGAATTTCCTCGCTTGTCAGATGAGATCGTTTACGCGTTTCTAATCCACTGCTCCCCGCGATCGCTTCCATAATAAAATCCTTTTCTTCGAACACTAAATAAACTAAGTAACACATCACCAAGTTCACCAATTAATATATGCAGTCCAGACACAAATTACAGCATTTCCCGCATACTACGCTTATGTCAGGCTGCGATGAACTACTTAGATGTGTGTGAAATGCGCATATCCGATCTTCTAGACACTCTTGACTTTTGTTGCATAGGTTGCATATCTCGCTCTTCGTTTTTTAATCCGTTAAACAAAGACGGAACTATATCCGACGTAAAGAATTGTGGTAGCATCGAATAGAGAAGCATGGAACCACCATGGAACAGACAATTTATAGTTCTGTTCAATAGTAATGCGTTAGCGGCATCACTTTTCTATGTGCCAACGTTTGTGCCGCTATGTATTAAGTATTTACACTTCGTCCCTATTCTGTATCGAATTAGACCATGAGTCACTGCCTATTATTTTAGTCGACTGGTATAGTACCAGGTACTTTGTTTTTATTCATACCACCCAATAGTTCCTAAGAATCCGTTATAGATAGGAAATAATCTGGTATACGTTTTGAGTGGTATTTTGTTCTCAAAATAAGGAGAGCGTAACTCGTATTCCTCTAACTCTTATTATTACGAATTAGCGTTTTACTTGCCTACTCATATTACAAAAAAAATAAAGTGGAAATGTTACTGAAAATCTAATAATTAAACAAAAGAAACTTAAAAACTTGTGTACATAGGTCCAATTTTGCTTGGGGAGGATGTTTTAAAAATAGTGCTAATTTTTTTTGTATTTAAAAATTACCATTACCATACCATTATTATTTTTATATTATACATTATTAATTATTAATTATTCTAGTCAGCCTTATCGCTCTAACATAAAAGAGTTAAAATTGGTCCACATTTAATTTGGTACGGTCTGTATAGTCTAATGATCCGTCTAATGATCGTTTCACACAGTCCGTTAATGTCGACGTTGGAAATTTTCTAATAAAAGACGACATGCAAAGAGTACATGACTGTGTTTTAGTAAATTAAAAATGTTCTAAGTGCCGAGGTGGCAGAAATACTACTGTATGTATTTTCAACAGATCCATATATGAGTTATATAATTTAATGAATAAAAGTGAAAAAAAAATAAAAATCGGTGAAGAAATATTGTTATTTCAATTTTTAGTAGTTATACAAGAACGTTCCAAATTAAGTGTGGACTGTTGAAAAATTTTAGTGGACATTACAGCAATATTATATATTATATTACCAAAATTGTGCCGACTTTAGTGGTTTAACTAAACAAAAAATAATTATTTAGGTTAGGACCTAAACCTAAGTAGCCATTACTTGAACCAAATTTTTAATATTACAAACATGATTCGAATAAATGTTTTTGAAGTTGACAAGAAGCCGTTGAAATTGAAGTTGAACTCAGCCCTTCTTAACGAAATTGCAGTAACCAACAAAAAATAAACGAAAATCAAAGAGTTTTATCAATACAGTGATGTTCAAATGTCCTTTTCCATGTAAAATAGTCTCTTAATAAACTATATATTCAACTTGAAAACCAGATCTGTAACGTCAAAGACAATAAAATACCGCCTTGTACAATGATTTCGTGCTCACCCTATATACAGGTACCTAATAACCAAACACTTTTTCATTTTTTGGAAAACGAGGTATATAAGATCCATTATTTAGGTACATTGTTTTCGGGTGTTGTGTGCAGTGACATAGCAATAGCATTATTTGCTTCCCCTTGTTTTTAACTAAAATATTTCATATAATCATATATTTCATAAATTTATTCGAATTACTAAGCAATATTTTAATTCAATCATTACATGATTGAATTGATTTTATAAGCTTACATGTTTTATATTTCGGTCACAGAAACATTTATAAAATAATTTAGCAATTTTATAATTTTGTTGCAAAAACGTTTTAACAATAAATTTACAAAAGAGTTTAGTTGCATACAACAAAATTGTGTTTTCTACAACTCTAATATACTTAGTAGCATTTTGGAAGTAGTAATAAGACATCAATAAAACAGAATAATTGTATAACATTTATTTTATAAAACAAATGTTCTGGTTGGGTAGGCTGTTTTCACATGACAATTGGTAAACTCCACACCTAACGTTTTTACATATACTTTGAGCCCTTCTGTTATTAGATATTTTAGAACACATTGCTGTTATTGTCTGCAAATTTGTTTATGTCAGATGTCAACTGTTCTTACCAATTACGAATTTACCACATTTAAATAAATTCGACGAATCCGTGTAACATGTAGGTATTAAGAGAAAGGCATATTCGGACAGTTCGTACCAGAGTAATTTGATTGACACTAGGACTGGGTAAAACTTTCTTTATCCAAGCGCAGTTTATCTTAATTTAAAAAGCAATACCTGCATACGTTTTGTAGAAAATTTAATAGCGGATTTGTTTAGGACATTTAAGCATGCAGTTTCGGATTTTCCGAATCTGCGCCAGTCTGTGTGATTTTGTCTCTCGATAACTATTACAGAGTCCCTAGAATTAGTATATATATATATAAATAAATATAGAATACCTAGTAGTATGTAGACTCTTAAGAAATAGCAAGAGATATAAGAAAATAAAAAAATATATGTAATGTAATTAATAAGTAAATAGCTACACCAATATACTGTAGCTACCAACCCTGTTTATAGCCTGAATTGAATTTGTTTGAAACTATTGTTTTCGTGGACTGATAAATCCCATCGAACCGAATCAATTCTGTTGACTTTTTACTAGATAGATAATATAATTCCTAATAATAATAGTTCCTAATTTCACACCTATATAAATGAAAAAGTAGAGTCACTAGATAGACAGAGTAGCGCATTCGGCCGCCATGTTTAGTCCTTTGCACAACAGGTTTCTGGGAGAAAGGAAATACAAATATTGCTAGAATTAGTTTATTGCACAAGACAAAAGAAAAACTTAAAAAAATATTTCTTATTATCTGTTTATTGATTAATGTTATAAATTATACTAAACTATGGCGAATCGGCGGCAAATGCCCGACGCAAAGGGATGCGCTACTCTGTCTATCTAGTGACTCTATGAAAAAGGAGGAATGAGCGCCACCATGTGTCATATTTGTAAAATAATATTCACCGCAAGGCCAGTTTGTATCAGCTATTAACACGTTTTAACAAACGTTAGAATTATGATGAATTATCAAACTATTTTAAAAATGAGTTGGTTAGAATTTATAACTTTCATCATGATGTCTATCATCTATATGGATATAGTAATAATAAAACACTACTGGCTCCGGGATTACCTCAAGATAAGATTAGGGAGACACAGAAGTGCGTCTTTCAAGGTTAGTTTGCGATATTTTAGTTACTTAACTTCCTAATTTTTAGTTATGTTCCATTATTTTTTAACTGGAAGCGATTTGCTGATAGATATTTGTTGTATACGGATCCTGTGGATTACGCTTAGGATTGGATTTGCAATGGTACATAAGTTGGTTTACATAGCTTACCGTTGTCATATCTTTTTTGCGTTTGTGACAATTTTATTGTTCGCAGTAATGTTTGTTCAAATAAATATGCTTATTGGTGAATATGTCGCAGATATATTAATTTGTTGTTTGAAGTTAGTATAAAGAAAGTATTTGTCCTTTAACCCGCTATCAAGAGTAGCTGAAAATATGAATATTATGACAAAAAATTATTTTACTCAAGTATAATTTGACATACTTAGATATATATTAAATTTAAGGTTTCTACTCTCTATGTATGTACTGTGTATGTAAAATTCTGTTAATTTATGTTGTTTTTTTATATCTGAACAATGTGTGCAGCTAATATACTGACTTTGTATCTTAGGTTGTATTTTTTAACAATTTTTTAGTTGTATTGATTGGTGTAAAAAATCATTGGTAGATAATAAATATATGTATATATTTCATGTTTTGTCCATTATTTTTATTACAACTTTGTGCCTTAAATCTTTCTTATTCGTTTATACAGAAGTTTATTCTTTTTGAAAAAATACTTATGTAGAGAAACATATAGAGTTCAAACAAAATATATTAAAATATGATTGATTGTAGTTTCTTTTGGGATTACACCACCTGTAAAATAATAAAAAACAGCAAACCAGAAGTACTTAAAATAAATATTGAAAATGTATTATCATTACAAGGAAAACTTCTTAAGTTTGCCAAAAAAAAACACTGTATAATATGCAATAAAAATATATAAGTATATCATCAGTTAACTAAATAATGTCTGTAACTTATTTGTGGTGTATTTTCTTGATTCATCATTACACCACCTGTAAAATATTTAAAAAAAAAACATTATGGTGGGGTTTCATGCCCCCCAAAAAGCCACTATATATAATATGCAATAAAATAAATATCTGAAAATTCACTAAATTTCATCAGTGGTTTTTCAGTTTTATACAAAATTGTGTAATATTGCAAATCATATTTTGAATTGTCTAAATAAAATAATTATAATAAAATTTAAAAGAAATGAAACACCTAACTAGCTTTTTTCTAAACATTTCCCGCCGATCCTTGACTCGTCATCAGTAGAAAATTTGTATGATAAAAAATTGTCAGATAGATATTTTAAAAAAATTAAATTTAAACAAAAATGTCACTCTGACAATTTTTTATCATACAAAAATATGAAGTCAATATTAAAGATATATTACTCTCTCTAACTATCTATTAAAGACAAACCTACCTATATAAATGTGTTTATTATATAACGTTCTATTTAATTCTATAAAATATATTTATAAGGTAAATATACGGTAAGTAGTATAAGGTATTATTTTTTAATTTTTAAAATCACTGGTTGAATCAACAAAGAATTGTTATACAACTAAATTCCCCTTCAAATAAAAATCGTACTATCTTGGGAATTTCGTGAGTAGGTATCTACTACGTACACAGTGAATGATTGAGATTGGAATCTCCCTTTATTTCATGTCTATTTATATTTTATAAATAAAGCCCTTCCAATTCTAATTTTCAAGTAGTAAATGTATGGCTTGGTATATTTAACATTATGTAAAATATGTCGTAAACAGTATTCGAGAAGTAAGGAATAAATAATTATTAGGATTGTATTATTAATATAAGCTATATTATATAATATCTTGTTTCTGATTGTTTCTCAGAGACAAAGATTTGGATAGATCATTATTGAATTCATGTATCTCTAACAATAAGGAATACCTACAATGTGAAAGCGTAGAAAGGTTACATCTAAAAATATATATAGGTAATATATAGGTAAAATCGGAATATTAAATAAATAGGTTGGTAAGGCAAGTATGTTTTGCTTCTTAATCAAAAATGTATACAAAAGTTATCACAATCAATGACGAAATTTACCATAAGAAAATGACATTGCTTGATCATAGTACGCTGTATAAGAACTGAAGTATCATCTAAGTAAAAGTAATTTTTACTGTGCGATATAATCACAATTACTTGATTCAAACTCTAGAATGTTATCATGTTTCCAAGAAGAAATAAAACAAATGAAATGTATTGAAAAAAAAATTATAAAAGCTGCAATAAAATAATGTAGATACTTCTAAAGAATAGAACTTGATACAGAAAGGTAACTGGTTAACAATAACATGTTTCAATATGTTTTTCAATTACTAAAAGGAGTAAGTACCTATCTTTTATAGAAGCACATAATAAAAAAGTTTTTTCCGATGTAATACTAAGTACAGTGAATTTACCTATTATATCAAAAATTACAGTTACAGTAGCATTCACTAACTTACTATTATATATTTTTACATGTTCTATATTTAAATATTATAATATAGTATAACGGAATTTTAATCAGAATATAATGTATTTGTATTTTAATACTTTAATATAATATTTGTATTTTGTATTTTTCTGTTTCAGTGCTTCTTTCTTCTTTAAGGAATCGTCGAATATTTCACACTGCTATATCACACGTCTGTTACACCGAGTAAGTAATTCCTCTTGATAATTTTCTCCACATCAGAAGCAAAATCACTACGACAGTATATTTTTTCATGCTGCCAACTCGTCTTGAACTACAATAAATATAAGCTTTGAACATTTTCATGCATCTTTTTGATTCTATATGAGATATAAGAATATAGAAAAGTAAGCCTATGTACACTTAAATGTAAAAATTCCACTAAATGTCCACTTTGTCCTGTAACGTGTTTGTTATTGTGTCCTGTTAATGTTTAAAACCCACATTATCTATCTTATAACTTATATAACAGGACTTAATTTTTTATAAAATATGAAATTACTTTGTACGTTGCAATAGGTGTTATACTACTCGTATACTCTAAAGCAGTCCGAAGACTTTAGAATACGTAGTAGCAACTTTTTTACAAAAACTTAAAATTAGAGAGTTATTGGATGCCCCACAACCTTACGCAATGTTAGAGTTTCCCTTATTTTAATATCTAAGCATATGCATGTATGTTTTTTAATAAGGGAATCCTTAATAATGACCTTAATTCTTAATTCTGGCGCTTTAAGGTATGGTGTTATTTCTCCCTTATTTGAATCTCAAGCTGAAGCATCAGTAGAAAAGCTTACACATTATTATAAGTAGTTTTAAACACAATTGTTGCAATCGTATTTCCTTTTCTCTTATCTAAATTCTAATATGTACTTGAATCGGACAAATTTTAGGTTAGAAGAAAAGTGTACCGTCAAAACAAGACGCCCTGTTTAATCCATTCCAACAATTACACTTTTGTGAAATAATAAGGTCAAAAGTATTCGAATAAAGTGTCGTTAATACTGGGTGACAGTATTAAACGACGGATTTCCAATAATTCTATTAAATTTCAGTGATTTGCAATTGACCTGAGCTTAACGATATTCTATATCGTGATGATAACTATCGTTTGACACTAATTTCAGATTTACCCAGAAATTAAAAAATTTTGATTAAATTTAATCTCTTGAGTAAATCTGAAATTAGTCAAACGATAGCTTATGAAAAGATAAGATAGGAATGTGCAAACCGTTTCGCTTGATCTCAAACCGTGTAAATTTTACAGGGTGTCAAAGTTGCAAAATGTCAATATTCACCTGTCAATATTTCAAAAACAGTTGAAGATAGGTATAGGACATCCTACATGAAATGTGTTTAGAATTTCACGTAAGATCCAGAAATAAAATAATAGGTATATATGGTGTTATATTTAAAATAAACAAGATGATTTCCGGTATAACCGGAAGTGCCAGGAAGTTGATACTACTTTCATTGGATAGATCTTTTTGATAAACCCCTGTATACTAATTTTCAGATTTAAATTCTGACTACTTTTTGAGATAATCCTAATGGACCCACCCTGTATATATTTCCATTGTCCAGTTTCTATTTCTGTAATTATAAACCACTTAACTGACCTAACCTGAAGAATAAAGATTTTTTTAAAGTAACGTACAGCTAACCTAACTAACCAATCTTTGTCTGTGCACAAAACTAATGTCTACAGGGTGTCCCACGGTGACGGTCCATTAGAAGTATCTGGAGAACCAATTAAACTTTTAATTTGAAATTTGAGAAGAAGTCAAAGTGGGCCCTGATCTACTTAATTTTGCAGTTTCTACCACTTTACTTTAAATGGGACACCCTATATATTATTGCATGTTTGGATTCTACGTGGAATTCTAAATACATTTCATGTAGGATGTCTTATACCTATCTTCAACTGTTTTTGAAATATTGACAAGGGAATATTGACATTTTTCAACTTTGACACCCTGTAAAATCTAAACGGTTTGAGATCAAGCACAACGGTTTGCATATTCCTAATCTAAACTTTTCAGAAACTATCGTTTGACACTAATTTCAGATTTTCTAGAAATTAAAAATTTTCGAATAAGTTTACTCTTGATTAAATAACCTTTATTTTTTATATCCCTATAATTATTTGGCTTAATCCTTATAAATAAATATCTATGTAAACCTTTAAATAAGCCAATAAATAATATTAAAATCCCAATAGCTAGTGAAAATAAAATAAAACGCAAAAATACTTAAATTTAATGGTGGATACTCCAATATTCCGATATCGGCGAATACCGATATTCTATCGGTAATGCCGTGTATGTGGGTCAAACCGGTAGAAGTATTGAAACTAGAATAAAAGAACATAAAAAATCCATATTACATAACGCAAAAAAATTCAGGATTTTCGACGCATTGTATAGAAAACAATCATTTTATAGATCAGAAAAATGTAAAGGTACTGCATCGTGAAAAGAAAGGAAAGCGCTTAGATCTGTTAGAGCAATTAGAAATTAAAAAATCTTTAATTATAAATCCTTGTACTACGAATGATCAGATAGATTTTACACTCTCGCTCTTCTTAGAAAAGGTATTAAAAATTCAGGCTTTACCAGATGGTAGGATCAATCGGGGGTAGGTGCTCATAAACAAATAAATAACGAAAACGCGCTTGGAAACGTTTAGTAATAGACATTTACTCTATTGAAAAAGGCCTAATAAGCTGAAATACTAGAGTGTTTTCTATATATTTCTTGGAACATCTAAATGAGATCAATGTTTTTTTCAGAACAATTACTTAAATTTGAGTCAAAATTCTATATCATCGTCAGAACTTTACCAGACTGTGTATTAGCATCATTTAAATCTACTGGTAATTCAAGATGCAGGAAACAAAGGGGAAGTAATAACATATTCTCCCTTGTATTACAAGATGCCATCGTGTAATGCTATTAGAGAAGAATCCATAAACCAGCTAAGATTTGTCGTGAATTGTAAGAGCCTTCGGTTCGTCTAATAAATATTTGACGGGAACAGTCTCTTGTCTCGGTTACCAATTACGAGAAACGTATAGTTATCTTTGTTTTAATACGTTCATCCGCCGGTTAATAGCGGCAAGGCAGAATTAATATAGGTTACACTTGTAACTTTGCCAGTTCCTAAACAAGATGACGCTTCGCTCATTATCTCCTAAAAGTCGGGAGATACGGAGCTTCAACAGATAAAATATTACTGAACGCATTTATAGCCCAGGTGTTAAGGCCAAATAATGCCTTAATAACTTGCAGCCCGGCTGAATTAAAAAAGCTTCTGTCAGTTTTTAATTGTGAGTGCACAATAGATTCAGCAATTTCTTTTTCATAATGAAAAAATGGGAGAATGAAAATAATGGTAATGAGAAAAAATTTTTTCCGATTATAGCTGAACTGCGAATAAATTGGAAGAAAACATTCTGCTACTTATAAAATAATGTTAAGGGTGCTTATACACTACTAGTAACCAAATCCTTTTTGAAGAAGTTGTTCTACAAGACTATTTTATTTTATTTTTTAAGTAGGCGTGCTCACATTTATCAAACATTGTCAACAACAATTTGTGACCTGTCACTTTATTGGGTGAGAACTTATTCAGATCCTCTGGCAGAAGTTCTCCTTTGCCAAACTAGGCCGAATTTGTACAGATGATATTTTAAACGGCAGTACCTAGTATATAAGCCATTCAAAGTTCGTTCGTAGGGATAACTGTTTAACTCTAAAAGTTTTTTTAGTTCTGGTTTTTGAAGGAATCTTGTAGTACTTGCAAGTACTGGATTTGCCCCTCGGCCCAGGTCAAGAGGACTGCTTTGGCAGTACTCCAAGATATGCCAAGCACTGGTTCTGGTCCGACGAATTCAGAAGCAGCACCCTCACTGTCTATAAAGTCGCCTGGTTCATTATCTTCATGGCCAGAATGGCCTGGGACCTAAACCAGGGTTACTCTATTTTTCCTGCCGAAATAAGCGAGCGCCTGCTGACAGCTCCATACCCTTTTTGAATTACATCGGTAAGAACCAAGAGCTTTAGGAGTCCATTCACTAGGTCGAAATAAGCCCTAAATCGGCGTTCGTCTCGTGTCTAATTATAAAAAAACTATAAAAGATAGCGACTTTTAGTAAAAAAGTATTGAAAGATAAGACTTTAATCTAAGTCCCTATAGTAGTAATTTTTGGTATTTCCTTTTATTTTTAAAATTCCAGGCAAACAATCTTGTACTAAAATAGCGTATTTTCAAAAATTATTTTCTCTAAAATACATGTATTAAACAAAAATTTGCTACTATAGGGATCTAGTTTATCTTTTGATCTTTCCGGTGATATATAATTTATAACATTAAAAAGAAATTTTGTTGCAATTATAAGACAAATCCGGTAACCTTGCAATGAGGGCTAACTTTATTTCCATGTGCCTTTTTACTTCGGCTTTACCTGCACCTCCGAAATCTTAATAATTCGATAGTTGGAATATATAAGTCTCCACCCATCGGCCACCCATCCTCTCAATCCGACCCAACATTCATGCCTGTCAAATCTACAGAGAATGGACCCTTAAGAACTGCTGAACTGTGTGAGAAGATTTTTATCGATTTATTATTCGATGGCATAGATTTCTGTCTGAAATATAGTTGCTTACTATTAATTCTTGAACATATTTTTACCGTTGGGTTGCAACGATATACTCCGGCTCCAACACCTACAGGTGTTTTGGAGCCATCTGTAAATATACTATATACTGCACTCGACGCACGTTTCTCCAATCAAAATCATCTGGAGATGATACAACTAAACCTCATGATGATACAATTTCTTCATGGCCGGAACGGTCTGGGACCCAAACCAGGGATACTCTATTTTTCCTGTCCAAATAAGCGAGCGCCTGCTGACAACTCCATACCCTTTTTGAGTTACATCGGTAGGAACCAAAAGCTTTAAGAGCTGCTTGGCTCTGTGAGAAGATTTTTATCGATTTGCGTATAAGTTGCATTTGTTGCACCCTCTGTACACATTATTGGATGGCATAGATTTCTGCCTGAAATATAGTTACATACTACCAATTCTTGTAGATATTTGTACCGTTGAGTTGCAACTATATACTCCGGCTCCAACACCTACAGGTGTTCTGGAGCCATCTGTAAACCAACAACTATCTGCTCTCAATAGGTCAGCTTTATTCCGATATCATTCATCTCTTCCAGGGAAGAGAATGTTAAAGAGCAGTTCATGGTTGGTTGTTGCAGGCATAACATCTGAAATCATCTCCAGCATGCTGTGACTTTTCATGTTATCCAGCAGCCTATTGTGTTCCATAATGTCATGGAACTGGGGCATGCTAATAGCTGCCTGCTTCAGTCTGTATGTTGCCCATCTGGCCTCTCACTCTAAATATATAATATATCAAGAGAAAGTAGATCCCGTAAGATTTCCAAAGCTTTTGACAGTGTAGAGCTAATTGCTCCAGTTTGATTGACCATATATACGGAGAAAAAGAGTATATGATAAGACTGAACTTCTCTGGGTGCACTTTTCGCTAATGATGATGTGCAATCTGGAGATAATTTTAAAACGTATTATTGTCAAAAGACTTGCCTAGAGAAGTGTTGAGAGATGCAGGCACAAAAATAAATAAATAACCAGAAGTATATTTCCTTATTACGCGCTCTATCCCTTTCTGTAACTTCGATGTGTGGTTAACCTGAGATTCTAATCTAATCTATATATACTATATACTGCGGCTGTAGCGTCTCGAGTGCTAGTATGATCGCAGAGAATTGTTTCTTACATGTTAATTTATTTTGTTACTGTTCTTAAAGTTTAGGAAAATTCCAATCTGGTTTTATCTGGCAAAGATGTCTCACAATCATTTTGTAAGCTTTGTATCATTGCTTAGTTTTATTTCAATTAAACTTTAAAAGTATTATTTTACAAAACAGGGCTATTAAAAGTTTTGAAAACAATTGTAAATACAACACTGACGTAGTTTTTTACTTAACACCAAAACACTATACTGCACTCGACGCACGTTTCTCCAACCAAGTTGGCATCATCTGGAGATGATTACAACTAAACTTATGCTAACACTGTGCCTTATTTATACCTAAACTATGCTAAGGTTCAGTGAACCGTTGCGACGCGTCAGTGAACCGTTGCGACGGATCAGTGAACCGTGATTTACTAACTAATAAAGTGGGCTGTATGGGATTGGCCCTCCATCACTATTCATACTAATTTTGCACTTTACAATTTCTAAACTCTCAAATGCATCCAGCTGTCTGGAATTGGTTACATTCCTAATTAGTCTTAAATTGCTACTATCTATTTTATTGTTGTTCTCAAATGCATGTTGGGCAACACTAGACTACCTTTTCTACCATATTTATTTGAGATGAGCCATATGTTCCTTGAATCTAGTTTGAATTGACCTTCTAGTTTGTCCAACATACTTTTGATTACAGTCTTTACAGCTATTTTTGTAAATCCCCGATTTTTCTTTAATTCCTATTTTGTCTTTTAGATTGCCTAAAAGTTGTTGTAGTTTATTTCCCGATGAATAAACCACTGATATACCTATATCTTTAAAAACCTTACCAAAACCACGGGTGAAACGAGGATCGTATGGAATAGATATGAATTTTGGATTTTCTCTTTTAAAAAAGTTTTAACTCATTCATTAGTACAATACTACAAAAACTAAGTACCTACTATTTTAACATTTTTGCACTAATACTTATTTTAAAATATCAAGTGTTATTAACAGAAGCAGAAGAATTAAAATACTTATGAGATGAGCGTGTTTTTAGCAAAGTAGATAATCTATTCCTTTTTATAAATGCATATGGGTATGTTTTAACGTGTGAAATGTTTATCATTTAATCAAAATTGCAGCGTTTCAATAGCCAATTTCACGGACTAATTTCCCCTGCGGGCAGATTTACTTCCGAAATAACGCATTTAAAATTATACACTAAAAATAAATTATATAACACTAAACCGTGCAGCGATAAATACATTAACAGGGGGAAGATTTTAAATCTTATTTGTCGGTGGTTTCTTTATGCAAATAGCGCTCGTTAACAATGGTATTTTTCCTCTTAAAGTACGCTTTAAAGAAGTTGTACAACATCATCTTAAAATTACATGGAACTTAAAACAGCCGACGTTATATTTTACACCGGAAAATTATGAAATTAAGAACACTTTTTATTCTAATTTTTTATGCGTCTCTTCCGCTTTGGATATTTCCTTGCGTTATGTAAGTAAATAATAATTATTGCCGGATGGTTCCTTCCTCCTGAAGTAAGCTTTGTTTTCCTATCTATAAATGGTATAATTTGCAACTATACAATGATCATAAGACATGTAGAAGAAATACAATTTTAAATATATTACAGAAAAGGAATAAATTTATTTATTCCAGTATTGAGTTTATAAACCCCCAGTAATAATAATGACTCAACTCACAAGCGTCAATTTTTGTTAAATTAAAACCAGTTTTATCAGTTCCATACAGATTTACCCTTTGCTGTTAATTGTTTTTTGACATACTTACGTGCAAATGAAAGCAATTATTCGGAAACGATAAATATTAGAATAAACATATCTAACTGCATATTGTCTCTAAAACATAGTGATATAAATGACATTTTAGAACTTGTCACAGCTTCACAATTATTATAAATGATTTTTTATAAGGTCATATTAGAAATATGGTTGATAAATTTTTAACAACTGACCGAAAATTTGAATCCTCAATCAACGCTTCTAACTGAAATTACTGTAAAATTATTTTTGTTGACGGATATTATTTGAATTCCCTCTGTATAAACTAGTATAATAATAATAATAATGCTAATAATCGTCTTTATTGTTACACCAATAGAATATAATAACATAGATACATACAATACAATACTGGTGCATAACCACCTTGCAGCATGCGAAGTTTAGCTTTAAAGTATTGTTACACTTAACATACCGCAGGTGTCATTCTAATCCTGTAAAAAGAGGAAAAAAAAGTTCCCATTGACTAAGACACACCAGAGGTAATTAATATAATTGAACATAAAGAAAATGTATATAAGTATCTACACAAAGAGATATAATTAATAAAAACAAATAAAAAATGCACAACCACAATCAGGTCCTGTATTTATTGTAATGAAAATTTGTGTTTCCTTGATTGAAATTTAAAATCTTGAACCGTGAGATTCTTCATAGAAAATGGTACAATATTATAAGATTTTACTGCATTATAAGAAAAACTTTTTTTGAAAAAGAGCAGCGGCATGAGGAGGAAGAGTAAGCATATCAGTATGTCGAAGATTCAAGTATGAACTTGAGCCCTTTTAGTCAATTTAGAATTAAGTGAAGAATCGATATTAAGTGTTAATAGCTTATGAACAAATGTGTTTAAATTTAGCAATCTTCTATTTTCCATATTTAGCCACCCAAGTTCATGTAATTTATGTGACACATGATCATACTTACGCAGTCCAAAGATATAGTGAATACAGAAATTTTGAACTCTTTGGATCCTTATTTTGTAAATTAAGTTAAGACAAGGACCATAAATAAAGTCACAATAGTTGAATACAGACAGAACCAGAGATTCAGACAACATTTGTTTAAGTTTACCGTTTAACACGAATCTATTTGAATATATAAGTTTCATAGAGGAGTAGGACTTTTTTAACAGGCCGTCTACATGACTCTTAAGTCTAAAATCATCATCTATTATCAAACCCAAATTTCTAGAGGAGGATACAATGGGTAAAGTATTATTATTAATATTAATTTTGATAGATTTTTTTATAACACTAACTTTAGCCTTGGGACCACAAAATTTCTTGGGATTAATTTTTAGGTTGTGTTTTTGACATTTATTGAATAGGAAATCCAAATCACTGTTAATGTTATTTTGTGCTAAAATTACATCCTCAGGTAAAAAACTATAATAAATTTGCGAATCATCTGCAAATGCTTGAATTGAGTATCTTAAATAGTTAATAATTCAGCTGTATATAATATAAACAATAAGGGACCCAGTATCGAACCTTGAGGCACACCCGCTTCAATATTCACTGTCTCTGATGTTTTGTTCAGTACTCTAATTTTTTGTTGCCTGTTTAACAAATATGATGTTATCTACACCACTGACTTGTTATCAAAACAATAATATTTTAATTTAGAACAAATTAGTTTATGATTAATTGTGTCGAAGGCTTTAAGGAGGTCAAGTAACACTAAAACACTAGCCTCATTCTTATCCGTAACAATTAATAAGTCATCTTTTACTTGAGTAAGTGCCATACTAGCACTATAAAGTTTTCTAGAAGTTTGAAAAGCAGGTAACACTTTTTCAGTGTTAACAAATTCATATATTTGGTTAAACATTACTTTTTCCAAGATTTTTGAGATACATGGCCACGATACTAATTAGGTATTATTATATCTGACATTTCAGATGGATTCCGTTTTTTTTTTTTGTATAGGACAACCTATTGCAACCTTCCATACATCGGGGTATGCACTAATTTCTATCGAAAAGTTGATAATATGAGTTAGATACTTATCAATAAATATATGTTTTGCATTTTGCATTGCATAAAATGCAATAAAGGATTGCATTTTAATATATATGTTTTAAAGAAATATACTTACCTAATTATACTTATTATACTTACACAAAAGTACAATATAACTTCAATATTTTAAAGCACCTAGAATTTCCTAATATAAAACATATTTACTATTGTAATAACAGTTGGCTTCCACTACAGACCCGGTATTTTATTTATATTCAGCAAGAAATCGTTTTTTGTAATGTAGATTTTCCCTTATTTTACTGTTCAACAGTAATAAATATAGATTTTCTATTTTTCTCAAAAGAATAATCGAATATAAGATACTCCATTGCCGATTTATTATATTTGCAAAGAAAGGAACAATAAAAAATAGACGCTTTGAGAAAATTCTATTTGGAATCTCGTTTCTTCCCCTAGGCTGTCTCTAACCACAATATTTACTAACCCAAAAGGGACGAAACTATTTCTCAACAAACACCACAAAAGGTTAAAACATTGCATATTGCCTTTCTGTATAAGATTACCCTGAATTTCCGAACCAAACAACAACTGTGTTGTTCACACATTTAAAATCAATTTAATGCTTTTTGTTATCCTTGCGCCTTCGCCACATTTTTAAAGTAAATACAATATTGTTATTAAGAACAAAACAACAGCTGGTTTATTATAATATTTCTGGTATTGCAAATTAGTAGTTTATCTATAAAAATCTATAATAACAATAATAGAGCCAATATCCAGATAGTAGTGTCATTTATGAAAAATATAATATATAGTATGTCCCATATATCACTTCCCAATCGAATATCTCCGTTATTTTTGAAGATATGAAGTATAAACAATCTTATATTTTCTTAAACCAAAGAAGGTCCTCTATTGGATAATGAAAAACTGATTGAACTTTGTTTCATTGTTTCATTAATTGAAACATGAAACAAATTCTAATCAGTTTTTTATTATAATGGCATTCCCAAGTTACATGGGAATGCTATTATAGACAATTAGATGTTTTCTCTCTCAGCAATACGTCATAGTCTAAATTATCTATTAAAATAAAGAAAAATCAACCTACTATGTCATTTAAAGAAAAAAGTTAAACAGAATTCCCGTGATAACATGAAACTAATTCTAATAATTAGTTTTTCAGCATACCAAGGAGACTTTTCTCCGGTTTAAGAAATTATAAGATTGTTTATCTGCCAAAATAACTAGAAAATGATGACTGAATGACTACTCTACAAAAATATTATTTAATTCAGTTGTTCAAACACGTAATACCCGATTTTAAAAAATATATCACCCAATAGATGACGCTAGTATTTCTTACAGACACAAGTCAACTCGAAATTATACACCATCTACAGTAAAGACCAGAATTAAGCAAAGTGGAATGACCTAGCCGATCTGGTAAAATGCGGAGATGCATGGGCGTGCGTATTCTGTTTTACCATTGGGCACATTTCAGTTAATATACTCGTATACTATTCTATAGAATACTTCTAGTATATGCACTTCCACTTTTTTAACTAACACAAATAAGTATGAATACTGACACAAATAATAAATACACTGATAATTTTACCACAAATTTTTACCGTTAAGAAACGCGCGCGAAATAACCTAACATCACGCCACTGTTTCCCTACTACCTCGAGCGCAGTCGCTTGTTGGTTCCTGATTCGACCAATCAACGTCGTTGAAGCTCAGAGAAAAGAAAGCAAGAATATGTATGTTAAATAAGGATGAACAGTTTGTCGTCAACTTTACGACTTTTGCAACTTTCGCAGTTGTCACATATTCGGAAATTCCTTGATATTAATAAGTAAAAGACCAATTAAACATTGTGGTTGCTTTTAATAAAGTACAATAGGGATAAGGGACGTTAAAGACAAGTAAAAAAATGGGTAAATAAGGTAATTAATACGTTTCCTGTTTTAAATAAGAATACTTTAGAAATAAATGTGACAACACAAATCTACCCTTTTTCCGGTCATTCCACTTTGCTTAATTCTGGTATTTACTTTAAATAATAGTAAACAATTTTAGTACCCAATTTGCTATAGAGAGGTAGGGTTAATTTTTTTAATATCTACTTTTACTAATACACAAATCATAACTACTCAATCTACATAGAAGTTTAAGAATAAACTTCTTAAACTAATCTAAAATTATTAATTTCGGTTCACCATGTGTCGGTGACAAGCAGAACCAAGAAATATGAGAGACATCTATTGGTATAGTTATACAGGGTGTCCACCTAGTGCGCGTAAGTCCAATATCTGGGTTAATAAAAGAGATAACTTAATTTTTTTTTCTACAGGGTTGTCTAATATCCCGAGCTGTACAAAATGAAAATATATTTACATATTCAGGGTGTTCAGTTTTTCCTGGACAGGTACCAACTTTATTTTTTTAAATGGAAACCTATATTTTTTATGGCATTATCGAATTCTACGTAAAAAATTAGTGGGACTTTGTGCATAACACTGCTATTGAAATATTGATAGTTTTCGAGATATTTGACTTTTAATTTTTTTTTCTTATGTTTCGTCACTTCTAATAGTTGACATAATTATGGTTGTATGACAGCTAGAAATTATTTTTTTTCAGAAACTGTAGAGTGAAGATGGCTCTTTCGAAAAATGTATCAAAAGTTGACCTGCGATATACAGGGGGCAACAGAAATCGTGCCAAACCTGATGGTTTAAAATTTAAAAAATCTCGACTTTTTCAACTGGAACACCCTGTGTTTTATGATTTCATTAGATGCCTTTCTGTAGACTCTACAATTTTATAATAGCTTTCCCTATACCTAAGTTGCGTAGTTTTTGCAAAAAACCCACTTTTATGAAAAATACCCGATTTGCGCACGTTCCTTTCTCGGGAAAAACGCAGTGAGCGTCTGTCACGCAATAAAATTTGTGACAATCAGTTTACATGTCATTTCTTCTTTTACTGAATATTCACGTACGAGTTTAGAGTAAGTACTAAGCGTGCATACAATGACCTATTCAAAAGAAGAATTAGTGAAAATGGTTTATGCCTTAGGAGAAGCTCATGGAAATTGTTTGCTAGCAGCACGTATTTACAAAGCAAATAATCCAGATTTACAGAGATTTCCACGTGCTGACTGTTTTGAAAATGTGAAAGAAAGATTTGAAAGAACAGCAAATGCGAATTATGAGAAAACTACCAGGAGACATGACGGTAACAATGACGATATTCAGTTTAATGTTGTGGCGTCTGCTGCTGAAAATCCAAATATTAGTGTCAGGAAAATCAGTAATAATCTTGGAGTTTCCAAAAGCTTGACAAACAAGATACTGAAGAAGAATAATTTTCATCCGTATCATATTAAAAACCATCAAGCACTGTTACCTCAAGATCACCTAAACCGCCTGCAATTTTGCCACTGGGCATTGGATAAAATTCAGGAAAGTCCAAACTTTTTTATGAATGTCTTGTTTACTGACGAATCAACATTTTCAAACACATGCTTACCCAATCGTCGCAACTTTCATCACTACGCTGACAATAATCCAAGATTATTGAGGGTACTAGATAATCAGCATCGTTTCAAAGTGAACGTGTGGGCTGGAATTTGTGGAGAACATATTGTTGGACCGTACTTTTTTGAAGGCAATTTAAATGCCAATGTGTATTTGCATTTTTTGCAAAACGAACTTCCCCTTCTACAGCTACAGAATATGCCCGCTGATTATTTGGTTCAACAATGGTTTCAGCATGATGGTGCCCCTCCACATTCCACTTTGGCGGTACTGTGATTATTTTATTGTTGTAGTACTTTTCCTATTATCTATTCATATTTCAGATTAGAGAACACCTAAACCACGTATATCCAAATAAGTGGTTAGGTCGTGGTGGTCCAGTTCCTTGGCCTGCACGTTCGCCTGATTTAAATATTCTGGACGTTTTCTTGTGGGGTTATATCAAGGAGCGAGTATACGAAGTACCACCAACGGATATGCAAGACTTGAAAGAAAAGATCCAAAATGAGTTTCTAACCATAACGCCCGAAATGTTAAGAAATGTTCACATTCATTTTCGTCGTAGATTAATGCTTTGTGTTGAAAACAATGGTGGACATTTTGAGCATTTACTTTAGGTTAGCTTGCTTGTATGAGTATTGCGTATTCTTTTTTCAATACTCTATGTATATTCATCCATTTCACTAATAATTTTTCTAACTACGGTAACACCGTTTGGTTTTCAATATGATACGTATGAAACTTCTTCTTCAATATCTTATTTGTCGAGCTTTTGAAAACTCCAAGATTTCTACTGATTTTCTGATACTAATATTTTTGGATTTTCAACAGCAGAAACCACAACATTAAACTAAATATTATCGTTGTTACTCCCATGTCTCCTGGTAGTTTTCTCATAATTCCCATTTGCTGTTCTTTCAAATCTTTCTTTCACATTTTCAAAACAGTCAGCACGTGGGAATCTCTATAAATACGTGCTGCTAGCAAATAATTCCCATGAACTTCTTCTAAAGCATACGCCAGTTTTGCTAATTCTTAATTACATGTAGAGCTTTTATGATTTTTTACTTTTATTTACAAATAAATGGTAACTTTCCATAAAGACTTGTTTATTAAACTGAAATTATCTAAATTTTTCAGTTATTTTTATTTTAAGAAGTGTAAACTAATACATTTTATAAAAATAAATAGCCTTACAATATTTTTTCCGTCAAAGGAGTGCGCAAATCGGGTATTTTTCATAAAAGTGGGTTTTTTGCAAAAACTACGCAACTTAGGTATAGGGAAAGCTATTATAAAATTGTAGAGTCTACAGAAAGGCATCTAATGAAATCATAAAACACAGGGTGTTCCATTTGAAAAAGTCGAGATTTTTTAAAATTTTAAACCATCAGGTTTGGCACGATTTCTGTTGCCCCCTGTATATCGCAGGTCAACTTTTGATACGTTTTTCGAAAGAGCCATCTTCACTCTACAGTTTCTGAAAAAAAATAATTTCTAGCTGTCATACAACCATAATTATGTCAACTATTAGAAGTGACGAAACATAAGAAAAATAAATTAAAAGTCAAATATCTCGAAAACTATCAATATTTCAATAGCAGTGTTATGCACAAAGTCCCACTAATTTTTTACGTAGAATTCGATAATGCCATAAAAAATATAGGTTTCCATTTAAAAAAATGAAGTTGGTACCTGTCCAGGAAAAACTGAACACCCTGAATATGTAAATATATTTTCATTTTGTGCAGCTCGGGATATTAGACAACCCTGTAGAAAAAAAAATTAAGTTATCTCTTTTATTAACCCAGATATTGGACTTACGCGCACTAGGTGGACACCCTGTATATTACTTTTTATAAAATTAATATATGACATTCAACTTTCATAAATGAAATACTAGTCTACACTTTTCTACTCAATAAATCTCAAGTAAATATTCCAGCATTCAGATGTTCAACGAACATATTGCACAAGATATTGCAAGTTTATCTTCTTTGTGAAAACGTTGATAGGAGCATCAACAAAAATACATTCTTAACATCAGGCACTCTAAAATAACACCTAGTCAGTAAGAACACATATCTCTGAATGTTGCTCAATTAGAAGTTTCCAGCAGTCTGCAAAATGAGATATAAAGGTAATTCGATTGCAAAAGATAGGTACTTACGTAACCCGATATCGAACCCATCGTCCAACTTAATCTGTCGAAGATGCTATAGATGCGAGTAAAACAGCGTTATTTTACAAATGTGATGTGTTCTATTCTGATGTCAGAAACAGAGTCTACGTCCAGATTTCGTCTTCACTTAAAAAATTTAAACGTTTCGCATGCATCTTTTGTTGCATACAGCCATACAGTTTTTGCATACAGCCTTTGTTGAAAAAATACACTTTTCGGTCGACTTTTCCAAATCAACTTGTGACTGTATTCTAAAGAAATCTTGGTCCTTAGAATTCATTTCTGGCATTAAATTGATAATATTATATTTGCATATTATTCTGGTATAATATTAAATGACACAATTGGAGATGCTATTCACAATAAGAAAAGTTATCTACCTAACTGTAGCTAATAAATATTACTAGCTTAGAATGCTAGACGCAGAAAGAATATGAAAGGTAAATAGACGTTTTGATGTTGGAGAATAAAATATTCGGCGTCGGTGAAGCGAAATTGAAAATACATAGTATAGGTGTGGATAAGCTAGGATTTATTGAAGCGGGAGCTTGCCGATTAGCAATATTTCCGAGTGATTCTCTGAATTATACACTTCGCGCGTTGGCAATTCAGAACAGCTCGGCATTCTTGAAATTGTTTTAATTAGTAAAGGTTTTTTACCGGGTTCGCATTTACATTGTCTCTTTTATACATTCATCTTTTATCCGTAAGTCTGCGTAGTGTGCTAATAAAATAATAAACAGTATCGAATGATATCAAACCCAGGCGGATCGCAGTACTCCCTTTAGTTGTCATAATATTTTGAATTATTAAAAGTGGAAATGCATTTCAAATCGAATCGATATACTGACATTTGTGGAGAACAAAAATACAAAATTCCATCCTGAAATTATGCAATAATAAGAATCTACAGCAAGGTAGAATGAATATCGTTGTCTCTAAATTCAATTTAAAGTAAATATATTATGTTTAGATTGAGTATGCATAAGCGCACTTAAAACTGAAAATTCTCCAAACCATACGAACATTTTGTAACGAAAGTATAGGGCCAGAGTTGTTACCACGATTATGACTGATAATAATTAATGGTAAAAACAGATTATAATATAAGTGCACGACACCATAGTGTTCTCTTTTGATCTTTGCTGCTATCCTCTGACAATTATTTTCTTATTGACAGGTAGATGGATCCTACTTTTCCACAGGATACATGTCAGTAGGTATTAGGTAGGGCTGGGGTGGGGTAATATCTAGTCATGTCGCAATGTATAGGCTTGTCATTGCACTACCTATATGACAGTCTGACGAGCACATAATAAGTGCGAAACCAGTCAGTGTCTGATGGTTGCTCTCGATGAAAGATGTAGCCACTTTCATGGAGATGCCGGAGTAATCCAATGTAAATCGTTGAACATAGTCCATGGAGTAGTTGTTTCAGCATCTCCTGAAATAGATTATAATATAGTCATATCTGTATTTACTATGATGTGCCTTGATTATTTCATTTATTATTACTTCGGACCGCAATACATGTGATGGGAATTAAAAAAATGCGAGTAATTGTCCAGATCTTATGTGATTAAAATATTTGTGTCAGGACTATACAGGGTTATTCACGCAAAGCAGGTATTAGACGTTTTTAGGGTTCTGTTAACGATAAAAATCTGATTTTTTTATGGGGGAGGTTTTCCATTATTTCCGATTCAATGAAAATATTTTCAGGTTTGCATCACTTCTGGTTATACCGGAAGTAGACCACAACTTCGTTATTTCAAATGGACCACCGTGTATATTATTGCAATTTTGAACTCTACGTAATATTTTAAACACATTTCATGTAGGATGTCCTATACCTATCTTCAAATGTTTTTGAAATATTGACAGGTGAATATTGACATTTTGCAACTTTGACACCCTGTAAAATCTAAACGGTTAGAGACCAAGCAAAACGGTTTGCACATTCCTATCTTTTCAGGTTAAAGTTTTCAAAAATTATCGTTTGATACCAATGTCAGATTTATCTAGAAATAAAAAAATTTCGATTATATTTAATCTCTTGGTTAAATCTGAAATTAGTATCAAACGATAGCTTTTGAAAAGTTAAGATAGGAATATGCAAACCGTTTTGCTTGATCTCTAACCGTTTAGATTTTACAGGGTGTCAAAGTTGCAAAATGTCAATATTCACCTGTCAATATTTGAAAAACAGTTGAAGATAGGTATATGACATCCTACATGAAATATGTTTAGAATATCACGTAGAGTTCAAAATTGCAGGGTGTTCCATTTGAAATAACGAAGTTGTGGTCTACTTCCGGTATAACCGGAAGTGATGCAAACCTGAAAATATTTTCATTGAATCGGAAATAATCGAAAACCTCCCCTATAAAAAAATCAGATTTTTATCGTTAACCGAACCCCAAGAACGTCTAATACCCGCTTTGCGTGAATAACCCTGTATAGCCCAAATCCTAGACTACTGGATTATAACTTTAGCACTACATCAATAATACCTATGGATTCTACCCAGATTCATATCACAAGGGAAACTGGTATCACTTTAGTCATTACCTAGAATATCTATTATTTTGTTCCTGTCTTCGTTTTTATTTTAGTTCACTCATCCAGTATTTTTCTTTGGCTAGAAACATTTTAATATACTTCACAACTTTTAATTTCCTTATTAAACAAGAAGGATTTCTGTTCAATTTGTTGGGTATAGAGATTTTAAGTATCCAATATTTCCACCAACATCTGAGTTCCACAGGGACCCAATTTAGACCTTTTATTGTTCCTGTTACTTATAAATAACTGAGATATCAGAAATTATTTGGTGTAACCAAATTAGGTTAAATCTGAATATATCAGAATGTTCCATTTTAACTATCTGCAGAAAATATACCAACCAATGCAGAGTTCTGCATTATCTTTTTTTATGGTTATCATTTTCTTTCTCATAGAAATCCTATACCATCAACGGCCTAAAAAATTTAACATTTTGACATTTAAGTTTTGATATTTAATCTTGATAGGGTCTAGATTAGAATAGGGAACATCTGGAACATCAGTGGTACTTAATTCTTTAACTACTTTTTCAATATTATTTATCACTGATGTGATAGTAACTTGATAATGACTGTTTAAATATTATTACTTGTTTACTAGCTGCTACTACTATTTAAATTTTTAATTCTAGTTATCTATTTTGTTACTATTACTATATAATCTACTACCGTATACTTTTAGTATAAACTATTATGCCAGTCATGTCATTATCCCGCAACGAACAAATGTATATATATATATATATATATATATATATATATATATATACAGGGTCCTGCACCACAGCTCCCTTCTTTTGTAGCTCATAAACCGGTGCCTTTATAAATTTCGTTCAAATTTGACTGCAAACTATTCGTAGAGAGGCACATTTTGAATATATTTTCAAATATACAGGGTGCTCTAAAAACATGTACCATACTAAAGTTATGTTTTTTTTAATGGAACATCCTGTATATTTTTTCATTTTTGGATTCTACAGAAAATTCTAAACACATTTCATGTAGGATGTCCTATACCTATCTTCAACATTTTTTTGAAATATTGACAGGTGAATATTGACATTTTTGCAACTTTGACACCCTGTAAAATCTAAGCGGTTTGAGATCAAGCAAAACGGTTTCCACATTCCTATCTTAACTTTTCATAAGCTATCGTTTGGTACTAATTTCAAATTTATACAGGAATAAAAAATTTTAAAAATTTTCAGAAAATTTTAAATTTTTGGATAATTCTGAAATTAGTACCAAACGATAGCTTATGAAAAGTTAAGATAGGAATGTGGAAACCGTTTTGCTTGATCTCAAACCGCTTAGATTTTACAGGGTGTCAAAGTTGCAAAAATGTCAATATTCACCTGTCAATATTTCAAAAACAGTTGAAGATAGGTATAGGACATCCTAAATGAAATGTGTTTAGAATTTCAGGTAGAATCCAAAAATGCAAAAATATATAGTGTGTTCCATTTAAAAAAACATAACTTTAGTATGGTACATGTTTTTAGAGCACCCTGTATATTTGAAAATATTTTCAAAATGTGCCTCTCTACGAATAGTTTGCAGTCAAATTTGAACGAAATTTATAAAGGCACCGGTTCATGAGCTAGAAAAGAAGGGAGCTGTGGTGCAGGACCCTGTATATGTATTTCTACATAGAATGACTTAATGTATACTTTAGTATTGAAAAAAGCTCCCCTACAACATCCTTACTACTTAACTTTTGTAAATTTTGTTTGAATATTTAATAAATTGGCTTTCTCTGTTTCAACATAGTCTCCTGATCCTTGGTTGGTCCTTGGTTCTGGGCAAATAAGCCCAGAACACTCCAACGGTGGTAGTGGATATATTGACATGCAAGATCCTAATAACTCAATTTGGATTATGTGGTCTATCAGCTTGTACATAAATATTTAAATCTTACTACCTGGCTATATATCTGGCTTTATAAACGCTCAGTTTTTGTCTTCGGTTTTATAGCAAAAGATACTATGGTGTCAGTACCTTTTCGTCAGGAACGAAACGGCCTAATCCTTTACTACTTGATCATGAACTACCATACCTGTTCCATTTCAATGGACTGAATCCAACCTGAAACGAAAAAAATGGTCTTACTTGTTCATAGCTAAAGTATTGAAATGTAATGTTAATAGTTCATCAGTTCAATACAAAACAATCAAGAATTATGCCATGATATTTTTATTCCTATTTGTGGGTTATCATGTTGTTACACTTACACTTTCTTCTTCAGGACCATGACATAAATTCGCCCAATTATTAAGAAAGTTAATTGAGTAATCATCCACTTTATCATCCCAGAGTCTTAATAATATACTGAACAGCAAATTAAATGCAACACCAATTTTTTAGAGTGAAATTTAACAACCCATATTTTTTTAACCGCTTAATTTGAAGTTAGATTTAACTTTCTGGAGAATAGTTTCGGTTTTAAATTTTTTTTTAATGTAAAATAATTGCAAATGGAATACGAGAGTACGAATATGTTTCTGGATTTTTTCCAAAATTATAGAGTTTCTATTACACTTTTATTTGATGACTGGGTATATTCTATATACGCTTTTGTCCCGTTTTTCTATCGCTTTTAGTTTAAGAGATATAAGGGTTAAATTAGAAATTAGTAGAACTCAAAGAATAAAAAAATTATATTTCAGTAGCTGGTGGCACCAATCCTTGTTCTTATAACAAACTGATATCTTGTATCCATACTTGCTATACAGTCATCAATAATATTTTGTGGAATATTATTTCATTCTTCCCTGACAATTTCCCGTACTTCTAAATTATTTGCCAGTCGCGGACTATTTAGAATTCGTCTTCCCAAAGCATCCTATACGTGCTCAATAGGATTTAAGTCTGGCAATCGGGTTGGCCATAACATTCGATTAACTTATTCGTTAAAAAATTATTCATTATTGGAGCGTGATGGCGTCTGGCATTTTCATCCACGTAATATCTTCCCTTTCATGATCTAATGGAATATGATGACTGGCTTTAGGCACCCCAGACTGTCATAGATCCTCCTCTAAATGTGTCATGTTTGAACATATAATTTTCAATATACCTTTCTTCAATTTCCCTCCGTATTCTAATTTCTCCGTCCTTTGCAATTGTGTCAGATCAAATTTAAAAAAAAAATGAAGATTTCCAATACCAAATTTATGTTCCAGAAAATAAATCTATCAAACAAAAAAATAACATCTAGATTAAGCGATTCAAAAAATGTGTGTAGTTAAATTTTACCCTAAAAATGGATGTTGCACTTCATTCGGTATATTTACAGGTTGATTTGTCGAGTTCATATTTGTAGAAAAAGCACAATTGTTCTAAAGATTACCGTATCCCTTTGCATGTAATGATAGTCGATTAGCAATGCATGATAAATCACTCAGTATTTGGATGTCGTGTTGTAGCAAATAAATGCTCGAGCACAGACTTTAAGCACAGTAAATGCGCTAATAGCATTTACATAGGATAAACAAAGCCTACTATTAATCTTATGTACTCTTGACGAGAGATTTTCGCTAAGAGGATGCTACGGGAGGATGCTACGCGAAGAACACGCCTTGAGTGTAAACCATTCTCGATTCTCGAATAAAATACTATATTTATCAAGCTGCTATTAATCTTGATACTGTGAATAATACAGGTGCTTCATAGAGCGGTACATTAGAGTAATCCGTGGACAGTGTTTGGTAAAAGTAAACAAATCATAGGCGGAAGGCGTTGCAGTAAACAACTTTCCTTATCTCTCATTGGTTATTGTGGAAATATATAAAAATAAACAATCGACAAACATTCATTTTCAATATCGAGTTTTGGGAAAATATCAATTTAAAAAAACGTTTCTAAGATGCCTTAAAATGTCTTTAATTACCTTAATTATATTATTGGAAGTTCGGAAATTGAATTACTACATCCGTCATTAACACAGATATTTATTTATTTAGTCATAATGTTTATACATAATAATTTATTTAATGTAAGATAATATCAGAAGGTAATACATAATTATATAACTCACCGAGACAGAACCTGGAAAAATCAGGTCAGTAAAATGATATATAGAAAGGATAGATATAGAAATATATCCTTAAGAGAAATAGAAAGGAATCAAGAACTTAACTTACTATGTCTTACAACTGCGTACTGCAATTCAAACTGCACTGATTGGGGTCCTTATGAAATTCATATTCATATTGATATAAGCATTTACTCAAACTAAGAGGTATAGTTAATTAAACTATCCAAATATTATTATTCAATTAAGTTTTCATTTTCCTTGTCACCTATAACCTAGATATGCAAAGTAATAATTTCATTATTAGCCTCCACTATTGAATTACAACGACGTATATCTTGACATAACCTTAACTTATTGATTTTTAATATATTTTTCTTTTTAATCTTGACAGTTGAAGAGAAAGTAATATTATTAGCAAATGGAAATAAATATTGATTACATTTGGGGCAGGCTGGGACAGGCAAAACTACGAGGAAATACTTGGACCCCACATCGTAGGATGTCACTAACTGCAGACCGATTTCGATCTTTTTATGATCTCATCAATGCAATATAAGTTATCATACCTAAAGATGCGAAGACCCAAATACTTAATACGTAGTTAATACCTAATGTTAATACAGTAGGTACGTTTTGCGTACGCAAACCCTACACCATAGCGCCACCTCTTACGCCACCTACTGTGTTAAGTTTAGTTTAGTTTAGTTTAGTTTATTTACGAAATAACATTACATAACATTTAATAACATTTGTAAATATCACAATAGATAAGCAAGTAAATAAACAAAAATTTCATTTAAGCGTAATATACACTGTGCATGAAATGAAAAAAAGATCAGTACAAAGAATATTTCATTTAATTCAGCTAGTTTTCCCAAATAATCTTAATCCTTTCTGATCACGAAAATATCTAGTATAACTAATTACTACTATATAAAAAAATATCAACATAATTTCTATATACTACCTACCTAAACATATGTATATACACATATATACCTACATATACATACACACCTACATATACATATACATATAAAAATCAAATATAAACATACATATGAATTCTCACATCTTTAGACACTTTAAGAAAAATATAATCCAACAATAATACAAATACAACTAACATATTTTTTTGTACATACCAATACATATAATATTTATATACTTAATGTATCGCTGGCTTGAACCTCATATTTAAAATAATTTATTAAAATACTGTTTGGGGTTAATAAGGTTGTGAATTTTGATTCTACATTGTTCTAACACATATTTCTTGAGTTGTGCCTTGAGTTTTGTAAAGGAAGTTATACCTTTTATATACCCAGGCAGCGAATTGTAAGCTCTCACAGCAAGGTAAGTGACATATCATTTAAATTTCCTCTTGTCTTTTCTAGGTCTGCAGATTTTTTATTTTTCCATTGATGAAGAACACACTGATAGAAGTAAAGTGTTCTTATGTCCATTATTTTGTTGTTATTAAACAATTCATTTGACGAGTAACTGCGTTCTTTCCGAAATATATTTTTTAAAAGCCGTTTCTGTAAATTCTCTAAATTTCTGACTGTTGCATCCAGTACTCCCCCCCCCCAACCTAATACACCATATCTTAAATGCGATTTGACAAGCGAATAATATAATATTTTTAACTGTCCGATGTTGACTATATCTCTCATATTTGCGAATCAATATAATAGTTTCCTAATTTTGTTAGCCACGTAATCCATATGCTCATCCCATTTTAATTTGCAGTCAATTAATATTCCTAAATATTTAATGTTTTTTTCAGTTGATATTTTTAGATTTCGGTCAATAACAAGATGATTAAAAGGAGGAGCAGATGTTTCATGTAGATAAAATGGTAAGTAGGTATTTCGTTTTTGACGAGTTTAATGTCAGATATTGACTATCAAGTACTTGGGTCTTTGCATCTTTAGGTAAGATCACTTATATTACACCGACGAGATCATAAAAAGATCGAAACCGGTCTGCAGTTAGTGACATCCTACGATGTGGGGTCCAAATATTTCCTCATAGTTGTCGTTGCAATCCGAATCCTTGTATTTTGATTCTAACTGTGTTAGACAAAATGCTCCAAATATTTTTGTAATTCAGCGTTCGGCGAGGCATATAGCCAGGAGAATAGCTGTTTTGGCTTATTTTGTTTTAGTCCTTATTTAAATAAGGCATTTACAGATGATGGATATAAAGTAGATTTGTACTATTCGTAGTTATGTGTTATATATGTACATCCCATCTGTCAAGTAGTAGAACTTGTTTCTACATCTCGTTATTGTATAGGTATATTTTTTATATGAAACACCCTACATATTTTTACTTATTTGGATAGAGTGTTCAACTGTCACGGTAGCGTAGTGAGCTAGAGCATGTTGTAGCAGTATTTCTCAGTCATACTGCTTATTATGGTCTGGGTTCGATTCCCAACTCCGGCACAGGCATTGTCAGTGGGTATAGGGTGTTTGTCTACGTTTATTCAATACGTAACTCCCTTCCAAACAGCCTTTGACTTTGGATTTGGGGGGTTGTCTAATTTATGTAGTGTTTAAATATTGAATATATTGATATGGGGTTTGCTGGGTCCATCTCTAACAGTAAGGGAAATATACCCAAGAGGGTGCCAAAAGTGCAAGGTTTATTGTCTGTAATTCAAGATAAAAATTTAGTATGCAACTAAGAAGTTAGAGGTGCTTTTTAGAACTGTATGACATGTATTTTAGGTTGGTGACGTCATCATATACGGATGTGTGATGTAAACGTCAGAGTTTTTATGGAACACCCTATATATTTTGATACTTTAAGCAGTTCTGAGTTCAAGGACATAAAGTTTGTATGAAATCTGTCATGTAATTTTGTCATAATCGGAAATTTAAATAAAAATCGAATTTGCAATCTTCTAATTGAATGCTAAAAATACACTAGCCTGTATGCTATCACATTATTTTTTGAAATGCTTTTTCACTTAAAATAAAATATCACTTGTTGTAGAGAAAATATGTGTGGTTTCAATAGACTTGGCTTCGAATCTTAATCAAAAAGGTCTTACTTAGTCTTATGAATAAACCTTCAGTTTAGCTTTGCTTTAGCGTTTACTACAAATCCTCAACCACTTTTTTAACCTTAAACTATTTAAATATTTTCATAAAGTCCAGAACGAATATTCGATATCACAAAGCAATATTTGACAAATATTTTATTATATTTATTTCGAACTAGCATTTTGCAATGTTATTTTTACTCAAACAATGAAACTGTGTTCATTGACATAACAAGTTTGGCCAGCATTCCCCAAAATCCACACTAATTTTATCAGTTGCACCTGTTACAGTTGTTGATAGCGCTTACAGATGTACAATTAGTTTAATGGTTGCTTAGATATCTGTCATTATACGCTTCTCTAAGCATCACATAGTGTTTATTAAGAAAACCGAATCCCTTCGTCCCAGCACAAGTGTTACCATACCTTACCCCAAACTCAATCTTCTACAATTTAATTTTCGTTTTGCTGCTAACTACATAACTTCACAACTAATCCTGTTTTATTGCCTTAGAATTGCCTAATTTGGATGGTATCGGGTGGAAGTTCTGACCTTAATTTGATCCTACTTTTTATCAAGATTACCTACCTCTGAAGGGAAACATTTGATACTAAAGCTTTACATGAGGTGAATAGGTAGAATCTTATAATCCCCAAATAGTTGTTGTACACTCATCATAGTAAATAAAAAAAATTATATATCCAACAAGTATGCTAGACGGTATGCATTTTTCGACAACTTCCCTAAACTTTTACAGATTCTTTGCGATAAAATTTTTGAGCGTTTTGAAGCTGAATTTGAAAACCACTCGTTTAGGAAACTGTTTAGCTTCTAGTTTTAATATATCAGCATTGAGCTGAGTCAGTATGATATTTGATGTCAATATAATATGTTCACAAACAATATCAGGTAACATCAGACAATTTAAAACCTATTCCACTCCCAAAAATAACAAAGAAGTTTCTATATAGATACGGCATACACATGGGAAATTTCATAGAAAACCAAATTAATGCTCCACATCTGAGGTAACACTCTGTAGATTTAAATAGCGTATATAGACAAGATACTTTTTCATTATTTTAGCTTATGGAAACAAACAAATTGTCAGTTTTTACCGTTAGGAGACATATACAGGGTCCAGCAAAATGTATTGATCATTTTATTTTCTTAATAGCAAGAAATTGAGTCGAGTATTTACAATTGTATTTGTTTTAGACGAAGGAGCATTAGCTTACATACTTTGACAGTTGTCAAAAAGAAGCGCTGCTCAACAATACACCATGTGTTTTGTGTTGAACAGTTTATCCAATTAATGTCCAGAGACGTTCTCATCGTCATTTTTTAATGTTAGACAGTGTCCACTATGGGTTAGTAATTGAGCAAAAATCGAGCGGTAGGCCACGATCTACAAACAGAGAGTGAGAAATGCATTTAGATCTAGCCCTACAACATCGGGAAGTCAACATAGTGCTACTCTAAATTTCTCAGAGTGCAGTATCCGTAGAATGTTAAAAAAAGTGAACTTACATCCTTATAATACAGCTAGGTACAGTTCAAGAACTCAGTGATCAAGATAGGATTAATGTTAGTTAACAAAATTGCCGTTGTTGGGCTCAGATTAATACTCATAAAATTCATCAAAAACCTCTTCATAGCCCAAAAGTAACACTTTGGTGTTCCATTTCGTCATCTAGATTTGTTACATTTTACTCCTTTGAAGAAAACGACCAAACCGTAACTGTTAGGTACTGCTGCACGTTATGTTGAAATGATACACTTTCTTTTTACCACAAATCTAAAAAGAGTTGCAGCAGGAATATTGGTTTCAGCAAAACTGTGCAACTAGACACACTGCGAGAATAAGTTTGAATATTTTACGAGATTCGTTGCCAAATAAATTGACCTTCCTTGGCCCCCACGATCCTCCAACCTTTTTGCTCTATACATTTTTTTGTGTAGTTATTTAAAAAGTCAAGTTTATAAAAATAAACCCAAAAATGTAGAGCAACCGAAAAGAAACATAATTAATGAAATCAGAGCTACTATTCCACGTAATACCCTGTACATTTTCATTTGACAATCCACATGATTTTAAAAAAGTCACATCATGGGTAAGTTTTCTAATTAAACGTATTTTACTTCTATTGGTTTTAATATTGGATAATTACAATGTACTGAAATCTTAAATGTAAAAGTCTGATACGAAATTCCCGTTCAAAACAGAAAAATCTGTTTAAACGGCCAACAAATTTCCCTTAACAGCAACTAAATTGGCCATCAAAGGCCTTCTAATTCATTTCAAGTATCCAGTTTCCTCCCAGGTTAATTTCGCGTAAAAGTTGAGGTTGTTTGGAAGAAATAGAATGAACATAACATAAAAATTAACGTATACATAAGTACTTTTCTCAAGTTAGTGTTTAAATGAGAATGATTGCGGGGAAATTATACACAAGGGTGCAATAGCATAACTGCGCGACGCGTGAGTGTGACGCGGGGTTACGAAGAAAGCTCGATTAAGGAACTTTGGCACGCAACGATCCGCTACGTTTGTGTCTCGTTCGAGCCAAATTACAAGCACCTGCACCACAGCGGCATCGAATTCGCAACTTTTCACCCGCGAGGGGTACCCCAGTATTCCGCGTTATGACGTAGCGGCAAAAATAAGTCCACAAGGACCAACTCCTAAATTAGAATAATATACGGGGTAGATACGAAGATATATGAGTACGGCGTAATTTCAATTTAAAAATTAATGCGTTTCGTCTTCAATAAAAGTAGTAATATATAGGCTATAGTAAAGCTAAGTCGGCAATAATCGATATCGTATGATACTTTCGACAAACGTCTAGGAAATTTGCGCTATTCGTTACATACAAATAAATTAGTACAAGACTACAAACTTTCAATAATAGTAAGAAAAAGAGTAAACATTACAGCTTCCCTGTATCGTATCACCTACCAAGTGTTTTTCTAAGCTATGATTTCATTCTCTTTCCAATTGCCTTCCAAGCTAATGATAAATATAAACAGAAAATGAAGTTTCTAACTGGCCAAATACTTCGTCAGATGTCGAAGCTTTAGTAAAGCAGTAAATGACTAATTTTAGTAGTGGCTGCTATAATAGCAAGGTTATTATTGTATTACCGATGATATGTAGATATGTAGAAAAAAATTTGCATGAAATGTAACGTAATGTTGGCAACTTGACTAGCATAGCACTCAGCCTTTTGCAGTGACCACTAAAATAACAAGGTTATAGTGCTACAGTCCTATAGTGCTAATACTATAGTGTTGCCTTTAGTGTTTTATTGTAAAAATGCATTTCGTGGCAATTACACACGAGGTTCCTTTTTTTGTAAAAAATATCAATTAGGTAGGTACCTATATTTAGACAAATCAAATATGAGCTATGAAAATCGTTTTTGATGTCCTGTTTAATACATACATATTTATATAGAACGAAATTTGATGGGTCTTAATTATCGAGAGTTTAACATGAATACTAATGTTCAAAGTAGTGGTCTTCTTAAGGCAAAGCTAAAAAAGTTTTTTCTTCCCGAGATCAGGAATCAGGAGTTCATAGGAATTGGTCAGGTCATGATATAAACTAAACCAATGTAAACACTTGTAAACTAACGACATGTAAACTAACCGATTGGTGTTCCTCCACACAACTTTCTAGACATTTTCATTTTAGAACTTTTTCATACAATTGTTATGTCTGCATCATTTGTTTGTCTCTGTTCCATATTCCATGATGTTACAAATTATTATAGTCACATCGTCACATCACCCCGTAGTAAATAATAATAAAAGGTAATATAATAAAAAGAAAACAGAATCTAACCTAATTCTGTCAAATTATAATAGTTATCTAATTGAAGAAATAACCTTGTTTATAAACCAACTAAATCTACTAAAACTAGTCCAATATGCATTTTCTAACAGTAGCTAAAATTTTATTAAGTATTATAATAGTTGATGGCAAGACTACATGGTATAATGTTTATCTACTACCTATGTTATAAACTTATAAATAACACTTAAGAGTGTACTTTTTAGAATTAAGAACAGATCAAAATGTAAGACATAAGGTTTTGATATAGTGGTAGATTCACAGCATCTTAAGGAAAGCTATATTGGAAGGAAAGCTATATTGAAAGAAACCAAATAAATAACGGACGGCTACAATAGACTTAAGACATCAAATAGTGATCAGCGTATGTGATGACAATTTGAATTAAAAATGTAAGTCTGACAAAAAATTCTTATCATACAAACGTTCTACTGACGAAGAGTTGAGGATCAACTTGAAACGTTTAGGAAAAGGTAGTAAGTGTTTGATTTCTTTTAAATTTTATTATAATAATTATTTTATTTAGACATATTTTGAAATATGACATGTAATGCATGTAATGTTTAACGCATTATGTTTAATGCATTATTAATTAAATTACAGAATTTTATATAAAACTGAAAAACCACTAATGAGATTTAGTTAATTTATCAAATATTTATTTTATTTCATATTATACAATGGTTTTTGGGGGCAAACTTTAGAAGTTTGGGTATCAACTGAGTATTGAATATTTAATTTATTTACTTCTGGTTTCTTGCTTTTTATTATTTTACACGTGGTGTAATCCCAAAAGAAACTATAAATAATAATCATTTGTATTTTGTTTATTGACAGTTTTATCAATATTAACCTTCTGTTACAGGTGGTGTATTTCTAACAAGAATGTTTGACGAATCATAAGCCGCAAATAAGTTACAGACAATATATACAAATAAAAAAGAATTGTGGACCACCCCAGCGAAAGAGTAAACAACAATACTTATATGGTTTATGGCTAAACTTTGGAATAAAATGTTGACATGGCGCGCTATGAGAGTAATACATACACCGAAACGTTGTAAAGAAATTTGTCCTGAAGGGATGATGTTGTTTGTTGAGGCAAACCTTGACGGTAAGATATTTATATATTTGACGGTTCGACGCCCCGGGAACTTCCAAACTGTGTATTTTCTCCCTAGGGATACATTGACGGCACGATTTGTCAGAAGAGAAGTCATACTAAGTCAACTAACAAGACAACCTGGTCCTTTCTCTTGTTTTATTAAGTTTTCATGAGAGAGGAATCTGTAATTAAGTCTGATCCGGCTAGACTTTTAGTATTTCAGAAGTGTTGCAAAGGGTTGTATAATCCAGGAGAGCAACTAAATTTTGCATTGAATATACTGTGTCTGGTTAAAATTAAAGGTATTTTTCTGTGACAAACTGCTGTGACATACCATAAGAAATATTAGTTCATATTAATTTTAATTAAAAAAAGTATAAACCTATTTATGTGTAGTTTTATCTGAATATACTATTTTTAAAGGGTATTTAGACCTTTTTAAATACATAAAAAGTATTAGAAAATAAACCCCTGCACCAAAAGGTTGTTTTTTTATAACTTACTTTAAACCAAAAATAAAATTATAAACTTAAACTTGTGACAAAACACAATAATAGAAAAAATAAAGAAATATTTTAGAAAATAAAGCCTTTATTTGTAGATGTTTTAGTACAAGTATTTGATATTTTTATCTGAAAATGATTCTTCAGTAAAAGATTGATTTTTTTTTACCTTGTTTATTTTCTTATACCTACATGTAAATTTTATTTTAATATATTTAATCTTAATAACAATATCTCTACTCCTTACTTTTTATCACAATAGCTAGAAAACCAGAGACTTGTATAGGAGAGGAGGTAGCATATTAATAATTTTTAAAAAAATTAGCCCCTGGAAAAATAAATTTTCGAAGAGAAGAGAGGAGGAAAAATGCGAGAGACAAAAAATTGTATTTTTAATTACTCAATCTAAAATATAATAACAAACTTACAAAACAACTGTGACATACTCAATATTTTGTAACACCCTGTATCTCGAAAACAAAGCCTTAAAACCTACAAGTTCATATGAACTTTCCTTTTCATTTTAGCGAGTTCTGCCACCTATAATATTTTTCCGGTTAAAACTTAAGACACCTTGTATACATACATACTTACATACATACCCATATAAGTCAAATAAGAGATTGTAAAAGGCATCTGCTGTAATGATATTATGTTATATAAAAATAATGTATATGTGAATTTTATAGCCCTACTTTCAAAATGACTGATATACAGGGTGATTATAAATATAGAATCATTTCGAAAACATTTCATGTGTATAACATGAAACATTTCAGGAGGTAGTTACTTATATTTTGGACGAGCTTACACTATATAATAATATGATAATAATTGCACCACTGTATAAATAAATTTATTCCGAATTCTTTGGAAATAATTCATGTGAAGGAATATCAAAATTTAACGAAACCTCATTTTATTGTCACTTTAGAAAATCAAGCAATTGTCGAGATATTATAATGTAATAATTGTAAATTATAGATTTATGGGTCGTTAGATAGAAGTACCATTAATGGTTGAAAATAGTTTTACAGCTGTAAAGTGCTATAAATATAATATAAATAAAATTTTCCTTAAAAATCTCTCAATAACATACAAAGTATCTTCGAAATAATGAATTAACTTCACCATTACATTCTGTGTTGAAAGTTAAGGGCAGTATTTTATATAATTTTTTTTTTGAAAAATACAAATATTTTTAGCTATATTTTATGTTATTATTAGCCAAGATTATTAAGAGATTGTTTATAAATTTGATATGACAGATATTTCTATAAACCTGTATTATTACATGTAATTTTAGTTGAGTACACAAATCCTGTACATTGATAACTTAAAAAAAAAATTACTAATGATAAATAATGAGATAAACTTAAGCCGATTAAAATAAGAAAATAAGATGTATAAATACACTAAACTATAACACCTTATCTGCAAGGGGCTTAAAAAATAGGAATGACATTATTATGATTACTCATTTGTTTTGTTGCCAGCCAATCTAAATAAAACCCTTATTCAGGTAAGATCCTCCTACACCACTAAATACAGAAAATATGATTGGCAGATCCTGAGAGCCGTTCATTAAATTAACCCTAATTAATTTAGCAAAATAACATTTTAACTAATTATTCCAGCACGGTTAGATGAAAGTAAGGCCGCTTTGATTTTACTTACACAAATAGGCGGATATCTATATAACGTCAAGTTTTTACCTAACAAACAACATTATCCCTAACAGAAAGCATTCCTTTACTCTTGTAAAGTGATTTATTATTGGTTTACTCACTCTGTAACACGTCAAAAATTTCAAGGCGCCGTAGTTATCAAGTGTGCACAACATATTTACCACGAAAATACCATTTCACCAAGAAAAATATTTGGCTATACGCGATGATTTTTCATCGATAACTAAAATATACTCTTTACCTTATAAAGAATATTTAGTACAACCTTAATAAATAGTTGAAATAGGACCAAAAGTATTTGGATTTTTCTTGCACTTATCAAGTATATCGTTACTGTATAAGTGTCATTCATGACATTTGATCATATTTCATTCACAATAATTGGTAATATAGGGTGGCCCATAATGTAGTGACACATTTTGAGGTAGATAAGTTTTTGATGTTGTTCGATAGAAAAACTCAAAAAGTTTTTTTGTGTTGCAAAAAAATACAGGCTGTACCAAAGTATAAAAATTCAAGTCAAAAAATAACTATGTAAAGTTACATTCTGTATACTACTATTTTTGAAGCGTAACCATAGAGATTTATAATTGTTATAGGTAATTGTCAAATATACAGTAACGTACTGCCGGTTTCGAAAAATGAATTATCGCGCTTTTATTGTTGAAATTTTTTTTAAAAGTAACGAGTCTATTGTCATTACTCAACGTCAGTTTTGCACAACGTTTAATTAGGTTGGTCAACTTAGAACCACAGTATCAGCTCTGAAGAAGAAACCTGCAGGTAAGCCTATTTCAGTTAGAACTCCTGCAAATTTTGAAAGAGTTCGAATTGCATTTTTAAGAAGTCCAAAGCTATCTGCAAACAGACAGTCTCGAACATTAGCATTCTCAAAAACTAGCCTGCTAATAATATTGCATAAAGATTTACGTTTAAAACCATATAAAGTTCAACTCGTGCAGGAGCTAAAAGACACTGATTTGCAGCCAGACTTGCTTTTTCTAACAATTTTTTAGAGCTTTTAGAAAACAATGTTGATTTGTCCGAAAATTTGTCTGACAAAGCACATTTTCAAATGTGTGGCTATGTAAACAAACAAAACTCTCGTTACTGGTCTCAAGAAACTCGCAAAGAAATACACCAACCTTCTCTTCACAGTCAAAAAGTTACTGTTTGGTGTGTAGTGTCAGCACAGGGAATTGTGGGACCTTATTTTTTTGAGGATGAAAATGAAGAAAATACAACGGTAACTTCGGAACGTAATGTGAACATGTTGGATTTTTTTTCGGGTTATGGCGTTTTCCTGAAAACATGTGGTTTCAGCAGGACGACGCCACGCATGCCACAAATTTTTAATAAAAATCAACAAAGTTAATGTTCTGATTTCAACTAAATCAGTCACAAATAATACTAGGGTCTTAAAATTGGCATCCTTGGAATGTTTATTATGATAAATAAATTTTTTTCTCCCAACAAAGAAGCGTGGTTGAATGTTGAACGAAATACAGTGGTGTCCAACTAAATCAAGAACTAATTTAGTTATTTGGGTATGATTTACTATTATTACTTACTTTAATCTTATTTACTTGTGTCAGGTCGATGATTTTTCATGCAAGGGCCTAAGAATTATTGTTGTTACAAACCTATCTTACTTATCTCTTTTGATATTTTCAGTTTTACATGATTCCTGGAAAAGGTAAAAGTTACCAAAGCATTAATTTTCATAAGTTACCCAAAAAAAAATTACCCGAGAGCGAAATTTAAATCCTTGTAGTTTGAAAAATAATAGATACGTATGATAGATATCAGAAATAGGACATCTGCTTCACAATCCGTGCAAATCTGTGTTCTGGTAGGTGTACTAATCTTATTTTAAAAAGCTTATGTTGATCCTAAGGAAATTATTTCCTGTCAGCGAGCAGAAAACGAGTTGATATTTCTAAGAAAATTTGCGACTTTCTTAATAAGCATAATAGGAAAGAAATGAGATTATAATTTCGTCTGGCGATCAACCCGAGGTTTTAAGGTAGCTAGGGCTAAAGTTTTCTTACTTTATAACATTATAAATGAGGTAATATCCTTTTGCATTTTGGGTGCATGTTTTAATCTCCCGGCAATAATTAAAAACAACGCTCATTTTGTCTTCGCACAGCTTTTCTCGTTTCACGTCACCTTGGACAGATGAGCTTTACCCGTTTAACGGAGGAGCTTAAAGTCACCTTCATCAATCTCTTATTCTTAAGAAATATCACTCACTTAAATAACTTTTTTGCAGATAACGCTAAACATCCCATTAGTTTTTCAATGTGTTTCGTTTAACAAGTTTCCCTTCCTGCTACTTTAAGCATACTGTCAGAATTTTTCACGGGTAGCCTAAAGAATTATCTACATCTATTATAAGGTAACTAGATTATTAATTAGTAAATAAGCAGATTGTATATGTTTCTAAATATATTATAAATGAGTATTATGGTAAATAATTCATTATAAAAAATGTAGATAACACTATTAAAAAGAAAAATGTATTAAAGAGAATAAGTTGAGTTTATATGAAGGTATGCCGTTCTAATTCATTGTAGTGGGGGTACATATTGCACGCAAAGTAGTTTGGAACCTTTGGTGTGAAGATAACACTGACGTAGTTTTCCACATAACACCAAAACACTATACTGCACTCGACGCGCGTTTCGCCAACCAAGTTGGCATCATCTGGAGATGATTAAAACTGCGTTTTAATCATCTCACACGCTTATGATGCCCTTGTCAGAGTGACACAGATAGTGAAATCGATGAACGATGTTGCGACATGATTACCTAAAGGCCATCGTGAAAGGGTGGTGAGAAAATAATAAGAAATAATGCACTACGGTGTGTTTTCCACCACCACTAACATTCACGATGTCCTTTAGGCAATCATGTCGGTGAGGTCTGTAGCATCTTGGGATAAACCGATCGTGAGTATTCACAGTTCTGACTTCAATGATGTCGCAACATCGTCAGTGTCTGGTGGTTGGTTTCGTTAAAGGGTGTAGCGACTTTCATGGAGATGCCGGAGTATTGCAACACCAGTCGGGGCACATTGCCCGTGGAGTAGTTGTTTTCGGCATCTCCTTCAAATAAATAAGTAGGATTGTCTTCCTCAAAGACAATAATGGAGGTCACTGCTATAATGGCACCTGCGGAAAAGCAGATCGCTATCTGTCTGTCAATTGAAATTGTCAAACGGATAGTAGCAAAGACCCAAAGAGGGCACAACGGCGTGTTTCTCACCACCACTCACATAGTTATAGTTATATGTAATATGGATCAATAGAGAATAAAATTCTACATCACAATTTTATAAATGAACTACCTAGCTATACTCAGTATTACTTAACTTAACTACATTACCTAACTATATTCAATGTAGAAACACATATAATGCAAAAGCAAGAGAGCATACCGATACTAGACCCATAAGAAATATCAAATAAGGAATCTTAAATAAAAACAGGACGCACAAGACAACAAGATAGAGAGTATGCAGATAAAGTAATGAAGGATCGCATTTGATCATTATATCATTCGATTATGAGGTCATAACATGCTAGATAGAGCTTGGTAAAACCATCAAAATCATGGTTATTCCAGCAGATAAGATGGATGGAGAAGCAGATCAAAAAGTTCTTCAAAAGAAATTCAAAGAGATATGGCACTCAGGGCCATGGTAAATCTACTAAAATGAGAGGAAGTCGGCTAACCAGTCGAGACCAGTCGGCTAACATCTGTTTGTCTGTTAAATAAAATGTCTCTATAACATGAAACTAAGTGACAAACCCAAAGACCTCTGTAATTAATATTAGAACAATGCTGGTGGCTTTGTATACTATCTATATTTGTATCTACCTGGTCCAAATAAGGTCAAGAAAATTGACAAATAAGAGGATGTACGAGAGTATGAATATGAGTATGAGGAGAGTATAACCAGTCTCACAATCTGTTAAAGAAAAGGTCGCTATAACATGAAACAAGGAACAAGGAGATGGGATTAAGTACCTTTACATTTTTCAGATCTATAAAATGATTGTTTTCTATAGAATGCGTCGAAAATCCTGAATTTTGTACGTTATTTAGTATGGATTTTTTATGTTCTTTTATTTTAGTTTCAATCCTTCTACCGGTTTGACCCACATACACGGCATTACAATCCACGCAATTAATTTGGTATACTCTCGATTGTTTCAATTTATTAACCCTTTCTTTATTGTTTATCAAAATCTTCCCTATATTACATTTGTTGATTTTGAGTGGCTTTCTCAATTTTTTTAAATTCGCTTAACGATAATATTCAGTTTACAATGGAAAAGGAGGAAAACAACCAATTAAATTATTTGGATATAACAATAATAAAGATAGAAAATAAATTAAAATTCTCGGTTTATAGAAAATCAACAACTTCCGACGCAATTATACCAGCAAATTCACAGCAGTCCTAGCAAATAAAAAAGTCGGTTTTCCATAGTAACGGATTTTGAAAAAGAATTAAGTATAATCAAGCAAATTGCAAAAAACAACGAATATAAAGAAATGTTAATAGATAACATGATAAAAACCAAAGGAGGAAATTAATTCGTCGAGAGTTTTACAATATTCGGGAAAAAGAAGCCACCTATAGTATTATTGTACTATAGAAGTAAAACTTGTTAATATTTCCAGAATCTCTAAATTAACTAACAGATTTGTCAATCCAGTCCATTCAGAGTTTTGCAAAAATTATGTTTTCTCAAAAACAAGTCACATTAACCTCATATCAAATTAATCATCAAGTCACCCTAATTCTTTTAAAACAAAATATATGGGCTATATCTGGCTACTGGCAACTGGAGCTCTGTAGTTGAGCAGGTAAAGACGTCAAGTTTTTACTCAATTTCCGCGGTTGACGACGGTTCGAATCTCAGTGCCGGTTAACTTTTTCTAATTGCTCCTATATTAAACCTGTGTGCATAAAACTCGTAGCGTTCTTAATATGCATCTAGTACTGCAATATCACTGTATAAATGGCTAACAACCTACTGTTCACTTTAATTAATAAGGTTTTCCAGGTTTCCCTTATTCCCGTACTAAATGGTAGTCAAATTTATAACATCGTAACCCAAAATAATTTAAAAACAACGAGGATATTAAAATATCTAAAAAAAAATTATAGAGAGGTCTGTAGTTTGGTCGCAATTTTCCATCTCTACCTTATTTAAACATCCTGTATACAGTGGTAATACACTCTCTCTTAATGTCTTTATCGCCTTGCTACAATAGCAGATCGTTGATAAACCAATATTTCAACAAGAAAACAATATTTCACATCCTTTCGAATGCATAAATGCAGAAGGTTATATATAGTAGTACCCTACTTTTTATTTATGTAAATAATGTCTACTGAAAGAGCCTACCGAAAATTGTAACGTCACATCAAATCTATAAAAATCATATTTCATTCACGTGACGAGGTTTATTTCCCGATCATTCGAACACCGATACAGTGGGGAATACACAATCTAGGATGATATGGATTTGAGAGTTTAGACGTGGTACGAAATAAAGTGATTGCAAGTGGATAAGTGGTTTTGGTTGTAGGTCCGCGATCCATTTATATGGATTGACCGGTAAAAGGAGCTCCCCGGCCCCGGATGCAACACCAATGGACCATGAACCGGCTTAGCTGTTCCTTGAAAAAGCATATCAACGCAACGTTTGATTTCAAGACACGACCAGTATTCATAAATCTCCTCGATATTTGAAATAACACTAATGCGTTCTACAGGACGATTTTCACTCTTTCAAATACACCAACGAAATAAATAAAACTGGAAATAAATAGACACAGTCTTCCAGAAAGTTAAAACTGTATGTATGTTATGCATTTGACTTAGAAAAAAACATGTAGGAAGAAGAGAAAAGAATTGTTGTAAAAAGACTCGAAATTACTATTTAACTTTCGGTGTAAAACTGAAGATTTTTAGAAAAAAAATATATAAACTGGCCTTTTTGTTCAAAAAAAGTTCTTTAGAAAAATTTCCGACCTTGTATAAAATAGTCCTGAAAAGTCAGGATATTTTTTTTTATTTGGAAATTTCCAAATAACTATGTGGAATATTATTAGATATTATTATAGATTATTAGAGATAGATACTCTCTCTTTATTAGAGATATACCCATCAAACTACACTCGGGAAGTTATCATCAACAATTATGTATTGTTCCTTGTGGATTTTATCGAAAAAATGTTTATATAACACTTGTAGCACACGTAATTGTCTACCATTTCCGAGTCCACTTTTGCAGTAACTTCAAAAATACCTAAGATAGGAGACGCAACAGTGGTTACTCGAAAATTATAGAGAAGTAGTCTGCTACAAGTTTTATATAAACATTTTTTTAATAAAACCCATAGAGGACATTATAATAGCTGATAATAATTTCCAAACTTTTAACTTTTTCCCTGTTCCCTTGTTTTTCAAACAAAATTTGTATCAAATATTTTTCCCTAAAAAACAAAAAATTGACGAATAGTAGCTGAGATATCCAAACTTACCTCTATTTTCAAGTGAATACTCGAATTCACACAAAGTTTCCTAAATCACCTTCCTTCACAAAATTCAAATTCACCTACAAAAAATTGGATTATCCATCCGTTTTGTAGATATTCGATGTTTTCGACACTATTTTATTGTACTTATTAGAATAATGTGTAGACCAACATATTATAATCTACCTTTTTTCTAGCATTTGTCTTACGGTACTCTTTTGGACACATTTTCTTTACTTTAGAGGTAAACACATCGACTCCTGTGTCAATGTGTTTATGAGAAAACACTATCCAAATCTGCAAAACTACGCAGCTTGTTCTCCTATAAAACAAATCATACTACTTAGTTACATTTATAACTTATTTACGTGATGTGTAAATTGTTACTTTAAACAGTTTAAAGCCTTTGAAAGTCCCTACAACTTTCATGTAAAGTGTTAAATAAAAAAATGATAGACCTAGAAGAGAACATGAATGTAACTAATGTCAGTTTATCTAATCATTTCATTGAATTATTGCCTACGATGGATTAAAATAAATTTTTAAATAACTACAATTTTTAAATACAAGGATACTTGATAATAAAGTTACTTTTAACATTTCCTATTGAACAACAATCTGGTACCGCGATGTACCTTAAAATATATATTTAATGCAACTTTTGAACACCCTTGCACTGTTGATGAAACTGTTGATTTTTCGTTTATAACCCAAATTCTATTTTAGATATTGTATTTTAACAGCTTTTTCGTAATTATTTAGAAACATTCCATAACTACACAGTATAAATTAATGCAGCTGAAATAGCGGAGAATAATTTCCATTTGCTAGCAACGTTTCACTATTTTGAGCGTACTTTAATATAATACCAAACTTTATTCAAATGAGCAGAGTGTAATAAAGTACTTGTTTCGCCACAATGCATTCTGCACTATTTCATTTTATTAGTTCCATTTCAGCATTGTATAAGCATTTAAGGCTGGGAGGTTTAGCATCTTGGGAGAGAATTTGAAATAAATCCCGGCGGCCACACGGACGCTGCGGCTTTAATTGATTTAATTACATTGTGTTAATTAGGGTAGCTGTTTGGAGGCAATTGAATACAACCCCAGTGCAATTTGAAATAAACCAAAGCCGGTCTCGAGTCGCTACAAAACATCAGAATTAAAGTCAGTCTTCTATATACTTATGAAAATTTCTTACAATCCAAATATTTTTCCTTGTACTGAAAAATATAATGAAGAAGCAGCCTTAAACACAACACAGAAATTCGCACTAGGTACTTCCCTACGAAGGTTACCAGCTCCTTGTCCTTGTCATAAACTTGATATCTACTTCCTGTAGAAATGGAAGTAATAAAATAATGGCCATTACTTCTAATCACTCCTGAATTACTGTATCAGTTTTTAACAAAATATCCTTCTCAATATTTGCCAAACAGAAATTCGTATTATCTGCATATATTATTCCCGTATCACCCGAAGGACAATTATAGGGTACCTACATCATTAAAGACTACCAAGAATAGAAGGGGGCCTAATATAGTACCTTGTGGCTCACCTACTTCTACACTAAATGTAGATTTATAATTATTTAAGTTATCTAGTCAAAGTAACTCACATGTAACATACCAAGTGTTCCATTTCTTAGTTTTCAGATCATATTTTGACGATTTTCATTTTCATTTTTTGTTTCAAATTCTATAAATAAATGTGTAAACATAAACTTAAATTATCTTTCTTCTAATATCGGCAATGCATGTGTTAAAATGTTATAATAATAACTTAATATCATGCCATGAAATTTATTGTATATTTTATCTAAATACCTTATTCCAAATCACGGCATATCTTTATTGAGACTACTGGAATTTAACAAACGAGTATTCGTAGGTATAGTAATGTAATCCAACAAGAAGCTCTTTAATTCTTAAGTTAGGAATCCACCCTGGGGGTCTAACGAATTGCCCTGACAAGGTGATATGAATTTCAAAGAGTCCATCTGACCGTCTGCACGTATTGATACTAGATAACAAGCTTCTCTCGCTTGACACAATACAGGTTTGCTCGTTTATCGCAGTTAATAAGCCACTTAAGCGGGTTGACGAGAACCACAAAGCAGGATGCTTACACCCATTACTGAGAGATTACCCTCAGAATCCAGTCCTTCAGACAATACCGTGCTGAGGAGGTCCAGCCTTGGTTTGTAATCTGCCCCAAAGCAGGGCTACACGTGTAGTATTTTTAATTCATTTGGATATTATACATTCACGAAGTAATTTTTCATTTTGTACTGCCTGCGTTCTAATCCCCAGTCTAATAAAAACACCATATAGTTCAATTCGGAAATACAGAAATTTTTAAACATCTCAACGGATGCTAATAAGCGAATGGTAAAGATTTTCATCATTTTCAGGCTTTGTATAACTATAAAAAAAACTTGTTTTTAATAGGCATAAATTTTAAAAGTTGGTCTTGATAACCTCTACACTTAGTCTTTATTTTAAACACTCTTGTTCTCTTAGATAGTTTTTTCTTGTTTCCTCAATCATGTTATTTTATACTATGGTTATATGGAAGCCATTTTAATGGTTTATTTTAATATACTTATAACACAGATAAATGTTTTCTAAATTTCTTACGTTGCCGCTAACTTCACACACAAATGTGGAGTTTATGATTTATAAAATCTTTATTTTGAATACCTACATACATATGCTTCCCTTTTTTAATATTTGTGGAATATTCCCAAAAGAACTTTAGATAACTTAGTATAACGTGCCTTGAAACAATATTTAAAACATAATGCAGTAAATTCCTGCGATAGAAACACCACTTTTCTAAATACATTGGGTTGTTGGAAGTTATGTTTCAACACATATTTCAACAAAATAGATGATACTAGACAAGTTGTTGGCTGTTTTGGAAATGGCAGAAATACAAAACAACAAAAAACAGTTAATTATCAAACGGATATAGAGAATCTGAGTAGCATATATCGCAATCTCATACAATAGTAAATTGCTTTTCAAACACCCAGTAGATGAACAAACTGCGAAACCTCTTCTCAATAGCACTCTCGAGTCGTGAAAATGTTTATAATAACTCTGTCATTCCGACCATCAATATTAGGCTATCTGAACCACTAACATACGCACTTGACTTAATTAGGTACCTGCTTTCAAAAAGAAACACATCGACGGCGACACCTAAAACGGTCAGATCACTGCTCAAATCATCGAGCAAATGTACATATAAAAATAAAATAAAACCACAATGTAGTAGGTAGTTAAAATAGAAAGATTCTAGTAGGTAAGAAAACACTCTTTTGGATAAATATTCTGTCACTAATCTAATTTAATTATTCATGTAAAAACATTATTTTCAGTATTTAAGTAACCTATGAAGAAGTCCGAAAACTCGGACGAAACGTCGGAAAAGGAAATTTTTTTTATTGAAGAAATAAATTCAACAAAATAGGTTTCAAATATTTCGGAAACGTATAATAAAATGACGGAATTTGGTGGATACTTGTTTTATTAGATACTTATCAATTAAAAAATGAGTCATAGAGTTATGTCTAAAGTTTCAGAGTCATATTTTCAAAAATATATTTTTATATACTCTTACACTTCCTATACGTCAATTTTTAAAAGCTTTTTATACTCAAAGACAAAGCGTCTGGGAATAAATAACAAAATTAAATATTATACCTGTTTATTGGAACTTGTTTAGTTGAAAAACAAACTTAAAACATGTTATATTCACAACGAGAATGCAAGTTATCCACGTCATCAATTATAAAAATGGGTAATTAGTTACATGACATTATTAAGTATTATTACGTATTATTACATTAAGTAAGTGTCTATTTCTAATTTATGTACTTTCTAACTTTTTATTGTTATTGCTTATTCCTGTAATTGGGACATTGTCCTGTTGGAATAATAAACATTATTATTATTATTATTATTATTATTATTATTATTATTAAAGGGCCAAAAACATTTGTTTCCTTGAAATTATGTAATCAGTAAAACACACCAGGTATCCAGGTATCAGGCATAAAGGTATCCTTTATGAGGTGCACAGGTTGTATTCTTGTTTTGAATATATGTATATAATTCTTAAATACTAAGAATATATAATATTCTTACCTAATATAATATATTAGGTAGGCAAATAATAAGCACTACACAAAAAGTGGTGCAAAAAACAAAAATGATTAATATTGTTAAGAACGAAATAAAACACCAGCTTCTTCATGTATTTTTATCTTATATCAGTGAAATTTCTTTTGAAATTATTTCCAATTTTGCATTCGCAATAGTTGCAGTGTAAAAGTAACTGCATGCAGTAACTACGTCAACTTTATCACCGCCGTTAAATTTCTCATAAATACGGCCCCAATAAAATTTAATTGTCTGGCACGCTCCTAGGACAGAAAATTGAAATCCAAAATTTGTTTAAATAATAGTAGAAGGAATAGAAGGCGGTGCCAGGGCCATTTGTCCCCGAAGGGACCGACACATACAAGTTAAAGGCGGCTACTAGTTTCTTCGAATATCCCAAATCTTCATTTACCTAATCGAACTCCGCTTGGACCGCTTGTCCTAAGGACATTTTCAATCGTAGAGGACAGACACGTTCCCTAATTTCCATTCAAATTACACAGATGGCCAAAGAAACATTCATGATATTACCAGAATTAAGGAGAAAATATATTTGACCCTCTTTGGACTAACTATTTTTAATGCTTGTGGTTTCAGGGATTTGCAAGGAAAACTCCATCATTAGATAAAAAATATACTAGTTAATACAAACTAAAAAATCGGCGGAATATCAGCATAAAACATGTTTTAATAATCTAAAACGCAAGATTACCTGTTTTACCATTATTTTTACTCAAAACTTACGGACAACTTACTCAAAACAGAAAATATATATCTGACGTTATGGGAAAGCAATAATAAATTGCTAGATGACTAGGTTAAATAATTTAGCTTGACTCTTGAGGCACCAGTTTTTCAAGTAACTTTTTAATTTTATTTTGAATATAAATACAAGGAACGTTGATTCTAATTAAATTAATGAAAAGTAAAATTCTAATTCCTGATAACACGAGCAGTAGCATGAATTGAAAATTATACCATTTGTTTGTAGTACCTAAATGATCACGAGTATAAAAGTCAAAGGAGAGACCCAATTCTGAATTGACATGATAGGTAAGTCTTTTTAATTAATTTGAAATTAATTTTCAAATTTGCTTGGAAATGTAGACAACGATTTTAAAGAACTACTGATATTAATAAAAATAAGGTGCCTGGCCGAAAAATTATTATTTTAATGCCATTTTTTGTTTATTTAACTGTTTTTAAACCAGATCATTGCTTTATCAGCTTTATGGTAACAACGATCAGTTGTTATTTATTGTTTTTTTTTTATTATTTAAATATCATACACATATTTTTCTCTAAAAATATTTTAATAATTCTAATATAATGGTTAACAATTGTAATGAATGGTGTTTCAATTCACCAAACATTCACTATTATATTATTTATATTAACTATTATCTATACATAGACAATTAATTACAAAATTAATTAATTATAAATCTTCGAATCTGCCCCCACCCTGAGCTCAGAATTGCTTCAAAAATTATTTCTTGTGCCCCAATAGTCAAGAGAAATTCCTCATCCCAGTCATCCGCATAATAGTAATTTATTACTGCTTTCCAGTAATATTAGATATATATTTTATGATGGTAAATAAAATGTCTAAAAATTACCTACAAATATTCCAATATTAATAACAATGGTAGAGGAAGTGACAGTGATAGCGATAGTAATGGTGGTAACGATAATAATAATGATAATGATAATATTAATAATAAAGATAAAGATTATTAATGATATCTAGGTCACTCCACTACTAATATTATAGATGAGCGTGATCTGGTCCGTCAAAGTTGTTTACATGGGCCTTTCAAGGCATTTGACAGGCTAGACCATAGCACAGAGTAAACATATAATAATCTGTGACTATAGCAACTACTATGCATCCCCTACTACTATTGAACTACCAACTACAAATTTTATTAAGTTTTTTAGTTATATCTTGTAGACAGACATCTACCCACAGACCACATCTAACTGTTCAATATCAAGGATTCCGGTCTACCTATATAATTATTGGCGTGCCATAAGGATATATCCGTGGGCCTCTACTGTTTAATATTTACGTGAATGATATTGTTAAACGTCGACACAGTAACACATGCTATTAAATGTCGGTCTAAGTCGTTCCTTAGATCAAATGCGAATATGCATCAACTATATGGAACCCTAGCTACACTGTTCATCAATTAAAAATTAAGATTCCACAAAGATGCTTCAAATTTCTCCAAATATTAACGATTTCACTAAATCATAGGATTACGTACTTAAATAAATAATTTAGAAACTAAGCATAAATACTACCCTCTTGTGTTTCTTTCTAAAATTCTCGATGGCCATATTGACTGTCCTATAAAGTTTTTAGTTATATATGAAATTCATGCAATCGTATATCCCCAATGTATAGACTCATTTTCATGTTTCATTTTTCTACCTTCCTGTACCCAGAAGAATCTTGTTAAAATTTGCACCTCTGTATATTTAAGTTTGACCTCGGTTCAAAGTAAAATAGATATATTTAATACTAGAATGAGTGAAATACGGAAATATGTACTCACTTCTATAGCTCTCAATTTTGTTTCACGTTAAAGTATTAATTGTGGTAGTAGTGGTGAGAAACACACAGTAGTGTCCTCTTTTGGTCTTTGCTACTATCCGTCTGACAATTATTGTCTAATTGACAGTTTGACAGACAGATAGCGACTTGCTTTTCTGCAGGTGCCATTACAGCAGCGGCCTGTATTGTCTTTTAAGAAGACAATCCTCCTTATTTATTTAAAAGAGATGCCGAAAACAACTACTCCACGGAAAATGTGCCCCGACTGGCATTGCATTACTCCGGCATCTCCATGGAAGTCGCCACATCCTTCGTCGAGACCAACCAACAGACACTGACCGGTTTCGCACTTATTTTGTGCTCATCAGAGTGCCATATTTAGTGGACTCGATGAACGATGCTGCGACATAATTGGCTATACCAGACGCCCTTTAGGCAATCGCAGCATCGTTCCACTACCTATGGCACTCTGATGAGCACAAAAGAAGTGCGAAGACGGTCAGTATCTCGGGGTTGGTCTCGATGAAGGATGTGGGGCGAATTCTATGGAGATGCTGGAGTAATGCAATGCCAGACCTAGTGCCTAATACCTAGTTCTTTTCGGTATCTCTTTCAAATAAATATTAATTGTGGTGTTACACTTTTTAATCTACTCTTAAATTTGTATATAGGTAAAATAAATGCTTATGTTATATATAAAATAAATATAATCCATGCCCTTTAATTTGATTTCTGCCTGGGTAGTTGTAGGTACTCAATTAAGTAAATAAATAAATATTAAATCTAAAATATATCTCCTATCTCTCATTCTAATGACAAGAATTAGCCTAAGTTTAGCATCGCACTATTCACTATTCCGAAAGAGTGAAAAGTACCTTGATAAAAATATTCTAACTAACTAATAATCTAATCTTCCAGCGTCGCTGGAACGCTTTGCCTTGAATGGCTTTAATGTTCTCAAAACTTCCTTCAATTGATTTTTTTATCTAAAAATATATCATTTTTTTAAATTAGTCTATAAAAAATTATAATCCACAATGATTGATGATCTAATATAACCTAATATATGAGATTCATTTGGAAATGTGTTCCAATATCTGTAGTATGGAATAGCTGAAGTATTGAAGGGATAAAAGTTGATCACAAACAAAATCAAACTATATTTTACTTTTAATTATCATTATTATTATTATATATATTGTAAGAAAATTAAATATATACGTCGTTGACTACAGTGCCTTCTTGTATAAAGCAAAGCCACTGTATCCTTGATTACAATGACTATACGAGGACTTTCCTCGTATAGTCATTGTATCGTTGATATACGTTGAGCGACATCTAGTGACGGGTAGTGGGATAGTATGTAAAATTTTACAGGAATAGCAAAACATTTTCGTGAATAATAAAATCGATATTCTTCTACTTCTTCGTTCACTCTGTTGCCGCAGCTAAAATGTTAACTGCAATTTACTGAGTGTTGGTATAACTGCTTTCTTATTATTACAAATTAGAAAATATCGATATTATATACCTACAGTATATTATATAGTGACTGTAAGCACCTACCTCTCATAATCAGACAGATTTCTGCTTTCAAATTGTTATAAACTGAATATAGTCCTGGGGCATAATGTATTCCGTGGGATTTTTTGTGAAGGGAAGGTGCGACTATGTGGAATCTCTTTATTATATGCTAGAGAATGTTGTTGTACTGGGTGTTTACCTTAGAATTCTGCTGTTTGGTTTTTATGGCGTTATACATCTAAGATGGCCGTCATACAAGACATTTACTCTTTACCTCAAGAATAACTCCTTCCAGAGTGATAATATGCAAAATTTGCATTATACATTTTCTGCTCTGCAAGACCTGAGGAACCAATTTAGTTCTTATCAATTTTTTCGTATCTTTTACCATTTAAGAGTTACACGCCAGTTTTACCACATAATACAAATTTATTAGAATATATGTGTATAAACATATGAAAATACTGGAGGATCAAGTGACGGCTACTGGTGAAGTGAGGGGAGACACTACTGATAACGTGCATCCACCAGAAAATCAGACATCTTCCACATTAAGCTCTTCAGTCGTGGGTGTATCCAATAAACTCACAGTAGTTGTTCTTGATGGTATGGCAAAAGTACAAGCCATGAAAAATACACCTACTGTTAAAACCTGTAGTGATCTTGCAAATGAATTTAACAGGAAACTGGAATATACACTATCACGTTATGATGAAACCCACTTAGTCTTCGACACATACAGAGAAGATTCCAAAATCTTCTATGCGTAAGAAAAGAACTGGCAACACACAGCCAGTCCATTACAAGATCAGTGATACAACGTACATTGGGAACATATCTATGAAGTTCTTGTTATCTCATGTCAAGACTAAAGATGAGTTAACAGCTTACTTGTCCGAGAAAGCAATACAATATGCAGCTGGAAGAAACAAGTGTTTATTTGTGTCTTGGAGGGAAACAGCAAAGTGTTCAATGGGGATTAAAACAGATGAACTGAAAAGTAATCATGGGGAGGCAGATACAAAAATAATTATGCATTCCATATTCGCCTGTCGTCGCGGTGCTACACAGCTTCATATTTACTCACCTGATACAGATGTCTTCATACTTACTTTATGGTGGTATAAGTTTCTTCCACTGAACAGGGACTTTGGCAAAGAAAGCAAAAACCTCCTTTTGGAAAGTCTTCAGTAAAGCAGATGATGATATTCTCGAAGCTGTATCCAAACTTGGAAGCTTGGAAAATTTTCTTGATTCAGATAGACTATTAATAGAAAAGTTCATATGTCAAGTCTATGTCCCGGGCACAAATATATCAGACATTGGAGAACTCAGGTGGTGGATGTTCACAAAGAAAGAAACTCAAGGAGAAAACTTGCCACCAACAAGAGCATCACTGATACCATATGTTGATAACCATAGAATGGTGCCGTTCTGACCAGCCCTACCCTAATCTGCCTTCGCCATTAAACTTCGGCTGGGAACTAAAAAATGACCATTATGCTCCTGTTATGTGTATGGTACCATGTGCCCCAGAGACAGTTCTTCAACTTATTCGGTGCTCTTGTGTTAAGAGAAAATGTGCTCCACCATGTAAATATCTTTCCCACGATCTGAAGTGCACAGAACTATGTGTGTGTGCAGGAGACGAAGATATGTGTGACAACTGTGATGAGGCATACAAGGCATGAAGATTCATCGGATGACTTAGATGGTGATGATACATTGTTTTGAAGAGAATAATAATATAGTATCATTAAATATTGTTTTCTATCAATACATAATTTATTTTAAGAACCAACTGTATAATACAACTACTAGGTCCTACTCCAAATTGTATGTATTAATATTAGTTATTATTATAGTTTTTGTGAGCAAATAACAGCATAATCATTATTTTTCTTCCCTTAATAAATAACCGATGGCTAAATTATGTTTTAAACCAATAGTGAAATATATAATGAATCATAACTCACGAAGGGTAGAAGATACGAAAAAATTAATAAGAACCAAATTTGTTCTTTGACTCATATAGAACAGAAAATGTTCTATGCAAATTTTGCGTATGAGCACTCTGGAAGGAGTTATTCGTGATGGAAAGAGCAAATGTCTTTTATGGCGGCCATCTTGGATGTATGACGCCATAAAACCAAACAGCGCAATTCTAACGTGTAAACACCCGATACTACATCATTATATAGCATACAATGAAGGTATTCCACATAGTCGCACCTTCCCTTCACAAAAAACCCTACGGGATAGGTAAATGTGCATTATGCTCCTCAACTAATAGTCAAAACAAATTACATTTAAACTTTAAGCTTCCTATGCAAAATATAAATCATTCTGAATGATTTATATTTTGCATAGGAAGCTTAAAGTTCACCTTTGCCTATGATAGAATTTAAAAGCTTACATTAAAAAAGCTAAAGCCATTACACAACTAGATGGCAGGACAATTCCCTCCATTAAAGGGAGTTTTGGCCAACAAATCTACTTATATTCAGGAACAGAACTACTTATTATTTATAACTATCCATCAGCAGATAGCGCAAACATTGCTCTTAAATTATAACACCAATGAGTTTAGATTATGCAAATAATATGACTAATATAAAATATAAAATAATAGTTTTATGTAGAAATTTTATGATACAAATAGCATATTTTTTAATAATTATTGATTATTATTACGTAGATACTATTAATAAAAATGATATGGAAACAAGAATATGATTTTTTTTATTTTTAGTTAGGTACCTACAGTATACCTACGGTATGAAATTATCGAAGTAATAAAATTCAGAACAAAGTAGGTAAATTTTATTATCAAATATTACCTGCATATAGTCCATCAAAGTAAACAGGTATTTAGCACAGCAAAAGTACCCATTTATTGAACTGGTGGATTGTATCCTAATATTCATACTATCTTACTTCCCCTTAAAAGTATTTGGACTTATTAGCAGTACTAATGGGAATACAGCAAATAATAACCCAGTATTTTTATTCAGTCGCTGATCCCCTAAATATTATTCATGTTCATTTTATTTCTGGTTTTAAATTGAGGGTGTTTCGACTCATAAGTGCTGAGAGTTATTTTAAGCTTCCGTTTGTTTTAACTCATTTTTTATTATTTTCATACCTTATGTGATTTTGTGTGTATGAACGTAATAGGTTATTTTATGCAAAATTAGACTAATATCAAGTAAATACTATAGATGAATGTATATCTCTGTAAATGTTTCACGCATTTAGAGTTTTGCAAAATTCATATTGAAGAATGGGTGTACAGGTTGAAGAATGTGTACCTTATCTTAGAAACTGTTAGAGAGAGAAAAAAAATATTTATACCAAAGTTGTCTGTTGTCTGCAGTAAAGTATTTTTTTATTTTTCATACTTTCATATATACAGGGTGATTCAAAAGTAGTGAATCATACTAAACTTATGGTTTTTTAAATGGAACATCCTATATTTTCTTAGGTCATATATGCGTCTCTAGGAGAGCAGTCGACCGATTTTTTGTTTTTAAAAATCCGTATTCTTTTTTTTTTTTAGGTTCTCCCATGTCTGTGTTAAAGACTTCAGGGTAGGTAATTAGGCGGTTGATGGACTCTCTATCGCTGCTGAAGGGGTAGATGGAGCACTTGTGATGTTACTTATAAACAAGTGAGTTTCATGATTTGTTGCTCTGGAGTCTTCCACTTCTATTTCTTTTTGCTGTTCATATATAAAACTTTACCATTAAAACCATTAATTATTAACCTATATTGTACTATTTTTGCTAGATCCTGCCCTTTGCTAGTTTTAAATGTTTATATAATAATTCTTCTTATTCTCTGTCTCTCTGTGTTATATACAGGGTGTCCACCTAGTGCGCGTAAGTCCAATATCTGGGTTAATAAAAGAGATAACTTAATTTTTTTTTCTACAGGGTTGTCTAATATCCCGAGCTGCACAAAATGAAAATATATTTACATATTCAGGGTGTTCAGTTTTTCCTGGACAGGTACCAACTTCATTTTTTTAAATGGAAACCTATATTTTTTATGGCATTATCGAATTCTACGTAAAAAATTAGTGGGACTTTGTGCTTAACACTGCTATTGAAATATTGATAGTTTTCGAGATATTTGACTTTTAATTTTTTTTTTCTTATGTTTCGTCACTTCTAATAGTTGACATAATTATGGTTGTATGACAGCTAGAAATTATTTTTTTTCAGAAACTGTAGAGTGAAGATGGCTCTTTCGAAAAACGTATCAAAAGTTGACCTGCGATATACAGGGGGCAACAGAAATCGTGCCAAACCTGATGGTTTAAAATTTAAAAAATCTCGACTTTTTCAAATGCAACACCCTGTGTTTTATGATTTCATTAGATGCCTTTCTGTAGACTCTACAATTTTATAATAGCTTTCCCTATACCTAAGTTGCGTAGTTTTTGCAAAAAACCCACTTTTATGAAAAATACCCGATTTGCGCACTTTTTTGACGGAAAAAATATTGTAAGGCTATTTATTTTTATAAAATGTATTAGTTTACACTTCTTAAAATAAAAATAACTGAAAAATTTAGATAATTTCAGTTTAATAAACAAGTCTTTATGGAAAGTTACCATTTATTTGTAAATAAAAGTAGAAAATCATAAAAGCTCTACATGTAATTAAGAATTAGCAAAACTGGCGTATGCTTTAGAAGAAGTTCATGGGAATTATTTGCTAGCAGCACGTATTTATAGAGATTCCCACGTGCTGACTGTTTTGAAAATGTGAAAGAAAGATTTGAAAGAACAGCAAATGCGAATTATGAGAAAACTACCAGGAGACATGACGGTAACAATGACGATATTCAGTTTAATGTTGTGGCGTCTGCTGTTGAAAATCCAAATATTAGTGTCAGGAAAATCAGTAATAATCTTGGAGTTTCCAAAAGCTTGACAAACAAGATACTGAAGAAGAATAATTTTCATCCGTATCATATTGAAAACCATCAAGCACTGATACCTCAGGATCACCTAAACCGCCTGCAATTTTGCCACTGGGCATTGGATAAAATTCAGGAAAGTCCAAACTTTTTTATGAATGTCTTGTTTACTGACGAATCAACATTTTCAAACACATGCTTACCCAATCGTCGCAACTTTCATCACTACGCTGACAATAATCCAAGATTATTGAGGGTACTAGATAATCAGCATCGTTTCAAAGTGAACGTGTGGGCTGGAATTTGTGGAGAACATATTGTTGGACCGTACTTTTTTGAAGGCAGTTTAAATGCCATTGTGTATTTGCATTTTTTGCAAAACGAACTTCCCCTTCTACAGCTACAGAATATGCCCGCTGATTATTTGGTTCAACAATGGTTTCAGCATGATGGTGCCTCTCCACATTCCACTTTGGCGGTACTGTGATTATTTTATTGTTGTAGTACTTTTCCTATTATCTATTCATATTTCAGATTAGAGAACACCTAATCCACGTATATCCAAATAAGTGGTTAGGTCGTGGTGGTCCAGTTCCTTGGCCTGCACGTTCGCCTGATTTAAATATTCTGGACGTTTTCTTGTGGGGTTATATCAAGGAGCGAGTATACGAAGTACCACCAACGGATATGCAAGACTTGAAAGAAAAGATCCAAAATGAGAGTTTCTAACCATAACGCCCGAAATGTTAAGAAATGTTCACATTCATTTTCGTCGTAGATTAATGCTTTGTGTTGAAAACAACGGTGGACATTTTGAGCATTTACTTTAGGTTAGCTTGCTTGTATGAGTATTGCGTATTCTTTTTTCAATACTCTATGTATATTCATCCATTTCACTAATAATTTTTCTAACTACGGTAACACCGTTTGGTTTTCAATATGATACGTATGAAACTTCTTCTTCAATATCTTATTTGTCGAGCTTTTGAAAACTCCAAGATTTCTACTGATTTTCTGATACTAATATTTTTGGATTTTCAACAGCAGAAACCACAACATTAAACTAAATATTATCGTTGTTACTCCCATGTCTCCTGGTAGTTTTCTCATAATTCCCATTTGCTGTTCTTTCAAATCTTTCTTTCACATTTTCAAAACAGTCAGCACGTGGGAATCTCTATAAATACGTGCTGCTAGCAAATAATTCCCATGAACTTCTTCTAAAGCATACGCCAGTTTTGCTAATTCTTAATTACATGTAGAGCTTTTATGATTTTTTACTTTTATTTACAAATAAATGGTAACTTTCCATAAAGACTTGTTTATTAAACCGAAATTATCTAAATTTTTCAGTTATTTTTATTTTAAGAAGTGTAAACTAATACATTTTATAAAAATAAATAGCCTTACAATATTTTTTCCGTCAAAGGAGTGCGCAAATCGGGTATTTTTCATAAAAGTGGGTTTTTTGCAAAAACTACGCAACTTAGGTATAGGGAAAGCTATTATAAAATTGTAGAGTCTACAGAAAGGCATCTAATGAAATCATAAAACACAGGGTGTTCCATTTGAAAAAGTCGAGATTTTTTAAATTTTAAACCATCAGGTTTGGCACGATTTCTGTTGCCCCATGTATATCGCAGGTCAACTTTTGATACGTTTTTCGAAAGAGCCATCTTCACTCTACAGTTTCTGAAAAAAAATAATTTTTAGCTGTCATACAACCATAATTATGTCAACTATTAGAAGTGACGAAACATAAGAAAAAAAAATTAAAAGTCAAATATCTCGAAAACTATCAATATTTCAATAGCAGTGTTATGCACAAAGTCCCACTAATTTTTTACGTAGAATTCGATAATGCCATAAAAAATATAGGTTTCCATTTAAAAAAATGTAGTTGGTACCTGTCCAGGAAAAACTGAACACCCTGAATATGTAAATATATTTTCATTTTGTGCAGCTCGGGATATTAGACAACCCTGTAGAAAAAAAAATTAAGTTATCTCTTTTATTAACCCAGATATTGGACTTACGCGCACTAGGTGGACACCCTGTAGATTGGAATGGTTATATGGATTGTTATGTATTAAAATGGTTGTATGGATTATGAATGTGTCGAGGCTGTTGTCAAAACAGTTAGGCAGATGTAATGATCAGAAATTTGTTTGTGATAAATGTCTCTACAGTTATAGAAACCTGAAAAAGGAAAATCTTCATACTAAAATACGGAAGAAACCTAATAATATGGAACCAGTACAAGGAGACCCAAAGTCAATGCCCGAAGACATTGATGGCTGTGACTTGGATTGCCAATAAGCGTCCTGTATTTCGGAGGATGTCCTACATTTGAGGTTCGTTGTCTTACGTCCTGTCGAGATCTCTGGCAGTAAATGTGCTGAATATCAGGTATTTTATTGAATTTATTGCTAATGTTGCGTAATAATAACTTGCAAATTTGTGATAGGTATATCTAGTATACTGTTTTACAGTGGTTTATCACTTCTGGTTTGAACAAAAGTAACTTTTTAATAAGAACGACAATATTTTCGTTATTATATCCATTGAATGATTTAAAACAATGTAACTTTAAATAAATGGAATAATAATATAATATATAATATAAAATAACTGGAATAATAATATAATATAGGTATTTAACAATTTAAAATTGAATTTTTATATATTTGAATATATTTTTTTTATAATAAAACATTGTCCTGAATTTTTAACTGATGTGCTGCATTTTTACCCCCTTCGTCCTGAAAATTAAAGATTGAAAGCTGGCAACCCTAGCTGTGACATCACTTCCGCTTTAGAATCCGTTTCTGTTTTCTTATACGAATCCCGGAATTGTTGATTAGAGAAACAGTTATTGAGACTTTTTGTTTCTTATTTGTTATGTACACAGTAAAAAAGATAAATGGTAAAATTACTAAGTGGTAATCGTAATTTGCTGCAGTGTTATTTTTAACACGAACTGGGTGGTATAATAACTAAACCTTTAAAACTCATATTACACGAATGATATACCCGTCAAGTTTGTAGAAGTACTCATAAATTGTAGTAAAATTTACAAAACCCTGTGTTAAATATGAATCAATCCGCCATAAATACGGAATAATTACACCGTGAATAATTAACTATTACACATTACCTTGTAAAATCTGCTGTGTTAAATTACTTTTATGTAATGTAATAATACACTGATATGTCTAACACTGCCAAGTGTGGACTATATACACACTGATGAGTGTGGATTCAGTGTTAAAATTACCGGTTTTTTTTTACTGTGTAACAGAGTGGTCAACATTTTCCTGTACGGAACCACGCGCGGTATTTCCAAGGACATTTAAATAAAGTGTCCTTGGGTATTTCCATTAGGAGAGAGAGTAATCAGTTCTGACATGCGTGGGTTGGGAACCTACAAAGTGAGGATTTCTCGTAAAGGGTAAAGGGATTGGGTATATACAGTGGGTTCCATTTGCATTCACTAGCACATAGGGGAAAATCTTGCTTGATGGGTGTCAAAGAGTCACTCTGTTATTTATACACTAAGGAAGGAAACAGCTAAGGTTCGAATTAAATCGGAAGACGTTGGACCAGCATTCAAAACTCGAGATGAGACTGCTGTGATTACTAACTAATGTCAAATGTACCGACTCTCAGCTATTTTTAGAAGATTATTCTCTTATTTTCCAAATGGATGCAATGCGTTATTGTTCGAGAACAATAACGCATTTAAAGTAAATACTGGATTTTGCGGATTGTTTACCAAGGAATCAGATTGTAATTATTAGCTGAACGGATACAGACAGTTGTCAAACTGCACAATATCTAGAATTATGTCGTTTATAAAAATAGTAACTTGACCAGGCGGTTTAAAAGCAACATTCAGGAACAAATCATAACAGCATAATACTCTGAATGTCTGAATATCTGTTATTGATATAAGTACAGAATATTATACCTATATATTAACCAATATATATTTGCTTCCGTTGACCTGAGCTTCAGTTGATTGTTTCAAAATTATGATTTATTATATATGTATATATACCTGTATATGTCGAAATGAAAGAGAAAGACAGAAAAACAGAGAAAGACTCGTGATTTAGTGATTTCTTCTTTCTCTTACGGGTGAGTTCCTCAATATCAGTCCCAAAGCACTGCGCCAGATCTGGGCCTATTGTGCATCTCGTCGATATTCTATTCAGCGAACAACTTTGTTCTTTGCATAAAGTCCAAAAGTCTACTCGCTGAATTTTCTCTTAGCTCGCAAAGTTCCAAAAATGGTTTACCGAGGAACGTTAGCATCATCGCAGCCCCGGCGTACCGGGCTTTCTGCTAATCTTAAATTATAGAGAAGCTTCTTGAGATGGCGGTGCCCTTGTTATGGGCCCTATCATGCTCCAGGGCTAAGGTTTACTCATGCCCAGCATCTCTACAGTTCTTCTCTGCAAAGGACCTTCCATTAGTGCCTTCGCATGATTCTGTCCTGGTTTTAAAAACCAGTAATTCCTACGTTCTAGTTCGACCCATTTTCCCAGAGCCGTTCTGGAAGCACTATAAACGACTCCGCAAGCTGGCTCCAGTCCCATGAAAGCCATTTGAGATTCCTTTCTAGCAAGTTGATCTGTCCATTTATTTCCTTCAACGCCTTTATGCCCTGGCACCCAACACCCAACACAGTCTTACCGTATTGGTATTTGCCAGTTCCACCAGCAATTGCAAACAGTCCCAAACAAGCTTCGAACTGATCTTGTTTGAGTTCAGAGCTTTTATTGCGACCTGACTATCAGAGTAATATGTAGATGAGTTTATGTCCCTCTCCTCACATCCTCCGCCAAACATGCCTTTATTGCAAAAATTTCTGCTTAGAATTCCGTGAGATAAGTCCCCAGACTATAGCTTGTACGCCATCTAGGTCTCAACCCAAATACTCCAGCTTTTGTTCCTCTGCCTGTTTTGGAGCCATCTGTGAACCATACAAGGCTCCAAGCGTCCAGAGAATTTATCTTCAACTCCCAGTCACTGAGATCCTGTAATTGAACCTCGAATGTCGAAGTTCTTCCTCGAACGGAAGTTAAACCTTGCAATCATTTTGTCAGATATCATCTCTAGGATAAGCTCTGACATCAATGTGTTTCTTATCTTGTAATGTTCCCTTCCTTGGGAACTACCTATCCAAATCGTTATTGTTCCTGATTCGGTATACTGCTATCCTTGCTTCTCTTTCCAACATCACGTGAAGTGGTGGTCCCGAAGCCATGGACGTTTTCCCTATCAAGCGTCGACATACACAAAGTGCCCGTCTCGCCTTGTCGATAGTTTAATTACCCCCTAGATACTGCACCTCCCCTGAAAACCGGATAGTCTACCACCTAAGATGGGTTCTTAAGTCCGTACAAATTTCTTCTTCTGGCGACGAGGGACAGACAGTGCTTCCCTACTACATCAGTCATTTATCAGTCTCAGCGCTCTTTGCATTAGCTCCGAGATCGTGTTATTATGTTTGCCAACTGTTGCCAACCACGAGGACGACCAAGTCATCCGCGTAACCTTATGTATAAAACTTCGCTTTGTTAAGAATGTCCAGTGCCCCGTCCACTACTAAACCCCAGAGAAGGGGTGACAGCACCCCTCCCTGGGGCAGCCCCGGCTTACATTGCACTATGTCGTCTCACCAACGAGCTAGGCTCTTATCGTTCGGTTTCTCAGCATGGTGTCTATTCATTGACACAATGTGCCATTTAGACCCCTTTGCGAAGTGCCCGATTTATTGACTCGAAAAGTGTATTGTCGAAAGCCCCTTCGAGATTTAAGAATGCAGCAAGTGCTAGATTCGTGTCATCCAACGCTTTCTCTAGCCTAGAAACTGTGCAGTGCTGTATCGACTGACCCCTCACCCTGACAATTCAGCAAAACGGTTTGCACATTAGTATCTTAACTTGCCATAAGCTATATCGTTTGACACTAATTTCAGACTTAACCAAGAGATTGAATTTAATAGAAAAATTTTAATTTTTGGCTAAATCTGAAGTTGGTGCCAAACGATAGGCTTATGAAAAGTTAAGACAGGAATATGCAAACCGTTTTGTTTCATCTCAAACCGTTTAGATTTTACAGTGTGTCAAAAATGCAAAATGTCAATATATTCACCTGTCAATATTTCAAAAGCAGTTGAAGATAGGTATGGGGCATCCTACATGACAAAATCACCCTGTACGTACTTTTTCATATAGCGATCGCGGGCCTTCTCGCTGGGACACCGTGTATAGCAAGATCTCTCAGCTCTCTAGTCGAAAGAACCACATTGTTATCATATGGGAGGTATGCCGAGCAAATCACTATCTGTCTCCGACTGCCTTCTCATATAGGCACGGATAAGAGGAGCTCGGTGGCCGAGCGGTTAAGACGTCAGGTTTTTAATCATTCTCCGCGGTTGACGACGGTTCGAATCTCACCGTGGTCAACTTTTTCTAATTGCTCCAATATTAAATCTGTGTGCATAAGGCTGGCAGCGTTCTTAATATGCAACTACTACTGCAATATCACTGTATCAATGGCTAACAACCTACTGTACACTTGAATTAATAAGGTTTTCCAGGTTTCCCTTATTCTCGTACTAAATGGTAATTAAAGTTATAACATCGTAAGTCGTTCCTGGGCGCGCTCGTGACCGCAAAATAGTAATATGCCGTTCCCTCTCCCACACAAGTCTTTGACTTCCGGGCACATCACTAAGATGAGAATGAGAGATAGAAATATTATTATTATTGTTGTTATTATATGTAGGTTATTTCTGCCATTGTTCATCCGTGCAGAATCTTAAAAGCGGAAAAAGGGTAACTTCATTTTTATGAAAAATGCAAACTCTATGGGTCTTTTTTGGGAGCTGCAATAGAGAAGTTCCCCCCACTTACCTGCAACCCTTTGATCCGGGATCCATAAGTCCATGCATGGTTCCTAGATCAGAGCGATATCCACGCTGCTGCGTGTTAAATTAGCACAAAGGACAGCTGACGCCTCCCTACTGTGCTGGATGTTCACCTGGATCACCTTTATGATCATCGGATGGTCCAGAACCGTTTGGTTTTTCTCCAAGTTCCTAAAGTAGACCCTAGATAAATTCAAGAAAAGCCTGAAGTTCTCCTTTTTGAGCACCTTCGGTCCCTCCTCGTCTATGGAAAGAACAAGAGTCCGTACTCTTCAACCTTGCGGTTGATTAACCTCCAGCCCCCGGTCTTTAGTTCCTGATTCTGGTTTTCCAGACGGTGTAATATTGTTTCTGGTTCCTCAGAGGGTTCTGGAATCCCCACCAGGAACTTGGTGTACTTAGGAAATTCACTAGGCTCAACCCAAGGAATTTATAAATTCCTTGGCTCAACCGCGCTGAGTGTAGCTCCGTCCCAAGTCACCAAGCTGACAGTGATATTTTTGAGCCAATTTAGGTTCTTCTCATTAAAGGCGATTATCGCTAGCGATCACCTTCTCCAACGACATTAGAGGAAGCGCGGTCAAACATCCCCGCTGGTAACCCCATCTGGCCAGCAGTGAGCAGCGCGGTCTACACAAGTCTATTCCTCGTCCATCCCCACCCCCGGATAGCCCTCCGGAATCACCACCGCCCGGATACCCGACAGCTCCTCTCCTTAGATCTTTTTTGGTTGTGCCCCGGGCCTCGACTTGTTAGGAAGGAATCGGTCAGGTGTCGGCAGGCTGCCGCCCGATCGCCCTTTTTTTTGAGAGGCCATTTGGCCCAGGTTCGCTTGGAGGCAGTGTTGTACTAGGCCCAAGTTCCACGATGTGGAAAATGTGGATTTAGAAAATCAGGAAAATGCAGTTCATAACAGGAGAAGGAATGAAATGTTTAAAAAGGACCCTTATTTCCAATTGAAACGACCGTCAATTTATCAGTAATTTGTCGTCGTAATAAATTCCACAAGTTTTTCTTTTTGCTTCTTACTAAAGTTTTTTGCGTCCATAATTAATGGTTTCAGTTTTGAGTCATTAGATATCTGTTTTGAGTGGTAAGTAAATTAGTAAAGACATTACCGCGGCCTTTATATAGATAAATAGGCTTCTAAACCCTCTTAGAAATTTCCATGGAATACTCATGAATAATCCGCATACCAGGGCAGTTCAATAACTAATCCACAGCCAAGTTATACGAGGGATATTCAATGAGTACGTACCGCTGGTGACATCCAGGAAATGTGGGCAAAAGGGCCCACATTTCTCCCTTATTTGAAGGCCTAGAGGGTTGAGACTTCCTCTTGGGGTTGTCCATGGCACCCCCAGAGACGGTGTTGCCAGATTGTGCACAATTTCCCTAAGGCTGGGGAAAACGTAGATTTGGCAACGCTGCACTCGGGCACTGTGTTGGCTATTTTGTAACAATATATACGTGTTCAATGCAGCGCCGCAGTATTATTGTCTTGTTTCACCACTCAACAAAAATATAGACTTTGTAGACGACCGGCAATTCGTTGACGACTGCTCGAAGACGAGAATAGCAGTTTTCAAAACCATGCGACAAATCTTCGTGACAAATGTATAACGCTACAATTTCATTAGAAATTTGAGAATCGGGCCCCTAAATCTCTTCTCAACCCTCCACCAAATGCCAGCATTTCAACAAAAAAAATCTCATCTGCAGAGCTTTATTATACAATGAGCTTAACTTGATTTAACTCCTTATATTCTATTTTCCCCTTGAACGTGACCTTGTATGATTCGGGGTCGAGTGGGACTATCACTCTTTGCCCTCCTCATCTCTGTAGGCCTGGACGGCCTCGTAGAGATGGACCCCATCCCTCACCAACCCCGATCACAAGAGTGATAGGTGTGGGCGATTTGTGGGATCTCCTCCTGTCCTGGCTCTACCCTGCCGGCCGGGTAGGATCTTCTGGCACTCTTCTGTCTTGGTGTTCTTTCTTCGCCGGCATGTTAACCCCCGGGGGTGGTCTGTCATGGGATTTGTAGTTAGGTGGGGTCAGGATTGGCATTGTAGCCTAAGAATGCACCTCTAAGGGACCAAATGGCCCATTAGTAGGTGTCGGGAAGGGAAGTGGATATCGAATTGTACCCGCGACCGCAGTCGGCGGCCGCGGCTTCGAGGGAGGTCTGTGGGTCGTCTATGTCTTTTCATAGTCTCCTACTCTTGCTCCAGGTGGAATCTGAAAATGTTACCTTATACCTTATCCTGGGTCCAAGAGTTGGAGTCTTGGCCGCTTGTACTTAGCTGCCACGTCGGGTGCATAATCCACAGCTCTCCGGATTAGTGGGTTGCTATGCGTCTCGGCTCGTGCAAAGGTTTTCTCACCTCGTCTTCTGAGGACCTCCAGGACTGGGACATACTCTAAGTCCCGGTATAAGTCGGCGTTGCGCAAGTAGTAAGGGGCGCCCGTTGCGACCCTCAGGGCGATGTTTTCCACGGCCTGCAGTCTTCGAATGTGCGTCTTCGCCGCGTAGGCCCACGCTGTCGCCGCGTATGTCATCTGGGGTTGAATGATAGTCTTGATGAGGGTTTTCTTGTTCCTCAGGCTGAGCCCGCTGGTGGAACAGAGCATTGGATACAGCATCCCCCTGACCAGTCGTGCTATTTGCACGACGTTCTCGATATGGGTTTTCCACGTGAGTCCTCTGTCCAGGGTTACCCCTAGATATCGGGCTGTGTCTCTCCATTCAATGTTGCGACCCTCAGGGCGATGTTTTCCACGGCCTGCAGTCTTCGAATGTGCGTCTTCGCCGCGTAGCCCCACGCTGTCGCCGCGTATGTCATCTGGGGTTGAATGATAGTCTTGATGAGGGTTTTCTTGTTCCTCAGGCTGAGCCCGCTGGTGGAACAGAGCATTGGATACAGCATCCCCCTGACCAGTCGTGCTTTTTGCACGACGTTCTCGATATGGGTTTTCCACGTGAGTCCTCTGTCCAGGGTTACCCCTAGATATCGGGCTGTGTCTCTCCATTCAATGTTTTCCCCGCGCAAGATGACATGTCCCTGCGGCTTTTGACCAGACCTGCGGGAAAAAAGAATGGCGTTAGATTTGTCCGGGTTAATAGCCACCTTCCATCTGTTGCACCAGTTCTCAAGAAGGAGCACTGCCTCTTGGAGGTACCTCGTAACCATCCTGGCCTGAAAAGACCGTGCAATGATGGCCGTGTCGTCTGCGTACAGAGCTACCAAGGTACGGTGCGTCCTAGGCAGGTCCGACATGAAAATGTTGAACAGCTGGGGTGACAGGACAGTGCCCTGGGGTACTCCTGCTTCCATGGGGCGGATGGTTGAAAGTTCTCCATCTACCCTCGTCTGCGTCGATCATCTTGACAAGCAGGCCGTCGTGCCATACCCTGTCGAAGGCCTTGGCCACGTCTAGGAGGACAGCGCCGGTGACGAGTCTGTTGTTGAACCCCTCGGTGATATGTTTCACCAGCCTCAGGATTTGAAGTTCAGCGGAATGCCCTTCTCTGTAAGCGAACTGCTCATCCGGGATAGCGTGCAGTTCCTCGGTGATCTCCAGCAGTCGCTCCTTTATTACCCTTTCCACCACTTTGCTCGCCGCTGGTAGTAGGCTGATCGGTCGGTAGCGAGAAGGGAAAGTTAGATTCTTACCTGGCTTGGGTATCAGTACTACGTGTGCAGTTTTCCATCTGCTAGGGAAAAAGCGGAACCTCAGAATTGCATTCGTGATATTCACTAATGCTGCTACTCCCTTGCGAGGTAGCTTCCGAAGAACCAGGTTCCCTATCTCGTCGCATCCCGGTGCTTTTCGGATTTTCAGTCTCCTTAGGATGGTTTTCACCTCCTCTGGGTCGGTTGGGCGGAACTGCGTATCGTCGGGCATTCGCCCTATCCGTCGAGCTCGTCTACTCACCTCGTCTGTGAATTCCTCGTCCTCGTCCGGCAAATTGTTTTCCGCACACTGGAGTTCCAGGCTGTCGGCGAATGCCTCTGCCTTTTCCTGCCTCGTGTACACGAGTCCCCTTTCACCGTGGATCGGAGGTATCTTTCGGCGATGTGTTCTGAGCGTTCTCTGGGTGTTCCATAGACTTCTATCCTCGGTGTTCAGCGACTCGAGATATCTCTGCCATCTAGCCTGATGATGCTCGTGCAATGCGGCTTTGACTCTTCGGTTAAGCTGGTTTAATGCCTGCTTGTCCTGCGGGAGTCTCGTCCGCTGAGCGTGCTTCTTGGCTCTGCGTCTGTCCCCTATATCAGCTCCATAACCTGTAAAGGAAGTTCACCCGTAGGATTAAGTGCATATCTTACCTGTCTCTCCGTAGTGCTGGCCGCCAGAGCTGCGCGGATATGATTCTCAAGGCTCACGACGGTGGCTTCGATGTCCTCCTCCGTGTCGATGACTCGAAAGGGTACGCAGATCCTCTGCATCTCTGCTCGGAACTGCTCCCAGTCTGTGCGCCTTTTAGTAAAGGTGGTCTCGGTGGGCTGATGTCCACCTAGGCGTAGGAGGATGGGGCTGTTATCTGTAGATCCCTCTATTTTCCCCTTTAGATCACGATCACAATATAACCCCACAAACATCCTTAATTCGTCATACTTGAGAAATGTCCACTAAAAAATGTTCTTTAAAAAAAGTTCTTTAAAAAAAAATGATCAAAAAATATCTTTATATAGTACCATTAGTACCTATAGTAAGGTTTTTATCTTTTACTTTTTCGTGCCGATAAAAATATGGTTCAATGCAAATTAGAACTTATGCGAAACCAACAAATTTTTTTTCTAGAATAGCAATTTAGAGAAATTAAATTTAAAATTGTTAATATTACTATTATAAATATAAATAAACTAAGTTGTTAAATTTAATTAATCATCTAAATTTAAAAATTATTATCATTTTTTTCTTATTTTTCCATAAGAACGAATAGATTATGTTCTGTGTAATAGATAATAATTTTTAGTTATTTTTAGAATAGAAGTTGGTGCTCCAAGCTCCAGCGAGTGACAAACAAAACAACGTCAAAATGTTTCAAGCACAACATTCATTTGCATTAGAACATCATTCAGAAACAGAAACAAACTATATAACAAATCATTATACAATGGAAGCATCGTACTGTTTATGCGGTCGACCCTACGATCCAAATATTTTTATGATACAGTGTGACGCATGTAAAGATTGGTTCCATAGCAGGTAAATAAACTTACATTTTTTGCAATATTGCTAAGTGCATTATTCTTTATCTTATAAAAACTATAACGCTTGTTATATTTATAGCTGCTGCAATTTCCAAGAGTACTTGGCCATTGAAATAGACAAATATCATTGCCCAAGATGTGTTCCAACATTTGGCCCGTCCATAAGTAAGACAAAATACTTTGTACCTACTACAATATAGTACCTTACACTAGTACACATTATTTTATATTTTAGATAAACCAATTCGCAATTGGCACCGTCATGAGTTTTGGGATGACAATGCGTTGAATAAACCCGTTCAGACCGGAACTGCAGTCTTTATCAGAGAACTATGCGCTAGACATTTTGCGCCTGAAGGAGAAGTGGTTGTACATATGCGTGGACAGCAGCTTACAGAGACATTTTTAAAAACACATGGTTTTAATAACCCTGTTGTTATAGATAGTAAAGATGGGTTAGAAATGACAATGCCACCAGATAATTTTAGTCTCTATGACGTAGAATCGTATGTTGGTGGAGATAAAGAAATTGATGTAATTGACGTGTGCCGTCAAACTAATATAAAAATGAAATTACGAGATTTTGTCGAATATTTTAATAGTTTAAATCGTACAAGAGTGTTCAATGTCGTTAGCTTAGAGTTTTCAAATACAGGGTAAGTACAAAATTACTTAGAAGTCCAACATAATAGTTATATCGTTATAGATTAGCAAATTTGGCCGAAGCACCATTTATAGCACGAAAATTAGATTGGGTTAACACTGTTTGGCCACCTGATTACGCAGGAAAGCCACAAGTGCAAAAATATTGCTTAATGAGTGTTAAAGATTCGTACACAGATTTTCATATTGACTTTGGTGGAACGAGTGTTTGGTATCATGTTCTGAGGGGAGAAAAAATATTTTATTTCATTAAACCAACTCCAGCCAATTTATCTCTTTATTCGCAATGGATGACATCTACTAATCAAAGCGAGACATTTTTTGGGGATCAGGTTGGTTAACATAACCTCAAAAAAAATTATATTACAGTTAAAATTGTATTTGAAAAATTTTATTATGATACATATATTCTATTTCCCTCTTGCAGTAACTCTAGCATTAGGTAATGTGCTTTTAGGTCGACCAGTGCTTTAAATGTGTAATTCGACAAGGTCAGACAATGCTTATTCCAACAGGTTGGATTCATGCCGTTTATACCCCTGTTGATTCCCTTGTTTTTGGTGGAAATTTTCTTCATAGTCTTAACATAGCAATGCAGTTAAGGTAGGTGATTTTTATACAATTTGTGAATAATTTCTAATGTAAATAAAACTTATAGTTGTTACGAGATTGAGAAAAAAACGAAAACTGAGAAAAAATACCTGTACCCTAATTTTGAAATGATAAATTGGTTCGCTGGTGCTTATTTACTTGAACAAATAATTGAAATTAATCTTGAAGAAAGTAGATGTCCGGAAAATTTGTTAATAGGTTTAAAAGCCCTTCATCATTCTTTAAAGCATTGGAACAATGAAAAAGACGTAAATATTAAAGTTTGTTTTCAAATTCTAATAGATTTTACATATTTTTATTTTTTAGTATAATATGGCCGTAAGAGAACAAATGCCATTTACCATTAATGTACCGAAATTACTTAAAGATATTGGCAAAGAAATCCGTCATGCTGAAAGGTATATAAACCACTTGAATCCTCCAAAACCTGAACGGGAATCAAAAAGAAAAAGAAAAAAGCCGGTAAATAAAGATTTTGTTGATTATTCTCTTTCTCCAAAAACATCTGCCATCGACGTAAGTATTATTTAATTGTAAAATATATTGACTTAAGTTATATATTTTCTTAGTACATGCCAGTACATGAACCGCCATTGCCAATGAAGTATCCTCGACAATCACCACTTAAATTGACGCTACCAAAACCCGCGTTATATCCCTATGATAGAACAAGTAATTTTTCTGAACAAAGTTCGACTAGTTCTGTCATACCTAATAATACTGGTCAACACCAATGGGGTTTACCCAATTTACCTTTTGATCGCCCTCAAGAAACTGTTGCCATACACCGCGGTGGAGCTGTGCTCAAGTTTAAATTGGGGTAGAAAATTTAAAAATATATAAAAATAATATTTTGTCATTTGACTTTTTTTTAGGACCAAAGACATCATACCACAAAATGCATCAAATCCGACACCCCCTAATGAATTTGGTTTTGGTGATGGATTAGTGGGGAGCTCGGAAGACATATATGATTTTCATGATGATAGTGATAGAGATGAAGACTGCTTTAATTTTACAATCGATGAAACCCCACCGAAGAAACCGAAAAAACCTGGTATCAAGATGCGCTTACCGGGTAATAATTTCATTTCAATTTTAAGTAAATCCTGTCTAAATGATATTTTACAGTTAAAACCAAATTATCTCGTTTGGAAGAGGGAGAAGGATCAAATGGAATAGAATCTCTTATACAAGCCTCAGCTTTGTCTGTACCGTAAGTTTATTATTTAATTATACAATTTTTTTACAAAAGAATTCGGCTGAAAGAGCGGTTGATAACTTTTTAGCGATCCCATTATATATGAGTACCTACTTTATGCTTCAACTAAGGCTAACTATGACTAACCTTATTAGAAGTGTATAGGTAATGTCACATAAAAATTTACCGAGTGCATTGCCTCGCATGGTACTGGCCATATATATCTACATTTATTTTCTTTTAAAAAATAATATAAAGTTGCTTAGGAAAAAAGCTAATACTAGAACTTATCTAATAGAGCAATTAGACATAAAAATTATCATTAATTGAATTAATTAAAATCAAATATAAAAATATTTTTGGCCAAATACACTTGAAATTTAGTTTGACTTCAGTGTCACTGTGATCAGAGCATGAAAATGCCAAGTATTATTAAGTTCAACGATTATTCATTGTTGGACCCGGTTTGGTAAGATTGTGTAAACTGCTATTTGCTGCATCTCTAAAATGTATCAGAGCAAACTAAAAACACCTCAAAAATTGTTTTGGTCATTATTACGATCTACAATAATTTATTTCCACACTATTATTCGGTATACCACCACAGACTAGAATTAACTTTTTTACGAATACGGTTATATAAGGTTTTATGGGTCTATCTCTAATAATAAGGGAGATATGTCCAAAAAAGTGTGTCATAAGAGCAATCTGCTAGAAAGAGAATAACGATTCGTTGCTAGGCACAGTCCTTCTCCAACACATCGCTTTTATGACACTTTTTTGGGTATATCTCCCTTATTATTAGAGATAGACCCATAAAATCTTATATGACCGTATACAAACAGTATTGGGTTATTATATTATATATATATATATATTATATAATATATATATATTATATAAAACAGTACTGGGTGTTCCATTTAAAATATTAAAGTTTATATCGACCTAGCTTCATTAAGTTGCCCTGTAAAAAATTTAATATATGTAAAATAAGTGTAAAAAGAAAAGAAAATCGACGGTCCGAGCGATTTTTCAAAAACTTTACCATTTTCAAAATAATAAATGTATGCGGGACTTTATGGACTCACTGTATATATTGCAAGTAAACCATAAATATTAGGTACCATGATTTAAACCCTTCCATTATACACATCACTGGTAGTGAGTACCTGTAAAGAAATTCTATTAGCTTCATTATTGTCTAATAAAGATCACCTCGTTATTCCCTAAATTAAAATAATTCTTTTATAAAACCTAAGACATTTCTTGTCTAGTTAGTTCTTATGTCTGTGTATAGCGCTCCAAGTGTATATTTTATTTGAAGCACCATTTATTTTATACAATATTTTATATTCCAACATATTTTTTAGCCGGCCTATTGAAGGTGGAACGTCACCTTCTACGCAAGAGGCAATAGCGGGTATGCTCTCTATTAGCCAAACTTGGCAACCTGGCAAAACCCAGAGAAGAAAATACAGTCAGAGCCCCGTAGAGGAGAATGTTAACAATGTACATCAAGACGACGATTACAGTAAGTAATTTTTTAACAAAATTAAATGGGCTTTGTCTCTGATTCTTCTTCTTATTCTAGTTTACCCATCTCTGGATAATTCTGATGATGAAGACGTACATATTTTCAAACCACGGGGCAGGTCCAAAATTGATGAAGCTTGGAATCCAAAAGCAAGAGTTGGACCTTTGCTGCCCAAAATGAATCGTCCCGCTCGTGAGGGTACGAAAAAACAGTGTGTTGAAAAAGTACTTGAAGCTGCTGCTGCTCGAAGAGTCAACGATTCACCAGAAAAAGTATGATTCATTGTTATTCTTAATACACGTCTTATTTTTTTAAAAGTAGGTCACTTGTAGCTAATTTAAAAAAAAAATCCTTCAGAGAATATAATTGAACTTTATCTCATTATACAGCTCGAAACAGCTATGATAGATCTATATTTGATACTAGAAAAGATTATTAAATCAGGTAAAGCCATATGAGTAGTGCATCAGACGAAGAGTTGGCAATAGTAGATTATCAGGTACATTAGTAAATATTATGTGAAACATCTCGTTGAGCTAAGTGATAACAAGACCTATTTCAAAAATGATGTTTTGTTACTAGCATATACTAGTACAAATTTAGTAACTAGTAAATTTTAGAATAGTAACAATATTTATTCATTTCAAAGCCGAACCTAGGCATAATAAGATAATCTTATAATCAATGAAACATAATATCCTAATACATTGCTCATAACTCTTCAAACGTTGTATATCTGCAATAGAATATTTTATCCAAATATGCAAGAATATATCGGAATGCATGGCATTGCATTTAAAAGTAAAAGATTAGTCATTTCCAATTACTCCAGAAAAATGGCGATTCCAAAAATGAATGCGGCCTCTGCATGAAAATATTTGAACCTACTGAAAAGGTAATTTTTTGGAGGCTTATTCCTGATATAATGATAAATAACATGTTTTTGGGTTTATTTAACGTAATAATTTAGTGGTGCTTGCGATTTTTTGGTATTACAAAGTTAAAAATGACGTGGTTAGTATTTATACATCTTTATTTTTACATTTTAAAATGGCATTCAAAAGAAATCAGCACAACATAAACTGCCGTGTTTATGGGTGTCATTCCACAAAACGTGCCAAAAGAAGTGTTTAAGATTGGCCCTAGTATAAGAAACTGTTTCTCACTCATTTCTGCAAAAGGCATGTAACAATTTAATAACAGGGAACACGTTTATTTACACAACATAACCACTTTGTTGCAGTTTGTCTATACTTTTCGATTATTAGTCTTATAAAAGCATATCATTTTAATTTAAACATTATTTAACACAAAACAAGCACTAATATGGTATCACCATACAATTTATCACATTTATTTTAGCCCAAAATGTAAGCAAACAAAAGCTAGGGTACCTGTTTCAACCCAAAAAATCATATAATTAGCAATGAAGCACTTATGGGACCTATGACAGGGTTCTCAGCGTCAGGGAAAACCTGAAAAACCTGAAAATGTCAGGGAATTCATACTCTGTCAGGGAAACGTCAGGGAATGTGTCGAGATATTCATAAAAAATCAGGGAATTTTTTTGTTATCAGGGAAAAATTTGTTAGGTGCTCCCTGTATGTTAAGATTTGGACGCGCCATTGTTATCGTAATTTATATTTCTGTGGCTTGTTTGGGCTTCAAAGCCAAAAATATTATTTAATGAAATTTAAATATTTAACAGATAAAACTTATTTATTGGGAACTAAATATTTTTATTAAAATTGTTTCACCTAAAATATTTTTAATTAGAGATGGGTAAATTCCGGAAAATTCAAAATTAGCAGTAATTTACCTTCGAAAGTTCCTGAATTTTTTCTGCTTCAACTAGCTTTATTATGGCAAGAGCTTTCAAAAAATACCAAATACATAGGTTTTTACTAAATAATAGCAATATTTATTAAGTTTTCATAAGTTTTTTTATATTACCGACTCGATAGGTATAGATATAATTATAATGCACCGTGCAAGTGATCCTTGGGCTAAATACTCAGTCAATACTCAATAATACTGTACTATAATATAAAAGATTAAAACTGAGGCAAAACAAAACATTTTAACATTTTATTGAAAAAAATTTTAAAAATTTCACTGTACAAACAAATATAGAGATCTACCCTCTGAACGACGATTACTAATACGAATATTAATTTTTCAGTTCTACATAGGTACCGTTAGTACCAATAATTTTTGCGGGAAAAACTTTTCCACCATGTCATACCACGTATATTTTTAGAACATCCCAAAATGGTATATTTGAAAAATCCCCTAATTTTGCTCGATATTCTATTTCTGCAAGGATTTGTCTGTCATCTAAACCGAGTTTTGTACCTCACCTAATGATAAAAATTCATGGTAAGATTTGCTTTTTCATTAGTAAGATATTGGTCATGTTTTAGTTGGGATTCATGGGATAAAAAGTCTTTTATTCTGAAAGGATTCTAATATACATTCCCTTTCCACTAAAGAAAAATTTCGAGATACCGCTATTATATGAGTTTCAAGGATTTACAAGTTAAAATATTAAAGTTTGAAGGTTAAAATCGACGGGAAATTTGAATTATGTGGGTATTTTACACAGTAAATTACTTTGAAATTTGCTCAGGAAATATTCAAATCTCTTATTTGTTACTTACAGTAAATTTCAAAATTCCGTATTTTAACCAACTGGTATTTTACCATTTGCCCATCTCTATTTTTAATAAATGAAAAATCCCTTTTCATGCCACTAGACAGGAAATTTTGTAAATATACGTCAGGGAATTTGATATTGATAAATTTGCTGAGAACCCTGTATGACTGCTTTTAGCACTCTTTTTATCTTTTATTTCACCCTAACTAGCACATGAAGTCACTATATTTATGGCAGTTGAATGCTAAATTGCTAGATGTGATATGAAAAGCAAAATTGTTACTCTTCATTCTCCATATTTGTTTACAATTTGCAGCGCCCTCAACAGTAATCTGAATCGCCAATAGTTGTTTGGTATATCAAAAATGTGAACCAATATTTTGTACATTATCCTTAAATTTCATTTTCTTGCTGCAAAATCTAAAACTTTTATAAAAGAGTCTCCTAAAACTTGTTATTAAATTCAGTTAGATAGAATTGTTTCTTTTTTTTTTTTAACATATCGGCAACAAAATTATAATAATGTATGGGGTTGGTTAAATTATGGCAAAGTCGCACAATTTGATGCTTATCAAAATGCTGTGTTGGAATTCGGAAAATTTCGAATACTTTCGGAAATATCCGAAAAAAACGAAATTTCATATTTTTTTATTTTTTCTGACGTTATTGGAAAACATTTAATTTTGAAATGAACAACACTTCATCATCACAACAAGATGCCACTATAAAATTTTAAATCAGACGTTTCGTCTTTCAGAAACCAACATCAACTTTTTTTTTTTAATACGGGCCGGGATTTTTTATTTTATTTTCATTATCTTTAGACTCCCTAAAAGCTATGACCCATCAGAAGTTTTCTTTTTTTTTTTGCCGTCTTATCCATTTACCGTTAATATTGCAGAAGTAAGCTCAATTTAAACGAGGTGGACGAGCACATTAATTATAATATTATAATATCTCTATCCCTCATTCTCATGTTAGTGATGAGCCCGGAAGTCATAGACTTGTGTGGGCAAGGGGCGGCATATTATTATTTTGCGGGCCGCGGGTGCATCCAGGAACGACTTACGATGTTATAACTTTACCATCAAGTATGAGAATAAAAGAAACCTGGAAAACATTATTAATTAAAGTGTACAGTAGGTTGGCAGCCATTTATAGTGATATTGTAGTTCTGATTGCATATTAAGAACGTTACCAGTTTTATACACACAGATTTAATATTGGACCAGTTAGAAAAGTTGACTGACTGTGAGATTCGAACCGTCAACTGCGGAGAATTATTAAAAACTTGATGTCTTTAACCGTTCTGGTACAGAAAAATATATTTAACTTGTCCTGTTTTTAAAATCATATTTACTCATTTGGGATTTGAAAATTATTTACCATTGTAACTTGAATTACCTACCAATAAAAATAAATAAGGTAACAAAAAATAAAATAAAAAATCCAGGTTTGTATTTAAAAAAACACAAATTGATGATGGTTTCTGGAAGACAAAACGTCCGATTACAAATTTGACGGCAATGATGAAGTGTTATTCGTTTTATAATTTGCTTTCAAATAACGTCAGAAAAAAATAAATATTTTATGAAATTTTAGTTTTGTCCACATATTTCTGAAAGTATTCGGAATTTTCCAAATTGCAACAGGATTTTGATAAGCTTCAAATTGTGCAACTTTGCCATAATTTAACGACCCTGTATCTCTTACGGTTTTCGAGATCGCAATGATGATGCTCGCAAATGGGCCACCCTCTACTCCATTCTATCTGAAAAATATATTATTTTGACAAAGTCATATGATTTCAATATGTACTTGTACATGTATATACAGGAAAACTTCAAATTAACTTCAGGAATCATTTCATAGGTTGGGTATTAGAAAAATATGTAGTTTTTTGTCTTGATGCTTTAGCATTAATTTTGCTTTTAATATTATATTATTAAACAAACTTATAGAAGATTTTCGTAACATTTGCCAAAACAAGCAATTATTCGTTCACTATAAATAAATACATTCTAATAATATTATTATTATTACTATACCATGATTCCAATAAATCTGACTTCAGGCTAAAATCGTTTACATATGGTGCAACACATCTATAACTGAACTCAAAAAATCAAAATATCTAAAAGCCTTTCAATCTACATTCTGCCATACCAAGTAGCATAAATAGGACTCGATTATAATATACCTATCATTTTCTCAATGAAAATGTGTAAGTCAAGTAGCTGTTCAGCCTGAGAAAGAAGGCCTGTATGAGAAGACATGGTATTTTGGTAGTCACTGACTTTGTAAACTCTTCTGTCAATGTGTGGATATAAATAATCTCAGAAATTTGTCATGTACTTCATTCATCCACATTCATACACTTCATGCGCATACAATTCACTTCATTTACACTTAATATGAAAGGAATGTCGAGGGCATATCCATTCCAAAAGTCTCCTTTACCCGCCCAGACAGTAATGATATGGGTGTTTATTATATTATGTATACTTCATAGAACAATACACAGGGATGATCACTTGTGGGCTACAACTGAGAATGGGGGCAGGGATAAATGTGGACATTAATGACGCTATCTGTTATAGGTAAAAGGGTGTCAAAAGCCCAAAGTTATACCTCCATCATTGTTCGGGTAGACATTCGTACTATAGATCTTTGTGCTTGTTGTTGTTGGAGGGCGGCACGGTTACTCGCAGCACTCAGGTCTTTCGACCCATTCTGCCTGGTTGCTAACTGTGTCAAGGTGCTTGTTGAGATGTCGGTGACCTGGTAACAGTCCTGTGACAATCCTTATTCTGTTACAACTTGCCGCAGGTATTGATTGAGTTGCTTTCGACCAAGGCCCTTCAATTAAGAGCCTTGCCTGTCCCGTTAAATCATTCTTCCTCTGATCTTTTCCTGATCCAGTTTTCAATAGACCTTGTTACATAACTAGGAGGAAGCCCGAGTACTGGTTCGGGCTCTGTAAACTGTATACTTGAGCCTCTTTTAGCCAGTGCATGGGCCTCATTTCCAGTTATGTTGTGATGACCCGATACCCAGGTCACTTTTACTTTGGTTGTACTGTCCCAATATTAATAGATTCTAGGACTATCTGTAGAAGATCAAGGCATGTAAAGCCGCCTGACTGTCGGTGCATATCTGAATAGAATATCTCCTTTTGAGGTTTTCTTGAACACATGCAGAGATAGCAAACACTTCCGCCTGAAAGACCATGGCATACTTCCTTGCCCTTGGGCGCACATCTCGGACTCCTGCCCCTTAGCCCTAGTCTGTTTTGGATCCATCCAAACTAAACTTTTCATCTAGGATAACTAAAAAATTTGACCATCTTTGTACGCTAGATGGTCTTATTGAAAATGATTGGTGCTTTAAAACCATCCCACTTCCTTTTCATAGTGAAGAGGACTAGGTCAACCTTAGAGAGATTAACTTTCAGCCCCTGTCCTATACACCATTCTTCTATGCTTCTTATGGCCCTTTGAGTGAGCTCACTAACTGTGCTTGCAGACTTCCCTGCGATTAAGACCGTAAGGTCATCTGCATATGCTTGGGTCATAATCCCTTCCTCGTTATGCCTATGATAAAAATCGTCGAACACAAGGCTCCATAGCAAGGGGGAGAGTACTCCGCCTTGCGGGCAGCCTTGGCCCACAGTCGCTCTAATTGTGACTTCATTGAGGGAGGTAGAAATTATGCGGTTTGAAAGCATGGAGTAGATCCACCTAGCTATAGTAGGTGGGAACCCGTGCTCCTCAGCCGCTGTTAGGGAGGATCAACAAAAATCCTATTGGAAATAACTCCAGGGCAAAGGCAAGTGGAAAGGTTTATTAACTATCCGTATAAATAAGCTACATGAACTCAGTAAACTGAGACTAAGGTTGCAAACAGACCTTTTCATGTGTCACAGCCTACTGAGATATTATATCAAACAAATGGGTATTGTTCAGGATAACATGTCGCTTCAGTAACAAGAAGAAAAAATACGGAACATGCACTTGGTCTTGCTGAAGGTGAGTAATATAAGTCCTAAGTTTAAAGGGACCTGACAAGGGTAAAATGGCCGGTGGATTCTAAACTAACTGGTGCAAATTCTGAGAAAGGCAGGTTTACGCGACACCTGTACTTGATACGAATAAAGTGAAATCCTAGTTGCTAGTGTAGGTTGAACAAATGACTTTTCACTTTTTAGAACAATGTGCAGCCCTAGGAAGCTAAGACATGTCTTTAATACCACAGAGCTGTGGAGAGAGAAGATTAGGTTGTTCACATGGACTAAAATTTTGATATTTATTAAAGGCCAGAGGTTTGAGGATGATCAAGGAATGGAGAGTATGTAGCGGGATGATGGAGGTAGGCATAAAGGGCTCATTAGTGACCTTATGCCAGGCTTCATTAGTCACAATTCAACTGCTACTACTGATAACTTTCTGGTCAATTCTTAGCTTTGTTAGGAACCTAGGGCTGAACTAACTTACATAAGTTAAGGGTTTTCACAAAAGATCTTATAGGTTCAGGTGATGAGGGACATTCCTGCCTAAACTACATATTCAAAGTCTACTCTAGAACAATAAAGATGGGAGAGTGAATTAATCCTTATTTAAGAAAATAATAACTTCTACATAGATGCATTGTATCTGCTAAACAGTTGAACCAAACAGATATAAAGTATTAGGCATTTTACTGAATGTTCAAAGATAGGTGTGTCAAATTTACTTGTCTTGTGTTAAGTTTTATAATACACAGAAGAAGATACTGACAAGAACTGAGTCCTGAGTACCTCTGATATACAAGCTTGCACAAGATTTGTAGTTTACTTCTGCTAGCCAAACCGTTACTGTGTCAATCAGATACAGTGATCCCATGAAACTAATTGACGCATTGTGTACCAATCATTAACAGCATCCAATGTATGCTCACTTGACTTACAGAGGGTTCCAATGGCAGTCGAGGCTTACATGTGTTGCACCATATGTGAACGGCCTAGTACAATAGTTGAAGCCTTTAATATTAATTTTACTTTTAAACTTAATTTTAGTCTCCAAAGAGGCAGTATCGTCGCAAGAAAATTAAGCCAAAGTTAGACATAAGAAGCCCGTCGACTAGTGCTACTTCTTTACCAAGTACCTCTGCTACCCACACAACTGCCATTAACGCAAGTAGTAGTGGAAACACACCAAAACCCAGAAAGGGTATGAAGACTGTAAAACAACGATTAGGTAAAATCCTAAAAATTCATAAAATGATACATTAATATATTGAATGTTCTATGTACCTATCATATAATTTATTGTTGTTTATTATCTTTGAAATATCAGTATTCTTATTTTTTTTATTTTATTAATTTTATATTTTTATTTTATTTCACAACATTCCCTTTGGTAATATTTGATATGCAACGAAATTGTCTTGTTATTTTTGGTTTCTCAAAGGTATAAAATATAAAGGTTATAATGCACAGTAATTTAAAAAATTTTATCATGATTTTATATTTTTATAATTTTATTTTATTTTCTTACATCTCATAATGCATTGCATTGGGGCTTAGCAGCCAGTTAGTTAACAGCAATATTTACCTTGTGGTGTGTGGTAAACAATCATAAAATGAAAATGTTCATGTTCATTAATGTTGTAGTTGACAAATGCTTTATTTTAAGCAAAATAAGACTGAAAATTGGTGGAGAATATGTGACACAGTTGATTAACTGTGATAAATTCGTTATCATTGTTAAATGTTTCTTAGGAAGCAAATTGGATAACCCTACAACCCTATTTATAATAGAATAAATATTTATTTAATTGCTTTAATCTAATTGTTTATTAAATTTATATAATTTTAAATTTGTTTATTATATTGTATATTAGATGGTTTTATACATTGGCAACTGTCACTTTATACGGGTATGTATTTAAAGAATTGTGTGAAAAGTTTTAACATTAAAGATTTAGTTTTAAATATTTTATTTAGATAATATTCGCTTTATTGATTACATGCAGTGCCAGTTTAAGTTTCACCTTAGGTATTTAGAAAATGTACCATAAGTTATAACTAGACATCGAAGTTGACCGTACATTCCAGGGTCGTATGCTGGATGATGATAAATTGCATTATATTATACGGCAGTTTTTTCAATGATCAGTAAAAACAAGGTTAAACATATACTGCCGTGACCTCGCCGCACCGTAACCTTCACAGTGGCAGTTGTAGTGTAGACATGAAGCGAATCGGACATTGTTCTAACTAGTGAATTTGATTTATTTTTTATTATGTCCCGTAAACTTCCTTCGTGTGTTACAGTAGAAAAGTGAATTAAGGATTTTCCCGAAGTAGAGTTCGATGGCACCATATGGCAACTCTTGTTGCCACGTTACAAAATGCTAATTATTGTTCAAATGTAGATCACAATTATGGATTTTTTCTGGAAATTATGGTATGATCGGATTTTCACGAGCATAGTCACGATATTGTTCAGTTTGTCAAACCACGAAAATTATCGGTGACAGGCTAGGACTTCCAGGGATTGCCAGCACCCAAAGACAATTAGAAGTGTTATATACAGATATAAAACCCATTTTAAATTAACCCATTGCGAAAATAACTGATTTTAACAAATTGAGGAATATACATATATAATGACAAATGAATATAATTATTCCTAACAAAGATGACAATAATTTTTAATTAAATCACGAGCCGCACATAGATTATAAAATGGTAATGTTTCTATAAAAACTGCTATTCAGATTATTGATTGTTTAGGTTATGGTATGGTTAGGATTAGGTTTCATATTTAGAATAAGGCAATTTTTCAATCAATCCTGAAACATTTTTGTGATAACAGGATTTTTTTCTTCGCGCTGAAAATTATGGTACAATAATCGATTGTTACATTTAAAAAATATTTTTCGTATGTTTCAAATACGGTACAATTCAATAATTATGATACATTTGGCAACACTGGATGGCCGAAAACAATAGTTACATGCAATAATCCGTAGAGCACACTAAACAACTAAGTGTTTCGGGAATTTGTTAAAAATTATATTGACGACAAATACAACAATGTAAATCTGCTCACGGAGATAACCCTAAGACGTGACACGATTATTTATCAGCAACAAGCAAACACATTGTCTGAAACAACTGTATGCGCTGGGGTGTGTGAAAAAACATTTGGGTGAGTGTGGACGAAAGCAGCGACGTAACAGGCCGGAACATGGCCAATGTATTGGTTGACGGCAAGGAACAAACTACACCGATGCCCAGAAGGCTACTTTTGTCAACAGTACTTAGACATGTGCCGCTAATTTACTTTAACCCTCCAAAGGACTAATGTGCGGTGTATGTTTAGTGTATTTCTGTTAGGCTTTTGTTATATTAGATACTACCAGTGATCAATAAAATATGCCTTGAATCCGCCCCTGGACTATTGGGAATGTACGGTTAACTCGCGATGCTTAGTTATAACAATTACCCAATTCTGTTTTAAAAACTTTTGCCATGTATAAATTGTAATATTATTTTTTGTACCTGCAACTACTTAGCTGTTAAGTTAAATATATTAGATTTAATTTATAAACCCCCAAAAACAGAGTAAAGTTGTGTTACGTAAGTTGTATGAAATAAAATGTGTGTGGCCCTAATTTAAAACTGAAATAATATAAGCTCAAGTTGTTAACTGTTGTAAACAGTTTTATACCATTGTATATATATATGGGTCCGTCCCTCAAGCTTCGGTTGTCTTAAATCTGGCACTGATTGAAATTTTGTTTAGCCGAATATATTTTATACCTTATTTTAAGGCATGTCCAGAGTAGCAGCCTCGAATTTACCTTTTCAAATGTTTTGAAGCATTTTCAAACAGTTTGAGGTGGATAATGCTTGATGGTGTAATATATGTATATTCAAAATTTAGGGTATTGTAATCAGGGAAATTTAAATTTAACTCTATTTTGTTAAATGTAAATAAAAATTATTCATTTCTGTGATCTTGCAAAATAAAATTTTGCATTTAGTGTAATTTGTAATTAGTTTGTTAATTATATGAAATGTAACTATTAATATCTAATAATTATATTGTTTGACTGTGTATTCACTGTTTTACTATAATATTTGAGTTTATAATTACTTAGTTATTTTAATATATTAATCATTGTGAATATGTCAGTACAAACTTGTCAATGAGCATCCGTTTGTTCCTTGATTATGTTTTCACATATTGTCCTGTGAATTCACAAGTCACCCAGATAGTATGTTTAGAGTTTTCACAAAATTTAAATTTATATAAAATAAAATTATGCGGTCGCAATTCTTTGTTTTTCTTTTCAGCATTTGTTTAAAATTCTGTGAAAATTGCAGGTTCCATTGTTCCGACTACACAACTTTTATCTCTTAGTATGATCGTTGGTTGTATATGCAGGGTATGGCAGGTGCCCTGTATTTTTTCTAAATATGAAAAATTGGGGATAATTTAACCGAAAAATGTGGTGCATTGGAATGGTAACCAATGATCTTGAATTTTTAGACCTATCATGTCATATATTTTTCTAGTGAGACGTCATTCAGGATATGTCACTACAAATTGTACCGGGTGGCCAAATAAGAATGGACGCCGGCTGTATCTCAGAAACTAGTTATCGTATAACTTTAGGAAAAAAATTCAAACAAGTAAATCGGACAAGAGAAATCGCTGGAAATTATTTTCAAGTTCGTAGGATGACCGCTAGGGGTCGCAATTGCTATGACCAATCAGAAAATGGAATTTTTCTCAAAAATATGCTAAGTTAAGAGGTATTTTAAATAGTGGCATTGTAATCTTTGTAAAATTTACAATCTTTTTCTTGTAATGCACTTTGCTCTATCTTTAAAAATAAAGTAGTGGGGGAAGGTTAAACTTTATTTTATTCAAATAAGGATAACGCCGGTTTGGGTTAACAGAATCAAACGAACTAGGGCTCGTTTAAAAGAGATTTTCTTACTGAATAATCTGCAGTATATACTGTTCCTGAACTTATTTTACCGTGGTAGCTACAGGGCGCTGTTTGACATCGTAACAGTTATTGCGCGTTTTCATAAAAATTTTAAATGGCAGGCTATGTCCCTTTTTACATAGTTAAATATAGCACAAAATTTCCAAAAAATCAGCTCAAACCGCAACTTTCTATCTTCTCTCTAACGGGAGATATTAAGAGAACAAGTAAAATTAGGCTGCCGCCTATATAGGCCTATAATAGTCTAATTAAAAATTATATTAGTAGGCTATGAAACAAAAACTATGTTCCTTGAGTATGTTTTAAACTGTAGTTCGAGTTACTCCAATGTCTTTCGCAATAGTTCTAGTACTTAGAGGATTAAATTTTATATAAGCTAACACATTAATAATGTTCCCTTCGGTCCGACCTCTGCGTTGTCTAAGGTATACAGTTAGATGAACATTTCGAGTTGTTCGCAGAAGGTGAATTACTGGTCTATCAGGATATTGTTGCGCATATACTCTCGCAGCAACTGTAGTATTTCTCATTGGTTCAAAATAAACTCTTACCATGTCAAATAACTCTTCGTTTGTATAAATCATTTTGTAAGAAAAAACGAACAATAAATTACAATTCAGAATAAATAAGAAAATAACACAAACAATAACAAGAAAAACCCGGACAATACAAACTTAATAAGACATGAAACGACATTAACTAAATGACATTAACATGTAATTAAACCGTTTTAATATTTTGACGTACCTATTTACCTCTTTTTGTTTCATAGCCTACTAGTATAATTTTTAATTAGACTATTATAGGCCTAGGCGGCAGCCTAACTTTATTTGTTCTCTTAATATCTCCCGTTAGAGCGAAGATAGAAAGTTGCGGTTTGAGTTGATTTTTTGGAAATTTTGTGCTCTATTTAACTATGTAAAAAGACACATAGCCTGCCATTTAAAATTTTTATGAAAACGCGCAATAACTGTTACGATGTCAAACAGCGCCCTCTAGCTACCATGGTAAAATAAGTTCAAGAACAGTATATACTGCAGATTATTCAGTAAGAAAAGCCCTTTTAAACGAGCCCTAGTTCGTTTGATTCTATTAACCCAAACCGGAGTTATCCTTATTTGAATAAAATAAAGTTTAACCTTCCCCCACCACTTTATTTTTAAAGATAGAGCAAAGTGCATTACGAGAAAAAGATTGCAAATTTTACAAAGATTACAATGCCACTATTTAAAATACTTCTTAACTTGGCATATTTTTGAGAAAAATCCCATTTTCTGATTGGTCATAGCAATTGCGACCCCTAGCGGTCATCCTACGAACTTGAAAATAATTTCCAGCGATTTCTCTTGTCCGATTTACTTCTTAGAATTTTTTTCCCAAAGTTATACGATAAGTAGTTTCTGAGATACAGCCGGCGTCCATTCTTATTTGGCCACCCGGTACATATATTTCAACTTTGGTATACTTAAAATATTGCTTATTAATTTTGACTAGTTATGATTTCTCCGCCCTAAGATTCACAGTAATTAAGTTTAGTAATTCGTTGTCTATATCTAGACTAGAGATGGGTCGCACATGTAAGAGTCGTACAAAATCTACGGCACAGTTTAGTGTACGGTGCTGGTACAACTCTTTTTTAACGTGCTATCAGCACCTCTTGCCGGGATTGTTGAGTACGTGAGAACAAACTGGTACAGGATGGTACGGTAGGCAAACACTACATGGCTTTTTACTTGTACTAGTACAAACCAGCCGACACATATAGAACATGTAGGCAGGACAGTAAAAAACATTTTCCTATTAATTTAAAGATTACACAACGTCAAAAAGTATGTTGTCTCAATATGAATAAACATGAACAACTGAATCGTTATTGAAAAGTTCATATTTCTAAAAAGAAACTGCGTGGAATAAAAAAAAATTATAAATCATGAGCAAGATGACACATGACACGAAAGACAAGCCGCATACCACACGTGCATTAATTCTTTTTCTTACCGCACCATCCGGCCGGCACTCAGCACTTACAGAGCTAGGTGCAGGTGTACTGGTAGTGAGCGGTATGGTACATCGTACGAATGTACGACTCGCCCAATACGGCACACTTAGGAGTACGGAGTAAAGTGTACCAGCACACCAAAATGTATGGTGTGAACCCATCACTAATCTAGACTTGTTCCATTGCATTAGAAAATATTGGAATCGAGATATGCATTTGAGCTTGTAGTTATGGATAGTTGTATTTGACCATGTTGAGAGACTGGTAGGCTCCAGACTTACAAATTATTAATATAATGCAGTCACCTTTACTATTAATACAAGTCGGTTCGTAAACATTCATAGATAAATATCGGTGTAATTTATTTGATAACGTGTTATTAATTTTAATTAATTTATCCTTGTTAATTATCTGATACTATGGTTAACATATGGTAATGTCACCGGAATTAATGAAAATATTCCCGTCAGGACTTTAGTCAGGAGTATCATGACTCATTTCCATGATGCATGTCAAAATTAATATGGTCCATATCCAATTTAAAAACAAACGAGGTAGTGGTGTTAGAGTGTATGTACCATCTAATTTATAATTGTTAATACTTTTAATAATTATAATTCTATTTATCAGTAAACGTTTTACCTACTAAATTTTTTGTACCTATACAATTTATATAAGGATGTATAAATTCATTAGATATCACATTACCTTATTAGAATCTTGATATATTACATGATTGCATTATTCTATAAAAAATTATAAAATAAAATTTTGAATTTTGTTACTAAAACGTTAACGTGGATGATAGTAGATCAATTATACTCTATAATGTGATCTTCAACACTAATTACAATTTAGTAAAAAAGTTAAAACATTTGCCCTTATTTAATGGATTTGTAGCAGATTCCTTTGATTTTGTAAATATTTTTATTTTTGAAATGTGGCAAAATACCCTGTAAAAAGAAGAACATCTAAATACCATAAAGTTGCAGAAACAGCAGTATCTGGGATTAAGAAAACAAAACTCTTGTCAATATCTGGAGATAACTTGCCATGATGTAATTCAATTCAAAATTACAAAATGTAAGATTAAATTAGTACCAGTATGACACAAAATACTTTATCAGTTGTTTTTTATTATAAAACTATTTATAACATTTACTGGAAAAACTAGTAAAGGCATCTTCGGATCAAAATTTGTTAAAATGAAAGAAAAAAAATAACCAAAAAAAAAAATAAACAAGACCATTTATTATTTTTTTAAATAGCTAATAATAATCTGAATGACTTGAACTTTTTGGTCCCCAACAAAATAAAATGACTTAACGAGTTAAACAATATATCACATATATTTTGGCCATTATTTATAACAAATTACACGGTAGAATGGTACACCATAAATTCTTGATGGTACTCCACAACGATACTATTAGACATCATATCATAGCTTGTCCGATTATGAGGAAATATGTAAAATGCGACACACAATGGCAGCAACAAGCCAACAAACAAATTTTTCATAGCAGCCCTCGTCAACGACTTCTGCCAATTTAAAGGAGCTGCACCCGTTGCTGATACTGTTTCTGTTATTCTGCCTGGAACTGGAGATATATTTTCTACTGTTATCACCATTAAACCCATATATCTTTTACCAGGAGTTGCAAAAAATTTACCTTTTAGGAAATAAGTCTAAAACAATTTTATATATGTAGTAGAATTTTGAAGTATTTAAAATATTAAACACAAACCTCATATGCGCAAACTATTAAACGATGCAAAAACTCTAAAGTCAACCATTCAATCGCCATGGGCATTACAATCTCTGGATTTTCCAAATTCTTTTGGAATGATTCAAAACCATAAAATTCCATATCTCTAAAAATGTACACAACATTTAATTAAATTTAAAACAGACACAGACATTATCAACCATCGATATAACTACTTTTTTATATATGTCCAATAAATATGTCCTATTCAATCTTGTGTCTACATGTTTGTTTTGAGAAATTCTAAGTGATACCCCGATATTTCTTGTTAAATTCATACTACTATGAATTTATCTACATAAATTGGTATTGAAGTACCACACTAACTTGGGAGAAAGTTTTGCAGATACCTAGCTCTTACTTTTTTTATTCTTATTTTACATGATCGAAATATTTTTGAAGAACAATCTCTGACTGGTTCTTTTAAAGAACTTTCTTTACTTTATTTCAAATAGTTTAAATATTTTATGTACACCATATTTTACGTACACAGCAATCTGTGTGGTGGTTATCACCACCACACAAAGTGTTCGGACAGTTTTGCACGAATTACCCTAGAAATTGTTATAGCAATAAACATGTAAAATAAGTAACTGCAAATCATTGCATTATAAAAGTCCACTCGATAATCATCTTACTCCAACATACGCAAAGTGCGCCAGAGCTATTTTTTTCCCAGAATTTTCAAGTTTCATCATTTATTAAGCTAGTAGACAAATAAGTACTTACATTATATCAAAACTTTCTAACAGAATAAAAGTTAAGGCCATTTTTACAAGAAATAAAATAAGAAAATCCATAAGTTCTGCAACCATTCTCTTCCACAGAGGCGGAATAACAAATTCATAAGTACTAGGTCTCTGGTTTGTTTGGGATGCGGCGGCTACACAGAAAATAATATTAATAACAATTCATAACACCAATTTAATTGTACCTGTTGCATAAGGAGGATTCACACCATTTCTATTTACACCCACATTATTGGTTGCACCTATATTATTGGGAAACCTCTGCCTCAAGATATTTTGCAAGTTCTCATTCCATAAATTTGTTTGAGCTAGGGTGGCATTTAGGTTAATTTGTTGCGGCTGCAAGTTTGTAACATTTGCACCGTTTGCGTTAGTGTTAATATTATTAAAAACTCCAGAACATGCATTATAATGGGATAACCTTGCATCCTCTATCCACTTTCTTAATTTCTCAAAATATTCTTCACGTTCCTGCTTTAATTTAACCCATTTCTCTTCTTCACTTGCTTCATCATTTGATTCATTTTCTGATGGTATCTGCGCTTCTGCCATAACTATTAATTACACAAATAAATAACAGATTTTCACTTTCACATTTCTTTGACAATTTCAGTATTGTCCCCGATTAGTTGATTGTTGATTTGATTATTATTTACCACAGAATATTGGCACAGAAGAAGGTATTTACCCAAGATTCCTTAGTATTTACCATGGTATTTTAGTATTTTAATTTACCTGCCATTCCCACAGAACATATAAGAAACAGAACTTAGTATCTAAGTCCTTATACTGTGACAAGTATTACGAATAATAGGTTATTACCATAGACTTAATAAGATTACGCTAACAAACATAAACATTACTAAAATAAATTTTAAAAGAGCTGCAAGACGGTAGGTGTAATAATTTTTTTAGGATAGTTTTTTCCTTAAAAGTAAATAGGAGGTACCTAGGTATATTGCATTGGCGAAGTCAATTATAGGGACCTACCCATTTACAGACATATTAAATAGGCTACCGATAATTACCACATAATTAAAATACATTAATATTTACATAGAATACCTATATATAGAACATACAAGTTTTATAACCCAGAGTTCAGATAAAACTTCGATGATAAATATATCCCATATAATTTTTTTTATTTTTATTAATGTAAAATGGACCATTCCTAGATTTAAATTTGGTTTAACTAATTATTATATTATTTTTTGTTTGTTATTAACGTAGGCCTATTTCCGACACTAAGGCTATGGTTACAGTGCAAGCGATTTCACTTGCTTCGCGCGAATCATAATTCGCGCGAACTAACAAACCTACACAAACAAATGTAGGTGGTTATAGTATAAGCGAATATATATATATATATATATATATATATATATATATATATATATATATATATAGTAGAAGCGAAATATATAGTATAAGAAATTCTATTTTCTAAAATCCTATTTTCGCGACATTTCGCGCGAATAATAATTCGCGCGAAATCGCTTACACTATAACCTTAGCCTAAGGCGCCTATCGACGCCGATTAACCTGGAAATTTTACAATCCATTTAGGTACCATTTTACCAAATCTACCATTTTCTCATTTTGTATTAGGAGCGCAGAAATTCGTAGAAGGTATTTCAACGAAATTTTATTTTCAGTATATGGATACATGAACCTGCAATTTTATGTACACCAAATTGTGTTCTCGCTAAATGCTTAACAGAAATTTACTATTTTCACATTTTGTATTAGGGATGCAGAAATTCGTAGAAGGTATTTCAAAGAAATTTTATTCTCTGTAAATGAATACAGGAACCTGCAATTTTATGTTAACCAAATTGTATGCTCGCTGAATGCTTAACAGAAATCTACCATTTTCACAATATGTATTAGGAACGCAGGAATGCGTAGAAGGTATTTCAACGAAATTTTATTCTCGTTAAATGGATACAGGAACCTGCAATTTCATATGAACAAAATTGTATGTTCGCTAAATGCTTAACATAAATCTATCATTCTCACAATATGTATTAGGAACGCAGAAATTCGTAGGAGGTATTCAACGAAATTTTATTCTCGGCCTATGGATACAGGAACCTGCAATTTTATGTGAACCAAATTGTACGTTCGCTAAATGCTTAACAGAAACCTACCAATTTCACAATTTGTATAAGGAACACAGAAATTCGTAGGGGGTATTCAACGAAATTTTATTCTCGGTATATGGATAGAGGAACCTAGAATTTTATGTGAACCAAATTGTACGCTCGCTAAATGCTTAACAGAAATCTACCATTCTCACAATTTGTATAAGGAACGCAGAAATTCGTAGGAGGTAATCCAACGAAATTTTATTCTCTGTAAATGGATACAGGAACCTGCAATTTTATGTGAACCAAATTGTATGCTCGCTGAATGCTTAACAGAAATCTACCATTTTCACAATATGTATTAGGAACGCAGGAATGCGTAGAAGGTATTTCAACGAAATTTTATTCTCGTTAAATGGATACAGGAACCTGCAATTTCATATGAACAAAATTGTATGTTCGCTAAATGCTTAACATAAATCTATCATTCTCACAATATGTATTAGGAACGCAGAAATTCGTAGGAGGTATTCAACGAAATTTTATTCTCGGCCTATGGATACAGGAACCTGCAATTTTATGTGAACCAAATTGTACGTTCGCTAAATGCTTAACAGAAACCTACCAATTTCACAATTTGTATAAGGAACACAGAAATTCGTAGGGGGTATTCAACGAAATTTTATTCTCGGTATATGGATAGAGGAAACTAGAATTTTATGTGAACCAAATTGTACGCTCGCTAAATGCTTAACAGAAATCTACCATTCTCACAATTTGTATTAGGAACGCAGAAATTCGTAGGAGGTATTCAACGAAATTTTATTCTCGGCCTATGGATACAGGAACCTGCAATTTTATGTGAACCAAATTGTACGTTCGCTAAATGCTTAACAGAAACCTACTATTTTCACAATTTGTATAAGGAACACAGAAATTCGTAGGGGGTATTCAACGAAATTTTATTCTCGATATAAGGATAGAAGAATCTGGAATTTTATGTGAACCAAATTGTATGCTCGCTAAATGCTTAACAAGAATCTACCATTTTCACAATTTCTATTAGGAACGCAGAAATTCGTAGAAGGTATTTCAACGAAATTTTATTCTCCGTAACTGGATACAGGAACCTGCAATTTTATATGAACCAAATTGTACGCTCCCTAAATGCTTAACAGAAACCTACCATTCTCACATTATGTATTAGGAACGCAGAAATTCGTAGGAGGTATTCAACGAAATTTTATTCTCTGTCTATGGATACAGGAACCTGCAATTTTATGTGAACAAAATTGTACGCCCGTTAAATGCTTAACAGAAACCTACCATTTTCACAATTTGTATTGGGAACGCAGAACTTCGTAGGAGGTATTCAACGAAATTTTATTCTCTGTAAATGGATACAGGAACCTGCAATTTTATGTTAACCAAATTGTACGCTCGCTAAATGCTTAACAGAAACCTACCATTCTCACAATATGTATTAGGAACGCAGAAATTCGTAGGAGGTATTCAACGAAATTTTATTGTCGATCTATGGATACAGGAACCTGTAATTTTATGTGAACAAAATTGTACGCTTGCTAAATGCTAAACAGAAACCTACCATTCTCACAATATGTATTAGGAACGCAGAAATTCGTAGGAGGTATAAAACGAAATTTTATTCTCGGCCTATGAATACAGGAACCTGCAATTTTATGTGAATCAAATTGTACGATCGCTAAATGCGTAACAGAAATCTATCATTCTCACAATATGTATTAGGAACGACGAAATTCGTAGGAGGTATTCAACGAAATTTTATTCTCGAGCTATGGATACAGGAACCTGCAATTTTATGTGAAGCAAGTTGTATGTTCGCTAAATGCTAAACAGAACCCTACCATTCTCACAATATGTATTAGGAACGCAGAAATTCGTAGGAGGTATTCAACGAAATTTTATTCTCGGTCTAAGGATACAGGAACCTGCAATTTTATGTGAACCAAATTGTACGCTCGCTAAAACTTAACAGAAACCTACCATTTTCACAATTTGTATTAGGAACGCAGAAATTCGTAGGAGGTATTTAACGAAATTTTATTCTCGGTCTATGGATACAGGAACCTGCAATTTTATGTGAACAAAATTGTACGCTCGCTAAATCTTAACAGAAACCTACCATTTTCACAATTTGTATTAGGAACGCAGAAATTCGTAGGAGGTATTCAACGAAATTTTATTCTCTGTAAATGGATACAGGAACCTGCAATTTTATGTTAACCAAATTGTACGCTCGCTAAATGCTTAACGGAAACCTACCATTGTCACAATATGTATTAGGAACGCAGAAATTCGTAGGAGGTATTCAACGAAATTTTATTCTCGGTCTATGGATACAGGAACCTGCAATTTTATGTGAACCAAATTGTACGTTCGCTAAATCTTAACAGAAACCTACCATTCTCACAATATGTATTAGGAACGCAGAAATTCGTAGGAGGTATTCAACGAAATTTTATTCTCGATCTATGGATACAGGAACCTGTAATTTTATGTGAACCAAATTGTACGTTCGCTAAATGCGTAACAGAAATCTACCATTCTCACAATATGTATTAGGAACGCAGAAATTCGTAGGAGGTATTCAACGAAATTTTATTCTCGGTCTATGGATAGAGGAATCTGCAATTTTATGTGAACCAAATTGTACGCTCGCTAAATCTTAACAGAAACCTACCATTTTCACAATTTGTATTAGGAACGCAGAAATTCGTAAGAGGTATTTAACGAAATTTTATTCTCGGTCTATGGATATAGGAACCTGCAATTTTATGTGAACAAAACTGTACGCTCGCTAAATCTTAACAGAAACCTACCATTTTCACAATTTGTATTAGGAACGCAGAAATTCGTAGGAGGTATTCAACGAAATTTTATTCTCTGTAAATGGATACAGGAACCTGCAATTTTATGTTAACCAAATTGTACGCTCGCTAAATGCTTAACAGAAACCTACCATTGGCACAATATGTATTAGGAACGCAGAAATTCGTAGGAGGTATTCAACGAAATTTTATTCTCAGTCTATGGATACAGGAACCTGCTATTTTATGTGAACAAAACTGTACGCTCGCTAAATCTTAACAGAAACCTACCATTTTCACAATTTGTATTAGGAACGCAGAAATTCGTAGGAGGTATTCAACGAAATTTTATTCTAGGCCTATGAATACAGGAACCTGCAATTTTATGTGAATCAAATTGTACGATCGCTAAATGCGTAACAGAAATCTATCATTCTCACAATATGTATTAGGAACGCAGAAATTCGTAGGAGGTATTCAACGAAATTTTATTCTCGGGCTATGGATACAGGAACCTGCAATTTTATGTGAAGCAAATTGTATGCTCGCTAAATGCTAAACAGAAACCTACCATTCTCACAATATGTATTAGGAACGCAGAAATTCGTAGGAGGTATTTAACGAAATTTTATTCTCGGTCTATGGATACAGGAACCTGCAATTTTATGTGAACCAAATTGTACGTTCGCTAAATCTTAACAGAAACCTACCATTTTCACAATTTGTATTATTAACGCAGAAATTCGTAGGAGGTATTCAACGAAATTTTATTCTCTGTAAATGGATACAGGAACCTGCAATTTTATGTTAATCAAATTGTACGCTCGCTAAATGCTTAACAGAAACCTACCATTGGCACAATATGTATTAGGAACGCAGAAATTCGTAGGAGGTATTCAACGAAATTTTATTCTCGGTCTATGGATACAGGAACCTGCAATTTTATGTGAACAAAATTGTACGCTCGCTAAATCTTAACAGAAACCTACCATTTTCACAATTTGTATTAGGAACGCAGAAATTCGTAGGAGGTATTTAACGAAATTTTATTCTCGGTCTATGGATACAGGAACCTGCAATTTTATGTGAACCAAATTGTACGCTCGCTAAATCTTAACAGAAACCTACCATTTTCACAATTTGTATTAGGAACGCAGAAATTCGTAGGAGGTATTCAACGAAATTTTATTCTCTGTAAATGGATACAGGAACCTGCAATTTTATGTTAACCAAATTGTACGCTCGCTAAATGCTTAACAGAAACCTACCATTGTCACAATATGTATTAGGAACGCAGAAATTCGTAGGAGGTATTCAACGAAATTTTATTCTCGGTCTATGGATACAGGAACCTGCAATTATATGTGAACCAAATTGTACGTTCGCTAAATCTTAACAGAAACCTACCATTTTCACAATTTGTATTATTAACGCAGAAATTCGTAGGAGGTATTCAACGAAATTTTATTTGTCGGCCTATTGATACCGGAACCTGCAATTTTATGTGAACAAAATTGTACGCTCGCTAAATCTTAACAGAAAGCTACCATTTTCACAATTTGTATTAGGAACGCAGAAATTCGTAGGAGGTATTCAACGAAATTTTATTCTCTGTAAATGGATACAGGAACCTACAATTTTATGTTAACCAAATTGTACGCTCGCTAAATGCTTAACAGAAACCTACCATTGTCACAAAATGTATTAGGAACGCAGAAATTCGTAGGAGGTATTCAACGAAATTTTATTCTCGGTCTATGGATACAGGAACCTGCAATTTTATGTGAACCAAATTGTACGTTCGCTAAATGCTTAACAGAAACCTACCATTGGCACAATATGTATTAGGAACGCAGAAATTCGTAGGAGGTATTCAACGAAATTTTATTCTCAATCTATGGATACAGGAACCTGCTATTTTATGTGAACAAAACTGTACGCTCGCTAAATCTTAACAGAAACCTACCATTTTCACAATTTGTATTAGGAACGCAGAAATTCGTAGGAGGTATTCAACGAAATTTTATTCTAGGCCTATGAATACAGGAACCTGCAATTTTATGTGAATCAAATTGTACGATCGCTAAATGCGTAACAGAAATCTATCATTCTCACAATATGTATTAGGAACGCAGAAATTCGTAGGAGGTATTCAACGAAATTTTATTCTCGGGCTATGGATACAGGAACCTGCAATTTTATGTGAAGCAAATTGTATGCTCGCTAAATGCTAAACAGAAACCTACCATTCTCACAATATGTATTAGGAACGCAGAAATTCGTAGGAGGTATTTAACGAAATTTTATTCTCGGTCTATGGATACAGGAACCTGCAATTTTATGTGAACCAAATTGTACGTTCGCTAAATCTTAACAGAAACCTACCATTTTCACAATTTGTATTATTAACGCAGAAATTCGTAGGAGGTATTCAACGAAATTTTATTCTCTGTAAATGGATACAGGAACCTGCAATTTTATGTTAATCAAATTGTACGCTCGCTAAATGCTTAACAGAAACCTACCATTGGCACAATATGTATTAGGAACGCAGAAATTCGTAGGAGGTATTCAACGAAATTTTATTCTCGGTCTATGGATACAGGAACCTGCAATTTTATGTGAACCAAATTGTACGCTCGCTAAATCTTAACAGAAACCTACCATTTTCACAATTTGTATTAGGAACGCAGAAATTCGTAGGAGGTATTTAACGAAATTTTATTCTCGGTCTATGGATACAGGAACCTGCAATTTTATGTGAACCAAATTGTACGCTCGCTAAATCTTAACAGAAACCTACCATTTTCACAATTTGTATTAGGAACGCAGAAATTCGTAGGAGGTATTCAACGAAATTTTATTCTCTGTAAATGGATACAGGAACCTGCAATTTTATGTTAACCAAATTGTACGCTCGCTAAATGCTTAACAGAAACCTACCATTGTCACAATATGTATTAGGAACGCAGAAATTCGTAGGAGGTATTCAACGAAATTTTATTCTCGGTCTATGGATACAGGAACCTGCAATTATATGTGAACCAAATTGTACGTTCGCTAAATCTTAACAGAAACCTACCATTTTCACAATTTGTATTATTAACGCAGAAATTCGTAGGAGGTATTCAACGAAATTTTATTTGTCGGCCTATTGATACCGGAACCTGCAATTTTATGTGAACAAAATTGTACGCTCGCTAAATCTTAACAGAAAGCTACCATTTTCACAATTTGTATTAGGAACGCAGAAATTCGTAGGAGGTATTCAACGAAATTTTATTCTCTGTAAATGGATACAGGAACCTACAATTTTATGTTAACCAAATTGTACGCTCGCTAAATGCTTAACAGAAACCTACCATTGTCACAAAATGTATTAGGAACGCAGAAATTCGTAGGAGGTATTCAACGAAATTTTATTCTCGGTCTATGGATACAGGAACCTGCAATTTTATGTGAACCAAATTGTACGTTCGCTAAATGCTTAACAGAAACCTACCATTCTCACAATTTGTATTAGGAACGCAGAAATTCGTAGGAGGTATTCAACGAAATTTTATTCTCGGCCTATTGATACCGGAACCTGCAATTTTATGTGAACAAAATTGTACTGTCGCTAAATCTTAACAGAAAGCTACCATTTTCACAATATGTAATAGGAACTCAGAAATTCGTAGGAGGTTTTCAACGAAATTTTATTCTCGGTCTATGGATACAGGAACCTGAAATTTTATGTGAACCAAATTGTACGTTCGCTAAATCTTAACAGAAACCTACCATTTTCACAATTTGTATTATTAACGCAGAAATTCGTAGGAGGTATTCAACGAAATTTTATTCTCGGCCTATTGATACCGGAACCTGCAATTTTGTGTGAACAAAATTGTACGCTCGCTAAATCTTAACAGAAAGCTACCATTTTCACAATTTGTATTAGGAACGCAGAAATTCGTAAGAGGTATTCAACGAAATTTTATTCTCGGTCTATGGATACAGGAACCTGCAATTTTATGTGAACCAAATTGTACGTTCGCTAAATGCTTAACAGAAACCTACCATTTTCACAATTTGTATTAGGAACGCAGAAATTCGTAGGAGGTATTCAACGAAATTTTATTCTCGGCCTATTGATACCGGAACCTGCAATTTTATGTGAACAAAATTGTACTGTCGCTAAATCTTAACAGAAAGCTACCATTTTCACAATTTGTATTAGGAACGCAGAAATTCGTAAGAGGTATTCAACGAAATTTTATTCTCGGTCTATGGATACAGGAACCTACAATTTTATGTTAACCAAATTGTACGCTCGCTAAATGTTTAACAGAAACCTACCATTGTCACAATATGTATTAGGAACGCAGAAATTCGTAGGAGGTATTCAACGAAATTTTATTCTCGGTCTATGGATACAGGAACCTGCAATTTTATGTGAACTAAATTGTACGCACGCTAAATCTTACCAGAAACCTACCATTTTCACAATTTGTATTAGGAACGCAGAAATTCGTAGGAGGTATTTAACGAAATTTTATTCTCGGTCTATGGATACAGGAACCTGCAATTTTATGTGAACCAAATTGTACGCTCGCTAAATCTTAACAGAAACCTTCCATTTTCACAATTTGTATTAGGAACGCAGAAATTCGTAGGAGGTATTCAACGAAATTTTATTCTCTGTAAATGGATACAGGAACCTGCAATTTTATGTTAACCAAATTGTACGCTCGCTAAATGCTTAACAGAAACCTACCATTGTCACAATATGTAATAGGAACGCAGAAATTCGTAGGAGGTATTCAACGAAATTTTATTCTCGGTCTATGGATACAGGAACCTGAAATTTTATGTGAACCAAATTGTACGTTCGCTAAATCTTAACAGAAACCTACCATTTTCACAATTTGTATTATTAACGCAGAAATTCGTAGGAGGTATTCAACGAAATTTTATTCTCGGCCTATTGATACCAGAACCTGCAATTTTGTGTGAACAAAATTGTACGCTCGCTAAATCTTAACAGAAAGCTACCATTTTCACAATTTGTATTAGGAACGCAGAAATTCGTAAGAGGTATTCAACGAAATTTTATTCTCGGTCTATGGATACAGGAACCTGCAATTTTATGTGAACCAAATTGTACGTTCGCTAAATGCTTAACAGAAACCTACCATTCTCACAATTTGTATTAGGAACGCAGAAATTCGTAGGAGGTATTCAACGAAATTTTATTCTCGGTCTATGGATACAGGAACCTGTAATTTTTTGTGAACAAAATAGTACGCTTGCTAAATGCTAAACAGAAACCTACCACTCTCACAATATGTATCAGGAACGCAGAAATTCTTAGGAGGTATTCAACGAAATTTTATTCTCTGTCTATGGATGCAGAAACCTGCAATTTTATGTGAACAAAATTTTACGTTCGGTAAATGTTTAACAGAAACCTACCATTTTCACAATTTGTATTAGGAACGCAGAACTTCGTAGGAGGTATTCAACGAAATTTTATTCTCTGTAAATGGATATAGGAACCTGCAATTTTATGTTAACCAAATTGTGCGCTCGCTAAATGCTTACCAGAAACCTTCTCACAATATGTATTAGGAACGCAGAAATTCGTAGGAGGTATTCAACGAAATTTTATTCTCGGTCTATGGATACAGGAACCTGGAATTTTATGTGAACCAAATTGTATGCACGCTAAGTGCTTAACAGGAACCTACCATTTTCACAATTTCTATTAGGAACGCAGAAATTCGTAGAAGGTATTTCGACGAAATTTTATTCTCCGTAACTGGATACAGGAACCTGCAATTTTATGTGAACAAAATTGTACGCTTGCTAAATGCTAAACAGAAACCTACCATTCTCACAATATGTATTAGGAACGCAGAAATTCGTAGGAGGTATAAAACGAAATTTGATTCTCGGTATATAGATACAGGAACCTGGAATTTTATGTGAACCAAATTGTAGGCTCGCTAAATGCTTAACAGATATCTACTATTTTCACATTTTGTATTGGGGATGCAGAAATTCGTAGAAGGTATTTCACCGAAATTTTATAATCTGTAAATGAATACATGAACCTACAATTTTATGTGAACTAAATTCTGTTCTCACTAAATGCTTAACAGAAATCTACCATTTTCACAATTTGTATTAGGATCGTAGAAATTCGTAGGAGGTATTCAACGAAATTTTATTCTCGGCCTATGGATACAGGAACCTGCAATTTTATGTGAACCAAATTGTACGTTCGCTAAATGCTTAACAGAAACCTACCATTTTTACAATTTGTATAAGGAACGCAGAAATTCGTAGGAGGTAATCCAAAGAAATTTTATTGCCTGTAAATGGATACAGGAACCTGCAATTTTATGTGAACCAAATTGTAAGCTCGCTAAATGCTTAACAGAAATCTACCATTTTCACCATTTGTATTAGGAACGCAGAAATTCGAAGGAGGTATTCAACGAAATTTTATTCTCGGCCCATGGATACAGGAACCTGCAATTTTATGTGAACCAAATTGTACGTTCGCTAAATACTTAACAGAAACCTACCATTTTCTCAATTTGTATAAGGAACACAGAAAGTCGTAGGGGGTATTCAACGAAATTTTATTCTCGGTATATGGATAGAGGAACCTGGAATTTTATGTGAACCAAATTGTAGGCTCGCTAAATGCTTAACAGAAATCTACCATTCTCACAATATGTATTAGGAACGCAGAAATTCGTAGGAGGTATTCAACGAAATTTTATTCTCTGTTAATGGATACAGGAACTTGCAATTTTATGTGAGCCAAATTGTATACTCCCTAATGCTTAACAGAAACCTACCATTTTCACAATTTGTATTAGGAACGCAAAAATTCGTAGGAGGGACTCAACGAAATTTTATTCTCTGCAAATGGATACAGGAACCTGCAGTTTTGTGAACCAAATTCTGTTTTCACTAAACGCTTAACAGAAATCTACGATTTTCACAATTTGTATTAGGAACGCAGAAATTCGTAGAATGTATTTCAACGAAATTTTATTCTCTGTAAATGGATACAGGAACCTGCAATTTTATGTGAACCAAATTGTATGCTCGCTAAATGCTTAACAGAAACCTACCATTTTCACAATTTGTATTAGGAACGCAGAAATTCGTAGAAGGTATTTCAACGAAATTTTATTCTCTGTAAATGGATACAGGAACCTGCAATTTTATGTGCGCCAAATTGTGTACTCGCTAAATGCTTAACAGAAACCTACCATTTTCACAATTTGTATTAGGAACGCAAAAATTCGTAGGAGGTATTTGAACGAAATTTTATTCTCTGTAAATGGATACAGGAACCTGCAGTTTTAGAACCAAATTGTGTTTTCACTAAATGCTTAACAGAAATCTACGATTTTCACAATTTGTATTAGGAACGTAGAAATTCGTAGGAGGTATTCAACGAAATTTTATTCTCGGTATATGGATACAGAAACCTGCAATTTTATGTGAACCAAATTGTACGCTCGCTATATACTTAACAGAAATCTACCATTTTCACAATTTGTATTAGGAACGCAGAAATTCGTAGAAGGTATTTCAACGAAATTTTATACTCGGCATATGGATACAAAAACCTGCAATTTTATGTGAACCAAATTATGTTTTCACCAGATGCTTAACAGAAATCTACCATTTTCACATTTAGTATTATACTAATGCTGATGTTGATTCTGATACTCGGAAGTCATAAACTCGGATACAAGAAACATAAACTTGCGAATATTAATAATAATAAATAGTTTACCAGGATTACACTGGGACACTCGAGACACATAGAGTTGGGATTTGAGGCCAGAAGCCCGGCCAGGCCAGGGCCGGCCCGAAATCGGGCCTGGTCGGGCCGGGAAAATCTGCATATTTTACTGGCCGGGCTGGACCTGGCCGGATGCTTTGTAATACCTGGCCGGGCCGGGCTGAAATTGAATTGGCCAGGCCCGCCTGGCCGGGTCGGGCCAGGCCTGGCCGGATCGGGCCTGGTCGGGCCGGTTCGGGCCTGGCCGGGCCGATTTCGACTTATCCTAAGGTAACCGGTTTGCTGTATAACAATTTTAAAATACTATATCTTGTTCTTCCTATGAGGAATTTGATTTCATAATAACGTGAGGTGTTTCACCCATTTATCTGACCACTTACGGCCAATCTCACTCATACTACTTAAAATTTAAGGTGTCCCAAAATGGAAAAATTATACTTAATAAGCAATAAGTATTACTCTGATATTTAAGCACAACTAAAAATTCTTACACAGACTTAGAATTCGATGCAGAATTTAAAAATGAAATATTTGAAAAAATAAAGTTGATGGTCGTAATTTCTTTTTGGACTACCCTGTATACATGAATTGAACATAAAAAATCGCAATAAAAAATAAAAATCCACAAGTCCGAGTGTTTTTCCAAAAAAGCACACCGCGGAATTTTAAATGAATTTAGACATCACTTCTGGGACTCACTATATACATACATATAATATCTTATACTACTATATACATATTACAAGTGTTAAATGTATAACATTATGTTTGTGTTTAAGTTGTTGGACAAATTTGTTTTCGGAGTTTGTATTTTATTTGATAATGAAATAAAAAATTATTCTATTAAGGTTGTTTTGTTCTATTTTGTGAGACATTTGTACGTTTCATTGAGACATAAAAGAGTTAATAAATTTATGAATTGTCATACCTATTGTCAATGTCAAGAAGGCAGGATTTCTGGTATCGCCGAATGTGGCTTAGGCAGACTGGGTTGAATTTGGGCGGACCGATTCTGGCTAAGCTTGCCTTGATAGAGCCGGGCCGGATCAGATTCGATTTGAGCTTCGATTCGACTGGCTTGGTCGGGTCTGGCCTGGTCTGACGTAGCCGAGTCGCGACTGGCCTGGTCTGGCCGGGCCGGGCCATAATTGTCAAGAGGTCTGGCTTTAATTGGGCCAAACGTTCGGTGGGTTTATCTGGCCTGGCCTATACTCTGTCGGGCCGGGCCTGGCCTGGCCTGAATTTTTTTAAAAAGTCGCAACTCTATGAGACACATGAATCTCGAGCCAAGTAACCACTTACCCCATAGTTCTGAGAGTAATTGCTGGTAATGGTAGGTATTACCGTGGTATTATCAAGCAACGGGCCTCTGTGAATGTCGGAGTCACAGAGTAAATAAGGGACTAGTATAATAAAAAGAAAATAGGTAAATATAAGATAATAAAACACTCAAGTTTTAAAATTTTCATAAAACGATAATGAAATGAACAAAAGTTAAGTAACACAAGCGAATACCAATATATAAATACAGGGTGGAGACTTTAACCGGAATAAATTCGCTACAGGGAAGCTGAATATTTTTTCGAAAAATTCCTCGAGACACGTCAACGTTTGAATGTATTTATCTACCTTTTCCAAGCAATATCCGAAATATAGCTTTTCAGGGAGAGGGAAAACCATCCTCAATTTTGTTTTCCAAATGCAACAATATGGCGTGTGGCCCCTCATTGGAAAGGTGACATAAAGACGAATTCAGCGTACTGATCACATTTAATATTTTTCAAGAGGTTAAGGGTTGCATAACAGGGGAGACAGAAAGTCTCCAACCTGAATATAAATAAAACAAGACAATATAACTGTTAATATTGTCTGTTAAACCGGAACCAACATTGCATAAAATAAACATGACATTAAAATCTATTCTTCCACGTACGCTCTACTTAAAATAACATAAATTGTATATGAAATTTGGCTAAAGGGAGGAAATCCTATCTACCATTACGATGCAGAAATAAAAGGAAACCTGGAAAACATCATTAGATAAATACATAGATAGATAGACATTTATTTCTAACAGGTTAACACCCAATTACAAGAAAAATTTAAATAAAAAGTTGTTTCCAAAATTTCTAGTTTGGGGAACTACTCATCTCCCGGCTTCGGTACGCAAACGCAAGGGAAAACCACTTATTTTATTTTTAATATGTAGGTATTTGGAGAGTATTCAATACCTGTCGGGTATTTATTTATTATTTGATTGAATTAAGCTTATAAGGTGAAATCAACTCTTCACTTGTAAGGTGAAGAGTTAAATAAAAATAACAACAATAAAAAAGTTGCAGTATATATTTCCATATCTTTTTCAACAGATATAAAACAAACATTTTACCCTTGACCAAATTTTATAAAGGGCATTTTAATAATAGTAATCAATTAAATTATTGCTAACATAAAAAATATTGTTATAAGTTCAAGAGAAATGTGCAAAAATGATGCTCCATTCGCCTTTTGCACATCACAATCTGGATTTAAATAAGCCTGAGGTCCAAAGCAGCCAGAATAGCTAATTAAATGAGGTATATAATTTTGTTCGATAACACCACGAATTAAGTTAGCATGAGGCCCTTTAGCAAAAACAGCAACATCTTCACCACCGTGAGTGGCTTCCTTAGATTTAAATGCTCCAATATGGGGGTAGTAAACGTCATTTAATCTGTTTTCGTCATTTCTAGTGTCGCGCCACGGAAATGTATTATTTGAGGTATTTGTTGCATAATGGTAATCAAAACCTGGTCCATTAGCGTATGCCAGAGTTAAAAATGGCCTGTCTGCTTCTCCAGCGTCCTCAGTATAACCTAAAATGTTCTTAAATTGATAAAAGTTATATACTTATTATATTAGGTAATCCAGGAGTATTTTGTTCATTCTTGATTTTGTCTCATGACGAATTCGACTTGTAGCCATCGAGACCTCGTCAGTATATATTTGAAAAAAAATTGAAGTCAAAGATGATTAGATGCCGAATGATTGAATTACTTTATAAGCCGAATTCGCCATTAGTGCGTGTTTCTTCAACAATTTATTCTTGTAGATCTAAGTATTAAGAATATATTGTAGACCTATGGATTAAATGCACCCTGCCTGTAGAATTACCCATATACCATGAAATACAAACTAACCCAAAATATCATTTCCTCTTTTGCTGTAGCCTTCCATAGTAAATGAATGAGAATGATCAGCCGTAACGATAATGAGTGTTTCTGGCCCAGTTTCCTGGACAGCTAGTCCGACAGCATTGTCAAATTCCGCCGCTTCAGCCATAGCTAATCTTGCATAATTTTTATGATGAGCTTGATCGATCAACCCACCTTCCACCTATAAACAAATTTATGACACAGTAATTCGTAATTTAGAAAAAACTTAATAAAACATCCAGATATCTCACCATAAGAACAAATCCGTTTTGACTCTTTTTTAAAACTTGTAAGGCTTTTCTTGTCATTTCAGTAAGGTTTGGTGCTCCAGTTGGTCCCTTGTCTCTAACTAGCTCATAAGGCATATGCTCTGGTGAAAATATTCCTATAATTAAGTAATTAGTAATTAGTAATAAAATATTCATGATTTTCTAAACTATAATGTTTAAAAATACTCCAATAGGTTTCTCCTAATATACTGAACTAAAAACATGTGCTCATATAACATTAAACCCAATTTTTTTTTAATTATGAAAAATAGTTCCTAAATAATTCGAAAACGGGGTGCAATGAAGAGGTATATTTATTAAATCCTATTAGTTCAGGCATACTGACTTCAGAATTGGCTTTGATTAATATTCAGCTAAGCTCTGAACTACATATTATCTAGTTCAGAGAGTACGTTTCTTACTTTACAAGCTCTGAGCTTTTATATAGTTAACCGAGCCTGTAAAATAGTGATAACATCAAACAGCTCGGAATTTCAGTCAACTCAAAGCTCAGTCCCAGTATAGATATTAAAGTAGTGGTAATGTCTTTTATGTTCTTGAATATAATAGCAGCAAACCAGATTGGGGTTTTGGTTTTGAAATACTTCAGAACTCCAATGGATTGTAGTGAGGGTAGGTCAGACAACTCACTATCCAGTCACTAAAAAACTTGTAAAATATGCTCTCTCCATAAAAACGTGGTAGAAGTAATTCAACAGTTTTTGATTTTCATATAAAATATTTGCTAGTGTCATTCAATTGGTCTGTAGTTTTTGCACATAAGTAATGTAAATATCTTTTGAAAAATCATCATTAACCCAAGTTTTATGTTTCAATTCAGAATGGGTAACAATAATTTTTATAAACTGTATTAGATGTATTCTATATACATATAGAAATTTATTGTATCAATATTATATCAGACGGACAGATGAACCTGTATATTATGTCAGCTGTTAGAAAATTAACTACCTACCTAGTAAATACTCCGTATCATCATTAACTGTATTTAGTTCTTCATTATTAGTTGCAAAAACATAATTCGAATTTGAATGATTTTCAATCCAAACATTGGTCAAATTCAGTCCATCTTGTCTTGTACATGCATCTGTATATTCTAATGTGTGTCCTAAATATTGTTGACCACCACCAAGAATAACCTAATAAATACTATAAGTTATCGTGGAAAATAAAAAAATAAATATATATGAAACAGAGTATAGGTGACAATAGGTCACCCCCCAAAACCGAAACCGAAACCCAAAACCGATCAGCCGTCAATTTTATTATTGTCAAGGTGGGCATTTTCGTACGATATTCTTTATTGCGCTACTACTCTCTACACGATGTAAATCCCAAAAAATTCAGATGATAAAGGGTGCAAAGTCGTTTTAAAGTAGGCTAAATTCTGTTTACAAGAATATTTGCCATCTAGGTAGAGAACAGGTCCCTCGTCGAAAACTTGTCCAGATCATCAGGCAAAAGTTGTCCTAAAATTGAGATTTTTAATCCTCTTAGCTCTTCCGCTAGACCGTGTTTGTATACGTAATATTTTGAATGGCAGTGTCCAATATGTTGATCAATTCCCTACTTAACTCTAACAGCTTTCTATTGCTTGCGTCTCATGAGTTTGTTATAAACACATTTGAATAAACTAATTTTACTTTCCCGATTGAGTATAATTTTACTTTATCTTGGATAATAATTAATTTTTGGTCTCAAGTTGTTCACAGAGACATATTTAATTAATAAACTTTCATATTTTTTTCATAATTATTTAGTTACTGCTCCCTCACCATTCGTTTTAACAAAATCTACTTAACTTTAGCTATGAAATCTGTTTAATACGAAGGCGTGGAACGGCCGCAATAATTTTTTCGTTTCTATAATTCTTAATTTACAGTTGCAACTATAAATTTACAGTTGGAACTAAGAATTATACATAATTCAATAATTGACATCCAAATTTGATTAACGCATCCCGCTTCGTTTAGAAGATACAGGGTGTAATATAAATAAAATGAGAAACTTATTAAATTTATATTATTGCTACTTCTGTTATTTTAACCCCAAAGTACGGGAGTGACAGAATTTTATTTGAAACCACCGTTGCTATCTATATTGTAATAATAATGCCCGATTCGAATTTGATCCACGCATCCCTCTTCGTTTGGAAGATACATGGTGTAATTGAAATGCAGTGAAAAAACTTATATTATACTGATATTACTGATATATGAAACTTATATTACGGATACTTTGCCATTTTCATCTCCAAGGGCGGAGATGACCAAACTTTTAATGCCACCATCACAATCTATATTATATTATTAATGTTCAGTCCAAATTTGATGAACGCATCTCTCTTCGTTCGGGAAATACAAGATGTTAATTAAATAAAGTGAAAACTTATTAAATTTATACTGTTATTTTCACCCTCAAGGACGGGAGTGACAGACAAAACTTTTGGTACGTTTTAGAATTCGTAGTTCGTAGTTGAGGTTTCTTGGATAACTTCACATAAACTTATATGTCATGATTGAAGGCCAAACAGGATACTATTTCTGTTTATTGAAGCCCCAGAGTATAATAAAATTTAATTAACTGCAACATTAATTAGCTATATTACATATAGCGAGCCGGTGGCTCAGGGCTTAGCGTCTCGATCGCTCAACCCAGAGGTCGTGGGTTCTAATCCCATTCCATCAAACAATTTTTAATTAAATTGGTTACTCGTAGATCAAGGCTTATTCGCAGGGATGGCTTGGCGACCATCCTGGCGATCGCCTAGGATGGGAAGAATGTCAACTTGGTGTTAATGTGAGAGGTTAAAATCAGTTAATATTTAACTTGTCCCCCCTAACTAATGAGGTTTTCCAGGTTTCCCTCATTCCAGCACTGAATGTTGGTTAGGGCCTACCAACGTAAGTCATTCCTGAGGAGCAAATGCCGGGCGCGAAATAATAATATGCCGCCCCTCTCCCACACAAGTCTCAGACTTTCGGGCTAATCCTTGTGATTAGAATGAGGGGTAGAGATATTATTATTATTATTACTATTATTATTATTACTATTATTATTATTATTATAATTGACAGGTGTAACTGTAAATTTACTGTTGCAAGTGTCAATTATTGAATTATGTATAATTTACAGTTGTTGCAATTGTAAATTCCCAGTTGCAACTGTAAGAAACGAAAAATTTATTGTAGCCTTTCACACCTTCGTAGGCTTAAACCTTTACTTCGTACGTCACGTTATTAACATCCCTTTGTATATTTTTATAATGTAGTGAAGTGCAAGTTTTTCCACAAACATTTGGACAAACAAAATCTTTCTGATTCAGACATTCGATCAATTGGCACAAAATTACCTACATCATTTTTGTGATGATATTTTCATGCAAAATTATCGACTTCATTCATTAATTTCATTAGTTTAGAATGCAATTTCTTAAAAAAACCGAATTTATTTTATATTTGTTAATCACCACTAGGTACGCTGCGAAACGATTAAAAATATTCAATGAAAATAATTGGATGCTTTCTGTACGGTGGATTGTGTTGTATAAATGGGTAACTACCTTAAAATGTCTTCCTGGAGCGTCTTCTATTAATTGCCTTGCGATATCCTTCGCATTTCCTTTAACATCCGGAGGTAATTCACTATCACATTCCCAATATCGATAATTAGCATGTGCGTAAGTAGCTGCTGGAGTTGCGTGGGTTATTCTGGTCGTTGTGACTATTCCTAAAAAATAATTCATATAATACAATAACATTTTTTAAATAAATTGTTATGTAAAATAATATTCTTGACAGTTTATACATTATTCCGACTCTGGCGCTACAGAGAAATAATCGGTAATATTATTTTCTTTCATTTCGGCTGTAACTCCTATAATTACAATAAAATACATCCAGTTATGGCCCAATCTAATCTGCTTCCAATCCTTTTAAGAGAGATGCCCTTAACTATAAATCGAGAAATACCTAAAAGCCATTAACATAAATATTGGACAGGATAATCAATAGTGCATATTATTGGTGTAAAACGGAAACGAAAATATTATTCTAGGCTTTATTTTGAAAATATTTTCAATGATGGAGATACCCAGAACTCAGATTTAAATTGTTTTGTTGTTTCTAAAATACTAAAATGAAATTTAAACTCTACTACAATGTTTAGATATGCCACATGAATTTATACATCAATAACACAAAATATTTGCCATTCTTACATTTTTTACTGAGAACCGCTATATAGATAACGGTAAAGAACTTACCGTTTACTTTACATAAATAACTGAAATCCAACCCTCTGATTTTTAATCGGTAATATATAGCTGAGGAATCAAAATGTGATGCAAATTCGACGGGATTCTTAGGTTATTTGGAAACTACTAGAAGTAGGAAGAAATGAATAGCACTCTTCTCAGATTTTTCTGAGACAGAGATTCTCTCATTTCTCAAGGCAAATTAAATTGTAAAAATATAACTACCTATGGAATTTTACATCGGGAATATGCAATTCCAAAATAAAATGTAAAATACATTTTTGTTTGGTGCTACTGATTGAAATGAAATTATTATTTTAATATATAATTTATTTTTGGACTGACTACAATACATATTATATTTTGAACTCAAGTTTAATAGCTAAGACAGTTTCCGAATTCCCCAACTCTGAACATTTTTAAAACTATCGGAGAATGATTATAAACTAAAAGATACCGAATATTCCCAACCTAACACTAACAATAATGATGATATTTTGGTTTCCAATCCCAAAACAGAAACAGTGTTAAAATGATGTAAAAACAGAAACAGTGTTAAAATGATGTAAAGCAAAGTTTGATAAGGATTTTCTTTAATACATGTATATAATATAGATTAATACTGACTTCTCTTTTAAAAAATGGTAGGTAATATGAAAAGTGTAGGGTTTTGTACTGTGAAGAAATCACGTAGAAAACAACAGCTTTCAGTAATGGAAATTATATGGAAAAAAACTTTCAGTAGCAGCAGTGGTAATAGGCATTTTAAAGCGTTTGTGAAAAATATACAAATCATTACTTTGTACAAAGAATTTTGTAGTTAGATTTCTGTTTTTAACTAGAATCTAGAATAATTCATTATGATAGCTAATTGTAAACATCCTCCGATGTGACCGATTGATTGGGTCTCGCAAAGCATGCGTGTTTACTATAGCTGAATATAGATAGGTATTGTGTATGTGGCGTGCCAGAGTTCTGCCAAAAGGAATTAACTTTCTCTTTGGTTCTGCAGTCATGTTCTCTGCAACGTTATTAATAAAATACTGTCTGGTTTTAAATTGTAATAGCCCCACATTGGGCGCCATTGTGAGGGAGGGTTACAAAGACTCATCAGTTGTCATTTCTTTATTTAATAGCACACCTCAACTCCAATATACAGGTGGTTAACAGTAATATTGGAATGCACGTGATATGTAGTAGATATATATGTTATGAGGTTATTACAGTTTAAAATTAGACACTATATTTCATATTTTATAAATAATGTTACAGAGGACACGATTGCAGACACGCATAAAACAGTACTAGGTGAGACCCAACCAACCGGTCAGTATAAGGGATTGGTTACATAATATAATAATACCTGTGTCTTTATTCGCATCCTGAGCCCAAGTCATTATAGATTCCACTTTTGAGTTTTCATAAACCTCCTTGTCAAAGGTAGTTGTGTTACAGTTAACATCAACACCAAGTGCTCTGTATCTAGTTTTTATTCCTGTTATAAGGAAAATTATGTTAAAATATGAATTTACTGTAGTTTTGAATGCAGCAGTATTTTATGTTCAAGTAAGTACCTGAAAAAAGTGCAGTAGCCGTTCCTGCAGAGTCTGGTACTTGCATATCCACGTTATAAGTCTAAAATTGTTATTCTTTGGGAAGGGTGATATTTAATTTAATAAATATTGACTGAAGAATAATTACATACTGAGTTAAGACATATTATCTTATGAATGACTTATATTAATACAGTGTAAATTGTTACATATATATTTAGGTTTTCAGAGCAATTTTACATTATTACCAGCTTAAAATATCTTCAGTCAATAATTACAGATATTTGTCATAGACACTTTACCACTTCATTTTAAAATTATAAGTGATAAAATATCTATTGTGCGATTTGTATCTGACAAAAAAAAGGAGGTGTATTAAGAATATAATAATATATATATTATTTATTAAACTGTTAAACATTTTTAGTAAGAACATCTTTTATATTTGGATAGAACATTTTATAGTTATGAGCTAATGCGGCCCATACACCAACTACTTTTTCGGCGTTTTGGTAGCTGGCGTTGCGTCAGCGTACAAGACGCCTGACCACCGTCCAATACCTTGGGTTTAGTTGGCGTTTATAGATCGAAAATATCACGGAGGCAAAAAAGACTTGCTAGTGCATTAATAACTACTAATGATGAAGATGAACAAAGTAAGAGGAAAAAGCGTCGCATGTGGGAAAAGAGTGGTTGTTAAAAAAAGAATAATTATCCCATATAAATCTCGTGAATGAATTAAAACTACATGTGGATGACTTTAGAAATTTTCTGCTTCAATAAGTTAATAAAATCAGAAATAAATTTTTCCGATTGCGCAAATCCAAATCGCCTACTTTCCGTCATATTCAAATACACACGCGCGTTTTTAAAGCAATCTCTTGGCTTTCTTGCCGCCGAAATCAAACATGACTGATCTCGGCTGCCGAATTTTTGACGATAAATCTTTGTTTTCTTAAATAAAATATTTCATGATGGCGAATCAATGTAACCATTTTAACTTGCGACTGGTCATGTAACAGGACATCATGCTACATAGAATTCGAAAAATATTTGAGGTTTCTAGGATATTAGTAAATATGCTGTAGCCATTCTGGATCAAAAACTCCATGTAAAGCACATAAGACGAGAACGTGGGCAAAATTTGTCCCCTCACGCATGCGCACACGCTCAATACGTATGAAACAGAAAACAGGTATTTGCAAACAGGTATATAACAGAAAACAGGTGTTTGCAAACAGGTATGGAACAGCAAACGGGTATGTAACAGAAAACGGGTAGAGGCAAACAGGTATGTAACAGAAAACAAGTATTTTCAAACAGGTGTATGGATCAGAAAACAGGTATTTGCAAACTGGTATGGAACAGAAAACAGGTATTTCCAAACAAGTGTGAAACAGAAAACTTGGCTGGAGCGTCTGCGCATGCGTGAGGGAAGAAATTTTGACCACGTTTTCGTCTTATGGGCTTTTACATGGAGTTTTTGGCCCAGAATGCCTACAGCATATCTACTGATATTCGTTTTGGTTTCGTTGGTTTATCAATTTCGAAAGAGGTATACAAATCATTTATAGATCAGTATTCATAGAAACTGTTAATTATTTGAAGAATTTGTTGATTGGGAGTCCAATTTAATATACTGAAATGAAAATTGTTGAATTTAACGACTTTTTTGTTACTAACTTTTTATTCACTTTTTTGTGCTTCCACTCCCTTTTATAGCGGACGGTGTTTGGCTGCGCAAACAATATATAATTATAAAATGATAGATTGTTATACAAAATGTGGTAGATAAAATGATAAAAAATTTCAATTTTAAGCAGATATCTTGGAAGGAAACAATATGGTAAAAATATAACAGCTCTCTATTAATTGTAAAAAAGTGTTACATACGCAGTGAAGCGACACTGAAAATACTTTTTCTGCGCATGAGGATTTTCATCTGTCTGCGCATACATGATGAAAATGCACGGTACCATTACTGTCAATATAGCTTTATCAAATATTAGCCGGTCAATACGACTGTTTGTGGTAGTAGGTACCCAAATCAGTTACCAAACTGAACAGACTTAAAATGTAGTGACCGATCGAGGATCGAACCTCAAGAATGCACTCCAAAAGTTGGAGGATTTTCTACACCCACCAAATTCTGCTGAAACCAAGCGGCCCTTATAGGCCTATTTGTAATTTATAATAAATCGATCTATAAGACAGTTTTTTTTATTCCGAATATGTAGTATTTAATTTGTTGTCATTATAATTGCCACATCCTCTATAATTGGTAAGTATAGAGTTCGCCCTTGTTTATTTTTAGAACATTAGAGAATTCTAAGTTAATTAAAAAAATATATCACCTTAACTAACGCGCTATTTGGAAACTTATCAAATACCAATTCGTGCTCTTCTCCAGAAGTGCCAAATTCTTGTTGGCCTTTGTAGATTCTAGCTGAAGTTATTGTTGAGATACCCATCCCGTCTCCTACGAATATTATTACATTTCTAGCTTTTTTATATTTTCTAGCCTCTTCCTCATCTTGTATATTTTTCTTCAAAGTATTTTCTCCCACATTTAACCAGAAATTTTTATCTATAAACAACATTAAAATTGCTGTTAGTGTTACCTATTATAAAGGATAAGCTAGGATTTCTTGATCTCAAGATGTGTTGTAAAGTGTTATTTATAAACTAGAAAAGATTTTCTTGACATGAAAATTATCGACCTAATTCTCTTTTTTTATATTCTAATCCTATCTTACGTTGCATTTTATCTCATCAATATTTGTCTTACCTTGTTGTAGTACTTCCTCATTCGAAATAGGGTACCTATAACCAAATTTACCTAGAAAATTATTATTATTAACATATTGAACAAAATTAAGTACCTACCTAATTACGTACTTGCATTGTTTACTGCGTCAACACTTATCACAGTTAATTCTTCGCTTAAATTTAGAGGGGCACAATTTACTAAACCTAAAATAAAAAGGTAAGACCAAAACGATCTTTGCATTGTGGAAAGATAAGCTAAACTATTTTATTCACTATACAATAGTTGCGATTAGATAATTGCAATACTAATAATTTAATAAGAAAAACTGTTAGAGGCGGAAGTACTATATTAATGTATCAAAGTTTAATAGAACTTAAGTTGATTAAAATAAATGGCGAATTGATAATAAGAATTGCTACAGGAGTTATATATCCTAAAATGTAAAACGGTTTATCAAGTAAAATTAATCCCATAATTTAGATGGCATCATTAAATTTACTATAACTATCTCAGTGAAGCACTAAAGGATAATCATAAGCAATTATTAGTAGATATTAAAAAAAATAATTGGATAAGTATTTTGTTACATAGCTTAAAAATATATTTTGCAAAAAATAGTGCAAATAGAATTTTATAAAATTGGTGCACACATACCTACAGCTTTTACAAAATATGAATTTAGAAAAATATAATAATCTCTAATCAATTTCCAAATATTTGAAAATAATATATATATATATATATACATATATATATATATATATATATACAGGGTGTCCACCTAGTGCGCGTAAGTCCAATATCTGGGTTAATAAAAGAGATAACTTAATTTTTTTTTCTACAGGGTTGTCTAATATCCCGAGCTGCACAAAATGAAAATATATTTACATATTCAGGGTGTTCAGTTTTTCCTGGACAGGTACCAACTTCGTTTTTCTAAATGGAAATATATTTTTTATTGCTTTTTCGAACTAAACCCTTGATTTTAGTAGGACTTTCATCAGCCTTCCCTATACCTAACTTAAACTGTTTTTGAAATATTGACGGGTGAATATTGACATTTTTGCAACTTTGACACCCTGTAAAATCTAAACGGTTTGAGATCAAGCAAAACGGTTTGCACATTCCTATCTTAACTTTTCATAAGCTATCGTTTGGTACTAATTTCAAATTTATCCAGGAATTAAAAATTTTCAAAATTTTCAGAAAATTTTAAATTTTTGGATAATTCTGAAATTAGTACCAAACGATAGCTTATGAAAAGTTAAGATAGGAATGTGCAAACCGTTTTGCTTGATCTCAAACCGTTTAGATTTTACAGGGTGTCAAAGTTGCAAAAATGTCAATATTCACCCGTCAATATTTCAAAAACAGTTTAAGTTAGGTATAGGGAAGGCAGATGAAAGTCCTACTAAAATCAAGGGTTTAGTTCGAAAAAGCAATAAAAAATATATATTTCCATTTAGAAAAACGAAGTTGGTACCTGTCCAGGAAAAACTGAACACCCTGAATATGTAAATATATTTTCATTTTGTGCAGCTCGGGATATTAGACAACCCTGTAGAAAAAAAAATTAAGTTATCTCTTTTATTAACCCAGATATTGGACTTACGCGCACTAGGTGGACACCCTGTATATATATACCCGGTTTTCCACATAAAAGTCCTCAGCCTCGTATCTCGGGAACAGAAAGATATATTTTAATTTTGAAGAAAACAGATGATAGAGCTCATCTATGGCTTCGTCACGGAGTTCAACTTGATTTTTTCAGAGCAAATTGGAGATGGCGCCGATGTCGAAAGAAATTTTTCGTTGGCAGAAACTTTGTAACGAGGTGTATCCGATACTTTGTTCAATTCTAAACCATTTTTGCCAAATGATTATTTTTCATAAACTTAATAGCTTCAGAGGTATCGGGCTCTCCATTTGGTGAGGCCCAAACTCAACTGTATTTTAGAGTCAATTTAATAGCTCATTTTAAGGAATAGTGAAATAATATGTATTTCTGTAAAATATGGCAAAAGTTTTTTAAATACCTAATTCATTTTGTATAATAATTCATAATTATTTGTACGCTTGTCCTAAAATAAATCCTGAATGTATGTACAAAATGAATTAGGTATTTAAAAAACTCTTTCCATATTTTACAGAAATGCATATTATTAAATTGACTTGGATAATTATTGTTTCATTGCATAGGATAATAATTCGAAACTCTAAAATACGTTTGAATTTGGGCCTCACCAAATGAAGAGCCCGTTATCTCTAAAACTATTAAGTTTTTGAAAAATAGTCATTTTACAAAAATTCTTTACAATTGAACGAAGTCTCAGATAAACCTCGTTACAAAGTTCCTGCCAACGAAAAATTCCTAAGAATGTGGTAAAAAAAAGTAAACACGTTTTTGTACCTCGAACGACGACCGAGCGAATAGAACTGGAGCGGGGATAATATCTCTCTCTATTGTCTATTCAGTCATCAATCTATGTGTGTACTCTCTGTGTGCCGGTGTTTTATTTATGGCAGGGGTGTTAAACTGTAAAATTTTCAAAATGGCTCATGTGTACAGTAATGCTGAGTTAATGGACTGTTACCAGTGGATTATCAATTACGTGTTAGGTTTTGTGAGTGGTTGTTGCAGCAAAATGCTGAAAATCTCCAATTTACTTAATAATTTGCGTTTACAAGATCAGTAACCAGGAGGAACATTCGGTTTAGTGCGGCAAAATTCGATAAGGCGTGCCCAAAAGTGTGTACAAGTCCAGGAATATTTTTTCGAACAGCTTTTGTAACAAGGTATGTGCAAATTTTTTATAAATTTCATGTTTCTAATACCTAGTAATTAAGTAGCGCAATTCTTCAAAATTAGTGTAACAAAATTTTATTCATTCTAAAGACACGTCACTTTGGTCATATCTATCTATCTTTAAGTTTATTTTAAAGTAAAAACGCTGCAAATCTTTTTTGCACCGGGTGTCGGTATACTCTCAGAACTTCCGAAGTTTTTTTCGTGCTAGCCAGTTTGCATTGTCAGTCCCAAGGTCACTCTATTACAGTGGACCAGTATCCAGCGGCGTGCAATGAAAAATTTTTAAATAGTTTTCAGAAGCCGCCAAAAATTTTTTTTTTGCACTACCACATTTCTACATGTACCTATGTTGAACATCCCCAAATTTTATTATGGATAAGTTCTGAATAACACTGTATAATCGTACCATTTCATTATTTGTGTATTATCTCTCCATTTACCGCTAGCAAAAAATTTGTCTAAATATATTTTCCCTTAACTTGCTTAGCTTTGCTTCGAATTCCAATGGTTGTCTACTTTAGGTAGGAGTTCAAAAAATGCAAATACCTTTCTTCAGAACTATTTATTTTCTCCATTTATTATTATTTACTATATTTGGAGACAGTTATGGAGAATTTAATACATAAATATATAAATATAAAAGTTACCCTGCTTTTTTTAAAGAGGTCAGGAGCAGGCGGCTGCTGATCTGAAAAAGTAAAGTTTTTCGTAAAATGTTCTTTTTTAAATTCATATCTATGGGTATATAGTTTGTAACATTTCTACATAAGTCCGTCCCATGTTTATATTTGATTGCTGTTAGGTATAGTTCTAGTTATCAGTAATACCTACCTTAAAAAGTTGATGCAACACTGTAAATGTTCAATGTAGCTATACATTAGTAAAAATAAATAAACAATGTAATAAAATTACAGAATCATTGTGTACATACCTATTTAAAATCCAAATTCAGTTTATATAGCAAATGTAATAGAATTTTATTAGTGTTTAAATGATACCTAATTATCTAATTATTATTAGGTATTATCCTTCATTGCAGGTCGTAGTTTACCATTTTTCATATTTTACGACCAATGACGTCATGGAAAACTTTCGTTGGGTGCACGATTTAGGCCTGAGAGGCCAATTTTTGTTGTTGTAAGAATTCCAAAATCCATCATTATTTTTTATATTATTGTCTGTCATTAAAAAATACAAATATAAATAATATGTATTGTACTAATTGGGCCGTTACTTAATGAAAATTCATTATCACGTTAAAACAGTAGTTGTTTTTATAAAAATTTCACTTTAATTTGTTAACATAACAATTTTTTCGCCTTACAGTGGCTTCTTCAGATGTGAGTATTACAACTAGTAATACTAATCTAGTAATATAGTAATACTACTCTAGTAATACTAAAGTTGTAATACTCACATCTGCAGAAGCCACTGTGTGGCAAACCACAGAAGTATAGAGTTGGTACTTACATTTTTACACAAACAGCACAACTTATATTTTTTAAATAGAACACCCTGTGTATTTTTACAGATTTGGATCGAATGTCCTCTCATAAATACATTGATATAGGGTTTAATGGATCTCTAATAGCGAGGGAGATAATAACCATAAATGATTACCATGTGTTGGAGAAAGACTTTGCAGTGACTATAGCCTACTAACGAAACGATCTTCTCTTTCTAACTATTCTTATGGAACACTTTTATCTATATCTTCCTCGATTACCGATTGTTAGGTACTCTATCACTGACTATTAGAGCTATATTCATCAAACCCTAAATCAATGTATTCGTCAGAGCACGTTTTATCCAAATCTGTAAAAATATATCTGCAAAAATACACAGGGTGTTCAATTATATAATATAAAATGGAAGTTGTGGTAAACCTCCTCTTTTTGGGACACCCTGCATAATTGTCAATACTATAAAAATGTGTCCTCCTTCAAATAAAATCGACCTGTATGTGGATTTGCCATGGAAACTTATCCTTTGATAGATAATCGAGGATGAAACATTTAGTTGACTCACCCTTTATATACGAAATAACAATTTGGCTGTGAAAAAAATTCAGCTCTGCGTGGAACCAGAGACTTATATTATAAGTCTCTGGTGGAACTGAACATGCTAGTTTACTAATAAACATTGCTTTACGTAATGTCAACTGCTTTTGCGTAGATTTAGCAGGACGTTCCTGTTGGAGCCGAAGCTATGCTTACCAAATAGATATCGAAAAATAGTTCAGATCTTCAAAGGAAATTGGCGCTTTCCACGCAAGACTAAGAGATCGTGGGACACTCAAGCTTTTAAGAACACCGGCTAGGGAAGAATATATGCTTTAAGAATAATTGAAGAAAATCCTAGAATTAGTATAAAAAAACTTTCCAACTATGCTTAATGTACATGTTGCTGTAGTTTAGCAAATCCTTCGTGAACAATTTCTCCACCCTTTCCATAATCAACTTGTCCAAGCAATTTTAATGACTACCAATGGCGCCTCTAATTCTGTGGTTACCTATTGCAAATGTTAAGGCTGCTCCCAAATTTTTCATTTTTCATATCATATTTTGTTGAAAGGTATTTAAAGACTTATTCACCCGAGATGCATTATAATTTGCACAATGACCATGAATAGGCTGAAGAAAATCCACATATTTTTCAATCGAGATATTAACATGATAGACAAGGAGGGTTAGCGCAGCCTTAGGGGACTACCACCTGGACATGGGGATGAGAGGGACGGGCTGCCCTCAAAGCAGCTGCCTATGCCTATCGCCCCACCTGTGGTGTCCTGTGATGGATGGTCTCTTGAGGCGCCTTACCTTCCAAGGATTCTATACGCAGGCCTATGCAGACGACGGGCTAGTCCTAGTGGCTGGTCGCTTCTTAAACGTAGTTTGTGATAGAATGCAGGTAGCATGTAGGATAATTGAAAGGTGGTGTAGTGAGATGGGTCTGTCAGTCAACCCTAGGAAGACTGAGATGATCCTTTTCACAAAAAGAAGAAAACAAAAGGGATTCAGGACACCCACTATGTACCAAGACTTCTGACACTCTTGGGAGAGGTGAAATACCTAGGGGTGGCCCTAGATAGCAAGTTGACCTGGGGGCAACATGTTGACAAAATTATTCAAAAGTCAACGACCACCTTCTGGCAACTAAGACGAACAGTAGGCAGGAATTGAGGTCTCAGTCATAAGGTACGTTCAGTACGGAGCTTGGATGATAGATCATAGATGATAGATGAATGATGACAGAATAATAGTGAAAAATATAAGCGCTGATAGGCGTTCACAACGGAGATGTGAATAAACGCTTTTGACAGCGAGTACAGGGTATTCGCGTATATTTTGACCCCTACCTACAGGGGTTATTAAGAAAGTTAAAAAAAAAGTTTACATACAAAAGTTGTTTGTTTTTTCACATATTATCTTTTGGCTATGTCGAAAAAAAATTGCATGTCGTAAATTTGAGGAAACCAATTGAACATATTTTTAAATAGGACACCCTGTATAATTTTAGACGCTTGGGAAACATTTTTTTCTCTGATCTCAAAAATATATATTTTGTTGACATTTGCACTGACAGTTTTCGAAATATTTAATATTTAATGTTTACAGTAAATTATAAAAAAAATATTAAGAAATGAAAATATTAGAAAATATTTAAATAATTAAAGAGGTTACATCGAAAATCGTTAAATATTTTTTATTACAGTTGATTTCTAGTGTTAAATATTTTTAGTTCTTTATATTTTTTGTATTTTTTTATAGTACTCGCTGTCGAATATTTCGAAAATTGTGTGCAAATGTCAACAAAATATATATTTTTGAAATCAGAAGAAAAATGTTTCCCCCAAGCGTGTAAAATTATACAGGGTGTCCCATTTAAAAATATTATGTTCAATTGGTTTTCTCAAGTTTACAACATGCAATTTAATTTTTTTTTCGACCTAGCTAAAAGATAATACGTGAAAAACCAAACAACTTTTGTATTTAAATTTTTTTTCTAGCTTTCTTAATTACCCCTGTCGGCAGGGGTCAAAATATACGCGAATACTATGTACATTTCAAAATGTCCAGCGAAGAAGATTACTTTTGTTCGGTAGGAACGAAATATTACATTTTCACCAAAAGAAAACAAAAATTAAGAAAGTATCATGTGCATCCCATCATAAACAGGGAAAGGCACCGACTGGGAGAATTTCACCATTTATATCCTCAACTACGGAAATATTCCCAGGGGTTTTACGCATATTTCAGATACAGCAAAATTTATACAGTTTTTAGTAGATACAGCAAAATTTTTTAGATAATACATTTAAAAATGATGTTTGTAGAAATCGTTTACAATATTGTTAAAATGATAAAAATAAATTAAAATGAATATGATAGCAACTCATCATAGATCCGATGAACGGGAACCACTAGTTGAAGTGAACGCGCGGTTTTCCTAATACTAAATATTTTACTTTTGCTAAAGTCTCTACACTGAAGGAAATGGATCAAATAAAATGTTTTGCTAAGACGATCTGATTTATGATAGCACTTTTTCTTATTACCATTATATTATAAGGCACTAACCATAAGGACAATCGTTTTGCTAATATGCATTTACTACCTTAAATAGTAATTTTGCTGTTCCCATATAGTGCGTTTTCTAATTATTTTTCCTAGCATTTATTTTCCTAAAGGTAAGTAAATAAACTTTTATAGTAAGTGTGTGCACCAATTTGAGACTTACTTAGTTGGGGTTACTTTACCTTAGTTTATGACAAGTCGGTCCTGACTTACCGTAACTAAGTTATTATTTGAAAGTCATGTAATGTGCAATCGCAATAGAGATCACTACAGATTTCCTGCTAATCGGTTAGTAACCGCACGCCATTTTACGGACATTTTACGTGTGTTTACTGTGTTGACTGGGTGCGTAGTGCGTGGAATAAACGTTATTTGGTTAGTTTATGGTAAATTTAATTTGGTCAAAGAACGTGTTAGAGGCTTGAGTAATTAGTCTTTCAAATTCTTGTATAGATTACGAAAGATAAATAAATAATTTTAAAAGGGTGTATTTAATAAATACACCCTTTTAAATAATACACCCTAACATTATTATAAGTGTTTTAGATAATAAATACTATTTATTATCTAAAACACTTTATAACTTCACCAAAGTAGATATGCATAGATGAAACAAAGGTACTTCAGTTATTTGACAGTGTATTACAAGACATTACATCAGTTACTATGGTACTTTACAAGAAAATTGATATAGGAATATGGACACTACCTATGTAAGAAATGCCTATGCTTTGAAAACTATTGGAGGTTAAGTTTTGTAGATACTTTGCTGGAAAACTATTAATTTTATGTAGGTATAAATTATGTATATGGGTTGTGTTAAGTTTAACACCATACAATTCCTATATATATATATATATATAGGAGTTAACATGGTTTATCTTGATATATCCTGTATGCATCTGGCAACATTATTTTTCTTTTCCTATAGGTATACTAAACTAATACTAAAATACATATTCTAATAACAATAGTGTCATTTCCCTAGAACCACTGTATATCATTCTATGTTAATAAAGTGAAGTTATTAGGACAAATACAAGTACTTACTGTAATGAACCAGTAATTATAATTGTTACTAAAACATACTGTATAATGGCTCAAAAATAATTTACTAGTAGTTAGAAAAAGTTTTTTTTGTGGCAACAAAATATTAATACTGCATTAGAGAAGTATCTACTATCCCCAAAAAAACACTTATTAAGCATAAAATGGGCCTTCATTACTGACAGCAAAAAATATCAATTTACAGTAATAAGAAAAAGTTAACAAAAAGTTTTTTTAATGGTAAGTAGACAGATTCAACAAAACCGTTTATGCTGTAGTAACTATGCTGTCTATTTGGAGCCTATTTAATGCAGATATTTTGTTGGGGATATGCGATTTCTATTTACAGTTACTTGAAATTTCTTTCAGTGTAATGTATTTTACGTTAATATACTCAATAATGGATTAATTCGTTTGTTATTCAAGACCTATACACATCTCTTTCACAATATATAATAAATTGTATTTTATTTAAAAATAAAATATTACTTTTACTTGTAGCATTCATATTTTTTCCTATTTCTTCCCACTGTTTCTCCAAAATAAATCTATTGTGGTGATCAGAGTGGGCCTGATTCCACAACGATTTTCTAATAAACACTTCTCTAATTAATTTTTCGGCATCCATACTCCTACTTCAGCTCGCAGAAGAATTGAACTGACTATTCCGCAAAATATAATCGAGTATAAACCACTCGTGTATCATGTATTCCCTGCTAGTATCACATCTCCGTACTGAACGGTTGCATTGAAATACATTGTACATTTTATCAGCGATGGTAAAAGTTACTCTATCATCCAGTCTATGATCTATCATCCAAGCTCCGTACTGAACGTACCTTTAGGATGCTGTACTGGCTATACGCTACAGTAATTAGACCGAGGCTCCAATATGGCGCTCTAGTCCGGTGGCCAAGCGCCGGCCGAGTAACAGTGTCCAAGAAACTGACAAAGGTTCAAAGACTTGCCTGCATAGGAATTACGGGCCTATGCCTGCCTGAAAGTCCTGCTAGGGTTGCCAAGCCGGACTATTTAAGAATGCGGGACTCAGGAAGCTGGCAGGCGGGAGGAAGAAATAACGGTCACACGGCAGTTGAACAGATGCATGGCGGAGAGGGAAATACCTATATCTGCCATCAGAGTAACTGAAGCAAAAGATCGCCTTAGATTCAAGAGGAAATATGTTGTCAGTTCCAGAGAGGGAGGAATGGAAGCAGGACCAGTTTAGATTCTCCCCTGATTCTCTGGTCTGCTACACAGACACAGATGGCTCTCGACAGTCAGGCGGCCTTAAAGGCTTTAGCATCTCCAAGGACAAGATCCGCCCTTGTCCAAGAGTGCGGAGATGCCCTGGAGGAGCTGGCTAGAGGAAAAGAGGTTAAATTGGTATGGGTACCAGGTCATAGTGGAATCCTAGGGAACGAAAGGGCCGATGAACTGGCTCGACTCGGATCTCAGGGGCCCAGCTAAGGACTAGAACCGATTTCAGGCATTACACGAAGGCAGGTCAACATGGCTCTTAATGATTGGGCTCATGAGACACTAAGTAAAAACTGGAGAAGGAGTGGAAGTTGTAGACAAGCTCGCAACTTTCAAAGGCCTGTTTCACGGCCTTTCAGTTCCAAGGAGGTCGCTTTGGTCCCGCCAATATCTATTGAACGTGGTCATGACCTGGCATAATTTGGTGCCGACCGGGATTATCTCTCTTTACCCTCCCCATCGCTGTAGGCCTGGACTACCTCGTAGAAGTGGACCCCATCCTTCACCAACCCCGATCACAAAAAGTGATAGGTGTGGCGATTCGTGGGGTCTTCTGCTGTCCTGGCTCTACCCTGCAGGCTGGGTGGGATCTTCTGGCGCTTTTCTGTCTTGTCTTCTTTCTTCGTCTTGATATCCGATCCGCCGGGGGTAGTCTGTCTCGGGCGGGGGCGGTAAGTGCCGCTCTCGTCCTGGGTGGTGGTTTGGGTAGGTCAGGAGTAGCTGTGTAGCCGGGGATGCACCTCTAAAGGAGCCAACTGGCCCTTTAACTTTAAGCAAGGTAAGGAAAGGGTACTTCGCGCCGCGGCGGTCGCAGCTTCGAAACGAGGTCTGAGGGTCGTTTTTTTACCCTCTCAATCGCTGTAAGCCTGGACTGCCTCGTAGAGGTGGGCCTCATCCTTCACCAACCCCGATCACAAAAAGTGATAGGTGTGGCGATCCGTGGGGTCTCCTCCTGTCCTGGCTCTACCCTGCAGCCTGGGTACGATCTTTTGGTGCTTTTCTGTCTTGTCTTCTTTCTTCGCCTGCATGTTTGACTCGCCGAGGGTAGTCTGTCTCGGACGAGGGCGGCAAGTACCGCTCTTGTCCTGGGTGGTGGTTTGGGGTAGGCCAGGAGTGGCTGTGTAGGAGGTGTGTGTGGCTGTGTAGGAGCCACCTCTAAAGGAGCCAACTAGCCCTTCACTTTTGGCAAGGTAAGGGCAAGGGGAATACTTTATCTATGTTATTAGCATACAGACCGGGACCGGAACATACTCTTGGCATCGCCGCCGCGTGTACCTTGATGAGTATACTACATGCTGCATCAGTTAAGAATAGTATTTTAGAAACACCCTATATAGCTACTATATGTACATAGGTACAGACATTCAGTGTCGTAACTAACACTGAATGTGTTTAGAGAATTAAAATAGATAAGAAAAGGAAACGGTGAGGCAATCTTCAAAGGGCTGCAAATTATGAAATAAATCACAGTATAAATATATTCTAAACAGTAGGGTCACTTGCCAGCCCCAGTCGGAAATCCTTCTGTTGCCGACACTTCACCACTTCATCAACGAGTTCCCCGCTGAGTAGGCGCTGCGACGGCCACAGATATACAGTGCTTTCGAAAAGTAACGAATAAATTCATTATTTTAGAAATTGAGAAGTTTTTGACAAAATCCCCTAACACGTCGATTTTGTTTTTAAAAAAGGCACTTTTTGACATACGACCCATATTTGTGACGTCATATCGTTGTTCGAGATATGACGTCATCGACAATTTTTTTAAATAGCAACCCCCAATTTTGACCACGCCATTTGAAAGAGCGTATCATTCTACATACGCATCGTGAAAAATTATGGTTGCCTGACAGTAGCCTTAGCGACCGAGAATGTTTTTTATTGCTGTCAGATAAAAACTTGAAATCGTACTTTATTAAATAGTTTTTTCTGTTTATTGAGTTATTTCTTTAGTTCTTATCTTTTGTTTGGCAAAAGCACTGCGTTTGAAGTGTTTATTGAGTAGTAACTTTGTCATTTTATTAAAAAAAAATGGTTAAATTACCTGAACGAGAACGAATTGAAATTCTTTGCATGATCGCATTTGGAGACAGGATGCGCACCCAAAGAGAAGTAGTTGAATTGTTCAATGAAACTCATCCTGATCGACATCCCATTAGCCAAAGCACGGTAAGCAATATTGAGTTTAAATACCGTAACTTTGGACATGTTCGTGATCTTCCTAAATCTGGTCAACCGTCAAAATCAATAGATGATGAGGTTAATGTTTTGTTGGCAATACAAGAAAATCATCATTCAACACTTAACCAATTGGCTTCTGATTTCAATATGACACCGTCCACAGTTCACAAAATTATGAAAAAAGCAAAGTAGGTATCATCCTTATAAAGTATGCCTTGTTCATGAGCTATCTGAAGACGACCTTGATCGACGAAATCAATTCTGCGAGCAAATGCAAGAGCTATGCAATAATGATAATAATTTCGTAAAAAACGTAATTTTTTCTGACGAGGCTACGTTTGTTTTGAACGGTTATGTCAAGAGGCAAAACTGCCGTTATTGGGCTACCGAGAATCCCCAATGGATGATGGAGTATCACCCTCAAAGTCCCCAGAAAGTAAATGTGTGGTGCGGCATAGTCGACGGAAGAATTCTGGGTCCCTATTTCTTTGACGTCAACCTAACTGGTGCAAGATATTTGGATTTTCTTATAGACGACCTCATTCCTGCACTAATAACTTTATATCCAGATATAGAGGAACGTGATCGTCCAAGAAATGACATATGTTCTTTCAACAAGATGGCGCACCTCCCCATTATGCAGCACCTGTCCGTGTTTATTTAGATGAGCTGTTCCCGAATCGTTGGATAGGGAGAAGGGGGCCGATTGAGTGGCCAGCCAGATCGCCTGATTTGACACCCCTAGATTATTTCTTGTGGGGATACTTAAAAAGCAAAATATACGTTACTAGACCGGTTAATTTAGAAGATTTAAAAACAAGAATTCGTCACGAGATACATCGTATACCTCCTGAAGTTATAGATAATGTCCACAAAGAATTTATTAATCGTCTTGGCTAATGTCAGGCAGCCAACTGTGCACAATTTGAACATTTAATTTAGTCGATTTTTTAGATAATCATTATTGTCAGTATTGTGAAAATTAAATTTTAAGATCTTCAAACATTATTTTCTTGAAATTTTTGTTATGTAACACTTTTCATGATGCGTATGTAGAATGATACGCTCTTTCAAATGGCGTGGTCAAAATTGGGGGTTGCTATTTAAAAAAATTGTCGATGACGTCATATCTCGAACAACGATGACGTCACAAATATGGGTCGTATGTCAAAAAGTGCCTTTTTTAAAAACAAAATTGACGTGTCAGGGGATTTTTTCGAAAACTTCTCAATTTCTAAAATAATGAATTTATTCGTTACTTTTCGAAAGCACTGATGTGGAGCCACCGACCGCCCTCGTATATGACTGTTGAGCGCAATGAGTATAAACAGAGACTTAGATTCTATACGTCTCTGGTGTAACATCAGAGTAATAATACTCTGATGTATAAACAGAGACATACATCTACGTCTCTGGTATAAATGAAAATTTATAATCTTTACATTTACCGCACATAAAGTTAATTTATGACCGTCTAAAAAACGGCGGCATTTTAGAACAGTAGATTAAAAAAGTGGACGTAATGTTTAATAGATTTATACTGATTATAATGATTAGCCTGAATAATTTGACACTCTCGTTTCTATTAATCTTTTATTAAATTTGCCAGTAGGTAATAAGTAATTAATATCCTATTTTCTACAAAATAAACAGTTGGTGTTTGTTGAGCATTGGATTTTTAAATTTCGTAGCTACATGATATAGTAATTTCATGAAAACTATGGCATGTCATAAAATACCAAAAAATTTTTGTTAATATAAAGCGTAATACATGCTAGTTATAGCATAGCATTTTTTACTCAACTACAAACTACAACATCTTTGAAGATAAATGGAGCCTATAACCAACGAAACCTTCCTCTATATTGTATTGTAGTCCTTGAACAAGAAGTATCGACAAAAAGTATCATTTACTGATGGTAAGAAACAGTTTTTTCTGGTTGCAGAGTATTAAATACTGTAGCTGATGCTGAGTTGCTATCTCTAAAAAATAAACTAATTAACCATAAAATGGGCCTTGATTACTGAAAGCAAAAGTAGCAGTTTATAGTTATAAAAAAAGTTTTGTAGTTATAAGCAAATTTTTTTTTAATGATAAAAGTAGAGTGAGTTAGCAAACCAGTTTTTGTTGTAATAACTGTGCAGTCTATTATTTGAAGCCTATTTAATGCAGATGGTTGGGAATATGCAATTTCTATTTAAGTAGTTAAGTAAGTAATGGAAATTTCATTTAGTATATAACTTTTGCTGTTCCAATTCCCTTATTTGTAAACTAACCGTAAACCAACCTGAGCTGAGAAATACTATTAATTCAGATAATGAATTAATATAGGAAGAAAAATGTCTGCATTAATAAACTATAGCTTCATATTTCTTTAATTAATAAGATTTTCGCTTATTATCGTACTAAATGGTAGTTAAAGTTATAACATTGTAAGTCGTTTCTGGGCACTCGCTGCCCACAAAATAATAATATGCCGCTCCCCCTCCCACACAACTCTCTGACTTCCGGGCTCATCATCAAGATGAGAATGAGGGATAGAGATATTATTATTCTTATTATTTAAAAAGGAAGAGTAGTCATGCAGGTAGATATTGGTTGTATCGGTGTAATCCGAGATGCGAGCATTGCCCAAGGATTTTTAACTTATATAGGATTGCTCGATCCCGCCGTATCACGTGGTTGGGTCTTGCGGCTACGTCATCGGATTGATATACAAATTATATATGAGTTAGATATTGACAGTGACTTGTCTACGCGTCATAGATAAGGAATCGCACAATACAGAGAGAGAAAGAGTATCGGGTCTCGCAGTGACGTCACTAAAATCGGACAACATTGAGAAATAGGGATCGAGCAATCCTATATCCTATATAAGTTAAAAATCCTTGAGCATTGCCAACTTCTCCTAATCTGTCAAATATGCATTTCGGAACACTTGATGAACAGTTGCTTCTGTGGGTCAAACAAAGGTAGTTTTTTTTTATTTTACTAAGAGCACTTTATATTCAGAAATTTAAAACATGTTTTTATCTTGAACTACCTATAGGTACATTAAAATCGTTGAATATTTTGCTGGAATTCAGCAATATCGAACGGAATGAGTTTCATGGTCAATTTTCGTTTATTAAAATAAAAAAATCCAATAAAATATGTAGGTAGGTACAAAGACATTTTCATGTATTTAAGGTATATCTTACCTTTAGCAGTTAAAATGTATGTTTGTAAATAGAATTGGAGTGACTATTATTCTTCTTCACGTTCATTTATGTGTTCTGTTTGACCTATATAACTATCTACATATAATCTGTAGAGCTTAGCCAAGCAGTATAGAGATAAAATATGATATGGTGACCAGACCACACATCATTTGAAAGTCTAATAGATTAGCAGCGTGTTTATCTAAAAAATTGAATAGTTTGCCTAAATTTCTCAATTTCAGAGCAGGTTAGGTAAGATATGGTAGGTACCCAGTCAATAAAAATTAATTCAACTGAGTTCACAGTTCACAGTGTGCTTAAGTAACTGTGTAGGACTGAACAAAAAACAGAATAAACATGTTATTTTGTGTAGAATAAATCTTAATAATGACACAACTACATTTCTTATATTATATACATCTACCTGTGGGCTGTATACCTATAATTTGGTTATTGGACTAATCATCAACAGTTTTACTTTACATTAATTCAATTACTGAAGAAGAAGAAGACTAAACACACATAAAGAGGTGGGGTTTTAGGGTTTTAATTTTAAGGTTATTTGCTAACTTCATTATTGTATTGTTTATATTGCATTGCCGAAATTTGTTTTTGCAAAACTGAAAATAATATGGGTGTTATTGTCAAAATATAACCTATTCCAAAAGTAAGTATTCTCCTGAAATGTGAAATGAGAACATTATTCGATTTATTTGTGCAAACAAAGCTCAAAAACAAACTTTGTTGAGTGACGTTTGACTGGTGCCAGCTCACCTCAGTCCCTTGTCATTACGTGGTTAACTAATAAAATAAATAAGCACAAGAAAAATAATGGCTTTTGAAGTTAATGCTGGTAGCAGTATTGAAATATCCTCTGCATTTATTGAAAGCTTGCAAAATGATTTCAAAACCCTGTCAGGGGAATCGAAGAAAAAGTATCCACAAGTAAAAGAAGTAAGTATGTTTTCTATTTTATTTCAAATATATCATGTTTATTTACTATTTAGGCATGTGAAGAAGCTATAAACAAACTGAAAAGTACTCAAACTTCACCACAAACCTCCATTTATTGCATCGTTAATCAAATTATTTATCCACTATCACAAGGTTGTGAAACTAAAGATGTGAAACTTATTCGAGTAAGTAAAAAAGGCCTGTATGAGATACATTATTGTATTATTTACTTTTAATTTTTAGTTTTGTCTGCAAATTATGCAGAAACTTATAACACATCAACTTATAGACCAAAAAGGGGCATTATATATAACTGATACTCTGTGGGCTCTGATGGAACTAGGAATTGAGGAAGTAAAAATTTTGCAAACTGTAACGTTGTTACTAACTACAAATACTATTGTTCATGGCGATACACTTGCTAGGGTGAGATATAAACCTACATTATTTTAAGTTATTACGCTAAAGCATTAAAAACAAAGGTTTTTAAAATTATTACATAAATACAAATACTTGTTATTGTGCTAGTTTATACTTACTTTGTTTTTTCAGTTTAAATATATTGCTAGTGTCCTTGTCAAATGTTTGCATTATCATTTGAAAATTAAAATAAATTTATTTACACATGTTTTCCTGGAATTTCTAAACCATAGTCTGTTTTTGCTGAAAGGATCTTTTGAACAAAAATATTTCTTATACCTATAGTATATTATAGCGTTAAAAATTAATTCTCAAGAAATAGTGTCACTTCTAACTTTTAAATGAAATTTTATAAGCTAATACTCTTTTATTGGAACTACATTTTGAATACTTTACTTTTTTTATATTTACAAGTATGTCTTATCTTTTTAGACCCTAGTATTATGTTTTCGCCTACATTTTGCTAAAAACTCCACAACAATTAATACAGCTGGTGCAACTGTGCGGCAATTGGTATATTTAGTGTTTGAAAGGGTCGTTGCAGAGGATGAACAACTGTTGAAATTAGAAAATCCACCCCAACGTGGCCCTGTTAATTTTGAGGATTTAAAAATACCTAGTGGCGCACCACCAAAAGGTATGTTAAAAAACTTTACAGTGAGACATCCTTAGAAATTTGTTTTTTAGAGAACGTTATTGTTGTAACAAAGGTTTTTGCGTAATAGTTCAGTAAGTTGTTAGTGATAATAAAATTATTTAAGATTAAACATAATAATAGTTGCAAGAATTTAATATAATAATCATCATGAACATATCACTTTGTGATTAGAGCCATGAAATAAATTGCTACCTTGGAAAACACTCATAAAAACGATTTAATGACAGTTGTAGGTTGATGTAGAACTAGTTCAAGTATATTGAAATGAATATCTGAATTTATTGATTTGTAGCTAGATTTGTAGCTGATTTTAAAGCCTAGATATTTTCGTTTATTTTAAATTTTGCCATAATTAAAAAAAATCCCTCATAATTAAAAATACATAATTCTTATACTTAGAATTGTATAGTAACAAAAGAAATGAATTATGTCTATCCCTCATTCTTATTGTAATGATGAACCCTGAACTCATAGACTTGTGTGAGAGAGCAAACGGCGTATTAATATTTTGCGGGCCGCGACTATGCTCAAGAACGACTTACGACGTTATAACTTATACATTTAGTATGAGAATGAGGGAAACCTAGAAAACCCTATTAATTAAATTGAAAAGTAGGTTGGTAGTCTTATACGGTGAGGTTGCAGTACTAGTTGCATATTATGAACGCTAGGAGCAATTAGAAAAAATTCACTGGCGGCGAAATGCAAACTGTCGTCAGATTCGGGAACTATTAAAACACTCACCTCTCTAACAGCTTGACTACAGGGCTCCATTGAAATCAGTTGAAATGAATGACAAAATCTTTGTGTGATACATTGCTTTTATGGCACACGGTTTTGGATATATGTATGTCTCTTATTCTTAGATACTGACCCTGAAAATCCTATATGAGTGTATAAGATAATGGTTTGGCCAGTACTATTTGTACCGGACAGGTTGTACTAAAAGATATTATTTTTAAATAAAAAGTAGGTATACAAGATGTTCTATTAAAAAAAACAAGTTTGGTTTGCTGTGATTTTTCAGATAATCCTGTATACAATTCAATTTTATATATAACATGAAGTTAAGTTAAAAGGCTTCACATTTATAATCTTTGTATTTATTAAGGAAACAAATATCTTAGTTACTGAATTTTGAACAATTTGTACACCCATTTGGTTTTGATCCTTATGACGAAGGAGTTTTTATTCCATTTTTAATTTGAGTATAGCAAAATACTCGATAACAATTGTGCTAGTTATAATATCTATTCAACATACTTGAATCTACTTTGTATTAGTTAATTGCTGGTTTTTTTATTATTAGGTTTACCACCATGTGCTGGAGATGCCTTTTTACTATTTCAAGATTTGGTACAACTTGTAAATGCCGATCAGCCCTATTGGTTAATAGGAATGACCGAAATGACACGGACATTTGGGTTGGAGCTCTTAGAGTCAGTTCTAACTCAGTTCTCTGTAGTGTTTTATAAGGTAATAAAAGATCATCGCTAACTAGGTATTTCGATTTATATTGATATTTTTTCTAGAATGCTGAATTTAGCTTCCTATTAAAGGAAAGAGTTTGTGCTTTAGTGATCAAACTTTTCTCGCCAAATATAAAATATAGAAGTAATGTTCCTAGTAACGTACAACAAGCGACGCCATTTGAAAAGCCTTATTTCCCAATAAGTATGAGGTTGTTACGAGTTGTTTCTGTACTAATTCAGAAATACCATGGATTACTGGTAAGTTGTTGCTGGACATAAGCTGTTGATGATATACACAATGCATTCACTTTTAGGTGACTGAATGTGAGATATTCCTATCATTAATAGTAAAATTTTTGGACCCAGACAAACCTACTTGGCAGCGTTCGTTAGCTTTGGAAGTCTTACATAAGATGACTATTCAACCAGAATTGCTAAATTCATTTTGTGAATGCTACGATCTAAATAAACACACTACTAGTATTTTTCAAGATATCGTAAACTCTTTAGGAGCCTATGTACAGTCATTATTTGTCAGTCCCCAACTACAAATGGGTACAGGAAGTAAGTTCTATACCTAAACTACCTATAACTACTACCCTAAACCTACACTAAAATTTAATGCCTTAGAAAATTTTATCATATAGGCTGCATCGCATTTGAAGTATTTCGTAGTAGTGAAGTATTAGATGTATACTCAATATTTATATTGTGTATAATTTAACCTGTTTTTGTTTTAGTTGTACCAGTTACTCAAGGACAGCCTCCAGTATTTCTAGGTGGTTTACCGGCAGGTCCAGGCGTGTCTCCACAGCCAGGATTTCTTTTAAGAGGTGTTTGGTTGCCTATTGTTGCTACATTTCCTACCGGTCAAGCAAAATCAACATAGTGAGTACAATAAATTATTATTTAAATACATGACTATCATTTGTACACTAACTTAAAATCATTGAAGTTTTGAGGAACTTCAAAGATGTAAATAAATGCTATAATCGTGTTACTTTAGACTGACTATAAATATTCATGTTATGATTTTTAGTAGGTAAAATTTTTACATCCTCTTTACAGCCAGTAATAAAACAGTAGTTTATGAAATATAAATATTGTTTTAAATTTTATTTAGGAGTAAACTAATATGTAAATAAAAGTATTTACTACATATTTTTATTCAAATTCAAAATTATTAATATTAATAAAATGCATTTTTATGATTTTACGGTTTTGATTGAATTTAGGTTAAACTCTAGCAAATTTCAGTTGTACAGTAGCTCATATAGTCATACACTGTGTCCCACCGGGAAGGGCCGCGATTGATATATGGAGAAGTACGTACAGGGTGATTTTGAAAATTTGGTTATTTATAAAGGTCAATGGGGCCTACCTTTTTAAAATATTTTCATGTTTCTGGCACTTCCAGTATAACCGGAAGTTGACACCAACTTGCTTATTTTAAATGGAACACCCTATACAGTGTAACCTTCATAATCCGGAATCCGGACATCCAGTAATCCGGACATTGAATTTCAAAAGTTATAATCCGGACGCATCTCTTTAATCCAGATGCAGGCTCCGATCGACGTTGCAGTTGATCGAATCGATGATGCAATTTTGCCGACAGACGAGGATATTGTTGCAGAAACTACAAGGAAAATAGAAGACAATGATTCTTCATCTAGCGACAATGATTGCGCATAAAGATTGCAAAGTTGTGCATAAAGAAGCTATAATATCCTTTAATAACTGTATTGAATTAGCATCAGAAAATACATCACAAATCGAAGAACATAGCAATAAAAAAAGAGGCAGAATAAAAAAAAGAAAAATATTACAGGCTTTTTTAAGACACAACAAACTTAGACCTTAAATGTATCTTCTTAATTTATTGGTACCATATTTATTTACGTATATAGGTAATAATATGTACATATGTAGTTTTCTCTTGACATTTTTACCTATTTTTTTATGTAGACCATAGGTATTTAGTTATAGGTAGTTAAGAGTCATGCTGTGTTATATAATATGTATGTATGTGCATATAAAAACGTTTTAATGTACTTGTATATGTAATTTTTATTTAAATTCGGTAATCCGGACAAATCGCTAATCAGGACAACCCCCGTGCATTTAATTGTCCGGATTAGAGAGGTTATACTGTATATTATATCATTTCTGGATTCTACGTAAAATTCTAAACACATTTCATGTAAGATGTCCTATACCTATCTTCAACTGTTTTTGAAATATTGACGGGAATATTGGCATTTTGCAACTTTGACCTGTAAAATCTAAACGGGTTGAGATCAAGCAAAACGGTTTGCACATTCCTTTCCTAACTTTTCATAAGATATCGTTTGACAAACCAAGAGATCTGAATAAAAATCTAATATTCTAAATCTGAAATTAATTTATATTACCTATAGTCACCTAAGAGACACCTATTTGTATATAAAAAATGATCGTCCAAATTTTGGTGCTTAGTGAAATTACATTCAGGATGTAAAAGTGGGAAATGAAACACATTGTATATTTTTAGTTTGGAAATGTTGGACAAAATAGAACCCCCTGTGGTCCCAGATGGCTATGGTATTTCAGTGGCATATGCTTGTTTAATGGAAATAATAAGATCACTTCAAATTACAATATGTCCGCAACAACCACCTGATAATGAACTACCAGTGCCAGCAAAGCAAAACAGCAGAGAGCTGAATTGCCAGCTAATAAATTCAAGTTGGTGTGGCTTATTGGCTGCTCTAAGCCCCTTAGTAGATGCAAGTACTGATGAATCTATTACAGAAAATGTTTTGAAAGCCATACAGACGTATACGTCACTTTGTGGCCAATTAGATCTGCATACACCTAGGGATGCATTTATTACAGCTATTTGTAAGTCTTCGTTGCCTCCACATTATGCTCTAACAGTGTTGAATACTGTTACATCTGGAGTTAATTTAAGACAAGGTATGTCAAATATATATTATCTAACTATAACTTGAGCGAAAATCCATACATAGTTAAACTAATTGTCTGTCTAATGTGTATTTATGTATTTATTTCAAATTATCTTATACTGACATATGTTCAGTAATTTCTTAAAGGGGCTTTTTCAATTTTTTAAGGTCACCGCGATAGTCAAGACATGAATTCACCAATAGTAGTACAATATGGAGAATCAGAGTTTAGGCAGCAAGTAGTAGCTGTGGGTACTCCTTTGCCGACCTCATCAGTTCCAGCAGGTACACAACAAGGCCCTGTCATGTTAACTTCCAAAAACTTACAATCAATGAGAGCACTATTGAGCTTGGCACATTGCCATGGGAGTATATTAGGGACTTCTTGGCACCTCGTATTGACAACTTTGCAGCATTTAGTATGGATCTTGGGTTTAAAACCCTCAACTGGTGGAAGTTTGAAAGCAGGTCGATCGAGTACAGATACAAACGCTGTTATTACTACTTCTGTTATGGCTGATTTGCCAGTGCTTTCTACTATGCTCAGTCGATTATTTGAATCCAGTCAGTATCTCGATGATGTAGCATTACATCATCTCATTAATGCACTCTGTAAATTATCACAAGAAGCCATGGAACTAGCATATTCCAATAGAGAACCATCCTTATTTGCTGTGGCGAAGCTATTGGAAACGGGATTAGTGAATATGTCAAGAATCGAGGTGCTGTGGCGTCCTCTAACGAATCATCTCTTAGAAGTATGCCACCACCCACACATTCGAATGCGAGAATGGGGAGTAGAAGCTATAACATATCTGGTTAAATCAGCTCTGCATTACAAGCATGCTGTTCCACTAAGAGAAAATCAGAAGTTGCAAACTTTGTTACTTGGACCATTGTATGAATTATCTTCAGTACCTCATGGTGATGTGCGTCAAAGGCAGTTGGAATGTGTTTTGCAAATACTTCATACTAATGGAGAAACTTTATCACATGGTTGGCCATTGGTGCTTGGAATTATTGGTGCTGTTAGTGATCAACATGGGTAAGTTTACATTCATTTTTTACATTAGGTTATATTCTTTCCTGTGCATCGTAAAAGAAAATGCTACTCTTACAGTAAAGACCTGAATTAAGCAAAGTGGAATGACCTCGTTGATATGGTAAAATGCGGTGATGCGTGGGCGTGTGTATTCTGTTTTACCATTGGGCACATTTCAGTTAATATATACTCGTATACTATTCTATAGAATACTTCTAGTATATACACTTCCACTTTTTTAACTAACACAAATAAGTATAAACACTGACACAAAGAATAAATACACTGATAATTTTACCACAAATTTTTACCATTAAGAAATGCGCCCGAAATAACCCAACATCACGCCACTGTTTCCCTACTACCTCGAGCGCAGTGCTTGTTGGTTCCTGATTCGACCAATCAACGTTGTTGAAACTCAGAGAAAAGAAAGCGTAAATGCAAGAATATGTATGTTAAATAAGGATGAACAGCTTGTCATCAACTTTACGACTTTCGCAGTTGCCACATATTCGGAAATACCATGATATTATTAAGTAAAAGACAAATTAAACATTGTGTTTGCTTTAATAAAGTACAATTATTGATAAGGGACGTTAAAGACAAGTAAAAAAATGGGTAAATAAAGTAATTAATACGTTTCCTGTTTTAAATTAGAATACTTTAGAAATAAATGTGACAACACAGATCTACTCTTTTTCCGGTCATTCCACTTTGCATAATTCTGGTCTTTACTTTAGTTATACAAAACATTGTATTCAATATTTGTTCCACTCGTCAAGCTTTACCTAGTCACTCACGTTTCATTTCATTTCTGGTTTTCTGCTAATATTTCAGTGGCGGCTCGCCAGGTGACGCAAGTGACGCGCCGCTTCACCTAAAATTTCCCTGTTTGGTTGTATCATTTAAAATTATTTTTAATTTCATATAAATTTTGTAATTTAGATACATTTATTTCGGTACATTTATATACAGGGTGTCCACCTAGTGCGCGTAAGTCCAATATCTGGGTTAATAAAAGAGATAACTTAATTTTTTTTTTCTACAGGGTTGTCTAATATCCCGAGCTGCACAAAATGAAAATATATTTACATTTTCAGGGTGTTCAGTTTTTCCTGGACAGGTACCAACTTCGTTTTTCTAAATGGAAATATATATTTTTTATTGCTTTTTCGAACTAAACCCTTGATTTTAGTAGGACTTTCATCAGCCTTCCCTATACCTAACTTAAACTGTTTTTGAAATATTGACGGGTGAATATTGACATTTTTGCAACTTTGACACCCTGTAAAATCTAAACGGTTTGAGATCAAGCAAAACGGTTTGCACATTCCTATCTTAACTTTTCATAAGCTATCGTTTGGTACAAATTTCAAATTTATCCAGGAATTAAAAATTTTCAAAATTTTCAGAAAATTTTAAATTTTTGGATAATTCTGAAATTAGTACCAAACGATAGCTTATGAAAAGTTAAGATAGGAATGTGCAAACCGTTTTGCTTGATCTCAAACCGTTTAGATTTTACAGGGTGTCAAAGTTGCAAAAATGTCAATATTCACCCGTCAATATTTCAAAAACAGTTTAAGTTAGGTATAGGGAAGGCTGATGAAAGTCCTACTAAAATCAAGGGTTTAGTTCGAAAAAGCAATAAAAAATATATATTTCCATTTAGAAAAACGAAGTTGGTACCTGTCCAGGAAAAACTGAACACCCTGAATATGTAAATATATTTTCATTTTGTGCAGTTCGGGATATTAGACAACCCTGTAGAAAAAAAAATTAAGTTATCTCTTTTATTAACCCAGATATTGGACTTACGCGCACTAGGTGGACACCCTGTAGATAATTATTTATATAGTTAATAAACAGAATAATTATTATAAAACGTTGCGCGCTGAACACTTTCTAAAAAAACATCGCTTTCGTTGAGAGCAAACATTAAACCCCGTACCGTTCCCTTCCTATAATAAACAAGTGACGCAGATCGCTATCAGGTGGTATTTCTGCAACAGTCGGAACGGCGGTTGCCATGGCAACAATGCGGCCGATGCGTGACTAAACTGTCCTGTGGGCGAATGAGTGCTGCGGATTTCGATAGTGCATCACATCACTCCTACCGTCCTGGTCAGTTTGCCTCTATACATGACGCCGCGCCGGTTAAAAAACAATTCTTATAATAATAAATAATCATTGTTTTCTATCAATCGTAGAAATGTTTCCTATGTAGGATCCAGTTTGTCTTTTATTAGAAACACCATTTTCTAGATGGAAAATTGAGGATAAAAAAGTTTTTTTAAATTGCGAGAGACCTGTGCCTTCTCTCGATTTCGAAAAAAAGGTAAAGTCAAAAGACAAAGTGTACGTTCAGAAGTTTCGGAATGAGTGGTTTTCGGAGTATAAGTAAGTGGTTGTGTGGAAGTATTTATTTAAAAAAACTTTTTTGTATGGCGTGTTTAATTGTGGGTGTAAAAAAATTAGGCATGTGGAATAAGGAGGCATTTAACAATTTTGGGAACGTTACGCGAGACTGTCGTAAGCACGATGCTTCTTTAGAATAATTTAGGTGTGCATTAATGTTCGCAGAATTAGGAAAAAACTTAATGCAATCGAAGACGCTTTGGGGGAAAATTCCAGACTATATATTAAGCAATTTAACGATGACGTCCTTTTAAATAGACGGTTTGTGCAATTACCTATTCGCGCAGCGATTTATTTAGGCAGACGAGAGTTAGCATTTCGAGGTCACATTGAATTGGAGTGTTCGGACAATCGTGGCAATTTTAAAGAACTTTTGGATGGCGAATTCACCACTTAGTATTTGTCTGCTTCAACTATCATAAAGTTCACAAGTAACAGGCAACTGCAATGACCTTGAATTTGCTTGAAATTTTCGCCTGCGGCACTGTTTTTATTTCCGGACATGCGACCGGCACCTCAGTCCGCAGTCCGCGTCACCTATTTACTGACCCACGAGCCGCCACTGTAATATTTCAAATTATTATTTTTGGGTTTTAGGGTCCTTTGACACGTAACAATTTTAATATGAAAAGTCTATCTATTTAAAATCTGCTGTCAAATGTACATACAAATAATTTTAAATATTTATATCTATCAGTTTACATTAAAACGTGGAGCCGTTTTATACGAGTTAGAATTTCTTCCTATCTAAAAAATTATATACTTCTGGTTATTCTAATGTCATGCTTATTCTATGTAGAAAATAAAAATTGTTTGCCATTTTCCTTGTCATAAATAAGGAAGGTTAAGTTTTGTAGTTTTCTAATTTATATTTGATTTCTTGTGTTCTTAAATTTTTTGTATTGATATGTAATATGTAAGTAACAGCGGCAAATACAGAGATAATGGAGAATGATTATTTAAAATATTTGTTATAGTTTACATTTGCTCATACTTATTAAGAGAGATAATGTATGATTATTTTTATATTTCGCAAAAAAGTGACTATCACAATACCTTCCATGCCACATACCTTTTTTCCTAGGGCACACACGAGTTTTTTTATGGCATAACTATCACAAAATTTGTTTTCTGCATTTTTTAGGGAAAACCTAATTCGCATCGCATTCCAATGTTTACAGTTGGTTATAACAGATTTCTTGCCTGTAATGCCATGGAGATGTTTACCACTCTGTGTAGACACTGTTGCCAAATTTGGGTCACAAACCCAAGAACTGAACATATCTTTAACTGCAGTTGGTTTAATGGTATGTATATATTATACATATTCCGTAATACTACAAATTATTTTTTGTTATTTTTAGTGGAACATTTCTGATTATTTTCATCAAAATCAAGGTAAACTTAGTCAAACATTAACAGAGGATAATACTGTATTACCTGACTTTCCCGGTACATTGAACATGCCAAGTTTCGATAAACTTTGGATGTGTTTGTATGCAAGGTTAGGTGAATTGTGTGTAGATAGTAGACCGGCTGTAAGAAAATCTGCTGGCCAAACACTATTTTCGACAATATCTGCTCACGGGGGACTATTGAAACAACCTACATGGCAAGCTATACTGTGGCAGGTTTTATTTCCACTTTTGGATAAAGTTAGAAGTCTTTCAAATTCCGCAAGTAGTGAAAAAGTTGACGCTGGTGGCAATATTTTAATTCACCACACAAGAAACACTGCCCAAAAGCAGTGGGCCGAAACACAGGTGCTAACACTCTCTGGAGTAGCCAGAGTTTTCAATACAAAAAGGCAGTTATTACAAGCTCTAGGTGATTTTCCTAGGGCATGGTCGATATTATTAGAATTTATTGAAAATGCAGCTTTAAGTAAAAATAATGAAGTGTCCATAGCAGCATTAAAATCATTTCAAGAAATCCTCTTTTTGAGTAAAAGCCAAAGTGTAGATAATAAAGTAGTGTTGGAAGACAAAGAAATTTGGGCGATTGCTTGGAAAATTTGGGTGAAAATTGGAAGAGAAATTACGGTTCCGTTTGTTGAACATGAAAGTCATGAAGATTTTTATTTGCCAAGCCAAACTTTCTTGACAAACTTGGTCCAAATATTTCCAAATGTGTTTCAACATATTAAGACTAACTTTACGTTGGACGATTTAAAACAACTTGGCATAGTTTTGTCAAATGCAGTTAGTGTACCAGTTTATGGAGAAACAACTCCTTATATTATATCAACATCATCTGATTTAAGTCTAACACCATTACATGATGGTGTTCTACATGCAATGGAGTTGCTTCAAAAGGAAGCGATGCAAAGGAATAACTCCAAGATGATCCCAGAAATTTTCAAACTTCTACTAACTTTTTCAAAATTCACTTGCTCACCTCCAACATTCACTAAACTTGAGAGCAAACAAAATAAAATATCAGACTGGATAACAATGAATTATGTACCTTTTGGAGAGAAGTCAGTAACAATGGTTGTTAAATTATACGAAAAAACTGCTGATAACCCAGAAGTTATTAATGCAAACATTTTAAAAGAAATCATCATAACTCTTCATACGCCATTAGCTTTGAAATATAATTGCGTTTCTAACAGTATTTGGAAATTAGCTGCCAATAGCTTGATTACAATTCTTAAAGTTGGTCTTAAGGTGGCCCGATCTCATGGGAATCAGTTTTCTTCGATGTGGGAAGATTTATCAGCTACTTTAAACGACTTTTTGTTCCCAAATACGTAAGTAAAACGTTTATCAGTGTTGTAAATGTTAAAACATTCAGTAATTTCTGTGATATATTTAAATGTGTAAATATTGTCTAAAAAAAGTTACTTTTTGTCTTTGTGGTTCATTGTCCATATGAAAAAATATATTATTATTTTATACAGTGTTATTCAGAACTTATCCATAATAAAATTTGGGGATGTTCAACATACATGTAGAAATGTGGTAGTGCAAAAAAAAATTTTTTTGGCGGCTTCTGAAAACTATTTAAAAATGTTTCATTGCAAGCCACTGCATACTGGTCCACTGTAATGGAGTGACCTTGGGACTGACAATGCAAACTGGCTAGCACAAAAAAAACTTCGGAAGATCTGTGAGTATACCGACACCCGGTGCAAAAAAGATTTGCAGCTTTTTACTTTAAAATAAACTTAAAGATAGATAGATCTGACCAAAGTGACGTGTCTTTAAAATGAATAAAATTTTGTTACACTAATTTTGAAGAATTGCGCTACTTGATTACTAGGTATTAGAAACGTGAAATTTAGGTATAAAAAATTTGCACATACCTTGTTACAAAAGCTTTTCGAAATAATATTTCTCGACTTGTACACAATTTTGGGCACGCCCTTATCCAATTTTGCCGCACTAAACCGAATGTTCCTCCTGGTTGCTGATCTTGTAAATGCAAATTATTAAGTAAATTGGGGCTTTTCAGCATTTTGCTACAACAACCACTCACAAAACCTAACTGTTAATTGATAATCCACTGGTAACAGTCCAGTCCATTAACTCAGCATTACTGTACACATGAGCCATTTTGAAAATTTTACAGTTTAACACTCCTAAGATAAATAAAAGAACCGCGAGAGCGACACACAGACTGACGACTCATAGACAATACAGATATCCCCACTCCAACATTATTCGGTCGGTTTTAACCAGGCGTTCCAGACAAAAACATGTTTACTTTTTTTATCACATTCTTAGGAATGTGGTAGAAAAGTATCAGATGTGTTGAAGTACAGTTGCCCAGCTACGTAGTCCTTTATAATGGTATACCTTTAAACATTGTTTACGGGAAATCCTAATACTTTTATTAAAATTTTTTTGGTGATATCGATTTCTTATTGAAGGATGCACATATCCTCAAAGTTTTAGAGATGAGTTCTGAATAACCCTGTAAGTATAGAAGTTACAAGTAAGTAAGTAAGGCTAAAATTGTAAATTAATTTCAGAAATTATTATTTTTTTGTTAACATTAATTTAACTCATATCAGTTGTTAATGCTTATTCTTGTTATTTTGTAGTTGTGCGTCAGCAGACAAAGGCTTAGAAGAAATGATAGCTGATGAGGCAACAGACTGTCAAATAATAGAGTTGCTACGAACAGAGGTGCTGCCATACTCAAAAAGCATACCAAAGGAATTCATCATGCAAGTGGTTATTCTGTTAAATAGAGGATCCATACATTCTGCTACTAATGTGAAAACTGATGGTGATATCGAACTAACGTTACGTGAAGAATTCGCCAAGACTTGTTTTGAGACTTTGCTACAATTTTCTTTAATTGATGGTGGAAACAACGGAATGGTTATTAGTGGCGATGAAAAAAATAATGGTCTTGCTGGGCACCTTGCAGTTACTTCACTGCTACACCGATTTCAAGAGGTTCTGAAAAAATATATTGAAGATGAGAAGCTTAGTGGGAAATGCCCGCTACCAAGGTAAGTACTCCTTTGGTTGTTTATAAAGAAATACTCCTAGAACTAATAACATAACATTAGCATTTTGTTATGAATTATTTATATCCATCTCTTATTAAAAATGATAAAATATGTTGTGACAGTATTAATTCATCATAAACTGATGATAAATAGAATTTAGGTGTCGCTAAGCATATTTTGCAAGAAGTATTAAGAGAAAATGATTTACAACTAAAATTGCTCCTGTGCCATACACTAAACTTGAATAACAACATATTTTAGCATACAGACTGCTCATTTATTAAGTGTCACTTACGGGATCTTGGTTATCTTGGATGAAGAGATATGAGGTCCATCCAGTCGATGTTACGGAATTTAGAGCTAAATTATAAGCTGGAGACAAATGTGGCTATTCTGATTGGTTTTGAAAATTCCTGCGAAATACTGTCACATAATTTAAATTTTTAAGAAATCAAATCCACAGGATCCAGAATTATCCTCTTAAATGTTGTGCATTATTTCCCCTTTTTTTTAAAGACAATCGATAAAGTTAGATTTAAATCTAACTTTGTGTTACAAAACAAACACTAACAGTGTTTGTTGTTTAAAGAGGGTAAGATTTAGGGTCCTTGTTTCTCTGGATACTGCTATTCTCAGGTCGTCTCAAATTCTCGTTTATTTTATTAAGTGAGAAATATTTTAGTTCCCATCTAGTCTCTCTGGTGGAATTATGAAAATTTATTCACAATTCCACCTATACTACAGTCCATCTAAAATGTATACGAAGTTCACTGACCGGCAAAACGGCGAAGTTCAGCGCTAGTCATGGGCGTAGGCATTTTTCTTTTTTTTAGGGGGGTTGAAAATAGGTTTTTATATACATATTTCAAACACCACAGATGGTATTGAATCCAAGTTTCCACACCACTCATGAAGTATTGCTTTCGGTGCGTTACCATTTTTTAATGGCTGGTTCGCCAGTAGCCATATTTCCCACAAGAACAAAAATAAATATGTGCAAAACAGCTAAATAGCCTTCACAACTTGAAAACGGAAAATTTCACTATTTTCACTTTATTATCACTATTCATCACTATAATTCACACTATCACTACACTATTGTTAACAAAACTTAGAAAATCACTCTTTGCCACTTTCCACTTCATCTTCACTGTCGCTACCACCATTTCCAATATTAATCACAATGGGTTCTATGGCTTGATCAACCGCAAAATCCACATCCCACATTCCCTGTTCCTCTTTCATCACGTGATTAATACACTTCTGCCAATTTTCTCCTGTGACTTTTTCCATTGCTCCTCGTAGATGGCTCTCTACGTCAGCTAATTTAAAAGTTCGATTCGCTCTTGCCACTTCCCCTTTTACTGGGCCCAGATCAATTCTATGGGATCCAATTCGCAGTGATAAGGAGGTAATCTCAACACTGTGACTCCATGCGTCCATGCAAGTTCGCCAACTGCCAGTTTCTTATATTTATGGGCATGTACCTTAGCCACTTGCAACAAGTCCACCTTAAAGTAATTTTCTTGGTAAGGAATGCTCTTTTCTCTTAACCATTCTTGAATTCTTCTCTTTCTCCACGATTGTTGGGGTGTTTCTTCACATTTTCGGCTATGATAAGGCGCATTATCCATAACAACGACACTACCTGATTCCAAATGTTTAAGTACACCGGCAAGCCATTTCTCGTATACTTCGGAATTCATTTCCTCATGGTAGTCTCTGGTCTTTTTGGATTGAAATATCAATTCTCCATTAGGCAAAAATCCACTATCACTTCCAATATGCGTTATGATTAAACGGCGACCTTTTCCAGACGGCATTTTTAAACCAGTGTCCAGCCTTCAATCACAGCTTTCCATGCATTCACGTTTCCATCCTGCCAGACTTTGTTCACAGTATGTCCTTCGTTGACCCATGTTTCATCAGTGTAATAAATTTTCCGCCCTTCATTTGGAACCATTTCTATTTTTCGAAGATAATCCATCCGCCAAGCAACTATTTCATATCTTTATGAGAATACTCTTTCTGTCTACTTTTCCATACGTAAAATTCATGTCTTTCAAAATTTTTGCCAGACTAGCCTTGCACATTATAGGTATAATATCATTTTCTCTTATACTTTGCAGCACCTTATCTAAAGTTGGCAATTCGTTCTTTGTAAAGAAACCATGGACCGTTCTACGTATCGCATTTTTTGCATCTTCTTCCACTAAAATCTTATTTCGACTGCTTTTTGGTTTCGGTGGCTGTACACTTCCATGTATCTTTTCTTCTCTTAAAAGTGTGTATATGCTTGTCTTTGATGCTTCTGTATAATCCGAACACATATGCAGTAAAGTACTCGTAAAATAATTTTCTTCTCGGCTACCATTCGATAGGGCCTACGTTTTGCATCTGCGGCAGATGACAGCCCTGAAATACTTTCCATCGTTCACTGATATTATATTATATCACAATCACAGTAAAACAGCACTACACAATCGCGAATACCTACACACGTCTCATGGAAATTGAACGATTTGCCTATTATACCAGGCAGGCGCATAATTTGATTATACCATTCTCCCGGATAAATATAACAAAGCACAATAAGTTGCCGTTTAACCTGTATAATCTAATTATTAGTTACTTTAAAGAAAAAAATGTAAAATCTATGTCTTCGACTATGTTTCATAAGTTTCTCAAAAGATTTTTACTGGATCAGTGTTTCCCTTCTATAGATGAATTTGTACTCATTTAACTTAACATCTGTTTTTTTTATTTGTGTTTTTTTATTTTTTACTTGTGACAATAAATGTACTGGTTTGTATATAATAATGTCAATAAACTATTCTATTCTATTCTATTCTATAGTATAAAGTAGATACTTACGTATTCCTTATATGGGTTACGCTATCAAATCACTTACACTTATTAAATCACTTACACTTATCTACAGTTGCACTGCACCAATGTCGAATAATTTATATAAATTCCACTATAATAACCGAACGACAATAAATGCAATAAAAAACGTGCACGAAACATATTTCCAACCCGACACTGCCAGGCCAGAGCATTCATGTATTCTGCCGAATGAAAAAGATAGTACGTCTTTCCAATAAGTTAAAAAGAGATATATGCTGTTTGTCGAGAATGAGCTGAGCGGCGTAAATGTAAAAATAGCTAATATCTTGGCCTATACTAAATTATTGTATTTCTTTTATGACATTCATAAATAATATATACAACTATTATATATTGTTTTGTGGAATTTGATATTTTAATTGAATATTGAGAAATTTGAAAATTACATGTGACAATGGTGATTGTTCCTTTAGGCGGTCAGTGAACTTCGTATACATTTTAGACGGATTTTAGTTCTCCATTTTGATTCAACACCTCACGACATAACCCATATAATACATTCAGGGCCGCGCCAACCCGGGGGTGCAAGGGGTGCGTGGCACTCAGGCGCCACGTTCCAGGGGCGGCAAAAGACACCGTTGGTTAGTAGCAGACGTCAGTCAAGATATATCTCTTCCCCTTTTTTATATTTTATTTTTGTCCATTAGTTAGATAAGATCCCCTTAGTAAATAAGTACTTTCTAAGTTCTCACTTGGCTTGTTATAATTTACAGTTTGAGCCAAGTTAAAAGATTTTCCTCACGGTCTATAAGTCGCCGGTCATCACATTTGTCGCGAGTATTAACGAAACGCCGTTTTTTCTACTCGCTTAAAGAGGGCGGCCCGCGCGCGACTGACCGGAGCGGGGAGTCACTCAGCTGACTAGGCTGAGTCAAAAAACATTTCAAAAAACCTAGATATGTCTGATTTGGTTGAGGAATTACTAAGTATTTAAATAAAAAGACTATTTAAGTTCCTGTCCTTGGCTCTTTTTTGTCTTTTTAATATTGTTGGTTTTTTTGTTATTTGTTGTTGTTATTTTTAATATTGTTTGTTTTTGTTAATTGTTGAAGAAAAATACATTTATTTTTATTATTATTAATGTTCATTTATATTTCCATATTTACTTTATCCAATTATCACTCTATTATTTGGTGATTAACCTAGAATGCTGCTAGAGCGTCGGCAAAAGTTCCGCACCCCGGCGGCTGCTACCCTTGGCGCGGCCCTGAATACATTTACCCATTTTTCTGCCAAGCATCATCCAGTACAGAATGTTCTATTTTATTTATCATTTTATTAATTTTTTCTAGGTACCGCCTCTCTGAAATATCCTTTGTACTTAAAGCTCTAACAACGTTGATAATATCTATGAAAAAGGCTACAGCTGTGAAAGGTGCGGTAATTAGTTGTATAATAATTCAACTCTAATTATACCATTTTATTTTGTAGAAGACAATAAAGCTTGGGAACAACTTATAAGTTTGTATCCATACTTGGTGGAGTGTACGACAACAACTTCCACACAAGTTTCTAGGCCATTAAGAGAGGCACTGTTACAGTTCTGTGATTTATTACAACCACCACAAAATAAGAATAATAATGTGATGAAAATGTCCAATAATTCTGTAATATAGATTTTTAATTTTTTGTACCTGCCTGAAGTTACATCTTTAAATCCAAAACCCAGTATGTATGTACCGATATATTTTTATTTTTACCCAAATTGTATTTCAGAAGTATGCAATAGACAAATTCCATTTGTTTGAGATATTTTATTTTTGTTTTACAACAACAAATTTAAAAGGGTGGACTGTGAAATAGTATTTATTTGGGGGGATTTAGCAGACGACTAAAATATATAAGTCAAAGCATGATATAAGATTTAGAGTTTTACTAGTACTGTTCATTGTAGTAAAATTAAAGAGAAGTAGGCAAGTGTTAATGTAATTGTATTAAGTTAAATATGAATTTTAATTTAATATAAATTATAGCTAGTGTACAACTTGTTTATGTAACAGTATAATAATGTTATTTATGATTTTTCATCTGAGAAGAAACATGTAGTTTTTCTACAATGAACTCTGATGTAAATTGTTTTTATACATGTGATTTTATTAAAATGTTATTCTCATTTTATTTATATAAATATTGTTAATTATTTAATAATTCCTAGATGTAACTAATTTTTAAAAAGTAATCTATATAAAGACTTAAATCATGCATTTTATTTTATTTCACAAAAACCAGTTTATTTACCTACTTAAAATTTGTATGAAACAAACATTGGGGATTTTCAGACAATTACAATTCTATTATTCTATTACTGTTCAATTACAAACATTTTTGAAAATAACAAATAGGAATAAATTCATTTTCATGGGATATAAGTAGAAATAATGTGGAATACCATTTTTTTTAAATCAAATCTAAATGCATGGCTAACATGTATGTTAGGTTAGGTTCAAAAGTTAATGTTCCGAAAACCAGACCCTCCACCGCGACCATGTGGTCTATTGTGGCTCACACCTACTTATATTTGACCCAACAGGTCCAGCCTCTTAATGAAGCTGATCACCTTATTGGGTGAGAACTTTCAGATCCTCTGGCAGAAGTTGTCCTTTGCCAAATAGTGAGTATTTGATACTTTCCCCAGCGGGACAGGTGCATAATATGCGTTCTGCCGTTTCATCATCTTCTAAGCTCAAGCGGCACTCAGCATCTTCTGATAGGCCAAATTTGTACAGATGATATTTTAAACGGCAGTGACACTGCCAATATAAGCCAATTAAAGTTCGTAGGTGCAACCTGCTTAACTCTAAAAGTTTTTTAGTTCTTGTTTTTGAAGGGTTTATTATGAATGCCTTCGAATGAACTAATCTTGGTAGTTCTTGCCAGTACTGTAGGATTTGCCCCTCAGCCCAGGTCAAGAGTGTTGCTTTGGCTCTCAGTTTCTTCTTTTCCCTGATGTATGTGAAATTATTTATTGTCAACCATCTGTCAGAACATTACATTCAAAAAACATAAAAATTAGATCATAAAAAAATGTCCAATAATGCAGCTGTAACTATTAATTTCTTTTATACATTTGGCTTTCAATATGTCACACTCGGAGGAACTCCAGCCCAACAAAGTCATTTCATAAATATGACATTTTATTACTGCTTCACCAGAGATTAAATTAGGAAAACATTTAATAAATCCACTAATTTGATAGGCATTGCTCTTTATTTTTGTTTACATGTAACAGCTTGTTGCGATGTGTATTTGGCTCAACGAGTGATGACACGGGCGCTCCTCTATGCCCCACTTATACATCCAGATGTTGAACTCTAATTATCACACACCACTTAAACAAAAAAACAATATTTCCAGTCCAAAAGAATTTTGGATTAAGCAAAAGGTAGCCTAGCAGCTCAGTATAATATCAACCAAGGGGCCACATGTATGTATTGGGATACAATTTGTGTGTGTGATAGCCTTTCATGTACAGTGCTTTTTTTTATAAAACAAAAAAGTTTATTTATATAAATTAGACATTGCTCAGATTACAATTCTCTGTAAATGGATACAGGAACCTGCAATTTTATGTGAACCAAATTGCAGGCTCGCTAAATGCTTAACAGAAACCTACCATTTTCACAATTTGTATTAGGAACGCAGAAATTCGTAGGAGGTAATTCAACGCAATTTTATTCTCTGTAAATGGAAACAGGAACCTGCAATTTTATGTGAACCAAATTGTATGTTCGCTAAATGCTGAACAGAAATCTATCATTTTCAAAATTTGTATTAGGAGCGCAGAAATTCGTAGGAGGTATTTCAACGAAATGTTATTCTCTGTAAATGGATACAAGAACCTGCCATTTTATGTGAACCAAATTGTAGGCTCGCTAAATGCTTCACAGAAATCTACCATTTTCAAAATTTGTATTAGGAGCTCAGAAATTCGTAGGAGGTATTTCAACGAAATGTTATTCTCTGTAAATGGATACAGGAACCTGCCATTTTATGTGAACCAAATTGTAGGCTCGCTAAATGCTTAACAGAAATCTACCATTTTCAAAATTTGTATTAGGAGCGCAGAAATTCGTTGGAGGTATTCAACGAAATGTTATTCTCGGTAAATGGATACAGGAACCTGCAATTTTATGTGAACCAAATTGTAGGCTCGCTAAATGCTTAACAGAAATCTACCATTTTCACAATATGTATTAGGAGCGCAGAAATTCCTAGGAAGCATTTCAACGAAATGTTATTCTCTGTAAATGGATACAGGAACCTGCAATTTTATGTGAACCAAATTGTATGTTCGCTAAATAGTTAACAGAAATCTACCATTTTCAAAATTTGTATTAGGAGTGCAGAAATTCGTTGGAAGTATTCAACGAAATTTTATTCTCGGTATATGGATACAGGAATTGCGCCTGATAATTGCTTATGTAGAAATCTACTAAATTCATATTTTGTATCAGGAGAGCAGAAAGAGTAGAAGGTATTGTGTTAAAATGCTGCACTTCAAAACTATTTAGGTAGAAATCTGCGTTATTCGTATTTTGTATCGGGAGAGCAGAAGGTCGAGAAGGTATTTCGTTCAAATGTTCCGCCTGATAATTGCTTATGTAGAAATCTACTCAATTCATATTTTGTATCAGGAGAGCAGAAAGATAGAAGGTATTGCGTTAAAATGCTGCACTTCAACACTATTTAGGTAGAAATCTGCATTTTTCGTATTTTGTATCGGGAGAGCAGAAAGTCGAGAAGGTATTTCGTTGAAATGTTGCACCTGACAATTGCCCATATAGAAATCTACTAAATTCATATTTTGTATCAGTAGAGCAGAAAGAGTAGAAGGTATTGCGTTAAAATGCTGCACCTCAAAACTATTTAGGTAGAAATCTGTGTTTTTCGTATTTTGTATCGGGAGAGCAGAAAGTCGAGAAGGTATTTCGTTGAAATGTTGCGCCTGACAATTGTCCATGTAGAAATCTACTAAATTCATATTTTGTATCAGGAGAGCAGAAAGAATAGGAGGTATTGCGTTTAAATGTTGCACTTCAACACTATTTAGGTAAAAATCTGCGCTTTTCATATTTTGAATCGGGAGAGCAGAAAGTCGAGAAGGTATTTTGTTGAAATGTTGCGCCTGATAATTGCTTATGTAGAAATCTAAATTCTTATTTTGTATCAGGAGAACAGAAAGAGTAGAAGGTATTGTGTTAAAATGCTGCACTTCAAAACTATTTAGGTAGAAATCTGCGTTTTTCGTATTTTGTATCGGGAAAGCAGAAAGTCGAGAAGGTATTTCGTGGAAATGTTGCGCCTGATAATTGCTTATGTAGAAATCTACTAAATTCATATTTTGTATCAGGAGAGCAGAAAGAGTAGAAGGTATTGTGTTAAAATGCTGCACTTCAACACTATTTAGGTAGAAATCTGCGCTTTTCGTATTTTGTATCGGGAGAGCAGAAAGTCGAGAAGGTATTTCGTGGAAATGTTGCGCCTGATAATTGCTTATGTAGAAATCTACTAAATTCATATTTTGTATCAGGAGAGCAGAAAGAGTAGACGGTATTGTGTTTAAATGCTGCACTTCAAAACTATTTAGGTAGAAATCTGCGTTTTTCGTATTTTGTATCGGGAGAGCAGAAGGTCGAGAAGGTATTTCGTTCAAATGTTACGCCTGATAATTGCTTATGCAGAAATCTACTAAATTCATATTTTGTATCAGGAGAGCAGAAAGAGTGGAAGGTCTTGTGTTAAAATGCTGCACTTCAAAACTATTTAGGTAGAAATCTGCGTTATTCGTATTTTGTATCGGGAGAGCAGAAAGTCGAGAAGGTATTGCGTTGAAATGTTGCGCCTGATAATGGCTTATGTAGAAATCTACTAAATTCATATTTTGTATCAGGAGAACAGAAAGGGTAGAAGGTATTGCGTTAAAATGCTGCACTTCAAAACTATTTAGGTAGAAATCTACGTTTTTCGTATTTTGTATCCGGAGAGCAGAAAGTCGAGTAGGTATTTCGTCGAAATGTTGCGTCTGATAATTGTTATGTAGAAATCTACTAAATTCATATTTTGTATCAGGAGAGCAGAAAGAGTAGAAGGTATTACGTTAAAATGCTGCACTTCAACACTATTTAGGTAGAAATCTGCAGTTTTCGTATTTTGTATCGGGAGAGCAGAAAGTCGAGAAGGTATTGCGTTGAAATGTTGCGCCTGACAATTGCCCATGTAGAAATCTACTAAATTCATATTTTGTATCAGGAGAGCAGAAAGAGTAGAAGGTATTGCGTTAAAATGCTGCACTTCAAAACTATTTAGGTAGAAATCTGCGTTATTCGTATTTTGTATCGGGAAAGCAGAAGGTCGAGAAGGTATTTCGTTCAAATGTTCCGCCTGATAATTGCTTATGTAGAAATCTACTCAATTCATATTTTGTATCAGGAGAGCAGAAAGATAGAAGGTATTGCGTTAAAATGCTGCACTTCAACACTATTTAGGTAGAAATCTGCATTTTTCGTATTTTGTATCGGGAGAGCAGAAATTCGAGAAGGTATTTCGTTGAAATGTTGCGCCTGACAATTGCCCATATAGAAATCTACTAAATTCATATTTTGTATCAGGAGAGCAGAAAGAGTAGAAGGTATTGCGTTAAAATGCTGCACCTCAAAACTATTTAGGTAGAAATCTGTGTTTTTCGTATTTTGTATTGGGAGAGCAGAAAGTCGAGAAGGTATTTCGTTGAAATGTTGCGCCTGACAATTGCCCATATAGAAATCTACTAAATTCATATTTTGTATCAGGAGAGCAGAAAGAGTAGAAGGTATTGCGTTAAAATGCTGCACCTCAAAACTATTTAGGTAGAAATCTGTGTTTTTCGTATTTTGTATCGGGAGAGCAGAAAGTCGGGAAGGTATTTCGTTGAAATGTTGCGCCTGACAATTGTCCATGTAGAAATCTACTAAATTCATATTTTGTATAAGGAGAGCAGAAAGAGTAGAAGGTATTGCGTTAAAATGCTGCACCTCAAAACTATTTAGGTAGAAATCTGTGTTTTTCGTATTTTGTATCGGGAGAGCAGAAAGTCGAGAAGGTATTTCGTTGAAATGTTGCGCCTGACAATTGTCCATGTAGAAATTTACTAAATTCATATTTTGTATCAGGAGAGCAGAAAGAATAGGAGGTATTGCGTTTAAATGTTGCACTTCAACACTATTTAGGTAAAAATCTGCGCTTTTCATATTTTGAATCGGGAGAGCAGAAAGTCGAGAAGGTATTTTGTTGAAATGTTGCGCCTGATAATTGCTTATGTAGAAATCTTCTAAATTCTTATTTTGTATCAGGACAACAGAAAGAGTAGAAGGTATTGTGTTAAAATGCTGCACTTCAAAACTATTTAGGTAGAAATCTGCGCTTTTCGTATTTTGTATCGGGAGAGCAGAAAGTCGAGAAGGTATTTCGTGGAAATGTTGCGCCTGATAATTGCTTATGTAGAAATCTTCTAAATTCTTATTTTGTATCAGGACAACAGAAAGAGTAGAAGGTATTGTGTTAAAATGCTGCACTTCAAAACTATTTAGGTAGAAATCTGCGCTTTTCGTATTTTGTATCGGGAGAGCAGAAAGTCGAGAAGGTATTTCGTGGAAATGTTGCGCCTGATAAGTGCTTATGTAGAAATCTACTAAATTCATATTTTGTATCAGGAGAGCAGAAAGAGTAGACGGTATTGTGTTTAAATGCTGCACTTCAAAACTATTTAGGTAGAAATCTGCGTTTTTCGTATTTTGTATCGGGAGAGCAGAAGGTCGAGAAGGTATTTCGTTCAAATGTTACGCCTGATAATTGCTTATGCAGAAATCTACTAAATTCATATTTTGTATCAGGAGAGCAGAAAGAGTGGAAGGTCTTGTGTTAAAATGCTGCACTTCAAAACTATTTAGGTAGAAATCTGCGTTATTCGTATTTTGTATCGGGAGAGCAGAAAGTCGAGAAGGTATTGCGTTGAAATGTTGCGCCTGATAATGGCTTATGTAGAAATCTACTAAATTCATATTTTGTATCAGGAGATTAGAAAGGGTAGAAGGTATTGCGTTAAAATGCTGCACTTCAAAACTATTTAGGTAGAAATCTACGTTTTTCGTATTTTGTATCCGGAAAGCAGAAAGTCGAGTAGGTATTTCGTCGAAATGTTGCGTCTGATAATTGTTATGTAGAAATCTACTAAATTCATATTTTGTATCAGGAGAGCAGAAAGAGTAGAAGGTATTACGTTAAAATGCTGCACTTCAACACTATTTAGGTAGAAATCTGCAGTTTTCGTATTTTGTATCGGGAGAGCAGAAAGTCGAGAAGGTATTGCGTTGAAATGTTGCGCCTGACAATTGTCCATGTAGAAATCTACTAAATTCATATTTTGTATCAGGAGAGCAGAAAGAGTAGAAGGTATTGCGTTAAAATGCTGCAATTCAAAACTATTTAGGTGGAAATCTGCGCTTTTCGTATTTTGAATCGGGAGAGCAGAAAGTCGAGAAGGTATTTCGTTGAAATGTTGCGCCTGATAATGGCTTATGTAGAAATCTATTAAATTCATATTTTGTATCAGGAGAGCAGAAAGAGTAGAAGGTATTGTGTTAAAATGCTGCAATTTTATCTGAACCAAATTATAGGCTCGCTAAATGCTTAACAGAAATCTACCATTTTTACAATATGTATTAGGAGCGCAGAAATTCGTAGGAGGTATTTTAACGAAATGTTATTCTCTGTAAATGGATACAGGAACCTGCAATTTTATCTGAACCAAATTGTATGTTCGCTAAATGCTTAACAGAAATCTACCATTTTCAAAATTTGTATTAGGAGCGCAGAAATTCGTAGGAGGTATTCAACGAAATTTTATTCTCTGTAAATGAATACAGGAACCTGTAATTTTATGTGAACCAAATTGTATGTTCACTAAATGCTTAACAGAAATCTAGCATTTTCACAATTTGTATTAGGAACGCAGAAATTCTTAGGAGGTATTTCAACGAAATTTTGTTCTCTGTAAATGGATACAGGAACCTCCAATTTTATGTGAACCAAATTGTACGCTCGCTAAATGCTTAACAGAAATCTACCATTTTCACAATTTGTATTAGGAACGCAGAAATTCGTAGAAGGTAATTGAACGAAATTTTATTCTCTGTAAATTAATACAGGAACCTGCAATTTTATGTGAACCAAACTGTGTTCTCGCAAATGCTTAAAAGAAATCTACTATTTTCATATTTTGTATTAGGAACGCAGAAATTCGTAGAAGGTAATTAACGAAATTTTATTCTCTGTAAATTAATACAGGAACCTGCAATTTTATGTGAACCAAACTGTGTTCTCGCAAATGCTTAAAAGAAATCTACTATTTTCATATTTTGTATTAGGAACGCAGAAATTCGTAGAAGGTAATTAACGAAATTTTATTCTCTGTAAATGAATACAGGAACCTGCAATTTTATGTGAACCAAACAGTATGTTAACTAAATGCTTAAAAGAAATCTACCATTTTCACATTTTGTATTAGGAACGCAGAAATTCGTAGAAGGTATTTCAACGAAATTTTATTCTCGGTTTATGGATACAGGAACCTGCAATTTTATGTGAACAAATTGTGTTCTTGCTAAATGCTTAACAGAAATCTACCATTTTCACATTTTGAATTAGGATCGCAGAAATTCGTAGAAGGTATTTCAACGAAATTTTATTTTTGGTATATGGATACAGAAACCTGCAATTTTATATGAACCAAATTCAGTTCTCCCCAAATGCTTAACAGAAATCTACTACCTATTTTCACATTTTGTATTAGTGTCACAGAAATTCGTAGAAGGTATTTTAACGAAATTTTATTCTCTGTAAATGAATACAGGAACCTGCAATTTTATGTGAACCAAATTGTATGTTCCCTAAATACTTAACAGAAATCTACCATTTTCACAATATGTATTAGGAGCGCAGAAATTCGTAAGAGGTATTTCAACGAAATGTTTTTCTCTGTAAATGGATACAGGAACCTGCAATTTTATGTGAACCAAATTGTACGCTCGCTAAATGCTTAACAGAAATCTACCATTTTCACAATTTGTATTAGGAACGTAGAAATTCGTAGAAAGTATTTCAACGAAATTTTATTCTGTAAAACGATACAGGAACCTGCAATTTTATGTGAACCAAATACGTTCCATTAGCATGTTTCATTGGTACTCCGCAATTATCACGGGTATGCCGGTACTTTACCGGCATTGGCATTGTATTGAAATGAGATTTGTGGAAGTTTGGCAGCTGTCAAACCTATCTGTGCTGTTAGTGTTTTGATGTATCTCAATGATCTTTATTTTTAATTATTTTGTCGTCTATATAAATTCTAAAGGTTTGGTTACTTTTATGAGTTTAGTATGTAAAAACTTTGTTATTTACAAAATAAAATGTGCTGTGCATATTAGAATCATTGGACAGAAACAGTCTTTGCTGAAACCTATCGGTCTGTATCCCAAATAATTTGTTAAGTTCTGATTCAATATTATATAATATTACAGGGTTATGAATGTAGTAGAATATCAGAGTAATCTTTATTTATTACTCTGATGGTAGAATATATAAGTTTTATTTCTGCAGATGTTCAACATTGGCAAAAGAGTTTTTTAAACATTACAAGACTGCAACAGAAATAAATCTATTAAGATTTATGAGATGTGACAGGAAGGTCACAAGACTGTGCTCCTGCACTTTTTATTAAGTTATGTGTGTTTAGGCCAGTGATTGTTGATTAAACAATTCAATTAACCTGTTTGAAAAATAAAACTGCACTAGGTCCAGGGCCGCATCATCCATTAGGCCCGTGCCCAAGGCTCGTAAAAAAGGGGGCCCGCTCCGCTGCATCATAAATCATTTATATAAGTAGGTATGTACTTTTTTGTTTTATTTATCATTTTTTCAATTTACTTCTTTAATTTATGTATAATTATTTTAGAGGTGCAATATCTAACTTTTTATTCTCGTTGTACTACGTTGTACAAAAATTGTACAAACACTGTCGCGTGATTCTACTATTGAAAAATTTGAGAAAATGAAAGCCAGGAGGAGACCAATAATCTAGAGTAGTAGGAGCAAATGTATTCTGTCTGTTTGTTATTTTGTATGTACCTGCATTTTTTAAAATACCTATGTTCTTTTAAATATTTTGTTTTAATCTGTAAGATTTTCCTTAAAATATTTTTTGTTTTACTTATGCAAATAAAAATTGCGATTGTACATATGTTTAAACTTTAAAACATAATATTAGGTTTTGATTTGAAATATTTCACTTTACCAACACGTTTCTGAAGGCCCACCCCACCCGGTAAAGGCCCCGATATAAGGGCCCGTAATTTGAAGGGGACCTAGGGTCCCAAAGGTTCTAGATGCGGCACTGACCAGGTCTGAAGGATATACCCACATAATTAAATAACTAATGTAACTTTCTGAACTACCATAATAAATAAGACTAAAAAATGATTATTCCCATTGTATTGTTCCCTGTAAATTTAAAGAAGCATTTTTTTAATCCTATCTACAATTCCATTAAAACAACAGTTGTTGCTTTATAACAAGGATTTTTAACTTATATAGGATTGCTCGATCCTTATTCCTCAATGTTGTCCGATTTGGTGACGTCACTGCGAGACCCGATACTCTTTATCTTTCTGTATTGTGTGATTCCTTATCTATGGCGCGTTGACAAGGTACTGTCCCTATCTAACTCATCTATTTTTCCGATGACGTAGCCGCAAGACCTAATCACGTGATACGGCTATTCGAGCAATCCTGTTATAAGTTAAAAATCCTTGGCTTTATAAAGGTTTTTGAGTAGATAAAAAATAAACTGATGCACTTTATAATAATTTCAGAGAATCAAATTGTTTTATAGCAAGAAGGGGTTCCAAAAATGCTATTTACTCTACTAAATTTTAATAAAAACAACAAAAATGTATATATCTAGATCTGGGGAAAGCATTTGGTACTATATCACAATATTTATTATTACAAAAATGTGAAAAATTAGGTATTAGAGGTATAGCATTAAAATTTCACTAATCAAAGAACATTTGTAAGTCTGCATTGTGCAAGTTAAAACTTGGTCACTCAACGGTATAGGTAAAAAGTATAATTATGAAGTTCATAAAGTTATGCAATTTCACTACAATTAGGTTTTTTCCTTTTTGCTCTTCTTGCTTAATGTCACTATATTAGTTAGCCTATATTAGTCACTATATAAATTTTAATAAAAATTATTGTCTAATTTATAAGGTTCTACAAAAGTTTCTAGTATTAAATTAATTTATTGAAACAATAGTAACGGTCATATAAGTTGCTATTGTATAGTATATTCCTGCTAATGAGTAATGCTACTTTGTAGTTGTATTTTTTTCAATGTTTTTTCAAATTTTAGTTTTACATTTAAAAATCAAAATGTCAATACAGCATTGGTACTCTGCGTATGCTTGTCTACAATAGAGAGAAAGCTATTATCGCTTTCTACTGGCGATCTCTATTTCTACCTAAAACGGTACTCTGCAAAAACATCGACAACCGTTCGGGCACAGTCGGTGCTATACTATTCAACGTAAATAAATAAGAGCTTTAAAATAGTAATTTTGTGTTTGTAACCAAATAAAATATATTTGGTACATGAAATTTTTAAATTTCAACTTTTAATTTGTTAACGTTTTGTATTTCAAAAGTAAACTATTTATTTTTTTTGCTCGTAAATTGTATAATTCGCATATAATCACGTCCTCTTTATTATAATTATCCTATATTTGTTTTAAATTGGTTTAATTTATATTGCATATTGCTGAAGTTAAGGTAATTAAATGCTTCCAATTATATTATCGTAAAATAAGAGGGTTCATAATAATTATTATTCTGAAATTACATTGTTATTTTAGATGTTTCTTCTAGTTCGCAAGTTCAACAGAGGTAGTCTTAAATTTTCATTTTTTATACATGATCAAGAGACACATGCATACTATATGCTTTGTGTTATATACTTACTACCTTACTTAAAAATAAATTAATAAAAGTTGATACATTAATGAATGATAGAATGATAACTGAAAAGCTAAATTTATATACCTATACTTACTTATTACTGTTTAAGTTTACTTATTCATACAAACCTTTTTCCATTCTTCAATATTTTTCCAAGTCTTCAACCCAAGACTTTCTAGTGGCAACAGACTGCCAAAGAATATTTAAATTGTCTCTGCCACTTGGTCCTTTGTACCTATATTAGTAATTAAAGAGAATTTTCCTCAGCTATAGCTAAAAATAAATTTCAGTGGTCTACTCTTACACGCATTTGTATAAAAACAATAAAAATTACAAACAAAAAAGATGCTAGAAATTCATCTATCCACAACGAATGATATAATTATTGTTTTGTGATAATAAAAATTATTAGGTATATTATTTCCTACCACAGCTGTTTAAAATCATAAAATTGGGAATCTCCACCACTAAATTTTACGGTTGTGACTATCTCACTTACTCTCAAGCGCACTTAGCGGAAGACGATATTTTCTGTTTCAATAACTACACCTCTCGAGCCATCGCCAGAAAGCGATCGTTATTGCAGTGCGGGGTAAGGGGAAAAAGTAGATAACTAAACGCAGAGTACCAAACTGTCGCTTCGAGGCGATATATAGAATTCTATCGTGACGCAGAGTACCACCGCAGTAATAAATATCACATTTCTTTGAGTGGATTAAGTAACTATTATGCTTCAATGGTAGTAATTCAAATGGTAGTCTGTGCTTGATGTGATTACCCAAACCATTAGCAAATGCTTATAATTAAAAAGTAAATTCACAAATTGTATTTGTAATATCTTACTTTGAACACATATCTTGAAAGGGAAGACGTTTTTAGAAATACTTTTACACACAATTAAGTATTACTCTACTTAATACAAGCTTCTAATTATTCATAATGAAATATCACCCCATATATCTTGTATCTATATTATTACTCATAAAAAAGTAATAATATATTGAACTAAAATAATACATACGTTTTTCTAAATATATTAAAATTAATATAATAATATTTACATTTGAATACAGTTAGTCAATAGCAACATTCACAAGAAGGTAAATGCATTATATTTTTTGTAATATTAATACAAAGATTATACTACCAACAAAAAAAGATATGACACATAATACTTAATGAGTATATAATTAAATATATGCATATGCAATAATAATATTAATACTACATTACGCAATAACTTGAAAGTATGTAAATAATCTCGGCTACAATTATGGCGAAATATTTAAGTGTTTCCTCAGTGACTCAAGTAGTCTCGATTTTTTGTCTTGCTTTGGCAAGAATGGCCTTTAATTCTGTAGTCCTAACCGTTTGATACTAAAAGAAAATGTATAAATTACATTATAAATTGCAATAAAGCAGATAAGTTCAGTTTATTTTTAAGTATACTTACTCCACTAATAGATTTTTGAATGCTCAACTGTGAATATAATCTTTTTCCTTCATCTTTACCACAAATTCTTTCCAGTTCGGTCTTATGAATATCAAACAAGTGATAGCCCGCTACTCCATGGAACTTATCTTGAATCTTTTGACTGAAACCTTTCTTGGCCAACCACTCCCTTACTTCGACTGGGGTGGATTTATTATTAATATATGTTTCTGGAGTTTGCTTAATATCTAAATGCCTTTCCTTTGTTCTTTCTCTAACGAGGGTAAGGACACTTGAAAGTTCCTCTTGCATTTTGTCTTCCACGGAAATTGTTGACCTCATGGATTGGCGAGATGGGGAACGTTTCAACACATTCGGCGTTTTTGGTGTTTCTGGAGGTGGAGGTGGTGCAGCTGGGGGAAGAGGTGGAGGTGGAGGAGGTGGAGCACTAGATTGTTCTAAAGATAAAATTAATAAGATGTAATGAGAGGTTAGTAATAGCAAAACGACACATAAAGCTCTGATTCCCTGTTGGAGCAACATACACAAAGCCAGTAGAAGAGACCAGTTAGCAGATCCATATAGTAGGTTGTAACGCCATCCACAGATACGCATCAGTAACTTTAAATTATTTTATTGTTTTTTTTTTTTTGTATAGCTTAAATTAAATTTTGTTTTACATGAACACGATTTTTTCATTTAAAAGGATCTATAATTAGTACTTGAAATGTGACAATCTTAATACATCAATTTTTAGATAAAGAAATGTAGTAAACTGTTTAAACTGCTAAAATTTAATGCAAATAATTAAGGTTAAGTTGGATTTAAAGCAAATGGCAATTTAATAGATTTATTGGCCTATATTCGAGCCTATATTACTAGGAATATCCAATAGTTTTAATTAAAGGTACCAGGAATATACAGCAATCATTAAATCAGGTAAAAACTAAACATTATTTTTATAATTTTTAAATAATATACTTAATTAATTTTTTAATCATTCCCCTTCCATATAATAATTTAATTTTTAATAGCCAACATGAAATAAGTTATTTGAACTTTGAGGGTACTGAAGCATTAGGCCTAAAGTATTTTTTCAGAAGACAACATATTTCAATATATAGGTCATTACTCTCCCAAAGTATAGATCGTTCACTATCAAGGCTAACTATCGACTAAAACTTCGATAAAAAAATTATGATAGAATACTTCTTTTATCAGTATATTTTCTCAATTTTTCACTTTTAATTTCAATTATATATAATAATAATATCTCTACCCCCTCATTCTAATCACAAGCATTAGCCTGGAATTCTGAGACTTGTGTGGAAGAGAAGGCGGCATATTATTTGGTAGGCTGTCTCAGGAACCACTTGTTGGTAAGCCCTAATCACCATTCAGTGCTGAAATGAGGGAAACCTGGAAAACCTTATTAGGTAGGGGATAATTAAACATCAACTGATGTTAACCTCTCACATTAATATCAAGCTAACGTTCTTCCCATCCTTGACACACACGCCATGATAGTTGCCTACTTTAATCCTGCGAACAGGCCGTAATATACAAGTAGACAATTTAACTAAAGAACCAGTTCCTCCTAATAATATTTAACCACTCTATAGATTCATGACTGTATCTACCAAAAGCTTAAGATTTATCTGAAAACTATATCAGATATTTGACTGCTGACTCACTTAGTCACACTATGAAAGAGAATAATTATACCTAGCAGCAACTTGTCTTTTGACTATAAGAGGATAAAATCGCAGGACTAATGAACAAACAAATCGTCCTGTTTTTGGCCCACGGCTACAGATTCCTTTAGTGATCCTAGCCCCAAGCAGGCTGAACCGAAAATATTCTATGTATTCTAGTCTTTAGATTCCTTTATAAATTATAATTATGAAACATTTTTAAGTAGAGGGATAGAATTACTCAAAAACATGGTAAATAAATTTATTTTACGTAATGTATACAATATATTTACGTGTTGACTCCTGTTAGTAAAAACTCATACGAAACAACTATTAATAAAATATAAAATATATACAGTTGTAACTATTATAATTCGATTCTGATATAAAAACTATTACATAAGATTGTTAAATATGCAATTAGATATTAGATAATAATCTAATTATATTAAATATTCCGGAGAAGTTATCAGTTCCAAAGAGTTAAGCCTTGTTGCTATAAACATTTTCACAGGACTTACAAATATACATAATACAACACAAACACATGAGTTACATAAAAAAGCAGACACAATGGAATGTAGTCGAAACACTAAAGCGATGTTTAGAAGTAACGAAATTCTCCTTTCTTACCAAGCCTTTCATTTCTAATCCAGTCCGTATTATTCTTTGACTGTGGTGGGGGGTCTTGCATATTTGAATTATGTGGTGTGTTAAATATAGGTGATTCCTAAAATAACACATCAGATTGTTATATGCCAAATGTATGAATTATAAAATACGTACAACTCTTCTGTTATAATTTTGAGTATACAATGGGTTATTGAAGACATAAGGTGTTACTATTGTATGGGGTACATGTGCAACTTGACCTCTGCTATTCCTAGCTTTCCACCATTTTCGACTATCATCCAAAATCTGAAAAATATTTAATAACAATATTGTTTTCTGAATAATATACATAAAATAAAATAAATCATAAAAAATATTCCAGATTTTTATGTTCAATGTATATTTTTGGAAAGCACTTTGTAATGTTACATTTAAAAAAACATTGTCAAATATCAATATTCACTAGATAAATAATTGTTACAGATAAGTATTTTACAGACAGGTTTTTTTTCAAATAGGATTTTAGACTAATTAACATTATAAAATAATAGTGTCTAGTAAACTTTAGATATATTTTATGTTATTTTTGGCAATGTTTTACTTATTCAGGAAGATCAAAGAGAAATTTAAAAACATAATTTTTATGTAATTTCAGATATTCCTAAATTTTCATGCATAAGTTGTTTGAAATTAATAACTCAATTAAGTGAACAGTTAAGGGGATCCTCCACCCCCATTGTGGTCTATTGTGGCTAGTGAGCTCACTAAAAACAGTCAACACCTTAACATCAATATTTTTTTTCTAAATTAAGCTTATTTATAAGATATTTTGCACAGAAATTAAAATGTTTCCCATTTAATGGTTTTACTATAATGTTTTGGGAGTTTTAAAATATCTTACACATACCTCAAGAAATTCTCCACGAACAACAGTTAACTCTTTATCGTTATTAGCAGTCCTTGGATAAGTTACTTGAACAATATTAGCTCCCCTATTTTGAAGATCTTCTAAGAAACTCTCCTGATTTCTTCCAAAACCCCTCTCGTCGCCTCCATTTCTCTCAATAGAATCTACAGAAATATCACTACGTGTACTGTCTCCCATTGTTGGTGACAAATCCTTATCCGGTTGGTGACGATTTGAGTTATTACTTCTTTCATATACCAGAATATTGTCTTGGCTGGATGACTGATAATCATTGTAGTCACCACTGTATTGACCATCATGTTGATAAGATTTATTTTCTATGTTGGAATCTAGCTCATCGATGACGGGGTATTCTGGAGACCAACCGTCCATGAATACTGGGTGATAAGAGGGTACATGACCTTTATACTGATCCCTAAAAGAACAATAATAAATTTAAAATAACTATCAGCATTATATTAATCGAAGAAGTCACACCACACATGTGCAAAATTAAAATCTATTTACAAATTGTCTTCAATTTACCTGTATTTATGTAGATAAATATAAAACATATAAATAGAAAAATAATTATGTATCTATATTTTGTTGATGTATGATATGTATCTATAGATTCTAATACCCCTCATTTTTTAGATTAAGGTCTAGATAATTACAAACCGGGTTTACTAAAGGGTAATAAACAGGCAGATGAACTTGCTAGAAAGTGATCTGAAATGGCTCCATGAGACCGGAGCCAGCTTGCGGAGTCGCTTATAGTGTTGCTAGAATGGCTCTGGGAAAATGGGTCAAACTAGAACATAGGAATTACTAGTTTTTAAAACCAGGACAGAATCATGCGAAGGCATTCATGGTAGGTCCTTTGCAGAGAAGAAGTGTAGAGATGCTGGGCATGAGTAAAACTCGGCTCAGGAGCATGACAGGGCTCATAACAGGGCACTGCCATCTCAAGAAGCATCTCTATAATTTAAGATTAGCAGAAAGCCATGCTGGGGCTGCGATGATGGAGACGAGACTGACACTTCACATTCTAAGTGAATATGAAAGCTACGCTCATAAGAGGCAAACTCTCCTGGGTAAACTATTTTTGGAACCTTGCGAGCTAAGAGAAATTTCAGCCTGTAGAGTTTTGGACTTTATGCAAAGAAGCAAGTTGCTCGCTGAATAAAACATCGGCGGGATCTCACTCTTTGGAACTCACTATAGAGGAGCCGACCCACAGGAAAAAGAAGAAGAAGAAGAACGGGTAATTACATACATGCCATTTTCTATTTGATAATCTGCTTCTAAAGATAAAAATAACATATTTTTTGAAAGATTTCCCTATAAAAAATAAAAAAACACAAAATAAGTGTAAAAAATACTTATACAGGGTTATTCAGAACTTATCCATAATAAAATTTGGGGATGTTCAACATACATGTACAAATGTGGTAGTGCAAAAAAAAATTTTTTTGGCGGGGTTTGAAAACTATTTAAAAATTTTTCATTGCACGCCGCTGGATACTGGTCCACTGTAATGAAGTGACCTTGGGACTGACAATGCAAACTGGCTAGCACAAAAAAAACTTCGGAAGTTCTGAGAGTATACCGACACCGGCGCAAAAAAGATTTACAGCGTTTTTATTCAGTCGGTTTTAACCAGGCGTTCCAGACAAAAACGTGTTTATTTTTTTTATCACATTCTTAGGAATGTGGTAGAAAAGTATCAGATGTGTTGAAGTACAGTTGCCCAGCTACGTAGTCCTTTATAATGGTATAACTTTAAACATTGTTTACGGGAAATCCCAAGCCTTTTATTATAAATTTTTTTGGTAATATCGATTTCTTATTTAAGGATGCACATATCCTCAAAGTTTTAGAGATAAGTTCTGAATAAGGCTGTATGAAGCATATAATTTATAGGCTGGTGTCAAATCTTAAAATAAATTAATTGATATCATATTATACAGGGTATATATATCACTATAAATTGGTACAAACCCAAAAAAATTTCTTAAAACTCTTCATCTACATTTTCTTTAATCACAATTAATGACAGTTAATAATAGTTTGTTTTACTTTAGGACTAACAAATTTATGTTAGGTAGGTACATTTAGTAAATATATAAATAGCAGTATTTTTAAGATACAGAATGCCGCTTTTCATTAGCACTTGCACCAAAAGTAATCTCAACTTTTGTTTTTTATAAAAACTATATTTTTATATATCTGGATGGATCATTCTGAAATAGAAAATTAGAAAACAAAACCTCCCACAAATAGTTTTGGAAATGAATTAACTCATAGTAAATACCCTGAATATTTAATCTCCATCAAAATATGGTTCTTGGTATTTCAAACCGTAAATTAATTCAAGTCCTTTTGATATAAAAAAAATGCAAGATTTTATGCGCTTTAATTATTTGTATTTTTTAAATTGTGTTAAAGATTTATCTTTTTCATTGTATCAACTATTAAAAACTATACAACACAACTTCTTTTAATTTGTCGAATATCTTCCACATTGTAGATGTGTACAGGGTGTCCAAAATAAGATCCTCTATCCCCTTATCTCAGAAAGTATAAAAGGTAGAGAAAAATGTTAAATACGAAAGTTTTTTGTTTTTACCTTAATTTTTCATTTTTATAACTTTCTTGAATACAGGTTGTTCAGTTTCTCTGATCCAGGCATCAACTTTCTTTTTTTAAATGGGACACCCTATATTCAATTACGTTTTTGACCTCTCCTTAAAATTCTAGATTGACATTGTTAAGAGTACCCTATACCTATCATTTACTGTTACGAAGATATTAGCATTTAAAGAAAAAAGTCTTTAAAAAACACCTGTTCAAAAAATCTCGGCAAAACAAATAAGACATCAAAAAAAAGGTAAATAAGGTTTATTTCGTAGACAATTAGACTCAGAAATTACTTCTATGAATCGATATTACCTGATTAATATACAGGGTGTTTTTGACAGATGGCTCAAACATGTATATGTTAAAACTCCAGAAAATCGAAAATCTCTTATGGAACACTCTGTGTATTATTATATTTTTGGATTCTCTATTAAATTTTAACCTTACTCTATATAAGGTTCCCTATTCTTATTTTGCTTAGTTTTCAAGATATTGACGAAAATGTTTGGTGCGCTATTTATAAGAGACACATTTTAGGCCGTGTCTTTCTTGACCAATATTTAAATGGTCCCAGGTACCTTAGGTAAAATATCAGGAAATGGCATTCATTACAAACTTGCATTTTACCTTTATTGGATGCCGAAGAAGATGCCAATGAGATCATCTATCAGATGAATGGAGTTCCATGCCACAATACTGCAGTTGTAAAGAATTTTATTAAGAACTATTTTGTGGAATGGATAGGGCCAAACGGGAATATCCCATGGCCGCCGAGGATCCCAGATTTAACTCCACTTGTTAACTTTTTATGGGGTACATTGAAAACCTGAGTTTATCAAATTCAGAGTAATAATGTTGATGATTTAAAGATTAAAATCAGGATGGAAATTGAAGCGCTCAATCAAAGTGGTTACGCTGTAAGAAAACTAGCATAGCAATATGCATAGCTGAAAATTTAGGACATATAGGACACTTGATTTAATTTATTATTTTTATTGTTATTTGTTGATTATTGTTAGTTATTTGTGGTTCAAGTTACAAACACAGATTTGTTTATATTAGTTAATTAATGAAATAATTTAAAAAAATATTATTTTTTAATAAAATAATATATTCTTAATCAGTATTAAGGCACACTTACTATAATATACCAAATAATAGTAGATATATTTTTAATAATAGCCGATAATGATTAATAGCTGACATTTTTTCCACATTTTCGTCAATATCTTGAAAACTAAGCAAAATAAGAATAGGGAACGTTATATAGAGTAAAGTTAAAATTTAATAGATAATCCAAAAATATAATAATACAGAGGGTGTTCCATAAGAGATTTTCGATTTTCTGGAATTTTAACATATACATGTTTGAGCCATGTGTCAAAAACACTTATTTGTTTTGCTGAGATTTTTTGAGCATGTGTTTTTTACAGATTTTTTCTTTAAATGCTAATATCTTCGTAACGGTAAATGATAGGTATAGGGTACTCTTAACAATGTCGACCTAGAATTTTAAGGAGAGTTCAAAAACGTAATTGAATATAGGGTGTCCCATTTAAAAAAAGAAAGTTGATGCCTGGATCAGAGAAACTGAACAACCTGTATTCAAGAAAGTTATAAAAATGAAAAATTCAGGTAAAAACAAAAAACTTTCGTATTTAACATTTTTCTCTACCTTTTATACTTTCTGAGATAAGGGGATAGAGGATCTTATTTTGGACACCCTGTACAGAATGTAAGTACATGTAGCAACAATTTATAGATTAATAGAAAATGTAAAATTGTTCTTACCTTGGCATAAGCCATGCACTTCCCAGTGAATGCCATAATTCTGTTTCCTTGCTTGTTACACAGTTCATCAAAAGATTAACAGCTTCTCTTGTTAGCAATGGTGCTATAACATTATGCGGTAAATGTTGATCAAAGTAAGTATCGTGTGATGCTTCAACAATAAGAGCTAGAGGAGTAAACAAGAAATGAACCAATTCGGGTGCATTTGGATCGTGTATATGCGCCTTTAGCTTAGCCAAAAGGTTGAAAGATAGTTTGAACTTTTGGAAGATATCAATGAATTCTTTCTCAGGAGGTGGCTTAGTTCTCATTGTCAACATACCATCCCCCATGTCGCGCTTTTTGGTTTTTCTGTTTTTCCTCCTGCGTTCTAGTTCTCTCGCGGCAGCTGCTGCATGTTGAAGCCTAGCAATAAATTTTTCAATATCGTCGAAGCAGTGGTTTAGTATTGTTACATCTCTTTCGTACTTTTCACTTGTTGTCGAACTAGAATCATCATTATTTGCAGTAAGTTCAGAGTCAGAACCATGGTAATCTCTTGTGACGTCTCTACTTGGATTTATAACATTTTGTGGGGGCTTATGAGTGGGAGGGGGTATGCTACTCTTACGACTTCTTGTTAATGCTTTACCCATACGAAGCTGCATTAAGTCTTCTACGAGGTCTTGGGCCGAAATGCTTTGACACTAGTTTAAAAATATTTATTTATTATTTATATTGACGATTTTATTATATGAATTGTATGGCAATTAAAGAACCAATTTATTAATATTAAAAGTTAAATGCCATAAATTGAAATCATGAAACTACCAATATTTGGATCAATATTTTTACATTTATTCTAACTTTTTTAGTTTTCATGATATTTTGAAAAAGTGAAATAAACTTTTTTATAAAGAAAATTTTCTTGCCAATATCAACTCTTAATTGTCTTTTGTTTTCAGTTTTCAGTTTTGTGTTCATTTGTTTTTCTTATGATGGCCATTTAGATTTTTATGCCATATGATCACCGCCCTAGATCGTGCTTTCCAACAACTTTCACATGTTTCAATATTTTATTTAAGGGACACTATTCGAGAAAAACTGTAATTTAAATAAAAAAGTACCTAGGCTATGAAAGATTTTGTTCTAATGAAAAGAAAAGAAAGCAGGTACAAAGTTATTTGTTTATGGTCATTTAATAGGAAAAATAATAAACATAATGCCACTAAAAATTTAAATACATGAAATACAAGATGTGCACAATATAATGTAATAACATATTTGGAAAAATAGTATCCCTAAAATAAAAAATAAATCACATATTGTTGGAAAGCTTATTTCAATGGCGATCACATGCCATAAAATTTCAAGATGGCCACTATACAGGGCGCCCTATTTCTTGACCCGTTGCATGGGTAACTTTTTTATTAGTAGAGATACAAAAACGCTTAAATGAGCAAATTAGTGCAGTTTCGTATTAGTAATTCTACGGTAAGGCGAAAAATTATATACGGGGGAAGGTTGAAAAGTTATTGACAAAAAACGAAAAATCCAACTTTTCTATTATCCCTCGTAGCTCGTTCATTTGAAGAGTTAGAGAAAAATGCTTCACATGTTTTTTGCAGTATTTTTCATGTAAAATGACATGCACTTGCTACTTTTTATATATCTCTTAAAATGGTTGAGAATCACAGTAAAATATATTTTTTTTAAGTGTAATGGATAGGTGGCTGTGACATTAACCGAAAGTCCCCTTTTTTCTCTTTCAGATGATATAACATAGTCCATATTTTATCCTTACAAAAGTAATAATAATCGTTGTTTTTAAAGAAAGTTTATTGTCACATCAAGAATGCTATGGATTATGGAACAAAAGAATGTTTTGAGAACAGAAATTATTAATTAATTAATTATATTGAAGTAAATGTTCGAAATGACCACCATCCTGTTGGATACATAGTAAGCAACGTTTCTGGATACTTCTTAAAACATTATTTATTGTATGTCCATGTATGCTTCTAATTGCATCTTGAATCCTGACTTTTAGATCCTCTATATCTAGAGGAGCTGTCACATAAACTTTATCTTTCAATAACCCCTAAAGAAAGAAATCTAAGGGGGTCAAATCAGGTGTTCGCGCTGGCCAGTCGATATCCATTCTATTTCCTATAACATTATCAAACTGTTCATGTAAATATTGTTTTATCTCGCGGGAATTATGCGCAGGTGCTCCATCGTGTTGGAAGTATTTAAGATTTCTAAAAATATGAAGTGGTAATTCATTTAAATATTCCTCTGTTAGAGTATTCCTTAGAAAATGAAGGTAATTATTCGCATTCAAATTATCTTCGTAAAAATATGGGCCAATAATTTTGCCACAAAAAATTCCAAACCACACATTTATCCCAAATTGACGTTGATTTCTTCTTTCAGAAACAAGATGTGGATTTTCTCGGCACCACATTATGTTATTATGGCGGTTAAAAATACCATTGTTGGTACATCTACTTTCATCACTGAATAAAATCTTTTTCCAGAAGTCTAGATCCTCTTCGCATTTTGAAATGTACCATCGACAAAATGTCATCCTTCTTTGATTATCAGCTGGATATAAAGTATTGCATATGGAATAATGATAAGGCTTTAAATTGTTACCTTTTAAAATAGCTCTTACAGTTTCCTTGGAAGTGTTGCAGTGATGTGCAATTTCTGCAGTTGAAGAATCAGGTTTAAAATTTACATAAGCCAAAACATTTATTTCAGTGTCTTCATTGAAGTTTCTTTCTTCCTTAGGCTTTGAAAAAGAACCGTATAATCGTATATTATTTTCCAGCTGTCTAAATATTCAATGATGGGGTTGTCTTCGTTCCATGTAAGTTTCAAAATAAAGATTCGCTGCAGCTTGTGCATCTCGATTTTGGTTATAATAACAAAATAGCATATCATTTTTCTCTTCGTTGGTGTACATATTTGCAACACTATTATTTTGTATGCAGTATTAATAATAAACAATAAACTACTTAACAAAAACTAAAAATGTCACTTATGATCTGTCAATATTTAAATGCCAACTAGACGTTTTTAAAAATATCAGGAATCTTATTTTTTGTTTTATTTCCATAGCATTCTTGATGTGACAATAAACTTTCTTTAAAAACAACGATTATTATTACTTTTGTAAGGATAAAATATGGACTATGTTATATCATCTGAAAGAGAAAAAAGGGGACTTTCGGTTAATGTCACAGCCACCTATCCATTACATTTAAAAAAAATATATTTTACTGTGATTCTCAACCATTTTAAGAGATATATAAAAAGTAGCAAGTGCATGTCATTTTACATGAAAAATACTGCAAAAAACATGAAGTATTTTTCTCTAACTCTTCAAATGAACGAGCTACGAGGGATAATAGAAAAGTTGGATTTTTCGTTTTTTGTCAATAACTTTTCAACCTTCCCCCGTATATAATTTTTCGCCTTACCGTAGAATTACTAATACGAAACTGCACTAATTTGCTCATTTAAGCGTTTTTGTATCTTTACTAATAAAAAAGTTACCCATGCAACGGGTCAAGAAATAGGGCGCCCTGTATAAGAGAAACAAATGTTGACGTACAAAACTAAAAACAAAAAACAATCGAGAGTTGATATTGGCAAGAAAAATCTTTATAAAAAAGCATATTGATAATAATGTGCAAGTCCAAAACCTGTCCAATGTACATCTGTCATCTTATCGAAGAAAAAAGAAATTGGCAGTTTTTGGTTTTTCTAAATATCATGAAAACTAAACAATATAGAATAAAATGCAAAACTTATTTGAAATCATACAATTTTAGAAAATTTCTCTAATTTAACCACTTCTCTATCTATCTATCTCTTATAACTGAGGTAGCAATACCATACCATCGAGTTTTGGATACAGTGTACACAGAATTACACCACTTAATTTTTTTCATTATACACTTATTAAGTAACTTTCCAAACAAATCATCTTCATTTGTTTGATAGTTTCGGGTCTCTTTCATGGGTCATTACATATTATTGGGTAAAATTTCCATTCAATAAGGTATAATACACTTTTTTAGTACATTAAGCCAGAAAGTATATTGAATTTGCTGTTTTATCTATACTTTTTTAATGAACAGATATAACATATTATATGATGCTAATCTAATAATTTTTAGAATGAAACAGGAAGATTTATTATTTCCTATGATTAGAGGGTCGTCAAAGACTATTTGCCTCTCTGTGATTGAATCTTATTTTAGTATATGACTGGCTGAATAAAATAATTACATAATACATTCAATGTTCTGTACACTGCATGTGCATGGTCATTATTTGCTATATAATTCGCCCAAATATATATACCGGGTGGCTAAAAGTGAGTGTCCTAGTAGATTATTTCAGAGACCACTTGAATTTAAATTTTGAAATTTGGTACTCTGGGGTTTTTGTGTATGCTCTCTTCAAATAAAATAATGGCGTCCCAGTAGCTCCTCCGGTTATACTGGAAGTTGATGTAAATTTTGCCGAAAACAACTACTCCACGGTGCCCCGACTTATTATGGCATTTTTGGATTCTATATTCAATTTTAGGGCCACCTTCATCAAGTTTCCATATTTCTAAAGTTAACCGTTTTCGAGATATTTAATTTTCTTAAAAGTCAAAAATCGACAATATTCACAGGGGAGAGAGTTTAATCCATAGGCTTTCTGACCATACATTCACGGTTGCTGAACTCATACAGGATGGTGAAAATTTAATACCAAGTTAGGTCAACTGCAAGCTATGAAAACTTGATCTAACTTGGAATAAAATTTTCAACCACCCTGTATGAGATTCATCAATAACCTTTATGGTATGATTAGAAAGCTTATGGATTTAACTCTCTCACTTGTGAATATTGACGTTCTATCGTTCTTAATAAAACACCGGATTTTAAGCTAGGATTTTTTATTTTTTTTTTTTAAATAAAATGAAAGATATATATATAAGAATAAGATGAAAGTGACCCTAAAATATAATGTAGAATCAAAAAATGCAATAATATACACGGTGTCCCATTTAAAAAATCAAGTTTTCATGGCTTGCAGTCGACTTAACTTTCACCACCCTGTATGAACTTCAGCAACCGTGAAGGTATGGTTAGAAAACCTATGGATTACTCTGTGAATATTGGATTAACCCTTATGAATATTTACGCTCTATCTTTCTTACTACAAAAAACAGAGTTTTAGGCTAGGTATTGATTTTTATTTTTTTTCAAAAAAATTAAATATCTCGAAAGCGGTTAACTTTAAGAATAGGGAGACTTGATGAAAGTGACCCTAAAATTTAAGAATCCAACAGAATTTACACAATCCAAAAATGCAGTAATATGCAGAGTGATTCATTTAAAATAACAAAGTTGACATCAACTTCCGGTATAACCGGAAGAGCTACAGGGACGCCATTATTTTATTTGAAGAGAGCATAACCCAAAAAATCCCAGAGTATCAAATTTTGAAATTACTTCTACTTTACTTTACTTTACTTTACTTTACTTTACTTTACTTACTTTTAGCCGCCCGGTATCTGGTATAACTTTGATATGAGATAGTGATGGTGACAAGGTGATCTCCGATCACCTTGTAGCCTATTCGTGTATCTGATTAAATTTTATATTTTCTACCATAATATAAAATTGTATTTTAAAATAAACTACAAGTAACGCGCCGCCGCCAAAAAATGCAATTCTCTGCACGTCTTCCTCTTACCTTTATTATTTTTACTCATTTTTGGACATATGTTTATGTGATGTGTGTGATGTGATCGGTATTTTTGTTATATCCTGCTGTATGTGCATTGACGCCTTATGAAAGGTCTTTTCAGGATTATATAGACTGGAGGTTAAAATTTATCTTTAGAAGCAGTGTAAGAGTGAAACGAATTTATGTAACTGTTGAGTTTGATGAATTGAAAATAAATAATACAAATAAAACCGCCGTCGTACAATCATTCCGAATTGTGATTATTTTAATGTCTGTGTATTTTTTAAATTACATGTAACGTTAAGTACTGTTTTGTTTATGTATTAATAACTCCTGTAGGAGGAGCTGTAATGGAAAAGCTGAATAAGATTCAGAGGTTGGCCTGTGTAGGTATAACTGGGGCCATGGCTTCGACACCAACAGCTGCGTTAGAAGTCCTGCTAAATCTACCACCACTTCATGTGATGTTGGAAAGAGAAGCAAGGATAGCAGCATACCGAAACAGGAACAATTGGAACAACGATTTGGATAGGTAGTTCCCAAGAAAGGGGGGCACCAAGATAAGAAACACATTGATGTCAGAGGCTATCCTAGAGATGAAGTTCCGTAAGCCATTCGAGGTAAAACTACAGGATCTCAGAGACTGGGAGTTGAAAATAAATTCTCTGAAGACTTGGAGCCTTGTATAGTTCACAGGTGGCTCCAAAACAGACAGAGGAAGAAAAGCTGGAGTATTTGGGCTGAGACCTAGATGGCGTACAAGCTATAGTCTGGGGACTTATCCCACGGTGTTCCAAGCAGGAATTTTTGCAATAATGGCATGTTTGGGGTGGAATGTGAGGAGAAAGCACACTCGTAAACTCATCTACATATTCTCTGATAGTCAAACAAGATCAGTTCGAGGCTTGTTTGGAACTGTTACTGGTCGAACTGGCAAATACCAATATGGTGAGACTGTGTTGGGTGCCAGGTCATAAAGGCATTGAAGAAAATGAACGGGCAGATGAACTTGCTAGAAAGGGATCTGAAATGGCTTTCATGAGACTGGAGCCAGCTTTTGGAGTCGCTTATAGTGCTGCCAGAACGGCTCTGGGAAAATGGGTCGAACTAGAACATAGGAATTACTGGTTTTTAAGACCAGGACAGAATCATGCGAAGGCGCCCATGGAAGGCCCTGTGCAGAGAAGAACTGTGGAGATGCTGGGCATGACTAAACCTTGGCTCAGGTGCATGACAGGGCTCGTAACAGGGCACTGTAATCTCAAGAATAACCATCTCCATAATTTAAGATTAGCAGAAAGCTCGGTATGCCGGGGCTGCGATGATGCAGACGAGCCTGCGCTTCACATTCTAAGTGAATGTGAAGACTCATATGAGGCTAACACTCCTGAGTAAACCATGTGTGGAACCTTGCGAGCTAATATAAATTTCAATCGACCCGATCCGCAGGAAAAAGAAGTAGGAGAGGAAGTGTATGTAAGCCCGTTGATAACATTAGTAAGTAAACTGTAACCGTTTTATTTGTTATACATTTTTAGGGGCTTACTTTTTAGCAGCTCTCAATATTTTTATAAATGCAGTTTTTGTGTTATTAGCTGTTAGTAAGTAATTTGTAAGTTGACTGTCTACCTTTTAAGTCTCTAATAAAAAAGTTATAACCAATTAATAAATGGGTGACTTCTTAGCAGTCCCCAAGTTCTTTCAGAAGGTTTTGTTTGCAGTTGTTAGTATATAGATCGTTTGTAAGTATTTGTAAGCCGTGTTGCAACATTTGTAAGTCGCTAATAAAAAACTTATAACCAATCAATTAAATTGGGGCTCAATTCTTAGCAGCCTTCAAGGTCTTCCAGAATATTTTGTTTATCTTGCTCAATATTAGTAATTCGTTTGTAACTATTAGTAAGCTGACTCAATATTATTTGTAAGGCTCTAAGAAGTTATTACCAATTAATTCAGTGAAACAAATTTCTTAGCAAGCCCAAGTATTTACAGAATGTTCTGTTTACCTTACCTAATTATCTAATCATTAGTTAGTATTTGTAAGCTAACTTTTTTCATTTGTAAGTTGCTAATGAAAATGTTATTCTAAAAGGTTTTAACTAGAAGTAAAATGTCATTTGAATAAGTCACATACTTAACGTATCTACAAGGCACTAAAAAAACGTCAACATTTTCATCTTTGTTTGTGATTTTTTTAATATTTGTAATTTTCAGTTAAGTACCTCACTCAGAGATTATAAGATAATCTCTGTTTCACTTGAAACACTTTAACGTTCATATATAGTAGGGTAGTATAATATCTACCAAACTTTCCAATATTAAATTAATTGTAGGTTGGATACACTAGTTGCTTAAAATAAATATTTTAAAATTTATTAAATATTAAATGTATTAAATATCAATAAAAAAAATGGTTAATTTGATGATATCAGCTATTATTATGATACATTTTTAGCCTAAAGCTTTGGCCCCAAAGATGAAAACTGCCGACTCAAAAATCTCCCTGATCGTGCATCTCACCTCGGTAAACAATATAGTTTTGAAAGCATCTTTATTTAGTTAATGGCGTGGGTTCTCCCATTGGTCAGTTACTCTTAGTACAGAAGTTAATTTTCTTAGTTAATTAAAGGAAAGTTACTTAAATTTAAAATAGCTGCTTGATCATAATCAGCGATCTGGCTGATATGGATGGCACAAATTGACTTATCACCTATTTCTACATGTTTGTTGGGATCAAGGAGAACTAAGGAATAACTTGAAGAACTAAGCACAAAGGATCAAATCTTGACAATATTCATCAATTGACTTTGATACTGAGATTTTGATTTTGTCATATTTTAATCTGTTAGGATATCTCGTAAGATTTGTATCCTACGTTAGTAAAATGTTTAGCTTCCAAAATAAAACAGTTTTTTGAATAAAACATTTTTTTTTTATTTTCAACAACAAACAGGGCAAACAAGTTTGCCCCGACAGAATTAATTGAAAAGTTACTGTTGTATTAGGGACTTGTAAATGCTGAAGAGATATACAAATGTAAACAGTCAACTTAAAAATACTTACAAAACAAATGACTTACTAATAGCTGATAACATAAAAACTGCGTTTATACTTAAATATCTTGAGGGCTGCTAAGAACTTATAGCCCGTAAAAATTAATAACAATAAATAAAACGGTTACCCTTTACTTACAAATGTTACCAATGGGCTTACAAACACTTACCAACAACTTACTAACCGACTGTGGATTTCTGGAGTCGAACTTCAAGAGATAGGGGCTAATTTCCCGGACCCGAATTACCTAAGGACCTACATTTTATTTACTTTGAGCGATTTGCAAAAATTTTCCGTAGGCGCCATATAACAAGCCGGTACTGATTTAATAAAAAAGTTATTGCATTATCAGGATTATATGGTAATATATAAAACACTTAAGAAAACTGTGTTATATAAATTTTGACTGGAGCAATTGCTACATTGCAATGTTTTGATACGATATACCGAACGACTTTTTCCTGTTTAACTGGAAATAAACTTTTCGTCTCGTGCTAATACTAATTTACTACATTATTAAAGTGGACAGGAAGTGCTAGAAGATCATTCTGTTTCAAAAGATAGCAATTTACATTTTTATTAAAATACTTAATAATGATTATTGATAGAAGGTAAAGAAGTTAATGAGAGGCACACCGTGTTTATACATAAATGTTTTGTTTTTAAAATGTCCTTCGCTATCGTATTAATTTGAAATGTGAACTGGAAAAATTATTTCCTACATTTTTTCAAAATCAGAACATTGAAAGTATTTTGATTATAAATAAAGGCAATAAATGAATCACTCGCAATATTGTTAATATAAATTAAATACAATTAAGAAAAATTATTATATTTTGTTATCTTATCAAGATAGCATTGTAACTATTTTTAGGTATTAGGTAGGTATTTGTAAATACAAGTAAAGGTATGTATAATAAAAATATATAATTATACCAAATTATATACCTATATAAGTAAATTCCTGAATTAATTATCTCCCAATATTTAAAAAACTTACCTGAAATATGTGCATTTCTGGAGGATGAGACTGATTGAAGTTGGTGACGATAAAAACTAGAATATTATTATACATTTCCATGGGATCCTGACTCATAAAGGCTGTGGGTTCTTGTATAGAATTAGCTGGAAACCGTTCCATAACACTCTAAAAAATTATTTATTTTTTATATTTTATATACCTAAATTAATTTCCCTTTCTGAATGAAAGAGAAATTTTCTAATCCTAAAAATATAATTGACATCTCGGTGATTTTTAAGAGATAACTAAGTAAAACTAGATATGTACCTAAACGACGGTGCTCAAGTAGGTACATAAAAATTTGTGCAAAGACTTAACAAAGTATATCCCCTATGAATTGTGAAATCAAATTCTATTTTTAGCAATATCCCACAATCCCACATTTTAAATTTTAGGTGGATTAGAAAGCAGTTGTTGAAAAAATAATTGTAAACTCTCCTCGGCTTTCTTTATGTAAACTTTTGTCGTTGACCCTCTAAAACCGTTGTGAGTTCACGTTGACCCTCTAAACCCTCTGAAATTCACGTTGTAGGCTCTACAAAAATATATTAGGATGATTATGTTGTCTAAAGTTAAAAGTCTGAACGCTCTAAAATAGACAACTCGCACATCCAATCCATGTGTCCGGGACATTCTGCCACAGCTTCAGCTCAAGCTCACTGTCACTGTTCTAATTGTTCAATGATGACTGAAGCTCTCAAATTAAAACAATCAAATAACGGAAATTTAACAAGGCAATATTTAAATATGTTCCTTTATAAAATTGTAGGTAGATGTAACAGTAGGTGACCATTCGTCATAGATGGAATGCTCTTTTTGATACAAGAAACATTTCTTTTCTACAACCACTACTATAAGTAGTACATTGTCATTGTACAGCACTCGTAAGTTGTAAGCTTAAAGTCTTAAACTCATACCAAAGAATATAGACTAATACCACCCCTGCAGGTGCTCCTTCTCTTGCTATACTCGTAATATGTGAAATGAAGCGTACACAAGAGACAGCGGCTCGAGCTCTGTGGCGGCTCATGAGTGTCGCAATATGTATATTTGTATGTATATACAAACTAAAGGTAGACTTTCGTAACAAGCGACAGCGACAGGAGACCGAGACAGGCGATTGAGACAGACGGCAGCGACCGAGACAAGAGACCAAAGAGCTCGTTCGCAACGTACGACAGGCCAGTGCATATATACCTTTTGCTGGAAACTAACGCGTGTGCAATGTTGAGATTATAATGTCCGCAAATAAGAAAATTATTTTAAAGTAAATACTATTAGAGGAAGAAGATTAAGATCTGATTTTATATTACTTTTATAAAAAATGTGAAAGAGCGTCAATAAATACTTTATTTACAAAACGAAAAGATGAGGGATCTTTTAACCTATTAATATCGCAACATTTAATGTCTGATGAAGATATGTTTTAGTTAATATTGTAGGTTAAATAAACGGCAATTTTATTTTGTTTTAAGTTTAATTGAGAAGGAAATGGAACAAAAAAAACTGGAGCAATGATTTGAACTGAGAAAAAACTATTTATTACTCTACTAGTCTAATAGATAACTAGGTCTATTAGAATTTCATCTTCTTCAGATGAAAAACCAATTGACTTAGACTGTGATAAAATAATTTTAGCTTTTTTCGATGTAGAAGCCATTGTTTGCAGAGCCAAAATACACTTGTATTCGCGTGGCGACAGCGACACGACTGCTCTAGAAGCAGACGTGAGACAGGCTGCAAGAGACAAGGCGCGACAACCACGGAGCTGCGTGTCGCTGTCGCATGCTTCGAACGGAATCGTATTGAATTCCATTGTATCGGTAGTGTCGCTGTCGTCTGTCTCTGTCGCCTGTCTCAGTCTCCTGTCCGCTATCGCTTGTTACGAAAGTCTACCTTTAGTAAGCTGTTGTCTACATTAAAATTTTACAGTTTATCAACGCCTCCTAGGTAATAAAGAATTCATTCATTATGGACGGCCAAATTGACCAGACACGGTCGAATATTTTGTCACCAATAATGGCTGTCGTAATTTGCAAAATATTTTCGTACATATTTTTGGATGAATGAGTGGTCGTAGAAGAGCTGTAATAGGCAATCAAGATGCCAAGCACTTACAAACTCGTTAAATTACGTACATTATCATCTATTTTAAATAGCTTTATAAACAGTAGACCCCAAAAATAGACATGACTTAATAATAAGTGGTAAATTAAAAAATTGGATGATAAATCAGACAAATTGATAACAAACTCCAGATATTTTTTATTACCTTTATATTTAAATAGATTATAGGTATAGGTATTTCATTTTACAGAAATGACATATTAAAATCAGTAACTTAGTTATTTTACTATAAGTATAGATAGGTACTAGAAAATTCCAGAAATTTAATAAACCAGAATAGATAATTATTTATATAAATTTATTAATATATTCTTAATAATCTTAATATACCTATTTCTGATTTAATCAGAAGGCATCAATTAGTCCGACATATTATTATTCTGTGGGGGGCATTAGCGCCTAGGTACGACCACCATTTAGTAGAGGAATGAGACAAATCTGGAGAAACTCGGCACAGACAGTCAAACACGCCCATCCATGTGTTGTATTAACACCTGACAGCTATTCTTTTCGTCGTAATCCGAGCACAGAAATGGTTACTAACCCATATCTCCATGCAAGCATTATATACTTATTTTCTTTCCTCTTTTCTAATATTCACTTAAATTTGGACAAATCTTAGGCCAGAAAGAACGTCTACGTAACGTCAAAACAAGACTTGCTGTTTAGTGCATTCCTCAGAGGAATAAGTTATTCCTCTCAGGTGCATTCCAATAACTAGAATTTTGTGAACTACATAAAATCAAGCACTATTCAAATACACTCGTTAATACTGCGCGACTATATTGATAATATCAATTATATCATTGAAGATATAAAAACTATTTATTTATATTATTATTTTGCATGTGCTTTTGGTTTGAAAAGTGTACAGAAATCAGGTGCAAAAATGGACTGCTAACTGATTTCTGACAAAATCTAGTAAATCAAGTATTGTTTTCAAAACAAAAAAAGTATCTCCAAAATTACCATTAAGTGAAGCAATTTTCGTAGTCCTATTTCAGATAAACCCTGGCGGTCTTAAGTTTCTTTTTACATGGCCGCAGACCGCAGATAAGCAATAGAGAAATGAACCCCGATACAAAGGAGTGTGAACTACTCTGGCTAATGTGGCTATATCTGCGGCATATATGAAAAAAAAATGACTTTGGATGTATCTCTTAGTTGGATTATTAAAAGATACTTTTGTGGCACCTCTTTCAGATTTAAGAAATAATTTCAAAACATTTTCTGATCCCGTAGGAATAGTCTATATAAAGTCAATTGAAACTGTAAAAAAAATCCGACAAAACAAACACCTGCACCTCGACGGCGGCCTCTTTGTTTACGCACATGTGTCGTTTGTCGGAATTTTTTATGCAGTTTCAATTAGGATTATAAAGACTATACATATATTGTCTCATAGCGTTAATGATCCACATTACGGGACTGAAATATTGTATTTCAAAGTACCTAGGTTAAATTTAAAAGAAATAAGTGATTAATTAATTGGTATTCCCTTTATTAATACATTTTCTCCTTTTCCCCAGAACTTAAAAATCGAATTTAGAAGTAGGTACCTAGTAACAATGTTCAAATAATATCAGTTATAGGGTTAGATTCACGGAATATTTGATTATAAATAAGAAAAATTATAGTTATTTAAAGAAATTTGTTTCTTGTGTGGATTATAAGATGTAAATTTATAAAATAGATTAACTAATTGTTGTTATTCATAAAATACTGCGCAAAACTTCCCACAAAGCGAACATTCATAGAAAGAAGCATAGATTAGACATCATATGCGGTAGTCCTTTTTGTAGTAGGTGTATTAGGTACCTACATGAGCTCAGTAGAAATTCGTTGCCTTTAAAATTATTTGAAAAAGATCTATGGAATTCCAAAATAAATTACGAAATCATTAAAATTGTATATTTACCGATTTAATCTTCAAGTAGCATCGAGTAATTTATTAGATCATAGTAGGTGTCAGAGCTTTCTAAATAGTGCACTAACTACACAACCCGAAATTTGATCCCCACAATATTTTAGATGAGTAACATTTTGATTGGAAATGAGTATATTGCATATATATATTTATTTGTAATTTGGAAAACTTGAATTAGTAAAGGGTTACCAACAAATAACGAGTTCTTAAAGAGATGACTTTTTATGAATGTGGTAATGAATTTGACAAAAAGAAATCGTTCCGCCATTCATCAGTTAAGAATCACCCTTATTCTTCAATAAGGAAAATAAAGTGGATGATGATTTAGGACCAATAATACCAACCATGAATAAATAAAGTGGATACTCGAAGCGGATGGTTCTTTATGAAACATCGTGAAAATAAGTGTTTTGAAAAAAACATTGATCTCATTTAGATGTTCCAAGAAATATATAGAAAACACTCTATGTACTAGTATTTTGAATCTAGTATTACTATTCTAATAGTATTATGAATCATTTCGGAAACACACTGTTCAATAGTGACAATAATTTAAAATCACATGTTCACTTTTGAGCTCGCTAGATGACATGTTTTGTATTTGGACTGGTACTGAAAAAAATTTGAGCGGCTTTCTCAATTTTTTAAATTCGCTTAACGATAATATTCAGTTTACAATGGAAAACGAGGAAAATAATCAATTAAACTATTTGGATATAACAATAAGAATAAGAAATAGAAAATAAATTAAAATTCTCGGTTTATAGAAAACCAACAACTTCCGACGCAATTATACCAGCAAGTTCGCAGCAGTCCAGGCAAATAAAAAAGTCGGTTTTCCATAGTTTAATACATATGCTTTTAATGTTTCCCCTTGAAAAAGAATTAAGTACAATCAAACAAATTGTAAGAAACAACGGATATAAAGAAAAACTAATAGATAACATGATAAAAAACAAAAGGAGGAAATTCATTCGTCGTTTTTTTACTATATTCGGGAAAAAGAAGCCACCTATAGTTATATTAATCACGTCCCAGGTTATAGTGAAAAATAGCTCGCAGATTAGAACGAAACGGGTGTAAAACGATTAGTGCCAACAAGCGTACTATTGGGAGGATTTTGATAAACAACAAAGAAAGGGTTAATAAATTAAAACAATCGGGAGTATACCAAATTAACTGCGTGGATTGTAATGCCGTGTATATGGGTCAAACCGGTAGAAGTATTCACACTAGAGTAAAAGAACATTAAAAATCCATACTAAATATCGCAAAAAATTCAGGATTTTCGACGCACTGTATAGAAAACAATCATTTTATAGATTAGAAAAATGTAAGGTACTGCTTCGTGAAAAAGGAAAGCGCTTAGATCTGTTAGAACAATTTTAGTAGTTCTTTAATTATAAATCCTTGTACTATGAATGATCACATAGATTTTACACTTTCACCCTTAGAAAAGGTACTAAAAACTCGGGCTTTACCAGATGGTAGGATCAATCGGGGGTAGGTGCTCGTAAACAAATAAATAACGAAAACGCGCTTGGAAACATTTAGTAATAGACATTTACTCTATTGAAAAAGGCCTAATAAGCCGAAATACTAGTATATAGAGTGTTTTCTATATATTTCTTGGAACATCTAAATGAGATCAATGTATTTTTCAAAACAATTATTTTCATGATGTTTCATAAAGAACCATCCGCTGCGAGTATCCACTTTATTAAAAGTTTTATTTTACAAAAGTCAAGTTAGGGAGGGTGTTTAGATAATTAAAGTATGTTTGCAGTGTAAGTAGTTATTAAAAACCATTACATCAACCGTTGTAATGGATTTTGTAGATGAGTTGATAACAAGTGACATTTCGGTATACTACAATACATTTTTTAAAAAGTACTAGAAATGGGAGAAACTCGCTCTCACGATTTTCGTTCTCATTTCTAGCCCTACCGGGCGTCCAGACCTGCGGCCTGGGTCATCTTTTAGGTCACAGAAACACCTACAATATTATTTTTAAGAAAATACATATTAAAAAAATTTGAGATAATCCCTTCTATATGAAATAATAAATTTAGAGACAGAAAGCTGAAATTTTGTATCTGGAATGATGATGTAATAATACTAAACGATTTTTCTGATGAATTGTAAGGGTACTCTATTCTCGAAGGTAAAATATCATAATTTTTTAAGTGCTGAAAGTAGAATTAATTTTTCAGTAAACATTTTTATTAATTTTATCAGTGGGGCCCTCCGCCCGCCCGCCCTTTGAAAAGGTGTAACGGTGGTGTTAAAAATATATTGCTGTCATAATTGTTGCAGCAAATTAATATTGCAGAAGATATTTACTTTTGTAAGCTAAAATGATGAATTTTACACACTGCCAAAATGAACGAATTAATTCCAAACTTTTCGTGCAGAAAGAATAAAAACTATGGGCAATGAAACAGAATAACTAAACACTAATAATACTAATAAATAATTGGAATTAAAAAGTAAAATAAAAAAAAATTGCCTCCAGCGTGATTCGAACTTGCGAAATTCAGCATTATTACGATGTTTGAAATCCTGCGACTTATACCATTACGCCACCGCGTCACTCATTATTATTTGACGCTAAGGCAACAACTATGTAAACTGTACGTACGTGTTAACCTGAAATTTAATTTTTACCGATATTCTAATTGGAAATGCATTTCGCTTCAGTATTTTGGTAATCAGAAGTGTTTAGCAGTCAGTACTATCGATTCCGTTAGTAATATTTCTCATAGGAAAATAATAACCTTTCTGAAGTTTAATTAATTTGACAGTTTTCGTAGGAGGTGCTTGTCGTTAGTTCAATCTCACATCGGCAGATAAAATGAGAAAGAAGTTGAGACGGACGCGACTTGAGATTTTCGAAGACGAAATAGACGTAGGAGAGGTCGTACGGTCTCGAAAAAACATCTCAAAGGATTAGAGAAAGGACGGAACCTCGGACGGAACTTTCGTGTGAAACGGTTCTCAAAGCCGTAAAAATGAGAAAAAGGGTAGAGGGGTCCCGCGAAAAGTCGGGATTTCGGCAGGTGTGACGGGGCTATTAGGCGCAAAAACAAACGCCTGTGCTAGCCGCATTTCTCTCGCCGAACGGCAGAGGTTTTTTTGAAAAAACGTTGAAATTAGGAAAACGCGTAGGAAACGGGCGAAAATGCGCCTAGGCATAGGAGAAATGCTTGGGGCGACCTTTGGTCGTCCGCGGGGATCGCTAGAAACTTTGTCGATTTGGCAACGGAATTTAGAACGACACAGAATAGACGCGTTTTAATATATATGGGTGTAGCTACATAAAAATATGGGATTTATCTTCAACACAGCATACTATAATATTTATATTTCTACAAGAAACATAATAAACATGTATAGTAACATAGTAATGAGAAAATAATTTAAATAGCATAAAAATTGTACTTACACCAGTTTCATAATCCATAATCAAAACCCAAGAGTTATCTAGACAAAGTTGCATCTTCTGCGACCATATCCCATTAGTTTTTTCCAGTTGAAGGAGTCTTCTCATCCCATCGGCGGGATATATAATACCTGTTTCTTTGGTAACAGTGAATGTGGCCAAATGCTCAATAATATGTACTGGTTTCCCGACACCATCGTTAATTCTATCATCTCTGTCTCTATCTACATCCCTGTCGTCCCCCGAATACCCATTCCGGTACGCCATTGCTGTGGTGATTCGTAATTTTTATTTCTGAAATAAAATACATAAATAAAACTTTCAGAAAATCATATAGAAGTTTCTTTGCAAAAAATGATATGAAACTGACAGCAGTTGTCACAGATATTATCAAAATTAACCGTGTCCTATTGTAAAAGTTTTATCATTTTATTATCAGAAGATTTATAGATAGCCAAATTGCCGCTCTCTGTTTTGATTAATTTTTATACTGAAACTGACGTAAAACTTAGAATATTTCTATTAAATAATGAGAAATATTTACTAACACGCCACCATTTGATTTGTTACTTTTTATACTTAAAAAAATATACCTACAAGGTTGTTCATTAGTGCGGCAAAGTTCAATATCGGTCCTATTAAGGGTACTGGGGAAAAAAACTTTCATAGGAGTAATATAGTCGCAAAAGGCCAACATCTTCAAAATGTTCTGAAATATACAGGGTGACTACAAAGGAGCATGCATCTTCAAGGTCATTTTTTTTTTAAACGGATCGCTATATATATTTTTGAAATAGCAGGAATATTCTCTTTCAACGATGTGTTCATTTCTGATTTTTGACCCGACGTTGCCGAGGTATGTAAAAGTTTTGAATTCTCTACAATTTTCGTGAACTATATGTTATACCAAACTTCAATATTTTCAGAGATATTTGCAGTTTTCCTACCAGAACCGTTGGATTAGGATTATAAGCGGCACATATTGTAATCGTAAGTATTACTTATAAAATTTTTCTAGATATTTCAGATTTTTTTTGCGTAAAACTAAAGCATTTTGACAGTTTCTTAAAATTTATTTCATAATTTTAAGGAATTAAATTAATTAATTTTCTTAATTACGGTCCAAACAGACATAATCTCCACCATTATGCCACAGAAAACCCAAAAGTCATGCGATCCGTTGAAAGACAACAGTGGTCAGTAAACGTATGAGAGATATTGTTGGAGACTATATTATTGACCCACATTTTTTAACGGTCACCTCACTGGTGATTAAATACTTACGTTTTTTGGAAAATAATTTACCACAACTTTTACAAAATTTGCCTCCAAATATTAGGGAAAATTTACGATTCCAACACAATTTTTAAATGTACAATTCCCAGATACATGTATAGGAGGGGGTGGCCCCGTTAATTGGCCAGCCAGGTCTCCAAACCTGACTCAATTAGATTTCTTGTGGGGGCATGTTAAGCCTACTGTCTACCAAACTCCAACAACACCTTAAGATATGAGATAACGAATACAAGACTCATTTGTTTCTGTTTCCGTGGAGGTATTGCAGTCAACAAATAATTCATTCTTGAGAAGATTAGAAAAGTGTGTTGAACGGAATGGAGGACATTTGGAACAATTATAAGTACCTACTATTTAATTAAAATTGCCATTTTGATTTGTGTTAAATTGTTAGAAATTAGAATAAAATTATAAGGTAATGTTGAAGTGAAACAATTTTATTTTATTTTATTTTTATTTTATTTATTTTATTTAGCGTACACCACCCGACAGCAATGCCAATTAATGGGTGGGAGTAGTGTAAAAATTACAAAAAGATATAATAATATTAAAAGAAGAACAATAAGATGAAGGAATAAAAACATACAATACTAATAAAAAAGAATATTACGCATATTCTCTTCACATTCAACAAAGTTAGTTGTTACACTAGATAAGTAACATAGATAACAAATTAAATTAACATAGATAGTGAATAAAGTGTAGAAACAGGACACAAAATATAATAATAAGATTCTAAGGTTATAAAATTGTATGTCAGATACTAAGTAGCAGAAATTTTCTTTTTAATAGATGGTATAGTATCATGAAAGATGTCAACGAAATTCTGCACCTTGCAATGATAATAGCCCATTCTGTACAGCGGAGAGAATTTTAATAGGTTGGTCTTGGGTGTCGGAAAGTAAAACAATGATGAAAACCGAGTGGTAAGGTGGGGAACACGAAGACAGAGAGTATAACAAATCTGGACAGTCAATTCTGTTGTTTACAATTTTGTGAAGAGTCACCAACGAATTACACATACGACGAGTGGCCAAATCATTAAGTTGAAATCGTTGGAGTAAATTTTCTTGAGGAATTCCTCGGGGTGGATAAATATCATCAGATTTGAACCATAAGTATTTAACATATTTCCTCTGTATATGTTCCAATTTTCTGATGTGAATTTGATAACCTGGGTCCCACACAAGAGAGGCATATTCTAATTTTGGGAGTACCAATGCATTAAAAAGTAAGGACACCGTTTTAATTTCTCTAAATTGTCTTGAGTTCCTCAAGACAAAACCAAGATTTCTAGAAGCTTCCCGTAGGATGTTATTAATGTGCTCCACAAAACTTAATTTACTATCAAGTGTTACTCCAAGATCTTTAATGGTCGTGCATTTCTTAATCATGTTAACGTCAATTGTCTTGATATTAGAGAGTTTTTGAACCCCTTAAATTTTAGCACGTCGTTATCGTTATCGTTATTCTGCGCATGCGCAGTTCCAAAAATAGTATCATTTTCGGCACTGCGCATGCTCAGAATAACCATAACCATAACGATAACGTAAATTTTAAGGGGTTCAAAAACTCTCTATTAAGGACGTTATCATCTAAACAGCCATAACTGTAGATTGGAAATTTTGATTTTAAGAATCTGTCTAAATGCTTAATTTTTACGCAAAATATTTCAAATATCTACAAAGATCTTATACATAATGCTTCGATTACAATATATGGCTTATAGTTCTAATATAACGGTAGAAAAACTGCAAATATTTCTGAAAATATTGAAATTAGGTATAGAACATAGTTCACGAAAATTGTAGAGAATTAACGAACTAACTGAAAAATGAAATAATATACTGAGTGTTCCGTTTAAAAAAAATGAAAAAATGCTCCTTGAAATTTACTAAATTGGCGTTTATGCAAAAATCACCATGTGTAATATAATCATTATTCGGTGGTTATAACATTTAAGTAGATCCCTTGGCTACATAATTACAAAATATTTATTTTTAGTTGATCGTAATTTTCACAGAGCTGGTTTATTTGTTAAACCTGGTCCCGACCGAAATTTTCACATTTTTAATAACTCGGCAATGCCGCACCAAAATTAAAAATGGACACATCGTTGACAAGAAAATTTTCCCATAATTTTAAAAATATTAAAATATTTATAGCAATCAATTTAAAAAAATTACCTTAAAGATACTCCTCTGTAGTGAGTCACCCTGTATATTTCAAAATATTTTTAAAATGTGCGCCTTTTGGCACTATATTTGACTCCTATGAAAGTTCTTTTTCCAGTACCTATCCTTAATAGGGCCGGTATTGAACTTTACCACACTAGCAACCCTGTATATTGTCTACGTATTGTTTAAAACACTTCATAGCATTAAATTATATTTAGCTTATTTTCTTTATTACTTCCCTATAAAAGTGAAGTACAAAGAAATAAATTCTTATAAACTTGGGCTTACAAATTGCCCTGTACGTTCTCTTTGCAGGGTAGCCAAAAATATTTCGGGAAAAAAGTGTTTCTGGTATATTCTGACATAAATATTAACCGTATCAAAACGGTAAATCACCGTAATCATTATACAAGTATCATTATTACCACCATGGCTATAAACTTATCATAAAAAGTACACTCATAATTTGCAGTACGTAAAATTAGTTAAAATTGTAATATTACAATTTAATAAGTAAAAGGTAAATGAAATGCGATTATAATCAATCAATTAATCCATTAATGATGATACTTAAAGCTTTGGCAAATTCTATTTTAGCAGATTCGGGGAACGTAACTGAAATATTAAGTATTGAGAATATCCCAATATGAGAATTCAATTTCAATAAAAAATTCATTATGACTGATTTACATCAAATGTAAATGTACACACTGTTTTCTGTTGGTCACTCTCACCAAAGACAATAATTCGTCTATATTCTTTGCCTTCACATAGTCATAGATAATCACAACAGAATATATCTCTTCACGTGACTCTATCTCACAAGTTGCATTTAATCATGGATAACGTAAATACCTGTACTTATGTATTTTGTAATGTATTTTATAACATAGTGACACAAAGTTAGTAACATTGACAAAGAGTGGACGAAAAAATTATCTCTATAACCATAACCAGATATTATTGCAATATATACAATACAAGACTATAGTGATTAGTCACATTTGAAGTCTCGGACCTGAGAGTAGTGATAAGGTAAGGTTTTTTATATGAACATTATTCCAAAAGTGTTGCCTCTTCAATTTATACAATAAAAATTTTCAAAAATAATTACTTTTATATTTACGGTATGGTGATATTCAGACTAAATTGATACACATACCTGTATCTGGGTATTATCTTATTGTAATTATAAGATGCGATAAGTGCTCTAAGCAACCAATGGTGAAAATATGGGTAGTAATTGCTTTAATTTATTAAAAAAAATTGTTGGTAAATTAAAAATTGCTCTCATATATTGATAAAAGCGTTTAATTCTAAGTAAAAAAATGTATTTTAACATTTTTTTCTAACTGTTACTTCGCATGTTGAGTGATTTCTTGTTTGAATCACTTTCTTAAAAATCGTTTTAGCAGTGGAAAATTAATTGTTGAGTTTGTTTGCAGGTGTCAGACTATTTTCTTATTTATTACTACGATCATTTAGTAAAAATGTTTCTTTAAATAGGTATCTACGCTAACTTTGAATTTACGGATGTGATAATTTCTTGACTATTGCAACGGAAATGCTGAAGCTGCGACATGATAATACCGCAGACGATTTTCAAATAGTAATGTACCTCTTGCAAGAGTTGAATTCTTGAGTTTTTATGTCCCTGTGGTGCGCTACGATCGTGCTGATCAAAGCAACATCAAAATAACAAATATAAAAAATAACAGCATAAAATGTTGTTTTTTTTATTTTACAACCTAATACCCTAAAGTAAAATGCTGTCTCGAAGAGTCAGCATTGTTGTAATACTATTCATGTGAAAAACCAATTTATTTTCAAAAGACCTAGCGCGTACCTTCGGGTTCGATATTAAATTTAACATATGTATATACATACAAGAACAATAATTCTCACTATATGCCAAATTACGGCCCAATCTATCATATATTCAAGGTGGCAGTTGAAATTCCCATATAAACTAAACTCGCCGATTTTGATTTTGGATAAACAGTTACCTACCTAGCTAATGTTTACATGTTTTTTATTAATCCTTAATACCAAAGCTCTGAATGATCCACTGATTTGTTTAAAATCTATTTTACATCCGGAAAAAAATACCAAAGTAAATATATTTTTTGGTTTATTGTAGGTACATGCGTCTACAGGGTGATTCTTAACCTATATGCATAAACTATTTCTAGCAGTACTTTGTTTATCAGCTGTGGTCGTATTCGAGTTTGTTTTCACGCGATTAAAATAAAAGTATGGCCCATAATTTCTCAAACGAAGAACTTATGGACATGATACTGGCATACGGGTAATCCACATCAAAATTCAGTGGCTTGCAGCCCAAACGTTTCCCCTAAAATACCTATTATCATCCGAGACGTGAAGCCTTTGTACATGTGGTTCAGCGGGGTAGAGAAACTGGCAATTTGCGGCCGAGGTCTGGACAACATTGGGGAGCGATTAGACAAGACATAGGCAAATTGTGAATCTCATCGAGGAAGAGATTTTAAATGTCGTGGAGGAGCTGCCTGGCATAAGCACTAGGGCAATTGCAGAACAATTTGGGATATCACAATCCACAGTTTGGCGAACGTTAAGGTACGACTTACTCTACCCATTTCACGTGGAGCGGGTAACCTTACTTCATAATAATAATAATATCTCTATCCCTCATTCCTTCATCCATATTCTTCATCAACTTCCAACGGATCTTCCGCTTCGAGTGAACTTTTGCGAGTGGTTGTTACATCAACCTTTACCATGATCATTTTAGTTACGGATGAGGCAATTTTCAAACGTAATTGTATTCACAATTTCCACAACACGCATTATTGGACATTGAAAAATCCGCATGTCACTCGGCGAACACATTTTCAAAAACGAGCTCGTTCGCCCGACCTTACTACGCTTGACTTTTATTTTTTTGGGGTCACATAAAAAGTATGGTGTGGTGTGTATGTTACCTAAGTTAACACTGAACAAGGGTTGCGAAATAACATACATGCTGCTGCTGAGGCAATTTGACTATAGCCTGGTTTGGACCATGCGTGTGGGGATTCATGGATTCAACTGTGTATTAAAAATCACGGAAATAACTTCGAACAATTACTATGATAAATTAAATGCATTTTCAATTTTATGAAATTCACGTTCTTTTATTTTTATTTGAAATAAATTGGTATTTCCGAAACTAAAAATGTTTTACTTCATTTCTTTTCATTATTAGTCATTATTTGTCCTCAGCTATAATTTCCCAAGTTTATGCGTATAGGTTAAGGAATCTATATTTCATTGAAAATAATGTTTTTTTAATTATTATTATTATTATTATTATTATTATTATTATTATTATTATTATTATTATTATTATTATTATTATTATTATTAAAAGGTGGTCGAAATAGAGCTTTTTCGAAATTGCGAATTCGAATAATTATAAATATGAAACGTGACATCAATTTACCAATGGCTCACACATTTAGCAGTGGCTCGCCACATTCTGTCTTCCCGGGAATTTTCTATATATGCATTCTAAATATGTAAAACCTGTAAAACGTTATCTCGCACAATTGCGCTAGAAATCAATTTCTCGGAGTGGTGCTAAATCGAATTGAAGAATAAGATTTTCCGTAATTTCTTGGATCAGAAACAGTAAATTTCAAAATCTCAAAAATATGTGTTCAATTAAAAACAGTCCAATACCTATATGCTAACAAACACCGGATAGATCGAAAAGAGAAACACTGAAATCAATGGCAGCGCATTGATTTCATTTCGTTTTCGTTAAAAGATTGCGTAAACTAACGCGAACTTCCCAAACTTTGCGAAAACCGATATTTAGCTCTTTTTATCCATGTAAATTTACCGAGAACTACATAACAATCTACCTGTGGCAAACAGTGTACTTGTGGTTTTTCCAGATATGTTCGCCGAATCACACATCGTGTAAACGTGCATTTAAATTAGAGCGAACAGAAGCGAGCGAACGAATTCGTTCATTCGTCTCTGTTCGCCCTAATATATGCAGAAACACGGAGAGTTCGTTCGCTCCCGTTTTGTTCTCCATACAAATTACGCAAGCTTAAGCAAACGAATTCGTTCGTTCGCTTCTGTTCGCTCTGATTTAAATGCACCTTGAGACTACCTACTTAATTTTATTTTACTAGTTATTAATCTATTTGTAAAGATTTTAGATTTTATTAGAAAACGAGAAATAATTATTAATAATAAGTTTTAAGAATGATGCAGTAAAATAGAAAATGTCTTATAAAATGCGAATTAGAGGGAAAAATAGGAATTTTAGCGATTTAGTAGTACCTACAAAGCATCCAAAACCGAATCCAAAACCCCCTGAGTTTCACTCAAGGTTTTAGTGAATTAGATTAATGACATAAAAATATTACTTTAACGTCCTCATTAAGATTAAAATGCTGAAAGTCACATTGGTAATTATTAACGATTTAAATACGTAGTAAGTTAGTCGTAGGCGATGTAATAAGGATATATACCTATCTCCATATTTAGTTTTTATTTACTAATTATCTGTTATGAACAAAGGATAAAGATTTATAATTGACGAATATTACTGAATTGAATATTTATCTAAAATACGTCAGAATATTGCCATTTTGAATACCTATTTATTTTGTATAAAAAAACAGTTGGATTTTATTTTTTTTCTATGCCTACTATAGATACAACACTCGCCAGCTCGAAGTCACCACCGTCGCAGATGCTCTCTTTCTCGCTATACAGGGTGTTAGTTAAACATGCGGCAAAAATTCAAGAGGTTATTCCTTGGATTATTCTAAGGATATTTTATCCTTTGATGATTTTTGGAAAAGCCCTTTGTTGCGAAGATATAGGGCGAAAAAAATTACTGAAAATTACATGTAACATTTCTGAACCTACAAGAATTGTACAAAATGGCTACTTCCAGCTCGGATGCAACCATCCAATCTTCTCCTCATAGACTCCTGAACTCTTTCAAATACACCAGGGTCGTTTCTTATTGCGATACACCCAGCAATTATTACCTTTTTTATTACCTTTCTTAACGATCTCTTAAATCGTCCACATCTTCCACTGGCCTAGTATAAACTAATGACTGTAGATGGCCCCATAGGAAATAATCCAGGGGGTTTAAGTCCGGGGATCGAGCAGGCCATACGTGAGGTCCACCTCTACCAATCCAGCGATCTCCGTGTGTTGCTTATAAAAACTCTCGAGCAACTACACTAAAATGAGGTGGTGTACCATCATGCATAAACCACATTGCCTGTCTTGTAGCCAATGGTACATCCTCCAAAAACTGAGGTAGCGTTTGTTCCAAAAAGTTGCGGTATACTTCGCCGGTAAGTCTTCCTGGTAGAAATACCGGTCCCATTAGCCAGTCACCCACAATTCCAACCCAAACGATCAACGAGAACTGATGTTGAAACCGATCTTCAGAAACCTCATGTGGATTTTCGTCAGCCCACACATGGTTATTGGGGAAATTCCTTATTGCATTTCGCGAGAAACTGGCTTCATCCATAAAAAGAATCAGCGTAAGTAGTTGAGGGATTTCAACCAATGTGTGCAAAAGCCATTAACAAAATGCAATACGTGGAACAAAATCCGCAGGAAGAAGTGCCTGAACGCGTTGAATGTGGTATGGGTACAACAAATTATCTCTCAGAATTTTCCAAACAGTCCAATTACTTACATTCAAAGTATTTGCAATTCTTCGCGTAGAAATACCTGGATCTTCTTCGATCATGTCCAGCACATTCTCTTCTACGTCTACCATTCTTACAGTTCTTGGCCTTCCTGGTCCTCCACTTCGCTTCAATGTTCCCGTTTCTCGAAGACGTTGATGAATACTTTGAAAGATTTTTCTATCGGGAGCAATGTGGTTAGGAAATCGGTCAATGTACAGTCGCCTAGCTTCTAATGCATTGCCATCAGCAAGTCCATAAATAAAATGCATGTCAGCCATCTCGGCATTCGTATAGCGAGCCATGATAGAGGACTTCACTAAAAACCGTTTACACGTCAACTAGCCAAACGTCAATCAATCTTAACAAATGCGACACATACAAACTACAAAACACAAGATACAAAAACATACAAAATAATCACTCCGAAGTATCACGGGATGTTGGTAAGAAAAAACAACTCCTTTTTCTTACATGTCTTTTACTTGACACAATGTAGTACGCCATACTTTTATTTCACCTGCATTAATAATGTGAAAAATACCAAAATTGGAATTGTTGAAAATTTTTTTCGCCCTATATCTTCGTAACAAAGCGCTTTTTCAAAAATCATCAAAGGATAAAATATTCTTAGAATAGTCCAAGGAATTACCGCATGGTAGTATTCCTATTGCCATGCGGCAAAAGGAATTAATTTTTGCCGCATGTTTAACTAACACCCTGTATATAAAGTGATGGGTGTCGTAATCTTATATTAGGTATATAATAGTAAGCGAAATAGAAAAATAAGTATATTAGATGTATACAAAAAAAAACTAATAAAACTCTAAACCTAATAAAAAAGTTAACAGAAAATTTCCTATTACAATAAAAATTATTCTTGACAAAAACAAGTTGTATAAAAAATGGAAAAACCTGAATGATAATAACGGCAAAGATCAACTCATTACAAATTACTATAAGAACTATGTACCTACATTCCATTGAAAATAATTTATCTAGTAATAGGTACTAAAAAAATCTGGCAATTCGCAGTTAAAAATCGAAATATTAAGTAGTTAGGTTTGTTCTGGTTCTCAAATTATCCAATTCTGAACTGTTCTGAGCATGCGCACTTCGAAATATGCGTTTGAGTTTGAACCGAACTCCCTGAGCTTGGATCTGGGTACGCTGCTGATTATTAAAGTATAATATATAGATAAATATAAGAATATAGGCAATAGCAAAATGTGTTTGTAAATTTATTGATGGAGATCTGCTCTATAATACCAATATTAGACCACTGGTAAAGTATAACACCAACTGGTTACCGCGTCCCATCACGCTCTAAGGTTGCTAACTATTTTTATGCAAAGAAAATATCAATAGGTACAATAATTGTGTTCCCCTGCACCTATAGGAAAATATGAACAGACTCCTATATAGGCGGTAGGTGGATATATCTTAGGTGGTAAAATTATCCACTTGTCCAAATAAGTTAAGTATGTTCATAACTGACGTGGAACTTCCTTAAAATTCATCATCTGGAGAAGACTGGAGAGAAGATTACAGACAAGGCAAAATATCTCCCTATTATGTAGAATTATTGACTTCTATATATATAGGACCAAACCGAAAATATACTGATTGGTTAATGTACACCTACTACTTTACTTCATAACAATGTATATATGCATAAATCAAATGATTCATAATAGGTACATTAACCCTCAGGCATTCTTAAAAGCGGGGGGTGTAAAGTGGGCACCAAACTTATTGGTTTACCTTTGTGATGAATAGCCGGAAAATTTCCCTAGGAAATTTCCAGTTTTTTTATTAAAAGCTGGAATGAATGATAAGAAAATAACTGTCTCTATATAATTTTCTTGTGAATTTTATTTTTTGGAACGGGAAAATTCCCGGGAATTTCTCCAAATATAAATATTTTTTTAATAAAGTCGATATTTGAATTTGATTTTTGTCTTGTCTAGTCTTTCGTTTCGCCTGTCGCTTACCGCGAATAAATGGTATTGAAAATAACTTGAAATCAACAATATGGGGAATTCTTGGATATATTTGTGGGAAAAATCCCGGGAATTTCCCGAACATTTTTTACCCGAGAATTTACCCGTCACTAGTTTACCTGCTCTGCAAAATGGACATATAAACAGGACACCACCTTCCTTTTGAGTGATAAAATGCAAATTAGATTTATGGTATGGGTCACTTTCCCCTGGGACAACCAATTAGAATCTATTACAGTTTAAGGGTTGGGGTGGGAGACAAAAAAGTATTGAGATCCTATGCCAAACAACTGCATCATGTCTGGTCACGTTTTAAAAATGTTAAAAACAATAGGTATACCTTGGAAAATGTACCTATTTGTAATTTAACAATGAAGTACCTACTATAAAAATTTTGGTCACATAGAGCTTTTGTATAAGCTGCTGAATCCAATGGCTTTAAATATTTGAAAATTATTTTAATATTTCAAGTATTTTAATAAATTTTACAGTGACCAGTTTGGTGCTCTGTTTATCTATACCCGAGCCTATACCCTTTGCAGGTACATTTTTGGCTGATGCCCAAATTACCTACAGAATTAAAAGTAAAGTAAGTTAGTAAATCATTAATTTAGGATTCGAAATATGGAAATATTTTTATTTCAGACTGCGGCGTAACACTTAAAAAAAAGCTTAGGCACGCCACTGCATTAATCCACTGCAATTATATGTTGTGATTAAGTACGCTACTACGTAGTACTGACCATGTGAAATTTTCAAATAATTTTTTCAAATATATTGTTAATTCTATATAATGAAAAATAAATAATCAAAGGAAACTAAGTAGTATCATTTATTTACAGCTGACTGATATAATAGGTATTAGTAGAAGCAGGAACGTTTTAAATAGAGTGCATTTTAACAATAAAGCTAATCATCTATTCTAATCTAAGCTCTATTTGCCCAAAATGTTATTAGCAAATAAAATATAATAATGTGAAATGATAAGATAAGTACATACGTTTTTCTATCAGAATTTCATATTTATTTGTCAGCCTCAATAGGACCAGAGGAATGCGAGTAATAACATAACAAGAGTATCGTCCTTGACAAAAAAAAGTGTTTATTCAAACACCTGTAATATGTAATATAATATATCTATACATTAATCATAAATAAATTGTACCTACCTAGCTACATTTCAGAGCATATCTTTGATAAAACAAATAAGACACAAATGTAGACTGCTATAGTAATTAACAAATAATAATTTTAGCAAACATTGACATTAATAAAATGTGTAGGAACTTTTTTGTGATATTAGTAGAAAAGTTGACTTGTCATAAAAATATGTGCACTTTTAGATGATAAATGTATGTAAAATTATGCTTGAAAAAATATCTAAAAGATGAAAATTAGTAGAAATTAAAGAGAGTAATGTACCTAATATTAACATTTCATTAAAGTTCGCCACACCTTTATCCATATACCGACTGGAATGTATGGAATGAGGTAAGAACGTCAGGTATTTTTAATGTATGTAGGTATGAATTGAATAGATAGTTACATACAATTAGGTATACTTTGCACAGAACTATCTGTACAAATATTTAATATATATAAGTATACATACAGACATATAAATAAATAGAAACGCTAGTAGGTATATAAAAATATAGGAAAACTTAAGAAACTCGACAGCCATACTAAAAATCAAAATAATTCTATATAGGTACGTAGGTAGGTAGGTAGGTAGACACCTAGTTATAAATGTTAATTAATAGGTAACAATTGTATTTACGTTAAAAAGGATTTATATTAAAGTATGTAACCTGAAGACATCTGCAGAATATAAAATATAAAGCCACCGTGGCGTACAGTAGGTAGGTAGGTACCTATCTACAAGGTAGATATACGGTAAAGGAACAAAAACAGTTAAATGGACTTACTAAAGAACATTGTTAGAAAATTTTAAAAATACATACCTATGACTGAATTAGTATTCCATGTTTATAGAATGATATAGTATAAACAGTAACATATTTCACTGCAAATTTTCTGAAATAAAACTAACAATACATCGCCATACAAACAGATAACTAACTAGACAAACTACAGCACAGCTCACGCTTCTACCTGACAGGTAAGTAAGATAAGTTGCTGAGTCGAGCTCAAGGCACATGCGTAGAAAAATAAGTTTACTACCTTTAACCATAGAACATACTCAAGGACCTTTAACTACCTACCTGTAGCTCTCTCCATAATTATTTGTGCCGCAGGTGCATTTTTTAAATAATTTATTGATAATCCGATTTTGGAAATGCCAATATCAATTACTATTAAAAAATATTAAAACCCATTTAATGAATGACTAGCAAATTTAATTAATATATTAGAAAGTGTGTAGAACATTGAAAAGTACGCAAGACAAGGATTAATATTTTTTTGAATATGTTATGTAGAAATGGTAATTACAATATTGTAAATTATCTGTCTCATCCTTTTCCTTTTACCTATGTAAATTTGAATCGCAATTCCATAGCCTGGGAACTTTTACATATAAACTATAGATATAGAGGTACCTACCTCCTAATATTCAATGCTAATATTTAATCAGTTTGAGTAGATTTGTCATGTGGAAAGACATCATATATATAATTTTAGTTTAGGCAACTATATAAACACACATAAATGTTTAAATAATATAATCACAATCAAAATATAGTAATAATTAATAATTTATTTAGTGTTCCGATCGCTCAACCCAGAGGTTATGGGTTCGCATACCCATTCTGCTTGATAATGTTTAATTAAATTATCTATTATATTTGACGGTTTGTTCAGAAGGTTGGGTTGGCAACCATCCTGGCGTGTGGCCTAGGATGAGAAGAATGTCGGCTTGGTGTTAATGTAAGAGATTAACATTGGCTGATGTTTGAATACGATTTTCCTGGTTTCACTCATTTGAGCACTGAATGATGGTTAGGGCCTACCAACGTAAGTCGTTTGTAAGGCGCAGTTTCGGGCTACGACTCCCACACAAGTCTAAGACTTCCAGGTTATCCCCTGAGGTTAGAATGAGCGCTAGAGATATTATTATTATTATTATTATTATTATTATTATTATTATTATTATTATTATTATTATTATTATTATTATTATTATCATTATTTATTATTATTTTTTGTTGAAATCCAGTCGACCGGTTCCCAGGTTCCGATTATCAGGGTCGGCCGCTGGTGGTAATCAGTCTGTGAGTTGAGTAACTACTGAGTCCGGGAATCGTGTGCCCCAAATAAACGTAATGAGCCCAGAATGACCGCCTTCTACATTCTTCTGGCTAGAAGATCTGCCGAATTTCGGCATGCCGGTATGATCTTTAGTTCCGAAAGCAGTGTATCTCTTGCTCCACCGAGAGCTCCTATTATCAATACCACAAGCTGATACTCTATCACAGTATGTTCTGGATAGAGTCTGCGGAGTTCGAAGAGAAGGTCTCGATATTTCGTCCATTTTTCCTCCTGTTTCAAGACAATGTTGTTCTCGGCAGGAGCCGAGACCTCGATGACAAACATTGTCTTGAGCTGGTGGTCGAGGAGGGCTACATCAGGCTTATTGGCTCGAATCTGCCTGAGCGTGGGAAATGAGTAGTTCCAATAAATTCGGCACCTCTCATTCCCCACAGCGGACTCAATATCCCCGGAGCGTATGGCAGCACTGGTGTTTCGTCTATCTCGTACGAGTGCCGTAGAAAGTAGTAAAGCATTCGTAAAGCCGCATTGTGTCTATGGATATAGGCCGAGACTGCATATGCCGGACAAGCGGAGAGCAAATGCATAATTGTCTCCGGCACCCTATGGCAGGCCCTGCAGTTGACATCAGAGACCTGCATACCCATGACACGGCTTCGATAGACGAGGGTGTTAAATACACCATCCTGGCAAACTATTATGAATTCTTCGGTCTCCGAGTTAAACCCCGCTGACCTTAAAAAAGAAAAGTCAACCTTTCGGATAAGCTATGATCTTCAAGGCTCTTAGAGAAGACACCGTGCAATGGCTTATCCTTATGCAGCTGCAGAAGATTATGGCCTTCTGCAGCTTTAATTTGGGCTTTCAACTTTTTATTATTATTATTATTATTATTATTATTATTATTATTATTATTTACCACTTTGTTATTATAAATTCAAAAACAGGAATAATACACTAGAATGTACCCACTATATGGTCTTCTTCCAGGTCTTCTATAAAACAAAATTTCAGTCATATTGACATATAATGAAGTTTTCAAAAGCAAATTTGAAACCTCTGTGTTAACTAGCAATTTAGAAATATATATTTACTATTTAATACGAAAAATTAACATAAACAGTCGAGTGTCATCCAAAACTTAATCTTAAAAAAAAACAGTGATCAATACTTAAATAGGAATATAAATGACACCTAGTAATAATTATAGTATGACAATAGCAGCAGCTTTGTGTCTTACTACATGAAGTCACTATATAGAAGACAATATATAGACTTTTTTCAAAAAACAAATACGCTGAAGAAACATGCCAAGTTAATTTCTTAGTTAACCTTTCTTCCCTGTTGCTAACTAATGTGTTTGCTGAAGAACAGCTAAATTTTGTTCCTCAAAACTGTAGAGGAACTCTGCTGTTTTTGGTAGATCTTCGACCTACGAGTATCTGCGGTAAGAGTAATATTCCATAATGTTGGTTCCAAAATACAAATCCCAATGGTATGCCAATGCCAAAGCCGCCTTAGCATAGTAGCTCACTTGCCCATTCACAGCGGTAAACAATTCAATTCAATTCAATTCAATTTATTCATTCCAAAAGGCAAGTATAAATTTAGTTAAAACAATTAGCATACACAGGCACATAATTAAGTACATTTACCCATAGGACAAAACCGCTACAACCAACACGTCTCTCAGTTAATAATAAATAAATAATTATAATTTTAATTATAATTATGAATGCCCACTGAAGGATAAAAGAATAACTTATCTTTATTTTATTTTAATAACTTTTTCTTTTTTTCTTTTTCTTTTTTTTCTTTTTCTTTCTTTTCCCTCTTCCTCCTCTACCCGCCCTACTTCTCTGTCTCCCAGGCTGTCACCTAAGCATAGATGCTTGATTGCGACTGACCCGAAAGCAAAGCAGAACAGAATAAAGGAACCAGAAGATATAAAAACAGAAATATTTAAGTACCTATTTCAGTAGTCATTCATAAAAAAAAAACAAAAAGAAATGGTATTGTACAAAAATAACAAGAATACTATAACGTACCTACCTAATTTTGATTTGTCTATGCTGAGGAATTGGTAACCGATCCTTCGTAAAAATCAGTCAAAATATGTTTGGTACACCGTGTAATTGAATATGTTTTTTTAGTTTTTTCTTAAATGTTGTACATCTTTTGATATTTTTTAAATCAGTTGGAAGTGAATTGAACAGTTTTGGTCCGTAATACAGAACGAATCTTTGAGTGTGTGTCTTTCTACAGAATGGAGTATTAATGACTTGGGTTTTTAAGGCCCTCGTATTATATTGATGGTAGAACATATCAATTTTATCGTTATTTTTGAATATCCACAGAATGCATTGAAAAACATACATTTGTCTTACATTAAATAAACCAGTCTCATCATATAATTTATCTGTATTATGTAGATACGATTTTTTGTAAATAATTTTAATTATTGTATTTTGCGCAACAGAAAGTTTATGTAGAGAATTTTCATATAACCCTCCCCAAACGATAATACAATACCTAAGAATTGATTCAGCCAAAGCAATATACACCGCAAGCACAAGTCGTCTGTTAAGAATATCACGTATTTGGTAAAATTTATGCACTAGTATTCTAAGCTTTTTTGTAAGATAATCCACCTGACTATTCCATTTCAAATGCTGGTCAACCATTAGGCCAAGATATTTTATACAGTCTGTTCTAATTATCTGTGGACATGCAGTGCAGTTCACCATATTACAGGTTGTTTTATGAATATAAATATTATTTCTATTTGGCTGATCGGCGGCTGTAGAAGAAAAGGTCATGAATTTAGTTTTTGCCACATTTAGGCTTAAAAGACTAATATTTAAAAAAAGTTGGATTTTTTGAAGGCATTTGAATATGCTTCATCCCATGAATTTCCAACAAATACTACTGCGGTATCGTCTGCATATGAAAAAATGTTACCATTAATATCAATTTTTCCTAAATTATTAATATAGATTAAAAATAGAATTGGCCCTAGTACTGTCCCTTGAGGGACACCCATAGTTACTGTTAAGGGGTTGCTTAATGTTTTATTAATTTTAACAACTTGTATTCTATCCTTCAGATAATTTTTAAAAATTTGCAATGGTAATCCACGAACACCTATATCCTCGAGTCTTTTCAATAACAAACCGTGATTGACAGTGTGAAAAGCCTTGGCCAGATCTAAGAACACTGACAGACATTTTATATTATTGTTCATATTAGTTACTATATTACTAATTAACTCAACTGTAGCATCTTCGGTACTGATATTCTGTTGAAACCCAAACTGGTTTTTATTTAAAATCTTATTTCTATTTAAAAAATTTACTAATCTAGTTTTTATGCAGTGTTCAAAAATTTTTGAAAAGTTATTTATAACTGTAATAGGTCTATAATTTGTGAGTAATTCTTTATTGCCGGATTTATATATTGGGGTAGTTATTGATTTTTTAAACTCTTCAGGGATTAAACCTGTTGCAAATGATACATTTATTATATGTGTAAGGGGCTTTAGTATATATCTATGACATGTTTTAATTGTTTTTGTAGAAATTCCATCAGGACCCGAAGCCGAGTTATTTTTTAGTTTATTTATATTTAAGATTAATTCATTTTCATTTACGGGGTGCAGAAAAAATGAATCTGTGAAACTACTTCGTAAAGTTGATTTATATAAAGTTTTTGGGATTAAATTAGCCATTTTTTCGCCAATCCCAACAAAATACTTATTAAAACAATTGGCCTTGTTCTTATTATCGGCCATCTGCTTACCATCTTCGTCAGTTATGTTATATTTTTGTTCTCTAAATTTGTTTTCACTATTCGATGCCTCATTTACAATTTGCCATATTTTTTTATAATTGTTATTTACTTCGTTGATTTTGTTTTTGTAGTATGCATTCTTTGTTATTTTTATCAAATTATTTAAATAATTTCTGTATCTCTTGTATTCTGATAATGTTACAGTCGAATAATTTTTCCTTAACTTTTTCTTTAAGAAATCACGTTGTATTATTGAGCAAATTAGACCATCAGTGATCCATGGTTTAATTTTACGAAATTTGTTATTTTTTATGATCTTAATTTTAGTATAAGTTTTTATTAAATTTTGAAATTTATTAATAAATAAGTTAAAACCTTTTTCTGCATCGTCCTCCTCAAGAACATCATACCATTGTTCTTCTTTCAAAGACTTTAATAGTTTTCTATAATTAATTGACTCCAGTTGTTTAAAATTATCATTGTTATTTTCGTTATTTTTAGCTTTGTTTTGAATAACTGAACAGAATAATAAACAGAATCACAAGCTGCAATAATACCTTCAACAAATTACTGAGCCATTTTAAATTCTGATTACTGGTTCTATAAGATGGATGGAGCTCCTTGATTCCTCGCAAATATAGATATATTCTAAAAAAATTGTTTTACTGGCATCGCGGAACTTTACATGATATGTGTTTTATTTGTGGATCTTTGAAATTGTGAAAAGGGGTATCACAATGCAACCAGAAACTTCGCCTGGTGATATAAAGGCAAATAAGAGAAGCATTTTGGAGCATAAACAAGGTATAAGTCGAGTATTGTAGAACAAAACTGATTGGTGCTGGGATAACATAGATATACAGATACCTACATGACAGCGACGGATGGAACAGCCGAACATTCGGGCATATGACCTAAAGGTGGGTATTGACTTGAGCATTTTAGTCCGAACGAACCAAACGCACCAAGCGCGCACGAACAAACGGAACAAACATTTTGAACAGAAGCTCGGGATATTCGAAATGCTTGCTGTATTCGCTGTGTTCCCGACAGTTTCATCAGTGATCGTATGTTCGTCGAGTTTAAAACATGGACGTGGGCGATATATTAGTGGCAACTGGTGCTTTTTTTCTCATAAATTCCTTAATTAAGAAGAAAAAAAAAATCAAAACAAATGTGGGCGTGGCGTATCTTTTTGCAACGTGAAAATACGGCATTGCTGAGAGGTATGGACAGTGTACATTTGAAAAATTTCACGCGTATGACTGCAGAAGATTTTAAATGATTAATATGTCTTGTGGGTCCTAGAATTGCTTTGGATTCCATAGTACACGATGCCTTTCATACTCATCAATGAATTGCAAACATTTTTCTCGGTCCACTCCATCTGTTTGAAGTTTTTAGTTTTAGTAATTTACCACAAATTATCCAATTGCGCGTGAACGCTCCGAACCGAACGCTACAAACATCCGTACTCACTATGCACCAACGAACAATTAAATCCTTTTGAGCAATCGTGATTTACCGACAAGCCACGGATAAAGTTTGGCGCGTTCAGGTCGGCTCAGAGAAACGTACTGATTAGCGCAATTCGAGTGTGCGCGCTCGGCGCGTTAGGTTCGTTAGGTTCGTTCGGACTAAAATGCTCAAGTCAATACGCACCTTTAGGGCCAGTCGGGGATTGAGTTACCATTCGGCCCAAAATTCGTATACCTATGTAATAAACTGCATTTTACCTTTTCTAACTGCTATGGAGGTTTCTAACTTCTAATTGCAGTAACCAAACTTCTCGGACCGGTATAGACCGGTGTACATTTGTTGTACCTACTTACTTGGGCAGTTCGAATGTTTTATCTATTCTAGAACAAATATACATATTCCTACTGAACATTTATATGATGGCAAAAACAGTTGCAGAGTACTTACAAAGCAATAATAAAATAAGTCAACCCCATATTGCGTGTCTATTAGAAGAAATAGAATTTAATTTAATAGGTAATGCATTAGAATATACCTATGTAGACTTTGGTAATACAGAGCTTTTGGAATAAAAATATATAAGGTACCTATTCCAAATGATATATAGGTAATGAGATATTCCAAAAAGCAAATGGGGATGATAAATATTTTTACAAACCATTACATCCTTCAGAATTTTCAGAAAATGGCAAATATCTCCCATATGTTTGAGTTTAAATGAAGCATGACTGTTTTGGTTTTGACAAAGACAAAGTTGAAATATAGATACAGGATATTTTATTTAAAATAGAAAAGTGAGCTAGGGTACAGTACAGATTTATATAGGTAACTCTTGTACACTCGCCAATATTTTTAAATACCTAATGAGAAAATGACAAAGTTCTCTCAACAATATCATATTAAAAAACAATTTACAATTCACTAACAATTTATGTGTTAGTGAATTGTACAATGAATAAAAAGCTTAACTAATAAAAATCCATAGATGTGTACTAAGCACTTAGTGTATGTCTCGCTTTATAGAAATCTGAGATTGTGTGTAGAATAGAAAATAGCGGTTAATCGAACGTTGCCTGTACAATTGGTTGCCTACTCCCATACTGTGAACATAACCAATCGAGGGATCCATAGTTTAATAAAGTACCTACTAAATTATGATTCCAAAATAAAATCTAACAACTTGCTTCAAAGAAGTATGTCATTCCATTGTCATCGTGTACAAATAATCAGAGACTTATACGTCTCTGAAATAATGGAAAAATGCTTTAACAATTAATTATCACTGTAAAGCTATACAACCCGTTATACAACCACGCGTTTTGCTAGTTCTATAAATTAAAGATTCGACATATACGGTCTTTTTTCTTGAATTTTGGTCTACATTACTCACGTACATCTAGCACAGCACGAGACTTGTTCATTATTTTTAAATTACATAACCAGTTTTGTAACAATATCTTGATACTGTTAAATCCATTCTTCAGTCAGTCGTAAAGTGCTGTTAATTATTATATATTCATAAGGATATTTTAATAACATTTAGGTACTAGATGAAACACCTCATAACTCCATTTATAATGTTTAAATGTAAAAGTAATTGTTTATTTTAAGTAATTGAGCAATGATATGGTGAAATAATTATTTTAAAATTATATTGAAAAATTACTTCATTTTGCTCTGTCACTACTGCTACTGTTATACTTATATCTTATACATACGAGTAGGTATATCGATAATATGTAGGTACGAAGGTAGGTACCTATCTATTAATTTAAGTAAGGTACAAACCTTATAGTTATTAAAATTTCTGCTTGACATATCTATTACCGTATTATTAGCTCCAATTTTAGAAATTGTATTTTTTTTTTTTTTGTCTAGACGACAAATTGTTTTCCTTTTCGTCTCTTTCTCTTAACATCAAAGCAATAAGCAATATTATGTCAAACTCTTAACCCAGTTCCCAGTTTCAGACCATCAAAAGTCATGTCACGTTTCTAACCAAATTTCGAAAAAGTATGTTTCTTCTTTGTGTAACCACAGTATAAATGCTTTGTGCCTTCTAGCTGGCCTATTTTGAATACCTCGTATCATTTTCACAATATAATAATAATAATATCTCTATCCTTCATTCTAATTACAACGATTAGCCCAAAAATCTGAGACTTGTGTGAGAGAGGGGCCTATTATTATTTCGCGGGCCGTATTTGCGCCTCAGGAACCACTTACGTTGATAGGCCCTAACCACTATTCAGTGCTGGAATGAGGGAAACCTGGAAAAGCTCATTGGTTAGGAGGACAGTCAAACATCAACTGATTTTAATCTCTCACATTAACACCAAGTTGACATTCTTCCCATCCTAGGCCATCGCCAGGGTGGTTGTCAAACGGGCCCTGCGAACAAGCCTTGATCTACGAGTAACCAATTTAATTTAAAATTGTTTGGTGGAATGGGGATTCGAACCCTTCGAACCCACGACCTCGGGTTGAGCGATCGAGACACTAAACCCTGAGCCAATCCAATTGATCATGAATACGATATAGGACAAGTCTGACGTTTACAAAGAGCTTTGAAATTACAAAAACAAACTAAAAGGGAACAAGGTACAAAATAGCCTAGATATAATATGTCATATATACACATAAACATACGTACATTAGTAGGTACATTTAGTAGTTACAGTTATTACAAACTTTTCCCCTATTTATGACATTAAGTATTCATCTACTGAGTAAAAAACTTTTAAAACGAGATAATTTTTTATAGTTGACATACATTTTTTATGATTTACAATTTGTTTTATTTCACTATTTAATTTATTATACATAATATAGATTTTGTTTATAAAGTTCAAGTCAAGTCTATGTATTTCGTATTGAAAGTCAGATCCATGTCCATAGTTGAGTAGTTATGATGTTGATTTAGTAGATTGAATTTGAAAGGATTATTTTTCACAAATTTAAAAATTTCTAAAATGTATAAACAAGGCAATGTTAAAATTCTTTGTTTTATAAAGAATGGCTTACATGATTCTCTGAACTATAGTCCAAGAATGCATCTCGTATGGCTCTTTTTTGTAGAATTAATACTCTTTCAGATTATGTGGAGTTACCCCAAAAAATATGTCCATGTCGAAAACCTGATTCCATATAAGAAATATAAAATGTTTTTACTGTGTGCTCATTGGTGATATGGGGGAGCCTCTTTAAAGCGAAATAACCACTAGCACATTTATTACATATTACCATGTTTATATGTTCTTTCCAATTTAATGATAAGACAATATGTATCCCAAGAAGTTTAAAAGAAGTTACCTGCTGTATGGTTTTGTCATTGATTTTCAAATATGGACTCGAGAAATAAATAATTGGCTGATATAGAGAAAAAATTAAGAGAAACAAGAACTAGCTTAAAACCATGTTTATGTCATAGTAAAAAACATAAAGCGACAATATTTATAGGAGGGATAGCTAGACAACCCTAAGCTTCCCATCCATACTTTCAAGGTGGCGTAATTGCATACAGTGTGGTGGAAATTTATTGCCGAGTTAACTTCAAACCATCATAAGTTGGTTTTTCAAATGGAACACCCTGTATGTTTTTCCAGTATCTGGTGCTCAATATTATTCTCTTTCGAACGGTTACATGATTGCCTATACCTATCTCTTCTACTTAAGTTATTTACTCTTTTTCATGATATAATATCCTTTATTGTATCATGACTCTTTTTTGTGTAATCACCTAAATCATTTAATTTCTTGCGAGGATGACTGTGAAATTCTTAGTCAAACTTCAACTGTCACCAGTTATTTGTTGTCAGTCTAACACCCATAGAGGGGGTTTAATTAAGTAGGTATTGTTTATTATATTTAAAAAATGGAAAACGAAAACACGTATTCCTGACATTGCAAATGTATTATTTATTCATGGCGAATGTAACAAGATAGTGAATAGAACTTGCAGAGTATTTAATAAGAGATACCCTAATTTACCAACAATGAGTAAAGAGATACCTATTAGTTTTTTTAAGAAGTTACAAATGTTACTACAATTATTGGTAAAGACATGAAACTAAGAAATATGATCTTAAAAATATTAAATTCCTAATGAATAAATAACGTGTAATAGTGACAAGAATAAGAATAATAAGTAATCATCATCTAATACAGTTAGAAATATTAATTCATATGTTCGATATGATCCTTATCTAGCCTTAAACAACTGTTTATCTTTCCGATAAACCCATCTGTAACAGCTCCTGATATTTGGGTTGTAGGCAAAACTTCAAATGATATTCTTATTCAGGCAACTAGATCTTCTTTTGAATTAATTGGTGTGGAATATACTTTTTGCTTTATTGCACCCCAAACATAAAAATTTTGCGGTGCGAGGTCTGGGGATCTTGCTGGCCAATTCATGGGTCCTCAAACATGTCATTAAGTTGTTGGCCGACTATATTCCCACAGTAGACTCCTAATAGGACTCTACCCACAGTGAGGTGGAGCACCGAGCACCATCTAATTGATACCAGCAACTTCTCAATTGATCTAATGGTAGATCGTACAGGAAATCTGCTACGACAGTTTGCCAAATTTGTAGGTATCACATGCGGATTTTCAGAAGCTCAAAAGTGACGATTACGCTGTATCATTGGGACAGATTCATCTGTCCAAATAATTTTACGCAAAAAATCAGAATATTCTTGTGTTCTAGTTAAAATCATTTCACAAATGATACACTTTGTTCAGCATATCCTGGTTGAAGTGCAGAAACAAGATTGAACTTGAATGTAGAATTTTAAAATTCTTTGGATGGAAGATTTTGAAACGCCTAGGTACTTAAATCCTGTTCTGCAGCACGAATTGAGGATTCGGGATATGGATGAAAATATGCTAAAACATTGATTATGTTAATGTTTGTAGTGGCGAGATACAGTGAAATACACCGTACTGCCCTCTTTGGGTCTTTGCTACTACCCGTCTGACAATTATTGTCTAATTGACAGACAGATAACGATCTGCTTTTATGCAGATGCCATTACAGCGACCTCTATTGTCTTTGAGGAAGACAATCCTACTTAATTATTAGTAGGAGATGCCAATATTATTATTAGATTATATAATATAATATAGATAATTGCCCGTGGAGTAGTTGTTTTCGGCATCTCCTACCAATAATTGATTATGTTACTTTCATCTGAGATTATAGACTTTGACTTTGGCAAAACCTTAGCTATTTTCTAACTGATTTCTTAAAATTCTTCTTAATATCTCACTCATTATCACTGACGTAGTTTTCCACATAACATCAAAATACTATACTGCACTCGACGTGCGTTTCGCCAACTAAGTTGGTATCATGCGGAAATTATTAAAACTCAACTGAGTTTTAAGCATCTCCAGATGATGCCAACTTGGTTGGCGAAATGCGCGTCGAGAGCAGAATATAGTGTTTTGGTGTTATGTGGAAAACTATGTCAGTGATATCTTCACACCAAAGGTTTCAACCCCCTTCAAAATCTCTCTCATTGTTGGTAAATTAGGGTATCTCTCATTAAATACTCTTCAAGTTCTATTTATTCACTATCTTGTTACATTCGCCATGAATAAATAATAAATTTAGAATGTCAGCATTTGAATACGTGTTTTCATTTTCCATTTTTTAATAGGAATTTTTCCCTAGGTACTAAGTAGGTACATTTTGAGTTACATTTTTCTAAAAAATTGCAATAACAAAGTTTTTCATGTGTGAAAATTTTTGTCGTTTACTGTATAAATTAACAAATTAAATATAATAAATATAATAGTAAATATAATAAATACAATAATATAATAAAAATAAATAAATAATAAGGTCCGAATTCCAAGTTAATCCAAGAGTTAGAGAAATAAGTCACCATAATAGATATAGGTACTTTTAGATATATCCTATTTCCTTTAGATATTCTCTATTTCTACTATGACAGATAAACTATCGCTTTAGATTTTAGGCTATTGCTATTAGTAGTCTTCATTCTCTACTAAAAAGAAGTTTATTGGCTGAAGAAAACAGAAAACAAAAAGAAAAGACAAATAAATAATAAATAACAACGATTGGCATGAAATAAGAAGACACAGAGTGCGCTCTCTGATCCTTTGAGATGAGTATTTTTTGTACGGGTTTGAGTATGAGTTTACCTATACGACAGGTAAAACCAGGTAGGCGCAACTTAACTATCAGCCATCAGCCTTCTACAGTTCTACACAAACTTTATGAATGCTTGTAGTATTTGAAAGTGTACCGAGTGTAGCCGAGTGTTACACGAGGCCAACTAACAGTAGTTGACTGCACTGCTAAACTCGAACTGATGTATTTTGTCGTAGTGAGTTGTGACTAGATACGAACATGGTAAATAGTGCCAGCATTTTTAGTTTACAAGACATTTAAAGGAAAACATTAATAAAACTCTTGAATTTTGAACTTCATTACCTGTTCTAGTGACTTTCGTGAATATTTGTGGGGTTTTTATTTACTTTTAGTGAACTTTTCGAAAGTTTATGTTGATGTTGACGTTCTGCTCTCAAAGTTTGTGTTTGTAAAATGACCGTGCGTCACCACAGATTCTGGGTCCTCAACATACACAATAATTTTAGGTAATATTTCTAGTCTTCATCTATTATATATTCATATACAGTTGAATTACTTATTTTCAGTTTTGTAATGTCTTATATTGACGCCTAAACAGGCTAAGTAGGGGACATTTCCTCATACTTACTTTAAGAGTTCTTCAATTAAATTAATAAATTGTCGCGCTGGGCCTACACACATTCATTATGCAATTTTATCTCATTACTCTAATTTTTAAATGCGAACTATGTTACCAATTAAATATGTAGTAGGTATCTACCTATATGCAATGTATACTTTCTCTCAATTTCTGGTTTGTTTAAAACAAGTTTTCTTGATATTAAACTAGTACCTACTATGCCTACTAGGTACTTATATGCTTGTTAATTATTTTATAATTATTTCATATAAGTACGCAAATACAATTATCTAGTAGGTACTACGTATTATTAGAAATGTATCGATGCATAATCTTATAGTATAGAATCCTAGTGTAGGTACGTAAGTATTTACAATTTCAAAAATGTGTGTGGATATAAGAATGATAATTATATGGTATACACAAAATGTGACTTTTACCTTGTCTATGTTTACATATAAAATATGTCAGTAATAAACATAGTAAAAAATGTGTTTAGTGTATGTTAACGTAATTAGCAAATTCTTCTTATTATAACAATAACAAACATGATGTTTCCAGAGAAATTTAACTTGTAGGAAATGCTTTTGTCAATTGCTTCCTGAAATTAAATTAACACATTTCTTAAAAAGGTATATTCATGTTTAACTACGAGTAGTTTGTTTGCTGGAAACTTATTAAAACTTTCTATTTAAGGATTTCTAGCCATGAGTTTTTTTGTTCTCGGTGTAGCTATCTATCATCTTAATGTTCCGTTCTGTTTGTAATGGTCCATTAATTATTCTGTTTTTAAATTTATCTAAAAACCAAGCTTTTCAGTTAAGCATCTGTCATTCATTAACAAATCGACAGGTTTTTCACTGTAAACATTATGCCACTGCGATTATACTATGATATACCTACCTAGATTAATCATATTCTGAATTATTGGGAGAAATATACACCTCGATAAACACCACCCCTTTCAACTTCCTTATTATAGTATATCCAGTAGGATATTAAAATAGATTAGAAGGAAAATACAGTAACAGGTACCTACTTACCTAATATATATCAAATTTTCGAAGCTTGTATAGGTAAATGTTATAAACTCGGTTTTATGGTTTTTCCATCTATTTTAATTTTTGATAGGTTTTCGATAACCCATAATAGATATCTAAAAACCTCGCTAAAAACTAAATAGAGTGAACTAAGTTGTGCATACTTAATGATAAGTACCAAAATTCACTAAAAATACCGCAATCCTAACATTAAATACGTTAGGATTAGGATTACAGTACAAAATTACAGGGGATTAATACAATCATACTTTTCAACAATACGTGGTGAAAACGGAAAAAATAATGATTTAAAAAATACTTGTGAATAATTTCGCGTTACTACTAGAATCGATATCAGGATGGTATAGGGAGGGTCATAGGGTTGATATTACTAAAGCCAACAGACAATCTACGAAGAAATGGGAAATCCCACCAAGACAATGAACGGAAGGAGCAGACAGAACAAAAGAGTTAAAAAATTGCATGGAGGGTCGGAGTTCACAACCTGAGATAGGTACTAGTGGTAGATAGGTTTACGTACGTACGAAGAACGGGCCAAGGATAGAAATCTAGAAATACGAGAAATCATAAATATATGACTATTGGGCCAGAACATTGTGCTACCTGTCCTATATGCCTTTGACACCTGTAAGTATAATCCGAGGTGTAGTCTCAGAGACCGTTTTAGCACTTGAGTAGGTACCGTTGAGGTACCTTATAAATTATAAATTTATATTATAAATTACAATTTACTGCCACCAAAATATAATTTCTTTATTCTAGATAATAAAAAGTTTAATCTAAGTATTTGTGCGTGTGTCCCAAAATCATGATTTTTGCTATTTCTCCCTTTCCTGAGGTAGGTGTAATGAGACAGCGTTTAAAGCGTACATCGATTTTTAAGAACAATTTTAATGGCAAAGACCATGTTCGGATATCGCCTTCGTTTAAGACATACAAGGCATTTTTAATTTTTTTTTCCATGATATTCCATCGTATACTCCAAATTTAATAGAACGCTAGCATAGAATATACGCGGAGTATTAAAATCAATATAAAACTGTTTTGACGAGGCCTAGTACAATTTTGTTTTTGATAGAGATTTTGATCATCGGTCTCAGAAGATCAGTGTATCCTCTAAACTAATTTAAATGTCGGAACGCGGTCTTTGGCGACTAGTTCTCAAAAATCGAGGTCTAAATACTTCTCTTTTTTTCTCTCTATATGACCCAGAAGTAGGAGAAACGGCAAAATTGAGCAGCACACTATACTTACATAAATTACTCAGATTAATAATAGTTAATCTGAGATAAATTACAATAATAACTTTTTCCTAGCTTTGTAAATTGTTTGCTAATGTTATCACAGTCAAAGTCTATCTCATTAAATGCTTAACTTTCTATGAGATAGATGAAGCATCTTAGTTTTGAGAGGAGGCCGATAAGCTGACTTCCTCCCATTTTAAGCTTATATTTGAGCAATATTGAGATATATACACCACTGAGTAGACACATATATATATAAATTATATGCAGTGAGTCCATAAAGTCCCGCATAAATTCGTTATTTTGAAAAGTTTTTGAAAAATCGCTCTGACCCGTCGATTTTCTTTTCTTTTTATACTTGTTTTACATATGTTCAGAAAATTTCAGAGTTCTGTTGGCTCATTTTTTCTCATGAAAAAATATTATACCTATTGATTTAAAAACTAGTCATTACAAAATTTATATTAAACATTTTTTCTTAATTGCAGAGGATTCCATTTGAGAAAGTCGCAGCGTTATTTTTTAACAACTAGACTGAAAAATTATTTTCTAGGGCAGTCCCTAGACAATGTGTGTATCAATTCGGGAACATTCGATATTCGGGATTCACGCGTAGCCTGTGGGAGACCCATTTCATCCAACCCCACAAATTATCGGTAAAATTGGAGCTAATCAAAGGGATGTCCTTAACTCTGCCCTTAACACACAAGGCAACCAATAATAAATTTTATGCCTGTAAATTTTAGCCAGAAAACAATAATCCTGAGCCTATTTTAACATTTGTTATTTTTTCTATTGTATTTTATCACGCTGCAACATAAATATTGGTTTTTATTAATATACTCGTTTATATCGAGTGGCCTACTGGCAAGTGTAAAATCGCAGACACATGTTTATGACAACGTTTTACAGCCTCTGGTCTAAAGATTTAATTTCTGAACACATTAAATAAACCTCTGCCATTTTATTTATGACATGTAAATTTTTGGTTTTGGCGCCAATGCGTTAATAGTAACCACAACTCCTTACAAGTAACACATTTCTATTTCAATTCAAAATTGCTGATTGATTGTCCCGTATGTTGTATCATATTCGTATCGTGTTGTAATTGAAAACGTTTACGTAGCATGGACTGTAAGTGTGCAGCAGTGTCAGTTAAAATTTTTGTCACGATCCTGCATAAAAACCACTAACAAAAGGCTTTCTGTGTCGGCGTATCATATCATGTTCAGGAAACTTTTAATGCAGCAGACAACAGATAAGACCTTTAAAATAAATCATTGTTATAATACTAATAGAAACCTAAGTAACACGATATCCGTTTGACTACCATACAGACATATTATAAAGATTTCTGCTATACCTATATAGTACCTAAAAAAATCAACATCGGCGCAGCTATAGTAAGATAAAGACATGAATGTCTGTAGGTTATAGACATTAGTTTTTGGGGATTATGGTACAAATAATTTTCTTGTTAATATATTCTCCCACCAAAAACATCGTTTTGCTTTTTTAAATATTATATTTGAGCACTTTGCAGCAAATGAAAATACTTTAAAATTTCGTTTTCATGTTAAAAACTACATATTCATTGCATAATATGAATAGAAATCAAAACAAATGTGAAGAAATTAAAGATTCAATTTTCAAATAACCCGTATAATAATTAATTATCCACAGTTAAATTGATAAGCAAATAGAAACTTGAACAAATTGTGGGTAAACATAATTTCTCGCTCTGCTTTATAATGGTATCAGGTGCTATAACTGCCATAAATGATCCTGGGTAAAAACAACCTGCTTTTTTAAATTCAACATTTTCATGTGGTATATTCTATCAAACCAATTATAATGCAGTATTTTAAATTAAACCAATCAAAATTCGATTTTCCCCCTTTCTAGTAGTCCCTCTTCTGTTGTGCAGCGTTTAGTGTAATTTCTGAGGGACCCACGTTTTTCGACAGTTAAGGATTTTTTAAAATCTAGCCCGGTTGAAACTATTTTGCATCCTTTACGAATTCTACATTAATTAATAAGATAATAAGCTCAGAGAGCTATAAGATAAAAACCCTGTTCATGGCGTCACCGATGAACAAAAAAAGTAACAAAAGTATAATATAATCAGATACCATATACCTATTTAGCAGAATTTGTTACAGTTCTACGAAAGAGTAGGACGACATATAGCATTTTCTTTGTATACTTCCCAGTTTAAACTGTAAATTTAGTTAAATTCCAAATTCAAAGTGTAATTTTTTTTAAATTCCCAGTTCAGAGTGTAAATTTTGTTAAATTTACAGTAGTTTAAACTGAAAACTTTGTTAAATTCCCAGTTCAAAGTGTAAATTTAGTTAAATTCCCAGTTTAAAGTGTATATTTTTATTAAATTTCCAGTTTAATCTATAAACTTTGTTAAATTCCAAGTTCAAAGTGTAAATTTTGTTAAATTTACAGTTTCAACTGTAAACTTTGTTAAATTCTCAGTCAAGGATTAGCCCGAAAGTCTGAGACTTGTCTGGGGGAGGGGGTTCCTGAGGCGTAAATGCAGACCGCGAAATAATAATATACCACCCCCTTTTATTATTATTATTATTATTATTTAACTAAATTTGTAAAATTTACACTTTAAACTGGGAAGTATGCAAATAAAATGCTATATGTCCGTTCTATGCTTTCGTACATTTCTGTCAAATATGGGGCGTACCCGGTGCATGGCGTATGTTTTTATTTTTTATATAGTTCATCAATAGTTTAACATAAAATATTAGGTATACTGTTGTTAAATTTTCTATTCTACATAATATCATGTGTCTTTATTTATCGTGAAAGGAGCTATGAAATTATCGCCAAGTTTTCAGTTTAACTGCCTGGATTAAAATAAAAAGATGTAATCCACATTTCCTTTTGTTATATGACACTACTTTGACTTTGATATCCTTATATTTATTATAAGCAGAAGTCTCGGAACTTTATAAATATATTACCACACTATTTTACCAGCATTAAGAGAAAGTGTCTAGGTAATCATGTTGTGTGCAACTACTACATAATTTTTTGTTGAAAAATTATCTGTCTAGCGTGTTGTGTTGGACGATTATAGTTTATTTAAAATTTTCTCATCTATTAACTTTTTGTTTTCCAAACTTTCCAAGTCACAAGTGAATCAGCCATGGTTCAATCATGTCATTGTAATTAAAATTATAAAAACAATAATGATAGAACTTCCTGTAAGCGTGGGATGTACACATTATCTTCTAATCAATTAGGAAATAGGTTTATAATTCCGTTCATGATTTCGATATTATAGAGATCTAAAATAATTTGCAATGATAAATATTAGAGTAAATTTAGAAGCGGTTTATCAGTAATAGCGAATGGTCTTATCAATTATCATGCCGGGGGGTGGATAATTTCCAGGACACATTCCGTTTATTAAAAGGAAATCTCTTCCTATCTAATGTCCATTTTGATATTAACTGCCTTGTCTCTTTTATTTTTTAACTTTATGTATTGCTGTTTTACAATGTAGATAGTAAGGAATGAACATCGGCACTATGCTCATATAAGTATTTTTTGTTTAAAATATATTTGTTGATTTACAGGTATGCATATTTTTGTGTATGTATGTGCATACTTTTTCTATAACTTTTCAAAATATTCTAAAATGTTCCACAAAAAAATTAAATATAACAAACTGACCTCCACTATCATTGTCAATTCATTCAAATATGTAACAAGAAAATTTATAGAAAACAAGGTTCAAGAAATATGAGTATGAATTGTTGTATAGTATAAATATATTACGATATATGACGTACCCATGCGCTCATGAATGTATTGTTGTTCGCTGTCAATTTTCCTGAAGGAAGCTTTTCAGCATCGTAGCCGTTGTACATAAATAACTAGATATTTAGAAGTGCTTTAAATTCTATATTTATTTTTATCATTTAATTATGTAGATATAGATATACCATAAAATAACTAATCCAGCGTCCATACTTTATCAAGTAATGGCATCTCTGAATGTAGGAGATCATTTCATTTACAGAAATTAAGAGGCGTTAATCAACAAATGTGAAATTAAAACAAAACAATACTTTTAATGAAGAAAGTGATGCTTTTCTTTATTTTTAAAGCTGAAGTAATGAATGAATGGGTCCCCATCAGTAGCTCATAGTGTAGCGGAAATAAGTTGACATTAAGTAAATGTAATGAACCTTAGTATAAAAATAACCATTGAACGACAATTTGATGATGGGAGGAAGTTGTGCTACTCTACGAAATGTGTATAAAATAGAGGTTTTCCCTCGTCGTTTTCCAGATGCAGCTGTTTTAATAACTTGTTAAATGTATTTTTTTAACATAAAGAGAAATATCTTGAAAAATTATGTATGCCTATAAGTGTACCTATTTATTAGTAAATTAGATTTATTTGAAAGTAAACTCGAAGGTAAACAAAAATATTCATTCAAATTATTCCAATCAGATTCTACTTGGTCTTCAATGTGCAAACGACAAGAAATGAATATATTAACCGACTTAAATAACATAAAAAATCATGTCTTATATTTAAATACCTTTAGTATAGAAATATTAACTTGAATCTCCAAAATGTATCCATAGAGACGCGCAACTACATACCTAAGTTAAATCGAAATTTTAAGTTTATGTATTTCTTCCATAAATACTCTATATTTACGAATAAGATTTGGTATTAAGTAACTACTTGATGTTGACTTCCAAATAGGATAAGAATTAACCAGATTATTGTTATTGCTATTATTATTATTATTATTATTATTTTTTTTTTTAAATATAGTTCATTGTCTAACGATTTCACTAAATATTTCCAGGAATATTTTCGAAATGTTACTATTTTTTTGCCATTATTGGAATGTCATTTATAAATAATTTTATAAGTTTATAATTTCATTTATCATGTTGTTTACCGTCTTATTAATTATAATAATTGCTCTTAATATTAGAAACCACTGTCTGAATGAAATATTTCAGTCAGCAATGAAACACAGGAGATGATAAATCCAAAATTCTTAGTAATTTTTTGTATTACAAGATAAATCCATCATTTGGTAATATGTGAAACGTGTTTTAGGTTGAGCTATAATCGAGGCTATAATTTCTAATACCTGTACGTGTTAATTATCCTTATGTTTGTTAATTAATCGTTAGAAATATATTGAATGCTCGATTCAATATAATTATAATCAAGTAGCTATGAATTTAAATGATTATCCGTTTAACGGGGATTTGACTCACGACATTGATTCTGCTCAACCTAGCTTGTAAAAACCGAACAGGAAGTACTGCAGTAATGTAGTAAGGAAAGGACTGAATACATTTAAAACTAAAAAATGTATACGAGTTCCAAGTCATCGAACGTTTTATTGAGACTAGTTTGTAAGAGAGATTTTTTGACTACCGGCTCTGACTTAGCACTTTCAAATCAGACATCTGAATATATATTCAGATGATTTTTAAGTAATTTGGAACAGTAGATTGGGTCTCAATAGGTAATTTTTAAAATTACGTCAAAAGCAGAAGGTTACGAAGGCGTAGAAGGGCCACAATAAAAATAAAAATTTTAAAACTTAAAATTCTGACTTTTATCTCAGAATTCTGACTTTTATCTCAGAATTCTGACTTAGATCTCAGAATTCTGACTTAGAACTCAGAATTTTATCTCAGAATTCTGACTTTTATCTCAGAATTCTGACTTAGAACTCAGAATTCTGACTTAGATCTCAGAATTCTGACTTAGAACTCAGAATTCTGACTTTTATCTCAGAATTGTGAGATGAAAGATCGATTTGTATAAGAAACGCTTGGTAAAGCGCATTTTCCTATTAGTTGGCGATGTATTAGTGTCTGCAATGGATTTAGAAGTAATATGTCTATATACCTATATATACAGGGTGTTGCATTTCGAGAGGGACAAAGCTTAATGGAAGATAGAGGGTACCTAGGGTAACCACAACCACCTTTAGAAATTGCTCATTGGCCATTCGTTATTAAGATACAGGGTGATTTATGATTTTCGGTCAAAACTATTTTTTATCATAACTTTGGTAGGAAATGGAATAATGGGTTCATATTTGGTTAATGATGATTAATGATGATTAATGCACTAACGATACTTTCATTCGTGCATGTATGATAGGAAAAAAATCCAGGTCCGGACTTAAAAAATTGTTAATTTTAAGTTTACCTCTAGAAAACATCACCCTGTATGTATTTTTTTAAAATTTCTATACGATATTCGGATAGAACACAAAAAAGTAATCCAAAAGACCTGTTTCTTTTTTTTGTTACACTTTGGTGGTTATTTAAATACGCTGTTAAATGTACAAGAATACGGCTTCTACAATTAAATTAAGTGAAAGACACAATACATGATAAAAATAGTTGCATCACGAGAGGGACATGGCTTAGTGGGAGATAGAGGACATCTAGGGTAACCCGTATCGCCTTTAGAAATGGCTCATTGACCATTCGTTATTAAGATACAGGGTGACTTATACTTTTCAGTCAAAACTACAAAACAACTTTTTACACTTGTTTAATACAAGGAAGAAAACAACAGAACACAAACAAACTAATATCTAAATTTACTTTAAAATGGCAAATTAATTTTACAACAAATTTTCGAAGTGGCCTCCCCTAACTTCCATACATTTTCTTGCAAGTTTAGCTAGGTTTCCAATTGCTCGATGTATCATTGCTGGATTATTTGGTATTTCGTCACAGGTTGTAATGATACGATGGATTAATTCTTCCCTGTTATTGATTTCTACCTTATAATCTTCGTTTTTTAAGTGGCCCCATAAAAAGTAATCACAAGGATTACAATCCGGTGACCTTGATGGCCATTCTTGTGGACCTCCATGACCAATCCATCTGTTTGGATATTCATAATTTAAATGTTCTCTAACCTGATTGCTAAAATGTGGTGGAGCTCCATCATGTTGAAAGAACATGCCTCTAATATGGATATTTTCTAACAGATTCGGTAAGATTATTTGAAGAAAATTTAAGTAAACATTACCATTTAACCTCTCTTCAGAAAAATGTGGCCTTATCAAATGTCGATTTACAAGCCCGACCCAAACATTTACAGAAAATCTGTGCTGCGAATGACATTGGCGTTTCGCATGGGGGTTTTGTTGTGCCCATTCATGGTCGTTTCTTGAGTTATTTACTCCATCTTTCGTAAATTGCGCCTCATCAGTAAATAAGGTTCTGTAAATGACCGGGCGGTAGTTAGATAACCAACGTGAAAAAGTCAAGACGCTGTACCTGCTGAATGTGGTATGGATAATACCGTTCCCTTTTCAATGTTCTCCATACCTTCCAATGAGGGACATGAATGGCAGAACTAATTCTCCTTGTGCTAATCTTTGGATTTTGTTGAACAATATTTAAAATATTGTTCTGTTCTTGAATGTCTTGATGTAAATTACGCTCCACAACTTTAGAAGTAGGAAACCTTCCGTGTTGTCTTGAATACTGGAAGACCTTACTGAAAGTTTTGTAATTAGGGTGCCGGCGACCAGGAAAACGTCACTGATATTCCCTTTGTGCAGCTCTACTATTTCCATTACAAAAACTATAGATGAATATCATGTCAGCATATTCCTCGTTTGAAAATAATTGCGGCATAGTTGTTTAAAACACAGAATTTTTTAAACTTAAAGACTATAAACTCTATAATTTTTAGATTCAGACATATATTCCTAATAAGATTGATCTTTTAAATAAGTGTGGGTATTACATTCAACTTGGAACACCTATCCTCAATCAAGCTTTCGCTAATCTTAGTTGCAAAACTATTTTTATCAAAGGCAGCCAGTTCAAGCAGTGCAAATAATTGTTTTCTTATTATAATAATTAGTTCCTCAAAAAGCTCAAAATACGCATTGTAACAATTAACTATAAATGAATGAGTGTCCATTATTTGTGAATAAATACTATTTACCGTTAATCGCGTGTATTATCCATATTTATTGAATAAAGTATCAAGTATTATATATCACCGTACTTGTAAATTCTTTCTGTATTTAATGAAAATAAATCCAATATGGCGCCCATAAGAAATACAAAAGTTGAATATTGTTACCGAAAAACTAGTAGCCCTAGAACATGTTTTGGTACGGCAATCGAAAGCTCCCATCAAACTATGTAAACGTACCAAATTTCAAAAGTCTACATTTATTTCAAGAAAAGTTATTTGACATAAAAGAAACTGGCAAATTTTGTTTTTTCCTGCATAACTCCCGAACGGTCCGGAATATATTAAACTTATTCACATATTTTGAATCGGCATGAAATTGAGCAACTTTTTCCTAATTTGAGCCACGTTGTATCTTTTACCGTTTCCGAAATACCAATGCTGGACATTAACATTATCTAAATCCATTGGAGACAGTCACACTTCGAAAACTAACAGCCAAATGCACTCTACCAACCGTCTCTATACAATTCGGTCTTTTATCTCACAATTCTGAGTTGATAAGTCAGAATTCTGAGATAAAAGTCAGAATTCTGAGATTTAAGTCAGAATTCTGAGATAAAAGTCAGAATTCTGAGTTCTAAGTCAGAATTCTGAGATAAAAGTCAGAATTCTGAGATTTAAGTCAGAATTCTGAGATAAAAGTCAGAATTCTGAGATAAAACTCAGAATTGTAAGTTTTAAAATTTTTATTTTTATTGTGGCCCTTCTACGCCTTCGTAGAAGGTACTCCATAACTGTGTCATACATAAATATATTATATTATAAATATATTTTTAACTGTGAGATCGTTTCATTATTTGTGATTTTATGTAGGTACGAGACAGTGCAACGAACTACGTCTGTTAAAAACGTAATTTAACTCACATTTAACAAAGTAGTTATAATTTATTTCTTCTGTAGCACAATCTGATAGCTTTTCAATTATTGCCAATCCGTATATGTAAATATCGTTGTCTAGATGTTAATATTTGGCTATACGTAGGTGTTTGGTTATTGTGGTTCCGCTTCTATTACAAAACTGTACAGTTATGGGACTGTGGGAAAATCTTGTTAAAAGTCTGATTCATTTTTTAAATGTCTAGGAGACAAAAACGCAAAGATGATTTTTTTTATAAATAGTATTCCTACGATTTTTTCACAAATCACGTTTGCGTAGATTCCAGCTATTTCTTCATTGGAATGAATGGTTTTACCTCACAGAAGAGTAATAAAAGTCAGTCTAGGGGTCCCGACTAATCCTTAATTTTACTATTGTGCGAATCATGCGTCTCAACTAATGGTGGATATTTTGGTGAAAAAACACGTTTTCGTGTAAAGTACCAATATAAAGTTCCCTGTAAGGTTTCTGTAGGTAACATAATATGGCTTTATATTTTAATTTAAATAGAATTACGTACGCCTGACCGAGTAAAAAGGAAACTTGTTTCAAGACAGAGTTGCTGTAGGGTAAAACCACTACCAGTATAATGATCGTAGCGCTTTTGAGCACAAGTGGAACAGAACGTAAAGTAGGGTTGATAAATTTACTTCAATAATTGAAGCATATACTATTTTGTAATGTTGCTTTAACTCACTTCACAGATACTTCAAACGATATCGGAGCATTAAAAACTTCCACTGTATTATTATTTTTTTTATATATATAAATTTTGAGTTTATTGGTTTAAAAGGGCACTGTTGTTGAATCATTTAAAATTCTACCTCTCTATTGGCCAATATACTTTTAAGCCTAACTTAAAAAGCCTAGGTATGGCGTTGATTGTGAATCCTATTAAATAAATGTTTGCAGACGTGAAGTATATTTGTGTGAGATCAAAAAATAAAAAACCTGAAAATTATTAAGGGTTAGTAGTCCATCACATCCCTGCAAGGCGGGTAGCGTCAAAATTCGGTCAGTTTGAAACACATAATTTACGTTTTTTAGAATGTATAACACAAAACTTATTGCTAATTTTAGATACAGATTAGATTATAATTTTTGTCTTTACATTGTTGGAAGATATGTACTTCGGAAGAAAAGAAGGACGGAAAGAAAGGGAAGAGGATTGGAAGGAAATAAAAACATAATAAGACATAATGATTGAATCTTTTTTTTGTTAGAGCAAGATTAATATTGTTAAAATTATTCACAATACGACTTAGTTTGTGATAAAAACAAAAAAAAAACTAAATACCAATTTGAAACATTGTGTTAAATAAGGTTGTTTCTTAAAGCCTTTTTAGCAATATGAAAAATAAGCTGTTTTCCCCGAATAACCAAAAAGTATGAAATATAGATCAACAAACTTTATTGTATACCAGTATGTATACTTCTTCCGTGTCAAGGGAAGTTAAATTTTGTAGAGATCAGTAATTAATGCGACTTAAAAAATATGAATGAAAATCATTATTTTCGTTTCTTAAAGATAGTTTAGTTTAAAATGGAATTTTCTAGTCCATCCCTGTAGCAAAGATTAAACCCTGTAGTTACTGTAGACTGCGCCCTAAATCAGCTTTCTCTAAACGTTGATGATCACGACATGTGAGTAATATAAAACAGAAGGGGTGAATTCTTAATAAGGTCCGTACAAGCATGCAGGGTATTAAAATATGAAAAATTCAAAAATGTATACACACACGGATCAAATGGTATTACACGGATTTAGTGTACCTACTTTCTTTTCTGTAGGTATTAGTCACATAGGGGATATCTTTGCCATTAATTATACATCAAGATAAACTGTATAAAAAGATTTAATATATACTTCATCGTTTCTTTTTGTAAAAATATTGTGTAATATCTAAATGGTTCTTTAAACGAAGATACGATTTTATGGGTTGAAAAATAAATTAGTGAATAATATGTTGTTTTTTTGTGTAAATATATCTAATAGATGATTTTCTTGATATAAAGATAGATATATTTGGTGAAAAATAAATATATTGATAGGTATGCTAAAAATTTATTTCTGTAATAATTTAATCAATAATTTCTTGTAAGCAATCTGAATTTATTATAAAATGCCATAATTGATTTTATAACTCTATTACCAACAGTATTATGCAAGATTTATTAAATTAGTTACGTTTACCTTTTTATCAAAAAAATAACTTCTTTGTATATTAGGGTCTGAAAGTTTTACAATCTTCTGTGGTGGTAATTTCCCTCACGTACAACAAATAAAAATACTCCCAAGACAAACAAAATAATACCTATATTACGGTTTTATTAGTTATTTATTTTTCTTTGGTTTTCTTTACGTTGTAACCGCTTGCAATTTTGTTGTAGGTAAATAAAATTAACTAGTCCTTTTGCTGAATTTTATTAACATAGGTAGTAAGAACAATAGCAAATCAATATGGAAATGGGCGGTCTCAGAACTAAAGAAAGAATGGGCAGTGTCATTTATAACTGGTTTTTCCACCTCCCGTTATAAACTTGTTTTATTTCCTTCTGATACTTTAATCTTTTAATACACGGAAAAAGCTAAATTACTAATTATATGAAATTTTACTGAATCCAAATAAGTTTCTCCTTCGAAAATATTTATAATGATTTTATGTCTCAAGGCCTAAATTGACTGATTTAATAGATTCAGATAAGGCAAAGTGACCTATATAACGCAACAAAAGAATCTCTAACAATAATTATACTAATTTTAACATCAGTATTCCATATCTCTCAACGGACTTACATATACGCAGGTTGATACAAATCTTAGTCGACCCACTTTCAAAATTCTTGATTCCTACCGTTGCGTTATAACTCTAATTTTTTTCTATGGGAACCAGCGCTTGGCATATCGTCAAATTCTGCTGAACGTGCCCCTATAACCAATCCTGACATTCCGTAGAAAATAATAACTAAAAAACTTTAGAGTTAACACTTTTTGCCAAAGCGGAGTGTCAGCATTGGGAAAACGTGTTAAGAAGAATATATTCGAAGGCTTTTATCAAAACCAAGAACTAACCATTCAAAAGAGGTAAGTAGCTTAAAATCTGTGAAATCCAATCCACATTGAGCACTGCAGTTTGAAGTAGTACAAACTTTGAATAACTGAATGTGCCACCTGCGTTTAAAAAATGTACTCATTACTCAAGTAGAAGTTGTACTGCCAGAATTGTTTCCACTATGTGCCTGAAGGCTAGGTAAGTTCTGACCCAATAAGGTTATCAGTTTCAGGGCTTGTTGGGTGGAATAAATGTATATAATTAGATGTGAGCCTCAATCTCAATAGATAGCAATATTGGATCACATGCTCATAATGGAAGATATCGTTCTCAGTCTCGAGCCTAACCGAATTTATCCCGGCATTTGTACTAGAGTATTTTGCTCCAAACGAACAGAACGAGCTGAAGTAAATACGCTGGACCACAGCCTTCTCTAGGAAGGCTGTGGCTGGACATTTTCTATTACGTTGAACCTAGTTCTTGACACTATGTAGCATTTTGCATCGCTTATTTTAGTGGTCGTTCTGCATATTCGTTCGGAGCGACATGGTCAAGTGTCAAGTCATTTTAAACATTATTAGTGTTGGATACAAGGTAACCATTATGCAAGATCTTTTTTTATTATCCATATTAGAGAATATATTCGGAAATATTAATATGTGAAAATTTTATCTATTGCCATGATGACTATCGTAATTATTGAAAGGGGTTGGAACCTTTGCTGTGAAGATAACACTCACGTAGTTTTCCACATTGATGCCAACTTGGTTGGCGAAAAGCGCGTCGAGTGCGTTTTGGTGTTATGTGGAAAACTACGTGTATTATCGTAATTATTAATGTAAAATAGAGCCGTCGGAAAAATGTAAGACTAGATTATTATTTTAAACCTAACAATCGAACCTATGTAATTAATTTTCAATCATATTTAAAGTTTTACTGCACCAGATCTAATTAGCCCTGGTAATTATGCAGACACAAAGCAAAGCCCTTAAGCCCTTTGAAGACTACAGAAATGTTTTAATTAAGTTTTCGTATGACTATTCATATAATTTTATTATTAATAAAAACTATTTGTGGATACTGACTGGGTTTCGCATGTATACTTTCTCGACTTACTGGTTTACACATTTTTGGAGCTGAATTTCTCATTAACTTATACAGAGGAAATAATTACTGACTGGAAGTTGGAATAAGTATGTCAGAACGAGATAATACTATTTAACTTAATTGATAAGAGCACTGTCTTTAATTGATGTTAGTACAATCGAGTACAACAAATTCTCCAAACTTGCGACAAAAATAATTGCGGTGATCGTTTCGGTGTTATCCAATTTGGGAAAGCTTAAAATATAACAGCCCATATGCGTTTCAGGCACTTAAATGGATCTCTAAATATATCGAAAAGTCACCTCCTATATTGCTCATCCTATATAGAATGTGTGTAAAACTATCCCTACAAACAGGGTATATTCCATAATACACATTGCTTTAACTGGTGACGGATGTGATTTTGATGTGGGTTCCTAATAAAGTTGGTCCGTTTATAGATCAAGAAGAGAACGTAGTATTCATTACTCAATTATTAGTATTTTGTAAATTAGGTATGAGGGAAATGCTCATCATATTAGGTATTAAAAGATGGTGGTTTATTAAACATAATATACGATAAACTGTCATAATATATTTTACTAATTATATAATAATCTTGAAGAATATTTATTATTTTATTTTTAATAATGTTGTAAATTTTTAAACTTATGTAAATAAGCAGTAGGTACAACTAATTCTGGTATAATTTATTATAATCATCATACACTGTCTATTGCCTTGTGCTGGTCTGAACAAAATAATATAATAATCTCAATTTGAATTACAAAAACAGATACTAAAATCTTAGGAAATATCCACAATATTTTCTTCTGTAAGAACTAATATGAATTCTTCATTGCCAATTATCACAGAAACACTATCAACAACTTTTAATGAATAAGATGAATTTGTACAGTACGTTTATTTTTTGGTAATAAACACTCTTGCCGAGTACTATACAAACTAAAAATATCTTACAAAGTTGGATATACACTCAAAACTGTATGGTTTTCTATACAGGGCGCCCTATTTCTTGACCCGTTGCATGGGTAACTTTTTTATTAGTAGAGATACAAAAACGCTTAAATGAGCAAATTAGTGCAGTTTCGTATTAGTAATTCTACGGTAAGGCGAAAAATTATATACGGGGGAAGGTTGAAAAGTTATTGACAAAAAACGAAAAATCCAACTTTTCTATTATCCCTCGTAGCTCGTTCATTTGAAGAGTTAGAGAAAAATGCTTCACATGTTTTTTGCAGTATTTTTCATGTAAAATGAGATGCACTTGCTACTTTTTATATATCTCTTAAAATGGTTGAGAATCACAGTAAAATATATTTTTTTTAAATGTAATGGATAGGTGGCTGTGACATTAACCGAAAGTCCCCCTTTTTCTCTTTCAGATGATATAACATAGTCCATATTTTATCCTTACAAAAGTAATAATAATCGTTGTTTTTAAAGAAAGTTTATTGTCACATCAAGAATGCTATGGATTATGGAACAAAAGAATGTTTTGAGAACAGAAATTATTAATTAATTAATTATATTGAAGTAAATGTTCGAAATGACCACCATCCTGTTGGATACATAGTAAGCAACGTTTCTGGATACTTCTTAAAACATTATTTATTGTATGTCCATGTATGCTTCTAATTGCATCTTGAATCCTGACTTTTAGATCCTCTATATCTAGAGGAGCTGTCACATAAACTTTATCTTTCAATAACCCCCAAAGAAAGAAATCTAAGGGGGTCAAATCAGGTGTTCGCGCTGGCCAGTCGATATCCATTCTATTTCCTATAACATTATCAAACTGTTCATGTAAATATTGTTTTACCTCGCGGGAATTATGCGCAGGTGCTCCATCGTGTTGGAAGTATTTAAGATTTCTAAAAATATGAAGTGGTAATTCATTTAAATATTCCTCTGTTAGAGTATTCCTTAGAAAATGAAGGTAATTATTCGCATTCAAATTATCTTCGTAAAAATATGGGCCAATAATTTTGCCACAAAAAATTCCACACCACACATTTATCCCAAATTGACGTTGATTTCTTCTTTCAGAAACAAGATGTGGATTTTCTTGGCACCACATTATGTTATTATGGCGGTTAAAAATACCATTGTTGGTAAATCTACTTTCATCACTGAATAAAATCTTTTTCCAGAAGTCTAGATCCTCTTCGCATTTTGAAATGTACCATCGACAAAATGTCATCCTTCTTTGATTATCAGCTGGATATAAAGTATTGCATATGGAATAATGATAAGGCTTTAAATTGTTACCTTTTAAAATAGCTCTTACAGTTTCCTTGGAAGTGTTGCAGTGATGTGCAATTTCTGCAGTTGAAGAATCAGGTTTAAAATTTACATAAGCCAAAACATTTATTTCAGTGTCTTCATTGAAGTTTCTTTCATCCTTAGGCTTTGAAAAAGAACCGTATAATCGTATATTATTTTCCAGCTGTCTAAATATTCTATGATGGGGTTGTCTTCGTTCCATGTAAGTTTCAAAATAAAGATTCGCTGCAGCTTGTGCATCTCGATTTTGGTTATAATAACAAAATAGCATATCATTTTTCTCTTCGTTGGTGTACATATTTGCAACACTATTATTTTGTATGCAGTATTAATAATAAACAATAAACTACTTAACAAAAACTAAAAATGTCACTTATGATCTGTCAATAATTAAATGCCAACTAGACGTTTTTAAAAATATCAGGAATCTTATTTTTTGTTTTATTTCCATAGCATTCTTGATGTGACAATAAACTTTCTTTAAAAACAACGATTATTATTACTTTTGTAAGGATAAAATATGGACTATGTTATATCATCTGAAAGAGAAAAAAGGGGACTTTCGGTTAATGTCACAGCCACCTATCCATTACATTTAAAAAAAATATATTTTACTGTGATTCTCAACCATTTTAAGAGATATTATAAAAAGTAGCAAGTGCATGTCATTTTACATGAAAAATACTGCAAAAAACATGTGAAGCATTTTTCTCTAACTCTTCAAATGAACGAGCTACGAGGGATAATAGAAAAGTTGGATTTTTCGTTTTTTGTCAATAACTTTTCAACCTTCCCCCGTATATAATTTTTCGCCTTACCGTAGAATTACTAATACGAAACTGCACTAATTTGCTCATTTAAGCGTTTTTGTATCTCTACTAATAAAAAAGTTACCCATGCAACGGGTCAAGAAATAGGGCGCCCTGTATATATTAATGTAAGGAAAAGATTGAAAGATAATAATTTATTCCATGTGCCAACTTGCTATATGCAAAAATATTTAAATTATTTACGTAATATTTAAGTACGTATTTGATAAATATATTTTTGGCGAATTTTATTCATAATGGTTGGTTATTTTCTATAAGAGTAATGCTACAGAGTAACATTGTAAATCACACGAGCTTCGTCAATTTCATTCTAGGAAAATATGGACAGGATTACGCATCTTCTTATGAAAATTAATTAGCAAGTATTAACGCTAATGCGTATTTGTCTTTATAATACTACTTTGCATTGGCTTGAAAAGATAGGAGCTCGGTGAAAAGAGATTATAACTACTGTAAACTTAGATTCGCCTAAATTTCAAACATGTGAAAATTATGTAGAGGAAACGGTAGGTAATATACCAATGCTTAAACTAAGCAAACGTATGGCTTTGGTAACAGTAACAAATAAATTTGCAATAGTTGTTTAATGCGAAAATACAACTCATATTATTCTTATAATACTATTAATATTAATTGTACTGTCGTGATTTGAAATTCTATCAATAATATTTATATGATGCGCAATTTATTTCGTACAAATAAACACATCTCCAATCCTCTTGCAAGCTGAATTAAATTCACTTTCTACATTTGGCACGACACCCAAAATGAGAATTACATGCAAAACAGCCTTTGTATATTAAATTACATTAACCAAATGTACGAAATTACAGCACTTGTACCCTCTTGAAGAATTCTATTTTAAAAATTATGATAAAAATACATTTCATGAATTTGTTAGTGTGAAAAGTATATGTTTATTTTAAGACCGCGTTCGATGTAGAGGCCTGTTGAAACCGCGTCCAAAAATATAAAATAATTATTACAACACCAGACGCTAGACTAGTCTGGCTATTCTCAACCCAATCAGTTTTTAGACTTGATAATACCATTCATTTTCCGTTTACTGTTTTAATGAATATAAGAAATATTTGTCAGTTTCGAGTACGTTTTTATTTTTTTATTTTTAGAATTGTTTTTTAAGAGCAAGTAGATACTTTTAAGAAAATTATTTGTTTTATTGGTAAACGTATACACAATTGGCAATCAGAATACATTTGTTTTGTTTTAGGTACGTTAAAATACACACCCTAATGTTATGGTTTATTTTTACACAATACAATTACGCTTTTTTCATAGGTTGATATGTCTACACATGAATTTATGGTGGTAAGTAAACAATAAACGCAAGTACCTTAAGTGATATGCAGTTGTTTTTAAAAAATGCGTGGAATTTCTATAATAAAATTATATAACTTTGGCAATTAAGCCTAAAAGGGGGAATTTCACGTCATAATCACATTTTTCATTATGTGTAGATTTAATATTTTGAATAAAATATTTGTAATTAGTTCGGAGATCGGACCTAGTCGACAATAGAACTGCTACCCCCTTGTGCCACGCGACGCTTCAGGGCAGTGATTAGTTAACCCTTTCGTATTCCAAATATTTATTTTATTTCTTTATTTTTCATACTTTTATCCGTTTCGATCTATTTACGGAGCTCCGTGATCGAGGGGTTAAAGGCTCCAAGTTTTAATCGTTCCCCACATTCGACGATGCGACGGTTCGGATTTCGCCGCCGCACCTGCCAACTTTTTCTAATTGCTCCTATATTAAATCTGTGCGCATAAAAGTGATCGTTCTTAATATGCAACTGGTAGGTACCTACCGTATGTCACTGTATATGCATCTTCAAATAAAAATATCTTCAATTTGGAGACAAGGGTGGGTCGATACGAAGTAAAGTGTGTAAAAAAGAACGGTGGATAAGTCGTGGTCGAGGTGTCAATATCTATTGATGGGAGACGTGACACGGGTTACAGAGGTCAGAGGTGTGGCCGCAGGGTAGTCTGTGAGTGTAGCTATCAGCTGCGTTCTCCCACTAAATAACGATTTAGAAGTATTTTTTCAGTATGTTATTTATTTTTATTTAACTATCATGTACTGTGTCTTGGTCTTTGTTTCCAAATTGAACATATTCTGATGACCAGTATATGGATAACAACCATAGTTACAAGGTAATATAACAGTAGTATAACACTTTCATTAAGAAGGTTTTCCAGGTTTCCTTTATTCTCCTACTAAGTGGTAGTTAAAATTATAACTACCACTTAATAAATACAAAATAATAATATGCCGCTCCCTTTCCTAAACAAGTCTCTGACTTCCGGGCTCATCAAGATGAGAATGAGGGATAGGGATATTACTATTATTAGTTTTTTAATTATCTATTCGTCAAACTCAAACGTAGTTCACTGATGTCATGATGTTCTTTTTACCTATTACGTTATGGTTTAAGGTAGTCTAAGGTGGTGATGGTAAATGGGAGTTTTAGTTTGTATATCAAATTTCCTTCACTTAATAAGAAATTTCGTCAGATTTTCCCAAGAATTTAATCCTTTCCCGACTTCCATGGCGTTTTCAGGCTAGAATAAATGGATTTAACCAAATGGTCAACTCATGACTCCTCAAATGTCCCCGTCAATTCATCTAAAATTTCAAGACTATCTACATTTCTTCAGACTCCCCCTGACGTCCTTAATAATTTTAGTGACTTCGCCCGAGTGAAGTGTGAAGTGGAGTGTGAAGAATGGCTTCATAGTTCCCCCATGTCCTGCATTCCCCTAGACTTGCAGACCTGGGTCGTGAAGATTTGGCAGTGATATTATTACGGGGAAACTCTAAAATTTTTCACTAGTTTCAAATAATTACTTCATAAATAATTTTTCGATATTATTCAGAAAAGTGAACCAGAATCTAATAAGTTGTGGATATGAAACTGTATCTTTCTCGCAAAACAAGTTTCTTTTTTACACCAAGCTGTGATTTTGTTAAAGCCTATGGTTTATCAAAATAGTACTTTTATAGTGAATAGTACTTTTATAGTGCTATTCACTATACTATAATAGTGAATTTTTTAAGTTCATATTATAGATATAAGAGAGCTCTTATGCTCCATCCGTCAATGAAAAAAGTAGTAGCAAAATTGTTTCTTTTTTTTTAATATTATGTACGCCACTTAATACATATGGTGAGTATACGAGCCATTTACTATTTACACAAATATACACACCCCACAAAAATTATCGCAACACTAAAAATTTGCTATTATTTTGATACTCGTTTTCTCTGGAACTAATTGTCCGATTTAATTGATTTTTTTTGTATTGTAGGTTGATTCGTTAGCAATGTGACTGGTTTAGTTACATTCTCGAAAAAAATAATTTTGAATACATACAGGGTGAAACAAGTGTAACATGATTTGTCACAGAAGTTTAGAACACCCTGTGGAGTTAATCAGTTATGGCAACATAGTAAAACTTAATAGGAGTTAAATCGACTTCTTTTCTTAACATAATCGTCTTGGTTTCACATCGATATCTCAATAATTAAAGGAGATATTTCAAAATAAAGGGTTCAGTGTCATTTTAGTAAAAAAAATCGATTACAAGTGCATCACTAAACAAATTTAATAAAACAGTATACCCTTACAGCAATAAAACACGTCATAAAATTAAAATAACAATTTTCAGTATCGGGTATTTCCTCCCCTAGCTTCAATTACCGCTTGAATACGCTGTGGTAGACTTTCAAACAGACTGTGTATGTAATCTTCCCCTATATCATTCCAAAGCTCTTGAAGCTTGTTCTGGAGCTCATTTAATGTTCGGCAGGGGATTTGACCCTCCTTGATTTTCCATGACATGTAGTTCCATACATGCTCAATTGGATTTAGGTCTGGACTGCGAGCAGGCCAGTCCATTGTAGCAACATGACTGTTTTCAAGATATTCTCTTACTATACGTGCAACGTGAGGACGTGCGTTATCTTGCATTAAGGTAAAATTATTACCCAACAAGTGTCCATATGGAATCACATGAGGAACTAAAATATCCGTTATGTAACGTTGGGCAGTCATGCTGCCATTGTTGACAGGCACCAGTGCCGTACGCCCATTAACAGAAATTCCTCCCCACACCATTACCGATCCACCTCCAAAATTTTCGATCTGTCGAAAATTGCACTGCATATGCCGTTCACCTGGCCTTCTGTATACTGGCATACGTCTATCTGACGAATATAAACAAAATCTTGATTTACTGTGTTCCCTAGCAAATTGGAGACGGGCAACTCGATGTTCCCTGGTGGTCCCTTGGCTGGAACCATAGGACGTAAATTAACTTCTCTAAGACGGTTTCTAACAGTTTGTAAAGAAATGTTTGCATGTCTGGCTGCCAAAATTTCTCGTTGAAGCATACGAGCAGTACAATGTCGAGTTCTTAATGCCGAAAGTCTTAGAAATCTATCATCTGCAGCTGTAGTTACCTTTTTACGCCCTTGTCCTTGCCTTCTGGAATGTTGTCCTGTTGCTCTATAACGCCTGATTAATCTGGAAATGGTACTTGGTTGAACACCTATTACATTTGCCACATATCTTTGACTTCGTCCGTCTTCAACGAGTGCAATTGCTCTTACTGACTCTTCATTTGACAAATGTCTGTTTAAACGAAGTTCAGCATTCATTTTTTTTTAATTTAGCACGCAAATTAAAAGAGTTTTAACAAAACTGTAACAATCGTATTTCTGTAGAAATAATGATTGTAGGAATGACATTTCAAATGTTGTTTTCAGAGCCTGCTAAGTTTTCGTAAAATCTGTAAATGTTTGTTAAGGTTTATTTGATTTTTTTTACTGAAATGACACTGAACCCTTTATTTTGAAATATCTCCTTTAATTATTGAGATATCGATGTGAAACCAAGACGATTATGTTAAGAAAAGAAGTCGCTTTAACTCCTATTAAGTTTTACTATGTTGCCATAACTGATTAACTCCACAGGGTGTTCTAAACTTCTGTGACAAATCATGTTACACTTGTTTCACCCTGTATGTATTCAAAATTATTTTTTTCGAGAATGTAACTAAACCAGTCACATTGCTAACGAATCAACCTACAATACAAAAAAAAAATCAATTAAATCGGACAATTAGTTCCAGAGAAAACGAATATCAAAATAATAGCAAATTTTTAGTGTTGCGATAATTTTTGTGGGGTGTGTAGTATTTAGCTAAAGCAGAGCAAGTAGCTAAATTTAGCTACTTGCATTGTGAACGTTGGATTTTCTAGTTGGATTATTTAGTATAGTAGTATTTAGTAGTGAATGTTAGGCAAGTAGAATAATAGATCGGGTTCCTATTTACTGGAGCAAGTTGATCCCCCCACCCCGAAGTGTCGTATTAACTAAATACGGGCACTAAAGGCGCCTGGACATGTCAGTTTAGTACACTGTATTGTATAGTTTAGTAGTTATAGCCTTACGACATTAATAAAATAATAAATGGCATCTTCGTCGCGTTGAAACGAGGATATCATATTGGAATTTGTTCAGTAATAACATTCCTATATTCTTCATCATTAGCCAATTCCTTTAGCAACATAGAAGAAAAACCCGTTTATTTTTACGACATATCCACTTTCTGATCCCTACACACTTTTTTCTGTTCACCTCACGTTTTATTATATCAATAATCTCTTGACATATTACAAGTATACACTGTTTTAATGACAATTTTACTGTCAATCGCAAACGTGCATATTCAATGGACGCCATTTTAACTTGGAAATATTTAACTAAACATATTGCTAAAATGTGTATAGGCACACACTAAAATGTTATGCACTAACATTTAGTCACTTGCTTTAGCTACTATACCCGTGTAAATTCGCCATTAGTTGGGTACCGCCTTTTTTAGTGTAACTGCTACTTACCTCAAATGATGAACTTTACCGGATAAATAAAAACCGAGATAAAAATGTAGGAAATAAGATTAATAATACAATATTCACTCATTCATTAAATACCGTATTTCTAACTGAAATTTTTAATTTTCAAAATAATCTTTTTATTGAAAAATTGGATAAAATTAAATATTCTGAGGAAATATTTAACAGGTATACATACACATTAAGATCAATAAGATGTTTCTATTATTATTTTTTAAATTGTTAAAGATATAATTTTAAATTCGAAAACAAAACTTTTGACATAATAAGATCCATTTTCATGCTTGCCTAGTAAAATAACTATTAAATCGTTCAAATTTATGGCACATATTCATTTCATTGCGCAAGTAAATTTTGTAAAAATAAAATTTCATAGAAAATTAAAGGCTGTTATGACGCACGGCACAACTATTTGATATCTACGCGACGCATGTTCGCCTACTCCATTATGATGATGTTCCACTTTGCCGACTGAAACAATGTGCAATTGAATTAATTAATTTCACCTGTAAGTCACAGAGATCATATCCATTATTAAATCAGATATGGCAGATGTCACTCTCACGACATCTACATTAAACATTTGTGTTATCTATCTATATACATATATTAATAAAAGAATAATAATAATAATTGAAAACTTTGTAAATGGTGTTTTTTATATTGTAATTGTAAACTCAACTGCACAATTATGTTATATTTCTAAATTTAAAAGTAAAAAATGTCATTTCTCTAAAACTGTTCAGCACTCAACCGCAATACATTTGGTTGGGTATTCCACATCGCGTAAACCAACTGCTTAGTCACTTCATTCAAAACGAAAATCCTGTGTATTAGGGGATTTCTTGATTGTTACAGATTAGGTACAGGGTGATTCACTATATTAACCCCCCCCCCCTCTTAACTTTTTTGTTTACAGACTTATAAAAAAATGTGAAATATAAAAGTTGCACGATTTTTATGAAGTTTTCGAAAATGATACTGGAAAAACAAATGAAGTCCAAATAAAATGGCAGCAGGTGTTAACTTTGTTAATTTAAATGGAACACCCTGTATATTTTTGCATATTTCTAGTACATCGCTTTTATGGCGCACTTTTTTGGTCATATTGCCGTTATTATTCAAGATCGGTCCGTCAATATCTATATTACTGTACTCATGAGACAACGTTCTATCCAAATATGCAAAAATATGCAGGGTGTTCCATTTAAATTAACAAAGTTAACATCCGCGGCCATTTTGTTTGGACACAAATCGTGCAACTTTTATATTTCACATTTTTTTTATAATTCTGTAAACAAAAAAGTTAACAGGAGGGTCAAAATATAGAGTATCACCCTGTACATCTAATTTTCACCAATCGGCGGCAGTGTATAAATACACAATATGAAGAAATTTCTTTTTCTATTTTCATATTAAAAAGGATTATTGACAAAAATGATACAAACGATAAAGTGTTTTTTTCTTTATAAGTAAACTTGATTTTTAACTTGGATTAGGTGCGTAATAGAATTACCAGTATAGTCTATATAATGTCAATTGAAACTGCAAAAAAAAATTCCGACAAAAGAAACACCTGCACCTCGACGGCGGCCTCTTTGTTTACGCACGTGTGTCGTTTGTCGGAATTTCTTATGCAGTTTCAATTGAGATTATAAAGACTATACCAGTGCTATGCAATGTGCTTAGTCAATTTTAATATTTTCTAGGTTATGAAATGATATGTTCAGGAGGAGAGAGGGTGTTTGAAAAGTGTTATTCCATATATTTTCCAAAAGAAATCCAGTGCCATAGTTTCCTTGTCATTGTTAGAAAGGAAATACTAACTAAAAGTATTTAAGTATGATATTGGAAAAGTTGTTGGGTGTTCAACTAGAATTTATTTCTTCAATAAAAAACAAGAAAAGAAGACTTTCACCCAGGCTGACTGGACTGGCTGAAAGTCCTCTTTTTTTTGTTTTAATTGAAGCAATACATACTAAAAATATTTTATAAAATTTCAAATTATAAGTTTGCTTTTTAAAAAGTAAGGCCACTTATTTACATAGGGATCAAAAATATGAAGTTCATACGTTAGAACTATATAAATAAATCTGATTACACAAGTAGTGGAGCTGCAGAATGGACTAAAAGCACCAAATAACTTTCAAAATATTGTTTTTTTGCAAAAACGCTCAGACACGTCAATTTTTGATTCTACTTTTCTGTATTTTTGAGGTATTGATTTATTTGTACAGTGACGTATCACTGAGGTGCAAAAAAAAATTTTTTTAAATGGCAACCCCAATTTTTTATTCGGAATTCATGAAAACCACATTTTTTTACGTATCTTTGACAAAAACTTTACAGAAAAAAACCTTTATAGGGTTACAGAAGAAATTTTTCGATATAAATGCAATTTACAGTTAAATTTACAGTTTACTTTTTTGATGGAAATTTAAATGGGGAAAGATATTTAGAATTCCTAAGAATGGAGTTATTCCCGACTTTAATTGGTTTATTTCCAAATGCGAATGATCCAAATTCAATTGATGACCAGATATGGTTTCAGCAAGATGGTGCTCCACCTCACTATGCTCTTCCTGTTCGTACTTACCTAAATGAAGTTTTTCCTAATAGGTGGCTAGGTCGACGTGGTGCAATAGAGTGGCCTGCTCGCTCCCCAGACCTGACCCCACTCGATTATTTTTTATGGGGCTACGTTAAAGGTCTAGTGTATGAGAGTAGGCCAGAAAATATTGATGAATTAAAAAACAGAATTCAGCAAGTAATAGAAGACATTCCGCCTGATTTTATCAATAATGTTCAAATTGAATTCATCTCTCGTTTAGCTCATTGTCAGGCAGTCAATGGACAACAATTTGAGCATTTGATTTAATTGTAATATTATTGTAAGTAACCTAATTTTTGATATTTTGTTTAAATAAATTGCATTGCATTTATATCGAAAAATTTCTTCTGTAACCCTATAAAGGTTTTTTTTCTGTAAAGTTTTAGTCAAAGATACGTAAAAAAATGTGTTTTTCATGAATTCGGAATAAAAAATTGGGGTTGCTATTAAAAAAAAAATTTTTTTTGCACCTCAGTGATACGTCACTGGACAAATAAATCAATACCTCAAAAATACAGAAAAGTAGAATCAAAAATTGACGTGTCTGAGCGTTTTTGCAAAAAAACAATATTTTGAAAGTTATTTAGGGCGTTCCAGAGTTTTGAACCTCACTGTATAGAAGAATGTATGTTTTGGCTTTTGAAATGTTAAACAAATGGTTTTTATAGTTTATGTGTGTTGTATGTTTATATGTGCATGTATGTATGAGGTTTATATTATTTATACTATTTATGTAAAATTATTCCATCTACTTTCATTGTTGTAAGCAAAAAAAGTGCGTTGGAAGAGCTTAAATTTTTTTGAGACACTATATAAGTTAGCATTGAAAATATTGAGATAAGTATCATTTATTATTACTCAGTTCTTTCGATTAAATGGACTCTACTAGTAAAGCAGTCATAATAAAGATTAGACAACATCAAAATCTTAATTGCTCTCGGAGTAAAGGTAATAAAAGTAACTATTTGTGAAATTGATTACAACATAGCATTCGTCATATAAAATGATTCAAATATAATTACACTGACTCAGTAGTGACCTTACAAGTATCTCGTAACCCTTGATTTATGCGCTTGCTTAATTTTGTCCCATCTCTCACATCCACTTTAGTGCTAAGACCATATCTTATGGACGAAAATATAGATAAAAAAATGGTTCTTAATGAGTATTTCTGAGAAACTTCTTCGCTGGTAGTGGTTTTAAGGCTAATGTGCGTGGTGTGGCAGATATATATTATTGAATCTAATGGCGGTCATTTTTCAATAAAACCAGTCACGAATTTCATTAGCTCTTAATCCTCACAATTTGTAACAGTGATTTTTATGATTAATATACAAAGGGAATTAAAATAAAACATAATTCGTTAATTTCACACTACGCAAATCAAAGATCAGTAATGACATCTCTCCATAAAAAATATGTATTTATTGTCTGGATAAACTGTTGATAAAAAACATAACAAATGTAAATATGATGTTTTGGTGTACTATGGATAAGTAGAATGATTAATGAAGATTGGTGTTCAGGAATTTGTTTTGTTTGTTAAGTAATAAAAAATGCAAAGCACTATTCTAATTACTTACTTTTCAAACCTCTAATATCTAGTGGCTTTACTTTGTTACATATTTGTAAAATTTTAGATATAGCTTTTAGATTTTTAATCTTTGTTTGTTATATTTCCTTTTAGTATGTATTTTGCCAGTCTAGATAGGGTAATTTGATAGGGTATAAATATACTTATCAACTTACAATTTTAAAACATTGTTTGATCTATATGAGTTCCATTCTGGACAATCTAACTGCTACACATACTTTTCCACATTGTTTTTTTTTTTGTTTTGTCTTGATTAGGTTATAAAACGTAAAGTTTATTCTATTTCTTTCTGAAAGGTAGGAACTTCGTTTTGTAGTCTAATCCGTTTTTGTATGTAGCAGTTGCAAAGTTAAAAAAAATTAGATTTTGTTTTTAAATATTGTTCAGATAGGGGAATAGGCTCAGGGCACTAATCTGTAAGAAATAAGATTACAGTACCATGTGCTATGTGATGTAGTCAATTATTTTATTTTCTAGCTTATAAATACGGTGTACGTCAAAATTACCTACTTTTTATTTTATTAATGGAAATATATCTAACAGACAAACTGTAAAACTTAACCACAGCTTAATTGTCACAGCTTAATAAACAAATAAGCTGTGACTTAACTATGGAGTGCAAATGAACTAATACTAACATAATTATCAAATATATGAACAAGTCAAGTTTTCTATGAATGTTTATTAGGTAATCTTTTTCCCAGAAATATTTGGAGGACATTTTTTAAATCAAGGTAGGGTCTTTGTCGGTGCGGGTGACTTTGTTGTTTCACATAATGTTACAAAAGTAACATTTTCACGTTGGCGGAACAGGTAAATTTTGGTGGTCCTATTATTGATTTATACTCATTATACATACAATGGGTAGGTATGTATGGTGATTTTAAATTTATTCTGGATGTTACAAAAACGGATATTGGTTTGAATAATATGAGTCTCCTCCTACTAGCAAAATATAACCCACCCTGCCTGAACTAAATATCTATTAAGTTTTCGATTTAATTCAGTTTTCTTGGTAAAGTTAACTAACACTAACATTTTTCAGCAAGAATCATATAAGTACATAAATATTTCAGAATTTCAGATTCAGAATTCAATTTGTAAATTTTTTAAAAGTTAATTATATATTCTTTAGTGTTCATTATACTACCTTACACAAGGTAATTAAATTATCCTTGTTATAAGTTACAACAACTTTTAGCATTGACTACTGTTTTTATTGAGATAAAATAACTTGTTTCAAAGAAGAAAACCTTCGATTTCCAACTTTAAATATAATGATTATAAATTTAAAACATATATATACCTATCTATCTTCATTTAAAAACTGTCTATCATATTCATGTATTCTATAGTTTTTCTTTCAAGTTATATTTTTATAAGCTAATTACCGTTAATGTATTTAGATATAGTAAACATCTGAAGGAATAATGAATAAAAAAATTAAAAACCAGTTTTGCAGCCATGTCTACTAGTAATAAATTCTAATTATATTCGAAAAATGATAATGATACAAATTTTTAATGATAGCGTTTATAATGATGTCCTTCTGCATAACAATACTGTAATAATTTGTGTGATTTAACCGTGTTTCCCATTATTAATAAATTCTTTGGTAAGTATAGAACCTTTCATTGAAATAAATTCCCATAAAACGTACAAAGGTCAAAATATAAGGGTCAAGCTTTGCAAAAATTAAAGTATTGTTAGATTAGTAAATCATAATTAAGGTAGAAATTTACTGTAATTATGACATGCCTATATGAAGTTTCTGGACATTTCATGCATACAATTGCAACACCTTATATTGCAACACCAAACATATAGAAAGTATGTTTTTAAGGACAGTAACTTGAAATGTTATCTGAAGAATAATTACACAAAGTAAAATATTTTCGTAATGTTGATTTATTTTATCATAAACATTTTTTTAGTGTGTAAAAATAGTAAATAATAATAATGATGTAATTATCTCTCGACTCCTCATTCTAATCACAAGGATTTTCCCGGAAGTCTGAGACTTATGTGAAAGAGGGGGCGGCGGATTCAGTAAGTCGCATTCGCGTCTTAACAACGACTTACTTTGGAACCCTAACCACCACTCAGTGCTGGAATAAGAGAAATCTGGAAAACCTCATTAGTTAGGGGGGCAGTCAAATTTCAACCGATGTTAATCTTCCATTAACACCAAGCCAGGATGGTTGCCAACCCATCTATCCCTACGAACAGGACTTGTATACGTACTTATACTTAAAATACGGGTAGATAATTTAAATAAAAATTGTCTGTCTAGTGGAGTGGAGATTCGAACCCAGGACATCTGGGTTGAGCGATCGAGAGACTAAAAGAGTGTGAGAGAGAATAGGTCCCTAGAGTTGTTTGGATATGTAAGCCCTGTTCCTGCAGGATCACAAGTCAGATCCAATCAAGTAATGCCAAAGCAGTCAGCAAATGGTTTTCAACCAATCACAATCCTTCTACTAGTCGGGATTGCTGCAGGAATAGGCCTTGATGTTAAATTGACCACTTTGTATGTCTATGTAGATTGAATTAAAATTGAATTATGTCTGTAGTAAAGTATAGTACACACTGTACCTGGCACTGTACTATATACTGTAATATAATATAAAACAGTATTGTTTTTTATGGAAGTGAGTATATTATGGTAACTCTTATTAAATGTAGAGGCGTGGTACAAAACAGACCTTTATCGTGAGTGCAGGTATCCTTTATTTACCAGTATTTACTTATACGTATTTAATATATACAGTGGGCCCATAAAGTAATCCATAATTTTCAGAAACAAAGGAAACATGTTTTATAAAAACTCGCTCAGACCCGTCGATTTTGTTTCGTTTTTTGTCATCTTTTGCGTATATTCAACTTTATACAGGGTGTTTTAAAAACGATGTGAGAAATAAAATTTAAACTTTTTAAATAGAACATCCAGTATAGTTTTGGATATTTGGGTATAGATATTTTTTACAAATACGGTGATATAGGGTTTGATGTCTATCTTCAATGGTAAGGGCCATAACAGCCTAAACAAGATGCCATTGGATGTTGAATCGTTATTTGGAAAATAAATAAAAATGTCATCATGGTGACGGTGACAGTCAACGTCTAGTTTCCAAATGTCACTTTAAGACAAAATTTTTTATTTTTTGTCGATTAATTAATAACAGTAAAATGGTACGTTTGTCTGAAACCCCGAAGATTGAACTTCTTACGACGTATGGCTATGGAGATCGCCAAAGGACACAACAGGAGGTATGCACTGTGTTCAATGAAAAATACCCTTATCAGCCCATAACACAATGTGCTGTTTCAAGAATAGAACATACATTTTTTACACATGGATCGGTTAAAGATCTTCCAAAGTCAGGACGCTCAAGTATTCCTCAAGACACTAAGTTAAACATTTTACTTGGAGTAGAAGAAAATCCTCATGTTACTACTAGGCAACTTGCAAGTGTTAATAACGTTAGTAAGAACTTGACATTGAAAGTCTTAAGAAAAGAAAAATTTAAAGCGTACAAAATTCAATTAGCTCAAGAATTAAATGAGGATGACTCTGATCGTAGATTACAATTTTGTGAAATCCTTGTTGGAAAATGGAAATGTGTAATGCGACTCCACAATTTTCAAGGAAAATTTTATTTAATGATGAAGCATCCTTTTATCTGAATTGGTACCGTAAATCGACATAACTACTGGTATGGGCAGACCGCAAAATCCACATTGGATTATAGAGGCCCACATCTAGAATCTACAGAAAGTGAATGTTTGGGCTGGTATTTATCATGACAAAGTAATAGGACCTTATTTTTTTATAGAAATTTAAAAGGTAGGTAATCGGTATTTAGCATTTCTTCAAAATGAGCTAATTCCTGCGTTAGTGCAGACGTACCCTAATGAAGAAAATCCTGCCATACTGGAACACGCAATGTGGTTTCAGCAGGATGGGGCACCTCCTCATGATGCGCGAAACGTGACCAATTATTTGGATACTATTTTCCAAAGAAGGTGAATTGGTAGACGAGGGATAATAGAGTGACTGGTGAAGTCACCTGACTTAACCCCACTTGATTACTTCTTGTGGAGTTACCTTAAAAGCCAGGTGTATATAAATCCACAAGGTAATTTATATGAACTCAACTAAAGAAACATAGAGATTCGGGCAATAAATCAGCAAGTTATTGGCAATGTGTTAGACGAATTTGAATTTAGGCTTGGTCATTGTCAATTAGTGAATGGTGGTTCTTTTGGATATTTACGTTAATTTAAGTTATTTCATTATAATTTCGTTAACTATTTTCTTGTTTTGCTAGTGTTGAAACCCTTTTAATTGCAGCACCAGTATAATAGCTTTTATAATTTTATTAACAATTAAATAACTTAATTCATTTTATAATTTTCATTTCTTTTATTATTAGCTTAACAAAAAATTATAAGCACCATTACGAGCTAATTTATCAAATCCGATTTATTTATTTTATTTATTTTCCAAATAACGATTTAACATCCAATGGTATCTTCTTTTGGCCGTGTACCCCTTACCATTACAGATAGGCTTATCAAACCCTATATCGCTGTATTTGTAAAGAAGAGGTCTATCCAAATATGCAATAATATACTGGGTGTTCCTTTTAAAAAATAAAATTTTATTTCGTACACTATTTTAAAAACATCCTGTATAAAGTTGAATACACGCAAAAGGTGACAAAAATTTTTAAAAAATCGACGGGTCCGAGCGATTTTTTATAAACCTTTGTTCTGAAAATTATGCATTTATGGGCGCATACTGTATATGCTATGTAAACTCGAAACAAGAATCCAAGCGATGCACGACATAAAGGATATGTAATACAATGTATGCATACAATTTTGCAACAAGGGCTCATCTGGTTATTTTGGGGATTTTTTACAAAATAACACTCGAAATAACATAATATTCACATAAAAAGTTTTATATGGTTTATACCATATAAATTATAAGTTTATATGGTAAAGTTTTATTACACAAAGTTTTTTTTTTGTATTTGTAATAAGAGCCATTATTTAATCGTTGTTGTTTCTAAAAAGTATTACATTATTTCACAAATTCATGTCCTCGGACAAATCTTGTGTATTCTTCGTTTTTATTTTAATCTGTCATATATTTTTATTCCAACCTGCCCACATAGATTTTAATATTTTTCCTCCTAATTAATGGTACAGTTTTTTGCACAATCAAACGAAATCTATACTATTATTAACGCTGATTAAATAACGCTGCTCATTTACGTCAAAATCAAATTAGGTACAGTAGAAATTGTCCATTATTTATTCATTAGTCCTGCCAAATATATATGTATACTCTTTGTCAGGTGGATGCAAATTAGTCTAAATGTGAATCATATTTGTTTCAAGGATATCAGGACCGATGTTTTGCTCAAAGGATATATTAATATTATCACATTTAAATCTCTACAGATGAACTAGATTCATTACACCACAAAATGAACATCTGTTTTTCAAATTTGCAATTCAAAAATTAAGGTGTACGTTTCTAAATTAAAACTGTCATTGAATATTTTAAATTATTTTTTTGTTGTAGGTATCCGTCAATGAATTTTGTAAATATTTTTTTATGTAAATGTATGTATCTAACCATCTGTTTCGAAGTTGTAAGGATTATGATTTATCACTTCACACAACTGATTAACCAATCAGTTATGTAATAGCAATTAAAAAATTGAAAACATATTGATTATATTGTTCAGTAATCTGAATCTCATGAAATGTTTAAAAAAAAATACACCGAGGGATACGAGGAAAGTTTTAGAGAATTTTATGCTGATTTTAAATCTGCATTGAAAGTTATCGTGAGTCAATTGTTTTTCGAAATATTTGAAAAAAACGAAAAACCGAAGAATTTGTTTTTGGCCAATAACTCGCTAATGGTTAATCTGACACTTCTAAAAATTTTACATTATTAGTACACTTTTGTTTTTCTGTTATGAACCACAACTTTGCTATTTCTTATGGTCGCCATATTGGATTTTTATATCATATTTTAAAGCCAAAAATTCTCTTTCCAACGATGTATCATAAGCCTATAAAAGAATTTTTAAAATTTGTGAAATATTGAAAAAATCATTTTTTTACAAGTTTACTTTAGAAGTTGGCTGTGCCATGAAATGTGAATATTTCCCGTTCTGTCACAAGTGTCATACAAAATGACTTATGAATTGCGTTAAATGAAAATATGGGGCTCACAATTTCTCAAATGAAGAAAAGTTTGATATGCTTACACTTTATTTACAAACTCACAGTATTACGAAAGTTGCATCTACTAGATATTTGGAATTGTATCCAGAGGCAGCAACCTTACAAGACATAATTACAGGAGAATTATTGCTACTTTATTGAATTATGGTGCATTTGAGAATAAGAGGAACAACTATGAAAAAGATAACCATGATATTGATATGAAAATCTTTAGTCTAATAATAGTAGTAAGTATTACAAACAACCAGAACTAAAAAATGAAGCATCCATATTAAGCATCCATATTAGGCAAATGCTCAAAGTGACGTCCATTTGCATTACGACACATTTCACAGTTCTTTAAAATCTTTCGCATAACTCTTCCTAATGTGTTTCCGTTTAACAAGTTAAACGCTTCTCTAATTCTAACTTCTAATTCATTTCTATTAACGGGTGGTTCAAATTCGTAAATTTCATTTTTAATTTGTCCCCACAAATAAAAATCGAGTGGCGTAATATCTGGGGATCTTGCCGGCCACATAACTGGTCCATGGTTCGCAATAACATTTTGCCCAAAACAATGGGTTAAATATGTTCTAACTTCTACAGTATTATGTGCCGGACAACCATCCTACTGAAACCACAATCTTTGAAATTCAGCTGCATTGGGTACAAGCCTTCTAATTGCTGGAATTATTTCTTCTCTTAATAGGTTTAGATATCGTTCCCCATTGAAGTTGTAATCGAAAAGAAACGGACCAACCAAACGATTTCCTAAAATAATTATACATTAACATGATACATTAATGACTAGCTTATTTATTCACAATATCATTAATGAATATAAAAATACCTAAAAGACCACACCAAACGTTAAACGCAAATCTAGACTGCAATCGTCGCTGTTCCATCACATGGGGGGATTTTGGATACTCCAATAATGTTTGTTATGTTTGTTAAATACCCCACAATTAGTAAAACGGGTCTCGTCGTACCATATTACCAAATTAGGGAACTCAGGAACTTCTCTGCATTTTTCTATGTACCACTGGCAAAATTGTAATTTCCTATCATAATCACCTTCGCGAAGACCTTGGACAATAGTAGGATAATATTAGTAAGGATGATATCGATGTTTTTTCAAAATTTGATGAACGGTAGACTTCGGGATGTTACTTTGATGCTGAACAGATCTTACAGATGTTGACGGACTTTCAGTTATTATATTAAGAACGTTTACGTCACGATCATGGTTATCTTTTTCATAGTGGTTCCTCTTATTCTCAAATGCCCCATAATTCAATAAATTGGTAACAATTCTCCTGTAATATGTTTTATGCGGCTGCTGTCTTTCTGGATATAATTCCAAATATCTGGTAGATGCAATTTCCGCATTACGGTGAGCTTGTAAATAAAGCGTAAGCATATCAAACTTTTCTTCATTTGACAATTTGTGAACTCTTTCCATATTTTCACTTTATAAAAACACTGACACGTTAACTCTTTCTAAGCAGTTTTATTTGACACTTGTGACAGAAAACATTTCATGGCACAGCCAACTTCTAAAGTAAACTTGTTAAAAAATGATTTTTTCAATATTTCACAAATTTTAAAAATTCTTTTATAGGCTTATGATACATCGTTGGAAAGAGAATTTTTGGCTTTAAAATATGATATAAAAATCCAATATGGCGACCATAAGAAATAGCAAAGTTGTGGTTCATAATAGAAAAACAAAGAGTGCCTTGTAATTTTTGTTTATGCCAAAATGTTCGTCTTTAAAAAGTGTACTAATAATGTAAAATTTTTAGAAGTGTCAGATTAACCATTAGCGAGTTATTGGCCAAAAACAAATTCTTCGGTTTTTCGTTTTTTTCAAATATCTCGAAAAACAATTGACTCACGATAACTTTCAATGCAGATTTGAAATCATCATAAAATTCTCTAAAACTCTCCTCATTTGAGCGTTTTCCTATCTTTTATAATAACTGAGATCCCTATGTAGAGACTCGAATTTTGGACAGTCTGTATATCGACTGACAGAAATGCACCTTAGATTTCCGTTAATTATGCAAAATTTGATTTTTGCCATTGGGTGAAGTTATAGATCGAAGGAGAAGTATTGCTCATGAAAATCTCCCCTTAGAGAAACTTAAGGTTGGGATCACTTCATTATAGGCTCATCAGCCTACGAAGCTCTATTATAAGCTCATCAGCTTATGAACAGTTACTCAAATTTATAAAAGTCAGTAGTACTGTCCCTGGCCCAGTTATGACCATTCTGAGTTATGTTTTATAGTGTCTCATCCCCAGTATTTTGCCAGTGATTTTTAAAATGGTTTCAACAGATGAACTAATTAAAGTCGTAGTTGCTATATTAGCCATGACTATCATAATATTTCTGTTGTATATAATCTTTAACGTTAGTTTTCACATTCGAAACAATAAAATAAATTCAACGGGTTTATGTCAGCGTAATTTGGTTTTGGCCATTTTTATTTCATTAGAAATCCAGTATTCTGGCACACTAGTATTGTCATAACTGTGCCAGTGACAGTAATTCTGGCTTGTATACACATAAAAACCCCGTATAGCCTGTACATATTTTTTTCGCGCTAATTATAATTACATGGAAAAGTTGTGTTGTGACAAGTCAAGCAAGTGTTCGAGTGCATTAGAAGTTGTACATAACATAATATGTAGGCATTGCGATTGAAGATCTCGTTATATCATTGCGTAAGTCGTTATATAAAAAAGTAAAAGGTTTGTGATAGGTATATAAAATGCTGTTACATAATTTTTGTGTATATAAACTCGATAAATTTTGATATACCATAATAATTTGATCCATTGGTATTTACAGCATTATCTAATTATGGTGTATTTATGGGCAGGTGTTCTAATATATGCTAAGTATTTCATAGAAACATTGAGGAATTTCAATAGTGCATAATGCAACAAACCTATGTTATCTATTGACTTTTAGCTATTTAATTGTTAATAATTCTTAACGAGTTGTTATTGTTTCCCTATAGAATTATTACTATGTACATTTTTTGTAACAACTTTTTAATTTGTTAACTAGTAAGTATTAATTACACCCAGGTGATTTGTCTTAACGTAACGTCATAGGTATAGAAAATCAATGTGGTAATGTTTTATTTACACGTATGCATGTACACACAGTTGTGGCCCTGAAACCGTATAAGATAACGTAATCATGAATAAAAAACAAGCTACGTTCGCTTTCATCTACTTTAACCAATCATGGTTAGCTCACAGTACACCGCTTACCATAGGAAACAGTGACAAAACCTGTCGCTCGCCTCTGCAGTTCTTGTTTCTTATTTAGCCATGGAAGTGGTTACCTATATGGTGGCTGCATAAACACGCGCCTCTAACAGTTCTTTGTCTAATTTGAAGGTTTGTCTGGCATATTATTTTTCAGGTAGTAAATTTTCCTTGTCAGTCGGTTTTATCGAATTTTCCTTTTTACACTATCTATACAGTGTGTAAAATACAATGTAACTTAGAAGGACGACAATAGCAATCAAAATAAGTTCAATTCATTGTCTGGCAGTGGCGGATCGTCAGGGGAGGCAGTGCCTCTCCTGTAAAAGTTACAAAGAATTCCTATTTTTAAATACATAATATTTACTAACAACTAATAAATATATTAATAATATCCACTATAATAAATAATAATGTAAAATGTAAATGTTAGTGTTCCCCTACTATTATTTGAAATTATTTCCAATCACAAACGACCCAACGCCATCTATGGTCATTCTTGGGCGCCTCAGTAAAAATTATCACGGTCTGCTAACTATTTGGTTTGTAGCGCAGGTAGCGCTGGTAAGCCGACGAGTCACAACAGCCATCTTTCGTCTTTAAGACGGCTGCGGCCGAATGTGGCCGACCGGAGGCATGAGTATGAGATGCCTCCTTTGAACCGATGTTTTCGGATAAATGAATTATTTGCGCATGCGTGTGAGATCTGAACACGTGCTTTTTGAATAAAGCTAGAGGTAAGTGGAGGCAAGACCGCCCACTACTCCCATCCTTTCCCTCTTAGAAATTTGCGGGAAAATAAGCATGTACGGATGAAGATTGAAGACGGGTGCATACTATATATAATTTTTTGATAATCAAATAGGTATTAAATATTACTTATTATTTACTATTATCTATTTTAATATTATTTAAATAATGTTTGTCGAGATTTCTGGCAATCGCATCAAAAAAGGGATATTTGTCTAACGAAACCTATTTCTTTAAGCAAATATTTTTCCTCTGGGAATTTCTAATTTTAGGGCATTTGACCTTGAAAAATAAAAAATTTTCGCCTGCGGCACTTTTTTTTTTCGTGCCCCCCTCCTACCCACCCGAATCTCACCAGCCACCACTGATTTATCTATGCCTCCCCTAAAGAAAAATTCACGAGCCGCCACTGTTGTCTGGAAATAATTATGAAGAGAAATATAGCCCTTTCTTTGGGGATGGGGAATATAAAAATGTCTTAAAACAATACAGCAGATAATGTATGTAACTTATTTGTGGTACAGCATATTATTTCTTCATACTACACTTTCAATCTTTATTTTTAAAACTTCTAGTTTCCTGTTTTTTTTTTATTATTATTATTTAACAAGTGGTGTAATTCTAAAAGAAATTACAATGAATCAAACAGCAGATACTATATCGATATCCCTATCCTCGATGACCCATAATTACTATTATCAGTTATATAATAAATTATCCAGTTGTGTGTAGTCCTGGTGAAACGATCTACCTTGTTTTCAGAGTTCACTGCATAGAATTTAGTTAAATTTCATATTTTATAATGAGCGGCGAACTATTATAGCATAATTATTTATCTTGATGTATGAGTTTTTGGTAATAGAAATGACAAATCATTTCGTTTGGCTCAAACTTGGATTCAAGTTTCTCCTTTTATACATTTTATAAAAAAAGCCCTAGATGAACACGCATTTCTCATTTCTGTATAGGTAGGTACAAGTATGTATATTAAAGCAGTTTGAAGATATCATATGACGGAATATTGAAATATTCGTTCTGTTATTATAATTTTACCGCTACTTTTCTCAAACGTTACCAATAAAGATAGTAATAATTATTTTATTAACTATAGTTTGTTTTTATCATAAATAGGCGACTAACTTATTGAACCCATTTTAAAACTAACTATAACTAATTTAAAAGTAATGTGAATTGGTTTAATATTTTAAAATGTATCAGTAATGGTGTTGGAATGCATGCATATCGATAAAAATGGAAAATATATTTTCACACTATCCACACGTAGTTAAATATTTGAGGAGGTTACTTATGGATTAAAATACACCATTTAAACATCATTTTATCACATTTATATTTATTGTTACAATTTTTTCAAGGTATGTCCCGAGAATATCTGTTTTAAATAATATTGTATGTATAATATATACAGGGTGGAGATTTTAACTGGAATAAATTTGCTACCGGGAAGAATTGAATAATTAATGAATAATTCTTCAAAAAATTCCCGAGGCATGTCAACGTTTGAATGTATTTACCTACCTTTTCCAAGGAATATGTGAAATATAGCCATCCATCAGGGAAAGCAGAGACCACTCCCGATTTTGTTTTTCAAATGCAACACTATGGCGTGTGACCCCTCAGTGGAATAGTGACAGAAAGGCGAATCGAGCATACCGATCAAATTTAATATTTTTCAAGAGGTTGAGGGTTGCATAACATTAAAATGTAATTTTAAGTTTAATTACTTTTCAACGTAACAATTGCTGAAAATGTGCACCATTCGCTTGTTGGCAACATTCTAATCTGTGATAGGTTTCGTCCCTTACATTACATAACATTTCCGGTGTGATTGCCCTGGTTTCATCTCTTATTCTTTCCTTCAGCTCATCAATGTTGTTTGGTTTTTGAATGTAAACCTTACTTTTGAGTTACTTACTACGCTGTTATTGTTCGCCAATATGAATTTTCCCCGGTAGGTGGATTGTAAGGCGAGGTACCACTGAGTGGTCTCCAAATCTTACAAGTTGGATTTCTTTTTGTGAGGACATCTCAAAAGTAAGGTTTACATTCAAAAACCAAACAGTGATGAACTGAAGGAAAGAATAAGAGATGAAACCAGGGCAATAACACCGGAAATGTTACGTAATGTAAAGGACGAAACCTATGACATATTGCCAATAGTATGTATTGTATATATATTGTATACGTATGTACACGTATTGGCAACTATGTTGCCAATAAGTAAATGGTGCATATTTTAAGCACTTGTTACATTGAAAAATAATTAAACTTAACAAACAGTTTAATGTTATGCAACCCTCAATCTCTTGAAAAAATATTAAATGTGATCAGTACGCTGGATTCGTCTTTCTGTCACCTTTCCAATGAGGGGTCACACGCCATTGTGTTGCATTTGAAAAAACAAAGTTGGAGGTGGTTTCCGCTCTCCCTGGAGGGATATATTTCGCATATTGCTTGGAAAAGGTAGGAAAATACATTCAAACGTTGACGTATCTCGGGAATTTTTCGAAAAATGATTCACTTCAATTATTCAATTATTCCCCGGTAGCGAATTTATTCTTGTTAAAGTTTCCACCCTCTATAAACTAGCCAGAGCAAGGATTTTCTTTTCAAGGATTTTCTGCAAAAGTTCTTCATAGGGAATATTAATTTACCAATGAATACTCAAGTTTAAGTCATTCTAACTTGTGATCAGCCTGTGAAATTATCAGCGGAACACTTCGTCGATAGTTCGTGGACGTTTGAACCTCTCTATCCCTTCATTGGATACAAACAATCTTGATTCTTTATTTGTATTTAATTGTTTATTCCAATATCAAACTTGGATTACAGGTACAGTTAATAATACTGTTTATAGGTACCTATTTCATTTCTACGAAAGCTGTATTATTCATAAATTGAACTTAATTAGAAACCTTCAATTCGCTTATTAGTATTTTGCTTAGGTATAGGTATCCATATTTAATATTTATATAACAGTTAACTATTTTACTATGTAACTACCTCTATATTTCTTTAAAACTAAGCGGAATTCTATTTTCTATTTCAGATGTCATTGTCACCAGCTAAAAAGAATAAATCTCATTCATTTAGGTATACAGTTCTATTATTAAAAAAAGGTGAACGTATAATATGTTTAACTTTTGGTTTATATAACTTTAACTTATATAACACAAACAAAGCAGACCAGACGAGACAGTCGTTGTTCTGTAATGGACTCGCACGAGCAGCAGCGAGCTTCACAATCGAGCACCTTCGCGACAGGTGCGCCAACCTTGATTTTTAATTCTCTATCTATGCTTCAATCAAAATAGACAAGAAGCAGAAGCTGAATCCAGTTTTTCTTTTCCTCAACAGATTGTGGCCTTTTTCCTTTTTGCTCTCGCTCTCTCGCTGGGTAGATACTTGCAGCGTGGGCCAACTTCAACTTCCTCTGTACTTGTTTTACTTGTATGATAAGACTGCTCGGCACACAGCTATAGGATGCTTGTTTGTAATTCATTTATATTCAAAAAGGCACTTGATGTGTTAGATACTCACACTTTAACGGGTTGTTATATTGCTATTTAAATACGCACAGATGTTTAGATCTCTAAATTAGATAATTTGAACTGCATTTTTTCATAACCTATCTACATTTACTTAGGCAATCGACAAAGACAATGATTAAATTCGTTATAGCTATTATGGTCGGAAATAAAAACATTCGGAACGGAATGCAAGAGGAAAGATAATTTAATTTAATTCAATTAGGTAGCTACACTTTGTTAATACAGATTTAAGACGTAGATCGAAAAGGTCAAAATACGGGGCTCAAAACATTTATACCGGCTGTTTATTTTACTATAAATATGTAATGGATACAAGTTATTCAATTTCGGTCCTGGATATACTCTAAATTTTATTTTAAACGAAGTCTACAACGATATTTTGAAGTCTTTATTTTATAGATCTGTGTAACATTTGTTTTACTTGCATGGCACTGCCCATAAAAATGTACAATGTAAAATGTAATAGTATACTTGATTATTTATTTGTGATAAATATACCAATAAAATAAATAATATTTTTATTTCGACTTTCGCACCCCTAAGGGCCGCTTTACAAGTCTGATGCAATAAATTATTGTGCAGGTGGCTTTACAGTCGGTAAAATTGCAACAATTTATATTACCAATTTTTGATCATACTATTTAGGTACTTTCTCCATCGCGTTATTTTTGTTTTTTACATTTTGCTATCGTATTATATCACTTTCTCGTGTGGAAAATTGCAGTAATCTTGAAAAACAAGAGGGGTTTTTCTTATCTTTAGCTTTTTAATATAATATGTATAGTGAATATATAAGTGTACGAGTTACAAAAGGTATAAAGTTATTGTTGTCGATTTACAGGTTTTAAAAAATTGTGGAAGAAAGTTAATGTTGAAATACAAAAAAATTACCACACGTACCATAACCAATTAACTATAATAATCCAAGTGGTACTTGTTCAGTCAAAAGAATTGTAATGAAATATAAGTTGACCAAATACGCTCGAATGCAACGATATCCGATTTCCACATTTAGGAATTGCACTCATGGAAATGTCAAAAAAATAATTATGGCTTATTTTAAACGAGCCAGGCTAGGTCTAGACAGTTGACAGATGTTTGAAAGGGGATTATGGGCTCCCCTAATTATTTTACCCTGGCTGTATAAATAAAGCTCTAATATAAAATTGAGGGAGATTGAGTTAATGGCCTGTAGAACAACGATCTTATTGTGCACTGTATACACAGTAAAATCAATTACTTTAGTTAAGTAATATTTTTTAACAAGTTTAACTACATATATGTAAGGCTATTTGCCAGATTAGCATTGTCAGATTAGCTCTCTGGTTGACAAAAGGTATACATTATTAGTCTTTGAATGCGTATTTTGCCATATTTGGTGAAAAATCTAATCCCTTTTCTAAAATTATAAGTCTAAAGCAGAGATAATGATAATCGAGAATGTAAAAAGATAGTTTTATATTGGCTTGGTTGCATAAGTAATTAGATAGAATAAAAACAATGGGAACGAAACATTTTGAAAAAATTTCCACAAAGAAATATATTTTTTTAAATTGAGACAATGTGCCTCCAAGTATTTATTAAAATGTTGGTGTTGCTTACGTTAAAAATTAATTAAGTTTGTAAATGTGTTAAGACGGAAACACAATTATATTATATAACATTCTATTCCTATTTTCAAAGTTGCCTGTTCCTACAATATCATTTATGAACCAGATATTTATTTATTTATTGCAAGTGTTGCAAAATAGGTGTATATACAATAAAGTACCAGTACTTAAGTTCTGTCATTACTAATTTTATATTTTTTATTTTATAATTGATCCTTTAATGGACTGGGAAGAGATTTCGATTAGATATTCCCTTGAAGTATGGAAATTTAATTTAAAATAATTGATACAGTCAAGGTTTTCGGTATCGTCTACATTCTACAAGGTAAAAATTGCTCAATTTTGAAAGTGCATGTTTGATACATCATTGAGATGATGTACCCAACAAAAAACCCAATTTAAAATTGAAAGAAGAATAATAAAAACAACAAAATTAATAACTCTTACGCCTACCTGTTGCGAAGCTTTCAAGTTACGTATTTAATGTTTTCAAATGTTAATCAACCCATTTATTCATTTTAATGTCGCGTATCGTCAGTACCTTCACTGAATTTTAACATTAAGAAACGGTGTGCCAATATTTTATTTAAATTTAACCTCATTAGTTACTACCAGTTCCAGTGTGCCTAGAACATCATTATAAATAATACTCTCGAAATATTTATTGTAAGCACATTATACGTATGAATACATAATAATGATTTTCAGAATTAATACAAAATTTATAGTATCTATCTATAAAATAGTATGGGAATAGTGTAGATTGTAGATGATCCAATCAACGAATTTTGACTAAACTGGTTATCTTAAGTGACTTTTTAGGCAGATTTATGGTTATTGATTTTTGTACAGCTAGTGACCATATCATTTTCAACATCTGGAAGACTAACTTTTGGTCACACACCCATCACCTAATAATTAAATGATTTTCACGTGTTCACGACCAAGGAATGTTTTTAAAAATCAGTTTTATGAAAGTTAAATTTTCATTTTATTCATACTGCATTCATTAACAAAATATTTGTTGGCAGTGTATGAGTAATATTGTTATTTTCCTACCCACTTATTTACTACAAACTACACCATATTAAAGTTCTAAGCATAGGTATTTTATGAATTACAATGAATGAGCAATATTATTATAATGTGTCATCATTTGAAGTATTTATATGATTGGGTTATAGGCTACTACTCAATTACTATACCGGGTTTCCCATTTTATTTGATTAATGGCAATTAACATGGGCTATTACATTTCATTGAATTTTATATTCCCAGGGCACACTATAAGAAATATTGCTAACGGTATCGATAGTACTGACTGTCAAACACTTCTGATTACCAAAATACTAAAGCGAAATGCTTTTTTAATTAAAATATCAATAAAAATTCGTTTTTTTAAGTTAATAGGTGTACTTTACATAACCGTTTTGGAGACATTATTAAACGTCATCCGGTGGACTAGTTGGTTGAGCGGCAGTGTTTCAAACTGAACCGCAAAATTTTGCAGGTTCGAATCCCCCCCAGAGACAACTTTTTTTTTACTTTTTCAATTATTACAAATTATTAGTGTTTACTTATTCGAATAAATATGGTTCATTGTCAGTACCTAGTTATTATTTTTGAAAGTCACAATATTTGCTTAAGAGTTAGTAATAGGTTTTTTTAAAATAAAAAACTATAATTCTAAAATTATGAATTTTTAAAAATAAGAATATATTTTAAAAAAACTATTACCTACTAATTCACGACAGTTCCTCTGTAACTGTTTAACTCAATATCCAGATTGAGGTATAAATATGTAGTAACTATTAGCAGAGATAAGTACACTATTATTAGTAAAAACACAGTGCATGTAATAAATAAAAAATATGTTGCTTGTTGATTATTTATTTTATAAGATAGTAGCTTTAGCTAAAGATAAAGGAAACGAACCAATTAAAACATGTTTTATTATTTTTGTTTTGATAAGCAAATATTATGACTTTCAAAAATAATATCTAGGTACTGACAATGAACCATATTTATTCGAATAAGTAAACACTAATAATTTATAATTAATGAAAAAGTAAAAAAAAGTTGTCTCTGGTGGGATTTGAACCTGCAAAATTTTGCGGTTCAGTTTGAAACACAGTCGCTCAACCCACTAGTCCACCGAATGACGTTTAATAATGTCTCTTAAAACAGTTATGTAAACTACACCTACTAACTTAAAACGAATTTTTATTGATATTTTATTTAAAGCATTTCTCTTTAGTATTTTGGTAATCAGAAGTGTTTGACAGTCAGTACTATCGATTCCGTTGGTAATATTTCTCATAGTGTGCCCTGGGAATATAAAATTCAATGAAATGTAATAGCCCATGTTAATTGCCATTAGTCAAATGAAATGGGAAACCCGGTATAAGAATGTACTTTTACATATTATGAGAGAAAAATGCTATGTAGTTGTGAATATGATGTTATATTTTCTTTATATTACTCATAAACTTTTAATCATCCCAAAAATAGATTGATTATTGCTTTTAATTATTATACAGAGAGTTCCAGAATGATTGTCCGTGCCGCTTCATAATGATTTTTTATGTGCCCCCTTTCTATTTTTAGTGTCTGCACTAGAATCATTCATGAGCGCAGGCAAGGGAATTTACTGATTTGGTTTGATTTGTTCCATGCCATGGTACGTCAGTAAATATAGGTTATTTTAAAAATAAAATAAAGACAATTTATTAAAAATAATATAGTTATTATTTTGTATTATCATTCTATTCCTATGTATCACCAGTATAACCTATTCAAACTGTGAATTGTGGAGCGTTAAAAAACATTAATTTATGGTTCTTATATTAATTTCAATATTAAGAAATGCAAAATTACCAACCTGATTTAGGACTCTCTGAAACTGTATAGTATTGAAAAATACTCTTTTAAACACAAATGATTCTTCAGTAAAACAATTTAAAAACGAAAAATGCTAAACGCCACTGAGTCAAACGTCAAATGCTGTCAAATATGAAAATTTTCAAATTGACAGTTAAAAAGAAAGTAATTTTAGCAAATGGAAATCAATTTTGATTATATTCAGGATAGGCTGCGTTCCCGTACTGGACAATCATTCTGGAACTCTCTGTATTTAAAGTAGTAGGTATAAATAATTTTCTACCGATTACGGTCCACTGAATTAGTTATGTCTATTATTTTCGCTAGCAGGTTTATTTACAAATTCTAATATTTTAAGGTAAATAAATTTTTTTTAATCTAGTTTTTTATTAATTTTTTTAATTAATTGATCATGTGAAGTTCATTTTTCAGAATACACATCACACATAGCTTCTTCAAAAGTCATTATCCTAAAAATCCATAGTGACAGTGATCATATCTTTATTAGTGATATTTAAGATTTAGAAGTGGTGGTTATAACGAAATGAAATTTTTCAATAACTATATCATACTTTTAAATTTTAAAAATGTATCCCTAATGTTGTGTGAGAGAAAGTAGGTTTTAAAACTTCATCATAATATTAATAATTTATGAAACACTAATTTCGTAATCATGCGATTTTTCGATAGCAAATTTACCTAGTTTGCAACATTACTGCAAAAACTATTAGTACTTTACTAGAATAGATAGATAATAAAAATAACAATTCAATCTTTTCCTGCTATTTTCATTGTGTGTAAATATTCTAACAATAAATCAACTATTATTGTAGTATAGTTTTTATTAACCGATGACGTAGCTGCATCAGCTATGAATCTATCTATGACTTGCCTCTCTTGTCGGTGGTCATGAATATTTCCCTGTAACGGTAAAGGATTATGGAGAAATTACTAGACAAAGGATTATTCTATACGATACAAGGCGATCACTACATATAGACCTACGATTAATAAATCTGTTGTAGAAAATGAATATAAATTAATATTAACAAGTAATCATTAACAAGTAATCGTAATCAATAAAGTGTATAGAAACGAGGACTGTTTTGTCGATTGCATGTCTGTTCAACGTGATGTGCGTTGAAATGTGTGTTTTGTTATTTCAAAAACGTGTTGACAATATTATATGACCATCATGTACGAATTATAAATTATTGAAACAACATTGCAATAATGGATGGAGTAAGTACGCATAGAATAAAACTGATGTTTGAAATATGGGTGTTAGATTTTAAACGCCAATTAGATTAAATAATAATTCATAGAAATAAAGAGAAGTAGAGAATGAAAATTTCCAAAACTATTCTTGCTTTTATGTTTTATGTTTCTACTACCATGCTATTGTATAACGATACATAAAGAATTATCTTGGTCAACGATGGTGCTGGATTGTATAAAAAATATTGTCTACATATGGTGCATTTCTGTCAATAATTTTGTGATTGTTCAAATTTGTCAAGCAGTTTTGGTTAAGTTTTTCTTGCTATTGTAGCATTTTTATTCAGACGATCATGTCTGTATGGCAAGTGGCTTGACAAACTTTGACAGCTATGCTAAAGTGGCCGTTTTCCATTTCATAACCATCTTTGATCAAGATAATTTTTGATGTCGCGACATATAAAATATAAACAGTTTATTTAACAATATATGGTGTGTTCCTCAATTTGGGGATGCTGTTCATTCTAAATATTTTACCACATTTCAGTTTTATGATTCTATATGGTCAGAGCAATAATAAGAAATTAATGGAAAAGGTTTACTATTCTGCCTAGAAGATATAGTTATGAAATACTTTGCTGGAATTAAAAATTTAGTAATTTTATTTAAATTACTAAATCCTAAATAAGTCTGAATTTCAAAAAGTCCATGATCGCTTATCGAGCAATACTGTTATCTTTAGATTAAAAAAAAACGATTTAACTTTTCTAATAATATTTTAGAAACTCTTTTCACTCTTTTTAGGTTACTCTTTTCCAAATTTAGTAAGCTACACATATTACATGCACAAGACAAAGTTTTAAATTAAATATACATGAATCCACAGAAACCTTTAAATCGAACCAAATGCTTCAGAACCAATGCCTTTTTGTATTTAAACTATATATAATTTTATAGTCTCCTCTCTCAGTATTTAAATTTAGGTAACTCCTCCAGTTACAAATTTTTAAAATTGTTTTCATTGGAAATAGAGACATTTCCGAAATTGTATATGTTTGTGTTCAGTAATTGTCTCTGTAATCTATTTAGTCTACTTTTTTAGTGAGTATTAGGTAACATTACGATAAAGCAACCTCTGAATCATTTTGTCTCCGGAGATTTATTTCTTTATATAATTTTACAAAAGTGGAAGAATACCCAAATAAAGGAAGAATATCGTAACAAATAAATATAGTGATTCTAGAAATATTCTATATTCGGAATTCTATATTCTAATATTTATAATTTTTAAATATTCTACGAATTGAAGAATTTGGCTATAAAAATAGCCAATTTAAACTATTCCATGACCAGCAGTTTCCCGATACAGTAGTCTTATATGTCTGACTGATGAAAATTGTTGAATAGTCCGAATTTATTTTTTTAATAAAAAACAAAAAAGAGGACTTTCAGCCAGATATGTGGACAAATATCCACATTAGACATTCCATAGCAAAATCAGACATTATTAGAACAAATTAGGACAAATAAATAACACACGTCGTAAATAAGGAACACAATTTTAACTTTCCGGAATAGAACTATACTGCATAATGAAAGAAATACCAAAAAACGTATGTTTTTGGAAATGGCTGAAATACAAAACAAAAAACAGTCAATTATCAAGCAGATATAGAAAATCTAAGTAACATATATCGCAATCTTATTCAATAGTATTTTTTTTAAATACCCTGTATATGTACAAACTGTAAAACCTCCTCTCAATGACTTTCTTGAATCATGAGAATGTTTACAATAACTATGTCCTTAAAACCAACAATACATGGTATCAGTTTTTAATTACCTGCTCTCGAAAAGAAACACATCAACGGGGACACCAAATACTGATCATACTCTGCCTCTGCCACGTATATTGATTGCATTCTTAAACAATAAAAAAGTTGAAAATAAAATAAAACCAACCCATACAATAAAATATTAAAATAAGAAATTGATATGAGGTAAGAAAACACTTTTTTGGATAATTATTCTATCACTAATCTAATTTAATACTTATGTAAAATCATCATTTTTAGCTATTAGGTAGGTAATCTCGAAAAAGTCCGAACACTCGGACGAGACGTAGAATATTTGTCCATGTATCTGGCTGAAAGTCCTCTTTTTTTGTTTTTTATTGAGGAAATAAATTCTATTTTAACAGCCAACAACTTTGCCATGTTATATTGAAGTCAGTTTTTGAGGAATTTTAGCATCCCTGCTCAAATAGAGTAGACTTGATTTTAGATGTATCTGGATAATGACGTGTTTTCAATTAAACGGATATTGTATAGACAAATAATTAAATTATTTTTCTTTAATTGTATTGTATAAAGAATAAAAATAGATATATTGGACTATTAGACACTACCTAGCAGTGTAAGTTTTTATCGAATTAATAATACAACGGTGAAATTCTATGACTAAGCTCAAGAAACGTTATTAGGTACGAGTAGAATGTTACCTTTCTAAATTGTGGATGGGTGCTTTTTTAAACCGAACAGAAAATTATGTATTAATGGCTCTCATTAGAGGTTACTACTTATAGTTTATAAAAAACAACACTTTAGGTCTTATAACAAAAATACGTTTTAATTTAGATTGTTCTTTCATACAAAGACATGTAGAAACGGTTAAATTGATTTTTAATCTTATGCTAATTTTGCCCACTTTGGGAAAGGAAAGAGGCGAAAGAACATTGCCCTCAGGGATTGTCTCTTCGACAGAAACTAACAGTTTGCCGCTATTACATAAACAGGTATAAATAATTAATTACCAAGTCGTTTCCATATAATTAATAAAAATAAAATGTCATTTATTCTTTAAAAATGTTCTTATATAATCACGCTGTCCAAGTAAGATTTGAATATATTTAATATAATTATAACATAGAGGATATAATCAAAATGATGTTGCAAACCTCTAGCACAGGTCAAAAGGAGTTAAAAAATGCTCGTACTAGTCTGGAGAATCTTTAGTAGGATGGTAACGCATGTTATTTGTCATTTGGAAGAAGACTTTATGTATGAAACCAATGAATATGCAATCAAAGCTTTTGAATCACGAGAGAATTAAGTGTTATCAATTTTATTTGTATTACAATGGGTTTTAATCAAGAAAAAAAAAATAAATTCAAAAATGCATGAGCCTTAGATGCATAAATCTTAATTAGATAATAAGAATAGATTTTTTAAGACTAAAGAAATTCATTACACGCAACAAGGAATGTACTTGGTTAATTGTGCTCATCTTTGCCTGCAATAAGTTACTCAATAACTAATTATTCGATTTCAGTGAAGCAATAAATTGGTTTTTAATATATTTAATAGAATTCTTCTGTAATAGAAATAACAGTTTTATGTTTTGTGCAGATTTTTTAAATAAATGAAATTTAAATGTTATATAGAATAAATCCAATAATATCTGGAGCCCACGTAACGGGATTAGTATCTATTCATTTACTTTACAAGATATCGTTAGGTGAAACGTTACTTTATGCATAAATTTATTTTGTATCAAAGGAGTTGGAGTAGGTAAAATATCGCTAGCCTGCCTAAGGCTACTTGATCGGCAATTCATTAGTTAAAAAATATATATTTTTTTTGTTATTTAACGTCGGCTATTTTCGGGACTAACGCCAATCACCGATGCCAGGAGACGGGCAACCTCCAACCTGGACATTTTGCCGAACCTCCACTTTTTGTAGGGGATCATCTCATAGACAAGGGACCTCCGGCTTTACATCCTATCCGATGATACGTCTTTTACACAAAACCTCGCCGAAGTTTTTACAGCTTATGTGTATTCACCGACGTACAGGCCGCGGGTCTCCCATGCACGGTCAATCATTCAAGTACTAATCCCAGACCACGTTGCTTAGACTTCATATCGATGATATATTATGAACGCAAAGTCACTACGACGCGACGGTTTGCCCGTTAAAAAAATAATTACATCTTCTGATGTGATCTTCTAAAAACCACTTAATTTTGAAGAAAAACAAACCAGTTAAAGTCATTAAGTTATAGTAACGATCTGTTATCAACCCTATTCATCAAAGTGGTGCCAATTTCATGTTTTTACATTATTTCAAGGGTTGCATTGTTTGATGAAGGTGAATTGACCTGCGACAGCTTATTTTAAATAATGATTCAGCTAAATTACTTTTTTTTGTAGTTATAAAGTTGTCCATGCAACTACATACTTGAAACATTTTTTCTATTTATCTATTTGAAACTGAATTGAAACATCTTCTCAAAAAAAAAAGAAAATGCATAGAGAAATCTAGATACTGCTGCAGTATAAACGTTGACCCGAGATATTATTGTGTCTCTCGGGTAATTTTTGGGTTAGGCGTGTTTAATTTTGCGATTGAAGACTTTAGATTAGAAAGGTGATGATGAGCTCACTACACTAGTTCATTCATTCATCATATAATTTTTCTTTCAAGTTTAATGAAGACATTCAACATTTGGAATTATGCCACCTCTCCCTAAATAGAGTTATCCAAGACTTGTGATCATCCAACATCCATATTTGAAAATTTTTAAATTTAGGTTAGGTATGCTTAAAATGCAAAACAGTAATAAGCTGTTATTAATATTTCAGTAAGTTAGCTTAGTGGCACCTTGTGTCACACTTTTTGTCGATTAGACTTTAGTGGGCGGGTATGGACCAAAAAATTCCGAAAACGCCACGGCAACAATAAACTATCTCTATCCTACTCTAAACTACTTGGTCAAATATACGCATGCGCACAAATATGACAAATCTAATAGGCATGTATAAAAATCCAATAGTATAAACATTACATCTCTCTGACGACTTCTTTACAAAAAAAAATTAGAAAGTTGGAAGTTCTGTCAGTTTCGTAACCATGGCGATCGACATTTCTGCGCATATGCGCATATCGAACCATCGAAGGATCAAGAACTATATCTTTTGTCCTTCAGTGTTTGCTCTATAATTCTCTGTGGTGTTTGCGGAAAACACTTATGGCTAACCTAAGATACAGATTCTTTTATTGTATCATGGGGGATACTCTTTTTCTGTTTTGTGGGGGATACGCTATATAGTAGTATATACGAGTGGATCACTGTACTTGGGGATTGAAGTGCCACTTTCTAATGATTAGAAAAATGTAATGAATATGTAATAAAAAACGGTGACAAACAGTAAAAATATTTATTACTGAAGTATTTGATTTTAATCAATCAGCCTATAAAAAGGTTATTAACATATTAACAAATAAATAAATGTAAATATAATTGATCAACAAAATATTGTGTAAATAAATCCTACAAAATAACGTATTACATAATCCTCTTAAAGCAAAATTTTCAGGTGTACCTATGTCTTCGATTTGTATTCACACTTAACATTAGGAGTTAAAATACGAGACATGTTCCGACGTTTGATTATGAATAAATTAAAATAAAATGCCGTTACTGGCATCGGAGAATATCGGTACTTTTTTTTTCGCGCCCAGAAGCGATTCTAATTATTATACGTTAGGATATTTTATTTTGGTCTGAACAAACACACGTATGAATCCAGAATAAGTAACAGTACATTAGTACCTTTTCATATTATTTGTTCAGCCTCGGCCTGTTTGAGTACCGAGTTCAGCAGATAGATTTTATTTTAGATAATATCGCTCGCAGCAGGTTTTTTAATCCTTTGCATACTTCGTATATATTGACGTTCAATGTATTTTATTTTTCATTTTTTGATAAGACAACAAGACGTTTTATTATTATTATTATGTGTACCTATATCTATTGTAATTCGTTGGTGAAGCAAGACAATAGATAAACCAGAAATCTAACTTTGAGAGCTCTTTTTTTATTTGAAAAATAGCAATATAGGTAATTGTAGGTAATAATAGAATAGCCAATAAATCTAATGGATTCTTTGTTGTAAAAGACAATCCGTAGACTATTTTAGAGTATTAATTATTGAAAGCTCGTACATACAAATTATTAACAATTAATTTAACAATTTGTTAAGAAATATAACAACTTATTTTGATGGCCCATATTTTAGAACAATGAAAGCGTTTGCCAAATTGTACTATATTCAGGCAAAACATAGCTTTTAATATAACATCTTAGTAAACATTGTAATTACATTTTACTTTGTTTAATGGATACTAGCAATAGATTTTTTTACTTAACTAATTTTCCACGAATTTAAAATACTACGTTAAAGATAACCCGGAGATTGAATCCAGATCAGCATTAATCTGCACTATAACCAAATATAGATTAACATAAAAATATACGAGCTTATTAGTGATACTGACATTGTTACAAGTTACAAGCACTTAAACATATTGGCAGAATAAGTAAGATAGTAAAGGAACTACTATACACCTTTATGGGATACCTTTGGTAATTATTATTTTAGATTTGTCTCTTACTATTAGAGACATGTCCGTCAATGGTTGTTTATCAATTCCAATTTATTGGCTAGAGGTATAAGGGAAGGAAAGGACATTTTGTAAAGCACAAAAAATATAAAATACTACCGAATATACAAATTTGTAGATGAAGTAGTTGATAGATGACTTATTTTGTATAAATTGTTCATTCCAATTATTTTTTAAAGCGTGTTATTATGCTATAGCTACTGACCATGAAAATATTAATAAAAACTTCCTTATTATTTATTATTATTATTGAAGTTATTGACTGGAACATATAATTTTAAAAATTCAATGTAATTATTTTTTTGTGTACAGTACAAATTATTTTAAATATAAACCAATTCAGTAATAATTAATCTAACTAAAATTATGTGCTGTTGTCCCCTATTTGAGTATTGTATTTTTTTAAATCTAATGTACAGTTATATGTCAGTGTACAGTCTTATGTCATATAACAATTATAAAACAATGCTTTTAAAGTTTTGTAAACCTGGTTGTACCGCCTTCAGCTTCCCTGAGAAATCTGTGGAAAGTGGTTTTAAGTACAATAAAACGACGTGTGTATATAAGCGTAGTGTGGTAATTCACTAGTAATAGAAAAATATTATGTAACGTTTTTTCTTACCCAATAACTAACGAAAATTATTTTATTGTACCTGTAGACCAACCACTTCATCGTCCATCGAGCAAAGCGGTCAACTAAATGTCATATTGTCTTGTTTAATTGCAATTTAAAAAATTTTTAAATAAAAGTTCTCATTGACTAGAAGGTCATACGAATTAAATTTAAAGATAATGAAAATGAGAGACTGGCATTTAGAGGACATGTTTATTGGTAAAAAATCATAAATATTACATTCTAATTATATTGCTTTACTTAAATTGTAGAAATTCTTTTTGTGCTTTATTAAACTTTGTAATTCAATAAATTCGTGTCACAATATTTTGTTTAACTGAGTGATGACGTAAAAGTAAAAGTGACTCATACTTTTTCACGTGGTTTTAATTTCTTTGTTTAAGTCTATTGGAGTAAAAAAATTACACACATAATATGATTGACGGGAAGTTAAGACTCCACCTTAGAAGGTGTGGGATTGTATGCGTGTTTTGGAGGTATAATTGGTAAGACTAATTATTCAAACCAAGTACCTACATTTCTACGAAAAATCACATTTAACAAATTAGTTTTCAACAGGGATACATATTGTGCGATTTTTTTAGCCGTATTTTAGCTACTTTATTAGTCCTCTTCTATTTATATTTTTAGGTATTTTTCACAGTTCTGAAAGTATTAAATATACAATGTGTCCAAAGGAAAAGGAATAAAATTGGTATATTTTTTCTGAGAAAAACGCAAAAATAAGCCAATTAGTATATAAAAGTTCTTATTCAATAAGTAGTCGTATTTAACAGGTACGATGTCTGGAATATTTTACATCGTTAACAACAGCATCATGAATAATAGAACACTTAATTACCTATATATTTTACAGATTTAAATATAACGTTATCTTAAGTTTTCATTAATTTAAGAATTCTGTCCCCAATAGTAAGCGATATAAGTTCCAAAACGGTGTACCGTAAGAGTATTGTTTACAACTCGGTGTTAAACAGTCATCCTCATAAAGTCAGAATCATTTTAACCGTTGTAGATGTATAAGTCTCTGCCGTTGACTGAATAAGTTTCACTGAACGATTTTAATTCAAACTCAAACAACAAAATGATAAACTTTTTTGCACATATCTCCTTTACTAGTAGAGACACCCATCAATCTGTATTCAAATGGATTCGAGAGACGTTCTATTCCCATTTGTAAAAATATTAATTGTGTTTCTATGACGTCACAGCTCTGTCAAACACGACAGGAAAAACTATGAAAACTAGAAACTGAGAATTAATATCTGGTAATACATTATTTAATTTATATCTGAAATCTGATGATGATAATCTGATAAAACATTGTGGTTTTTTAAAAATATACAATTTTATCGCAGTGGTATGTTGAATTCATGGATTTTAACAAAACAGAACAAAAAAGAAACTCATATAAGCTGGAAGCTGGCATCGACATACATATTTCGAAATAATATTTTTTTATGTTCTATTTGCATCCTATATTCTCAGTAGGATGTTACATTCTTATAATGTGTATAGAAATGATAGTATTTTCAGTAAAATAGTAGTTTTCGATTCGGAAATTACGTGCAACGTATTAAGAGAACATTCACGCACTTTTTGATCTTGTGTGCCATTTCGATATCATAATCAGTGAACTATTAAATCATTGGGATACTTCAAATTGTTTATTTCAGAATTCAAGTGCATTTAACACATCCCTTAATAGTTACCCCCTTGTAGACGTTGTAAACAAGCCAAGATATAAATCCGTCTTTCAACAAAATATTTTATATAACAGGAAAGTTTTATCACTCGATTTTGTTTATGGTACACTTAAATTTGGTCACACCTCGTAAAATATATAAGGCACATACATTTTTTCAAATAATCCACTTAATTGTGGGCAAACTAGAGAACTCAAATGTTTATAGCACTATATAATGAAACCAAAACTATGAAGTGCTGAGAGTAATTATTGCAAAATAACCATATACATGACAAGAGATTGCTAGTTTATAAAATTGACAAAAATATTTCGACCAAAAACTAAAAATATTGACATGAGAGAAATTAGAGGGAAAGTAAACAAACTATAATGAAAACGAAACTGACGATGGATAGCATTAGCAGCTTCATTTCAGGTAAATGGGTATCACCACTACTCTCTAGTGGTATCAACCACTAGATCCTAGATCTACAGATGAAAAAAATAATGCAATCTTTGAAGATCTTAATTTATGCCATGTTAAAAAATTAAATACTGAAACCTATATAGTAGTATAAAGAAACAGTTAGATTTAGACTTTGTTTTAGGTAGAAGTTTGTCAAAGAAATAAAACCACAATACGATATTCGTACATATAAAGACCAAAGAAGACTTAATAACGAATAGTAATAGTAATACACATATCTTTTATGTATCTACTTACTGACGTTCTTTTACTTGGATATCCATATTATTACTATATAGAAGTATATATAGTATACTGTCCAAATCTACGATAATATACAGGGCGTATTGTTCAATTTCAACAATAAAATGTATATGGTGGGACGATGAAACATTCTTTGTGAATTTCATGTCGACAATTTCCTCCTGGAAATAAAAACCAAGTTATCTCGGTAAAATTTTGAATAAAGATATGTCCTTTTGTGTGTAACCATATTTTTCCAAAATAAAATCAAATATTTGCAACTAATCATATAAATATTCTTGAATTACAAGAAATAAAAAAGTTGATTACATTGTTTAAGATTTAGTTGGCATCTATTTCTGTCGAAAAGATTTTAAATTACTTCTTGGAACTTACCGTTAGATACTCTTGAGTGATGATTACCCTCAAACTCAATTTGCTGTTTGTTTTTCTCATATTTTGTTTTTTAGCACAGTCTTGTAATTACTCCCATTATTTTGTTATGAAGAATTGCCATGAGTTCCTTTTTATTAAGGTACATAACTTGAGATAAATATTTTAGAAGGCTTTCCTAATAAAAGTTTTCTCTTTTAAAATAAAAATATGTAATTGCAATTACAAAACTCAGATTATTATTTGATAACATTATTGCTCTAGTTTTTATTTATAATTATATTTTTGCCTTTGGGGAAAAAATGTATAGCCATGCGTTTGTGATTCAAACGGATACTCAATTATAATTAAAAATGTAATGATACTGGTTGGAAACGCTTTCTATTTAATTACATTTGTTAAATACTTCACGCTGATCTGTTAAACTTTTTGCAAGTGTCATTATTTCTTTGAAGGCGAAAATATATCATTAGGTTGATTAACCTGGCGTTACGAATGTATACTACTTACTACCGGATATTCAGAAAAGTGTACAGGTGTTTTTACCTATTATTTTATTTATCGCTATTTGCATTGTTACTATAAGTTTAAGGTTATGCAATTAATCCATATGATTGGAAAATATTTAGAAACTTGTTACATATTTTGAACATTTGGATTGATGTGGATCTAATACCTTATTATACCCTCCTATGAATTTCCAACGAAAGGACATTTTCTGAATACGATATACTGAAAAAATGTATGAGAAAAGTCCCATAAGACAGACCGATATACAGGGTGTCCACCTAGTGCGCGTAAGTCCAATATCTGGGTTAATAAAAGAGATAACTTAATTTTTTTTTCTACAGGGTTGTCTAATATCCCGAGCTGCATAAAATGAAAATATATTTACATATTCAGGGTGTTCAGTTTTTCCTGGACAGGTACCAACTTCGTTTTTCTAAATGGAAATATATATTTTTTATTGCTTTTTCGAACTAAACCCTTGATTTTAGTAGGACTTTCATCAGCCTTCCCTATACCTAACTTAAACTGTTTTTGAAATATTGACGGGTGAATATTGACATTTTTGCAACTTTGACACCCTGTAAAATCTAAACGGTTTGAGATCAAGCAAAACGGTTTGCACATTCCTATCTCAACTTTTCATAAGCTATCGTTTGGTACTAATTTCAAATTTATCCAGGAATTACAAATTTTCTAAATTTTCAGAAAATTTTAAATTTTTGGATAATTCTGAAATTAGTACCAAACGATAGCTTATGAAAAGTTAAGATAGGAATGTGCAAACCGTTTTGCTTGATCTCAAACCGTTTAGATTTTGCAGGGTGTCAAAGTTGCAAAAATGTCAGTATTCACCCGTCAATATTTCAAAACAGTTTAAGTTAGGTATAGGGAAGGCTGATGAAAGTCCTACTAAAATCAAGGGTTTAGTTCGAAAAAGCAATAAAAAATATATATTTCCATTTAGAAAAACGAAGTTGGTACCTGTCCAGGAAAAACTGAACACCCTGAATATGTAAATATATTTTCATTTTGTGCAGCTCGGGATATTAGACAACCCTGTAGAAAAAGAAATTAAGTTATCTCTTTTATTAACCCAGATATTGGACTTACGCGCACTAGGTGGACACCCTGTATACACTATCTCGAATGTCCATGATTATTTGATTTTTTTATATACTTCTTGATGACTATAAGCAATAAAACATACTCCATAAAATGAAGAATATTTAGATAATGTCTCAAATAAAGAGTTAAAATTTTCTTGTACTAATTCACAATCTGAATCATTTAATATATACATTTGTTTTATATTATTATAAGTTTTACCGTAACACAATCCAGTGTCAGTATTATATTTCTGAAGAGAGCGATTAATCTACTGTTTTAGAATATTTTAAGCAGAAAATGAGTTACTTTTTAAAAGATTAACGTTATTTGAATGTTTTTTATATGGATAGGTGGAAAAAATTTGTGAATATATGAATATAAAGTGTCCAACAGGTTATGTATTAATTAATAGTTTCTGTTTAATTGATATTTTAGTAAGACTTTTGGTCACACCGGAAGATAGAGAAAAACGTCTTGGTTTTATTAGGACTTTCGATATAGACAAATGATAAAAGGGATCGTATATTTTTAGTCAGTCCAGTACTGTTATCAAAGTATTAGTTTTTTTATTATTTATATCTCTTGACGTAATCTGTACAAGTGCTCTTGCATTATTGTAATGAATAGTGAGTTTATTTTGGTAACATTTTAGCGGGAAGTTTGTACTATTTTTGTTCACAGTTCCGTGAATTTTACGTATTGACTTGAAATAAAACAAATATTTAATAAATTTTCTTCGCAATATTTGGCTAACGTCACTCTTTTGTTTCAGGACCAGAATGGTGGGAGAATGACGCAGAAGTGATAATTTGTTAATCCAAGATGCCTTCTAGTGCCTTTACGTGCCTTATCAAAATTTACAATTTTTTCCCTTTATTATTATTAGTATTATATTTAATAAAAATTTCCCACGGATGGCTACCAGACACAAGCACAAAATTAATAAGTAGCTTAAGCAAAATACCTAGCATTAGTTTTAAAGGGAATACGTCTTTCCCTGACTACTTTACAGTCTTGTATCAAGACGACAGTACGATTTTGTTAGGTGGAAGAAACCGAATTTATAACTTATCGGTGTTCGATTTTTCCGAACGAAAAGACGCCACTATTTATTGGCCATCATCTGAGGCACATCATCAGATCTGCACCTTGAAGGGAAAGACAGAGGATGACTGCCAAAATTATATCAGGATACTTTTCTATACAGCTCCAGGAAAGATGCTCATTTGCGGCACGAATTCGTACAAACCATATTGCAGGATATTGCAGCAAAAGGTATGGTAAAATTTAAATATCTTATATAAACCGCAAATTATATTTCCGGTCAAAAAAATTATGATGATCGATAATGCGTTATTCATTTACAATAGAATTATTTTGGGATCAAAAATCAAATCAAGAAAGCAGAAAATACTCAGTCTTCAGGTGCATATGGTTCTAATACTTTAATATACAGTTTGGGGCTATTTCCCTGTTACTTTTACATGAAATGCTAGATTTATGATTTTATATGTATGCGCCGTGTGCCTTTGCTGACTTAATTAAATGGATAATTACTTCGCTAGGTTTGACAATTATTTAAAACTCAGCATTTAAAAGTAGCTATCACAGTAGTATACGTAACAGTATTATGACATACACATTTTTCAGATAATACTGTCTTTTTGCCAAGCCCAATCAATCCTCTGAAATATTGAACTAAGTCGTTACCTTACAGCAACATAGCAGTAATAAAAACTTTAGTTCAACATTTTAAGTGAAAGATGAGCTGCATCTTTCGTTGGGGTTGAGTGTCTACATTATCTTTCATATATGCATACGTCCATAAAATCAATCAAATCCCATAAAGTTAGGCTAAGAAAAACTTTAGACTTTCTAAGACTTACCATATGATAAGTAACTGCGACCCTTTCCCACTGATGTTATTAATTTGACCGAGTTTTTTTGATCTACTCTTTTAATTTTTCTGCCACTGCATAATTTTATTAAGTAACATATATAAATGTATAACAAAACTTCATAGAGTTGTTGGCTAGTGCACAATAATAGCTCAACGTATTGAACACGTTCATACTCAGTTTTTTGTTGTCGAATTGCAACCGTTTCGCATATGTTGAATTTCCTTTAACTTAAAGACATTTACTTTTACAAAATTGAAATCTCACATGTAATAATAATAATAATATAGTTACTGAAACTGGTTTGGGTGTGTGCCTGGCAAGTCAACTGGATACCGCACGTGAATATTGGCCCTGAAGAGGTTAATAGGTGCAGGGATCTGTCTGATCTGGTTCAAGTTTTGTTGTGACCTGGCCTTTTATATCATTATTTTATTTTAAATTCGTATATGCAAGTAAAAGTAAAACCTCACATTGAGATTATAAATCAGGTAGGTACATGTAAACCTACCCACCCATAGAACATTATCATGTATATCTAAGACAAAGCAACTTAAAAAGTAACAGCGGTTAGCATTACAGAAACGTATAGAAATACCTACCTACTTAATTTACGTAACAGTTGCGCGAGAAAATGCCACTTACTGTGACAATAGAATACGCAAAAAATCAGAATTGTACATACTTTTACATATTTTCTTAAGCTAATCCATATCTAACTAAAAATACATGTTTGTGTAGCACTGGAATATAAGTCAATAATAAATAAACCATCGGAAATAGGAATAAACATGCCTATTAAAAGTATATTTTCAAGCAAGAATTATAAAGAGTAAAAAACTAATTATTAGAACTACGTATTCTCTACTACTAGAGAAATTTAGGGGATATGTAATTATTTATTAATAATTAGTGATTAGTTTTCCACAAAACACCAGAACACTATACTGCATTCGACGCGCGGTTCGCTAACCAAGTTGGCATCATCTGGAGATGATTAAAACTTTAGTTTAATTACAGCTACATTTAGTAGCGTTCCGGAGAAATTGACACCCGTCAGGAAAGGCAAACGTAAACATGGAACGGGACACCACAGCAGCACCTTATATTCATAAATAATATTTACAAGTTTCATAGATAATAATTATATATAAAAATGTCTAGGATTTCTGGTTATAATAGGCCCGTTTCCACAATACTCACAAACCAGACGGAGCCAATGAAACAATTCAAAACTCTTTCATTCGTCAGTAAACTGTTTTAGCAATTACATTCCTTCTTGACCGATTACTGATTCTTCTTGATGTACGTTTATTTGAAATATCTAAATCAATTAAATGTGATAAAAAAATGGCAATCAAAATCATGAATGAATACTAACTTCATTATTATTACTTGAAAAAAAAAAACATTGAAGAATCAAATTGTTCGTGATTTTTTGACCAAGTCAACAAACAACCAGATTTTGTTGACTAAATTGTAAGTAACTTTATATTTTATAGAAATGTGAATCTTATAACTGGACTGTATTGAAAAAATTCCTCTTAGTCATCCTAGTAAATCAATATCCTTGCGAGTATAGATACTGTCTAGACCTTTTGGCACTACTCAGTACTCTTACACCTGTTATATAGTGGAGTGGAGAGTATCCACCAATAGAACAGGTAAAAAAATAATGTCATTATTATGAAATGACTTTTTCTACATTAAAAGACAAAATTCTAATTCTGTTCTTTTACTTTGGAGAATTACAAATTCAAAAACTAGGTATAATTTTTCTCTTTAAATGGATATCATCTCACAAGATATAAATAGTAATGTTTCAAGTGTAGGGTAGGTACTCTAATTGGTATGGTGACAATATTTAAAAGTATTACAAATTATTTACTCTCAAATAAAGGCGCAATATTGTTTTTATATAATTCTGATGTTAAGCCCATAGCGCAAATAGGTTAATGTTTTCATCTCAGTTTTTATATTTATTTATTACTGTACTTATTTTTCGTCTAACAGGTGAATATTTTATGTTGTAATTATTTTAAATAATAGGTAGGTAGTTGGACAATAGTAAGGTGTGGAATTTGCCCACTTAGTAGTATTCATAAATATTTAATACCATTATTTTGTTAAAACTTCGACTAGCCTGTTCGGAACGGGAGACATTGAAAACTAGACGATATAACAGTTGTGTTTGTAACTGGGTAACATAATTTAGCCGTATAAGGTATTTCACGATTTTCCATCTAGCATACAAAGTGAAGGTAAACACAAAATTTGCTTAAAATTCACTGCCTAGTAAATTTGCCTTTTAATAGGTACTTCTAATTGTTATGCTGCTGCTGCTAGAAGTTTGTGGAACCGAATGATTTTTCATCGAATTTCATTCCACGATTTTTGGAACATTACAGTTTTAATGAAAGCTAATATATAAATATAAATAATATCAGTTATTAATTTCTAATGTCACACTTTTTCAGAATTATTGTACGTATTGCCAGAATTATTGAATATTGTACTATTACTACACTATACTATAATTAATACTATCAAAATTTAAGAATTAAAATATAATCTAACCCTATACCTGCATAGTGTTTGCTTTAAGAGTGCCAAGTTTTCACGGGTATTCCCCGAACGAAATCCGAATCGAATAAACATGTAATGTTATCTATTATAAACAAGGGTAATAAATATGTATAAACTAATTGAGCCGAGAACGGTGTTGGAGATCAAATGAGAATGAGAGAAATTGAGAAACATCGTTTTCTTTTTAAAATTTAAATTTTAAAACTATTTCCATGCTTACAAAGTTACTTGATGCCATTTTTAACTGTACAGTATGTCCCTTTTTTGTTGTCATCGCTACGTAACTTTCATCTGTAACTTGGAAACAGTATAGGGTCCTATTAAACACAGGGTACGCCACTGGATTATACGCAAAAATCTATCGAGTACGGTCATAAAACAAGTAAGAATATTTTCTTGTTAAAGAAGTTATGTTATGAGAATGTCTCCGAAACAGCTAAAGCTCAGTTTTTGACTAAGAGAAGGTAGCAAAATTTTAATTATACCATCTTATTTTTCTCAAAAAAAATTGACAAGGTTTAGCGAAAGCGGCATCTTTCTATCTATGGTGTAGCGAAAAAGGGACAGTCTACAATCATTTAAATATTCGTCAACTTATAAACGTATCTAATATTTATTATCGAATTTCTATCTGAACCGTGTCATAACTGTTCTCTAAATTCTGAAATTTCTGATATATTTGACGTATTAAAGTATTTACAGATGTATCTCTAAGTAGCTACATGTTAAGCCTGTCGTGACCATTCCTATACATGCCTGTAATGTCTAGAGGAAAATAAATATTATTAAATGTTTAATATTAACAAAAAGTTACTACATATACACACATTTATCCCGATTTGGAAGCCACTAGCAATGTACTATCTTTTAGTAAAAAGTATAAGTTCTACCAGTTTAAAAATTAACTCTTCTTGCGAAGAGATGGCGCGTTGGTATGAATAGTACCATTGTTTAAGGTAATTACCTTAAACAATGATAGTACTCTTGGATAATCCAAGTCACAGAGGCGCCCTCTTTATTAAGGAACGTGAATTGCATAAACTTAACTAACGTACGTAAGTAACGTAAACTTACGCAACTTACTAACAGATGGTGCGTTGCTCCTGCCCTCCAAATATAAGAAAAATTACTTATATCTCAGTTATATCAAAGACATTGTCGATGTATATGTCACTGGTTATATCTATATACAGAAGGGTATAGACATTGACATGGGAAAATTCTAGATTTTTTTTATGAAAAAGTAACAGAGTAGCGCGCAAAGTAGAGCGTACTTACTGTAAAACTGAAGACCTGCATAATAAGAAAAACTATAAATATAGTAACATCTCCATTTAAAAGTTTCTAAAGCCAACAGCAGGGTTCTTCGATCATTTTATATAATATAAACGTAATACAATTAATTATTATCCAAGTTCACCATGAAGTTTTCAGACCAGTCTCCTTCGGTTCAAAACCTTTTTAAGTGCATGAACTACTGAATAAATATAAATAGAACAGTACTGATTATTGTACAACCTACCTACTCCGATTTGCACAGCGTAGGAAACGAAGTTGAATTAGATTCAGCTGCCTACGAGTGCAAGTTACTTATCGCACTTATTAAACCTGATTTCAATTCTTCGTCGTCCTTCATATTTTTTAATGAGTCACTGAATCCCAAAATGTTGCAACTGGTATCAATAGCACGATTTTACACATCATCGGGTAAGAGGATATTTCGTGCTGAAACCGAGATGATTATCATACTATATTGACAAATAGGTGTAATAATAGCGTACTTTTCGCAACAAAAATATTAAATAAAAAGTACGTTATAGCTTCAAGTCAATACTAACATTATAATAGAGATTAACACACTTTTACATGCTCATCTTCAATCCTAAATGGCACGTTTAAAATAAATATCACGATTCTCTTTATATTTCTGTCGCGAATAGCTACGAACAATACATCTAAAAGGTAAAACTTATTATAATTTCAACATCATAAAGATGAGTAGAATAAAATATTGCTCTTTCTAAGGTAGGTAAGTCCTTTATTATTGTGGAAAGAAAGAAGCATTGGAGATAAATATGTTTAAATTTACGATACTAACATACAGTATTTATTTATTATAACTATTCTGTCATACAATTCAACAGATCCATAGGGATCTGCTCTGCTAATGAGAATGAGTACAATGTGTCCAAGTTGAAGTACGATGTAAGTACCTACCTAAATATGAAAATGGTAAAAAATTATGTATGTGGCTGGCTGACATAACTATTTGTTAACCCGATGGTTGAAAAAAAGTCCACTGGTAGAAATAAAAAATAGTATTTTCACTATTTTTAATCATTTTACAGAAAATAGTGTATATTCTCGTTACCTCATATATTAAATAAAAATTTTATATATGATACTGGCAAAGTTGTTGGCTATTAAAATAGAATTTATTTCTTCAATGAAAAACAAAAGAGAGGACTTTCAGCCAGATACATGGACAAATGCCCTGGATATTTGTTCATGTATCTGGATGAAAGTCCTCTTTTTTTGTTTCCATTGGAGAAATAAATTCTATTTTCATGGACAAATATCCTGAATATTTGTCTATGTATCTGGCTGAAAGTTCTCTTTTTTTGTTTTTTCATTGAAGAAATAAATTCCAAGTTTTGTATGTAAAAAACTCTTTTAAAAAGTTGAAACTTCGCTATATAAAGTTAAAGTTAACTACTCATTTTTTTTAATTAATGTACATGTAATTGAGGTGCCAAGACTTTGAATAAGCTGAAATATTTAAAAAATAATACATTTTATTCACCTCCCAAATTTTTGCGTAGAGGAAGTAATATTTTACATCTTATTTTCTCATTAAATGAATCTTTCATTCCGACCAATTAGGTACTCGTCATTGGCGCTTTAAATTAACTTTTATAAATATAATAGGTGTCTTGTATAAACAATTTACATTTCATTTAATTGAGTTGACACTTAAGCAAATATATATGTATGTATGTATGTATGTGTATGTATAGAGAAACCTTTAAAATATTAAGCAGTCTTTTAAAAGTAAATATTTTAATCAGCAAATTTATTGTTTAGCTTTCTCCATAAAATTACGTAATTTAGTTGCATTGGCTGAATTTGGTCATCAAATAAAACACTTTACCTATAAGTAGGTAATGGGGTATCCAACGTTTCGACTTATTAGCCCATCTTCAATAATTATCTGTAGAATCTTTGTAGATGGTCTAAAAAAGTCTGGACAAAAACCCAGGCGTATAAACACTCTATACCTTCCTAAAATCATGATTCTTACATTTTTTTACATTTACATTTATATGAATTTAGGTTGTGTTCCGATATTAAACTTGGTTAACCAAAATCCCGGTTAAGCGTTCCATTAAATAAAAATTCCTGAAAATTGTTTAATTTTGGAACTGTGGTCACCTGAAAAAGGTTAACCAAACGTCAAAATATTGACCGTGCTCTGGGAGCGGTGCATTGGTCAACCGAAGAGTTAGCAGGTTAGGTTTTAGCGTTGAGAGAAGAAATATCAATTCTCTCAACGATTTTAATTTTATTTTGTTTAGATGGTGAAGGCAGATGGGGTGGTGTTCTTGCGTTAAGAGTTATACCTAATAAATATTTATAAATTCTACTTTTCTGTATTGCATTCTGTAGTCCACTTGACCAAGTCGACTGAAAGCTACACTTATATCTACTTATAAACTACTTATATCTTACTATAATATACCAAATTATCTGCTGTTTCATTTATTTTTTGACTGAATACTAGAGTAATAGTTAAGCACGGAATATGAAGGTATTTAAGGTTGAATGAATCCCAATAAAAACAATTCATCATCCATGTTGATTAACCAGCCAGTTCCTTAATTACACATTTTTCAGGTTTACCAATATTTCGGTTAACCGAAATCCTGGTTGGTCGCGGATAATATCGGAACACAACCTTAATGTATATGTGTATAGTAAAAACAACTAAAAAGTAGATTTATAAATTTAGTTATAATGTGAAATATCCTAATTTTTTTTATTTCACATGTGGTTTGTTATAAAATAATATCCTTTATAAAGATAATTTACTTTTATTACTGTATCTCTGTGGGAGTAAAAGAGTAAGTAATAAAATATAGCAACAAAATATCAAAATGTAGTTATAGTTACACAAATATTTGTTTAATGAACTTAAAGGGGTTTTAGCTGTGAATTAATCAATTAAGTAACAGTAACACCAGGTTTAAAATTTTGGTTTAAACGAAAATACATGTAATAAATTATTGTACGTTGTAACAGAACAACTCCAGATGGCTCTGTGTAGTGTTTAATTTAGTCTTGTAGTGAATGGATATTATAGTAATATATTTAGTTGTCGAGCTTAATGCTGCATCGATTTATTTTTTCAATGGATGGTTTAAAGTCATCTGTGAGGAACAGTAATATCTTTTAACTGCGGAGAGAAGCTTTATGTTTTTATACATGCCGTTTCTTCGGCTATAAAATGAAATAGGAGACTGTATATTTCATTCATTTTATGGAGTGATGCACATTGTATCGAAATTCGATATTTTTAATCCTGCAATCTTTATTTGCAATAAAAATATATTTATTGACGATTATAAATAAATTTCACGTCTATGTATTCATATATATATATTAAATAAAATAAATAAAAGGTGATTCTTGAAGTGATTTTTGAAGACAACCTCACACTCACAGAAATTGCACGTCTTAAAATGTTCCGTTTCTGAAAAACATTGGCTTGAAAAGTAATGTATCTTTAAGGTCAAAGTGTGCTAAAATGGGTCAATTTCTTTTGCTAGATTTTCATGTTATTCAGGAAGCGTTACTCTGAAAAGCGTCGGCGTCGAGGCAAATTGCAAAGTGATCATGTTTATGTTAAAAATCGTACCGAAAATGTACCTACCTACTACGAGTTTTCTGCATGTATCATTATCAATACAATGCGTTTAGTTTAAGTATCGCGGAAAAATTATATTGAAAATTGGAAAAGTTAGTAGCGTGCATAGGTATCTTTGTCAAATAATATGGACACCACTTTCTACACGTACACTACACACCTAGTGAAAAAAATTTGAAAAAATAAATTCCGTTTTTAAGATATACAGAAAAAATGAAAAAAAGCTTTCATTACCGTACATTTTAGAAACAAGACATTTTTAGGCATATGTTGCATTTACTTCATAAAATCACCAAATGAATCAGCCCTTAAACATTTTAGGGTACTTACGAAACACCCTGTACGTACAATATGTAAATTTGGACCATTTGGGATATTCAATTTTCGAGTTTTGTGTGAATATAGAAGTTCAGTGAATATACCCATTTACAAAAAATCGGTTAAATGCTTTGAATGAGTTAAAAATGTTTTAATATAAAAAAACCTATATCAAGATTATGAAAATTTGAATAATAATACATTTTAATATTGATACAGGGGGAAAGGCTTCTTAGGGACATCATGTATGTCCTAAATAAAACGGCTACAGTTTAAACATTGTTACGCTACAAATTTTATAGTATAATTATAAAAATTCTTTCATTATCAGAAACTTTAATGAAGCTTGTACACTTATTTATCTTATAGTTTATGGTCAAAAAGTAATTATGTTAATTTAATCTAATTTTAAAATAATGGTAGTACATTCATCATGTTATGATTAATAAAACATTTGGATCTTTATATATACCAACCTTGAGAATTAATGACAGTGTTTTAAAAAATATTTAAAGTACTTTCAATATTTTTCAGTTACATTATAACATCTAATTGTATTTTTTTTCTTTCAGAATGACAAAGTTATTATAGAAAAAGAAATGGGAGGAATTGGATTATGTCCATATGATCCTGAACATAACAGTACTGCTGTATATAGTAATGGACACTTATTTTCTGCTACAGTGGCAGATTTTTCAGGGACAGACCCTTTAATATACAGACAACCCCTACGGACAGAACTATCTGATCTCAGGCAGCTTAATGGTAATTTTTATCTTCTACAGAATTACCCATATATTAAATGATTGAGATCTTCCTAACAGTTTGACTGACTACGAATTTTTTTTTTTTTAGCTCCAAATTTTGTTAGTTCTTTGACATATGGGGATTATATATATTTTTTCTTCCGTGAAACAGCCGTTGAATATATGAACTGTGGAAAAGTTATATATTCTAGAGTTGCTAGAGTCTGCAAACACGATAAAGGAGGTCCTCATCAATCACGAGATCGTTGGACAACTTTCCTTAAAGCAAGATTGAATTGTTCCGTTCCTGGAGAATATCCATTTTACTTTGACGAAATACGTAAGAAATCAAATTAATTTAATAAAACAAGTTGCATGATATCTCTGATTTATTTTAGAATCAACTAGCGACGTAGTAGATGGTAAATATATTGGAGATTCAAACACAAAAATTTTATATAGTGCACTTACTACCCCTAATAATGCCATTGGTGGATCCGCTATCTGTATATTCCAAATGGAAGATATCCAAAGTGTTTTTAATGGCTCTTTTAAACACCAAGATGGTATAAATTCAAATTGGTTACCACTTTCCGATAATAAAGTACCGACGCCGAGACCGGGACAATGTGTTCAAGATAGTCGCGTTTTAGCAGACAAAAATGTTAATTTTATAAAAACACATCCCTTAATGGAAAATACAGTTCCTTCCCTAACTGGCAGACCATTATTAATCAGGGTTAGCCTGAATTATCGATTTACAGCTGTTACAGTTGATCCTCAAGTTCGCACAATCACTGATGAGACCTTTGACGTCATCTATGTTGGAACAGGTATGATCTAGTGGGTCGCAATATTATCATTTTGATATTTGCTTAAACTTGTGATTAGTACTATATTGACTTCTTTTCTTTTAGATGATGGTAAAGTGCTAAAGGTAGTAAACATTCCTAGCGCAAACTCAACCAAGGCCTTTGTAATATCGGAGAATGAAGTATTTCCTAAAGGTACACCAATAAAACAACTGAAAATCGCACCAGGGTATGGTAAAGTAGTGGCAGTCACAAAAAGAGAAGTGAAACTGGTTACTCTGAATCACTGTGCTACCATTGGTCGATGCAGGTTTGTTACCGTTTCATTGAATCTTAGTGGTAATCTTTATAATTTTTTTTTAATTTTAGCGACTGCATAGAATTACGTGATCCCCACTGTGCATGGGATCCTCTTAAAGTAGAATGTGTCAGTGTAGATGCTGTAACATCATTCCGTTACTTAATACAAGATGTAAGGAGGGGAAACGTGTCAAAATGCAGAATACAGCCTAGCGGTAAATATTATGCTCATTTTCAAGTTTTGTAAAACTAATTATTGTATATCTTTGCAGATAAACCCATACTCAAAAATGAGTATGAAACTAAGATAATAGACACAAACTCTCTTGAAGAGGGAAAAGAATCTCCTGATCCGTTGTTAAGGTTAGATGTAGATTCGGCTGACTGCAATGAAGTTGATGGAGAAAAGGTTACTGGTTGTGCTTCACAGAGTAAACTTACCTTGTACACTTCAGAATATTTACACATTATAGTTGCAGTAGCTAGCCTGGCAGGGCTCTTTGTTGGATTCTTATGTGGATATCTAGTCTCTCGGCGATTTCACGTCCATACGCAGTACCCTAATCCACCGTTTATTGAACAGCACAACCATTTAGATAGGTAAGTTTGTTTTGCAATCAACCGTATATTATTGAACATAAAAGCAAATTAATTGAACGTTGCCTTTTTTACCAAAATAATTTTAAGTGATTCACCATTTTGAACAATATAGGATGGTTTTAACAACAAATTCACTTCCGCTTTCTCATTTTTTAAATACTAAGGCAAAGTACCTCCAATAAATTAAATCACAAATTTCAAAAGTTGTAGTTGTAGTTGTTGTAATATATGTTATTAATTTTAGTTTTGTTTTAAGTGAAAATCAATATAAACTAACTGTGTTTTTTGTTTCAGACTGACAGTAAATCAGAATAGTTTTTTAGCCCCGCGGACCAAGACGGTTAATCTAGACGTCTTGAATGTGTCCACTGATTCCCTACCACCAAAAAAGGATAATTTAGGTTCATTAAAGAACTTAAACATAACTAATGAGGGAACGTTGCAAAAAATTAAGAAAACATACATTTAAGCAACATGCTCGAATTGGTTTAACTGTTTTGTACCTGCTAGATTTTTATAGACTGCCTTAAATGCTATCCTGCACCAAGAAAAATATAAGAGGATCAAATTTCAGCTTTATATTTAACTATAGTTGAAATAACGCAAAGATATTTTTGAAGCTCAATGTAATATATTTTTTTAAGTAATGAGTTAAATTTCATTAGATTACAAGTTATTTTTAAACTACTTAAACTATTCTGCAGTACCATGCAATCATGACTGGAGCAGCTAATGTACAGATAAAGTACTAAATATCTTGTATCTACTCTTCTGGAGGTAAGATCAGTAATATAATTTAAGACCATGTTATTTAGTTGTCTCGATGTGATAAAATATGTTACAATCTTTAAGAGATGGTTAGGCCTTGTTATGAAGAGAAACACATTTCTTTACAAGCATTTATTTTATTTTAAGAGTCACTTGATGTTATTTTTCTGCCTAATGAAAAACAGTTAGAGCTACTTAAGAACATTTTAGCTTGAAGCTTAGGTATCTTTAGTAGGAGTTTTCATTTCAGTAACTTGCTTGTGGAATAGTTATGACATAACTCAAGTAACATTTGTTACCACTGCAAAACACGTCAAACATATCGTAAGGTTTGCTTGGTTCACGATTCGATGACAAAAACATTTGTTACAAGTCTTAACAAATAATAAGATATTTTTCAAAAAAGTGATATGAGCCCTATTATCTCCTTTTATCTTCCTAAGCAGATGAATGTGCCCGTGTATAAGAGAGCAATAGTATCTGCAAAATCAAGTTCCATGAATTCTATTGACTTTCTTTTCACAGTTAAGTACTGTACTATTTATATTTTCAATTTGTGCTACCATACAGTTTTTTACATATTCAAGTTATGTATTGTCTAAAATCTTATGTTAGATGTCTAGTGTTTCTTAAAATTTAATTTGACTTATAATAAAATAGTGTCAGAATAAATTGGTGTTCATGGTTTGTAAGGACCATAATATAAAGTTTGCACGATTTGTACTCAATAAGCTCGCTGCTTGGTGACAAGCTAATGTCATGTTTACCAAAGCAAACATTGTGGAATTTGTTTGAAAAAACTAGAACAAAAAGTATATGTACTGTATAAGTAGATTGGCTTGTAGTGTAGTTTTGATAGAAGTGCCAAAACAAGGCCTAACTAGAAATAAAATTTATGTGAGGCTATTTTTTGATAGACTTCGTGTTTTTTGTGTTTTTATGGGTATTAGGAAACAAACTGTTGGGAATTTGCAATAAACTAGACAGTTATTAGTTCTTTGAAATACACATAAAACCATAAAATGTAAAAATATGTAAAAATATCTATTAGGGTTGATTAATTTTAGTTTAGGTTAAAATAGTTAAGAATTTGCATGGCTCCAAATTAAATAAGTATTTTTATATATCTTATACACCAAATTTTAAAAAATCTGTACTTGCAATTTCGTGGCTTGGAGAAATATTAACAGAACGAAATAATATTTCACGATTTACCCCATGTCATTTATTCCTATAGTTATTTAATAGAAATAGTAGCCTAAATCATGTTAGAGTAAGCTCAAAATAATTGATGTATATACTTTTTTTATTTTTCACATATTTTGTTTGGCTGTGAATCTTTAAAAATCATATTGCCTCTCGAGTATCTTAACTTTAATTTCTACAAAAATTTAAATACTCTATCTAAATTATTTCGCAATTTATAATTAATTATCTGTATGTTATTAACATGAACAATTTTACATTCCATTCTATAGTTATTTGTATTGATTAAATAAATATTTACAAAAATTTGTTTTTTTATTCTTATTTCCCTTTTATAATCAACGCAAATTAAGGTTTTTAGAAGACATAATTTATATGCTTTTTACAAGACACCTAGAAATTGTTCATAGGATTAGAAATAAGGATTCCGATAAGAGTTCCCATACAATGCAACTTTCCTTTATTTCAAAAAAACCACCCTCGGAGATGACTCCAGTTTTTTCATTTTCTTCCTCGACAACATACCCCTAATTCTAATCAAAAGGATTAGCGTGGAAGACCCTGCATTTATGTGGGAGAGGAGGCAGCAATTATTATTCAGTAGGCTACATTTGTGCATCAACGTAAGTTGGTAAGTCCTAACCAACATTCAGTGCTGGAATAAGGGAAACCTGAAAAACCTTATTAGGGGGACAGTCAAACATCAACCAACGTTAATATCTCGCCTCTATAGCAAGCTGACATTCTTCCCATCTTAGCCAAGCGTACCAGAATGGTTGTCAATCCATCCCTGCAAGCAAGACAAAGACGGCTTGGCTGTTAAGTCGTAGCCGGAAGGCTCTAAACCAGTTGGTGGGAGTTTTAACGGGTCACTGCAGGCTTAGAAGACATCTATCATTGATGGGTGTTGAGGGTGACCCTATCTGCCCAAAGTGCGGGGAGGGCGATGAAACGCCTTCCCACTTCTTGGCAGAATGTGTGACTTTCGATAGACTAAGAAACGACGTCTGGGGGAGCCGGAGAGTTGCAAGGGGAAGAGGTCAGTTCCCTTGAATGGACCGATATTCTGACCTACATTAGTAGGGGACGACAGGGGTAGGCAAAAAGGGCCCGTTTGTGAGGTGTTACTTGCCAGGTCTTGGCCCCCCCATACACACTACTACTACTACTACTACCCTTGGGCAGGTCTGACATACTTTATGGTTAACGTAATATCATCAAAACAGACACACAACTATCCACAATACAATAACATACAATACAACGGAGAGGAATATATTTACACGCGGTGAGGTGTTTTCAGTCACCCCATCATTGCCCTGCAACACCAGCTGTCGTACCACGCACACTGCTGGTCTCCCGTGCAACTCGCCAAGCCTATTTTCATGTACCACGATCTTTTTTTCAGTTTATACTTCTGAATTAGTATTATTTAATTTGACTGCTATTATTAGCATTAAAAATCCGTTCTTGAGGCATATAAGTTTGGGGGAACGAAAGGTGAAGAATCAAATATGACGAACCGACTGTTGGTGGTTTGCAAGTCCCTAGGACATGTAGATGTGAAATTTAATTGTGAAGTATACATTGCAGTTCAGCGAAAGAATATAAATTAGAGACAAGAAAATAAACTACATCTTTTAAATTAATATTTCAAGTTAAAAAACACATAAATTCTAATTTATGTCTTGTCTTGTCTGCAACCTCTAAAGCCAAAGGCTGTCCGTAAGGGGGTTACATATTGAAAAATTGCACACCACCCGATACCTACCGATATTGCCAATACCGGAACCTGGAGATTGAACCCAGACTATAATAAAAATAAAGGGCATCTGGTATTTTAGTAGTGGTGAGAAGCACCCTAGTGCCCTGTTTTGGTCAAAGTTATTGAAGAAATAAATACCATATATAAGTGTAACAACTACGAATTCGTAGTTATGTATTATGTACATACACCCCATCTGTCAAGTAGTAGAACTTGTTTCTACATCTCGTTATTGTACTTATATGTCTTTATAAATGAATCAATCACTTATAAGCTTTCACACACCCTTCTCCAGTTTTAAAATGTGGCTGTGGCTGTAATATGCACATCAAATAAATAAATTTCTTAAAAAGACTAAGATGAAGGGACTTAGTTTCTGTACAGTGCTTTATTATTGTGTAACATTCTATCACATGTATTTCATAATGTACGTATTTAGTTATTTTGAAACAAATAACGTGGCCACTGCCTTGGAAGGAATATTCACGATGCCACCACTCATAAATCACGAAATAAATGTTTATAAAAATTTTATACAAAATGGAATCAACAATCAATGAATTTTGACGTATTTATATTTCCAGATTCAAGTATTAATAATAAAAAACATTACAAGGCATGTTATAGGTATGTAATATTTTTGTACAATATTTGATGTAAATAAATATATATTACAGGAGCAATACCCTTTTGCATTTGGGTCAATAAGGTTATTTTGAATGGATACATAACATCGTTCAATTGTGTATATTCAAGCAAAGTGGAAATACAGAGCACATTGAACAACCTTTTTTTGTGTAAATCATTAAACTAGTTTCCTACTAACCTCTGAGAACGCGCTTCGGCTTGCTGTTCATTTCCCATTTTTACATTATAATACCCACTCCAATGTTCTGGTTCTTTGGAATAGCTTGTACAATCCCGTCATTAGTTTGGTGTTATACTTGACCGATTTCCTGCTCGAAGACAGTCTGCTTTGATAATCTTTTTATATTGTTTGTGGCTGGTTATATTCTAGTATTCCTTGTGCTGATTCTTGCCCCCGTCCTCTTTTTTGGTCCTCCTTTAGTATGGTTCTAACATTTCTAGGGCAGTTTTTGGGCCAATATATGGAGATAACGAGTCCTTCTTGCTAGCTTATTAGTTTTTTCATTGTCTTCAATTTGCGAGTATTCTAGCACGCACAATAAGTTTACGCCACTGTCGTACACCAAAACTATTAGTTCTTCTTGGCATTCCGATGCCAGTTTGGAATCATTTTTGGGTTTGAGACATTAGACAAATACATTACGTAATATATAAATAGTTCAAATAGAAATAAATTAAATCTTTTGTGAAAGGCAAACACTCTGTACATACGAAACATGTTCAGTAACTAAATAAACCTTAAATCTTATGAACAAAATGGTAAGAAATGAATTAAAAACTATTAAAGAGTACTATTTATTCATGTAAATAATAATCATTACATAAGGAATGCTATAAATTCTCATTACAATTACAAGTAGTATGTAGAGATACACATTCTGTCAGGATCGAAAAACATTTTTGAACCTTTATTCCTTTTTTTACATCTCCACATTACTTTTGTAATTATAAACATATAAGGGACAACATATACCAAACAGTTATTGATATTTAAATAATGTTCTGATAGTAGTCAACATTAAAATATGAACATTCCAGTAAGAATTTTCAAAAAGTGGCTACAATAACATTAAAAAAAATTGTCTGCCCAGTCTCTAGAAATCCCTAAACAACTGATAAGAATGTATAATTATGAATATATAAAATGATTGTTATGCATGTATAGTGAAAAACATCATAAGTGAAACATGTGTTCAGGCAAACACGCTTTTGAGCAGATTTAGCACTGTTAACAGATATTTATTTATATACACTCTGCTTTATTGCCAATCGACTGAAGTTCTTTTCATAAGAGGCAAAAACATACTTGTAATTTCCATTTGCATTAAAAATAAAATTCATTACACTGTTGTAAATAAACTATAATAGAATGTTAACATGTTGACTACAATTTAACTTTTGAAATGGAGAATATAACTTTCTCAAATTTTTTTAATGATTTATTCATTTATTTATAATTAAACTCAAATAAAAAATAGTTTATTTCTTTAATCATACCAATGAGTTATGATAATCCATGGACTACTTTTATATAAGCTTGTAGTCAACTTGTTAAATAATATACTTAGAAAGTAGATGTAGAAGCTTAAGAAAAGGACACAATTCGTTAAAGTGGTAATATGTAGAAAAACGATAAATATAATAGGTATGTTTGTGTATAATATACCTTATTGGAAAATTTCACATATATCGGTGTAAAACATTAAAATGGTAACATACTCAGTTGTTATATTTTTGCAAGCTATTATTCAAACAGTTTTTGCTTTTTTACTTTTGTGTACCCATACGAAGGCTGCTAATGGTTATTCCAATAATTTAATTACTAATAATTTAAACAAAAATATGATTTACATAAATAGATTCATTGTTGTGAGATAAATCTAAAATTTACAAGGTTCAACATCATCCCAAAAACAACAGAATATGAGATGTATTCAAATTTAGCAATTTTTTAAATGCAAAAAATGCTTACAGATCACATTCTTGGGTAGTTCATTTACAAATATTTTAGTAGAAAAGTAGTACTTACCTTTAATAAAATATATTAATATTCAAAAATATGATGCTAGCCAATGTTTAAATCGAACTCCGTTATTTATATAAATAACACCACTTATCAATAATTATACAATATATTAAATTTATAAGTCTACCTAAATATTACTGTTTCCAGATATATATTTATAGATATTAAACCCTAACATACATTAACATAAAAAACCATCTTTTCAACATTTAACAAAAATTTGAAAACATCTACAAGACCGTAGGCAATATTATAACCATTAAATTATATCCTTTACAAAACAACGTGAACAATAAACTATAAAATCAGAAAATGAAAATAGGAATAATACAATTATAAGTTCAACTTAAAAAAGGTTAGCTCATGGAAAGTTGACCGAGGGCCAGTAACTTTTCCACTGCTGCATTTATGTCACCGTAAGTGGCGATCAATGCCTGTAAGTTGGCTTCCCTATTTACAAATCCCATAGCGGCGAGTTGGTCAAGTTGAGCCTGATAGCGCTGCTCAGGAGGTATGGCAGTTTCTTGATTAGTACCCATACCAGCAACCATACGAGCCATAAACTAAATAAAAAAATATATAACCCTGAATTTGTTTTCAAGTTTTTAGTTAAAGAAATAGTTATTATCTTGCTGTTTACCCGTTTACTATAATGTTTCTCTTCCTAGTGTATGGAATAAGAGATGACAACTGAAATTATCAATTTCGAAATTTATCAATGGACGGAGTCCAGCAAAATAAACTCGCTATTTTTAAAATTACCGCTGCGAAATCGCTGTTGGTGATAGGCTACTTTTAGGTATTGTTTGGACATCCGGAAAATTTGCCATTTTAGTCAGGTCTATAAGCTTCAATTCAATGGCAAACTTTCTGGAAGTCAAAACAATACCGAAACCCTGTCCATCACGAACAGTGACTCAGCGGCGCCAATTTCAAAACAGGGAAATTATTTTACCTTACTTTGCATTATATAAAACATATTAAGCGCCTAAAACTGAACAGGGTTTGTTCAAACCCATTGACAATGGCTGTTCTCTTTAAGAAAGCAAAAGTTATTCGTCCTTGACCATATATATATACAGATTAACTAAAAAATATTTAGCCGAAATCTAAAGAGCAACGAAGCGATGTAGGTAACAATGTGATAAACAGAGAGTCCTCAGCGAATGGGTGAAAGGCATGCATGTTGTGGTGGACTAGAGTCACCGCCCAGCTAAGTGCAAGGGTACGCTCGCTCTCTTGACAGGAACGGTTTGCGCCGATCCACGCGCGCCGCTTCTTAGGCCCGCCTTTGAGAAGAGAATAGCACAGTGGCGAGCGTTTCGAACCGAAATAGGGAAATCACTGCGTGTTGATTATCGATTAAGCCAGCGATGTAGTTATTCTTCGAATTTATATTGAGTGTAATGTTTTTGTGTTTATTTATTGTGCTTTTTTATTGTTTTGTTTTCTATAGTGTTCCTTTTTTCATTAGTGATAATAAGTAATAGAAAAACAGGAAACGTATGTGCAACTGAAAATTGCAATAATAAAAGCTATAATTGTAATAAAAGCTTTTTTATCTTTCCTAAACAACCCGATCGGTAAGTAGATAAAAATGTGTTATACATAAATGTAATTTAGTATCAAAGTTAACTTAATTTAGGAAATTCATTCATAGACAGCCAATAATATGGTTTATACAATCAACAATCACTCAATTTAAGATTTAATGAATTTCGTTTAAAAGTTGGCCAGCTGTTATATTTTTGTTTTAGGAAAAACAAAATTATAGAACAGTACTGCGCAAGTAGTCGAGTGTAAATTTTTTTTGCTAATGTTTTGCGGTGTGTTTAAAAATAATTTTAACAAATTTTTAAAAACATTAATTTTTTTAAGGGCAAGGATATGGCTAATGAAAGCCAATAGGGAAGACCTTTTGGACAAATTGGACACACTTCATAAAAGCCAAGACAAGCTTCAATTTTGAAAATTTATATAGGCGGAATGGAAGAACGGCAATGCCGAATTCTTACCGTTTGTGGTTCTTTCTTTTTTCGTTACGAACACAATAAAGATTTTTTATTATTATTTATTATATGTATCTACCTCATTGTAAAGTATTGTCTATTTTTATTTTTGTAAATAATGAATGTGTAATAAACATCATATGTACATAATTACCGTTTTATTCATGTCTATTTCAAAAGTTATTTATAAAATGTTTCAAGAGTTTTTAATACGGCACTGTTATCATTTACGATAACTACAAATATTATACGTCCAACTCTGACTTCTCTTCTCAGTGCGAGAGCGATAGCGAATGTCGGTTAAGCTGTGGTTGTAATAGCTACCCGCTGGCCACCGCGCCTGCCGCGCCGGAGGGAACGGAAGACAAAGGCGTGGCCTGGGCCGACCGTACTTTGCCCACCACCGTCGCTGTGACGCTGTGCTTGTTTACATCGCTTCGTCTTTCTTTAGATTTGGGCTACAGATTTTCTAGTTAATGTGTATATTTTATAAATCACTGCCATTCCCCCAGTGAAATAATTACAATTTCATTTATTATCGCATCTCATATTTTTGTCGGAATTCAGAATTAGGTTATTAAATTCATCTCTGGCCAAATATTCCCTATATGTACAGTGTGGACCATTTTGGTGATACATGTATTGTTATCTTGGAAATTATAAGAGATAAGGAAATGGTTAAATGGGGAAAGTTTTAGACAGTTGTGTTGCTAACTTAATGGCGTTTGCAGACTCGTTTCTAGCTCTTGATGTTTTTGAGTTAGTTTGAAAAAAAGTAAATGTGGTGTTTTCGAAAATCGTCTGTAACTTTTTTATTTTCACCTTAACACCTTTTCACAGCCAGTTTTTTCAAAGAATTTCACTGCATATTTAGATTTTCATTGCAACGTTTCAGTTGAGAGAAACAATAATCAACTTTTTTTCTTCTTATAGGCGCCATATTGAATTTTAAGCTGAGCAAATAGACCATTTTTTTGGCTTTTCAATGAAATATATATATAAAATTTCTAGGGATGGGCACTTGGAAATTTTCCAATTAGGAAAATTTCCAAAATGGGAATATTTCGGGAAGAAATAAACATAACAATTGAAACTTTCCTGAATACTTTCCGGGAATATTGCCGGCATAATTGCAGGGAAAAATTCCGAAAAATTCCTCTCGAATTTGAGTTTGCCGCAAGTTTTCTAAGATTTTTAACCTCAAAATTTGCCTAGTTCTGCTTAATCTATGGTTTAACAGCTTATTATTATCATGTATCAATAATCAATTTATACATATATCATCAATATAATAAATATATTGATATAAGTTAATAATAATTTAAGAAAGTGTAAAAGACAGAAATGAAAACACGATCACCTTTTTCTATATAAAAAAGTATGAATATTTATTAAGTAATTTTACTTAGTAGCACAAGTATAGGCCCCGTTCAACAGATACAAACGTTGACAAACAACTTGTGATTGTTCTGCTGAACGATAGTTGAAAATTATGTTGAATATCAACATTTTTCATGAGCGGTAGCCATTTTTGCAAGCGTAAAATATTAACACTTAATTTTCTCATCATGCTGAAAGCATAGAACAAAAGGATAACCGTCAACAGATTATGTTGACGGTTACGAGCTGTCGTAAAACGAAAATAATATGGAGAAAGAATATTTTGAGGCCAAATATATCCATAATGGTGTAGAATTTCAAACCACCACATTCAAATTTGAAACCAACGGAAAATAAAATAAGATCGTTCAGCAGACTATAACCGCTGTGTAAACGTTTTGCGTTTTAAAACATAAACATGTTACGAAGCGTTTGCTGTCTGCTGAACGCGACCTGATATTAGGGTATTAATAATCAATCAATCAAATTAGTAAAAGTACCTAGATACTTACAAGAAAAAAAAACTTTGAATTTCCTACAGAAACTTAAAATTTAGATATACAGATATACTACTCATATATACGCCGAATATTTGCAATATTTACAATACTGCAAACATTCGAGGGTCAAGGGTAAAAATTAGTGTAGAGGCACAGCCTCCTTGTAGGAGGCTGTGGTAGAGGTCAAAAGCATTATTAATGTCAGATTTCAAAATATGGCTTTTTGGTAATATCAGTAATAATACTAATAAAATATACCTTGTATTTGGTCTTTCTAGAAAGCTCTTGCTGTCAGAAGCGCAATGGACCAATAAAAAATTTTTTTTTGAATATTTCCGAAAATTTCTGGAATTTTCAAGGGAAATTTACTGGGAATATTCAATATTTCGGAATTTTCCCATCCCTAAAAATTTCAAAAACAACCTCAAAAATCAATATTTTAATAGTTTTAATTTATCTGGCAACACCCCATAATTTTTCGAAACTAATATTTGAAGATGCCGAAAACAACTACTCCACAGGCAATGTGGCCTGACTGGCATTGTATTACTTCGCCATTTTCATAGGAGTCGCTACATCTTTCATCGAGACCAACCACCAATTTCAATTTGACAATAATCGTCTGACAGATAGTAGCAAAGACCCAAAGAGGGCACTACGGTGTGTTTCATCACGTCACAACATTGTTTATCGAGTTCACTACCTATGGCACTCTGATGAGCGCATAATAAGCGCGAATCTGGTCAGTGTCTGGTGGTTGGTCTCGATGAAAGATATAGTGACTCCTATGGAGATGCCGAAGTAATGCGATGCCAGTTGGGGCACATTGCCGGTGGAGTAGTTGTTTCTGGCATCTTCCTCAAAGACAATAGAGGTCACTGCTATAATGGCGCCTGGAGAAAAACAGGTTGTTATCTGTCTGTCAATTTGACAATTACTGTCAGACAGATAGTAGCAAAGATCAAAAGAGGGCATTACGGTGTGTTTCTAACCACTACTACGAGTATTATAGAATAGTATCAAATTTTTGTAAAAGCTAATCATTGATGTCACGGCGTTGAGCGAAAAAATTATAGTAATGGCCACATGTTTACGAAGAAAAGCCCCATTAGTAGTAGTATATGAATCTCGATGATGATATTTTCATTTGTTTCAAATACCATTTATTTGGTGGTTGTCTTTTTGGATAATTTCCAATATAACTGTTTAAATCCACAGTTGCATTTCTATTACTTTTAAAAAAGCACTCCAACATATCACATTTTTCTTCATTGGAATAATGCAAAGCCATTTGGACGATTTTAGAACAAGTGTCACTCTAATTGTTAACAATTAACTCTATGATTAACAATAGTTCAAAATGACAAGCAGCATTTGATTTGAAACAAATGAAAATATTATTATCGTCATGGAGATTCATTACTACTAATGGGGCTTTTCTTCGTAAACACTTGGCCATTACTATAATTTTTTCAGTCAATGCCATGACATCAATGATGATTTTACAAAAATTTAAGACCATTCTAAAATAGTTTCGAAAAATTATGTGGTGTTGCTAGATTTATTAAAAATATTAATACAGTAGTCATACTAATCTGGCACTAATAAAAACCAGGGTGTGCCGGATTACTGGATTGTATAAGAAACTTAAAGATAAATGAAGGATTATACTTGTTTTGGCCTCGCCAGCCCATCAGGGTGCCTTTGAAAGTTTTTCTCACTCATATTATATCATTGAAAAGCCAAAAAAATGCTCTATCTGCTCAGCTTAAAATTCAATATGGCGCCCATAAGAAAAAAGAAAGTTGATTATGGTTTCTCGCATCCGAACCATCACAATGAAAATCTAAATATGCAATCAAATTCCTCGAAATAACTTACTGTGAAAAAGTGTGTTCAGATTTTAAAAATTCCTCTAAATAAAAAAGTTAGACAATTTTCGAAAATGCCAGATTTACTTTTTTTCAAACTAACTCAAAAACCTGAAGAGCTAGGACCGGTCTGCAAGCGCCATTAAATTATCAACAGAACTGTCTAAAACTTCCCCATTTATCTATTTCCCTATCTCTTATAGTTTTCAATATACCAACACATGCATCACCAAAATGGTCCACACTGTATAAATTTTATTAAATGAAATATAGTCTACCTCTTACATTGACATAGTCTTGCATCACAATCTGAATACTGCTAGTGCATGAACCCTATTAAAATTCAAAATTTTCAAATAGTAACAATGAAGTTTTGTGTCAGCTAGTGTTGTAAAGAGAATTCTCATTGTGCTGTAAATAATATTCACAAACGTTCATGCACGAAAAAATCATTGTGTGAATGTTCTTTAGCAGCACAATGGACTCAGTTCAAGAACATTCTTTCTAAAATTTCTCAAGATTTAAAACTTCGCGGTACATAATGGTCACCAATGATGTAACCATTAATTTATATATTATTAAAATTATAATAAATTTATATACCAAATACAATGTATTGATATAAATAATAATACTTTTGTTGATTCCATAAACTGACAAGTGTGAAGTCGATTCGAAAATAAATGAGAAAAATACAAGGGTGTGTAGGCCAGAGATCGAACACACTGTATAATGTAAAAAAAAAATAATAATTTAATAGTCTCATTTTGTATACCTAAAACTTTAAATGGTTTAAGTAGTAAGTTTTCACCTTTATCAACTACTTTTTCATGTTCTACTTCCTTAAACTTGAAAAATTATATATTGCACAAAATTATTTTCGAATATTTAAGCATTTTCAGAAAATATGAATTTTATCGAAAATTTTTATTCTCGATTGGGCTTGATGAAATTTCTCCAAAAATAAATTCTCGAGCATATTATATCACTAGTGTCAACACACTTACCTCTGAAAATGCATCATTTGTTTGCCCAGATGGAGCTGTTGTAGTAGTGGTAGTATTGGTTCCACTAGCCTGACCAGCAGTAATGGGTGCACTTGCTGTTGTAGTTGAAGTAGTTGTAGAAGCAACAGTTGTATTTACGGCACCTGGTGTTATAGTATTTATCAAATTCGGTGCTGTCTGTCTCAAAGTTTCCATGCCTTGCTGAATTTGCATAATTGCTTGCAATGCTTGTGGATTTGTCATCAGATTAGTCATTTCGGGATTTTGCAAATGTTGCATAACTTGAGGCAACATATTGCGCATTTGTTCTGAATTATTGGAAAGTAACGGGTTATCTTGCAAAAATGTATTAATCATACTTGGATCAGCTGCTAGAGACTCCATCATGGACTGCATGTGGGGCGAAGAGAATATGTTTTGCATCAAAGATGGGTTTTCAGACATCTGTTGAAGCAAGTTGCTCATAGGTGGCATCCCTTGTGTGGTTGTATTAGTAGTCGTTGTATTTGTATTTGTAGTCTGTGTTACACCTGACCAAGGATTTGGTAGTGGTTCAGTATTTTCCCTACCTTGTTGTGGGTTATTAACTGAAGTATTGTCTACTAAACCAGCAAATGGATTACGACTAAACTGTTCTGCAGTAGCAGACAACATTGGCTCTTGTATATCACGATACATTCTCTGCAATGCATTATAACCTCCTGGAATACTTTCTAAATTGCTTATTGCTCTATCATGACTTCTCATCAATTCTTGTAACATAGATGGATTACGAACTAACTCCATTGTTTGACGCAATAATTCTGGATTATTGAGCATGTGGCTAATTTCGGGACTTCTTTCCATTAATTCTTGCATTTGGGGATTCCTAGTGATAAGAGCACGCATATTTTCAGGATCATTCATTAATCGCTGAACTAGTGGGTTATCCAACATACTTCTAAGCATATCAGGGTTAGAGAGTATGTCTTGTTGTATCCTATTTTGAAATTCCATCAAATTTGGAGTTCCCAAACCTAACTGTTCTAAACCTGACAATCCTCCTAAGCCTGGTATAAATGGCACTGATCCTGTGTCCACTAAAAAATTTTAATCTATTAATAAAGGTTACACTTCAAAATTTTAACATGTGACCATGTTAAAATCTTCAATTACTTCAAAACGATAAAAAAGTAACACATTAATAGATATGTCCTAATGAACAACTACAAATAAAATTACTAAAATGGTGACAATATTTCAGCTATTATTCCACAAATTTTATTTATAATCGTTAAGTATAGTCCAATAACCAATATAAAATAAAATACTTCTACTGAAGTTACTTCCAAGATAATTTATAATATTTATCATAACATTAAGGCACATTGTGATAAAATGACAATGTGCCTTAATGTTTCTGTAAAATATTTCTATAATAGGGTACATTTTTTTTGAACAAGAAAATATGCTATCATTAGATATTATATGGAAACCAATTAACTATTGGGTACTAAAATATGGCTCATAAGTAGTTTGACATCCGAAGCTCGTGTCGTCACTCATTGAACCATTGAACCAAAGTTCAATTAGTGTATTTTACATGTCGTAATGTGATGTTTGAAGTAATAAAATGTTTGGGAGAAGTCAAATGCATGAAACAAATCGACGTTTACTTTACTGCTGGTATAGGTACTGGGTATTTTTATGACCTAATTTTTATATTTACTTAGTGCGTAAATATTCTGATGCATGTGATTGGCAATAAACAATTTTGATTATTTTGGCAGAAATATGTACCTAATTTGGTGTACTGGTAGGGATATTATTGTTGTTATTATTATTAGCTCTCGGATATTTTAATGACATGATGCAAATGCCAGGAGCGGACTCAGGAATGAATATCATTCTTCCTTAACATTTTAATTGTAAGTAGGACTATACTAATTAAACAGATGTTTACCTGTACAATCTTCTAAGTCACATTTAGCTACTCTAAACAACAATTTTCTCAACAATTTAAGTCTGATATGAAGAAGTTCGGAAACTTTATTATACATATAGCACTAACAAAAATGTTTAATTGTAAATAAGTATGTATTTGTATTTCTAAATAGTTACCAAAGAAATGAAAAAAAGATGTGAATATAAAAAAGATATGCAAAATTTTAATATAATTATTAAAGTCTGTTGCAAATTCCGAGGTATTAAACTATGCCTTCTGTCAGAGAATATGCACTTGTATTAAGAAAAATACCGGGATATCAAAAATTATCTTGGTCAAGGGTGGTTGTGGAATGTAAAACGTGTGTCTTGCTTTAAATTTTTGAACATGTTTTGTTGTGTCAGAATCTGTCAAGTCATTGTGCTGAAATTTTCTAATCCAGTTTTTGAATCATGCTTCTTACCACACAGCACAAAATTTTCATGATTGAAGCCTATTTTCGAACGGGTGCGCTAATTAATGGAAATTGGCAATACAGTCAACGTTTGTGTTTGGACAATTTTCGAGAGCACTTCCCAAACGTGGCAATATTACCGGACAATTTTTATGCGTGCCTTACAAATTGTGTTGAAGTGTTTCGCGAAACTGGTTGTGTGACTCATAAAAAGGGTGCTGGTAGACCGAGAGTTCGTACAGAAGAAGTTGTCAATGACGTTCGTCAATGTATGGAAGAGGAGCCTGCAAAATCTTTGAAACGTCTTTCTCAGGAAATTGGACTTTCTTATGGAACATGTCATAAGATTTTAAAGAAAGATTTGCATGCATCCATATAAGATGCAAGCGCATCAAGCTCTTCTGCCCGCAGACCACCCCAGACGCCTTGCTTACTGCCATTGGTTTGTCAATAATTTAATGAATGACGATCTTCTGGACTTAACTTTTTTTTCTGACGAAGCGTGGTTCCAACTTTCGGGATACATCAATTCTCAAAATATGCGAATGTAAAGCAATGATAACCCTCATGTTTTTACTGAATCGCCACTACATGCTCAAAAAATTGGTGTTTGGATGGCAGTTTCTCGCAGAAGAATAATTGGGCTAGTTTTTTTCGATTTCACCGTCAACGCAGAAAGGTACAGACACAACTTTTTGGCTGAATTTGTGCAACAGTTAAACGATGATGAACTTCGGTACGGTTATTTCCAGCATGACGGTGCAGCAGCACATACTACACGAGAAAATATTGTTTTCCTCCGCGAGTTTTTTGATGACCGGCTGATAAGTTTGCATACAGAAGTTGACTTTCCTCCGAGATCACCTTGTATGACAATTATGGACTATTTTAAATTTCCTTACTTAAAAAACAAGATTTTCGCAACTCTGGTAAATAATTTGCAAGAACTGCAACAAAGAATTGTTCAGCAATGTGCAATCATAACGCCAGAAATGCTGCAAAACGCTTTTCACAGCATGAGGAGGCGCGTCAACTTGTGCATCGAACAAAACGGGGGACATTTCCAACAATTACTGTAATTTAGTTTTTCTTGTTACTAAAACTGTTATTTCATAATTTGTAGTTCATTATTGTTTTACAACTGAAATAAATAGGTATGAAATTTGTAGGTTATTGATGTCAGTGTGACAGTGACATAATTATTTCAAATTTAAAGCAAGACACACGTTTTACATTCCACAACCACCCTTGACCAAGATAATTTTTGATATCCCGGTATCTCACAATGTCCAAAGAAGTAATATATTTGTCTTTTAATTCCAACTGAACGTTCTGAATTATACTTTCTGCCACCTGTGGTGAATAGTTTTTGCTTACTGTAGATTCTCGTGATAACTGTAATTGTGCATATTTTCCCCCTATAGTTTTCTATAAATTCCCTAAATATATAGGTTTTCTAACTGACACCAAGAAATATTACATGAAACCATAAATTTCCCAAAATGTTTTTTCTGCCCCTGCCGCACAAAGCAGCCTTGTGGTTTTTTGAGGACACATGGTAAATTATAAACATTTTTGCGAGTACATAACGAGTTAGTGTTGCACAAAGTACAAACAACCTCTACACAGTTTGCCTCCAAACGTAACTCAGGATGATTGTTTATCAACGATTTAATAGTATATCTAAAGGTGCAGGTTGTCTTTCCATTATTGCAAAAAATACGAACATCTCCCTCAAAACAAGTATTTAGTTTAGCACTACCCATCTTGACTAGTTAAAATGTGTGCCTCGGTAGTCGTCACTTTATTGCCGTACCTAGTACCGCAAACACCACAGTTATCCGATGTATTTCAAGTATTGTAGAACAGAGATCTTTGGCGATGCCTGGAATATTTTTGGCTGGCTTTGGGTACGGGCAATACAATGTTTAATAAAGTGGATACTGAAAGCAGATGGTTCTTTATGAAACATCGTGAAAATAATTGTTTGAAAAAATAGTTCTCATTTAGATGTTTCAAGAAATATAGAGAAAACACTCTATAAATTAGTATTTTGGCTTGTTAGGCTTTTCTCAATAGAGTAAATGTAATTTTTCAATAGAGTAAACGAGTAATAGACATTTACTCTATATATTTCTTGAAACATCTAAGTGAGAACTGTGTTTTTTTTAAACAATCATTAAAAACAATAGAATGTTTTTAATAGTTTTAAATTATATTATAAAAATTATAAAATCCTTAATTTGAATATAAGTTAACGGTATATACAGTTAGGCTATGAAAAGTGGATGTTTTGTAAAAAATATGGTGACAAAACTACAGATAGCATATAGGAAAAATAGTAAAATAGGATGTTTTAGTGTGCATTCTAATGCCTTATAACAGTAAATATGCAATAGTGACTTGCACAATAAGTTGCCAAAAAATAATGCTGAATCAATAAAACAGCTTGTAACACACGCACTGGAAACCTTTTGCATAAAAAATTTCAAATATGCCAATATTGCATCACTTGATGTGGAACATTACTTTTCAAAATATCTAATTTTTAAATTTCTTACGAGGTCACTGATTTCACACCCAAATGTCAAACTCTACTAATAAGTTGTAAGTGTGTAATTGTAGTTGTCTATTCCGTTAATTAATATTAATAATCTTGTTTTTGTCAAAGAAGTTACATACATTTTGTGGTTATCTAGGCATTAAACGGCTTAGGCATTAAAAGCCATAGGCATAAAACTAAGGCATAATAGACAATTACAGATTTTACAAATAGTCAATGTATTTTTTTTATTTATACTGAGAATTCAAAACGTTTATTGTAGTGATACTAAATACTATTAAATATATAGAGCATGCATATGTTTAATACTTATGCTCTATATATTTATATACCCAAACACATTATAGCATGCACTAACCTGCAGGCGGAGGAGGTGCTGTTGGAGTAGCTCGAGGAGCAGCTCGAATGACTAAGTGAATAGTTAGCCCATCCTTAACATTATGTTGTTTTAAATTATCACCATCCTTCATAATTTTTCCCGCAAAAATAAGACACAATTGGTCTGGTTCAGCAGGAATTTTTTTCCTTATTAGCTCCTTGAACTGAAATGAAAATAAATCATTTAATTTTGAATGAGGTTAGAGTAATTATATCTTTCTTACATCTTTGATGGAGCAATCTTCATCAACTTGAAAAGTTTCTTTTTCTTTTGGCGTCTTAACGTGAACGGTAATCGTTTTGGAAGAAGCATTTTCTTCCTCCGATTTGTTTTCGTCTGATTTTTGTTCATTTTTCGACGAATTTACCGGAACATCGTCAGCCATGTTTGCCTACAATGACTAGTTATTTTGATCCCACACAAATTACAATTTACTTTACAATATCTTTTTTAACACTAAATAGTGGAATTACTTACACTTTAGGAGTTTTATAAGAAATAAATAAATAAATAAATATATACACTTCCCACTAACACGAAACACTACCACAAAAGATAATTCAGATTTCCAACGTCAAATGTCAAATTCATAAATGTGGAAATGTGATTACATTGCGTCACATATAGCATGGCATGTAGGTAGGTGGTTAGGGGTAGGGGTATGGATACATTTTTAAATTCAACATTCAGATCCATGATATAAATTGTATCATGATTCAGATTCAGATCCGTATCACAAGTATAAAGAATATATCTTTATACTTGTGTCCGTATTCGCAACTCTTGCGCTGCGATACGACCTCTGGCGAATTTTAATCGAACTTGAGCAGAACAGTAAAAACATAACCTTACTTAATTCTTAAATGTAATCCAATGTAATGAATCTATGTCTTAGATCATTTTCAATCATTTTGGACCCAGTTGAAGTTATTTTTGTTTAAAAATGTCTAAAAAAGACAATGATAAAACGTTTTGTTGTGTCTACGGGTGTAGTAGTAGTGCGAGGAAATCATCAGAATTAAGTTTTCACCTGTTTCCAAAAAAAAAAGCAAGTTTTGTTGACCTGGAAATGAAGAGCGGTATACGACAAAAAGTGGACAGAAAGGCTGCGTGGGAAAAAAAGTTATTAATGGGGAAAAAAGTGTCTGCATACATGAAAGTTTGCTCTTTGCATTTTCGTCCTGAAGATTTCCATCCATCTCGTAAGTAAGTAGTAAAATAACATTAATAACTACTAATGTTTCTTTTCTTAGTTTTCAACAAGTCAAAACATATTTTAAAGAAAACTGCAGTACCTAGTCAAAATTTACCTAAATTAAAGAATGAAGAGAGCTCAACAATAAAACGAAGGCCTTGCCGTAAGAGAAAATCTATTGATGTTTGTGGAAATTCTGTGCCTCCTATAGAAAGCAGTGCTGATGCTGATTTCCCCTTGAAACCTAGTTACACAGTAGAAGAAGAGGAAGCAGCTCAAACATTATTAGCCATTGCAACTGAAACTGAAAATACTGCTGCTTTACCAACAAGCAAATCTTTAAGTAAAGCTGTTCAAGTGTCCACAGGAAATTTCCGTTATTCGCTTTCTCAGCTTGTTGAAAGTGATAAAAAATTGCGCAGTTTGACCGGGCTACCTTCATTAAAATTATTAGAAGGACTTACTAAGATGTTAAACAACAAACTAAAAAAAAGTGTGCTGTCTGTAAAGGAACGCATTATTATTACGATGATAAAATTAAAACACAATGTGTCTTACGTGGTGTTGTCACTTCTTATTGACAGTGTTAATGCTAATACCCTCAAAAATATTATATTTGATGTTCTATCAGGCTTAGCATTTGCACTAAAACCGGCTGTTCAATGGCTGAGTGCAAATGATGTTAAGAAGCATTTACCTAAATGTTTTAACCAATTTGCGGATGTACAAGTGGTTTTAGACTGCACAGAAGTATATGTGGAGAAACCAAAGTGTTTATGTTGCAGACTTAAACTGTACTCGCAATACAAATCACATCATACGATTAAGTGGCTCGTGGGGGTCAGCCCAGCAGGTCTGATTACGTTTGTTAGCCGTGCTTATGGTGGAAGGGCATCGGATAATAAAATATTCGAACAAAGTGGAATAGTGAATAAAGTTGAACCAGGTAAAGCAGTTATGGTAGACAAAGGATTTCTAATAGATGAAACATGTAGAACACACGATATTAAAATTTATAGGCCCCCTTTTTTGAGAAACAAGAAGCAGTTGTCACCAGAGGAAGCAAAATTGAACGTAGAAATTGCTAGAGCTCGTGTACATATTGAAAGGGTCAACCAAAGAATTAAATATTTTAAGATATTGTCAGGAAAATTTCCTGTAAATTTAATTCCTAAATGTGAGGAAATATTTTTTATTATTTGCTGTATAATAAATTTATCAGCACCTGTCTTGGCCTCTGACAAATTTTAAAAATGTAATTATAAGTTATGTGAAGTTATTTGTTGATTTTATCTTACTAAGTACTATAGTTTCAATTTTATTTCACAGAAAATTTCACACCTCTGCATTAAAACCAATAAGATGTTTAAAAAGGTTTGAATACTTGAGGTGTAAAATTTTCTTACGGAATACCACACGAGCTTAAATTATTATTCCTGTAAACTTTTTAAGCTCGTAAGTGATACATTTACAATGAAAATCGACAAGTCAATTTTGGACAATTCAACTTTGAAGTTTTGCAAGGAGCTTGCATCAGCATGCAAGAACATGGCAGGAACTGAATTGAGGTGCAATTTGACAGTCATGCCTTATCAGTGTTATAGAAAATTATGAATCTTAAGCCAGGTTTTTAATTTTGAAATGTGAAATTTGTGTGAAATATTCCAATCCCTTTAAACTCTTCATTAATCAAATAATATAAATTAGTAACCAGATGTAATTCGCAGTTGATAATCAACAAATTTCTAAATAAATTACGGATGTAAATGATATCAAATTTGTAATATAATTATGTATGTATAATTATTATGTACTTAAGTCACTTTCCAAACTCATAAATAACATAATATATTAGGTAATGACGTACTTTCAGGTAAAGAAAAACTATTTTTATTTTATATATTCTTTATTTTCACAAATAAAATGTAACATTTGTGAAAAATATATTGTTTTTATAGATCCTAAAAGATTCTTTGAAAAATCAACATTATGTTGGATATTAATTATGTACATACTTTTATCGAATGAACTGAAAACAACAAAGTCACATGATTTTAAATTAAGTAGTGACATACCAAATTGGACCTGGGCATAATATGTATGTTTCTCACGTAACTGGTAGACACCATTAACCTCTTTTAAAAATTTGCAGTCCTTCAGGACCTCGGTGATTGTCTTTTCTTTACCTGTAAAATTTTTCATTGTTTTCGGCACTATTGATTATAAAAATACTTACCTAAAAAAGGGCATTTAAATTCAATGAGTTTATCTGGATAATTTTCTTTAAATACCACGCCATCTGCTGAATATCCCAGCCATGGATGGGGAGGTGGTATAAAAAGCCCCAGTTTATATAGCTTTACATTAAAACAGTTTTCATATGTTTCTCTGGCATTTTTTTCTTGTTCAATTCCGTATTCTACATATTTGTTAGAAAATTTTTTTGGCCAGAAATATTTCATAGTTTTAGAGGACCAATCGTCTCCTTTATATGTATATAAGCCATAACAGCGAGATCCTGTTATTCGAAATTGTCTGCACTGTTTCCAGAACTGTTCATTCTCAATAGTTTTTATGAAAATACTTTTAACTGTGCCAACTGGTACTATTAAATTGTTATAAGTTTCAACACAACATGGTTCCATAGCTGGAAAATGGGAATTATAAAGAAATGTCATCATTTCACCATTTCTACTATTTTCAAATAAATTGTCCATTAACAACGAAGCAATATTTTCTGATTCTGGTTTAGGTGTATCTGTGGAATTACTAAAAAATAAAATAAGGTGTACAAATAAATATAGGTAGGTAGGTATACATAGGTATATAACTTGCTATTTTAACTGCAATAATAATATCAATGCAATTTAAAAAAGCCTCGAAGCCCTGAAATTTTACCTACTTAAAAATGACGAAAGCTGAATTAGAAGGAGCATATTCCTTTATAATATTCAAATTTTTTCTAATCTCTTCCTCATCTTGTTCCAGTATAACAGGGACCTTCGCTTTAAAACATTCAGTTTCTAAGAGCGGAACTGGTTTATATTTTTTGCTAATTGCATGTTTTCTTTGTGACCATACACATTTAACATCGGTGCTAGACAACTTTTCTAGACTATCCGTTGAAACCCTAAAAAAAAAAAAAACAACCCAGAAAAGGAACACACAACAATAAAAACAGGAAAACATCCAAGATCAATTGCTATGCCTTCGATATGGCTTTAACAAATATAGATAATATACAACCTAGTACAATAAATTAAAACACCAGCAACGTGTTTACAGCGTCCTCCACTTCCAGCTTTGCAAGTGCATGTCATGCATTTTACTGTTAGTCTACCCTCTAACACATTATAAGTACCCTTTATCTCATGTGGCAGATTATTTAATGCGCTTGTTTGCAAACATAAGGCAAAAATTTGAATTTCTTCCGAAGTTTCTATAAGTTTCCCACAAGTTATAATATGAGAAGAATTCACTAAGCATTCCCCTAAAAAAGACTTAATAAGTACCTAATATACATAGTTTTAAACTAAATGAGGTACCTATAAACCGAAATAAGCCTATAAATAAAGTAAACCTGATATTTAATGACTTACCTTCATTTATGCACCTGGAAGAAGGGGTTGCGTCTAGATACTGAAATATCTCCTTAAGGGTTAAATTCATTATCCTGAATGATTTTTCTCACAAAAGTACTCGAAACCACACCCGCAAAATAACACAAATTGTTCACAAACACAACTAGACCCAACCCAACTAGACGTGATCTAGACCAACAAAAAGTGAGGTTATATTTTTACTGTTTTGCTCATCAGCTGATTCAGCGATAGTGGCGCCAACTATAGGAGAAAAGAGTTGCGAATTAACGAATGATGATTAGTATTAGTTGGTATTGAAAATTCTGAATTCGGATTGGTTTGATGATATCCATCACATCAAATTGTTAAATTTAAAAACGCAGGCGTGGAGTTTATATTCAAGTCCACGTAATATTATAGAAATTTTCTAACCATTATTCATTTAATTTGTGATTCATTTCATTATATTATCACAGTATAATGCTAATATACTGTGATATTATGTTAGCACTATTTAGAGCAGTGATGCCAACTCGAGGGAAATTTCCGTTTTTGTGGGAATTTTTGGGCTGAAAAATTTAAAAATAGGAAAAGGAAAGAATATCGAAAAATAGGTGTTTTTGTGGGAAAACAGTCTATCGATACTTTTTCCTTTATTTTATTGATAAAATGGAACAATTGGGAACATCAATTCAATTATTACTTAATATTTTTTACCAGTGGCGTAACTAGAATTTTTGGGCCCTTGTGCAGAAATCTTCTCGGGCCCCCTCCCCCTTAATTAATTACGCTATCGACGCAACGCGAACTCGCGATTCGCCAACACCTAACCGAGTTGCAATAATTAACTTATTTATTTCACACTCGGACTGCGGGCTCCTCCGGGGCCCCTCATGATACAATGAAATAAGATATGATCTCTAGCCGTTCAAAATAGCGGTGTCCGCGCGCATGACGTCACTCAGAGAGTAAAATTTGAAATCGTTAGTGCGCGCTAATGCATTTGATGCGATAGAACTTGCGGAAGATGCGTCGCTAATGCATTTTAAATGAAAATGAAGGAGGTCTAGGTTTAATGAGATACTGTTATATTATTATAAATGTGAAGAGAATTCATGTAAAAACTTTATTAAACAGTTTTATTTAGCTTGCCTCCTTTGTGCCTTGTTTGTATATGGGTCAAATCTAGTAATTGAAATTTCACCCCCTTCCTGTTGACCGATTGATTTGAAATTTCGTATCATTGTAAATCCAAGATGATTGCCATCACAAAATGGCGGATTACATTTTTTTTTTTTATTATTACGTACTTCAAACTCGAAATTTTGAGTTTAATCTCGAAATTTCGACTTCAAACTCGAAATTTCGACTGAAAACACGAAATTTCGACTTTCAACTCGAAATTATTTCAGATGCGACCACTTTAAATGTGATTTTAACCAGTCAGTTACATCTGTTATAAATTGGGTATAGATAGTAATATCTCGTGTTTTATTAGTGATATTAAACTTGGGTGCGATGTCAGAAAATGAATACAAACTTATTAGGTAATAGGTATTTTAGTATGGGCCTACAACATAAGGAAATTCTAACTTTCTTAAGCCATCTACATGGAATTTACCTTAGCTTGCGTACATTGAAACGAAGACTTCGCTTTCTTAACCTTTATAGAAGAAAAAATAAATCGGAGGTTATTATTTAAATTTCGTTAGAATGCTTAATGGTTGCCCATGTATTGTACGTGCTGATTTTGGAACTGAAAATGGCACTGTTGAAAGATTGCAAACATTTTTGAAAGAAAATAATGGCAATTCTGAAAATACGGCCTTTATATACGGGAAAAGTACAGCGAACCAACGAATAGAGTCATGGAGGTCACTTCTCAGGAAGCATAACTCACAATTTTTGATAAATTTATTTAAAACATTAAAAGATGGCAATCATTTCAACGGTTCTTTTTTAGATATCTGCATGAAAAAATAATGACAGTTTGCTATATAAACGTATGTCCGCAAATGCTTCGTTTCCGAGATACAGGGTGTAGAAGTTATAAAAAAATATATTTTTTTATTTATATCTCTGACAGTAAAAAACCAATTGTTTTCAAATTTTAATTGGTAGATGCTACCGTGAATCTTTACTTCCACAAAAAAGTTTAGCTCAATAGGACTAGCCAGTGTCGTGCAACCTGCGTTCTTGAGACCCTTTTTTAAAAAAATTATGTTACGCCACTGACTAACGTTTAAAATAATACAATATTTCGATGTCCCGCTCATTTCTCTACAAAAAAGTATTCTTACATTTTTTTCATAAAACGCACCGTTACAGAGTAAATCGATATTTTATCAAACCATGTCATGTCCTTTATTCCTAACGAAATAAGACGTTAAAATAAAATTAAATACGAGCATATTATAGACATATGTTCATTTTTTCTTAGGTTAGGACAATTTATTACATAAACAGATGTAACTGACTGGTTAAAATCACATTTAAAGTGGTCATCTGAATAATTTCGAGTTGAAAGTCGAAATTTCGTGTTTAAAGTCGAAATTTCGAGTTCGAAGTCGAAATTTCGAGAATAAACTCGAAATTTCGAGTTTGAAGTCGAAATTTCGAGATTAAACTCGAAATTTTGAGATTAAAGTTGAAATTTCGAGATTAAAGACGAAATTTCGAGATTAAAGTCGAAATTTCGAGTTTTCATTATTTTTTTTTAATGTGACCCTTCTACGCCTTCGTAGCATCGTTATAGTAAATAAGTATAGATAAGTCTGATGTGTGATTAATTAGACATTACCTATTTTATTACTATATAGGTACTTTACAGATTAGTAAATTTAGAGAGATATAGATTTAGAAGATACATAATGAATCACATTTCGAATACACTATAATTATCCCCAGCTTTAAATGAAAAGAGTCTAAACCGGCTCAAGAATATTATACTGGCATCTTGGTGCTTGGTGTCTTGAGATGAAGCTATAGACTCAGCGCAGCGTGGTTGACCCTAGCAAACTTCCTATTGCACTAAGTTCCTTGTGTGGATTCCGGGATCTTCTGAGGATCTAGAAAAGATACTACCTACATCGTTTGGAGAATCAGAACGATGAATTAAGAACTGAAAGCTGAAAGGCTAATCGACCGTAAGGTTAAAGAGCCTGGCCAGATCCTTGTGCTTTCCGTAGACGAGGAGAGACTGAAGGCGCTCAAGAAGGCGAACTGCAAGGCCTTCTTCTTGAATTTCGCTAGAGTACGCACTTTGGGAACCTATATAGCAAAAATTCCAAATGATCCTGGGTTATCTGATGAACATAAAGGCGGTCCAAATTCCAAACGAACATTCAGCATAGTAGAGCAGCCCTTTCTGCTACTTTAGCACTCAATAACATAACGTGGATATATCTGATCCAGGAGAGATGGATTATGGATCAAAGGGCATGCTTCTTCCACTTTCAGAGTTCTGCAGTGATGGTCGTAGGACCTAGTAACAGCACAGTTAAACTTACATATGGGGAAGGCAGTCAGAGAAAGATAATAACTTGCTTGCAAACCTCCCGCATATGATAAGAATAATATTCTACTTCCGACTACATATAGTCTTTAGAATAAGTATAAAAAAAAAGTACCTAATGTGGTTGTGTAGTAAATAAAATGCTCATTATTGGTGGGCATTTCGTTAGAAATTAGTACGCGAATGTCGGTTTATCAACTTTTCGTTTTTAGCCAATAACTAATTATAATATTTTTAGCCGGCTAAATGCTAATTATATAATTAGCATTGGCTAAATATATATAATTAGCGACTGAAAACCCATCACTGTTTGTCACAGATCAAAACTCCAGTTCTTCAAATTCCTTTTGTTAAGTTAGTTCAGGTAAGATTATTAACTAAAATTTAGCTAAAATAAGATTCTAAAAGGAAAGCAGCTATTTTGTAGGTTTGATTGTGGGTAGTTCAAATTTCTATTGATCGTGGCTTAGCGTAAGTCTTTCTCTTCAATCCAAAAAGGTCAATGATTCATAAAATAGTAGGTTCCGAAATACTTTCCAAACGAATAATTAAACAAAGAAAACCAAACATGAAAATAAAGTAGTTTTATGATCTATTTTTTTTATAAAAAAAATATGTAGATGATTTTTAATTTTAATTAATGAAATAGTATAAGATTAAATTTAAAACCTAAATGAACAGAAAGCAGAAGCAGCAGTAAACCACTTTGGAACGAAGAAAGTAGTTGTGGTTAGTTCCTATGTCTATTTTGTGGGTTAGCTTGTCACCTAAGTGCCAGTAGTGAATGGACGAAGAATGGGATGTGGGATGTGGACGTGCCTTTAAAATGGCGTTGTCAACAATGAGCAGGAAGGTTTTGTTGTACTGATTTAGTGTATAAACTGTTAATTAAATTTAAAAGTTATCTTTATTTAGCATAATTATAATAATTTAATGAAAAATGAACGGTCTAAGTTTTAGTGAATTGTGTTGCTTGTTTTGTTGTCCACCTTGCCCCAGCAGAATAGCAGCCAAGCTAGCATTTCTACCACCAGAACCAACGTACGAATTTGTGTCTGATGAAAATGGAAAATGTAGTTTTGCACTGACGGAACGAGCAGAATGGCAATTTTCAGATAGAGAGAAAGAGAATGTTGAAGTATTTTTTACTAGAACAAATCGAGGAAATCGAATCGCATGCTTATTTGTTAGGTGTAGTAGTACAGCTAGGTTTACTATTTTATTTTCACACGGAAATGCAGTGGATTTGGGACAGATGAGTAGTTTTTATTTGGGACTTGGATCTCGTATAAATTGTAATATATTTAGTTATGACTATTCCGGTTACGGTGTGAGTGCAGGTAAACCCTCAGAAAAAAATTTGTATGCTGACATTGATGCTGCCTGGCAAGCTCTTAGGACTAGATATGGCATTAGTCCGGAAAATATAATACTCTATGGCCAAAGCATTGGCACTGTACCCACAGTAGACTTGGCGGCACGATATGAAGTTGGGGCTGTGATATTACATTCTCCTCTCATGTCAGGCATGAGAGTTGCCTTTCCTAACACAAAAAGAACATGGTTTTTCGATGCCTTTCCCAGGTTAGTAATATTATTGCACCTAAAATATCTACCTTTAAACTAATTGAAAATCAATTTAACAATCGGAAGAGTATAAAATACCTACTAATATATATTATATATAATAAACTATATTTATGTATGTATATATATTTCTATAATATATATGTTATATAATTTTTATGAAATTTTGAACCAATCACTAACTTAATTATTGATCTATATGTACCTATAGGTAATGATAATTACTTAATTCATAAATAAAATAAAACTTGTTTAACTTATTAAGTAAATATTCAACTAATAATAGATTTCTACTTAACGTTTGTATAATACTAGGTGTTAGGTCTATAATTTTTGATTTTTCTTCACATACTACCGTCTATCAAAGTAGTTTTTTAACCCTTGTTTTACTTATTACAGTTCTTAATTTAATAGAATAATATCTGCTTTTTTTAACTCATAGAGTATCTGATTGGAAATGTGAAGTGTGCGGGACTGAGTTAAGAAAATTTTTTATGAAAAGTATACCATTTGATACCGTTGTAATCTGATATTCCATTGTTTTTATAGTTAAGAAATATAAAACATAAACAAAGAACTTTATTGTACAAAAATATTACATATGTATTTCCTTGGTTTTATGATTTATATTGAACTGAATATATTATTGGTTCCCATTACCTCCATAATTTGTAACAAACATTTAATGGTTCTTTAAAATCATATGGTATCATTTTTTGAGTTCGAAAGCTTGTCAAGTTTATTTTCAGATCTGATTTCCAACTACTTAGTTTTGGCATTATACTACTACTTTCTTGTACCGAAGGAAATCGGTTTATTTTCTATATTTTCTGCTACCAATACATGTGTTTCTGTTTTTGAAAGACTATGATTGCTATCAGTTTCAAATTCTTATGCATCTACTGGATTGTATTGTTTTGTATCAAATACCTCATTTGCATTAAGAATATCTAATTTTCTCTGCTCTTTTTCTTAGAAAAGCCTATCCACAGTCCACAGCCATGGTAACTCGTAAACAACATTTGCAACTATCAGCAGTATCCACCGTTCTCAAAAAATGGCCATATGCCATAATAAACAGAAGTTACTTTAATGCCCATTTCATTTTCCTACATAAAAATCCATTTAAAATTCAGTTTTTCCATTTCCAATCGATTTAAAATTGAGTAAAAGTTTTTGGGTATAGGCACTCAAAAATATTCAAAAGTAAGGCCCCGTCGGTCTTAGAGACCGGACGTGGGCACTCTTAGGATTAATTAAAACTAACTAGTTTGCTCAACATGCTTATAATAATTTATTTTTTGTAATTGTTTATGATGGCTTATCTTATCAAAGTATAAAGTACCTACAGTAAGACATAAAGTTTTATTATAAAATTTTGATGAATATTAATAGGGATGCTTAATCGTTTCATAAAAAAACCCAAAGATCATTAAATAGTGTCGCAGTTTGTTAGAGCTTTGCCAAATACTTAAAACAAATTCGAACCTAACCCTCCAAACCTAGAAATTTTGCAGAACCCTCACGTCTGCACAGGAGGTGTGTACGTCTTCTGCACAAACCTTGCAGAACTGTGTATAGCTTCTGTGAATTCACCAATGTACAGGCCACTAAAAAGTGGGCAGGCATCACGGGTTTTCCCTGCATAGTTGCCCAAGTCCAAGTACTAACCACAAGAAACATTTTTTAGTCTCATATTGATGACATGAGCACTAAATTGTAGGTTTGCCTTTCCAGTTTTAAAAACCTCTTGAGTTTTTTCAAGGAACAAGTAAAAATATAAGAATAAACTCTTGTATGTCCTTGTATTTTCAATTTGAGTAGGAACAGTGTGATCAGACATAATCCTCCCCATCTAGAGTATATTTCTCATTTGTAGAAATGTCAGTTTCAAAAATGTACTATGAAATAAATTAAATTTTCTAAAATCAAACGATAGGGAATAAATTCTTCAGAAAATATTTTTTAAAATTTATAAATATAGGAACCAAAATTTGATATTTTCTAATTGAATTGCCCTTTCATCTGAATGAATAATTTTCAAATTTCAATATACAAGGTTATCATAAAGTAAGGGATATATTTCAGCTTATTATGTATTTTTAACAAATTAAGTTCATATAGGATGTGAAAGAAATTCGATTGCTGAAACAATGGGATTTCTTATATCCAACAGTGGTTAACGCAAATGTTCGATATGTCGTCCTTTTTGCTGCTGTACGATCACCAACTGTTCCTCCAAATTGTACACAGCATTATTCAACATTTCTGGTTGAATTGCAGCCATTTGCTCCCTAATAGTCTTTTAATTCTTCCAGCGTTGTTGGTCGTATTTTAAACACCAAATTTTTTAAGTAACCCCGCAGCCAGTAAACCCGCTGGGTTAAGATCAGGCGATCTTGGAAGCCATGAATTTACAAAATGTCTGCTTATAACACGATTTTGAAAAACATCAGTTAAAAATTCTTTAACTGGTTGGTAAATATGCGAGGGTGCTCCATCCTGCATAAAAATCATGTTTTTATTTCCTTCGCGCTCGTTTTGTATCCGTGGAATGACATAACTCGTAAAATATACAGGTATCGTTCACAAATAACAGTTACAGATAATGCCTCTCCATTCTGTATCTCCTAAAAAAGTATGGTCTAACGATAAAATTAGATGTGAATCCGCACCAAACGGTGACTTTCTGACTTTCTTGTCATGAAGACCTTCCTGGATGATTTCTTGTGGATTATCTGTTGACCATATTCGACAGTTTTGAGTATTGACTCAACCATTTAGGGAGAAATGAGTCTCATCTGTCCATAAAATACGGGATAATCATTCGGGTTCCATCGGAGCCAATATTTGTAAAGAAAAATCATACCTGATGGGGAAATCTACATCAATTAATTCAAACAGCAGTTTAAGTTTATAGGGATACATTTTTAAGATTTTGCGTAAAATTTTCCAGACCGTGGTGGTTTATGAAGTCAATCCCGTGGTGTATGGCAATTGTTTTCATATCGAAAAATTGATTTGCACGTGATCAGTATAGAACCATTAAGGGTAATCACATTATAATATGCAAAATGCAAAAAGAAATTGTAACTCAGTAGGCATTGTTAATAGATAATCTCATATTAGTTAATATATGTGATTTTAGATTTTTTTAACAATTTAAAAATGTAGCAGTGTACCCTTAGCAACCTTTTGTGTTTATTTGCAGTATCGATAAAGTTCCAAAAGTAATGTCACCAACACTGATAATACATGGGACCGAAGATGAGGTGATAGATTTTTCACATGGACTTACTATCTTTGAAAAATGCCCCAAAGCTGTAGAACCCTTATGGGTTGAGGTATGTATAACTTTGTAGAAATAGAAAAGTTTATTGCACAATACCTTTATCTGAAAATTTGAATTTAAAATTAAGTGTTGAAAATTGTCGTTTGTTTTTAATTCAATCATTCTGATTTCTTCTATAAAATCCCAGTAGAAAAATGGACTACTTATGCATAAGAATTAGTCTAATGCCATGCTGCTAAAAGTACCTATCTGCAAGTGAAGTAACTGTTAAAGGTGGTAGTACTTTCAAGCTCCTATAGTAGCTACTATTATGTACCATGTACAGACTGGTTTACATAAAACTGACTTATTTTTTCAAAAGCCCGGCCCATGCGATTTTTCTATATGCGATATACCGGGATATCAAAAATTATCTTGGTCAAGGGTGGTTGTGGAATGTAAAACGTGTGTCTTACTTTAAATTTTTGAATATGTTTTGTTGTGTCAGAATCTGTCAAGTCATTGTGCTGAAATTTTCTAATCCAGTTTTTGAATCATGCCTCTTACCACATAGCACAAAATTTTCATGATTAAAGCCTATTTTCGAACAGGTGCGCTAGTTAATGGAAATTGGCAATACAGTCAACGTTTGTGTTTGGACAATTTTCGAGAGCACTTCCCAAACGTGGCAATATTACCGGACAGTTTTTATGCGTGCCTTACAAATTGTGTTGAAGTGTTTCGCGAAACTGGTTGTGTGACTCATAAAAAAGGTGCTGGTAGAACAAGTTCGTACAGAAGAAGTTGTCAATGACGTTCGTCAACATATGGAAGAGGAGCCTGCAAAACCTTTGAAACGTCTTTCTCACGAAATTGGACTTTCTTATGGAACATATGTCATAAGATTTTAAAGAAAGACTCGAACATGCATCCATATAAGATGCAATCACATCAAGCTCTTCTGCCCGCAGACCACCCCAGACGCCTTGCTTACTGCCATTGGTTTGTCAATAATTTAATGAATGATGATCTGGACTTAACTTTTTTTTCTGACGAAGCGTGGTTCCACCTTTCGGGATACATCAATTTTCAAAATATGCAAATGTGGAGCAATGATAACCCTCATGTTTTTACTGAATTGCCACTACATGCTCAAAAAATTGGTGTTTGGATGGCAGTTTCTCGCAGAAGAATAATTGGGCCAATTTTTTTCGATTTCACCGTCAACGCAGAAAGGTACAGACATAACTTTTTGGTTGAATTTGTGCAACAGTTAAACGATGATGAACTTCGGTACGGTTATTTCCAGCATGACGATGCAACAGCACATACTACACGAGAAAATATTAAATATTGCTTTCCTCCGCGAGTTTTTTGATGACCGGCTGATAAGTTTGCATACAGAAGTTGAGTTTCCTCCGACATCACCTTGTTTGACAATTATGGACTATTTTATATTTCCTTACTTAAAAAACAAGATTTTCGCAACTCCGGTAAATAATTTGCAAGAACTGCAAAATAGAATTGTTCAGCAATGTGCAACCATAATGCCAGAAATGCTGCAAAACGCTTTTCACAGCATGAGGCGCGTCAACTTGTGCATCGAACAAAACACAAAACGGGGGACATTTCCAACAATTACTGTAATTTAGTTTTTCTTGTTACTAAAACCGTTATTTCATAATTTGTAGTTCCTTATTGTTTTACAACTGAAATAAATAGGTATGAAATTTGTAGGTTATTGATGATGTCAGTGTGACAGTGACATTTTTATTTCAAATTTAAAGTAAGACACACGTTATACATTCCACAACCACCCTTGACCAAGATAATTTTTGATATCCCGGTATAACTCTTTAGGGTTATCTTTAATAATTATCGAGATAAAACAACTACAAAACCTCATTATAGAAAATATTAATCACCTAAATAATTATGAAATTGTATTTGAAAGAGTATAATCTTATTAAATGAAGCAATATTCGTATAGAAAAAAATGGCGTTATAATAAAAAATATGCTAAAAAAATACATATATCTATAACTATTAAGGACAACCCTAAAGAGTTATATATCGTTAGATGAAGAGAAAATAGGAGATTTTAGTTTTTGCAAAATATGTAGGATGTTCCATTAAAAAAAAATTTTTTTGGTAAACCCTCTTGTTATTAAAATGTCATTAATTAGTGTTTAAAATTTTTAAATCGGAATAAAATTTTACAGAAGAAAATCACATGGGTCAGGTGTTCGAAACAAAAAGATATGTTGAGAGTTAAGACAATAGAGGGGGGGGGGTCAGTTTTACGTGTGCCACACTGTATGTACCTAAACAATAAAGATAGGTCCATTTAGGCAGGCAGAATAGGCACTAAATCCTTAGTGAAAATAGATATATCCATTGTACCTAACATTAGTCCTAGGGAACTGAGGGTCTTATGTAGGTCTAGTTTTAACATATCTCTCTCACAAGCGGAAGAATGTGAAAATAAATACTTCCTAAAAATATAATCCGGTCTCACTTTGATTTATTGTCCACTTTGCTATCAGAAATGCACAGGAGTTTAATATGTTCTATTTTGCTTATGTATTTTACATATTTATGTATTTATACCCAACAGATCTGTCTAATTTAGAAAGCATGAACCATAGACAAAAGTGAAAACCATAATTGAATTTAATTACAAACTTCATATTTGAGTAATAATAATACAGTGAAGAACTAGTAAGTTTTTTCTTTCAATTAACCATATTTGTAGAAAAAATATTAATATGCCGGTTTGACATTGTTTCTCAAAATTGTGATATATTGTAATTTTAATAGTGAAGAAAAGCATACATTCATGGAAGGCCTTTGTAAAGGAAGTGTTTGTATACCTTGTATACCGTTTTATACCTTGATATTATTGGAAATTATTCCGAGATAATATTTCTGTACAGTGTCTAGATTATTGTCTATAAAAATGAAAATGAAACATTCATATATTTATTTAATAAGCAAGCACTTCACATTCATAATATTTACTATAAAACCAACATATTTGGACAGGTTAACAGTATCCTTTAGTTTAGGTGAAGTTGCTGATTTGAGACACTTTGCTGGGGGAAGATTGCTGAATTAGATTTTATGTGGTTGTAAAAATGAGGCTATTTTATACGTATATCTTAATATCAGTGTCAAAAAAGCACACCAATAATTATTGCCTGTGCAAATGTCAATTCACTTAGGCGTTATATTCTGTACAGAAAAATCACTGCTGTGATACGTTTTATTCATTTCCCACTCTCTAAACATAAACAACAATAATTAACAGTCTGGGATCTGTGTGGGAAATGGGAAGATATATGTTATTTTCTAGACTTTCCCAGGAACAGTTATAATAGTTGTATAGCAATATTATGCATTCAACATTGTTAGCCTTGATTTTACAGAAAAAATTTGAATGAGATGTATAGGTGAGAAATGTGCTAATGATTATTTTGAGGTTATTTGGTATACTAAGCTTAGAATGTATTTAGCAACCAGGCAGAAATATTTGTGCCTTCATTAAAAGTTATTTCGCCAAAGATAATTAACTCCACTCCAAAGAGATCCCCCACTCTAAGGTTAAGCCTTAACAGTGAGCCAACACAAATATTTATGAAACAAGGGGACGTGCCATTTTATTATAAAGAAAACACCAAAGAAATGGACAGCCTCCCTTCTGAAAGGCTCAGGCTTGTGTAGAGGGAGGGTACACATGAAAAAAACACACACACAACCATTCTCTGGGAGCGCTGCCATTTTTCCCCTGGCAAGATTCGAACTCACGCCGCAACATATCATTCTATAGTCACAAACATATACATTATTTAAATTGTGAAACGATTAATAAAACAATTCCTTATATTGTCACGTAAGGCTAAAAAAATACTTTTTATAAAGTCAAATTTATAATTTTTTAATTTTTTAGTCACAGTCTCTGAAATCATTTTGTACAATTACAATATGTATCAAGTTCTGTGTATCAAACTGCCAGATTGCATTGCAAATTGATTCTAATTACTTACATACTAAAATTCTGCTTCTAACCATGAATGCATCATCATTATTGGTTCCTCAATCATTAGAATTAGCGGCCACTGTTCCTGTTCCCATTTAACTAATTTTTATAGCTTAAGGATTTTTTTTTTGGCTTACATGAATAAATTAACTGTAGGAAACAGCTTTCTCACCTCCTCTGCCACTCTGTTTAAGCCTTTAGATTTTGCCTGTTTTTAACAAGTTGCGATAATAATAATATAATATAATAATAATATCTCTACCCTTCATTCTAATCACAAGGATTAGCCCGAAAGTCTGAGACTTGTGTGGGAGAGGGGTCGGCATATTATTATTTCGCGGCCCGCATGTGCGCCTCAGGAACGACTTACGTTGGTAGGCCCTAACCACAATTCAGTGCTGGAATGAGGGAAACCTGGAAAACCTCATTAGTTAGGGGGACAGTCAAACATCAACTGATTTTAATCTCTCACATTAACACCAAGTTGACATTCTTCCCATCCTAGGCCATCGCCAGGATAGTTGCCAAGCTATCCCTGCGAATAAGCCTTGATCTATGAATAAACAATTTAATAAAAAATTGTTTGGTGGAATGGGAATTAGAACCCACGACCTCTGGGTTGAACGCTAAGCGATATCTTACTATATCTTACTTTTTTCTGAGAATTTCTTTGATTTTTTGTATATGCATGTGTAGCTTCTCCATTAAGAACTGCAACTATAAAATTTACTATATAACGTCCACACATGTCAGTTGTTTCATCCACACGCAGTTAATGTCAATTTCTTGATGCAGGTTTCATATGGCGTTGACATAAACTTTATCAATATACCGTTGCCTTAATGTAGACCGTGATGGTACTTCTTCAAAAGTTTTTCAGTTATGAATTCCCAATTTTGCTATTGATATATTACTACAGACAAATGCCTTAGTTACTTCATATCGAAAATCACTGCCACCTGATTGTCGAGTTTGGGAAACAGTATGGATTTTTGTATTTATATTTTTCGACATCATTTTTGTTACTATATTGTTGCGTTCACTTGAAATCCATATTAGTAAACTAATACGACGAATTATACTTAAAAAAGAAATTATAAAATCACCACTGAATATGTTGCCACGTACACTTTCCTGTTAACTATTTTTTCCGCGTTACAGAAAACTAAGTTGCTTGAATTGGTATTGTATACAGGATGTGTCACCAAAGTGGCCTATTAGACGTTATGGACAAACTAGAAATAACTCAAATTTGAAAATTTTTACTCGGGGATTATCGAATGTGTTCTTTTTAATGAAAATATTTTCAATTACGCAGCGTTTCCGGTTGCACCGGAGGTAGCCATCGACTTTGTTATTTTAAATGGAACACTCGGTATATTATTGCATATTCGGTTAGAGCTCTTCGAGACGAATCCAACGATATCAGGGTTGATGGGTCTAACTGTAATAACAAGGGATATATAATGCGTTGATTGCACCATAAGAGTGATAAGTTAGAGTGCGTTTTAATGGCGTAATTAACTATCCTCTTTCCACACATTATCCTTATGGTACAATCAACGCATTATATCTCCCTTGTTATTACAGCTAGACCCATCAACCCTGATATTGTTGGAATCGTCTCGAAGAGTTTTAACCGAATATGCAATAATATACAGGGTGTTCCATTTAAAATAACAAAGTTGATGGCTACTTCCGGTACAACCGGAAGTGCTACGTAATTGAAAATATTTTCATTAAAAAGGACACATTCGATAATCCCAGAGTACAAATTTTCAACTTTGAGTTATTTTGTCCAAAACGTCTAATAGGCCACTTTGGTGACACACCCTGTATATAAGGCCAATAGAAAATTTTGGCAAAATCCAATTTCTAGTAAAACAGCATTTCACCGCAGCAAATAGGTCTACAAAAATGATCGTATTATCGAAAGACATATTTCAAGTTTGGTATTAAAAATATCCTTTCCTAAGTAATTATTGAAAATTTATTACTAAAAGTACATCTTTTTTAACTGGAATAAGCACAAAAGTAATATTTTATATGTTCAAAGTATCTAATTTCAACTTTATACTTTCAAGTTATTAGCATTTGTTTGTTCATTATATTTAATAATTCATGATATTTCTGTACCTAAAAAGTAACATGCAATAGCAACCGTTTTTTACTTTAAAACGGTGCTCTAAGCTCTATTGACATTTTCAATGATGTATATTTGATATGGCATAAAACGGAAAGAAAAGAACCATAATAAAATATGACAAATATATAAAACAATATAATATTGATGTTGAGGATTTCTCAGTTCGATTGTGACTTTATGTAGATAGTAGATATTTATTATTTTACTAAGTTCGGTGTAATAATATTACATGTTTAAAAAATTTCAGGGTGCAGGTCACAATGATGTGGAACTGTATTCCGTTTACTTGGAAAGGCTTAGACAATTTGTGATGGTAGAATTAGATAACTGACAACTATTGGCTGGCGAAGATGTAACATTTAGTTCGGGTACGTCAAGTTCGGTAGGCGAAAAATTGCTCTAGCCAGCGTTAGCAGGAGCGGCTAGTGTAAAGAAAACCACATCCCCTAAGCCGTTTTCCTGCGGAAAATTTAAAAGTAAGAACCCATCAAAGCTACCGTTATTAACAATCTGCCACAGTGTACCACCAGTGTGTTTCACTGTATGTCACTGTCTACTTCTCAAGACCACTTGCTAGCTACCGCTCTGTATTTTCTACTGTAAATATTGTTACTTGTGGACTTTTATCAAAAAATGTGAATGAATATCGGAAGACAATCCTTAAAGTGATGCAATACTGATTAGTACGGTCCTATGGAAACATGGAAATTTAAGTTTTTGTACAGGGTTTTGCATATTGTTGCTTAAATATTTTATATATATATACTTAGATAGACAAATTACTACATTTCTCAAATTTATATATTAACGATTTTATTTTTCTAGTATTTCTCTCTATATATTTTTAAAAAAAGTAATTAAATGTGTTATGTTTAAATGTATTTAATAATTGGATACTTCTTTATTATGTACTTAATATGTGCTACATTACCGTCATATTGAAAAATTACGATATTGTAGAATTCTTTGCAATTCAAAGAAAATGTTTTATTTAAATATTTCTTGGTATTTATAGCTGCAAAAAATTTCACATGCATATCTGCCTTTGTAGTCACAATTTGATTAAATTATATTGAGTATAAAGGCAATATCAACGTAGATTTTTAAAATTCAGTCAGGAACTGTTGGTCAACTCGTGATCAACTCAAATTAAGGATACTTAACTTTTTATACACCCAACACAAAAGTTCATCAATTATAGGTACTATCATTTAAACTACTAATTTTACTTTAAGTTACTTTTGAAACCCAACTATTTTATGTTTTGGAAAGTTAAAAACGCAAAACTAATAAAAGCTTTATAAACACTAATTCGAAAAATTGTTCATATTTCACATAAATTGACTAGTATTATAATCTGCAAGTTTGTTTAAAGAGTATGTAAAATTATTCCAGTCACATTTGATTATCACTACCTACTTTACATTACTGAAATATTACTGTATATTCAATATTCAAATAAAACAATTTTTTCATACTAAACAGATGGTAGGGAATTAACAATATTACAACATGTGCAATAAAGAAATTAACCAAGTGGAATATTAAATAAAGTGCTTTATCATATCAGGGGTAAATAGTACAAAAACATAAGTTTTCATGTAAATTATAGGCATTCCGTTGACTAAAGTCTATACATGGATTTTAACTTCATTGATAATGTGTTCTGTTGGGTGCGTAAGCCCCGTCCAATCCAGTCTATGCGACTTGGACTTAAATTTAGTATTCCGAATCTAAAAAGCCATATACTTTACATCAACAATTTTTTAAAATTTTGGAATGTAAATTATAATGATTTGATAATGAATATTTTCTGAATTATTTATTTTAATTTGAAGATTTCTTATACTGAACCCTTTGGTAAGTCATACTTGAAATATGTGGTTTTATAATTCTCATTATCTAATCATAGGTTTAATATTTGGAATTTTTTTTAATTAGAGAAAATCACATTAAGAATGACTTACTAGTTTTCTCAATTGTTATACATAATATGACTGGAACTTTCCAACCATATATTGTATTTATTTTTATAAGTTGATTTTGTCTATAATAGAGTATGAAATATCAGAATTTATTTGTCTCTCAGCATTATACCATTCTCCAGTAAATTTAAATAGGTGTTTTTTAGAGAAAGTACCATACAACTAAATGATTACTGGTATCATACAGGCTTCTATAGACTTACCCTTGTAAATCAAACAAGTTTTGTCATAGTCAATGAGAATTAAGTGAACTGGGACACCATAGTATTGTCAGACAAATTTATATTTAGACAATTATTTATATCTGCTATTTCTTACTCAAATGTTTTGTAATTTGTCAAAATTATAAAATATAAAAAATAGACATTCTATACAAATTACTACATATATATATTTCTTATTCACTAAAGAGAAAAAAATATGTGTAGTGATTTGGTTTTATCATTTCCGTGTTTTCAGATTATTTATATACATATCATTTAATTTTTTTTTGCATTTAGTGTTTCTACCTTTGTAAGATAATAATATAAGTTCCTTATGTTTTGTTAGAGGAAATTTCAAAATTTTACTTTAAAATATAGAAACAGTATTTATACAATTGGATGTTTGTTTTATTTTGTGTTTGTAATTTTTTACAAACTCGTGACTACATTAATGTCCGAGATAATTTTCAGGACAATAACTGTAACTGAAAATCAACAAAAATATCCCAAATGCATATTATGTGCTTTATATTACTGCATATTTTATGCTCCTTAAGTGAAGTGTTTTCCAATTTTATATAAAAATGTATTAATAAAAGCAACTTTTCAACTCGAGTATTTCATTTCATACTTGGTTCAAAATCTTAGGATATACCCTAATTATCTCTAAATTAAATATAAAAGGTACTAAAATTAAATGAAAATAGAAACACTAAATAAATTACTTCATAGAATGCATTTAAATTCACTAGGAGACAAGTTTGAATTTTGTAAAAATATACAGTATTGGGATGAGCACTAGGACGCACAAATACTCAAGCAAAAAAAAGTTTAAACTCATATCTATCGCAACACTTCAATATATCAAGAATTTTTTCATTTCTCTTTCCTCTACAAACTGTTGCCACTAAAAATTTTATATTAAATATGATTGATATGATCCAGAATAATTGGGGATAAGTAATTTGAAATTATTGAAGGAATTATTTTATACAACAGGAAAATTTAAATTTAGTTGCAGCCAGTGGCGGCTTCTCCTTAAGGCCGCATGGCCGCGCGCCCCTCCAAAAATACCAAAGGAATCATTATTATCATTATTGTAAATTAAATGCAAATGTTAAAACATGTTTATTGTGGTACAAAACTATTATAAGGAAGGGCTCGAGCGCTTGACCTATTGTACTCATAACGGCACAGTCCGCATAACTGGATCATCACAGCACACTGCCACTGCACAGTGAGCAAAGGATCACAGATTCGTGGCCACATTTTGAGCCGCGGCCCAGGTAACTATGGCAACCGACCCGATCTCCTTTTCGACTACACTCGTTAGATACTTTCCATATGGTTACATTATGCAGATTTGGCCGCAATTATTTCGCGGCCCTACGGGAACATTATTAAACATTATAACGTATTTTTAACGCATTACATATTTTTAACATTATTAAAGTACTTATATAATTTTTGTGAAAAGACAATTTTATATTTTCTTAACATGAATACTGTTAGTAGTATAATTATGAATATATATTTAATCTTTGATTAGAGCTAATTTTGCAAATCTTCCATTGGAAGATAAAATACAAATAAAAGAGTTGGGCGTTGCCTGCCCAATAAATACCTAATTTCGATGAAAAAGTTATGAAAAAATTTATTTCTATGAAAGACCGTAGAGCTGATTTCAATTTTAGAATGTAAGTTTACTCGTGTATAAATAACTGTAAGAAGTTTGTTTACCTATGTAATAATTTAATGTGTTCTTTGATAACTATGAATTAAATAACTAAAATACTTTTGAGTTTGTGATTTTGCCATATCGTTTTTAATTAACGGATATCTAAAAACTAAAAATAGTTATGTTCCTGCTTCCTGAATTCTACTTTACTGCTTTTTTAAGGTAACGTATATGTAAATTTTTGATTCTAAATATTAATTACCTATTTAAATATTGTTTTAGATAATTTTTTTCGAGATTTCCGTCAATCTTATGAAAAAGGAGGATATTTGTCTAACGAAAGTTATTTTTTCAAACAAATATTTTTGTTCTGCGAATTTCTAATTTTAAGGGGTTTGACCTTGAAATATGCAACATTTTTTTTGCATATTTCAAGGTCGCATTTTTTCATTTCAAGGGGCGCATTTTTTTATTTCTGCGCCCCCCGGTATCCAAATGTCGCCAGCCGCCATTGGTTGCAGCCAACCACAATATAAAATTTGGTGGTCATCAATCTAATCTGTACCATGAATGTACTCTTTTTGTAATGTCCTAGCATGACATTTTTTATTTTTCGTAAATTCACCTCAGTTTTGTGATGGATGACGTAACTGATGGATGTGATGAATTAATATGCACGGTGTGTAGCACTTAATTACACAAAATTGTTGGCGTGTATAGTTTTACCACATACCACCAGAGAGCGCTGAAACTTATCAACATAAATTATACAGGGAGTGTCCTATCTATTTCGTATATATAATCTATGAATTAATGCTGGGCATGGATTCCATCATCAGAGTAATAAATAAAGGGGAGACATCAGAGTAATAAATAAAGGGGAGACCGCATTCCCTATTTCAAAGCATAATGTAAACATGTAACCTCAACCTACTGGATGTTGATAAACAAACAATACATAATGAACACACGATGGTCCCTGATCGTATCAGCGTAGTGGCGTATCAAGCTATATCACGGAAATGCTTACAATATACATAATTATATACAAAAGTTAAGTTCAAAAACACAGTTTAAGAACACATAAAACACTCGGCTTCACCAATTTTTGATTTCAAAATAATGGCGTTACTTGCTATATTAGGTTAATACCAGGCAATGTTGCCACTTCCCGCGCTTAATATCGCTAGAAATTTCAATAATGTATTGATGGATATGGAGAGCCTATAATTATAACACAAGTCACAAAAAAATAGTGGGTAGCCTTAAACATATTACAATGTAACTAATTTGTAAATTGATTGAAGTCAAGAATGTGGTAGATCTTTACATGTTAATCAATGAAAATGATGACGGCTGTACCTAGCTATAAAAATAAAAAAGTAACTTCGGCATCAATGTCAAGGACGTTGCAGGGACCGATGTTTGTAAATACATTTACCTCAAGGCTTCACTTTAGAATGTAAATAACGGTCTCCCCTTTATTTATTACTCTGATGGGGAGACCGCATTCCCTATTTCAAAGCATAATGTAAACATGTAACCTCAACCTATTGGATGTTGATAAACAAACAATACATAATGAACACACGATGGTCCCTGATCGTATCAGCGTAGTGGCGTATCAAGCTATATCACGGAAATGCTTACAATATACATAATTATATACAAAAGTTAAGTTCAAAAACACAGTTTAAGAACACATAAAACACTCGGCTTCACCAATTTTTGATTTCAAAATAATGGCGTTACTTGCTATATTAGGTTAATACCAGGCAATGTTGCCACTTCCGGCGCTTAATATCGCTAGAAATTTCAATAATGTATTGATGGATATGGAGAGCCTATAATTATAACACAAGTCACAAAAAAATAGTGGGTAGCTAAACATATTACAATGTAACTAATTTGTAAATTGATTGAGGTCAAGAATGTGGTAGATCTTTACATGTTAATCAATGAAAATGATGACGGCTGTACCTAGCTATAAAAATAAAAAAGTAACTTCGGCATCAATGTCAAGGACGTTGCAGGGACCGATGTTTGTAAATACATTTACCTCAAGGCTTCACTTTAGAATGTAAATAACGGTCTCCCCTTTATTTATTACTCTGATATTCCATCAGAACAATTGACAGGATTAATTTACGAACAGAACAGAAGTTAGGTTTAATGATAGATAGAGACATGCGCATAAACGTCCATTAAATGGACGTTTATGCGCATGGAAATGAACTCCATTTCCATTATGTTATTATGTTGCTTTTGGCGGTTTTCACTCCTCAACAGTCAAGTTTTACTCCCTAACCAAAATATCCACTGGAAATTGTTCACTTCCATCGTGACTAACAAATCTACTTGGTACTTCATTGTGCTTACTTTTATGCTTTTATCAAAATTGCATCCCTTGAACCAAACAAAAAACAACATACTAACCTCAAAATTAATGACATGACAATTCCCCCTCTTTTCCATAAAAAAATTTGAAATCCATCCATATATATTTTATCTATGAATCCATTATAAAATTATATTTAGGAAGTGATATGGTTTTCTGATGGGACTGGGACATGCATGCCAAATCTTGTACTAAATTTACCATATATATAGATATATGAAATTTACGAACAAAATTGATAGCCCATCACAAAGCAATATCGCTGAATTTACGAACGGCTTTTATTGTTACGTGATAGAAATGATTCCATCTTTTTGAGAGATGTAGCGTGGTGGAGCATCGATAAGGGGGAAGTGACTGGGTCACTTCTGACTTTAGATCTGTTGCAAATAAAACATGCAAATAACTAACCTAACTGATCTAGATCAGAATTGACCTGATCCACAGTGCAAATAAAATACAGCAAATACGCCATCACAGAACAAAGGGGATTTGATCTCTGGTGAAGTATATTTTCTGTGGCAGCTAGGTAAACCACAACAACAAATAATATACGGAAGGTAAAAAAACAGTAAACCGAAAAATTAAAAATTTTCTTACAAAAAAAAATTGTCAAAAATATTGGTAATGGCAGTGAACTGAACTATATACTACGTAACATGTTACGTAGATACAGTTCATTGGGTAATGGCAAGGAATTTAAAATATTTAAATTTATATAATGGTAAGATAAGTGTCGGATGCGGAAGCATAGATTAATAGTCGAAAGCACAGAACAGTAAATAGCACAGAGCAGAGAATGTTAATAGCTATTCTGTGGTTAAAAAGTCGGAAGCATAGAAAATTAAAGTAATAAATAAGTAACTAATATTTGATTTATTAGTCGGAAGTAGTGATGGGCATAATAGTTCATTTCAGAGAACTAGTTCTTGGGAACTACTTGCGCGAAGCGAACTAGTCTTCAAATCTAGTTCGCGCGAACTACTTTTTAGATAGATATTTGGAAACGATCGGTCGGTCGGTAAACATCACGGTCGGCCGGCGGACGCAAGATTTCGGCAAAGTAAGCATATCCATTGGTTGAAGTTGAGAGTACTGAAACATGCCAACACTTTACAAAGCAAAGAAAACTCCTTGTTTACTATGTTTATTTGTATAACCCGTGTTACCTATTTATCTTAAACGGATACAAGAATGCTAATTAAATATTTTTTAGGTTTTATATTTTCAAATATTATTATGTAAACTATGCTATAACAGCTCTACCCAAGAATATAATTTATTTTTGTTATATGTATCGACTTTTGGAGAATAGAATATCTTGTGATACATCCACTAAAAGCTACTATTTAAGTTTGCAAATATGTATATTTCATTCATTTTATTTATATAGGTACTACTTTTGTTAATTAATAAAACATCATTTTTTAAATATTCATTTTATACTTTATTAATTGATAAGCTCCTGCTATTGAAGTTGTTGCTTATACGAGAGTGTATACATCAGCATTTTCTAATTATCTCCGTACTCCGTACACCTTACGATTAACCCGAACGAATATAATTCGCGAACTATTTCGGTCTCGAGTATATCGCTGGCTGGTATCAAGAAGTAGTCGCGAACTATTTCGGCGTCGAGTATATCGCTGACTGGTATCAAGAAGTAGTTCGCGCGAACTACTTTGTTTTAGATCAGCGAACTAGTTCGTTTAGTTCCCTACAAAGAATAGTTCGTATTAACTCGTTCGTTCACGAACTACCCATCACTAGTCGGAAGCATGATATAATAAGTACAAGGTATGACATTCGTGAGTACGAAAATGCGTCCGCTGTGCGCATTACGTCACCGAGAGCGCAGAATGATCGCTAAATACAAATGTTATATACGATTTCAATGGAAACATTATCAAAACTTTCATATAATTGGCACAAAACAGTGTTCCGAATAGGAAAATATTGGGAAATTTAACCAGTGTCCTTAAATGTGTTCTTTAATAATCATAAGCACAGATTAGATATACTCCATATGGTAGATACCTGTCATATACAAAATGCCCTAGTAATCCCTGGTGGTTTAAAATTGGCTCTTTTAATTTCTTACCTACTTCAATAATAATAACTGTTATCGGTGATTATTGCAATTTTTATTATAAGTAATTAGTTATTCTGATTCTTGTGTAAAATGATTAGTACTTAAATATAGGATAAACGCTTCATAAACATAGGATGTGGGCAACAAGTTAACTTTAATACATATATTTCGCCGTTCGCCTCACACCTACGACTAAAAGTGAAAAATGTATTCATTTTTTTTTAATTATTCCAAAATTTTAAATGTTTCTCATTTTTTTTTATTTAATGACCACATTACAGAACCATATATCTATTACAGGTTATATAATTTATTACAGGCTTTAAATTTATCTCATAATCATCATCGGTGAAGTGTTTGGAACATATTCTGGCAGTATGTACATTAAACTTTTCTGCTCGACAGCAAGCTACCATCTATGGCTACCACCCACAGTTTCTTTATTACTTCATCCCGTGGAAACGTGAAAAACCTTGTAACATAATAGATAGTGCAATATTTACATTGTCTAAATATCATAGCAATATAATTACCTAATATTATTTAAATTATTGGGCTCTTGGTTGCGATTATCACTATTATACAAGCACACAGCACAACGCATTTTTATTGCACTTTTAGTTTAGGTACGTGTTAATATAAAATTAACTTTATACTCACATATGATTATAATTAGTATACACTAGAATTATACAAATACTCTGCCAAAAAAAATGAATTTAGAGGACAAAATGTAGTAAAAACCACGAAACTTTCACACCTTTACATATGTAAACACTGTAAAATGTCAAATTTGCGCTCTCGGTGACGACACGGATGTGGGAGGGATATGCGCAATATCATACCTTCCTTTATTGTATCATGAGTCGGAAGTAATAAGCAATTTTATCTATGGTAAAGTAAAGAGATGATCACAACTTTGTTTTTGTAATAAAAATACTATATAACTTTTTCAATGATAAAAATGATATATTAATCTTTTTTGAGAGTGTATATTTGTTATTATTATTATTATATAAATAGAAAGGTATAAATATTTTACTTTTAGGTTAAGTGAAGTGCTAGTTATAAAAAATTAACTCTCGTTTTAAAATATTTTAATTATGTATAAGGGAGAAACAGATTCCTCCACTGAACTGGAATCGCAGTTTATTTTACGTCTACCAGTGGTACGTATCTTTTTTGTCAAATGAAAAAATTGAATATTAATTTTCTCTGATCTCATTTAGTTTTACATACTAACAAACTTATCTCTAATTAAATATTAAATGTACAATGTTGTAGTGATTATTAAAAATAATTTTAGGAACCTGCAAAAGTACTACGAGAAGCGATACGAAATAACAGTACATTAAAAGATAGGGTGTCTATAAAAATTGAAAATGATTTGCGCCATGGAGAAGTTCGGGTTGATCATTGGCTTATGTCTGCAAAGGTTGTTGATTTACCAACAATTGTTGAATCTCTTAAAACTATAGATGGTAAAGGTTTTTACAAAACAGCAGACATCTGCCAAATGTTGATATGCATGGAAGATGACGACCAAACTACTACTGATGAAGATTTGCACCAAAAGAAGAAAAAAGACCCTAATAAGGTGGAAAAGAAATATTTATGGCCTCATGGGGTTACTCCACCAGCAAAAAATGTCCGGAAGAGACGTTTTAGAAAAACTTTAAGAAAAAAGTATGTTGAAGCACCAGAAATCGAAAAAGAAGTAAAAAGGCTTCTTAGAATTGACAATGATGCTGTAAGTATAGTATAATTATTTTTAAAATAAATAATATACTTATTTTAGGTTAGTGTCAAATGGGAGGTTATAAATGAAGATGAAAATAAAGTAAACAAAGGCACTGTAGTTAAGAAGGAAACGAATGAACCACCCAAAAGTGTGGAAGAACATGATATATTTGGAGGAGCTGTCAGTGATTCCGAAGAAGAAGATGCCCACCTTAATGTTTTAGATGTATTAGATGAAAATAGTCAAAATTCAGCAGAAGATAGTCATCTCACAGACTCAAATTCATTAGTAAGTGAACAAACTTTTGTATTCAATTTTTATTGTAACAGATTTATACTTAATTTGAATTTGGAATGTATAGTAGGTATGTATCAGCAAAATAGAGTTGCTTGTTTTGGGTAAATACAAAGATGAAGACATTAGCAATGCTCATTTTAATATTTGTGTTAATGGAGTCGTTCTGACTCATACTGATAATTGTAAAAACTTTACGTTTACTTTGATAAGGAGCTTAAATTTTCACATAGAACACATCAATAAATTAATTCAAGGATCATATGCAAAATTACAGTCGCTTGGTTTTTATAGAGATTATTAAACATCCGAAGTTAAATTAAAACTTTGCAACTCTGTAATTATGAGTCACATTATTTTCTGTAGCAGCTAATTTATCAGCAATTTTAAATAAAGACAGAGGAAACTTATATACTCTGATATAATTTCTGCAAATTCAACCATGTCAGTTCTAAATTTAATGAATCTAATTGGCTTACTTTAAGTGAACATTTCAGCTGCATTTATCTTGTTTAATATACAAAATTAACACTATATTTGTATGTTAAGTTGGTAAAAAGTAGATATGTCTAACATTTTCCACATAAAATGTTTATACGATGATTTAAACACAGCACCACTTTATTCCAGAGATCTTTTAGTTACAATGCTGCCTGGATTTATAATAAAATTGCACTTTGTCAAATCCTAAATATCAATACTCTCGAGAAAACGAGTCAAAACCAGTATATATGTCAATAGAAGTAGTTAATTAATTTTACCATGTGTTTTTTCTTTTTCCTTTTTCACTTTCATTAGCATTGTATTATAATTATTGTTAGTTGCTACTATATACTAAATTTTAGCCAGATACATAGATCAACACTGTTGAATTTGGCCACTAGGCACTTATTATTAAGGAGGTATATATTATTTAAAACATTTTTATTATTTTTGTTTTCAGAATACATCTACAGAACCTAAATTATTAACAGAATTTACAAGTGATATGTTCAGAGACATTCGTGATCACATGGACATTGGTCGAAACTTAATGCAGCAAATAGATTATTATACACCATCTAGCTCCAGTATGTTTTCTTACTCAGAATCTAATTTAAGCAAAGGTACTGGCTATATTTTGTTATTAATTTGAGTTCATTGATGACAACACCTTTTTTTAGCAAACGTACAAGTAAGAATAGATGAAATTGATGTAGAGTTGGCTGATTTAAAGGGAAGACGGCAGCAGCAAGAAATAAAAATAGAAAATATAGAAAACTTGGCTTTGCGGCAAAGATTTCAGGAAAATTTAGAAAGGTTGTTGCAAGAGCAAATGGAAAAAGAGCAGGAGAAATATGAGTTAATAGAATTGTTAAAGCAGATAGATTGACAGGATGAAGTTTTATTTTTACAATCAGGTCTTTATACGGAGTAATTTTATATTTTATTATGGTTTCATATATTTATTAATTGGGCTTACTTTATATTTATTATTTACCTATAGTATTATAAATATTTTGGTTTTCTAATTTGCTGATTATGGAACTACTATAATCACAAGAAAGAAAATTCTATGGAAAATATCGCAGAGGGTTATTTATTTTTAGAAAATTTTATATACTTACGTATTAAATAAGATTCATAAATATATTAATTAATTTGAGAAAGAATCTAAAGAATTTTTAGTATTAGAGTAGTCGGTTATTGAGTTGAGAGTGTGCTTTACAAAATCAACTGGCACATCAAGTTATTCTTTGAGTTTGTCTTTTTAAATATATTTTCAATATTGCCAGATAAAGAATTTTCAAAGGTATACAATATAAACTATTTTAATGTTATCATTTTAAATTTTTTTTTTTTTGTAAAAATATGTTATGTAGGTATATAAGTATTGTAAATATTGTGTAGCGATATTTGTGGCAAAATTTTAAAATATGGCAAATGTATGCCAGTTATATTAAAGCCAGGGTATGTTAGAATATAATTGGGACACTCAAATTACTGTGAACCAAATATTTGACATAAAGTAGAAATACCAAAATATTTGGCTTCAACTGTTTTCTTTATTTATTATAGCACGGGTGATATAGTGTTGTCCTAAAAAAGAAAAAAACTTGTAGCTAAAACATTTTTGAAAGAACTTTGTAGTATGTTATTATTGTACATGATATGCTAAGAACTTATACATAAAAAATATTTAAGCTGTGACTGATTACTAGAGCTGGTTCGTGTAGCGATCAAAGAGGTTAAAAAGTGAGAAGGTAATAAATTCCCACTGTTTATAAATTATAACGGTTGTTTCACATGCAGTTGTCCAATAGGAGCGTGCTAGCAGATGACGTAGGTCAGAATGCTGAATTTTGCACAGAATACAATTGCATTGTATATAGTTACGGTGTCCTCTTCCTCTACATCTCCCTAGTTTCGAAATTCTTTATACAGTAATGCAGGCAGAAATTTATGTAGTATAATGTACATAATTAAAATTAAATATTTATTAATGAAGTAAGGTAACTGTCTGATACCATTTAGGGAGTTTGGACAATTGTATTTAATATTTAACATACAATTGATTTTCATGAGATTGTTATGGCTGTTAACCTCGTTTTGGGTATTTTTACTTACTAACAGTCGAACTAATGTTTTTATTTTTTATATAATTTTATTTATATCAGTTCAACAACAAATAAGGAGCGGTATTAGGATTACCAATATATCTTTTACTACTACATAAATTATATAGATGAACTGTGTTTAAATAAATTAAAACAACACTGACAAAACTAAATGTATGGTATTTGGCACTAAAGCCAATTGTGAAAAATATCCTAATAGCAATAACAATTTACAAATAAATAAGACAAGGATTGAACTTGTAAATAAAATAAAATACTACGGAGTTGTTTTGGATCAGCAGTTATCAATTGCTTCTCATGTATAGAGTGCAGAGTGTCTGAGAGGTAGATACCTCTCAAAGACAACGAAAAGTGGACACTGTACATGAGAAGCAATTGGTAACTGCTGATCCAAAACAACTCCGTAGTATTTTATTTTATTTACAAACTCAATCCTTGGCTTATTTATTTGAGACTTGAGTAAGGATATTGAGTTTGTAAATAAAATAATTGTTTTAAAAATAAATAAAACAAGACTTGTTTGTAAATAAAATAAAATGTCCCCTATTTTGCCAGCCAATTTTTAATTAAATTGTCTACTCGTTAATTAAAACTTGTTCGCAGGGATGGGTGAATGGATTGGCAACCATCCTGGCGATGGTCTAGGATGGGAAAAATGCCAGTTTGGTGTTAATGTGAGAGATTAAAATCAGTTGATATTTGACTGTGCCCCTAGCTATGAGGTTTTTAAAATTTTCCTCATTCCAGCACTGAATGGTGGTTAGGGCTTACCAGCCGAAGTCGTTTTCCTGAGGCACAAATGTGGCCCTCAAAATAATAATATGCCTCCCCTCTGCCACACAAGTCTCAGACTTTAGGACTAATCCTTGCGATTAGAATGAGGGGTGGAGATATTATTATTATTTTATATATTTATGTATATAAAAAAACAATGATAATTCATGGTATCACCAGATATACTGAATTTATATAATATTATCATAGGAGGTTCAGTTCCTTAGAAACCGTAACTAAAAGATAAGTGAAAATAAGAAAGTAAATTCTACAAATTTGTATTATCACGTAATATATTTCTCGATATTGTAAGAACTCGTCTTATTATAACATAAAAAATCTTTTCCCCAAACCGGGGTGGTCCTTCGAAATAATCTAATATATAGAAAACAAGTAACAACATATATATATACACAGGGTGTTGCATTTCGAGAGGGACAAGGCTTAATGGGAGATAGAGGGTATCTAGGGGAACCAGAACCACCTTTAGAAATTGCTCATTGACCATTCGTTATTAAGATACAGGGTGATTTATGATTTTCCGTCAAAACTATTTTTTATCATAACTTTGGTAGGAAACGGAATAATGGGTTCATATTTGGTAGGATTAATGCACTAACGATACTTCATTCGTGCATGTATGACAGGAAAAAATCCAGGTCCGGACTTCATAAATTGTTAATTTTTTGTTTACCTCTAGAAAATATCACCCTGTATGTATTTTTTTAAAATTTCTATACGATATTCGGAAAGAACACAAAAAAATAATCCAAAATACCTGTTTCTTTTTTTTGTTACACTTTGGTGGTTATTTAAATACGCTGTTAAATGTACAAGAATACGGCTTCTACAATTAAATTAAGTGAAAGACACATGATTAAAAATAGTTGCATCACGAGAGGGACATGGCTTAATGGGAGATAGAGGACATCTAGGGTAATTCGAATCGCCTTTAGAAATGGCTCATTGACCATTCGTTATTAAGATACAGGGTGATTTATGATTTTCAGTCAAAACTACAAAATAACTTTTTACACTTGTTATTAAGTGGCCCCATAAAAAGTAATCACAAGGATTACAATCCGGTGACGTCGATGGCCATTCTTGTGGACCTCCACGACCAATCCATCTGTTTGGATATTCATAATTTAAATGTTCTCTAACCTGATTGCTAAAATGTGGTGGAGCTCCATCATGTTGAAAGAACATGCCTCTAATATGGATATTTTCTAACAGATTTGGTAAGATTGTTTGAAGAAAATTTAAGTAAACATAACCAACCTGTCTTAAAAAAATGTCGATTTAAAAGCCGACCCAAACATTTACAGAAAATCTGTGCTGCGAATGACATTGGTGTTTTGCATGGGGGTTGCATTGCATTGCATTGCGCCTCATCAGTAAATAAGGTTCTGTAAATGACCGGGCGGTGGTTAGATAACCAACGTGAAAAAGTTAAGCGATGAATGCCGTCGCCTGGTTCAAGACGCTGTACCTGCTGAATGTGGTATAGATAATACCGTTCCCTTTTCAATGTTCTCCATACCTTCCAATGAGGGACATGAATGGCAAAACTAATTCTCCTTGTGCTAATCTTTGGATTTTGTTGAACAATATTTAAAATATTGTTCTGTTCTTGAATGTCTTGATGTAAATTACGCTCCACAACTTTAGAAGTGGGAACCTTCCGTGTTGTCTTGAATACTGGAAGACCTTACTGAAAGTTTTGTAATTAGGGTGCCGGCGACCACGAAAACGTCGCTGATATTCCTTTTGTGCAGCCCTACTATTTCCATTACAAAAACCATAGATGAATATCATGTCAGCATATTCCTCGTTTGAAAATAATTGCGGCATAGTTGTTTAAAACACAGAATTTTTTAAACTTAAAGTACGTATACAAATTAAATGCAAGTTAACGAATACACAATAACAACAATAAAACACTTATGTCAAACAATTCACTGTTCAATTATCTGTCACTTTGAGTAAGCCTTTAACCTACTATGATTAGTTATAAAAATTCGTATTTTATTCTGTGATCAGTTATAACAAAATCAAATGGCTATAATTTTTAGATTCAGACATTTATTCCTAATAAGATTGATCTTTTAAATAAGTGTGGGTATTACATTCAACTTGGAACACCTATCCTCAATCAAGTATTCGCTAATTTTAGTTGCAAAACTATTTTTATCATGTACCTTTTAGTTAAATTAATTGTAGAAGCCGTATTCTTGTAGATTTAACAATGTATTTAAATAACCACCAAAGTGTAACAAAAAAAAGAAACAGGTCTTTTGGATTACTTTTTTGTGTTCTTTCCGAATATCGTATAGAAATTTAAAAAAAATACATACAGGGTGATATTTTCTACAGGTAAACAAAAAATTAACAGTTTATGAAGTCCGGACATGGATTTTTTTCCTGTCATACATGCACGAATGAAGTATCGTTAGTGCATTAATCCTACCAAATATGAACCCATTATTCCATTTCCTACCAAAGTTATGATAAAAAATAGTTTTGACGAAAAATCATAAATCACCCTGTATCTTAATAACGAATGGTCAATGAGCAATTTCTAAAGGTGGTTCTGGTTCCCCTAGATACCCTCTATCTCCCATTAAGCCTTGTCCCTCTCGAAATGCAACACCCTGTATATATATATATATATATATATATAATATAATAAATTTTTTAAATCTATATTTATTTAAAATTCACACATGCTCACAGAGAACCAGCTCTATTGGTTACTAAACTTTTAAATTCAGGTTTTACTTTTTTCTGTAATGTTTTTTTGTATTGCAATAAAATATTGCAAAAATACATTGTGCATAAATTATATAAAATTATACAAAATATGTACCCCCAAATATATGTATTTACCTGTGAAAGATTGTCTTTTCTTTTTTAGTTTTGTACACATTTTTACACTATTTATATTATTAAATTTTTATTAATTAACTACATGTTAACTTTTGACTGATTTCTTGTTTGATTTAATTAAAAATAGCTCATATTTCTCAACTAATTCATATGTAATTTTTTTCAAGTGTAACTTTAGCAGAGACGGTCGGGTATTCGGGCAAGTGCCCGAAGGGCCGTTTTCGGCCCAAAATTCGTATGCGTAATAAACTTCATTTCACCTTTACTAACTGTGATGAGCCATAGTAACAAAATTTTTTGATTTGCTTTTAATTAATTTGTAATTATAAATTAAATTATATTCTTCCTTACACTCACTACAGATGCTCACTTGTGTATATTACCTTGTTTGAGCAGAGATAAACTCTATTTCGAATTGAAGCATATTTGTAATTTTAGTTGGAAAAGGTATTTTGTACTTACTACATTCACAAAGTTTCAGTAAATCATATCAGTGAGACTCTTATCAGTATCAGTAAATCATATCTAACTCTGTGAGATATGGATTGTTTCAGCACTGAGCTGGACACACTAATATATGTATAACCATAGATTAACTATATAACTGAGCTTCTACTATGGAATTATAAATATGGAATGGTCAAATGTTTGTTCTATGAAAATGTTCTATTAAATAAATTAATAAATAATCTCTTGAGATTACACCACCCATAAAGTTGTAGAAATAGAAAACAGAAAGATAATTCAAAATAAAGATTCCAAGTGTAGTATCAAGTCAAACATTAAAAGTTTTCCGCAAAAATTACCGTGTCAGTTGATATTTTGTGTTATGATTTTTTGAAATGTCAGTCAGATTGACAGTTTTTGTTCAAACTTCATCACTTACACTAACTAATCACTATTCCATTTTTAATTGTTCATTGGTTATGCCTTTTTAGAGAAGAGAAAGCTGCATTTGATTTAAAAATACAGTTTCCCATGAGATCATCATCATGAAGTTGAACAAACAAGGGGTAAGTACTTACCTTTTTATTTATTTATTTATATTTTTTGACTTATGTAACTTTATATTGTGCTAAAATAATATATCTATCTATCCCTCATTATCATTCTAACCATTATGAGCCTGGAAGTCAGAGACCTTTGTGGGAGAGGAAGCAGCATATTATTATTTTGCGAAATAATACATCATCTTTTTTTTTGCCTTTATTAACACCGATTTACTACATCAATTGCAGAGTATCTATCAGTAACATAAAATATGTGTAAATATTTTTTATTTTATTAGAATATCATATTTATGGTCATATATTTAACCTGTCACTTAACCACTCAAATGGTCATTGTCAACATAGATACAAAAAATTATACAGTTTATATACTTAGGGTAACAGAACAGTTGTACAAAAAGTTAAATAAGAATATAAAAATTGATTGCAAATACTACAGACAAACAACAAATAGGTAGATACTTTTCTTTATACACGGCAAAATTATAAATTTTTGTTTCGTTAACGGTTTCAAAAGCTGTACTGATATATTTGTTGTATCTTAGGAGTAAAAAATACCTACTATTTATTGCATAGGTATACGTCAACAACTTGCACTGACAACCCTAAAATCAATAGCAAAAACGTATATATTTGTTTGATATATACAAGATTAATTTTATGCATCCTTAATTTGTATATAGGACTTTACAACTTTATAAATATATACAAAATATAGTTGGTGCTATTTTTTAATTTTCGTTTAAAGTACAATTAATAAATTGTTTTTAATATCCTACACCTACCAGATTTACAATTATTAGTCTCATGAAAATTTAATAGTAAAAAATATAAATTTATATTTGTAGTAAGTATAAGTATATGTAAGACGAAAATGAGCAGCACGCATATATATTTTTTATATTAGAACACACAATTTAGAAAGTGGAAAAAGAAGAAAAAATTTATAAATCGGTTGGTTAACAATTGTTTCTTATATTTTGCTTTTGATAATTATAAAATATGGCTTTTCCCAAAGCAGCAAATTCGCAGTAAAAATAATTGATATCTCCACTTATTTATTTCATTATCTACTCATTTTTCTCTTTAATATGCGGTAGGTATAGTGTCATATAAAATTTAGTTTAAAAGTCATTTACAAAATTTATAAGTATTTATTTTGGACCACACAAAATAGATTCAATTAAATATTTACAGTTAACAATCTTATATAACTCTGAAAACGAACACTAATTTTTAAGTTTTTTAATTATAAATATTTCGAATGAAAACACAAGATCTTATAGTACCTATATTAAAATTGTACGCCTAAAATAACCTATTCTTCTGAAATCATTATTATTAAAAGTACATGGGCTAATGAGATGCCAGAAAGCAATAGGTAATTTTAGCGATACTTAGGTATAACTGAGCAATTTTTGTTTACAAAATGTAGAGAAATCTAGAAATATAAACTACTTTTTGTTACCCATTTTAAAGTTCAGTCAAGATGAATATATAGTTAGATTTAAGGTAATTTTATATTTAGTATCATCTGAAGTACAGATACACGTGAAGTTTATAAATTTTGACATTAAAAATAAGGCTAATATAGTTTTTGACATTTACAAAGGCACATTGACTGCTGCTTCTAGCTACACATATACACTGAACATTTAAAGTAGTATATTTAAATATATCTGAAGGTATATTAACATCCAATATTGAATGTCCTAGTACCTATGAAAGTTAGGTATTTATGTTGTCACATTGTATATTTGTGAGATGGGCAATTGTATAAGTACCTTACAAGTTGACTTATTTCATTAAAATATTTTATTTAAGTTAAGAAGGGACTTTCCAGTAAGTAAGTATGTTTAAAAAAACAATTAAATGACGGATAAAATATGTTACAGCAATCTAGCAAGTGGCTTAAACTACTTGAAGGGGCAGTGTCAAGATATTTTAGAGTTATTTTTAAAATTGATATATTTTTCTCTATATTTTTAAATAAAAGTAATCAATAAGGCTGGCATGTAATGTGTTTCTTAAAAATATCATAATTTCTGCAGCAATATTGCTCACTTAATGTGAAGGCAGAAATATCGACTAAATCTCTTTCTTAACTAAATTCATTATGCGAAAATTAAAATTAGAGATATAAAGTGCCCAGAGAGATAGCAAAAATGTTCCGTGTATATCAATTTTAATATATTTTGGTAATATTCTAGATGTTTCATTTCTGTCACACTCACGTATTAGCTGAATATTCTATACGTACCTGGGTCACTCAACGACATGTAGGTATATGATATTGGAATATTCCTACCGAATATTATACTATATGGTTGTCTCTGATACTATCAGTGGTAAAGATGCTAAACACCCAAGCGATTGTACTCTCCTTTCTCCTTAAATCCTTCATAAGTGGGTGTACAAGTACAAATTAAACCAAAAGTGAGAAGTGAGTATTTATTCTAAATAGGTTTAGTAATGCTAATGAAAACACGTTTCTCTGAAAACTTCAAAGCGCTAAACAACACCAATAACTTTTCGAGCAACTTTTTCCTATTAACCTACAAGTGTTATAACGAAAACGAAATTTCAGACGGCTTCAGTCGTGTGTCATTTGATTTTTTCATGAGAGATATCTTTGTTTGAAAAAATAAGCCTAGAAACTAAGCCCTGACAAGTTTTACTTTAGAAATAAATATAAAATCATGTGTATATCTATAACCGAGTTACTTCTTATGTATATTATGGAATTTCTGCCTTCAAATTAAGAAGGAATATAGATAGGTACGCTTGATGTATATGAAACTTAATGTAAGGGCACTCGCTCTGTTTAATGCCATTTGAAATCATGACTATTAAATGATTATTATTTTTAACAAGAAGAATTCGCATAAATTATGCTCCCATGTTTAATGCCCCTTAAAACCATTGGCGTGAAGGGAACTTAAAAAAATTCAAATACAGTATTAATAACATACAGTAAAATCTGTGCCTTTCTATGGCATTTACCAAATAAGTATATTTTCCAAATAATTATAAAATAAACTTTTTCAAGATACATTTTTTCATTGAGCAAATTACTCTGTAATAAAAGTATACTTTACCTCAAAAATATCCGTTAAAATTGTTACTAGGTACTAACAATGAGTTAATTTTTATGAAAAATATCAATTTGTATACAGGTATAGATTATAAAAAGCAGTAATTTTCCAAAAAAATATTTACAGTAGTCTTACTATAACATTTTTTAAGGCAGTGGTGGTCAGAAATTTGGTAGGCACCCTCGAAAAAATATAATATTCATATACTTACAAATGTCATAGATTTCATAATATAATATTTCATAGATCACGTAATCAGACACTATAATGCAGTTAAATAAAAGTGAGAAATTCTATTATTACACCACTGCCCAAGTAACTACATACAGATTTTAACAAAAATAACACTGATTACTTTTTCTGGAACATCTAGATTTAAAGATAGTAAAGTAGAATTTTGTATGATCAAGGTATACTGCTCTAAAACTGTATATAGACAAATGCTATACAAATCAGGTAAACCAAATTCTCAATAGATTTTTATCATCTCTAGTCGTTGTTCTGTGTTTAGACATAGTGTGTTTTAAGCAAAAACACGAAATTAGACATTGGTTTAGTAGATACATGTTTGAATATCTACCGGGTTTTAAATTATTAAATTTTTTTAGGAATTTATTTCACCTGGTGTAATTTATATTTTAAAATTATAAATACGGTATATTATGTGATATGCAATGAATAACCCGACCTTAGAGCCTTAATCGATTAAAAAATTTAATTTTTTAATTGTTTCTCATATAAAAAAGTAAACTTGGTTCCGACATCGGAAAATATTATATTTTATATAGTATCGATGTTCAAAGTCGAAAATATAACAAAAATATGCTTAAGGGTCCATTCTCTGTAGATTTGACAGGCATGAATGTTGGGTCGGATTGAGAGGATGGGTGGCCGATGGGTGGAGACTTATAAATTCCAACTATCGAATTATTAAGATTTCGGAGGTGCACGTAAAGCCGAAGTAAAAAGGCACATGGAAATAAAGTTAGCCCTCATTGTAAGGGTACCGGATTTGTCTTATAATTGCAACAAAATTTCTTTTTAATGTTATAAATTATATATCACCGGAAAGATCAAAAGATAAACTAGATCCCTATAGTAGCAAATTTTTGTTTAATACATGTATTTTAGAGAAAATAATTTTTGAAAATACGCTATTTTAGTACAAGATTGTTTGCCTGGAATTTTAAAAATAAAAAGAAATACCAAAAATTACTACTATAGGGACTTAGATTAAAGTCTTATCTTTCAATAGTTTTTTTACTAAAAGTCGCTATCTTTTATAGTTTTTTTATAATTAGACACGAGACGAACGCCGATTTAGGGCTTATTTCGACCTTGTGAATGGACTCTTAAATTGTAGCTACAAACATAACACAATAATATAATATTAGATCAGAGTTATTTTTTTGCCAATAACAGGTATGAATTTTGGTTTTTACCCATAGATGTGCGATGTAACGAGATCTTTAATAGGTGTTGTTCTTTAAAATGAATGTGGCATGATACTTTTTTTTACATGGTCAATATATATTCTATCTTAATATATCTTAAGTTACCCTAAGACTTGCCTCTTGTCAGAATAAAGAAAAACTCAACTTATTCAATTTAAATTGGATTTTTTTAATTATATTTGTTTATCACCATCTTCTAAGTACCCGCCGTTGAACTAATTCTTGGGGATATTTAATGAACACCGTTTTAAACCGCTGAGCCGGCCTCGAATATCCCCACCACTCTATTTAAAAGTCCTCTTATCCGTTTATTATTATGGTACGTCCTCAGTTTTTCCGAGTACCTACTTAATTAACATCCTGTAGAAATAAAGAGATACGAGATGAAAAGATTATTTTTATCGTACACAAATAATTTTTAAAAGTACCAGGTGAAATCAATTACAAGAAATGACAGTTATCTCTTGAAGTTAGTTCATATTCTACAAATGTTATAATTTTCAGTCCACAAAATTCGAAGTCGAATGTCCTAAACTAGAGTAATTTGGCTACATTGTGCATTTGTTTAGATCCACTCAGGGGTTAAATTTGTATTGTTAACTCAGTATTTCCTGAGTACTCCTTCTATTGAAAGGTCCATCCGATTCAGGAGATGAAACCTCGTATTTACTATTAATCATTTCAGTCATATCCGAATTGTAAGTTCCAAAGCAGTACTTACATCGCATCTTTGTATCGTCATCTACTCTAACAGATTGCATTATAGCACACAGAGTGATAAAAGATGCTACAAATAACACAGAGGGTATACTAATCGCTATAATCAAGTCTCTCCATGTCCTCTTCAAATCGTAGCGGGCCACCACCATAAATGAACTGTTCTAAAAAGATATTTAAATTAGCGATAACGTGAAACGCTGACTATAGGAGGCAATCCTAAATTCCTTCATGTCTTGTACAAACAATATTTCCTTAGCCTACATTACAAAAAAGGTAACAGAAAGCTACATTAACTGCATTCTTTAGCCCTAAAAGTATGAACAATACTTTAAATGCTTCTTACATTCTTTGCGACCTTATATTTTAGTCACATTGTCAACTAGTTTTAACCATCAGGGTTCATGGATAGCAAGTTGATCTGCTTTAAGATTTTTATGATAAAAAATTTGAAGGGACATTAAAACTTTCCAAGTGGATGTTAAGTATTTTTGCCCCGAACTTTGAGTGTTCGGGGTTCCCTCATTGAAGAACAAAGAACATTACGACTGATTTCTAAGTACGTAAGCATAATACCTATACGTTGTGGGAGTAAAAGTTACTGGTTAGTAAATCAGACAGCTGGAGAAATTTCTTGATCCATATTATACCATATTACAATATATTTTAAAAAATATGGACAAAACTTTGTGTAATGCCTCTAAAAGCGCTCAAAAAAACAGTGAAATAAGTAGAGGGAAGAAATTTACCTCGTTTGACCACTATTTGTTCACCATCTCATTCAATAAAAAAAGTATAATTGTTCTAATCACCTATAGGGATTCTAAAAATTATTAGGTATTTGATTACAAATGTCTGGCCTGGTAAATGCAAATGTGGTATCCAAATATTGGATATACATCAAATATATTTTTTTTTATAATCATCACACGACACTTCCAGTGATGAAATTTAGCACAAGATCTAAGGTGGTAATTTTAATGCACCGACATATCACCATTTGTCGAATCAAAAAGTTGTTAATCGACTGGTATCATATTTATTCACGACAGGAAGAGGATGACAGGAAGTAACTAACATTTGTACAAGTACCTCAACACCTGAACAGTATCTGGAAAATATTCAAATATGTGTTGGGTCACATCATTCCATTAGACGTGGGACGGCTTTCAATTTGTATACAAATTAACGCAAATTTTGCTTACCTTATTATAAAAACAGTGGTATCTAGATTGGGCAGTTTGGTTTCTACCATCTCGCCCATGAGATTGCAGAAAATCAAAACATTCTCCTTTAAGGGTGTTCACACAACCATCTAAATTAATAAACAAGCGTGAATTGTTGTATATTGTTAAGGCAGATTGTGCTGGTACATATTGGTTATTTGGATCTACGACGTTTCTATGTTTCCCTGTTAAATTCCAAAATTGTCTGAAGGTAATGTAAGGCCTCGGTATAGTTTTGGTTTCGTATATTGTTCCATTTATACAATCTGTGGCACTACAAATGTAAAATATACTAGAAAGGGATTAATTTCACTATAACAATGGAGTATCTAGTGCATGGTACACCCTCTATCTATGAGTAGTATATCAAAAGTACAACTATAATTACTATAACATAGGTACCTATTAATTATGACAGATATTATTATTAATTAATAAAACATATTAAAAAAAAAAATCAAAAGTACAAAAAATATTTTCAAATCAGTATCTGAATGATGACTTTCACCAGCATTCAGTAGTGGCGTTCGGTAATTACCTCAGATTGATCTTTTTAGTCCGTATCGTTCATTAATTACATCTAGAGGTAGGGGAGGTAAATCTTGATCGTTCAGAAATTAAATCAGATCGATCTGAGCAAGATCTGTTTGCTCGAAGCATTTTGGTCGAGGAGAAAGATTAATCTGAATTTGTGAGGTTGTGGTGGTCATGGTTGTCAGTTGTCATTGACTTTTTGAAGTTGTAGTTGGTTATAGTTAAGTTGAGTTGTCATTTTTTGGAAATGGAGAAGTAGATTTACAATTATTATTTGATTTACAAAATACAATTACATTAAATTTACAATTTACAAAAATTTGGCACTGTTTCATAAGCGAAGTTTTCATTTTTTTCCAAACAATTTGTACATTCTTCATCTTAATCTTCAAAAATTATTTCATATCCTTGGACTGCATTTAAAATGGTTGATTTCACAATATTCGTTATTTAAATAATTCGAAATAGAATATAAACAAACCGTCAACAAAGTCAAAACAGAAAAGGTGAGGTTATATTATGCCTTATGCAATCGATTTCGTTCATTTATTTTCTATTTGTCCGTCTCATCTGGAATCACGTGACTGTAATCTCGTCGCATCCGTGAGCATATTACCGAACGCAACTACTGTATTATAATATATTTGATGTTACATATTCAAATTTTGAATTGATTTTTTAAATAAAATTTAAGAAAAAGTCAGTTCAGTCAAAAAAATGTTAGTTCTCAAATTAAGAATGCGTTTGATAGCGTTTTGGGAGAGAAAATATATCTAAAATATCATCGAAAATAAAATATTATATTTTCCTTATTTTCGAATTCATGAAATAATATTAAGTAATCTATAAATAAATTGATTAAGGTTAGTGTGACATACGAAGAATAATTGACTGACCGGTCCGTACCTACTCACTGCTCAATATCTAAATTATTGCAAGATTTTTACGAACGTGACTAGTTGTTTACTTATTTGTTTAGCATTGTAATAGAAAGTATACATATTTGTCATAGAGTCCGATGGGTACGTGACCCATGTTGTAGCCTAAAACCCGCTTCACTATGCAGTAACTAAAATTAGTTACTAATCAAGTACTTAGTTGAAAGTTAATTTATTGTAATGTTATGAGCTGCGTTTAAAAAATTGGGGCCTATCATGATCTTTCTTTTTTTACCTATACAGTATTTAGAAAAAGAGAAAATGTGCCCAAATAGTCCTGAATATTTACACAGCCCAGCACAGCAAATTTTAAGAGTCAGTTAAGAGCCCAACACCAGGTTATTTTTGCTGCAAAAAAATACAAAAGTTCATACTTTTACGTTATGAACTTCTAACATACGACATGTAAATTACAGAATGTTGTATAAAACTGATAAACCACTGATGACATTTAGTTAATTTATCAAATATTTATTTTATTGCATATTATACAGTGTTTTTTTGAGACAAACTTTAGAAGTTTGCCTTGATACTGTACTTTGAATATTTAATTTGTATGCTTCTAGTTTCCAGTTTCCTGCTTTTTGTTATTTTACAGGTGGTGTAATCCCAAAAGAAACCATGTATCATGAAAATGCACCACAAACAAATTACAGACATTATTTATTGCTACAATTTGTTTATATAATATTAGGTTGCAGGTTTGAGCAACTGTATAAACGAGCAAAAATGGGTTAATAATGAAACAAGATAATTAGAAATATTATCATGTCTCTGTTTGACAGTACTATTTGGTGGCTGAATGATTGATAAATTAATTTTATTTACTACAAAGCATACTTACTACTGACTGACAATAATATTATCGATTTTCTAAGAACTTTTATATATTGAAATAACTAGTAATTTAATATGAAAATGTAATACTTATATACCTACTCTTTAGAAGAATCAATAAGGATGTAATTTGAATTCAGCTAGGTATATTAAAATAATGAACATATGTACCTATTTTATTTCTTTTAGACAACTGAAACACTTGAGGATTAAAGATTGCTGCATATACTAATAACAATAACCGCCTGTTTTTGTAATAAATAGAAGAAATTTAATAATTTCACGTAAAAAAAGTATTGCGCAATGATATGGAACTCTTTGTAAAACTGATTGTGGTTAGGGAGTTAGATCTATTTAACTATTTTGTAGGAGGACAATTGAAAACGACAAGAAGTTAATACATAATAATTTAATTAGTGCTAACTAATACTTAGTTAAAAATTGATAATCCTGATTTGTGAACTAATCCCGTATTAGTTAAAAATCTATATTTTCTATTCCAGAATTAAATTATCGTGTTGTAGGTACTTACTGTATTGTTTGATTATTAGCATCATAATTTGCTGTGAGACATGAAACCATCAAGACTTCATTAGGAAGTTTGGACCAGAACTGCGTAGGTTCTATTTCTACACCTTCTTCGTTTCCGTTAGCTCTTGTTGTAGCTACGGCCGAATCACAGTAGGCATAATTTACACTATTATCAATAGATATAAAAACATTTTTAGATGCTGAAGTTATATTTTCTTTACATATCCTGTCACAGCTGAAAGATTTTTTTATTTTCGTACACTTTGCACCCTTGCATTCAAAAAAACCATTCAGTTTAACGTTGTCTTTGTCACTATCCACTGTAAATCCATCAGCTTTATAGTGACATTGGTATATCTGGGATATATTGGTGCAGTGCCCTAAGGAGCAATTGAACACTCCTTTTAGAGAAGCGCATTCAGTTCCGTTGTTGCAGTTGTGCCTTTTTAATTGATCTGAGTTAACTGGGGGACAAAATGATGTCTGGAAGTCAGTACAGTTAAGGAATTGCACTCTTGTACCATTCTGCCTGGTGGTAGCGTGGATTTGTGGGCAAAAACCCGATGTTTTGGTCAAACACCATTCTCCACAAGAAGCCCAACTGCAGTTGTTTTCGGTACTAGTATTAATAGTTTGGCACATTACTGGTTTTTCCTCGTATCCACTTCTGAACGCTCTGTATGAAGGAATGTATATTGCCACTGTCAGATAAATAAGCGACACACAGCTAAAAACTACCACTAGCTGGCAAAAGCAAATACAGCCACAGATTCTCTTGTCTTGTTGAGGTATCATACGAGGTTTGCATTTGTTTCTTCTACCCATTGTTACACACTATCATCAGTTTAAAGGCACTTATTGTAATTTATTTTAGGTTTCCTTTCTACATGATAGATCTTAAAAACGTTGGTTATTCTATTATGTTTGTCAATCGACTAGGAGTAAAGGGTTGTGTCTAAAGCGTGTACGCATGCGTCGCAGGAATTACAAGGCTCCAGAGAACCTTGCAGGAATTTAGGGTATCTGCGTGTGGGTAGTCAATAATTTGATTTTATCTTAAATACAGGAAAGGGTGGTCAAAACGTTTTTACACAGGACAATAATTATGATCTTGAATTAATTTATGTAAAAGTGGCAGATATGTGTGGCAGCTATTTTTATTCTTACTATTTATTGATTTTAGGTAGTAGCGACCCGTGTTAGTTCTAAGGGGGATATAAAAGTTATATCTACGTAATACTGATAGACGCCAGAATGAATAAATTACAGTCAACATTTGTAGTGGTTTTAATGCAACATGTTGGAGGTATCCTTATTACACCTGCCCATAAAACAGCTAATCTTTAAGCAACAAGTTGAAGAGGGTTTTTTGTTACCACAAAAATACCGTGAAATAACTAAATTATATTTTAGAGGGAGTTAGTGTTGAAGTTGTGATAAAATATTCATTTATTCAGACACGTAATGAAGCAACATTCAATTTACTGTTATAGTAAAATTAACAACCATACGTTACCTTCTTCACCCTTTGGCAGAGACCGTCCCTGATTTTAAGTAATAGGGTAGGTATAGCGTGTTATAATTTCTGATGCGTAACTGTACTACAGGAAATGCTTTTAACATTTATAATCTGAAATGTCAGGGTAGTTTATGAGAACTTAACGATAGAGATAGGTACATGCAAAGAAATTAAATAGTTTTCATGAAATTATAAACTTGGTGCACTGTGAAAAGTGAAATGAACTGCAAAAAAATTGAGAGTTAAAATATACAGTGATCCCATCTTCAAAGTTAACTGTTACTTTTACAAACTTAAGCAGTCTTATGCAGCTAAGAGGTACGTTAAATTAGCAAAGCTGTGTCATTCTTTGTGCTGATCAATAATCTAAAAATGAAAAGAAAATTGAACTTTGAACAGTCGAAGATACTAAAAGTGCACATTTTTTAAATATATATTTTGAAAATTTTACATAGATAAGGCATTTTCTCACAATCTCACGTACATATAAGGTCTGGCGGGTGTATTTATAATTGTAAGAGAGATATAATAGTAGGTACTTACTTCCGTCACACATACGCCGTGCGCCAGGTCCCGGCTAACGAAATATACATGTTTAAAAGTTTTTGAGAGACAGTTTCAGTTTTGTATGTATTTATAACATCCGAAGACATCATTTTAAGATGTCTTCGGATGAAGGAAGTGTGATAGAAGAGTATCGAGTAACGAGAAAGTAACGTTTTCCCTACTAAACCTAGATGAAAAATATAAACATAAACCATTTTAAATTGATGGTACTTAATTGTTTACCTAAATATTTGACGGTATATGGTATCAGCGTCGTAGTGTCTTCTTGCAGTATAAATTTTATTTCTATGTATTTGAACCATTTTTAAAGTAATCACTTTGTAGCACACACGATGAGGCTGCCATGATATCAACTTCGTTAATGACGGAGAAAATATTTCAGTTGTTAAAATGGAAGTATTTACCAGTAAAAAGTATTAAAGTAATTATAATGTTTAGAAGAATTCTATTATTTTTAGCATTTCCGGAAAAATAGAAGGGAGTACTTTGAAATGTAGTATCTACTTCGTTTTAAAGTAAATACTATGTAGAATATACTAATACTTGTAGTAGTAGCAGGTACTTCGTTTTTATTCATACCACCCATTATATAGTAACAGACCACAAAACGAAGACCTCAGTTCGTCAGATTCGGAGTCTAGAAAATTCTAATTTTTTTAAATTTCTGTCTTTTTTTTTGTAATTCGTGTTTTAACTTTATATTAAAAATATGAATGTAAATACAATGCAAATTTGTGTTCCTGATAGAAAATATTTATCGAATCATATGAAATTAGAAAATATATATATTATACTAGAATACTAGAACATTAAATTATTTTTTTAATACAAAATTCTTTTTGGATATTTTATATTGGTCAGGAGATCACCCAAGCGGGCCTTCGAAACACATCGAGAGCGCGGTACGGTGCGATAATTTGATAGTCTTCGAAAAGCACGTTGCGCGGCGCAGCGCCCCCTGTGTTATTAAATTTAAATGGCGATAACTCGAAAACTGTTTGTCACAGAAGGTTGGTTCTTCTTCTAAAAACTTTTTCAATATTTTTTCTTTAATTCATACGCAGATACTATGGCAAAATTCCTTGAAATAAAAAAGTTTCTCGCTTACCGAAAATCATGCAGCAATAAAAGTAAAATTTCGAGTTTACTCCATTCTCCAAGAAAAAATATGCTAACCAGGGGACTTAAATTAGTATAGTTATGACCGCCTATATGTCCTCAATCGATTAAAAAAAACCTCATGTTTATAAGTTAATTAGTTTCGAAGTTATCGCGTGGTATGTCTTAAAAAACATAAATATAACATTTTGACAAATTATTGACATTTTTTGGGATAAAAAATGTCTGACCCCCCTAAGGATGTCGTAATTAGTCATTTCACATGCACAAGGACCCAACCAATGATCCTGTATAGGTTTCATGTGGTTATACCTTAAAAAATTTTTTTTCGAGAAGGAAGCGACTTTTTCCCTTGTTTTTACTCCACTAAATAACCATGTGGACAACTTATGTAAAAAGCTGTCCATCAATTCATCAGCCGCGGCGATAGCTCAGTCTGTTAGGTGCTGGGTGATAGCCTGTGACTAACAGAATGGGTATATTGCGGCGCGAGTTCGAATCTCGCCAGGGGAGAAATGGCACCTCTTCTAAGGAATGGTTGTGTGTGTCTGCGTTTTTTTCATGTGTACCCTCCCTCTACACAAGCCTTAGGCTTTCAGTAGGGAGGTTGTCCATTTCTGTGGTGTGTTTTATGTTATTTTTTGTTAATTATTTTTGCTGAGATTAAAATCATGAAAGGGGTTGGACACTTTTGGTGTGACGATAACATTGACGTAGTTTTCCACATAACTATACTGCACTCGATGCGCGTTTCGCCAACTAAGTTGGCATCATCTGGAGATTATTAAAACCAGTAGTATAGTGTTTTGGTGTTATGTGGAAAACTACGCCTGTGTTAGATTAAAATCACATTTAAACTTTCAATCATTAATATCAGCTTTTCTCTAGTTATTTCAATCACACATCAACTACGGTGTGATTATTTGGGGATCGTCTGCACAGTTCATTAGATTTTTTAGATTACAGAAAAGAGGTGATACTATTAGCGACTCTGTCTTTCGATGAGCTGTGCAGAGAACATTTCAACAACTTAGAATATTACTTATTGCATACCTGCATTATCTACCTACTGAATAACGAACTGCATAAACTTACTTGGCAGTTTGTACACATTCTTTTTTGAAAAAACAAACGTGTTAGTTATCCGTATTTATCACTATTTTGTTGATTAGTTACCCCTATTTATTGATTAGCTACCCCTATTGGTTGGGTTTATCCCTATTTTGTTGGTTAGTTATCCCTATTTTGTGGGTTAGTTATCGTTTTTACACAGTGTAGGAATTTATTGAGGCCAGTATTTCTGGTTTCGGCAATTTCTTACCGGAGTGTTCACAGACTGGTCGCTACTTCTTTCATGTACCTTATTAAGGTATTATAAAAAGTGTGGTTTGTATCTTGTAACTATGTTTGTTTTTTAAATTTGTTCTATTCTTGTGACTTGCTATATAAATATAGGTGGTAGCTCCATATTATTATTTATAATTAGGCCCTATTGGCGCCTTAGGTTGGTAATTAATTCTAACCACCATTCAGTGCTGGACTGAGAGAAACTTGGAAAACCTTATTATAGTTAGGAGATAGTCAAACATCAATAACTAATAATGTCTAATTTATTTGTGGTCCATTTTCATGATTCATTGCAGTCTTTTTTGGGATTATACCACCTGTAAAATGATAATAATAAAAAAAAATGAATCACAAGTCGAGGATTGACTGAAAATGTTTAGAAAAAAAGTTAGTTAAGTGTTTAATTTCTTTTAAAGTTGATTATAATAATAATAATAATGTTTGTATTTCTTAATTCAAAATATGATTTGTGTTATTACACAATTTTATATAAAACTGAAAAATAATTGATGAAATTTATCAAATATTTATTTTATTGCATATGCAGTGTTTTTTTGGGGTAAAGTTTAGAAGTTTGCCTTGGTACTACACTTTGAATATTTAATTTGAATACTTCTGATTTCATGGATTTTATTATTTTACAGGTGGTGTAATCCCAAAAAGACTAAAATGAATTAATAACTAATGTCAGAGATAGTGTACTTATCTCTGCTAATGTTACCAAGCTGACGGTCTTTCTATCCTAGGCACGCTTGTAGGATGGCTTCCAACTCACCCCTGCGAGCAGGTCTTAATATGCGAGTAGACAATTTCATTAAAGATTGACCGGCAGAATGGGGGATTGGAACTCAGGACTTCTTGGTTAAGCAATCAATACACTAAACTGTGAACCACCGACCCGATAAAAACTCTCTAAACATATTTATCTAAATCTTTTGAGCATGAAAATATACCATCTACTTTATTTTTCAAATAAAGAAGTCTAACATAAATTAAGAAATATATTATTAATGAAATAATAATAAATATTATCATTCAATGAAGTTTTAATTAACCTTAAAACCCACAAATTAGGGGTGGGCGATAAAGACTTAGAACAATCGCTTATAGATTTATCGCAAATTTATCGAAATTATCGATATATCGACAGTTATCGATAATATCAAAAAAAGGTCGTCGGCCATATCAAATAAAAACTATTATACACCAACAACTATTAGCTTTCCTAAGTCCTAAATCTTGTACGAATGCCCATATCTGGAAACCCTGTTATGCATATATCATTTGCCTCGTGAAATGCGTATTGCGTAGGAGCAGAAGAGAGCGCATTCTATACACGAGTGACAAAATTATATGCCTTTTTCTCGCCAACCACAAGAAAATGATTGAATATTGTTGGTTACAGTAAATTTTAACTTAATGAGCCCAAATTCTTGGAAGTTGCTCCATTGCATCAATCGAGAAGGACGAATAATTTTTATTTTTTTGTAATTTTAGTAAGAATAAACCACAAAAAATATATCAATATGCATTAAAGGAAAAAAACAAGTTTATCGAAATTTCGATAATTTTTATCTCTCGATATTATCGATAGTCCCATAATTTTTGTCTCTCGATATTATCGATAGTCCTAGCCCTACCACAAACTATATAAAAGTTGTTGCTTCTAACCTAGGTATAGTAATGTTATTTCTTACCTTAAAATTTAAAAAATATGTCGTAAATAACTACAGTTGTAATTAAATACAGTTGCATCTCATACAAAACCCAGTTAACATGGAAAATTCGTTACGCACGTCCAGCTTTGTATTCTGAACCAATACAAAGTTGAACGTGCGCCAGCAAAGATTGTGACACAAAGAAGAATAGAGTTTTAAAAAGAAAAAGAAAAAGAAAAAAGAAAATAGATTTTCTTTCCTTTTTAAAAAGGAAAAAAAGATTTCTTCATTAAGAATTTTTTTTGTGCACATAAAAATAAAAATATAAAAATATACTATTAAAATATTCTTACTATTTTTGTACATTTGAATGGTGTGAAAGGGCTTTACAGCCTACCCACTAAAGTGCTCTATAAAGGCAATATTTTCTTGCAGCAATTGAAAATGAGCAAGGAGGGTCTATTTTTATACAATTATTTCTTGTGTGCTTGTTTGGAGTGTTTCACTTGTTATTGGTATTCGATCATGTTTATAGGTTTAGGTTACCTATATTTAAACATGTATGACTATGTTATTGTTGGTCACTCACTAGTGTACACTTACTAGGTTTACACACTGCATTACTATGCAGTGTGACGTAGTTTTCCACATAACACCAAAACCACTATACTGCACTCGACGCGCCTTTTCATCACGCGTTGGCAAAATCTCCAGATGATGCCAACTTGGTTCGCGAAACGAGCGTTGAGTGTAGTATACGTGTTGTTTACAATAACCGTACTATAAGAATATAACTGCAGAGAGTATTCTTTGCTTTGAGGTGTATGCGCAGAAACTTAAAGGTGTATTTTTTTCCAAGAATGAGCACGAGGTACACAGTTTACCAATAGCTGCCCTATTCGACTGGTATATCATTAGATTTTTCTGTTATTTTTAAAAAACGAGTGAGGTAGAAAATTGCTTTATTATTGTAAAGAATTAGTGCGGTATTTGTGATAGAAGAATAATGAATAATAAAATTAAAAGAAAAAATGCAATTATATTGGGTAATTCGTTTCAAAATGTTATAACAATATTTCAATTATTTACAATAATTATTACGTATTTTAAATTTAAAAACACAGTAGGTACAATGTGATAATGATAATTTTTGATAAATACTTTTACAATGTTTGTACTAGATCTTATTATTTTGCAATAAATAGGATATTAATGAACATCAGAAGCCAATATTAAACATGACTTACATTAAATATCATTATTACTTCGAGTGAAAAAAACTATGTGACATATTTTTATCAAATATTTTCGAGAATAGATGAGAAAGCTTAGCGTGGTAGAAATGTTCAAATGTTGGTGAAGTTTTCCGTGCTAGTAGGTGTTTTCATCGAAGTCTTCGTCTCTAAAAAAATAACGACATTAATTTACAAGAAAAACGACAGAGAAACACAATCACAACGATGCACTTCTAAAAAAAATAAACGAGCGCATATGTATATACAAAAAATGTGTGTAAGAAAAGTAAGTGGTTGTGTAAAATGTGTTTATATGAGCATTACCTTGTAGTAATTTTAAGAGATTACTGACATGTTAATACTTTACTTTAAATAAAGCCACCTGACTGGAACACATATTTTAGAAGCTTAATTAGCAATTTCGAGGACAAATCGTGGGTGTATTTGTAAAATATACCTGACGACAGAAATTTGTCGCTGAAATGATATTTATCAGACCACATAATAGATATAAAATACAGTAAAGAAGGGCAAAGGAAATATAAATTATTTTAAATTGGGACTAAAAGCAAATACATGGGCATCCATAAATATAATTTCACTCCCATGATACTTATAGGTGAATTAATAAATTACTTATTTCACATATGTTTAAAATAAAAAAACATATGGGTACTTAGATAATATCTTCTTTAGGTATTTATCTTTAGGATTTTTATATATAAGTAAGTTTAGAAACTTTTTTAGAATCTTCCAAGAATTGCATCTTCCAAAAATTCAATATATTTATTTAGGGTGGAAATGCTAGGGTGGCTAGGCAATCCATAACTGGGATTTTTAAGCAAGAGACGGTAGTATACATTTTGTTAAAAAAATAAATATGATAGTACTTAGTAGCTTTAGTTATATGAGTTGCAGAGGTAGTTCTTGAAATGTATAAAATATATAAAATATGATTCTTGAGGTAATCCCCATGCCCATAAATACAAAACCTGGTTATTAACGAGCTGTGAAATGCAAACTCACGTCTTTATTAGATTCCGGAAATATTTATAATTCTAATTTCAGGTAAAGTTGTGTCTTGGAATTGAAATTAAATAATAATAATGAGACAAAAATCTTTCATTGGACAACCGGAAAAGAAATTGAAAAATCTGAACTAATGCAATGGTTATAAATGTTGAAAATGTCTTCCTTCTTCATTTAAACATGTTTAAACTTGAAGATGGAACTTTTTATTTACAGCCCGATGAGAATTTGTGGATCCTCATCCCGTAGTCCTTATTGAATCTTTGGAAATCATGGTGATTATTCTAATCTAACATTTACAAAAGTGTATTTTCCAGGTTTTTGTTTTTTAAATGATACATTGCTTTGTGAAATTATCTTTTAGGAATCTTGGAACTTATTCTCCAACCAGTTGTTACTGGGTAGTCAATTTTTCTATTCTCTCTATTATACTTATTACATGTTTATATTGTCCCACGCCAGACTAAGAAATTAATTTTGTAGGAAAATGTTGTCTATTATTTTTCTTGTAACATTTTAAAATTTAAAATATTAAAATACCTAGTTTTCAATCTTACACCAATTTGTCCTAGAAATAAAGTAATAAATTAATTGTACTTACAAATAAAGTACATACATAAAGAAACATATAGCACATATTTTGAGTTACCATTAAAAAAACTGGATGTATCCTGAATACACGAGCAGTTCAATCGATCGTGGGTTCGGCCAAAATTAACTGAATTTATTTATAACAGTAAAGGATTGTCAAGAAATAATAATTCTTTATTTAAGTAAAATTTGGGGAAATAATGGAATGGAGTATATGTAAATAGGTAATAATAACATTCTAAATAAAAAAACTTAGAACTTTTGTATTGTGAATAAAAACAATAAGAAGAAAGTTCACATCTCTAAAAGAGATTAGAAATTAATCCTTAACAAAGCTTTTAACCCAGATCCGATAGGTAGTAAAACAGTAAAAATAATGCACAAATACTGTCTGAATTCTGAACTGCCTTACAGCCGATTTAACTACATCTTTTGATGATAGTAGGTATGGCGTCGCTTGAGCCTGGGAAAATTTTGATGACCGTGGGAAAATTTGAACTGGCCACGCCCACGCTCCCGCATTTGTCGGCAAACATCATAAGCCCTATGCCGACTAGTGGACTCAACTTCAACCATATGGTACAGGGCCTGTACCATACGGACCCTGTACCATACGGACCTGTACCATGCGGACCCTGTACAATATACAGACCTTTGACATGCGGACCCTGTACAATATACAGACCTTTGACATACAGACCCTGTACCATACGGGTGAAGTTGAGTACTGGTCGGCATAGGGCCTTTGATGTTTGCCGACACGTCTTTGTGAGCGTAATCAGCTAAAATTTTCCACGGTCATCAAAATTTTCCCAGGCTCAAGTGACGCCATACCTACTGATGATATTGTTTTTAATATCCTTCTTTCGAAAAGACAAGTCTTTAAACAAGCAGGTGTAGCCTATCTCATTTGTTTACTTTTGAACAAACCCAAAAAATAAACCTTTTTCTCGTGTTGATTATGATTTCAAAGCCAGTTTTAAGAATAGTTACCCGTGATACAAGTATACGAATATATGTACCTATATACCTCTCAATAATTCTGTAGACGATAATCTCTTTTCCCCATAGGAGCGGACCCCCAAACGTAAGTTGTTACTACAAGCAATAATTGTGGTTGTTTAATGTGTAAATGTTTAATGTTATAAAATAATGTAATAATAATATAAAGAGAACATTGGTGAATTGCTATTTAAAAATGCTAAATAAGTTTCTAGGAATGTGATAAGATAAAAGTTTGCACTGTGAAGTATTAAATATTGGAGAGTAGGTAGTACATTATATATATACATTGCGCCGCAAAATTAAAACACAACAAAACTGATGATATAGAACTAAAACAACGATTGTGCAATAAATGTATATGTTGGAAATCAGTAAATGTTAACACAATTACCTAGGTACTAGGGTGAGTAGGTAAGTTATTTTTCCTCTCTCAGCTAGTAAAGATACATATTTTTAATCTAAATATACTGTTACTGGTAATAGCATTGACTGAACTGTTATAGTAAAAGTTGGATAGGATAATGGTTACCAGTTACTGTCAGTAAATGTTGTGTTTATTAGGTTTTCCAAGATTCACTAGTAAAAATATAAAATTTCCGTTAAAATATAACCTTTACTAATGGTTTACGTAATTCCTGGCATTAACTAGTGAAAGCTAGCTCTTCAATTGAATTGAGTTTTCAACTATTACTGTAACATACATCAGGATACCTATAATAAAAGTAATGTTTGAATTCCTATATCTCACTTTTCGACATGTAAATATTAACCAATTAATAGCATTAACTTTGCCGAGAAGTTGATAAATTTTAGTCGAACATAGGATTTTCCCAAAAGTTGTTATAAACCTAGTTAATGGGCACGGTTCTCGATACCAAAGGCGAAAATCATAATCTCCTATTTATTTCTATTTCTGAGATCTGAGGCTTTCATTAATTTCAAGTTTCTGTAAGTATATCGGAATTGGAAAGAGACCAGAGATTTGCATTAGCGTTTGTGTGTTACAAATTGGTCCTTATAAATAAGTTCTCTGAGTCTTTCCTATCTATCTAGCTACCGTGTACAAATTCAAACAGTGCGGGTACTATAACTTTCAAAATAGGGTTTTTAATCCGTTTACTGAATTTCATACGTTAGTTGTGATGTCTATTATGTATGTTACATATACTATTATGTAGGGACTATCATTGTGTTGCAACAAAATTACACAAATCTAACAAAATGTAATGAAAATTGAAAACGTAAGGAATACACGTCTGGCACGAGGGTGCTAGCCTCATATTTATTCGTCTATAATCAAAAACCCTTTACCCTCTTTGTAAAGGTGTATAGGTGTCTGCCAGTCCCCAGAGGAATAAAAAATAACAATTCTTATAAAGTATATTTTTTGACAAAAAATAAATAAATGATGATGTATGTAAAATTAGAATATGCACTTTTAAGCTTTTGCTTTGCTCTATATCATCTAAGAAATTATTAACAATACATTAGTCATTAGTCCATAATGCAGGTTAATTTTATTATTTATCTTTCAAGTAAAATGGTAGGCAACTCGACATGGTAAATTGAGATTCAGATTTCTCTATTTTTTACGTTTCGCCTTGAAAGAGTGTCTTACCGGTGTCGAAGAAAATGAATTACCCCTTATTTACAGAAAATCATAATTAAGACAGAACCCTTAAGGATGTACAGGAGTTTGATTTGATACTGTCATAACTTATAAGACTGACTGCGTCTTATACATTATCAAAATAGCAAATCGATACACGCTTTGGGGTGCTAATTTACGACTTGGTGTTTCTAGTTCTATTCATAATCATAGCAAAGGGGTTATTTATGATTCACTCTTATTTCTTTCAAATAAACAGAAAGCATGTTTACTGATTTTTTCATATTTTCTATTTACAACTCTCCATGATAAATATTTTCGGAAATTTAGCTCATTAAGTTGTCATAATAAAATATTAAAAAGAATATTATAATTAAGATGTCAGAAAATGACTTCATTTGTTTACTATTTAGAGTCGAGGAGTCACAGTTCAAAAATTATGTTCTTAACGCTAAAAATATACTTTATCGGAATCATATAGTTTTAGGCTAGATATTATGTACTGTTAATTACTAAAGAAATTATATTATTTTTAATTATATATAAATAAAACTTACTCTGCGGGGAAATGATGCATGTACTTCTGACAGGACCTGCCACATCCTGGACAGTACCAATAGCTCAAAACTCCAATAGAAGCAGCAAATAGCAAATTTGGGATAGTGATAGAGAGCACCAAATGCCGAAGGGTGTCATCCCAAGAATATCTAGCAACTACTTGTATTTCAGGATACACCTTGCTGTAGTAACATGGAAAAGGAGTCCCAGCTGTCTCGTATCCGTACTGGCGAGCAAATTCAGAACAATTTACTGATGGTGGATATCCACAACCTTCAGTATTTATCAAAAAGCGAGTGTCTGCAACGTCCCAATGCATTACCATCGATGGCTTGTAGTCCTTGAAGGGCGATTTGGAATAATTGACGTAAATCTGATGACACCTGGTTGCCTCCCGTGTACACCCTTCCCTGCAGGACGCCCATGAACAATTCGAGATACCCTCAGCGTAGATATGTTGAGTCGCCATACATGTTACAGGTTCTGGTTCATAATCAGCCATCAGGCTAGATATTGCTGGATCAACTACGAAAGGTATTAAAAAAAGAAATGCGAAAACTGATAGAATAGCAGTGGTTCCGAGACATAGTGATGTATAAAATTTCGCTGATTCTGCGATTGAGATGAGAGTGAGTTCATTTTTCTCGAGTATTACGCTCATAATTCTAGATGACTTAATTAATGGGTAAAGAAGTGCTACGAATCCAAAATATACGCTTTCCCCTACGAGGTGGATTCAATTTTTTTATTGGAAACAAATTCAGTCTCGGTCCAGCAGAAGGGGAATGCCTAAAAATAAAAAGTACAATCTCAATCCGAAAATAGAATCGATTCTTCTGCAGTTCCAACCAAATCAACTATATATAGAACTACAAAAGAACACAATAATTTTAATACAGCTATACAATGCTATATTCAGGGTAATTCATACAGGGTGGAAAATTACCAACCGTTCTGTTAATTTTCTATTTGTTTTTAACATCCGAAAGTGGAAAACAGAAGATAAAACTCTATTAAAAATTGAATCTTTGGAAATAGACAGTAGGATAGTATACATTTACATCTATGAAATCGGTAAATTATGAAAAAATAGATTTTGTGTCAAGCAATGAATTTTTTTTTTATCTGAAACTTATTAAAAATGTAAGAATTTTAGATAGACGCATTAGCTTTTTATTTTTATAATGACTTTAGATCAATGTTAGATACTACAAAATATGACTTTTGTTACTTCTATTAGTAAGCTGTTAAGTGGTAAAAATGAATAATATATTTGTTTTCTCTAATTAATAACAACAAATAAATTGCTATTGTCATCGCAGCATTACTGAATAAAAAGCATAATCATACCATGTTATCGATCAAATTAATTTTAAGGGAGTAGTTATGGTAATTATGGGTCAAAAATATGCTCAACCTTTTGTGTCTACTGAAAAGTTGAGTTATAATTAAACATTTTTTGTACACCATTTTAATTTACCAATAAAGAATATTCTCCTGAGAGTACTTAATGACTTACTAATGTAAATTAGTTCTAAACAATGGGAATATAATGTGAAAATCGATGCCTCATATATATTTATATATTTATATATAAGGGTGTTCCGTGAGTAACTGTACATAGCATAATGGGAGATAGAGGATATCGGGCTGATTCCAAAACACCCCCCATATGTAGCCCCTTGGACCCCCCGTTAATGATATACAGAGGATTTTTAAATTTTTGAAAAATTTTGAGCAGCCATATTTTTTTAATCGTTTTATCAAATATTCAAATTTAACGCACATGTATACAGTGAGGACATAAAGTCCGTCCCCCCCTTCTAATTTTTGAACCACTCAGTAGATTGTGATGAAATTTGGAACGATATTATATGACTAAATTCTGCATTTTTTGACACATCAATGACAGCTCTGAATGTCAAAGTGACAGCTGGGCGCGCAATAGGAACATTTTTTTAAATGGAAATGGGGGTCGAGTGGGGACTCATTTTGAAGCTATTTTTATGCTCAAAACATCCCCCAATTTTGAGAACATTTGGTTCAGTAATTTCCAAATAAAAACCAGTAATATCGATTTCTGTTATATCATTTTTTTGCATACATATTAGAAATTATTGTAAATTATTCAAAGCAGAACAAAAGTTAAAAGTAAACATAACAATAAATCATCCCTAACCTAAAATAACCTAAATTAAAAAATTATGAAATAATTTAAATTAAACATAAAAAAAAAAATTTTAGAGGCAGAAACAAATTTAGAAAACACGTGTTACTTCAAAAGATGTTGAAAATGACCTCCATGAACCTCCTGACAAATAAATGTTCCATGGGTAAGTTCTATTATAAAGATTATGTGGTAAAAAGATTATGTTATAAACTGATATTACTGGTTTTTATTTGGAAATTACTGAACCAAATGTTCTCAAATTTGGGGGATGTTTTGAGCATGAAAATAGCTTCAAAAGGAGTCCCCATCTCCATTTAAAAATTTTTTCCAATTGCGCGCCCAGCTGTCACTTTGACATTCAGGGCTGTCATTGATGTGTCAAAAAATGCAGAATTTAGGCATATATTATCGTTCCAAATTTCATCACAATCTACCCAGTGGTTCAAAAGTTAGAGGGGGGGGGGGACGGACTTTATGTCCTCACTGTATAGTTAGAATATCTATGCCTAGAAATACTGAGTTCTAAAAAAATACAGAGTCGGACTGGGAAAAGTATGTTTTTCGTTAAGTGATCAAAAATCGCCCTTTATATAAAAAAAATATTTTTGTTTAATGGATACGTAAACTAGATAAGTCAATAACAAATAATAAACACAAACATTTTTGGGCACCATTACTTTGTTCTTACAACAAAGCTTTCTTTTTTAACAACTATCAAAATGTTGAGCAAAAACAAAGAAAATTTGAATGGTTTTATTTTAAACAAGTAACTAATGTTAATAATATCAGACTTATTAAAAAAAATTAAAAAAAGTTAATAATATCAGACTTGAAAAAAATCAGACTTATTAAAAAAAATTAAAAAAAATTAAAAAAAATTTACTAGATACATTTTTAGTTTTATTATTTTTTTCTTTATTTTCTTTGGTGTTTTGAAAACAGGTCGATGTCTTCTATTTCTCATTATGCTATGTATAGTTACTCACGGAACATTCGAGGGTTCTATGGGTAACTGTACATAGTGTACTTAGTGATAAAAAATCGTACTGTATCAAAAAATTATTTTTTTAATGGATATGATACATAAAAAAATAACAAAAATAAAAAAATATTTTTTGAAAACACCCAGTATATTTGCTCCACCATTCGTGTCTCAAGGCAGAAGTAATGTAATAAGTGTCAGGTATTTATATAATTTTATAGAATAAAATTACTATCGTTATTTTTTATATTTTAGTTTCTAATTATACATGGCAATATTCTTTGTATCTGGAAATTAGATTTGTGCAATCAAGTATCTAATGATATCACTACTGCTACTAATGGTACTACTCAATATGTAGTAATATTCTGCTGTAAAGTTCTGGATTCATATTAAATTAAAAGGTAGTGGTTTCCATCTGTTCTTACAGTTTCAATGTGGTGGAATTATTCCACACAAATGTTAAATACTAGGTATTATTAACTAATGTATAAAGTGCATATTTCACTTATTTTATACTTGGAAAAATAAATGTTTACTTCTATTATTCTAATGTTCCATGTAGTTTTATGTAGACTAATAACAGATTTCGTTATATAATAATCAGTTTTTGTAATAGCAGACAAATGCAGCTAGATTTATAATAGTACTAAATAGTAAAGGCGTAAAAATGTAATAGAGTACTTACGTGATTGATCTCAAAGTGCCATAATTGAATTTCCTCCGCCTCTATCGTTCATGTTGTTCGTAGATGCAGATTTTTCTACTGCTTCTTCTGTTTTGATGCACCCCTGAAAACGCATTTTGGCATCATCCCCAACGACAACTGTACGCTGACAAAGAATGAGGGTAAGACACGAAACAACAAATAGAACCGAGGGCAGGACTGAAGCAATAAGGAACTGTTTTGTCGTTGTAGCTAAGTCAAACCTGGCTACAACCACAGCAGGATTTTCTGCAGAGTAAAAACAAGGAAAGCGAGCTCTTGCATTGTGGTCAGTCCCGTCTTTCCCATAAACTTTCAAAAATTCTTTACATTCGTCTCTCAAGGTATTTACACAACCTTCGAGATTTATTAGTAGCTTGCTCTCATTGGCAATCAATAAATCTGGTTCAGGAGGAGCAACTATCAGCCGTTCATCCAAAGGAATGGTGTTGAAAACACTCAAGTAACTTAAATATGTGAAATTGGTCATATCTGTTAAAACATTGTTTGCCAACAATGAACCATTCACGCAATCGACTGCCTCCAAGCCACGAGTTGTATTTAAGATCGTATAGCAAGAAGCCATTACTATATTGTCTTGGGACTCATTCCAAATCTCGTCTCCTGTGTCACTGTCTATACATCTCTGACATTGGGATAAATATACCTCATCTCCACTTAACATTATTACGTTTTTATTTCTTGTGGGAATGTCCCCGCATTGTCTATCGCAGTTATACGGCGTGCGAATTCTCTCACATGTCCCTCTATTGCAGCTGTATAAGCCATTCAAATCGATGCAGGTGATTTTACCCCTTCTTCCTGAACATTTTAAAGGAGAGTCGGTGTCTTTATATATGCATTCAAAAGAATCTGTTATGTCTATGCACATACCCATTGAGCAATTGAAAGTACCTGTCAGATTTTTACATTCGTCGGCGATACATCGACTTCTTTTCGCATTTTCTTGGTCTTTTCCATAACAGAATTTTTGTGCAATGTTCGTACAATTAGCCAGTAGCAAGTTAGAGCCATTCCGCCTTAGATTAACGTATATTTGCATGCAAGATCCTGAGGTTTTGCTTAAACACCACTCACCACAAGAACCCCAATCGCAAGATTCCACAGTAACTGCTCGAGTTGTGGTACACATAACTGGTACTTCTGAAATTCCAGACTGCATCGCGCGAGTTGATGGTACATATATTGCTACGGTCAGGTACACTATCGCCACTGTACTCAATATTAAAGTCAGCTGACATAAACATATCGTACCGCAGATTTTTGTGTCTTGAGGTGGAATGATAAGATCTTCAACGGGCGTAGGCTTCTTTTTTGGCATTTTGGTCTGTCAATTTGCATACCGTTGTCAGCAAAAGTTGATGGAGGCTGCCTCTGCCATTCGTGACTAGGATGTGATGGGGTACTGAAAGCTGGTGACCAGATTCAAACGCGCGCGTCTCTTAATCAATACGCCACTGCGGAGAGACTGATCGATAACACGCGCACTGCCTGCCCGCGGCTATAATGCAACATCTAATGTTATCTCGGAAATATTATTGAGTATCTAATACACAGTGGTAAAAAACAATGATTATGTGATGTGTTAGTGGTTAATGATGTGTCTACTTACGCGATAACTTGTGCAGATAGAATATATCGGGGTGAAAATTAGAAGAACAGGGGTGTAAGGTGGCTCCTCTCATGGAGAGCGCTGTAATAGTGTCCTTTCAGTCATCTGACGGAACGGGCGCCAAGATCGATACTATAAACACGGACTGCAGCAGTGCTCACAACACCATGTCCGTCGATGGCTCACTATATATGCGAATCGTTATTCCAGCTGTGTAAAACTCTTCTAAAATATAACGACTGTGATTAACTGTTAAGTGTCCCTTAATAGCTACTCTACTTATACTCCTGTAAACTTTTAACTAAAATGTAAAATCTGACCTAAAATATAACATAATAATTATGTGTGGGTTAAAAAGACGGACATTGGAGGACAAATCTCTCAGTTAAGAGCGAATTCGCGGCAATAAATGGTGTGAGCTGGCCACAGCCGCTCGCGCTTGGCTGTGGACGCAGATGTTGGGGTCCAAGCTCCTCTTTGACCTTGCACTGCGACCATGGAGGAAGAGAAAGTTAAGCAAACCTGGCAACAAAAATTGCTATTTTATACTACAGCTTTCTTCGTGCTACTTGGTATTTTTAGCTTATTTTCATTTTTATTCCTTGTGCCTTTTGTCATCGACCCGGCTTTTACAACGATTTTCATGGAGTTTGACGAAGAACCTGCACTTTGTGTGACCATAAGAACTGATCGGCGTCTTGGTGCATCAAATTGTACCTGGACGTCTTGTCGAGAAGGTTGCACCAAGGATATTTATGATTGCACTCAAATTTTCGTGAAGTACAAAGTTGCGTCTAATCGTTCCAACATTTCGACTGAGTTCACGTTTCCAACAACAACTGTAGAAACCATTCGACAAGAGGGGCCGACCCTTTTAGAAGACTATGATTATAATGAAGAACCCACGGGTCTTATAGAGCTTGATTCAGAATATTACTATAGGGAAGGAAAATTGCTGCCGAATGTGAAGGGTTGTGGTTATCCCCCAATGCTCAACTGCTCTGTTTTTCTAAAAACCTACAAAGAAGTTGGAACCAATTTCTCTTGTTATTACAGCCGGGTGGATAGAACCATGGTAATAAGCCATTTGGACATGTGGCAAGTGTATATGAACTTAGTATATGCGATGGCGATTCCAATACCATCATTTATAATATCTGTGGTTTACTTAGCAATTGCCTACTTCAAAATATATAATGAAGACGAGGAAGAAGCTCCTCTGGAGAAAAATGCAGAGGCTATAGACGTGGAAGGAGAAAGCGGAACACCAATACCTCCGGCTAGTGGAGGAATAACTCCAGCCAGTGAAGCTTTTAGGGAAGATTTAGCAAGTTTTGGCCATCATTTTAAAGTTGCTATGGTAGATGAAATGAGTCGAGACAGTCTTGCCGATGGAGTAATTAGTTCTGTATCAATAGGAGGGTAAATTTAAATAAATACATCTTGTAATTAAGCTTATTAACCTCCACTTCTTTTCAGAAACATTGCTAGAACCATGACTACCAGCATTTCGACCACAGGAGGTCCTGTAGCTGATATTTAAATTTATACTACCGCCATGCCACATCTTAAACTTTCTCAGGCTTGTGTTTCTTATTATTTCATAAGGCTTAGGATAACTTTGTATTTGAATGTGATTTTTATTCTCCTTCACCAGTAATGTAAGTATTAATTAAAGCTTAATGATTTATTTTAAATTTCAGTTAAAAACAGAACAAAATTTCATTGAGTCCTCCTAAATTGAGGACCGTTATATTCCACCATTTTATTTTCTCCAATAGTATAATGATGTTAAAAAGTGTGACATTGCTATTAATTATGTTGTTTTTATTTAATATTTAAATGCAATGTGGTTGCTAGGCAGGATAGTTTTGGCCTGACATATCTTTTGTTATTAGAGACCCATCAATCTAAATATTAATGTTTTTATAAGATAATGCAATGTAGAAAATCTTAATTTTGGAGAAAATAAGTGGATATGGAATTTTATGTGCTGTACTTTACATTCCTGTTTTGATAAAAAAAAACCTAAAAAATATTATTTTATTTGTATACTGATTTGCCTTGAAAGGTAGTGAATATTACCCTAGAAATTTCTAGAAGACAAAAATTGATTAATACAAAATAGGGTTCCTTCTTTGGGAAATGTTTAACTTTTGTAGTGATATTTTCAGGTTGCTATATAAAATACAAAAAATATATAAGATGCAACAATAAATCAACCGCTTCATCAGTATTCACATGCATCATTGGGCGGTAATGTATATAAAATTCATTATACATTAAAACTGGATATTGACACGCAATTCATGAGCGACCTTTAAATGCAGCATAATCGAAGGATGAAAACAAAGAACAAGCAAGAACGATTCAGATTTATTATTTGCAAAATGCCGAGGTTGAGCAAAAGAGATATAAGTTTAAGAAGTTACACAGGAGACAAATTATGTCAATATGTAAAGTGTTTGATGGATGACAGACTGAAAATGCCATATTATTCTTTCAGAAGACCACAGATTAGTTGTAAATAATAGCTAAATGTAGTGGTCACTAAACTAAATTATTAAAGGTCGCCAACGCATTTATTGATTTGCCTCATTACCTAAGAATAATATTTCTTAAATTTGTTAGAAGGCATATATAAACAGACAGGTCGATGACTCCTTGATTGCTTTTTAACATTTCTTAAAAGGCCTACAATTTTTATTAATTTTCGAACATGACTATAAAAGAACTTATGCTAAAAGTATACTTTTTTTATTAAAAATTGAGTGGTTTTGATTATCTTAGAAGTCCCATTTCAACACTGACAATATTAATTATACAGGGTGTTATTTAAGTACGTGGCCAAACTTCAAGGGGTAATTCTTTGAGTGAAAGACGAAAAGTGTATATGAACATAGGTCCGGAAATGCTTCGTTTTCAAGATACAGAGTGTGAAACTTTTTTAAAAAATCGTTTTTTCGTAAACTCTTTATTATCTTTTAGCCGATTTTGTTGAAATTTGGCAGTGTTATTTATAGTAGAAAGGGGCTAATTTTGCCCCAGATTAAAATTATTAAGTCCAGTGGCGTCCCGGGGGCATCTTAACCAATATTTTTGACAAATAAAATGTGCGCCACTGACTTTTTTAAAACTTTTTTCGCATTCAGCAACTAAAAATGCAACTTTTTTGTGTCTTGAATTTTTTTCATTAAACATTTTTCAATTTTTCATTAAAAAGTTAAAACTACCAAAACTATCAAAAACGGGGGCGTACCTGTTATTTTTTTCATATGGAAAAACCTATTCATATGAAAAAAAACAACAGGTACACCCCGTTTTTGATAGCTGGTAGTTTTCATTTTTTAATATGTTCCAGGGGCATGCAATAAAGTGGTTTTTATTTTTTTCTTGAAAAAGAAGCAAGATACGAAAAAAATTTAAGAGACAAAAAAGTTGTATTTTTAGTTGCCGAATGCGAAAAAAAAGTCTGGCGCACATTTTATTTGTCACAAATATTGGTTAAGGTGCCCCCGGGACGCCACTAGACTTAATAATTTTAATCTAGGGCAAATAAGTCCTTTCTGCCATAAATAACATTGCCAAATTTCAACAAAATCGGCTAAAGGATTATAAAGATTTTACGAAAAATGATTTTTTTTAAAAGTTTCACACCCTGTATCTTGAAAAAGAAGCATTTCCGGACCTATGTTTATATATACTTTTCGTCTTAGAATCATACAAACAATTACCCCTTGAAGTTTGGCCACGTACTTAATAACACCCTGTATATTTATATAGCATGTTATACTAGAGATATTACTAAATTATAAATTCTCGATGATAATTTTGTTTTCAAAACCGAACTGTACGTGTGTTGATAAATGATGGTAAGATCAACGATTATTTTGTAAATAATTTAGTTTGAATGATCTTTTTCAGTGCTTACGTCACATAATTTGGAAGGAACATTTCTGTACAAAATTTCAAGCTATCAATATAAACAAATTCTGAAATACTGGCTAATTCTTTTTAAATTAGACACTAATGTCATATTCTTTTGTTCAACCAAAGCAGCTAAAACCAACAAGAATCATTGAGACTGGAATAATAAGTAGCACGGACTGAGTACAATCTTCATAGAACTTAGACATAAACTACTGAGGTTGTCCATTCTTTTAAGAATATTGATGTATCTATATTTGCGAAAATATATTTTTTCAGTTCAGCGAATAATTTTTATTGTTATTAACTTATTGATTATGAAGATCAAAGTGTGAGCAAGAGATAATAGAATGTTAATACATTGGTATATGCCTAATGTCTCTCGTAGATCTTCAGTAATGAAAAATTAGCATAATAAAAGATCGAAAGGGCTTAACGATTAAGTACATATTTTTATTGTCTATCAGCAGTTGAAATTTTGGAAATACTGAATTTATATTTACATCCTGACTATAAAAGATGATGCTATATTTATTTTTCTATTTAGAAGTCAGTCACCTAATGAGTTATCTACATGACTATATGTATATTTATATTTATCCGGTATAGTGACCGTTACTCTTCCATTTTATGTTTTAAGGTTAGCAATATTTTTAAAAATAATAATTTATTTGTTCCTTTGGTGATTCAAGCTCAGTCGGAATTTTCCCCAGTAGCTACTTTTACTGGCGTTTGAACTGTAGAAAAATGAATAGCCCACTCGAACTGTGTACGGAGACGGTGGTATCCTTTCTGATTCTACTTGCTGTATCCTATTCCATTTCAGATTGTTTCAGACTGTTTTATTCAAATCACAATTCATATTTAAGGCTATTAAGTATGAGAAGTTGTGAACATAAATTCGGAGATTATTAATAATCAGTTACCCATAAATTAACCCATTATAATGGGAAAGAACTAATAACAAATCTATTTCTAATAGATTTGTTCAAAACTTTCTTAATAACTTCAGATACAAAACTCAACTAAAAGGTCGAGTGAAGTTGGATATAAAAAATCTTTGTTTCTTAAAAATCAAACAATATTGGAACTTAGGACGTAAATTATTTATTAATAATTTTTATTGGGATCTCAGAAACTAGAAGATATATGAAGAAGTTTAAAGGGGACACAGTTGCGTAATCAGGGGACCAACATAATGGTTCAACAAAATCAAGGCTAACTTGACTAGGTTTTCAAATATTCGAAAAAAAAAAAAAACGAAATTTTGGAAATTCGTTTTTATTTTTTCCAGCCTTATTTGAGCAGATATTGAAAAATGAAGACCACTTTCTCGAAGCAACTTTCTATCCTCTGTTAGCCAGGATTTATCCCTACTGGATTGTTTTTTGTGGTGAACCCTAAAAAATAGAGTATACACAAACGTACCCAACAATTTAGAGAAGCTGAGAAGGGCGTAAACGACTTTAATTCCGTTAGAAGAAGGAACATTCAAAGGACACTGCAGAATATTTGATGAAGAATACATTTTTGTATACCTATTTCAAAATGGAAATTTAGTTTTCATTTTTTGACGTAATAAAAAATGTAATGGCCTAACTGAATTTCACTAACATTCACTGAAATTTATGTGGTTACGTGTACGAAAAATGGACGAAACGAACGAAAAATGAAAGATGAAATGAAGTGGTAGATAGCGTAGATAAAAAATTGTACAATTCGGAACGGAAACATTGAAAATACATTTTTTGTTCTAAAAGTTAGAATATGATTTATTCTGGAGCAGCATGTTGTTAGGGGTAAAGAAGACTTTTCAAATTATGGTTTAAAAATTCCAGGTCCGTATTTAAAAAAATGAAGTTGATGATGGTTCTGGAAAAACGAAATGTCACATTTAAAATATCAATATCCTGGCCAATAGAGGGCACAAAGTTACTTCGAGGAAGTGCTCTTCATTTTTCAATATCTACTCGAATAAAACTGTAAAAAAATAAAAACAAATTTTCAAAATTTCAGTTTTTTTCAAATATTTAAAAACCTAATCAAGTTAGCCTTAATTTTTTGGGGCATTATGTTGGTCCCCTGATAACGCAACTTTATTCCAATTTGAGTTTCTTCGATAAGGGAAAAGTCAGGGTATAGTCAGGGAATTTTGACATATTTCTGGATTTTATCTTTTTATATATACATATTTGTATAAAACCGTATATTCTGATGATGTTTGTTTTCAGTTCATATGAGTTTTAATTTTGAAAACCTTTCTTGAAATATTATAATTTAATTTAACACCAAAACACTATAATGCATTCGACGCGCGATTCGCCAACCAAGTTGGGTCATCTGGAGATGATTAAAACTGCCAGATGATACCAACTTGTTTGGCAAAACGCGCGTCGAGTGCAGTATAGTGTTTTGGTGTTATGTGGAAAACTACGTCAGTGTTATCTTCACACCAAAGGTTCCAACACCTTTAAAGATAATTTTATTTATTATTTTTTCGAATATTTCCATGAGACATCGCTGGTTTGTCGGATGTCTCTGAATGCGACGATTCGCAGGAGTGCGAAGTTTATGATTTTTTATTTATTTAAACAAAAGTATAATTTCAGATTTGAAATACTTCGCTTTCTGTCGACTTATATTCTAAAGATTACAATATTGTTCTTATTTATTTTAAACGTGTTCTTACATAAATTTTGCAGGAATGAAAGCCTGAAAAATAGCATATTTGTGCACGAAAAGATAAAAATATTGATATTATGTTCCTTTCATAGAGGTCAGGTAGATAACGAAATATTTATTAATATTTTTGTTTACTCGTCATGCAAACCATTTAATTACTGGAAAATATAAATATTTGTCTGGAGAACTGGAAAAGTCAGGAAATTTTATATAGGCATTATGGTGAACACCTTGTTATAGCACCATATAAGAGTAGTATTAATACCTAACTAGTTACTATTATATATTAATACTTACTAGCTGTGGTTATATGTAAAACGATCCTATTACTTAAGTTATATTACAATCTAAGTTACCTACAATCTGCGTCCACTTAAAATGGTAGCATCTTCGTAAACCCTGTAATTTGCAGTCTAATTTCCATCATATTTTCTTTTTCGAGAAAAATATTCATTAAACTCTACCGCGTGAAAAATTTGAAAAATTTATTTCAAAACGGAAATCTGAATATCTAAACTATTTAACAATTCAATTCCCTATACAACGCTATAAAATAAAATAATATTATTATATAATAGATGTTATAAAGTTCTTACCACGGATGTTGGCATGGACGTCATCAGTATATGCACTGTATATGCTCTTATCAAAGATATTCAAATTACTATGTAATTGTGTTGTGTATACTCAGAATTAAATACAAAAGAACACTAAATATTTCTTCTATGGTTTTGACATAACTGAGACGTACTTTGGCGATTATGTACATTGGTGGATGACGTAGGTACATGCCAGCATTCATGATAAGAACTCTACATACTTATACTGCATGGTTGGTGAAGGTGAAAGCGGAAATTATTACAGTATATTGCATGGCATGAACTAAATAAAAACAAATTAAAATAGCAATATTGCCAAAATTAAACCATAGTGACGATTAAATTCAGTTCACCCATATAATAATATACATTTAAATTTAATAATATTAAATTTAAAAAACAAATTTAAACAATATTTAAATTTATGCGTAAAAAGAAAAAATAAACAAGGTAATAGACTTAAATTGCACTTAGAGCATATTGTTGTCTTTAATAAATTTTAACAATAGTGATTTCAGTATCTATCAACTGTTAACTGTTAAAAATTCCTTAATCTAATTTGTTAACTGGCTTCTTGCCACAATTTTTTATAAAATAGTTCACTATTTTGCCGTTAGTGGTGCGCGAAGTATATGAATTGGAACTACCTAGCTTCAGTATTATCATTTATTATCTCTGTGATATTATATTGACGTATAATTCATTCGTGAAATCATACGTTTTTTCAAAAACTTAAAGTTGGCAGTAACAGGAATAATCCCGTATCAAAATCTAGATGACTCTGTGGGTATACATTTTCGGTAGTTCACTTCAACAATAGGGACTTTCTACTTACAGTACAGTATTTAGACAGTTTAAGATGTAAGTTAAATATGGTACAAGTTTCATGAGGTAAATATAAAAAAATTGAACCCTGCACTGAAACAAAACTTAAAGCAAACGATCTTTTATTATGAAAATTTAAAGATAAAGGCTTGTGGTTGGATATTTCTGAGTGTCCATAAAACATTATATTCATCATTCTATTTAATGTATATAAGTACTACATTTATCTTGAAAAATTGTTAAAGCATTTAAGTACGTTGTTAAAAAGTTTATAAAAGAGGAAAATGTTTTGTTTATATAAATAATCGTGTACAGTTTGTCGAATTTATGGATAATCTGTAAATTTGACATTGTTCAATATTTTGCCTTCTCATTCTTGAAGATACCTACCTATATAAGCATTTGTAATATTTTTAATACTCATAGATAAACAGATATTAAGGTGATGATACTACGTAAGACCGAAGCCAGATGATAATGAAGCATTTTATTTAAACCCATGTTACAAATATAGTACACTGTCTAAAAAATGTTTTTAAATTAACGCTCAATAATTTTTAAGAGAATTTGGAAAATATTAATGCTGTAGATAATAAATTATACTTACTCATAAAAAAATTTACAAGTTTTTTAATTATAAAAGTGTAATGGCAACTGTATTAAATGGAAAATTCTCATTTCTTTGTTTATAAAAACGATTTTTTACTTACTAATGTAATGTTGGAACTATTTCTATTTAAACTGTTGATAATATGTTGGAAGATGCTTGATAGATGTATTGCCAGTTAAAAAAATACCACAAATGATATCTGCACAAATGATAATGCAAGGAATAACAACTCAAGAATAATTACTGTTTTTTGATGTTATCACTCAGAACGACAAGTTGACGTTTATACTAAACTTGTTATTCATGTTTTAGCTCTATATATTTAATTTAAAATACTTCCTATTTACATTTTTTTTTAAATATTATATAACAAGACTATATACCTATACTTTAGTCGAATGGTACATCATAAATTCATGTCATTTATCAAATAGTGTTAATATACCAAATAGTTCCATATTAGGGGTGAGCATTTTTAGAATAACTAATTATGTATAATTACAAGTGATTCGAAGAGAAATAAATGCCTTTACTGCTAGAAATTCGAATGCCATCCACAGTAATGGTGCTCTTATACCATTCCACCTTAAAAATATTTTGGCATATGTAGAAATAACTGCCAATTGTTACCATCATAGACATTAACTATAGTTACATTAGTATTTAAATATAATTGGATAGCTTTGTATAAAACATACATTATATCTGGCTACGGCCTAATAGGATAAAAATGTTAATAAGTTTACAGAGCAAAAAGTTTGTTTGGATAAGATGGGTCACTTAAAAATGAGTATGTAAATATTTATGGTTTTTTTTTTTTCTGAAAAATAAACATTGTTGATAGAGGTGGCCTTTCTGTCAAATGAATAATGTGGTTGTGATCAAGTTATATATGATAAATTTTTCACACAAAAAAGTATTAGCGGGCCATCTAAAAATGATATTTTTGATGACAAATACATTTTGAGTGACTCAACTTGCATATAGTCCGTACCCCATGCCAAAATACTCGAAAAGCATTTACTAAACTTACATGCTATATTAAAATGAGAACTTTACGGAAGTAATCTTGAGAAAATAGTCGTGCTTTAAAATTTGATTGACTGATATTTTTACTTTATCATATCCGACACTTTTTTTAGTCCTAATAAATTATTTAAAATAACCTTTTGATCGATATTTAACTTAATAGATATTAATACATATAGGGCCGGTTTCACAATGTATTTTAACCAATAGTTTACTGACTATAAGTTTAGAATGTGAATTTATTTATCATTTTATCTATAATTATGCACATTCTAAACTTATAGTTAGTAAACTATCAGTTAAGTAATGGTAACCTGCGATTGTGAAACTGGGCCTAAAAGGTTCCCTATGATAAGAGATTAGGTAGGTACTTGTTTTTAGTATAATAAATTATTTTAGTTACATTCGACAACGTAAACTGTTATGGCATTGGATATTAATTTAGAATAAACAATACAATCATAGTATAAAGAGATAAATAAAGTGATATAATAAAAGCAATTTTACTTCAGTGTTTTTGATAGTTTGGCATGTAGATATGGGCATTATTATGTGTACATTTTATGGTGTTTTAAGAACTGTAGGCGCAATAATATACACTAAGACGTTTAACAACTATAAACAATAAATTCCCTCTTCTATTATACAGTTTGTACTGGATAACTTTTTCCAGGAAATCGCATTTATGAGAACTTTTGCAGAAACATAATTTATAACAACAGCTGTATGTTTTCAGTGGTTCTCTTGTTATTAAACTTTAAATGTTTATAAATGTAAAGCGTTTCATTTAAATTACATAGTTAAAATTTTAAGCGGTCAATTGATTGATATCCGTCTGACTGCACTGCTTAAGTCAAGTCAGTGTCAAGGTCATGTTCAAGTTAACAGGTACATGCGATGTGGTAGGTATGTGATATGAATGCGACACGACACGGGCGAATATCACATGCAATATGGCACGTGCGATATAGGCACATGTGCTATATAAGACACGCGATATAGGTACCACGTGCGAATGACAGTTGCAGTACCTACAATGTACTTCCAATGTAACTTGACCATGGCATCTATAAAGCTTCTGCAAAGGCATTTTTGAATTTTCTCTGTGTGTGAACCTTGGCTTTATTTTCAGTGAAAGGGACCAAAAGGATGTATTAAATGCTTTGTCATTTTTACATATTTTGCATTGGTGCGGTACAGTAAAATTTATTATAGCAGTTAGTAACTTTTTATCCATATTTTCTTTCTTAATATTATGAGTACGTACTGCATATTTTTCATGATAATATGGATTCAGAATAAATTTTCTATTCTTCATATTATTTTATAAATAAGATAAATTTATAAAAGTTGAAATATCAAAAAATTTAGAAAAAAATGTTTAAAAATCAGTTTACTAAATTTAAGTACGGTTTTGTTAGTTGTAAGATATTGATATTTTTTTAACAATAAATTAATAATATAGCCAGCCATTCAAACCAGTTGAAGAATGCAACATTAAAAATCCAGTTCATTCTCTTTATATAAGCTGATTTATAGTATCTGCATATGTAGGAGGCAAACTTATACAGAAAAAACAAAATAAAAAGATAGCTGCAGTATAATTACAACCCGTTGAAATATGTCGCGCCTGTGAATAAAGGAATAATTACCATCGTAACTATAAGTTATAATTTGGGATATGTATATGCTTGCAGTGAATTACTCAGTAAATATACCGGGTGTTCCACATAAAAGTCCTCATAGTCATATCTCGGGAACGGAAAGATATATTTTGATTTTGAAAAAAAACAGATGATAGAACTCATCGATAACTTCGTCACGGAGTTCAACTTGATTTTTTTCAGAGCAAATTGGAGATGGCGCTTAAGTCGAAAGAAATTTTTCCTAGGCAGGAGCTTTGTAACAAGGTTTATCCGATACCTTATTCAATTCTAAACAATTTTTGTCAAATGACTATTTTTCAAAAACTTAATAGTTTCAGAGATATCGGGCTCTTCATTTGGTGAGACTCAAACTCAAGCATATTTTATAGTTTCGAATTTTTACCTTATACAATGAAATTATCCACACCAATTTAATAGCTCTTTTTAAGAAATAGTGAAATAATATGTATATCTGTAAAATATGGCAAGAGTTTTTTAAATACCTAATTCATTTTGTATAATAATTCATAATTATTTGTACGCTTGTCCTAAAATAAATCCTGAATGTATAACGAAACTTCATCACAGTAGACTTTGATTAGAAGGAAACAAAATTAAATACTATTTCACTATTCCTTGAAAGGAGTTATAAATTGGCTTGGATAATGATTGTTTCATTGTATAAGGTAATAATTCGAAACTCTAAAACACGCTTGAGTTTGGGCCTTTCTAAATGAAGAGCCCGATATTTCTGAAACTATTAAGTTTTTAAAAAATAGTTATTTGACAAAAATTGTTTAGAATTGAACAAAGTATTAGATAAACCTTGTTACAAAGCTCCTGCCAACGAAAAATTTCTTTCGACTTCAGCGCCATCTCCAATTTGCTCTGAAAAAAATCAAGTTGAACTCCGTGACGAAGCCATACATGAGCTCTATCATTTGTTTTTTCAAAATCAAAATATATCTTTCCATTGCCGAGATACGAGGCTGCGGACTTTTATGCGGAACACCCTGTATTTAGAACATTTTAAGTTCTTTAAGTTCTTCTAGAAAATATTTTAAGCATTATATGACATACTGAGTAAATATATGAGTATTTTCTTAGTTCTGTAAAAATTACATGTGTTGGGAATGCGTATTTCATAACGAATAAAAATATCAATATTTTCATCTTTCCTGATTACATGGCTTGAAATAGAAATGAGGTTACTGAGATTCGCCAAACCAACTTCAAAAGGAAAAATGACGGCGACAACTTTAGTTGCGTTCTCAATCTGAATAAATAAAAGATTCTCAGTGTTTCTTGACCTTTCTAGAATTACATTTCAAATTTTGATTTGCCGAGAACCATTTGATAAAGATAATGATATCGCACTACACGATATAACTTTATAAATTATATGTTATTTAAATATGTAACCAATAAATTTAATCCACGTCCGATTGATTTAAGAATTAAAATACTTATAATATTCTACATTAATTATTTTGTGTGTACCTATACATTTGTGTTGATGTGTTCCTAACTGCTCTAAATTTTACTACACCTTAGAAAAGATTGTTCTTTGCATGCATGTAAACTTATATAACTGCATTAAAAATTGTTAAAACCATTTATGTGTCAGATTTGGCATTGTTGTTTACTAATAGATGAGAGCTTTAATAATTGTACTGACTTACCGCTAAAAATTTTGGTTTAATCTTGTTATATACCACAACCTTTAACTAATTTGTGATACACTGCTCATGTAGGAGTTAAAATACATATTTCAATAATACACATTATAAACTTGTTGTTTTTTCCGCCCTTTTGCATAACCTCCATTCCAATAAAAGCAATAAAGTTCTCCAATACCAAGATAGCAGCAGTAGCATAAACAGCTATAGTTGTATGTAAGTATTATTAATTACAAATATATACAAGTACCTATATAATAGGGTCATAGGGTCTTTCAACGAAGACTTGACCCCCCCCCTATAATTATAAAAAATTTGAATTCGCTGAGACCTGTCGATTTCTGTTCTTGAGGGGAGATTTTTACTTATCAAGTCAACTTGATATGTTCATCCCCCTAATCCCTAGCAACCCCAAACTTAAAATTTTAAATGGAATTACCCTACTTCTAACACACCATTCCCGTACCAATTTCTACGGAAATGCCCACCAATAATAAGCTTTTTATCTACTAAACAACCACATTACTTTTTCTAAAACTATTGTCCTATGTACGCTATTTTTCAGGCATATATCCAGTTTTTAGACAAATTCAAACATGATCTCTTCTTAAATAACAAAAAAGTCGTTGCTGTTTTTTGCTTGTGATCACCAAATCGTTAGTTTCAGTCTGTTGTTGAAAGTGTAAACGTGTTTTCGAAATGGTTTATTATATCGCAGAAAAAGTAGAAATTGTTGCAATTATCGAAATCACGATTGCGCTAAAGCCACAGCACGGATTTTTAATGTTAATTATCCATAAAAAAATGTTAGCCATTAGTACGTTAAACAACTGATAGATAAGTTTGTTCCAACGTTCACTTCTAAACAAGAAACGCACAGTAAATCACCCAGTTCGAAATGAAGCAGTTGAAGTGGCAGTTTTGAGTCACTTGCAGATGGACAATAATCAGTCTATCAAAGAAAGCAGTGTCTCAAGCTTCTGGCGTATCCAGTTCAAAGTTCATGGAATTTCGAAAAAAATACAAGTTTCATCCATTTAAGATAATGCTGGTTCAAGAGTTACATGGAGATGATTTTGATTGTAGTACCCAACTTTGCGAATATTTTAGTGAGCCCCTTCTACTTACCCCAAATCTTCTCTATAATATGTGTTTGTCAGACGAATGTACATTTATGTTAAATGGCGAAGTGAATAAACACAATTGGAGTGATACTGATCCTCATTTAATCAAGGAATTTCATACTCAGACTCCTCAAAAATTAAATATTTGGGCTGGAATTTTGGGCAACTATCTTGTTGGACCGTTTTTTATTTAAGGAAATCGATGGTGACACCTATTTACAATTGTTGGAAGACACTATTGACCCTATGATAACAGAAATTTTAGGGAGTGACGACAGTTTAATAGAAAATGAAATAACTTGCCAACAAGATGGCGCACCTCTTCACTATGCTGTTGCTGTGCAGCAATTTTTGGATGACCATTTTCCAGGGCATTGGTTTGGTAGAAGAGGTCCCGTCGAATGGCCACCAAGATCACCTGATCTATCCCCTTTGGAATTTTTCTGTGGGGCCATTTGAAATCGCTAGTGTACGCCACAGAGTCTGAAAGACTAGATGTGTTGTGTCAGAGAATTGTGGAAGAATGCCGATTAATAACACCGGAAGTCTTTAGTAATGTTCGAACTTACTTACGGGGGACATTTTGAGCAACACATTAAATAAAACTTGTTTTTGTTTTGCTTCAACTTTTTTAATTTGTTTGTTTTTCAAGTTTTTTTTGTAAACTGATCGACGGACCAAAAAAGTAATGTGGTTGTGTAGTAGATAAAAAGCTTATTCTTGGTGGGTATTTTTGTAGAAATTAGTACGCGAATATCGGTTAGTCAAATTTTCGTTTTGAGTTTAGTTTTTAGTCAACTTTCAGTCAACTTTAGTCAACTAGAAACTAAGAAACTGGAAATATGAAAAATATTATAACATGATAATATATAATATATGATACCTTTTTAAAACCAGTGGTTTAATGTTTTTGTTTTGGGTAGAAAATGACTAAATCTATGGCATCGATATACACTAGACCTAGACAATCGTTTCTTAAAATAAAGTTCTCTCGTGATAAACACTTTTGTTTAATACCTCTAGATTTACATATTGTTTGTTTTGAAAAACATAAAAGTAAACGTTATAAAAGTGTAACAAAAATAGGATCAAATCATCAGTAATTAAAACACATAATGATATCAACATTTTGTTTTAGAATGTTTACATATATACAAAACACGTAGTACTTAAAAGCTAAAATACCCAATAGATGACTAAAACTACATTGCCAGGTAGATACATAATGAAAAGTTGGCCATTATTTCAAAATATTTTAATACGGTTCTTGTGGAAAATATCTGATAAACTACAAAAGATTGCTAGTTTGCTTTCCAGCATGCCTCTCAAATGTATTATTGTGTCAGCTAAAAACTTCGGCATATAGGGCGTAATTGTTACATCATAGACGTACTCGGACGATAAATGTGGATTAATTTTGAATGTCTCTTGGGCAAAATCAACCAGATTCGCAGTTTTTGAAAAAATAATACTTATTTAGTTACATTCTCATGGAATTATATTATTTGCAAGAACTATTACTTAACTCTCAAAAAAATATTCCTAACACAGTGCATAGAATTTGAAATGTTTAAAAATTATGACATAGCAATAGGTTCCTAATGAATGTCTGTGGTGTATTTTTTTATTTATTTTGATAATGATAGTGTAACTTTATATTTTTTAGAAGAATTTAAAGTTAACTATTTATAAGATGGTTTGTCTTGTATAGATAACAAAATATTATCCCATCATCTTTAGCATGATAAGCTGCATAAGAATTTTCTATAATCTTAACGTCATCTAATGGATACAAGAGATGGATAATTATGGTTACACTTCAGGTAAGTGATAATACTGATGATTATAGTTAATAGACAAGGTAGTTACACCTGTTAATAATCTATTAGGACTAACGGACCGAACCTCAGTTTACGAAAAGTGAAAAAAAGTTTTGCGTGTTTTTTAAAATTGACCATTTTTTAAATTATTATTTATGGCGGTTTTTGAAAACATTTAATGTCATAATATTTTTTTGAGTTTACAATTAACACTTATTAAAATTATCTCGAATATAAAAAAATAACTAAAACATTAACATGAGTTTCTCTATATTATGTAATTGTAAATTTAGGTTTCATATTTAGGACTGTATGCATTAAATTTGCCTAAGATAAATATCATAAATAATTCAGTTTTACATTAAAAAAAGAAGCATTAGAAAAAATATTGTATTCTAATATACAATTTTCTAAAATATCTCATACTGTCAGGAATATGTAAAATATTGTTTTTTTTTAAATTTTATTTGTCGATATACACCGCAGCGATCAGTTGCGTAATAAAATTTGAATAATGCCAAAAATATCAATAAATATGGAGGATATGCCTAAAAGTCTAGAGGAAACGATTACCAACTGCTGTTTGTTTACAAAATATTTTAAAAATAAACTATAATTTCAGGGAAGGATGCAAATGTTTGCGGAAGATAAATTTTAGTGTACTGTGTTAAATTACCAATTTATATAACTCTCAAGGTTTAAATATTAATAGTTTGTTTTTCAGTCGGGCCACCTAAATATTTTAATTAACGACTCACTCTACTGGATATTTTCAATAAACTTGGGTAGTACGATGTAGGCTATAAAAATCTAAAAATATTTAGATAAATGAAAGTTTAAAAAATATGTACCGATTTTAAAATAACTAAAATTTGTATATTATGGGACAGTGGATATTTTTGAAACACCTATCGAATTAATATTATTACAAATGTTGCAGTCAGCTGTAGATATTTGGGTGACAATTAAAATTAAATAATCCGAATTTCTCCAATATACAATTATTTACTAAATGTTCAATTTGCTTGTACCTTTCGCGAATATATTGCAAAGAGAGGAAAGAAAGATGTTAGTCTAAGTCAAGTCTGGAAAAAGTTTACACGCCGGAATAAATATTTACATAACAGGTTGCGAGTATTACAGTATATATTTTATGTTCTTCGTGCTCTACCGGGGTAGTTATAGTGCCGGGTAAAGCCTTTTCTTTTCAAGGCATAAAAGTAGGCGACAAACAGGTGGTTAGAATAATTACTATAATACGACTATTGGTTGTAAACGTGTGCGTGAGGTGTACCACATTTAAGATGGGTTTTGGGTTTGTAATAAATAGTATATTATACTTTGAGAAGCTGTAGTTAGCAGGCCAGCAAGTCCAAGTGAGCACGGCCCCGGCTTCGGCCCCAGCCCCCCTCCGTCAGTGACCAGCCGGGAGTTGAGTTTAGAACGGCCAACGAACGGATTAACGTTTAGTAGACGGAGGGAGCCTACCTGCTGTTCTATCGTTTGTGCCTGTTGTAATGGCTGACAGTGACCACATTCTTTATTAGTGCAGAGTGCCGAGCTGACAATGGGAACCACGGCGAACCGGTCCGGTTGCCGAACAACCATATGGGTGAACAGTCGCTTGGCCCTAGCATCGACAGAGTGGAGAGGATGAGTGTTAGCGGACGACGAGGGGTTCACCTGAATCTCCGGCATGTCCAGGTGGCACGAAGAGTGCCTCGGCCGGTGCGAGGACTGTACCACTGCCGCCACTACGTGCACACACCGAAAACATCAACATTCCCATGAGGATTCCTACAGAAGGTATGTTATTATTAATTTACTTTAAGGAGATATTGTGCAGTAACTGCTTTTAAATGCCCACAGATTCATGACTATTGGCCCGGTGCGCTACGGTATGCGAATCGGAGCCGTCTCACCGCCGCCACCGGGAGCTGGTCCACGTTACCGCTCCCAGTGCTGTTGGCCCACAACTCCCTGTGGTGACAGTGGCTGCGACGTCGTTCCTATCTCCCGGATCCCGCTACTCACCACGTCGCCTATTAATAGCTTAGATATAATTAGTTGCGCAAATAGAATGAGGATGAACGAGGATACTACGTCAGATCAACCGCTGGCTCAGCAAGCGTCGGCGACAGTGCGCGACCATGTACTTTACACTGGCAAGTGCTTGTTAAAGACCCAACTGAAACGCTGTGCTTTGGTGCGACCTCAAGTGTATACGAGACTTGCAGAATACGGGGAAGCTAACGGCAACAAGGAGGATAACACCCTGGACCGTCTTCCTAGGTTCCGCTTCGGCGGAAATCGCGCTGCCGCCGCTGATAAGAGAGGTAATGACCAGCGATTTAGAGAATTGACGGATAGACTGAAAAGAGGGGCAGTGCCGGTACCGCCACCTCGAACTAGACATTCATGTCGAACGACTCCACCAATTTCACCACAGCCAGTACCTCCACAGGAGCTACAGGATTTTTCGACCCGTGTTACGCCCCTACGCAGCGCATCCTTCTCACAAGTTGACTATTGCACTGACGATAACAAATACGTCAGGAGAAGACCTTCGCCCAGTCAAGAACAAGACAGTACTACTTCCCCCAATATAGAAATATCCACCCTGCCGCGACCAAAAAATACGCAACGTCCAACAACACCTACGACGGATTGTTCATCATCTTTTAATCAACCCCAAGTATCAGTAACTGATACAGACAACCATCAAGACGTTAAACAACTAATTGAAAGTTTAAGTGAGCAACCTACCGAATTCGGCCAAACCAGGAAAATTCCCGAAGTAGAAATAACTCCAGAATCATCAGAGAAACCAGCAACAAGATGTCAAGATAGCCTTAATAATAATCAAGATAAAAAGAGAGATAAGTCAAGGCGAAGAAAAGGTATCTACATATCTCAGTGGCCCAATCCTTACCAGTCAAGCGAAGATGTGATCCCCCAGTTTGTTCAAGATGGAGATTTTCCTTGCGCAGACAAAACCACAAAACTTCTTCAAGACTCAATTGTAGAAATATCAAAACTCCAAGCACAAGAGGAAAAGAATAAAGAATTTCCTATTTGGAGTAGTCCACAAGAAGAACCTCTCAGTCCGGAAGAAAACAATTTACCTCCAGAGTGGCCTTCAACTCAAAACCTAGCTAGATCGACACTTTTATCTCAATCACCAGACGACAGAGACTGTTTAAAAGTAACTCCACGTGGTATTAGTTTGTTTAGATCCGACTCATTGTCGGAAGGTGAACCTGAATGTGGTGAGCGTAAATCAGACCAAATTTCTCTTGCTCCTTCGGACGTATCTGACTGTGAAAGTCGATTGAGTACGAATACAGAACCTACTAGCCCAAATGTGCCTAGACGGTACTCAAAACGCCCTTTAAGAGGTCCATATGGTCAAATGTTAGAGGCTGAAATGAAAAAGCCCGAGTCAAAGAAAAGCCTTAACACTGATTTAAAATTTTTAGAAGATTTATCGTCTATTGCCGGGACGTCTATGAATAATAACTTATCAAAACCAAAGCAACCTAGAACAAGGGGTTCTTGTAACAGTTCCCTAGACGAAACTTCGACCAATAAAGAAAACAAAGGATGTGGTAGTTATTTGCATTCACCAAAACAACAGAACAAGACGAAAGTTAGTGCCGATAATTTAGTTGTTAATGACAATGACAAAAAAATTGTTGTTAGTCATCAACGTACGACATCTAGTCCTTCAAAATTAGAGGGGTTCGCTAATTCAGAATTAAGCAGTGAGTTACTCGAACAATTATTACGGGGGAGTTCTGAACAACTAGCAACTGTAGATGCCAATCAACAATTGCAAAATGTAAGTGCATGTATATTTAATACATATAAATCCTTCATATCTTTAATACATATTATTTTTATTAAATACTTAACAATCTAGTAAATAAGAAAATGGGTAACAAAGTTGAAAATAATAAATAATTATAGATATAATTTACATATACTATGTATATTTACATCTTAGTTTAAATGCACACAGGACAACTCTAGCGGTTGCTTGTATTTCTCAAGAAAATGTAACAGAGTGTTGTTAACCTACTAATTATTTATAGAAAGTGTAAGTAATATGATTTCCATATACCCAGGGTATAAACAGTGTTGTAATTATTTATTCACTAAAAATTGTAAAACGTTGCATTGGTTCTAACAAATCTAGTTTAATACGCTTGTTGTTATACTAGTAATGGAGTTTTTAACAATTTCTCTGAGATGACAATACATGAATAAATTTGAATACGTTCCAAAAATTACATCAACTTGCAATAATAGACTATAATAGTTACGTGGACTTTGAACTAATTTTGTTATAACAATATATTAAAGAGTTTAATTGTTCAACTAGTATAACAATTGTGTGCAGACATTTAATGATTATATAAAATATTTATTCCTAACGCACAGAGAATTCGTTAAAATGATATGTCATCTAATTTTTTTGCTTAATAAGCAGTGCACTCTCTGTGTGTGCTTAAATTTATTAAAACACAAAAGAAATATTACTTAAACGTGATGTCTATATTAACATAACATTACCATTTAAAAAAAAGTTGTAGTAAAAAAAAATATTTATTTACAATTTGTTACACATTTACACAATTACTTGTTACAAATTTATTTCTTTTATTTTCATACAATGTAGGCTTTATAAACTGAACTCTGACCATAACAAGTTTTTAACAAAAATTATTACAGCGAAACTAGTATAGAGTGCTTTTATTTCAAAACAAATCACCTTAAATATATTTTGAATTTGAGGAAATTTAAAAAATACGAAAAATACGTTAGTTGAGATATGGTGGGGTAAAATTTAATTACAAATTGGATTTAATTTTAGCTGTCACTCCCTCCTCCGCAGCTATCCTCACTTTTAAATTTCAAATAGTGATGCATGGAGTGATACAACGTTGGATAGGGCATACAATTTCCTATCCAACCAAATCAAAAAACGTTAAATCGGCTGATCGACTCGCGAGTTAGGGGAACTTACTAAAAATTCTAAAAATAAATATGTTATTTTAGTTACAATAAATTTAACACCACCTGTATGTCGTGGCAAAATATAGTAAAACAAACTTAACACTGTCAGATTTATTCGATTTTTCTAGGGCCTTAACGGAGCATGAAGTCTATTAAAGCAAATTTCCCAGTGTTCCCAGTATTAAAAATATAATAATTTTACTCTATATTCTAACTTTATACGCCAACTTGATTAGTAAAAAACATTTGTAAAACAAATCTTTTTTTACGAATACGTTGATATAAGCGCTTCTAATAGTACCTAAGGAGAATAATAAGATGACCAAAAGAGTATATCATAAGAATAACACGTTTGAAAGACCCTCCTCTCTACCGCTTTAGTTCAAATAAAAATAAAAAATAAAAGTTTATTGTGAATATTTTAGTTTTGTTCTGGTTCAGTTTTTGTTCTTCTAAACAGTTTACAAATTTGAAATTTTGGAAAATTAAAACACAAGACCCGAGTAAACTACTCGGTGAGCAAGAGAATATCATTTTTAATATTAAAATTGTAATTTACTATTAAGTTATTGCGATCTTTTGCATGACCTCTTTCCCTAAATGAATTAATAGATTGTAGATTACAAATTAGTACATTTCTATTACCATACATAAACATCATTAATAGTTTTATGGTGTTGTTTTTAAGTAGAAGCTGATATTTCTTGGTTAATAAAAGAACAAAGTACTAAAAAGGTAGTGCTAAAATATTCCCTTTTAGTTAAAATTACGTTTGAAATAAAACTTGTAAAAGGCAAAAAAATACATAGACAAAAATTATTGATTGTTGTCTTGTAGGTATATTAAACAAGGATTGTTATGTACAAAAATAAAAATTTCAATTTCCTTACCAAAGAAGAAATAGGCGTTTCTATATTCTTATTTCTATTTCTTTGTTGCTGTATACTTCTGATTTTGATAAATTAAGTAAATAAATATGTGCGTCAGCTCCTTTGAACTATTTCTGTCCATGCAGATTGTCATACAAAGATGAAATGAAGTAAATATATAGACATCCGGTGCATGGTATACCCTGTGATGTGAAAAAAATTGCCCGATGAAATAATAAATATGTAGTAAGAACAAATTATACATTGTGAAACATTTTGTGATTTTGAATTACATACAGGGTGTCCACCTAGTGCGCGTAAGTCCAATATCTGGGTTAATATCCCGAGCTGCACAAAATGAAAATATATTTACATATTCAGGGTGTTCAGTTTTTCCTGGACAGGTACCAACTTCATTTTTTTAAATGGAAACCTATATTTTTTATGGCATTATCGAATTCTACGTAAAAAATTAGTGGGACTTTGTGCTTAACACTGCTATTGAAATATTGATAGTTTTCGAGATATTTGACTTTTAATTTTTTTTTCTTATGTTTCGTCACTTCTAATAGTTGACATAATTATGGTTGTATGACAGCTAGAAATTATTTTTTTTTCAGAAACTGTAGAGTGAAGATGGCTCTTTCGAAAAACGTATCAAAAGTTGACCTGCGATATACAGGGGGCAACAGAAATCGTGCCAAACCTGATGGTTTAAAATTTAAAAAAATCTCGACTTTTTCAAATGGAACACCCTGTGTTTTATGATTTCATTAGATGCCTTTCTGTAGACTCTACAATTTTATAATAGCTTTCCCTATACCTAAGTTGCGTAGTTTTTGCAAAAAACCCACTTTTATGAAAAATACCCGATTTGCGCACGTTCTTTTCTCGGGAAAAACGCAGTGAGCGTCTGTCACGCAATAAAATTTGTGACAATCAGTTTACATGTCATTTCTTCTTTTACTGAATATTCACGTACGAGTTTAGAGTAAGTACTAAGCGTGCATACAATGAACTATTCAAAAGAAGAATTAGTGAAAATGGTTTATGCCTTAGGAGAAGCTCATGGAAATTGTTTGCTAGCAGCACGTATTTACAAAGCAAATAATCCAGATTTACAGAGATTTCCACGTGCTGACTGTTTTGAAAATGTGAAAGAAAGATTTGAAAGAACAGCAAATGCGAATTATGAGAAAACTACCAGGAGACATGACGGTAACAATGACGATATTCAGTTTAATGTTGTGGCGTCTGCTGTTGAAAATCCAAATATTAGTGTCAGGAAAATCAGTAATAATCTTGGAGTTTCCAAAAGCTTGACAAACAAGATACTGAAGAAGAATAATTTTCATCCGTATCATATTGAAAACCATCAGGCACTGTTACCTCAAGATCACCTAAACCGCCTGCAATTTTGCCACTGGGCATTGGATAAAATTCAGGAAAGTCCAAACTTTTTTATGAATGTCTTGTTTACTGACGAATCAACATTTTCAAACACATGCTTACCCAATCGTCGCAACTTTCATCACTACGCTGACAATAATCCAAGATTATTGAGGGTACTAGATAATCAGCATCGTTTCAAAGTGAACGTGTGGGCTGGAATTTGTGGAGAACATATTGTTGGACCGTACTTTTTTGAAGGCAATTTAAATGCCAATGTGTATTTGCATTTTTTGCAAAACGAACTTCCCCTTCTACAGCTACAGAATATGCCCGCTGATTATTTGGTTCAACAATGGTTTCAGCATGATGGTGCCCCTCCACATTCCACTTTGGCGGTACTGTGATTATTTTATTGTTGTAGTACTTTTCCTATTATCTATTCATATTTCAGATTAGAGAACACCTAAACCACGTATATCCAAATAAGTGGTTAGGTCGTGGTGGTCCAGTTCCTTGGCCTGCACGTTCGCCTGATTTAAATATTCTGGACGTTTTCTTGTGGGGTTATATCAAGGAGTGAGTATACGAAGTACCACCAACGAATATGCAAGACTTGAAAGAAAAGATCCAAAATGAGTTTCTAACCATAACGCCCGAAATGTTAAGAAATGTTCACATTCATTTTCGTCGTAGATTAATGCTTTGTGTTGAAAACAACGGTGGACATTTTGAGCATTTACTTTAGGTTAGCTTGCTTGTATGAGTATTGCGTATTCTTTTTTCAATACTCTATGTATATTCATCCATTTCACTAATAATTTTTCTAACTACGGTAACACCGTTTGGTTTTCAATATGATACGTATGAAACTTCTTCTTCAATATCTTATTTGTCGAGCTTTTGAAAACTCCAAGATTTCTACTGATTTTCTGATACTAATATTTTTGGATTTTCAACAGCAGGAACCACAACATTAAACTAAATATTATCGTTGTTACTCCCATGTCTCCTGGTAGTTTTCTCATAATTCCCATTTGCTGTTCTTTCAAATCTTTCTTTCACATTTTCAAAACAGTCAGCACGTGGGAATCTCTATAAATACGTGCTGCTAGCAAATAATTCCCATGAACTTCTTCTAAAGCATACGCCAGTTTTGCTAATTCTTAATTACATGTAGAGCTTTTATGATTTTTTACTTTTATTTACAAATAAATGGTAACTTTCCATAAAGACTTTTCAGTTATTTTTATTTTAAGAAGTGTAAACTAATACATTTTATAAAAATAAATAGCCTTACAATATTTTTTCCGTCAAAGGAGTGCGCAAATCGGGTATTTTTCATAAAAGTGGGTTTTTTGCAAAAACTACGCAACTTAGGTATAGGGAAAGCTATTATAAAATTGTAGAGTCTACAGAAAGGCATCTAATGAAATCATAAAACACAGGGTGTTCCATTTGAAAAAGTCGAGATTTTTTAAATTTTAAACCATCAGGTTTGGCACGATTTCTGTTGCCCCCTGTATATCGCAGGTCAACTTTTGATACGTTTTTCGAAATAGCCATCTTCACTCTACAGTTTCTGAAAAAAAATAATTTCTAGCTGTCATACAACCATAATTATGTCAACTATTAGAAGTGACGAAACATAAGAAAAAAAAATTAAAAGTCAAATATCTCGAAAACTATTAATATTTCAATAGCAGTGTTAAGCACAAAGTCCCACTAATTTTTTACGTAGAATTCGATAATGCCATAAAAAATATAAGTTTCCATTTAAAAAAATGAAGTTGGTACCTGTCCAGGAAAAACTGAACACCCTGAATATGTAAATATATTTTCATTTTGTGCAGCTCGGGATATTAGACAACCCTGTTGAAAAAAAAATTAAGTTATCTCTTTTATTAACCCAGATATTGGACTTACGCGCACTAGGTGGACACCCTGTATATATGCCTGCTATTTTATTTGCAATATAATTTATTTGGGACTAAACTTTTAAAGGTACCTACCAATAAAATGACCAACGTACAAAATGAACATACTAATAAGTTGATAACTCTAATATCAAAATAATGTTTGTTACGTCCAACTTAGATTTATGAATCATTCATAGAAAACCATTAAAACTAAACTGGTTATGATGTATTCATTTATTAATTCAAATTGGAATACAGTTAGTTTAGTGCCCAATAATATATCATAAACAAATATAATATATTGTCTTTGGTTTATGATATCTGTAACAAGAAAAATACGATTTCAGATTATCTTAATTATTACTACGCTTGTTGCCAATTCCAGAATACTTCCATAGATTATATTTCTCTCCCATTAAACGGAAAAAATATTATGTACTAGAAGCAACACAGCTATAAAACTTTATCGAAGATCATGTTGTATATGTATATACAAAATAAAAATAATTTGGTGCAAAACCGCGTAGTTAATAAAATATAGTAGGTAATATAATATGATAATATTACTATCCCAACAATTATTGTGATATTTCGTTGACTAAAGACAATCCATCGTAAAATTTAAATATCATAACCACCTCTAGTTAAAACAATTCGCCTAAACATGCATGGTTCCATACAGAGAGGTTAGATTATGGAATAACCGCTCGATTTACAATTTCCCAAATGTAACATGGGCCCTCGTGCGATAGAAATTTGAACATAAAATCAAGTCAGATGTGTCAAAACTCAAAACATTCTTAACGTTTCCAATTTACATTACGAATTGTTAAATTTATCTAACTTTGTTGTAATGCAATGATAGCCTACTTATATTCATAATAATATCTAGGTACAGTAATTTTATTGAAGAATGTGTCCATTATGGAGTTAGGGTAATACTTAAACTTTTATTATGTTTTACGATGCAATTCTAAAAACTAGAAATGAAAAAATCCATCCCTAATTATTTTGTTAACTTCTTCAAGATACAGAGTATGATGGTTAGTAAACCACCTAGTAGTTAGCAAACTTAGTATCAGAAATCATTTATTTGATTCTTTATTTCATACAGTATCAGTAGTATACAGATTTCATATATGTTCACAATGCAACAAAGCTGAGTACAGGAATGGTTAGAACTTTTTGGCTTGTTCCAGGTATTTTAGCCTTGAATGCTCATCAACATTCAATAATTGTTTTTGAAATTATGCGTAAGTTACATAACTGCAACACAGAGACAGTATATATAATTACATGACTGTAACAATAAAAAATAACTTGCACACCAGTAGTCTTTATCCGGATTGTCCCCGGGATTGGTTGCTGCAAGAATCAAGTTCCGAGAATTCCGCAGATTATGAGGACAGTCCCCCTTTTTCCACTATTTTTCATCTTTAACATGACGAAAACAATCAAAGACGGAAATTTTCAGATGCTAGATGCCTGATTTAACTTAAAAGAATAACAAGAAGATCCAATTTTGCCAAATCTTAATTGTTTATAAGAAAGAGGGATACATATGTTTGTCCTACTTATTACTAAATAGTTTGGTCAAACCTCTCCCCATTTCCTAGTCGTTTTTAAACATGCAGAAACTAATTTGAGCTCATTTTTAGTGGTATTACTTACTATTCCTGAGCGCAACGAATGCCAGAGGAGAAATTATTAAATTTTATAATAATACCCTATAAAATATAGGTAAAAAGAAAAATTTACCATGAAAAATCAGTTTCTACAGTGGCTGAGCCACTGAGATTATTGTAAACTCCTATAGACAACTGAACAATCTGTGCTTACTATGAGATACAAAACTGCGGTAGTTTCTACTACTCACAAATTCTCTGAAAGCTGTCTACAAAAGGAAAATATCATTGACCCTGAGCAATAAAGGAGTGTAGTCCCGCCTTTTTCATTAAATATGCTAATTTAGTTAAACAAAAGCCAAATCAATTCGACGTGTAGCATTATCATGAAAAAATGACAGTAAAAACAGGGTTTATCGGCATCAGAATTACGTAATCCAATATTTGCGACCCACCCACAATAACATGGTATAAAAAGTGTTTGATGAAGTATAAACTTACAGAGTAAGAACTAAGGGAAAAAATGAACAATATTAATTTAAATTTAAATAAAATAGAATAAAAATACAACAATAGGCTTTGTGGTCAGTGCATATCAGATTTTTATCACCAAAGATCGATGACGATTACTAATAATTTAATTGTAACCGACATGCATGGTATTACTTAACTGTTGTAAACTTAACAGAGCTACAGAAGTTAGCATTAAAAAAAAAATAATAAGGCCATGCTCCAAGGAGGTGCTGAACATTTAATAAATTGGGATAATTTGGAGATTGAGATGAACTGAGAATATTATTAAAATTATAAAATTAATAACTGCCAATTAAAATTTTTAATTCAAATAATTTTAGATGTAAATCCAAAGATATACGAGAGATAAAACTTATTTTTTTTAAATACGTATATTTTAAACAACTAGAAAATAGATTCTTCTGCTTAGTGTAACTATAAGGAGAGAAACAATTATTTTTACTATTCTCTTTAAAAAAAAATCTAATTCTTCAGTAGTTTTAACTAGGATGATTTTATTATCATGTGATGACATAAGTAAAACAAAAGTGAATTTTAAAACAACTGATACGGATTAATATTACTGATAAGAGAAAGCAGGCAATGGAACGATAGCTACTTCGATTTCAAATTGAACAATGGTGTTGTGTTGGTCAGTAAATGTTTCTGAATACAAAGTTCTGAATGAAAATAAATCTGCTATTTTTAAGTTTTAACCAGATGGATGACCAAGGAAACAAATCAGTAAATATTTACGTATAGAAGGGTATTATACTTAATTAAAGGTAACTCCATGAGGAATTTTAATAGTCTGCACAACTGATAAAAAAGTGAAAATGTCCATTTTTAGATTCATATTAGAGCACGCGTATTTCTGTTAAAGAATTTATGCATTCTGTTTGAATAAGATAATTACAACGTGATTATATTTCCACGCGCGTCTGCCACGTGTAAGTTTTTCTATTATGTTCTTTTAAGAAACTGAAAATGTCACAAATTTACATCTACCCACAAGTAATAAAGCTTTTCCTTAATTTCTTTTATATTAGTATTATTTGTTTCAGAATGATACATTCTTGCTTGTTGTTCAACTCAAATTCGATTATAAAAGAAATAGATTAGACTACAGATAATAAATAAAAAATTTTCATTAAAAATTAATTAACGTAATAAAAATCAGAAATGACCTTTCTACTAATTTTTCGGTAAATTTTTCCATGCTAATTCTTTAGTGACAAAGTAACAACCAATAAAGCATACACCGACAATATCATGACATATCAGACCATTTTAATGGGCAATACGACACGAAAGAATGTGCAATCTTAAACAAAATATGATGTTTATATTTTCCGTCCGTTGGCTAATGTTAATGTATTTAAAAATACTTTTAATTTGGAGCAACTTATTTTTTTGAACTGTTCCTCGGTTTCGCCTAAAATTAGTGACTACTTATATAGGTATTTTGATTTATTGTACATATTTTCAGCGGGTTTTAGTTTATATATACACAGGGTGATTCAGGTTTAATCTTGATAACTTCAGGAATATAAACTTATTTCCTTAATCGCATCGTTTGAAGATAGAAGGCGTTCAAGTAGGAATTTTTTTCCCGCTTTCGCATCCGATTGAAGTGAAATTCGGAATACAATCCATCCCTCTTAGATTTGTATTTTGTGTGATTACACAAAATTCCCCTACTTCGATTATTTCACAACTTCGACCAAAAAAATTATTTAATACAACAGATACACACCGTTTTTGCCTTATTAATTTTGAAACTAGATGCCTGGACAGGAAAAAAGTTTCCTGTCTTGTTTTTTGCTTTTTTCGACATTTGGCCTCGTCTCTAAGATATTCAATGAAATTTGTGACAGTGTAGCGCCCCAGTCGCTTAAATTTCATTTAACGTTATAGCTAGCAAACCATGAAAACAAAACTCAGTGGTTTGTGTAAACTGCAAATCAACTTCAATCAATCAACGAATTACTTCAATCGGATGAGTGGATGAGGGAAAAGCGGGAAAAAATTACTACTTCAACGCCCTCTATCTCCGAAATGAATGAACATTATTTTAACTGATTCCTGACGTTATCAAGACTAAACCTGAGAACATCAAGGGTTGGTTTTTAAAATCTAGTGTTGCCTAACGATAAATAAAATTGCCACACTGAAAAAACAGATAATTATTACTATTTAAACATAAAGCATATGACTTTGTTGTTAACGCTTAATGAATGTTTGTTTCGTGCTCTACAAAAATTCTACTTTTGAAAAAAGCCCATGAAATGGAAATTATTTCGAATTTGTCAAATGTGACAGTTAATAATTTTTGTTTATCTACTTCCATAGACACCTGCCTTCTCTTTAAGTGAAGGCAACCAGTTTTTGTTTTATTTCATTTTAACACTGACGTAGTTTTCCACATAACACCACACTGCACTCGACGCGCGTTTCGCCTACCAAGTTGGCATCATCTGGAGATGATTCACTGAACCGTAGAAATAGTTTAAGTATAAATAGGACACAATGTTAGCATAGGTTTAAGTTTAATCATCTGCAGATGATGCCAGCTTGGTTGGCGAAACGCGCGCCGAGTGTTTTGGTGTTATATGGAAAACTATGTCAGTGTTAGCTTCACACCAAGGGTTCCAACCTCCTTCAAGATTAATTTATTTTGTAACATAAAATGTGTAAGTGGAAAAATACTTAATCAAAGGAAGAATATCTGGATAATACCACAAATTACCAATAACAGATTATTAAAGATTTCGTAACACTTAGTTCAACTTAAAAATGTTTTCCCGCATTTTTTATTGACTGGCAGCAATGTTATTTAAAATTTTTTATACTTCACTTATTACAAATTAACTTAAATAAATATAAATAAATGTTGCATTTTAGTTTTTACTATCTCAAAGAGATCTTTTCTTTTTAGTTTTTATATTATGAATATTATATTGGATAGAAATTCTGAAATTACGGATTTTGGAATTTTATTTGAACTTAATTTGAGTTTTTCTAAACATATTAATACCGGGATATCAAAAATTATCTTGGTCAAGGGTGGTTGTGGAATGTAAAACGTGTGTCTTACTTTAAATTTGAAATAATTATGTCCTGTCACACTGACATCATCAATAACCTACAAATTTCATACCTATTTATTTCAGTTGTAAAACAATAATGAACTACAAATTATGAAATAATGGTTTTAGTAACAAGAAAAACTGAATTACAGTAATTGTTGGAAATGTCCCCCGTTTTGTTCGATGCACAAGTTGACGCACCTCCTCATGCTGAGCAAAAACGTTTTGCAGCATTTCTGGCGTTATGGTTGCACATTGCTGAACAATTCTTTGTTGCAGTTCTTGCAAATTATTTAACCGGAGTTGCGAAAATCTTGTTTTTTAAGTTAGGAAATATAAAATAGTCCATAATTGTCAAACAAGGTGATCTCGGAGGAAACTTAACTTCTGTATGCAAACTTATCAGCCGGTCATCAAAAAACTCGCGGAGGAAAGCAATATTTTCTCGTGTAGTATGTGCTGTTGCACCGTCATGCTGGAAATAACCGTACCGAAGTTCATCATCGTTTAACTGTTGCACAAATTCAGCCAAAAAGTTGTGTCTGTACCTTTCTGCGTTGACGGTGAAATCGAAAAAAATTGGCCCAATTATTCTTCTGCGAGAAACTGCCATCCAAACACCAATTTTTTGAGCATGTAGTGGCGATTCAGTAAAAACATGAGGGTTATCATTGCTCCACATTCGCATATTTTGAGAATTGATGTATCCCGAAAGGTGGAACCACGCTTCGTCAGAAAAAAAGTTAAGTCCAGAAGATCGTCATTCATTAAATTATTGACAAACCAATGGCAGTAAGCAAGGCGTCTGGGGTGGATTGCGGGCAGAAGAGCTTGATGTGCTTGCATCTTATATGGATGCATGTTCAAGTATTTCTTTAAAATATTATGACATGTTCCATAAGAAAGTCCAATTTCCTGAGAAAGACGTTTCAAAGGTTTTGCAGGCTCCTCTTCCATAGGTACGTTGACGAACGTCATTGACAACTTCTTCTGTACGAACTCTTGGTCTACCAGCACCTTTTTTATGAGTCACACAACCAGTTTCGCGAAACACTTCAACACAATTTGTAAGGCACGCATAAAAATTGTCCGGTAATATTGCCACGTTTGGGAAGTGCTCTCGAAAATTGTCCAAACACAAACGTTGACTGTATTGCCAATTTCCATTAACTAGCGCACCCGTTCGAACATAGGCTTCAATCATGAAAATTTTGTGCTGTGTGGTAAGAGGCATGATTCAAAAACTGGATTAGAAAATTTCAGCACAATGACTTGACAGATTCTGACACAACAAAACATATTCAAAAATTTAAAGTAAGACACACGTTTTACATTCCACAACCACCCTTGACCAAGATAATTTTTGATATCCCGGTACCATTACAGCTGAATCATATAAACTATTAGGCTTTATTAACTGGGATACATTCGATTTTAAAAGTATTCCCTGTATCAGCACCTGTACAATGCAATGCAATGCAATCTGATTCCATTATTTGGAGACCCAGAAAACAAAATTTAAAACAAATTATTGAACTGTCCAAAACAGTCCAGGGTTTGTGGACTATGCGCCCTTGCGTAAGGAATTTAATATTACTAAATTCGAGCAGAGAAGAGATATGCGGAGCTTCAATTTTTTATTTAAAATTTTAAATAATGGTTTTGATGGTAGATACCTATCTCCTCTTACAGATATCTTTGTATGTTCCTGATAACCGCATACGTCCAAAACAGACATTGTTTACCCCTTGATATTATTTTGCTGTTATTACAATCTGATCAAAGGGAGATTAATATGTAATTTGGTTCTATCCTAATTTAACTAAAGCTGAAAATCTTAGAGCTAAGGTTTTACTCACTAGTGTACCTTACGGTAACTTAATTACACTGAAACTAACGTGTAACACTAACCGCGCAATATTCTGCTTTTATACTGATATAATCAATTCACTAACTCAAAGGGCTTAACCCTCTTGAGCCATCTTACTAGGTTGGTGTTGTCGAGGAGCTGGATGGCCTCGATGTTCACATGTTGATGGAGTCGTAGTTCGTGAGTCCTTGCAAATTTGGTAATTGTCTGCTCTAGAATGTCCATCTGAAGATCTCGATGAAGGTCGCTGTTTCTGATGTACCTAGGCGCTTTGACGATGTTCCGCAGTACTTTATTCTGGAATCTTTGGATGATGAATATATTACTCTTACTGGCAAAACCCTAGAGTTGTATTCCATAGGTCCACATTGGCTTGAGGATTTGTTTATACAACAGTATTTTGTTATAAGTTGATAAGCAGGAGTGTCTACCAAGTAGCCAGTACATTTTCTTTTTTTATATCTGATAGCTCTTCTCTTTTCTTTTTGACATGGACTTTCCGCCGAAGTCACGCGTTTAATGTGATACCTAGATATTTTGCTGAGTTTGCATATGGAATCTGAGCATTGTTCATGTTAATAGGTATTTGTTGTTCTCTTTTATTTGTGAAATTAATTTGCACTTATTTGGTTTCATTCAGCTTGATACGCCATCTTCTGGTCCAGTTATTGATTTGATTAACTACTGATGTTTGCACTTTATTGCAGCTTCTTCATAGCCCTTGCCTGTCGCAAGGATGGCAGTATCATTTGCAAACGTGGCTATTGTGTTTTGCTTCAAGTATATCATTGGTGTACATCAGGTACAAGGATCAGGATTTTGTATCTTGATGTAAAATTGTATTTGGGTTTTGTTTAAATGTTACTGCTCGTTTTTTATGTGTTTTTATGTTTATTTTCTTATTTTCTTAAGTTTTTTTTAATAGTTGTAGATACATGCAACTGGGTTTTGCAACCTATTTGTTTAGGATCAACAATAAATAAATAAATAACTAGGTACATATAAGGTGCTCCAAAGGAAAAGATATATTAACCACACACTTATTTAACCCTAGCGTTAATATATGACGAGTTTACCTATATGTCAATATGCCTTTATTAAATGATATGACGTATTAAAGTTGAGACTGGAAAATCATTTTTTAGAAATATTTTAATCAATTTTGAATATACCAATTTGATATTTGATATGTTTGTATAATATGGACATCGTCGAGTTAATTGCAATTATTTTGTAAAATATATGCAATATATTCCATAATAATCCATATAATAAATGGATTATTATTGTTTTTGCGCCTCTTGCCCTTCTCAGTTTATCACTGGTTTATTTTCTAGTGATATTGAGTCCGTCGGTCGACTGGATATCAACAAAACAAAAATAATAATAATAATAATTATAATATGAACTTGTTTCTGCTTCCAAACTCTTTTAACCATTGCCTACTGATAGCTTTGTTTTTAACATCATTGCAATTAAATATAGTGTGACTTTTTAAGAACACGATGTTTTCAAATTGATGGATGTGAATTTTTTTCGACACATTGATCAACGTCAAATGTACAACTTTGCCACAATAATTACGAACCGAGTTTCCCACGACAATTGCCACATATTGCATCGAATATGAAGCACCCTGTATGGTAAGGTAACAGTACGTTTCATATACGAATTAGCTTGATCTAACTTTTACATCACAGACGTCTTAAGGGGGAAACTTTTGTAGAAGCTAATTAATATGTGCCAATCATCAGGGCACAAACTGTGATAAACGGTGTACTACCTAGCAACCCGATGGCTCTCAAGCGTGCGTCGGGACGTCGACGCTAGGCGTCGGAGTCGGCGCGAGCCACCTTACATTACATTTTCAGTTCACCATATCAAACGCTGAGGCTAAGGTGTGGCACAACGTTCACAATGAAATGTTAATAAAAATGAGTGGAAACCGCCTTAATTCTCGAAGTGAGTTGCGTTTGAAGCTAGAGGGGTGCTCTACAGGTCTAGATCAAGATGATTTACAAATAATGCCTTTGGATCCGTCAAACGCATCCTCATTCGAGGCTTTCTCGCACTCGGTATAACACGCGACATCCCAAAACATTAAAATGTTTACCTGTTGTGTTTTGTGTTTCAGGATACGAGGACTCACGTGGTTGTGGAGCTGTATGATAACGAGAGGAGTTATGTTGAATCGCTCGAGATTATTGTTAAGGTAAAACATTTGTTTATAATACGGGAACCAATTATATAAAATTGATCAACGCTAAATGGCGTGCCAAAAAGTGATTACATTTTAAATAAACATTTCATAATGCATCATTCACAATCATACAGCAAGAATGTACGTTTACATTATTTTTACAAGTTATTATAAACTTTGTGTAGTGATATCCGTATTAAAAAACTGTATGTTTTGTTTTACTGAAGTTTTTATCGTTATAATTTTTTATTATTCTTCCTACACTATTTTGAAATACGCCTCTTACCTATTATTAAAGTAATCGCATTCGTAATTGTCTAATGGAATACTATGGATTGAACAATTTAAAATTAAATCAGCACAGTTTTGTTATGCTTGTTTGGAAATAGTTTGAAAACTTCTTTTAAATATCCCACTTTTACTGTAATAATAAGAGAAAACAATGCACGATCTGAAACTCCACATTCGACTTATTATAAGATACCCCTGGTCAAAACACATAGTAGTATATTCGTCTCGATTCCATTAAATGTATGGCACTGAGCAAGGTATTTACTATAATCTCTATCTGATCATGATCAAGCATCCAGTCTACCAGAGCTGCGATACAAATATACGCTCGACTTCTGTTTGTTTGTCTTTTATTATTTAATGGATAAATATTTATTGGAAATGAATCCACATATTTTTTGTTCCGTTTGAAGCTACTTGAAAATCTTGAAAAACTGAGGTTGTAGGTAATTACTGATTTAGGAATAAATTTGATAGTAAATTTGTTGTAACATGGAGTAATATCTATAAATATAAATGAAATTTATGTGTTTTCAAAAGATGTAATTCGTTCTTAGTTATTTATTACGCATTTAATAAATTTAGTGCACCTACTATCGCTGCAAAAATTTACTACACCATTTCTTTCCTTCAGAAATAGATTGCAATAATTTATAATTGAACGCTCTAGACTGATTGTGACATTGTTGGTATATATTAATATATATTAAAACACTTTTAACTTTAACACTGGCGTATCGTTTTCCACATAACACTATATTGCACTCGACGCGCGTTTCGGCAACCAAGTTGGTATCATCTGGAGATGATTAAATCTTAGATCAGTTTTAATCATCTCCAGATGATGCCGACTTGGTTGGCGAAACGCGCGAAATTATATATAGTTTTAATCTAGTAATCTTTTATCCAGATAATAATTGCAATAATTTCTATAGGATGACCATAAAAATTACATTATAACGTGATTATTTTATTACAAACTAATAATTCTATTGAAAAAGAAAATAGTCGGATAGTGTTGAACAAAGGCACATGATGAAACTAATAAATCGTGAAGATGCCCGCCAAGATCACCAGATCTGCCCCCACTTGATTTCGTCGTATGGGTAGATACATAGGGTGCGCTCGGTGTTGGTATTAAATATCGAAGACCTATTAGTAAATAGAGTTCAAACAGCCTCTCAAAATATAACACCGGCATAACAGAGAAAAATTGATGCTGAAATAAACAAAAGAGTTTTATTGCACGAAGAAAATAATAGCGGCCATATAAAGCAGTTTTTATAGTTTTTTTCTTTTTAATAAAATTATAGGTCTGTTATAAAAATTTATTTGTTGTTTTAATCATTTTGATATCCATCTTTTAGAGATTATTATAATTAATCTACGTAGCTACGTATGTCTATTTAACAACAAAAATGATTAATAACAGAAAAATTAAAGAGGTACCTAGGTATAGAGAACTCTAATAGTAATCGATAGAGAATACAATTTTACATCATATACCGTAGAAAGAATATACAGGGGGTTCCATTTGAGAAAAAACACTTTTGATGGTTTGAAGTTGATAATAAATTTTGAGTACCCTGTAAGCAATTTTATATATTTCTGTGTATGACTCGCTAGTGCAATGGTTTGAATAATCGGCTTGTGAAAGTCATCACTTCACTTTCATTTTATCGATGGCAAATTTAGAAAAATTTTTTCCAGAAAAATCAACATATCTTGGAAACGGTAACATTTAGGTATACGGAAACCTTATGAAACTCACATCATATCACTAAATAGAATCCAAAAATGTAATAAAAAGTGAAACATCATAAAAAAATAACAAATTAACAAATAATTAATTAAATTAACAAAATTATTTTGGTTAAAAAGTTCATAAGTGATAATCTAGATAGCCAAATTTTCAGAAAGAAATTGTCACCCCAATTCTCCAAACGCCTAACGACTCAGTTGCGTGAAAGACCCTGTATATATGTACTTTTTTTTATTATTACGAGATAGATTCCTATCAAGATTATATTTAATTCAACAAATAGGCAACAACTATATCCATAATTATTAGTCACCTTACTTACCAATTTTCACAAAAATGATTAATAACAGAAAAACTAAAAGATATAGGCATAGGAAACCCTAATGCCAATCAATAAAGAACACCATTTTATATGGCATATCGTAGAAATATACGGGGTATTCCGTTGGAAAAAACTACTTTCAGAATTTGAAGTTTACCAAAGTTGATACTAAATTCTCAGCTATGCAATTCTGTAACTTTCTATGTAATTTCAAATAATAGAGGGCAACATTTGTATTCCATAAAAAATGTAAGTATATCTTAAAAAGATTACATTTATACAGGGCGCCCTATTTCTTGACCCGTTGCATGGGTAACTTTTTTATTAGTAGAGATACAAAAACGCTTAAATGAGCAAATTAGTGCAGTTTCGTATTAGTAATTCTACGGTAAGGCGAAAAATTATATACGGGGGAAGGTTGAAAAGTTATTGACAAAAAACGAAAAATCCAACTTTTCTATTATCCCTCGTAGCTCGTTCATTTGAAGAGTTAGAGAAAAATGCTTCGCATGTTTTTTGCAGTATTTTTCATGTAAAATGACATGCACTTGCTACTTTTTATATATCTCTTAAAATGGTTGAGAATCACAGTAAAATATATTTTTTTTAAATGTAATGGATAGGTGGCTGTGACATTAACCGAAAGTCCCCTTTTTTCTCTTTCAGATGATATAACATAGTCCATATTTTATCCTTACAAAAGTAATAATAATCGTTGTTTTTAAAGAAAGTTTATTGTCACATCAAGAATGCTATGGATTATGGAACAAAAGAATGTTTTGAGAACAGAAATTATTAATTAATTAATTATATTGAAGTAAATGTTCGAAATGACCACCATCCTGTTGGATACATAGTAAGCAACGTTTCTGGATACTTCTTAAAACATTATTTATTGTATGTCCATGTATGCTTCTAATTGCATCTTGAATCCTGACTTTTAGATCCTCTATATCTAGAGGAGCTGTCACATAAACTTTATCTTTCAATAACCCCCAAAGAAAGAAATCTAAGGGGGTCAAATCAGGTGTTCGCGCTGGCCAGTCGATATCCATTCTATTTCCTATAACATTATCAAACTGTTCATGTAAATATTGTTTTATCTCGCGGGAATTATGCGCAGGTGCTCCATCGTGTTGGAAGTATTTAAGATTTCTAAAAATATGAAGTGGTAATTCATTTAAATATTCCTCTGTTAGAGTATTCCTTAGAAAATGAAGGTAATTATTCGCATTCAAATTATCTTCGTAAAAATATGGGCCAATAATTTTGCCACAAAAAATTCCACACCACACATTTATCCCAAATTGACGTTGATTTCTTCTTTCAGAAACAAGATGTGGATTTTCTCGGCACCACATTATGTTATTATGGCGGTTAAAAATACCATTGTTGGTAAATCTACTTTCATCACTGAATAAAATCTTTTTCCAGAAGTCTAGATCCTCTTCGCATTTTGAAATGTACCATCGACAAAATGTCATCCTTCTTTGATTATAAGCTGGATATAAAGTATTGCATATGGAATAATGATAAGGCTTTAAATTGTTACCTTTTAAAATAGCTCTTACAGTTTCCTTGGAAGTGTTGCAGTGATGTGCAATTTCTGCAGTTGAAGAATCAGGTTTAAAATTTACATAAGCCAAAACATTTATTTCAGTGTCTTCATTGAAGTTTCTTTCATCCTTAGGCTTTGAAAAAGAACCGTATAATCGTATATTATTTTCCAGCTGTCTAAATATTCTATGATGGGGTTGTCTTCGTTCCATGTAAGTTTCAAAATAAAGATTCGCTGCAGCTTGTGCATCTCGATTTTGGTTATAATAACAAAATAGCATATCATTTTTCTCTTCGTTGGTGTACATATTTGCAACACTATTATTTTGTATGCAGTATTAATAATAAACAATAAACTACTTAACAAAAACTAAAAATGTCACTTATGATCTGTCAATAATTAAATGCCAACTAGACGTTTTTAAAAATATCAGGAATCTTATTTTTTGTTTTATTTCCATAGCATTCTTGATGTGACAATAAACTTTCTTTAAAAACAACGATTATTATTACTTTTGTAAGGATAAAATATGGACTATGTTATATCATCTGAAAGAGAAAAAAGGGGACTTTCGGTTAATGTCACAGCCACCTATCCATTACATTTAAAAAAAATATATTTTACTGTGATTCTCAACCATTTTAAGATATATATAAAAAGTAGCAAGTGCATGTCATTTTACATGAAAAATACTGCAAAAAACATGTGAAGCATTTTTCTCTAACTCTTCAAATGAACGAGCTACGAGGGATAATAGAAAAGTTGGATTTTTCGTTTTTTGTCAATAACTTTTCAACCTTCCCCCGTATATAATTTTTCGCCTTACCGTAGAATTACTAATACGAAACTGCACTAATTTGCTCATTTAAGCGTTTTTGTATCTCTACTAATAAAAAAGTTACCCATGCAACGGGTCAAGAAATAGGGCGCCCTGTATAGAAAAATCTTGCGAAGCTATCATTAAATTAACGAGTAGTATCCAAAAATGTAGTAAAAAGTGTCAATCAGGTCAAAAAAGTGTTAAGCGTATCATTCCGTATCAATAACGAAGTTGATGGTATAACTGATAGCTGAGAAGTACAACGAAATTGAAATTATTTTGCTAATTTGAAAATTTTAAATAATTAATTTGATAAAAAGCCGTCTAACGAACACTTGCGCGAAAGAAAGAACGGATTTTTTTAATAGAAATAATCCTAAGGAATAAATTGGTTCTAATGAAAACCAAATCATTCCCCAACGCTTATTATTATATTTAGTCATTTTTTTTTAATAAAATTGGGTTGATTTTACTTTCCTTACAGTTTTTTGTCTCCGTAGTATCTGCCTAGAAGATAATAACTACAGTAACTACCTACAACTAAGAGTCAAACAGCAGGGTCTGATACGTAATTCGTTTGAAATTGAGAAAACCTGAAAATTTGCTTTCATTGTTGAAAAAGATTTATCCAGACTACAAATTGAGCAATTGTAAGATTTGTAACAAGCAAGTTTATTAAAGCCAGGCTAAATATGTTTTCCCCTTCATACCAATTATCTATGAGCTGAGACAGTAATTTACACAAGGATTACATTAGGATATTTTTTTACTAATATGGGACCTCTATATTCACAAATATATTTATACAGTATAAAGTTTTACATTTATTCTCTTCATACATACACGTTTAATCGCATGCATCTTAATGCATAATTAAGATGCATTAATCGTTTATGCACCTTTTTCCGTTTGGTCTTAGACCAAATATGTAATAGCTGATGGTGGAACAACGTATAAGACATTTTCTGATGTTTTAAATATATTGGATAATTACTATTAAAAAAGGATATTAATAATAGACTGCTATGACAAACATGGTACATTAAAAACATCTTAAAGATAATAAGCTTGAAAGGGCCAAGATAATTCTGGCGTAGTTTTCCACATAAGACCAGAACACTATACTGCACTCGACGCGCGGTTCGCCAACCAAGTTGTAATCAACCCATATGAGACCAACTTGGTTGCCGAAACGCGCGTCGAGTGCAGTATAGTGTTTTGGTGTTATGTGGAAAACTACGTCAGTGTTAAAGGTAATAAGGACAATTATCTGTATAACTTTGTATTAGATAGTTAAAATATTTTCATATACTTATAGCTAGAAGTTTTCCATGTTTTATATCTATTAAATAATTAGAAATTTATACTTACTACGACATGTACCGAGACTAAAGAGTATATACTTACATTATATTTATATTTCCTAAGTAGATACTACATTGTCCATGTGAAAGAATGTCAGAAATTCAGTCAATGTTTTTTAAAATTATATATTAAATAGACGTACATCCACCAGTACAGATGACTTGCTGTAATTGTCCAGAAATTTTGAAGAAAATTATTTGTTTTTATAACTAGGTAGGTAGTTTGTATAACGGAAAATCAGAGTTAATACTAATATATCTACCGACATGTAGAAAAAACCGTCACCAAATAAATATCTTGATGATTCAGTGGATCAGGTTACTTCTTTTTCCAGATGATATATATTTCTTTTGGAGAAACTCTTAAATTTATTGCAATTAGTATTTCAATGAATTATTTTCCTTTCTTACATTTTTGACTTAAGCCAGTTTTTTCACTAAGTACACATATTTCTTCTTTATTTTCCTACAAAATTTAGGTTCAACAAAAGGTTGCTTTCAGTTCTGTACCATACAATAATATTTGTTCTTGAGATGGCAGTAAAAATGCATTTTAATATTTTCCGAGTACTTTATCCATGCAATGTTGAATAATCGCAAGTAGGCCACGAAAACAATAGCATGTTATGTGTATAATTATATGCAAGAGATTTCCTTTATTTGTTGAATAAAATTATGGTATGGTATAAAATTAATTAAAATTGAATTAAAATGTTACATTACCTTCTAATATAAATTTTTGTAGCCCCTTTAGATATTTCAGAGACTACGCGCATACAATTTTAGCTGGGAGCTTACACGGTCCATATTTGGATTTTTCATGAGCAATTTGTTAAAAACTAATTTATCTATTTTGAGAAACTGGACGTGGTTGTATTAAAAATGAAAAGTCCTTTCCAATGTACAATATTCTTTCCCATTTACAATTTTTAAGTGAGAGTAAAGTGCTCAAATTCTTCCACATTGAAATAAAAATTGACCTGTTTGGGATTTTACAATAAAGTCTCGAGGTTTTCTATTTAAAAAATTTAAGATTGTTTTAACTTTAATACTTTTATATTACTATTGTGAGAATTCAATTAAATAACAGTTCATTAATTCAGATAATTAACGAACAGTTACAAATATTCATGAATTTTTAGAGATCTGCATATGCTAAATTTTTGTTAAAAAAGTTATCTCGAAAAATATGCGTATTTAGGTTTATTATATCAAAGTTAAAATGTTCCATTTAAAATTTGACATCTGCTCCCAACACAACCGGAAGGGACAGAACAGTCAAAATATAGTGAATCACCCTGTACATATGCGGATTAGAAATTTTTCAAAATTATTGAAATATTCTTTGTTACTTACCATCTTTATTTTCAATATATATCAGAATATCTAATTTCCTGTCGAATTTATGTAAAAACTCAGATTTCTTCCGTTTTTGCCATTTTGGGCGTTGAATTCATACCTGTGATATTGATTTTTCATTACCGTTACCGCCGACGTTACCGACTATAGACATTCAAATTTATTTTTGCGTCACCACCACTAGATTTGATATTACTGGATACTTTCTAATAGCTTCGAAAAATTCAGATAGATTACCCGTGATTTTTCATTATCAAATCACTACCGACTGTAGACCTTCAAATTTATTTTTGATTTACCATCTTGGCATAACTGAAAGCTTTCTTATAGTTTTGAAAAATTCGGATAGATTATCCGTGATATTTATTTTTCATTACCGAGTCGCACCATTAGATTTGACATTACTGAAGTTTTTTTATAATCTATAAAAATTCAGATAGATCCCGCGATACTGATTTTTCATTACCAACTATAAACATTGAAATGTATTGTTGATTTACCTGCTTGGCTTTACTGAAAGCTTTTTTTATAGTTTTAAAAAATTCAGGTAGATATACAAACCCGGAATAATGTCTATATACCTCTTGACAATCGCTTCATATTTTTTGGAAATAACGGTTCACTTTTGAAATAATTTTAATAATAAATACGCACAATGGTAGAGAGTTATCTAAAATTTCATGACCCATTTTTCAGGTGTTTAGATGTAAAAAAAATAAGATGTTCAGATGTAAAAAATGCATGCATCGATGTATCTCAGAATATATGGAAAGCGTCTAAATTAAATAAATGCGTAAATAATTGTTTTGAAAAAAACATTGATCTCATTTAGATGTTCCAAGAAATATATAGAAACACTCTATATACTAGTATTTCGGCTTTTTAGGCCTTTTTCAATAGAGTAAATGTCTATTACTAAACATTTTTACTAAACATAGACAACAAATGTTTAGTAATAGACATTTACTCTATTGAAAAAGGCCTAACAAGCCGAAATACTAGTATATAGAGTGTTTCTATATATTTCTTGGAACATCCAAATAAGATCAATGTTTTTTTCAAAACAATTATTTTCACGATGTTTCATAAAGAACCATCCGCTTCGAGTATCCACTTTATTAATGCGTAAATATTGAATTTTAAAAATTGTCTTCTAAATATTTCAAATACACTTGGTTGAAATGTGTTGAATGGTTGATAAATGTTCATTCACCTTACAAATTTCCAATTCAGACATTGTGAAGTCGCTTTTTCGTATGTCGTCATCCAAAAGCAGCACGTATTTACAGTATTGGAAAAGTAAGATTCTGATGAAATTTCTTTGAAATTTTAGCGCTATTTATTTTGCTTCGCATGCTTCACAGGGAGTTTGGCAATATTACTCAGTTGGCTATTGCAGAATGAACTACCAGGAACGTGAAACAACAAACCTTTCAGCTGTGATTGAGCGAAGATCCAAACGGGGTTGGCAATAAAGACTGTGTCTTGTATATCCAACACCTTTTTACAGCAAGAATGTTCATATTGCTGCCACACCCCTAAATCTTAGCTAGTAATAGCCTTTTTCTTTTGCACCTGATTTCGAGATCATGATTTGATATTACCCAATCAGGCTCCTTTATTTTTTAAATCCACGAATAGCATTGCAGATATTGTAATCATGATTCAGAAATCAGGTGTAAAAAAAACGGCTAATATGTTGATGCAACATGAAATCGAGGTATAAGAGACATCTTAAAATGCAATATCTCATAGTAATAGCATTTGCTCTATTAATAGGGTATTATTTAGATAATGGTTGAGGCAAAGAAGCTAAGGCCTATTTTCTGTCGATTATACTAGATATTATTTTGAGGTTTTACTACTTGAGATACACTACAAAACGAGCAAGACCAAATCAGAATTCTCATTCTAAGCATGCATAAATAGATACGAGGAAATTTACAATAAAATTTCATTGAATGCATCTCAAAAAAGTCGTAGTCAAAATGTTAAATACCTTGTATAATACTTCAACTATTTAAGGAATATTTTCCAGTATTAAATGTTGTATACACAAATATTGTTTTCTAAATGTTCCTTGTTTTCTAGTGATATTCAGACATAACATTTATAATGGTTTTCTTCGTATTTAGCGTGAAGCCTGGACCAGTCAATGCCTCTTTAATTCTCCTTTTCAATCGATAATGTTTATTAACCTTAGACACCAACCCAGTAACAGAAAATTTATTCACCTACTTCTTTTATTTACCCAATCAATTTAAGTACACAAATACTGTTTCTATTAATAGGCAGTATTAATATTTTATGATCAAAATCAAACACTGAGTCAGGATGTAGCCATTTCACGGATTAAGAAAGTATTTAGATACTATATTTATTTTTATTGCATGTTGCATGCGATGCGATATTTCTGCACTGTCAATATTATATTTATTTATAAATTAATTTTATATTTTTTACAGAAATATTTGGAACCACTGAAAGCTCCCGATAATGCTAATCTCTTGGACGCCAGTCTAGTAGATGAAATATTCTATCAGGTAGTAAATAAGTTATTTAAATCAGGTCATTGGAATAATTTATTTACTTACAGATTCCATTTTTGTTAAGTCACCACCAAGCTTTCCTAGATGAATTGAAAAAGCGGTTAGAACACTGGGATATTAAACAAAAAATTGGGGATGTTTTTTTAGAAATGGTAAGTGTCAATATTTATTTAAACGTCTGTGTATTCAGATTGTATAAAATGATTGACATTCAAATTTGATTTAATATATATCTTACTATTAACCAAATAAGGTAAAAAATAACGTTCATATTTATTGTGTCCTTGCACTGATCCAGACATATGTAAGAGTCAAGTACTTCATATACTACAAATACAGGGTAATCTGGTATTATCAGCTTTACTAATCTTTCACTTATTACATACTATCTCTTCGGAATTTCGACAAGGCCACTAGAGGTTTAGTTACATTATTTAATAAACATTTGACGATATTATAAGGTCTATTTTAAAGTGCTAAAACTTTACAAAGCCATAAAAGTAAAAATCAACTATGCATTATGTTCCAAAAGAAATAGCAGATAATAATTTTATGTAAAAAAGATAAAATACCTCGTAAAATACGCAATGTGACTTTAATTAAAATCTATCCCACTTTAGACACGACGCGATTCATGGCGCCATCGTTTGAAATGCTCTGTATATTGCATGTGCAATAGGAAGGGAGATATAATAAAATGTATATAAATGTTCATAGATTATTTCTAATCATTTGGAATAGGGATCTTTTAGATTCATATTTCATTTGTTTAAATTATATTTTTAATATTAATATACTGGTGTGTTCTGACGATTCGGTTGTAGTGGATGAATTTTTGTTGATTTACCAAAACTGAATCAACTATTTGTTCACAAATTTCAACGAATATTAAATGGACAGTTAGAATTAAAATAGCAAAAAATGTAGATATTCGTGTGGGTACACTTACTAGACTTATTTTGAACCAGTTCTGAATTATACTGAGCGTGTGCAGTTTCAAAAAAGCCTTCGAATTTTTAAACTACCTGTGTTTAGTTCGATTCAGAACCGGTTCGTGTGAGAACCAAAACAACCCTATTATAATCTGCGTGGAGAATTTAGAAACATGTTATCAGAATGTGACAAAAAACGTGCAAAACATCGTATTTAGCTAAAGAAGTCCATGTTGTTCTTGAAAGGGGTTGAAACCTTTGGCGTGATAACAACACTGGCGCAGTTTTCCACATAACACCAAAACACTATACTGCACTCTGAGTGCAGTATAGTGTTTTGGTGTTATGTGGAAAACTACGTCAGTGTTAAGTCCATCTGGAGAAAAATAAATTATAAGCTACTCGTTTTTACCAACTTTGTAAAATACCTTGTTGCAAAGTATATAACTATAATTCTTATAAATCCAACAAATGCAATAGAATATTATCTGACATTTATTTTACTTCATTTTATTTGTATCGCGCCAACTGTGGATGAATAAAGTCGACGGACAATTCTTCACACGGACAAATCACGTTTCAACTCGATAAAAGTGAGTGATGGGTTGAACGAGAAACTTATAATGAGTCGAACTTTCTTTGTGGAAGCGGATTTTGTTGATTAACAAAAATTGAAATACAAGTACGGTCATTTTCGTTCGATTTTAGTTGATCAACAAAAATTGATCACCTAAAATCGAATCGTATATAAGAATCCGCCTTAATTGATTACCTAATCTCCCCTGACTTCTTCGTTCATGATGTCCTTGTATCTGACAATTTAATATACCTTCAAGATTCATTAAATTTTTATTTATCTTGCTCTCATTATTGAAGTTGCTTCTTTTTAATTTAGATATATTTAGATGTTTACAAAATATGTATCTAATATCTGAACAAAGGATTCCTACATTTAATTTTAATTTCAGAGAAAATATATTTGTTCCATTGTACAACCCCCTCACTTCCCTTAACTTTTCTTTTCATGACATTTAATATCTTACAATTTAATATCCTTTCATGATTAATTAAATTTGTTTATTTCATGCTCTCATTAAATTGCTTTTTTTAGACTTGTTTATACGTTTCAAAAATATATATTTTTTATTATTCACAACAAAGGCAAAAACAAATTACAAATTTAATTTGAATTTTTAGGGACATATTTCTTTGATAACTTATCTCCACGAAAATAAAATTTTACTTTAATTTTAGGAAAATAGCGAATTTATATTACAATTCATGTGATCTTTGTGTCATTATTGTATTATAAAATAAATATTTTTTTATGAGACAGTACTATAAACTAATTACCTCATATACACATATTTATTTTATTTACTTATTTATTTATTTAATACAGTTATACAACAACAGTAGAAACCATCTACTGGATAGAAGTTGACACAAAGTATTGTAATAGAACAACAGCAAAGATACCAATAATTACTAAAAAATAATTTACAGACATAAATTAAATGCACTTGGGCAAATAGATAAATATAATATGGAACACTAACCAATACCAATAAATTAAGTAAAATACTAGGATATACTAAATATAGGATATAAACAAAATACAAAATGAAGTAACAATATATATATACAATCTGTAGATTAAGGGTCCATTCTCTGTAGATTTGAGAAGCATGAATGTTGGATCAGATTGAGAGAATGGGGGGCCGATGGGTGGAGACTTATATATTCCAATATCGAATTATTAAGATTTCGGAGGTGCACGTAAAGCCGAAGTAAAAAGGCACATGGAAATAAAGTTAGCCCTCATTGCAAGGGTACCGGATTTGTCTTATAATTGCAACAAAATTTCTTTTTAATGTTATAAATTATATATCACCGGAAAGATCAAAAGATAAACTAGATCCCTATAGTAGCAAATTTTTGTTTAATACATGTATTTTAGAGAAAATAATTTTTGGAAATACGCTATTTTAGTACAAGATTGTTTGCCTGGAATTTTAAAAATAAAAAGAAATACCAAAAATTACTACTATAGGGACTTAGATTAAAGTCTTATCTTTCAATACTTTTTTACTAAAAGTCGCTATCTTTTATAGTTTTTTTATAATTAGACACGAGACGAACGCCGATTTAGGGCTTATTTCGACCTAGTGAATGGACTCTTAATTACAATGTACATCTTCATTATAAACAGAATAGGGCTAATGAAGATTACTAATAACTATCGATGGTATTACTGATTTTATTTTGGAAGCGATCGTGTTGAAAAAGTTTATGTTGCCTTACACTGACCTATAATTTTCACACATTGTGTAAATTGGTGATAATGATGATTTAAGACCCTTGTACGAGGCACTGGTAGATTAAAAGATAACGAGTATCTTGTATTCATGCGAAGTATACATTACTATAATTTTTGCACAAAAATAATTATTCCATTAAATATGATTTCATGATTTTTTAATGTTTTTAGGATTGTTTTCGAAATAAATTTTCATCTAAAAATCAGTAAACTTAGATTCATCGAGATAAAATTTATAACTAATTTAATATACAGGGCGTTTCAACGAAAACTTGACCCCCACCTATAATTATAAAACGAAAAAACATTTTAATTCACTGAGACCCGTTGATTTCTGTTCTCTAGGTGAGCATTTTTGACAGTTAAGTAATCCAGCGACAGTGATTGAAGCCAAATTGATATGTTCATCCCGCTAACCCCTAGCTTTAAAATTTCAAATGGAACTACCCTACATCTAACACATCATTTAAAAACCCTTTCCATTGCGAATACACTGGTGCATCGTTTTTGGGAATCGGTTGAAATTTGACAGGGTTATTGGTTAAAAACGAAAAGTTGACAAACCGATATTCGCGTACTAATTTCTACAGAAATAATAATAATAATAATAATAATAATAAAGACTTTATTGCCCAACAGGTAAAACCCAATAACAGGACAAATTAAAATTACAGTATAATAAAATATCTAGCACACATTACATATTATCAATATATCGTATAAATACATAATAAAGAGGTAAGTAAATACAATTTTAAGCATATAATATAATTTTAAGAAAATAATAAACAAAGCAAAAAAACAACAAAAAACATAAGATTGCTTACATATAACATAATCACAATTAAAAATTAAAAAAAGTGACAGCTACACAGATAGATGCAGATATCATGAGCTGAACTGTGCCAACGCTACACTCCGCAACTTAGAAATAGTACAACAGTAAATGTCGCATACTGGCGCGACATTATTTACATTGTTGCACATAACATGCACTGGAGACTTCAATAGAATGTTAGTGTGCGGTGTGGTGCTGCTGAATATCACATGTTGTCTAGCATGTAATCTGGGGATATGGAAATTTAATGCTGATAACAAAGACGAACATTCGATGCCATTATGTATTAACTTGTATAAGAAAACTACAGATATAGTTTTACGTCTTGCTTCCAGGCTATGAAAATCAAAATTGAGAAGCAATGTATTATGATCAAATCCTCGCGGCGGATAGTAACCATGAGCTCTAAAAGATAGAAATTTTAAAAATTTTCTCTGCATCATCTCTATATGCTGTTTGTGGATAACATAGACTGGGTACCAAATTAATGACCCGTACTCTAGTTTTGACCGAACATACGAATAGTATAATGTTTTTAAAGCCTCAATATTAGTAAACTGTTTACAGTTACGAATTATGAATCCCAACATTTTCATTGCTGAATTTACAGTTCCATTTATGTGTTCAGCAAAACTGAGCTTTGTATCAAAAATTATGCCTAAGTCTTTAATAGATTCACAACGTGATAAACAATTCTCATTTATTACATAACTGTATTCAATTGGCGTTGATTTCCGAGAATATGATACAACTTTACACTTAGACGCATTTAGCTGGAGCCTGTTCAATATACACCAATTCTCGACAATCGTTAACTGTTGTTGCAAGAATTTGCAATCTTCGGTACTATTGATGTTCAGAAAAAGTTTTAAATCATCTGCAAAAAGTAATTTACGGCTAGATAGTTGTAATGCAAGGTCATTTATAAATAAAAGAAAGAGTAGGGGTCCTAAATTCGAACCCTGCGGTACTCCCGATGTTGCAGTAAAACAATTGGACTCATACCCGTGACAAGAGACAAACAGTTGTCTGTCAGACAAATACGAAGAGAATAAATTGACCAGGGGAACGCTGAGTCCGTACCAAGATAACTTCTGGCAATAATATGCTGTGATCTATCCGATCAAAGGCCTTCGAGAAGTCTGTATAAATCGTACCCACCTGGCCTTGCAAATCTAAGGCTTCTGAAACAAACTGCGTGAAAGATGCTAAATGCCCACCAATAATTAATTTTTAAGGGGATAGGGGATAGAGCAGGTGAACTTGGTGGCCATTCGACGGGACCTTTTCTACCAATCCAATGCCCTGGGAAATGGTCATCCAAAAATTGGCGTACAGCAATAGCATAATGGGAGGGTGCGCTGTTTTGTTGGAAAGTTATTTTATATTCCATTAATTAAATTGTCGTCACTCTTTAAAATTTCTGTTATCATAGGGTCTGTCGTGTTTTCCAATAATTGTAATAATTCCGTTTGATATTTAATATTGATTAATTTTAAATTCTTTTATTAAAAAGAGACCGAGCAGGTGGCTCAGGGCTTAGCGTCTCGATCGCTCAACCCAGAGGTCGTGGGTTCTAATCCCCATTCCGCCAAACAATTTTTCATTAAATTGTTTGCTCGTAGATCAAGGCTTATTCGCAGGGATGGCTTAGCAACCATCCTGGCGATGACCTAGGATGGGAAGAATGTCAACTTGGTGTTAATGTGAGAGATTAAAATCAGTTGATGTTTGACTTGTCCCCCTAACTAATGAGGTTTTCCAGGTTTCCCTCATTCCAGCACTGAATGGTGGTTAGGGCCTACCAACGTAAGTCGTTCCTGAGGCGCAAATGCGGCCCGCGAAATAATAATATGCCGCCCCCTCTCCCACACAAGTCTCAGACTTTCGGGCTAATCCTTGTGATTAGAATGAGGGGTAGAGATATTATTATTATTATTATTAATACAGGGACTAGAGCAAACCATGGTTATATTTATTAATATTATTTATATGCATATAAAGTAACCTATTTGGTTACTTTATATTTATATGTATCTTACAATTAGTAGTGCAGTAATATATCAAATGGAATTGCGTTTAGCCACATAATTTTTCAATTCATTATGTATCTTGGTTTACACAGCTTCTAATTTTAGCAACATTGAGAATAACGGTATTTACTGCTTCATTCATATCAGATTGGTTAATAGACCAGGCAAATCTTACTTTTTCAATGAAGTTTAAGGGGATATTTATTTTCCAATGGGAATCAATAGGTTTTATGTTCAGGAACAAATATATAAAAATCCCAAAAAATCCGTTGTGAGCTAAAAGTTATCTTGAAAAAACATGGCCGCCCCTTCAAATTTTTGAAAATGAAATATCTTCTTATCCCTTGGAGCAATTTTAATATTTTTTTTCATCTTTACAGGATTTTAAGCTTAAAACATTAGAAAAAAATGATATTTTAATTTAGATATAACGAAGAATATAAATTTCCTAACAAAAAAACGAAAAAGGAAACGATTTTTTAAAATTTTTTTTGACTTCCTACATTTAACTTTTTAATATCACTAACTAACTTTACAGTCTAGTTAACTACAAAAACTCAGTCATTTAAAAGATCCTCGTACATATACATTTTTTTTTGGCAGCCATTTCTACATTTACAGTCACGATATACAGACAGAAGATAGAGTCACTCAGAGAGTGCTTTTCGTTACGGGGATACGCATTTTGTGCGTTTTTTTTCGTCTGTAACGTGATTATTTTTACAGTTACAAAAAAAATATTAAACAAAAGACGTTTGTTATGGTTCGCTTGTTAAACATTCTTACTGTGAAATTTGTTCCTCTAAGGTTTTCGCCACGAATTTCGGGAGAACTGAACAATATAGAGTAAAAATGTACATACACTATTTTGTAGAGCACAAAATATACTACAAGAAAGACTATGGGAGGCTATTATATGCACAAATATAAACACAACAGAAGTTTTAAAAATGTGGGGTTTTATTAATACAGTCAAAATTTTATTCTTTTTTTTTCTTAACCAGTTTAATTTATTTACTTTTTCATCTCCAACAATCTCCAAGTAAAAAGTATCCTTATCTAACCAAAACCTTACGTTTAAAGGATTGGAAAGTTAAAGACCATATATATCAAATATGCCAAAATGATGGCTTACCCAAATTTTAAAAAATATTTACTTGCTAGTTTATTATTGTCCATAGCATTCGGACTTTTATATTTAAAATATCTCATAATCTTAAATTCACCAATATTTAATTTTAAATAATTTAAATTAGACAAGTTCACCAATTTATTTATTTATTAATATTTTCCTGGATTGTTACACTGTTTTTGACGGTATTTACAAAACACGCAATTTAAAGTATACAATATACACAAAAATACAACACATAATTAGAAAGTATGATGATCCAATTCCAGTCCTTTAAACTTAAGGTTTTGGTTAGATAAGGATACTTTTTACTTAGAGATTGTTCGATTTTATGCAAGCATTAGGTATTGATATATAAAAAGTAAATAAATTAAACTGGTTAAGAAAAAAAAAGAAAAAAAATTTGACTGCATTAATAAAACCCTACATTTTTAAACCTTGTGTTGTATTTATTTTTGTGCCTATAATACCTTTATCCGGGGCTAGGAAATTTCCCATCCATTGCTGTATTTGAAGATAGGTCCTGAAAATATAAAAAAAAATATTTGCTATTAATGTAATCACCATTTGAAACTACCTTAAAATATGTTGTTTCAGTGCACCTTTCGTTGAGGGAAGAACGTCCAAATCAAAAGATTTTTCGAGCGTCCGCTTAGCTATACCAATGTTGTAAAGCCTATATCGTTCTTCTATAATGTCTCTGGATCCGTCTAATCCGTACATAAAGAAGAAAAATTTATAACCAACGTTTAGTAGTTCATCTAGATCCGCATTCTTATCACTCAAGACTAACAGTTTGTCTTACATGAATGTATGCTTTTTAAACACCTTAAAAATAACGCGAGCGGCCATGTTTTTTTTAAATGCTGACTTTAGCTCACTTCCGATTTTTTGGGATTTTTTAGATTTGCATTTTATGATAAGAGAGCTATCGTTTTCAACAAGAAAAATAATGTCCGCAAAAACTTCACCCTTAACGTATATTTCTTTAAAATTTGCCTGGTGTATAACATTTTCTACCAAAAATGATGCACATCAACTCACAATGGTTCTTTTTAAATAATTAGGCACCATGGTTTACCTACTTTAATTTCCTCATTTTGTGACAATGCGATTTCAGTTGATCTTTTCTTTATTTTATTTATTTATTTTTATTTTATTTTATTTTACACAACTCAACACGACAGTAGTCCCAATTACAAAGTCGGAAGTATACAATTAGAACATAAACAATACAAATGTTAATTAAATACAGACTTTAAATCCTTGACTTTACAACAAAAAATATCTATGGGATCTTGTATCTTGTTAAAATTATTACAAATAACATTGATAGGAGAGTACATTAATAGATTAATACATTAATACGCGAGGCCTGAATGTGAAAGGTTTGATGGAGTCGAGTTGATTTAGACGGGACATGTATTAGTATAAGTTTCTGAAGATCCGGACAGTCAATGAAATTATTTAAAATCTTATGCAGAAAAACAACTCCATGCATCTCCCTTCTTGTTTGCAATGAGCCAATAGAAAATCGCCCGAGTAGCGTATTGTGATCAACCCCTATAGGTGGATAAACATTATCCTGCACATAACACAAATATTTTAAAAATCTTCTTTGAACTTTTTCTAACTGGTTGACATGCACCATATAGTGTGGGCTCCAAACTGTATCTGCATAATCTAACTTGTTTCTAACCAGAGAATTAAATAAAATCATTAGTGTGTGGGCTTTAGAAGTGTTGACACTTCTAAAGCCCTTGGAATTTGTCATGATGAAACCCAAAGATCTATATGCTGAAGATGAAACTGCATTTATATGAGAAATAAATGTCATTTTGGAATCAAATGTCACACCCAAGTCCCTGAAACTATCAACCCTCCTAACAATACAATCATTTATACGATATTCATTTAAAAGTAAAGCGCGTCGACGCGAGTAAGTAACAGTGTAACATTTCTGAACGTTTAACGGAAGCTTGTTTACGCAGCACCACCTATAAACTTTTTGCAAATCAGAATTAAGTTCTGCATCTTCAACGCAATCAATAGCATTATAAATTTTTAAATCATCAGCATATAGTAAATGTTGACAGTGTAGCTGACTAACTATGTCATTAATGAAAATATTGAACAGAAGCGGACCAAGAACGGAGCCTTGCGGAACACCTGATTCACTTGTGACTTGTGACCATGGTAGTAAACATATTGCAATCTATTACTTAAATATGATTTAAAGAAATATATAAATTCTTGAGATACTCCTATATTAATTAACTTTTTAAGAATGATACCATGATCAAGTCTGTCAAACGCCTTAGAAAAATCCGTGTAAATGACATCTACTTGGCCACCCCCGTCCAACACCTCACATAAATACTGTGTTACACACATCAGATTTGATGTAGTAGATCTGCCTGCCATAAAACCATGTTGGTAAGGTGTAATTTTTCCTTTTATGTTAGGAAAGATATATTTGTGCAGTGTAAATTCAAATAGTTTCGCTAAATTATTTATAATTGCTATAGGGCGGTAGCTTATTATATCTCCTTTACTATCCTTTTTATGCACAGGGCAAATCTTAGATATTTTCCACGTGCAGGGAAAATTACCAGTATTCAAGGATAAATTAAAAATATGCGCCAAAGGTTTAGAAAACACTGAACAACAATCTTTTAACAAAAATGCTTTAAGTGGATATGGATACTATTTTCAAGAACATTTTCGTTCATACAAAAAATTCTCAGTTGCGTGTCACAGTTGTGACATTCAGTGGTGAGTGGAATCGAGATTTTGGAATTTCTTCAACATTAGTCCAGATTTTCATTGGTATTGTGTGATTACTTAGAATTTCGGCTCCACTAATTTGCGCGTATTATTCAATATCTTGACTTAACTATTTCACGCACTGTGTGGGCACCTTTAGAAATTTGCTTTCATATTACACTGAGAGGTATTTAAAACATCATTTATCTCGTGTTTATTTTATATTAGTCCCATTATAATATTTGATGAGTAATTAAATTGTATATTTAAAACTAAACCAAAACTTAGTGGAGCACAACTGTCCAAAACAATATGCAAAAAATATTAAATTAATATTATCAATTATAAAAAAGGTTAGGTGAAAGAAAATTTAAGATCTGTGGTTATTATATGAAACTAAGCAAAACATTGAAAAAAAGTAAAGAAACAACGAAATATTTGATTAAATTATTACATAGGACCTCTATGATAGTTATTATTATCACTAATTTTCTATTTTCATAATTAGTTAGTTATTTAGTGTTTTTTTTTCATCAGAGGAGAAAGTTGCTTACAGATATATTATTCATATTCAGCGATTTGTTATTTTAGCAAAGAACATTATTTCGCGGTTTGCCACAGACAGGTCACCAAAGAATAGAGTCACTATGTGAATTAAGTGTCGTTGGATAAATTCTTTCATACAGTTTTTTTCAGTTCTCCAAGTCTGTAGTAATTGAAAGCTACACAAATTACGTAAACAACTGGAAACGAGCGAGAGAGATATTAAAATCTGCACAACAATCCAAACCGGCATTTAGCAGGTTTTTAGAGGTATGACAGAACACAAACCTATACAGGGTGCCCATTATCTATCTCCTTACATGGCTGTTTTGTTAATAGTGGAGATAGAGAATTGGGTAAATTAGCAAAATTGGGCAGAATTACAAGAGGAATTCAGTGCCTCCTTCAAATTTAATTTTAATGTTCAACTTTTCGAGATACTTTGAAAAAACTGAAAATCGCCGAAATTTTTAAACTCGAATATCTCGAAAACTATAAAAGATACAAATAAAATAACAATACTATGTGATAGTGTTTTTTACGTGGCATTAAGCGGTCATATCGAAAATTTCACGGGCATCTTAGTTTTTCAGAAAAAAAATAAAGTTATGTTTTTTTAAATGGCAACCATAGTTGGCTATGGTATCAATAAAAGGCTTATTTTTTTCTGATTTCAAAAATATAATATTTAATAAATCGTATTTGTTTTCGTTTGTGTACATTTCACAATAACTATTTTAAGATGAACGTTTAATTTTGACGTTTATAATGTAACTTTAATGTGATCTGACATTTATATTTTATTGTTGTTTACTGATCCACGTTTGTTTTTCATAGCTTACTATGTTAATAAATTATTTGTTCATTACAGTAAACAAAAGAAAAGGGAAAGGTATATTAAATATTATATTTTTGAAATCAGAAAAAAATAAGCTTCTTATTGATACCATAGCCAACTACGGTTGCCATTTAAAAAAACATAACTTTATTTTTTTTATCAAAAAATAAGATGCCCGTGAAAATTTCAATATCACCGCTGTATTCCACATATAAAACACTATCACACAGTATTTTTATATTATTTGTATCTTTTATAGTTTTCGAGATAGTCGAGTTTAAAATTTTTATCGATTTTCAGTTTTTTCAAAATATCTCGAAAAGTTGAAAATTAAAATTAAATCTGAAGTAGGCACTGAATTCCTCTTGTAATTCTGCCCAATTTTGCTAATTTAAACAATTCTCTATCTCCACTATCAACAAAGTTAGCCATGTAAGGAGATAGATAATGGGCACCTTGTATAATTGACAAACAACAGCATATATATCAAATGAAAATTAATGTATATACTGTATACTGTATTTTAGGTGACAGCGAGGCAACACACAGGCAAGTTGGCGTTGGACTCTCTATTAATAAAACCGATCCAAAAATTCCCGAAATACGAACTGTTGTTACAGAGGCTGATAAAACATACTGATGAGAACCACCCGGACCACAATGTGCTTTTGGCGGCGCAAAGGCAGGTCCATGAGCAACTGCTAAAAATAAACTGCACTGAAAAAGAAGCCCTAGAACTCGAACAGCTTCGCGAAATAGAAGGGCTGATCGACGGATTGATAGAACTAGCGACCCCAGAGAGGCAGTACCTTCGACATGATTCCGTAAGCATGTCTCACGGAGGGGGGCCTAGGAAAGAAAGAGCCCTGTTCTTGTTTTCCGACTTACTGCTGATCACGGGCATTAAAAGGCGAAGTGGGACCATAAAAAGACCTATAACAGGCCAAGGAAGCGTCACTAGTACGTTGGAAGCTAACAAGTACAAACTATTGATGAAAGTACCTTTAGAAGACATAGAAATTATTAGGTCCAAAGATGAGAATTTAAGGCAGATTATGATAGAGGTTGATAATTTGACTGAAGACATATCGGTATTGAATCAGATAAATGAATTGGCTTGGTCGTTGCATTGTACTCATGTACAATTGGATGAGGTTGTGAAAGATATGCTAACCACGTTAAATAAACAATTAACGGAACAGCAAAATAGCGATTCTCAGTTGTCCTGCTTAGATCTCACCGTTTCCACCTCGTAAGTATATCTAATTAGTAATTATACATTTTTTAATACAGAAAACAACGTCCTATTATTCCAAAATTAAAAGTGTAACTAGAAATCGTATATCAATTGAGCGTAGTTTCTATACAATAAATAATCGTATACATATTAAAACTTAAACCATTTCTAACTTGAAAATTTTAAATACTAATTAATATATAGCATCATTTGAAATGTACGTATTGTATATACAATGTACAAATTGTAGAACATTTTTGGAAACAATTATTTTTGTCCAGAAATAAACTGCATTAAAAAGAACCAGAAAGTATACCATTAAATCTTAATTCTTAGCTATATTATAATTAAAATTTCAGATTTGGAATGTCGATGTACTTATTTTTTGGGTATCTGCTACATACAAACATTAAAAAAAGTAGAAACTAACCTCTGCTTTAAAATGATCAGTCCGAGATTAGTTTTGGAAACTAAGTTTTCTCTAATCAAAATAAAATTCTCATTGAGATAAATGTTACTAAACAAATAATTCATGACTTTTCCACATGACGGTTCGGAAATATTTCTATTTCCCGTATCAAAACAATTCAATCGCACTTAATAAAAACTGTTTTAAAAAGTTTGTCAAAAGTTAAATATTTGATAGAAAAGAGGTTTCTGTAGGTGGAAGACGTTTGGCAACAAAAAGTTTGTCTATATTATCATCATTCATTGAGGGACTTCAGGAAAACCTTATTATTTAGGGAGACTTACACTCGTATTCATAGTCGATCGCCGAGACAACCTCCCGCCGGTTTTTTTTTCGGCGGATGGAGGGTTGGCGAATCGCCGAAATGTGTGTTTCATAAGTCAAGGGATGGAGAGTAGCTGGCGAGCCTGCTGGCCGCCCGGAGGACCATCAGCGGTTCTCTCATAGCCAACTAGGAATATATAGGAAATCGTAGTACTACGCATGTGTTCTTTGGCGGGAGATCGACTATGAAACGCAAAATTAACTATCGCGGAATCCGCCCGCCGGCGAAAGAATGTTCCAGGATGATAATCTGGCGTGGAAGTGGTACGCATACGACGGTCGCTGCACTGTGAAACAGATATTCAAAATTTCGGCGTACCGCCGCTTGGCGAGCCGCTGGCGAACGACTATGAATACCAGTGTTAGAGTATTAAGATAAGACTTTAAAGTAGGTACCATTAGTACCTTACAATTACCTTACAATTACCAATTACATTGTTTATATACCTCTCTTTATAGTTATTAGAGTCAATTATATAAATTTATATTTACCATATAGCATCTAACAAAATATATATATATATATATATATATATATATAAAATCTGCTGAAAATGCTGATGACCGTCAGTGAAGCGCCCTCGAATAAATATGTAAACGACAATCACGGTAACTTTGATACAAATTTATAAGTCCAAATAAAGCTAAATTATATATTTTTTATATTAACGACTTACACCAACAGATTATTGTCTAATTCTTATACATACTTTTATCCAGAGGCATTATTGAAAAATTTCTACTTAAACCACAATTGTAAATCTAAATGCTAACCTAACCACAACAAAAACTAACTAAACTAAAGTACCTACCTGTTGAATAGAATACACGTTTTTGTTACACTTTTAGAAATGGCTTGGAAAATGTATCCATTGTATTTTCAAAAACTGAAAAAAGGACATCATGGGAAGAATCCTTGAATGAGGCCAAACAAAAATTAGGTGAGTAAATAAATTACATTAGTATTTTTTTAATTGCCATATAAAAATATACAGCAGTCACAAGTACTTGTGTCAAATCTACGACTGATGTGCTACTGATGTTTTGTTTATTCAGAAAAGAACACTTTTCCGGTGTGTTCTATTTACCTGAATGATTGAATGATTTTGGGTTTTTCAACGCTAATCGTTTCTAAATAATCAATTGAAAGATATAAAGACTGAAATATAAAACTGGTATGCCCAGTGAACTTCTGATTTTCTGAATTTGAATATTGAGCATTTCCACGTTTCCAGTTTTGCAAATCTTTATTTGAGATGTCTTGATGCTTAACTGCCACTCATAAACTCTGCGAATTGTCGTAAAGGACTCGTAAATACCTCTTCTTTCTTTGTTTATTACTGTACAACTAAAATCTATTTATTTGTTAATGGCATTGCCATATTTACATAAATAATAATAAGTATCCATATTAAAGATGAAATATAAATATAATTTTATATTATACAGAAAACAGATCTTGCATATCACATGCTGAGTCTAGATTTCAATCGATTTAAATTACCGGGTATATACTTGCACAAATAAAATTAAATTGCATACTATTTATTGAACTATGGAATGTAGATGCCGTAGTTTACAGTTTGATGACTGATGATTAACAGGGTTGAAATAGACCTGGTGCATTTGGTAGCCCGGAAATTAACTCTGCCAAGCAAATAATGATAGTCAATTGAACCCAACTGGATTACTATATGGGTTGTTTAGACATCAATTACTGTTTTTACCTCGTCTTCTAAGCTCTTTTGTAAATACAAGGGAATCTGATATCAAATTAAGTTAATAGCACATACCAGACAATATAGTCTAAATTTAATGAAGAACGCACCGCATTAAAGTGAATATGTATATTTACGGGAGGTATACGTAACTTATAGAAACAGAGTTTTTCAAAATTATGAGACAAAAAGGAGACCATACTGTCTTATATTCTCCTCCAGCAACGGACACACAAATGTATAGCACAATAATTGAAAAACTACACGTGAATTACAACTGAATCTTGTTGTAGCCTATAGAGTTTGCAAAGGACGATGCACTCTTAATGATATGAGATGTGGAGAAAATATAAACAGGCATCAAGATACAAACAAAAACTCATTTTCGAAAACATCTAACTCGTCAAAATTAGCAGATACTTTAGTATGTTATCAACTTTATGGAAAAAAAACTTTAGGTAAAATCTAAAACCTTTTTGTTCATTTAAATAGCAAATAGCACTTTCAAACTAGGTTTAGTGATTTTTCAACTCTTCACACAAGGCGTATGAATATTTTAAGGAAGGAAAAATTAAAACACCGTATCGGTACATAACATAGTCTACAATATTATTTAAATTGTTAGCTGCATTGAAGTACTTACCTATCAATTAGCTTAGAGGTAATTCTGGAATAATTGCAAGTATAGACTGTTTATTTTCAGCAATGTCAAGTGACAGGAGACCGTGTCCGGAGCTTTTAGCAACTGTGCCAATAAGAAAGACCAGAGCAGGATTACAGTTTACCTGTGCGGCTCCAACTTTGGGCGAGAATGGTAAAGACGTATGGGTCTGTAACAGTGATGGTTATGTGGGACAAGTCTGCGTTCTCAGTCTGACACCTGAGCCAACAGTGACTTCTTGTAATGGAGTATGTAATGCAAGAATTCTCTGTATCGCATCAGTACCCGGGATAAATAATGGGTAAGAAAGATCTTAAATACATTAATTTTTGTTGCAAAGCAGCATGCAGGTACTGATGTAAGGCCTTGCTATCATGCTATTATCAATGTTATTATGTATCCACTGTGATTTACGACATGGATTTAAGTTAGTAGAAGTCACATTGAGAATAGTGGTATGCGTATATATTCTCTATCTGAAAAAGGGTAAAATATTTTAATACAATATTACCCAAAATAAAGCAAATATTTAAATGAACCGTTTCAGAACCGTGTAGCAGTACACAATTATGTACTTCTATAGCAGCATAAACTTTGAATTCAATAAAAAAAAGTCAAGGTGTACAACTAACATAATCGTAACCAATTTAAAAAGAAAGTAATAATAAAATAATCCAGATTAACTCAAACAAAAAATAATATTCACCAAATAATAAGTGCAGCATATGGTATGGTAGGGTATGGTAAGAAATAATGTATCAGCTTCCATATACAAAAGATAAAACGCTAATGCTCAGACTACTGATATAATTGACTGTTCACTTTTGGTCAATAGTATGTCAGTGTTAGTCAATATTTTGGACACTCAATTGTTACAACGGTATTTGGTTGGTTACCTTACACATATAAAAGACTACCTACTTTAAACGTTCACCCGATTTTACGTTATGTAATCTAACTTAGTCCAACAAAACCATTATACCTGATTATGTAAGTATTGACAAACGATGAGCGGATAATTATGTCAAAAACTACATACAAATTTGCTTTTTGCCATAACAAAGGAACCTCATTTTTAGAAGACATAAAAAAAGTTTTATGCTTCAAAGCAAAGACTGTATTGTTTTCAATTTATCAATAGGCAAGAACAACAATTACTTAAGTAAAAATATTAGTATTTATCATATTCTGGACCGAGGCATTCTTTATTTTTCAGTACCTCCATTCCCAACAGAGGCACCAAGGTTCGTGATGAACCTGAAGAACATAAAACAATGCAATTCGATAGTAGTTCATCAAGTGATGAGGATGACAATTGTGATAGTGAGCAAAACGAGGAACCCCAAAGACTTGTAGATTCTGAAACGTGTAGTATAGAAAATGAAGAAAGTGATAATCAGCAGTCGACCATGTGGCTTGGCACTGAGGATGGCTGTATACATGTGTACAATTCCGGTGACAATATACGTATAAAGAAGAATAAAATTAAGTTGCAGCTTGGTTCGTCAATATTGTGTATAATGTAAGTTCAAAGGTACTTAGATAACGCTAGCGTGTTTAAGTCAGGGGCTACTCTTGTAGAAACAATGATGTTGTGAACTGGTACATTTTAAGCCTTCATTTTTAAAATCTACGTCATTTTCTGTATCCAACGTTTTCGTCATTTATTTAACATTAATGACATTTCAGCTGTCAAATTATTGTTTGAACTCTATCCAACTTTTGAATTTAGAGTGATTTGACGATCCCTCGTTAAATCTAATGGACCATAGCAACCATAGAAAAATAGAGTTGGCATCAAAAACATTCAATTTCTCACTTACAGAGAGTTAAAATTCTTCAAAGTGGTTATAGACCTGAAACTAGTTTTTCTTAAATAGTACCATAATGGCACTAAGGTACCATTACAAAGTACAATAATCAATAAGCAATCTACCCATAAGAGTATTTATCTGTGGGGCCAACAGAACTGAAATTACAGTTGAAAGAAAACCTTCTAAATTCTAAGTAAGATAGAGCCCGAAAAATAATTTGACAGCTGAAGTGTCACTTGTTGTGATAATGTTATATCGTTGGATTCAGAATATGACGTAGATCCCAAAAATATAATGATATACAGGGTGTTCCATATAAAAATCGAGAGTTGGTATTACTTTCGGTAAAACTGGAAGTGACGTAAAGGTAATTTTTATGTCAAAAAATGACCTTTAATAAGTACCTACTTCCGTCTACCAAATTTGAAAATTGTACCTAAAAAAATAAAGGTGAAAAGAGGGATATACTATGAATCTGTCACACTGTATATTGGATATGATTCAACAAAACACAAAATAAAATTATTTAATCTGTTCCAGATATTTAGAAGAGAGAGTTTTTGTTTCACTATCTAATGGAGATATTATTGTATACGATAGAGATGCATGTAAGTAACATAGTTTTAAATTGAATCTAAACCCGGGTGTGTTGTATTGCGATCTATTAAGAGTAAATAATAATATTTTATCAGAGACAATTTTTCTGACCTATAAAGAAATATTATTTTGAAATATCTACTGACTTTTTAGGTGGTGGCTGGAACATCAACTCTCCTACAACGTATACTGTGGGATCTTTAAGCACACCAGTGTCAAAAATGGTTCCAAGTCCTGGAAAACTATGGTGTGGCTGTGGCAGCACCATAAAAGTATTCAATACACATACTCTCATAACGGAAACCAGCTTTACAGTCAACAACGACAATAATAAATCCATTACTTGTATAATTTTGTGCGGTAATGGTGTATGGTTATCGTTACAGAATTCCGCTGTAATAAAATGCTACCATGCTCTAACGTTTGAAACGCTGTGTGAAGTAAATGTGGCCCCAGCTGTTACTAAAATGCTAACAAGTAAGTATTTTTACTAGTAAAGACATCCACGAATTGATTTTTGACGAAATGAATTATTAGAATCATGTTTTATATATATTTTTTTTTGGAGACCGTTTGATAACTAAAAACGGGATTTCCAGCATTGCATGACATCAAAACTAGGGTTAGCCGTTCCTTTAATTCAAACGTACATAGCCAAATAATTTGCGGTAAATACTAAAAAAAAAGTGAAAAAGAAAATTATCAAAATTAATTAGGTGTCAGTCAAATAATTCAGGTGTATCTGTCAATTTGTCTATCAGCAAATGATGAAATTGCTAAGTTATTGGAAAGTTAAAATACACAAAAAAAACTGTGTCGAGTTCCCAGCAATAACTTGGCAACATAAATTGATGATTCAGATTTCTCATTCCTCTTCAGTTTGGCCTAGCTAAGTATCCAGGATGGTATAGTAATAGAACTCAATTAAGGGTGGAAAATGCAGTATTACAGTTTTCTATGTGTACTATCATATAAGGTGGATTGGAAATCCTCCTTAAAATCCGACTATAAGTCTACATCTTTACGTAGAAAGGAGAATTCAGATATTCGACATTAAGCTATTCCAACTATCATTGTATCCTTATAGGATAAGTAAGATGATATTATATTAAAAAGCATATCTTATATTTGCCATTGAAAATGTTTTTTCATTAACTTCAATACAAACTTTATAGATATTTTCTTTCACGAAACTTTGACACAACAGATAACTGGTTCCCTGTTTAATATTCTGTAGAAAGTCCGCCAATATCCATTGACCGTGGGCATTACCTGGGATGGTTTGGGCCGAGCGGGATTATCGCTCTTTACCCTCACTATCGCTGTAGGCCTGGACTGCCTCGTAGAGATGGATCCCATCCTTCACCAACCCCATCTCAAAAAGTGATAGGTGTGGGAGATTCGTGGGGTCTCCTCCTGTCCTAGCTCTACCCTGCAGGCTGAGTAGGATCTTTTGGAGCTTTTCTGTCTTGTCATCTTTCTTGGCCTGTATGTCTAACCCACCGGGAGTAGGGGTAGGTCAGGAGTGGCTGTGTAGCCGGGGATGCACCTCTAAAGGAGCCAACTGGCCCTTTAGCTTTAATCAAGGTAAGGGAAGGGTACTTGAGGTGTGCCCGCAACCGCTGTCGGCGGTCGCGGCTTTCAGGGGAGGTCTGAGGGTCGTTTTTTCGTCGCTTCGTAGTCCTCTACGCATATTCCGGGTGGAATCTTAAACATAAGAAGATCTTACTCTCATCCTGGGTCCAGCAGTTGGACTCTTGGCCGCTTGTGTACAGCGACGGCATCAGGCTCGTAGTCCACGGCTTCCCAGATTAGCGGTTTGCTGTGCATCTCGGCAAGCGCGAATTCTGTAGAGAGAGAGCCAAAGAAAATTTGTGAAAATGGCATTGTAAATCCTGACTCTGATCTTTAATCCCATGAGTGGTTATAAATAATTTTATAGACAAATAAATTTCCTAGAAACTCGACTACTTCACAGACTCATAGGTAATACACAGACTTGTTTTTTTTATAGGAAACTGTGCCCCATAAAAGCATTTTTGCAAGAGGCATTAACATTAGCAATTATTTTCACATTTAGCAATGCAACTTATTCTTTATTTATGTTGCCAATGCTAAACATTTTCGTAAATATCTTCATATAAAAACAAGACGCGTTTCCAAACTGTATTCATTGTTCGTAACTTAAGACGTAAAGAAAATACATGTAGGAAAGTTATAAATATAATTATTATTATATTTTTTCATACCTAAATAAATATGTAAACATTTAGGAGAGATTCCTTGTAAAAGTTGTTAAGACTAAGAGTTGTTGTTGTTTTTTCTATTTCAGGTTGCGATGACATAATAAGACAGCACAAGGCTGCGTGTCTTAGAGTGACGGCTTTGGTAACTTGCAAAGACCTTCTTTGGATTGGAACTTCAGCCGGAGTACTCCTCACAATGCCTCTCCCACACATTTCCGCCACTACCACCAAATTAGCCAGTTCTCCTCCGGTTACTGGCATACCACATGGCCACACAGGTCACGTACGGTTTCTGACGTCCGTTGAAATGCCGTTTGGTACAGCTGATACTTCACACAGAAATTCGTATAAAGCAAAGCAAGATCAGAGGATCAACACAAAATTATTAGTTATTTCTGGAGGAGATGGCTACGAAGATTTTCGAACTTCAAATATATCAGAAGGAGCAGGCAGGGAAGATGCTACGAATCATTTGTTATTGTGGAATATTTGATTTAGATACTGACCCAAGGGGATGTATAATAATAACACGTAATGTGGCATATCGGAACCTGAACTTAATACAGGGTATTTCTATAAAATGCGAAAAAAAGTACGTTTATTGTTTAATGGGCGATTAATGCGCGGTAGCTAAAAATAGCTACCTATCTTCTAAGTATTGTTAATGTGACGCTAATAATGTTTCATAGTGAAATTTGAAGTGCAAAATGAAGACGTTATGGACGAAATGCAGTTTCTAGAAAGGAAACTAATCTATTGATATATTGGTCAATGGTATATTAGTCAATGACTTGGCACTGACCAAGACTATGTATAAATAATCTTTATATTATGTCTAAATTATATGCAAGATTTTTTTTATTATATTCAAGAAAACATCACCCACTTTAAATCAGTTTTTGTGTGTTTGTCAGTGTTTATTGAATTTTACGTAACCAATTGTTCTTTAACAAATCATATTTCATGAGTTTCAGCAAATTTTAGTTTTCGTTTCTATAATAATGGCGCCCACCGTTCAACAGTTTGGGTTATTTTAAATTCTATGATCTGCTCTTGAAGTTTTTCATTTCATACCTCAATAGTGAGTTTTCACAATTTGAAATGATATAATTCTCATCAAAATAGCACCTTATTTTGCTTCGTGTCCACATGATAGAAATGATTGGATTTATCAGTCTTAATAAACATTTAATCCGTCTTTGGATCAACTGCTCTTTGTTACTATAGTAACTGAAAACTGTAACCAGTTATAAAATTATTAATCATTAAATTTATTTGATACCAATATTTAACTGAGAAACTGAGGATGATTGGTTTGTATTTCATAAAAAAAGAAGAAATAGAAAATGGTGTTAATAATATAAATTAGGTATTTCTCTGTAAAAAGCAAGAAAGGGTAATTTAAACATATCATAACATTTTCCATATCTAAACAAATGCTACATCTAAAATACTACTGCTAAAACAAGACTGTCTCTCGTCAGATTTTGACCTAAATAGATCAGTGGGGCATTTATTTTAGGACTTAATGGAGATGCATACCATTTCTGTCGATGATCTCATGACAGTAATAAATTTTGTCAGACTCTGATATCTTTTTATAGAAAAATCCTGTACGTTCACGTGATACTTGCATTTCGTTAAAATGTGTGATAGTATTTATAGGAATCTGTATATGGATTGTATTTTATTGAGGTGGTAGCGTTTATCTGTTATATTTTATTTTTTGCCTAACATTATTGTTCCTAATCTGTTGTTGCTATACTTGAACTGAAGAACTGTACATAATATTGATCACAATATTTATAAAAGCATGTATTATTGTCAAACAAAAACTGTATTGCATTTCAGTTGGTTTTGTTATATTTAATTAATATTTATATTTTTGCTTGACACATCGAATCTTGAAAATGTTTTTTACGAATTTTTCTAACGCCATGTACCTATATATATTTTTTTATTTCGATTTCGTAAACGAATTCTTTAGATTGCTCAAAATCCCAATAAATCAATATTGAATCATCGTTTTTCAATTAATAATCGTTATGAAATATATTTCTTTTTTAAATGGAATTTTTATTTAGCCTTTCCTGAAATGTGATATAATATAAACAGAAGATTACCTAAAAATTATAGTTAAGCTCTGGATAGACTGAAGGCGGTAGATATTAGCTTTAATACTGGGCATAGTAGCTCAACAAAGATCACTCGCCCTTGGATACGATTGGTACTGGATATTGGATTCAGTAGTACATAATATAGTGGTCAGTAAACAGTGTAATTAGTACAAACTTTATAAGCAATGGATTGCCTGGATCTCCGCGATCTAGCGCCGAATATGTTCTCTAACTATTCAGGGCTTTAATAAACTACTGATAAGAATAATTGTAAAATATATGTGAGTAAATATTTGCAATAAATTTACATGAAGAAACTCGGCTTTCAATAAGCCGATTTTCTTTACACAAAAATATACATTTGTTTTAAATTCATGATTATCGGCCTAAAATATAATTAAAATAATTTAATTATTAATTGTTGTCAATATATCTACATCTGTATATAAGGATTAATGGTAATAAATTTTTCATTAATAAAAATACCAGTTTTGTTAATTTATTTATTTGCCTTCTTTTATAGGGTATTTTTCCATATTTTCGAAAATATTATAAAATAAAGCAAGGGGTTGATATTTTGAAATTTAATTGTATCTACCTAATAAAAAATAAATTAGTGACACCGAAGTGAAGATAAATATTGATAATAAATATCAGTTTTTATTGATATTTCGGACATTGCAATTATTTCCATTATCTGCAGTAGTAGGAATTGTTTCAAATATGGCACTTAAACTGATAAACTAAATATTGTTTATATCTATCTAACCATACCTTTGGCCTTTCGCCTTCTCATTTAGCGAATACAACATACAATGTTCGAAATCCTGTTTCAGTTTTGTTTTATTAAAAGAAGCGTACATTGACGAAATTTATAAATAATAAAATCTATCAACCAGTCATTTCAATTAACGAAAGAAAGATATTAAACTTATTAAAATGAATCCAAATTTAATCACTACGTATTTCCGAATCATGCAAGATTTTAATTATATAATTCAGTGAAGGATATAAAGACATTTTCCCTATTTGACAAAATTATAGTAGTCGATTTCTTTAACATCTTTTTATAAAAATTCGTCGGGCGTTGTCTAGCGCGTGAATTTCTTAAAGGCTTCTTAAAGGCTTTAGTATCCCCAAGGAGAAAATCCACTCTTGTCCAATAGTGTGAAGATACCCTGGAGGAGTTGGCCAGAGGAAAAGAGGTTAAATTGGTATGGGTACCAGGTCATAGTGGAGTCCCAGGGAACGAAAGGGCCGATGAACTGGCTCGACTTGGATCTCAGGGACCAGAACCCATTTTAGGCATTACACGAAGGCAGGTCAACATAACTATTGGGCTCATGAGACACCAAGTAAAAACTGGAGAAGGAGTGGAAGTTGTAGACAAGCTCGTAACTCTATAGTGGGGCCAAGCAAGACCAAGACGGCCTGGCTGTTAAGTCGTAGCCGGAAGGCTCTAAACCATTTGGTGGGAGTTTTAACGGGTCACTGCAGGCTTAGAAGATAACTATCATTGATGGGTGTTGAGGGAGACCCTATCTGCCCAAAGTGCGGGGAGGGCGCCGAAACGCCTTCCCACTTCTTGGCAGAATGCGTGGCTTTCGGCAGACTAAGACACGACGTTTGGGGAGCCGGGGAGCTGCAAAGGGAAGAGGTCAGTTCTCTTGAATGGACCGATATTCTGACCTACATTAGAAAGTCGGGAAGGTTTGACGACGGAAGAGGAAGAGGACGGAGTTAGGTAGGGGACGACAACGTATCACTACTACTACTACTACTACTACTTATTCGAAATGATTTATAGGTCTAGGAAACTATCATGACAAAATCATATTTCTATGGGAAAGAATTGTCAGCTGATAATGTATAAATCGAGATATAAGAAATGTGCCCTTCTTACACTGAATCAAGAATATATAGAAATGAGATAATTATCTATTCTCTATTGAATGTAGAAAATGATCATACAATATTGCGATTTCATTAAACTGTAAATTATTGTTTAAAGCTTTGCTTACAAACCATCATACTTACATACTTACCTGCTATGGTCATGTAAAAAAAATATTATTAGTGATTTACTAGTACACGTGTATAAATTTAATTTTTGCCTAATTATAAAATGCCACTCATATAAATTGCACTATATTTTTTCTTTTATAAAGAGTGTTGCAATTCTTCCGAGAATTGAATTTTATAATTGATAATACTGATATAAATTTAGAAGTAACTAAATAACTTGTTGCGAGAACTCCTGTTTTCCAATATGGCGGTGCTAATAGAGGTGGGAGGGGTACCCTATTTTCATTTTCTAGATGAATCACTGGAACAATTAATGTAAAGTTGGTTGCCTAACAGTAGATATGTAACATCGATATTTTATCTTTATTCTTTTACTATGCCTTTTTACCATATCGTTAGCAACTATCTTAGTAGATATGCTACTTGGTGAATTTATTAATGCGGCTCAATATTAATTGTCTCATTCAATCACAAACCTTTTTGTGAATAGAGATTCAACTTATAAAGGAATCCTTCATAGTAAGGTATGATAAGTTGACCGAACTTAGAGTAGGTACTATAATATACTGGTCTATAATTATTTTTAGCAATAGGCACATCTATTATTCTATATATACATTATTCTGTTTAACAATGCGTTCATTGTAATATCATTTTCATGTGGTACTCAAGGTACTTAATGCATTAATGCATATGTACGCATAGTGCCAATCTAAATCTGACATCCCTATTGAAAATTATCATGCGTGGATACACTTTTAATAGTGAAAAGACATCTCTAATGGGCTTAATGTGTGTCGACATAGCCACGTCAAAATATTTTCAAGAAATTATAATGCACCTATTGTATTCGCTTGATATAATGATTATGCATTTATCATAACTTTCTACATGAAAAATAGATTATTTTGAGTTTGACATTTTAGATGTAACATATTTTTTAAATTACAGATCATTTTGTCCCTTAATTTTATATAGCTTTTTATTGACATTTAATAATTCAAGATTATGACAGTTGCAATTTGTCTTTTATAATAACTGGATATTATTTTAAATACTAATTTAATTAAAGGGTCTTATTAGTAGGTAAAGTCGCAGCATGTCATAATTAATATTTAATATACAGGGTGTTTCATAATATATGCGCAGGACTTCAGGATGTTATAGCTCGTCCAAAAATATGAAAAAAAGTTTCTATAAACTTACCCTCTAAAATGCACCATTTTAGAGATACAGGGTGTTGAAATTGAAAAAAAAATTTGGTTTTTTGCGAATATCTCCGGAACCGTTTATCGCACAGAAAACAGATTTTGTAAACATTTTCTACTCATAATAAACTATGTTTCGTGCGGAAATTTTTTTTTTAAAGTCATAATTGGTGAAGGTTTTGAAGGGGTAGTGGGTGTTTTTCTTCCCAACTTCTACGCTACTGGAAAAAGTACGATTTTGAGACGCCCATTTGAACAGCCAATGTTTTCTACACAAAAAAGATACCCTTGGTCATAAGCTCTAAAGTCAATCGTTTTCGAGAAAAATCAACTTTTATGTTGAAAAACATGGTAAATTTTTTGAAAATATGGTCAATTTTACCTTTACGGTTTGGGGAATTTTGAAAAGACAACTTTTGTATCATTTTTCATTTTTTTTTAATTTTACAATTATGAAGTTAACGTTTGGTTTCGTTACTTGCTCTAACGTTTAAATAAATTTTGTTTAATTAGTAAGAAAAAAATTTTATTTAAAAAAATTGACCATGTTTTTCAACATAAAAGTTGATTTTTCTCGAAAACGATCGACTTTAGAGGTTATGACCAAGAGTAGGTACCTTTTTTGTGTAGAAAATATTGGGGGTTCAAATGGGCGTCTCAAAATCGTATTTTTTCCAGTAGCGTAGAAGTTGGGGAGAAAAACACCCACCACCCCTTCAAAACCTTCACCAATTATGACTTAAAAAAAAATTTTCCGCACAAAACATAGTTTATTATGGGTAGAAAATGCTTACAAAAGCTGTTTTCTGTACGATAAACGGTTCCAGAGATATTCGCAAAAAACGATTTTTTTTTTCAATTTCAACACCTTGTATCTCTAAAATGGTGCATTTTAGAGGGTAAGTTAATAGAAACTTTTTTTCATATTTTTGGACGAGCTGTAACATCCTGAAGTCCTGCGCATATATTATGAAACACCCTGTATATTTATTATTATTTTTTTAAGAAAACAGTACAACTTACTCTATACTCATAAACTAAATTTTATTAAATCTATTGATGCATTCGCGTTTTATACGTAGTAGATACATTTTTTAACTCCCTCTAGTGCCTCTAACGGTTTTGAATTTAGGTAACATAGCTTCAAAAATCATATTTTATTTTAACTCCAGGAACTCAAAGTTATTCGCTGATGCCAATATTTCAGGACTTGGAAGTGATGAACGAACCCCATGATTCCTACTTACTTATTCTATTATTTTGAATTAAAGTTGTTGAAGACACAATGTTTGCCATTACACACGTGTAACTATTCACCCAGCATCAGGAAATTCGCTTCTTTTAACTAATTGCATCCATGAAGGGATCATATTATTATATTATTCAAAAATACTGAATGTAAACAGTTTGAAATTGCTTGATGACAAACTAGTGACGATGAAGAAAAAATTAAGTTAATTTGATTTAAACAATTTGGTTGCCAAATCAAGTATAATTTGTAAAAATATCCTACTTAAACTAAGCAAGTATATAATATAAAAAATGAGAAAGATTGCAAGTCCAAACTTAAAGTTCTTCAAATGATTTTTGTAGAATATAAATCCTCTGCCCCTATAAAGAAAGACAGGCCTTTTAAATGTGTCTATCGTATTAGCCACCCTTACCCATCACCCAGTAAAAGGTTCTCGTTTTAATGTACTGGTCCCCTAGAGGCCTCATCCACATCAGCTTCTTCAGAGGTACTTAATGGACCTAATTTGTTTTCATATGATGTGACAGTTAAAACACCATTAAATAACTTTTAGATATATGAGGGTTTTCGCACTGATTTTTAATATAGAAGTCTGTCACACCACCCCAAGTGTATGAGGATGAGATATATTTATCACACTCGATCACAATCAGATGAAATGCAGTTTTGTCACCAACCATTTGTCAAAAATTATCATCGAGAAGCAACGCAGGAACTATCAATTATCGAGATATTATACGGGAGCGCGATGTAGGCGATTTTTGAAAAGGTATCACTTCTGCCCATCCGTTGCTTTTATCAGCCGTGGGTTAGTGAATAATTATACCGTCCCTCATCTCAATCATATGTACCTATATTTCCAGATGACAAATATCTTTCGTCGGCTCTCTCAAATGGGTATATACAGAGTGATAAATTCAAACAGCAAATAACATTATTGTATACATAACTATGATTATAGGTATACATTAATATATTAATACTGCCAATTAGATGATGAAGTGATTGATGAACTCTTTTAAACTGTTTTAAACCACTTAACTTAAATCACGTTGTATACAAAACTTAGTTCCGGTAAGCAAGTTGGACGATAGGCAGTAATATATGAAGTGTGAAATATCACTAGAACGCAAATGTTACATACTTGTCAAAAAGTGGTATTTATGATATAAGGTAATTAATTGCCTGATGAACAATCAATATTATAATCTACCAACCATTTTAATTAAAAGGATTAGCCCGCAAGTCTGAGACTTTGGTGAGAGAGGGGGCGGGATATTATTATTCAGTAGGCTCCGTTTGTAATTCAGGAAGAAGTTTGTAAGCCCTAACCACAATTCAGTGCTGGAATTTGGAAAACCTGGAAAGTCTCATTAATTAATGAAGACAGTCAAACATTAACTGATAATGTCTGTAACTTATTTGCGGTGTATTTTGACGATTCATAGTTTGTTTCTTTTGGGATTACACCACCTGTAAAATAACAAAAAGCAGAAAACCAGAAGTATACAAATTAAATATTCAAAGTGTAGTAACAAGGCAAACTTCTAAAGTTTGCCCCAAAAAACTACTATATAACGTGTGATAAAATAATATTTGATATATTGACTAAATTTTATCAGTGGTTTTTCAGTTTTATACAAAATTCTATAATATTACATGTCATATTCTAAATTATGTCCTTATTTACCAGATTCCTTGTGAATGTGGTAAATATTATATTGGTGAAACATCTAGACCATTACAAATAAGGATCCGCGAACATAAAAATTATGTTAAGGATTACCAAGTTGATAGGTCTACATTAGTAAAACATGTATGGGATAACGGCCACCGAGTTGATTGGACACAGGCTAAAGTTTTGCAAAAAGAAGAAAAATCGGTTAAAAGAAAATTAAAAGAAAGTGCTTTCATTAAACTTAATGGTGATTATTGTATCTCGTCGGAAACAATATTCATAGATCAAACATGGCTTCCTCTACTCCAAAAAGATGTTACCAATGGAAAATTAATAATATCATAGTGATCAGTGCATGTGATGACAAGTTAAATTAAAAATGTCAATCTGACAAAAAATACTTCTTTTTATATAAAGATTTCTTATCGTACAAACAGTCTACAGAAAAAGAGTTGAGGATCAACTCGAAACGTCTAGAAGAAAGCTAGTTAAGTGTTTAATTTCTTTTTTAAATTTTATTATAACTATTTTATTTGAACATAATTTAGAATATGACATATAATATTATAGAATTTTGTATAAAACTGAAAAACCACTGATAAAATTTAGTCAATATATCAAATATTATTTTATCACACGTTATACAGTAGTTTTTTGGGGCAAATTTTAGAAGTTTGCCTTGTTACTACACTTTGAATATTTAATTTGTATACTTCTGGTTTTCTGCTTTTTGTTATTTTACAGGTGGTGTAATCCCAAAAGAAACAAACTATGAATTAACTGATGTTAATGTCGCAGATTAACACCAAGCTGACCTTCTTTCCATCCATAAAAGATTACAATTATTATTTTAGACTTATCACTGATCTGTAAGATTGTACTGAAATTGATTGGGAAATTTTCAAAAACACTCTATATGCTGAAAACGGTGAAATATAGCTTAACCATTCAAATCACTTAAAAATAAGATTGAGGATGTACCACTTTCAATTTGCTAACTCCTGTAGATTATTCAAGATATCTTGGATTCCTATCGAAAATGGGTTAACATGAGCTAATTAACTGTATTTGCTCATGGAAATGAATCATTTTTAGAAGTATAACCTCCTTAGAATACTTCATAGAAATACGTTATACATCAGTATAGGACTATTTCAAAATCTATTATAGAATTTTATAGCAAATTTATAGCTTGCATAAAGCTACCTTTTACACGAATATTTTCTTTTGCCGTCTAGTGTTTTACTTGCCTCTTTTCTGTGTATCAAAAGTGCCACAAATACCTAGTTTTTAAGCGTGTTATCGTTATCGAGGTAATATCTAAACGAGCCGCAGTTGATAGGCAACCCGTGTTGGAACAACAACCCTTCGTTAATAGTGTGAAATCGCTTAGTTTGGAAACAGTGTCTCAAAAAATCTTATCTGTGAGTTTATTGCATCCCTTAAATCTAGACGTAAAAGATTCTTAAAATATCTACATGTACAGGGTGGACCAAATACGATTATGTCTGAGTTCTTACAAAAAAAGAGAGACGATTAAAAAATCACTGTTTTAATTAAATGATCTTAAAACGAATCTTTATTGATATTGAATAGACAAAGCAAGGAAAAATATTCCTAGATAATATCAGTAACATTTGTTATAAATTGTTTTTATCCTATCTAAAATAATTAAAATCTATTTTAAATAAAGATGATTTACTTTATTATTTATTTATTTATTTTTTTAAATACATGCTTTTGCCACCCTGTATATTAATTGAAATCATAATTGAAAACAATAGGAAATACGAAAAAACACAAATAAATAAAAAAACTATTTTACATACTGCGGAAATAAGATCGTGATTACTGTAGCGTGAATCACCCTGTAAGTTAGAACCTGAAGCCTGAAAAGTTTGCAGCAGAAAATTAATACATAAGAACATCATCAGGGGATGATTTTATAGTTAGGAATTATCTAATCTTACATGGCCAGTGAATTTATTTATGTGAATGATTAAATTTGACTTGGGGTGAAGGTTTATTCTTATATTTGTACAATGAATTTCAGCCACACCCTCATTCTGGACATGCAGAGAAATAGGGGTTGTCGGTAGAGTTAAGAGGTTTCTTTGGTTTACACTTTCTGTGACGCGCCGCTCTATAGGGGTAAGTCATAAAATTTAACTACCTAAACAGTATCTCTATTTGTGTATTCATTAGCCTAGTCAAAACAAAGCCCAGCATTTCATGTGATTTACAGAATTTGTTTCTAGATTCACATAACTGTACTATCCCTTTACGTAGATTTTGCTACTGTTTATGAAAAAATAAGGAATACAGAGTAAATAGAGCTTTGTCCCAAAACTATATGTCATAGGTTGGTGTATTAAAGAATATTTATAGCCAAGCAGCAAAATAATAACCATATTATCACTTTGGAACCGTTTGTATTTTATTTAAGAGTCCATTCACTGGTCCGAAATAAGCCCAAAATCAGCGTTCGTCTCGTGTCTAATTATAAAAAAACTATAAAAGAAAGCGACTTTTAGTAAAAAAGTATTGAAAGATAAGACTTTAATCTAAATCCCTATAGTAGAATTTTTTGTAATTCTTTTTATTTTTAAAATTCCAGGCAAACAATCTTGTACTAAAAATAGCGTATTTTCAAAAATTATTTTCTCTAAAATACATGTATTAAACAAAAATTTGCTACTATAGGGATCTAGTTTATCTTTTGATCTTTCCGGTGATATATAATTTATAATAGTAAAAAGAAATTTTGTTGCAATTATAAGACAAATCCGGTACCCTTGCAATGAGGGCTAACTTTGTTTCCATGTGCCTTTTTACTTCGGCTTTACGTGCACCTCCGAAATCTAAATAATTCGGTAGTGGAAATATGTAAGTCTTCACCCATCGGCTACCCAACCTCTCAAGCCGACCCCGATTTCATGTCTGTCAAGTCTACAGTGAATGGACCCTTAAGTATTTTCTTACATCTTATAAGAGTCGGGTCCTTAAAAATATAAAATAAAACAATAAAAGAAGTCGTGCCATAATAGTTCCCGAAGGAAATAACGATGAAACTACAGACACCGATGTTTCGAAGTTTTATTCCTCTTTAGTGGCCGAAGGAAATGATCGAGGATGGCATATCTTTGAACAATGACTGAAGGAAATTCTAGATAGAGAAGACGGTGTTGGTATAGCACTGAGACTTTTAGATACAATGGACCACATTAGCGTTTTGTAGAGGAGTATGTTCAGTTTCTTTTCGGTATGCTACACTGAGAAGGAGCAAAAACTCCAAAACATAGGTTTCTTTGTTTTCTTTCGGGACTACGATATGAATCCTTTTATTGCATACATCTTACGTTATAATAGGATATCAAAATAGACTGTTGCCTAGTTTACAAACATGATAAAAAAATTTATACAGGCTGTTTTCTTCAAGTGCTACCACTATTATTATCTCTGAAACGGTAAGAGATACAGGGTGGCTTAAATTAGAAAAAAGTTGCACAATTTTATGCTGAATCAAATGACGGTATGTTATCTGCCATATGTGCACCCGTTCGTGAGTTATCGGTCAAAAAACGAAAACTGACGATTTATAAAATGCTAAATATTTCCACTATAAAGAAAGATAGAAACTTCAAACTTGAAACTTATACATTATTGATAATGGTGAGTCCAAAAATTCAGATATATTTTCTCTAAGCACTCTAGATTTTGAAATGCGATAGTCAACTTTTTTATTTCTTTTTTGTCAACTATTTTCTGTCAACAGATGAAGCGTTTTATTCTCTTCACAAATATGTATTATATGTCATATTAAAATTTTGAAAATGAGGAGAAATCAGCAAATATTGTATATTTTATAGTTGGCCGTGGAAACATATTATTATTAACGACATGTCCATGGTATGCACATATTAGGAAATACAAAATGTATACTTAATGCATTAACGAATGGAATTTGTGATAATTTTATTCTTCTAGAGCGATAATCTATTTCACCTACTATTTATTTAGGTATTGGTCACTCAAATGGGATCAGATGATATAATTAGGTGCTATTATAACTATCGTCTATAGTAAATGTTCACAATGACTTCCGTGATTATTTAAACATACATCTATCCTCTTAGAAATATTTTGAATGGCCGTAAATTCTCCCAAACACCTTGTCTTTGATACCCCCTATAAAAATAATCAAGAGAGTTCAGATCTGGCGATCTAGCTGGCCACGAAGTGGATCCTCTTCTGCCCAATCCACTTTTGTGGAAATCTTGGACTACTTTAGAATTATATGCTGGAGCACCATTTTTCATCACCCTGGTACGATAAAATTATCATAAAATTCTATTCGTTAATGCATCGAGTATAAATTTGTATTTCCTAGAATATGTGCATAAGTACATGATATGTCGTTAATAATATTTTGTTTCCACGGTGAACTATAAAATGTACCTACATTATTTGTTGATTTCTCCTCATTTTCAAAATTTTAATATGGCATTAATATGTCGTTGTAAAAAGAATAAAACGCTTCATCTGTTGACATAAAAATCCAATATGGCGTCCATTAGAAATAAAAAAAGTTGACTGTCGCATCTCAAAATCTAGAGTGCATAGAGAAAATCTAAGGACTTGCTATTATGAATAATGTACCTACAAGTTTCAAATTTGAAGTTTCTATCTTTCTTTATAGTCGAGGCATTTTGCAAATCGTTGCGTTTTTTGCCCGATAACTCACGAACGGGTGGACTTAGGTAGATAACGTACCATCATTTGATTCAGCATAAAATTGTGCAACTATTTTCTAATTTAAACCACCCTGTATCTCTTCTACCGTTTCAGAGATAGTAATAGTAGTAGCGCTTAAAACAGCCTGTATATAGAGGTTTATTGTTCCACTGCTATCCACTAAAGTAATTTGGCATTATCCAGGGCGGTCTCTTCCTTAAAATTTAATTATTCTTTTAGTATAGACATATAGGAGTTACGTAACAACTTTTTTTGAAATATTTGGTAACAATGTGTCAAAATTTATTTTAATTATAAGAGTAGTTCTATTAACCACTTGCCAAGAAACCAACTATAAGCAACAAACTAATATTACGACCCACCTTCGCATATATCAGAAATGTTTTATTGCTCGAACATAACATAAACAAATTGGCAAAGAAAATACTGTTAACGTTTTATTGTTGAACAGAAAAACCCTAGTAGATTATTTAAATACAGACAGTACTATAATTTCATGATAATAAATACCAGGATTTAGGTATATACTTATTCTTATTATAAACAGTTCAATGAGTATAATTTCCGCAAATTTTAATTAGGTATTATCATCCTTGTATTTGCAATTTGCTGTTTTTAGATAATTTTTGGGAAATCAGCAATAACTAAGTGATTAGCAAAAAAAATTATTACAATTGATGTCATACTTAATTTCTCCATATCAGATTTCAATCTTGCTTAAAAAAATTGTAAGTATGTCTTACAAAATACAATTTACTCTTTTAATGAACATAAAGATTTAATTATATAAATATGTAAAACCAATGGACTGCTTTAATTTCAATTATTTGCAGTGATAATAATTAAACACTAAAACTTTGTTTTATAGATTGAGTAAAAGTACTTTGTTGTTACATTTATTCTATAATTTGCAACTAATTTTATTTAGGTAAATTAGTACCTACATACTCGAATATGAGTAGTTTTATATAGAATACATATTTCTTAAATTTAATTACTACTGTAAATGAGATAAACATCTTACGTATATTATAAATATATAAAGATAATAAGAATAAAGCTGATATTTTATTGATTATAAAACGAAATGAAATTTACAGTAATAGTGAAACTGAAAAACTGAAAATATGTAACACTAGATAAATGACAATAAAAAACTTAAAATTATTATATACAATGATAATTACCTGATTTTGTAGCAAGAAGTGTCAAACGCATATAAATAACATATAATCGAGCCCATACTTTGTTGTCGAAAAATTATTATAAGTGGCAAATCAGAAATATTTTTGGGTGAGAATGGAATAATAAATTTATATGAAGGGTGGCCCATAATGTAGTGACACATTTTGAAGTCTAATAACTCTCTGAAAAACCTATAGGTAAGTTTTTGGTGTTGTGCGATAGAAAAACTGAAAAAGTTTTTTTGTGTTGCAAAAAATACAGGGTGTACCAAAGTATAAAACAATTTTAATCAAAATATGAAATTCAACAAATTTAATAACAAGGGAAACAAACATAATAATAACTAGCCTAATTTTTAAAAATTGTGTATAAAAAATGATGACCTTCTCTTCTTGAACATTCTTCTACTCTAGACACCATACGTCGCATAGCATTATGTAACATTAATGGAGCAATATTCCGGATTTCTGTTCGAATATTTTCTTTTAATTCGTCAATATTTTGCGGATTATTGACGTAAACCCTGGATTTTAAATAGACCCATAACCAAAAATCACAGGATGTTAAGTCACATGACGCCGGGGGCCACTGGATATCACCAATCCTTCAAATCAGGCGTCCTGGAAACATTTGCCGCAGGACAATCATGGACGTGCGGGCAGTATGACATGTGGCGCCGTCCTGCTGAAACCACATCTTTTCAGGAAAACGCCGTAATTCTTGTTGAATAAAAGTTTCCAACATGTTCACATAAGGTTCCGAAGTTACACACTTCAAAATTTTCTTCATTTTCATGGTTTATATACAACAAACAGTAACTTTTTGACTATGAAGAGGAGTTTGGTGTATTTCTTTGGGATTTTCTTGAGACCAGTAACGAGAGTTTTGTTTGTTTATATAGCCACACATATGAAAATGTGCTTCGTCAGACATAAATAAATTTTCGGACAAATAAGCATTGTTTTCTGAAAGCTCTAAAAAATTATTAGAAAAAGCAAGTCTGCCAGCAAAATTGGTGTCTTTTAGCTCCTGCACAAGTTGAACTTTATATGGTTTTAAGCGTAAATTTTTATGCAATATTCCTTGCAGGCTAGTTCTTGAGAGTGCTGTTTGAGATTGTCTGTTTGCAGATCGCTTTGGACTTCTTAAAAATGCAATTCGAACCCTAGGAGTTCTAACTGAAATAGGCCTACCTGCAGGTTTCTTCTTCAGAGCTGATGCTGTGGTTCTAAATTGACCAACCCATTTTAAAATTGGTTTCTACACGGAGGATTCAAATGAAATTTTGTGCGAAACTGACATTGAGTACGACAATAGACTCCTTATTTTTAAAGAAATTTTCTACAATAAAAGCACGATGATTCATTTTTCGAAACCGGCAGTACGTTACTGTCTATTTGACAATTACAACAATTATAAATCTCTATGGTTACGCTTCAAAAAAATAGTAGTATGCAGAATATAACTTTACACAGTTATTTTATGACTTGAATTTTATACTTTGGTACACCCTGTATTTTTTTGCAACACAAAGAAACTGTTTGAACTTTTCTATCGAACAAAAGCAAAAAGTTACCTATAGGTTTTTCAGAGGCAAAATTATTAGACTTCAAAATGTGTCACTACATTACGGGCCACCCATTACAAGTAAATATACCACACACAGTTGTAGTATCGTTGAACTCTTGTACTTTTAGTTAGTTACATTACAGATAAATTACTACTTATATATACTGTGGAATTTTTACACAAGTAAAATAGGCGATGTAACTAATGAATTTTATGCCTTGCAATAAAACTAAGTGTGAACGCCACCATAAATTTATAAAAATGGGAATTAAATGAACTTGATACTGAGTTATAACTAGAATATTCACTGTTAGAAAAAGTTAAACAACAAATAGGTGCTAAGTTCCAGGCTTGTGCCACCTTGTGCCGTAAAAAGTACAAAAATAACAAAATTTAGTAATTTGTTATATTCATTTTTATTGCATATTATACAGTGGTTTTTTGGGGCAAACTTTCGTTTTTTTGGGAGTTTCGCAAACTTCCGGAGTTCGTCTTGATACTACATTTTCCATATTTATTTTAAATACTTGTGGTTTTCTGTTTTTTATTATTTCCATTAGAACATGTCATCTTACTGTATTTAGTGAGGGTCTTCGTTTTTCTGGATATCGAGCAGCAAATTCTTTACACGCTCTTGAAATTATTTTGTAAAAAATTATCCTGATTAGTATAATTTAAACGTTCCCCAGGCATTTTTATTTAAATTTTCGGCGAAAACTATTACAGCCGCAACAATAATTTGACAATGTAATTTGTTTTTGGGGTGTTTCTCGTCATGGCTAATTTGATAACAGGTCTGATACGAGAAAAACTGTCCAAAAAAATAGAAAATTGCAAATATTTCTAAAAGTAGTAACGGTAACCCTAACAATGCTTATATGGCTTGAAAAGAAATTTCAATCTGCATACGACAGTAAAAAATACAAGGTGTTCCATTTAAATTAACAAAGTTATAGCTGTTTGAAGTTATCAAAATGTAACAACAAAAATGAAACACCTAGTATTACTTTTTTAAATTTATAGACATACCGTGATTTAGTGTTACCTATGCCCTTTACAGATACCAAAAATCAACTTGATATCACGCTCCTGAAAAGAGTTACTAGCATCTCCGCGGACACTTGCATCTGTCAAATTATTTTTTTAAATTAATATCTCAAAATCTATAACACCTAGGTATAGGGAATATTTAATAAAGTGACCCTCAAATTTCACGTAGAATCCGAAAATGCAATAATATATAGAGTGTCCCATTTCAAATAAGATGTCGACTTCCGGTATAACCGGAAGTGTCATAAAGTTCTAAATATTTTAGCTGTGTTGGTCCTACTGCCTTTGGTAGGTTACCAAATTTTCTGATTTATCGGATCAGTACTTTTAGAGATATCAGTGGCGATTCTTGGTGTGGGGCACCCTGTATATTGGAACGTTAATAGTGTGCTACTATCCACCGAGGATTGTTCCGTGTTGCTAGTGTTCGAGACTTATTGCCATTTTGATTTGAATTTTCACTTTTAATAGGAAACATTTTGTCACTTGCTTAACAATTAAGAGAAACATTTATAAAAATTATATTTTTTAAAATAAATGTGTAACTTTTATCTTTTATCCTGCTTCTGATTCTACTAGTACAATTCGATCTTTGTAAGAAATTATCAAGGATGTTGCATGGTCGCGGTGGAGGATCTAGTTCCCGGCCCACTAAGTCTTGAACCTCATCTATATCTTGCTTCCATTTGGTGTAAACTATTCGTAATAATCCATATCGAGAATCTGGTAATTCATTCCGTTTAGATATATCCATTGTACTCCAAAGTGTAAAACTGAAAATATACTGAAAATTGCAAATAGGCAATAGTTGGTACACATTTCACAAAAAAGATAAATTATATTATCTGCATTAAGGAATTAATTTTTGATGCCGTAGTTCCTGTTTAGTCCTCTTGAATAAAATTTTTATTCAAAGAATACTTACTCTTTGATCTACTATTTTTTTGTTTGGCAAAGTTTAGATCCTGCCCGTATCTCCTTCGGCAGGACCGTAAAATAGAATTTGGCGAATAATCAACAGCTAATTCTTATTCACTAGCGAAATTAGGTTCCCTTGGGTTAAATATTAGTGAGAGAAGTTTTGCAAAGGATGATTGTGCTATGCAGAAACTTAAAACCGAACTACTGAAAGACGTAAAACGTGGAATGTTACAAAATAGTTTTCGCATATTTTGAAACACACAGCATGTAAAATGTATTGCGTATAACGCCCTCAATTGTATGTGTGTGTTATTAACTGCCATTGAATTGGTGCTATGGTATAATTAGCTTATTATTAGTTATTTTTATAAAAGATATTTGTTTAAAAGAAACTGTTAACTTTCCTCAGATTAAGTGATTCAGTATTTATAATATAATATAAAAATTTAGTGCGACTCGAAAATCAGTATTACAAAGGGGTAGGTACTTTTATAAGTAAGGTAAGATTTAGTAAAATTATAATATAATCATGCCTTCTATTAATAATGTTCTAAGAAATGAGTTTGCATTTCTTATATATAAAATTAACAAACTGACCTCAATACGCGTAAAACAGAATATAACAACGAAAGGCTTAAATGTTTTCTTGGTATTAAGTTACTTGGATCAAAATTATACGTATTGTTTAATCTTATATCATGTACATAAACTATAGCTATAGATAATTAATTATTATAAAAAAGTTGCAATATAGAACAAACCATTCAATATTAGGATTCAAACAGAACACCTAATAATGAAAGGCTAAATATAAGATATTTACCAAAGCATTTAACATATAGTTTGTTAATTAAAAGCATATTTGAAAAAAATATTAACGGTCCATTGTTATTTGATCCACAGTCCTCTTTTCGTCTCAAATTAACTATTTACAAAAAATACATGACAACCGATATATAAGTTTTACAAAGTTCTTAACACCTGTCATATCATCTTTCAGTAGCTTTTTCTAATACAATACTCATTACAGTAGTGAAATAGGTGGTAATTATCTTGTTCAGATTGATTCAGATATTCAGTGTTTATTGTTATTAATATTTGTAAGAAAATGTTGACCAATGGTGACTTAAGTACCTGATGTACGACGTAGGAATTTTTATTCAGTTAATCTGTTTTAATATGAAAATTGTATTGCCTTTCGAAATAGGAGCTTTAATTCATGTCAAACAAATCATGTTCCTGATATTTTATTAAAAAAATTAGCTTCTTTCCCAATTTTAACGAATTTGTTGCACTTTTATTACCCATATATACATATTAGCCACAATTTTTTAAACCGGAACTAACACTGATATGTGATAATATAGAAGATAAATATAGATAGAAATTCTTCAATTACATAAAAATAATAGTACAGTCAATTCACAAAATAAGAACATTTACTGAGTCTCTAGAAAAGTAAACATAACTTGCTTATTTATTTCCGCCTTTGAAGATTGAAAAATTTGCATATGTTTGCAGTACATACTATGATTCTTTCAGTTCCAATTGTATTGTTGCTGGTCCAGAAAGTTTCCATTTTATAATTTATTGATCTTCGCCTAAAGAAAAGGGCAATGCTACAATTATGATGTGGAAGTAGAATACAAAACCTCTCAAGTCGAACTTTTTTAGGGTAGAAGGAATAGAAGGATGATACGTAGGACCAGGAATTTGAATAGAATATTATAGGAACGTTTATATAGACCCATCATCTTACTTCCGGCAATAAGCAAAGTGGTGGAAACGATAATCCTGGCCAGCCTCCAAGAGTGGAGAACACTCCACCGAACACAAGTCGTGAGGTTGGTAGAACACGTGATCGAAGGATTCAGCGGAAAACAGGTCACAGGCGTGATTTTCCTGGATGTCGCCAAAGCTTTCGAAAGAGTGTGGCATGACGGCCTGCTAGTCATGATGAGATAATCAACGCGGGCTACCCTGCCGCGATGATGAAGCTAATCCAGACGTACCTTCGAGAAATAGAGCCTTAGGACGAAGGTAAAAGGTGCCCTATCGGTGTATCGTCCATCAGAGGCCGGCGTCCTCCAAGGCTCCGCTTGTCACTCCACTTGTTCGCCATTTTTACGTCGGACCTACCTAGGAAGCACAATACCTCGCTCGCTCTGTACGTAGATGACACAGCATTCATTGCACGGTCTCCCGAGGCCAGAATGTTAACGAGGTATCTCCAACAGGCGGTGTTTTTTCTTGAGGACTGATGCAACAACTGGAAGGTAAGTATAAATCCCGACAAGTCTAATGCTATTCTCTTTTCTCGCAGATACAGACAGACGTCAGTTGGACACGTCAACATGAACCGGGCCGACATCGAGTGGAGAGACACCATCATTCTAGGGATATGGATAAGAGGCTACAGTGGAAACAGCACCTCGAGAAAGTCGTAGCGAAGGCGAAGCTGGTTAGGGCATGCAGTCGCTGTACACAAGCGGCCAAGACTCCAAACTGCTGGACCCAGGATGAGAGCAAGATCTTATGTTTCATATTCCACCCGGAACAAGCGTAGAGGGCTACGAAGCGATTAAAAATGACCTCCAGATCTCTCCTCGAAGCCGCGATCGCCGACCAACGGTCGCGGGCTTAATTCGAGTACCATTCGCGGCTACACAACCACTCCTGACCTACTCCAAACCACCACCCAGGACTAGAGCGACACTTGCCGCCCGACGGACTACCTCCAGTGGGTTAGACAAGCAAGCGAAGAAAGAAGACAAGACAGAAGAACGCCATAAGATCCTACCCAGCCTGCAGGGTAGAGCCAGGATAGGAGAAGACCCCACGAATCGCCCACACCTATCACTTTTGTAATCAGGGTTGGTGAAGGATGGGATCCATCTCTACAAGGCAGTCCAAGCCTACAGCGATGGGGAGGGTAAAGAGCGACAATACCGCTCGGCCCTAAATCATCCCAGGTTATGACCACGGTCAATGGATATAGCTAGCATATGTAGAAAATTTGAATTGGTTAAAAATTTGCAGTGTTTTAAATATGCCTAAATGAAATGTTAAAATAACACTAGTGAATAATGAATATATTAAGTAAAAAAATAGGCAAGTGCTTTTTTACTTTAGCTGATCATGTATTATAATGTTAAGGACTAGAGCGACACTTGCCGCCCGACGGACTACCTCCAGTGGGTTAGACAAGCAAGCGAAGAAAGAAGACAAGACAGAAGAACGCCATAAGATCCTACCCAGCCTGCAGGGTAGAGCCAGCATAGGAGAAGACCCCACGAATCGCCCACACCTATCACTTTTGTAATCAGGGTTGGTGAAGGATGGGGTCCACCTCTACAAGGCAGTCCAAGCCTACAGCGATGGGGAGGGTAAAGAGCGACAATACCGCTCGGCCCTAAATCATCCCAAGTTATGACCACGGTCAATGGATATAGCTAGCATATGTAGAAAATTTAAATTGGTTAAAAATTTGCAGTGTTTTAAATATGCCTAAATGAAATGTTAAAATAACACTAGTGAATAATGAATAAATTAAGTAAAAAAATAGGCAAGTGCTTTTTTACTTTAGCTGATCATGTATTATAATGTTAATGTTTACGAGATTTCAGTTTTCTGACGAAAAATATCTTAAAGTTATTCTTCAAATACAAACACGCCGTGTCTAGCAACTGATATTTTGAAATATTTAAGTACCCATATTACATACACAAATGGTACTTATGGAAGTTATGATATTTCCGCTAGTTTAGGTAAAAAAATTATATAATAAAGCAGCATTCATACAATGGCGTATAAAATTATATTTAAATCCCTTCTGTAAAGCCTACAGAAGTCTTGATTACTGTAACTGTATTAATAATAATAATTTTGAATAAAAATATAAGCATTCAGTTGGAAAAGGTGTGTACAACAATGAGCTGACAGTCAACATAACTATGAAGATGATTTAGGTAATCAATGGAAATTTTGCTGTCGTCATGAGATACATTTTAACAATGGTGATACTTTCAGAGTTCTTCTGCTGCTCTTTCCGTATGTGTTTGTTTCAGTTATAGGTATGTGCATTAATCCTTTTCAAAAAATATTTACCTTAATTTTACGAAAATATTGACAGCTACGCAAAGGTTTTAGTGACATAAAATTCAGAACCAGATTTAGATCACCATTAAAATAAATTGAAAAATCCGTAGGTAGATTAGTACCTATTATTAAATAAAATGCTAACTGCAATATCCAGGTCCGTATTAAAAATAAAATGATGCTTACTTAATGCTTACCGTGTATAATCGTAAAAGTAAAGTAAAATTATGTAATTAATAGTTTAAGAAAAACCTGCTGTGGATTTTTTTCTGTTTTTCCATACCCCTTAAATTAAAAAGCTATTTAGAAATGTAAATATATATTGAATTTAAAGCAACACAGGCGTTCTTATATATTACATTTAACTAACAATAATAATTTTATTGTAACCTATGTTGCTTAGTATGTCTAAAAGTACAACGTACTGTGAGCATGTAAATTAAACATTAATGTTCAATTTGTATAGAAATTATTAAATTATTTTTATGATGATGAACTTAATCACCGATTTTTTAACTAAACGAAGTAGACTGACAAGTTTCGGTCTCTTTTTATTAATTGATCGGTACCGTATGCCATTCTCTGTGGTACCACGAAATAACGGTTTTAGTAATATACAGCGCGTTCTTCAAAAAGTCAGTTACCATCTGGGATAATGACCTTGCAATCAAGGGAGGGGTCATTAGAAGAGAGGCAACAGCCTTATCACCTCTTGGAATATGAAGCTGGGTGCATCAGGAAGATTTTTGCATATTGACTTCTATCATCCCCACATTGAAATTAAATATTTTTCTTTTGCATTTCTGGGTTCAATATAAAACTAGCCCTTCGCAATTTAGTATCTGTTGGTTCTCTTTTCTCTAAAACAATGCAATCCCTTGCTTGGATTGTGGAAAAGAATACATTGGTCAAACTGGTCGTTGTCTTAAAAATCGATTTCTTCACACAACAGCGACATAAGGTGTAACAAAAATTCTTGTGCGTTAGCTAAACACCCATTGGACAGTACTATCACAAAATCAGTCCTTTTCTTGGGATAATGTTGGAATATTAGACATAGAAAGGAACCCTTCAAAAATATCTTTCTTGAGATGGTGCATATTTTCAAAGATGAAAATAGCATTAACTCAAGAAGAGACATTAATGGCCTGAGTGCGATCTATACTTTTCTTTTACATTTTGATCATCTCCTCACTTAGAGAATAACAAAATAAACTCAATTTTTCAAGTTTAATACTTTATTATTGAATTTTAATGTAAATTAACCCTTTCCAATTTATTTATTTATTTATTTTCTTCTCTCTATATTTAAATTTCTACTTATATCTAGTATATAAACCGTTGAATTTGTTTTCTGTTCTTTGAACTGACTAACAGGCGGCATTCTCTCATTTCCCTTCTCTGTCTTAACATTTTCTAAAAATTCTTACATATTCAACAGTTGGCAACAAAAATTTTTACAAATTTTAAGATTTTGTTTTAGCTAACTTGTTTTTTCCAAATTCAAAAAATGTAAGCACCAACTGATATGAGTGGACTTTATAATATTTTCTAAATTATTTAAACAATCTTATTAGATTAAGACGTTTTATTGCAAAATGTGAAATATTGTTAATATTGTCTATATGACTGAAGGAAACATATATTTTATAAAAAATCGCTTTAACCCGACGATATTGCTTCGTTTTTTGTCATCTTTTGCGTGAATTCAACTTTATGTACTTTAAAAACGGTGTAAGTACCAAATAAAATTTTAATTTTTTAAATGGAACACCCAGTATGTTTTTGCATATTTGCATAGAGCTCTTTTTTACAAATACGGTGATATAGGGTTTGATAAGCCTATCTGTACTGGTAAGGGGTACACAGCCAAAAGAAGATACATGATGTTAAATCATTATTTGGAAAATAAATAAATGTATTAATAAAAAGAAAATGGACACAAATACGGCGATATGGGGTTTGATAAATTAGCACGTAATGGTGCTTATATTGTTTCATTAAGTTAATAATAAAAGAAATAAAGAAAATTATAAAATGAACTAAGTTATTTATTAAATTGATAATAAAATTATAAAGGCTATTTTACTGGTGTTGCAAGTAACAGGGTTTCAACACTAGCAAAACAAGAAAATAGTTAACGAAATTATAATGAAATAACTTAAATTAACGTAAATGTTCAAAATGACCACCATTAACTATCTGATAATGACCAAGTTTAAATTCAAATTCGTCTAACACATTACCAGGAACTTGCTGATTTATTGCCCGAATCTCTATGTGAATGTTTCATTTCATCTAAATTACCTGATCCATTTATATACACCTTGCTTTTAAGGTAACCCCACAAGAAGTAATCAAGTGGGATTAAGTCAGGCAACCTCGCCGGCCACTCTATTATTCCTCGTCTACCAATCTACCTTCTTTGGAAATATCCAAATAATTGGTCAAATTTTGCGCATAATGAGGAGGTGCCCCATCCTACTGAAACCACATTGTGTGTTTCGGTATAGCAGGATTTTCTTCATTAGGGTACGTCTGCACTAATCCAGGAATTAGCTCATTTTGAAGAAATGCTAAATACCGATTACCTGTTAAATTTCTATCAAAAAAATAAGGTCCTATTACCGTGTGACGATAAATACCAACACAAACATTTACTTTCTGTGAATTCTCGGTATGGGCCACTGTAATCCAATGTGAATTTTGGTCTGTCCAGTACCGGCAGTTATGTTGATTTACGGTACCATTCAGATAAAAGGATGCTTCATCCCTAAATAAAATTTACCTTGAAAATTGTGGAGTCGGATTACACATTTTCATAAGTGTTTCACAAAACCGTAATCTACGATTAGCGTCATCCTCATTTAATTCTTGAGCTAATTGAATCTTGTACGCTTGAAATTTTTCTTTTCTTAAGACTTTTCATGAGAAGCTCTTACTAAAGTTATTAATACTTGCAAGTTGCCTAGTAGTAACATAAGGTTTTTCTTCTACTACCAGTAAAATGTTTAACTTAATGTCTTCAGGAATACTCGACCATCCTGACTTTGAAAGATCTTTAACCGATCCATGTGTCAAAAATGTATGTACTATTCTTGAAACAGCACATTGAGTTATGGGCTGATACGGATATTTTTCATTGAACAAAGTGCATATACGTCCTGTTATGTCCTTTGGCGATCTCCATAGCCATATATGCAAAAATATACTGGGTGTACCATTTAAAAAATTAAAATTTTATTTTGTACACCATTTTTAAAACACCCTGTGTAAAGCTGATTACACGTAAAAGGTGACAAAAAACGAAATAAAATCGACGGTTCTGAGCGAATTTTTATAAAACATATGTTTCCTTTGTTTCTGAAAATTATGCATTACATTTTGGGTGACTGTTTATACTCGTATGTATATGAGTTTGTATTATATTACAGATAATGTTTTCAAGAGAAATGTTAATTATTGGAAATTATATAACGTTTACTGTTGTTTTCAGTTTCTATAATGAACACATTAAACAAAACAAAAGTTTGTAAGAAAAAACAAACAGTTATTTTCTGAAAAAAATGTGTGTACGGCTAAACAAATATATCAATAATTAATATGCGGTTCAGTGAGCACAGAACTCATTTTGGGATTAATGGAAAATGAAATATTAAAACTAGCGGATCGTGAGAGAAACAATGTCATTAGAGAGAAACAGTATATATAAAAAAATTATTTAACATCAGGTGTCAAGAAGGAACTATGAATCAGTTGTTTTCTAAAGACATGTTTTTCTGCTCTATTTACCATATTTCACTTTGTCATATTAACAGGATTTTAATAATTTTCCAACCATAAGATCATTTTAGTACTAGGCAGTAAGTATATAGGGTGATTCATGGAGAATGGAACATCAATGTATAATAAATAATTCTAGAAAAGGGAGGAAGGGAGGAAGGATTTTAATAATTTTCTAACCATAAGATCATTTTAGTACTAGGCAGTAAGTATATAGGGTGATTCATGGAGAATGGAACATCAATGTATAATAAATAATACTAGAAAAGGGAGAAAATCGCTATTGCGATTTACGTTCCCATTTCTAGCCCTACCTGGGGTTCAGGCTTGCGACCTGGGGTGACAAAAGCATCTAGAACAATAGTATTTTTAAGAAAATATATATTACAGTAATTTGAGATAATCCCTTGTATATGAAATAATAAATTTAGAGACAGAAAGCTGAAATTTTGTATCTAGAATGATGATCTAATTTTAGTAAACCATTTTGCTTAAATTTTGATGAATTGTAAGGGTACTCTATTCTTGATGGTAAAACATCATAATTTTTTAAGTGCTGAAAGTAGAATTCACTTTTTAGTAAACATTTTTATCAATTTTATCAATGAGGCCCTCCGCTACGGTTCAGAGGCCCGCCCGCCCTTCGAAAAGGTGTAATGGTGGCGTTAAAAAAATTATTGCTGTCATAATTGTTGCAACAAATTAATATTGTAGAAGATATTTACTTTTGTAAGCTAAAATGGTGAATTTTACAGACTGCCAAAATGAACGAATTAATTCCAAACTTTACCTACAGAAAGAATATAAACTATGGACAATGAGACAGAACAACTAAACACTAATAATACTAATAAATAATTGGAATTAAAAAGTAAAAAAAGTTGCCTCCAGCGTGATTCGAACTTGCGAAATTCAGCATTGCGATGTTTGAAATCCTGCGACTTATATCATTACGCCACCGCGTCACTCTTTATTGTTTGACGCTGAGACAGTTAAGTATGTAAATTTTACGTGTTAACCTCAAAAATTAATTTTTACCGATATTCTAATTGGAAAAGCATTTCACTTCAGTATTTTGGTAATCAGAAGTGTTTGGCAGTCAATACTATTGATTCCGTTACCAATATTTCTCATAGGAAAATCAACCTATCTGAAGTTTAATTAATTTGACAGTTCTTGTAAGGAGGTGCTTGTTAATTCAATCTCACATCGGCAGATAAAATGAGAAAGAAGTTGAGACGGACGCGACTCGATATTTTCGAAGACGAAATAGACGTAGAAGGAGTGGTCGTAGGGTCTCGAAAAAAAATCTTAGAAAAAAGGATTAGAGAAAGGACGGAACTTTCGTGTAAAGCGGTGCCCAACGCCGTAAAAATTAGAAAAAGGGTCAAGTGAGTCCCGCGAAAAGTCGGGATTCTGCCAGACGTGACGGAGCCATTAGGCGCGAGAATAAACGCCGGTGCTAGCCGCATCTCTCTCGTCGAACGGGGATCGACGAAAATTTTGCCAGAGGTTTTTTGAAAAGGCGTTTAAATTGGGAAAACGCGTAGGAAACGGAAGGAAAATACGCCTAGGCATAGGAGAAAAGCTTTGGGCGATCTTCGGTCGCCCGCGGGGATCGCTTCGCAATACCCGCTCGGAGGTAATAGCTTAGAAACTTTGTCAATTTGGCGACGGAATTTAGAGCGAGACAAAATCTACGCGTTTTAATATTAATAAATAATATAAATACGTTAAATTCAATGTGATACCTTTGATCTAATTTTGGATGTTCTTTTTAAATTTAGCTTTAGATAAATAATACATTTCATTGCCTTGACTTAATTTCGAATTATCACACCGGATACCATCGTTTATTAATTATATCACTGATATTAATTTCAATCAAAGACGACTTGAAAATCAATGATTCAGCAATTTAGAAAATACTTGTCAATACTTATGATTATTTGACAATTATAACAGAAACTTAAATATTTTAGCTGCCTGCACTTAAAATATCTTACTGTTATAAAAAAGTTTATTCACTGTTTATAATTATATTAATATAAAATATATTTTGAAGATTTTATACATTATATACAAGATTTATATACATTCTGCTGCATACCAAGTTATTATTATAATAAAAATAGTAATAAAGTATTGACATAGCTGAGTGAGTCTAAAAATATGGTGTCTGAAATTTTAACTACTAAAAATAACTGTTTTCCTGTTGGACTATTAAAACCATTACTACAAAAGGCACGTGTCAGTGCTTAACGCTATACTATAAATGTATATTCTTGTCGAATATGTAATTCTGTAGGTGGTCAAAAATCTATATGCATAAAAGAAAAACGGCTTACGAAGAATATAATTATGTTTGACTAATCTCTCACCGTTCTAATTTTAAAAACATCAAGTATATCTGCAGCCTGTTTTTTTAACTTATAATGTGTTAATTACTTCTCTTAATATTTTACTGTTTTAATATGCCAATTGTTCATAGACATATATCTTTTATCGTGTAAGCAATATCAAATTTTATTTATAAGAAACAAAAATGTATACTGATTAATATCATAATTTAATAAAAAAGGCATAATTCATCATGAACACATTTCTATTACAAATCTACTTCAGTACATGATCATACATAAACAGAAGTTAGGAGTAATCTGCAACATTCTTTCTGGCCAAGTAAATGAAATGTTTTATAAAAGTAACTCGATTTTTCTGAACAATATTTCTTTATAAGAAGTTATTTTTGTTGTTTGTGTAATCATCACACTCTGTGCAAGTAATTTATATAATATTGTTAGGGCTGATGTTTTTAGACAATGACAAACCAATTTATCTATACCTATTTTTAACCATCTGTGAATGAGGATGCATCTTTCGTTTGATATGCCAACTAGAAAATTACTATAATTTGTTACTGCATGATTTGTTTTGACAGGTGGCTTGAAATCATTTATGAAGTATAACTCGTATATAGGGGTTGATTTCAGATAAAATTTGATGATGGACATCTGCAACTGCACAGTGAGTAAATATCCCTAATCGTATATAACGAATTCACGTACAACGGATACAGAATTCTGAATCTGGATGTGAGGAAAAATTGAACATCATTACCGCACTTCTGCAATGGAGTTTATAAATAAAATACTTGCATTAGAACTTAAATGTGCACAGATTAAAAAAATAATAAAATTAAACCACGTTGCTCTATATAAAAATAAAAACTAGTATTTTGGTAGTTCAGATGCAGATGAAAAAACTTCAATTTAACTTTGGTTTAAGACCAAAAATAAAAAAGTAAGCCTTCATAGACCATGAACAACAGTCTTAAGCAAGATAGAACCATGACTATAATACCTCTCATTAATATCTAATATCTCGTTTTTTCCTTAAAAAAATTCTATAGATATTGTTATTATAAAAAAAATATAAATTTTGTGTTTTGTTAAATGTACAGGATCCTCTAATTAAAATAAAAACGTTGTGCTACTCCTGTTTTTAATACTTTGTTATTTCTCGCATAACAAAGTATATTGGTTATTTTAAAGTGATAGATACATAAAAAAAATTAAAAAATAGAATCTGCGAAAACCACCATTAAATATTTCAGATGTTTTTTAATCGGCTTCACCAGCTTTTAATCAGTTTTAACATCCAAGGTGAGTCAAAATAAATTATAACACTCTGTATATAAGATTCCTTATTTTTATTTTCTTGCAATATCACTAGCTTAAAAACTAACATGAAAATGTAAGATTATTACTTATTATTGATAAAACTCTGTCTGCAATTTACTATTTTTCTAAAGCTTTTTTAAACACTGAACTAACTCTATAAGCATATAGTTTGTTTGTAGTCGGTAATTCTTTGGTATGAACGGTAAAACAATCGGTGAAGAATAATAGAAGGCTTATTAAGTCTATGGAAGGTACCTATACTTAATTTCGAACAAAGTTACACTGATATATGTTACTATGTTTCAGTTGAATTTGTTTACCTATACTCCATACAGTTCTTTAAAATGTAAAATAAAACATGAAGGTAGGTAGTTGAGAAAAAAGTTTATTGTGTTTATTTTATTGTGATTTTATTTCACTATTTTTTACCTTTGTACACCACAACCAGCCCGAGATTTTGAAAATAAATTTATGTAAACTAGAATACTTAAATAGATTTCGAGAAAAGGGCGATGAAAGATAATGTAAAACAATTGACAGAGCATGAAAGCTAAAGCAATTAAGGGAGACATAATAATTAACATCTTTAATAGCCGATTGTAGACAAGTACTGGATAGTTGAGATACAACAAGGTGTGGTCCAAGAGCACACCCCTGCGGAGCACCAGGATTATTTATTGATAAGTATTAAAATGCTTTGAGTGGGCAAAATGCTTTGTACAAGAAGGTACGCATAGGTCTATGGAATGAACGAGATTTAAAACGAATTAATTGGTAAGTTCTAATTCAGATTTCTATTCACATAATAATAAATCATTATTATTATCATCATCTAAGACATGTAACAAATTTATTTACAATATAGTTTAGGTTAATTACAGTAACTTGAGTTTTTCAACATGTGATTAACTAAAAAGAAATTAATTGTAACGTAAGCGTATCATTAAATATTTTTTTCACTAACGCAATTGTTCATAGCAAGCAGATTTTTATAAATAGATAAATACTGGTATATACTATATATACTATACAGTGTTATTCAGAACTTATCCATAATAAAATTTGGGGATGTTCAACATACATGTACAAATGTAGTAGTGCAAAAAAAATTTTTTTTGACGGGTTCTGAAAACTATTTAATATTTTTCATTGCATGCCGCTGGATACTGGTCCACTGTAATGGAGTGACCTTGGGACTGACAATGCAAACTGGCTAGCACGAAAAAAACTTCTGAAGTTTTGCAGCGTTTTTACTTTAAAATAAACTTAAAGATAGATAGATGTGACCAAAGTGACGTGTCTTTAAAATGAATAAAATTTTGTTACACTAATTTTGAAGAATTGCGCTACTTGATTACTAGATATTAGAAACATGAAATTTATAAAAAATTTGCTCATACCTTGTTACAAAAGCTGTTCGAAATTTTGTCCATCAGCATTAAATTGGGGATTTTCAGCATTGTGCTACAACAACCACTCACAAAACTTAACTCGTAATTGATAATCTGCTGGTAACAGTGCCCCAGGCAGTTTCCTAGCGATCTGACTTGTACTTATTCGCGGATTTTCACGGACCAGATTCAACACTTGCTCTTCAGCTGCTAAAATACGTTGTGGTCGTCCCGGGCCACCATCTCGTCCACTCCAACTTCACCATAAATAAGAATCATGTCCATTAACTCAGCATTACTGTACACATGAGCCATTTTGAAAATTTTACAGTTTAACACTCCTACGATAAATAAAACACCGGCACACAGAGAGTACACACATAGACTGATGACTGCATGGACAATAGAGATATTATCCCCACTCCAACTTATTCGCTCGGTCTTAACCAAGCGTTCCAGGTACAAAAACTGTTGTTTACTGTTTTTTGAAGGAATGTGATATATCAGATGTCGTTGAATTACAGTTGCCCATCTACGTAGTCCTTTATAATGGTATAACTTTAAACATTGTTTACGGGAAATCCTAAGACTTTTATTATACATTTTTTTGGTGATCGATTTCTTATTTAAGGATGCACATATCCTCAAAGTTTTAGAGATAAGTTCTAAATAACCCTGTATACTCGTACATTATTTTTATAATAAGGATCCCAACGAGAACATCACAGTTCAAAAAACGTCAAAACAACGTTGTTTTGGTTGATTAAACGTAAAAGGTTAGAAATATGACGTCTTGTTTGGGACGAATTTTCAACTAAACGTTGAACTAACGTTAAACTAACTATTTTAATTAACTAAAATTGTAAAATGTTACTTGCGAATAACGTTAAATTTATGTTTCTTCAATGTTTATAGTAAACGTCTTAAATACCTGAAAAATATTATTTAAAATAACTAAATGTGTAAATAGCACTTTGGTAAAATGTTTAAGTTTTTGTTTTTTCAGACGTTAGTTGAACGTCCTAAAAATATGGAAAAACAGTTGAAAATAAATTAAATATTTCTTGGATAAAACGTCAACATTTCAGGTGTCTTCAACGTTTATTTTAAACGTCTTAAAGACCAGAAAATATCATTTAAAATAACTAAAGGTGTAAATAATACTTTGATAAAACGTTTAAGTTCTTGGTTTTGAAAACGTTAAATTTAGGTAGGTACTTACAGGTTTCTTCAATGCATATATTAAGCATCTTAAACACCTGAAAATATTATTTGAAATAACTAAAACTGTAAATAATACTTTGGTAAAACGCTTGTTTTTGGTTTTTCAAAGGTTAGTATTAAACGTCCTAAAAACAACGAAAAATTATTAAAAATTACGATGGGTTTAAATATTACTCAGAGAAAACGTTAAATTTACAGGTTTTTTCAGTGTATATATTAATCGTCTGAAGGGCTTAGAAATATTATTTAAAATAACCAAAAGTATAAACAGTACCTTGATAAAACGTTTAAGTTTTTGGCGTTTTAAACGTTAGCATTAATCGTGTTAAAACATGTCGTTTTCATAGTAGATTCGTATTCTACCGTTAGATGGGGACTTACTTCTTACCGAGAGGGGATCTCTGGTGGGAATCAGGAAGGGTCTTCGTGCTAACAAAGGCCAATAACAACTAGAAACTATATGTTACAGTTTAAAACAATATGTTACTGTATTACTGTACAGTAATATGTTACAGTTTATATGGAACATTTAACTAATTTTAAACATAATGACATATATTACTTGTGTGGGGGAGGGAGCGGCATATTATTATTTTGCGGTTCGCAAAGACGCCCACATTAATATAAGTATAACTAATTAATGAATCAATAGAGAGAAATTATAGTATGGAAGCAAGTTTTATGCTATAAGTACAGTGTGTCTCATCAAAATGTAACAAATCTTATAGTCTTATTTTAAAAAGTTAAAAATATGTTTGGCACAGATCGAAGTACTTCATAAAAAAAAAATAATAACGGTGAACCATAATATTTTTAAAATAGTTCACTTTCACTAGACCCAAACTTTCACGGTCGTGTATGTTAAATGAATTATGTGGATCTTCTGGGCATTTTACCGTGGTCTATGCTTAATTGCAGACGTTTTACAATTCTTAACAGACATCTTCAGTGCTTCTCGTATCGTGATCGGGAGCTCATTCAGCTAGCAATATCGACATGAGAAGATTTTTTATCGGTTCGATTTTTATTGTCGCAGTTTTAATTTATCTTAATTTATAGTTTTTAAATGACGATAAGTTAATTACGTTTATAACTCATGCAAAATAACACATATTTACATAAGAGACATTAAAAATAGCTGAAGTACAAAGATACTTGACTTAAAAAAGCGTAAAATCGTCTAGCGTAGTGACTAAAATAAATGTATCTATTAAGTCATAATGTAAAGAACAAGTGCTATAATATCTTTTTGCTTAATTATCTTTTGCATGATTAGCATTGCGAATGACCATTAAATTTGATTGGCACGAACATAAATATGCTTGTGCATATAATGTCTTTGCTTAGTAACTAGTGATGGCGGATCTCAGTTTTTATTATGTATATTATTATATACAATAAAAAAACAAGCCACACTTAATTTAGTTCTAGAAATATGATTTGTTTGAGTTAACGTTCTTTATCTCGTATCTAAATCTTTAGTTTCGTTTTTATTTGCTGTTTGTTAGTCAACATGTAAGACTTCAGTTGCCGCTTTGTCATAGATATGCATCTACAAACACACCTAAAAGGATTTTTAAGGAAAAGGTGATTTATTACGAAACAGGCATATTCCCTTTGGCCCTAATTTGAGAAAATTTTAAACAACTGCTGATAGAAATAGATGCTGTTATACAAGGGGTTTAAACAGCATTTTATACACTGATCCAGTGTCGACTGACAAAAGTTGCACTAATATCTATTTATTATTAGTGATGATTAATTATGATATGTTTCAAAATGAAGTGCATTGTTTATATTTTTTTGCAAAAAATACTTATAATGAATAAAATAAAAAACACACATTTTCAGTAATGTTAGTTTATCACTACCACCTTTTTATTGCTTTAAGCTAAATTTGTAGCTTTGTTTAGATACTATTCCTTTACTTAGTAGTTCATAATAATGTCACAATTTCGCTACCCATCTACTCACAAGAGTTTAACTAAAATTTTTAACAAATGTCAGAGAAGTCGAATGATACTACGATTTGGTCACGTTAGCGATCTGGATAAAGGTAATGCTGAAAGAGTGAAAATATTGGAAACATCGATTCAAAAACAAAATTGAAACAAGATTGAGAGTTTTGCACGAGGTGTATAGAGAAGCATGCCGACTATATAAGACAAGCTGCACGCTCTTTAGAATATTATAGCTATTAATAGTAGGAGAGTGTAGTGGGTCCTAAAGGTGAATCAAGAGAGATGAATTAAGGATCTTATAAACAAATAGACACGCCAATATCCATTGACTGTAGTCATGACCTGAAATGGTTTGGGGCCGAGCGGGATTATCGCTCTATACCCTCCTCATGGCTGTAGGGCTGGATTGCCTCGTAAAGTGCCCATCCTTCACCAACCCCGATCATAAAAGTGATAGGTGTGAGGTCTCCTCCTCTCCTGGCTCTACCCTGCAGGCTGGGTAGGATATTGTGGTGGTCTTCTGTCTTGTCTTCTTTCGCCTGTATGTCTAACCCACCGGGGGTAGTCTGTCTCGGGCGGGGGCGATAAGTGCCGCTCTCGTCCTGGGTGGTGATTTGGGATAGGTCAGGAGTCGCTGTGTAGCTGGGAATGCACCTCTAAAGGAGCCAACTGGCCCATTAGCTTTGGGCAAGGTAAGGAAAGGGTACTCGAAGTGAGTCCGCGCCAGCTGTCGGCGGTCGCGGCTTCGAGGGGAGGTACAAATGGACAAAGAGCGGGTAAATGCCACGATAAAGACTATGCAACGGCGAAGAAAATGGTACTGGATATTAGAAAAGGCAGGTGGATATTATGGTGATAGGCGAACCAAATTTTGCCAATATGGCCCAACAGATGGTGTCAAGTCCTCGAAGGTGAAGAAGTATACATAAATTTACGTGGCAGGTGATGAGGCAAAAGGAGGTGGAGGAGAGGGAATTCTCTAAGGCCAAGTTGGGGTATAGATGCAGGCACAGGCAAATGGTAGGTAGAGCGATGTGAAATCTGACAAGCCACGTAAATCGACGAATTTGCAGACGGAATCGAGAATGTATTACAGAAACAGATCCTGTTCGGCATACAAATGGAAGGGGGATAACCTCCCTTCGGTACTGTCGGGAGTTTTTCTAACAGTTTTCCATACAAAAATTATGACGATTTTCGATACTGTAAATGAATACGTAAAAAGATACAATTCAGGTAGTCTTATATGCATTTGCCATATAACCAGGTTATTCAATCTAAATGGTTTTGAGCGCTGAAAATAATTATATCAATATAATAAGTTCAATTGTAATATCTCTATCCCTTACTCTCATCTTAATGATGACCCCGGAAGTCAGAGACTTGCATGGGAGGGGAGCAGCATCTTATTATTTTGCAGGGCACGAGTGCGCCCAGGAACAACTTATGATGTTATAACTTTTACTACTATTTAGTTCGAGAATAGGGAAACCTGGAAAACCTTATTAATTAAAGTATACAGTAGGTTGTTAGCCATTTATAGTGATATTGCAGTACTAGTGTATATTAAGAACGCAACCAGTTTTATGCACACAGATTTAATATTGGAGCAATTAGAAAAAGTTGACCACGGTGAGATTCGAACCGTAGTCAACCGCGGAGAATGATTAAAAACTTGACGTCTTTAACCGCTCGGCTACGGAGTTCCATTATAGTACTATTCTTGAAAATCATAGCAATCATTTATAATAATTAAATGACAGTAGATCTAGTCCATAGGGATCACTAGTTAAACCCCTCAATGCAGAAGCGATATTGAGACTAATGCTTGGTTATTCAGCAATAAGATCCACAAGCAAATTTTGTTTGAGGCTTGTATGATTGTTGAGGTCGAGAACATAAAAGTATGGCAGTATCATACTATTGAGCATTCATTAAGCTTTTGAGTAGGCTTTGACTATAAAAAAATAAATAAATAAATAAACTAATAAATCTTTAAATACACAAACAAAATATTAACAGTATCTGAGAACTAAGTAAAATGAAAACTTATTACTGCAGTTCTTGTTACTGCAGAATTTTGTGGCAAATCAAAACCCAACATCCAACAAAGTCGGAGTCAGGAATGACCGAATAACAGACCTGAACAAAAACGGTCTAAATCGCATTAAAAACATTTTAATATCGTACGATACCATAAGTACTCATGTTATGGAACGTTAAAATCTGTCATTAACAAATACTGCTCCTGCGCGAAATTTATAGCTGTAAATAAAATTTATGCATTTAAAAATACATAAATACGCTGTTAAAAAAATTAATAACCCATTCAACTATTTAATTATTTATTGAGTTAATTTTTTAAAATTTGGTGACCAATATCTAGTTCTTGTCCACGATGTTTTTTTTTTCATAAACTACGCCTAACCAAAATATTCTATTTTGGATTATATTATAGCAAGCCGTTGTAGCCTTCATATCACAGTTATGGAGGCTAAGCAGCGTTGCTCGCGGTTAATACTTGGATGGGTGCCCTTACATCAATGATCCGCGATGTTTGTCTGCACCTTCTGGTAGTCTGCACGTCGATGGATGATGGAAGTTATACAAATTTAGGTAAAGTTTCTGTAGAAGACGTAAACTCCCGCGGATAGGATGTAAAGCTGGAGGTCCTCTGTCTATGCGACCTTATATAAGTAAAAGATCCCTACCCCAAAATAAACAGGGGATACGGTAAATTTACAGACTCATACATGAAACATACATGAAACGGTTTCATGTATTGCTTCATAAAAAGTAAATATTTCGTCGATAAAATATGTACATAGCAAAAATTTCACGGCATTCAGATAAAAAAAGTTAATTTAATCTTGCATCAGACTAACGATTAAATACTAGGGTCTTACACATTTTTTAATTCCTTAGTTGCATGTTGTAAATTTTCTATAAATCACTACATTACCCCACTTCATCATTTACCCTCACCTTCTTAAAACACTGTTGTAGGAAATGATTTGTTTTTCTATTAGAGGAGGTATAATACTTCTTCTACCTGTCAAATTAGTTTTAAGGTCGTTATATATCACCCCGAATTTCAGATTATATCGAAGATAACTCCTGAAAACTACTGATATTCTCACTTGGGGTTCAAGCTACGTCAAATATTTTTAGGGTTGCAGGTAGGTATTTATTATACTTGTAAAATACTAGCGAAACAATGTCAGAGATTTATTTTTATAACTATAACTACTATACCGTTCCAAATTTTGCGCATGTAACCAAACATATGCCTATACGGTGTTGATGCGTAAAGGTCAGTTAATCATGGGCCCCTTATGGTGTGCAGGCTTCAGAACCTTGCTATGGTTGCTAGTGGTGGTTGGTAGTGGTGCTTGGTCCAAGGGCGCCAATATCCCGGGAGTTATCTACCTATAAACGTATCAAATCCCGCATTATTAAATTAAATAAATGTAAAAAATACGTTTCCTTGTTTTATGTTACCGTGAGCACAAATTATGCGAGCCCATTCAACAAAATGTTTTACTTAGCCTAGATCTAGATCAGTTTATTTCATATAATACTACTATATGGAGCCTATGTAATCTTTACCATGTTTCTCAAGTGAAGCCAAATTAGAGTAGTCCACAATCATATCTATTGGCTCTTTCACGGAGAAAATACCAAATACTCATGCGCAGCAAACCGCGGGAATTTTGCTCCATATAGGTACTGTAGAATACAATAAATTAACTTTATTTTATATTGTATTTTATCTACATATAACGGTTTTTCAATCTTGTTATTGGGATGTTCCCGTATTTATCAAGTTTACCAAAAGAGTGGATGCAGTTTGTATTTGAAAAGAAAATTTTAAAAATACATACTTCAGGTACCTATGCGACTTCATATGGAATATTTCCTTCGCACAAAAGACAAAACCTCGACTGAGTTTTTCGTTTCAGCATTTTGCGATATCTGTGGAATGAAATTAATGAAAATGAGGTACAGTATAATTCATATACCTAATTCACTACATATTTAAATTTACAAAATGTTCTTATATACCTAAACTTGCAGTTGCGACTGTAAAAATACCGTCGAAATAATTTGATGAGCAAATGTCTCTAATCACTAATAAGTCTAATAGGTATATGAACAAAACTAAAACTACAAGTTACACATAAATAAAACACTTCTAAAACTGCCGGCTCTACGAAAAACACAAATTTATTTTCTGTGAAACACAAACATACCTGAAATACAAAAGATAAACTGTGACATAACCACACCACAAAACGCATATATGACAAAACACATACAGGGTGTCCCAGTGTGAGCGAACAAAAATTTACCAGTGTGTAGGCCAGACCAAAATAAGAATAAAATTCTTATAAAAAAAAATTCTTCGCTGCACGCCTAACGAGTTACAGGGTGTTATTTTGTAAAAAAAAAAACAATTTTCCGAGATAACTTAAAAACTCGTTTCGTAGATTTAGGTAATATTTGGATGACGTGTAACATCTATTAAAGGTCATCAAAATGTATATGTATATGTATGTATAAGATCAAAACTATATGGTGTTTGTTTAACTCTAAACTTTAAAATCATTGCATATATTTTTCTGCATAAAGGAATACAGTCGGTACTTTACACTCAATTTACTCGAAAATGGTTGATTTTAGAGCTGTGTAACAAGAGCACCTTTTTTGTTCAGAATTGATAGCCGATTAAGGAAAACTTAGTTAATTCACGAAAAAGTAGGATATACAAGAGTTATGAAGACAAAACCATAAGGAAGAGTAGACCTAGGCCACCACAAGTCTCAAAGTTAAACAAACACCATATAGTTATAATGACCTTTAATAGATGTACACGTTACCCAAAAATTTCCTAAATCTACGAAACGGTTTTTAAGTTGTTAAAGTTATTGAAGTTAAGTTATTACGGAAAATTGTTGTTTTTTTACAAAATAACATCCTGTAACTCGTTAGGCGAGCTTCCGAGAAATTTTTTATAAGAATTTTATTCTTATTTTGGTCTGGCCTACCCACTGGTAAATTTTTGTACGCTCATACTGGTACACCCTGTATATGACAAAACAAAAGCCCGGTCTTTCTTTACTTTCGCGCCACATTGAAATTCTTGGATTGGATTGGACAACACTTGGGCATGTGCACAGGAACATTTGTCCGTGAAAGAGAACGAAATATATAACTCCATCTCATAAACCGGCTTCAAGAAAAGCTCGAATAGCTCAATATAGTAGTATTATATATATGGTTTATTTACACAAATACCCAGTTGACTAAAATATAATTTTTGGGGCAAAAAATTTCTAAGCAATAGTTTGAATTGTCAGTCAGACACCAATGCTATCGATTAGCGTTGTGTAAATATAACGAATTAGTAGACTCATTATATTAAAAATGAAGAAGTGTAGTTATAAGACAGTGTATACAGGGTGGATCAAATTGGTCGGTTTTCAAGGGCTACTGCGAATCTGTGAGAGATAGAACAAATCTGATACACGAGTCTAGAGTTCTTTTTTCGAGAAAATAACAATGGCTCAAACCTCATTTCTCTATCTGTTACCGTTTTCGAGTTACAGGGCGTTTCTCGATATTTGGCTAAACTGACAGGTGCTTTTTCTTTCCCTTTCAAGATATCTTAAAACGGTTTGAACATTCTACAGACACTTTTTGGACATACATTCGATGGCATAAAAATAAATGTGATAATATTTTTGGTTTTCGTGTATGACCAGAACTTGTGCTTTTTTATATGGAACACCCTGTATTATATTTCAAAAACGGAAAGAGGGCTAATAATGCATTTCAAAAATATATACTTATTATTTTTTGTGTAGGTTTGCGGAAAATATGAAATTTTCAAAATACTCGTACCAAGGATATTTAAGTTTTTTGACTGAGAATGCTTTGAATATAAATAATTTGATGTTTAACATTATTAGAAGTGTGCTAACAAAAATAAAAAATGGTTCGTTACTCAAATGAAGACAAATACAATTTATTTAATCTAAGAGATGAAAATGCAGATTTAGCAAGGGATCTCTATTTTCAATTGTAGGTAGGTATTTATAATTTGAATGTATTAAAATTAACATAAAACGATTGACATGCATTTATTAAATTTTAAGGTATCCACAACCTAGCTTGAGAATTTTCGAAAAATTAAAATTGAACTTGAATCTATGGATCTTACGCTAAACCAAGGAACAAAATTTACAACAGGGCTGATCGAGAAGAGCAGGAAAATGATGTTCTACAGTGTGTTAGAGAAAATCCTAATACATCATCTAGACAAATAGATGATGTATTCTATGTATACATAGAAGTATATATTGATGTTAAACGGAATACGGCCCTCAGAATAGTTAAAAAAGATAAATTTAAGAATAAATCATCATTTGTACTCGGTAGACGACGAGATTTCTGTAATTGGTTTATTCAGGAGTGGCAATCAGTACCCTAATTTTACAGAACATACATTTGGACAGATGGGTCTTATACAGTGTGGCCCATTAAGAACCAGGACACCCTTCTAAAAAATTTTAGGTAAGTGCGATTCCAATGAATTTTTTTATATATATATATATATTAGCCTCCTAGATGTACTTGTTGCACCTATTACGATGGTCCAGCTGCTAATCCTCAGCCTACTACGATTTTTTTTTCAATCAATTTTTTCGAAAATTACTTTAGGGATTTCTTTTTAAAAAAATTGACATTGTGGCATTCTTCAGCATCACTTAAAACCCTTGTGGCCCAAATTTCATCAATTTGTATCGAAGAATAATTTTTTTATAGAGCCTTAAATGTTTCAAGTTTGTTGAATTTGTGTTTCGTTTAAAGATATAGCAGGCATTGGAAACTCTAATAATTAGTGTTAATCTAGAATATTGTTCCTTTGCTTACCTCACAAATTAATAATAACGTTAAACCAACACTTTACAGTAGTCCCCTATATCCCTAAATGTCTATAGTAATTAAAAAAAAAAAATTGATTGAAAAAAAAATCGTAGTAGGCTGAGGATTAGCAGCTGCATCAACTTAATAGGTTCAACAAGTACATCTAGGATGCTAATAATACAAAAAAAAATCATTGGAATCGCGCTTATCAACAATTTTTTAGAAGGGTGTCCTGGTTCCTAATGGGCCACAAAACATTGTTGCTAAGCGCGATTCCAATGATTTTTTTTTGTATATAGCATCCTAGATGTACCTGTTGAACCTATTACGATGATCCATCTGCTAATGCTCAGCCTACTACGATTTTTTTTCCATCAATTTTTTTTTTTTAATTACTTTAGGCATTTAGAGATATAGGGGACTACTGTAAAGTGTTGTTTGAACGTTATTATTAATTTGTGAGGTAAGTAAAGGAACAATATTCTAGATTAACACTAATTATTAGAGTTTCCAATGCCTGCTATATCTTTAAACGAAACACAAATTCAATAAACTTGAAACATTTAAGGCTCTATAAAAAAAATATTCTTCGATACAAATTGATGAAATTTGGGCCACAGGGGTTTTAAGTAATGCTGAAGAATGTCACGATGTTAGTTTTTTAATAAAAAAATCCGAAAAATTTTCGAAAAAATGGATTGAAAAAAAATTGTAGTAGGCTGAGGATTAGCAGCATAGCAGCTGGACCATCGTAATAGATTCAACAAGTACATCTAGGAAGCTAATATATATATATATAAAAAAATTCATTGGAATCGCACTTACCAAAAATTTTGTAGAAGGGTGTCCTGGTTCTTAATGGGCCACACTGTATAAGTAGCTATGGTATATTTAATAGAAACAATAATCATCACTATTCTTAAAATAATTCCCATGTTACCGCTACGAGAAATAGGCAAGGTCGATTTGGATTTAGTGTCTGGTGCGGGTTGATTAAAAACCATTTAATAGGGCCGTATTTTTTCATGAATATCTTACTGGAGCGCTTTATATAGAAATACTGGAAAATAATTTGATACCATATTTAGACAATGCTCCTCTTGCTCTAATCGTCAGTATATATATTTTCAACAAGATGGTGCTCCTGCGCACAATGCTCGGCAAACTATAGGGCATATCTTGATGAAGTGTTTCCGGAAAAATGGATTGGTGAGTTCTATTTTTCACAGTTTATATAACCCTAAGTTAATAAAGCCAATTTTCTTCAACCAATTTTAGATAGAAAAAAACCATACAAAAATATTGTGCATTAGTTCTGCTAAGTATATATAAAGGAAAGTAGGTCTATATTAAGGAAATTCCATTTGTTGGTGGACCACCAAGGTCATAATTGACTAGTTTACATACTTTTACATAAGTACGTAAAATTATTAAATCCAATTATGTCGTTTACGATTATTATCTTTCATTATTGCTTAATTCTATTCAATGAATTGACTGTTATTAAAATTTAATTTTTAAAATACAGGATTTTTAGAGCAAAAATATTTATAATAATTAATTAGCAAATACTATTTCATTTCTCAAATATATCGGTATACCTAATACTAATTTCATAATTGAGTAGGTATACAGTGAGTCCTAGAAGTAATGTCTAAATTCATTTAAAATTCAGCGGTCTGTTTTTTTGGAAAAACGCTCGATTTTTACCAAGATTTGGATCCGTCAATTTTTATTTTTTAATGCGGTTTTTTTATGCTAAATTCATGTATACAAGGTAGCCCAAAAATAAGTTACGACCATCAACTCTATTTATTCAAATGAAAACACCTATTTTTCATTTCATTTTTGATTTACTCTCGGAAAATTTCGAGTTTACTCCATTCTCCAAGAAAAAATACCCTAACCAGGGGACTTAAATTAGTACCTATAGTTATGACCGCCTACATGTCCTCAATCGATTAAAAAAAAACTCATGTTTATAAGTTAATTAGTTTCGAAGTTATCGCGTGGTATGTCTTAAAAAACATAAATATAACATTTTGACAAATTATTGACATTTTTGGGGATAAAAAATGTCTGACCCCCCTAAAGATGTCGTAATTAGTCATTTCACATGCACAAGGACCCAATCAATGATCCTGTATAGGTTTCATGTGGTTATACCTTAAAAAATTTTTTTTCGAGAAAGAAGCGACTTTTTCCCTTGTTTTTACTCCACTAATTTGTACATAAATAAAAGTAGACACACTGTATATAAGTTACCTAATTTCTTATTGAATTTATTGACGAATTCTGGGACATAGTGTATACTAGTGAATAGAAAACAATCGTTTATGCATTACTGATTGAATTGGCCAGTCGCAATCAATTATTTTAATGAACACTCGCTTGGTGCGTTAGATATATATTGTTTAGGTGTTGCAGACATTATCTTAAGAAATATTGTATACACATTACGGGGATATTACCCGTCAATGCAAACAGACCTGTAATAAAACTGAATCAATATTATTGTAAGGATTTTGTGGATATTTTCTTTAGAGAACGTTGTGGATTATTTTAAGATAAAATGACATGTACTACCGGTAGTTGGGGTTGTTATTAGGTAAGTAAATTATCAAAGTATTATCGACTTAGTGCCGCATTCACAAAAGTTAAATATACAGAGTGTCTGGAATACATATATCAATGTATTTTCCGGGACCTTTAGGGTCATAAACGATAAGAGGTACTACGGGTTGACTAAATTAGAAAGAAGTTAATAGTTAGTTAGTTAATTAAAATATATATCTATCTCTTACAGACAAAATAAACATCGTAAAAAATATGTAACTTTTCCCCAATTTATTTCTGTCATTTAGGAATTACAAATAAGACGAAAATATTAGAAAACCGCTGATTTTATAAAAAAATTACCGAAGTGAAATAATTATATATATAACTAGAACCGTTCTGCAGTATTAAAGAATGTATAATTTTATAATTGTTTTAACGTGGTACATGTTATTTATAGATCTGTGACTATGTCTTTTTTCAATATTTGGTTTCTTTAAAATGATTTCTACGAAGGCTGAACACGAGAGATCCAAATTTATTGTTTCCTTCCTCTAATCGTACCCAAAAATACGTCAATAATTAAGTTCTACGTATTTTAGTTGAAAGTCTGACGGTTATTGTACTATGTGTACATATATGCAATGTCATGTATGATATAACCAAAAACTCGACCAAAATCACATTTCTAGACTTTGACTTGACTATTACCAAAGACTAGTGGTTAAAATATGTACAAAATGGAACAACTACTAAAAATGGTAATACCTAGAAGAAATTAGATAAAAAATATAAGGAAAAGTAAAACGTTAATAATAACTTATAAATAATATATAAAAGGGAAGTGAGAAAAAGAAAGAGAAATAAATAAAGGACATAAATTAGAAACAGTGTCAGCCAGATGACACTACAAAATTGGTTTGACAAAGAAAAAACCGATAAAACAAAAATAAAAGAGCATTCACACGTGCGAGTTAATTTTGGGATCTGAAGAAGAAACGAAGAATTAATAATGACGCTGAAATTGAAATAGGTACCTGAGAGAAATATCGGGAAAACAAGATAGGATAGGGAAACAAATGAAAACATATTAAGATTGACGGAATAGGACACAATAATAAAGAAAATACAGAGTAAATAACAGTAAGTTGATGATAGTGGGAAAAGGAGTGAACAAAAGAAACCTCGGAAAGCTAATAAGGTCAAAGTGTATAAAGAAAGAACGAAAGGGCTGTAAAATAAAAAAGAAAAACTGTAGTAAATATATATAAACCCTGAGTATAGATCTAAAATCATGGAAAGAAATAAAGAAGAAGAAAGTAAAACAGTGTGATGCAAATAAATCTCAACATGAAATATAAAAAAGATATGCCAAAAGAAAATGGAATCGAATAGCCATATACAAGGAACACAACCTCTCAATACTTCACCACGGGCATTCATCTAAGACACAAAAATAACCAATCAGAAGATTTTTGAAGAAAAGAGGGTGGAGGTGTGAAATATAATCCATAAGTTTTCCATTAAACATCAACAACTGAACTTCTCTGGACGCATATTTTGCTAACTCAGTTAAAGTATATATAGAGCTGAGCTGATAAGTTAGAACTAATTTTAGAATTTTTGTTTTAATCATCTCCAGATCCTGGCAACATTGTTAACTAAAAATCATGTAGATGCGCCTCAAAGGAAATTATTAAATTCAATTATTTAATCATTAGTATATTCCGAAAATGCAGAAACATGTTATAGCCGTAAAAAATATCGATTTCGTATATAGTTCTATTTACAAGTACTGAATAATTTTCAAATTTATAGTACTCAGTAACAGAGCTTACAGGGATAAATTAAAATAAAGATCATAAAAAGATTTCAGATCAAACTTCGGAACATTGCGGAATATGTTATTGCGGAATATGTATATGGCAGACTGTCGATAAAGAAACCAAAATGTTTGCAAATTTAATGTAGTAGCAACGTAATATATTCGTTTTTTTTTTTTTTTTTGAGACACGGTGTCTATGTACTCAACAGTTGTTTGATACCGAAAACACCTTTATTCGGAAGCTTCGACAAACATTATACATTCCATTAAAATTATTATCATTTTATAAGAACTCAAATAAACATACAAAATGTCCATAAATCATTATTAACGTGTTAATAAAAGTAACACCACGAGTATTTATAAACATGTCACATTCTATTGGACATTATAGGTTTTCGACTTTACTACAGCATATCATTCAATGAAAATATTTGCATACTTGGCTAATAAATGTCGGGTTCAATTCGAAAACATTTTATTGAAAATGTTCTGCTCATTTTAATATTTCAACAAAATGTGCGGCAATACAAAAACGGTTTATTTCATTTCTTTGAGGGTCGTCATAAATATGGCAACAGTAATATTAATACTATCTTGGTGGGAAGATATTCCTTTTTAAGATATTCTTAGAATCAAGGTGTTTACATAACTGAAAATTTTTATTATTGAAAAGAAAAATAAAGTAAAGTGCTGTTCGAATAAAACTGTCAAAAATTAAAAGGTGTGAATTGAAATGTGTGTTTTTTAAAGAAAATAACGAAGCTTTGATGTTGCATTGATTGGAGATATTATTTCGCAGACATAATACATACTTCATCAAATATATTGTAGACCAAAAAATAAGTAGTCTAATGAAAAAACAGTTAGTTTCATCAGTTGATACTCTGAATAACGAAAAATTACAATAAATGGAAGAACATGGACAATATAAATACTTAGGATTATATCAAAATCAAAGAATAGATCATACCATACCGGTACTATATTTTAAATGGGAATTAAGTTTTTTTTTAATTTAATTTAACAATCTTTTCTTATAATCACATTATATGCAAAATCTGAAAGCAATTTTTTGTCAAATTAAACAAATATATTTCATGAAACTATTTACAGGTTCACAAAATGCTTTAAAATGTAATTTTATCAACTTTGGACAATATTTTATTACTAGTAGTTTATTTTATAATGTGAATATTTATTCCCATGTCAACGAAAATTCTGCAGTATTAACTTTCCGGTCACACATAAATACTTTGTATTTTTTATATGGCTAACCCAAAATGTTATTGATTTCGACAAAAAAGTTCGCCGAAGTGTTAGAAAATACCGCAGACCAGACAACTACATGATACCAATCTTATTGTATTCAAATCTATTTCTTAGATTTTTGCTTTAATTTCGAATTCTGTATACCTGTTTATATATTGTTTACAAATGGGGGTCGATGAATTACGAAAGAACAAAAATAAATCCCTATCTGTACATGAAAACCAATATTTACGATAACATCGTCTTATTTTCAAACTTTTTATTCTCTTACCATCTTTCCATATGGGTATACCTATGCATAATATATGAATATGGTGTGTCTTGATTCCTCAATGAAAATAACCAATTTACAAAAGTCTGCCTTTAAGAAATATTTGTTACTAAAACAGAAGTTTTCAATGTACATTGTTGACAAGTTCTTTCTCATTAAAAATAACATAAGAACGAAATTAGATGAAATAGAAAATATAATTTAAAAAATGTTTTTTAAATATATCTTTTTAAATAATTGATAAATAAAATATATGTTGCAAGTTGCAAAGGTGTAGCATAGTTATACTGTAGTCTATACAGGGTGTCCACCTGGTGCGCGTAAGTCCAATATCTGGGTTAATAAAAGAGATAACTTAATTTTTTTTTCTACAGGGTTGTCTAATATCCCGAGCTGCACAAAATGAAAATATATTTACATATTCAGGGTGTTCAGTTTTTCCTAGACAGGTACCAACTTCGTTTTTCTAAATGGAAATATATATTTTTTATTGCTTTTTCGAACTAAAACCTTGATTTTAGTAGGACTTTCATCAGCCTTCCCTATACCTAACTTAAACTGTTTTTGAAATATTGACTGGTGAATATTGACATTTTTGCAACTTTGACACCCTGTAAAATCTAAACGGTTTGAGATCAAGCAAAACGGTTTGCACATTCCTATCTTAACTTTTATAAGCTATCGTTTGATACTAATTTCAAATTTATCCAAGAATTAAAAATTTTCAAAATTTTCGGAAAATTTTTAATTCCTGGATACATTTGAAATTAGTATCAAACGATAGCTTATGAAAAGTTAAGATAGGAATGTGCAAACCGTTTTGCTTGATCTCAAACCGTTTAGATTTTATAGGGTGTCAAAGTTGCAAAAATGTCAATATTCACCCGTCAATATTTCAAAAACAGTTTAAGTTAGGTATAGGGAAGGCTGATAAAAGTCCTACTAAAATCAAGGGTTTAGTTCGAAAAAGCAATAAAAAATATATATTTCCATTTAGAAAAACGAAGTTGGTACCTGTCCAGGAAAAACTGAACACCCTGAATATGTAAATATATTTTCATTTTGTGCAGCTCGGGATATTAGACAACCCTGTAGAAAAAAAAATTAAGTTATCTCTTTTATTAACCCAGATATTGGACTTACGCGCACTAGGTGGACACCTTGTATATTAAAGAAATTAATAAATTAAGAAGTTAAAAAATTATATAGTGTTCAATAAAATTTTTAATAGCATGTTCTTCAGCTGTCCTTTACAAATGCATTCAAATTATAAGTGAAGTCTTAAAGTAGGTAACAAATCGAATAGGCCTATCTTCGAAGACTCAAAGTAGAAGATACGAAAAATTACAAAAAATTATGATAAACATCTAAATTCCAATTAAGAAAACTTGTACTGTAAATACTGTAAAAATTATATGATTAGGAAATCTCACATTGAAATTTAGAAATGGGGCGTAAAATGAAAACAATCTAAAAAACCTTTTCTTGAAGGTACACAAGACGTAAGAAACCTATATTTATCATGTATAGAAAAAATCAAAATATATTGAACATTCTAAAAATGTAATGACTTGGAAGAAATAATGTATGTTTTAGATAGGATTTAAGTATTCCGTTTTCCATATGAATTATTAAAAATGTGATAAAAACTAAAAAACGGTACTAGTTGTGTTCTAAACATAACATTATATATAGAGTATCTCAAAAACATCTTTCACCCAAAAATAAGACAAATAGTTCATATCATAGTATCATGAAACGCTTTTAGCAAATTGAATAAAATTTGGTTGCTGTAATCGTGTTTAGGTGTATTTAAATAATAAATAATATAGAAATTGAAGTCGTCTTTTTTAAAAAATGAACTTCAAAAAATGTGTTATTAACTACCCTACCCTAACCTAAAACTACCCTAAAACTAACAAATAGGGGGAGAAGAATTGTATAAGATATTGGTCCGTTTACACAAATGTGCTCGCAAAAGTAAAAAATTCAGGGGCGCACATACAGGGTTATTCAGAACTTATCCATAATAAAATTTGGGGATGTTCAACATACATGTAGAAATGTGGTAGTGCAAAAAAAATTTTTTGGCGGGGTCTGAAAACTATTTAAAAATTTTTCATTGCACGCTGCTGGATACTGGTCCACTGTAATGGAGTAACCTTGGGACTGACAATGCAAACTGGCTAGAACGAAAAAAACCGGCGCACCCGGCGCAAAAAAGATTTGCAGCGTTTTTACTTTAAAATAAACTTAAAGATATATAGATGTGATCAAAGTGACGTGTCTTTAAAATTAATAAAATTTTGTTTCACTAATTTTGAAGAATTGCGCTACTTGATTACTAGGTATTAGAAACATGAAATTTATAAAAAATTTGCACATACCTTGTTCTTGTTACAAAAGCTGTTCGAAATAATATTCCTGGACTTGTACACAATTTTGGGCACGCCTTATCCAATTTTGCCGCACTAAACTGAATGTTCCTCCTGGTTCCTTATCTTGTAAACGCAAATTATTAAATAAATTGGGGATTTTCAGCATTTTGCTGCAACAACCACTCACAAAACCTAACTGTCGATGTGTCGGTGTGTCGATTGGGAAATCGTTCCGCATACAAGCGCGAAGCTACCAATGAATTTTGTCCAACTTCGCCATAAATAAGAATCATGTCCATTAACTCAGCATTACTATACACATGAGCCATTTTGAAAATTTTACAGTTTAACACTCGATAAATAAAACACCCGCACAGAGACAGCGACACAGAAAGACTGATGACTGCATAGAAAATAAGATATATTATCCCCACTCCAACTGTATTCGCCAGGCGTTCGCCAGGTACAAAAACTGTTGTTTACTGTTTTTTGAAGGAATGTGATATATCAGATGTCGTTGAAGTACAGTTGCCCAGCTATGTAGTCCTTTATAATGGTATGTATAACTTTAAACATTGTTTACGGGAAATCCTAAGCCTTTTATTATAAATTTTTTTGGTGATATCGATTTCTTATTTAAGGATGCACATATCCTCAAAGTTTTAGAGATAAGTTCTGAATAACCCTGTATATCTACTTGGCATATCATGGCATACATTTTTTTTTTTTAATTATTTCAGTATCAGCCCGTACGCACGGCCCTGGTGTTTACCATCATTGTTTAATCTACTTTTCAAAACTTTTTAATGTACTTTCTTAAGTACTTTTCAAAACCAAAATTTTATTTAAATTACTTACAACCGTTTGATGATATTTTTATCCGTGTATAAATTCGGGATATATTCAATTAAATGTACGAAATGTTTCAATTTATTGGAAGTTTAAGTTTTATAATGTTCGAAATGTAAACTTGTGATCACCCTGTATATCCAAAGGCATAATAATCAAATTTTCCATTGTTTAGTTGTCAATAATTTTTTTGTAAATTAAAATTTGTCAGTCTAATTTTTAAAAATTTTCCTAATTTGTTTATGCGAAAATGGCGCCACTACAAGTCCATTTATCTATTGATAATAGATTTTTTATGGCTATCCACATACTAAACAATAAACTAGACCACAGCAATTACAGACTAAACACTTTAAAACAACATAAATTTGGTTACTTTATTTGAAACTATAAATAATTTATTGGCAGTTTATTTATAAATACAGGTCTTACACTTCGATAATGTTATTTATTAGAAACAACCATCTTCCACACAACCACAAAATAAATGGGTTTAATTGGTTTAAAAATTTGTATTAAAAATACCCATGTTCTACATTGAGTTAATTATGATATACAACTAACTATATAGCTCTCGCCTGCATACTTCTGAGTTTACTGACACCTTTAGACACACAAATATATCTAAACAAATCCCAATTGTTACAGAGACAAAGCTAGTCATATTAAAGCTCTGACAACTTTTTTGATATGGTACAGATATATATTCAAATAATTTAAGATCTGTTGCTCCAGATTGTGAAGTGTCACTATTTTTTAATACAATGAAAATAAAATATTTAATAATAGAGAATCTAAATATTGAGAGAATGTTATTTTTTGTTTTGTCAATACACAAATATACAGATACAATACAGGGTATTCCAGTGTGATCGTACAAAAATTTACCAGGGGGTAGATCAGATCAAAATAAGAACAAAATTCTTATACAAAAATTTCTCTGATGCACGCCTAACGAGTTACAGGGTGTTATTTTGGAAAAAAACAATTTTCCGCAATAACTTAAAAACTCGTTTCGTAGATTTAGGTAATTTTTGGGTGTCGTGTATATGTATTAAAGATCATTAAAACTACATGGTGTTTGTTTAACTTTGACACCTGTGGTGGCCTAGGCCTACTCTTCCTTATGACTTCCTTTGCATGGACTTTTCTGCATAGATGAATGTAGTCGGTACTTTACACCCAATATACTCGAATATGGTTGATTTTAGAGCTGTGTAACAAGAGCACCTTTTTTGTTCAGAATTGGTAGCCGATTAAGGAAAACTTAGTCAATTCACGAAAAAGTAGGATATGCAAGAGTTATGAAGACAATATCTTAAGGAGGAGTAGGCCTAGGCCACCACAGGTGTCAGAGTTAAACAAACACCATATAGTTTGAATGACCTTTAATAGGTGTACACGTCACCCAAAAATTACCTAAATCTACGAAACGGTTTTTAAGTTATTGCGGAAAATTGTTTATTTTTTCAAAGTAACGCCCTGTAACTCGTTAGACGTGCATCAGAGAAATTTTTTTTATAAGAATTTTATTCTTATTTTGGTCTGTTCCACCCCCTGGTAAATCTTTGTACACTCACACTGGGACACCCTGTATATTAACTATGATAGGTTATGATAGGTTAAATAAAGATAAATAAGATAATATTCGAAAAATAACACCTAATTCGTTATTTACGGGGAAACGCAGTTGAGAGTCACACCTCTGCCCCCCCCCCCCGCTGTTCCTATATCATATCCGTGTGAGGTGTGAGAACTGACAGGTGGCATACCTCCCACTCCCACTATGGGTGGGGTAGATATCAATATCTATATATCGATATTTCGGCCCCCACCCATGCATTTTTGCTTTTTTCAATCTAATACACATTTTACTTATTATCGACTCGTCCTTGTCTCCAAATTGAACAAATTTTTATTTGGAGCTCTGTATACACGTGTCCCAAATTGGTAGTGATATTGAGATCTCGAAAACTATAAGATAGAAAAACGGGTAATTGGGGAAAGTTTTAGAGGATTCTATTGGTAACTTAATGGCGCTTACGGAACTGTTCTAGCTGTTCAGGTATTTGAGATATCTTGAAAAAATTTAAATGTTGCATTTTGGAGAAACTTTTGTAGCTTCTTAATGAATGGGAACTTTTAATATCGGTAAAAACATTTCAAGGACAACTTTTTACGCCGAATACGTTTCCGTCTGTCTAATCGAATTTCAGTTACAAAGTTTCGGTTTTCATTTAGAATTTTTCGGTCATTAAAAAGAGCACTTTATTACCTTTTTAGTAATGCATCACACATGGCGAAAAATAGTTTGGTCATTAAAAACCGAAGAAATATTATTTTTGAATAGACTCGGCAAAATCGCACAACAAAACATTACACAATATTATTTATTTAATATCATTTTTCCAAAACCAAATTGTTTTTATTAATGCCTATGAGTTTGAAGGAAGAAAAACAGCATAATCTAATTAATTATAAATAATAATAATAAATTAAATAACGAAATGAAACATGTTTAATAAGTTTTAGTTTAGAAATGAAAATAATAATTATTTAACTAATAGGTAATAAATTCAATAAACTTTAAGTTTAAACTTTATCATTTTAACTTTAAATTTAAAGTTCCAATAGTTTAAAATTAAAAAAATCAGATGTTCTTATTTACTATCGTTGTTTGCATTATTATTTTGTGTCTTTTGCTTTTCTTTTAATTGCAATGATTAACTAAATGCGGTTCATTTAAATATTTTTCATTTCATTGTTTAATTCATTTACAATTTATTGTTATTAATTAGATTGAATGGTTTTTCTTCCTTCAAACTTATAGTAGGCATTTATAAAAAAAATGGTTTTACAAAAAAGGTATATTGATTTGTTAAATAAATGTGTGCCATGTTGCCAAGTCTACGGAAAAATCATATTTCTTTAGTTTTTAATGACTAAATAGTTTTTTTCTAAATGTAATACATTATTGAAAATGTAAAAAACTGTTTTTAATGAGTGAAATCCGCCATAATAATTGGCCGATTAATATAATAATAATTTGGCCGATTTTTCCAGAAAACCGAAAATTTTACTAAAATCCGACTATAGACAGGCGTATTCAGAGTACAAAATTGCTGCTGAAATGCTTTTATGGATATTAAAAATTCTCATAAATGAGGAAGTTGGACGAGGTTCTCCAAAATACATTGCAATTTTTTCAAAATATCAAAAATTATATAAAACACTTGGGCAGCTACAATCGCTCCGTAAGCGGCATTAAGTTACCAACAGAATTCTCTAAAACTTTCCCCATTTATCCATTTTTCTATCTCTTATAGTTTCCGAGATGTCAATACATTCACCACCAATTTGAGACACACAGTATATATTCAGGGTAAACCGAATTTGAATCATTACAAAAATTTGGGAAACTGTTAGAGCTACAAAATGCTTAAATGGAGAAAGCAGTTCACCATTTAATGTGCATCAACATTCCACTGCCAAAACAATTGGATTTTGTTTCGTTTCCATTCTATTATTATTAAAAAAAAAAAAATGAAAATCGTCGTTTTTTTTTAAAACGACAACTTTCTTAATTATTGTAGTCAGGTCGACAAAATTGTTTAACTGGTTTGCTTGGGTTTTTAAGGGATTTTCAGTAGCGTAGTTAGTTATTTTTTTTATTAGATGGTTTCCGAGAAAATGACAGTAGCTTTATTGTTTCTTACAGGCCCCAAATAGAATTTATAGTTATCGAACTCGCAAATTTTTCGATTAATTTAATGTAATTTTAATTAACATACCTTTATCAAATACCGTCTTGCCATTTTTCAGACCTGAAACAAAAATGATGGATTATTATCAGTTTAAGTCAATAAACGGTTCTACAGAATTCGAATATCTTTATATTAACTGAATATTATAATCAAACAATTATATTAATTTTTTATATATTTTTATATATTTTATATATAATAATATTAATTATATTAATGATTTGGATTACAAAAAGGATAATTTAATACAGGGGTATACATATACATATATGTATATACAGTGTCGTCATAAAGTAAAGAATATATTCAATGTCTCGTAAACCAGAATTTTTTTTAAAAATTGCTCAGAGACGTCGATTTTTTTATATTTTTACACTTGTTTTACAAATATTAATTTTTTTACAGGGCGACTCAATGAAGCTACATCGATATAAACTTTAATATTTTAAATGGAACACCCAGTATTGTTTTACATATTTTGAAAGAACTCTTCGTTACGAATACGGTCATATAAGGTTTTTTTTATGGGTCTATCTCTAATAGTAAGGGAGATATGCCCAAAAAAAGTGTGTCATAATAGTGTGCCCATATTGTTGTTTTCAAATAAAGAGTCTCAGATTCTCGAAAACATACCAATTTGAACCACCCTGTACAGCAAAGCACCATAGTCAATTTAAATATAATGTTTTGTGAATACAGATTGGAAATTGATATTTTTTGTGTAGTTAATTTAGTTACCGCACCGGCAATTACCCGGTGCGGTATCAAATAGGATCATTTTAATTCAAAATAATCGACAATCAAGTTCAATCTTTGAAAATAAAAACTATGTTTATATAATGACAAGAATTTTTTTGAAAACAGATTTTTGAAAGTGTCTATCGATTTAAACTACAGTCTGTCCATAAAGTAACCCCCCCCCCTGCTAACTTTTGAACGAATCGAGTTAGAGAGTTCTAACAAAATACAGGGTGAATCACGTAAAATGAAGTTGATTCTGATGATAAATTCGATTCTTCAAATTCAAAGATGGCGCCACGGGCGCTGTCAACTCAATTTTTTTTAAATGGCAAAGTGTGCCGTGTTGCACCTCATTTAAGAGATAATTCAATTCTCTACTTTTTCGTTTTTGAAAAATGACAATCGAGTTAGCCGTTCTCTAGTTACAAGCGTTTGTATTAACAAGTGCGTTCTGCCAGATATTTGATTTACGTGTTACGTCATCTGTGTGAGAATGATGACGTCATAGACAATTTTTTAAATACAAATGTGTTCTATTCAACCATTATCAGTAAGTTTAGGTAATAAAATATTGTATACAGTGTGACACAGATTTATGGTGTACCCCTCTTTCCCCCTAATTTTTTTTAGATACATTTTTCAAATTTGGCATGGTGGAAGTACTTATTAAAGGCCACTTTTTGACATAAAAATAACATTTCTGCCGTTTCCGGTTTTACCGGAAGTAATACCAACTCTTAATTTTTATATGGAATACCCTGTATATCATTATATTTTTAGAATTTACGTTACTTTCTGAATCCAACGATATAATATAAGTGACATTTCATTTCGGCATTCTAAATTCAAAAGTAAAATAGTCTAAATAGTAAATTTGACAGCTGAAATGTCACTTATATGTTATATGGTTGGATTCAGAAAATGAGGTAGATTTTAAAAATATAATAATATGCAAGCAAGGTGTTCCATATAGAAACGAGAGTTGATATTACTTCCAGTAAAACCGGAAAAGGGAGAAAGATAACTTATATGTCAAAAAGTGATCTTTAATAAGTATTTACGCCATGCCAACCTCAAAAATATGTTCAAAGTCTCCGATTTACGAAATATTGAATTTATTACTTTCATTTGCACCATACTGTATAGTCTACGCACAAATCAAAACATGAGGCACAATCAGCAACGCGTGGTGCATTCATCAGACACGGAAGATTTTATTAATGAACTACTGATATCAAAACTATGGTGGTTTGTCAACAAACTAAGATATTCTTAGAAACACAGCAAATACGGTCAGCTGTTGAGTAGGTACATTGTGCACTGATATTGTATTTCCGGTTTATTATTAGCAAGAGAATACGTGAGCTGATTGATCATTTGTAAATGGTCCTTATTATCATATTGTGTTTATAACATTTCCTGTGATTTTGTTAGAAGAAGCCCTGATTTAGGAAATATAGTATATATCTAAGAGCATAGATATATAATTATTTCAATTACGTGTTTCGTGTCAATTATATTACATGTAATTTTGATTATCTAAATTATATACTGTTTTGTTTTACCATTAGTTAGTTCTACTCAACAATCATAATTTATTATTCAATTATACAATATGACTCATTAGATGCACTATTTCTCAAATTCAAGGCGTTGGAGGTTAAATATTTCGAAAACGGTGAATAATAAGAATATAACATTGCCTAAGGTGAAAAAACTACCCCTACTAAATAGTTTTATTCATATCGCTACAAAAATATTTTCTTTTAGGTAAAATATTTAGTTTTAAAGTTGAATCACATTCTTGTAAAATAACAATTATAACTAATCATTGACATTGCATGTAAATGCCGTCACGAAACTGAATTCGATTGATCCACTAAAAGTGGATGTTTTACATTAGGTCTGTTCTCGCAGTAATCACAAGCCAGTTAGTCGATCAAATAATTCAGAAACAGTCAGTAAGTAAACTGTTTTTATCCAATCACATTGCTTTTGATCAGTTTGTAATTGTTATGGGAACAAAATATTGTATCCACAAAAAATTTCGTAAACTATTATAACGATTATATCTTTCTCTATATCTATCTATAGGAATTAACCCAAAAAGTTAACTAAGAGATAAATTATTAATGAAATTATCAAATATTATGATTATGTCTTTATTATTAAAAAGAAAAATGTATAAAGACAATAATTTGAGGTTATATGAAGATATTCAATGTTAGGGGGTGCATATTTCACGCACAGTAGTTGTTTTTGACATATCTTAAAAATAATAAGGTTATTCCTTTGCGCACTTTTGAAAAAAATCCTTAAACACGTGAATTTTTATTTTTAAAATGCAGTTTTTTTATGTAAATATAACAGGGGTGCAAATATACCTCGGAGGGGTAACAACCCCTTACAATTTTTTAAATGGAAACAGGGGTTGTGCAACATCTCTTGTCAAAGGGAATTTAATGGCTCTATCCAATGACGTATTTATTTTTAGATTTGGATCATTAGTTTGGCAGACAATAAACATTTAATGAAAACCACATTTTTGATATAAAACTCTTTAATTAAAAAATTCTTATGAAGTAACTGTAAAATGAACTGAATCAACTTGTAGAAACAAAATCACTATTTCAGTAGGTGTTCGAAGTGCACCCCAACACCTTCTTCACAATATTCTAGTCTACTTTCAAATTCCTAAATTGCGCTGTGAACAACCTCCAACCCAACCAGTGAGGGAGTATTTAAATAATGTATTTTCGAATCGATGGATTGGTCGAAGAGGTTCAGTCGAATGGCCGGCAAGATCTCCCTGTCTGACACCTCTAGATTTCTTCTTTTGTGGGGACATGTAAAGAACCGAGTCTATAAAGAGATGCCAATGATGTGGAACACTTAAAAGATAAAATTACAAGAATAACTCCAGAGGTTGTTCATAGTGCAATTCAGGAATTTGAAAGTAGACTAGCATATTATCAAGAAGATGGTGGAGAGCACTTCGAACACCTACTGAAATACTGATTTTTGTTTCTACAAGTTGTTTCAGTTCATTTTACAGTTGTTTCAATTGACTGCAAACTAATGATCCAAATCCAAAGAGAAATACATCGTTGGATAGAGCATTAAATTCCCTTTGACAAGAGTTGTTGCACAACCCCTGTTCTCGTTTAAAATTGTAAGGGGTTGTTACCCCTCCAAGGTGATTTAAAGGGATGGTAAGCTATTTACATTAAAAAACTACATTTTAAAAATAGCAATTAACGTGTTGCAGGATTTTTTTCGAAAGTAGCTATTTTGTAGTTTATTGAATTGAATATATATTTGAATTGAATAAAAGTTGTGGTCAAAACGAGACAACGAAAAATTAAATGAAATTTATTTGTGCCATCGAATGTATGTGTAAAAAGTGCCTGTAAAATGTTCAAACCATTTGAGGTTCCTTGATAGGGAAACGACAAAAGGGCATCAGTCGGTTTTGCAAAAAATCGAGAAACGCCCTGTAGTTTGAAAATGGTAAGAGATGCGGTTTACGCCATTGTTATTTTTGCGAAAAAAAGAGCACAGGACTCCTATCTATTACAGCTGCTCTATCATTTACTAAAACTAAAAATGTTTTACTACATTTTTTTCATTATTGGTCATTATTTGTCCTCAGCTATAATTTCCCAAGTTTATGCGTACCTATATAAGTTAAAAATCACCCTGTATAGGTAAGATACCACTAATCATCATATAATGACTCCAGGAACTTTTAGGGTGGTATATAAGACGTTATATGCACCTTTAATTACTTACCACTGTCACCTGAATATTAATGAAAAGTGTATAATTCTGAATTATACACAAATACACGATGAATTTAATGGACTGTTAAACTTGTATTCACTCTTTACATCTTTCTTTATATAGGAATTAAGCCAAAAAGTAAACTAAGAGATAAATTATTAATGAAATTATGAAATATTATGGTTCAATAAAGTTTTGTATTTCCTTGTTACACATTATCCTAGTTATACAAAGGAATAACCTTAGTATATTTAAGATATATCGCCAACAACTACTTTGCGGCCAACAGGCACCGAACAACATATTGAATTAGAACGGCATATCTTTATATTATAACCTCAACTTATTGTCTTTAATACATTTTCCTTTTTAATAGTGTTATCTACATTTTTTAAATAGGTAATGATATTATTAAACAAGCATCTACATTACATTAAAAATAATTAATTTTGGTTGCGTACCTTTTGTATTGAATTTTAATGAAAAAAAAAAATATTTTTTACTGACAAAACTGAAATTGTAGTAATCCTCTCCTCACAACGTGCCTATTGTACGCAAAGTAGTTGTTTGCGACATATCTTAAAGATAATAAGGTTATTCCTTTGCATACCTAGAATGATAAGGTAACGAGGAAATACAAAACTTTATTGAACCATAATATTTGATAATTTCATTAATAATTTATCTCTTAGTTAACTTTTTTGTTTAATTCCTGTATAAAGAGAGTTGTATTCACTTTGTTTCACGTTTATATTACATGTAATAGAATACATACAGTGCGGTCGTAAATAGTCCCCCCCCAGCTAAGTTTCGAAACGAAATGGCATTAAGTATACTACTTTTTAGATCAAAATTAAAACTGCAGTTTTCAAAGATGGCGCTAGTGGCGCCATCAACTTTAAAACTTTAAATGGCAAGGGTGGTCATGTGATACCTCATTTGAAAGGCTTTCTAATTCTCTATAAAACGGTGGCTTGATTTTTAAATTTCATTGACTAGTTCCGGAGTTATGAGCGTTTGAAAGTTATTTGATAAGTATGGCGAATTATGATATAAAAATTTCATTTGTCCAGAAAAATTTGGGAATGCACGTAGAGAATTTGGGAATAGACTATTTTATTGCCAAGAAGTGCTGGGAGAACAATTTGAACATTTATTATAACATAACATGTATATCAGAGTTATACCAATTTCTTTGCTATTACTTTTATTTATTTATTTCCTTGTTTGTTTATTTCTTTAATTTTTTCACGTATTATTTGTGGTTGGCTTAGTAATAAAATATTCATCCATTTAAAAATCTTTACTAATGATATTTCTGTGCGAAAATTAAATGAAAATGAGATAAAATCATTTATTCGCCATATTTATCAAATAACTATCAAACGCTCATAACTCCGGAACTAGTCAATGAAATTTAAAAATCAAGCCACCGTTTTATAGAGAATTATAAAACCTTTCCAATGAGGTATCACATGACCACCCTTGCCATTTAAAGTTTTAAAGTTGATGGCACCACTAGCGCCATCTTTCAAAACTGCAGTTTTAATTTTGAACTAAAAAGTAGTATACTTCATGCCATTTAATTCAGTTTTTGTCCGGTGTCTCTATCTTATCTGGTTCGAAACTTAGCTGGGGGGGGGGGGACTATTTACGACCGCACTGTATATCGTTGCCATTAGCTATACGGTTTACCTTAACTATCTCAACTGCAAAACTTTGCGATATGCTGGTAGATTAAGATTCTTCTCAAAATTGTATATATGTATATCTAACTAACTTTGCTTATAAGAACACAGTTTTTAATTTAAAAAATACGGATACTTATCGAGCGTGGAGATTATCAACCGCATACAGAGTGTGACAGTCATAGTAAAATGAAAAATTTAAACCAAATGTCACTCATTTATGTCTGTTCAGAATATAAAAAGATACAAAAGCGAAACTATAAATTTTGTACTTTTTACTCACAGAATGCGTCCAGGTTTTACATATTTATTTACAAACCTTTGTATTTACTGATGTTTGCAAATAATGGTGGATGCGCCACTGTTTTTCCGCGCTTTATATATAATGCAATAAATCTATTACCTACGTCAGCATTATTTCAGTAGTTTATACTAGTCCTTCATAGTTGTAATAAAACGTATTATTGCTAAACACAATAGCTGACCAATAGCACGTAGCCCTCTGACGCAAAATTTAGGGACGTTATCACGCACGGAAATTTTTACCACCTGTAGACTATTCCTGCCTACTAATCCCATCACATGCATTTCAGCGCATAGTTCATCTATATTTATATTTTTGATCTATTGTAGCGACTCGTACGGGGGACAAGCAATGAGTAGACCTGTTTCATTTTTACGCGCTTTCAAAAATAGTCGATATAGCTCGCGTACAACAGCTGTAAATTTTGCTGTAACCCCCAAAAATGTAAATAAAATGTAAATCAGTGTACCTACCTTTACAAATCTACTTACTACTTATCGTAAAATATTTGTTTTTATTTGAATTGCATACTTAGAGGGTTTAAACTGTGAATAAAACAGTTTTTGTGTTGGTTACAAGGATTATATAACAATAATGAAACTTTTGAATGACTTATAGAATAACAGATATATTATATTAGGTACGGAATTTGATGAATGAATAGTACGGTCCACTTAGGTTTCAGCCCACAGAACAATTTTCATAAATTTTGACTTTAATGAAATTACTTATTATATTATATATTTCGTTAATATCACTCTTATAAGAAAGCCTAATTAAGCTCATCCATTTAATCGTGCGTTTAAAAATAAAAACAAGATTAAGTATTATTTTTTACGTACTTACTTAAAAATGATATATGTGCTGGGAAATAATTTTAATTAATTAATTTAAACTATTTTTTAAAAACTAAAGTGTCGCTTAAACATAATCTATTGGTAACATCAATATTCTTCGTAATAAAATAATGTTTTCTACAAGAGACAAATTAGTGATGGTTAACACTGACGTAGTTATCCAGATAACACCGAAACACTACTGCACTCGACGCGCTTTTCGCCAACCAAGTTGGCATCATCTGGAAAACTACGTCAGTGTTATTTTCACACCAAAGGTTCCAACCCCTTTCAAGATAGTGATTGTTAGACAACAATATAATGTCAGTAAAATATAATAATATATAATACAATTTTAGTGTAAATATACTTCAATGAAACTACTTCATTGACTACTTCATGAAACTGACCTCATTGTGTCAAAACCCAATTTTAAAACTTAATACTAGTTATAACAATAATGAAACTTTTGAATGACTTATAGAATAACAGATATATTATATTAGGTACGGAATTTGATGAATGAATAGTACGGTCCACTTAGGTTTCAGCCCACAGAACAATTTTCATAAATTTTGACTTTAATGAAATTACTTATTATATTATATATTTCGTTAATATCACTCTTATAAGAAAGCCTAATTAAGCTCATCCATTTAATCGTGCGTTTAAAAATAAAAACAAGATTAAGTATTATTTTTTACGTACTTACTTAAAAATGATATATGTGCTGGGAAATAATTTTAATTAATTAATTTAAACTATTTTTTAAAAACTAAAGTGTCGCTTAAACATAATCTATTGGTAACATCAATATTCTTCGTAATAAAATAATGTTTTCTACAAGAGACAAATTAGTGATGGTTAACACTGACGTAGTTATCCAGATAACACCGAAACACTACTGCACTCGACGCGCTTTTCGCCAACCAAGTTGGCATCATCTGGAAAACTACGTCAGTGTTATTTTCACACCAAAGGTTCCAACCCCTTTCAAGATAGTGATTGTTAGACAACAATATAATGTCAGTAAAATATAATAATATATAATACAATTTTAGTGTAAATATACTTCAATGAAACTACTTCATTGACTACTTCATGAAACTGACCTCATTGTGTCAAAACCCAATTTTAAAACTTAATACTAGTTATATCCAGGAAAATGATCGACTGTGTAAGCATGTTAAAACACACCCATTTTATATACAGGGTGATTGATCGAAACCGTCCATTAACAGTATTGGGAATTCTGTTCATAATATTTTTCTGAAAATTTCAGCATCTAGGTAATGAATCATGCTCTTTTCAATGAAAATATTTTCAAGATGGCGGCACTTCCGGAAGTACCGGATATTGATATCAACTTTCTTATTTCAAATGGAATGGTATAGTTTTTTTTGCATTTTTGAATTCCGGATGTAATTTTAGGGGGACTTTGTGTAGCATTCCCTATACCTAAGTGCAGCCGTTTCTGAGTTTTTTCGACTTTTTTGAAAAATTTTCGATTTACATCGTGATGCTGAAAATTATGTACCGCCGCCATTTTTAAAGCAAAAACGCTCAAATTTGGGTTATGGATAGAAAAGACCCTTACATTTATACCGTAGTTTTTAGAATTGGTGTATTATCTACAGGGTGTCCAAAATTTGATTTCCTTTTAGTGCAACTTCAAACCACTAAAACTCGATTTTTTCAAATGCAATGCCCTATTTTTTTTTTCATATCCAGAAGCAGAATTAAATTCTGCATCGAGCTGCATTAGCATTCCCTATACCTATCTGCAATATTTTTCGAGTTATTTAGGTTTTTGATAGAGCCTAGAGGAAATTATTCCATTTTCTTAATAGCTAGCCATGGAAATGACAAAAAACGTTCTTATTAGTAACTGTCAAACACTCAAATCGTGTATTGCTGTTCTCTTTATCGAAATGGAATATCAAGGGTATTCAAACACGGATATTTTGAATTTATTTTATATTCATGGAGAATGTCACAAAATTATTCAGAGAACCTGCCGTGTATTCAATGAGAGATATCCCCATTTGACTGCAATGACCAGACAGAAATTTAAACGGATAGAATCTAATTTTTTAAAATATGGGAAAGTGAAATCAGCTGGCATTCGACCTAAACCTATTGTAAATGAAGAAAATAGTGAAATTAACGTTCTAACATATTTTAATGTCCATCCACGGGAGTCAATTCGATCGGCAGCTCGAGACTTGGGTTTAACATTCTATGCAGTTCAAGCTATTCTAAAAAAGCATAAAATGCACGACTATTCGTTCACTACAGTTCAACAACTCCATCCAGGCGACGATATTAGAAGATTGGAATTTTGCGAACAGATTCTAATTAAAACTCAGGAAGATCCACTGTTTCTGCGAAAAATCATTTGGACAGACGAGGCAAAATTTAGCAGAGAGGGGATAATCAACCGGCGCAATTTACATCACTGGTCCACAAACAACCCCCATTTAAAGCGAGAGGTTCATTTTCAAAACAAATTCAGTGTTAACGTTTTTTGTCTACTTATGAACAATCGATATTCCTTTATAATCTATGATTATAATTTAACTGGCGAAAGGTACCTTGAAATTTTAAGAGGAGTAGTATCGGAATTTTTAGAGAATTTGCCTGTCGGGATTTTAAGAGAGTCATGGTACCAATTGGATGGAGCGCCTGCCCATTCTACTCGCGAAGTGGAACGAGAGCTTACACAGATTTTCGATGACCGCTGGATTGGCCGCAATGGACCCTGGCGATGGCCTCCAAGATCTCCCGACCTAACACCACTCGACTTTTTTCTGTGGGGCTACATTAAAAACGAAGTGTACAATACTACAGTGCAGACAAGGGAGGAATTAGAAGAACGCATCAGAATAGCATTTCGCCAATTAAATCCTGATCATATTTATAAGGCTTGCACAAAAGAATTTTCTTCAAGAATTCATCGCTGTCTACAGAAAAATGGGGACCACATAGAGCATTTATAAAGTTGTAGATTCTATGTTTTGTTTGAACATGCTTTAGACTACTTTAATTTAACTAGTATTGTAATAGTTTTGTAATAGATTTAGTTCGACATTTAGCATATTTCGTTCTTTGATATGCTAAAGACTATTATGTTCTGTTTATTTAAATATATGTGTAGTTACTGCAGTCAAATGGGGATATCTCTCATTGAATACACGGCAGGTTCTCTGAATAATTTTGTGACATTCTCCATGAATATAAAATAAATTCAAAATATCCGTGTTTGAATACCCTTGATATTCCATTTCGATAAAGAGAACAGCAATACACGATTTGAGTGTTTGACAGTTACTAATAAGAACGTTTTTTGTCATTTCCATGGCTAGCTATTAAGAAAATGGAATAATTTCCTCTAGGCTCTATCAAAAACCTAAATAACTCGAAAAATATTGCAGATAGGTATAGGGAATGCTAATGCAGCTCGATGCAGAATTTAATTCTGCTTCTGGATATGAAAAAAAAAATAGGGCATTGCATTTGAAAAAATCGAGTTTTAGTGGTTTGAAGTTGCACTAAAAGGAAATCAAATTTTGGACACCCTGTAGATAATACACCAATTCTAAAAACTACGGTATAAATGTAAGGGTCTTTTCTATCCATAACCCAAATTTGAGCGTTTTTGCTTTAAAAATGGCGGCGGTACATAATTTTCAGCATCACGATGTAAATCGAAAATTTTTCAAAAAAGTCGAAAAAACTCAGAAACGGCTGCACTTAGGTATAGGGAATGCTACACAAAGTCCCCCTAAAATTACATCCGGAATTCAAAAATGCAAAAAAAACTATACCATTCCATTTGAAATAAGAAAGTTGATATCAATATCCGGTACTTCCGGAAGTGCCGCCATCTTGAAAATATTTTCATTGAAAAGAGCATGATTCATTACCTAGATGCTGAAATTTTCAGAAAAATATTATGAACAGAATTCCCAATACTGTTAATGGACGGTTTCGATCAATCACCCTGTATAATCAGTATATCAAATTCGTATCTTGTAGACTAATATTTAATTAACTATATACATGCATACGGTTTTAATGTTTTGTTTAACCATAATTACACAGTAAATGATCAGCTTTGTGGGCCTCTGTCATCTATATAATTTGATCCCATTATTTTACTGACTTGGTATAGCTATACACATTCTCAAGACATACCTTTTCTATGTTTACACAGAGAGGTAATAATCAGTTTTCCTTCTTTTTTAAACCTCATTAAGTACGTCTTGAGGACATCATTATACCTAATTTATTTTAATTACTTTGCGAATATACTAGTCTTTCTTTTATTGTGTGCCACAGTCTCCATATAAATTTTTTTTTTGTTATTGTTGTATTATAGATGTGGCAAACATCAACATTAAAAATCATATTGCACATGATCGACCAAAATTTGAAAATATATACGTATACCTAGTATTCCAAAAGTAAAAAACATTTTTATCCACCCCTCTACTAACAAAAAAAAATGAGTTTATATAATTGAAATCATGTAAAAAATAAACTATATTTCTTATAATTATAAGTACCTTAAAACCTGTAAAGATCGGGGTATACTTAAATAGCAAAGAACTACGAATAGTAAGGACGTCCATCCTCCATCTGCAAACGCCTTATTTAAATAAGGACTAAAACAAATCAAGCCAAAACAGCTATTCTCCTGGCTATTTGCCACGCCGAGCGCTGAATTGCAAAGCAAAAATTACCGTATTTTGTCTAATACGGCAAAATATACGGTTAGACAAAATACGGCAAATTTTGCTTTGTAATTCAGCGCTCGGCGTGACTTATAGGCAGGAGTAGCTGTTTTGGCGTGATTTATTTTAGTCCTTATTTAAATAAATCGTTTGCAGATGGAGGATCTAATGATGTCCTTACTATTCTTAGTTATTTGATATGTACATGCCATCTGTCAAGTAGTAGAACTAGTTTCTACAGCCCGTTATTGTATACTTAAAGTTAAAATATTTCATTACTAAATTAAGATCATTTTTGCTGACTCTCGTATCACTTAATTGTGCTGTGGTACTAAACACATTCAATGCCAAAGACTAAAATATCTTGTATTAAGATACATGATTTAGACACCACATTATATAACGTGAAAAAAATCACTTAACATTTTTTTTTAAATATAAATAATGTAAAATATTTTAGTGCAAGGTTAACAAAGGCATTAATGCAATATAAAAGTTGGTCTTTTCACTTTTAAGGAGTAAAGCAAATTATTTTACAAATCACATGCTTGTAAATGACAGAAGTATCCACATGATACTAATACAAAACAACAGCCAGATGAATGGCATTCACCATTAATATTTTACAAAGTTATAAATATAACTTATGAGTTTTCGAGTATGAGAATTTAGAAACATTACACTCAACCATGTGATTTGAAAATTCCAACCACTTTGCCAATAAATCCTATTATTTATATAAACATTTCATATACGCAACGGTTGCACTGACAATTTATTAGCGGCAGCTTTTTATTAATGTGTACCAAATGTATTCAAACATCTTTTTTTTTAATATCTTCAATTTGTCAACTACATATTCTTAGCAAAAAATAGGGTCTATAAATTTTAAAGTATAATTCTTATTAATGATTATTCAATGTTTTCAATTAAATAAAAATATATTGCTGGACAATTTTTAATTTAATTGTTTACTCATATATTAAGGCCTGTTAGAAGGGATGGGCTGGCCCACCCCAGAACCACTCCATTCAAATCCTAATTATATATAATAGGAAAATGGTTTTTTCTAAATGTCATAACAGTACACTTGCTGGGATTTAAAGTAAGATTGTTAGCAGTAGGTACACCAGTTCTGAACATTATCTAAACAAAGTTGTAACTTTGCGCAATCGTCTGAAGTATCAATGCAATTGAATATCTTTAAATCGTCCGCATACAAAAGATAATGGCAGTCGAGACCACGAATAATGTCGTTTATATATATTACGAATAGCAGAGGCCCCAGAATAGATCCCTGAGGTATACCCGATTTAAGTAAAATTGAAGCAGACTTACAGCCAGAACACTCAACATACTGATATCTGTTATTCAGGTAAGATTCAAAAAATTTTAATAAATTATTTGACAGTCCAAAGAGATTAAGTTTTTGAAGCAGGATATTATTATCTAACCTATCAAACGCTCGAGAAAAGCCAGTATACAGGACATCAACTTGCTAATTTGTATCAAGATTTTCGGAGATAAATTGAGTTATCCAAACTAAGTTTGATACTGTTGATCTATTTTTCATAAATCCATGCTGCAAGAGTAATAACTCTCTGAACATGAGCATAAAGTATACCATGCAGGGCAATTCCAAAAACTTTAGCAAAATTGCTAACGAGTGTTTTTGCAATTTTGCAATTTTGCTAGTGTAGGTCTGTAATTATTAACATCAGACTTGTCACCTTTTTATGAATCGGAGAAATTTTTGATTTCTTCCAGACTTCAGGGAATATACCGGAATTCAAAGAAAGACTGAACAAAGTAGCAAGAGGAGTAACTAATGAATATGCGCAGTCTCTAATGATAAAAGCTGGAATACCATCGGGACCTCGCGTATGGTTAGGCTTTAATTTTTTGAGTGCATAAAGAACTACCGAATCTGTTAGGCAAGGTATGTGTAAAGTGTCAGTGCACACAATATTAACTTATCGATTAGAAGTAGCACTAGGCGATTTATTGAAAGATTCTTGATATCGAGCCGGTGGCTCAGGGCTTAGCGTCTCGATCACTCAAGCCAGAGGTCGTGGGTTCTAATTCCCATTCCACCAACAATTTTTCATTAAATTGTTTACTCGTAGATCAAGGCTTATTCGCAGGGATGGCTTGGCAACCATCCTGGCGATGGCCTAGGATGGGAAGAATGTCAACTTGGTGTTAATGTGAGAGATTAAAATCAGTTGATGTTTGACTTGTCCCCCTAACTAATAAGGTTTTCCAGGTTTCCCTCATTCCAGCACTGAATGGTGCTTAGGGCCTACCAACGTAAATCGTTCCTGACGCGCAAATGCGGCCCGCGAAATAATAATATGCCGCCCCCTCTCCCACATAAGTCTCCGACTTTTGGGCTAATCCTTGTGATTAGGATGAGGGGTAGAGATATTATTATTATTATTATTATTATTATTATTATTCACTAAAACTCACAGCAAACCCATTCACTATCTCATTCAACGTCTCATATGTTTTATCCCCACTCCTACGAACTGAAGGGATGTGATTAGTACCTATTTTTGTTAGACGTAATGTAAGACCATGCAGAACATATTAACATCGATTTTAATATTATTTTGGACGAGGTTGAGATAAGCAGTATGATCCCTTTCTGTTATCCTTTAACCTGCTTCGAATTTCAGGAAATTTTAAATAAGAATCAGCATCATCATTTCTCTTGTATAATAAAACCATCCTGGCAAGAACGTCAGCTTGGTGTTAATGCACAGTAAAAAGTATGAAGCGGGTAAATTTCATTTCATAGAGGTAAAATTGTGAATGTATATTTTTACACCCTGGAAATATTATTTAACGTTTTTTAACACCCAAACGTACTGCGGGTTAATTTTAAATTAGTATTTTTCATTTTTTGGGTGCAAAAGTAGTTCCATCGGCGTAAAACATATTTCTATCACTATTAAAAGAAACCATCTGAGTGTAGACATTATTTATGAGATTAAATCAACTCTATATGTGTGTAAAACAAATGTCTTAACCATTAAAAAACATTTTTTGAGTGTAAAATGTATTTCCATGTGTAGATTTACACTGGATCTGGTAAACTATACATCTCTAGTGTGAAGTGTCATCCGTTATCTCTATACAGACAAGTTAGAACCGCTACTGCTATTGCATCATTCATTATTTAGATGCTTCCTGCACCGTTTCGTATATAGTGTAATGTCAATTGTGTTTCGCTGTGATGCATGTTTTTAAAGTAAAATTGAAAAATAAATGCAAATATTGCAAGATAGAAGACGATCTTGTGAACAAGCTAAACAATTTCAAAAATGTGCCTAAAACTTTAGCTGAACGACACCAAATGTTCATGCACCACTCCTGGAAAGAAAAGGACGATCAAAAGTTGTTGCATTAAAAGATAGTAAGTTCAAGGACTATATCACAGAAGAATAATTAGACATTACTGACGAGTTTTATATTAATGAAACAAAATTTATTAAATTTGGCTATATGTAGATATAAACCTTAATTTTTTATTTATACGTTTGTGGTATAAACAAAACCTCGAACGAAACAAACCTAATTTTCAAGAAATTTTGCAAAGATTTGTTTTTGACGATGTTCTTTTTTTGGTTGTCAAATTATGAGAAACTGTTCTGTTTTGTGAAAATTTAAATTCATATTTGGTTCAACCGTCAACTGATATACCTAAATGTAAACGTTAAGTTAATATTATAGAGAACCTTACGAATTTAAACAGACTCAGGGCTCTACTGAATGTTACATAGTACCTAAACATATTTTTGTGTAGTTAATGATTAGTTATTTTGTTTAATGTGATTTGTTACAGTTTAAGTTTGCATTTCGTACTCGTTTTTTTCTAGTTCCTAAATCAGGAACTTGTTGTATTTTTTAAATGTAAACATTAAAAATTAGACCAGGGTCACCAAATACCTATTTGTAAAATTAAGTGGTTGTTTTTATTTTTCGTTACTTTGCTACAGTTTTAATGTGTATATCATGTTAATCTTGTTTTTGTTAGTTGTTATTCCTATAGGCCGAATTAGTTTGTTTCTAGAATTGGAATATTGTTTTTCTTTTTTAATAAACATTTTAAAAAATAATTTGAATTATTTCTTTACACCCAATTAGTTTAATTTTACACCCTATTAAATTAATTTTACACTCATGAGTGTATTGGATATATATACGGTCATGAATGAATTTTACACCTAATCAAATTATTTTTACACTCTGTAGTGTATTCGTTTTACACGCCATCATATTACTTTTACACTTTTTAGTGTATTCCAAGTGTGTTAGTTTTACACGCCATCAAATTGCTTTTGCACTCTAGTGAGTTACATTTACCCTCTAATGCATATTAGAACTGGGCAAAATTTACTCTCACTCCTATTTATGAGATTTACACTCAAAGTGCAGGTCCTATATACACCACTCTGAGTGTAATTTGAGTGTAAAACTTTACACTCAATTTTTTACTGTGTGCGAGAAATTAACACCGATTGATGTTTGACGGAACGAACTAATGAAGTTTCCCTCGAGGTTTTCCTCATTCCAACACTGAATCGTGGTTAGGGCCTACCAACTTAAGTTGGTTATGAGGCACAGTTAGAGCCTACTGAATAATAATAAATGCCTCCTCCTCTCCCACACAAGTCTCAGACTTTCGGGCTAATCCTTGTGTTTATAATAAGGGGTAACTTGAGAAGTTATTAAATTATTATTATAATAAAAAGATGTTAATTAAAATATTAGTCTATAATGAAGAAGTGTAGGTGAACACAAAATATTTAATGTGTAGAAACGGTAAAAATTGGTAAAAATAATTTATAGATGTCACTATATGTACCAGCAGGTTATTCATAATGTAGTTTGTTTTATTGCGAATAAATTGTTCATAAAATATATATAGTAGTTTGTTCCAAGGTTAACAGTGTAGTATAGTAAAACAAAATTTTATTAAAAAGGGGTAGAATAGGTTAGCATTTGCACGAATAAAAATTCAGGTGCATCGTAATCGCTAAAAATTGGGTGTATCATGCAAATATTAAGGCAAGTAATCTAGTGATCGCTATGCAGAATAGTCCAATTTGACATGTTTGAATCGAAATAAAATTTAAAAAATTTTGAATTATTAATGCTAGAAATAGATATTATAATGGTTGAGATAAAATAATGTATATGCAAATTTCGGTTGACAAATTTGGTTAAACAAAATAAATAATCAAAACCGCATCTTTAAGGTTTTTAGTTAATTAGTAATCTGTTTTCATACGTAGGTGGTACAAATTTTCCAGGTGCGAATATTCTGAGAACCACTCTAAGCGTTGTTATGAATAACATTTATTTGTTGTAGTCCAAATATGACCACAGCCTAGCAGACCTAAGTCACGTTAACTGAAATTAGTAATAGATATTAAGAGGAAATTCGGTAATTACTCATTAAAAAATTACTTGTTGCTTTTATCCATTTTCTGTGTAATATTTAAAAGTAATACACTAAAAAGTTATTCAATTCGGTGCCAATATTTAAGATTTCTTACCTTAAACCATATTTTTTTAAATAAATGATAAAATTAATTTTGTTACTACATTTACATTTTCTCATAATTTTGTTGTTTTAGATTTTAGAATTCGTTCAGACATAGTAGGTACTTATTGTTGTTATTCTTGTATCTGTGATATAATGATACCGTTAAAAGATTAAAAAATGAAAAAGTTCTTCTATCTTTTTTTAATACAGCGGTATATGTTTATAGAAAATTTTCGCTCAAAATAAATTTAAGATAACACATATTCAAAGATTGGTTCCCAATTAAAGAACAATTGGTGTATTCAAAGTTCAAAGTATTCAAATCTGACAAATTTAACAAACAATTGTAACAAACAAATTTGACAAATTTTAAATTTTAAATAATTATTTTTATTGTTCATATGAAATAAACCAAATGTTAAGATATTGGAGTTATATATTAATATTACATGAAGTAGTATAAGTATCAATTATGAACGATATACATAGACAAATAAAATAACACGTTAAATAGAAAAAGGTAAAAAATATAACATCCATGATTTATTTCTAAAAGTAGAAAGGTACTTTCTCGAAATTACAATAAAGAAGATAATGTTTAAATAATTACCTACCTAATAGGTAGATACCTAAAATCATTTTGGGCAATCTTTAAATCTCCCGTAATCTTATCAATAGTTGTTTGCGTCAAATCCTTTTTTGTTGTATTTACTTGTTATTGTATTAATTTGAATACATGAGTAAGTAATATTGAGTCAAGTAGTATTATTATAGCAATCATAGATACATATATAAAAAAATATATATAATACAAATCAAGTAAGTAGGTATAATTAGGCCGGCACTGAGTGAAAAATCTTGATTAAAACCGCTAGTAAGCTGTAGTTGTTTGAAATTAGTAATTATTTATTTAAAAGATACCGCTAAAAGGGTGAATTATGTTTAAAATTATTATTTTTATAAAAAAATCAGGTAAATGTCAAACATGTATTCCAAATTAGCTGCACCACGTGGAATTACAACTAAAATAGGTAAAATTTCAGTTATATAAAAAATTATCACAAATTTCTTATCTAATCTCGGGCTTTGACTTACAAGAATTAATTTGGTAAGTTTGAATAAGCGGTAACGGTAACAAGCCATTCTACAAGCCAGATAGTTATTTAAACGAATAATTCTAATCTGTACCTACTTGACTTTTTAAAATCAAAGACAGGGATAATTATATCTTATTGTAAATATATTCAATAATGATAATTACTTACAACAAAATTACTCTGAGACGCGCAAGAAAAAATTGTTCTTTCAAAGTTGCATTAATTAAAACTAAATTTAAAATCACTAAGGACTCTTAGATCCTTATAAGAGAACACTAATATACATATTTCTACGTTAAAAAAATAATGACATATATCCATTATCAGTAATTGTAGGTAATTGTTGCAAATCTGGTAAACATTTGTGTTATACGTTTTTTTTTTATATATAGAAAATACCCCTTGAAGGTTATTTTGATGCTATTACAATCTGATCAAAGGGAGATCAATGAGTATTTAGGTTCTATCCTAATGTGTTATACGTGATTGAAGAAAGAAATTGTAATTAAACAGTAAATTGTGAAAATTAAAGAAAAATATAATAAGAAATACAGGCACGACCCCCATACCTAAATAAAACCTTTTATTTTAGGTAACTACAGTTAAAATATCTATTAAATTTTTTGAGTGAATTTTACAAAATTTGTAAAAATTATCATATCATATATCAAACGTATGTAAATAATTTTATAATACAAGTTTTTGGTAAAAATAAAAAATATTTACAACTGCAAATAAGGGATTGTTGGTATTTTTTAAAAGGAACAATAAAGCTTTAAGCAAAAATGTTGAACAAAAAACTCAATAATGGTAACTTGGCCAGTGAGATACGCATCGAGTGTTATCTAATGCTTGTATATTGCGAGTACTTTTTGTGTCCAACAGTAAATGTTTCAATCCAATCGCAGGAGTAAAATCAATCTAATATGTAGACTTTGGTAAAATCTAGAAATTTTCTATATTAATAAACAAGCTAGGAAGCCAGTTATTATGAAATTCCGGTATACATACAGTAAACAGCAAAATGATTACAAAATCGATAATCTAATTATATTTAAAGACAAGTAATAATGAGTTTTATTTCATTTAAATATAGTTTACAATAATCAGCAATTTTAAATAAAGTTGCATTGATTTAGTGAAAGACATTATTCCTGATCAATGGAATAATTACGAAATGGTGAATTTATTGTTATTTCGAGATAATAGTACCTAGTGGTTTACAATTTGCCAATTAATATATTTCCCGGAACTATGCCGCGGATTAACAATCACTGCACAAGCGAAAAATGAATGGTCTAGCAGCTTTCAGTCACGTCTTCAGCATAAAATAGTTTTAAATCGTTATCAAGACGTCGGGATTATAATTAGGTGGGGAAGATATTGGTTAGAGGTGTCGGTGTATAAAGTATAGTAGAGCGATAGATAGGTATCGACGGCGTGCTCTGAGCGTCTCATAGAAGATCCTCCGAGTTAGATGTTGGCGGTTTATACGTCCGAGTGGTAATTAGGACGCGTAGAAGGCGATCCCGACGCCGACGGAGGTTCAGCACCAGCAACAGATGAGAAAAGGCATAGCCCGGCATAGTCAGATTGCGCCAGTTACGGATCGGATTCTCATACAGACGGCATTGTCAGTTGAGTTTTAGTAGTGTGTTCGCGGCGGTCGAACAAGTAGCACGTACGTATTGAGAGAGAGAGTTATGACGAGAACGTGTGTTGTGTCGGTGCTAAGGTTCCTTGTGCCTTGCCGGCACCGGGGCCGGCCTGGCATACCTAGTGACAGACAGTGACAGTGAGCAACAGTGCGACACTATGTCCCAGTCATGGTGAAGACGCTGTTACTGGGACTGCTAGCTGCTACAATTTGTGGTTTCGTGTACGCCGCTCCCGCCGCATATCCTCAAATTAAATCAAAACTGCCCCAGCACCCGGAGCCAACCGCCTCTGAACCTGAACCTGAACCTGCCGCACCACCGCTGGAGGACCCTGCGGCTCGCAGCGAACGAAGTACCAATCTGTCCCACGTCACTGGTACCGCTCGAAAGATACAAATGTTCATCAAGAATCGACATCTACAGATACTTCCGGACGGAACTGTCAATGGCACCACTGACGACACCAGTGCTTTCAGTGAGTCCTCTTAATTTTTTCGGACTTCAGTCACAGTGGAGTAACTACACCCCCATCAACCCCTCTGTACACACCCGAAGGGGACCTTTGGTGGTTTAGAACCGATTTATGGGCCCAAATTTTAAATCCTTTATATCATTTCTCAGCTTGAGTAAAATTCTAATAACATCTTGATGAAAAATATTAACGCCCTCCTTGTATTAAAGCTTCCTCCACTTAAAAATAACAGAACGTTATGAACTAAAGCCGTTAAATAAGCTTTATAGATTGATAGAACATTTTTAAGGTAATCCATATTATCAGTGGCTTTGTAGCTTTGGCTTGACATAAATTCCAAAAAACCAATTTTTCTCCGCACTCTATATGAATAATATTCAGAGAATATTTTTACAGCTATATATTAATTTGTTTTTCGGAAACAATAAACAAATTTTAATGTTAATATTTTGTCATGTAAATTTTCTGTACCTTCATACTTTCTTTAATCTTCAAATTTCAACTATGAGATTATGATTCCTTCAAACAATTCTATAACAGTGTAGTTGAATATTCTTCCATAGCATTGAAATATGTCTAGTTATCTTTGAATTTACGCAAATTTATATGTTCGTTTTTTATGGACGTAGAGATTCCCCATCGGAAGGGGAGAAGGGGGCAAAAACAATTGTAGTTACGCCACTGCACTGACCTACCATATTTTTTCATACCAATATCAATATGACTTAGCAAACGTCACTGCACCAGACTGCCCCACTTCCCGAAACGGCACACGACGTCGCCGACGCCACTTTTACACTCTTAATCACCAGCTCTTCAGCTGCCAACGGTCACGACAGAGCGATCATCTCGCCGGTCGCCGCGGCACCCACGGTTAGAACCGCGCTTGAATTAGTTTTGCACCAACTCGCGTCACCATTACCAACATCGACATCCGACTGTAACGTGCTCCCTGGTCCGGCTTTTAAACTCAGGTGCTAAAATAAGCAGAACCTATGCGGACACCATTTATATGCTATGCCCTCTATTCTATCTCGTCTATACAATAAATTTTAACACGTTGCACAAGCCAAATATTCAAATACTCCACTTTTGACCCATCTCTAAGCTACTGAGAACATTCTTGATGAGACGCATTATATGAAACGCTAAATTGAGCGAAATATTATTAACTGCATTTTCATCGTCTACATTTTTCCAAAAAGTGTTTTATACTTCAAAATAATTATAATACACTTTATAACATATTTTAATAGACGAATTCAAGAACAATATTTCGAATATTACACAAATTATCACTTCCTACTAAATAAAATGGTGTAAATTTGAAAATGTGTAAATACGTAAGTGCATGAAATACGTCCTCATATTATATAACAATTTTATTGAAATTACAAATACATTTTTTAAAGCAATAAAATTCAAATGACTCCAACAATTAAATGAACGTTACAAGTTACACTGATAAAAGTATTTTGACTATCAAAAAAATAGAGTTAAGATTTTAAAGCTAACTAAAATGATGTGATATTTTATTTATTAAGAGTTATCTGCTTTTTGCGAAAGTGTTTTTGTTTTTTTGGTAGAACTAGATGTAAAAGAGAACAATTACTGATTCTTTTAACTGAGTAGAAAGTTCATTTAAGTAACTCAAAAGTCACGCATGTACCTTAAAATCTGTATATATTTATAGAATAGAGTATTTATTATTTCTGTTCACTGTTAAAATTTTACAAAAGTTTGTAGGTATCTATCAAGTAAAATTTTATCTGAAAATTAAAATCTTGAGATAGTTTTCAAGAAAACGTTACATAATATAAAAGTAGCCTGTGGGGCACTTTAGGCAGACAGCCTCACCCGGCATCCTGAAAAAACGTCACGTTATCCTGAAAAAGACGGCACGTTATCCTGAAAAAGACGTCGCGTTATCCTGAAAAACGTCTCGTTATCCTGAAGAACGTCACGAATTTTAGGATAACGTGACGTTTTTTTCAGGATGCCGGGTAAGGCTGTCTGAAACTGTCTGCCTTAAGTGTCCCACAGACTACTTATAAAACTATATAAATTTATCCACAATATTATTTTACATACAAATTTGTCGATTAAACACATAATTCTCAGCTTATATAAATATTTATTTTTTATTCATACAGGGTTGTGCATAATAAGGTTTAAATGAATTTAATATTATTAAAGTTTTCTAACAACTCAATCTAGAAACATTTGGATTTTATATTTTAACGACTTGACTCTACGTAATATATTCACTGGGATGGCATTAAAGCACACTGTAGTTCTGCAATTCTTCAATATTGTTTCATCGTTGGGAATAACCTATTGCATGCAAGTAGCCTCATAAAAAAAAATCCGGTGCTGTCAGGTCTGGACTATGGGATGGCCATGCGATATCGCTAAAACGTGAAATTAACCGATGAGGAAACAATCACACACATTTTTCATTCTTCTCCGACGTATTTCCAGTCGGAAGAAACATCAACACTCAACGTAACGATCGGAGTTTACAAGATCGTTACGTAGTTCACCGGATGACCATTTCTATCTTCAAAAAAAAAACAAAGTCCGATAATTTCCATTGATCCAATGGCAGACCAAAAAATTACCTTTGGATTATGCAAAAGCTTTTCATGCATCTCGCTTTTCATACTTGGTCCCCTTTACTCACGAACCCTGACAAAAATGAAAGTTAGCTTCATTAGACTTCAAAAACATCTTTACATTTTTTCAAGTTCAAGTTTCAAGTGCTGAACTGTGTTGATGATATTCTGAGGACATTTCATTTGATATTATTTATGATGGAAATTAAGCTTCTGAAGAATTTGTATCTCAGGGATGCAGTTGAAGGTCAGCGTAGAGATTCTGCGTAGACTTCTGCTAGGAATATTAGAGTTAAAGAGTGCCCTTTTGCGGGACGCCTAGGACTTTGTTCAATTGCAGTCCTATCCCGTTCCATATCCTTAACAGGTCTCAGAGTTTTTCGGCGACCCGTCTTTTCTTTGGCATTCACAGACCCATTTTTCCGCCAGTTATTGACTAATCTGCAAATAGTCGAGCGACCTGGCGCAGCTCCTCTGCCATTAATGTCTCCATAGCGAAATGCACGTTAACAGCAACAACCGAATTCAATTTTGGAAACTGCCCCACAACAGAGATATTTTCGTATATATTGTTATTAATAAATAACAGGTATATGTACCTGTATTGAAAAAACGGACATAAAACACACCTTCGAAGTTAAAAGTGTACCACATTATAAATAAAAAAGTATAGACCAAAACTATAATTAGTCTCATATTTGTCTGAAGTCCAAGAAATACAGAAAGCTGGATTGTTTTAGGCCATTTCCCTGTTGCGTTTATATTTTTGATATAATCTGAGAACTACCCAGACAAACTGTCATAAATTACTACAAAGCCACAAAAATTCATTCCCTTCAGTGCGATTAATTTAATATTAATTAGAATGTAAATACGGTTATTAATAAATGTAGCATTTTTTAAGAGGTACGGTGAGGTGGGATATAAGGTAATTGTGCCACATATCACGTATACCTACCGAACATAATAACTATAATTGATTAGACAACAATTATCAGAATATTTCTATCAGGTGATAGCCTTGGTTCGGGCAAAAAATTACTGAGGTTAATGTTGGTGTTTCTACAACATATGCGGTGGTCTGGTTCTTCAGAATGCAAAGAAGATGCGAACTACATTATTGCATATTTAGCTGCTTATTATGAAAATTACTATAAAACATGTAAGCATAACAATCCATGAATTAATTATTTGTTTGGCATACTAGGTGTATTTAAATATAACGCTTTCTTTTGCATTAAATCTTAAGATTTATTAATAACTTATGGTACTCGCACAGTTGGTATATACATTACAAAATAGAAAATTTGTGTTTATAAATTTATTTGTAACTTACCTTTAAACTCGCCTTTAAATGTAAAGAATTTACGTAAAATTGAGTACCATCTTTATGTATCTACACTCTGTTGATCGAAATTCTCTTATTACTTACTATGGACATGCCTATCAATCTCAGTATTATAAAGAAAAATAGTAAGAATATACAAAGTGTTGCATTAAAAATAAAAAGCCAGCATCACTTTCGGCAAAACCGAAAATACTACTTAAATGTAAATAAGCTTATCGCATTCGCCTTATTATTGTCTTATCTGCTTGAAGAAATAAAAAAAATAAGAATTTTAAAAGTTCCACCAAAAAAATAATAAGACATTTGAAACGTAAGTTTAATAATTATTTTATTTAAAATTAATTTAGAGTTTAACCTCTGACAAGATACCTATTAAATAAAAGAATATAGATAGAAATATTTTTATGTTTAAAACAAATTTATTTGAAGTTGGTTTACGTAGAGATTGTTATCAATTTACATCCTTACTAAGTCTAAGGTTACCAATCTTTCACTGGTTAAAAATTAATAATCATATCACATCTCTCCAACAATAACATGGAAATAAATTTTATGGATTTATTGAACAATCAGACATGAAAAAATCTGTGAATAATATGTAAACAAAACGCAATAAAATTTATTTCTGATTGTTATTTTCAAGTTGTACTGCAAAGTATCTATATCTGATTTTCTTAATCAACCAGTATTATTTTATTTTATATAAACTATCTATATAATATATATGTCCTCAAAAGTAAGCTACAAGCGAAAAGTAAGAAAATAATTTATCTGAAAATAAGTAAGTACTTTTTACAAAAATACTTTTATTTTACTTTTAGGTTATATTGACTAGTACATTCATATTACATTATTTTAATTAAAATTAAAAGTAAGCTGTCATATTTTTTTTATTTCATAAATTATAAGTGCATTTAAAATTGCTTGTGTGCACTAAAACAACATCAATATTATACTTTAGGAAACAAAAAATTATCTAGTAAACCAGATAAACAATTTAAAATAATATCAAGAATATGTTTTCAGATAAGAATTTAGTAGGACATGCTATTATAGACCTCCACTGGCGGTTTTAGCTATAAATAATGTATTACATTATATTCTAGCAAATATATTTGGCGGGATATGTTAATATTATCGACGACAGAACGAGGAAAGCTGTCTGTAGAAAACATGAATTTTTATAATTGATCAAATGGATTCAAGCTCGACTCGGACATTTGACTTATTATAATCAAGGTTTAATTTAAGTAGAAGTGTTAGAAGATAAAGGAGAATTATTATACCTAACGGAATTCTGTCCAAATCGTGGCCAAAATATAATTAATATTTGAGAGAAAGAAAACTGAATTTCCAGCCGACACAAGATTTGCTACAGTGACTGATCATTCCATATTATACTTTTTTAAATACCGTGGAAGTTAATTTGTTCATTTCAATAAAAAATATTGGTTTACTTTATTAAACTGTCATTAAACTAGTAGAAGAAAGTACAGGCTGTAAATATAGTAATACAATTTTATGACTTCAGTAATACAATAAATATATAAGATATAAAACTGATTTAACAATTTAGAACACTACAAACATACCTGTTTATTCAATTGTAAAAAAGTAAAATGCGTTTAATATGGGGTTGTCAACGAACCAGTTATTAACTGGATTTCCTGATTTTTAAATCTACAAACATCATAGGCTTACTGTTCTGTAGAAACTTGAATGATAATATTTGTTTTAGTTTTGAATTAAATTACTGTCAACCCAATAACGAAATGCATAACATACTAATGTAACATAATTATGTCACAATATTATCATTCATAAAAATAGTAAAGATGCGTGCAAGCAGGAGAATGAAACTTGAATACTATCAGAATTTACTATTAGTGTATCTTATCTGAACAATTATTGCAACCTTAGCTAGTGTATGCCGTATAGCATTAAGTTTCTCGATATGGCGTTTAGTATTCTTAGACAAAATATGACCTACTTTTGCTGCGACGAAATTTACTTATATAGGAGTGAATTAAGATTAATACAAATCTTTAAAGAATACAAGGATCTGTAGTAGATAATTTTATGTAAATTAATTAACGCAATTAATCCTTTTGGTTTATCATTGACTTGAATCGAAATTAAATGAATTTTAACCAGGTCGGTGCCTCAAGATAAAATGTCTTTAAACTCATTAGACGTCAACATGTATTCGTGAGAAAAATGCATATACCGAAATTATTAGATACCCTTATTCTTCTTGGGCCTTTGCTAAAACCGCAACACAATACGCGGTACACATAATAATATACATGTACAATGTATTTAAATAATTATTCTTGTTCAAAATTTTATAATCGCTTATATACTTCGCGCAAAGAATACACAATTATCGTGAAACAAATATTTTTGTGTAGCAACAGTAATCATTAAAATTTGGGTTCTATTGGTCAATCACTGTTCAATTTCAAAAAATGCGGATCGAATACCTAGGTCTGGATATAACTGATCAGAATTGTTATATACGGAATTATAGAAAGGTGTGTCAATCGTCAATCTTTTTTTAAATAAATATATGATGTGCTTTATTCTGACTACAACAATAAACTGTATTGGATCAATCTTGAAAGGGGTTGGAACCTTTGGTGTGAAGATAACACTGACGTAGTTTTCCACATAACAAGAAAACACTACACTGAACTCGACGCGCGTTTCACCAACCAAGTTGGCATCATCTGGAGATTATTAAAATTAAACCTATGCTAACATTGTGTCCTATTTATACCTAAACTATTTCTACGGTTCAGTGATCAGCGACCCGTGATTTAGTAACCAATAAAGCGGGCTATATGGGGTTGGCCCTCTGTCACCATTCATACTATTTTTATATTTAGCAATTTCCAAACTCTCAAAAGCTTCCAGCTGTCTGGGATTCGTTACGTTCCTAATTAGTCTTAAATTGCTACTATCTATTTTATGGTTGTTCTCAAACGCATGTTAGGTGACACTAGACTTATCTTAATTATTGGAAGGAGATGCCGAAAACAACTACTCCACGGGCAATATGCCCCGACTGGCGTTGCATTACATCAACACCTCCATGGATGTCGCCACATCCTTCATCAAGACCAAATACCAGACAATGACCGGTTTCGATCTTGTTATGATCTCATCAGATTGCCATATTTGAGATGAATGAGGCATATGTCTCTTGAATATAGTTTGAATTGACCTCCTAGTTTGTCCAACATACTTTTGATCGCAGTCTTTACAGCTAATTTCGTAAATCCCCGAGTTTTCCTTAGTTTCTATTTTGTCTTTTGGATTGCCTAAAAGTTGTTGTAGTTTATTTCCCGATGAATAAACCACTTATATCTTTAAAAACCTTACCAAAACCACGGGTGAAACGAGGATCGCATGGAATAGATATGAATTTTGGATTTTCTCTTTCATTTTGAAAAGACGAGAAATCTCGAAGTGTCTCTAAATACGTTTTCTAATTATTTTATCAATTAAACTTACAGAATATCCATTACTCCCAGCTATATCCCTAATCAATGCCTTTTCGTTTTCAAACCCCTCCTTATTTAGAGGGAAGCAAAATAGGCGATGAATGAAAAAATTGAAACTCGCCATTTTTGTTGAGCACAATTGATTAGGGATATAGCTGTGAGTAATGGATATTCTGTAAGTTTAATTGATAAAATAATTAGAAAACATATTTAGAGACACTTCGAAATTTCTCGTCTTTTCAAAATGAAAGAGAAAATCCAAAATTCATATCTATTCCATACGATCCTCGTTTCACCCGTGGTTTTGGTAAGGTTTTTAAAGATACTAATACTAAAAATTTTTAGTATTTCCTAAGTTAATTGTTAAGAAGTGAGTCAACTTTCGTGTTCAATAGTTAAGATAAAAAGGTAGGAATCACTTTTTGGTTGTACTCTAGGATATTAGGACTTGAAAATGTTGTTTCTCTACAGCAATATTTAATGGTCCTTATAAGTTGATGCTGTTTAGGGGGGGTGTCAATCATTGATACCAAAAAACCAGTAAGTTCCAAAGATTGACTGTGGATGTCAACCTTTGGCTCTTTGGCGGTTTTATTATTGTGTTGTGGTTTCCTATCTCTCTTCATTTCAGTGGTTTTTCCATTTATTCTAACATAAGTTTAAGTTATCTTTGTCAATTGGAACTAATGGCTGACACCCCCTGTCAACTTTTGAAATTGAAGTGTCAACCATGGGTACTTTTCAGTTTTGGCTTCAAATATCATCATGGTAGGGCAGAAGCGTCAATTGCTTAAATATTCACCTGAAGACATGGAAGCTGCCTTAGAAGATTGTGATAGAGGCCTTCCAGTAGCAACATCAGCGAAAAAACATCACGTTCCAAGGATAACGTTACTCTATAAATTTCGTGGAAAAACTCCCAGAAAGTGTACAATGGGTTTGAAATCCTATTTATCCAAAGAGGAGGAGAACATTTTATGTTAATGGATAACACAGGCAGCAAAGGCAGGGTTTCCTGTGGGGAAGGATCAGTTATTAGACAGCGTGCAACAGCTGATGATTGAATTAAAAAGGGAAAATCCCTTTCAAAATAACAGGCCGGGTAAAAGTTGGTATAAATTATTTTTAAAAAGGAATCCTGAGATATCCGCCAGAACCCCCCAAAATTTAACTTCGTCAAGAGCTTCAGTTACAAAGGAGAAACTAAATTGTTGGTTCAATGAAGTTTATGAATATTTAAAATCTCAAAATTTTGAAAACATTCTAACTTGCCCTGAAAGAGTATTTAACGCCGACGAGGCTGCTTTTTTTTTAAACCCCAAAGGAGATAAAGTGCTTGCAAAAAGAGGAGAAAAAAATGTATATCAAATCATCAACAGCGATGAAAAAAAGTGTCTGACGGTTTTACTCACAGCAAATGCGGCTGGCAATATGGCACCACCCATGGTGATATTTAAATATGAAAGAATACCTAAAGAAATTGCCACAAGTGTTCCTGAACATTGGGGACTTGGAAAATCCGAGTCAGGGTGGATGACCAGGGAGACATTTTTTGAATTTGTTACAAACATATTCCACCCATGGTTAATTGAAAATAAGATTACATTACCTATAATACTATTCATAGATGGACATGTATCTCATTTGACACTTCATCTTAGCCGATTTTGCAACAACAATGGCATAATACTTGTGGCCTTATATCCCAATGCCACCCATCTTATCCAACCAATGGATGTCGCGGTATTCCGAACTGTAAAAGCCGGTTGGAAGGAACACATTCATAAGTTTAGGCTTAAACGTGCTGATAATCCGACAGTAAAAAAGACTCATTTTTGTCCGTTACTTGCAAAAACTTTGGAAGAACGGCTAAGTGTATCAGTTTTGAGTAATGGATTTAGAAAATGTGGTCTGGTGCCATGGAATCCCGAGGAAGTTTCTGTCCCAATTCGTAGAGGAGATATTACAGTAGTACCACCAAAACGAGACGATCAAGAAAACTTACTTGAATTAAGAAAAGGCAAAGGAAAAACATATAGATCAAGAAAAGATAAAACAATTTAAATCAAATATTGACATGTGGACAGGTCAGGTGGAAGATTTATCTCTATATAACTTTTATATCAAGATAATTAGAGATATCGAAACTCTTGAAAAGGATAATACAACAAAAATCATATCTGATAACAAAGAAAATTCTGATAGTGTAAATAGTGTACAAGAGAGTTCAAGTTTAATGATTGAAAAAGATGTTGAAAAAGTTGAAAATGAATCTATGCCTTCAACGTCCATCAATAGAACACCCATTAAAATTTTGAGTGATATCACTATTGTACCAAAATGCACAACGGATATATTTCATGAGACACCCATTAAAGTTGTTAGTGATATTACAAATATAACCGCACCAGAACCAAACAAGTATTTTATTCCATCGCCTTTTAAACGAGCATTGACATGGCCAGAACCTAAACCATTAACGAAAAAAAAGATATTAAGAGAAAAAATACCATCAGTAGTAACATCAAAACAATGGCAGCAATATTATGAAAATAAAGAAAATAGGAAAAAAGAAGAAATGCAGAAAAAACTTAAAGCAGAAGAAAGAGAAAAGAAGAAGATAATGCGAGAAAAAGCGAAACAAGAGAAAACAGTAACACAAAATAAAAAAAAGCAAAAGAAAAAACGGGATAATATTACTTTCGATTCAGAAACATCTGAAGAATGGGAACCTTCTGATAGTACTGATGATGAAATTAGTTCGTTAGGAAGTTCACAAGATGATGAGAACAAGATAGAATCGTCAACAAAACATGATAAGGCTGATTTTAAAGAAAGTGATTATGTGTTGGTTAAGTTTCCTGGCAAAAAAAAGGAGCACAAATATGTATGCATTATCCAAGAACTTTTGAAAAACAATGAGGCTGAGGTTGTTGGTTTAAAAAAATGTGAGGATGAAATATCATTTAGATATATAGATAGATAGATATAGATTAAACGAAAGTGACGTTAGTGTCATACATTTAAATCAAATTATAGAAAAGCTCAACTTTCCCAAAATGGTAATAGCTGGTGATCGTCTGAAATACCAGTTTGATAAAGAACTGACCGTCGACGGATAAAATTATTTTTGTGTATTCAACAATTTCATATGGTCTTCTATTTAAGGACTTATATTTTGTTATATGTTTCCAATGTTGTTAGAAAGTATTTGTATGTTTTACAAAGTAGTTTTATATTATTTATTTTCTACCTTACCTTTATTTATAAATGTGTCAATTATTGGTTTTGAACATGTCAATAAATGGATATTTTAAGTATATGTCAATGTGTGTAATTTTTTTAAAATACAAGACATATTGCAATTGTAGAAATATTGAATTTATTTTCTTAATATATTTAACAATCAAAGTCACTTAAATTAACATGACTAAATGTAAAAGAAACAGAAAAAAACAGATGATCGTCAATCTTTAGTCCTGAGATATGTCTATCTTTAGGTGTCTTAACTTTTTCACATGTCAACCTTTAGTGGAAGAACTTTTCTTTAAAATTTGATGAATATATATTTAAGTAACAATGCTGGAGATTTTTAAAAAATCTACATCTGATGTTCACGAATAAGTTTACTTTTCACACTAGGCCAAATATCAAGAAATTAAATAAAATTGCCGAAAATATCAAAAATGTGTCAATTTTTGACTTAATATGTCAACCTTTGGGTGTTTTACCTAAGTCTAGTCGCAATTTAAGACTAATTAGGAAAGTAACAAATTTCAGACAGCTGGATGCTTTTGAGAGTTTGGAAATTGCTAAATGTAAAAATAGTATGAATGGTGACAGAGGGCCAATCCTATATAGCCCGCTTTATTGGCTAGTAAATCACGGTTCGCTGATCGGTCGCGATGGTTCACTGAGCTGTCGTGACGGCTCAGTGAACCGTAGAAATAGTTTAGGTATAAATAGGACAATGTTAGCTTAGGTTTAGCTTTACCATCTACAGATCATGCCAACTTGGTTGGCGGAACACGAGTCGAGTGCAGTATAGTGTTTTGATATTATGTGAAAAATTACGTGAGTGTTGTATTGAATCAACTTAAAAAGTTTTTAATTGGGTTTTTGGGATTCCCGTTGAGATAAAATCAGTAAAAACTACTGTCTCGATTATCATTCATTAGTGTTTTCGACAAATAAGTCGGAAAATGAGGTAAATTAGTGAATTTTGATGATGTACTATAATATTCATCGTTTTGAAAAACTATACTGACTATATTGAAGCATTAAAACTTCATTCATACCTCAAACATTTTCTAAATATAACCAAATGATTATAGAATAATAATAGAGGACTTATGAATGGAGTATACCTAAAGGATGAGTTGTATCAAGTTTTAGGCATTCTAAAATCTTTAACTATTTGGTGTAGGTATTTATATTCAAATTCATGATGTGAAAAAATTCTGCGGTTTTAAAAAATCTTATAACCGTGACACGAGTCGCGAGTATACAAGTACATATAATTATAACATATCGGATATAATGTGGTAGAATTATCTAGGATGTAAATTAGGAGAATCCAGCTCTGAAATGCATAACACTGACGGAGAATTATCTACTTACTGCACTCTATAATTTAAGCGTTTATAATTATAAGACACCAAATTAAATGGTTTTAAATGCTGCTACGGGCATTTAGTGTTATACAGAATACCAAAATAATCACATCATGCAGCTATACTTCGTGTCACACAGTTTTGAAATTTTAATTAAGATCTAAGTAAGGTGTCAAGGTGCAACCTTCCAAGAAATGTAATACGTATACTTAACACGGTTTTTATCATCTACCAGAATGATGTAGATCATGAAAGAATTATGAAAAGAAATGTGATGTTAGACTTAACAATAACTCCTCATGCGAGTGTTTCAGAAAGGTTGTACATCCAATAGGTGACCTCGAAGGTGAGTAACTTCGAGGTCACTTATTATGAAAATATATGTTAAAATGCTTTGTTTTTTATGTACAAGGTGTTAACGTTTATCAAACTCGATTACATTTTCAAATTTTTGGCACTAGATATAAATAACTCGTATAAATGTTAATTATGCAGAACATGCAAATAGATATTATAAACTGTGATATTGGTATCAAAGAGTTTATAATTTTAAATATTTCAGACGCACCAATTTTATTGTATTGACTTATCTTGAATATGTAATAATTTATATGGAACTGTTGATATTGTCCAAAATATCAGAGAAGTTAAAATATTTCTTGCTAAACGCCCTTAAAGTTTTTGAGAATATAAGTACCTATTCGTCTCGGTATCGTATCTCAAAGATTTTGAAACAGAGGGTCCAAGATATATAATTATATGATCTCGAATCTGTATGATCTTCAGTTCCGAAAGCAGTGTATATCCTGCTCCACCGAGGGCTTCTATTGTCAGTACCACAAGCTTCACAGTATATTCTGGATGGAGTCAGGAGTTCGAAGAGAAGATTTCGATATTTAGTTCGTTTCTCCTTCTCTTTCAAGACAATGTTGGTCTCAGCAGGAGCCGAGACCCCAATGACAAACATTGTCTTCAGTTGGTGGTCGAGGAGGACTACATCAGGCTTATTGACTTGAATCTGCCTGAGAGTGGAAAATGAGTAGTTCCATTAAATTCGGTACTCCTTATTCCCCACAACGGACTCAATATCCCTCGAAGCGTATGGCAGCACTGGTGTTTCGTTTATCTCGTACGAGTGTCGTAAAAAGTAGTAAAGCACTGACAAAGCTGCATTATGTGTATGGAATTATATATGTATTAACTTAATACCCTGTATAACACTGAAAAAATATCTTACCGGACACTTAACATTTAACAAAGATCGACTTCATGCGAACAACATTTTTAAAGCTGATGTTATTGATCATTGTAAGTATTTTCTCAATGTCTATATTCTCGGTCCAGTCTGAGGTAATTATCGTCACGAAATTTAAGTTAAGTTAAGTGTATGTATATGTACCTACAACGGCATACTTCTTTCATTGCACTATATTGTACCTGCACTGGGCAAATGGAAACTGTGTAAAATTATTTCCTTGGATCACTTATAAAAGATCCGTTCTTTATTAGAAAGAAATTGATATATTTATACTAGGTGTCTGTTTCACGCGGGTCCTTTTCCTGGCTTTACTGCATCTTTTAAACTAAGTGATCACTTCAACTTGAAACATTTACTTTGTAATTAGTATAAGTATGTGTATATAGCATAATAGTAAGTAGCATAATTTGGAGATTATATCATTAGCAAAAGATGTATCTGAAGACATCTTCTGGAGTAGTGTTTTGGTGTTTCGTATATTTCAATAATTGCAAAGGACGAAAAATAAAACGCTCTGAATCTACCACCCTCTGTATATTTAAAAAATTCTGCAAAAATACTTATGTTCATGGCATACACATTAAAACTAAGAATTATGTATATATGTTTGGTCAGCCCATCACCATTTTTAAATTAAAACAATGGTTTATATTTACATCCGGGTGTATTTTTAAGTATAGCATGTTATCGTTGAGTGAAAATTCAGTCAACGATGTTGTAAAAGAACCTATATTAAACAACAAGTAGGTATCATAAGACGTACTTTTATCGCATGTGTCCAAGTTTAGAAAAAGAGCCGCCAAGTGGCGACTTTTCTAAAGGACAAGTGCGATAAACGCCTTATGGAACACATGGTTTATACTATTTTTTCTATTTTGCACGTACGTTTTACACCTGTGAAAGCAAAACAACAGCAGAAAATTTAATTCTCGTATAGGGATTTTTATACATATTCTCCGACAGTTGGTATCATTGACATTTATCATTTTATTCTAAAACGTATGTATTTCCCGAGGTATTTCTTATTTAGGTACATGTTAGCTATGAATTTGATGAAAAAATATGACAAACAATATGTTATTATAGTTACCTGTACTTGAATAAACAGTTTATTCATTCAATGAAAATAATGATATTTTGAAAATTTAGTTAACTCCTAAATTAGCACATCATACAAAACAAAGGATATAAATTTGTTGCTACCAACATTTAAAAACAAAAAGTTGAGTGTCGAAAAGAAATGACTTGTTTATAGACGCAAAATAGAAAAAAGATATTGTTTAATTGAATTTATATGAATGCCATCTGCGTTATCAATAAAATCAATATCAATAATACCAGTAAAATAATATTTAAATAGAATTTAAAAAGAAATTTGTCTACTATCAGCATAAGAAATACCTAATTAATTAGAGAAAACTCACATTCTAATGGTTCAATCGGCTAGCCTCACGAAGTTAGTATGCCGAATTTCGCCTTACTTTCATTATAAGACGTTAACCTTAAAATTAGATAACTGGAATTCTATTACGTACAGCAAAACTAGACGAACTATGCGCTCAGTTAATCTATATACTTTTACTCCTTACTAGTACATGGAAAAACACTATAGATTTGTGTAAAAATTTTAAGAGAAAAGCCCCAGTTATGCATCATAAAACATGTAAAATAATTCGTTGTACTTATGCAGATGTTATCTATTTAAAATCTCCATTAAATAATTTTAGAATGTTGATTTTTAACGGCGATTTTAAAACGATCAGTGGCATTCGTTTCACTTGCATTTAATACGTCGTATGGTCGATGAAAAGGTGTGTATAAACGAAATGAGGTAGTTAAGTGTGTGAAAATGTCGGGCCCTTACTTTGAGCTGAAAGAGTAAATTGAAAAGTAACCCAAGTGTGTAATTTCATTGTAATACACATCAGTTTTTGCAAGTGCCTTCGGTAAATCATGCTGATCGGACACGATGCACTGGCATAGCGAAAACGGCTTCTTAATAAAATTCAATGTTTGATCAATGAAATTTATTTATTCAGATTTTATTGTAGAAGTTACCTACAGTTTTGCAATAAGATGTATAGAATAGAAGACAGTACATTTATTTGTTAACTGTAAAATACTTATTCAGTTTTATTAAAAATATAGCAGCAAATGTATTAAAAAAAATATTTCAGCGATCACAAAATTGTAAAACAGTGATCAGTAAGGCATCGTCAGCTTAGGAAACTTAAGCTTTAGATTCTAGAGAGCGTTAAACTTGAAGCAACATACCTATATTATTTAACTTTTTTTTTATAAAGACTTTTATTTAAAAATAACAAAACAATACATTTCTGTAAACAAAAAGATAATTGTTTAATTTCAGCATAACAGCTCACCAACTATAGGGATGAACCTCTAGCTGAATGTCTGTCTTCCGCTGGCAACTTTTAACAATCGCAATTAAATATTTAATATGCTAATCCAGCATGAACTGTGACACCTCCTAAAGAAACCTGCCACGTCATGTTCCCGTACGTTTCATTTAAAAACTGCTCATGCTAATATTCTCAAAAACAATAATAATCATCACAAAGTTTTGGGTTGTATGGTATCCTCTCAAGACGCACTAACAGAGGCTCATGAATATTAAGATGACCTTATGTCAGGTTAGAAGAAGGTGAAAGAAGGACGCTAACTATTTGTTGATTTATTGCAAAGTAATAGGCTAGGCAACAGGCATCATCAGATTGCCTTAAAACAACAAGGAAGACTTGTGAAAAACAATAATACATCCAGAGAAAATATATTGTCTCTCATTACACTTTCTAGTTAAACAAGAGATAACTATGATTGACCGTTCTAAGGACCTTCTATCGACCTAAATATTCGATATGTAAGGAAGTCATAAATATATAGTGATCTGGTATGTAATATCGATACATGTAACCTAATAATTTATAATGATAGCAATGATGTCGTAACAATTTTATAAAACTATAGACAAAGTACCTACTAGTAATTGACATTAATAAAAACCTGAAAGTATATAGTTACCTAATATTCACATTTAACACTACACTGTCTCAACGTAATAGCTCGTTAGTAAGTTTAAGTTGATGTGTACTGTGCAACGAAGTTGTAATCCAAGCGAAATTAAAATAGTATCTCTCTTGTTGTAATGATAAAAACTTTTACGATTATTTGCTACAATAATATTAACAACTATAGTAAGGGAGCTGCGTTGGTAACTAATGAGATTTTCCAGGTTTCCCTCATTCATGCACGAAATAGTGGTTAGGGTTTACCAATCTAAGTCGTACCTCCCACATCACTCACAATATGCTTCCAGCTTTCATGCTATTCTTTGCGGTTAAAATTAATGGTATATAGGTATTACACTGATTCAAACCATATTTCTATATTTCTTACGATCCATACTTTTCCAACAATCCATATTTTTTACGATAACATTTTGGTTATGATTGTAGTGGCGAGATACAGTGAAATACACTGCAGTGCCCTCTTTGGGTCTTTGCTACTACCTGTCTGACAATTATTGTCTAATTGAGACATCCATGGAGATGTTGATGTAATGCAACGCCAGTCGGGGCATATTGCCCGTGGAGTAGTTGTTTTCGGCATCTCCTTCCAATATTTTGGTTATGATTTTAGAAGACATATATTGAATTTTGAAAATAGTCCATCAACTTTTAAAATTTATGGCACAAAATGAAGTTTTCAGTCTAGAATAGTAAGTATTTGTAAGCAGAGTTAAACTCAAGGGAATTTAGGTCTAATATCTCTACAACTACTGGAATCTTTTACAGTAATAATGTTCAGAATTTATAGATACAAATTTGTATTTTGTATCTATTTGTATTTTTTATCTGAGTGAAATACCTATATCACTCAGATAAAATATTCAGTCGAGTACTCAGTATTCAAAACGTTCAAAATTTAAGCGATCCTCAAAAAATGTAGTTTTATCCATTTACAAATGACACTGCAAGAGAGAAATCTAAAGAAACATTCTGTATTCAAGTTTAACTTCGTGTGTACAGATGATAGGTATTCTTCCAGACATTAAATGTATTCCTTCTGCTAGCGATTACAGCAAATAGAATTACCCTATTTTAACTCACGAAACTGCAGGGGCGTTGCAATGAATTGCTGTTGCTACCGGGACAGTCAATTTAACAAATTATGCCGCTGTAATTAAGTACTCTTACGTTGTTACCGCAGGTATTAAAACGAAGAATTTGAAACGTACGGTCGTAAACTTGTTACTTGAACTAAACTGGATGTAAGTAAGATCAGATTGCTGCGGAATTATGAAATCGAAGTTGTTATCGTATTCTTTATGGATTATATAAATTTCAAACGGCGTAAAATACATACTAATGTTCACAAAGAACATTTAAAGAACATTTAAAATAACAAATAAAATAATCGTAATCGTATAGTAAAAATTACAAAACACACAATTATATTACACAGGGTGGGTTTTTGAAAACGAAACAGAGCGAATAACTCTCAGGAAAATTATTTTTTCGAAAAACGCCGAGACAGGTCGATTTTTGATCAAAAGGGGACATCTTTTCCCATACTTTTGATGCTCCAGTCTCACCCCCCTAGAGAGGGGGGGCAACCCCCCCAAATATCTTAATAGGGAAGGAGGGTTAAATGACACATCATTTGAAAGGTACTTCAATTCTCTACACAACCCTGTATTAGTTTTTTAATTTGACTGGTTAGTTTTGAAGATAAAGGTTGTTAATAAAAAACTACTTTTTACGGTTTTATTTGCAAACTTTTTCTACATCGGCCAATTAAATAATCAAATTGACCTCCAGCCTCCATACAATAGTATAAGTTTTGCACAATGCGATCACGTACGTTTTGCAACATTTCTGGAGTAATTTGGCGGCATTCGTTAATAATGCGTTGGCGTAGATCTTCAAGGGAAGTAGGTGGAGTGGCATAAATTTTGGACTTTAAATGACCCCACAAGAAAAAATCCAAAGGGGACAAATCCGGCGATCGCGCAGGCCACTCTATGACGCCTCTTCTCCCAATCCACTGATTTGCAAACGTACGATCGAGATACTGCCGAACAGGCAAGGCGTAGTGAGGAGGGGCTCCATCCTGTTGGAATATCAACTGGTCTTCTAGATAATTTTCATTATTCTCTATAATGTGTATCAGCTCTGGATAAATGGAGTTTTCCAGGTACATCTCCCCGGTGAGATTACCTGGTAAGAAAAAAGGACCAACAATGTGGTCACCAAAAATTCCAGCCCATACATTTAATTTTTCCTGATGTTGTGTATGAGTCTCATAAAATATCCTGGGATTAGAATCGGACCAATAACGACAATTGTGACGATTGACATTCCCATTAACAGTAAATGAACACTCCGAGAAGCAGATATTAAAAATTAAATCTGGATTGTTAATAGCTCGTTCACTCATTACTTCACAAAATTGTAGTCGGCGGTCAAAGTCATCTCCATTAAGTTCATGTGCAAGGTGAATCTTATAGGGATGGAATTTATGATGCTTCAAAGTTTTACGAATTTTGTTTCGCCCAAAACCGGATTCAGCTGCCATTTGCCTCGTACTCGTTCTAGGATTTATAGCAACAAGGCCTAGAATAGCTACATCTTCTGCTTCATTTCTTTCGGGGTGTCGCTTTTTATTACTTACAGATCCGGTCTCCTGAAATTTGGTCACTAACTCCAAAATGTACTTCCTGTAAACATTTTTACCCAAGTGTTGCTGATTAAATATTTCTGCTGTCCTATTAGCACTCCGATTATTTGCATAAAAAAGAGCAATTATTTCCACTCTTTCTGGAATCGAATAAACCATAATGTCGACAAACTGTACAGGTAACAATAAAATAATAATTCACTCAATACCCGTTCTGATTGTATTATTTATTATTTCAATTTACTGGGAATAATAAAAGGAAATGTCACTCTGACATAAGGGGTGACACTCATGGACGACTATTGTATGGAGGCTGGAGGTCATCAATTTGAATATTTAATTGGCTGATGTAGAAAAAGTTTGCAAATAAAACCGTAAAAAGTAGTTTTTTATTAACAACCTTTATCTTCAAAACTAACCAGTCAAATTAAAAAACTAATACAGGGTTGTGTAGAGAATTGAAGTACCTTTCAAATGATGTGTCATTTAACCCTCCTTCCCTATTAAGATATTTGGGGGGGTTGCCCCCCCTCCCTAGGGGGGTGAGACTGGAGCATCAAAAGTATGGGAAAAGATGTCCCCTTTTGATCAAAAATCGACCTGTCTCGGCGTTTTTCGAAAAAATAATTTTCCTGAGAGTTATTCGCTCTGTTTCGTTTTCAAAAACCCACCCTGTATATTTATTTGAAGGAGATGCTGAAAATAACTACTAGCAAAGACCCAAAGAGGGCACTACGGTGTGTTTTTCACCAATACTAATATATTATATATGTTTAAATGTTTTTCAGCCAGTGGGTGTATCCAATTTTAGAAATTCCAGTTAGTATAAGTACTAACTGGGTTCTAACTTGGTACACCCTGTATTCGTTTGCAATAGAAAAAACCTTTTTTTCTATCGCAAACCCCAAAGACTTACCTATAGGTTTTTCAGAGGCAAAGTTATTAGACTTCAGAATGTGTCACTATATTATGGGTCACCCTTTATATCAATTCGCCGATAGTTTAAAGCATAAGTGCATATAGTCGAGCTCGTATATAGTTAATAAGATCAATTTACCTATTTATACGGTAAATTCATGTATGTTGTAGTATCAAAAATAAGAATCGAGTTACTACTAATTCATGATCATAAAATTACATCATGTTTTTATTTTCCTCCCATTTTATAAACTGCTGATTAACTTTAAATTTTAAAAAATGCCGCTCTATTACCTCCACTCCATTACATAAGTTTCAAATATTAATCTAGTTTTATTGACATTGGAAAACTTTAATCTATAAATACCCTAAAAAGTATATTAAATATTAATGCCTTCTAGTAGTGTCAGTGTGCCCAGTAAACTCTATATTTTTAAGTATGACCGATATAATTTGAAATTATATTAGACTAATTAACAATTTAAAAGTTAATCAATATGTTAATGAATGCGGTTTGAAAGTTTCAGTGACATTTCAGAAATTAATGTTTATTTAAATGAGTCTAGAAATGCATCATTTGATTATATGACTCAGACCGTAGAAAAGGCCCTTCTGGAAAATCCCTAATAATTGATTAACTAGAGAGCGGATTGTCGTAATGAAAGGCGGCGTTGAAAGCAGTTAAAAACTGCATTTAAAATTGCCTGCGGCCATATAACAAGATTCTGATTAAAACGACTCAATAAACAAGAATTGGTTTGGGTCATACGAGTTTAGCAAGAAGGAACAGTTTTTCCATTTTAAACTTAAATAGATGGTGTCAGTATTATATGTTTTAAAATTTTAAAATTGGCGATGACCACTTGAATAAATTAGTAGGTACCTATGCCGTTTATAGTTTGAATAGGCAAGATTAATATAAAAATTTAATTCTAGAACATTTAATTTCTTATTTCGGCATATATTCTTAAGGGTCCATTCTCTGTAGATTTGACAGGCATGAATGCGGGGTGGAATTGAGAGGATGGGTAGCCGATGGGTGAAGACTTACATATTTCCACTATCGAATTATTAAGATTTCGAAGGTGCACGTAAAGCCGATGTAAAAAGGCACATGGAAATAAAGTTAGCCCTCATTGCAAGGGTACCGGATTTGTCCTATAATTGCAACAAAATTTCTTTTTAGTGTTATAAATTATATTTTACCGGAAAGATCAAAAGATAAACTAGATCCCTATAGTAGCAAATTTTTGTTTAATACATGTATTTTAGAGAAAATAATTTTTGAAAATACGCTATTTTAGTACAAGATTGTTTGCCTGGAATTTTAAAAATAAAAAGAAATACCAAAAATTACTACTATAGGGACTTAGATTAAAGTCTTATCTTTCAATACTTTTTTACTAAAAGTCGCTATCTTTTATAGTTTTTTTATAATTAGACACGAGACGAACGCCGATTTAGGGCTTATTTCGACCTAGTGAATGGACTCTTAAATAATATAATAAATAACAATACTGAAAAAATACTTCTAATTCGTGAAGTCACACCCTCCTAAGAGCCTACATCCACAGACTACCTCTGTGGTCACACCTGTGACCTGTGCCCTCCGTCATCTATGTCACTTCTCCCACCTATAGATATTGATACCTCGGCCCACCCATGCACCGTTCTTTTTCTCTGTTCAACTCTCAAATCCAAAGCCAAAGGCTGAAAGGTTGTACGGAAGGAGATTATACATTGAAAAAATACAAACAAACACCTCACACCTACAGACATTATCAGTGCCAAAGCTGGGAATCGAACTCAGAACATAATAAACAGTGTGAACGAGAAATGCTACAAGACTACACGCTCTAGCCCACTGATGCGTTACCATGGCATATCTGAATAAAATGAAGATATCCGTACCATATTGTTATATTTTTTTATAATGCTCGTATATATTGGCTTTTATAACTATTTACATATTTATTTAAGTATTTAGCAAAAAAATAAACCAACAGATGGAAAATTATGATAAAATTATGTAAATATTATAATCGGACGAAGTTTCTGTTTTTCTTCTTATCTATTATAAACATAACCTAGAGTTAGTAATTAATTTTCTATAATTTTCTTTTTTAATACTATTATCGTTTTAATGAACATATATATAATATAAACTACCCATCTTTAAGCTTTAAATTAAATAATGATACAATATTTTTATTTCAGATTATTTCCATATCCAAATTTACAAACTTAAATGAAATGTCTCAGTATATTCATAACTATACATTAAACTGAAAAATAATATTCAAAGTAACATACTATTTGTCTCGATTTTTTACGTATGTTTCTATTTAAAACAGAATCCGGGTATAAAATCCAATTTAATAAAAATATATATCTGACCAGCAATATTTACATTTGGGTTATATCCTGTATATTAGGATCGCAGGTTTTGAAAAATTAACAATGCAAGTAGTTGCAAACAATTTACATATCAATTAGTAAGTGATATCTCTCGCGACCTTGCATAAATACTGATTTATGTAATAAGTCAATGACACAGTAACCAGCGATTGTGAGATTACTCTGAGATAATATATCTTCGTGCAAAATAAGATAATATGCTGCTTATTTATGTATTTTGTTATTCTAACTGAATTCAGTATAAAGATCGCTATATGCACGACACGTGCCAGTGTTTTAGATAATAATTGAATTTTCTTTACAACTGAAGTAGTCGCTTTGTGATAAAAATAAATTAAATCTGATTAAAGTTAATAGCAATTTTTTATCTATCTCTGTATTTGTCGAGAAGAATCTTGAGTATGAATAAAAGAAAAAATAACTTCCGTACAAACGATTTAAGTGTGAAACTTTGTCTTATCGAGAGATAGATACAATTTTATGAGTGTCGTATGACCTTATCAATAGACTTTTCTTTTAAAAAATGATAAATAATTGCAGTGTTGAGAAATAAGTTGTTTTGAAAACTTAGAAACTACCGTTTCCCCAATGTTAGTTATCGAAATGCACCATACCATAAAATATTATTTACTAAAATTATTTGAGGAAGTGCTCATCCTTACTCTATTATGTTATAACGATTAAATTATTTGTAGCTTTTGATTTTCCTTTTCGTCGATTTATCATCAATATGTGTAATCTGCTCCCGACTTGTAAAACAGTATTACAAAACCTACGTGTCCTCTTAGCATCATGTTTTTTATTTGTTAACGCGTGTAATAGGTAATAATTTACCGGTAGTTTTGATTTCATTTGTATAATTTTGAATTGCTAATTTTGTTTTGACGATGTACCTATAGCTAAATATACTACAGCTGTGTATTCTATCGCAGTGGGAACATAATAAATTAGTTTTTCATTCCATTCCATTCCATCAATTTGGTAGTACAACATATCATATACAGTGTGTGCAGCCATAAGTTTACATGATCTGTCCCTGGAAAGTCATTTGAGAAGTTGTAATAAGTTTTTGAGGAACTTGAATTTTATACATATAGAATTTCGTCGTGCTTATTACTAGACATTGTATAAATGGACACAGTATAAAATCCGATAAGCTTTTAAATTAGACTTCCGATTCAGTCGTAAGTATTTATTTCTTTATTTCAAATGAGACACTCTATTTGTTTTTACATATTTAGGTAAAACGTTTTCTCTTAAATATATTGATAGGGATTGATAAGTATACGAAAAATTGTAGCCTACCAATAAACTGATCTCACTTATTTTTAGTGGTGGACCAATTGGCCGTACATCAACGTATTCATGAGAGAACACTATCTCCAAATAGAGTACTTCATTTAAAACAAGAAAGTGCTATTATTTCCGGAAGCTTAATTTAAGTGGAAATATATTTACTCATTACAATTACCATTAAGTCATACTGCCTATTATGGTATGGGTTCGATACCCAGCTCCGGCACTGGTAATATCGGTAGGTGTTTATCTGTGCTTTTTCCTCGGCTTTTTCAATGTATATCCCCGACCCGGGCAGCCTTTGCTTCGGATTTGAGTATTGTCTAATTTATGTGGTGTTCTAATGGTTCTTTTTTTTTTTTTTCGTTTATTTAACGTCGGTCTATTTCCGCGGCTAAGGCCAATCACCGAAGCCACGAGACGAGCAACCCCCAACCTGGAAATTTTGCCGAACCCCCACTTTTTATAGCAGGGTAGGGATCTTTTACTTGCCTATCATTTCATAGACAAGGGATCTCCGGCTTTACATCCTATCCAAGGGATGGTACGTCTTCTAAGCAGATTTCGCCTAAATTTGCATAGCTTCTGTGAATTCACCGACGTACAGGCCACTAGAAGATGCGGGCAAGCGCTAATGGTGTTCTAATCACATTTTAATCTAATTTTTGATACGTATTTAGATTTTATCCTGGACTTGGATCTGGTTGTTCCGGAAATTGATGCAGTGAGGAATCAAATATGGAAACCATTCAGTCATATATTTTCATTTATTTTTTGTTAAACTGCAAGATATTTGTAGCCAAGATATTTTTATTTTTAACGGTTAGCTCCACTACAAAATACCTCTAGTTCCAGAAATATTTTAATTTCTTTCAAATCATTCATTATTTATTTGCGTGTGTATATTATGTTGAACATTTGTTTAAAGTATTTAACCTTCATTGCGACTAACTGCCATCCTGTGGTCGTTCGGCAACGGGTGTCAAGGCAAGTTTTTTGATGGTCTCTCCTAAATTCTTTGTATGTGAGGGCATCTTACATTTCTTCCTGTGGATCTTCCAGCTTAGCATAAAGAAGCACAAGTCTTTGGATGGCATAAATTTCTCTTATCATCACAGTAAATCTGCGTTTTTCTTATAAATATAATTTTACACTCTTTTAAGGCAATCGGAATGCTGTTGGCAATGATTCATTAAACTTACAATTACATGTTTATCTTCAATGCGCCAAAATTTTAAATTCAATTTTTTTATTTTTTGTTGGCACACTTGACGTATTAAAAATGTACTGTTCTTCTTATACACTTGGATGTAGATGCAGTACGTCTGTAAATTGGACGAAAAATAGTTTTGTAATCATCACTTAAATAAATAAATAAATAAACGATAATCTAAGCAGCCAAGAAAAAGGTTATTATTAATTGTTGTTCGCCAATCGTGTTTCCCAAGTAGTGTGCTACAAATAATATTACCACCGACTACCAGAAACAAATAAGGTATTGTAATTCCTTATGGCCTTACAAGAATTAGTGGTGGTCTGTCTCAAGCGCAACTTCTGTGTCGAAGATAAGAGATTAACGACAGGACAAACGAGAATCGCTTGATTTGTGATAATTGGTGGGTAATAAAACTCATTTAAGATATTGCAGAGGAAACCGTTTGGTAAATCGATGATTGTGAACTACTTTTTTGTGAAAGGTTATTAAATTATCTATAGTCACAGAAAGTACATGTTGAAAGATACTAATATGAAAATCGGTGTCAATCAATATTATGTTATAATATATTTTAATACCGGAATATAAAATATCAATATGTTTTAATATCGGAATATAAAACAGATATTTATTTCCAGTTTGACCGAAAACAGTATCAACTTATTCAACAGTGTTTAAATGGGACAATCTGTATAGTTTTACGAATTAAGATAAAGCTCTTTCCTCCTCAAATACTCTGATTCAATAGGTTTAAAAGGGTATAGGTCCATCTCTGTTACTAAGAGAGATGTATCCAAAATAGAAACATTTTGGGAATTCGTAAATTTGGAAACTCTTTGTCGGCACTTTTTGCCTACCCCTGTCGTCCCCTACCTAACCCCGTCACCTCTTCCCTCGTCGAATCTTCCCGACCTTCTAATGTAGGTTAGAATATCGGTCCATTCAAGGGAACTGACCTCTTCCCCTTGCAGCTCCCCGGCCCCACAGACATCGTGTCGTGGGAAGGCGTTTCGTCGCCCTCCCTGCACTTTGAGCAGATAGGGTCTCCCTAAACACCCATCAATGATAGATGTCCTCTGAACCCGCAGTGACCCGTTAAAACTCCCACCAACTGGTTTAGAGCCTTCCGGTTACAACTTAACAGCCAGGCCGTCTTGGTCTTGCTTGGCTCCACTATAAAGTTGCGAGCTTGTCTACAACTTCCACTCCTCCAGTTTTTACTTAGTGTCTCATGAGCGCAATCATTAAGAGCTATGTTGACCTGCCTTCGGGTAATGTCTAAAATCGGTTCTGGGTCCTTGGTTGGGCTCCTGAGATCCGAGTCGAGCCAGTTCATCGGCCCTTTCGTTCCCTGGGATTCCATTATGACCTGGTACCCATACCAATTTAACCTCTTTTCCTCTGGCCAGTTCCTCCAGGGTATCTCCGCACTCTTGAACAAGAGCGGATCTTGTCCTTGGAGACAAGATCCGCTTGAATACGAGGTAAATATATTATTATTATTATAATTATTTAATAGGATGTCCCGTATAAAAGAGGAAAGTCGATATTTTTTCATATCAATTCGAGAATTTCCAATTGGTATAATTTTTTCAAGTAGAAGCAGCAACCTAGGTTATGTAATTTCATTAACCAGCCGGTATAAAACTCTTTTCAATTAACAGCCGGTATTCAAAATTAGATTATTCAGAATTCTTACTGGATATGGAGTCGGTGGCCCTAAGTTTAGTGCCTCGATCGCTTGACCCAGAGGTCATAGGTTCAAATCCCCATGCCATCGAACAATTTTTACCGTCTACCGTCTACCCGTATATTATGGCCCGTTCGCAGGGATGGGTTGGCATTGTCATCCTAGCATGCGTGCCTAGGGTGGGAAAAATGCCAGTTTGATGTTAATGTGAGAGATTAACATCAGTTAATGTTTAACTGTTCTGGCCTAATCAATCAGGTTTTCCAGGTTTCCCTCTTTTCAGAACTTACCAACTTAAATCGTTCTTGACGCACAAATGAGACCTACTGAGTAATAATATGCCGCCCTTTCTCCCACACAAGTCTTAGACTTTCGGGCTAATGCTTGTATTAGAACGAGGCGTGGAGATATTATAATTATTATTACATTGTCAATTTTACTATCAGGTACAATAAAATAATTTCAGTTTTTTACTCAGTACCAACTCAACTTACGGAAAATAATAAACATTCATTGGAAATTATACTGTAGAATTGCACAATTTCAATGAGTTAAAAGTAAATTGAATAATTTCTACTAATGTGTCTAACAGCCTAATATACTGCAGTTGCTGGCGACTCTCACTTCCAACATTGAATATAAAATAAGATTTCGAAATTTCAATATATGATTATTGGATTTTATTTAAAAAAAACTCCGTGACATTGTTCTCAATGACTAATAAATTAACTTACCGCAAGTGCGCAAGACAAAGTTTTATGTTTATATTAATATTCAACAATAGTTTAAGTAAATTTGATTCCACTTTCATAACATAAAAATAACAAATTGCGATAAAAGGGAAACATAAAGATGTAAAGAAAGCTATTTGAAAATGTATTTTATATTTTCCGTTGGATTGAAAAAAATGGCTTTCTCTACGGAACTGAATTTCTTATGCTTGTGTTACTATCTCATCGCATCACTCACATTATTTGTATTGTCTTGTTTATTTAGTAACTATTTAGAAATTGCAGTCACATCGTTTAGAGCTATGTTTAATATTAAGTTTTGTTTTCACGCGCTTTGTAATACTTTCCGCCACCATAAATTTGTTTATTTTAATATAATATTGTAAAATAAAGTGGATATAGGTACTGGAAGCGGATGGCTTTTTATGAAACATCGTGAAAATAAATGTTTTGAAAAAACATTGATCTCATTTAGATGTTTCAAGAAATATATAGAAAACACTTTATATACTAGTATTTCGGCTTGTTAGGCCTTTCTTATAGTAATAGACATTTACTCTATTGAGAAAGGCCTAACAAGCCGAAATACTAGTATATAGAGTATTTTCTATATATTTCTTGAAACATCTAAATCAGAACCGTTTTTTTTTCAAAACAATTATAATATTGTAATTATTCTTTCGTATTCCAAAATGTTCCTAAGAGTATAACGTTTTCATCTCCTAATTTTACATGCAATAAATACAGCTTTCGGTATCTTAATAATTTATGCTTAGTAAAAAGATCAAACAATTGTTTAAACACATCGTCTGCATGAAATAATCATTTCTGATTAATTGTTAACATATATTATTAATGTAAATTGTATTCAGATACCAGTTTCCAATTTCACTTTCTATAGATTACCACTTGTACCAGTTCCTCAGTCATGTTATGAGTTAATTAAGAGAAAAATACAAACATTACGTACATGTAATCTACATAAATCTAGGAATTCCAAACCTGGAATTGGCTGTTAAATGCAAGGCAACGCTTGTTTTATATTGTCTGAAAATAAAACTCTCGTAAATGCAGAGAAGAGGTAGCTTGACAAATGTTATTTACTTACGACTCACTTAGTGGCAGACAAGCTGCTTCTAAATGTTTTCAGTGGTCCGCAAAATTCTTTTACGACTTTTAAACCGAACTAATAACTAAAGAAGGATTTAATAATATTTTGAAATAAAACTATGTAAACCGATACTCAGTTTTCATCAGTATTTTTTTTATAAAGTATCAGTAACATTTTCATTTAAAATTTACTTCATAAATTATTTTTAATTTACTACTGGGTACTCCTCTTTGAAGAAAGGAATGACTGTATGGAAAACTGTACAGTCCAACGTGGCTTCCTTTTCTTCAAAGAGAAGTAAACAGTATACAAGGTCCTCATAAACTAAGGGATATATTTCAGCTTGTATTTTGTATTTTTAACAAATAAAGTTAATAACAGGATGTGAAAGAAATTCAATTGCTTAAACAATGGAATTTCTTATGTTCAACAGTGGTTAACGCAAATGTTCGATATTTCGTCCATTTAGCTGCTGTACAATCACCAACTGTTCCTTCAAATTGTACACAGCATTATTCAGCATTTCTGGTTGCATTGCAGCAATTTGCTCCCTAATAGAGTCTTTTAATTCTTCCAGTGTCGTTGGTCGTGTTCCAAACACCAAATTTTTTAAATAACCCCACAGCCAGTAATACGGTGGGTCAAGATCAGGCGATCTTGGGGGCCATGAATTTACAAAATGTCTGCTTATAACAAGATTTTGAAAAACATCAGTTAAAAATTCTTTAACTGGTCGGTAAATATGCGGGGGTGCTCCATCTTGCATAAAAATCATGTTTCCAATTCCTTCGTGCTCCTTTTGTATCCGTGAAATCGCATAATCTCAATTGTTTCAATTTACGTTTACGTGAGTTTCAATTTGAGAACAATTCTCTAAATCCCAATGATTACGATTGACACTTGTATCGCAGCAGTTGACACTACAACTCTTGTTTTCCATAGTACACCAATTATTAAAGCAACTACATTCCAGTTACTTTTTGCTATTAGCATGATTTCTTAAAATGATATAAGACTTTAAAGTATACCCCTTACTTTATGATGACTCCATACTATGTAGGTACTAAATTTAAAAGCACTGACGAAAGACTGAGTATCGTATTCAAACTTCTGAAAATTACACCCTACTAAGCCCTTATTATTATTATTTTTTTAATAGTTTACATAATATTTGCGTTAAACTGAAAAATCACTGGTATATTCAATTAACTTATTAAATAACTGAATTTATTCCTAGTGTTTTTTTTTTCTGGAAAAGCTTCAGAAGTTGGTGTTGACAGGGCGCTTATGGTATTTGCTGTTTTATCATTTTCTGTTTTCTTGTTCTTATTTTATATGTGGCATATTTCCTGAAGTATATATTTGATAAATCGTAGAAAGGTCCCACAAATAAGTTGTAAACAATTTAATGTGTTCAATGAAATAAAAATTAATTAATGAGTAATTAATTATTCATTAAAATATCTAAACAAAATACATCAAAAACATTATATCATTCTAAGATTTACAGCAGTAAGGCGCATATACTAATATCTAGGTAGTGACAATGAAACCAACTTTAGTTAGTACCATAAAATATAGATATATCTATGCGCTAATTGATTATTGAGTGGCTTTAAAATTTGTTTTATTGTAACATGGAAAAATAATACATTATATTAAAGAAGATGTCACTACAACACTCAACCTACACCCGTGTTATTAAGTTGAAAAATAATATAGACGCCTACTTAGTCTAAATCGGTTTCAGTTAATATTTTTGAAAATAAAAATATATACCTACGATTCCCAAAGATACCTAGGTATATGATGTGATTCACTTCTATCTAAATGGAAGTCATGAAAATTGAGTTTCATAAAGTACACTTGTACATCAATTTGATTTTCTTGGAAGTAATAAATATATAAAATTATTTATTATTTTTCAAAAATGTTGGGAAGGATATGTATAAAATTGAGTTCTGAATAACTAAATTAAACAATACATATAAAATTTATTCAAAAGTGAAAGTATGAGAACGTCAAAAAGAAGGTTCTCTCTATTATAATAGAGAGATCTCATTAATATAAAGTAAAAATTTATGACCTGAAACTGAAATTTTTTCTTAGTTTTACTACATTATATGACCGATTTTACAAGGTATCAACTATGTGACACAATACATCTGCACAATTTGGAAATATTTTCCCCATTGTCTTTTTCATAGTTTTTATAATGTAATTAGTGATACGGAAATTGGTCGCAAATGAACCAACCATTGTTATAGTTACGGTCACATGTACAGCTACATTTTCAGAGAGCCAAAAATACATTGTTGTCTCAACGATATAATTACCTAGGACATAAAACAGAAAAATAAAATAAACCTCAGTAGTGTTCTGAATAACATGATGGATATTTTCACAAAAACGGTTTATTTAATCATAGCTGAAAATCTACGCCACTAAAAATATTTAGGTTATAATTAGTTGACTTGAAATAAATTATGTAAATATATATACCCACTTACTTTTATAAAGCACCGTATTAGTAAAAGAGTATGTCTTACTCCAGATTATTTGATGTTGATTATGATATGTTTTGATGTTAAAAATCAAGAACATCTGAAAAGACACTTCTGTGTAAATTCAGTATAACACGTTGTGGAAAAAATCTCTTTGGGTTAGTCAATTATTATTGTGCCTTTAAAAATATATGGATTGTTTGCAACATGTATACATATACCATAACTGTGTAGCAAAAATATGGAACAGCGAAAAATTAGTGTACTGTTTTAAGCAAAATTCCCACGCAAATATATTTTCAATTTAGAATAAATGATTGTGTGATCTGATAATTTGAAGACTACACAAAATGCGCAAATAAAACATATTTGCGAGATGTAACAACTTTCAAATAATAATAATAATATAAATAATATTCGTAACATGTATATACAAAATACATTTTTTGTTAACTAAATAACTTTCATTTTATAACTTAGAATAGTTTGCTTAAGCATAAACCTAGTAGTAATAAACGCAGCAAATAGAAAAAACAGTGCAGAATGTTAAACGATTTTAGTGTTCTATTGTTAGCTTCACCAATAAATCAGCTAAAATAATAATCATGCTACTTACGGACAGCAGACAACACTTAACAATTTGTAGCATTATTATAATATATGGCCTTTGTTGGTGGCATGCCAGTCGCAAAGAAATTAAATTTTCTTTGCGATTTCAGTTCAACCTTTTTCCCACAATACATATATTATATCCTTATACATTGTACTCAATTATGTGACTAGTAAAGTGGTGTATTATTAATTAATTACTACTACTAATAATTTTTAGGAACGGTAAATTACAACATTATTAGCAATAGCTTGTAGTTTCGATCGACGACGACGTGTAGTTTTTTTGTATCTGGTTTTAATGGAGATCATTTAATGTAGAGCCAAGCAGTTCGGGTTATTGACCACTCTTGCAAATCATTTCACAGATATATCGGATTGAGAATGATACAACAGAAATAATAAATATCAACCACTGACTTACTGATACAATAGTAATTATGTAACTTTTTTTACGACTTATTAGACCGGTGTCGCTTCCACCTGTACCGATGTTTCGTTTCAGCATTGTGTGGTAGATTTACAAATGAGGAAACTGTAGGCCTAAATACATATTAATACTACTATATCGCGGATAGAGGCGAAAAAATTCCTTGGCACTGACATACTATTCTTTACTAGTCTAGATAACTTATCAAATATGCGCATGCGCACGAATGTCGCAAAATCAAATAGGCATAAACATTATAATATTATAAATACTACATCTAACGGCTAAAGTCTAAAAATGACTTAATTACAAAAAAAAATCAAAAATTCTAATCTGCTTAAATGTCACATTAAGGTCCTGTCAACTCCATGACCATGGCGATCGGCACTCTGCGCGCATGCACAAATCGAACCGAAGGAAGTTCTCTCCAAGGATCTAGCATTATAATCACTATATCTTTTGACCTCCAGTGTTTTCGGAGAAACCGCTTATGGGCTAGGGGGGGAACAACATAGAGAATACGAGATACAATAGTATTATATATATTTGCGCCTTAATCCATCTGAGCCTTAAATTAGGACTGAATATATAAAATACCGATATCTTACATACACCTAGAGTTACTTTATCTAATTATAATTCAATTGTAGGTAATAACTAAGTGTTAAATCAGGAGATGTAGGTCTCTTGACGCAGGCTTTCAGCGGTCATGGCGCCTTCAAGGCGTATACAAAAAAAAATAGGAGACTGAAACAGAGGACTGCAGCGAGTGTGGGATGCCGGATACGGCAGAGAACACGTTTTTTGAATGCCCAAGATGAGCAGAGAAGAGGAGGGCTGTAAGTGCGACAATGACTGAGGAACTGGCGAAGGGCAATATGGTGGTTCAGATGCTTAGGAGCCAAGAGACATGGGACAAAATACAGGTGTACGTGAAGGAGATAATGCAAACCAAGGAAGAGGAGGAAATACGGGGGTGAAAGGAAATAGCATCTCTGCCGAAGTAATGTTCATATACAGTTCCCGCAGGGGTGCAGGAGTACAGGAGGAGGGGTTTTAGTGGGTGCAAGTCCCACACTACTGGGGTAACCCCAGTGTCCGACAGGGATTTCCCCCTCCTCAAAAAAAAAATGGTCTCTTGATTTATACTACGAAAACAGAGATACACCACGTTCGTACACCACGAAAACAGAGAAATTGATGTGATGTCTAAATATAAGCACATCTCTAATCCCATTTAACATGTCTCAAGGAAATTTTTTAAAAAACCTGATAAAAACCAATAACAGATAAGGTCTTAAAAATAAAACAAATATTCATAGGAATCCTCTCTACTTACCTGGCTATATTTACTGGTACCTTTTTGGAACACCCTCCGTATAGAAACAGTGATAAGCATATCTCTAATCCAATTTATCATGGATCAAGGAAACTCTTAACCAATAATAGATAAGGTCTTAAAGATAAAGCAAATATTCATCAAAATCCTCTATGCTAACCTGACCATATTTGCCGGTACCTTCTTGGAACACCCTGCGTATATAAAGTGATAAGCATATCTTTAATCCAAATTATCATGTCTCAAGGAAACTCTTTAAAAAACCTGATAATAACCAAGGTCTTAAAGATAAAGTAAATATTCATCAAAATCCTCTATACTTACCTGACCATATTTGCTAGGACCTGCTTGGAACACTCTGCATATAGAAAGAGTGATAAGCCATTCTCTAATCCCAATTATCATGTCTCAAGGAAACTCTATAAAAACCTGATAATAACCAATAACATGTAGGGTCTTAAAGATAAAGCAAATATTCATAAGAATCCTCTCTCTTACCTGGTCATATTTGCTGGTACCTTTTTGGAATACCCTGCTTATAGAAAGAGTGATAAACATATCCCTAGTCCAATTTATTATGTTCAAGGAAACTCTGTAAAAGCCCTTATAATAACCAATAAGAGATAAGGTCTTAAAAATAAAGCAAATAGTCATAAAAATCTTTTATACTTACCTGGCAATATTTGCTGGTACCTCTTTGGAACACCCTACGTATAGAAAGAGTAATAGTATTCTGATTCGATGATAGACGACATCTATCGTTCATGATTGATATTGTTGGTGTGAAACGTGATATTAATTTAGACTATATCTGCTATATTGGAAATACTGAATCTTGGTAACACTGACATAGTTTTCCGCATAATATCAAAACATAATACTGCACTCTACGCGCGTTTCGCGAACCAAGTTGGCATCATCTCCAGATGATGCCATCTGGAAATGATCCAATCCAGTGTTATCTTCACACCAAAAGCTCCAACCCCCTTCCTACCAAGATATCGATAGTAGCGATTCCTGGTGGGACACCTTGTATATTAAAAGTTGTTTTGCTAGTAGCCTATAGTTAAATAGCTGGTTTAATTAGAATTGCATATTGGGTTCCGAAGTTACATAATGAAAATTCATCAGGAATGTATATAACTATATTATTTTATTATGGGAATATATAGAGTTCCAATATTTAAAGTATAATAAAATAAGAGACAAAGTATATAAGTCTATTCTGGGAAGTGTTCAAGTTCAAAAGAACTCCATTATTTCTTTTACATATTGCAAATAAGAAAACTGCAAGTGGGAGCCCGAATCTATGTGTCGTTTAAAAATAAAAATAGCTTTGGAAGAAATCACAGCAACAAACTGTTGTGGCACTTTCAATTGGCGATTTAAAATAAAATACAGGCTATAGAAACAGAGCCTCGCATATCGTAGTTTTAAAATATTGAATTCCTTATTATGGCGGCACACGAGTTGTTTTAAAACTCGTGTGCCAATAAGGAATATTGCAGGGTTTAATTTTGTTTCAGCTTTTTTCCCATTACTGAAATGCCATTAAATAAAGTTTTTCAAAAAAACAGGTCATAACTAATGAGCAGTAAGGGTTTCCAGGTTTCCTCATTCCAGCATTAAATGGTTGTTAGGTTTACCAACTTCAATCGTTCCTATAGGAACTAATGTGGCCTTCATGATATAAGAATATTTCATCCTTTCTCTTAAAGACGCCTCAAACATTCAGACTAATTCTTGGCATTATAATTAGGGGTAGAGTCATTATTATTATTGTGATTTAGAAATCAGTCATTGCCGGTCATACTGGCTATCCCGCATTCTTATCTTAATGATGAGCCCAGAAGCCAGACTTGTATGGGAGAGGGAGCGGCATATTATTATTTTGCGAGTTTTGTTTATAACTTTAACTGCCATTTAGTACGAGAATAAGGGAAACCTGGAAAACCTTATTAATTAAAGTGTACGGTAGGTTGTTGGCCATTTATACAGTGACATTGCAGTACTAGTTGCATATTAAGAACGCTACCAGTTTTATGCACACAGATTTAATATTGGAGCAATTAGAAAAAGTTGACCACGGTGAGATTCGAACCGTCGTCAACCGCGGAGAATGATTAAAAACTTGACGTATTTAGCCTCTCGGCTACGCAGCTCCACTCCATATTGAATATAATAATCAAATTTTAACATATATATCTTGAGTGGTGACATCTAGCGTCCTTTCAGAAGAACACATTTTATTATTGTCATAGTTTAACTGCCATATATCGCTTAATAATATTGAGTGAGTTTCGCACAAAAGAAATAAAATCGTTTGTGTCTACTTGTGCCCTCATTTTATCAAGTTTATATAATAATTATTTCTTTAATTAGTTACCATTGACCTAGAAACTTTTTTAGGAAAATTATATTATAAACGTTTTTATTTTTAATAACTATGATAAAGATTTACTTATTTTGTAAGATATTTTATTAATTAACAATTTACTTAAGAAGTTGTCCTTTTCACACAATCGATGTTAAGTGTCATAAAAAAATAATATATTCACTAGTTGATAATTGTTACAATATTTGTAATTTCCCTAGTTAGTTTTGGTTTGATAAGATTTATATTAATCAATTAAAATACAAATATATGCAAGAAATATTGTAGTCTAATATATTAGGCTAGATTATGTGTTTCTCTAAGTAGAAAGAGTTTCGTTAAAATGTACTTTTAGCGGGTCCTTTTATTTGGCCGCACTTCCTTTTCTTTGGCCACACGTCTTCAGTATTTGTGTCATTTGAGGATCAGGATTTATTAATTCTAACATTTTTTATATATTCAGGAGTATAATAGAACACCCTAGGAAATAAAGAATATTTAGATAATGTCACAAACCAATAGTTACAGTCCATAGCTAATAGTCGCGATGAGGTTTTATTTATTATTTTTTTCTATAAAATTACTTCATGAATGTAGTGAAATCTTGCACCTTAAAATAAACATTTAACTGGTTACATATCTAATACTTTACATATCTAATACTTTTATAATTATATGAAAAAAATATTTTCATCTGTTTCTTATATTTAAATGTAATTATTGTTATTAATATTTATTTAATTTATTTGACGTATGTTTCCTTGTTGTCACATTAATAGACCGGACTATAAAATAGAAAGCAGAAATGTAATTTTAGGTAGTTAATGTAACCTATAAAAGCTTTCCGACTTTTCTTTAAATTGTACAATTCCCGGCAACAAACGGATGGCGCGATTATCGAACCGTGAAGGCATTGCTAATTTTGATGTGCAAAAAGGTACATTTACATTGACCGCATGCTTAGTATTATAAGTTCGGAGTCCATTAAAAACCGGACACGCATACTTTTACCTTGCACTGCCCTAACATAAAATTCAACTAAAAATTACTTTTAAACTCAAATTATAAACGATCGTGTCGTATATACGCCTGTGAGAGCAAAGCCGAGATTAAATTCTTCTGTATTAATAAAAGTATTATCTCGGAATGAATTTATTATTACAAGAGAAAATTTATTATTGGAGTAGTACAATTCCTTCTTAAAACTACTCGATGAGATGATTCTTGTCTTTCCGAAATTAATATAATTACTTCATTATGTTGTTTTAAACAAACCATACCCAATTATTTCCAGAATACACCGATTTTACCAATTACATGCCAGATTTTTTAGTAAGAATTTCTTTAACTGCTCGACGAAAGGCATTCCCCTCAAATGTTTATTTTTATGTCTACATTTCTGTGGTGCATTTTCATATATATATTTTTCTGGTCAAACGATATTGTCCACAAAGGAATTCGACATAAATTTTATTAAAACCAAAGTATTTAAAAGATTTTATCTCACTATATACAATCTCAAAGAACCATACCTTATAGGTTTATTAGAAAACGTTAGTCTTTAGTAAAAAACTTCTGATAAATATACAGTTTATCTGGCTTACTTCAAGAGATACAGGGCTCCCAATATTTAACTTTATAAGTTCTTCAACCATTTCTTTTAAGGATCCATTTGTCATACAATTTTGAAAGTGGCCGAAGTTGAATATTATCTCGTCTAGCAAACTTTTTGGTGTCATCTCTCATTTGACAATGCTGTTTTACGTTTTCTATGTTATATAGTATTATTTTTATTTATTATTTATTTCATTTTATTTTTAATTAATTAAAAAATAAGTCATTTCGAACCATATTCCCAAGAACAAACAAAAAATTTATAGAAAACAAGGTTCAAGAAAAAAGAAAGTTCACAAAATATTATAATTTATATGAATTAAACATTTGTGTTAACCACTGTTGGACATAAGAAATCCCATTGTTTAAGCAATCGAATTTCTTTCACATCCTGTTATTAACTTAATTTGTTAAAAATACATAATAAGCTGAAATATATCCTTTACTTTATGATAACCTTGTTGTATATATACGAAACATAAAGAGTGATGAATTCTAATAATAAACTAACTAACTATTAAAATGTGGAGCATCAATAATATAATACTGAATCTTTGATATATGTACATAAATTAAATTACGGGATTTTTTTTACCAGTGTAAAATATGAGAGTGTCACATTAAAGCTTCATTATTAACACGTCTTGTTATTTCTATTTTGTTAACGACAATAATTAATAAATACTTTGATTCGATCGTTATATTGAAAACGAAAGGATTTAACGTTTATACGTCTACAAATTATTTGTTTACGTACATAATATGCTCTCATACTGTAATGGAACATCAAAAACTTTTGTATTGTACATATATGTTTGTAAGTATACAGTCTGTCCATAAAGTACCCCCCCCCCTATGGCGCTGTCAACTCAATTTTTTTAAATGGCAAAGTGTGCCGTGTTGCACGTTGCAAATGCGTGTTGCATTTAAAAGGTAATTCAATTCTCTACATTCTCGTTTTTGAAAAATGACAATCGAGTTATCCGTTCTCTAGTTACAAGCGTTTGTATTATGTAACGATATTTAAAAATTTTGCTTTTATCAAGTCTCCTTGCCTTTGCTTGCCACTGTCACTGAAACGTCAATTGGGTTCGAGAATGTAGTTTAGCGTTCAATTTAAGAGTGTTTGAAAGTTTTTACAGGTTTTTTTCTTATTTTTTAAGTTATTCGATTTGATAGATTTGATAGATTTAAGAGAAAATTAAAGAGGAGAGCGGTACTTAAGATTGCTGAGGGAGGAAATTTTTTCAAAGACAGAAAGAATAGCAGGCAATAACATTCAAAGTATTGTATTTCAACAAGATGGGGCCCCGCCTCATTTCTATGGACCTGTTACCGATTTTTTAAATAACCATTTCCCGGGAAGATGGATTAGCAGAAGGGGCCCGATAGAATGGTCGGCTCGTTCCGCGGATTTAACTCCTCTTGATTTTTTCTTATGGGGATATTTGAAGTCAAAAGTCTACAGAACTTCTCCAGTAAATATCGAACGAACTACAGCAACGTCTAACACATATGTGTAGAAATATCTCTGCAGAAATTTTAGGAAATATCAGGCAAGAATTTCAAAGTAGACTTTTTATGTGCCAAGAAGTCAATGGACAACATATTGAATAACTTTTAATTCTTTTATTTTTAGTTTTCATAAATATTTGTTCAAAATTTGTTCAACATTCAACATTTTATTCATGAATCAGATTAGAAACAGAAACGCTTGTAACTAAAGAACGGCTAACTCGATTGTCATTTTTCAAAAACGAAAAAGTAGAGAATTAAATTATCGTTTAAATGAGGTGCGACACGGCACACTTTGCCATTTAAAAAAATTGAGTTGAAAGCGCCCGTGGCGCCATCTTTGAATTTTAAGAATTGAATTTATCGTCAGAATCAACTTCATTTTATATGATTCACCCTGTATTTTGTTAAAACTCGCTAACTCGATTCGTTCAAAAGTTAGCAGGGGGGGGGTTACTTTATGGACAGACTGTATATTAAAATGTATACATATATTAAATAAATTAATATATAAAATAAAAAGTGTAGCTCTAAGCTCCTTTTTTTAATTAATAGCATTAGCAGTGCACTTGTTTTTAAGCCAGAACGAAATATATACATCTACAAAAGGCATTAGCATGCACATTTTTCCAAGAAGCTTTGCATAATAAACTAGTTATTTATATATACCAAATATTGTAAGAACGAAAAATTTAACGGTAATACTTACTAAATTAACTTTTCAAAAATATTCATAATAAAGATCAGCGTGTATGGTAACAAGTTTTTTTAAGTTATATTATGAAGTACTAGTTATATTGTATGTTTTAAATATACAGATATGGCAATGGTAGACTTACAAGCGTAAAACCCGTGGGCAAGATAAAGTAACTTATATTTTTAAGAATGTTAAAGAGAGTGCAATATATTACATTGATGCCACACTCATGTCCCTCTTAGAAAGACATCCCTACCAGCAATCCCTTAAAGCGGGCAACAGTTGCGCGCGCATCGATACCCAGCCCCCACAGCCTGTTCGATGTTAGATGTTACATGGACCTCTCGCTCGGTCCTCCCTCTCGATTGCCCCCACTATTGTACACGGGGCGGTAGTGACTTTTCAACAGTCATCAATCTCATCAAATTGACAACAGCGCGATTATCTATATCTCCCTCTAACTTTAACAATTCACATATCTTTTTCGTCTTACGCATTACAAACAGCTTTGTAAGTCTACCATTGCCATATGTGTATATAAAAAGTTCCAGTTCAAAATATGTAATAAACAAACACTAAACGGGTGTCATTTATATGCTTAATGACGTCACTTGTGTTTTGGTTCCCGTTTAAAATAGATCCTTTTTTTAAATTTTCTAACTTCGATTTTCTGAAAAATGGCAAAAAAATTTGCCTTTTGAACACATTACAACTTCTTTGTGGATGTATTACTAAGTATGTATAGGTTTATAACTTGATTTGTCACATACGGAAAACACCCTATTGCGTTTCATAATGACTTGTTTACAGACGCAAAATAGAAAAAAAAATATCTGATACTTACTACATATATATTTTTTAGTGTTCAATACAATATGAGTGAAATTTGAGGCTCGCCACTATATAGGATCTCGAGAACGGTACGAGATACAGAATTTGTTAAATGAAGGCAAAGTTACGTATAAGTCTATGCCCAATAATATCCTTCATTCTTCATTTGTTTGAGTTATTTAAAATTACTAAAAACTAAAATTGTTTTTTAAACAACTAAGAATACTTTTTCGTTTGGCAATTTATACGTTCGACAACGCCCAATCGTTATATTATATCTATAATTGAAAATGTTTGATAACAAATAGGTTACTAGCCGAGGTACGCTGGATTTAAACATCATAAAAGTTATTTGCAGAGGTCTGAAAATTACTAAAACGCATAACGTGACAGACATTGTTGGAATGTGAGAAAGAATAATCAGTCAGTGTGTCCCGTAAAAAAATAGTTAAGAATAATAAAAACAAAAACAACTTTTGTATTTTTTGTTTTTTGTATTTGTGTTTTTTTTTGGTATTTGTATACAACTTTTGTTTTTGTATTTTTGAAATAAGTACAAAACCAAATTAAGACCCTCTAGATAATATCCCATTCTCTTGAACATTGTGGAAAAAACTAACCTATATAAAGATTTTCGTTCGATATAGACAGTTTCGTAGATCTCTGTACTATCTGTAAGTAATTCAAGATACATTTTAGTATCTCTTAATTGATTTTATTATAACTGTTATATAATTTCATAACAAAGTATACACATTGTTTCACTTTTCTTTGTACATTTTATAGTTCACTATATAAACACTGTTATGTTATGAGGTTTATCTACAATCATAAAATAAATATATTAAACTCTTCATAACGTTTAGAAGATCTACATTCCTTCAGCTCTTAACAGTTTTTCAGAAATTTAATATCGCTTATGATAAATTCCCCATACGACTAAAATGATGTAAGTTAAATCGAGAAAATATCTATCATCTATTGTATCTCCTGTGGTTGTCCTATGAACTTACTGGGCTTATTTATTACCCCCGTTGTTTCATAAAACATTTTATAATAATAAGACAATTAAGTATCACTTACAATCTTTTGGAAAACGAAACCGCTGCATTTCGGACTATTAATATACAGGGTGTCCCAGTTTTATACTGAAAAAAAAAAAATCAGGAACATATATAACCTGTAAAAATAATGGGGCTTTCCTATATAAACGTATTTTCAATTCTGTATTTTATTTATATCTCTGACAGTAATAAACCAATTGTTTTCAAATTTTATTTAGTAGATGTTACTATGAATCTTTACTTCCACAAAAAATTTCAGCTCAAAGGGAATAGCTAGTGGCGTGCAACCTACGCTCTTGCGACCCTTTTCAAAAAAATATATGTTACGCCACTGATTAATATTTAAAAAAATACGATATTTCGATGTCCCATCCATTTTCTACAAAAAAGTATATTTACATTTTTTCACAAAATACGCCGTTACGGAATAAATTGATATTTTATGAAACCATATCATGTCCTTTCCTAACAAAATAATACCTTAAAATAAAATTATATCTATTATAAGTATAATTTTATTTTTATTAGCTTCTTCATAAAAGATAAAAGTAAAATAAACTTTCGTTCATATTTTAGCAATAGTTATCTTCTCCTTTCCACTATTCTTTTATTTCGACAACATAATAGTTAATTATTATTTTGAAACTCACATGGTATCAGTAAAATTAACGTACGTTAAAAATTTTCTGTGCCTATCAATTTGGTTTTTTTACAATCTTTATTTTGATAACTAGTCCTAAACGGAAACATTTACTATATAGGTACTCGTAACAATAGAAAACAACTAGGATGTGGTTGAAGCATAGACTCGAGGTGTCAACAAACTCACTTCTTGCCAAATGATTCGATCTTGCGTAATTTATAACCAAAATGATTTATTTATAAAGCTGATATTATATATTACATCACTTTTTTAATCTGTGATCATTTAATCGGCGATACTTTTAACGAAAAAGGTACACTAACCACAAACTACTTAACTGATTACAAAATTTTGTAATACTTTAACTCGTATTTTAGCTTAGCTGAAATACGAGTTAAGCTATTAGCTACTAGATCAGAAAGAAGTAAGACAGTGTAAATCCCTGGAGTATCATTAATTCCTTTCTTAGTCTAAAAACAGTAAAATATCATGTCTGCAATGTTGATTTATAATGTAGAATCTAGAGTTGCTAGCGTTTTTTTACAATTATTATCAATTGATGTCTTTATAACCTTGAAAAGTACGCCTCTGCTTCTACTTCCTAGTAATATTTATTGTAACAAAATTCTACTCACTGCCAAACAATTATATAGAGAACTGATGATACTACTTCTATTTGTTTTTTAGTCTCTTATTACGCACATATTATTTGAATTAATCTTCTTAGAGGAATGCGTGTTTGCCCTAAAATACCCCGCTAATGGTCGATGAAGTGTTCGAAAATGATAAAGTTGAGTAACAGCTAGAACTCCCGTAGATCTAGACAATCGCTCAAATAATATCAACCCATCACTCATTGACCACAGGATGGGTAAATGTAAATGCAGTGTCCATGTCTGACTGGCAAGTCCAGTGCACTTGTCATCATGAGTGGGTTAGTAGTTATCAATCTAATAAATATAAGTACCTGCCAGGAGAGCCTAGTATCTGTTTTGTATACTTTCTATCTATGTGATATTAAATATACTTAAGGATGCCAAATTAACGAAGAATGCGCGGTCTTATATGCCCACAATATTTACAGTTATTATCGACGATGGTTAATTACATTAGATTAATTTTTAATTAACTCTGTTAATGGCATCTGATTTGAGAAACTTCATTTCTAAGCAAAGTTAGCAAGTTAAAGTGCCATCCATCGTAGTAACATTACTTTGATATTAAATCATGTTAGAAGGTTTGTTATAAATATCCTATAATAATATTTTCAGAATGTCATAAGTAATATTTGCAACTTTATTTAAAACCTGCAGAATAAAAACTCAAAATATATCATTATTATCAGTTTGGGGCCAACAAAAGTGAAATCAAAATAAATTGGAGCCAGTGAACGTAAACCATTTGTTCCCAACAGACAAAGAAAATTCTAGATCCAACATTTTGATACACGTAATTTACTGCTACTGTTTTATATAAAAAATATTTATTTGAATATTTGATATTCAAATAGGCCTCTATGAACGTTTTTCTGTTTCTAAAACATTTTAAATATTCTTGCTTCTGCCGCAGCATTTATAAGATCTATAATTCTTCTCTTGTCATTCTAAATACAATTTCATAATGATTTCGGTGTCCTATTTTACTAATAAATGCTACAACAAACGAAGAAGCGTCAGGTTGAAATGTTGATAAATCATTTCTTACATTACAACCATCGAAATATTGATAAATGATCTCATTGTCTAATTCTATGACTAATATTTCGAAACAAGTTACAATTTACTTCGTATTCATTACATCAGTTTATAGCATTATTTTATTATTACCCAGAGAACACAGGGAAGCATCATAAAAAAAATTGAGACTCATTGAACAAGAAGAACCTAGGTACACCTTGAAGATGATTAGACAACACCTATACATTGACATTTTGATTATGATAAAATGCTTTTCGATATTTGTATGTAAGTTATATAAAAGTAGGCAGCTTGATTGGTTTCTTTAGCCAAAGTACATTTCCCGGGACATTTAGTCTGTCACTTAATCAGTTTATATTTAATAATAAATTAGGTTATATCAGTACTTAATACAGTATTTTTCTTATAGATATTAGGATATCAACTCTAATGTTAGTTGAAAACAAAAAATACATTTATATAACAATACATTTAATAAATTAATAAACAAGCATAATAATGCAACAAATAAATAAATCAGACAAGAACCCAGTTGGAAATTTTAAATATATCTGTGAATTCTTTCGGCTTATTCATTTTATTTTCTTTTGGGATTACACCACCTATTCGTTTCAAGTCGATTCTTGACTTGCCTTCAGTAGAATAGCAAAAGTTCGTGTGAAAAAAATTGTCATATTTAATTCAAAAGTCATCTAATGCACTGATCACTATGATATTACTATTTTTCCACTAGTAACATCCTTCTGGAGAAGAGAAAGCCACGTTTGATCTAAGAATATTGTTTACAACGAGATACAGTTATCACCATTAATAATTTATTAATACTGTTGTATATTGGTTATTTTGAAGTAGTCATAGGAGACCTTAACCTTTTTCATATATTAACATTTAGTGCTTCTATAGTGTGGGTAGCAATACTATACTCATTCAGATCTAACCTAATTTACAAGTAGCCCTATCTTGTAACTATTGCAGTATTTTTATTGGCATTAATAATAATAAATCATGAGTTGGAAAATCGAAAAAGATGCTTCAAATGTGATATTTCTGACAATAATTATGATTAATATCTATAATTTATAACCTCTGTAATCTCGAGGATTAGTCTGACACGAGCTTTTATATTTGTTTCACGCTAGCTAATCTTGCCTACTGGCATGTCAAATCAACTTTTTCATATTGCTCAAGTTGACATGCTTGTAGTTTTACTTACAAAATGTTTGTAGTTTTACTTACAACTTTCGAAATACAAACTAATTTAGTTAACACTTTTGATATTAACTTTTTATAGCTACGCTTAAGATATGATGGAGATATTTAATTATTTAATCTTGATTTTTAATTACTTTTCCAATATATCTTAAGTAGCCTATCTTTTCAGGGCAATATTTTAATATCAGTTGATACATACACTTAATTAGAAAAAATAGAGGAACTAGTTTGTAGAGCTTTTCTATATAGTATATAAAATCAGGTATCGTTTTAAAACAAACATTGTAAAGTGTATGTAAACTGTGATAAGATATTAAAATGCTCGCTAGATGTAACTTAAACAGTTGAAAAAATTAAAGTGCGATATAGTACTAATAATTAATGCCACTTAATTGCTTTTATATTGTTTTTTTAAGTAATAAGTTTTCTTTATAGTTCATCATTCGGCAAACATGCAGAACTTACAAAACAAATTGGGTTAAATTTAAAGCCTTATACTATTTTTCATAGTATTAAAATCAGTTTCCACGTAGCAAATTTAAAACAGAAGGGATTTGAATATTGAATATATTTCGGTACTTCCAATGAAACACGATTTATATATACCCCCTCCCACAAATGTTACTATTCATACCATTATTCATATAGCAAATAATTGAAAACTAACAATACTAAAAGCTTAATAAAGGGAAGAAAGATTTATATAGATTAATTGACTCTATCTAATAGTTAGTTAATCAGGCGCTAAATGAATCTGAATTTTGCTTTAACTGAGATCATAAAATACAATTAGGTAATTACTGTGATTAATGAATACAAAACAAACAAACAAAAAAACCACAAGTATATCACATTTAATTTAAATGCTCTTATTGAAACTAGTGCATATTACTTTCTCAATGTGACTTATATAAATGATATATGGGGTCGTCATAAAGTGAAGGCAAGGGGTATACTTTAAAGTCTTATTTAATTTTAAGAAATCAAAGTAGTAGCAAAAAGTAAATGGAATCTAGTTGCTTCAATAATTGGATTTTACTGTATTTATGGAAAGCAAAAGAGTTGTGTCAACTGCTGAGGCAAGTACCTACAATTTAAATCAAGTTAGAAAAGCACCAAAAGGAATGAAGTATTTGTCTTGTTAAAAAGACCGGATGGTTAAGTGTTTAATAGGTACTGCAAAAGAGACGGCTAATAATCTAATATCTTTGAAGCATTATTGTAGAATTCCGGTATCAAGGTATTTTTGATATTGCCTACAGATGCAGAAAGTAAATGGTTAATAGTTATGGATAATGGTTTACCTTTTATTTTGTCTTTTAACTAGGATACCCATATGCCGATGGAGATCCTCAGTTTGGTGTTTTATTCGGATCAAATCGGAAATTGACATGTGCCTTGTTTAAATAGAGCATTAGACAGAGGTTATCAGTTCAGTTATCAAAAAAAAATCGGAACGCCGTGTGAAAAAGCCTTCCGATACTCTAGGATAATTACAACATGCGTACAACATGTCTAATAAGATAAGATAAAACATTTTCTTCGTTTTATTAGGTATTTTGCCACCATAAGATAAAACATACTTTATATATTGCGAAATAATACTCACGTCAATAGTTCTGTGGAATATGGTTTTATAATATTAATGGTGTTTTAAATTCCTTCGCTTTCCAAAATGAAAATTTTTGATTCTCGGGAACGCTGAAGTGGAAATTTTTTATTTATGCAATTTTTCCTAAGTTGCCTTGATCCCTTTCAATATAATGGTAAAATTAACAAATTGTAAGTAGCTAAAGTAGATGGTTGTTGTTAAAATAGTATTTTAGATAGATTACCCTTATTTTATATAGATTTCAACTTACCTTAAAATCAGACATTAGTGTATCTTTCAGCTTTGATGTCTGACATATTTTAAACACTATTTCGTACGAATTCTAAATAAATGTCAACGAACTCTTGATGTAACCACACTATTGAAAACCATCCCAATATAATTAGAGTTAGAAACAATGTTTTCATGTTATGAAGACATACAAGCGGATGTTTTATGAAAAGTGAACAATACTTACCTGTAACAATACACAAACAAGTTACTACAAGCTACATAAAACGGCTGTTTAGTTTATATGAAACTGTGCACCAACAACGACAAGTTGGAAAGTGTAGATATACAGATAACGTGATTAACGAGTTATTTACTGAGCATTTCTTCATTTTAAATAGGAAATTTTAAGTAGATATCTACTTAAAATAGAAAATAAGTACTATTTAAAGTTAGGCCACCACATGTATTGAATTTTTGAAATTATACCAGTTATATGTCGAAGTTCTGTATGTTATATACCACATATGTCGAAGTTCTTATTATCCAAAAGATTTTAAATTACAAAAAAAAGTGACAATTAAAAAATTAAAAAATTTTAAAAGTAAAAAAAAATATTAAAAATAATGTAATATAAAATGTATTACTTTTATTCTTATTACTTATTTTAATAATTTACTTAATAAATTTTGAGCTCTATGAACATTTTAGTGATATATTTTTTGTATATTATTTAATATTTTTCGCAGTTTTCTGTACTGTGTGCTGTCATACTTCTGTTTTAAAAACCAACCATGGTGTGGCGACACCACTACAGTACGGGCCTACAAATGCGGACCCGGCTTTAGATAACGCAAGATTCATATTATTTTTAGAAAGGGAAGTAGTTTGTATAGATCCTTGAGCTGAAGCCAATTTTTATTTATTATTGAGGACATACAAGAATATACCTATACCATTTTTAAACATTAGGCTTTGATTTGGATTAGGATAGTGAAAATAATAAAATTTGCTTTTGATATTTAAGTGTCAATTATAATTGAACTATTATTGGGGAACATTCACTATAACTTTTTCTCTTACTATTATTATGACAGTGCCATCCATCTACAGTGCAATCTATTTACGATTTACAGAGATTATTTTGTTTCTGTTGTTTTTAAACACTTGCATCGTGTCACATATTACACAGTGTGTTTTAAAGTTAAAAGTCAAAGTTAAAAAACTCCTAGTACTTGTACTGTTATACTGGTGAAGAAGTTCATTAAAAGACTATTTCTGTGTCTTTTAAAACGTTTAGAAAACACTCCTCCTCTATTTAGCTTATGAATGGATAGTGATTAAATTTCAAAGCATTCTGTATAACACGCTTCAACATAGCAAGTTAGCTATTAGCAAATGAGTGAGAAATAAAATATGTGTGGCAGATCGTCGAGAATATGTAATTAAATAGATTAATAGCACTTGGATGCAGTCCAACACGTATTTGACGTGTTTCGTGTTTTAATTCCTCCACTAGCGTTTTTATAGTTTTCTCTCCGTTGAACCTTATGACGCTCGGATCGGCTCGTGTCTGACATAGTGATGTCACAGCTTACTATACCTATACCATAATCTGTGGTACCGTGTCGTTCACGAACGACCAGTTCATAATGACCGAGTCACATTGAAGTCTCGTGAACGATTCGGTCACGCCCGGTGACCCTGTTCATTGAATGAAAGTTGTATGTGAGACGTGAGTGACACGTATCACCTAAAAGTAATAAACGGAAGTGAATGATTGGAATGGGATATGTAATGCAAGAGCGAATATGCAAGTCAATAAATATTACACTAAATTCAATAAATCCTAATAGTTCATGGAACTGATTTTTACCGCTGCACTACTGAAAGATGAGAAATGGTGTTTGTGAACTGCGATATTGCGGCTCATATGAACGAATTCTTAGAGCTCATATTAGTGATTGATCTCGTGTGACCTGGTACTCTAAATGAGCCAGGTCTTCCCAACACTATAACTGAAGACGTTAACGCACCTTTCGGATTCGAATCACCCACAGCAATCGGGGCAGCTGATCAGCTGAGTTGATGATAAAATGTAAGCTTTGATACATATAATCAGTAGTAATTACTACAAAGAAAAGCATTGGTTTCACGAATAAAATATAGGTCATTAAAGGTCGTGTAACTGAGGGTAATATATTCAAATCAAATAAGGAATTGGGGCACAATATAATCGTATTTTTATCTCCCATGATGGATAAGGAACGGGAATGAGGTCTAATTAAGATTAAAAACATCGGTTGGGCGGAAATAATATCTGTGCCCACCAATTGATGTAAAATATTGATAGAAAAGTTATTTATGTTGCCCGTAAATCAAAATAAAATATTGAAGTGTTACTTGGTTTCGAAGATGCATTGCTGATAAGGCACCTTTATGTATTCTTTGGTTTATAATTTGGTCCATTTTAGAAACATTTTAGCATGTATATTATAATATAAAGAGTGTATGTCCAGTTATGTTCACCTAAGTGCAAAATATTTTTTAATTAATAAAATATAATCATTTAAGATGCTAAATGAAACCTATATCAGAAAAAAAGTAGTGTATTATATAGGTAAGTAGTTTTTTAAATTAGTAGGTATGTTTGTAATTGTTCTCCCTGATTGGTATATTGGTATGTTCTTTTAAACTTTTAAACAACTCCAGTTTATAATATATACAGCCTGTTAGGGGTTTAACTGCCCTTCAGCATAAGATAGATTAATCACAAATGAACAAAAAAGTTGTATTACATAAGCGTAAGTTAAACCGTTTTTAAAATAGGTTGATTAATAACGTCAAAGAATTTTATTACAATTTGGCAACAGTGTCGAATACACTGGACCTTTCTTGAACAGCTGGGAGTTTGGCTGGCCAGCGCGCGCGGCAACTTGTTGATTCAAGTGGATGACAAAAAATGCAGTAAAACAATCGTGAATAATTAAGTGAAGATATTTAGATGATAATTATTTTGGATTTAATTTTTAAATAGAATCGTACAATTAAATGAATGAATTTTTAAATATGAAGATAGTCTTGTAATTGTTGCAATTTTAGTAATTTGTAAACGTTTAAAACAGGAACATAACTTTAATAGATTATATGAATTTGAAAAATATGCAACAAAAACATCTAGGAAGACACGTCGCACAATTATTCATAAGTATTAACAACAAGAATGTAGACACTCACCGATCATCAAAATAAGTCATTTTTACACAATACAGTACACAATAAACTACAGCAAATGTTCAAAATGTCCACTATTGTTTTCAATACACGCACATCTCCGAATCCAAGTTTCACAATTCTCCGTAAATTATTAACATATCGCGATATTCGTGTGCTAAACATTTTAATAATGACTTTTTAGAACGACAAACGAAAAAGAAACACGTTCGGACTACTAACACATACGAATTTCAAACACCAACTTGTCTAATCACTGGTGCCCGGCAGCTAGTCAAATGTTAGTTAGGATTCATTTGCGCTGTTGTCATATTGCGCGATATGTAATTTATCGAATTTTATTGATCAAGAAAAAAGTTATTCTACTAAAAGTAAGAGTAAATATATTCATAGAACTTGTAAAATTCAATTTCATAATATTTTATGCAGACAATTACGTACAGATTTCGTAAATAATTAAAGTTGTGCACGTTAAATCCGATATTTTAATAATTTTTTCTCGAAAATGGTTGAGTTTTGGACCCATGTTATATAAGGTTTTTTTTGTTTATTTTGATGTATATTATCGTCTGTTAAAATAATGGCAGTCAAACTTCTAACAGTCATATATATTATATTATTATTATTATATTGTCAGAGTTATGTTTAAATTAATATAAAATTGTTGGGAACCTTCTAAAAATGTATTTCTTTTACAGCATTCATGCCCAAATGGTACATTTTTAGCACGTACTTGAGACATTTACATTTCGTCGGAATTAGTATCAAAGTTTTACTTTAAGTTATAACTTCACCTTAGTCCCTAAGCGATTTATTTTTTAATTGTATTGTTTCTTTTAATTTTACAGTTTTTTAACTAAAAATGCTAAAAAAATATTCCATAAAAGCATCACATCATAGTTACTTAAAAAGATCGTTTTGTCTTCGACAATCAACTAAATTTCCTTAATTCGTAAACTCTTGCTTCATTAACATTTACCTACATTAAGTACCTACAATGTTTGTAGATATTCTTTTCTTATTTAAAGACAATCATAATTAACAAATACTATACTATATTAACTAGTATACTAACTTGAAAATAATAATAATAATAATAATAATATCTCTACCCCTCATTTTAATCACAAGGATTAGCCCGAAAGTCTGAGACTCGTGTGGGAGAGGGGGCGGCATATTATTATTTCGCGGGCCGCATTTTTAAATCAAAGTAGACTTAAGAACTTTATGGGATGCAATCATTATTGTTTATTATTTATCACTATTTTCATGGTGCATATGTCACATACATGTGTTAATACAATAATAACCACTTTAAATACAATTATAGTTAACGCTTGTACTTTTTGTCAATAAACATAAATTGCAACACGAGGTAATACGTATATGATCTATTAATTGCAGTAAAAGCCAATTAGCATCTAATAGATAAACATATGCTCGATACATGCCTAATATGTACTTATTAGAAGAAAAATGTTTGTAAAATATTTCCATTCAAAGCAAAATTAAGAGTATAAAGTGAATATAGTTCATCCTTTTCCTGCAATAGAACCATTTTATTGTTCTTTAACTTGCTTAATTTATTACTATTATATGAACGCACGATGAACTTTAGTTTACGTTAGTGCCCGAACATTTTATCATTACGTGATATCGCTTAAGATTTTATATTAACCGAACAAAAAATGCAATACACATTTAATTACTGATTAACGCTACTTCGTTTATTTGAAATTTGAATATAAAGCACACAGGGTGTCTTATGCACGGTGTTTTAATTTTGAAAATTTGGTGGATAGTGTTTTCGGGCATACCCTTTTCAACTAAAATAATGGCGTACACCTAACGCTTGTAGTTATACCGGAAGTTGATGTCATCTTCGTTGTTTTAAATGGAACACCCTGTATATTATTAAAATTTTGACCTCTACGTGATATTCTAAATACATTTCATGTATGATGTCCTATACCTATCTGCAACTGTTTTTGAAATACTGACAGGTGAATATTGACATTTTTCAACTTTGACACCCTGTAAAATCTAAACGGTTTGAGATCAAGCAAAACGGTTTGTACATTAGTGTCTTACCTTGCCATAAGCTATCGTTTGATACTAATTTCAGATTTAACCAAAGAGATTAAATTTAATCGAAAATTTTTTATTTCTGGATAAATCTGATATTAGTATCAAACGATAGCTTATGAAAAGTTAAGATTAGGATTGTGCAAACCATTTTGCTTGATCTCAAACCGTTTAGATTTTCAGGGTCTCAAAGTTGCAAAATGTCAAAACTCACCTCTCAATATTTCAAAAACAATTGAAGATAGGTATAGGACATCCTACATGAAACGTATTCAGAATATCACGTACAGTTCAAAATTGCAATAATATACCGGGTATTACATTTAAAATAACGAAGATGACATCAACTTCCGCTATAACCGGAAGCGTTAGGTGGACGCCATTATTTTAGGTGAGAAGGGCTTGCCCGAAAACACTATTGCCCAAATTTTCAAAATCAAAATCGAAGTAGTCTCTGAAATATGTCTAATGTCTCGTCACCGTGCGACACCCTGTATAGCACACTATCAAAAATAGTTAATTTAGGGTTGTATACCTTCATATTATGGCTGCATTTTCTTACTGAAGCATTTAACCACCTATTGATGGAAAACTGACATATTCTTCAAGTAAAATTCGCAATATTTACTTTTGTTGACCTTGTCCAATATATCCAAAATATATATAATGATATTGGTCATGAAGTAATTAATTAAACTGTTTGTTTTTCCAGATATTTGGCAGACTTTAACTGACTAAAATATGATTTTACTGAAAGCGCGCATATTTTTCTACTGTCATCAAAATTGACTCGTGGCAATCTTCAAAAGAATATAACTGCTGTTGAATAGTTATAAATAGTTATACAGTACGCCCTAAAAAAACGGATGATAAAATGCGCAACAGCTAAGCGTTTGAATTAAAGTTGTTATAATTTCTGGAATAACAGGAAGTACCTAAATCTGCAGAGTATAACGTATAACTGAAATAGAGTCAACAAACATTTCCGTTTGTTGATTCACAAGTTAAGAGGAAAATTATAAATCGAACCCTATATATACTGCAAAACGGGCATATTGTTGATACATTTCTACGTATGTAAAAGTGAAGAAATATATCGATATTGTCAATCATTTACATGGTATAAACAATTTTCATCATAAAGCATATTCCATTTAATAGAACAATAATAATGACAAGAAGAAATTGAGCACACAGATACTCTTATTTATCTTATCTTAAGCTTACTTGCAAAATCGATTTGCATTTGTTTATAATCAGAGAAAAAATATAGAGCAAGAAACTGAAGATAAGTGATTGACATTAAACATTGAGCAAAAACAAAGATCAGAAATATAGACCAAATGTAGTTTTATCATAGCCAAATTTCAGACTAAGTGCATCATTTTTTACTTATGAATATGGATAATGTTTGTTTAAACTACTCGTATCTCTGTAATATTTTTGAGAACTAAATAAATTTCAAATTATAAATGGTAAATTTAAGCAGTAAGTGCAGTTTATAAATATGGAATGCATAGTACGAGTAAAAAAGCTACTATGTATGTAAATCGTTAGGTAAAATCATAAAAATGATATCTCCTGATCTTAAACATCAGCTATTAAAGAGATCATATAGCATATTAGGGTTTTATATAAATATTTAAATTGCTAGTTAATGTTAGGGGCGTTTTAATCTTGTATACTAAAACAAGACCAACATCGTTGAATCTAAATTTGAAGAGCTGATTCGCTATTATGTTTATTCATAATTACCATAAAAGATGCGCTGCGTTTGCTAACAACCCGTTAAGCGTGGTTTTATATTTACGTTTTAACAGGCCACCTAAAAAATCTTATATGGTAATTCCTAATTTCCATTCAAGTTGGATCTGCCCCACAAAGTTTCTACTAAACAGTATTGTATGTGACACTTAAAAAATTCATAGATCTTGCATCTTACGCATATATCGTAGGCGTATTGAAAATACCAGACACAACTATTTTTGTTACGCACTATATATATTTCATAATCATTATATTTATAATTTATACAAAATGTGATACCAAAACCATTCATTTGATGTATCGAGAAAACTAAATCTTCCAGTTTAGAGATTACTTATTTTTATTGTGCTGTCATAATAATTATCAACATTCCGTAGTTTTCATCGAGTACAACTAAAATATACCTTAGTGTCCTATAAAGACAATTATTAGTGAAAATGGAATGGAGCTCGAGGGCTGCACAACTATATTTTGAACGATATTTTGATCGCCGGCAGCCCTCAGTAAGTACTTTCAAATAATTGTGTTCAAATTTAAGAGATTTTGGAGCGTTCAAAAAGCCGAATAGAATTAACAGTACTATTGACCAAGTATCCGAAATCAATGTTCTTGCTTGCGTACACCATAATGCTGAAATATCAACAAGGCAAACTGCCCAAGAAGCTGGTACTTCACAAACAACAGTAGTTAGAGTTCTCAAAAGAGATAAATTCCACCCATACAAAAAACATCCCTTACACAATTTATATCCAGGAGACTATGAAAGAAGGAGTGTCTTTTGCAATTGGTTGGTGATGAAAGCCGATTTACAAATTGTGGAATGTTTAACCGGCATAACGAACACGTATGGGCACAACAAAATTCACATCATGTTGTTCAAGTAAGGCCTCAAATAAAATTCGGGTTTAGTTTGTGGTGTGGGATTTTAGGTTCATCATTAATAGGACCGTACATATTCCATGAAAATCTGACTGGAAATCGTTATTTGCGTTTCTTGCAAAATATTCTTGATGATCTACCGCTACACATATTAAGAAATTTAATTTGGTTCGCGCATGATGGAGCACCGCCACATTCAAACGCTCCTATTCAGTGGCCTGCAAGGAGTCCTGATTTGAAGCCACTAGATTTCTTCCTATGGGGCACTATTAAAATCATTGTCTATAGTAACCATCAATATCAGACCATTGAAGAGCTGCAAGAATGTGTGACGAATGCTTTTGCTACTCTAGATAGACGTCACATAAGGAAAACAGTTAATTCCATTCGAACCCGATGTGTCAAATGCCGGAATAATAATGGTGGACATTTCGAACACTAACACATTAATAACAGTATTAGTTTTGTTTACGTATTTTAGTTTGTTATTAGATTTCAGTATACCTACCTATAGTTATTTGTCAATGTTCATATTTCTTCAGATTATTCAGATTCAGATATGCATTATTTATTCGCAATATGGTGTTTGTTTATTGCTGTCACACTTATCTTCAAGGCCTACTATTTTGTTCTTGAAAATAATATTTTGCGTTACTAAGACTACATCGTAGATTAGAAATATGACATGTGCTATATCAAAGTAATCAGAAAAAATCGCTAAATTCAGAAATGCAAAAATCCAATATGGCGTCCATTAGAAAAAATAAAGTTGCTAGCATTTTCTCGAAAAATAAGTATCATAGCAAACTGGGATCCCTGTAAAAAACTGCCCAAAATGACCTTTGATTTTTTTCGATCCGAATGCAAACAAAAGAGTTAGAAGCAAACTTGAAAATTGTCGATTTTCACTTTTTTCTAAATAAAATCTAGACGGTGCGAAATTCAATTGCTTTCTCAGCGGATTATTGACGGGCATTAAATTCTGCACTACTTTGCCCATTTAACCATTTCTGTATCTCTTCTAGTTTCCGAAATCCCTGTACGTACACACAGTCAGATTTAGTTCACCCTGTATATTAGCCCACTCTGTATATATGTTAGTCTAAATTAATAAAATAACAAACCTGTTCATTCTATTAGAACGATCAGTAAATACCAAACGTTTATTTTACACTCAACATCAGTTCATAAATCACTGTGGTCAAGGAATGATGTAACCCAAGCATAAACAATAAACATAGACTGCTGATTATAACAACACAGCTAGGCTAGGTCGTCTCCATATGAGTACGTGTCCATGTCGAGGTCGCTAGCTTTTGCATGCCGCTAAGCGTTAATATTTTAAGAGACGGCTCCCATATATATGATCAATGATCACAGAAGTATTTTCAATACTAAAATTAGAAAAGGAAGATATAAATTGATAAATATTACAGTAACTTTTCTAAAACTTGCAAGATTGTCTTGCTTAAAAAATGCTTTGTCAACATCAAATAATAATTTTGAACAAATCTGAAGCAGTATCCCACATAACACAATGAGTTGAGCCAAGATATAATAGGTATTTCTAATTCCGTTCGAAATAGACCCATTTATTCATATAATATAAACGCACTCGTGAGAGAACTGAAACTATACAAGCAGTGATAATTGAAAAGTCATCAAATACATAACAATAATGTATTTTCCTCAAAACAATCGTGTTAATTATCTGAAAGTTTTAAAGAATATGCCTCGTATCTCGGTAACGGAAAGATATATTTTGATTTTGAAAAAACAGATGATAGAGCTGATCTATGGCTTTGTCACGGAGGTTCAACTTAATTTTTTTCAGAGCCAATTGGAGCTGGTGCTGAAGTCGAAAGACATTTTTCATTGGCAGGAACTTTGCAACAAGATTTATCTGATACTTTGTTCAATTCTAAACAATTTTTGTCAAATGACTATTTTTCAAAAACTTAATAGTTTCAGAGATATCGGGCTCTTCATTTGGTGAGGCTCAAACTCAAGCGTATTTTAGAATTTCGAATTATTACCTTCTACAATGAAACAATAATTATCCAAGTCAATGTAATAGCTCTTTTTAAGGAATAGTGAAATAATATGTATTTCTGTAAAATATTGCAAGGGTTTTTTAAATATGTACCTATAAAGAGTTTTAATTCATTTTGTATAATAATTCATAATTATTATACAAATTGAATTCGAGCAGAATTTTTTTGTGGAAGTAAAGCTTCATTGTAGCATCTACCAAATAAAATTTGAAGACATGAATTTTTTTTTCAATTTCAACACCCTGTATCTCGGAAACGGTACACATTCGGAAATAAGTTTATATAGCAGTCTCATTATTTTTGCTGGTTCTACATGTTCCCGAACTTTTTTTCAGTATAAAACTGGGACACCCTGTATGTAGGGAAATTTGTTGGACAAACAGACAGTATCCGTAGTATAGCAACACATTACACTTATGGCATATTTTTGCAATATAGCCGATACTAGTATACATCAATTTTTACGTGAGATAACACTTGGTTAGGTGCTGTAATAAATTATAGAAACAAGAAGATTTACAGCAGACAATTTCATCCGTACTCGCTGCTTAGTGATTTACAAGTTAATTTGTCGTACTTCCTACAAATTTGAAATAATTTCTTCAATAATTACTTCGAAATTTTGTGGGATGAGGTGAAGTTGTCAAAGAAAATTGATTACATAAGCATATACAATTAGATACTTGTTGTAACAGATTGATTGTTACGACTACCAAAAACGGGATTATATATTTAAAAATAATAGTATAGCTAGTAACCATATATGTAGCTATCAATTAAAGAGAAATATGTAAGGTTGTCAACAATGAATAGAGAAAAAATGAATGATAGGAATAGGATGACAACTTACAAATGAAAAGTTTTAAGTGAAAGTTGAGATATTGGCTGATTGACTGATTGGAACTTTTACTCAATTTTCCAACTAAAGGGTTTTATTTCTGTACTATTCCATAAAATGAGACGACCTTATCAGATTCGAGTAATATAGAACTTTTAAGTATCGTACCTGGGATCATCAGTTAAACAGTCACAACTAAAAAAAATATTAATTATATTATTATTCTTAAAAATGTATATGCAAATAAGTCATTGTACCAAAAATCTTAAAATCATTTAAATTTCAAAGTAATTAATTATTTATAGCCAAACACACCATTATGACTACGGGATTTCCTTTAATTAGATGATTGCAAAAAAATATAGGTAGATGAATCAAATATTTAATTTTTGACTTGTCTAGATGATTTAGAAAATCCTTCGTAAAATAGTTTGAGTATTCTGAGTACCTAGTGATAGTAGTGTATCCTTAAATATCCAGATAGACACCAGCCACTACGTCGCTGGAAAGTTAAAAAATGTCTGTTCCACTCATCCACCTATATGAGATAAAAGCGTATTGCCCCGTAAATAATTTAGCCAATGGTATTGCATATTGAAGTCAGACATTTCTGCAAAATTGTAAAGAAAAAAAGTTTCGTCACACTATATCGATAACGAAGCATTTACGGATCCATATTAATGAAATATGTTTATCTTGAAATAATTTATGGAAAGCATTACTAATTTTATATCGTGCATCTGGATAATGAATCATTGTATGGACCTACGATCAAAATAGGGACCTCCATAAAAAGAAAATTTGTTTTTATGTTAAGGAAAAAGGTTCATTTACTAGTACAACGCATGTCTAAAAAATGCGCCAATTACATACTGTATATTAAAGTTTCATATCTCCATTCATTTATATAGTAATCTTTACAAGCTTTACACATTAAATAATTTTTTGTGTTAATCCTTAACCTATTTTATTTCCTGGTAAATAATTCTCTTATCTTATACATTATACATTCTCTACAAAATATTCCATATTTAGATAAGAGACTCTATAATATATTATCTGACGCATTACGTGAAAAATATCACATACTAATGTGGCAAATCTAGTGTTTTATTTTTTTGCAAATTTTTAAAAAAATAGTGGGATTATATCTGAAATCCATTGATAACTTGTATTTATTATATAAAAGTCTCTAATGCCAGTTATTATTAAATTAGAAAATATTAGATAACTGATTATAAAGTATTGGAAAAATAAAGTTGGTTGGTCTTGTGAAGCCTCTTAAGCCTGGTATTAATCATTTTCAGATTCGGTATATGTAGACGTCGCTCACACAACCTAGAGACGGCCCTGTGTTCACCTCAGACCGACAGTCGCTCGTCTCGTTGAAAAAGGGCAGACGGTAGGTCGAATTCAACCTCGTCCGTCAAAGTGCCAAGAGAAGATACACGTTATTGGATGTAACATATGCTGTAATAATCAAAATATTAATAATATTTATATAAAAATAATAATTTTGACAGTAGAAGTAGTAGCAAATAGTATTATTGTTGTTATCTGTTCCTATAATTTGTAAATCGGGTTCTTATATTACTTTATAGAACATATTTCAAAATATGAGTAAAAAAATTAGTACTGGTTAATATAAAACTAGGGGGCTACATCCTTTTTGAAGAAGAATGGAAAATTTCCGATTTTAATAAATATTTCTTTCATAAATCTTAATGGAAAACAATCCACCCCATTAAAACTGGTACTTCTGAAAGTTATGTATCAATAAATTATCAACAGCTAGTTCCGCTGCAGTTAGCGGAATTAAATAATAATATCTCTTATCCCTCATTCTCATTTTCATGATGAGCCCGGAAGTCAGAGACTTGTGTGGGAGAGGGAACGGCATATTATTTTGCGGGCCACGAGTAAGCCCAGGAACGACTTAACGATGTTATAACTTTAACTACCATTTAGTACGACAATAAGGGAAACCTGGAAAACCTTAGTAATTAAAGTGAACAGTAGGTTGTTATACAGCGATATTGCAGTACTAGTTGCATATTAAGAACGCTACCAGTTGTATGCACAAATATTTAATATAGAAGCAAATAGAAAAAGTTGACCGCGGTGAGATTCGAACCGCCGTCAATTGCGGAGAATGAATAAAAACTTAACGTCTTTTACCACTCAGCTACGGAGCTGCCTGCTCCCTGGAAACGGCTTCAAATAATTCAAAATTGTCTTTGTAAACTGGCAACAAATGACTAAAATATGAAGAGATACCCATAAAAAATAGTCTCACGAAGATCATACTTAAAGTACCACAATCAGTATCGCTGTGAATAGGGCTGTTACAACTGCAATTTATAACAATGTATTCAAAACTCATCGGCACTACAACATAGGCAACATCATACACGTGAAAAGCATTTTGCTCGTGCATATCCGTGTTGACCCGGTTTACAAGTCATTGAATCGGGGCTCTGCGACAGCCCTAAAATAACATAAGATAACATTTTAATTGTTTAAAACTAGCCGTCTGGTAAATATTTATGAAAAACTGCATTTTGCACTGAAAGTAGGTATAATTCTCGCACTTGAACTTCTTTTAATTTTGATACATTTAAAATTGTTTACCCTTTACCTATTAATAATAATATCTCTACATCTCATTATAATCACAAGCATTAGCCCAAAAGTTTGAGCCTTGTGCGGGAGAGGAAACGACATACTATTATTTTGCCTGCCGCATTTGCGCCTCAGGAACGATTTACCTAAACACCATTAAGTACTGGACTGAGGGAAACCTGGAAAACGTCATTAGTTAAGGGGACAGTCAAACATCAACCGATTTTAATCACACATTAACAGCAAAGCCGATATTCTTGCCATCCTAGGTCACACGTCAGGATTATTGCCAACCTATCCCTGCAAACAAGCAGGATTGCCTACTCCTTAATCTAGGAGTAGACAATTTAATTATGGAATGAGGATTCGAACCCAAGACCTCTGGGTTGAGCGATCGAGACACTAAGCCCTGAACTACCGGCTCGCCATTATACTATATGCCATATATTGTAAATTATTTTATGCTTGATTTTTTATAATCAACAAATAAAGTTACTTATATAAATAATGTTTTTAACCTGATGCCTGTTCTGATGCTGACAGAGACAATAATCAAGTTAAGTCTTAATAATCTTTAACGGGTGACTTCAAAAGTATCTTAACTTCTGTAAATATCAGAAACGCTATAAACCTTATAAATTATAGAATTCATAGTTAATAAATATATTAAATACATACATATAATGATATAGTTTAATCTCTTCTTTACTCACATCTTCAAGGGGACTAATTCAAAATTTCATGGAGGTCAATCCTATTATAAAGCCTTTTTAAAGACTAATATAAAACTTAAGAAAGATATTATCACCTTCTGCTTACCGCCACATATGGGACAGTTGAAAATAATTCAGATTCTTTTACAAATTCTGTTCAGAAATCAGAACTACTACATAGAACATTAATTGTTTTTGTTCATACAAAACATGTATTGCCACAATACTTGCACAGAACAATCTATTATTATGAATTGAAATTTTGTAACAACAGAAATATTTAATATCAGTAAAAATGTTACTTCATTCTCGTCTGTGAAATTTCCTGTGTCTATGAATATGAGAAAAAACTTGAAACTATTTGTCTTTGAACTACGAACTGTATAAAATGATACGTTCAAATTAATAATAAGTCAACAGCAGTATTTCGCATAAACAAACAATTAGCAATTATTAAACTGTGTACGTGACTGACACTTTCATTAAAACTTGTATAGCCTTATTTAAAAGTAACCGAAAATCCTAAAATAGGCATTTTTCTAGTTATTTAGCGATAATTTAACTTGTTTTAAGAAAATAATAGCGCCATAAAGATTAAACATTATTTTTTGTATGAATGCTTTCATAAATAATTTAGTAATAAACAATTTTATTCGTTGCATTGCTTTTTATCACAATTTAATGTGTTTGAAATTTGTGTTATAATTAATAATTACGAAAAATAAAAGTGCAATGACTTTTTGTTTTATATTTAGACTGTTAACATAAAAAACAATTTTAATTTAAATCAATTATTTTTTATGTCCACCAATTTAAACATGTGCTTGAAAATACATTAAATCAAATGCTTCAAATTAAAAAAGTATTAAAAACTTAGACGATATCCAATTCTGTAAATTCTATGAAAATAGTTCATAAAGTCATTCATATATACATTATAGGTTGAGTAAAAATTTCTCATTAAAGATTTATAATTTTTTATTTTCTAACTTACTAAAATCTACTAAGATTTATTGCTGTCATTGGATCAGGAGAAGAAAATTACCTAGTAATATGTTGAAATGTTAATATATATTAAGAGATATAAAAAAATTAGAGTTGTATAAAGTTCAACAAAAATATTTTGGAGTTCACATGTGAAGAAACACTAGTAATCCTGTAAAAATACTCATTACAAGGGGGAGCTAAAGTATGCAATGTAATACGATAGATAAATATTATAAGAGAACATTATGGACATTAATTATAATTCATTGCTCAATTTTATTATAAAATTCTCAAGAGAAAGCAGATCATAATTTATAAACCACATTGATTGGACTTCAAAGAAAAGCTAGTAAATATTATTTAGATTTAAAATATTGCATTTAAAACATATTCCTGTTGAAATAATACTGTGAAAACTAAAAAACTAATTTTCAGTTGACAAAGACAAATTGTCTAAAGAATTTAAAAAATAATTAAAAGAACAAATTCAAGTACCTACTACAGAATCAAAATGAAGAAAAATTTATTATATATAAAATATATTCGTAGGTATGTACATAGTTATAATAAAGCAATTAAACATTTTCTTTATGGAAATATGAACTTGAAATCCCCGTTTTATTTATTTTGACTAATTTTGAATTATGTCTGTTATATTTGAAACAATTCAACCAAAGTAAAAAGAAAATATTATAAAAATGTCGTTGGATTTTATGATATGGATATGATTTGACTTGAGAAGAGGATTTGGATAAAATATGACACAAACAATTATGAAAAAGACCAAAAACCGCGCCTGCTACACTCTGGATACAATATTGGATTTTGTTATCAGCCACGAAAATCTTATCTGTCGAACAATCATTATCTGCATTCAGACCTTTATGTAACTTTTGTTCGATCTTGTATGTCGTAATGAAGGGTGCTGTTCAAAAATGTTGTTTTTATGGGGGTTAGTCGTACACGAATCATTAGTTTGCTAGAGGTTCCTTATATTGATAGCCCATCGCCTAAAAAACTTGTTAAGCTTGAGTCATTATAACACAATTTCATGTTAGGTGTCGTATATCATTATATTGATATTTCTCATACAATACATTAAATCATTGCCAGTGCTTCTGATCAGTGATCGTTACTGCATTAAAAACCACAGAATACATTAACGTATGCTTATTAAATTAAAATTTACATTAATCAAACTCTCACCAGTATATGGAAATATTTTATGGAAATGAAATAAAAGCTGTTAAATGTAAACCTAAATAAGGTAATTTAATAACTACGAGGTATAGTATTAAACGCTAATTTTAAATGTTTAAAATATAGCCTTATACCGGGGCTTGTATGGTCCCTAGGACGTTATAATAAAAAGCACCTAGGCCTAGAACAGGGTGCTAAATTTTTTGTCTTGTAGTTGTTGGAGTTGTTAGCATTCGTATATTTCATTTAAGTTTATTTATAACGCTAAATGGGACATTACTATTTTTGCGTGCGATCCTTTTTACTACCCACTACTTTTTTGTATACAGTGCTTTCGAAAAGTAACGAATAAATTCATTATTTTAGAAATTGAGAAGTTTTCGAAAAAATCCCCCTGACACGACGATTTTGTTTTTAAAAAAGGCACTTTTTGACATACGACCCATATTTGTGACTTCATCGTTGTTCGAGATATGACGTTATCGACAATTTTTTTAAGCAACCCCCAATTAGACCACGCCATTTGAAAGAACGTATCATTCTACATACGCATCATGAAAAATCATGGTTGCCTGACAGTAGCCTTAGCGACCGAGAATGTTTTTTATTGCTGTCAGATAAAAACTTGAAATCGTACTTTTAAATAGTTTTTTTCTGTTTTTTGAGTTATTTCTTTAGTTCTTATCTTTTGTTTGGTAAAAGCACTGCGTTTGAAGTGTTTATTGAGTCGTAACTTTATAATTTTATAAAAAAAAAATGGTTAAATTAACTGAACGAATTGAAATTCTTTGCATGATCGGATTTAGAGACAGAATGCGCACCCAAAGAGAAGCTGTTGAATTGTTCAATGAAACTCATCCTGATCGACATCCCATTAGCCAAAGCATGGTAAGCAATATTGAGTCTAAATACCGTAACTTTGGACATGTTCGTGATCTTCCTAAATCTGGTCGACCGTCAAAATCAATAGATGATGAGGTTAATGTTTTGTTGGCAATACAAGAAAATCATCACTCAATACTTAACCAATTGGCTTCTGATTTCAATATGGCAACGTCCACAGTTCACAAAATTATCAAAAAAGCAAAGTATCATCCTTATAAGGTATGCCTTGTTCATGAGCTATCTGAAGACGACTTTGATCGACGAAATGAATTCTGCGAGCAAATGCAAGAGCTATGGAATAATGATAATAATTTCGTAAAAAACGTAATTTTTTCTGACGGGGCTACGTTTGTTTTAAACGGCCATGTCAATAGGCAAAACTGCCGTTATTGGGCTACCGAGAATCTTCGATGGATGATGGAGTATCACACTCAAAGTCCCCAGAAAGTAAATGTGTGGTGCGGCATAGTCGACGGAAGAATTCTGGGTCCCTATTTCTTTGACGTCAACCTAATTGGTGCAAGATATTTGGATTTTCTTCGAGACGACCTCATTCCTGCACTAATAACTTTATATCCAGATATAGAGGGACGTGATCTTCCAAGAAATGACATGTTCTTTCAACAAGATGGTACACCTCCCCATTATGCAGCACCTGTCCGTGTTTATTTAGATGAGCTGTTCCCGAATCGTTGGATACGGAGAAGGGGGCCGATTGAGTGGCCAGCCAGATCGCCTGATTTGACACCCCTAGATTATTTCTTGTGGGGATACTTAAAAAGCAAAGTATACGTTACTAGACCGGTTAATTTAGAAGATTTAAAAGCAAGAATTCGTCACGAGATACATCGTATACCTCCTGAAGTTATAGATAATGTCCAAAAAGAATTTATTAATCGTCTTGGCTACTGTCAGGCAGCCAACAGTGCACAATATGAACATTTAATTTAGTCGATTTTTTACATAATCATTATCATTGTCAGTATTGTGAAAATTAAATTTTAAGATCTTCAAACATTATTTTCTTCAAATTTTTGTTATGTAACACCATAATTGTTCATGATGCGTATGTAGAATGACACGCTCTTTCAAATGGCGTGGTCAAAATTTGGGGGTTGCTATTTAAAAAAATTGTCGATGACATCATATCTCGAACAACGATGACGTCACAAATATGGGTCGTATGTCAAAAAGTGCCGTTTTAAACACAAAATCGACGTGTCAGGGGGATTTTTTCGAAAACTTCTCAATTTCTAAAATAATGAATTTATTCGTTACTTTTCGAAAGCACTGTATAATATATTACTTGTAGAATTACTCCGTATACCACTGCACTCTAAGAGCAAATGTTATTATTAAAACAATTGTAAACTATTTGCAGGAACCTAATTGAGTGAATCGAGTTGTGTGAGTACATTCGTATGTGAAAATGACGAAGGCTGATGATCTTTATAGCAAAGGAACTGTCAATTTAGGTCATATTGATATAATTATCGAATGACTTGACTATCACGCCCTTGTATCTATATTAATAATTATTTATTAAATATAATCAACTGAAATTATGAAAATATAGAAATGTTCTATTACAACTAAACATATATCAATACTTATTTATTTGAATTATTGTCAGACAGATAGTAGCACAGACCCAAAGAGGGCACTACGGTGTGTTTCTCACCACTATTAATATATCAATACTGTTAACTATAAATAAAAGCTCAGCAAATAAATATGCACTATTAATTTTCTATCCAGTGAGTATTTTATGTTTGATAACAAATACAAAAATATATTTACTTAATTTAGAAATAAAATTAATTATAATGTTCAGTGTTTATGGTGATAATAATTCTGTGCTTATAGGTTTTACAATAATTCAACTTACAGTTTTTTATTATTTTAACAAAGTAAATTGAAAATAAGTTTTAATACTATATAAATATTTATTGTAAAATATTTGCATAACGCAAAAACAAATTTACACAGCGAGTAGGACTACCGCATAAAAATATGAGCTATTTGATATTTACAATTTACATAAAAGTGTCTACACTATTTGTTATATTGACTATTGATACAAGATAAATAATTTTTCTAATAGTGAAAGTACGTACGTTGCCGTAAGTCACAACGCGCCGATACCTATATAAAAATTATTACTATACGCAAAGAACTTTTGAACAATAATAATAACACTAATATTTGAACCACTCGAGGTAGTCACTAAATTAAAACGACATAATAAATCTAGAAACTTCATTGTATTTAATTATATGGCGGATGAACTGGGATCACTCGAAAAAATAACTGCTATAACTCCTAATACAAGCAGAATTGATAATGTCTGATACCTTTTATGATTAACAGATCCTTTGTAAATCCTTTAACATGCTTCAAATAAACTTTATGTAGCTAATTTAAGTATTAATAAATGTCTCTATGTCTACTTAGATCTTGGGGGATGTTATTATTAAAATTGAGTACACTGAAACAAGTATTGATCTGGTATTAAGTCACTTTAGCTCGTTCCAAACTGTTCCTAGTTTTGAATAATATCTACCACATTTCTCTATCAGGGAGGATCTTACGGGCATCAAAATTATCATTCATTGGGCTGGATAAAAACACCAATTGGATACATTATCTGCTGCAGATCATTAAATCAGAAGTTATTATAATGCATTCTGCAAGGAATCCCATTCTGATCTTTTTTGTTGCTAATAAAATACCAAAAAACAGTTAAACATTATTTGAGTTGTCCCAATCTACTGATGAACTATGATATTAAGCTGCGTATTGACTTGAGTCCGAACGAACCAAACGCGCCGAGCGCGCACACCCGAATTGCGCTAATCAGTACGTTTCTCCGAGCCGAACAGAACGCGCCAAACTTTATCCGTGGCTTGTCGGTAAATCACGATTGCTCAAAAGGATTTAATTGTTCGTTGGTGCATAGTGAGGACGGATGTTTGTAGCGTTCGGAGCGTTCCCGCGCAATTGGATAATTTATGGTAAATTACTAAAACTAAAAACTTCAAACAGATGGAGTGGACCCGAGAAAAATGTTTGCAACTCATTGACGAGTATGAAAGGCATTATGTACTATGGAATCCAAAGCAATGTTTAGCAATTCTAGGACCCACTAGACATATTAATCGTTCAAAATCTTCTGCAGTCATACGCGTGAAATTTTTAAAATGTACACTGTCCATACCTCTCAGCAATGCCGTATTTTCACGTTGCAAAAGGAGACGCCATGCCCACATTTGTTTAGATTTTTTTTTTAATTAAGGAATTTATGAGAAAAAAAGCACCAGTTGCCACTAATATATCGTCCATGTTTTAAACTCGACGAACATACGATCACTGATGAAACAGTCGAGAACACAGCGAATACAGCAAGCACTTCGAATATCCCGAGCTTCTGTTCAAAAATGTTTGTTCCGTTTGTTCGTGCGCGCTTGGCGCGTTTGGTTCGTTCGGACTGAAATGCTCAAGTCAATACGCAGCTTTACATCAGTACTAGAGTAAGAATAGTATACTCAATTTTCTAGTTGACCAATTTTCAATTGAAATGAACATCGACATGTATAACACTATAAAAACAAAAACAAATACAGACTATTGATGGCACATTTGACAAGAGTGCTCCTCAGGGGAGAAAACTTACTTGTGAAAGATTGAAAAATTGCTATGCAAGGAAAAAAGTGTTATCAAAAACGGTGTGTAATGGTAACCCATTTGGTATTCAAATAACAGTTTTAAGTAGTATGTACTTCAATAACATTGTAAAATAAATCAGAACAAGCATAAACTTCAGACCATAATTATATCTGTATCAATGAACTCAAAATATCTATCATCTCTTACGCATCGAATGAATGAACTCCATCAAATAAATTATTTTTTACAGACATATTAACACCTATATATTTACTAAATCTGTCAAAATATTTATGCTGTTTAAATAGGGCCAATTTTACTTAAATTCCTCATACTGAACTCATCATATATCATCGTGAAATTGGCGGTATGCCAAAAGAGAAAATTTATATAATTTAATTAATATAGCATTGTCAGGAAGGTGGTCTAATTTTAATTGCACTACCCAGCTTAAGATAAATTTAGTCGTCTGGAGTGGTACGAGCATATGGGGAAAACAAATAGCAGTGTAGTAAGTTAAGATACAATTGGGATTACGGAATAGACTGTTGCATGTGTTTCTAATTACCAAAACATGTTAATAATATCGGAACTAGTATAAACTTATGACAGAAGACATATATTTCCGTGTATCATCTTTAAGTTTTTAATACTCTGTGCATTTTGAAAATAGATATATAGTTTATTTTTCTTTAGAAAATTATACAATTTAAAAACATCATGCATAATCTAAAATTAACGATGTTTTCAAGTAGTACCTATTTAATGATCAAAAGTCGGTTAAAATGGTTAGTAAATCATTTCATCAATTACATTATTGGAAAATTTCTACAAGCAGTCAGCTGGAATGTTCGCTTTTGCTTATAGAGATTTTTCAATGTTATAATTGGAGTCATCATAAAGTAAGGGTATACTTTAATCTTATATAATTTTAAGAAATCAAGCTAGCAGCAAAAAGTAAATGGAATCTAGTTGCTTCAATAATTGGATTTTACTGTATCTATGAAAAACAAAAGAGTTGTCATGTCAACTGCTGATACAAGGATCAAACGTAATCATTACGATTTAGAAAATTGTTCTCATAATAAAATTCACGTAAACGTAAATTGAAACGATTTAAACAAACATCACAACAATTCAAAAGACAACTTATGGACTTTCTTCAGGACAAGTTGGATAATAATTTCCGGAATTATGGGCAAACTCGTAAAATAGGTTGCCTAAATAGTTTACTTAAGTTACTTATCGATGCATCGACCAAAAATTTAGAGCGACCCAATAATAACAACTATTATGAGGACACCATTGATTTTCACCGTGTTTGTACTTGGTCGCAGGTTGTTAATATGAAATTTTACAGGCAAATCTAATTAGCATTTTGCCATCTACTCTAAATATGCACACGAAGAAAGAAAGTACCAGAACCTTAGAGGGTGAGCTACGCTTTTCAGGTTTTGCTGCTCTCCTTGCGAAAACCCTTTTTTATAAGCCAGAAGTCTTCCAAAATTTGTTTGGATTAGCGAAGACGCGACCCGAATAAACGGTAAAGTACAATTTGATTAAAAAACGAATAACATTGTTGGAATTGTACTCATCATCTTTAAAAAGTTTAAAAATTTCTTTCAGGAAAATCTGCTAAAAGTATATGTTACTATTGTAAAGGAACAAAATCCAGTTTTTGTTATAGTATTCTGCTTCTACAATGCTCCTTTCTACATTTGGATCACCTTTTTTATTAGTATCATGACCTACCTTAGTCTAGAAATCAAGGGGTAGTAAATGGGATTAGAAGAAGTCCATTATTAGTTAGTTATAAGTAGAGCTTGTTGTTGTTGGAAGGCGGCGCGGTTACCCGCAGCACTCAGGCCTTCGGACCCATTGTGACTGCCGCTAATCGAAAGCTATTGGAAGAGACTCGTGCTATGCGCATAGGCCAACACCCGTTCCAGTGGAAGCTCTCTAATGTCATGGGGCAGGAGAAATGCTGCACGCAGATGTTTATGTCTCTTGACCATGAGGCAGGCACAGCGACAGAGGATGTGAATGGAGTCCTCGTGATCGTCTCCGCAAAACCTGCACCTTCTAGTGTCACTAAGGCCGATAGTGTTAAGTTGCTTGTTGAGATGTCCGTGACCTGTGAACAGTCCTGTGACAATCCTTATGCTGGTACGACTTAGCGCAAGTATTGATCGAGTTGCGTTCGACCACCCTTTTAAGAGCCTGACTTGTCGCAGCCCAGTCCCGTTCCACCATTCTTCCTCTGATCTTTTCTTGATCCAGTTTTCCATAGACCTTGTTACATAACTAGGCGGAAGCTCGAGTATACTGGTTCAGGTCGTGTAAACTGTATACTTATGACCCGGTACCCAGGTCAATTTTACCTGGTTATTCTGTTCCAATTGGGCCAGACCATTGATACACTCTAGGACCGCCCTGGAGGTGATCCTGAAGGAGATCAAGGCATGTAAAGCCGTCTGACTGTCGGTGCATATCTGAATATACTGATTAAAATATCTCCTTTTGAGATTTTCCTGAACACATGCAGAGATAGCAAACACTTCCGCCTGAAAGACCGTGGCATACTTTCCCAAGGAGAAGGATAGTCTCGCCCTTGGGCACACGCCTCGGACTCCCGCCCCTGAGCCCAGGTCTGTCTTGGACCTATCCGTAAACCAGACGAGCTCATTCGAGACCTGAACATCAGGATTTTCGAGCCAGGCGTCCCTGTCCGGTATCTCTACTGTGAAAGGTTTATGAAGTAGAGCCCTTAAATATAGAGAGTTTCTCAGAATATTCTTCCCAGACAACATCCGCTATTTTCGAAAATATTAAAATTAAGTAACTAAAATAAGACATTTTCTAATACTTTTTTACCGTACGGATTCATTATATACATAATTTTCCTAATTAATTCAGATATTTCCTGAAAATAACGTTGTAGAGAAAATCCTGTATATTCAATTAAAATAATACAGTTTCCTTCTTGACCGTTTGTACAGACACAAGTTCCTTTGGGTATTGGTTTAATGCCCGATATCCAAGAAAACAAACTTAATAAAAACGATGTAAATTAAATACCCATCAAAATATCTACGAAAACATTTTACGATTCTAAATACTCAAAGTCCATATCAGTCGCTTGACGCACATTGTAAGATTTAATTTCTTTTACATATATGTATTAAATCCATTCGACAGCCCATGTAATTTTTATATAATCATTAAGCGTGTCTACGTGCAAAAATGAATGTAACCAGTATTTTTATTTATTTCTGTTAATATCGAGGACGATATTATATGCGATATATGAAGAGAAACTAAACCTTTTTAATATTTCGCTGTCGCTAATAAGAATAAGAATGAACTGGCAGTGAATAATTAGTTTTATAATTATGCAAACTGGTGCAATAAATTTTACGGAATATAAAAAAAATGTTTGATATCTACCTGTGGCTTTAGCAAGTTATGATCAAGTATGTGTTTATGATTATGTTAAGATTATAATTAATTTTATAATGGGTTCGAGAATTGGTGATTAAATTTTGGAAGATCTAGCATAATGTCAAAATATGCATAAATCTATCCCGGCATTTGAATATTAGATAGAAATCTGTCTGCGGATTAAATTATTAAAATTTTAATATGTCCTGCCATAACAACGCATATATTCATACAGAAGATTCTTGATATATCATAATGCGCGGTACAAGACCCACACTTTGTTAATTTTGTCGACAAATTGATTTAAAGTGATTTAAATTACCGATTAATAAATTAATGTTTAGCACCCCGCTTGTACCATAAACACTTTATGGCTAGAGTTATGGCTATGTAATTTGTCTTATGTTCGTTTAACTGCTAATTTGATCTTTTATAACAGATCATTTACCAAAATGTATTTAAAAAATGCAATATGTTTTCATTTCAAACCATACAGACAATGAATTGTTTGTTTGTATGTGTCCATACGAATAACAAACTTATACACATAGAAACAGTTGGAAAAGATGAAAACTGATTTAAAAAGTGATCCATAACTTTACAATAAGGGATCACTATACCATATTCTTCTCTAAAACTTCTGTTTTAAGAGATAGGAAGAAGCAAATTTAGAAGACAGGTAGCATACAATTTTGTACAAACAAATTATTTGGTACAATTTCTAAAAAATAATTTAGAGTCATTTCTAACAATATTATTTAAAAAATAATACTTGGAAGTTTTAGATTGGATGTATTAAGGGTGAATCAGGAGTCCTGCCATGCTATTGGTATCTTTGTTATTTGATACAGAGATACGAAGTTAGTTAAATTAGAGAATAGTTGAGTAATTACTAGCACTAAATGGCGGTCCAGGAAAATTGTTGAAAAGGCCAGCGGTTCTCAAAATATTTAGAACAATAAATTTCCAACAAACTTAAATTCGGTCTAGCTCCGTGATTTATAGGAATTTTCAAAAAAAAAAAAAACAGAATTTTTTCAGGACAGGTCAGAAAACAGATTCACCTACTAGATTCAGATATATGAATATCGTTTTTAATTTTTCTTATGGATACCATATTAGAATTTGACACATGGTTAGGTAGAGAAAAAATAAATGAATCCGGCAATGTGTCACACTTCGTGTTTTTGAATGTAATTGAGGGCTATAATTAGCTGTTATTAATCATAACATTGAACAACAATAAACAAAATAACAAATAAATAAAACAATTGAATAACAAATATTGTACAAAAATTGTGCAGCAAACTAACAAATAACTTTAAATTAAGTTAAATAATCAAATTGTCTACCTTTATTTTGTAGACAGCTGCTGTAGCGGCAGAGCTAGAACAAATTGTTTTTTTTTTTGAAATTTATTGTTTTCCTAAATACTTTGAGAACCGCTAGTTTTTACCACCATTTTCCTGGACTACCATTTAGTGCTTGTAACTGCTGAACTTTTCTCTAATTTAACCAACTTCGTATCTTTTCAAATAACAAAGATACATGGCAGGACTCGTAATGGATTCACTGACATTGTTAATATCTACTAACATTCAAATAACAATAAATTTCAGTAGGTACTTCAGTAGGTGTGAATATATGCCATAAACATGATTAACAAATTATTCAAGTCAATGTTAAATTTGAATTGAAAGGTCAACCGAGTTATGTGCCTATACAAGCACCAAAATCATTACATTTCCGAGATCCGTCATTTCATGATTTTGGAACTTCATCAATTTTTTTAGAAAATAAACAAAGCTTCACTTGTTTGTATTAATTTCTTTATCTGGCAAACATTAAAAAAGGTGAAATACTATGACGTCTAATAAAAATGGTATTTAGTACTTTTCATTTATAAACAGGTATTATAAAGGCATATTCTTATATTTTATGACTTTATGAGTACTTTATGGTAATATTGCACAATACAAAAGGTACGGCTACATCTCCTGATGACACCAATGAATTATTCCAAGAATTATTTTAAAGATAGCATTTGGAAGACTTAAAACGTAAATATATACATGTGGAACTAGACGGTTAGATGTCTCAGGTCAGCTTCTATACTCGTGTACTTAAATTTTAGTATCTTCACACTATCCAAATGCTATGCATCTTACTGAAAGAATAGGGTAGTAGTTTTCGACACTAACGGTCTGAAATAACTTTAATGATGTTCACCAGAATATGTTAAACTTCTTTCCGCTAAAAGTGATATATAGTACTCACAAAGTAACTAATACTAACTGAAAACTTATCTTCACGCAATATGCTGACACATCAGATATTAACCTAATATGCAGGTGATAATCTACGTACTTGGCACTCGATTATGAATGATTCGAAATCATACAATTCATTAGTCCCACGTACGAATGATTTTAACTATTCTAAGCTACAATAATATAGCATATTGTCAAATCGGTGGCTCAGTGTTTAGTGTCTCGATCGCTCAACCCAGAGGTCGTGGGTTCGAATCTCCATTCCACCAGAAAATGTTTAATTAAATTATTTACTCGTAGAGCAAGGCTTGTTCGCAGGGATGGGTTGGCCACCATCCTGGCGATGGCCTAGGATGGGAAGAACTTGGTGTTAATGTGAGAGATTAAAATCACTTGATGCTTGACTGTCCCCCTAACTAATGAGGTTTTCCAGGTTTCCCTCATTCCAGCACTGAATGGTGGTTAGGGGCTATCAACGTAAGTTGTTCCTGAGGCGCAAATGCGGCCCGCGAAATAATATGCCGCCCCCTCTCCCACACAAGTGTCAGACTTTCGGACTAATCCTTGTGATTAGAATGAGGGGTAGAGATATTATTATATTATTATTATATATAGGGTTTCCCATAATAGACTACCTTTTTTGATATTGAAATAAATTCTATATGAGATAAGTCAGTACGTTTTTCTTTATACCGTTATCTTCTATGGCCTTTGGGATTTTAATCAACATGTTATTAATCGCGTAGGCGCCTGTCGCCAAAACTAGGATAAAATTGTTTTGCGTAAAACGTTATTTTTCTAATAAATTAGTTAATTGTCATTAGGTTTTAACACATAATTTAACGGTTAGTTTTAATCCTGATAGATTATTCAGTTCAACGACTGTTTTGCGTAGAAACTTACATAAGAACTAACTCAATGGCGTTCTGTGCAAAATTTAAAGAAACCTGGTCGAAGAACAATTCGTACTCCTGAAACTATAGAACGAGTCAGAATTGCGATCACGAGAAGTCCCACAAGGTCTGCTAATAGGCAATCCCTTATTTTGGAAATATCAAAAGGGAGCCTACATCGAATTCTTCACAAGGATTTAAAATTTCATCTATACAAATACCAAATGGCGCAACATCTTAGTTATTAAGATAAACACGCTATATTAGCTTTTTGCCAAGAATTTTTAAATTTACATCGAGGAGACATCCACAATCTTTTTATGAGTGACGAGGGAAATTTTTATTTGAACGGCATGGTTAATAAACATAATTTTAGGTATTGGTCAGTCGAAAATCCTCAAGAAATCATTACAAACAATCTCCATAATCCAAAAGTTATTGTTTGGTGTGCTGTAGGATCATTTGGCATTATTGGTCCGTATTTTTTTGAAGATGAAAATAACCGTCCTCTAACAGTGACGTCCGAGCGTTACGTAAATATGATAGAGACGTTTTTTATTCCTGAATTAGAAAGAATACTACTAAATAATGCGTTATTATTCCAGCAAGATGGAGCAACTCCACATACCGCTAGAAACTCTATGAGAGTTCTGCGAGTAATTGGCGACTCATTTCACGATTTGGGGATTTAAATTGGCCTTCGAGGTCCCCGGACTTAACTGCACCAGACTTTTTTCTGTGGGGCTATTTAAAGGCGAAGGTTTTTGCAACTCGTCCACAATACGTCCAAGAGCTCAAAGTCCGAATTGCTGAAGAAGTCCGGCGAATAGATCAGGTTTAGTTTCATCGTGTCATGAATCATTTTTTGTCCAATCTTGAAAAGGGCATTGAAGTTGATGGCAGTCACCGTAATTTTTAAAGGTTAGGATAAGTCGTATGTTACAGTAAATCCCAAAGAGTAGATTGTAATTAAGTTTAGTAAAATGTTTGTTTTTTTAAGTTTCAACAATTTTATTGAGCTATTAAAATGGGTAGTCTATCATGGGGAACTGATTAGCTAATATATCTATAACTTATATATCTATATCTATAATAACTTTCATATTTGATAAATTTTAAACTTAGTTGAATTAATAATTTGCTTAATATGATTAATAATCTTTTTGATAACAAGATGGATAGTTTCCGAAACATCAACGTAAAGCTATGTTTTTTTGTTTACAAATTAACATTTTTTTAAATGTTAGAATTGGATTTGGCAAAAGTAGGTTTCAAAAAACTAATCTCTGACAGATTATTTTATTTTATAAAATGTTTTATATTTTTAGAAGTTTGCCAAAATATTCAATATATCAGAAGTACGCTATATACTAGATAACGTTTAATAGTTTTTGGTCTGTTGAGAAGAAAATGTCTATAAAAGCTCAATAGGCAAAAGCACCTCCAAAAAATAAACCGTAGATACTTATGTAATATAGTGTTTATGGTTGCTCTCATCACATTTATTTTTAAAAGCCATTACATGGGTCAACCAGATATTTTACAATTTAACTTAATAAAACCACCAATTATAAGACTATAAAAACTTTTATATACTCATAAAACGAACTTTTATCATTTTCTTATCGACTTCATAAATGTAATTGAATAAAATTTATTAAACAGTAGAAAATGATTATTTAACGTAATATTTCATTACTCTGTAATCAGAATTTTCCATAATTTATATTCCTCTCTCCATATCATCATTTTATGATTATGTACAGTTAACTAGCGATTAAAAACACTTGAGAAACTTTGAATTACAGAAAAGCATTTTAAATGCTTTAGACGAAAATCCACGTCATCTCTTGAATGCTATTATTTCTTCATATATAATAATATCTTATATATGACGATGATATTAATCTATGTGTACTGCATGATTAGATATTTTAGATAAAATAGTAAAAGGCTTGCCAAATGACAAATATAGTAATATTAATATCAGTACTGAAATATTCATCACTATTCATCACTTTTCAAACAATATGGGTGAGTTGTTAGGTATAATTCAGTAATTTTTACAAGAGGGAGTAGTAATAATCCTTCCTATCATGAGAAAAGGGTAACACTATGTGCAATGAACTCCATCCAATAAATATATTGCTTCTATGAAGGAAATATCTACATATCTGGTTAAAGACCAATTAAAGTTAATTTATATTTCGTTTATTCCTAAAATAGATCCATTCTCAAGTCCTTGCACGAATCTAATAATTATTAAAACTATTAAAGGCTAAGAATTTAACATAAATATAGTTATATAGTCAGCATTATATTTAATTGGTAATTATTTGAGCGGCCGTACGCAAAATTGTTATTCTTCTTCTGTAGATATAATATGTGGTGTTCCTCAAAGTTCCATATTGAGACCACTTTAGTTTACTATCTACAATATCTGCTAACATTTTAACAAGCATACAAAATTGTTCTGTTCAAGCATATACCGATGATACCCAAATATATTATCATTTTAACCATGTAGATCATCATCGTGCAACGGACCTGATTAATGCTGATTTAGAAATTATAAAAAAAAATTCTGAACAACATAATTTAAAATTGAACTCGTACAAATCATTAGTTCTGCTGTTTGAGTTGAAAACAAATGTGTCCTTATTTAAAGAGAATTTATTAATACATATTGATGGTGCCTCATTGCTAATTGAAATCTCTGCAAATTTGGTCTTGATTATTGACAAGGATTTTCGTTTTAAGGACCATGTAAAGAAATTGCTATGTAAGTCGTTTACATCACTTACCGTGATGCCGTTAAAATTTACAATAATTTACCTCAGAACCTTTTGGGAATTACGTTATGCACTTTAAAAAAAAAATTCAAAAGATACCGGCTAAACAGGGAAATCAATTAATTGCACTTTTTAATTGTTAGTGACAAGTGATTATTAGTAATTTGCCTTATTTTCTGACGTTCTCTAGAGCTCCAATTTCACCTACATAGATATGCTTGTCACTACATTTTATTTTTATGTAGTAGTAGTAAATTTGATCATTCAACATCAGACATACTGTCTGTTGTCCGAATCTCCGATGTTGTTACTTGGTTGAGTAGAGTAGCTGTTTTGCTAGACTTCGCCAAGTTTCAGCTACATATTATTATATAACTTGTATAGAATTGTCACTGTATTATTAATTTCTATCAATAAAGTCCATTTATTATTATTATTATAGTACCATACATCATGATAACTTTAAGAATAGCTACATAATTCTAGGTAGAAATTATATTTTCATCAATGGTTTAAGATAAGGTACTAATAAAAGTACCTACCGACATATATAAACATATGTCGTATATGTTTATATACTTAAATATGTATTATATTACATTGTAGAAATTTTGTTGTTTTTATTTAACCTCTCAGCTAGCTTTCTTCTGTATAGGAGACTATATAGGAGAAAACTGGTTAAGAGTTTAAATAAAAACAGCAAAAGTTCTACAATATAATATTATAATATAAATTTAGGTACCTAAACATATACGACATATTTTTACATATGTTGGTAGGTACTTTTATTAGTGCCTTATCTTAAACTATTGATAAAAATATAATTTTTATTTAACATTATGTAGCTTATTCTTCTTTTATATTGGTACATTTTTTGGCGGTGATATTGTACATACTTGTAGATTTCAATTTTGTATATATCTATGTATATTTTGTCCTCATATATAGATAGATTTTATTGGCCACAAATAATACAGTTGTACATATGGCAAGTCAGTATAGGTAACATGAATTTCAGATTAAGAGTTATAAAATAAGTATTAAACATTACATATTCAATAATATAACACATATATACACACATATACATACAATATATACACACGTATACACACAATATACAGGGTGATTGATTAAGGCCGGCCACCGGCTTTATATGGGAAACTATTGGTCCTACAGGTTCGGGAAAAAAATTCTCATAATAAAAGTGGTCATGAAAATTTCATTAAAAATATTTTTATCTTCCGTAAATCTCCGCAAGGGGGCGTAAGTGATCATGAAATTTTTAAAATTGACTTTAAATGAAAAAATGCTTTATTAACCTGGATATATTTTTTATCAGTTTTAATCGTTAGTCCATTTCCTAAAACTTGTTCAGTGACATTTTTCATTTCCTCGATAAATAAATGGGTGGGAGCAGTTTTTGTTTTTAATTTGAAAAAATGCTGTATTTTCGGATCGCTTTAACGGATTTTCTTGCAATTGGGTTTTTTTAAAAGAGAATACCTTACAGATTTAATAAATGTTTTAGTGATTGCGAAAAGTTGGTTAATAGAGGTACAAAATGGCGTTATGTTGAAACCTAACTTATTTTTTTATTTTTCTTGGAAATTTTAAATGGAACGATATACGTTTTTCCACGTCATTATGACCAACATTTAATTTAAATAACACTGGTCAAAACCGCATCTCGATATCTCAAACCGTTTAGGAAATACTTAGATTTTCGTATTGTACCCAAAGAAGGAGAATACATTTTCGTTTACCCCCGTATCATTTCGAAACAAAACGTATATTTATTTGCTGTTTTAGTAATTTGATATTTTACATAAACCCTTCACACTTTATCCAGGCTGAGGAAGAATTACGATTAATTAAAATTAAAAAAAAGTATTGCCCCGACGGATATCGAACTCTCAACCTTTAGCACATGCAAGCAATGAATAAATTGTTGCTTACAAACCTATTACTGAATCTGAAGTAAACATTATAAATGTTTTGGCTTACATCCATACAGATCCACATTTAAGTATTAGAGATATTTCAAGGGATTTAGGACTAACATTTTATTGTGTCTATAAAATATTAAAAAACATAAAATGCACCCTTACCATATTGTGCTACATTAAGCATTAAACGAACAAGATTTTGATCGTAGATTGGATTTTTGTCATTGGCTCAAAGGTTTCCTCACCGAAGATGCTACGTTTCTGTCAAAAATTTTATGGACCGACGAAGCAACTTTTAGTAGCAACGGGAAAGTAAATTTGCACAACATGCATTATTCGTCGGCAACTAACTCTCATTGGTTAAGAGAGGTCGATCACCAGAACAGATGGAGTGTAGTAAATGTGTGGTGCGGTATTTTAAACAGACGAATTATTGGGCCATTTTTTTTCGATGGTCATCTTAACGGGGAAAGGTACCTAGAGTTCCTGAACACCGATTTGCTGCTTTTATTAGAAGAGGTGCCCATTGCTGAGAGGATGAACATGTGGTACCAACATAATGGATATCCAGCTCATTTTGCCCAGAACGTCTAAAATTATCTTGACGATGCGTTTCCAGATAAATGGATTGGCAGGGGAAGTCTTTTTCCGTGGCCTCCAAGGTCCCCAGACCTCACTTGTTTAGATTTTTATCTATGGGGCAGAATAAAAGACGTGGTTTTCAAAAATCGCCCCACAACACCAGAAGATATGAAACAAAGAATTCGTGTGGCTATAAGAAATTTATCAGGTGCCGAAATTGAAGCAACGGTACAATCTACGAGAGAAAGACTTAATTTGTGCATCGACAATGATGGTAAACATTTTGAACATCTTTAATTTTTGCTTTTTTTTCCTCATAAACGCTGGTAAATTTGTTGTAGTTATTGTTCTACCCTATTGCTTTTCGTTTAGTTTTTTGTTATTGCTGTTTGGCCCATTGGCCTTTAAACACGCTACAATTATTATTTCACGTACTATTTGGACCAGTCCTAAGCCTGGATAAAGTGTGAAGGGAGGCCGGTTTTTGTAAAATAATATCAAATTACTAAAACAGCAAATAAATATACGTTTTGTTTCGAAATAATACGGGGGTAAACGAAAATGTATTCTCCTTCTTTGGGTACAATACGAAAATCTAAATATTTCCTAAACGGTTTGAGATATCGAGATGCGGTTTTGACCAGTGTTATTTAAACTAAATGTTGGTCATAATGACGTAGAAAAAAGTATATCGTTCCATTTAAAATTTCCAAGAAAAATTAAAAAATAAGTTAGGTTTCAACATATCGCCATTTTGTACCTTTATTAACCAACTTTTCGCAATCACTAAAACATTTATTAAATCTGTAAGGTATTCTCTTTTAAAAAAACCCAATTGCAAGAAAATCCGGTAAAGCGATCCGAAAATACAGCATTTTTTCAAATTAAAAACAAAAACTGCTCCCACCCATTTATTTATCGAGGAAATGAAAAATATCACTGAACAAGTTTTAGGAAATGGACTAACGATTAAAACTGATAAAAAATATATCCAGGTTAATAAGGCATTGTTTCATTTAAAGTCAATTTTAAAAATTTCATGATCAGTTGCGCCCTCTTGCGGAGATTTACGGAAGATAAAAATATTTTTAATGAAATTTTTAATGGCCACTTTTATTATGAGAATTTTTTTCCCGAACCTGTAGGACCAATAGTGTCCCATATACAGCCGGTGGCCGGCCTTAATCAATCACCCTGACACACATAAATTTTAAACAAAGTCCATTAAACATTAAAACACACAATTTTCAAAAAATTTTAAACAACAAAAAAGTAATTTATACAGTAAGGTACCAAAAAACGAATACTATCTGTATTCGTTTGTAGTATTCGAATACTATCTGTATGCAAATTCAACACTGAAGTAGGCTTTTTGAAAAAGACGTCTTATTACTTTTTTAAAACTGTTGTAACTACTTATAACTTTATATTCTTGCGGCAAAGAATTATATAATGTAACAAAGCTATATTGGGGGATTTTTCAAAGATTGATGTTTTGCGCTTTTGTATTAAAAGTTAATGTCCATATGATGTTTATGTCTGTACAAAATTTTGTATGTCTTTTAGTGAAACTAAAACACAAAAATACCTTTAGAAAATTCCGACCATTGCATAGAGTATCAATTATGAGATTTCTAGGCTTATTACTTGCAAATAAATTTACTGTTGCTTTGACGATCGTGTAACGCAGTTCACTAGACGGGTGCTAGACAATAGCGTAAGTACTGTACGTTTTCTGCTAGCGCGATAGAAATATTTATCGCACTTGTTACACCTCACTTACACAACCCATTATGTGTGAAGATACTACCATATTCTATATTCATATCTGCCTGCATAGTTAATCTTTGTAATTTAAGCGTGACGGGTCGCCTATACCGGACACTTTGCAGTTGTATATCAACTTTTATGCGTTCAACCGCTAAATAATAACCAGCGATGGTGTAGTATCGTAAAATTGTAAATCAAAATAGAATTGGATAAACTGCAGGTTTCGTTAAAAAGTTGACGATAAAAGTCTGCAGTAGTTTGCTCCCCGTGGAGCTATAATTTTATTGAGGCTAATGAACTTAATATCTATATTTTAATATATGGAAAAACGCATCTCACGAATTGTATTATCAGTCTATATGTCCAACTGACTGATAAATTGTGAATCTCTCCCTGTAATTTCATATTAGCAGATATTAGTTTTATATTAATACACATATTTTTAAAATATAATAATAATAATAATTATTATTATTATTATTATTATATAAACATATTATAATAATTATAAAATCCACATTGAAGAACTTATAGACTTTTATCTGCACAGAAAAATAGGAAATGCATTTCTCATTGACGTTTCTTCAAGTGGAAACATTAATTGACATGGAATTTCCTTACTATTAGTGGGTGCCCATCATATACAAAATATAACCACGTAAACTTTTCATAATTAAAGATAACAAATGGGAGTCACGAGTTTTGAATTTTTATTAAAAATAATTAGCTCAACATATTGTATTACCCCTTTTTAGTACGGATATGGAAAGTTGTTACATTGTACAAAAACGAGTAAAATGAGATCAGTAGCCTGTGGGGCGATTGAGATCGTCAGTCCCAGACAGCCTGACCCGTCATCCTGAAAAAACGTCATGTTATCCTGAAAAAAACGTCACGTTATCCTGAAAAACGTCAAGGTATCCTGAAAAAACGTCACGTTATCGTGAAAAGCGTCACGTTATCCTAAAAAACTTGACGTAGGCATCACCCTACTCACCCCTCATCCTGAAAAAACGTTACGTTTTTCAGGATAACGTGACGTTTATTTAGGATAGTCTGGGACTGGCGGTCTCAATCGCCTCACAGGCTACTGAGATCCATTAATTTCTCTTTAGAACGGGCGCATATGTTCTAAGTGCCGTAATGCAAAATATATATTTATAGATTTTGACTAGCCGAAAACCGTAAGAAATCAAACAAATTGAAACCGTCATTTTATTAAAATTATACAAACTTATACATTTATATTTAAATAAATAAGCAGATGTTGAATTATTATTCTTATCGCAAAATGTTTCAGCTTCTTTACTAAACTGAAGCGACACTAAACGAAAATTATGGAAATTCAATTTGAGATATTTTTAAATATTGAGCGCATATTCGCGTATCTCATATTTTATGCTTGACGAAAAGATATATTCCTATACAAATACGATTTCATTTTTCTCCGGAAATACGAATTTCCCTAAAGTTCCATGAAACCAGAGTTTTCACTTTACAGAAAAGTATTCTCCTATTCTTTTGCATGTTTCTATACAGGTACTAAAAAAATTTAAATGCTCCAGTTCCAATACAAATTCCAATTTGTCAAGTTCCCCAAAGGCAGTTTCAATTATAGCCTATCTATAATATAGGCTGAATTTATACACGTGCTTATCCTATTTTTTCGGTACCTGTTTAAGACCCGATTTGCAAAGCGTACTAATATATATATTTTTTAATTTCTAGATCGGGAAAACTACGTGATCGGATACAGTTTTACGACACTTAAACGCGCAAACAGTATTTCAGTAAATGTACACACTGCCAAATACTACAAAAATAACAATCGGATTTAAAATTATACCAGACATCTGTTATACTTCATTAACTAAATGGGATTATTGAACTGAATGTGTAATACTTGTGGAAATAACGTTACTTAATAAAATCAAAAATAAAAAGTGAACATATAAAAACAAACACTGAAACATGATATTTTTAAACAAGTACTAAAAATTTCTTTTTTTAAAGGTTTCATTTTAGGATTAACTAAAACAAAACTAGTAAAATAAAGAAATGTGTGATACTCATGTTACAACTCAAGAGTTATATTTCAGTAGTGTACTATTAAAATAATAATTATTTCAATAACGGGGTTAAGGGGGTGTTTCACTTAAACGGTCAAGTATTTTGGTCATTTTAAGGTATAAATCCTAATCCCCATTTATCTGAAATTAAAAAGGAAAAGGGCTATAAAACATTTGGTAAGAAAGCGGTCATAGCCTCAAAGAAGTCAGCTGTGTACCACAAAAAATAAGAGGATAGAAGCATATTTCCTGAAAATTGTCCATTTGCACTATTTCTACATGAAATATTAGATTCTTAACAATACTATAAAAACCAAAATAACCCTAAAAATTTTGCAAACAACCATTAGATATATACCTATGTGTCCATTTAGTACTCTCTTCTTCTGCTATGGGTTTATCATAATCCGGGCAAAAAATCTGATTAGGGGAACGTCAATGAGATTGAGGAGGCACATTTTAAAATTAGTGACACATGTACAGGGTGTCTAAAAAAAGTGCGGTGCGGAAAAGTATATATTTTTTACACGCAATACCTGTATTTTTCTGTGGCAATTGAAGCCTCCTTAGGTTCTCTCGCCAATCTTAACTTTATAAATAAGTAATAATTTAATAAATCTCCGAAGTACCATGAATAGAATGAATTCAGTTCATTGATGTGCAAATACACAAAGAATTACGGCTTATTACTAAATCTGTTTCAATAAAACAAAAATACTTTTCATCTACTTCTAATCTTTTCTTTTTTACTAACATAACTGAGATGTAAATTACTTCGTTTTAAGTGCAGATTACCCCTTCCCAACATTTTAAAAAATATTCCATAAAATTTATATCCAACTTCTGATCAGGTAAAGGGTAAGAAATTGTCAGTATATCCTTTAATTCCCTATATCTTGAAATCTACCAGAGATAAAGGTATACCTATTGGTATCAAAATAAAGATAATTGAAAACACTACTGAGATCTTTTATAAAATACAAAGTCGTATTTAAAAAAATTGCAAAAAATTCATTTGAAACTGTAGAACTTCAGAAGGTAATTGTTACTAAAAACTAAGAAACGAAATGGACACACTGTATATATGTAATATTAAGAAATTACATTTTTAGTTATCTCTATTACTTCTCCCCTTATTCAACAATTATTTTTTTAAGGTTGCACTTAATCGTATAGGTACGTATAGATATTAAATATTATAAAATTTTATTAATAAACATTAGGTACATCAAATCCTAGTAACGCCTGATTGAAACTTGAAAAACTAGAAAACTTAAACTATATTAAATAACGGCTGCGGCAGCATATGACGTAAAAGGGATTCCTAATTTTATGTTCGGTTTATTAACAGCTGTGGAAGGTTAAGAGGTTTAAGACCGATTCTTAATTTTATGTCGAGCGGCTGACGACAATATCTTAAATGATTTTTTAAATGATTTGCAGGAAATAATGTTCTTGCCGCTGATTTGCTAAGAATTGTTATTAGCTAATAAAATTTAACATAAATCATTCAATCTATGCCCATCAGCAAAGGCCAGTTATGCCGTAAAATAAATTTAATTATCTATAATCATAGACCAGACCATAGTGTTTTGACATGTCAAACCAACAATTATGTTTTACTATATTTTCACACTCAAAATACAATTCCTTAGAATCACATTATAATCATTTCATTAAGATAGAACATCGCTTTCTTTTTACAAGTGTAATATAAAAGAAAAATTTATATAGCTTTTGGAATGACTGAAAATTACAGCAGAATAAATGAATTATACTATAATTAGGCGAGCCGGTGGCTCAGGGTTTAGTGTCTCGATCGCTCAACCCAGAGGTCGTGGGTTCGAATCCCCATTCCACCAAACAATTTTTAATTAAATTGTCTACTCGTAGAGCAAGGCTTGTTTGCAGGGATGGGTTAGCAACCATCTTGGCGATGGCCTAGGATGGGAAGAATGTCGACTTGATGTTAATGTGAGAGATTAAAATCAGTTGATGTTTGACTGTCCCCCTAACTAATGAGGTTTTCCAGGTTTCCCTCATTCCAGCACTGAATGGTGGTTAGGGCCTACCAATGCAAGTCGTTCCTGAGCTGCAAATGCGGCCCGCGAAATAATAATATGCTGCCCCCTCCCCCACACAAGTCTCAGACTTTCGGACTAATTCTTGTGATTAGAATGAGGGGTAGAGATATTATTATTATTATTATTATTATTATTATTATTATTATTATTATTATTATTATTATTATTATTATTATTATTATTATATTTATTAAATACACATGTAGTTTCTTTATAATAGACTTAAGAACTTAGAAGTGAACACAAAACTTATTTTTAATAATTCATTACGCTTATGAAAATGACAATAAACACATACAATTGCAAATTGCACGTTCTGCATACTAGGAGATAAAGCATTTATAACTGAGCTGCACCACCTTTCTTGTGCAACACGACATGCAAAACTATAAATTGACATTTTGGTTTTTTTTTTTTTCAAAATTTTGAAATTAGGCAGCCAAGGATGGAACCAGCAAGTATCTGATCTTTGTGTACTTGACAGTTTGTATTTGAAAATATCTGCCATTAATCTCCATTAGATAACAGTTGTAGATATTATATTGACATAATTCTTCATGTATCATTAATAATTAATTTATTATATGTAAAATAATACACGGTTTCCATATCTAATGTTCCTATCACGGAAGTATTATAAAACATCCAGCTGTAATTACGTGTACAAATTTCGGTAGTGTTACTGCTATAATTAAAACAATATGTGATACACATGCATGACTTAAAGTACATATGTTAAACCGTCAGATACATCGCTTATAAAAAAAATAAATTACATCATTAATTGTTTTATTATATTCAGAGTGGCATATTTGATAAATTCGTTTTTGTTTTTTTTAATAAAAAACTAAAATACCCTTTACTTATTCCATTCCCTAATTATAAAAGTCAATAGCTCAGGATCTAGAGTCTTGGTCATTAGATCCACAGATAGCTTATTCGGATAGACTCCTATGAAATACCTGCACCATGCACGAAAAGATGGGTTGGCAACCAATTCCCCGTCTGAACTAGGATGGCAACCATCATTAATGTTTGAGATTAATATGAGTGTATAATTGTAATATTTATTGGTCGACTTACCTGTAAGGAAAATCAATCTTAATTATTCGAGCACCGGAGTTCTTCTATGATAGAGATTTGGTAGGTTTTACATTTAAATGAATCACCCACGTGATTCACTTAAATATGTAACCTACCAAATCTATCATAGAAGAACTCCGGTGCTCGAATAATTAAGATTGATCTTCCTTACAGGTAAGTCGACCAATGTCGGAGATGCGAAGAATAATGGTAACATTGGTCGACTTACCTGTAAGGAAGATCAATCTTAATTATTCGAGCATCGGAGTTCTTCTATACACTCTTATCATAGAAAAACTCCGATGCTCGAATAATCAAGATTGATCTTCCTTGCAGGTAAGTCGACCAATATCGAAGATGCGAAGAATAATGGTAATATTGGTCGACTTACCTGTAAGGAAGATCAATCTTAATTATTCGAGCATCAGAGTTCTTCTATGATAGATTTCAGAATTGCTCGGAAACAATTTTGACTCATAGTAGTGATTATTGGAACCTAACTAAATTGAGATTTATTAGTGATTTCTAAATGGTGTTTGCTTGGTGTATTTAGCACGTATTTCACTAAGACGTGCCGAACAGTGTGTAGTATTTTTCGGAAAAACTTGTAAGATAAATTAAATTACAGATTAGTGAAAGTATGTATTCGATAATGCGTCGAAATGAGCTGATACCATTAGTTTTCCTAGAATTTTAGTATTTAAATGCAATTTAAATACTAACTATGCAAATATTTAAAAATTTAAGAAAATTTATAAAATATGGCGTGCACGTGAACAACCGTTAAACGCTAAACTATATAAGTTAATGTCAAAGAAGTAGGGGTTTTTGTTTACATTCAGTTGAAAGAATGCAACTTTAATCTAAGTCAACTATGCCCATGTATGTCTAAGGTCCCGAATCCCCAAATACCGAGTGAATAAAGATGAGACATTTTTGTGCCGTAACCGTTTCCATAGGAGCAATAAATACTGCAAAAACAAAACGTATATAACATAATAAATTGCTAATGTCCACAATACATGCTGAAAGAGTCAGACTAAACTGAAACACGGCCAAATGTTAAGAATGGCAATGACATTTGTTCGTCTTTTACTCAGTCAGTAGATAATAAAATAAATTATTCTCCAAACTGACAGTATTTACTATTGACAAGTGCCGCTTATACACTCTATTTCCATACTGTTTAATATTTTGTTCATTTTTTGTCTAGTATATATCCAGTTATTTCTACATTACAAGCAATGCGTTATGTTGCTGTGAGTTCAAAGGTTAGACTAGATACAATTCCACTACAGAACTCAATATATATGTCATTATTATACGTATTTTTTATATTATACAGATAAACAATATGCACTATACTATAAATAAGCTTTAACTGTTTTGGGTGAAACTTGAAAAGAATGTTTACATTCAGTCTCAAGTGTTAAGGCATAAACCTGTCAAGTACAACTAATTTACTACCTCATCACAAATGCATTTGTTTCTCTATATTTAACCATTTAGGCTGATATTTAGCTTTTCAAGGTAGTCACTAGAGATTTATATTGAATGCGGTTTTGCATATATAAGATTTTCCTGTAGTTAGAGAAGTTGACCGTAGAACCAAAAAAAGAAATTTGACTAGCTTCAAATTTTCACACCGGATTATGTAAACTTGATGTTAATCGCTTCTGATATAGAGACCATTAAACATGCCCAGTAGGTAAGTAGAAGAAGGTACATATTTTGCTTAATCACTGAGATGAACAACTAACATGTTGCCCGTTCCATGACTCCGTGACAGAAACACTTTTTGAAACTGTAATGATACAATTATAAAACTATTTTATTTTATTGTTGTGGACTCCATGCAGAATTTTCTTTATAATGGCTTTACTCTTATCGAACCATTTTATAGTGCCGAGAATGAAGTTTTTTAAAGCCTGAGGAAATGTATATAATAGTTTTGTAATGATTCCAACAAGGTTTACAATGGTGGTACCAAGTTTCCATTTATAGCTGCTGTAAAAACTTTTTAAAACTGTTTCTGAGAGTAATATTATTTTATAAAATTTGTTTCGGAAACATTTCTGCAGTTCCTATAAAATACGAAATTGCTAGTTGGGATGATATGCATCAAACATGCACCATCATCAGATAATACTTCCAACCAATAGGAACAGTAGAATTATTCGGCGAGTCTGTTCAGAGTTTCGACTATTGGTATTTGAATCTACAATTAGCGGGTTCGTATCCACGCACACGCAGATCCAACAAATTTTATTAAGATTATGATATGTCAAAATATTCAGTCAAAATATTCATATAACACTTTACTAGTACACATTGTAGTAAATCAAATAACAAGTACCTAGTACCTAGTTGACTTGATTAGTCTATAAGAAGAAACGAAATATATTTGATTTAAAATATTCAATTTCGTATTATTTATAGTACAGTCGAATTATCATTATCTCCTGTTAAAATCCTCCTGTATAACTTATTTTTTTATTGCGGTATGTCGTTACCAGTATTGTTTAAACAAATTACAGCGGCGCTTTCACTACATAATCAGTTAGTGCTATCCAAAACTTGAATATTTCCTTACTCTGACTCGGCACACACTTCCTCTTTATATACTCCATGTCTTTATAATCAATGCAATTAGACTGTGTATCAAATTAGTAAAAGAAACAGAAGACAGAACAGAAGATACATCGCCTTGACCTACGTCTAGAAACATCGTCTGCACCATGTCGCGATTCGAGACGCTGTTTTCGGGTTGCCAAACCAGTAGTGGTCTTAAATAGTTGTAAATCCTTAAATCTGCTTAATGTCCATATATGACACAAGATCTTGGGGACATTTGTGATTAGTACCTTTTGAATAGAGGTTACGTCAACTTGGCCATAATCGCGGCTATAATTGAATGCATAAATAATATCAATGGCGCCTAACTATCGTATTTCTAACCAATGAAAGGGGATACTTACAGTTTATTATGATATATCTATTGTAGAAAAGAATAATACAACACTGTATTGCTAATTCGTAAATATACCGTGTTCAACAAGAAAGCGACACACCTAATACCTATTTACTACCTATTTTTTATTTTTAATACAATTTCAAATTAGGAGAATATCGATAGGACAACATATACATGTTATAGATGTATATGTCTCTGACCGGACTTAAAACTGCTAAAGATATGTAGGTACTATTTTTTAATTGCATTGAGTTTAACTTCAACATTTGAGTCAAACCCAAAGTGTTTAAAACTCCCCAAAGAAAGTAATTATGCAGTTCCAGACATGGATGTTTCGGAAATTTTGCTATTCTTCAGTGTAGCCTTGACAAAGAAATGTATAGTATATTATTGCACGTATAGTATAGTAGATAAATATGTATATGTAGAGTATATTACATACTATACATTTATACACAATACTTAGGTATATACTAGGTATATATTAGGTATATAGGTATATATATTTTCTATTACTATTACTTTTTTGCATCTTTACTTTTGATATATACGCGGAACAATTTTATTTAGTGATACATCACTAGATTTCTCTTGGAAGTAAGAATTCATATTTTTATTTACAATAAGATAAAATCACATAAAAGTTTTAATTTGAAATATTTTGAGTAACCTTTAAAACAGAGATTTGGTTCACTTCAAACGCCACTGTAGGAAAATTTTGAGTAAAAACTACGCGAATATTTCTGTGTATTATGTTATAATTTATGTGTAACTTGTTTTCTTAGCATATCTCGGAAACTGTTGAATTAAAGTTAAAAATGTGTAGATATTTTATTTGAATTTAGTGAATAAACCATATAATAAATATCATGAAATTGTTTAAACTTTAATGCAATAATTATTATTAATTAACTTTGTGTAAAAAGTAATTGACAATGATTTATTTATTTTCTTTAGCATAAAAGTGAAGAATTTACCACGTTACATACCTATATATGAATATGTTAATTCCTTTAATTTAAAGGTTGTCTCATGATAAATTAGAAGACACATTATAGAGGATTTATTATCTATAGGTAAAAGTTTTCTATTTTTATTACTAATCCAGACCAATAAAGCACCACACAGTAGTGTTGAATTCATGCGAAGAAAATATCCTGTTACATACCCACTACATCGCTGTAATGGGTATGTTCATAAGGATCTTAAATCAGAAATTCCACTATTGATCATAACTTACGATTCCAGTAACTTATAAAAAACAGATTAAGAAAGTGCAGCTGAAAACCGAACAGATTATAAACTGAATATTTAAACTAATAATGTTAATATCATTTTATTGGTTGTCAATTTTAATATACACGCGGAACAAATTTTATTTCATTTTTAATGAGCAATACAAAAGGACCGATTATTTATTCGTTTATAAACTAATTTTTGTATCACTAATGGTTTCTTAATATGCATAATAAAGTGACAGGTAATTTGAAATTCTAATTTTAGCAACATTTTGTCTGGGCAAATAGAAATACACATCAAACTATAAATTGTATAAATTGTACTATGTTGAATAGCCAATTAAATATACAGTTTTTAAACCACACGGTTTAGGAACTCAGTTTTTTTAGGAAAAAACTGATGACAGATTCTTATTTAGCATAACTTAAAACCTACCTATACCGATTTTCAGTATTCTAAATGCAGGGTGTTCAAGAAAGAAGTACCTACATTTATTGAATTAAATTTCAGAAAGTATTATTAGGGAATTTTGTTAGAGAAGGTAACTGGTGACGGATTCTTATTTCGGATAACTTCACACCTACCTGTACCGATTTTCAGTATTCTAAAATACAGGGTGTCTAAGAAAAAAAGTACTATTTTTAACAACCTACATATTTACAATACAAATTATCCTTAACTAACCCTTTTTTATAAAATTATGGTCCTAAAACTAACAAAAAGAGTAAAAATGTTCAATTTTAGTGATTTCGACTAATCCACCATTAGTCCTTTATACCTACCATTAGTTAAGGATTCCTTTATACCTACAATAATTTGTAAAAAGCTCTTCTCGGGGCTGGGGCATTGTGGCATATACTTACATACTTATATCTTTACATTTTTTATGATGATACAATCCCGTTTTTCCTAAAAAATTCCCTAATAATACTTTCTGAAATTTAATGGAATAAATGTAGGAAGTACCTACAACCTATATTTTAGAACACTGAAAATCGGTACTGGTAAGTTTTGAGTTATTCTAAATAAGAATCCGTCTTCAGTTTTTTTTTTACTAAAAAATTCCCGAATAATACTTTCTGAAATTGAATTCAATAAATGTAGGAACTTTCTTCTTGGACACCTTGTATTTTAGAACACTGAAAATCGGTACTGCTAGGTTTTGAGTTATTCTAAATAATAATCCGTTATCAGTTTTTTTCCTAAAAAAATTTCTAATAATACTTTCTGAAATTTAAATCAATAAATGTAGGAAGTTTCTTCTAGAACAATCTGTATTTTAGAACACTGAAAATCGGTACTGGCAGGTCTTGAGTTATTCTAAATAAGAGTATCCGTCTTCAGTTTCTTTACTAAAAAATTCCCTAATAATACTTTCTGAAATTTAATTCAATAAATGTATTAACTTTCTTCTTGGACAGCCTGTATTTTAGAAGACTGAATATCGGTACTGGTAGGTTTTGAATTATTATAAATAAGAATCCGTCTTCAATTTTGTTACTAAAAAATTCCCTAATAATACTTTCTGAAATTTAATTCAATAAATGTAGGAACTTTCTTCTTCGACACCCTGTACTTTAGAACACTGGAAATCGGTACTGGTAGGTTTTGAGTTACTTTAAATAAGAATCCGTCATCAGGTGTTTCTTAAAAAAATCCCTAATAATACTTTCTGAAAGTTAAGCCAATAAAAGTGGTCGTAGCTGGCCATGATTACAGCACAAAAATAATTTTACCCACTCGTTTATGCTATTTTGAATACCAACCTAGCAAAAAAAAAGTTTATCGAAATCCGTCAAAACATAAAAAAGTTACAAGGGTCCTTAACGTGGACATACTGTATACAGTGCGGTCGTAAATAGTCCCCACCCCCAGCTAAGTTTCGAACCAGATAAGATAGAGACACCGGACTAAAACTGAATTAAATGGCATGAAGTATACTACTTTTTAGTTCAAAATTAAAACGCCATCAACTTTAAAACTTTAAATAGCAAGGGTGATCATGTGATACCTCATTTGAAAGGTTTTTTAATTATCTATAAAACGGTGGCCTGATTTTTAAATTTCATTGACTAGTTCCGGAGTTATTAGCGTTTGAAAGTTATTTGATAAATATGGCGAATAATCCTTGTTTGATTATTTCTTTTATTTTTTCACGTATTATTTGTGGTTGGCTTAGTAATAAAATATTTATCCATTTAAAAATCTTTACTAATGACATTCTTGTGCAAAAATTAAATGAAAATGAGATAAAATAATTTATTCGCCATATTTATCATGTAACTTTCAAACGCTAATAACTCCGGAACTACTCAATGAAATTTAAAAATCAAGCCACCGTTTTATAGAGAATTAAAAAACCTTTCAAATGAGGTATCACATGACCACCCTTGCTATTTAAAGTTTTCAAGTTGATGGCGCCACTAGCGCCATCTTTGAAAACTGCAGTTTTAATTTTGTACTAAAAAGTAGTATACTTCATGCCATTTAATTCAGTTTTAGTCCGGTGTCTCTATCTTATCTGGTTCGAAACTTAGCTGGGGGAGGGGACTATTTACGACCGCACTGTGTATAGAATTCAGTGCCTATAAAAAGAAACGATTGGTAAGTTATTGAATATCTGCTGCGGTTTTAGACATATGATAGTAGAACCATTACATGAAACAATCAACTTCAAAATTTGTTAGATGAACGAATCTATTAAAATCCAGGCTGATGAATATCGCCACTTACTGTGTTTTACGAGGCATAAAATAATGTAATAGTCAGTATTAACATATCAATGAGAACGTGGTAAACTATTTATAGAAAACTTCCCAAACGATTATCTACATTACATTTGAACAAGGATTTAAAAAAATTAAACGAATCAATAATTCTATGATTTTTAAGATTACTGCCTGGGTGCTAATTTTAAAATATATACGTCAACCATCAGACAGTCAGGTAAATGACCGATAAATGTGATGATAAACTTTTTTTACGGTTTGAACTGTATCGTACTGCAATCTTTTGTACCTAATTAACTCTCTTTATTAACTCTAAATCTTATGAGTATGAATCAAATCAGTTTTCATTGTTTACCCTCCCTAAATGACCACCTTTAAGTCACAAGATCAAAGAAATTAATAAAGACAGATACCTACTCACTTTTTTCTCTGTGAAGCACATATTTATTGGTAAATAAATGCAACTTAAAAGGGAAATGACCGTGATTTTTTTTATTTCAAAGAGGTTAATGTACCTATTATGTGTTACAAAAATAATTTACTATTTATAGTATTTAACAAGATTAGATTTTTCATTCGAAAAAATTTCAACTTGGTTTTCTAATATAATAGTGATGGTAACACTGAAACAGCAGTAATAAATAATTTTAATAGTAATAATAAAGCAACTTCCAAACCTAGGAGCTAATGTTTGTCCGGTAATATCTAACAGATACTGAGATAATACACACATAAGTTGTTTATCTTTTTATTCATACTCGTCCTGATATTCAAACTTGAGAAATCTAAAACACTCGATGCGTTGAACTATCGACTACATGCTTATATCGACACATTTATCCATATAACTTAAAATATTCAGATCCTATTATTAACTGTTCATAATGTTTTATTGTGTTGGGTGGTTAACGTGAACAGTACAGCTTAAATATTTTGATCTCATATCAAATGTTAATTAGTTATTTAATTTAAAAATGTTAAGTAATTTTGACCAAATTTTTTCCAAATTTTAAGAACTGACAAGCCTCCCGCTTGGATATTCATTGAAACTGTTTTCATCGGTTGTAATTGGCTCGGTACTTTTTTTATTGAAGAGGAAATCCATAATTTCGTCCGGCGTTTAGTCTTTGTGTATGGTGGAATTTTACTAGCTAAAACTCCTCTCTATGCTTAGACACCATATAGTATCGTACTGAAATGGACATACGTTATGTCCATTCTAGCTGCTAGAGTCCAGCTGTTCTTTCCTTGTGTACTCATTTTATCCATGATTCATCAATTCATTCCAGATCTCCTAGCTGCTTATCATCTTTGTCATAAAAATTCTGTTTTTCTTATAGGAATCAGAGAGGTTCGATACCCCTACCTAAATATGTACCGTTTAGTAGGTACATATAAGGTTTGTATATTCTGGAGAATTTAGTTCATTGCAGCTATTTTGGATCAATGAAGCTCCGTATCCTTACGTAAATCTTCTCTATAAGGAATACGAGTATATAAGGATTCTATCTTCGGGGAAATCTAGCTCATTACAATATATGTAACGATTTTGGACAAGTGAGGCTCTGTACCTCTACATATACATATTACCTATTTGGTACATACAAGGACTGTATATTCTGGGAAATCTAGCTCATTACAATATATGCAACGATTTTGGACAAGTGAGGCTCCATAGCCCTACATACATCTTTTCTATTTCGTACATACAAGGACTGTATGTTCAGGAAAATATAGTTCATTACAATATATGCAGCTATTTTCTCTTTCCTTGCCTGTTCTCTTAATGAATTGGCTGAAAGAGCCATGGCCTGCCAGTATGTCGATCCGGGTACTCAATCCATTGTTTCATTCTTTTATGTCTGTCTTTATGTTTTATGGACCATCTCGCCTTGACATTCAGTTACAGTTCGATACGCCCTTGTCACTATAAGCAAAATCTTTCTCTAGGTTAGACTTCCGATTAAATATCTAGCAATACCTTCGTCTCCCGAGTGATTTTTACCAGATATAAATTACATAATATAAGATAGTGGAATTAGAACCCTTTTGAGCATTGACGGCACTCATGTTTATTGATGCAAGATTCTATACTTCTCGTACTCCCGCTAAAAGGTATCCTGCACATTCAACCATAAGCCCAAATGTAATGCTTTGATAAGCTCATCTTAGTTCCGCGTATGATTATACTAATTTTTAGTTTCCTTAAGGTTTTTGAGGATTACTGCTGCCGTCTTACCTGGGATCAACTCTAGGTAAATATCCGCTCGCCACTTGTCGATACAAGACCAGAGCCAGATTTGCCCTGCTATTTAGCTATGATATATTTTCTTTTACTACAATTACTCTATATACATATCCCATAACTACAACTCCTTTAACAATTTCACCTTAAAGATATTATCATACATTACATTTTAACGTGTGAAGCCGATAACTCTTATAGAACACAATCTATTATCGCCATTCTTTCCCAATACCCATCTATGCCGTAGGTATATTTGCAGATAACTTATCAAATACTTTATTGTCTTTCATCCTAGACTGTTTATTATCCTTCCCAATTTAACATATGCGTTCCTGATGTCAACCTAAACGAATAGGCACCAAATCTCTGGAATCATTTTACAGTGTCCACGACTCAACCATCGCTCTCAGCGTGATTCTATCCTTTTTAAATCCGTAAGCATTTTGAAGTTGCCTCCTTTTCTTTCAGTTCTCCGTCCAGTCGGTCGTCTCTCAGCAGGATTTCATATAGAGCTTCATGATAGCGACCGAAATTGAGCTATATGCAGATAGGCCAATTCTTCCTTCTACCTTTGGTAGAAGGACGACATTCGTACTTCGGTTTGCTCCTTTTGAAATTATTTCGAAAATTATTTTTTGTAAACGGTTATTTTTTGGTAAAGATTATCTTAAGGTTAAGGATCATTTATCATTATTTTTACCAGAGTTGTAGTTTATTAATCAATTCTTTTTAATATTTACATATACATTTTATTATTTAAGTGTTAAAGAGTCACATATATCAATCACACCGACAATATTTGACACACCTGATAAACTAACATTTTGAATATTTGTTAATTAGAAATATATTCGATTTATAATGTATATTTCGATGTATAATCTGTAGTTCATTTTTAAAAATTATTTAAAAAAATGTTACGCATTCTTACATTAATTTTAGATTGCGCGTTGGGAAATAACTCTGAACCGCTTGAAAGGAAGCATTCTTTTACTATAAATCTGTCACATATAAATTATTAGTAATTCCGTGTCAAAGGATTACCAATCACGTAAACACTGGATGCTTCTATAATAACGTACCTATCAAATTCCACTTGACATTCCATTTATAAACGTGAAGCACGATGCAGAAATCAAGTAGTTAAAATATACAGTAGAAGTTTATACTGACAATATTTTTGTTCATTTCTAAAATAAAAAATGTCATTATTTTTAGATTGATGTATTCATTTATTACAGTATTTTTTGATCCAACAAAGGTAGTTGTTTCATTTAAAATTTACAAGAAAACCACTATATTTGATCCGGTTAATTTAGGAGATCGTAATTTTGGTTCATCGTTCATTGATTAAATTTCATTTGAAAATTGTTTGTATATGTTAATGGGTTAGTGCTCCCTTCCATATGCTGAAACATAATCGGCAGATGCTAATAAAACATTATCAAGTGGAAATGGAGGACATGGAAATAAATATTTAAGATTTTTTTAACCATTGCTGATATAAGCTTTTTTCATTATCACTCTTCATTTTTTGCTTTAGAAACTTTTGGAACTCCTTATATGGATGTTGAAGAAAAAGTGTAAAACGATTTGAGGACATGGATACCAAAATACAAATGAAATTAAATGAAAAAGACTCATTATCGTTCATAGGAAGTATTTCACTTTGATCAGGGGTTCGAAGCTTGAATCTCTATATATACGAATTATCAAGTACGACAAGATTTGTCACACAAATTTATCGCACAACTTTGAAAATGTGTATTCTCGAGACCCGTAGACAAAAAGTCATCGTTCGACAATTATAGCGTGATAAAACGTAGCAACGGTGCGGTTACCCGCAGCACTCAGGTCTTTCGGCCCATTGTGCCTGCCGCTAGTCGAGAGCTATGCGCATAGGCCAACACCCGTTCCAGGGGAAGCTCTCTAATGCACTGGGGTAGGAGAAATGCTGCACCCAGATGTTTGTGTCTCTTGACCATGAGGCAGGCACAGCGACAGAGGATGTGAATGGAGTCCTCGTCATCGTGTCTGCAAAACCTGCACCTTAGTTTCACTAAGGCCAATAGTAAGGTGCTTGTTGAGATGTCCGTGACCTGTCAGCAGTCCGGTGACAATGCTTATGCTGTTACGACTTAGCGCAAGTATTGATCGAGTTATGTTCGACCAAGGCCAATTAAGAGCCTGGCTTGTCGCAGCCCAGTCCCGTTCGACCATTCTTCCTCTGATTTTTTCATGATCCAGTTTTCAATAAACCTTGTTGCATAACTAGGCTAGCAACGGTGTAGTCCATGGTCAAATTGGACGTCAATGTGATATGTTGAGGTCGCCAAGAGTATTGAGGTTATGTTATTATTTATTATTGTTGTATGTTTAATGGTAGTGATAGGATAGGTTGCTAATTACATTAAAAGTTTTAAGTAACTTAATACCGATAAAACAATTAGACACATTATAGCTACGGTGTTATCCTTTACACTTGGTGTTAAAGTTAGAGATAACCTTTCAATAAAAGGAGTAGTAACACTTTCTTTTCTATTAAGTTAATTTGTTAAGCCGTTAGTTAACCTAAACATGTTCATAAATTGTCAATCATTCAACGGCAACGAATTAGTCCTTATATAAATCCTTCTATTATGGACCACACATTTTTTATTTTCTAGGTTATCTGTTGTAGTAGTAAAATTAATTTCTTCTTAATTCATCATTCCTTAAGTTTCATCTAGGATTATACGAGATTCTGCGGCATCAAAAGAAGAGTGACTGAAACCATTCGATGCGAATTCTACTAAAGATTGTAGAATACGAGATTCCAGAATATAATCGTGCTAATTTCAATAGACATTCTACGAAAGTCGCATACAATCCGGGCCGTTAGAGATTCGAGAATGCTCTAATTTTTTTTTATTTATTAAATACTTTAAAACGCCTATTTTTATTTTGTTTGGAAGTAGGGTTCTTATGTAAATAATAATCGCAAATTGAAAGAATGTCATGTCTGGAAATGTTATTTGATCCAATTATTTTTCGTCTATTTTTGCTTTTAATATAAAAGATTGTGCATTTAATCCGATTTAGATATAATTTTAATAGGGATTAACAAACTAAAGACGCAGACTATGTGTAAACAAATATAAAAATATTTCAAGGTCATCTGATCATCTAATAAGTCTTGCCTTTGAAAACTAATATAAACATAATAAGGTCATTTTCGAGATTACAATATGCTATATCTTCGAACCAACGAAATTTTTATAAATCCAGCAGTATGTATATTATTTATTAGTTTTTTTACCTTGGCCCTAGGTATATTATAATAGTTGCAATGAAGATATATATCAAATATACCATTAAAAAAATCGTAATCCAAAATTTTATATCTTTTCAAGAATTTTAGGAACGCTCGGTTTCTCAAATTTACAGGTTTTATATTTTTGCACACAATATGGTTCTATTTAGAAGATAGCAAAAGGTCCGTGAATAAATTTTAAGTTACTGTCAATATATTAGGAGAACATGTCTCCAATGTTACAGTGTCTGTAACTGAAATAATTATGGCGTCTAACCTCGTTCTTTGGCATAATTTTATAACTTTAACAACAGGAAATATATACTGGTAATAAGAATTTATATTTGACATTTGAACTTTCATTTTAGCTCAGAGCTGATTTGATTGATTTATTATTATTATTAAATGCTTCTTTATTTTATAAATATCTTCATTCAATAATTAACTTTAACAAATTATTTTACACAAACACAATCCATCATAATTCTGCCCCACGAGGTGTTTCTTTTATAAATATAAATTTTACAGAATACTAAACTGAAAAAATATTATTTGAATAATGAAGTATTTTTTTATTATAATACTTCTTAAGGTATTCATCATTTAGGATGTTTCTCATATTCTTCTAGTTTCTCAAGTTATTAAAAAGATCTTTTATTAGATTTTATTGTTTGTAACAGTTATTGGAAAACTAAAAGTCACTGCCTTTCAATCTATGACCTCTGATACACTATACGCAAGTGGTAAGAACATAAATTGGAAATGATAATTTATTCAAATTCAATTTATCGTCAATTTATTCAGATTTAGCTTGTTTTAGGCATACTGCATACAGGGGTCCTGCCAACCTTAGAGTGGATTATTATCACAATGTTTGCCGTAAGGCTATACACCACTAGGTTCAAAAGTGAGTGGGCCGAAAACCAGATCCTCCACCATGTTGTCTATTGCAGCTCACACCTACTCATATTTGACCCAACAGGTCTAGCTTCTTAACGAAGCTTGATCACCTTATTGGGTGAGAACTTATTCAGATCCTCTGGCAGAAGGATTCTTTCCCCAGTTGGGCGGGTACATATGTGTTCTGCCGTTTCATCATCTTCGAAGCACAAGCGGAACTCAGCATCTTCTGCCGAATTTGTACAGATGATATTTTAAACGGCAGTGACCAGTATATAGACCAATTAAAGTAGGTGCAACCTACTTAACTCTAAAAGTTTTTTAGTTCTTGTTTTTGAAGAGTTTATTATGAACGCCTTCGAATGAACTAATCTTGGTAGTTCTTGCCAGTACTGGAGGATTTGCCCTTCAGCCCAGGTCAAGAGAGTTGCTTTGGCAGTACTCGAGCATATGCCAAGCACCGGTTCTGGTCCGACAAATTCAGAAGCAGCACCCTCCCTGTCTAGAGAGTCCGCTGCTTCATTCCCTTCATGGCCAGAGTGGCCTGAGACCCAGACCAGAGTTACTCTTTTTTTTCTGCTCAAATGAGCGAGCGCCTGCTCCATACCGTTTTTGAGTTACAACGGTAGAATAACTGCTTGGGTGTCCGAGAAGATTTTTATCGATTTGCGTGTAAGTTGCGCTTGTTCCAGCCTCTGTACACACAATTCGATTGCATAGATTTCTGCCTGAAATATAGTTGCATAACTACCAAGGGATGAGGATATTTTTACCCTTGGGTTGCAACTATACACTCCGGCTCCAACACCCATGGGTGTTTTGGAGCCATCTGTAAACCAGCAACTATCTGCCCTCAATAATGGGGCACTAATACAGCTTCTAATCCGCCAGATTAAAAGTATTTTCAATAATAACCAAGTTACTGTGGCTACCTTGTTCCTATATAAAAATGTTAGTGTTTAAATAAATATTCCATGATCATTACATAGTCATTAGGGTAAAGTTGGGTAAATTGTACCTACTTTATATAATCTCATTCAAAATTGCGAATTTCAATATTTTGTACCATTTACAATTTAATTGTACATGGTTCAATTTAACCAACCTAATATGACCTACTTTTTGGAAAATTAACTAAAGACTAAGACTAAGTTGAAAATGAAGACAAAAACCTTTTCGACTTTTTTGCTTTGACACGTTTCTCATGAAACCACTTTTACTTTTTTGCATTCATTGACTCTAATGTTGTTAGACAATGAATGTTTTTTTAATATTGACTTTGGTATATTAAAGTTTCTGGTATATTAAATCTGTCTGTTAATTAGACAATAATAATTGTCAAACGGATAGTAATGTTTCTCACTATTACTAACATAGTATTGTATTGTTAATTGCTCCTTAACCTGGCATTTATTTGAATCATAGTATAAAATAACACAACATATGCTTCTTTTAATGTCCGGTACAAAAAAGACTTTTAAAAATAGTTTGACAATTAATTTTTAAATATCTATATCCTATTCTTTCATTAAAATATTTTTTTAGATTTATTGTCATGTCGTTATGTTGTTGATATATTATTATATTTTTATAATTCTTATTTTTTTGTATACTATATTATCTTTGAGTTAATCAGGTTTATTATTATAACTTTTTACGGTTATCTCATTAACGGAAAATGAATGGAAATGAATAAAAAACAAAGTTTAGCTTGTAGTTCCATGTAGGAATAATTCATTTGGCTATTAAAAGGTCAGGGAACTCCAGACCCGGCCTCAAGAGAAATAATTACAGAACCGGCGCGTCCGCCATTATTATTAAATTACATTCAGTGCCCTTCCGCTGTAGGGTTCCGTAAATCCAGTAGTAGGTTATTTCGCCTAATTAGTGGGGTACCATTATATATTCAACAGGGTCAGGACCTCTCATCGTTTCAAAAGTTTTTAATGACCTTTATATAGAGTATAATTTTACGTAAAACGCGATGTACCTACATATAATTGTATTTTTTCGTCCTTGACGATGAACTATACTTTTTTAACATTTCTATTGAAAATTCTTTAACAAGCCTTAGGTACTGATTAATTAAATGTATTTTAATTGTATCACTGCTAATACTAAATTAAAATTAATATCTGTATTCTAAATCTATAAATTAGTATCTGTATTAAAAATGTATCTGTAACATTTTAAAAATAAAAATATCATTAACATGTTTTCTATCTGCGTGACAAACGAAATAGAAAAAATACACTGCCCTGTCATCTGTAAAAACTTATTTTTTCATGTAAACAAGCCTTCTAAGACCTACAGTTACGAAAAATATCTTTGAACTTAATAAAATTAAAATATCTGTGTCAAACAAGAAAATCTGCAAAAAAAATGCAGTTAGAACTTAAATATTTTAAGAATCGAGAAAATCAGTAAATCATTGTGTGCTGAACAAACATTTTAAATATGCATAGCTATGAACCGGGATATCAAAAATTATCTGGTCAAGGGTGGTTGTGGAATCTAAAACGTGTGTCTTACTTTAAAATTTTGAATATGTTTTGTTGTGTCAGAATCTGTCAAGTCATTGTGCTGAAATTTTCTAATCCAGTTTTTGAATCATGCCTCTTACCACACAGCACAAAATTTTCATGATTGAAGCCTATATTCGAACGAGTGCGCTAGTTAATGAAAATTGGCAATACAGTCAACGTTTGTGTTTGGACAATTTTCGAGAGCAATTCCCAAACGTGGCAATATTACCGGACAATTTTTATGCGTGTCTTACAAATTGTGTTGAAGTGTTTCGCGAAACTGGTTGTGTGACTCATAAAAATGGTGCTGGTAGACCAAGAGTTCGTACAGAAGAAGTTGTAAGTTGTCAATGACGTTCGTCAACGTATGGAAGAGGAGCCTGCAAAACCTTTGAAACGTCTTTCTCAGGAAATTGGACTTTCTTATGGAACATGTCATAAGAGTTTAAAGAAAAACTTGAACATGCATCCATATAAGATGCAAGCACATCAAGCTCTTCTGCCCGCAGACCACCCCATACGCCTTGTTTACTGCTATTAGTTTGTCAATAATTTAATGAATGACGATCTTCTTGACTTAACTTTTTTTTCTGATGAAGCGTGGTTCCACCTTTCGGGATACATCAATTCTCAAAATATGCGAATGTGGAGAAATGATAAACCTTATGTTTTTACTGAATCGCCACTACATGCTCAAAAAATTGGTGTTTGGATGGCAGTTTCTCGCAGAAGAATATATGGGCCAATTTTTTTCGATTTTACCGTCAACGCAGTAAGGTAAAGACACAACTTTTTGGCTGAATTTGTGCAACAGTTAAACGATGATGAACTTCGGTACGGTTATTTCCAGAATGACGGTGCAACAGCACATACTACACGAGAAAATATTGCTTTCCTCCACGAGTTTTTTGATGACCGGCTGATAAGTTTGCATACAGAAGTTGAGTTTCCTCCGAGATCACCTTGTTTGACGATTATGGACTATTTTATATTTCCTTACTTAAAAAACAAGATTTTCGCAACTCCGGTAAATAATTTGCAAGAACTGCACAAAGAATTGTTCAGCAATGTACAACCATAACGCCAGAAATGAGGAGGCGCGTCAACTTGTGCATCGAACAAAACGGGGGACATTTCCAACAATTACTGTAATTTAGTTTTTCTTGTTACTAAAACCGTTATTTCGTTATTTCATAATTTGTAGTTCATTATTGTTTTACAACTGAAATAAATAGGTATGAAATTTGTAGGTTATTGATGATGTCAGTGTGACAGTGACATAATTATTTCAAATTTAAAGTAAGACACACGTTTTACATTCCACAACCACCCTTGACCAAGATAATTTTTGATATCCCAGTATTATGAACGAACTAACCTGCAAATAATATATAATAACAATAGCTGTCACTTTCTACTGTTATCTTAAACACATTTCATTGTTGGGTTAAACGAGTATCTATCGCCGCATTTTATTTAACATAGCTACCAGCGTAAAGTTGAAAGATAAAACTATGTTTTTGCAATTAATAAAGTGGGTAATGTGTTGAATATTATGTAAATGATACGTCATATATATTACAATAACGTTTAAATATTGTATTATATTGAACATTAATAATTAAATAACATAGTGTGACCCATACAAATGCATCTTATAATATTTTATCTGTTTTATGTCGTTCTATGTATTCTTGTTTAAAACATTTTTTCTAGAAAATGTAACGTACAAGAGAGGCAATTTATATTTTTTAAATTTTAGATATTTTGACATACAAATTATTTGAAAATATCAGAAAAGGCAATACGCAAATAATCACCACTATAATAGTATTTACCTCAAAGTGTAATTTAATTGATTGGTGGAAACTATGTACAATGTAGTATGTCTACCTATCAATGATTTTTAAATGAATCACATAAAATTTTAATAGTCGTCTGTTACTTACTCGTCAATGATTGGTTAAAACAAATGCCAATTACGAGTCTGCGGTACACCGCTAATTTGTCTGTATATTGTGGATATTTATATGTTTGAGCAAGTGATAAATATTATTGGCTTAAAAATGTGTCACGGACACTAGAAATATTATAGTCTTGCCAATTGGTGTGTACTAAACGTATATAATTAAATAGAAGTGTTGTGTTATTTTTAAACAATCAATTTATATATATTTTTTCCTACTAATAATACTAAAATGATAAAGGAGAACTATATTATAATGATACAATTATAAAACATACATAACAGAATATTCAATCTAAAAATCAATAAGAACTAGAATATTAGGACAAAAATTGATGAATATTACAGAATAGAAACATATTTACGACATACTCGAATGTAGTAAATGAATATTCGAAATTATTCAACTTTGAAAGAGAAAATCCAAAATTCATATCTATTCCATACGATCCTCGTTTCAGCCGTAAGTTTGGTAATGTTTTTAAGGATGCGGATTCGTACGAAATTTTATTCGTACGAATTCGTAAGAAAGCTATTCGTACGAATACGTAATTAAAAGTGGTTACATTAGATGCGTACTGACAGTGCAATTCAGTATTCAGTAGTAGGTAGTTTAGTAGTGCATACTCTGCATATGTAAATACTTTAACAGCACTGACAATGAATCCAGTTGTAAAACTGTATTACTTATGTTGACGATTAGGTACTTCTTAAGGATAAAGCAGAATGGAGATGAGTTTAGACAATCGTTTACAGAAATTAAAGAAAACAATCCAAAATTCTTTGATTTTAATAAATAATTATTTTAATACATCAATTTTATTACTTATATTAATCGGTTCTGTAATAACTTATAAGAAACAAGTAAAAAATCTCTCTGCCACTTTCCTGCATATTTTTTTAGTTAAGTCTCTATTATGATACTGTTTACTTTTTTGTCCCATAAAGACCTTCTTTGCTGTATTAAAGTTATAAACTTTTCGCAACCTATCTTCGACTCTTCCACTTCGCACGAATACTGACGAAAAAAACAAAATAGTTTGGTCGCATCAGAACATCGTCCGAATTCGTACGAAATCGTAACAAATGTTCTTATGCACTGTAACCTCCAACATAATGAAGCATTTATTTGTTTACTTCAGACAAGTCAGTACGAATTCGTACCAATTCGTAAGAATAAAATTTCGTACGAATCCGCATCCAATGTAACCGCCGCCTTATTCATCGGAAAATAAACTACAATAACTTTTAAGCAATCCGAAAGACAAAATAGAAACTAAGGAAAAGTCGGGGATTTACGAAATTAGCTGTAAAGACTGTAATCAAAAGTATGTTGGACAAACTAGAAGGTCAATTCAAACTAGATTCAAGGAACATATGGATCATCTCAAATATGGTAGAACAGATAAGTCTAGTGTCGCGCAACATGCGTTTGAGAACAACCATAAAATAGATAGTTCACATTAGTCGAGCCTTCCACATAATCTTTTAAAATCAAATAATAATTCGTTATTGTCAAAGTCGAGGAGCCCTTCCTGTATCTACGCCCCTGAAATAGCTAATCAAACTGAAGGTAAACAGGATTATTAACATTAATAAATCTAAGTATTAAACTAAATTTACTACTAATTAAATTAAAAAATAAATAAAGGCAAATGTATTTTCCGCCTTTAAAACAGTGTATATTTTGCAAACGAATTATATTCAGACCAATGTTTATAGGAATTTGTTCACTTTAATAAATACAATGCCCTCAAATCTTGTTCAATCGACACTATCAACCAAAATGTTTCAATCATTTCAATTAATGAAACATACAAGAGTCACGAGCCGAACAGAGAATTTTATAAATCGCTGTAAACATCGATTTGTTACCCGAAACATTAGAATAACCAAAAAACTCACTAGCTATTTAAATTGGACATATGACATAATTAAAAGATTGTGATTTATCTACTAACACTAACGCTACTAAGCAAAAACTACTTCTACCAGTAGCGCAGTACACCAAAGAGCGCAATAGTATAAACATCACGTACTGGTTTGGTAGTTCTAGTAGTCTAACTACATGGATCCATAGCAGCTACTTCAGTACAACCAGTTTATTACTACTAACGGAACAAGCAGCTATACATTAATTGTTTCACCACATCTTTTGTGATCACTGATTTCAGTAAAGCGTTACTTGGCAAGCAAAACATAATTTTAGAGTCAGTAAAATCAGTAATGTCTCTGATCTTGTCACACCATCGCATCGATTGGTCTGATGAATGTTAATCAAAAAGGAGCATGTTCGCCTTCACCATCGGGCTATTTCACCACATTTAACATCGGCTATTAAGAGTCCATTAATTCACTAGGTCGAAATAAGCCCTAAATCGGCGTTCGTCTCGTGTCTAATTATAAAAAAACTATAAAAGATAGCGACTTTTAGTAAAAAAGTATTGAAAGATAAGACTTTAATCTAAGTCCCTTTAGTAGTAATTTTTGGTATTTCTTTTTATTTTTAAAATTCCAGGCAAACAATCTTGTACTAAAATAGCGTATTTTCAAAAATTATTTTCTCTAAAATACATGTATTAAACAAAAATTTGCTACAATAGGGATCTAGTTTATCTTTTGATCTTTCCGGTGATATATAATTTATAACATTAAAAAGAAATTTTGTTGCAATTATAAGACAAATCCGGTACCCTTGCAATGAGGGCTAACTTTATTTCCATGTGCCTTTTTACTTCGGCTTTACGTGCACCTCCGAAATCTTAATAATTTGATAGTTGGAATATATAAGTCTCCACCCATCGGCCACCCATCCTCTCAATCCGACCCAACATTCATGCCTGTCAAATCTACAGAGAATGGACCCTTAAAATAAGGCTACTATGGTGCTACGTCCAGTAGCTATACTTGGTTTTGTATTTACAAAACTGAGAGCTCACAAAGGAGCATCATGGGCAATAAATACATATGACACTTCTTCTGAAGTTCAAACAATAGCCAAAAAATGATCACGTGTCGATATTTTCATAACGCTAGCAACTGATTAAAGGCATATATGGAACCAGACCCGTTTTCTGCGAAGAAGTCCGTAGCAATAGTCGACTTGAATCTTCCAGCAATAGCCGACTCAGGCTGAAAGTACTGGTTGGATGAAATTGCTAGTGAGATATGCTCATGGATGCTAGAGATAACATATTTTACAAATTTTACAAATTAGTCGATTTAGTAGTGTAGCAGAGTAAGTTATTCGACTTTACAACAGTTTGTTCTGGTACACTTACTTCTATAAGTATAAACAGTAAATAAATAAATGCGAAATATGCTGATATAACAATTTGGCAATAAAAATGATGAATTGTGCATAAATGGTGTCCCACATATTTAGTGGGTGAAGAAGGGTGGGTATTACTTTAATGACATTATTCGACATTATTTGTATAGTAAATTCGAAATATTATCTTATAATTTTTAAGTTATAGTTATAGTCAAGTTTAAGTTATAATCTTTGTTATAACGAACAAAACTTATTTTTTCAAGAAGAGCTATACGTTCTTTGTTATTATCTGAGATACATATTATTTATATTAGAGGCAATTAAAAGGTGCTCTAACCAAAAGATTATATCGGTTAAGAAATTAAGTGTGACCAAAGTATAGCTAAAATGTAATTTTAAGAAGAAAGTGCATTTAGACAAACTGTTCGGTTGAAAAATATTTAACTTTGTATTCAATGAGCTTTAATACATTTGGTTAAGTTCAATGAATCTTTTATTGGGCGATTTTTTTAGTTTACATCTTCTGTAATTGAGAAAGAAAAATAATCACTAGTAAATTCCATTTAAAAATTTACACGATTACACCAGTTCGTTCGTGAAAAGTAGATATTTCCTACCAGTTTTTGAAGCAGACACTGGAAATCAGTAAGTCAATCCTGAATGAAGTATTGACCAATAATACTGCATTGAAAGATACTTCTACTTAATTAGAAGATACTATCTTCCAATTAAGTTAATTAGGTCAATTACATTTAAATTATTTAATTAACACTACATGCTTTTAGTAGATCGATCTCGCGTTAAAATGAAATTAAATTCATTTAGGCACATAAATTTAAATCTTTTGGTTCTAAATTGCTGAAAATATAAAAATGAAAGTTACACTACCGAATATATTTAACGGGAAATACATTTTTGATGTAAAGTTCATAACAATATTGCAATTTTTTTTCTGCCAGAATATATATAAATTAAAAAGAATATTCACTAGTTGTTTCAGACATTTTCTTTTATAGACAGACAGAATAAGATATTAGGTCTTCAACCTTCACTGTAACCGAAACTGAATTTAATCATCATCGTTTTCATTTTCATTGTCTTTTTATTTTTCTAACAATAGTTTTTGGTTATTGTTATTATAATATAATACTCAAAGAACAGAGATAATTAAAACATCAGCTTGAATTAAGCAATTTATATAATTTCAGTGTGGAACTCTAATATGTAGTTTAGAGTAAGTGGTAATTAGATACAGCGGGCTATAATTTATAAAAAATATTTATTTGGTCTTTAACAGATTACCTTCAAACGAGAAAGCGCGTTTTATAGATTAAATTACAGGGCGCTTTCTATTGAAGTTAAACGTTATAATATTATGTCAGAACTGATGTCTTAGTGGCTACTATTGTGTGATAATTTATCTATGTTTGAGAAACAATTAAAATATTTTACCGTCGGTTCAACCGTTTCTAACAAGGTCAACATGTCTGCCAAATTATGTTAGAGGTTTAACATTTTTTTACTTTTTATGCCTAAACATTCATCATGTTGTCAAAATGATTCGAGATATCCTTTAACATTCTGTTACGAGGTTACACAACAACAGTATAATGCATATTCTCCTTAGTTAAAATCATTTGTATATCTTAACAATATTGAAAATGTTTCATTGAACACTATTGTAACATTTAAAAAAAATCCTGTAAATTAGGACTCATCGGTTCTTGGCGATTTTCAGTTATTTTCATCCTATACGCGTACCACTAACACTGTTTCTTTTTTTGCTTAAACGCTGCCAAACTATTTCTACACTATTCTCATGCAAGCATGCAAGATTCACAAATGGTTTCTTTAAATTTAAATCGAACGGATTTGAGCGCGTTATTAAACACTTTTCAAATGTGTACAAGGAATACTGTTTTGAAAGAGGTTACTAACAATTTAAAAATGTAACAATTTACAAATGTGCAATGAAAAATTAAAAACTTAAAATTAAAAAAATTAAACAACTTTAAAATATCCACTTTTTTAAAATTATAACATGTAGGTTCTAAAATACATTACACCAGTCAATTTTAGGATGTACCTCAGTTTAAGATATACCAAAACACTATACTGCACTCGACGCGATTTTCACCAACCAAGTTGGCATCATCTGGAGATGATTAAAACTGATATTAATCGGTAGGTAATCAAAGTTATGTAAAAGTGGTCTAAAACGACTCAGCTTCTTGCTTGAATAGCTCTAATATTCAATTATAGCAACCTGAGCTGTACAATTTTTTATTGGCACAATTTGCATGTAGTTCAACATAATATGTCTTAGTTCAGACAGTAGAGACACTTTTTCGAAATATCGCCTAGTATAGAATTCTAAGAACCTAGGCAGTCTGTAAAATTTCCTTTCATACGTTGAAATTTGCGTGGGTACTTTCTTTCATCGGATATTATTTTAGTAATAAATTGTTCAAAAATTCTTTAGTCATACTCACATGAGATATTGGAATATAAGAGATCAAAAACCTGGGCAGACAGTATTTTGACTTAGTCGTATAACAGTTTAAAATACAGTTTTTTGGCAGCTTGCATCAGTGAGGTCGAAACCCTAGAAGATTTCAAATCTACTCTACTGGGTCGAAAACTTGGAATGATGTTCCAAGGCCTTATTACTTTAGCAATTTAAAATTTGACTGTTAGAATAGTCAAATTTTGTCTACATCGCTATGTAGACATAGCAATCTATAATTTTTCTTTTTCTGCACTGATTTACAATCAAGATATTTAAATATATCTATGTATATATGCGAATCTTCTATAGATTACAATGGCATATACATATATAATTAGAGACTTGGTTATAATTAGAGATTATTGGCTATAATTAGAGAAAGTGGTTAAGAATAGATTATATAATAAAATATTATTTATGGCGTAAAATGGTACAGAATATTAGACATATTTAAAAACACAATAAGTAGGTACTTTATTTGTTCAAGTTTCGGTGTAAACACACTTGACTTTAATCTTCGGCAATTCTTGATTAACCTCGTAAATTTTACTTATTTGGAATTTACTTGTCATAGTTTCCTTATTGTATAATTAAGCCAAATATAATAGAATTAAAATTCTTCGTCATAAAGGACAAACCTTTTTCACACATTTGAAATTATTCTAATAGTATATAGGGTGTGCTCATTAGTGTGCGATAAAGTTCAATATCGGCCCTATTAAGGATACTGGAAAAAACTTCATACTCAACTCAACTCATAGGTGTGAGATATAGTGCCAAAAGACGCACATTTTAAAAATATACAGGGTGACACACTACAGAGGGGCACCTTCAAGGTCATTTTTTTAAATGGATTAATGAGTTGCAGCAGTAGGTCCTTTAAATATTCAATTACAAAATATTTATTCTTAATTGACCGTCATCTTCACACAGTGGGTTTATTTGTTAAACCTTGTTCCCACCAAAATTTTCACATTTTTTTTAAATAACTCAGCCGCAACGCCGCATGCAAAATCGAAATTGGACACATCGTTTAAAGATAATTTTCCTGTCATTTTAAAAATATTAAAATATGCATAGCAATCCATTAAAAAAAATTACCTTGAAGGTGCTCCTCTGTAGTGAGTCACCCTGTATATTTCAAAATATTTTTATGGACTTTACCGCGCTAATGAGCAACCCTATATACAGGTTGTACTTTTTAAAGGTAAACACCCCTGTATATCCGTTATTAAAAGATTTACACTATATGTTCTTTGGAACTTTTTTCATCATTTTTTATAAACTATTTGATAATGTGTCGACTTACATTTCATCACTTCCGGTTTCACCGGAAGTAACCCCAACTTTCAAAATTTAAATGGGACACCCTGTATATTTTCATCCAGTATTCGATTTCAAATAAATTTGCAAATAGAACTACATTTCTAAAATCAAAAACTACGGTGCTATTTAAAAAAAAGACTAATTTCTATTTAATTGCAGTAACAAATTTGAAGTACATAGTAGGCGTAGAATAAATGAAGGGTAGGTTGTTTGGTTGTAAATAATAGTTTTATTAGTCCTATAACTGCTGTCACTTTGTAATAGTTTGTGTATTGTGTAAAAAGTTAAAAATAATAATGGAAGAAATTGAAGAAAATTATAGTAACGAAGTTATGTTTGAAATAATTGTTCTTTTTGGTATGTGTAACAAGCGTTACAGAGAAACATGTAGACAGTTTAACCTCAGTTACCCAAATAAGAAAAAGCTTTATTATAAGACTCTTAACTCTCTTATAAATAATTTAAAAACTGTTGGAAAATTTAAAGTAAAAAGAAGACCCAATAATATTGCTGGAAATTTAGAAGTCGAGATACAAGTATTCTTATCAGTAACTGAGAATCCAAATATTTCTCTTGCATTTGCATATGGGTGACACACAAAGAAGAATTGATTTTTGTGAATGGTTTATAGTTAAAAGTCAAAAGAATTTAGAATTTTTGCAAAACATTTTGTAGAGCGATGAAGCGAGTTTTACAAATAATGGTGTATTTAATAGACACAATTATCACTATTAGGCTACCGAGAATCTCCATTTGTATAAGGAAACTAATATTCAGAGGTCTTGGAAATTCAATGCATGGGTTGGTTTAATAAAATAACCACATTGTTGGCCCATATTTTTATGACGAAAATCTTAACGGTCACAATTATTTAAATATTCTTCGTTAAATTGAAAACGACTTTTTGGATAATATTCCCCTGGCAAGTAGAAGAGAAATATTTTTACAGCATGACGGTGCTCCGCCTCATAATACCGATGCAGTCAACATCTATTTAACAAACACATATGACGACAGATGGATTGCAAATGATGGTCCATTCAAATGGCCAGCACGCTCGCCAGACTTAAACCCCCTAGACTTCTTTTCATGGGGCTATATTAAAAATCAAATTTATAAAAATGAATGGCATATAAGGAAGCAATGCGAAATCGAGTTGAAGAATTGTTACAAACTATACCGCAAGAAATGATATTTAGGGCGATTCAACAAATTTTAAAAAGGCTTGTCTTAATCACGGCGGTGGTATTTTTGAAAATAATTTGTAACGATTACAATTTAGTAAAGATTATAAGTTTGTTACTTATTGTTCATTAGCTTTTACTTAATTTAAATGACGCAGTACCTTAGTTATAATAAATTATTTTTTTTTAAATAGCAACGTTGTTTTTGATTTTAGAAATATAGTTCCATTTGCAAATATATTTGAAATTGAATGATAAACAATAGTGGATGAAAATATACAGGGTGTCCCATTTAAATTTTCAGAGTTGGGGTTACTTCCGGTGAAACCGGAAGTGATGAAACGTAAGTCGAGACATTATCAAATAGTTTATAAAAAATTATGAAAAAAGTTCCAAAGAACATATAGTGTAAACCTCTTAATAACGGAGATACAGGGGTGTTTACCTTTAAAAAATACACCCTGTATATATTCGATAAAAGATATTCAACAATAATAACTTTTATCCGAAAAGATAGGTTTATCAAATTTTATATTACCTCAGGAACTGAGTTATCTGACAACATAACCAAATTAAAGAATTAATAATGAGAATGAAGTTGATATAGTGCCCATGATAATGAAAATGGATAATTAAAATGAAATTTCCAATAAACCATGACAAGTAAACAGAGAGAATATTTTCAATCAACCGGTACCTTTATAGAGTCGTAAAATTAGTAATAAGTACGTCAGAATTTGGTAAAATCCACTTTTGGCGAAAGCATAAAACTTATATTACATATTAATACCGTACATGTAGAAACTGAATAAATTTCCATAAGTAATCCTTGAAAGATAAGGCGTGAGATATTTTTAAGTGTATAAGGAATTCCTAGTCTAAAGTTCATTAAAACAACCAGCGGCGAACAAATTAAATATGATACGTCTATTTATGATTCAGGAGGTTTTGAATTAGAAAATTGGCAATGCTACGTGAGGATTGTCTCGTCGTTTTGCACACTCTATCCCACCTCGTGCGAAATCGTAATGTTACACAATTTATACGACTCACGTTGCAAAATTCTATGGGATAGAGTACGTAGTCTACGACATGTTTTGCCTACGTCAAATACGTTTTTATTTGCTTAATAATTACAATAATGAATGTTTTTTAAACGAGTATCATGCAATTCATCGACACCGGGTTCAGGTTCGTTCTGTATTAAGTACGGTTATATTGTATTTTGCACGTACGCATTCTGGATGACCTCGACTTTTTTATTAAAATGTAGGTATTTCATTTTGTTCGATCTAGTCGCCGGCTAATAACCTGATATCTTCATTATTTTACGAAATCCGGAATACCTTTCACCAGGACCAAATGGAAACTGTTTTATTTTAGAACATACTTCTTACATAACTTTATATTTGCACCAAATTATAACAGAGGCAAATTTAAGCTAATACTGAGTGAATACTGTTGCTGATGATGACAATATTTTTCACTTTTCAAATATTTCTTAATTCTTTGCATCCCTGTGGTTCTGACTCTTATATATTTTATAAATCGGATAATACCATAACCAGAACTCCAGAAGAGAGTTGGTTTAAAGATACTATTAAACAAAAGACTTATTCTCCAGATGTAAACAATAAATGATAATATAATATACAAGCAATATAAAATCAATATGTTTTTATTTTGAACTACTGTATCTAAATTATTATTAATATTACAATAGTCACAACACATAGCATAGCCATGGGCAATACTCTATCGCCTTTCGCGAATTTCCCACAGTATGGAAAATGTATGTAGATGACGTATTCGCAGTTGTAAATACAAATTTCAATATACACAATTTCGTCAATGTACTAAATTCTCAGTACGATTCCATAAAATTCACCTTTGAATTAAAAAACAATTATTCATTATCTTTCATAGATATTAAAATAATCAAACTTGACAAATCTGACTTTTGACATTTACAGAAAACCGACACACACAAATAATTATATACACAGCTCCTCAGTAACACACTTTAAATATAAAATTGCTGCATTTAGTCTAATTTTTAGACTATTAAATGTACCACTGAATAATACCAACTATAATAAAGAACGTAATCTCATCTACAACATTACTAATGATAACGGTTATGAAAAGAAACAAATAGATAGAACTTTTATAAACAAAAGGGAAATCATTAATTAAAAGCAATACAAACTTAAGTCCACTAGAGGAAAGACAATATATCTATAGAAAATTGACATACCATCCTCAAATCAGTCAAAAATTGAAAATTTACTAAAGAAAGTCAATATCATCCTGGCATTTAAAAATACATTTACAATTACTATTAGGGTCCACTTTCCAAAAAGAAGATCCGCTTCAGAAATCCGGGATATACAAAATAAACTATGGTAATTGTAACCAACCCTATATCGGCCAAACAAACAGAAATGTAATAACTAGATTTAAAGAATAATCGAATGACCCTAGCTTGGGTACCTGGGCACGAGGGGCACAAAGGTAATGAGAAGGCAGACGCACTAGCCTGAGAAGGCGCATCAAAAGACCTCATAGGACCAGAACCCTTCTGCGGCATAGCGAAGCCATGCATTAAAGCATCCATGGAGGAATGGATGAGAAACAAATCTCTAGAATGGTGGAGGAATCTGCCACAACTGAGACAGGCAAAGCTATTCATTAAAGATGGGACGCCAAAATTCGCAACAGATCTGTTAGGCCAGAATAAAAAGGCCATCAGAATAATAGTAGGTCTCCTAACAGGACACTGTAGGCTAAATAGGCACATGAATCTTATGGGACTGTCAGAAGATGCAACTTGCAGATTCTGTCAAGAAGAAGAGGAAACCTCAGTACACGTACTATATCAGTGCGAGGGCCTGACAAGAGTGAGATTTCAAATACTTGAGGAAGGAAGACCAAGAGCCAAGAGCTACTTGGAAGAGCCTCTATCAAGGCTGTGGAGTCTGGTGCAAAGGACTAAGCTCGACAGAGTGCTCCAAATAGGTTGGGAGTGCCACAATAGATCTTCTAGATCGCGGTGGACCAGGCCAGGGGGCCGACTCCTATATAAATCTAATCTAATCTAGATTTAAAGAGCATACAGATCACACAAATAACTTTAATGTAGATAAGTCGACTCTAGCCTTACGACTTGTAATAGTTACGAAGCGGGATACAAATTTAATGTAAACAATACCTCCCTCATAAAAGCCAGTAATCACAGATTACTGGCTTAAAGCCATAAAGCCATAAAATCACAGATTGGCAAAATTATTTCGTTACAAAGAGCCATTTGTCCCATGAAAAGAAAAGTTTTTATAAATTTCCCGTAAAGGTTAAAAATAAGTAAAAGCCCCGTCGAAAAATGTTACTGACATTGAAATAAAAGGTATAAAGTTAATGTCACCTTTCAATAATTATAATATCGTATTAGGCACATTGCCCCAATATGTTGCATTTCCCCATCACCCTTGTCCTCTGTCCAGCTGAAATCGCTGGAGCGTCTGCACTCTGCACTGTCTGCCGTAGTCAAAACATTAAACAATCGGTCACCTGCTATTCATTCCTCATGTTGAATATTCTGCCTACGTCTGCCTCAATATTTGTTTACATTCGCGAACGTTTTGATTGATAATTTTATTAAACAGTATTGTAATATAGTTTTTTCTTAAATGGTGGTGTTCTATGTAATATGTTGCATATTGTTAATTTATCTTACCAAAAAACACTTGAGGCTTTCCTTTATATCGGTATATTTCTTAACTCAAAATTTTTCCAACTGTTATTTTGCTCGAAAAACTGGCACGTCAGTTTTTCTCATAAAATCAGTGATTAGCAAAATTATTTCTTTACAAAGAGCCATTTGTCCCATGAAAAGAAAAGCTTTCATAAAATTCCCGTAAAGGTGACATCGTTTTGATCAAACTCATGAGAAAGATGAGCAATGAATGTAAAAAGATATAAATGACTCTCGAAATCGCTGTTTATCAAACTCATGAAATTAAAAGTAGATTAGTTTTAGTATTACTTAAATCTATTAGTGATTAGAGGTATTTATTTAATTACCGGCAATGAAATAGACCAGCAGGTATAAAGGTTTATTACAAATCTAAAGAACTAAATATTAGTAGGCTGCTGACAGCAATGACTATAATTACCAACAAAAGCTTCAATATTATTAATTCAAAACGACATATTTATAGCCTAAATATATATGCAAGATTTCCAATTATTTTTATTTCTATAAAATTAGATTATCTTGATAATTGAATGAAAACCGTGTTTATGTTTTGGCGCAACATCAAAAACCTGTACCAAATTATTATCCATAAGAGAATTTCTTATTCTTGTCTTTGAGGTTTGATCAAAAAGTAAGAATATATTTAGTTTGGCTATAGTGAAAGATAAAATTATTGAAATATCTAGGCAATATTACTTCCTTATACGTGGGATGAGAGAACAGTTTAAATCATTTAGGTAGGTCTTCCTTAAAAATAGGACACGTGTAAGTAGCAAAAACAAGTAATCGAGCGCTTGTTTACGTGGTGAATAATAATGACCAAGTAAGTAGGTTCCACATGGAATCAGTCTGTCAATTTCGTTACACAAACTATAAAATCTGTAATTTATGGGTCTGTTCCTCTCGAATTATTTGTATTTGTTGCATAATAATTATTTCCTCCTGTTTGTTGACGTACGTTCAATTAATTAGATATAAATGATTACCGAAAGTGATGATTTGAATGATAGGGATCAAGAGATCCAAGGCATCACTCGATTGACTCGTGACAGGAACGTTCTGTTTGAAGGATTTATGTCTGCTGTATCATAGTTGAGATGTTCGGTGTTTATTGAAGGCACACCTAAAATAAAACACTTCTTAGGCAGACGAGTACTTCAATAGATTATTTTTTTGGTGTAATAAATATATTCCTCTATAAAATTCAGACTAGAAACAATACTTCCAGACGAGGTAATAGGTGAATTAGTGAAAAGGTCCTACTAAAGTAAATAAAGCCTTATCCTATGTTCATTATTTGAAGAGCATATTCTATATAGTTAATTGCTAACAATGTACCTACTATGCAAATATGAGTTCACATAGAAACAAAAAAAGTGTATGGCTCCAACATGCACATCATTGAGAATCAGCATTAGTATCTGTAATAGACATTAATGCATTAAACTATTCAGTGGAATAAGAAAGAAAATTGAAAATTATAACTTGTTAATAATATGTTTTGAACTTCACCATTTAGGATTTCTTAGAGGATTATGTCTTAATTCGCTAAAAAACTAACTAGTCATCATCATTTGATACAATTTTCTACCTATGTGGATTAGGGTACCATCTCGATATTTTATCAAATATAGTAGCGCCATCTAGCCATGAATATGTGACTTTAAAAATAGACAAGTTTTAGTCAAAGAATGACAGTATGTAGTAGACTTGAAAATGTCAAGCCAAAACATGACACCATTCAGACTAGTCAGATGCAATAACACAGTCTGGTTTATTTTCTTTAATATTCTCCTCTTCTTAATTGTCTAGCTTTAGTACATTTAGTTTTCCGGTATATATTTACACTTTTTTAGATAAATAAGCTAATAGTTTACTACCTCAGCTTTTCTTTATATATAAAATTAGTGGAATACACCAGTTTCTCTTGGAAATTTGTTTTCTAGCCAAAACCTTTTTCCATTGCAAATGTTATAGAAATACAATTATTATTGAATGATGTTGTTGCTGTTGTTGTTGGTAGGCGGCGTGGTTACCCGCAGCACTCAGTCCTTTTGACCCATTGTGCCTGCCGCTAATCGAGAGCTATTGGAAGAGATCCGTGCTATGTGCATAGGCCGACACCCGTTCTAGTGGAAGCTCTCTATGTCCTGGGGCAGGAGAAATGCTACACCTAGATGTTTGTGTCTCTTGACCTTGAGGCAGGAATAGCGACAGAGGATGTGGATCCTCGTCATCGTGTCCGCAAAACCTTAGTGACACTTTCTAGTGTCACTAAGGCCGATAGTGTTAAGGTGTTTGTTGAGATGTCCGTGACCTGTTAAGAGTCCTATGACATTCTTCCTCTGATCTTTTCTTGATCCAGTTTTCAGTAGACCTTGTTACATAACTAGGCGGAAACCCGAGTACTGGTTCGGACCCATTATTGAATGATTCAATACATTATTGCTGCCAGATTTTTTTTCATACGAAATCAAGATTATTACTTTCTTTATATGTCTCTGTATATTTAAAATTCACTTGGTTTTGTAGTATTTAGAAGAATAAAATCTATGAAATGTTTTTTCTCCACTCAACAGGTGTGATATAGGATCGTTATTGTTAATGAATATGAATTGTGTATTGAATACACATTTTTTTCTAATATATATAACCAATCATCCCATAAAACATGCTCATGCAAAACATGATAGAATAGAAGAAGACAATACAAGTTTTTCAGGTTGTTACAGTACCATAATCGATTTTCGTGGATAACTTTCACTTCCGTTTACACTTATGAGAATAAGAACACGTGTCTTCTGGTAGTAAACATACTTTTATTTCATTGCAATTAATTTAGTATTAGTCATTCAACGGCTACCTGTTGCGCTACACATTACAAATAAGAAGAATATGCTAATAATAAAATAAGTAACTTTAGAAGAGAAAGGTTAACTTATGTTTCTGTTACAAACCTGCAACGTAATCTTTTTTAAGTAGGTTTTAATCCACGCAAGATTCAAGCGTTTTTGGGTGGATTATGCCATAGTTTTCTTATAATTACATGAGAAAATAACAGTAAAGATATTGGCTACGTTCTTGTCAAAAGATGCGCGAAAATGTATCTATCGAATTCGTGCTATCTACTCGTAGATAATGAACCTGTTTTCAAACTCGGCAGCGAATCGTTTTATTAAGTTTTTATAATGCTTAATAAAAAACGTTTATTAGCAAATATTAATTATAACTAAAATTTTGGTTTTCATCGAATGACAACACATTCTATGGTTGATAATAATTGCCATCTTTGAACACTTCCGGTCACTTTCGCCACCGGAAGTAGACATCAAATGTATTATTTTAAATAGAACCAATCATTTTTATATTTTTCCCAATATCAAAATATCGTTTTCTGACGTCTATCGTTCTGTATGTTTTTACCAATTTCGATATGGCGTTTTCTGATACAAATATAGAAATATATTTGTATGATCAAAATAACTCAATCAAATTATTAGTAAAATTCAACCACTATTCATAGGCGGTTATTTAAATAGACCTAGACAAATTGTCAAATTACGGTTTTAAACATAATTTTACTTTAATTTCTTGTCTCTTTAATCATAGTGAAATAAACAAATTTGCCAAGGAACGCCGAAAATCGAGGAGCAATTTTAATATTATAGAGTTATAACACGTGTTCTATTAAATTTAAAATAGCAAGTACCCATATTTTCGCCTCTGGTTGCTTAAGGTACTTCATACAACACGTTTTATGGCAACTTCTGCTATTATAGTGTGTTCCAAACATTCACATTCAAATAAATATATCCACTAACATGCTGATTATCATTAACCAATTTTTTTACACCATGCATCTCCGTAAAAGAATGTTTCAAAGTTTATATAACAAACTGGTTCTAGTTGGGTCTAAAGTTCTAATGATTTTCAAAGTTTGTTTATTTAATGCTGAATCACCCTGTATTTAAATATAATTATCAAAATATAATGACAAATATTCAAAATATTACGTCCCTCAAGGTGAATAAACACTCATTATGGGCAGAAGAAAGTGTTCGTATGTCTCAGACACAACACAGACACTCCACGCAATTTCCAGTTGCTAATTTTAAATCGTCCTGCATAAATACCGACATAACACTATTTATAGAATTTTCAGCCGTTGTATGTATCTTTTTAACTTTTCTTGAACCTGTTACTTAACATTTGTGTATATTTATCGCATTATTAAGGAATTACATCATAAGTATTATCGTTAAAAGTCTGGGTAATAATAATTATAAAGTCGTGTTTTATTTATGACGGTCAAACATGTGCTAACATCTAACATCTAATAACATTTAGTATGCAAAGTTGTACAAGAATAAACTCTGTAATTGAATTTTTAGAACTTTTTCAGCATCATTATTTATTAACGTATTTATTTATCTGTTTGTGATAAAATCAGAAACAGATAAATAATTAATCGTGTTCCACGGCGATGTCATCCGACTTAATTTTGAATGAAAATGCTATATTGTCTCATATTTACAGATGGAGAACCCTATGTGTTCCATTAAAAGAAATGGAATATGTAATGTATTGTAATATATTTATTTGAAGATGCCGAAAACAACTACTCCACGGGAAATATGGCCCGACTGGCGTTGCATTACATCAACATCTCCATGGATAAATAAATAAGTAGGATTGTCTTCCTCAAAGACAATAGAGGTCGCTGTAATAGCATCTGCAGAAAAGCAGATCGTCATCTGTCTGTCAATTAGACAATAATTGTCAGACAGATAGTAGCAAAGACCGAAAGAGGGCACTACGGTGTATTTCACTGTATCTCGCAACTACAAAGTAATGTAATATGTTGCAGTTTTTGTATAAAATACCCAATTTACTGAAAGCGCAGGACTATCTCAGTTTTTGTTGTTAGATGTTAGATTTGTTATTAAATTACAATAAAATTGGCGATATAAAAGATAAATTTATGCTGTCACAATACTTATAAATAAAAATTATTCTGAGTACATTATTATTGGTTGACATTTACGTCTTTTGGACTAGTCACAGCATAAATCCAGAAAACAGTTGTTTATATTACAGGTATTTTTAAAATAAACAAACCTACTGCACTGTGGTGCTATAACTTTATCTAATAAAAAAGATCAAAGCACTTTTACTGTTTGGAGGACGCAGTTCTTACTCTTCACATCTAAAATTATTACTTCTGTATTGGTGGGCGTAAATTGGACTAAGTTAATTGCTTCTTAAGTAATTTATGCAAGTACATAAAAAATAACCCTAAAATGCATGTTATTTATCAAAAATCTGAAGTATATTATCTATAATAACAATATTTTCTTCTGACTGTATTTACAGAGTGTCCAATTTTAAACGTTCAAACTTGCTACCAAACGGCCTGTGTCTTTTATTTTTTTTTACCAACGTGAATCTCGATGTTCGGACAACAGTTTGAGGGCTAACATCAAAAATTTGTAAAAACATGTTTCTCCAAAAATATCCATAAACTTTTGTGGTACAATCTAAAGATAGAACCAATGGTTATAATTCGTACATACATACACATAATAATGTAATTATTGATATTCATTTTATGTTGCAACTTCTAAATCCTGTCAAACATCAAAATTTTAGCAATGAGTCAAGAAAAGAGAACAATGGTCAGAAAATATGGTCAGAATACAATTTCTTGTATTTGCACCACTTAAAATACCGTTTAGTTTGCCACAAGGATCTATATTAGGCATCGTATTGTTAGTGTAAACATTAAATAAAACAATACACTTTTCTTCACATATCTATTAGCAATGCTAAATGTATACATTTCGAGTACTATGTACTCATCGTCAGTAGCTTAAACACTAACAAGTTTATAAATAAAGTCACCCAATTTATAGAGGATGAGGCCTATTTATTAATTTATAGAGGATGGGTGACTTTATTTATAAACTTGTTAGTGTTTAAGCTACCGACGATGCCTCTATAAATTGGGTGACGTTTACGTTGGTAAACCCTAATCACCATTCAATGCTAGAATGAGGTAAATCTGGAAAACCCCATTAGCTGAGGATAGTCAAACATCAACTGATGTTAATCTCTCACATTTTCACCAAGCTGGCGTTTTTTCAACCCTAGGCACTTTCGCCAGGATAATTGCCAACTCATACATACGAACAGGCCTTAATATATGAGTAGAAAATGTAATTAAAAATTGTCTGACGGAATGAGGATTCCAGCCCACGACCTCTGGGTTACGCAATCGGCACACTAAACTCTGAGCCATCGATCCGACATCATATAGATAAAAAAAACCTTCGGTTTTACATCTTGTCGGAAGGATGGATTTTTACACAAACCTCGCTGTAAGTGTAGCTTCTTTGAATTCACCTATATATTCACCTACAAGTCACTAAAAGGTGGGCAAGCATTGTAGGTATTATTATTATTATTATTACTATATTTCAAGAGTATGCTAAAAAATATTCCACTTAACCTAATTCTAAGACATATGAATTTCAAGTGTTATAATTTATTTCAAAACATACAAACAAAAGTTGAATTTTATCGTTCAGTATCTCCGAAAGTAAGAATTATAGAATTAATATGTACAAATTATGACTATAAAAATTATTTATTTATTCTGGTAATCAGACCTTAGCAAAATATAAATAAGAAAAAATTTGTCAGTTACACTACAAACAAAATATACTCTGCAGACATCTAGTTATGTTACAGAAAAAAACATCTAAAAGTTCCACATTAACATTTCGTGCATGACTTAATTTCGTAACAAAACAAATAAAAAGGAATTTTAATAACACTATGATATATAAACGATGATATAAATTGTTGATTAAACAACCAACATATCTTAAAGTAACCCATATTTTACTGTGCAAGATATTATTAATTTGATAGCGAATATACTGATTTCGAGTCATCAAAAAACGTAATTGAAGTTTTAGTAGTCTTAGTAAACGCAGACTAACTATACAATCAACTATTAAATTGCACACTAAATACTACTTTAACAACTATAAAAACATTTAACTAGATGCTATTAAAATACTGCAATTTTTCCATGGCTAAATATTTAACCATGGCAACGAAATAGTAGGCCGTAGTTCATATTTTATCTTATAACATTACAAAAGATGAAAATTACACCATATAAGCATATTTAGACCACAGAATATTTGCTTTAAAAAAATCAAATGCCACATATTGCTGGTTATTGATTCATAGTTTCTTTTGGGATTACACCACTTGTAAAATAACAAAAAGCAAAAAACCATAAGCATACAAATTAAATATTCAAAGTGTAGTATCAAGGCAAACTTCTAAAGTTTGCCTAAAAAAGCACTGTATAATGTGTGATAAAATAATATTTTATAGATTAACTAAATTTCATCAGTGGTTTTTCAGTTTTATACAAAATTCTATACTATTATATGTCATATTTTAAAATATGTCTAAATGAAAAATAAAATTTAAAAGAAATTAAACACTTAACTAGCTTTCTTCTAAACGTTTCGAGTTGATCCTCAACTCTTCGTCGCTAGAATGTTTGTACTATAAGAACTCTTTGTATGAAAAGAAGTACTTTTTGTCAAATTGACATTTTTAATTTAAATTGTCATCACATGAACTGACCACTATGATATTATTAATTTTCCAGTGGTAACATCCTTCTGGAGTAGAGGAAGCCATATTTGATCTATGAATATTGTTTCTGACGAGATACAGTCGTCATCACAATTAAGTTTAAGAAAAGCACTTTCTTTTAATTTTCTTTTAACTGATCTTTCTTCTTTTTGTAAAACTTTAGTCTGTGTCCAATCAACTCGGTGACCGTTATCCCATACATGTTTTACTGATGTAGACCTATCAACTTGGTAATACTTAATATAATTTTTATGTTCGCGCATCCTTATTTGTAAAGTCTAGATGTTTCACCAATATAATATTTACCACGTTCGCAAGGAATCTGGTAAATACAATTTTTTGAATTTTGATCATTATTAATTGGTTTTGTTTTGTAAGTATTGATCTTAGTGTTTTGGGTGTAATCCCAAAAGAAACTATGATCATGAAAACGCACCACAAATAAGTTACAGACATTATTGCTGGTTATTATTTTATCATCTGTTGATATCTTAAATTAGTAAATTAATTACTTAATTTGAGAAAAATGCGAGGCTAAAAATGTATTAACCTAAATAAATTATTATTAAATTATATAAATAATTACTTATTTACCTAACATGAATAAAGTTGTTTATACACATGGCAGTTTTGCAAAAATCTGATGAACCTGTTTTGAAAATTCGAATTTTAAATGGATACACATCCAAATAATTTCTGGCAGTTATTTCTTTTGAATATTACCGCATCGTTAAAATAAAAATGGAATGCATAAATATTAGTTTTTTAAGAAGGTGGATGCTAATAATTCTTTTCATTCAAGAACAGACCATGAGCTTATTTATACTGTACGATGAATTATTTCGACAGATTTACTATGTATAGCCTTAAGATAAGCCCTGTATAGATTTGGTTATTATTTATTTTTAAGCTCGCCTTCTCAAATAACTTAAAACAATATGCCTCCAATTTACCGAAGGGCACGTAGGTGGTAGAATTGATAAAACACTTTTAAAAATAATAACCGCATGGGAAATATTATTTACAAAATACACGTTCGTGATCAAATATTCTAGTTTACATCTACCTTACACTACGTGCATCTTATGGTGAATTTAAATTTAACCATGTCTGCACGTGGTTTCGACTTCATCAGTAATTTTAGCTGTTTATTTATTAGCATTGTCTAAAATTTCAGCCAAAATAATTTGGCCAGATTGAAATCGTTTCACAATTTTAGAATGCCTCGCCTTTTCTTACATATGTAGATCAAAATAGTTTATTATTATGTTACTAAAATATTCAAAATTGACAACTGACCAAGCCATTGTCTGAAATTGGTTTAGGTATTGTCTAAACTTAGCATAATTTATTTTTTACCGCAACTATATCAGATTTTTGGTATTAACAACGGATTTCATTTCTAAAAATCGATAAAGAAACTGCTGTTAGAATTCGTAAAGCTGTAAAAAACGAAAACCTCACTAATAATATTCCACAGAACGTTTTAAAACTTTCCTTTATAAATAAATCAAGAAGTTTATGTATGAAGTAACACTCTGTATTTTAAAATACCAGGTTATCATCTCGGTTATCATAAAGTAAGGGACATATTTCAGCTTATTATGTATTTTTAGCAAATTAAGTTAATAACAGGATGTGAAAGAAATTCGATTGCTTAAACAATGGGATTTCTTATGTCCAACAGTGATTAACGCAAATCAACAACCGTTCCTCCAAATTGTACACAGCATTGTTCAGCATTTTTGGTTGAATTGCAGCAGTTTGATCCCTAGTCTTTTAATTCTTCCAGGGTTGTTGGTCGTGTTCTAAATACCAAATTTTTTAAATAACCCCACAGCCAGTAATACGCTGGGTTAAGATCAGGCGATCTTGGAGGTCATGAATTTACAAAATGTCTGCTTATAACACGATTTTGACAAACATCAGTTAAAAATTCTTTAACTGGTCGGTAAATATGCGCTCCAATGTAATATTTGTGCTTCATCCTACATAAAAATCATGTTTTCAATTTCCTCGTGCTCGTTTTGTGTCCGTGGAATAGCATAATCTCGTAGCATATGCAGGTATAGTTAACAGTAACAATTACAGATGCGGCCTCTTCTCATAAAAGTATGGTCCAATGATAAAATTAGATGTGAAACTGCACCAAACGGTGACTTTCTTGTTATGAAGACCTTCCTTACATGTGGATTATCTGTTGACCATATTCTACAGTTTTGAGTGTTGACTCCACCATTTAGAGAGAAACAGGCCTCATCTGTCCATAAAATACGGGATAACCATTCGGATTCAATTTCCATCTGAGCCAATATTTGTAAAGAAAAATTATACCTGATAGGAATATCTGCATCATTTAATTCAAATAGTAGTTTAAGTTTATAGGGATACATTTTTAAGATTTTGCGTAGAATTTTCCAAACCCGTGGTGTATGACATTTGCAATCGTTTTGATATCGATTTCACACTACTGATTGCTAACGGATTAATGTTGGCTAAGTTTTGATTTTCCCGAAGCACTTCTGCAACTTGGACATCACTAATCCTCGGTCTTCCTGATCTCGGTAGGTCAGTGACAGACCCTGATCTTTCAAATTTACTAATCAAATTACGGTACGCTTTCATTTGATAGAACCCTGCTCTCAAACCCATTTTCATACGAAATCTTCGTAATCCACCAGTGTAATTTCTGCCACATTCGTAATAACATTGTACTAAACCAATTCTCGTTTATAGATCCATGTTATTAAAGTTTAAATCGTTTCAATTTATGTTTACGTGAGTTTTATTTTGAGAACAATTCTCTAAATCGCAATGATTAAGTACGTTTGACACTTATATCAGCAGTTGATACGACAACTCTTTCGTTTTCCATAGATACTGTAAAATCGAATTATTGAGGCAACTAGATTCATTTACTTTTTGCTACTAGCTTGATTTATTAAAATTATATAAGACTTTAAAGTATACCTCTTACTTTATGATGACTCCATACTTTTGTAATTTTATTTAGAAACTAAGTCCACATCATTTTCAAAATATTACTACAGTAGATATCCACATGTGCGGATATGAATAACATAATAATACAAAAACTACAAATTTTATCAACAAATAGAAATTCTCATGCAAAGGTCACACTTGTACTAACGATGTCCATTTGCACTTATTCGGAAAAAAATTTAAATGAAATTGTTGCCATCTGTTTCACACAACTATGATAATTTCCTAACAGTATAATGTATTTGAATTGGTCATACCATTCATTCCATTTATGTCAGTGCTTTATAAAAATGGGGATCGTAAAATTCAATAAAAACAATTTGCCTTTCCCTGGTCCGTTAATTTTGCCGTAATTTGCATTTGAGAAGCCTGGATTCTGCTGTATAATGCTTGTTTTGGTATATCAAATGTACTTCAGAATTTATATTCCTGGTTAAATATTTTATACTTTGATCATGGTGTATTTATTCTCTAGGTGGCTTCTCTCAACTACCGAGCAGTGATAAAGGGGGCGGGAATAACTCATAAGGTAATTAAAATTATTTTTGAAATATTTATTAAACTTTCCGTGCTACGAATCAAATAATTTTGCATATGACGTACTTTGTGTTGCTTCTTATATCTAAATAAAAAGTACAGTTTGCACTCATGTCTTATACAATACACTATGAGAGTACTAAAGTAATTAAACAATTATGCTCTTATAAGAAATACTTAACATAGGGGTGTTCGTTTATTATATTTTGAAAACATAATTAACATAATATAATATGTTAGGTAACGTCAACCTCACAATTTGATTCTGTACTGCATACTGTGTATTTTAATATCTCTAAGTCACTCCAAAACGTAAAGCAAGTTCTTCAATTTTAGAATTGAATCCTATTTTTTTTTTATTTGCAACCAAATTAAAAGCCCACGCTATATTCTGCCATTCTATATATTGCCCAAACAATAAAAAAGTGAAAAGGTGCCTATTCTTACCTGATCACCCTGTAACTTAGGATTAGACAGGCTATACTTTTTGTGCAAATTATATAAATGAACAGATTACAGCACTCCGTTTTCATTTAATGAGGCGTGAAGTTAATGAGACTTCTCACTCACAAGTGGGACCGTATAAATATAAGAATAGACCACCGGGTATGAAGACAAGTACTGAGCAAGTGTGTGTGAAGCTTTAAACTTCAATTAGTTCTATAATTACATAGTGTTAAATATCACATTGCTATTAATGCGTGAGATAATTATTCTTAAAATGTGCTAGTAAAAAGGAAACAATTAAACCATATTAAAAGAGGCCATTACCCCTCTATATTACGCAAAACGTCATTCCCGCTAAACATGTAGGAAGAAACAAAAAATAATCTCACTTGTTGCTAGTCATAGTTGTAACTCTGCCAAGTACACTCTTTATTTCCTTCGCCTTACTAGCACGTATGTCGATTGCATTTACAGTAATAAATGAAAATATTGCAAACTAGAAATATATAGGTATCTAATTACAAAAAATATGTGTAAAAAAATAAATTAATTCCGAAACAATTTTTTTAACCTTGTAATTATGTTTAATTAATCATTCTCTCGTTACATTTAATAATTTTCAGTTTTCTTCAACTTTTTTGTTTGTTGTCAATTTGTATCACATCTGAGTTAAACTCTACCTGCTATATCTCTTCCCACCGTACAATTTTGGCACAACATAAGCAGTTGTAAAAATAGGATTTAGGTGCTTCGGAAAAAGTTAAAATATACAAAACATGAATACTCCTAAGTGCACTAAGGAAAACTGACTATTAATAGAAAACCTGATACTATTTATAAAATCTCAAAGTTCGCCCATTAATCAAGCCCTGGAAACTGGATTCAAAAATCTATACTTCCTAATCTTTGTGTTAACGGATTAATAACAGAAATGAAGAATGTTAATCACACTGGGCTATGTAAAATAAACAGATACGTCGGTAAAGCTGTTTCTTTCTATAATAGCATATTTACCATAAATAACAGACGTAGAATTTTAAACCTCATCCATCTAAATATTCTGAGACCCTAATAGCGGTAATTTTAACAAATTAAATTCATTAATTTGCGTCCATTTTACCGACACCAAGCACCCACATAATCTAAATCTTTTGTTTTGAACGAGGAAAGCAATTTAAATCTGACTAGTACATAATCATGCGTGAAGTCCAGCTGTGGTAATTTATATTTTGTGGACTCTGCCGGTAATGTCATTTTGAGTGCTCAAAACTAGTGATATCTTGCGGTGTCTTGAAAATAGAGACGTCAACTAATTTATCATTAATCATTGATGATTGCTTTATGGTCTTTTTTATGCGGTAAGTACGTACTTGTTAGACATATATAATACCTATAATTATAATAAATAAGAATTAGATGTAATTATAGTTTTGATTTAATTAATTATAATTATATTAATTAATTAACAGCCGACACAAAAATATGAATTTTCATATCTATATAAAAATTATGGTGTGGCCATATGTAAGTATCTATAAATTTTACAATTATGTTCGGTGACAAATCAAATCGATATTAATAAAATATAGCTTAACATAAGCGACAAAAATTTAATTCATTCATCCTAGATTTCCATGCGTTAAATTTGTAGGTCTATTTACATAAATATGCTGTCAATTATTTCCCATAACTGTAATTTCACTGCCACGCACTTCACACTAAGATCGTCATTATGACTAATTTATAGCAAAGATATACAGAAATCCATACATTTTTGTGTAATTGAGATAAAATACTTTCTACAGATTTTATAATGTAAGAACACTAATTGACTAATGGAAATTTTTGCTCGACTACGTTTTGCTCGACATGATATTAAGGATTATGCCTTTTACTTACTACTTAGAGTAGTAAGTAGCGTTACTACTAAGAGACAAAATACTGATATTAAAACAACTTAAATTCAACAACAACTAAACAACTAAATGAAGAACTCTGCCTCATATTTTGGGTTTATGTCACAAAGAAAATTTTGTATCATAAGAAAAAACGTTCAATCATAAGAAAATTCAATATTTAATATCAACAGCGTCAGTTAGTTTGATATTTAAAAAAAGGCTGTCCTATGTATCTAACCCAGCTCTTATGGATCTTATGGATTCGTTCTGCGTAGAGATATAGTGCAGGTAGTTTTTTTTACTTATACCTTATGAAATAAATATTAGATATCATTATGTTTTTAGAGAAATTATGATAGAATACTTGAAGATCCTGATGATTCCAGATTTTATTATCTTTGTATTACAATCAAACATAAGATTGATTTATGATAGGGTAATTTTATGTTGTAATGCCACGTTAAGCAAGATACAAAATACACAATTTAGAACACTCAATTCTAACAACACCTGCACCATTTTGAGTGGACCAATGTCAAATTTGTCAGCATTATGTTTGGTCACTACTCATTAGGCCAATGATGAAGTGATAAATTAACGTTTCAGTGAACTTCCGGAAATGATGTAGCAAAAATATAGATAATAATTGCTCTTATAGCAGAACAATAAATATGTTGTGAGAATATTAATCATAATAGGGATCAATTTAAAAATACAATATCCATACCTCATTCTCAAGAGTATTTTTTTCATTAATAGATCAACGGTACCTAGAGGATTTGTGTGGTGGATGGACTAAAATCTGGCCTAACGAAGCCGTCTGGGATTTATCAAGGTCGCCGCCTATTTTTTATCTAACCGGCAGCTTTACTATATTATAGCAAACACGAGACGAGGTCAATGATCTAATATTTAAGCCTATAAGCATTTCTCATTTCGTTAATTGGCCCTTAGTTAAGCTTTTTTTTTATTCATTCACATTTCACAAGAAGACCCTGTATATTCAAGAAATAAAGTATATGTCTATATATTTTGGTTTATGTAAAATGTCAACGATGATAAATTTTTGACAATTTATAAAATCTTCAGGTTCAGGGGTAATTTCTTTTATATTTAATAAAAAAATTGGATATTAATATTGCACATTTTAATTAGCCCATTTTTTTAATAAAAGAAGGATACAATTTTCGGAACTAAAACATATGCCATAATTGACGCTTACAGCATTCTTTTTAAAGCTTTCAAACAATTTATAACTAAATCAGAGTTATTTCAAAAATGTCCACTGACAATATTTTACTTGTGAAGTGGAGAAAAGACCTTTTTAATTGTCTTCTCTTTTCAAATTTATATTATTAATTTACTTTTTGCTGTAGGTATTCTAGCTTGTCCATATTCTGCAATATTTATTAAACTGAGAACTTCTATGCGCAATTCTCTATGTATACAGGGTGTCCCAAAAAACATACCGACAAACTTTAAGGGGTGGTAGGGGACATGAAAACAAACCTTCTTTGTTTAATAGACATATGTCCCCAAATGAGCCGTTTTGGCAAAAAAAAGGAATAGGTAATGGTTTTTTAAGTTTTGTTTATTTCAGTAATAAATAATTAATATTCATTTACAAAAAAATTTTCAGGAGGACATTCATAAATCGCTTAATAAATGATGGTTTACAATAAGTATTCAAAATGATGACCATTTGCTACAATACAAAGGTTGCACCGTCGGTTCATTGACTGGCGGACCCTATAGAATATTCCAGTAATGTGTACAACTGGTAATTATTATTGCTAAGAGATCTTCCTCATTACGAATAGGTGTTTCGTAGACTAAAGATTTCAGATAACCCCAAAAGAAAAAATCCAGGGGGTTGACATCGGGAGAACGCGCGGGCCAGGCCACGGGTCTGCTTTCAATTCATCCTCCATGAACTCTTCCAATCCATTGACGAGGAAATTGCTGGTCCAGATACTGGCGCACGTTCGAACCAAAATGTAGAGGTGTCCCGTCATGTTGAAACCACGTGTTATTCCTAATGTCTAAAGGGACATTTTCTAATAATAGAGGCAAAACATTTTGCAGAAAATGGAGATAAATATCTGCATTCAGACGAGGAGGCAGCAAGTGAACTATTAGATTCTCTCCTACAATACGAGCCCACATGTTTACAGAAAATTGTTGCTGATGTCTTCTAGAGACCTCTGTTTTTACCATTAAAATAACCATCGCGCGTGCAAAATGGCTTATCCGAAAACAATACTATTCTCCCGAAGTGAGGTTCTATTAAGTTGTGACTCAAAAACCATTGGCAAAAAGCTAATCGATATGGACAATCTTCAGAATTAAAAGCTTGTACGCTGGAGGATCCCATTTGGTGTGCAAGTGGGCGAACATTTGTGGATTGATTTTCCTCCACACGGTGTAGAACTTCTTTAAATTCAACCATACGAACTGTTCTTGGACCACCACCAGGATGCTTTAGGTTCCCACTTTCTCTAAGGCGACGATGGTTGGAAGCAAAGGTTGTATGATGAGTTGGCATTCCGGATACCTCTATTCATACAATCGTGCAGCTTTTCTTCTTCGTAAATTACAATTTACCGTACCATAAGCAAGGTGCATATCCGTTAGTTCCTTGAAATGAGAAATTATCGTTCATTTTCAATACAAATTTTGAATAAAAATCAACAAAGTTATTGTTGATGCTAACTAAATCAGTCACAAATAATACTACGGTCTTAAAATTGGCATTTTTGGAATGTTTATTGTGATAAATACATTTTTTTTCTGCCAACAAGAAGCGTGAAACAACTAAATCAAGAATTAATTTAGTTATTTGGTTATGATTTAAAACATTTTATTGCTCTACATTTTATTGCCCAAACAGCTCATTTGCGGACATATGTTTATTATACAAAAAAGGTTTTTTCATGTCCCCTGCCACCCCTTAAAGTTTGTTGGTATGTTTGTGGGACACCCTGTATTTATTTTCGTCAGACCACTTTTATTCCTTATATCTATTTAACATTCAAATAAAAGCAGACACGTGCGATTCATTAGTTATTCACTGATATTCAAATCATAAAATTACTAATCAATAATTCTAAGATCTGCTAATTCTAGACAGTTATTGCAAAATAAAAATCTTTCATAAATTATCTAAATCTTTATTATTAATGTTAATAAAAAATGTTTACTCTATTATTAGATGTTGATAACCACATTTTATAGTATTCTAAAATAGTGTTCCAGAAAATATTTCCAACTGAATCAGTCAACAAAACCTCTAGGTGAGTTGAAGAAAAATTTAAATGTGGGTATACCTTACAGAGTGTTAGCGCAAAAGAGCCAGATCGATTGGTCGGTACGCTAAACAACGAACCATCGGACCATCCATCGTCATTCCATCAACTGGACCACCATGGATGGTGGTCCAGTTGAATAGGAATGACGAATCCTGCACAGATTATGGTTAGAGCAGGAACTTGACTATATAAATTATATTTTCAACTTCGGATATAAATTTAGAAATCGTAAAATATATAAAATACCAGTATTTTATGTAAAAACTAAATAAGCAGGAACTATTAACGACTTGGCATAACCTTTAAGCCCCAAGCTATATTAAGATAAAAGTCACGTGCGGTTTATTATACTTGAAACCAGAAAATATTTTCAAATTTGCTGTGTCCTCTAATTTCGGAGGCACGTTAAATAAAGTTCAAACACTATGGAACTTTAAGATAAATGTACTAGCTAAACATCTTCCCTGGCCACAAAGATAAAACATGACGTGTCCAAATTAATTAGAAATAAATGAGGAAAGCTAACAAAAGGGGTCTCGAACAAACATGTGCGGGGTCTCTTTATATTTTTAAATAGAACACTCCTACATATTTACACAAGCTACGCTTTGCAAAAGCTTGCAAAATTTCTTGTTCTTCATATATAACATTAAGAAAAAGCTATACATGAACATTTGCAAATTTTACCTTTCAGTCTAATTAAAATTTCATAAAGGAAACTTAATTGGAAATACTTGCTTATGAAGAATTTTCATAAACCAAACATTTTCGTCTTTAATCTTTATCTTAATACGAATAGTCTTTAAAGCCAGAAGTGGCATCCTATACTTGTAGTCTCAAAACACTTAATAAGTTAAACTAGGTGCATTTTAAAGACCACTTAAAAATATCTTTACGATTAAGAAATAAAATTTGTTACAAGATTCTATAAATTTATCTTAGAAAGTTTTTTTAATTTTAGTAGTACAAGTCTATTTTTGGTCATAATTAAATTCCATTCACGTGATTTCACTTTTATTATCAATTTCATTGTTTTTAAATTAATTAAAAATGAACATCAATCGACAGATATTTCGACTTTTATCTTAGAAAAGAAGTCTTAAAACCCATCGTGGGTAGTGAGATAGAGGTCCTTTGACAAATGTTATGGGTTTTTCGTGTTATAACATCATTAAACGAGCTTCAAGAAAACATTAAGGCACATGTGTTTTTTAACCTTTTGCCTGATTAGTACATATTATCTACCCTTTAAAAAAATATTTGTATGTGACAGGTTCGAAGGGTCGCCATGTTGATCAATACGTAGCTGCTCTTCCAGTTCGAGAAATTGCTCAACATATGCAAAGAACTATGCATGCCCATTGGAAAAAATATCTCGGAGGACTTGGAAGAATCACATAACATGAAGAGAGGAAGGATATTTCTTGCATTTAATAATACGCAACGATCTCGAAGGACCTAGAAGAATCACAGACAGTGAAAATAGCAGACATATTTCATAGATTTCAGACGTAGATTTCAACCTGATAAAAAATCTTTCTTGGCTACATATACGCCATATTCTCAAACGAGTCTCACTTTTGTTTATAAACCCACAATAGGCATAGAAAAGAGTATTGATTACGCAATACACATAATGATATTTTTTTAAGTTGTAGGTGCTACTCAAATTAGTTCTTAGGAACAGTCAAGGTTGCATTTGGTCACAACATTAGAGCACAGTTGTTTGGCGTTACTTCCAGATCTCAACATTGAAATCCTTTGGCCTGCCAGAGCCTCAGATCTATTGTTCATTAACTATGTTTGGGATATAACTGGCAGAAACTTACCCACTTCTGAACCATCCAGTGACAAGCCATAAATTCCACAGAGCTTGAGACAGAACTCCTTCAGAATTAATTTATCTCATTAAAAACGTGCCCAAGACAGTAGAGAATACGTCCATTTACACGTAATAAATTAAATAGCTTCTAATTGTAATGTTTATTTTAATTCATGGAATTAATGTTCTTGATTTAAACTGCAATAAATTGTTTAAAACGCAATAAATTATTTAAAAATGACTGAATGACATGGGTTTTATGTCATATATTATAAAATATACCTAAATATATATAAAATCAAAATAAACAAAATTTTTAAAAGTTTTTAAGCAAGTGTTTGAGGTCAGAAAATTGTTTCGTTGATACAAATGGAATTTTGTAAGTATTAGTTGTATTTTTCAAAACTAGCTCTTAATAATATATCAGCTCAGAATTTTAAGTTACTGATACCTTCAATATTGTGACTTGTGTCATCTACCAGTTTATGGAATGTCATAACAAACATCTCTGACTTATTGGTTTTATTTACTATTTCGGGTAAATAGTAAATAAAAACTAGACAGTAATTATTTAAATAGTTGTCCCTTCTAGAATTATTTTATTATTCCGCCTATGAATTTATCTGTTTATAGTGCAATAGGACAATAACCCTCGTTTTTATTAATGTTTCCTTTTTTAATAGTGTCTCCGTAACATCATTAGTCAGATGTGCGGACCTGATTCCAAATTTTAATAATTTAAAGTATGAACACAATTTTAATACAATGAGTGGCCTAATTGCTCGAATACATAGGTATTACTTATGCACAAATTCCAAGTATTTTTTAATAAGCTATTGGTGTATTTTCTATCGGTAATACAACCTTAAAATAATTCTTTCTTTACACAGGAAATCGTAAATTAATTCAACAAAATTTCCAAGTATTTTAATTATATCTGCAATTGCCGACAGATTATTTTCATTCCGGTTTTGTCTTCCTTTATTCAAATCTTTGATATTCCGGATTAAACATTTCTTATTCTTCAGACCGGAATAATTATTGACGTCAGAGGCAGCCTTTTTCTCTTGCACATTGTTATGAACAAAGGAACCTTTCTATCTTTTTACTCAAATACTTATATACTGCTAAAGATTAAAAGTACGTAATCTTTGGTCGATTGTTCTCAATATGCCATTTTATTAAATGTAATATGTCCTATACAAAACAAATTAATGATTGGATCACGGCTCTAAGTACTAAATATTTAGAACAATAAACAATTTAGAAAGAGAAATAAGAGACATCAAAATGTTATCAACTATACTATAAACAAGAATCCAAGCGATGCACGTCATCAGTTATCAAATCATTATGGGCTAAAACCTTTATTTCCTTGTAATTATCGAGGTAATTATTTAATCACAGTAAATAACACTAGTGTAAGCTATGATTCATCAAAATTAAAAACATGTATATATTTCTGGAAAATAACATTGTGGATCCTTTATGGCACGTGCATCGCTTGGATTCTTGTTTTGAGTATATATGTATAATGTTTCTGTTTAAATCTTGATTTAATAGGACAGGATCGTATATATTTTAAACGAACGTTATAGTCGGAACGAAAATATTTTTATTACTAATGGCGAGAGAGATAACACGCAAAATAAAAATAAATTTGGGAAAGTCTATAAATGACTTTATAACTTCTGTTTATAGTTTTGAACATCATAATATAGATCATTCAAAGAAGTCAACCAAAAAAATTACATTGATTTACAAATAGAACATTTTTTCGCAGAAAAAATAAGTATTACAATTAATTGAATGTAAATGTTAATGAAATTTTCGGTGATTGAAAAAACATTAACAATCTGTTATTTAAAGGAGATGCCGAAAACAACAACTTTGTGCCCCGACTGGCACTGCATTACTCCGGCATCTCCATAGGAGTCGCCACATCTTTCATCGAGACCAACCACCAGACACTGACCAGTTTCGCGCTTATTATGCGCTCGTCAGAGTCCCATAGGGAGTGGAATCGATGAACGATGTTGCGATATGATTGCCTAATGAGCATCGTGAATGTTAGAAGTGGTGAGAACACACAGTAGTGTCCTCTTTGAGTCTTTGCTACTATCTTCCTCAAAGACAATAGAGGTCACTGCCATAATGGCGCCTGGGGAAAAGCAGGCTGTTATCTGTCTGTCAATTTGACAATAATTGTCAGACAGATAGTAGCAAAGATCCAAAGAGGACACTACGGTGTGTTTCTCACCACTTAAGAATCGGTTAGTTGTAGTTAGTCAAGTATTAATCACGTTAAAACATAATTAATCAATCACCATTTTATACACTTATGTAAATTCTGTGTTAATGCAATTTATGTTAATGCCTATATTTAAATTATTAGGTATATCTACCTTGATTATAGTAATACCACTTTTACAGTGTCGTATCCAGTTCTGACTTAAAAATTCGAGATACCAGTTTAAACAATCCAGTATGACATATGCAAACATCTTTCTTCTGGCCCCAAGAAATACATAAATACAGTAAAATTTGCTTTTCATCTCATATTTCATTTCAACTTTTTTTCCTCAACCGTGCAAGGGGCAGTGTTTGCCACTTTTACCGTTTATTTATCTCGCAGGTTTTAGATGAGAGAGTTAAATTGAGATTTGAAGTTTAACGAGTTTCTTATTGGTTTTCGAAAAGATCGCAATAAAGATTGCCAATTTTTATTTTTATTGATCATAATGTAATGATATACGATGTGTATGTGAGCACCTCATTTTTTTTTTTTATAATATTATTATTCCTTTTATTTTCTTTTGGGATTACATCATCTGTAAAATAATAAAAAACAGAAAACCAGAAGAATTCAAAATAAATATCGAAAATATCGCATCAAGACAAATTTTTAAAGTTTGTCCCAAAAAAACACTGTATAACGTGCAGTGCAACAAAAATAAATTATATATTATAATGAATTATAATATTACTATATTTTATTGCCCATCTTAAATCCGTATGCATTTTGAACGTGTCGTAATTAATTATAAGTGAATGTGTGATATAAAATATATGTAACATAGTTTAAGTAGCATACTACGCCACTGCACACGCATTTATAAGGATTAAATATCTAGGGATTTACTGTCTAGTTGTGCAAATAGGAAAATTAGTAATTATGAATATTGCCAAGTGTTTTATTTTCTATATAGGTAGTACTGGTTTTTTAATATTTTCTATAGGTATAGGATTTATTTATTGATACGCCAACCTGTTACATTTATTAATAGACATATTTCCGCATATATTTTAAGTAAATTCAGTTTTGTGCTACTTCAAGAAGTAACGAACAGTGAAAATCATTTTTTATTGTCAGCAACTTGTACTGTGTGGAACATTTGAATTTGGTGTCGTCTTTTTAGTTTAGAGGGGTACAATATCAATACACTCGTGAACGTAATTTTACAATAAGACGTTAATATTTCCATAACCACAGATAATTTGTACACACGTTTAGAAGCAAATTAAGTATAGTTTAACATTTTAGGACATTGATATTTTTGGCATTATAGATTTGAGTTCTACGACTTATGGAATATAAACAATATTTGACATATAGGATTATAGGGATAATTTAACGTTCAGTGGTATAGTTTTCCCCATACTATTTTGATAATAATAATAACACCAATAATAATTATCGTAATACCTACTAATAACTACTATTCTAACTTCTATATGTAATAACTACTTCCCACACTAACATATCCATTTGGCGTAGTAAAATGGTGAACAACGGATATAGAAAACATAAATATGCTAACGAAAACAGGATTAACACAGAATGGAATCCTGCAGCCAAATTCATACAGATAAATTCATTAAGAATGTATTTCCAAAACAAAAATTGATAACGGTTTCACACCCTTAAACCTATCAATGCAAGAAGCAGAATGCTTACAAAATAATGCCCAAAAGCAAATTGTATGGTCATCTAAAGCATTATACGGTAGATATTAGAATAGAGTCAACCAAGAACATATAAACAAAGAACAAGAAAACAAATATTATAAATTATACTGGGACCAAACCATACAAACTGATGAAGCGGTAGTTCATAATAGACCAGTTATAATACTTCAAGATAAAATAAAAAGGATCACCTACCTTATCAATGTGGCAATACCATCTGCTCAAAACCTAGCAAAAAAATATTAAGAAAATAAATAAAAATATCAATAATTAACAATAGAAGTTGAAAGAATATGGGAAACAAAAAGAAGTAGATATCATTCCATTCAATATATCGGTGACGGGTGTCACTCCACATCCATTTATAAATCACCTCACTCAACATAACCTTGAAGAAAGTGTCCTAAATCACAAAAAGCAACCATACTTCATACATGCAATATAGTAAAGTCGATTCTAAACCAAAAATAATTTCTTGTTAGACTTGTAACTCGTCTACAAGAAAAGTAAACCAGTAGTAAACCAAGAAGTGCATGATGCGCAGAAATAATAATGATAATAATAATGGTAACGTTAACAGGAAGGTAACAGTAATAATAATAATATTGATAATAATTGAGTATACCGCGGCAAGTATCGACACCGCCTCCGGCAGGTCTGGTCTTCAGAACTGTCGGACACAAGGTGAGTGCTACTAATATGGTTGCCGTTCCGATCCTCCTCTACTCTTGCGAAGTAGTGAAATGGATATAGGAACACTCAAAATGATGCATCTCAATAGGAGTTTGCATCCTAGGTCGTCTGTTCCACGGTTGTACTTCCCAAGACATCGCAGAGGCCGTAGACTCTTGAGTTTGGAGTGTCTGCACTGCAGAATGCTACTGGATGGAGCCTGCAAGGTAATCAGGAGTTCGGATCCCCTTCTCTCCATGATAAAGACCATGAAAATGCAGGGGTCGGAGCATTTCTATTTAAGACAGCACGAAGAAGGCAGCAGAAGGCAGTCATTTTGGGTTCATTACGTCTACTTAGGGCACACTATTCCCAAACTACTCAGTAGTTATTTACCCCACGGACGTGGGGAATAGCTACTAGTAACCACCAGCGCCCTACTCTGAGAATCGGAGCCAAAGAACCGTTCGATTGAATTTAACAAAAAAAAAAAAAAAAAAATAATAATAATAATAATAATAATAATAATAATAATAATAATAATAATCAGATATTGTTTAATAGACAACTCAACCCACAACTATATTTCTATTATATAAAGAAGATATGTAGTTAATTTGATAAATAGTAAAAATATATAAGTTTTATTCAAATAGAAAGCTCAAAGACAAGAAAAATATGTTTTAAAAGATCAGTATTAGTTTAGATAGTTTTTAAAATGAAATAAAGACTGGCCGGTAACAAATGTGGATAAAATTTGTATCTAAATTGCAGACTATTTAATAAATCTGTTATCCGTAGTTTACAAATAGACTCGGGAGTCATTCTTAATTTTCTTATTGTATCAAAGGAAGGTACGCCGTTTTTATAAAAGCAAACAGAAATATTTTTATATTATTTGAAGTAAATGATAAATATAAATAAAAATATTTTTAGATATCCAGGCGCTGAGAGGGTACGATAGACTACAGTATTTTATGAAGGTAGTTAAACGGGTATAGATTATAACTGTGCCAATATCAACATCAACTTATTGCGATGAGAAAATATACCCTAATATTGCTCCTGTTTCGTTCATCTTATTAAACAAGAGAATTGTTAAAATGATGCACCGTAGTTAGGGAATACTTTTGACAAAATCTGCAACAAAACTAACTGTAATCTTGTAAGTTAAATGAGGTCCTCATTTTGGCTGTAATTAGTGGTTCCACAAGTTCTTCTTTAATTACACTGCTTTTGTTTCTTTAATACGTCACGCCACTTTCACGCAGACTTAAAATACATACAGTAACATAAAATTATTTCAATTATATTAGCAACCTACGTAATATATTATTACACAGATGAAAAGGTAGTGATCATACATGACTGGATGACGAGGTCAAAAGTGATACCTTATGATTGACTAAAATGGTGTATTGTTTTCCACATGGAAAGTTTAAAGTGCGATTACCTATTTGATTTCGCTGATTCAAGTTGTTGACCGTGTATAAACTGTGTTGTCTCCCACAGAAATACTGCTAATGGAAAAATTAAGTCGTCTTTATCTATAGTACCTGTTTTGTTTTGTTTTTTACAGCAGATGTCAGATTTTCACTTTTTCTTACTCTGACAGTTACAGTGTACTCTGAAATAATCATTTAACTTTATACGTAAGTACTAAATTATTGGACCTATTTGGGCCTTTGTTGCCAGTTTTGTCCATTTTCTGTTGTAAAAAAATTAGTAGATATGTGATCCTCCTAATGACTAATAACACTGACTGAAGCAAAGGCGTCAACAGTATTCACACGAATATTCGTCTTTCGTTTGGGATCGCACCGATAAAATTTCAGTATATTTGATTAAAAACCGGTGATGATTTTGGTGCATTTGTTCATTCAATTTTCAATCAAAACTAATAGTATTTCATTCCGGTTGCAGACTGGCGACTCCACCTAGTAGCGCTACCCGGTCCTTCTAATCGTTTTCTATCAAAAATCGTATTCATTCACGGGGCCCAACGAGTCACTCGTTTGTAAACGGCCTTATTGTTGAAACTATTAGCCTCAAAATGTTTAGTTGTGTCTTAAATTGCTTTATACTTGGAATAATTGATACATTCAAAAACATTATTCTTTATTCTTATATAATAAATGATCTACTGTTAAATTGACAAATAAGTGATCAACTAATCTCATGAAGTGAAATTGAAAGTGTATATTCATCAAATTTGCTATTATTTTATGCATTTTATGCATTTCGTTTTCACTCATTAAGTGGGTAAGTGCTTTTTGCAAATTTTGAGTTTGTGTTTAACTAATTTTTTCCAAGTAGCTAGAAAATACTATTATTGTTAATATATGAGTTTATACATCTTATTATATTCAGCAAGCACACTGAACATTATCAATTCACGAAATCAGACCATTCATGAAACCACCACATTCACATGAAAACAAAGACACATTATTATTAGTTTTATATTGAGCATATAAAGCAACACAAATTCGATATTATTTTAATTCAATTTTTGATAAACTCTTCAGATGTTGAAATTTTTACTGATTGTTTTCTCATTATGATCGTCGTGATACGCCCTATTTAGAAGGATAGGATATACAAAGGTATACCATGAAATGTGCAAAAAACAGATTATTAACGTAGAAGTCTTGATCTGACATTACTTTTAAGGTACACCATTTTAAACATATCCTCCTAACTTACTTCCTTAGAGATGAACTCATCATCAAACGATACAAGGTGCCATTCTGTCAAACTTTAACTGGGGTATTGTGTCACAAGATAAAAAAAGTTCATAGAAGCGTCGGACAAAACTTCGTTTTTGAGATACTGTGTTGAGATACTTCGGGGTTAAAAATAAACCCGAACAGTTCAATCGAAATTTTCACATGAGAACCCTGTAGTCCTGAAAGTTTTTGACTTTGACACATCCACCCTCATATAATTTCTACGAGCGTCATGAAGATCAATTGCTATTGTTTTACTATTATTTTATTCATTTTATGTATTTAGGTTTCATTCATTAAGTGGGCAAGTGCTTTTTGCAAATTTTGAGTTTTGAGTTAAATAATTTTTTCCAAGTAGTTAGAAAATACTATTGTTGTTAATTATGCGTTTATACATCTTATTATATTCAGCAAGCACACTGAACATTATCAATTCACGAAATCAAACCATTCATGAAACCACCAGATTCACATGAAAACAAAGACACATTATCATTAGTTTTATATTGAGCTAAAGCAAATGAAATATATTGGGCACATGAGAAATTGACTATAGAATTGGACAAATTTAACATAAAATAAATCAAGTAAACTCACGTTTTTAAACTTTTTACACTATATTTTGAACCTATTCAGATCTATGCACAGCATTGCCCATAACACAAATTCGACAACAACTAGTCCAAAATTGTCTCAGAAATTCAAATATGTAAAAATATACAGGGTGTTCCATTTAAAAATTCAAAATTGAAGTCATTTCCGGTGAAACCGAAAGTAACCTAAACGTGAAAATATGCAAAAACTTTCCTCTTCCTCTACCATTTACCTATACCAAATCTCATTTTGATACATCCAATACTCTAGAAGTTATGGCTTGTCTAATAGATCCGTTGACACCCGGTATAGGGGTGATATAAGGTATACAAAGGTATACCATGAGTGAAATGTGAAAAAGAACAGATTATTAATGTAGAAGTTTTGATCTGACATTACTTTTAAGGTAGGTACACTATTTTAAACATATCCTCCTAACTTACTTCATTAGAGATGAAATCATCATCAAACTATACGATGTGCCATTCTGTCAAACTTTAACAGGGGTATTGTGTCACAAGATAAAAAAAGTTCATAGAAGCGTCGGACAAAACTTCGTTTTTGAGATACTGTTTTGAGATACTTCGGGTTTAAAAATAAACCCGAACAGCTCAATCGAAATTTTCACGTGAAAACCTGTCCTGAAAGTCCTGAATTTTTTTTACTTTGAGACGTCCAACCCTCATATAATTTCTACGAGCGTCATGAAGATCGATTGCTATTTTCCGGTTTTAGAAAAGGTGGTTACAATTATTCAGCAGTAGAAAAGAACTGTCTGGACTTATCGCATGTCTTACAAATCATTTAAGGAACGAGGACAGTCTCTAATTGGTTTCAAAACCATTAGTGTCGGAAGTTCGCTATAAACACTGGAAAATAACGGTCATTGAACAATAAAGCAAATCTGCAGTAGTGTAATAAATAGCTTCGTACAAGGGCAATATCTCAACGAAATAATTGGTTAACTTTCTCCTATCTACAATGTGTAGTAGATACATAGCCCTATGTAGGTACAATAAGCTTTTTTCCAATAAACATTTCTTGTTACTTTTTCAAACACAGCTGGGCGTCAGCAGCAATACTAATTGTTAATCACATCGTATTACCGAAGTACGTATGATGTTAAATTAATTTATAAATCTTTACGACTATGATTGCTTCTACCAACTGAGTTTAACAATATGTATTGTTATTTATGAATGACTAGTCAAACTTTTACGTATATCATTCAGTGTTATGTAGAAATAAAAGTAAATTTACGATGCTATTGAATTTATTTAAATTTAGGATAGACTGAAACAAGTATTTTAAAAATGCAACGCAATATAGAAATAGAAAGTTGAGTACCGTTCGAGTTAAAAATGACACATGGCACAAAAGGCAGCGCCGAAATTCTAAGTTCTATAAAATGACAGAAGGGACGCATCAATCTTTTGTCGAGCTATACGTTTCATACACTACACGTGCTGCAGTTATTGCTGTTATTTTGGCCCTAAGAAATCACATAGAATATAGATCAACCATAAATTTACTACTCCAAATATCCTACTAAATGTGTATTCATTTTTACTCATTTATACTACTATTTTAACTATTAATAAAAATTTTATTTTATTGAACTTATGTGAATTACTACTATTAATATTATTATGAAACTATAATAGTAGATTATACAATATCTTGAATTTATAGATATTAGATATAATAGATATTAATAGATACACAGCGTGTCACTAAAATATTGTCCTATTCTTTAATTTGGTTTTTGTTAACGTTTCAAATAGAAATCTACTTCTTTGGTATATGCCACAGACATTGCTACTTTTTAGTATAGTAGCATAAAACAACATTCTTCATATAAAAATTTAAAATAATCCTCATTTGACACGACCCAATACGTTTTATAATGTGTAAAGCGCAATAAGATGGATTCCTTAAGGTATTCATTCTTTTAAGTGTGTATTACGTCTGTCCTGATAGAATATATTCTTTCTAAATAAAGAAATATTCTTCAAATAAGCTCACAACAAGTTATCGAATATTTCCTCAGATCGGAATATTATTATTAATCATTTCTCTTCATTGATTTTTAAGTGTATATTACGACCGTTGCGGATTGTGTACAAATAACACTTATATGCAAAATATTGCCTGTGAACCATTTAAACATTTTTTTCTTTGAACAGAGATATATAGAACATAATATCATAGATACTAGTACTAATGTAATACTATCGTGAACCTTGAAAATGAAACTGATGAATTTTGGAACTGGGGTGGCGGGAACCCACAAATTATTCACCGGCAACTGCTACATGAGCCAAAATAATCGGGCCTTATTTTTTTTTGAGGATAATCGAGGAAAAACCACTATGGTAAATGGAGATCACTACAGAAGCATGCTGCTGATTTTTTTAGTTCCAAAAATGGAAGAATTTAATTAGTATGATATGTGGTATCAACAGAATGGTGCCACAGCACACACAGCTCCTGACACAATGGTCATTTTGAATAGAATGTTTCCTGGGTGTTTCATCTTCAAAATGTCGACATGGCATATCCGCCAAGATCTCCCGATTTAACTGTGTCTGACTTTTGGTTATGGGTCTATCTCAAAGGTAAGGTCTTTGCAAATTATCCTCAAACCTTGGAAGCACTACAAGGCAACATCCGGGAAGAAATTGGCACAATACCACCTGAAATGTTGGAAAAAGTTATGAAAAATTCTCTAAAAAGAGCTCGTTATTCCATTAATGATAGGGGTAGCCATTTGGTCGATATAACAACACAACAAACATAACAAAACAAACAAAACAACAATAACTGTGTAATTTTGTTGATAACGAAGGAAATTTATAGGGTTTAAATAAATATTTTGGATTCATAATATGACTTTTACTTTATTAATCTTAGTTTTATATAAAGAAACAAATCGGGGATTTGAGTTTGCACCACCTTGTTTATATATATATTAATAAACAAAAACTAATTGAGGTTAAATTCTAATCTGTAATTACAATACAATCGAAAAAGTAAGGAATTCAATCAATTAACAACATATAATCATTACATTTGATGATTATGTTAATGAAATCGAATAAAAGTAATTGAAAGGCATAACAAATTTTATAGCATGCCAAACTAGGAGAATACTTTATATTAATTTATTATTGTTGCTTTATGATTCTATACCACAGAGGACACAGACCAGAGGCGAAGGTTAGTGATGTTTAATGGCTCATTTTCTGTACTAGTTACGTCTACACTAAGAGAAATAATTGCTTAATTCTAACAATACTACCTTACTATACTCTGAAAAAAGTGTTTAATGATTATATTTAAGGGCTATTGTAAATTAAGTATATCAATACAATAATTCACCTTATGTAATGTAACTAAGCTACATTACCAATATTTGTGTTTCCTTTAAGTCTGCTGTTTAGACTGTACTAATACATAAGTATATTAGTAGCAAATTATTGTAGTTGCAAGTGCAAAAAATTTGCAGTGCACACCAACAAAATTCAAAATAAGAATAAATGAATTAAATATTAAATTATTTAATATAGATGGACATAAATAAATAGTCCATGTGCTTTATCATCGAGATGTACCTCTAAATTATTCTAATACAGGAAATAATCTTACAAAGCTTGGAGGTATCTTGGTCTACATGTAAAGTTTGCGCTGTGTTCAAATTTATGGCTTTTTTTGTTAGAACTTGCTTAAAAATATGTTGTATACTGGTGATTGTTATTAAAAATGCATCTGATTTTACAAAACCAGTGTAAAAAATATCAGTCGGAAAATAATAATTATTGTATTACTACTTCAGTTATTAATAAAAGCATAGGTACATTTATAAGCAAAATTTTGATAATTTTCCTAATTCTAATAATGATCTGCAACTTATTCGGGTTATTTTCTGGGAATAATAAAAAATACAAGATCACATATGGATAATAATAAATCTTTTATTTGCAATAAATGACATGAAACATTTATTAAAAATACATAAAACAAAAAACTGAATGACATTAGTAATATGAGTAATATAACATATCAGTCACAACCACAAGTATCATTAAACACTTCTTTCAGAGTAAAGTAAGGTAGTATTGTTAGAATTAAGCAATTATTTCTCTTAGTGTAGACGTAACTGGTACAGAAAATGGGCCATTAAACATCAAAGACGCCGCCACTAGCCTTCGTCTCTGTTCTAGGTCCTCTGTGGTTTAGTTACATTACATAAGGTGAATTATTGTATTGATATACTTAATCCACAAAAGCCGTTAACGATAATCATTAAACACTTCTTTCAGAGTACCTATAGTAAGGTGGTATTGTTAGAATTAAGCAATTATTTCTCTCAGTGTAGATGTAACTGGTATCGAAAATGGGCCATTAAATATCAAAGACACCGCCGCAAGCTTTCGCCTCTGGTCTGTGTCCTCTGTGTCTATACCAACATTTTACAAAGACCGCTTTAATTACAACTGTCATAACGTACCATAACATATTTTTTTCTAATAAATATACCGAAACAGTTACCATCGGAATGCTAATAAAAATATACCTATATATTGACTGAAAGCTCCTTTGCAAGAGGGTTATTAGTTCACAGGCCATGGTTGAGCACGTGAAATCTAAAATTTATTACTTTCAAAGCCTTCTAAATTTTTGTACAGATGTAGGTAAGCAAATAGTAAGAGCTCGGTGTCCGAGCGGTTAAGACGTCTGGTTTTTAATCGTTCTCCGCGGTTGACGACGGTTCGATTCTCACCGTGGTCAACTTTTTCTAATTGCTCCAATATTAAATCTGTGTGTATAAGGCTCGTAGCGTTCTTAATATGCAACTAGTACTACAATATCACTGTATAAATGGCTAACAACCTACTGTATACTTTAATTAATAAGGTTTCCCTTATTCTCGTACTAAATGGTAGTTAAAGTTAACATCGTAAGTCGTTCCTGGGCGCACTCGCGGCCCGCAGAATAATAATATGCCGCTCCCTCTCCCACACAAGTCTCTGACTTCCGGGCTCATCATTAAGATGAGAATGAGGGATGGAGATAGTATTATTTATTAGTATTAGTATAAATTGATTTTAAATATTACTGGAATTACACTACACCTGTTAAAACACTGATATACAACGTTGCAGCTGTGTCTTATTATAACCATCGTTTGCTATAAAGTTTTAGTTTGCTTTAATGCTTAGTTTTTTTTATTTTTGGACTAACCTATTAAAATTATATAAAAAAAATAAAACAGGAGCAATTCATCTTTGGGAGAATCGGACTTCGTGATGTTATGTGATGCGTTTATTATGCCCAGTAATGTATCTTCTTAGAGAAGATACAAAAACACGCATGAAACATCATCAAAACCAATATGATGCTTAATTGACCCTTAATTGTTTACTTTATAGTATATTATACCGAACATACCTATTTTCATTACTTGTTGTTGTTGTTGTTGTTGATAGGCGGCGCGGTTACCCGCAGTACTCAGGTCTTTCGACCCATTGTGCCTGCCGCTAGTTGGGAGTTATTGGAAGAGACCCGTGCTGTGCGCATAGGCCAACACCCGTTGTAGGGGAAGCTCCCTAATGTCCTGAGGCAGAAGAAATGCTGCGCCCAGGTGTTTGTGTCTCTTGACCATGAGGCAGGCACAGCGACAGAGGATGTGAATGGAGTCCTCGTCATCGTGTCCGCAAAACCTGCACCTTCTAGTGTCACTAAGACCGATAGTGTTAAGGTGCTTCTTAAGATGTCCGTGACCTGTCAACAGTCCTGTGACAATCCTTATGCTGTTACGACTTAGCGCAAGTATTGATTGAGTTGCGTTCGACCAAGGCCCTTCAATTAAGAGCCTGGCTTGTCGCAGCCCAGTCACGTTTGACCATTCTTCCTTTGATCTTACCTTGATCCAGTTTCCAATGGACCTTGCTACATAACTAGGCGGAAGCCCCAGCACTGGTTCGGGCCCTGTAAACTGTATACTTGAGCCTCTCTTAGCCAGTGTATCGGCCTCCTCATTTCCTGTTATATTATGATGACCCGGTACCCAGGTCAATTTTACCTGGTTGTTCTGTCCCAATTGGGTCAGACCATTAACACACTCTAGGACCGTCCTGGAGGTGATCCTGTAGGAGATCAAGGCACGTAAAGCCGCCTGACTGTCGGTGCATATCTGGATATGCTGATTAGAATATCTCCTTTTGAGATTTTCCTGAACGCATGCAGAGATAGCAAACACGCCTGAAAGACCGTGGCATACTTTCCCAAGGAGAAGGATAGTCTCGCCCTCGGGCGCACGCCCCGGACTCCCGCCCCTGGCCCTGGTCTGTCTTGGACCCATCCGTAAACCAGACGAGCCCATTCGAGACCTGAGCATCAGGATTTTCGAGCCAAGCTTCCCTGTCCGGTATCTCTACTGTGTAAGGTTTCAGAAACACATAAGTGGGAGATATCCTGTCACTGGGTGCGTCCAGTAGACTGTCTCCTCCCACAAGTTCCCCAAGAATACTTGTGTGTCCACCATCGTGGCTTTTACCTAGCCACCGCCCCCACTGCTTGACCCTATAAGAGGCCCTCCTTGCCTCTCCCTCAACCACTATATGCAGTTTAGGGAGAGACAGGAGAGCCTCCAGAGCCTCTGTGGGAGCCGTGCGTATCGCTCCTGTCGTGCTTACACACGCCAGGCGTTGTAGTTGATTTAGCCGTTGCTTGATGGTAACCCGCCGGACGGCTGGCCACCATACAATCGACGCGTATAGAAAGGAGGGTCTAATAACCGAGGTATAGAGCCATAAGGTGGCTCTCGGATTAAGCCCCCACATTTTTCCAATACTTACTTACAATTTTCATTACTTACTATCAAAGGCATATTCCAAAGCCATCAATGTACATGTGAAAAACAGTTATATATAAATATATAGTACTATACAGGCTATCGCCTGGACAGCATAGTGTGCTAGAGTATGTTGGGGGATCATTTCTCGGTCACACTGCTTGTTACGATCTGGGTTCGATCCTTAACTCCGGCACAGGCAATGTTGGCGGGAATGTCTGCGTTTTTAATGTGTAACCCTCTTCCGCATAGCCTTTGGCTTTGGATTTGAGAGTTGTCTAATTTATGTGGTGTTATTTTATCAGAAATACGAAAAATATAATGCCATAATTGAAAAACAGAAACTGTTGCTTTTTCCCAAATCAACGGGGAGGAATTTTGATCTACGCTGCATAAAAAGATCAGAAAAAAGTTTTAGAAATTAATAAACAATCAGGAAAAAAATAGATAGATTTAATTTCTGGTCTGTTCAATTATTTATCTGAAAGCCAATTTTAAACACTGATTTATATAAGATACATTGCAACTTTTATTTTATTACAAGGTTTATCATAAAGTAAGGGATATATTTCAGCTTATTATGTATTTTTAACAAATTAAGTTAATAACAAGATGTGAATGAAATTCGATTGCTTAAACAATGGGATTCCGTATATCCAACAGTTAACGCAAATGTTCGATATGTCGTCCATTTTGCTGCTGTACAATCAGCAACCGTTCCTCCAAATTGTACACAGCATTATTCAGCAATTGCAGCAATTTGCTCCCTAATAGAATCTTTTAATTCTTCCAGCGTTGTTGGTCGTGTTCTAAACACCAAATTTTTTACTAAACCAATTCTTGTTTGCAGATCCATGTTATTAAAGTTTAAATAAATCGTTTTAATTTTCGATTATGTGAGTTTTATTTTGAGAACAATTCTCTAAATCGCAATGATTACGTTTGACACTTCAGCAGTTGACACGACAACTCTTTTGTTTTCCATAAATACAGTAAAATCCAATCCAATCCAATCCAATTATTGAAGCAACTAGATTCCATTTACTTTTTATTACTAGCTTGATTTCTTAAAATTATATAAAACTTTAAAGTATACCTCTTACTTTATGATGACCCCATATAAATTTTCTTTTAATAAATTACATAAAATGGTACCTAAAGTATGTCTCACAGAAAACTAAGGATAATTTGATTTACTCGACCATAAGGTGAAGAAATGTAATTGATGTTACCAAATACATCAAGACATTTGTATACTATCTGATCAGTGGTAGCTACATTATCCTTGTATGATAAAAAATTGTTAACGTGAGGAAATACCTCGTGTATGTTAAGTAACAATAATTATACGAAGATACTGTTACATCTTAATATGTTTGTGTAGTTGTAATGGGCAACTGAAACATGTAAGATTAATAAATCAGTTGTCACTAAATACTTCTCTTATTCAGTATTCAAGCTCCGGGAAGTAAAACTAGCGGTAGAATAGTGTAACTAACTTCTAGCCGTTCCAACGTTTCAAGATAATACATCAATCTCCACAGATAGATGGCTTTAACATAATAGAGTGTTTAGTTTTATTCTTCTTCGAATATTCCACTTGAATTTAAAATGACTAAAATGTTTTATGCAGAAGTGCATGAATTAAACAAAATACAAATGACAACAAAAATCATAAATTTAAATGAGAGAGGTAAATTAGTATAAACTTACATTGCCTAATTTCCTCCTACATTTAATTTAAATAATTTGAAAACTCATAGATATAAATGACTTCAGAGGCATTTTAATTTATACAGATCTAGGTAAAATATTTTTTTTCAAAAATTCATCACTATCGTAACCAAAAGTTTTTAATAGAATTACCACTTAAACTAGATAATAGATACTACAACAACTACAACTACAAAAAAACACTGCACCGAGAATATAATATGTTAAACTAGAGTACAAATCCGGTTATTGTATCCTGATTTATAATATCTACTAAATCACATAAACAAATAATATACATTACTAAGAATTTTATTCCCCGTTTTAATGGTGGCTATAAAATATTACCAGAAATCTCAAATATTTACCAAAATGTTGTAAATAATGTACCGTCTCTAAGGCTATTAATTTGTAGCTTTATTGGCTACTTTCCAAAACTTCTTAATTTTTATTAGAAAACTGTCAAAACTCCCAATAAAACAAGAATTACTGGGAAACATCTAGTTTATATACATATATAGGATATATTTTAGTTGTTTATTGTTTTATTATCTTTGTTTTTATTGTTTTGTTTTTTTTTACTTTTTGCTTTTTATTATTGTTCTTTTCCTATGTTCTGACTTTACATCTAATTTGATTTTTAATCTAATTTTTATATTGTAATATCTCATGTAATTTTATATTTTTCTTTATTCTGTACATTTTTTATTGTGTACATACTGTTTCTATCTACTCTGTAAATGGGTCTCTCCTGTAGAGTAGAGTACAAATAAATAAATATATACAGTCTCAACAGTGACCACACATTAGAATATTTCAGAAACCACTTTGACTTGAATTTGTTACAATAGGATCTCTCTAGATGTTCTTTTTGAATAAAACAAAAGCGTGTTTGAAACATCGTAAGTTGACTGTTTGAAATGGAACATCCTGTTTCCTTATTTCGATAAAATATATTCTGATGAATACACTGTATAGGGTTTGATGGATCATTATATATCTCCATTTGCTTTTGATTTTTCTAGCTTCGTATAAGGTAATTGAAACAAATTATTGCAATAAATGCAATATAACTTTTTCTTATGATACTGCAGAATTTAACTTTCTTAGTCACTAATCTGTACATTTTTAAATTTTGACTAATGATATTCTTTTTGAATAAAACAGAGGCGTATCTGAAACATCGTAAGTTGACTGTTTGAAATGGAACATACTGTTTACTTACTTCGATAGAATGTATTCTGATGAATACACTGTATTGGGTTTGATGGATCATTCTATATCTCCATTTGTTTTTGATTTTTCTAGCTTCGTATAAGGTAATAGAAACAAATTATTGCAATAAATGCAATATAACTTTTTCTTATGATACTGCAGAATTTAACTTTCTTAGTCACTATAATCTGTACATTTTTAAATTTTGACTAATGATGTTCTTTTTGAATGAAACAAAGGCATGTTTGAAACATCGTAAATTGACTGTTTGAAATGGAACATACTATTTATTTATTTCGATAAAATGTATTCTGATGAATACACTGTATTGGGTTTGATGGATCATTCTATATCTCCATTTGTTTTTGATTTTTCTAGCTTCGTATAAGGTAATAGAAACAAATTATTGCAATAAATGCAATATAACTTTTTCTTATGATACTGCAGAATTTAACTTTCCTAGTCACTAAACTGTATATTTTTAAATTTTGACTAATGATGTTCTTTTTTAATAAAACAAAGGCGTGTTTGAAACATTGTAAGTTGACTGTTTGAAATGGAACATATTGTTTCCTTATTTCGATAAAATGTATACTGATGAATACATGTATAGGGTTTGATGGATCATTTTATATCTTTATTTGTTTTTGATTTTTCTAGCTTCGTATAAGGTAATTGAAACAAATTATTGCAATAAATGCAATATAACTTTTTCTTATGATACTGCAGAATTTAACTTTCTTAGTCACTAATCTGTACATTTTTAAATTTTGACTAATGATATTCTTTTTGAATAAAACAGAGGCGTATCTGAAACATCGTAAGTTGACTGTTTGAAATGGAACATACTGTTTACTTACTTCGATAGAATGTATTCTGATGAATACACTGTATTGGGTTTGATGGATCATTCTATATCTCCATTTGTTTTTGATTTTTCTAGCTTCGTATAAGGTAATAGAAACAAATTATTGCAATAAATGCAATAAACTTTTTCTTATGATACTGCAGAATTTAACTTTCTTAGTCACTATAATCTGTACATTTTTAAATTTTGACTAATGATGTTCTTTTTGAATAAAACAAAGGCATGTTTGAAACATCGTAAATTGACTGTTTGAAATGGAACATACTGTTTACTTATTTCGATAAAATGTATTCTGATGAATACACTGTATTGGGTTTGATGGATCATTCTATATCTCCATTTGTTTTTGATTTTTCTAGCTTCGTATAAGGTAATAGAAACAAATTATTGCAATAAATGCAATAAACTTTTTCTTATGATACTGCAGAATTTAACTTTCTTAGTCACTATAATCTGTACATTTTTAAATTTTGACTAATGATGTTCTTTTTGAATAAAACAAAGGCATGTTTGAAACATCGTAAATTGACTGTTTGAAATGGAACATACTGTTTACTTATTTCGATAAAATGTATTCTGATGAATACACTGTATTGGGTTTGATGGATCATTCTATATCTCCATTTGTTTTTGATTTTTCTAGCTTCGTATAAGGTAATAGAAACAAATTATTGCAATAAATGCAATATAACTTTTTCTTATGATACTGCAGAATTTAACTTTCTTAGTCACTAAACTGTATATTTTTAAATTTTGACTAATGATGTTCTTTTTTAATAAAACAAAGGCGTATCTAAAACATCGTTAAGTTGACTGTTTGAAATGGAACATACTGTTTACTTATTTCGATAGAATGTATGCTGATGAATATACTGTATAGAGTTTGATGGATCATTCTATATCTCCATTTGTTTTTGATTTTTTTAGCTTCGTATAAGATAATAAAAACAAATTATTGCAACAAATGCAATATAACTTTTTCTTATGACACTGCAGAATTTAACTTTCTTATAGTCACTAATATGTACATTTTTAAATTTTGACTAATGATGTTCTATTTGAATAAAACAAAGGCGTGTTTGAAACATTGTAAGTTGACTGTTTGAAATGGAACATATTGTTTCCTTATTTCGATAAAATGTATACTGATGAATACATGTATAGGGTTTGATGGATCATTTTATATCTCTATTTGTTTTTGATTTTTCTAGCTTCGTATAAGGTAATAGAAACAAATTATTGCAATAAATGCAATATAACTTTTTCTTATGATACTGCAGAATTTAACTTTCTTAGTCACTAATCTGTACATTTTTAAATTTTGACTAATGATGTTCTTTTTGAATAAAACAAAGGCGTGTTTGAAACATCGTAAGTTGACTGTTTGAAATGGAACATACTGTTTCCTTATTTCGATAAAATTTATTCTGATGAATAACACTGTATAGGTTTCGATGCATCATTCTGTATCTCCATTTGTTTTTGATTTTAAGGTAATAGAAACAAATTATTGCAATAAATGCAATATAACTTTTTCTAATGATACTGCAGGATTTAACTTTCTTAGTCACTATATCTGTACATTTTTAAATTTTACTAATATGTGAAAGTTTAAGTGAAACTATTTGTCGATCAAGCATCACGCATCTCTAATCCCAATCTGAGCGATATTCATATCAAGCATATCGAAGACCACCCGGTTACGCAGCGTAAACGGAATCATTAGTATTTTGATTAAGATGCCCTAGTAAAGATTGTAAAGGTTCTGGGTCCAAATTAAAATACCGATTTATAGCCCCTCTCATACGGAACAAAAAAGTACCGCTTAGCCTTCCTTTCCTGTCATCGACATATAAATTATTTTTATTCGTTAATAACCGTAAACAAGGGTAGTTTATTGGAGAAAGCTTCTATATCTAAATAACTTTTTACTGATATGGAGTTAATAATAATCGGGCCAAGTTATACTGTGACAGAATTTTTACTTATCTTAGTCTGGCGGCTTCTTGTCTTCTCCACAACTTTGACACCGTAGGACATAAAAATGTCGGCAGATGCACTATTATAGTAAGGGCATACGCCACGCCTTTATACGTTGTCTTCTCGTTAGAAACAGCACTTATACGCCTTTTTGACAAAACTCTACGAAATTTACATCGACGTCCACTTCCCACGTGGTATGTAGATTGTAATCGCGATACCTATCAACCCATTTTTTTCTTGAACTTAATAGCCGTCTAACCTAATGAATGACTGAAAAATAACGCACATACAGAAAAAATTTACTACAGGTAACGCTCATACCGAATGCTCAGTTAAAAATTTTCAACTGCATTTCAATAAACAAACAAATTCCATTTTTGTGGAATACCATTTCCATTCCATTCATATAGGAGATACTCATGATGTGTTATCCGCATGTTATAAACTTTTATTTATATTTAAGCTTCAGCGACAGAATCACTTATTAAACTCTTAATTACTAAAACAGGTCATATGACCTCAATTTTTTATTTATTCATTTCCATAAGAGGTTATTCCTTTTCTTAAACAAACGCATTACTAATTACCACTAAGAAGTTCTTCCAAACGCCCTCTATCAGCTAGTTAAAACTTGTAACTAAGCTCTCTTTATGCACTATGCTCTATGCTATGTTCTGAATCCCAAATTAGCAACCAACGCTTTGAGAGCAGGTATTATAAATATAGTATTTAGGTTTAAATTTTTGAAGTAGATGTATCACGAAATAATTGTATTTATTTTATCAAGCACATAGTAGTTGCAATTTCCGGCTTGGCCAAGTATCAAATGGCTAATGTTTGGAAGGAATGAAATGTCATTGTGTGATGTGTCTGAATGTCACCACCTAAAATAAGTTTATATACCCTACATCACCAAAATTATATAATGATGTATTCATTATACCTACATTTAATAATGTAGAAAACCTCATATATTTTTCAAGCTGACATGGATGATATACGATTGTATATTCGTTCAGACTTCATGCGATGTAGGTATTTCAGAGCGTATTATCTAAGGAAGATATCATAAGTAAATTATAATAAGGAAAATGTTTAATGCTTTATAATCTACGGCATAAAGTTCAAGTGGATTATCAGGATTGTTAATATAGTATACAGTGCTTTCGAAAAGTAATGAATAAATTCATTATTTTAGAAATTGAGAAGTTTTTGAAAAAATCCCCTGACACGTCGATTTTGTTTTTAAAAAAGGGACTTTTTGACATACGACCCATATTTGTGACGTCACCGTTGTTCGAGATATGACGTCATCAACAATTTTTTTAAATAGCAACCCCCAATTTTGACCACGCCATTTGAAGGAGCGAATCATTCTACATCCTACGCATCGTCAAAAATCATGGTTGCCTGACAGTAGCCTTAGCGACTGAGAATGTTTTTTATTGCTGTCAGATAAAAACGTGAAATCGTATTTTATTAAATAGTTTTTTCTGTTTTTTGAGTTATTTCTTTAGTTCTTATCTTTTGTTTGGCAAAAGCACTGCGTTTGAAGTGTTTATTGAGTAGTAACTTTGTCATTTTATTAAAAAAATTGTTAAATTAACTGTACGAGAACGAATTAAAATTCTTTGCATGATCGGATTTGGAGACAGGATGCGCACCCAAAGAGAAGTAGTTGAATTGTTCAATGAAACTCATCCTGATCGACATCCCATTAGCCAAAGCATGGTAAGCAATATTGAGTCTAAATACCGTAACTTTGGACATGTTCGTGATCTTCCTAAATCTGGTCGACCGTCAAAATCAATAGCTGATGAGGTTAATGTTTTGTTGGCAATACAAGAAAATCATCACTCAACGCTTAACCAATTGGCTTCTGATTTCAATATGGCAGCGTCCACAGTTCACAAAATTATGAAAAAAGCAAAGTATCATCCTTATAAGGTATGCCTTGTTCATGAGCTATCTGAAGACAACTTTGATCGGCGAAATCAATTCTGCGAGCAAATGCAAGAGCTATGCAATAATGATAATAATTTCGTAAAAAACGTAATTTTTTCTGACGAGGCTACGTTTGTTTTGAACGGCCATGTCAATAGGCAAAACTGCCGTTATTGGGCTACCGAGAATCCCCGATGGATGATGGAGTATCACACTCAAAGTCCCCAAAAAGTAAATTTGTGGTGCGGCAGAGTCGACGGAAGAATTCTGAGTCCCTATTTCTTTGACGTCAACCTAACTGGTGCAAGATATTTAGATTTTCTTCGAGACGACCTCATTCCTGCACTAATAACTTTATATTCAGATATAGAGGGACGTGATCTTCCAAGAAATGACATGTTCTTTCAACAAGATGGTGCACCTCCCCATTATGCAGCACCTGTCCGTGTTTATTTAGATGAGCTGTTCCCGAATCATTGGATAGGGAGAAGGGGGCCGAAATTATAGATAATGTCCAAAAAGAATTTATTAATCGTCTTAGCTACTATCAGGCAGCCAACGGTGCACAATTTGAACATTTAATTTTGTCGATTTTTTACATAATCATTATCATTGTCAGTATTGTGAAAATTAAATTTTAAGATCTTCAAACATTATTTTCTTGAAATTTTTGTTATGTAACACCATAATTTTTCATGATGCGTATGTAGAATTATATGCTCTTTCAAATGGCGTGGTCAAAATTGGGGATTGCTATTTAAAAAAATTGTCGATGACGTCATATCTCGAACAACGATGACGTCACAAATATGGGTCGTATGTCAAAAAGTGCCTTTTTTAAAAACAAAATCGACGTGTCAGGGGATTTTTTCGAAAACTTCTCACTTTCTAAAATAATGAATTTATTCGTTACTTTTCGAAAGCACCGTATAAAGAATCTATTTTACTATTATTTATATGGTTAATTTTCACTAGAAGTTACATGATAAAATATATTGTCAGGTTTTATATGAAATTGGTGCAAATCGTAAATATGTCACCTAAAACTTTTCGTAATATTAAATATAATTGTCCCATTCTCAAGAGTAGTAAACGATATACTTAGAAAACTTCTTCAGCGTCTGGCTATAAAATAAACTGTGTGACCCCATTCTAGAGATGTTGCATGTCGCCGCCAATCAAAAAGGATCTATTTGTATAATATAAAACAACTGCTGGCTAAATTATAGTTTTAAACGTCTTAATTATTTGAGCTGCGAAAAAACTCCCCTGTTATTATTTATATACACGGTGATCTAAGTTCAAAAAACTAAATTATGTGGAACCGATAACTAAAGCATCGAGAATTTTTAGACAGAAAGATGGCGTGTTTCAGCTTTTTACTTAAATATTTCTCTAAATGTCTCTCTTCTTTTGGTTTTAATAACACACTTAGTAATTGACACTCAGAGGAGTCACAAGATATAACTTTTTTTGCACACTACCTTTATAGTTATACTGTATAATAAGAATTAGACTATAAAAATAACTGGCATGTAGGTATACCAACTACATGCATATACAGGCGGATTCAAGTTCGGGTCTATACATGGGGATCTCAAAAACAACTAATTCTTTAAAAATATTTCAAAAATCAATCAGGTTAGCCTTGATATTTTTCAGCCATTATGTTGGTCCCCCTGATTGCGCAACTTTCCCCCATTTAACCAAATTCGTATCTCTTATCATTTCCGAGATCACCATGCATAGACACGAATTTGAATCAGCCTATAGATATATACTAGACATAATAAATAACGCATCAAAACATTTTCTTTGCTTTATACAGCAGCTTAGGAAGTTGAATTTATTGAACTACAAGTTTCATTGTAAAAGGGGATACCATGTATGGATATATAGATTTTAAATTCTTCTTTATGGAACAGGTGTATATGTAATTAAAAAAATCGATAAAGCTAATCCGTGAGTTTATGGTGTACGTAGTATGTAAATTGCAAGGTTTCTTACATTGTATACATTGGATTCTTCTTTAATATACCGCAATTTATATTCGGCTGCAAGTACTTTATCTAAATGTATTATTTTCAAATAAAAACGTATGTTCTTAACAAAGATTTACCTGTTCCGAGCAATCAGAAAGTGTTATTTATAAGGCCTTGTTCATCATTCAAATTCAATTGCAAAATATCTACACAAATGTAAACTTTATTGTGTTGAACTTAACGAAATTTAAAATAAAACGAAATATATTATACATTCTCATTTATTTTTCTATGCCTCTAGAAAATGTATAGCGGGAAAATACTCGTATTTTATAGATCTGAATAGAATATCAATTGAATGTTGTTCCGATACTTGAATAGTTTTACGTAGAGCGAAGCAACTGAAATGTTAAAGTTTATAACTTTTCTAGGCAATATATACAATATATGTCGATAACGTTTTACTATACACCATATAATGCTACTAGAGTTTTAAAGAATGTTCAGAATATTACACTATTAATTCCCATTAAGACAAATAATAAAAGACATAATTAAATGCTACCAACATGTTACTTATCGGTTTCATCTTGTACTTGAAGGCAACTGCTTGTACAGGGTGTCCAAAATAAGAGCCTCTATCCCCTTGTCTCAGAAAGTATAAATGGTAGAGAAAAAAGTTAAATACGAAAGTTTTTTGTTTTTACCTGAATTTTTCATTTTTATAACTTTCTTGAATACAGGTTGTTCAGTTTCTCTGATCCAGGCATCAACTTTCTTTTTTTAAATGGGATACCCTATATTCAATTACGTTTTTGAACTCTCCTTAAAATTCTAGGTCAACTTTGTTAAGAGTACCCTATACCTATCATTTACCGTTACGAAGATATTACCATTTAAAGAAAAAAATCTGTAAAAAACACCTGCTCAAAAAATCTCGGCAAAACAAATAAGACATCCAAAAAAAAAGCAATAGGGTTTATTTCGTAGATAATTAGACTCAGAAATTACTTCTATGGATCGATATTACCTGATTAATATACAGGGTGTTTTTGACAGACGGCTCAAACATGTATATGTTAAAACTCCAGAAAATCGAAAATCTCTTATGGAACACCCTGTGTATTATTTTATTTTTGGATTCTCTATTAAATTTTAACCATACTCTATATAACTTTCCCTATTCTTATTTTGCTTAGTTTTCAAGATATTGACGAAAATGTTTGGTGCGCTACTTATAAGAGACACATTTTAGGCCCTATCTTTCTTGGCCAATATTTAAATGGTCCCAGGTACCTTAGGTAAAAATATCAGGAAATGGCATTCATTACAAACTTGCATTTTACCTTTATTGGATGCCGAAGAAGATGCCAATCAGATCATTTATCAGATGGATGGAGTTCCATGCCCCAATACTGCAGTTGTAAAGAATTTATTAAGAACTATTTTGTGGAATAGATAGGACCAAACGGGAATATCCCATGGCCGCCGAGGATCCCAGATTTAACTCCACTTGATAACTTTTTATGGGGTACATTGAAAGCCTGAGTTTATCAAATTCAGAGTAATAATGTTGATAACTTAAAGATTAAAATCAGGATGGAAATTGAAGCGCTCAACCAAAGTGATTGCGCTGTAAGAAAACTAGCAGTTATATACACAACATGCATAGCTGAAAATTGAGGACATATAGGACACTTGATTTAATTTATTATTTTTATTGTTATTTATTGATTATTGTTAGTTATTTGTGGTTCAAGTTACACACAGATTTGTTTATATTAGTTAATTAATGAAATATTTTTAAACAAATATTAGTTTTTAATAAAATAATATATTCTTAATCACTATTAAGGCACACTTATTATAATATACCTAGCTGATAATGATTAATAGCTGACATTTTTTCCACATTTTCGTCAATATCTTGAAAACTAAGCAAAATAAGAATAGGGAAAGTTATATAGAGTATGGTTAAAATTTAATAGAGAATCCAAAAATATAATAATACACAGGGTGTTCCATAAGAGATTTTCAATTTTCTGGAGTTTTAACATATACATGTTTGAGCCGTCTGTCAAAAACACCTTGTATATTAATCAGGTAATATCGATCCATAGAAGTAATTTCTGAGTCTAATTGTCTACGAAATAAACCCTAATTAGCTTTTTTTTGGAAGTCTTATTTATTTTGCCGAGATTTTTTGAGCAGGTGTTTTTTACAGATTTTTTTCTTTAAATGCTAATATCTTCGTAACGGTAAATGATAGGTATAGGGTACTCTTAACAATGTCGACCTAGAATTTTAAGGAGCGTTCAAAAACGTAATTGAATATAGGGTGTCCCATTTAAAAAAAGAAAGTTGATGCCTGGATCAGAGAAACTGAACAACCTGTATTCAAGAAAGTTATAAAAATGAAAAATTTAGGTAAAATCAAAAAACTTTCATATTTAACATTTTTCTTTACCTTTTATACTTTCTGAGATAAGGGGATAGAGGATCTTATTTTGGACACCCTGTACAGTATAGTCTCTATAACTTAATTTCCGATTTCCTCACAGGTATCAATTTGGCTTGGATAAAACTTCACCAACACATTCAAAGTTTCAAATTATAAATACATTAAAAAGCTATATTATACATACGAATATATATTAAACTTATGTTTTAAAATTCATTTATAAACAATAACGTTTATAATAAAAAAATATTTTATTTATTTTAAACTATTAAAAGACATTAGAATGTTTCTTTCTAGTTAATCATCATCTCTGATAAGTGATAACTATTCGTATGTTTCTATTTGGTATCTATCCCAACGACTAATAATTTTAATAAGTGGAAGTTAATCTATTGTGAACCAGTAGTAAACCACTATATGTGTACTCGTTGAAGATACAGCTTTTCTTTATTGACTTATATCAAAGATTAGTACACTTTTGTATATAGTTTCCAATAGTTTCGGCAAAGGTTACTTAACATAATTTTCAGAATTAATCAAAGCACAATTATGTTTTCGGATACGTCTTTCTCTTATTATTTACTATTATCTAAAAATGATGTAGCATAATACCAGTCTGGTAAAAAATGATCAAATTTTCGCACCCGATATAACCCAAGGGTCGATATTGAAGCCACTGTGATTAATTATATATATGACATAACTACCGGATACAAACGTTTGCTCAGACGGCATGACATTCTTTTTATGGTGATAAGATAACGAATCATTTGAAGCTAATGTGAATACCATTAATGACCAGTATTGAGCAAATATTCCATTCAAGTGCAATGTTTTGTCTTCGGCAGCAGCAGACTTATCAATGCATTCAGTTTACCAGTTAAAATGGGGATCTCACTCCTCTAATGTGAATTCCATACATATTATAACATTCTCTTTTTACAATTTTTTTCTCAAGTAACTATTGGTATTAGTATTCCTATAACTCCGTATTCTGGAACTATTCATTGTAGTATTTTTCACTCCATAATAGGTAGTATATTTATTATTGGGTGAAATAATTAAATAGATATAAAGGAATTATTTATTAATAGATAATGTTTCTTTCAGCGATTTTGCAAAGGACGACGGTTGGTATTGGCCAGATGAAAATCCAAGGAGTTGCTACCTGTCAGTATTTATGCATGGATAGCTGTGGATTGCTTTACGGATCGGTAGGTGCACTTTGTTGACATTACAATTACTAATAAGTTCTGTAGTTCAAGAACGTCTGTAAAACAAAGTTAGTAAACAAAATTGACTGCAGCCAGTGGTGTAAACAGTGTGACTCGGAAATATTTTATTTCACCCATCTTCATATTAAATAATAATGGCTGTTATTATCAACAGGCTTTGTAATTTAACAACAAACTACTGTAATCCTACTAACTACTGTTAATTTAGCAAGAAAATTGAAACTCAGAAAAGTGCTGTTCATATAAAAGCTATTTAGGATAAGAAATAAATGTTTGTAAAACATTTACTGCCCAAAACTGGTACTTTGGAATCAGTGCAACCATATCCGAGTCATAAAATATTCATTCTGTCATATTATTAATTAATCTCATCAATTGATAATAACAAGTGCAACTTTCCATATGATGTTCTATTCCTTACATTCAATTTCTTGATACGCTAGTGAATGATTTATCATTGCAGTTAAATATAAACTTATTTATATTTTAAATTAATCTCTTTTTCCAGCGAATTAATTAAAATTGAGAGTTAATTGTTTTTTATTGACAATTAATTATATTAATGATAATTGATAAAAAGTAAATGGAATATACTTACAAGTAATGCCGCATTCACAAAATAAAAGGCATCTGTTATGTTATTCTGTATAATAAACTAATTTTTATTGTATGGGTAATCCAAATTTATTTATACTAGCTTATACCGTTGCTAACTAGACTTAAAAATTTATTATTTAACTTTTTTTTTAATAGAGGCACACAGCCAAGTATTTTTAAAACAATATTATAATGCAGATACTTTTCTACTCAAAGATATTTTAACTACTCTAAGAAACATTTTATTGTTAATATGACTTTCGACACATCTCTGTAGTAAAAAACTAATAAACATGGGGTTATCATTGGTTCTATAATTTTCTAGCCTTGAGTTAGCAGTAGTTTAATACGAGTATATGTGTGGAAAATTATTATAACTGCAACGTATATATTTTTAATCATGGCACGTTGCATAGCTTAACATTATAGGTAATAAAGTAAAATGGAAAATCGATTATATGTTTGTATTTTAGTAACTTAAAGAGTCCATTCACTAGTCCGAAATAAGCCCAAAATCGGCGTTCGTTTCGTGTCTAATAATAAAAAAACTATAAAAGATAGCAACTTTTAGTAAAAAAGTATTGAAAGATAAGACTTTAATCTAAATTCTTATAGTAGTAATTTTTTGTAATTCTTTTTATTTTTAAAATTCCAGGCAAACAATCTTGTACTAAAATAGCGTATTTTCAAAAATTATTTTCTCTAAAATACATGTATTAAACAAAAATTTGCCACTATAGGGATCTAGTTTATCTTTTGATCTTTCCGGTGATATATAATTTATAGCATTAAAAAGAAATGTTGTTGCAATTATAAGACAAATCCGGTACCCTTGCAATAAGGGCTAACTTTATTTCCATGTGCCTTTTTACTTCGGCTTTACGTGCACCTCCGAAATCTAAATAATTCGGTAGTGGGAATATGTAAGTCTTCACCCATCGGGCTACCCAACCTCTTAACCCGACCCCGAATTCATGTCTGTTAAGTCTACAGTGAACGGATCCTTAAAAGCGCAAGGTAGATTTATAAAATTCTTTTGTAACTCTTTTCAAAAAATCGAGATAGAAATCAAGTATTTCAGGTGTTTCTAACTGTAACCTAGCAAGTTAAAACTAGAAGATATTAATAAAAAAATATGAGGTCCAATCGAGTGGGCCGGATATGGGCTACTAATTTATATACAAACTTCCTTTATCCTTTCCTTTGTCATCCTTAATGTTCTTTGCTAAATAAACAATTTCTATCTTTCTCCTCAAACATCCTACAGCATTCAGTTGCTCAAAAAACAATTGAATTTCTCATTACAAGCATTAAAACTTTCCTGTATAACAAACATCATGTTATTTCGATAGCAAAAAAAAAATAAAAAGGGCTATACAGTGAATATTCTAAATTGTAGATAAAGCCACAAATCATAGAGTATGATTAAAATAAAATAGAACAAGCAACGGAGAATGTCTTATATTAAGGCGCCATCATAAATTACAATATATAGAATAAATATATAATATGTTGGTTTCAATAAATATATTAATAACACATTAAGTGCAGCTTCTGTATTGCCTTATGTGGAGCCGCTCTTTGCACAAACATGCAAAGTTAACTGTTGTATGTGTTTTACGACAAACGTGTCCATCACAGACTAAAGTCAAGACAGAAAGAATACACCAAGAAGAAATGCATATAACTAAAGATCCATATTCCTCTTTAAAATTATGAGATGAGTATTTAAACATATATTCCAAACAAGTTTGTTTTGAGAAATTTCTCTTTGCAAGAAAATGGAGAAAAGAAAAAACTTTGTAAAACGGAAAACTCTTAAACGAGCAAGTGATATAAGACACATAGTTATGTAACTTTTCTCAGAATTTGTTAAAAGATTTTGATTTTGAAATTCTTATATAGGTATGTAAATATTTAATTAAGATTCTGCTTATATTTGAAGCAATTTTCGTAATAATTACTTTTTCTATACTGCGGGACATGGATTCAATAGGCTTTTCATTTCAGACATTAGATAAGATTAATCTAATCCCCTTTGTATAATATTTGCCAAAGGGCACGAGACGTGAGGTCGAAAAGCTTGGTATGTGGGGGCCTTAAGCCTTTGCCATTATGAATATTAAAAAGGCTTTCAAATACAGTATAAGCTCTCGCTCGGACAGTAGACATTGAACGTGAATAAAGTGACTAAAATTTGTTGAGTACTTTCTCCTTTAGGCATAGAATCTATAATAATCAACTCCTCCACATTAATCCTGAAGAGTTTATTAACCGAATCAAAATTAAAGGAAACATATCATTATTCTGATGAGTTCAGCATTGAACGTTGTTATGCGTTGTTCAGTATAATAAACTAATAAATAAGACAAGAAGGCTATACAAAATCAATTAAATGTATTATTACCACAACTTTAAATAGGCGTTTTCTTCCATTTACAGTTTTAAATCCTGTCCCGAGAACTATGAATTATACGGAGAGAACGTCTTCAAAGGAACCCTACATAAATTGGGAGTACAAACACATGTCAGTTTAAAATTTAAATAAGGCGGGCGGTCTATAGATATACACGAGGTGTATATATCCTAATATAGTGGATTTAAGTTTATTAAATCCACTTAAAATATTTATATAGTTTTCTAAAAATTAGAGTAGCTTTGACTTTTTTCTATAATAATTTTTTTCATATAGAAAATAAATTGCTAAGGCCAAAGAATTGCATCTATTAACCATATTATTACTATTGTCAATTAATTTTTTCTATAAGACAGGTATCAAGAATTAAATGTCCCAAAATTGACAATGAAATAACAAAAAACATAATGCACAAAGATACACTCACATTTTCTTTGGCTACTTTCTCCACTATATATTGTATATCAATATACACACGGTGTTCGTTTAAAAATGATCATCCTTTATATATGGCAATAAATCGAAAAGTAAAGCTCCCAAAAAAATAGACGCTGATCAAACTTATATATATTTTGTTTAAATGGAACATCTTTAAATTGGATTTTAAGGACCTGAAAATTTGCTCAATACTGAGTTCCATAAGAGCAAATAGTTGAAGAAATTATTGTTTTTAGCTAAGCAAGAACACTTTTTTGTTATACATATTAACATTATTAGAAGACTAATTGGGGCATAGGGAAATTTATCATATTGTTTACAACAAGATACGAGTTTCTGAGAACATCCCTTACACTAAGTATATACTACTAAGTATATATAAGTATATACTAAGTATAACAGAAGTGTATACACCTTCACCACAGGAGTGTCAGTCAGTCCTACACCAAACAACACACAGTTGTTTCTATCTATTAAATTTCCTCAGTGGCCTCAGTCCCCTCCACTCTGAGACCTGTTCGGCACTGAGGAGATCTAATAAAACGAAACAGGTGTCTGTCGCTTGGTGGTAGGGATGACTGATATGGTGATGGTGCCATGCACTTCTGTCTATATACTTTGTAATTGTTTACAACTTTATAAATAATGGATAATGGCGGTCCAACTACCTCACTCTTCTAATTAAAGTATTATAAATTCAGACCTAAGATTCATTATTTTGAAAGTAGTGTAATGTCCTCAAACTTGGTGTTTAAAAATATAAATAAATTGATTATTTCTTTTTAAATGTTTGCAATGAAGAATAACTACATACAAAAAAGGGAAATGGTTCTCAAGATCTAAAGTATTTTTCTTCACATCCTAAGATAACAAATTCAACATCACGCGAACCCAAAACAATTTTTAATTAATTGTGACCGGCATCAATAACAGTTTCATAAATATTAATGGGACTATTTGGAGAAACAACACAAAATGTGTATTTTTTATTATGAAATCCATATTATTTAGTAGAACTTTTCAAGTGAACACTCAAAAAAAAAAAATGGAGTACAAATCAGGTAAACAAGATGGATATGCTAGATATAGAGTTACTTCTATGTTTATGCATGTATAACCATTGGAAATATAACTCTTGAAATATATAATATTGAACTCTATATAAATGAACTCTTATTGTGTTGCAATTTAAAAGAAAAATAAACCCCAACTCTGCATAAGAGAGCTAGAATAGGCTTATTTAATACACAGGATTTTATTAAATTATATAAAGAGTGATTTTCTTCTATATTTGAACTGTACATATAGATAATTCCATAACTTATTTATGGTGCAAATGTATAATTCATCATAAATTGTTTTGGGATTGCAACACCTGTAAAGCAATAAAAACATAAGTTTTTATTCTGGTGTACCTAATGCCAAAAGACCTTTGGATGAATTCTACTTACAGATTATTGATTTTTTTTCTGCAACATTACAGAGTCACAAACTGTTTGAACCCGCCTAAACTGTTAAAATTATCTGCAAAAAGTAAGCAATCTAAAAGTCTAAATATCTACAGATATAAGTCGTTAATAAACTAAATAAATATCAATGAACCCAAGGTACACTCTTGGAGTACTCCTGATAGATTGGTAGACTGATAGATATTTTATTCCGGAAGTATTACTAGTATATATTGAATAAAAATCTATTTAAAACATCGCATGTCAAACTGAATTTACTTAAACTTTTTGAAAGTATATCGTCCTGTATCCTATCAAAAGACTTCTGGAGGACTGTATAGATGGTATCTATCTGTACTGTATATTCTAAAGACTCAAAGATCTGTGACTGAAAATAAATAAACTAGTATTTACAGATTTGTCAACATGAAACTATGTGTATTTAACACTATGTATATTTATTGACATATTGGTACAACTCTTTATATGTAATTTGTATACACACAGATATATAGGGTGTCTCGCCAGGAACTGCGTCGATCGATATCTGGGAAAATACTGATCCGCAATATTTGAAAATTTGACAACATGGTAAAGTCTCTAGGACGAACGCAACCAAAATATGTAGCTCTCCAGCGCTTCCGGTTATACCGGAAGTCGTCATGAACTTCGTTATTTTAAATGGGACGCCCTGTATATTATTGCATTTTTGGATTTTACGGAAAATTTTACACGCACAGACCACAATGCTTATGCAAATGTAAAAATGATATATGGCGCTCGAGATAATTTATAAAAAAAAAACTAAAGCCATCTTATGCCAGTCACTAGTTTTATCTAAATTTAATTTTGGCAACACTATTTATGCTTCTTAGGTAGCGCTTTTGATATTCTACGGATTCAAGTAGTTCAAAATGCATACTTAAGGTTCTTTTGTGGAGTTCGAAGACGACAAAGAATTTCGCAGAAATTGACAAACATGTAGACTGGCTTAATATGTCAAATCGTCGCCTGTTGCATTCTGCATGTCTATATCATAAAATTATCATCAATAAATTAACCCGCTATCTTTATTTAAAAATAACATTTAGAACAGACGTACATAATCTGAATGTTAGGCTCAAGGGTAGATTAACACTTCCAATAGATAGAACAGAATAATTTAAATGTTCTTTTCTTACCAAATATATAATATATTTATTAGTATATAATTATCTGTCATCATCTTTAAAAAACATGCCGGTTGTCAAATTTAAACTAAAGTTAAAGCGAAAACTGTTCTGGTCTGGTTTCCTGGTTCATTTATTTTATGTGGGAAAAGCGCAGTTGCAGTTTATTAAAGTGGAACTTAAAACCACCAAATCAGTTATTTAGACACGATATTTCTGACGTTAGCTCTCAGACAATCCGTTACAAACTTTTGCTTTCGCAGTTATTCATGCGGTCTAGATCATTTCTTTCAGTCGTCGCTGGTTGAGAATTAGGTCCCTTAATTGTGTAAAAATGTCGGTGCTTTATTAATTCTCCGTAACGAAAGGTATTACGCTTACTTGGTTTTTGTTCACAGAATTACATTATTTGTGTGGTTCACCAATTCAGAATTCCCGTGAAACAACTGATTCTATAATGCCGAAACGTTTCCGGACACTTTCTATTTAGATGTGCTTAATAGACTTAATTCGCTGATGATGACATGCCGCATATTTTAATATCATTATCGCGTTCATCTAAATCTGTAGATTGCTCTACATACAAGAGGAATTTAAAATATTATCTATTTAGTTAGGAAGGAGGAAACTACTAGTAAAAGTAATGGAAAGTGGATAAATAGAAAAACAGAAATAAGAGGAAATAGAAGAAGCTGTTTCAAAAGGGGAAGGAGGTCAATCCAATTTTCATATTAAAAGAGATATTCGAAAAACTTAGGAGTACAAAAAGGGAGTATCTATGTTTAAATTCTAAAAAAAATATAATATATACCAGTCCCCGGAAACGCCCAATCATATAACCAACTAATCAGTCTCCCTATTTTTGGGAGCAAAGTCCAGGCAATTTGTTTTTCTCACACGAGTTGCTAATAATGTCTAAATTTGCTGTGAAATTGCGCAGTCTATGATTAGTAATTTTAGAAAGAGTGTTTAGACCATCAGTATAAACAGACAAAAGGTATTCTTCAACATTGTTTATGTATATATTGAAAAGCAGGGGACCTAAGTTAGAACCTTGAGGGACACCGGAAATAGGTAGTACATCGACAGAGCCAGAACCACAAAATACCAAATTTTGAATTCTGTTTGTAATTTGTTGTAATTTTTGTAAAAGAATACTATGATCTAGTATATCGAAGGCTTTCGAGAAATCCATATAAAAGATATCGGTTTGCAAATTCTCGTCGATTATTTCAATAGTTAGTAATACAAAATAAAGTAGTAATTGTAGATCTGCCCTTATAGAAACCATGTTGTAAACTTGTAATCTGATGTTTAACATGTGAAAATATGTGTTCATATATCACTATTTCAAAATCTTTAGCAGGATTATTGAGTAAGACTATAGGTGGATAATTTAAGATCTCACTTCTTTCCCCGTTTTTGTAGACCGATATAATTTTAGAATGTTTCCAATCTGATGGGAACTTTGCTGTTTTCAGTGACATGTTAAACAAAATAGTCAATGGTTTAGCAAACACAGGACGATCAGGCATTACAAAAGATGGAATATTATCAGGTGCACTTGTTAATCTGTTACTTTATGTAAGTAAATACTATTCGCACTATTTGTATGCTTAGTTTTTGCTATTGCACTATCATGAGAACGTACGCTTCAAATCTCCGAAAAGTAAATTTGAATTTGAAAGGTCTTGCACTTAAAATTCCATTGAATGAAACCCCCAGAAAAGTAAGCAGAACATTAATCTATATGAGATACTAACAAAACAAACAGGAGAGTTAACTTATATATTGCAATAAAGTGGCAAGTATAAGAGATTGTATATTTTATTTTGAAGAGAAGTGGATATTCTTCTTACTTAGAATATATTAAATTAATTATTCTTTAATTATTACTATTTAAATGAGTATAGATAGACAATCAGAAAAATCATGGTTCATTTTAATAATGAACCAAGCTATGAAGACGTTTTCAAGTGAAATCTAATTGGAAACGTCTGCATTTTGACCGAAATCATGAGTTTAAAATTGTGACATGTTTGATCTTTTGAAAAATTTAAGTGTTTTTAGAAACAACTGTTTTGGTCCCATAATAAACTTTTGCAATAGCTGGAGAATATCGCCAAAATGATTGCAGTTGTTTTCCTGCTAAAGTTTTCAGTCAGTTTTCTTTTGAAGATGAAAACTTTGAGCCTATTGCAGGAAAATTACTATTTAATTTTAAAATCACGGTAATTTATCTAATTAATTATTCATGACAGACGACAAAGTACAAATGACTTTTATCAATAAATTTTCTATGAAATACAATCAAGCGTAGCGTGCAACATTGAAAAATAAAGATAGACGGGACCGGATTGTCAGTTGCATCACTTATCTAGTTTTACGTGTTACATAATTACTAATCTAACTAAAATTATTTATTATAGTATATTTTTAATATTATTTATTGGCTTATTTAACTGTTTACATCTTTCTTTATAGGAATTAAGCCAAAAAGTTAACTAAGAGATAAATTATTAATGAAATTATCAAATATTATGGTTCAATAAAGTTTTATATTTCCTCGTTATCTACTATCCTAGGTATAAAAAGGAATAACCTTATTATTTTTAAGATATGTCGCAAACAACTACTTTGCATTAACATGCACCAACCAACATTGAATTACAACGGTATATCTTCATATAACCTCAACTTATTGTCTTTAATACATTTTTCTTTTAATAGTGTTATCTACATTTTTTTAATAATGAAATATTAAACAAGCATCAACATTATATTAAAAATAATTCTTTTTGGTTACGTACCTTTTGTATTGAATTTTAATGAGTTTTTTTTATTTTTTACTGACAAAACTGAAATTGTACAATTGTGCATGCTTGTTAAATATTTCACTATTTAAAAAATGTAGATAACACTATTAAAAGGAAAATGTATTAAAGACAATAAGGTGAGGTTTCACGCAAAGTAGTTGTTTGGGACATACCTTAAAAATAATAAGGTTATTCCTTTGCATACCTAGGATAATAGGTAACGAGGAAATATAAAACTTTATTGCACCATAATATTTGATAATTTCATTAATAATTTATTTCTCAGTTAACTTTTGGCTTAATTCCTATATAAAGAAAGATATAAAATTATTTATTTTATTTAGATTGCTTCATTTTGTCACCACAGACTTTTGTGCGATTCATATACCACCGAATATGTCATTGTAACAGAATAGAAATCAAATAGACTATTCAAAACGTTTGGACAAAACTTATTGATAAAAAAAGATAGATAGAATTACATGTAAACACATGTAATTTTGTTAAAAAGAAATATGTATACTTGACGACGGCTTTGTTAAATCAACACAAGTTAACTATATTATACTAAATGTTCATTCATCCTTTAATACGAAGGCGTAAAAGGGCCACGTCGAAAATTTTTCTTCGCTTTCATAGATTTCAGACTTTAAACCCTGAATTCAGACTTTAAACTCTGAATTCAGAGTTTAAACAATGAATTCAGACTTTAATATAAACAACTACATTAATGTCCTGAAAGTATAATACAGGGTCTTCAAATTTTCAGATCAAAGGCGAAATCGAAAAAATCACCAAAACTCAAATTTTAGTTTAGAATATTCTATACCTCAAATTGTAGAATATTCTATACCTAAAATTCATTCCTGGTCATATATACGGATACCACTAATAATGCTGCTTATGATACCACCAATAATAAAAGTAGTGCCATGAAAAACAAATGAATAATATTGCCAAAATGCCGTATATTATTTATCATTTTAATAACAAATCATTTAAATTACCTAATTGAATGTTAAGTTAACAAATTTACATCTCCCAAAAGGTGGTTTTTGCACTAAGGTACCGCTCAACACTCATAGACGATATAAGTTACTTGTTCAGAGTCTTCATTACAGAGTCTACGGATTAATTTCTCGTTATGTACGCCCATATTTTGTAGATATTTTCTTAAGGTACAGTATCCCGTTACCTAATTGCAGTCGTATGTTCAGGCATAACAGTTGATAGTTCAGAGTTCAAAGTCTGAATTCAGAGTTTAAAGTCTGAATTCAGAGTTTAAAGTCGGAATTCAGTGTTTAAAGTCTGAATTCAAAGATTAAAGTCTAAATTCAGAGATTAAAGTCTGAATTCAAAGAATAAAGTCTGAATTCAGAGATTAAAGTCTGAATTCGGAGTTTAAAGTCTGAATTTAAAAAAAAATTCATACATGGTTCTTCTACGGCTTCGTACTTTAATATATAACAAATCAGAATAAAATTAATATTACTATTATAAGAACAAACTACACCTCGGTTGATTTATTTTATTATGCAATATTTAATTTAAAATGCTAGCTATTTACTTCCATATCTGTTACTGCAAATTAAAATAATTGTATAATCAATAACGGAAAAAAATGTCTATTTTTTCTTATCTACTTGGCCTAATAATGAATGAAATCGTGTAAAAATAAGCCGTAACAATTAGCAAGTTAAGTAAATTAACGAGTAATTAGTCTGATATCACAGTAAAATAATAAGATTATACATAAATATATGTGAAATAGTTTCAAAAAGAGAATAGTTTTAAGTTTGTCTATTATTAGAGAGAGAACTAGAAACCAAGAATATCACAGACATGCAGTGGTGACTGGAATGTATTATGTAATTTCAAATTTGAACGTTTTATTTTAAATCCTGACACACAAGCAAAACGTTTAAATTATAAATATTAGATGCAATATTATTAATATTCTTTTAACAGTTTTCATGTTTTAGTCACCACAAATAGGTTCGTGTAACTACTTACATGTTTTCTTGAATTGGCAGCAAACTAAGTAATTAGTACAGGCATTATTGTTATTACTGAGTACCTACATATTTAAACGAAATTTGAGGCTGGTGCGTGTATAACGTATAAGCACGACTGATAAATTACTTATTTATCTTTACTTTTATAATAATAATAATAATAATATCTTTACCCCTCATTCTAATCACAAGGATTAGCCCGAAAGTCTGAGACATATGTGGGAGAGGGCGCGGCATATTATTATTACGACACGAACGACTTACGTTGGTAGGCCCTAACCACCATTCAGTGTTAGAATGAGGGAAACCTGGAAAACCTCATTAGTTAGGGGGACAATCAAACATCAACTGATTTTAATATCTCACATTAACACCAAGTTGACATTCTTCCCATCCTAGACCATCGCCAGGATGGTTGCCAACCCATCCCTACGAACAAGCCTTAATCTACGAGTAAACAATTTAATTAAAAATTGTTTGGTGGAATGGCGATTGGAACCCACGACCTCTGGGTTGAGCGATCGAGACACTAAGCCCTGAGCCACTGGCTCGCCGAAATAATGTATCATATAATAATAATAATAGTAATAATCATATGTAACTTTTACTAGAGTAACCTAAATACTGCTTGGCATTATGGGATGTCCCATAACTCTCCATTTTTCTAATGTATAACTTTATTACAATTTCTAAGTCTTGTTATAGATTGTTTTTTATAAAATTAAATACCTACTAGCGATTAGCATACCTTTAATGCGCTTCTGAACTAGGATTAATTACGGGCTGCTTTCTACCCACCAGAGTCCATCGGCTAATTCTAATTGCTACCTACTTCATTCAGTCACCGACACCTAGATCTAATACCAAAGGCTCCGCATGTTACAACCTACACACAATCCCTCGCTGGACTATAAGAACTTGGCTGCTTAAGCATTCTTACAATCCTGTGTAGTCATCGTCGTGTTTCGTTGCTATTTTCTACTACCATAATAATTAACGATAACAATGTTTCGCGCGTATACGGTATTCATCAGTATTCGAAGTGTTCTATAATTCTTGGTACCTATTTAATTTGGTACATATATTCCCATAGCTCGAATACACATTACTTTAACATTGTAAAGATCAGATTATACATTATTTGTTTATCTTATATAGAAATTATTAAGGTATGCATTCCAGTAGTTAGTGTTTGTTTTTAAAACTCCCCAAACCTAATTTTTTTGGCATTTATGCATTTTTTGGCATCTTTCCAACACAATAATTTTGAGTATAAAAATGTATCTACTTTATGAAACTACAGAGAATAACAGTGTCCAAAAATCTAAGAGAAAACGTTCATATATAGGTAGGTAAAACATGCAAAAGAAGTATATGAACATTGTCATATTTTTACAATGTTTTCAAATTTGTATACCATATTTGGCAGAGCTATGAGGGAATCGACATACTTTTAATGGAGCAACCTCTATGTTTTCACAAGTTTGGATAAAACCAATATTTTTTACCATACCATAACTATACCATACATTTATAATAAAGTTGGTTTCTACAACTGATTGTTGCTAATCTTTTAGGGGTTGGAACCTTTAGTGTGATATCACTGACGTAGTTTTCCACATAACACTAAAACACTACACTGAACTCGACGCGCGTTTCACCAACCAAGTTGGCATCATCTGGAGATTATTAAAATTAAACCTATGCTAACATTGTGTCCTATTTATACCTAAACTATTTTTATGGTTCAGTGAACCGTCGCGACTGTTCAGTGAACGATCGCGACTGATCAGTGAACCGCCGCGATGGATCAGTGAACCAATAAAGCGGGCTATATTGGATTGGCCCTCTGTCACCATTCATACTATTTTTAGCTTTACATTTAGCAATTTCCAAACTCTCAAAAGCATCCAGCTGTCTGGAATTTATCACATTCCTAAGTAGTCTCAAATTGCTACTATCTATTTCATGATTCTTCTCAAACGCATGTTGGGCGACACTAGACTTATCTGTTCTACCATATTTGAGATGAGCAATATGTTCCTTTAATCTAGTTTGAATTGACCTTCTAGTTTGTCCAACATACTTTTGATTGCAGTCCTTACAGCTAATTTCGTAAGTCCCCGACTTTTCCTTAGTTTCTATTTTGTCTTTTGGATTGCTTAAAAGTTGTTGCAGTTTATTTTCCGATGAATAAACCACTGACATACCTATATCTTTAAAAACCTTCCCAAGACCACAGGTGAAACGAGGATCGTATGAATAGATATGAATTTTGGGTTTTCTCTTTCATCTTGAAAAGCCGAGCAATTTCGAAGTGTCTCTTTAAATTTACGTTGCCTAATTATTTGATCAATTTAAAGTTACAGAATATCCATTACTCGCAGCTATATATCCCTAATCAAAGCCTCTTCTTTTTCAAACGTCTCTTTATTTAGAGGGAAGTTTAATAAGCGATTAATTAAAAAATTGGAACTGTTATGCACAATAGAGTTCTTAGGGATATATCTTAAAGTACTGGTATCTGTTCAGTATAAGTCAAATTCTAACTTAATTTCACTATTTCTAATTATTAATACATCTAAGAATGGTAGTTGTCCAGAGTTTTCAATTTCATATGTAAATTTAACTGACGCAAAACGACTATTCAATTTAGGAACAAAGTTCTCAATATCAGTGGCATTTGTATCAAACACTGCAAAGATATCATCCACATATCTGAACCAAACTCTGGGGAAATACTCGAATTCTTCTTTTGCCTCCGTTTCGAATCTGTTAATGAAGAGATTGGCAATGAATGGTGACAAAGAGTTACCCATTGCTGTACCCTCATATTGTTCGAAGAAATTACCATTGAATCGAAACCAATTTTGTTTCAATTCAATGTTTCAATTTTTGTTTGGTACAAATAGGACACAATATTAGCAAAGGTTTAGTTTTAATCATCTACAGATGATGCCAACTTCGTTGGCGAAACGCGCATCGAGTGCAGTAATGTTTTGGTGTTATGTGGAAAACCACATCAGTGAATGTTTCTAAACATCAATGTTGTTTTCGTAAAGGATTTAATACTACCACTGCTACTCACAGCTTTAGTAGTATTACAGTAGATAGTATTAGAGTGTTATTACTATTAGATTAGGTACTCCAAATTACGATTGGCTTATTGCTAAACTAAAGTATTAACAGTTGCTCTAATAAACGTTTAATTTTAATGAAGTCTTATCTCTCAAATCGCTCTCGGGTAATTAGGGTGAATAACCAGTTATCTTCTAGCTTAAATATTTACAGTAATTTAAATATATATATATATATATATATATATATATATATATATATATATATATATATTCTGACATTTTAAAAACTGTCAAGTAATATATAGGCAGAGGTTATGATGCACCATCATCACATAAGTGTGAGTCACCCCACCAAAGTACACCAAACGACAGACAACCGTTTCAAACTATTAGATCTGCTCAGAATATTTTTACTTTATCTTGGAAGAACTAACTTTTTGTTTGGATATAAGGAAATAGGTATATACATATACTGTTGAAATTATGCCATATATGTACAGGGTGTAAATTTAGTGGAGAATTGTTCCATAACTCTGCAGGCACGAACCTTGGAGGAATTTTACGTGACACCATTATACTATACCATTTGGAGCTCCTTTTAAAAATATTTTTGATCCTACAGGGTGTTTCATGTTAAGGTGGCAGACCCAACTTATATTTTTTTAAATGGAACGATCTGTATATTTTTACATATTCAAAATTTACGCAAAATTCTTAACTCATAGATATCAATATGTATGTACTTTAATGCAGTCGTTTTTAAGATATTTAATATTTTGTAAAAAAAAAATTAGAAGCAGACTTCAGTTTCAGGTGCAATTACGGTTAAATTTTTTGGAATTTCAAAAAGATTTTTCGTGCACAAATAGTCAACATAACTGTGTATACTTCTATGATTAAAGCATTTGATTAAATTATACAAGGTGTTAATAAAATAGAAATGAATCTCGTAAACTTAGAACGAACGTAACTCGATTTTTTTAAATGGCACGACCCATATTTGATTCCATATCTGAAAAGCCATTAAAGAGACCTTTATCTACATGTATCACAATGTGTGCTTAAACTTAACAGTTTTCGAATAATTTGATATTTGATCCCTGTATTTGATTTTTTTTCTTTTAAACTCTTGTTAATTTTTTTTTATTTGAAAATTAATTACACACACGTTGTTTTTATTAAACAACCCTTCAGTCCCGATCTTTATTTTTTTTTTTAATTTTTTTATTTAGGTATCCTAATTTTTGTTTCGTTTTACGTGTACAAAAGGGTACTTACAAATTGTATTGAAAAATAAACTTTTGCAAAAAAGTATTTTTCATATATTTAGGAATAGGTAAGCCCATTAGGTCTTACCTAGGACTTCTTAGAAATCAAAGAACTAATTTCACGCGTAAATAAAATATACAAACACTTAAAATTTCCACTATAAAGCTTTCCTAGGCGTGATTAATAATCTTACTAAAGCAGAAATTAACCTGAAAATGTGTATGATGTGCCAGATAAACAGGCATTCAAAATATTTTCCGAGAGATGGCCATATTTATTTCAGGAACCAATTTAGATATTAACTTACAGTTATGTTTATTTAATCAGTAGTAAAAGTTTCTTTCCTTTTCTATCATTAAATTCTTTCAAGAATATGCAAATTAATAAAATAAGCAAATAAAAAAACAGACAGGTTAAATCAAATTTAGACAAAGACAACTTTTCATTAACTGGTATATAAGATTCGCTCGGAGAAATAGCTTGACAATACAACCAACTACGAGATGTAAGAGGATGGGTGTGTATTTGACTGCCCTCCATTGAGGTATCCCTCATTCTTATACAATAAATTATTGATAGAATTAACCAACCTAGATGGTTCCTTGACACTAATTCGACGTACAGAATAATAATATGCCGCCCCCTCTTTCATAAAAGCCTTAATTTTTCAGGATAATTCGTGTAATTATCGAATGAGGGAAGCAGATATTATTAGTAGAAATGAGAAACCGATACAGTGGCCTCAATTTCTAAAATAAATTGAGATAAAGTGTAGATAACAATAACAATCTTGTCAGTCTTTTACAATCATTTCAATTACAGTTTTTGCAGACTCCTGTCTCTGGGACTAGAAGCATTCACGATACAAATAAATAAAAAACTGCGAAGGCACTTTTTAAGTATAAAAGATCTAGAGAAAAATGTCCTACGGCCACAGCACCTAAACTATTAATAAAAATAATAAATAATGACAGTAAAGTTACAAGCACAATGTGATAGAAAAACAAAGTAGAAAGTGGTTTAATATATATCGTTATCATGATTAGTTATCATAGTAATATCTTCAACTATTTAATTTTTAAATTAATATAAGCATAAGGTAGGTACTTAACAATATCTGAGTATTTTTTAAATAACAATAACTGAATTAAATGGTTCGACAGAATTTAGATATATTGTAGCCAATCTGAAGCGACTTAATTTTAGATATATTTACTGTAAATAATTATAATGCACCCTGTATGGAAAACCAATTCAAATTTTCGTTGAATGTAGATTAATACATGATACAGGGTATTCCGTATAGTCCAAAATACGAGGATTTACTAGATATGTTTCAGAAAATATTTCCACAGTTCAGTAAAATAACGATTTATATCGGACAAAATTAATAAAATTTTGAAAATTGGTACAAATGTTAAGGACAGCATAAGTGTTATTAAACCGAAAAGTTCCCACCCCTAAGTAGTGTCCTTCATCCCCTAAGACGTTATTTCCACCACCATTTTGAGGTTTTCTAAATTATCTTGGGAACGGTGCACTTTTTCATAAAAATGTACCTACATACAAAATTAATCCTTATAAAATGGTCTAAAAAACGTCTCTACACTTTTTTTTCTTAAAATTAATAGTACTGTGGGAAATAAGGCGCACACATTGGTTGGTTGGTTCCGGGTAATACAATAAACACATTAAGTATACACACACACAACATACAGGGTGTCCCGAATTGCAGTGACCAAACTTTACCAGATGATAGAACTTTTGAAAATAAGTAAAAAAGTTCATATAAACATGGGTCGAGAAATGCTTGGTTTTCAAGATACAGGGTGTCAAAGATTTTGAAAAAATATGTATTTTTTTAATTAAGATCCTTAATTGTAAAGATACAAATTTGAAAATTGGCATGATTATTTCTTACTTAGTGATGCCTTTTTAGAAAAACATCTTAGAAAAAAAAATTGTTTATAACCCTATAATTGGGGGGTCCGACCCCTTTCGTCCCCCCCAAAAAATTTTCCGCGTACGTCTATGATATTAAAACTGTGTTCGTAGGATAGAAACTTTGATTTGCAAACTTTTATGTCTCTTGATATTTTTCGATTTAAGCTTCTATTTTTTAGATATTTTGCATTTTTGTAATCCATGTCATACATTTTCCTCTCATACATGCTTAGTGTAAGGGCAGACACTTCAATTCAATAGAGTGCCATGATTTTATTAAACAATCAGGCCAAATGACAGTTGTTTGTCAAGTCGGTATACTTATGTTCCGGAAGAGTTTTTTTTAGTTAATAAAAGTGTTCAAATAAAAAAATGGTTGAGTTTTCTAATGTGGAGTACGCTGATATTCATTTTATTTATGGATACTGCAATGGAAATGCGACTGCCGCCGTACGCGAATATCATAGAAGATATCCAAACAGAAGGCTGCCGTCAAAAACAGTTTTTACTCAAACGCATATGAAATTTCGAAATCTTGGCCTTCAAAAAAATCGAAGAAATGAAGTACGGCGAAATGAAAGACTAAGAAATGAAATTTTGGCCCAGTTTAATGACAACAATAAATTGAGTGTAAGAAGAGCTGTACAACAGTTACGTGCTGGAGGTATTAATGTTTCCAAAAATAAAGTGCTTCGAGTTCTGAAAAACGATCACAGAAAACCTTTTCGAATGCAACCAGTACAAAACCTACAACCAGGTGATGCCGAGAGACGTGTTGAGTTTTGTAATTGGTTCATAAACGCTGTTGAAGAAGATCCCGATTTTAAGTCGAAAATCATTTGGACCGATGAAGCCACCTTTACACGTAGTGGATCGGTAAATTTTCATAACTCAAGAATCTGGGCGCATGAGAACCCTCACACAATCAGGCCTACGGCTTTTCAAACGGATTTCTGTGTAAATGTATGGTGCGGAGTTATAAATGGTACTTTCTGCGGTCCTCATATCTTACCACCACGTCTTAACGGACAATTATTTCATGAGTTTTTAAATAATAGCTTTTTTGACTATCTTGAGGACGTTCCGCTAAATTTAAGAAATAATTGCTGGCTTCAAATGGACGGAGCGCCGGCCCATTACGCTATTGAAAACCGTAGATGGTTAAACAATAATTTTCCCGAAAGATGGATCGGTCGATTAGGGCCAATAGGCTGGCCACCTCGTTCTCCCGATTTGACACCTGTAGATTTTTTTGTTTGGGGCTACTTAAAAGACAAAGTTTACGCTACCCCTGTAAACACCAGAGAAGAACTGATCCAAAAGATTCGGGAAGCTTGTGAAGAATTGAGGGCGAACCAAAATTTTATTAATGCCGCAACACATTCTCTTGTGCGCCGCTGCCAAAAATGTGTTGAAGTGGAAGGATTACACTTCGAACAACTGATATAATTATGATAATAATTTTCAGGACAATTTAATTTTATCTAAGTTAGTCAGTTTATTTAATTATGTAATAAGTTTGTTCTAGTAAAATAGGAATTATTATTTCATCATGTGAAGAAACTTATAAAAAATTGTAGGAAAACATATTGTTCATTTTAATACGGCCTGTTACAATTACTTATTTATTTTTCAGTTAGTTTTAATTAGTACATTTTCATTTGTTGACCTCCAGAAGTTTTAAATTATATTGGAAAAAAATAAAGAATTTAATTTGCATGCTGTCTTATGATTTACGACAAAAGTTTATGATTGACATTGATTACGAACATGTAAAACATTTAAAAAAGTTAAAGGTAATTCAAAAAATATCAAGAGACATAAAAGTTTGCAAATCAAAGTTTCTATCCTACGAACACAGTTTTAATATCATAGACGTACGCGGAAAATTTTTTGGGGGGGACGAAAGGGGTCGGACCCCCCAATTATAGGGTTATAAACAATTTTTTTTTCTAAGATGTTTTTCTAAAAAGGCATCACTAAGTAAGAAATAATCATGCCAATTTTCAAATTTGTATCTTTACAATTAAGGATCTTAATTAAAAAAATACATATTTTTTCAAAATCTTTGACACCCTGTATCTTGAAAACCAAGCATTTCTCGACCCATGTTTATATGAACTTTTTTACTTATTTTCAAAAGTTCTATCATCTGGTAAAGTTTGGTCACTGCAATTCGGGACACCCTGTATATTAATAAACACACATTGGTACTTCAAAACGAAAAACCATATTAAGTCGTCATAAAGCCATTTTAAAACAAAAATGTATTTGATTCAAGCTGTTTTCGTTTCGTGAATATGTTTTAATTTGTTTAAAACGTTTTACGTAAAACGTTTTAAGCGAAACGTTTTCCGAATAATCTTTTTGTTAGAAGCGCAAACACTGACACCTGTGTTATTCAAAAACAGGTCGACACACGTACAGTAATGTCAACGTTTATAGATCTCCCTTAGATCTATAAATTGGGCGGTAGTATCACTAGTATCGGATGTTTGCAAGATATTATTTTTTAAATTTTTTTATACTATTTTTTATACTATTTTATACTAATTTCTGTCATTTGTTTCAATACTTTACATCTTTGCACCTGCCACAAACTAAAAAATAAGTAGAAGATCAAGATTTGCGTCATTATTTGCGTTTCAAAAATCGAGCATCAAGGGAAGTTCATAAATGTTCTGGTATATACATAAATTCCTTGATTCTGTTAATTATGTTTCTTATTTTAAATAACGTTCTTTAAATTTATTATTTTTATGTACCTACTCTTATACCCTAAACCCCATTTTAGCGTTTGAAAACAACGATTTATAGTTAATGAGCTTATAAAGCAAAATAGATTTAAAAAAGTTGGTTGAAGAAAAGCCTGTGTAAATGCGATTCAAAGAGCAACAATTCTTGACGGTTCTGCCGTCCTCATTAGTCATTTTCATATTTAATAACTTTTATATAAAATGGGCCTTTATTGTTTGCTTATGTTTTGAATACGTATTTTTTGTTTCACAAGTTATGAAGCACTTTACCTAGAATCAAGGTTTAAAACTACCGTTGCCCTGTCTTGCAATATTTGTAAAAAAACATATTCCATGGAATATTGCCCTCCTCGTGCATATATATATACTTACTCTTTCTACCTACTTATAATGTAATTCCTAAAAAGTAAATCTAGTTACCATTGCAGTCAATCGGATTGACAAGAGATTAATGCGTTGGGAATACACAATGTTATCATTTGATTAAAGTACTTCAAACATGCCTTTTCTAATATTCATATTCATTGTCATGATACTTCTTGGGATGACACCAGGCAGGGGGTCGGAAACTACTCCTGTGGCCGTGTCTATAACATCATTTGTGACGCATTGTTTTTTTATATAAAAAACACTACCACAACAAGGATTAGAAGTAATATAGTTAGGAGTTCTGTTACAATATTTATAATGTCAGACATCTGTTTTAATTTTCTTCCTTTCTATTCTGAAACACCTTTCTTAAAGGTATTTTAGAATTAGCTAATAATGAAATAAGGGCGTAATGGCGTAATTAAAAATACATAAAAATTCAATATAAAAGGAAAAAATTCACGGACAAAATTAATATGTTAAAAGAGTTTAATTAATACTCAACTTACTTAAATATACAGGGTGCTTCAAATTCGATGCAATACATGGGGATCTCTGAAACGGTAAGAGATGCGAAGTCGGTTAAATGGAGGCAAAGTTGCGTATTCAGGGGGGCAACATAATGGTGAAAAGAGATCAAGGCTAACTTGATTAGTTTCCGAAATATTTTGAAAAAACCGAAAATTTCGATTTTCGTTTTTGGTTTTTTGCGGGCCTATTTGATGAGGTATTCAAAAATAAAGAGCACTTTTCTATAGCAACTTTTTGCCCTTTATCGAATGGTCTTAGTGAATTTTCCGAAAAATATTTCGTTTCCCGGAAACCAACATCAACTTAATTTTTTTAAATACGCACCTGGAATTTTTTTTCAATTTTTTTGAACAATTTTTGTAACTTGATAGAATGCCACCATAAAAGGAACCAGATTTAAACGTTTTGTCTAAGAAAAATTCATCATTAATAATTTCCCGTGATCCTCTTAGATTTAGTTTCATCTAGGCAAACGTTTCTATGACAAACACATTTCAACGTTGTGTCAAGCACTATCGGTACTTAAAAATGGCTTTCAGCAATCTAGAATTTTTTAATTTTATTTAAATTTCCTCATAATTCAGAAATTGTGGGCAACTACTTAAATGAAACATTTCCAAACAGATGGATTGGAAATCATGTTGCTATAGAATGGCCAGCAAGAGCTCTTGATTTATCCCCATTAGATTATTTCTTATGGGGACGAACTAAAAATGTTTTATATAAGAATCAATATAATAACATTGAGGATTTGAGAAATGCCACTATTCGTGTTCTGAATGCAATACCTGCAAGGGATATCGAAAGATATATTCAAAACTTAAAAAGACGAACACGCCTCTGCATGAATAATGACGGAGGATTATTTCAACATCTGCTTCAGGGTTTTTATAGTTTTAACATATTTTGTTGTTTTATTCATTGTTTATTCAATTACATCAAAGTTTATAGTTGTGAATTCGTTGTTTTATTATTAGCTTTTGTTTATTTATCGTAAATAAAAATGAAACCTCAAAAATATTATTCAATATCTAGAATTAACAAAAGTCGAAACAAAAATACTAATGATGGATTTTTCTTAGACAAAACGTTTAAATCTGGTTCCTTTTATGGTGGCATTCTATCAAGTTACAAAAATGATTCCAAAAAATTGAAAAAAAATTCTAGGTCCGTATTTAAAAAAAATTAAGTTGATGTTGGTTTCCGGGAAACGAAACATTTTTCGGAAAATTCACTAACACCATTCGATAAAGGGCAAAAAGTTGCTATAGAAAAGTGCTCTTTATTTTTGAATACCTCATCAAATAGGCCCGCAAAAATATTTATTAATATTTTCGGTTTTTTCAAAATATTTCGGAAACTAATCAAGTTAGCCTTGATCTCTTTTCACCATTATGTTGCCCCCCTGAATACGCAACTTTGCCTCCATTTAACCGACTTCGTATCTCTTACCGTTTCCGAGATCCCCATGTATTGCATCGAATTTGAAGCACCCTGTATAGCAGATCACCTTTATCTGCATATAATATTTACGTGTACATTTATGAATAATTTGGCATTCTAGTATAATATAACATTATGTCACTCACTGCGTCTTTGGGGGCGCAGAATCGCCTTCCGATAGGTCAAGGTTCCCGACACGCCAGAATCAAGGTTTTTCGCACTGGCAGGTCTTCGGCCGAATATACAGGCCATTGCTGTCACGCTTACACAGTCGCCACAAGCCACAAATCTGCAAAGGATATAAAGTACGATCGTGGGTATATTTCTCTTCAATAGTGTTAAATTAAAGTGTACAAGGGAGAAAGATTAAAATATTCCCAGCACTCTCAGATCTTATCTATAAAGTACTTGCATTGAGAAAAGAACACGGATCTTCTATGGCTGTTTCTAAAGGGCTGTAACACTTAGTATATTAGAAACAACGCATTACTGACCAAGTCTACATGACACTATTAATCGTCTTATGGTGTCTAAAGCTGAGCATCAATTTAGAAACACGGATTCATTTGAAAAAATTGTCTGCAGGAAAATCTAAATAATTATTTAATTATAGAAAGAAAAATTACTAAGTAATTACGTTATTCATTATTTGTGGGCAGCATTCAAATTGGTGATGTGTGATAAGATGTGCATTTGACTGCTATAATCACGATTTGTTTATTACTAAATTACCCGTTAAAACAACACATGCCATTTACTTTGGGTAACAGGTAACAGGTATCTACTAAAATTTATTGTCCCTCTCTGGAACTTTTGTACATGACAGTGTAAATTTTTACCAATTTTCTATGACAATAATAATTATTATTATTAAACGTTTCACAGAATTATGTTTTAAATATAAAGATTGTTCCATTTAAAACCAAAGAATATACGCGCGGTGACAAGACATTAGACGTATTTCAGAGACTATTTCGGTTTTAATTTTGAAAATTTGGGCAATAGTGTTTTCGGGCATGCCCTTCTCAACTAAAATAATAGCGTCCACCTAACGCTTCCGGTTATACCGGAAGTTGATGTCATCTTGGTTATTTTAAATGGAATAGGTACCCTGTATTCGATTAAATTTAATCTCTTGGTTAAATCTGAAATTAATATCAAACGATAGCTTATGAAAAGTTAAGATTAGGAATGTGCAAACCATTTTGCTTGATCTCAAACCGTTTAGATTTTACAGGGTGTCAAAGTTGCAAAATGCCAATATTCACCTCTCAATATTTCAAAAGCAGTTGAAGATAGGTATGGAACATCCTACGTGAAATGTGTTAATTTCAAGTAGAGTTCAAAATTGCAATAATATACAGGGTGTAATAACGAAGATGACATCACTTTCCGGAATAACCGAAAGAGTTAGGTGGACGCCATTATTTTAGGTGAGAAGGGCATGCTGGAAAACACTATTGCCCAAATTTTCTAAATCAAAATCGAAGTAGTCTCTGAAATATGCCTAATGTCTCGTCACCGTGGGACACCCTGTATTGTGTAACTTTCTGTTATGTATGTTATTAAATTAATTATGCAAATTAATTTAATTTTAAAGTCATAACAATAATTTCCTAAAAGTATTTTATTTTGCATAAGTAGGTAACTAAGCCTATAAACTCAGGAATGATAATGTATACAGCCTGTTAGGGGTTACTTCAGCATAAGATAGATCTTATCAGAGAAATCATAGAGAAATCACAAATGAACAAAAAAGTTGTTTATTACATAAGGGTAAGTTAAACCGTTTTTAAAATACGTTGAGTAATAACATCAAAGAATTTTATTACAATTTGGCAACAGTGTCGAATACACTGGAGCTTTCTTGAACAGCTGGAAGCTTGGCTGGCCAGCGCGCGCGGCAACTTGTTTTTCAAGTGGATGACAAAAAATCCAGCAAAAACAACAGTCGTGAACAATTAAGTCAAGACATTATTTAGAAGATAATTATTTTGGATTTAATTTTTAAATAGAATCGTACAATCATTAATTTTTAAATATGAAGATAGTCTTGTAATTATTTCAATTTTAGTAATTTGTACGTTCAAAACAGGAACATAACTTTAATAGATTATATGAATTTGAAAAATATGTACCAAAAACATCTAAGAAGACATGTGGCACAATTATTCATAAGTATTAAAAACAAGAATGTAGACACTCACCGAACATCAAAATAAGTCATTTTTTAATGTATAACTACACAATTAGCTACACCAAATATTTAAAATGTCCACTGTTGTTTTCAATACACAAACGACATCCCCGAATCCAAGTTTCACAATTCTCCATAAATTATTAACATATCGCGATACTCGTGTGCTAAACATTTTAATAATGACTTTAGAACGACAAACGAAATACCGACTACTCGACACGTTCTGACTACTACCAGATACGAATTTCAAACACCAACTTGTTTAATCACTGGTGTCCGGCAGCTAGTCAAATACTTACTAGACTTACGATTTATCTGCACTGTTGTCATATTGCGCGATATGTAATTTATCGAATTTTATTGATCAAGAAAAAAGTTATTCTACTAAAACTAAGAGTAAATAAATTCATAGAAATTGTAAAAATTCAATTTAATAATATTTTATGCAGATAATTACGTACAGTTTCAGTAAATAACTGAAGTTTTGCACGTTAAATCGGATATTTTGATAATTTTTTTCTCGAAAATGGTTGAGTTTTGAACTCATGTTATAAAGGGGTTTTTTTGTTTATTTTGAAGTATACCATCGCCTGTTAAAATAATGGCAGTCAAACTTCTAACAGCCTCTATATATTTCAATTTTAAGAGAATTTTAAGAAGCATATTTCACTTTTAACTTACTACATAATATAAATTAACTAAAAATAAATTACGCAAATATTTTTGTTTTTTTTTTCAGTTAAGCAAAGGTTAAGAAAACTTAAATTTTTATTAAATATTATCATTTCCTGTTCTATATTTTTGAGTAAATAAATAACACATTTACTTTTGCCATATACTGTTTTGAAATATAGTACTAAATATAATATTATTTGACCCATATTTTATACGAAAATATATATCGATATCTTTATTGAAGCAGTAAAAATCAGATCGTAATCCTTTTGATTTAATAAACAGAAATACTGATTTAGACATTTGACTATAGTGTTATAACAAAACTACTCGTACAATCACAAGAATTAGCCCGAGAGTCTTGGAGTTGTGTGTGAGAGGGTGCGGCAAATTATTATTCAATAAACCGCAAACCATGGTTCAGTGCCCAAATGAGGGAAAATTGGAAAACCACATTAGTTAGAGGGGCCGTCAAACATCAACGATGTTAATCTCTGACATTAACACCAAGATTCCAACCCCTTTCAAGATTTCATGATAAAATAATATCAGAATAATATCAAATCACGTTACCTACTATGTGTGTGTATGTGTATTCTAGTACCATCTTGTTGCAAACAATCATAAACTATTTTATTATCCTTGAGTTGACTAATAAATGGTCCAACGATTTATTTTCTATCAATACTGTTGTAGAGAGAATCATAAAAAATGATTTCCTTTCGCCTTCTATTAGTTTTAAACAAAGCCCCGACTTTTTGGGTATGAAGGCAGGCTTCAATGAAGTAATCGAACTTTCGCAACATATTTTGGGAATTAACTTATGAGATCACAGACTTCGTCTGAGAAGTAATTTATATCAAGGAGCTCTAGTTCTTACAACTGCTTAAAGCAATGGCTAGCAATCATGTGGTGCGATACTGTCAAAAAGTATAAACTGGTATAATTTAAACTACGGTTAATTGCGATAAATATGCTTATAAGTTCTATATAATAGTACGTTTCATTCTTTCTTTTAGTATTGTAAATATATGAGTGTATTTTGCTACAATTCAGAAGACATTAAAAGTAATAGGAAATATATTTACTAAACACAAAAAAATATCGGATAAATGATTCATTTTATTTTTTTTGGGATTAGACCACCTGTAAAATAATATAAAACAGAAAATCAGAAGTATTTAAAATAAATATCAAAAGTGTAGTATAAAGTTTGCCCCAAAAAGCCACAGTATAATACGCAATAAAAATAAATTTATGACAAATTAACTAAATTTAATTTTTAGTTTAATATAAAATTCTATAAGTCTAAACAAACAAATTATAACAAAATTTTTAAAAAATTAAACACTTAACTAGATTTATTCTACACGTTTCGAGTGGGTTTTCGACTCGAAATTCGAAATTTAACTGATCAACAAATTTTAATCTCACATAAACACCATATTAACATTTACCTACCTCTTACCATCCTAGGCCATCACCAGGATGTAATTGAATCACCACTATTCAATTACAACGGCATATTCTGTATAACCTCAACTTATTTATTTCAAGGAGATGCCGAAAACAACTACTTCACGGACAATGTGCCCCGACTGGCATTGCATTACTAAAATTATTATTATATTATATTATGTGATCCAGTCGCGCAACATTAGCCGTAGAGTAGTTGTTTTCGGCATCTCCTTCAAATAAATAAATGGGCCTGTCTTCCTCAAAGACAATAGAGGTCATCTGTCTGTCAATTTGACAATAATTGTCAGACAGTAACAAAGGGCCAAAAAGGGCACTACGGTGTGTTTCCCACCACTACTAAACTCAACTTATTATTTTTAAATATAATTTCCTTTTTCATAGTACCATTTATATAATTTTAAATATGTATCATGGTTAGATTATAATTATAATATATGAGGCCAATATTTATGTTATCGCTCTTACTATGTTTGATAACATCAGATGTTTTCATAACGTCAACAAAAAACTGTATGATTTTTGCTTAAGATCGTTTATCTACTTTTTTCAGCGCCAAAATTTTATTCTAATTAACCAAAACTAGGTTTCAAAAACCAACCCCCTGATCCTTTTAACAGGGATTTATTTTCAAATATGTTTTAAATAGTTACAAAATACAACTATGTGTACACGAATATATTTTATATTTTTCCAAATTTTAAAGAGTGCCCTGTCACACATTAATTTTGGTGAACAATATCTAATAAAATCTTCTTTCTTACACCGTCTGCGACCAGAGTAGAGGTTGGAAATATGTTGCCCTTTAATGGTTTAAAGTACCTTTGGAACTATCTGAAAAATCCATTGTTACCGTCGCCCAGACTTTAAAAGTTTAATTTGACATTTATTACGATAAAAATAACTTATATTATGAAGGTGACATTTTTACTTTCACGGAATTAGTTTTAAATATACATGAAAGGAATTAAATGGGGATAAATTACAACTCTAAACGAAATAAACTGCTTTAAATAAGTCAGAAATGTTAACAATATATTTCCGAGTACTTATAATTACATCTCTTAATGTAAAATTTAATTTAATTCAAAATTAATTTAATTCAAAATTAATTTAATTTAATACAAAATTTAATGTAAATTTTGGAATACATTACCCGATTAGATACGTACATACCGAACATAAAATAAAATCAAGTAGAAATTGCTCTACATTTAAAAGACAAACTAAACTACATTTATGTGCACATTTTACAGTTGTAATTGGTAAGTTTTTATTAAAAGTTAATATTTTTATAATACAATTACCTGCAATATTCTATTAAATTTTATAAACGCATTACTCTACAATTTCTCTAAGTATATGTTTAGTTGTGATAGAATCATCTGGAAGTTATAAAGACTCCTAAGACTTAAGATTAATCTCAATATATAGAGTGAAGTTTTTTAACCTGAAACTTTGAAATATCTCGAGAAATAAATACTGTACGAAAAAATACCTATAACCAAAATTGAATCATTTAGAGAAGGAAATGCAATAGTACTAAAATTAGTCCACATTCCCCCTCCCAGTAGGTGGGGCGGGGGTAACTTTGAGATCTTAAATAGTAACCGATATTTTTTATCGTAAATTCTACGGTTAATCCTACGTATTTTTGGCCGTAGAATCCAAATCCGGGGGGTAACTTTATCAAAGTTACCCCCCGCCCTATCTACAGGGAGGCGGAAGGTGGACTAATTTTAGCACTATTGCATTTCCCCTGGTAAATGATTAAATATATATTGTATTCCATACCAAATATTCCAACTTAACCTTGAGACAAAATTTTTATGCAATAAAGCTACCTACGCACATTGAATTAGAAATCTCAACAGTCCTTATTTTTTTCTTTCAGTTTATTTTACAATCTTATTCATCAAAAGGGTGTGTGACTGTCTAATTTTTTAACACTCTCTAGAACACACAGAAGGCAAATAACTCAGTACCATTCTTTCTAAAACAACCCTTCCAGATCATTTACATTTATGTCTCTTAAAGTTTGGGGCAGCTTTTGTTCCTACAGACAGTATGTTTGGAGGGCGCGGTTTTATAATAGGAGGTTTGCAGACCACTGCTGCTCCTTTTATCTGATTAAAATAATAAATAATTAGCCTCAGGTATGTAATATAACCGCTGCTCTCTAATTTGGCCTTACAAGAAAAGAACAATAAAATAGTTGCTATACAAATTCAAATTATTATCTAGATTCTTGCAAAAAATATGCAAAAATATACCCAAAACTGTTTTTGCTTCTTAGAAGCCCTAAATTCTTATATTTATAATTAAACTTAACTCAAACAAACATTCACTTTTGAATTTGGAAATAATTTCATAAGAAATAATATTTATATAACTACTGTTGACAGATTTACGGTTTACAAGCGTTAATTATATCAGAAATACGGTATTTTAGCTAATATTTTCTATTTAAGGGTTAACTGTTTGTATATATTTAAGCCGGTTTTAATATAAATCAAATATTTTTTATAATGCCTGTCGCATTCCATTCTTTTCATTTTGGCTTCTTTTTACAAAATTAAAATATTTAAATTTCTAAATTATGAGACTATGTAAAAATAATCCAAAACTATGAATCCTCTTATGAGCCAAATAAAAAAAAGGAAATCTGTTAAGCTATTAAAACGAGTTATTAAAAAAATTATGTTATTTATTGATTTATTGGTTAATCATTCACTGGGACGCTTGTAATAGGTGAAAATTATACATAATTACGTTGTTAGTTGCTTCAGGTTCCATGTATTTATTACTAGTCTAAAACTGTACCTAATCTTACCAATGTAAAGTCTTGCAGTCAATCTACGCAATTACGCCTCCTCATATTTACTTTTATATTTTATGTTCAAGTTCAAAATAAAATGAATTCCTGAAGGATTGCAAAATATTAAGAATTAATGCATGTTGTTGAAGTTAATATTGTATATTATACAAGCTAAATCTACCGGGATTAGCCAAAGTATGTATGAAGAAACCGGATGAAAACATCAGATACAAATATTGCACAGCTACATTATAAGGAACATATTTAAAAGAATAATGTGGAACTCTTTTGGGACAATTTTTTTGGCAAAGAAATATATCAATTGTTATACTTTTTTATCTTCCCCGTATACCCCCCAAATATGCCTTTTTATGCAAACGTATGCTTTTTAAATTTAGTTTTATCAAAACATGTACGATTAAAGATTAAAGGTTTATGGTAATTATTCCTTCAAAACATAAAGCCAAAATTGAAACATATTGACTGGGTATAGGTACATTTTATAGTGCAGTTATTTTAAGTAGGTACCTACCACTGACACTCTGGAGATGATTAAAACTCATCTCCAGATGATGTCAACTTGGTTGGCGAAACGCGCGCCGAGTGCAGTATAGTGTTTTGGTATTATGTGGAAAACTACGTCAGTGATATCTTCACACCAAAGGTTCCAACCCCCTTCAAGAAAAAGTAGGTACATACAGTACTTTTTTCCTGACTTTAGGAAAAAATATTTTACCTGTACATGTAACTCAAAACACATTTTTTTATACACGTTACCGAACTTGTATTTGTCAAAAATTGCTACAACTGCTTTTCTACAATTAAAATATTCGTACCATATTAATACAAATATTGTAGTTTTCAAATATACAACATATACTATTTCCTAACTCTCAGCCAAGAATAATAAAAACCAAATGCATACAGACTATTCTTTACTACTATATGCCGTGATCATTTTAGAACCGACGTCGTTTTTAACGACACCGCAAAGCACAAGAAATTACATTATTGGTAACAGTACTTAAAAACCTCCAATAACTAATGTAATACCAATTACACGGTTTTGGTCAAATCCGATGACAGTTCATTTAATCAAGATCAAGCTGTCCTCAACAATATTTCTATTTACAAAAACGAAAATGATACCGCCTAACGCTTGTTCAGTGTATATTGTAGGCTGTCTTTCATCGGCTGCTAGCGACAACCACTTCACCAGGACTTAATCCGCTTACTACGAGACTGAGCTGTCACATAAAGACTCTATAATGATCTACATAGCTTTGGCTTATCAGAGTCGCTGTATATAAAACGTTTTATTCTCGCTAGGGTTGTAAAATATTTTCTCATTTCTCGCTAACAGTTTTGATTTTTATTTAGAAACTTGGATCGCTTGTACCTTAGAATAATCTTCTCAGAAGTATAAAGAACTATCCGATAACGCATTGGTATTGGTACAGATGTAATGTACAGATGTGGAAGATTATAGCAACACGTTATATCGACAAATGTTTTCATCCTCGGTAACTGATCTGCTGACACAACATATTCCTCGCCTTAGAGATGTTGATTGTTAGTGGTAATTGAAAAATACCCCCTGCTTTTCAAACGTGACTACAAGCTTATAAAGCGGAAAAACATTCCATAGGAATGCTAAGAAATGTAAACATAAATTGAAGAACTGTCAGTACCTTTGTAGAAATATTGAATTACCGTGTTAGATATTATGTTTATTTATCGATTTTATAAAATAATGTACTGGCCTGTTGATATTAACCGGGAACGGTTAAAAACCGGCCCCTAATATTTCGTCATTTAAACTAGTATTTCAGTATACGGCGAATATTGATGAAGGTTTACCAAATCCTCTATAAAAAAAATATACAGACCATTTTTGTATCTTCGATACTATCAAAAAGGATAGGGGAAATTTTTTGATTAAAACCAAAGGCGTAATGAATTTTTTAATCATTAATTTGGAGATTCGGCATATATCCACCACTGTTCACCTTGTAAATGTCACAAGTATATGAAATCCGCAATTTTATGAAAGGTCTATGCACTTTTTAGTCTTAATTTATCTACTGGTTTCTACTGAAATACCTTTCTGATCTACATTGATTACAATTTCTAGACAAAATGGCGTTTTATCATATCACTACGACATATACGTTTGTACTGTACTGTGTATACACTAAACTATTCATATCCATCAAGGAACTCCTACATTGTTCAGTGGTGTTAGTAACTTTCTTTAGATCCAGAGGTAGCGAATTCCATCTCACACGAACCCAAAAATGTTTTATTAAATTAATTAAATCTAGCACGAGTAGCGATGGATTGGCCACCATCAACACTACGTGCAAGTCAGCTGAAAGTATACATACTCAATGTTAATAATATATAGGATATAACATGGATATAACACTGACGTAGTTTTCCACATAACACCGAACCACTATACTGCACTCGACGCGCGTTTCGCTAACCAAGTTGGTGAATCATCTCCAGATGATGCCAACTTGTGATAAAATTTGTGTTCAATATTTTCTATTTCAAATAATGTTTATATACCTAATGATTTTATATACCTAACTTACATAAAGTAGCTATAAAAATCTAATACCTTGAAGAACTTTTTTCAAGATATTAGATTTAAGTAGTATCACTGATCATTAAGTGTTTGTTATTTTTCATCGTAAGCCACAACGTCCCTTTTGCTTTATAATATAGTTTCTAAAAACCAAGGATCGACGAAGTGAATCAAAAATCATATAAATGCTAACTGTTAAATCATTACTATTGTTCTAAGTTAGTAATATATCTCATAGAAGAGGAGTCATAAATAGAAAAACTTTGATAATGAATGCGTAGAGGAATTGAAATTGAGAAGGAATGTATAAACAAGTGAAATCTGCTAGAGGGTAATAATTAGAAAGGAAGATCGGTTCCGCGAGCAACTAAATGCGGAAAACAACAATTGTTGCTGGGGAAATATCTAGATCAAGCCGAATCAATTATTTTTAAAATCATTTTATTGAATTCATGCCCAACAGTATCAATAACTATTAACTATAGTTTCCTTTGTTTCAGAGAGAATTTGGAGACGAATGTGTATTCAACGAGACCATCGAGCAGACCAACTACAATACGTACTCTTCCAGTAAATATTCGAACGAGAAGAGGACGTTCTATCTGGCCCTGAACCGACGTGGACAGCCAAGGAAAGTAGTAGTGCGAGCGCGCAACCAACTAGGAAGATTATCTTCATATACCCGCGTACTAACCCGCAACGTGGCCCCCGAGCTGCAACTGCACCCCATGAGACACCACGGTCACTTGTGTCCCAGCCTCGTTTCCCACCAAAGTCAAAAAGCGCACCCCGAATCCCCGCGATGCCGAAAAAAGAAGAAACGCAAGAAGAAGAAACGAAAGTGCCCGGATGACGAATTCGACCCCGATTTGTGCCAAAAGAGACAAAGTGTTTCGAATAAACATAAGGTGCAAAACCGAAATGCACATAAGTGTGATGACGAAAAAGACAGTGACTTGTGCCAAAGAGACGTGGATAACAAAAAAAAACTTAAGTTGGACGTTAGTAATAAACATTTAGTGAGTGTGCAGAAGAAGAAGAAAAAGAATAGGAAGGGCGTCAGGAAAAGACTCGACGATCAAATTTTAAGCCAAGAGACAACTACTACAACACTGGCGCCAACTTCAACGACGCCTCCAGATGATTTAGCGGCTGATGAAGACTATGGAATAGACTCATCAACCCACTCCGAATGGGAAGATTCCACTGCTCTCCCTGATGTCTCCATGGCTGTTTCTGATGCTAAACCTGCGGCCCATCCCCATACAGATTCTGACTGACTCTTATCTCCTTCCTTTTTATTTATTCTACTATTTATTGTATGTAATTGTACATAAGTATCTGTAAGTCAATATACCTCACCATTGACAAAGACTTTTCTTTGCGTCATACATCAGTTCTTCTTCATCTCACTCACAGGAATTCTCACCCAGAATTTATGATTTTTTCCTAATAAAGACGTTATACTTACAAATAAAAATCATGGATAGTCGACGAGGCACATTTTAAATGTAAACATGGGAACAGCTAGGTCACGAACTGAATTAATATTCAGTTCAAATTTTTTTAAAGAACCATAACTTAGAATTGGAACGATAGGGATTGAACGCATCCTTTTACTCACTTAAATTAGACTTTCATACAAAAATATAAAGCAGTACAGCTTCTGTAGATGTAGACGTATATAAGTATAGGAGGATAGAAATTGATGTGTTAACTTGTTGAACATTTTTTAGTGGCCTAGTTCCTGAAAACAACAGATATTGTAATTCTCTGTGGTGCCGTAGAGAAAAAATATTTTTTTAACAACATGATACTCCTAGTACTCTATAGATGTAGTTTAATATAATCGTTACGCTGACTTGATTTTTAGTAGTAATATTAGTAATATAAGATTAGGAAAAATTATACTGACTGACTTTTAATACATTTTTTTAAAATTGTATATTGCATGATTTCATAATTTTATATACTTTTTATAAATAACGTCCTTATTACGAAAAAGCACTGCTAAATATTTGGCCCTGTTTCAATGTTTGAAAACACTTCTTCAAGTGTATTTAATTATTGTAATATAATTTTTATGTTTAAACTGGAAACCACTTACGTATTTTATAGAAATATAAAATACGTTAAGTATCACACATACGTTTTATAAGTATATTACAGTAAAATTTATTAGTGTCGAATATAATACTCAGTGTATTATTTTATATAGTGAAAAAAAAAACATTATTTGGGTGAGGATTTCGGCTGACTTTTCACTACTTAACGAATCTCAACCATGTTATCATTCAGTGCCCCCATTATATTAGCTGTGAAACTTTTGGATAATTTACTTTGTTTATAAAAAAATCTCTTGAACTGTTTGTATTTATATAATGATAGTTAAATTTTGTAATATTATCCAAAAGCATAAAGAATACTCGTGCTAGAATTGTTTTTTGTTTTGTACGCAAGTAATGTCACTTTAATTAGTTTTATAAGCATAAAAGAGACAATTAATTATTATATCATGACTTTATAGCGTTGTATATAACAATAAACATTAAAATGTATAAAATATTTACCAATATCAGTCAGTATTATATTTCAACAGATTTCTTATAGGTAGATCAATGTAAAAATTTCAAACAATAAAATTTAAAACACAGAAAACGATGACTTGATTTCGAAATATAAATTATTTACATTCGCACAGGTATTTTAACTGATGCATAAAATTTAATAAGTTAACTTTGGTGAAAAAGGACCAAATAGAATGTTACATTTCATGTTGAAATTAGTTAAATAAATCCTTACATGAATGATAATAAAACAGGAATAATAGAACAAGAAAAATCTACTACTTTACAATATGCAAGTAAACAAGATGAAGCAAGCAAAACATAGCGATTAAAAAATCCTGAGAAAGATAAAGTAAAAAATACAGTTTTCCTGAATCTTAGATAGGAAGTTATACAGAGTCTTAAGAAACGAAAACACACTTCCTATAAGAAAATTAAGGTAAGTAAACAAAAATAATTAAAGCTTTATTTAAAATATAGTTTACTGCTAAGATATAGTTTTTATTTTCCTTTTAAAATATCTAAGATAAAACTTGATAATCTTTACATTACCTAGATAGGTATTAGTTGATTTATACAATAACTAAGCCCGATCATAATAACAAAACATTTGTCTTATAGCGCTTAACATGGCTTAAAATTACGTTCATTCTTTGGAAATAAATTACTATACTTACTGTGTTTTATAAGCGCTATTATACTTTTGTTTATTGTTAGTAAAATCTCCAAAAATCAATCCTATTTAATAGTGTCATTAAAAATAAACCGTTCTTATTACTAAAAGTATGTACACCATGTAAAATACTAAAAGTATGTACACCATGTAAAATACTAAAAGAAGAACATCTGTTTATCTTAGTACTATTACTTAAATAAGTATAAGTAAGTTAATATTAAAAATATTTTCTATACGTCATTTCATTTACACAGAGTATGTCACGATGAGCTTAATCGACCTGTATATAAAGAACCAGTAGAGGTAATATTTTCAAAATTGGCATGGGTATCTAATTGATGACGCTTACTTTTTCAAAAATATTTATAACTTCTTGTCACTTCCTGTTATACCTGAAGTCCATACCAACTTCCTTATTCCATTTTTGAATTCTTACATAAATTTAAAAGTATAATTTTATTGAGGGTTCCCTATACCTAAATTATACTGCTTTCAGATATCAAATTATTTTCAAAATCAAGTCACCAAGTCAAAAATTGAATAACCTTAGTAGCCTTAATATAAAATTTCAAGGGAACCTAAAATTAATGAGAACGGGTTTTGATACGGATTATATTTTTTAAATCACTTCCCGAAGTAAATTGACACCTTAAATATAAAGGTAAATCAAATACTTCAATGTTTTTACATGTTTTGAACCTCTTCATAGAATAAAAAATCAAATTGTAAATCTGCTGATAAATTTTCTGAACCATTGTACTCAATTGCACAAGAGTATATGTATAACTTTCTTCGTCATTTTCGAAAAAATCCTGGTAGACATGTCGACTTTAGTTGAAATGAAAGAGAAACATTTTTAAATTATTGACATTTCTGCACGGTGTCCCAAAAGAAAGATCGCCTTTCTGTTTTTGGAACTTTTCAAAAGAGAAGAAAAGGTAGAACTTTATAGCAAACACCCGATATAATGCAAGTCAACAATTGGCTAAGGCTCTGGCATTGTAGTTCTTTTATCTTTATCTCATTTGTCCTATAATTTAATTCCTAAATCAGCCGTGCAGGCAATTTCTCGGAGCGTGTACCGTCGGCTGAGGACTGTCCAAACCAGGGTAATAAATATATTATGTAAAGTGGTTGGCGACCAAAAACTACCAAAGCCCTTTTCGCCGCAGGGGCTGGTGGCTATGGGTATTTACTAATAGAGAAATAATGTTGTTCCAACCATCGGGATGGATAAAAAATGTTCCCCTATCCTCTGACAGTTACATATAAACATTTAATTATCCTCCTCCCTCCTCTGGGGATGAAGTCATATGCGATGAAAATTATTGCTGATCTTATTATTTTTATTCCTATTTCGTGTTCGGGAGATATTTTTATTACCTCTTCTTTACACACTCCGTTGGATATGGAAATATATCATGTGTATAATAGTTGTTTATTGCCCTAAACTTCTGTGGTACAAGCCGGGCGGCTGTCTTCAAGTATACCGCGAGAAGAAGACAGTCTTTCCGACTCCCTTAAGGCCACGAATTAGACCATTACTAGCTTTAATAGTCCAAGTTATAAATTACTTTCTCTAGTATATGTACAGGGTGAGCCAAAACTCACGGTATATAGGTATTTCTAAAAAACCGTAATACAGAAATATAAGCATTCTGGGTTCGGGAAACAAAAATGGTACTAGCGACAATTTCCCTCTTATTTTCACGAAATTAGTTTTAATATCAACTACATACTAGTAAATAATAATTGAAAATAGGGTACATCTAAAAGTATTTATACAATAAAAAATGTGGTCTTGCTTAAAGAGAATTTATTGATACATATTGATGGTATCCCTTTACCATTCGTAGACTTGTAGATTCGTAGAGGGTTTGAGTATTGACAAAGATTTTCGTTTTAAGGACCATGTAAAGAAGTTGCTATACAAGTCGTTTAACATCACTTAAACTTATTTATTCTAATCGTCAAATTTTAAATTTTAAATTAAAAAAGAATCTGTGTGAGACACTTGTGCTTTCAAACTTTAATTATTGTGATTTTATATACGGTCCTTGTCTGGATTTGGTAACTAGAAATCGCATTCAGAAAGTTCAAAACTCTGGTGTAAGATTAGTATGTGATTTGAGAAAATACCATCATATAACCCCTAGCCGTATTAGTCTTAACTGGTTGAGCATGGATAGTCGTAGGTTTCACCTTCTTGGTGTGTTTCTTATTAAATTGATTCAAAATTCACAGTCTCATCCCATCTTAAATATTTTTTCGTTTAGATCTGAAGTCCACACGATTGACTTACGTAACGTTTCCGGAATAACCATGCCTCAGTATCGTACAGCACTTTTTAAGAAAAGTTTTCATTATAATGCCGTTAAACTTTACAACAGTTTACCTCATAACCTTTTGGAAATTATGTCATGCACATTCAAAAAAATTTCAAAAGATACCTGCTAAACAGGGAAATTGATCTTTTGTAATATAGGTACACTCTGTAGTTGTTAGTGGCAAGTTTGGATTATGAGTTTGGATTATTAGTATTTATGTACCTATTTTATTTTTTTATATTAATTATGTTTACTATAGCCTCAAATTCAACTTGAAATGCTTGTTAGCGCATTATATTTTTATATGAAGTATTAAATTTGATCATTCATCAGTCATCACTGATGTCTATTGTCCGAATCTCTGATGCTGTTACTTGGTTGAGTAGAGTAGCTGGTTAGCTAGACTTCGCCAAGTTCCAGCAACATATTATATTACTCGTTTGAATTGTAATTGTATTATTAATTTCTTTCAATAAAGTCCATTTATTATTATTATTATTATTATTATTATTATTATTATTATTATTATTATTATTATTATTAATTATTATTATTATTATTATTATTATTATTATAATAATAATAATAAGGTCGGTGTCGGTGATTCAGGGTTTAGTGTGTCGAGTTGTATATTAAGGCCTATTCGCAGGGACGGGTTGTGAACCATCCTGGTATGCGTCCTAGGATATGGGAAGAATGCCAGCTTGGCGGTAATGTAAGAGATTAAAATCGGTTGATGATTAACAGTCCCCCTAACTAATGAGGTTTTCCAGGTTTTCCTCATTCCATCTGAATGAGGTTAGGGTTTACGAATGTAAGTTGTTCCTGAGATGTAAATGCAGCCTACTAAATAATAATTTCCACCCTCTCTCTCACATAAGTATCTGACTTCCGGATATTATTATTACTATTAAATACTGATGTTATAAAAAAAGATCAAATTCAAAAATTGCCCTCAATTGATACTTTTAATTTTCCGACACCACGTTTATTTATTTATTTATTTAGGTATTTATTTAATTACAATACCCAACGCGCACAAGCCCAATACAGGATGAGGTTAGTAGGTAAGTACTAAAATAAAATAGATATAAAAAATACGTACCTATCGAAAAGAAGAAATATAAAAACAAATTGATAACAATGATAACGTAATAGATACAAGATACAAAACGGAACAAAAGACGAGATTTAACATATAAAATCTTAAAAGTAAAAAACAAAGAAAATTCAACATATACGAAACGACAAAAAATACAAGAATGACCTTACGGGCGTTATAGCATTTGTCTGATGAGCAAAATATGAACTACTGTGTATGAATAGTATTTACATTTATACCTACTTTGCTTTATAGTTCTTAAAATTAGAGTCATTAAAATATAAGTACAGGGTGTCCCTGAAGAGTAGGTATCAATGGGTAACCATGGATTATTCTTTTCTATACTAAAAAACGCATGGTTAAGGCGCTAAACGGCGTTTAAGTGCTTGTTGAAAAATGTTTATCTTCTAGAAAATGCGAACGCGAGTGAATTTAAATGAAATTTGAATTGTGCATACATAAATAATATAATCTCAATTATTAATAACATCTAAAAATTCACGTAAACTGGGTATTCCTTTTAAAAATTACTTACGTTTTTTATTCATTCCACTTTAACAATGTTTTTGTCCATTTTGACTCGACTTTGTTCATAAATTTTGTTGTATGTATCAACAGAAAGAGGGAAAATATTGTGGAATGCTAATTTTAAAAAAATCGGTTTAGTTACCTCACATCAGGTTTATTTTGTATCCTCGTATTTAAGAAACATAAACCTTTTAAATTTGGTTTACCCTAAAATAAAATTGCTTTTTGGTAACTCTTAGATTAAGCCTTTAATAAAATACATAATAAGTAAAGGGCGATATATAAAAATCTGAATAATAGGAACCATTAAGTTGCAACTGTAGTATTAAACCATTTTTATGACTAGTGAGCTTTATAAAGCTTAAATTTTATGTCCTTTCGGCTAATTATATGAAATGATGTAGCGGATTCCTCAAGTTAAAAGTTAATATAAAAGTTATATCTAAAGAGCATTTTTTATGAATACATCCGATACATAGTATATCCTAATATATTTGTTTAAAAGCCGTTAATACAAATTTTTAAAAGACAAATGAACTAAACTGTTCTATTGTTAGAAATACGTCTTTTGTTGGGAATGATTGGCTTAATAAAGTAATATGCATTTAATTGAATAATAAAGATACTTTATCTGCTTATTATTAAATAGTTATTATTACTCTCGTTAGTATTCTATTATTACCCAATCCCTGCAGAGTAGGTAAATTGCAATGGCGACATTCTTTGACATTGAAGGAACAACAATGCATTGCCTGACTCCCTATACACAGTTTGCTGCTGCTAGGGGAGTCGACCCAACCATAAGTGATTGGATTCGGGCTATGTTAGAAAACAGAACTATAACGACGTCCCTTCAGGAAGAAACGGTCAGATTTAGGGCCGCAAGAGGTTGTCCACGAGGTGGGGTTCTTTCCTCCCTACTTTGGTTACTGCTTGTGGATGACCTGCTGGCCATACTTTCTGTGTGGGAGGTTGAGGCTCAAGCATATGCGGACGATCTAGTCATTTTAGTCAGAGGAAACTCTGAAGAGGCAATTTCCCTCACCCTCACAAAACGGTAATTGTACCATTTACCAAGAAAAGAAAGCTGGACAATCTAGACCTCCCTCCTTACTTGGTGAAATAATTCCATTAGCGGACGAAGCGAAGTATCTAGGTGTAGTACTGGATAAGTCGCTTAATTGAAACTTCCATCTGGAGAAAATGATTCACAAGGCACGACTGTCCTTATGGACATGTCGATGAATCTGTGGGAAATCGTGTGTGTGACGGGTATACGACCTATGATAGCGTACGGCTCCAGTTTGGTGGTCCAAAGGACTACAATAAAGGACCAAAATAAAACTTTCTGGTTTACAGAGACAAGCTTATCTGGTCATAACTGGAGCAATTAGCTTACACCGTCAGCAGCTCTATAAATTCTACTGGACCTCCCTCCTCTTCACATATATTTGAAGATAGAGGCCAGATGGGCAACATACAGACTAAAGTAGGCAGCTATTAACATGCCGCCGTCTGACATTATGGAGCACAATAGGGTGCTGGTTGACATGGAAAGCCACAGCATCCTGGAGATGATTTCAGATGTCATGCCTGCAACGATCAACCATGAACTGCCCTTTAACATTCTCTTCCTAGGAAGAGATGAATGGGATCAGAATAAAGCTGACCTATTAAGGGCAGATAGTTGTTGGTTTACTGATGGCTCAAAAACACTCGTGGTTGTTGGAGCCCCGGAGTGTATAGTTGCAACCCAACGGTAAAAATATCCTCATCCCTAGATCGTTTTACTATACTATATTTCAGGCAGAAATCTATGCCATCAAATTGTGTGTAGAGAGCCTGGAACAAACGCAACTTACACCCAAATCGATAAAAAAAATCGACATTCTCAGACAGCCAAGCAGCTATTAAAGCTCTGGATTCCTACCGTTGTAACTCAAAAACGGTATGGAGTTGCCAGCAGGCGCTCGCTCATTTGAGGAGAAAAAATAGAGTAACTCTGGTCTGGGCCCCAGACCATTCTGGCCATGAAGGGAATGAAACTACCGACTCTCTAGCCAGAGAGGGTGCTGCTTTTGAATTTGTCGAACCAGAACCGGTGCTTGGCATATCCTCGAGTACTGACCAAAGCAACTGACCTGGGCTGAGGGGCAAATTCTCCAGTACTGGCAAGAACTACCAAGATTAATTAGTTCATTCGAAGGCGTTCATAATAAATCCTTCAAAAACAAGAACTAAAAAACGTTTAGAGTTAAGCAGGTTGCACCTACGAACTTTAATTGGCCTATATACTGGTCACTGCCGTTTAAAATATCATCTGTACAAATTAGTCCAGCAGAAGATGCTGAATTCCGCTTGTGCTTAGAAGATGATAAAACGGCAGAACACATATTATGCACTTGCCCCGCTGGGGAAAGGATCAGATACTCATTATTTGGCAAAGGAACAACTTCTGCGAGAGGATCTAAATAAGTTCTTACTCAACAAAGTGATCAGCTTCATTAAGGCTGGACCTGTTGGGTGAAATATAAGTAGGTGTGAGCCACAATAGACCACATGGTCGCGGTGGAGGGTCTGGTTTTCGGCCCACTCACTTTTGAACCTAACCTAACCTAACCAAGTGTTCTGGTAAAGAAAATGTAAATCTGCGCAATACTTACCCGTCATATAACGATAAATACGTAATATAATAAGCGGCTAGTTAACTGACTAGTTAACATATGTATATCTCTGAATCTAATTTAGATACGTAATTGAAATTTTGGTAACAGAGCATGACACCCCATCCCATCGATTGAAAATAATGGTCATATTTTATTATGGGAAGTTATTTTCAATCGACAGAACGTGATGTCATATGACAAAAATCAATATTTCAATTACATACCTATCTAAATTAGTTTCAGAGTTACGTTAGATGATTATATCTCGCTTATTATAAATTTTCGAAATGCAAGCCCAAAACAGTTTTGATTGAAAATATGCAGGGTGTTCCATTTATAATCAAGTTAACGTTGTACCAGTAAAATCTTGGACAGAAATGACAATTGTTCTAATCTATATACCACTTCGTTTCATTCGTCCACAATAGTCAACGGTAATAATAAAAATGTTTCAGTAATATTTTCGATGTAACTTGAAACAATCTGTAAGTATAGAAAAACCCAAAAATATATAGGTGCCTTAGAAAAATATTTTAGTTTAAATATTTAAATAAAAATAAATATTCCTTCTTATTACCATTATCTTATAATAATACCATTATTAATGGACAAGTTATGAACATCACAAGTACAAATAACTTTAATTTATTGAAGAACGAATTGTTCTGACAATGAAGTAAACTGCCTGGTCTCACGGCAATATTAAGTTCCAAGGTCATCAATGGTCTGGATCGCTTAAAAATCTGAAAAGCTCATATAGGTGCACCAATAAATACGTTTAAACAAAAATAAGAGTCAGATTACCTACAGAATGAACAATAAAACGGAACACACACAAAATCAATTTAACACAATCACCTTCCAGTATCTTTATCTCTCAGGCGCTAGCTTGTATTGTAAGACGTGTTAAGTGTTTTATTTTCAATAGGTAATAAAGTGTATTTAGAACATCTACGGTTTTTCGATGAATGGTTTATGTTTACTTTAATTAAAAGTACATATCCCGGTTACATTATCAGTTTAACACGATTAAAATTCTTGTGCCTAGATCAGGTGGTATATTGTCTAGAAGAGAGGCAATCAAGCTTTTATTTTTATCTTCAAACTGATAAAGTTATCCTTGTTAGGTACAAGATAATTACTTATATTTAATTAAATTAGTGGGAAGGGTTTTCTCTAAAATTATATTTATATAGGTACACACTCAAATTTGTATGGAAATCCAGGATATCACAGAATTTGTAGTTATGATTATTTGCTGTCCTTACCCACCCACTCTTAAACTTAGTGTTCAATTTTGCCAAAATGCTATATATCTATATATTTATAGGATGTTTAAATGGCAATTATATTTTTCATCTTATCTTTCAGCATTAAAAAATATTACATGTCTAACTGATATACGTTTCAGTCCAGTTCACTACCAACAAGTAGTTATTGCCATTTGTAAATTTTTAGATCAGAGAATAAGTGAATTGTCAAACTCAAATTGAATAGTCTGGCTGAACACATTATGGTAAAATATAGATTATGATACACTTTTTTAAAGTAAATTGGACAGTTTTCAAAAATTAAGCACTACAGGGTATTGCTTATAAAAAAACTAACTTTCTATTGTAAATCAGCTGAAAAGAAATAATTACACGCGAACTCATATGTACGTGATCGCTGTCATTCAAGTCATTTCAAAAAAGACAATTAAAAAGACAAGATTTAATTTATCAAGTTTTAGATCTAAATCAATTGTTTATGTTCCTTTCTTTATTTTTCTATACCTTTGGTGCTTTCCAAAAGTAACGAATAAATTCATTATTTTAGAAATTGAGAAGTTTTCGAAAAAATCCCCTGACACGTCGATTTTGTTTTTAAAAAAGGTACTTTTTGACATACGACCCATATTTGTGACGTCATCGTTGTTCGAAATATGACGTCATCGACAATTTTTTTAAATAGCAACCCCCAATTTTGACCACGCCATTTGAAAGAGCGTATCATTCTACATACGCATCATGAAAAATCATGGTTGCCTGACAGTGCCTTAGCGACCGAGAAAGTTTTTTATTGCTGTCAGATAAAAACTTGAAATCGTACTTTATTAAATAGTTTTTTCTGTTTTTTGAGTTATTTCTTTAGTTATTATCTTTTGTTTGGCAAAAGCACTGCGTTTGAAGTGTTTATTGAGTACTAACTTTATCATTTTATAAAAAAATGGTTAAATTAACTGAAAGAGAACGAATTGAAATTCTTTGCATGATCGGATTTGGAGACAGAATGCGCACCCATAGAGAAGTAGTTGAATTGTTCAATGAAACTCATCCTAGAGCAATATTGAGTCTAAATACCGTAACTTTGGACATGTTCGTGATCTTCCTAAATCTGGTCGACCGTCAAAATCAATAGATGATGAGGTTAATGTTTTGTTGGCAATACAAGAAAATCATCACTCAACACTTAACCAATTGGCTTCTGATTTCAATATGGCAGCGTCCACAGTTCACAAAATTATCAAAAAAGCAAAGTATCATCCGTATAAGGTATGCCTTGTTCATGAGCTATCTGAAGACGACTTTGATCGGCGAAATCAATTCTGCGAGCAAATGCAAGAGCTATGGAATAATGATAATAATTTCGTAAAAAACGTAATTTTTTCTGACGGGGCTACGTTTGTTTTAAACGGCCATGTCAATAGGCAAAACTGCCGTTATTGGGCTACCGAGAATCCCCGATGGATGATGGAGTATCACACTCAAAGTCCCCAGAAAGTAAATGTGTGGTGCGGCATAGTCGACGGAAGAATTCTGCGTCCCTATTTCTTTGACGTCAACCTAATTGGTGCAAGATATTTGGATTTTCTTCGAGACGACCTCATTCCTGCACTAATAACTTTATATCCAGATATAGAGGGACGTGATCTTCCAAGAAATGACATGTTCTTTCAACAAGATGGTACACCTCCCCATTATGCAGCACCTGTCCGTGTTTATTTAGTTCACAAAATTATGAAAAAAGCAAAGTATCATCCTTATAAGGTATGCCTTGTTCAGGAGCTATCTGAAGACGACTTTGATCGGCGAAATCAATTCTGCGAGCAAATGCAAGAGCTATGCAATAATGATAATAATTTCGTAGAAAACGTAATTTTTTCTGACAAGGCTACGTTTGTTTTGAACGGCCATGTCAATAGGCAAAACTGCCTTTATTGGGATACCGAGAATCCCCGATGGATGATGGAGTATCACACTCAAAGTCCCTAGAAAGTAAATGTGTGGTGCGGCATAGTCTACGGAAGAATTCTGGGTCCCTATTTCTTTGACGTCAACCTAACTGGTGCAAGATATTTGGATTTTCTTCTAGACGACCTCATTCCTGCACTAATAACTTTATATCCAGATATAGAGGGACGTGATCTTCCAAGAAATGACATGTTCTTTGAACAAGATGGTGCACCTCGCCATTATGCAGCACCTGTCCGTGTTTATTTAGATGAGCTGTTCCCGAATCGTTGGATAGGGAGAAGGGGGCCGATTGAGTGGCCAGCCAGATCGCCTGATTTGACACCCCTAGATTATTTCTTGTGGGGATACTTAAAAAGCAAAGTATACGTTACTAGACCGGTTAATTTAGAAGATTTAAAAGCAAGAATTCGTCACGAGATACATCGTATACCTTCTGAAGTTATAGATAATGTCCAAAAAGAATTTAATAATCGTCTTGGCTACTGTCAGGCAGCCAACGGTGCACAATTTGAATATTTAATTTAGTCAATTTTTTACATAATCATTATCATTGTCAGTATTGTGAAAATAAAATTTTAAGATCTTCAAACATTATTTTCTTGAAATTTTTGTTATGTAACACCATAATTTTTCATGATGCGTATGTAGAATGATACGCTCTTTCAAATAGCGTGGTCAAAATTGGGGGTTGCTATTTAAGAAAATTGTCGATGACGTCATTTCTCGAACAACGATGACGTCACAAATATGAGTCGTATGTCAAAAAGTGCCTTTTTTAAAAACAAAATCGCGTGTCAGGAGATTTTTTCAAAAGCACTGTATACATACGAAAAGTAACTGAGCTTCAATACCATTTTTTCTTTTCGAATAGTGAGTAATATAAATTAATAGTCGACTTAGATCATTAATTTTTTTACCTGGAACGTTTACATTAAGAACATAAATACCTACTGTTTTACTGACATAACAGCGCCTCCTGATTGAAAGTAAAAGTCCTCCTGGGCTCAGAACTAACAAAATGAAGTAAACCATAATAATTTTCTCCGACATAACTGCTTTACGTTTATGTCTGCCCACATTAGAAAATGTTATGAATTATGTGTAAGACCGGCGCAACTTACAAGAATTATACCTCTCCTCTGGGTAGATTCTAAGAAGGTATGAATTATATTAATTATTACTATTATCGGTTATAGGTGTTTTGTGTCCAAAGGCCAAGTTTAATCATCCACATCCTATGCGATTCTGCACACGTTTGTATAAATATAATTTGTGAGCATGAGCAACTAACGAGTTTCCTCCATTAACAGTGGCGGAATTATCAGCCCCCCCCCTTCTTACTAAATTGTAAATTTAGTAAGCTAAATTTGTATGCCAATTGTGCTAAAAGTAGGCTGAATTTGTATGCCAATATTCATCCCTACTTGTCTAAATACGTGGAACGTATCTTTTAATATGTAGAAAACTTCACTCCCACGCAACTTATATATACGTATATGTATAAGTTGCTATGACGGCTTACCTTTAAACGTGGGATGTGCTTAAAAGAAACAATTCTGCAGAAATGAAATTGTTGAGAATTATAAAAATTCTTTAATCCAAGTAGGTTAGGTTTGGTTAGGTTCAAAAGTGAGTGGGCTGAAAACCAGACCCTCCATCGCGATCATGTTGTCTAGTGTGGCTCACACCTACTTATATTTCACCCAACAGGCGCTGCCTCTTAATAAAGCTGATCACCTTGTTGGGTGAGAACTTATTCAGATTCTCTGGTAGAAGTTGTCCTTTGCCAAATAATGAGTATCTGATCTTTTCCCCAGCGGGACAGGTGCATAATATGTGTTCTGCCGTTTCATCATCTTCTAAGCACAAGCGGCACTCAGCATCTTCTGCTAGGCCGAATTTGTACAGATGATATTTTAAACGGCAGTGACCAGTATATGGCCAATATTGCCTCCTTCTCCTCCTCCGGCCTCAGGTGTCGGAAAGTTTAGCAGCCTCCTCTCCTGAACCGATGGGATCGGGATTTTATTAGGAGTTGGATTGATCCCATTCTCCATAAATTCGCCAGTTGCCTGGGGATCGAGAGTTAAACCTCCCTCATGTTGGTTTTTGACTGGTTGGTTTTCCATAAAAGTCCCACCAGTAGCAAGGTATTTAAGTCCACCACAGCAGACCCCCGCATTACTGTAGCAAGCCAAGCATACTCTGGAAGGTTGCCCAGTATTCCAGAGGCTCCGTTAGGGACACCTATCACCCCGGTGCCGGGGAAATTTATCGACCTTCCTCGTCTAGATCCACCGTGTTTAGTCGTATGCAGGGCCACCTCGAGCAAGATGTGGCTCTTCACCACGCACAGACGATTTTGAGAAATGCTTCCTCATGGGATTGCCAACTTCCCACTCAGCTATTCCCTTAGAGTCAGTGGCTAGGTAGGTGCTAGACTCCTTGACCCGAATCAGACACCAAGGGTGGAATACAAGATTCCACCCTTAAAATCCAAATAAATAAACCTACTATTCATATAACTAAGAAGAAATTTTTGCCAAGGTACCTAATCATGGGCTTCATGATGATGTTGATTTTTTTCTATTACATGTAATACGGATAGAAAAGTGATAAAGTACCAACTCGCTTTTGACTTTGTTTTCCCAATATAGCGTCGTGAGCGGCAGGGTACGAGGTTGAAGAGCGCCTGAAACTATGAGCGAAAATATAATACAAACCGACTTTCCATCTTCCGGTCAACAAAAAATTATTTTATTACTTTTTTAATATTTAATCTCCTCTGAATTTAATTTATTCATAAAGGTATATGGGGTTTCAATAACTAAATAGGAGAACAAACCCCGACTATTAATCTTTAACAATAACTACGTCCAATAAAAATTACCTATATTTTATCTTTTAGTCGCAGATGACTTTTACTATTTTTCCTTTATTGAACACTTTTATTTATTATTTAGAAAATTATTTTCATTTTATTTGAGTTTTCTCCGATTGGCCGAAGTCTACTTGTTTTTATATATAATGGCAAAATTGTAAATTTTTTTTAGTTATTTATTATAATAAATAGTAATAGATAGTAATAGCAAGTAATAAAACAATTTTCTTTTGAAAATCGTTTTATTACTTGCCGAAATACAGCAGGGCACCAGAAAATAACTTCTGCAACAGAAATCTCAGCTGCCAAGCTCTCAAGAAAATTGTATATATTCAACCGAAAATTGGACACCTCACCACCCAACCCCAGTTTGACTGTTTGTTGTCACTGTTGATCACTTGTCTGTTTGACCACTGTCATATCACTTTTCCATTGTGTAGCAATTAACAAAAAAAGTGATTCGTCACCCAGTATCAATCTTTATCCATCAGTCATGTTATCTTTTCCAGTTTACTTACTCTTCCAGTGCAGTACATCAATATTCGTAATTATCATATCCTTCAGTAAACATTTTAATAAAATCAACTCTATTGAGCTCTTAAGCTCTTAAGTTTTGAAAATATATACAGTTAATACACAAAACATAATATTTATCACTGTAACACTATAATTTTTTTAACACATTTTTGTTTAAGCAATCTTTGGTTGCTCGGAAAATTTGGCTGAATTACTTTGTATCAAAGATATTCATATACACAGATAAATTAAATTTATAAGTATAACACTGACGTAGTTTTCCACATAAGTAACGCCAAAATACTATACTGCACTCGACGTGCGTTTCGCCAACCAAGGTGACATCATTTGGAGATGATTAAAACTAAACATAAGCTAACACTATGCCCTATTTACACATAAACTGTTGTTACGGTTCAGTGAACCGTTGTGACTGCTCAGTGAACCGCCGCGACGGATCAGTGAAGCGTGATTTACTAACGATAACGCGGGTTATATGGGATTGAACCTCTGTCACCATTCATGCTATTTTTACACTTTGCAATTTCCAAAATCTCAAATGCATCCAGCTATCTGGGATTTATTACAATCCTAATTATGATCATCCCTATTTTCGCGACACTAAACTTATCTGTTCTACCATATTTGAGATGAGCCATATGTTCCTTGAATCTAGTTTCAATTGACCTTCTAGTTTGTCCAACATACTTTTGATTACAGTCTTTACAGCTACTTTCGTAAATCCCCGACTTTTCCTTAGTTCCTAATTTTGTCTTTTCGATTGCCTAAAAGTTGTTGTACCTAGTTTATTTCTCGATGAATAAACCACTTTACATACCTATATCTTTAAAAACCTTACCGATACTTAAGGAAACTAAGAAAAAGACCTAGAAAAAGACTGGTTCACTAAGCCGTCGCAACGATTCACTGAACCGTAACAATAATTTAGGTGTAAATAGGACAAAGGTTTAATTTTAATCATTCCCAGATGATTCCAACTTTTCTAAATGTTTCTAAATTAACTCACTGTGGATAAAACTGTTAGCGTCCTTAATATGCAACCAGTATTATAACTACACTGTATAAATTGCTAACAATTACTATTGCTGATTGCCATTTGCTGATTCACTGATTTTCCAATCTTTCCTTATTCTCGTTATGCCGTTCCCTCTCCAACGCAACCCTTAGGACTTTCGGAATCATGATTTTACGATTAGAATGGGGGATGGAGATATTATTATATTCATATTCTAAATGGATTATCTTTAGTAGTAAAAGGAGTAATAAGAAAAAATATATTTCTGGCTAGTTTAGGAAATTCTTGTCGGACACATGATTGCTTTAAACAAAATTATGTATGTATACACAGGAACTTTACTTTCAAATTCACCATTTCCTTACACTACTTTATATCTTAGTTTCCAGGTAATACACATTTCTATGTGAATTGATTTTAGTGTATTTTCATCATTTCCCTTTGAATTAACAGATCATTAATAAGATCCAGTTTCATGAAATGATAAATTGAGAGATGTATAAATCTTGTCTCATTTAACTAAATAATTGTTCTAAATGACTAGCGTAAAGATCAGAGGAAAGGTGAGTGACTGATTTTTCGGTCTGTTTATACAGACCAAGGTATTAATGTAAATTGAAAGCTATTTAAAACCGATGCGAATTATCCTTAATGAACGGGTTTACAAGATTAATACCGAAACTAAAAGAACCATTAAACTGTCCTTCTCCCAATATTATTACAACCGTGTGCTGTAAGGTAGAAGAAATTCCGATATCAGTAATTTGCGGTACATATATAATGTACAAATACTTCAATATTATCAGTTAGTAATTATATCAGTAAATTTTAAAAGTCCATCTATAAAGGGGCATTTCGAATGTGTAATTAATGGAAAATATTTCTTCCTTCCTATTTAGTTCCAAATTTAGTTTTTCTTATATTATAATAAGAACTATACAGTAATGAGTAAAAAGTGTGCCATTCTAGTGATATGCCACACTATTATATTGACATTGATATTTGTATACGTAAGAAACAATTCTGCCCAAATTTATATAAATATACAGTAAGAAGAAAAAATATAGTCAATTAGGACTAAACCATAAGTCCAGATGAATAGCAATAATAGTGACAAAAAACATTTTCGAAAACACAAAAGACAGTATTTACTTAGTAAATAACGTTACTCAGTAAATAGATTTACGAGATAGTACTGCATCTATAGTTGAGTATACTGAGAGTATAATAGTCTCTTCACAGAATGTATCTTATTGTCTGCATGCATTCAATAATGGGGAAGAATTAAGCTCTATGAAAACATATACTTAAATTTGAATACAACCGCATTTACGTTTTGCCAAAATGATATGTAGCTTTAACGATCTACTATTAATATTAACTGCCTTTCAACTCCACGCCACTGTTGCATTGGCAGGTAATGCGATTCTATTCATTACAAATCTTATAACATTTGATTAACTGCCCCTGCAATTTTATTAAATATAACCATACTTGCAAATATTTATCATTATTAGTATCTAAATGATTTAAATTTATACGATAAGCAGTATTACCATTTTACCAGAAGTCGTAATAATAAACAGTATCTTTAGGCAACATCATTTTTACTGCACAAGAATGATAGAACAAATTAAATCTCGCTCTAATATCATGCAAATTTGAGAAAATAGATAACTAGATGGAACAATTTCTATTAAAATATAAATTAATCCATAAATTGTTCGTTAAAACGAGTACTTCCGGGTAACTATTTTTGTCCATCCAAGCAATTTAAGGCAAAAAGATTGTTCAATTAACTAAGTCTAGGAACAACTTATACAATATATGTATTTACTATAAACGTTTTAATTAATTACCTGCAGCGATTATACATATTATTCCTAATGAATTAATTCATGAAGTTTACAAAGATGGTAAGATTTTTGATTGTATTGCCGCTGTAATCATCATCTTCACTTCTAATTGAACTTTAAATGGTAGAAAATGTTTACAAGCTTATAGTGTTCGAATTTAAAAATACAAGATTAGCATAGCATAAACCCGTGATTTTAATTATTTAATTTTATATAAGAAAATATAAACTACAAGTAATGTAAAATTGTCAAATATTACAACTTTTTTAATTAATATACAGGTTATCTAAAAGTACCTAGATATCAATGTGAATAGAAGTAGGTACATTCCAAAGTTTTAATTTTATTACAAAAAGTTCTACATTTTATTTATTTATTTTTATTTTATTTTATTTTGTATATCACCTAACAGACAACCCAATTATAGGGTGAGGAAAAAATACAGATAATAAATACAGTAATAAAAATTACCAAAAAAGTATTACATAGCAACTAACAACTAAAATATAAAAAATACAAATAATAGAAATTAACTATAATCTTAGTTTATATAAAGAAAAAAAGAAGAAAAAAGAACTAATTACAAGTACGGTAGAGTCTTTTGATACAACTCAAAGTGGCATTAAAAATATCAAGTCGATCCTGCAGGCTGTTACATAACGAACACATTTGAAAAACTGGAGAAAATTTGAGGCTTTTAGTAGTAGGTCTAGATAAAAGTATTGCGAGTTGATACTGCAGGAACGTGTATCTGAATTAACGATAACAAAAAAGGACATTCATATAAATTCCAAAGAATCTTGTAAAGGAAAATTACACAGTTCATCTCTCTACGTTCCTTTAGACTTGATAGCTTGAAACGTTCCAGTAGTGTATTTTGAGGGATACCTATAGGCCAGTAAGTACCATCTACTCGAAATGACACTAGTTTTAAAAATCGTCTCTGAACATTCTCAAGATTGTCCACATAAACATTATATCCAGGATTCCATACAACACTAGCAAACTCCAGTTTCGATCTAACCAAAGCATTATAAAGTAGGATGTAAACGCAGCATCAGAGAATCCACGTGTCATTCTAATTAAAAAACCCAGGCTGCCTGAAGAATTTTTTGCATAACTCTAAAACTTAATTTACTATCAAAAAACACACCCAAGTCTTTAATGATTTAAGGACGATTCAGGATCACCATCGAGCCACTGTTATGACATTTGAAAATGTCATAACAGTGCACTTGCTGGGATTTAAAGTAAGATTGTTAGCAGTACACCAGTTCTGAACATTATTTAAACAAAGTTGTAACTTAGCGCAATCCTCTGAAGTATCAGTGTAATTGAATATCTTTAAATCGTCAGCATACAAAAGACAATGGCAGTCGAGATCACGAATAATGTCGTTTATATATATTACGAATAGCAGAGGCCCCAGAATAGATCCCTGAGATACACCCGATTTAACTAAAAATGAAGCAGACTTACAGCCAGAACATTCAACATACTGATATCTGTTGTTCAGGTAACATTCAAAAAATTTTAATAAATTATTAGACAGTCCAAAGAGATTAAGTTTTTGAAGCAGGATATTAATGATCTAACTTGTCAAACGCTCGCGAAAAATCAGTATATAGGACATCAACTTGCTTATTTGTATGTATCAAGATATTCGGAGATAAATTGAGTAATGCAAATTAAGTTTGATACTGTTAATCTATTTTTCATAAATCCATGCTGCTGAGGAGTAATGAACATGAGCATAAAGTATACCATCCAAGGCAGTCTCAAATACTTTAGCAAAATTGCTAATGACAACATATTTATTTTTTAAGGAAATACACTTTTAAAACTTATACTTCCAGATATAGATGTAGGGTTTAAAAGGATATTATAAGTGTCATAATAGTTGCAAAGATCTGCATCAATGAGCAAAAATTAATTTAATGCTGGGTGATATACTCAATAGGTAAGACATATTTTTAAAAACTGATTCCATATAACTAAGAACACTTAACTTTATACAAGTGTTATCCTCACATCACTTAACGGTTAAAACGCAGAAAAAATGCCGTATATAAAAATCCAAAATAAATTCTGAGGAAAATATTCACCAGGAAGCATTTTAAAGTCTATTTAAATCCAGTCTAAATATATTACGCTCTCGGCGAAAATATTTTTTTTAATTTCAGGGATATCGTACCGAAAGTTTATATAACACCTATTTTCTTTATGAAGTGCATTTTTATGAAATAGAGATATTAGAGAATAATTGTATTACCTACCTATATACCTACTTATACACAAGTACCATAAAAATTCGGTATAAAACTATTATAAATAATTTCTTGTAAAATGTATATCATTTAAAACAGTTTTTTACCCTTTTGTGGTGGTGTGGTAGCAACACAAGAATACATGTAGTCTACATAAGATTTTTTGGGACGTACATGAGTGTTGAACTTAAATCAGTAAGAGTTTATTATTAGGTTGAAAAAATTATTACTATACACAACTACAAACTTTGATAAAACACAAAAATTTGTTATTAAATTGAATCGTAAATAGAAAATCTTGGGCAATTAGCCTAAAAAGCCATATGGTTGCCAAAAATGCCAAAGATATAGATTGTCGATTGTACATTAACTTTTGCATAGAAAAGTATAAGTTCGAATCTTGCTAATTTGAATATTTTTAATGTAATTGCAGTTTTAGCTCTTCTAATACTAGAAGTGACAAATAAATCTCAAATATGCCTTACGATTTACGGTCTATAAGATCTAAGTAGAATCCTGTTACTTAAAAAAGATATACGTCACTAATACCATAGAGTAAATCATCAATACGTAGCATAATTTCATCTCAGCTGACTGGTATTTTATTTCTATCTGTTCAGTTTCCAGCTGTTTTCATGTTAACAAAAAGAAAGAGTAAATCTGCTTGTTTTATTTTATTCAAAAAGAACAAATTATCAAGGTGCTAGAATTCTAAACAGTATAGAGACATCATTGATGAAGACGGTCATTACTTGAAAACAATTCTAAACTAACTTTTATTTAATCTTTGTATAGGTACCTAATCAAGAAGTATTACCATCTAAATAGAGAAGTTGAACAGAATGCATTTTTATCGTAATTATTAGTATGCTAAACCACTAAATACAACTAAGAGATAAAATTTAATAGAACTGTTTTAATTTGACAGTAATCTAACGTCTTAATCTTGCTTAATGACTTCTTCAAAAGAAATCTATACATGTAAGGTATGAGAAATCGAAAGATATTACTGTCTCATCTAGAAAGCTCGAAAGCACTTGTTTTCAATTGATTAGGAAACTATTCAGAAGTAATTAATATGTGCCGCTAAAAGCTGTGTTTAAATAAAGAGAAAATTATTCAATCGTGACATAACAAAAAAGTGTAAGTGTCAGTACACGGTATAGGAAAGAACGATATTTATTTCTTCCATAACACTGCGACGAGAAATGTACAAAAAATTAACATTATGAATGTATTTTTTAAATGAAATGAATAGAATGTTCATTTTTTCATTATATTTGTAGCTTATTCACCATCCCCTTATTTTTATAGTACTTTAGTAATAGTTATAATACTTACTAATAGTTTACTAGTAGTAATATGCACCTGCTTCGTCTAAAACCGTATTTTGGATTTGTGCTAATCGACTAGTTTTCCTAGTGAGTCAATCATTGTTCACTGATTCTAATTGCTTTAATTCTAAATTTCTGAACGAATAATTGATCTTCTTCAACAATATTATTAATAGCTCCATATATTTTATGAAAACCTTTCATTTGAAAGATCCTGAAAGTACTTCAATGTCCGTGAACGACCACTATTTGGAGACCCACGTCGACATACGTCGGAGTTATGGGATCAGTGTGAAGTAGCTTATATTCGCCAATAAATCCTTCATACCTCTCGATCATTTCAAAGCGTTGACGAATACAAGTTTCTATGATTAGTTATTACTATATACTACTATTATACTACTTGTTTATATCTCTTATAAACAAATTCAAAATAGTTCCGTTATGATGTACCAGGTTTTTGGTGAAAATAGTAATGATCTAATGTTTTTAATCATATTCCACAGCCTTGGAATGACTACTTCTGATTTCTCTTCCACTAGTGGTCAAAAAAATGACCACTACCTGAGCCACACCTGAGCTCGTTCTAACTGTTTGTAATTTTTTTGTTGAAAAGAAGATGGAAGGGTTTTCTTATTCGACATTTTATTTTCTAATAGTACCAACATGGATTGAAATACGTCCAAAGCGGTGATGGCACTAAAGGAACTCTTCTCATTAAACACCTCATCAGATTCCACATCCTTGGAATGACTACTTCTATCTTCCAATCATACGTACTTATTATCAGCGACTAGCAGTAACCAAGCAGATCACAGATTGGATCACAAGAAGGAATCGGATCACAAGATTGTGATGCGATTTCTGACAGGCGACTCTGAATTCGTCCGGCTTCTTAACCTGAACCACTGTATCATGAGTTGATTGTTTCTTCTTTCAACCAATACAAGTATTTGTAGAAATTGCCGTATAAATTAGAATATTGGGAAGTTTCTGTAAGTGGCAGTGTTTCTCTGTGAGTGATGACCACCAGCTGAGCCACACCTCTTTTAAAATGTTTGTATTTTTTTTAGAAAAGGAAATGGAAGGGATTCTTTATTCCACGTTATATTTTGTTATTGTATCGACTTAGATCGAAATACGTCCAAAACGGTGATGGCACTAGACAAACAAACTGTACGAGATACTTGAGAAATGGTAGGCATTTGGTAGTAGTCACTGAAATACTAAATATACTCGGAACAAAAATCCAAACTCTGCACGTCATCAGTCATAAAATTAGTAATATAACGTTAACGTGCCTAAAAAATTTGCTTCCTTGTAATTATGTAATTATAGTAAATAACATTAGTTTAAGCTATGTTGAGGTACATCAAAATTGCATATATTTTTTATATTTCTGGCAAATAACATTGTGGATCTTTTATGATGTGCACCATTTGGATTCTTGTTTCGTGTATATCTATATTGTGTATTGTGTTTAAGTTAATATTTTGTGATTGTTTAGTAGACAGTCCCAACCACATGCAGTGATTCTTACGCCCAGAGCACGTATTCAAATTTTAATTGAAATAATTTGCCATGGAAAATTATTTATAATGTGTTAATATAAGAAACTTGTGGACAATTAAACTAATTTAAACACAATTTGCATATCCTGTTAAGATCTGTTATAAGCACCACAATACGAAATTTAAGAACGCCCTTAGGCATTCATACGTTTTTAAGACAACGATGCTGGTTTCTGAGACTGCTAAAGATGTGGTAAGGTATGAAGTCGATAGCTGTCTGTCTGCCCATCACAATTAATAGACCCTCACGCCATTCGGATGCTTCACGCTTCACTTTTTGTAAATTAATTTACATAAACATGTCGGGTATAGTTAATAATAGCATGCGCTTACAGGGTGTCTGTAATATTACGATACATTCACGACATATTATTGATCCTATGGTTTAAAATTCAGTTATCGTTAACAACCCTATGTCTATCTAAATCTTATAAACAATATGAAGAAAAACTACAATATATCTTTCCTTGCATTTGTTAAATAAAATTCCAGGATGATAATCTTCCACATTTTAAACAAATGAAGGAAAGAAGACCTTAACATTATCATTTTTAGGCCTTTCTCTTAAAATTTAAAAATTAAAATTAATTTGTTGATTCGCCAAAAAGATTTAAAGTATTTAACAAAAACGTAGCGTACTTTCAATAGTGAAAAAGAAAAATAGTAGGTGAAACACGTGGTTTAACCAAGATTCAAAGTGTAGAGCAGATAAATAAAAACATAGAATGGAGAAAGTATATTACCTTTCATACAATTTCTGTTACTACAACATGGTTTCTCAGTCTGGTGAGGCGTTTGCGCATTGAGCAAATCGTATATAAGTTACATATAAAGCAAGAAAGTTGCATATAAAGTCAGCTACTTACATATAAATTGCAAACAACTTACACATACAAGTTACATATAAACTGCATTGTCTATTCTTCCTTTCTTGAAGTAGAAGTTAAAGACTGTATGAAGAGACTCGGTATACTATTGAGCTCTCATAAATATCGTGTCAGTTCATGGTGTGTCGTCTGACGTTCTAAGAAAATGCCGACCACAGAACATAGATAGATGCCGACTTTCGTCATCAAACGTGAACTGCGCAAAATCCGTACCGGGCCGAATCCTTCTTTTCCGGCCTCCAATATATCACAAAACCTATATGACTTTTCCATTCTACAGTCTTTAATTCTGTGGTGTATAGTAAACAATTGTCTTCAGTCTACACCAAACACCGTCAAGGACCATATTTGGCGCTCTAAGATGTGCCTCTGCATGTTATATGATGAATTGCTGATACTAACTGCATACATATTCACATATACACTTTAATTATTAACTAATACTATTTATTTACAAAAATGTTATTAGAAATAATTACAAATTTATTATTGGCGATTCCAAAAATGAATGCGCCCTCTGCTTGAAAATATTTGAACTTACTTAAGAGGTAATTTTTGGAGGCTTATTGCTGATATAATGATAAATAACACGTATTTGGGTTTGTTTAACGTAATAATTTAGTGGTGCTTGTGATTTTTTGGTATTACAAAGTTAAAAACAACGTGATTAATATTTGTACATCCTTATTTTTACATTTTAAAATGGCATTCAAAAGAAATCAGTACAACACAAACTGCTGTGTTTATGGGTGTCATTCCACAAAACGTGCCAAAAGAAGTGTTTAAGATTGGCCCTAGTAATAAGAAACTGTTTCTCACTCATTTCTCCAAAAGGCATGTAACAATTTATTAACAGGGAATACGTTTATTTACACAACATAACCACTTTGTTGCAGTTTATCTATACTTTCCTATTATTAGTCTTATAAAAACAGAATATATATTTTAATTATACATTATTTTAACAAAAAACAAGAACTAATATTGTATCACCATACAGTTTATCACACTTATTTTAGCCCAAAATGTAAGTAAACAAAAACTAGGGTACCCGTTTCAACCCAAAAAATTCATATAATTAGCAATGAAGCACTTGAGACGTTTGACTGCTTTTACCACTCTTTTTATCCTTTATTTCACCCTAACTAGCACATAAGTCACTATATTTATGGCAGTTGAATGCTAAATTGCTAGATGATATGATATGAATCGCAAAATTATTACTCGTCTTCCTCCATATTTGTTTACAATTTGCAGCGCCCTCATCGGTAATTTGAATCGCCAATATAAATCTCAATATTCTTATTTAAGGTCTATTGTTTGCTACATCGCCATCTACACTTGAAAGAATGAACAGCTTTATAAAGACCTATGTAATAAAGGGCCAGACGTCCTTTGAAGGTCCTTCGGTGTGGTTATCATTTGTTATATGATTAGTCACTGCTTCCAATTTGCTCAAATGTTATTGTCTATATCAAAAACTATTTCTATGTAAGAAACAATTTATGTCGTGTCATCCAACAGAACATACGAGTACCTATATGGAAAGTGAAACACGTGGTTTAACCAAAGTTTCAAATTATCAATTGTGATTATATGACGTCCAATATAAGCATGAAATTTTGCCTTACGATAAACTTTTTCGTTGAATAACCTGTTTAAGGATAAATATCTTATGCGGAAGATTACTTTTAAAAAACTTACAAGAAACAAACTATTAAAAGTTACCTACTCAATTTACACCAGTGGGTTATTGAAAATCTCTTGTTATATATTAAAGCAGTAAACACTAACGAATTAATAATCACAATCTAAGAATAACTGATGTCATGATGTATAGAGCACGCTTAACTATTTTTTCTTTTTCTTCACTAATTCGGATTTCCACCTCACGTACAATAAACTTGAGAATATTAAATATTTAGATAAAAAAACATTTTCCACAGTTGATGAATCTTCTTAGAAAACCGAAATTTCAAATAGAATTGTAATAGATTTCCTGAACACAAAAGTAAACTTTTAAAATACTTTTACGCCATATCAAGTACGTGACAACGCATTTTAACTACTTCAAATTAGATCAATTATTCTGCTACTTAACAAAAAGTACTATTACAGGACGCGTGCCAATTTAAGATTGTTTATTCTACAAATTGTCTTCCTTCGCATGGGAATTGCCAATTCGGACTTTAACATCTTCCATGAGGTGAGACAAGTTTAACAGGGAAACAAAACAAACATATGTTAAAAATACGTACTCACGTTTGACCTCATCGTTAATAGAGGTTAGAAATGGTACTATACTTCGGACGAAAGGAAAAGTTGTTTGGTTATTCCTTTCTTGCTGATTTATTAGGTACTGATTTATATGCACACTTGGCAACAGTAATAAATCAATGATGGGGGTCTCAGGAAGACAGAGATATTCATTGAGTATTCATACCGGGATATCAAAAATTATCTTGGTCAAGGGTGGTTGTGGAATGTAAAACGTATGTCTTACTTTAAATTTTTGAATATGTTTTGTTGTGTCAGAATCTGTCAAGTCATTGTGCTGAAATTTTCTAATCCAGTTTTTGAATCATGCCTCTTACCACACAGCACAAAATTTTCATGATTGAAGCCTATTTTCGAACGGGTGCGCTAGTTAATGGAAATTGGCAATACAGTCAACGTTTGTATTTGGACAATTTTCGAGAGCACTTCCCAAACGTGGCAATATTACCGGACAATTTTTATGCGTGCCTTACAAATTGTGTTGAAGTGTTTCGCGGAACTGGTTATGTGACTCATAAAAAAGGTGCTGGTAGACCAAGAGTTCGTACAGAAGAAGTTGTCAATGACGTTCGTCAACGTATGGAAGAGGAGCGTGCAAAACCTTTGAAACGTCTTTCTCAGGAAATTGGACTTTCTTATGGAACATGTCATAAGATTTTAAAGAAAGACTTGAACATGCATCCATATAAGATGCAAGCACATCAAGCTCTTCTGCCCGCAGACCACCCCAGACGCCTTGTTTACTGCCATTGGTTTGTCAATAATTTAATGAATGACGATCTTCTGGACTTAACTTTTTTTTCTGACGAAGCGTGGTTCCACTTTTCGGGATACATCAATTCTCAAAATATGCGAATGTGGAGCAAGGATAACCCTCATGTTTTTACTGAATCGCCACTACATGCTCAAAAAATTGGTGTTTGGATGGCAGTTTCTCGCAGAAGAATAATTGGGCCAATTTTTTTCGATTTCACCGTCAACGCAGAAAGGTACAGACACAACTTTTTGGCTGAATTTGTGCAACAGTTAAACGATGATGAACTTCGGTACGCTTATTTCTAGCATGACGCTGCAACAGCACATACTACACAAGAAAATATTGCTTTCCTCCGCGAGTTTTTTGATGACCGGCTGATAAGTTTGCATACAGAAGTTGAGTTTCCTCCGAGATCACCTTGTTTGACAATTATGGACTATTTTATATTTCCTTACTTAAAAAACAAGATTTTCGCAACTCCGGTAAATAATTTGCAAGAACTGCAACAAAGAATTGTTCAGCAATGTGCAACCATAACGCCAGAAATGCTGCAAAACGCTTTTCACAGCATGAGGAGGCGCGTCAACTTGTGCATCGAACAAAACGGGGGACATTTCCAACAATTACTGTAATTTAGTTTTTCTTGTTACCAAAACCGTTATTTCATAATTTGTAGTTCATTATTGTTTTACAACTGAAATAAATAGGTATGAAATTTGTAGGTTATTGATGATGTCAGTGTGACAGTGACATAATTATTTCAAATTTAAAGTAAGACACACGTTTGACATTCCACAACCACCCTTGACCAAGATAATTTTTGATATCCCGGTATATATATATATATATATCCAAGAATTTAAAACTCTGTTATGAAGAGAATCATCAAATCAATCATAAGAGTGACCAGTTTATGTAGAACTCAAGAAGTCATGAACTAAGACTGAATCATGGAACTTCTGTAAAAAATCATTAAGCATTTCTTGAAACTGAAAAACTGTCAAGATGGTTGCAAAACTAATACAGCGATTCTAACTTAAAAATTCTATTTCTTACTTTTAAGACGAATTTACACGTGTAAGCAAGTTACTAAATCAAGTAACTAAATTTAGATGCTTGTTTAGTAGTTATGGTCCACCTTTTTGGGCGTATCTCCCTTATTATTAGGGATAGACCCATAAAACTATATATGGTCGTATTCGTAGAAGAAAGATCTTTTCAAAGATGTAAAAAAATACAGGGTGTCCCATTTAAAGTATTAAAATTTATATCGACGTAGCTTCATTCTGTAAAAAATTAAATATATGCAAAATAAGGGAAAAAATTAAAGAAAATCGACGGGTCCGAGCGATTTTTAAATAATTTTACCGTTTTGAAAATAAAGAATTTATGCGGGACTTTATGGACTCACTGTATATGTACAGCAAACAATTGTCTACACGAAACACCGTCAAAGGCCATCTAGCCTTCTATGATTAGATAGATCATTTATTAATTATATCGCTAACTGAATAATGTTACAAGAGACATTCTATGTTCTGTAATTGTTATAATGTCATTCATCCTTTCAGCTCCAAACGGCTGTATAACAAATTATATGATGGCATTAAATAATCATGTGAAGCTTAAAACTACCATGCCAAAATGCCGCAGGATTTTATATATCTACTGAATTAATACTATCTGCACACATCACCTGCATTACAATATTTAACAAAAATATTTGTTTATAACTATTTTATTACAAATAATTACAAAATTATTTTATAAAACTAAATACTTTTATTTAACGTATATTGTTTATTATATCGCCATCTACTGTTGAAAGGAGAAACAACTTTATACAAGACCTATCTAATAAAGGACCAGACGACCTTTGACAGTCCTTAGGTGTAGTTAACATTTACTACTAAATAATTAGTAGCTGCTTCTAATTTAGTAAATGTTATTCTAAATATCAAAAATTATTTTTGTGTAAGACACTATTTTCATGTCAGTTTTTACACAATTTATGTCTTGTGTCAAGCACAAGGTCTATCAAATGATGATATGATGAAATGATGATAATTTTAACAATAATACTACTGATCTGTTCATTTTTTGGCTGACTGCTTATGGCATATGATAAGTAAAACACGGGGTTTAAGAAAGGTTCAAAGTTAACAATTACGATCATATGACGTCCAATATATGCATGAAATTTTGCCTCACGATAAAGCCTTTCGGTTCAATAACCGGTTTAAGAATAAATATCTTATACCGAAGATTACTTTTAAGAAACTTACAAGTCGTGTCTCACCGGAAACAATTCAAAAATTACCTACTGAAATTACTCCAGTTGGTTGTTGAAAATCTGTTATTATATGTTAAAGCAATAAACACTTTTGATGAATTAATTATCCGTACTTTTTGCGTACAACAGGCACCGACCAACATTGAAGTATATATATAATTCAAAAAATATATAATAATATATACAGTGCTTTCGAAAGGTAACGAATAAATGAATTATTTTAGAAATTGAGAAGTTTTCGAAAAAATCCCCTGACACGTCGATTTTGTTTTTAAAAACGGCACTTTTTGACATACGACCCATAGTTGTGACGTCATCGTTGTTCGAGATATGACGTCATCGACAATTTTTTTAAATAGCAACCCCCAATTTTTACCACGCCATTTGAAAGAGCGTATCATTCTACATACGCATCATGAAAAATTATGGTTGCCTGACAGTAGCCTTAGCGACCGAGAATGTTTTTTATTGCTGTCAGATAAAAACTTGAAATCGTACTTTATTAAATAGTTTTTTCTGTTTTTTGAGTTATTTCTTTAGTTCTTGTTTTTTGTTTGGCAAAAGCACTGCGTTTGAAGTGTTTATTGAGTAGTAACTTTGTCATTTAAAAAAAAAATGTTAAATTAACTGAACGAGAACGAATTGAAATTCTTTGCATGATCGGATTTGGAGACAGGATACGCACCCAAAGAGAAGTAGTTGAATTGTTCAATGAAACTCATTCTGATCGACATCCCATTAGCCAAAGCATGGTAAGCAATATTGAGTCTAAATACCGTAACTTTGGACATGTTCGTGATCTTCCTAAATCTGGTCGACCGTCAAAATCAATAGATGATGAGGTTAATGTTTTGTTGGCAATACAAGAAAATCATCACTCAACACTTAACCAATTGGCTTCTGATTTCAATATGACAGCGTCCACAGTTCACAAAATTATGAAAAAAGCAAAGTATCATCCTTATAAGGTATGCCTTGTTTATGAGCTATCTGAAGACGACTTTGATCGGCGAAATCAATTCTGCGAGCAAATGCAAGAGCTATGCAATAATTATAATAATTTCGTAAAAAACGTAATTTTTTCTGACGAGGCTACGTTTGTTTTGAACGGCCATGTCAATAGGCAAAACTGCCGTTATTGGGCTACCGAGAATACCCGATGGATGATGGAGTATCACACTCAAAGTCCCCAGAAAGTAAATGTGTGGTGCGGCATAGTTGGCGGAAGAATTCTGGGTCCCTATTTCTTTGACGTCAACCTAACTGGTGCAAGATATTTGGATTTTCTTACAAACGACCTCATTCCTGCACTAATAATTTTATATCCACATATAGAAGGACGTGATCTTCCAAGAAATGACATGTTCTTTCAACAAGCTGGTGCACCTCCCCCTTATGCAGCACCTGTCCGTGTTTATTTAGATGAGCTGTTCCCGAATCGTTGGATAGGGAGAAGGGGGCTGATTGAGTGGCCAGCCAAATCGCCTGATTTGACACGCCTAGATTATTTCTTGTGGGGATACTTAAAAAGCAAAGTATACGTTACTAGACCGGTTAATTTAGAAGATTTAAAAGCAAGAATTCGTTACGAGATACATCGTATACCTCCTGAAGTTATAGATAATGTCCAAAAAGAATTTATCGTCATGGCTACTGTCAGGCAACCAACGGTGCCAATTTGAACATTTAATTTAGTCGATTTTTTACATAATCATTAGCATTGTCAGTATTGTGAAAATTAAATTTTAAGATCTTCAAACATTATTTTCTTGAAATTTTTGTTATTTAACACCATAATTTTTCATGATGCGTATGTAGAATGATACGCTCTTTCAAATGGCGTGGTCAAAATTGGGGGTTGATATTTAAAAAAATTGTCGATGACGTCATATCTCGAACAACGATGACGTCACAAATATGGGTCGTATGTCAAAAAGTGTCTTTTTTAAAAAAAAAATCGACGTGTCAGGGGATTTTTTCGAAAACTTCTCAATTTCTAAAATAATGAATTTATTCGTTACTTTTCGAAAGCACTGTAGAATATAAAAATATATATAATAAAAAAATTCATCGGTCGGAAGGCATACTTTGTCCGTAGTACGTCATAGTTACAACCATTGCAGATTGTTGAAAATTACCTTCCTGATGGAAACTTAAATGAAAAAATTGTCCAGTGTGACCATCATATAGCAGTAAAATGATATTCTTCTTGTTTCGTCATTTTAACATGTCATTGATATTTTTTAATAAATAAAAGTTCTATAAAAAAATTGGGAAGAAAATGGTGAGTAAATTCAGATAGCTAAATAAAAAAGCTGAGGCCTTGGCAGTAGGCTGAAGATTAGAAGCTGGACCATCGTAATAGGTTCAACAAGTACATTCTAGGATGCTAATATATACAACAAAAATCATTGGAATCGCGCTTACCAAAAATTTTTTAGAAGGGTGTCCTGGTTCTTAATGGGCCACACTGTATATATATTATATATATATATATATATATATATATATATATATATATAAAATAAAAAGTAATTACTGTGAGTAACAATTTTAGTTAAGTAAAATATAGGGCCTATATTACCTATTATAAGATTCCCTATTATAGTACTATGTTAGTGAAAAATTACCATCATTTCGTTTTCTTAGAAGTGATCGCTCTTTTTATATAAATATAAAATACCTAATCTATGTAAGGGCGATCCACTAAGGGCGATCTTGTTGTATTACCAGATGAGAATTCTGAAATAGCCACCCTTCCAGGAATCACTAGTCTATTACCCCTATTTATCTTCCTGATCGGTAATTAATTGTTGAAATTTTCATCTTGTTCCTCGACTAATAGGAGCCGATTCTTTATCTCAAAACAGATTGATAAAAAGACTTTACCCTGCTAATGTATGGAACAGAGATTAGAAACACCATATTTTGTAATAAGCGGAAACAGTATTCTTCAATTTTTATGTGGCATATAAGCTAGAACTGTTTATTTTGACAAAATAGTGATTTCTATTATAGACTAACAAAGACGGGTTATTTATTGTTTTAATAATACATAAAAATGACAATAACTCCTAAATACGATTTTCTTATTTACGTTGAAGCATAAACAGTATTGTGTATTTTACACATCTTCAAGTTCAGAGAACTCTGAATAACCACGAAAATCTTACTGTTTACTATGATGAGACGTATCACTGTCATAACAAAAATCTTGTAAAAATTTCTATCGATAGACCTAATTTAACTTAACTTCTTTAAACTCATGTCGTATATAAATATTTATCAAGTTACCTTAAAAATTATAGCAATAAAAAGTTGTTTGCCGAGGAATTTCAAAATAACTACAATATTATAGTAGTATTCCAAAATAAAGAAAAATAAAGAATATTTTGTATACTTTGATAGATATAGCAATATATTTTTATAGACTAATACTAATAAATAATGTCTAAAAAATATATATATGGTATTTTCTGCTGTACCAGAATGTCATAAGCGGTTTTTATTTTATCATATTAACACTGACAAAAAATAATATAAGTAATACTATTCTGAAGACCGCTGATGGTTTAGATGTCAAAATTTTAATATATTAGCTTAATTTTACATCGTTAAATAAACATCACTCTGTATAGCTGTAGGCGTTTTGATGCAAGTATATACAGAGCATAGACTTTAACTGTAATAAATTCGCTGCCGGGGAGCTGAATAATTTTTCGAAAAATTCCCTAAACACGTCAACGTTTGAATGTATTTACCTATCTTTTCCAAACAATATGCGAAATATAGAGCGGAAACCTACTTTTTTTCAATTGCAACACTATGCGTATGACCTCTCATTGGTCAGCGATACCATTATTCAAAAGGAAAAGCTCCAAGATTAACAAGCAAGTTAACAGATTGGCAGAGTTTCAGTATGGATCTTGAAAATGCGATCGATCTAGCAGTTCCATTAAGAACGGCAGAACAACTGGACGAAGAGGTGGAATTGTTCGTTACCAATACACAGAAAGCAGCATGGAATAATACCCCCCCTATAATACAGCGAACAAAGGGAAACAACTATCCTAAGGAAATAAGAGACTTAATCTCTTAAAAAAGAAAGCTCCGGCGGAAATGGCATTACACCAGAGCTCCAGCAGATAAAACTAGACTCAATAACGCCACTCAGCATCTAAAAAGAGAAATAGAAAGAATTAAAAATGAGTCTATTCGTGAGTACCTCAGTGAGTTGACAAATAATAAAAGCACTGACTACTCCCTTTGGAAAGCTACAAAGGGATTAAAAAGACCAATAATGCAGAATGCTCCAGTCAGAAATACAGATGGTAGCTGGGCTAGGAATAATATGCAAAAAGCAAATAGGTTTGCAGAACATCTTGAAAATACATTTAAGCCAAACCCAGGAGAGGAACTATCACAGTTGGATATACCTGCTCAGCAAGAAATAAACATCACACCAACTTCCCCTAAAAAAGTAGCAAAAGAGATAAAAGAAAACATCGATCCTAAGAAAGCACCAGGCTTTGATCTAATCACTGGAGAGGTATTAAAACAACTTCCAAAGAAAGCTACAATCAAACTAACGCATCTCATTAATGCTTCATTCAGATTAAGGTATGTTCCTAAAATGTGGAAAGTGGCAGAAGTCATTATGACACCCAAACCAGGGAAAAACCCCCATGAAGTTTCGTTTTATAGGCCGATAACCCTGCTACCTGTAATATCAAAATTGTTCGAAAAAATTCTACTGAAAAGATTGAAACCAATCATGGATGAAGGTAATTTAATCCCAACTCACCAGTTTGGATTCAGCGAAAGCCACTCCACCCTAGATCAAGTACACAGAATCACTGATGTAATAGAAAAGTCGCTAGAAAACAAAGAAGTCTGTTCAGCGATATTCCTTGATGTTGCGCAGGCATAAAGTGTGGCATAATGGGTTAAAATATAAACTAAATAAGTTACTCCCATATAAATACTCAGAATTATTGGAATCATATATCTCAGATAGACTCTTCAGAGTCAAACAGGATGAAGCATACACTGAACTAAAAGAAATCAGAGCAGGAGTACCACAAGGAAGCGTCCTAGGCTCTATCTTATACCTGATCTACACCAGTGACATACCACAGTTAGAGCAAAACACAATAGCCACGTTTGCAGATGATACTGCCATTCTTGCGACAGGGAAGGGCTATGAAGAAGCTGCAAACATCAGTTAACCAAATCAATAACTGGACCAGAAGATGGCGTATCAAGCTGAATGAAACCAAATCAGTGGAGATTAATTTCACAAATAAAAGAGAACAACAAATACCTATTAACATGAACAATGCCCAGATTCCATATGCAAACTCAGCAAAATATCTAGGCATCACATTAGACGCAAGACTTGGCTGGAAAGTTCATGTTAAAAAGAAAAGAGAAGAGCTAGACATCAGATATAAGAAAATGTACTGGCTACTTGGTAGACACTCCTGCTTATCAACTTACAACAAAATACTGTTGTATAAACAAATTCTCAAGCCAGTATGGACCTATGGAATACAGCTCTGGGGCTGTGCCAGTAGAAGTAATATATTAATCATTCAAAGATTTCAGAACAAAGTACTGCGGAACATTGTCAAAGCGCCTTGATACATCAGAAACAGTGACCTTCATCGAGATCTTCAGATGGACACTGTAGAGCAGACAATTACTAAATTTGCAAGGAATCACGAACAACGACTCCATCAACATGTGAACATCGAGGCCATCCAGCTCCTCGACAACACTAACATAGTAAGAAGGCTCAAGAGTGTCAAGCCCTTTGAGCTAGTGAACTGATTATATCAGTATAAAAGCAGAGTATTGTGCGGTTAGTGTTACACGTTCACATTAGTGTTATTAAGTTACCAGACTCTATGGTACACTAGTGAGTAAGACCTTAGCTCTAAGATTTTCAACTTTAGTTAAATTAAGATAGAACCAAATTACTCATTGTAATAGCAGCAAAATACCCTTCAAGGGGTGTTTTCTATATATAAAAAAAATGACCTCTCATTGGAAAGGTGACAGGAAGGCGAATCCAGCGTACTGATCACATTTAATATTTTTCAAGAGATTGAGGGTTGCTTAACATTAAAATGTTTAAGTTTAATTACTTTTCAACGAAACAATTACTCAAAATGTGCACCATTTACTTATTGGCAACATCCTAATCTGCGATAGATTCCGTCTTTTACATTACGTAACATGTCCGGTGTTATAGCCCTGGTTTCATCTCTTATTCTTTCCTTCAGCTCATCAATGCTGTTTGTTTTTTGAATGTAAACCTGAATTGGAAGACGAGGTACAATTGAGTGGCCAGCAAGGTCTCCAGATCTTACACCGTTGTATTTCTTTTTGTGGGGACATCTCAAAAATAAGGTTTACTATATAATTCCGAAAGATATGGGAACATACTTTAACATACCTATTCTGTATTATTAGAAATATTGTCATGTCAAATTAATTGTTCCTTATGACTGGAGCCGAAGCTAACCCTGTCATCCACAGCCCCCCGCTCTAGCCAGAATTTGTGCGCAGATTCTCAGAAGGTATATAAAAAATGAAACTGTTGACATAGGGAACAACATTGAATGGGATATCTGCTTGTTCTAGTCTGTCGTTAGAGCATCAACTTAACGTATTGTTATGAAAACAAAAGTTTGTATTTACCACAAACCACTCTTAATAAATTAAAACAAAAATATTTTCCTTAGACAGTGATTTAGTGAAAAGGGAACCTGGAATAATAAACAAATAGTGTTTATATAACAAGATCATTAATTTTTAGTCGGAGGAAAAGCAAATGAAAATAAAAATGCTCTTGTACAGTTGTCTTTCGTGGATATTACAAGTAGGTACATATTAATATTGAATTCTGTTTGAAAACAAAAATAATCAAATACTAGTACAGTTCTTAAAACTTATCATTATACAAGAACATACCAGAACCAAATTTGTGATAAACTAACCGATAATATTTACTCTCACATAACAAATATTAATCTCAAAAACAGTGTTAAAAACAAATTTGGTTTATTACACTTACAAGAAATATTATAGATACCCTATATGTAGTTTCCCACATGACACCAAAACACTATGCTGCACTCAACGCGCGTTTCTCTAACGAAGTTGGCATTATCTGGAAATAATTCAAACTAAACCTATGCTAACACAATGTCCTATTTACACCTAAACTATTGTTACGGTTCGGTATAGTTATGGTTCACTGGGCCGTTGTGACGGTTCACTGAGCCGTCGCGTCGGTTCATTGAGCCGTTGTAACGGTTCAGTGAACCGCCACAAACTCGTGAAACTTTGGGGAAATATTTGAATTGCCTCCCTTTCGAATCTATTGATGAAGAGATTGGCAATGAATGGTGACAAAGAGTTACCCATTGCCGTACCATCATGTTTTTCGAAGAAATTACAATTGAATCGAAAGCAATTTTGTTTCATGCAAAGTTTAGAGAGTTGAAGATATTATTTTACTACATTTTGATTGAGATTGTTTGATTCGAGTAGATCCCTAAGGTAGTCCAAGGTCTGTGGTATAGGAACACTTGGAAAAGATGAACAAACGTCAAAGGAGATCAAAACTTCACCTTCTTGCAACTGGATATTTTTCACTTTACTAATGAAATCATTGGAATTAATCACAAAAAAACTAGATGATGCAATGGGTAAACTTTCGAACTTCTCTATTGACCATTTTGATAGGTGGTAAATCGGCCATCCAATTGATGAAATAATAGGACGCACCGACTTTCCTGGTTTATGAATCTTAGGCAAGCAGTACAATCTAAGTACACTTGGCCTTTTCAAAATGAAAGAGAAAATTCAAAATTCATATCTATTCCATACGATCCTCATTTTACCCGTGGTTTTGGTAAGGTTTGGTCTATAGGATTTTGCTTATACATAAATAAAATAATTAATATATAAACAAATAAATAATAATTCTTCAATATTCCTTACTATGTTTTAAACGTATTCGTTTTAAAAATATAAATGTATTTTACCTACCACAAGGAACAGTAAGCATCTGAAATACTATAAATCCTTTGATGTATAGAATGAATTCAATAGCACGGAGTTAACCAGCACACCCTTTGATATTCTCTTAATTGTCATCAATTCCAAGTATAAACGAATCGGAAATAGTTTAATGAATCTCAGTTAATTAACCTTAAAAGAGGCTATCTATGACCAATGGCAAGATTTTAAATTACCTATATAGCTTTCCATTGTCTTGCAATATAAACATAGAAGATATGGGTGCTATATCGCTGTGAAAAAAATGTATGTGGTCAAAGGCGGAGGCAACACTTTTTTAAAAGGTACAGTACGGTACAGTAGAGATAATTTATTTACATCACAAACGTTTACTGAGAGATTTAATGAAGGTATAACCTTCAGTATAACCGAGTAGAATCGAGATTTTTTGTAGACTATATTTTGAGGAAACGAATCCTCTTTTGAAAAACCAATCTTGTTAAATTTTGTCCTAAATGAAAGTGACTATAAAGTAGTAATGTAATAACAAAGTTTGATCAGAAATCAGAATTATTATGGGAGAATTTAGATGAGTAAAATTTTGATTCCACTTTATCATGGCTTTATCTATACAAATAGAAGCTATAAATACTTCCGCAGCGACATCTGAATAATTCTTTTGTTTTACTGTTAATTCGTCTTCTTTTTAAGATTTCCCATAATTGTTCCCGTGGTACCTTGTCAAAAGCTTTCTCTAGATCTATGAATGCCAGGTATACTGTTTTTTTTTTGGTGTTCTGATTTCTCTATTATTTGTTTCACTGTGAATATGTGGTCTTGTATACTTCTCCCCTTCCTAAATCCGCTCTGTGAGTCCTCCAGAGTATGTTTTATTATTGGCTTTATTTTTCTATCTATAATTAGTTCAAAAATTTTCATAGCAATACTCAACAGCGTTATGCCCCTATAGTTATTACAGTTCTTCTTATCCCTTTTCTTATATATTGGCACTATCAGCGCCATCTGCCAGTCCTTTGGTATTTGCTCTGTCTTCCATACTCTGTTATATATCTCCAGAAGCATTTCTGTTCCCTTTTGTCCAATTTTGTTTACCATTTCTGTCGTTATTTTGTCATATTCTGGTGCCTTTCCATTTTTAGGTTCCTTATTATTTCCTGCAATTCATTTAGGGTTATGCTATCTTCATTGCTTTGTTCGCTTGTTTCTTCTTGTTCATTGTTCTCTTCTAGTTTTTCGTTTACACATAGTACCTCTTGAAAATATACCCTCCATCTGTTCATTATTTCTTTATCTTCTGTTAATAGTTCACCATTTTTATCTCTAATGTAGCTTGTGTCCTTCCTCTTATCTTTTCACATTGATTTCAATCCTTCATAAAATATTTTTTCCCTCTGCTATTTTCTTCTATTTTTTGTTCAAATTCTCTCCCCATTTTTCCTTTCTTGTTTTTACCAATTCCTTTACCAATTTCCTTTCCTCCTTATATGATTCGTAGTTTTCTGCTGTTCTGTTATCAAGATATTTTTGCCACATAAATTTCTTTCTTCTTATTTTGTCTTTTCTAACTCCACATATTTCTTTGGTTGTGCCTATTATAGATATTGTATTTTCAAGAATTCCCAAATTTGCTCTATGCTACAGTTTTCCGAAATTTCTGCGCACCTTCATATTCCATTTCCACCTTTTTTGGCTCCATTGTATTAATATCTATTGTTTCTACTTTCTCTTTAGTTTTTGTTACCAGTAATTAATGGTCGTTACCAATCTCGTATCCCCTTTGAATTTTTGTGTCCATTATATTATTTTTGTTGTTTTTCTCTACTAATATATAATCAATAAACGCTATAATGTGACTATTATATCGACACCAACACCCTAGCTATAACATGCCTAACTGTTTCCTTGCTATATATTAGTTACTTACTTGAAACTTTTAATGTAACTTGTAGATAATGAAATATCCTCAATAATCTTGGAGACTACATCACATCACATTCAGCAATCAACGTTCAATTTGACCATAAATTACACTGTTGCTACGTTTCATCACACGACATAATTGTCGAACGATAACTTTTTGTCTACGGATACCCGAGAATACACATTTCCAAAATTGTGCGAGAAATTTGTCTGACTAATATCGTTCTCGATATGCTCTACAGCGTCAGTAGAGATTCGAGAATCGAGCCCCTGGTACGTCACTGTGCCCAACCGATTTATATGCAGATTTTTAAGGTTTGTCGGTGATAAATTGAAAAATGTCAATCAAAAGATAACCGAAAAATGTTCATGTTTTACCCGCACATAATAGGGTGGTCGTTCGGTAAGGGTGCCCATATCTTAATATCACATCGCAATAATCAGTGAAAAATGAGACATTTAGAGCGACAGACACCGACAGATAAGAACACAAAAAAATAATTTAGATCTAACACTAAAATTGAATGAAGCTGATAGGTATACGCATTCGAGCTGAGTGAAGCGGAAATTTGTTAATGGATTTTTAAATTTAAACGTCAGGAAAACAATATACATAAAATTAATATATTTTAAACAAAAAGTATATCGTAAATATACATAGAATATGTTCACAACGTTATCTAAAATCATCCTGTATTATTTAGGTTTGATTATTGGTTTAGTTTTACTAAATAAATCGTCATCAATACAATTTATTCAGATGTCATACAGGGTGATTTTTTGGAGTCTTGTATACTTTAGTTCGTACAAATAAATCATTTTGAGGATTTTTTTGTGGCAAATTCCACCTCCAGTTCAACGGGAAGTAATAAAATAAACTCAATATTTAGTAAGTATTATGTTATTTCAAAATGCAACCTACATATTTTTTTATATATTTATAGTCACTAAATTCTGATTATAACGGATCTATCACAAGTACACATTTGTTTACATCCAGAAACGTTAGAACTTCTTTTTAAAATAGACAGTAGGACTACTACTACTTTAGTTTCATACTAAACCCATCAATATATTGTCTATAATAAAAAAAATATTTTGGGTTAGACAAAACTATTTATCAAAAACCAACCTCTAATAACTGTGTCACTTGACACACGGTTTATTTTATATTGTTACCTAACCAAATGAGAATATTTCACTATAACCTGGGCTCGCAGGCCCAGGTTATAGCCCAAAAAATAGCTCGCAGATTAGAACGAAACGGGTGTAAAACGATTAGTATCAACAAACGTAATATTGGGAGGATTTTGATAAACAACAAAGAAAGGGTTAATAAATTGAAACAATCGGGAGTATACCAAATTAACTGCGTGGATTGTAATGCCGTGTATGTGGATCTAACCTGTAGAAGTATTGAAACTAGAGTAAAAGAACATACAAAAATCCATACTAAATAACGTAAAAAATTCAGGATTATCGATCCATTGTATAGAAAACAATAATTTTATAGATCTGAAAAATGTAAAGGTACTGCATCGGGAAAAGAAAGGAAAGTGCGTAGATCTGTTAGAGCAATTAGAAATTAAAAAATATTTAATTAGGAATCCTTGTACTACGAATGATCAGATAGATTTTACACTTTCGCCCTTCTTAGAAAGGGTACTAAAAACTCAGGCTTTATCAGATGGGAAGGATCAATCGGGGTAGGTCAAGGGCGGATTTACGGTGGGGGGTAATAAGGTAATTGCCCCCCATGAATTCAAATTTTACACTAGCAAAAAGCAAAAACGTAATTAGTTAAAAAACATAAACGTACTTCACTTAAGGATGTTTTATTAAACGCTTCTATTTGCTATTTCATTTTTGTTCAAAGAAAAACATACCTATCTAAATACACAGGTAATTTGACAACATTTTGCTTGGAAATATTTACTAATAGACAAGGCAAGGCATAACAAGGCGAAATATTAGTATGTAAAGTGGTTTCTATATACAGGGTGTTCCACATAAAAGTCCTTAGCCTCGTATCTCGGCAACGGAAAGACATATTTTGATTTTGCAAAAAACAGATGATAGAGCTCTATGGCTTCGTCACGGAGTTCAACTTGATTTTTTTCAGAGCAAATTGGAGATGGCGCTGAAGTCGAAAGAAATTTTTCGTTGGCAGGTTTATCCGATACTTTGTTCAATTCTAAACAATTTTTGTCAAATGACTATTTTTCAAAAACTTAATAGTTTCAGAGATATCGGGCTCTTCATTTGGTGAGGCCCAAACTCAAGCGTATTTTAGAGTTTCAAATTATTACCTTATACAATGAAACAATAAATATCCAAGTCAATTTAATAGCTCTTTTTAAGGAATACTGAAATAATAATTAATTTTGTTAAATCAAAATATATCTTTCCGTTGCCGAGATATGAGGCTGAGGACTTTTATGTGGAACACCCCATATTTCTTGAAACTCTAAATGAGAACCCAAAAACCGTTTATGAACCTATTATAAAAAAAGGAATCCATACAATACATATTGTATGGATTCCTTTTTTTACATACAACATAACAACCACCCAAGAAAAAAATAATAATAATAAGTATTTCTCGTTACCATACGTACCGAATTTATCTGAAAATATAGCTAATATTTTCAAAAACCATAACATAACTGTTGCACATAAACCATATAATACCACTAAACGTTTTTTCACTAATACTAAAACACCAATCCCACAACCAAACCAAACAAACACAGTATACAAAATAGATTGTAACGATTGTAATAGTACATATATTGGGCAATCGAAACAATATTTACATAAGAGAATATACGCGCATAAATACAGCATCAGAAGTCAAAATGATTCTCAAACTGCTTTATCAAAACACGCTATTGAAAATAACCATGACTTCAATTTTAATAATGTACAGATTTTATAAAAAGAAACAAATTATAACAAAAGAACAATTCACGAGACGATCCAAATAAAAAGACATACTAATGCAATAAATAACCGCACTGACACAGATAATCTAAGTGAAACTTATTTCAATATAATATAATTCATTTTTAAATATAATACCTACTAATTAATATAAATAAAATAAATACAAATAATAATAGATCATTTATGGGGAAAAACAAAAAAAATCTCTCAATTTTTACATCTCACACAAAAAATACTAAATTAAGTAAATTTAGTTTGTAATTTAAACATGTCGGAACAAATATTATTTTTAAGTTTCAATTATACCTCTACCTAATGCATGTATATGAATATTATCAGCAAATCTGTCAGCTTGGAAACAAAACTGAACCCAAACCACTATAAAACTCAGTCGCGTCAAAGCCCTCAAACAACATGTATGCAGCAAAATAACGCAATAATCGTTTCAAACAATTTAAAATTATTATAATTTAGTTAGTTACAATACATGAAACATCCTATAAATTAAGTATAATATATCACAAAAATATAAACAAATAATTGTAAAATGTAATCTTCTGCAGAATCTCTGAAGATGGCCTAATAAAGCCGAAACGTCAGAAATATATATATATATATATATATATATATATATATATATATATATATATATATATATATGTATAAAAAAATGTAACCTTTTTTATATGTAATTAAGTGACCGATATACCCAAGAAAAACAATCTGTGCTAAATGAGAACTGTGTTTTTTCAAAACAATTATTTTCACGATGTTTCATAAAGAACCCTCCGCTTCCAGTATCCACTTTATCAATTTTGTGGTTTTGACGTTATATAATGTAGTAGAAAGAGCATGTAAAAACCTTCAACTAAAACGTTAGAATTTAGTTGCCAATCATTTGATTTTAGAAGTTTCAGTATTTTTTTTTATTTCATCATTATCAAATTATCATATGAAATCACCGCTGTGAAAATGTCAAAGTTATACAAATTTAGCCATTTTCAACAGCGGTTATATCTACTTTTTATAAACATTACTACTCGATTAAATTATTGACTGTGAAGATATTTACAGTTTTGTCTATATTTTTTACTTAATGACTTTCTCTTGGTCATTCCATACCACATGACAACGCCACTGGATCTAATCCGATTGCGACAGGTCCAGTAATACGGGGTGTCCCATCAAAAAGTATCACATTTCGCCGCCTTATATCTTGAAAACTAAAAGAGATATCTGGATGCGGTTTGGACAGAACGACTTAAAATTTTTGTAAGTTTTTTTTGGCACTGTTGTCAAATCTCCAAATATATTGGTAAATTTTTTATTGAATACGCTCCTCTTTGTAGTAAAATTACTTGCTTATATTAAGTGGAACACCCTGTATATTTTGCCATAATCAGGAAGCCTAATCACTTTACTTTTCAAAAAGGTATGCATTGTTTACATTATCTTGAGAATTGGAGCCACAAAATTCAGTTGAATGGGAGCACCTCTTACTTGAACAATTGGTGAAGCTTGTCTTCATTTTCACAGTAGCAACGAAAAACAAAAGTACAATAATAAACTGTATTGTTAGTTGTGTCAAATATTTGAAGTATAGATATAAAAATGTTCACATTAGAAGGATCGCACACTTTTGATCATTTACTACTAAGGATGCACAAATGTATATTGAAGTAAATGGTGGGCAGTTAAAACAAATTGTTTTCTAACTTATTCAAGTACTTTTTATTTATTCAGTTATTTTGATTATTTTATCTGTTATTTTTTTACTATCATTGTGCTTTGTTGTTATTGTTAACAAAACTCGTTCCTACCGATTATTAAAGAATTATTCTTTTCTCCCTATCCGTTTTCATTTAAAAAGCAAATGCAGTCAAGTTCCACAATCAAAAATTTTAAAATGATAAAATATATAGGGTATTTTATTTAAAATACCTAAGTGTACAAAAACTTAAAAATAACTTTACAAAGACGGAGGTATTTTTTTCATTCGTAATAACCCAAATAAGAGTACTTCTAACAAATTTAATTTTGTGGCTCCAATTCTCAAGATAATGTACACAATACATACCTTTTTGAAAAGTAGAGTGATTAGGCTTTCTGATTATAGCAAAATACACAGGGTGTTCCATTTAATATAAGCAAGTAATTTTACTCCAAAGAGGAGCGAATTCCATAAAAAATGTACTAATATATTTGGAGATTTGGCAACAGTGCCAAAAAAAACTTAGAAAAATCCTAAGTCGTTCTGTCCAACCCGCATCCCGATATCTTTTTTAGTTTTTGAGATATAAGACGACGAAATGTGATACTTTTCGATGGGACACCCAGTAGTGTATATATCCTGTGAATCAACATCCCTCACGAGGTAAAATAAGTGTACATTATGGTATATGACACAGAAAGTTCAAGGTATAAGGACAAAAAAAGTGTAAAAACTTAATAATCTTTGCTTAATTAGTCATGCCTACTAAAAGAGGCACGTATTTTTTCTATAATCTACAATTTATATATTTTTTAAACCATTCCAAGTTGATAATGCAATGATGCTGCCCTTGACAGTTATACGGTACAATAAATAATATTTAAATACCAAAAAATGATGCAACAAGAAAGCACCTATTAAACGCATCTGTAGCATGCTTGAAACAATTAAGTCGTAAGTCGTGATATCATTAAAAGAAAAACATTTTGTAGATGTTAAGATTAACGCTAAATGAAAGAATACACCTCATAATTATATGAAATATTTTGGCTGGTAGTCTCTAATTATAGTTAAGTATTAATTTTATAGCCATATGGAATTTCATTTGGGTTGCATTAGAACTAATTAAGAAAAATATAAACGCCTAATTTACATACTGTGGTCTTTTCATGTATGAGTAGTACCTATCTTATTTACATATACTAAAGGATATCTTAGGAAAATCTTTGTGCGATAAACTGTACGTGAAATTCAAGAAGATTGCTGCCGGCTTCTGGACTGCCTCGTCTTATTAAAGTTCATACACTATTTCATCTACATAAGATATAAAAATTTACATAGTCGGACGATGTAACTGTGTTTAAATACCCACACACCACACAATTATTTTGTCTCCTATATCTAATGATAATCTGTATATGTGCATAACACTGCACGTATTGCATTTTGAACAAATTCAATAGCAGCTGATGGCAAAGTTTACAGAATATAATTCTGTAAACTTTGCTAATACGATTCTATAACCAGTGGCGCACCTGGGGGAGGCAAGGTGCCACGCCCCTGAAGGTCTTAAAAAAAAAACACTTACAACCGCGCGTAGTTTTATTTATCGCAAAAGACTGATTGCCAAGAATGACTTTGAAATGTCTAAAACAATAAACATTATACACTGACACTGAAAACATTTTTTTTTTCTATTTTGTGTCTATAAACAAGTCATTATGAAACGCATTTGCGTATCAAAAAGAAACGCTTTTCGACACTCAACTTTTTGTTTTTAAATGTTGGTAGCAATAAATTTACATCCTTTGTTTTGTATGATGTGCTATAGTTGCTATAGTAATGGTAAACAAATAGTAAATACATCATAACCTAACTAAATTTTCAAGCAAAGAAAAGTTGATAAACGTCAATACCACTTCACTTCCACGGCAAATCCTAGAATACGAACGGCACTGTTTCATGAACTTTTGGGTTTCTAATAAAGCAGAAACGATTGTTGATATTGATATTTATCAAAATTTTGTAATAAAACAATTCTTATCTATTATCTAGGTACTTTAGGTCAATATATAGTGGTATATTGATAGAATAAAAAATACAGGGTAGATATTCCACTTAAAAAATTTAAATAATTATAAAACTTTAAATTTCCGTTGCTGTTTGAGTGTTTTGGAAGTAAAACTTATTTTGTATTGATTGTACCGAATAACATTTGAATAAAATATTTTTATTTCAATATAAAACAGGTCCCTACTCTGCAGTGACTGCACCTTAAGTGAGGTAATTTATTTTATTATTTCAATTGTTAAATAATAAATTTTATATGAAAAACAATAAATAAGTCTTGGTGTAAAATTATACGCGCAGGATTGGAATATTAAAATCTATAGCCTTTGAGGCGTTTTTAGCTCTGACGCCATGGACAACAATAACAACACACAGAACACAAGTAAAACAATGAGTAAGTATATGTTATTAATATTTCATTAAATGTGGTTAAGAAGCACGTATTTTTATTACCTTAATATACAGTGTATTTCGAATTGTATCTGTGGAACCTCATGCATGAGTCGATAGAGGTAAAATAACGACTTTATTTTGGTCTTTATACTGGAAATTTTTATGAAACCAGTGCCAAGCCGGAGTTGCTTTAAACTCAAGGAGGGAAAAGGAACAATAATTAGATGTTTTGTCGCCTTATCTTAGAATTATTATACAGTTAGGGGTTTAACTGCTATTACTTCAGCATAAGATAGATTAATCACAAATGAACAAAAAAGTTCTATATTACATAAGCGTAAATTAAACCGTTTTTAAAATACGTTGAGTAATAACATCAAAGAATTTTATTACAATTTGGCAACAGTGTCGAATACACTGGACCTTTCTTGAACAGCTGGGAGCTTGGCTGGCCAGCGCGCGCGGCAACTTGTTTTTCAAGTGGATGACAAAAAATCCAGTAAAAACAATAACAGTCGTGAATAATTAAGTGAAACCATTTAGAAGATAATTATTTTGGATTTAATTTTTAAATAGAATCGTACAAGAAAATGAATAATGAATTTTTGAATATGTAATTTGTAAACCTTTAAAACAGGAACATAACTTTAATCGATTATATGAATTTGAAAAATATGCAACAAAAACATCTAAGAAGACACGTATTCATAGGTATTAAAAACAAGAATGTAGACACTCACCAAACATCAAAATACAGTCATTTTTACATAACACAGTACACAATAAACTATAGCAAATGTTCAAAATGTTCACTGTTGTTTTTAATACACGCACGATATCTCCGAATCCAAGTTTCCTCCATAAATTATTAACATATCGCGATACTCGTGTGCTAAACATTTTAATAATGACTTTTTAGAACGACAAATGAACTAGTGGTAAAACAAACACGAACACGTCCCGACTACAAACACAGTTACGAATTTCAAACACCAACTTGTTTATCACTGGTGTCCGGCAGCTACTCAAATGCTAGTTACGATTTATTTGCGCTGTTGTCATATTGCGCGATATGGAATTTATCGAATTTTTTTCTCGAAAATGGTTGAATTTTGGACCCATGTTATACAGTGTGTCCCACTTAAGGTCTATCCACCCCCGTAACATTTTTATTTATGAACCGATTTTCATGAACTTTTTTTTGTTGGGTAGGTCTCAAAAAAGTACATAACGGGCATGCTTCATTTGTTTGATAAGTCGGCGTCATGGCCAACTACGACCTATTTTTTGGTGCAAAAAAACGAGATGTACTATTAGCGAATTTTTCACACAAATTTTAATACCAGATTCTTAATCAGGAGCACCTAAAACCCCTCTGTACCAAATTTCATGGCGCTACTGTACAGGGTGTTCATGTGTCCCACTCAAGGTCTAGCCACTCCCGTAAAATCGTTATTTATAAACCGATTTCAATGAATTTTTTTTTGTTGGGTAGGTCCCAAAAAAGTACATAACGGGCATGCTTCATTTGTTTGATAAGTCGGCGTCATGGCCAACTACGACCTATTTTTTGGTGCAAAAAAACGAGATGTACTATTAGCGAATTTTTCACACAAATTTTAATGCCAGATTCTTAATCAGGAGCATCTAAAACCCAACTGTACCAAATTTCATGACGGTACTGTACAGGGTGTTCCAGAAAATAAGAGAATTTTTTTTAAATAACACATTATTTTTTCAGTTTTAAAATAATCTAATATTTTAGGAAAACAACTTTTTTGGAAAAGGTTATTGAAATTAGATACAGGATGGTGGCAGAAAACCATTTAATGTGTGCTTACCTTTTTTTATGGTTAGATCTCATAACGAGTTGGAAGAAAATTTCATGCAGTTTCAAAATAACTACAGCCGTGATCAGTACTACTAGTAAATGAAAAAAATCGAACCTTATTCATGTCATCAACTGGGTGTATCAATTTTAGTGGTTCATATTACGCCACACAATTAAATTGTTTTATAAAAACTCTTCTCAGTATGTTTAATTTATAAACTTATTTGTATTTAAACAAATCAACACATAAATACATAAGTTTAATTAAATTAAATATTAGTCATTTTATACACATTCAAAAACCCACTTTTCAAAATATTAGTTTTTTCAGACCATCAATAAACTTTCAGTTAAATTAAAATGGAACTAGTTTCACAAATAAGTAATTTTTAATTTATGTACTTTAATAGGTACCTACGTTATAATTTGCTTAAATACAAAAAGTTAATAAAATATCCAAAATATCCTGATTCCAGTATGTTTATTTTATGTCAGTATTATAGGAAGAGTTTTAATAAAATTATTTAATTGTTGTACCCCAATAAATATAATTAAAATTGTTATATCCAATTGCTATTATTAATAAAATTAAGTTTAATATACTAGCAGTACTGATCATGACTTATTTAGATGTTATTTAGACTTTGAAACATCCTTCCAACTCGTTGTTTAGAGATTAACCCAACAAAATAGTTCATCACACATAAATAATGTCATTCCGGGACAGCCCTGTATCAAATTTTAATGAAACCTTATCCAAAAAAGTTATTTTCCTAAAACATTAGAATATTTTAAAATTGAAAAAAGAATGCATCATTTAAAAAATATCTCTTATTCTCTGGAACACCCTGTACAGTAGCGCCATGAAATTTGGTACAGAGGGGTTTTAGGTGCTCCTGATTAAGAATCTGGAATTAAAATTTTTGTGAAAAATTCGCTTATAGTACATCTCGTTTTTTTGCACCAAAAAATAGGTCGTAGTTGGCCATGACGCCGACTTATCAAATAAATGAAGCATGCCCATTATGTACTTTTTGGGACCTACCCAACAAAAAAAAGTTCATTGAAATCGGTTTATAAATAACGATTTTACGGGAGTGGCTAGACCTTGAGTGGAACACACGAACACCCTGTACAGTAGCGCCATGAAATTTGGTACAGAGGGGTTTTAGGTCCTCTTGATTAAGAATCTGGTATTAAAAGTTGTGTGAAAAATTCGCTAATAGTACGTCTCGTTTTTTTGTACCAAAAAATAGGTCGTAGTTGGCCATGGCGCCGACTTATCAAACAAATGAAGCATGCCCGTTATGTACTTTTTGGGACCTACCCAACAAAAAAAAGTTCATTGAAATCGGTTTATAAATAACGATTTTACGGGAGTGGCTAAACCTTGAGTGGAACACACGAACACCCTGTACAGTAGCGCCATGAAATTTGGTACAGAGGGGTTTTAGGTGCTCCTGATTAAGAATCTGGCATTAAAATTTGTGTGAAAAATTCGCTAATAGTACATCTCGTTTTTTTGCACCAAAAAATAGGTCGTAGTTGGCCATGGCGCCGACTTATCAAACAAATGAAGCATGCCCGTTATGTACTTTTTTGGGACCTACCCAACAAAAAAAAGTTCATTGAAATCGGTTTATAAATAACGATTTTACGGGAGTGGCTAGACCTTGAGTGGAACACACGAACACCCTGTACAGTAGCGCCATGAAATTTGGTACAGAGGGGTTTTAGGTCCTCTTGATTAAGAATCTGGTATTAAAAGTTGTGTGAAAAATTCGCTAATAGTACGTCTCGTTTTTTTGCACCAAAAAATAGGTCGTAGTTGGCCATGACGCCGACTTATCAAATAAATGAAGCATGCCCATTATGTACTTTTTTGGGACCTACCCAACAAAAAAAAGTTCATTGAAATCGGTTTATAAATAACGATTTTACGGGAGTGGCTAGACCTTGAGTGGAACACACGAACACCCTGTACAGTAGCGCCATGAAATTTGGTACAGAGGGGTTTTAGGTGCTCCTGATTAAGAATCTGGCATTAAAATTTGTGTGAAAAATTCGCTAATAGTACATCTCGTTTTTTTGCACCAAAAAATAGGTCGTAGTTGGCGATGACGCCGACTTATCAAACAAATGAAGCATGCCCGTTATGTACTTTTTTGGGACCTACCCAACAAAAAAAAGTTCATGAAAATCGGTTGATAAATAAAAATGTTACGGGGGTGGATAGACCTTAAGTGGGACATACGAACACCCTGTACAGTACCGCCATGAAATTTGGTACAGTTGGGTTTTAGATGCTCCTGATTAAGAATCTCGCATTAAAATTTGTGTGAAAAATTCGCTAATAGTACATCTCGTTTTTTTGCACCAAAAAATAGGTCGTAGTTGGCGATGACGCCGACTTATCAAACAAATGAAGCATGCCCGTTATGTACTTTTTTGGGACCTACCCAACAAAAAAAAGTTCATGAAAATCGGTTGATAAATAAAAATGTTACGGGGGTGGATAGACCTTAAGTGGGACATACGAACACCCTGTACAGTACCGCCATGAAATTTGGTACAGTTGGGTTTTAGATGCTCTTGATTAAGAATCTGGCATTAAAATTTGTGTGAAAAATTCGCTAATAGTACATCTCGTTTTTTTTGCACCAAAAAATAGGTCGTAGTTGGCCATGACGCCGACTTATCAAACAAATGAAGCGTGCCCGTTATGTACTTTTTTGGGACCTACCCAACAAAAAAAAGTTCATTAAAATCGGTTCATAAATAAAAATGTTACGGTGGTGGATAGACCTTAAGTGGGACACACGGTATATTAGGGTTTTTTTGTTTATTTTGATTTATACTATCGCCTGTTAAAATAATGGCAGTCAAACTTCTAACAGCCTATATATAAATTAGCTTTTTTAACAAACAATAATAATAGTAGCATTCGAAGCCCCTTTCAGAATTTTTCAATGTTAATTAACCCTAAAATTGGGGAATTCAATACCAATTACATGGGTCATATATGTAGACTGCAAAAACTTGTAAAACAGTAAAAAACTAGTAAGCGGTTAAGGCCGCTGCTGCTACGTGCCGCTGGCCTAGTCTAGTCTATCAATGAAGCCTGGCTCTTTCAAAATTTATTGAAAATATTTTATTGTATTCAAAGATCAGTATTTTTTTCTTATATCTATGTAGATAAAAGAACATGAATTTACTCAGAAACCAGCTACAGTATCCTAATTTTTTTTTAATGTTGCCGGCTAATAATGATTGCACAACACTGGCATATTTTATTGCACTCAAATGTTATGTGGTAATAGAAGAAATCCTTACATCATATCAGTTTGAAAACAATTTGGTCATTGGTTTCCAAGATATTGCCAAAAGAGTAATTTTTTAATCAACACCATTTAAAGGTCATGGGCGTTCCCAAGGGGAGCGATCCCCCCCTGGTTCTCCAGTCGAATACTAAATACAATGTCACATAATTTAAAAAATAGCCTAAATTCTAAATTAATATTCACAAATAAGATTTATTGATATTTTTTTAGTCATCTACATATATACAAAACAAAATATCGAGTCCCATTAGCTTTTTTTAACAAGAGGTGCCAGCACCAATAAAAAAGATGCCAGATCAGTTCCTTGTGTGGTTTGAATGAGACCATGCTATCAATAATTTACCATTCCTTCTTGCCCCTCCGAAGCGATGACCAATAATATACTTACTCATATGTCGTATGTATGTAAATGTCCTAGCAAATGAAAACGTTGTACACCTGTGCAATATCCCAATAGGTTTTCTGGTTAGATTTTCTTTTTACTGATATTTTATGACTACTTCGTACTTCGTAAATCACAAAAAAAAACGATGAGTTTCCACTCCACTACAACAAAACACTGAATTTTTCTCGGCACGCGTTTCTCTAACAGTGTTACCACCATCTCAAGGTGATTACAGCTGAGTGGAGTATATTGATGTCCAGTGGAAAACTCACTGGTTTTTTTTCTAATATAAAACTAAGTATATATTTCCACACATACTGTTTAGAAATATTTTTACAACGTTTGTACTGTTTATTTGTTTTACAAATTATATACTTATTAGCTGTTATCATACAGTTCCGTTATTTTGCTATTCTATTTTAAGAAAATGCCTTTTTGTTAAAAATATTTGTTGTGTTTTGATCATGTAGATCTTTTGATAGAATATATTTTTTTATTTGTAGTATTTTTTATTTTAGTAGACATTTAAACAATTTTAAATATGTTTTCAAATAATTTTTTCAACGAAATTAAATGTTTTTTACTATTCACAGCGAAGTGAATGGAAAAATTATATTTTGTTGTTTGAAGACAAATCATAAAAAAAATTATTTCGCCCCCCCTCTTGAGATTTTGGAGGCGACGCCCATGGTAAAGGTGCGCATCCATCCAAGAGTAAAACTCTCGCGAGTTGCTCTCTAGAATGGTTCAAGTAAATGGACATATCTCTGAGAGTATATATCCGAGAGGTGTCTGGCGGCTATCGGCGACTCTTGTCGAGAGATGCTCTCAGATGGACATGTTTTTTTTACTACCTGGTACCCTGGTAGAAGCTCGCGGAATTCCAACGGTATTGGAATATTGATAGTGAACTGTTGAGAGGTTGCAGCAAACTGTCATCAAATAAAACTGGTCCTCGGAAAAAATAAAAGAGCTCATTAAGCAATAAGCAAATGAAATATTGTAGAATCTAGCTGAATATCGTGACCGAAAAAAAAAATTAAATCCTCAAAGAATTAGGCACACACTGTACACATTAATATACGCAACAAGTATTGCAGACTTAAGATACGAACCACCTGGAAAATAATTCAGTTTCTTTTGGGATTACACCGCCTGTAAAATAACAAAAAGCAAAAACCAGAAGCATACAAACTAAATATTCAAACTGCAGTATCAAGACAAACTTCTAAAGTTTGGCCCAAAAAACCACTGTATAATGTGTGATAAAATAATATTTGATATATTAACAGCACTGAATCATACTCTACACTACACAATACGTTACATTAAACATACTCTACACAATAATAGTAGGTATATCAAATGCTTCTGGATCCATACGTATAAAATTATACTGCTCACTATCAGTGACTGCTTTCGAAAACCTAATGGGCACTTCTTGTACTTTACAGCTGCAGAAGATTAACAGGGTTTTAGATTTAATTTTGAAGTTTAAATATTGATAAAGTAATAAACTTTTACGATTTAAAAAATATTAAAATTTGAGGTACGATACGGAGTCCTTTCGGTGGCTCGGTGGGATATTCCGTAGAAAGTAGAAAATGACGTAATTACGTCGCCGCGTAAAATACGCTCGTGTGGACCATAATAAATGTCAATGTCATACCAACTGTTGCAGAATACGCCAATAGCCATTGACCGTGGTCTTGACCTGGAATAGTTTGGACCCGAGCTGGATTATCGCTCTTTACCCTCCCCATCGCTGTCGGCCTGGACTGCCTCGTAGAGGTGGACCCCATCCTTCACCAACCCCGATCACAAAAAGTGATAGGTGTGGGCGATTCGTGGGGCCTCCTCCTGTCCTGGTTCTACCCTGCAGGCTGGGTAGGATCTTCTGGCGCTCTTCTGTCTTGTCTTCTTTCTTCGCCTGCATATCTAACCCACCGGGGGTAGCCTGTCTCGGGCGGGGGCGGCAAGTGCCGCTCTCGTCCAGGGTGGTGGCTTGGGGTAGGTCAGGAGTGGTTGTGTAGCCGGGGATGCATATCTAAAGGGGCCAACTGGTCCTTTAGCTTTATGCAAGGTAAGGTAAGGGTACTCGAAGTGTACCCTTTTAAAAAAAGAAGAAAAAGACTTAGCTACACGCAGGTGTTAGATGAGATCGTTATTAAATAGAAAGGACTATATGGTGCCTCACAGATGTTGATGAAATTACAAAAGGACGATATAGGATTAAATGGCGAACATTGGTCTTTTCTTAACTTTTTGAGAATATCAAGCCCAAGCCATGATACCTACTATCTGTTTACACACTTTTTCTTAACCACGCAATCACAGCCGTCTGACTGAATATTGATAGAAACTAAAACACAACTTACTGTTTACACTCTTGGTTTACACTAAGCAGAAGAGTTGCAAAACACGCAGCAGCTCTTTGAAGTTACCGATTTTGATTGGGAAATGAAAAACATAACAGCAACTATTGAAAACTAGGAGTTGCCGAAAAATCTTCAAAAAATCTGCAAAAATTGTTTTGTTTTTTTTCCAGCTCGAGTTGCTTTTTGTCGGTTTGGTGTAAATCCGCCATAAGTAGGTATACTTCTCTCTACCTCTTAGATACTTCTGTGGAGAAATTGAAAAAAAATAATAGGTATCTATTTTAATAGGCCAATAATTTTAATCTGTTTTAATGATACCAGGTGCCACGTATTATACCTAATATTTATAATATATGTAATATAATTAAATTGATAGTCTTTGGTACACATGGTACCTACCTATTCGAAATTACCATGGTAATTTCGTTTCCTTTTGATGTAAGGATTGTAAGGTAGGATATTTTGGTCCAAATTCCAGATTTATAATTAATAATTACAATAAACCGCAATTGAATAGCGACGTACCATAATTTATAGTCATTAATTAAAAGTTAAAGGGTTAATAAAACATATAAAAACATAAATGGGTTACACATCTCTTCGTTTAACCAACCATAAACATCTCATAAAAATAAAGTAACTAGAATAATTTAAAACATATAAATAAGTACCTAATTTAAGATAATATGTAGGGCAGCAACATATAAAAATTTCCATTGATTCTATCGCTCATAGTTTTTTTATTTGAACTAACTAATAATAGTGATAATAATTTAAACAGTTTGTTTTACAGCGACATGGAATCTAAAAATTTACGTACTCTACTACCCTCTAACGCCAGTTAGTGGAACTAATTAGCCCGTCTCAGATCAGTAGCAAACCAATATTAGAAGATGCCGTACGCCGTATGGTCTAATTCTTTATTCTTGGTTATTCAATGTTCAATGAACAGCTGATAACTGTCGAAATGGCTACAGCCAGCAAATTGTTCCGGAAATATTTAAATAAATCTTGTAGTAATACCCTGAGACAGTTTAGTAAAGCCAGTGAAAAAACATTAAACAAAAATTATCATCTATCAATAATATGTGTTCTGGGCGGATCAGTAGCTTTATACACAGGTTATAAAATCCTATCGATTCAAAAGGTCCATGCAGCCCAGCCAAAAAATGTAAGTATCTCAATATTTGCTTAAATTCAAGGCTGTTTATTTACACGATATATAGTATTGTATTAATATTTATGGTTATAGGGGAAAATGTGGCGTATTTAGATGGACTGGTTAAAATTATGTAGCTATAAAGTTATTTTTAACTCTTTACCGCCATATTTCAAAATCATTTGCGCGCGGTTTAATTGACAAATAACAAAATATTGCTGTTAATTATCATTATCATTATATTAGTAGATAGATTTGTGATTATTTTCATGAATATAATTATGATACATCGATAAGAAGTGAACCATCAAACCGTTTACAAATTATAGGTCTAATAATAATTGTTTATTTATTTATACAAATATACCTATACCTACTGCTTTTCCTGTGGTTTAGATAAGCCACGGGAAAACCACAAGAATATTTTACTTTTTGTTGTAAAATTGAATTAAACCGTATTATAGGTATTTAGGTAGTCAGTGTATCAATTTTACCATAGACTTATTAACTTCGTAGACCTTTTAACTCTGCTATCTACCAACCTACAGGGCCGTAGACAAAAGGGGGGTTTAGGGGGGTCAAACCCTCCCCCCCAAGACAAAACCTACTCTACTATACTAATAATATACTCGCTAATAAAAACAAAAAACAGCAAATTATGTGTTCGAAACCCCCCTATCGGCAACGACTAGCTACGCCAACCTAAATCATATTCTTGCTGGGTGCTAATAATGCGGCCTACAGAATAATAATATGCCGACTCGACTCCCACACAAGTGCGTTCAAGTATTGTAATTAATTCGGGTACAGAGGTATTCTATTGTTTGTTATTGTTACTGTTACTATTATTATCATTAATATAAATTTAAAAATGACGAAGGTTACATAATTTTTGGCTAAACCGGAAGTTCGGTACAAGTGTGGATAACTTAAATAATTAGCATTTAAAAAGTAGGTACCTACAAAAAAAAGCAACAAGTTATATAGCTCTCGTTATTCTCATAACTGTCAAAGGGTCTTTTAGCACAAGAGCACATAAACTTGTAGATACTACACTCAGAAAATCGGGTTAAAGAAAATTTCTGCTAGGTTCCATTTTTTGTGCTGTTGTAGTACATTTTGCTTTTACAGTTATAAGTATTCTAGGCTGTGATTATATAAATATGTTTACTGAGGCGATTTCGCTGCAACAATAATTTTGTTTCCCATGATCATAGAGAGACTTTACTGCAGCACAAATATTTTTTTTTGAAACTTAACATTTCAACTCCTCACTCCCACAAAAGTATAGTACTTATATTGCCTTAGAAAATAAAAATTCATAAATTTTATTTAATAGCATCAGTTATACCTACCGTATATCAACGCGATCTCTCTGCCATTTGCCATTTATCTGTTTCTGTTTTGTTATCCATTTAGTGAAAGTTATGCGAAAATGGTGAAAACTTACTGTTGGGTGCATCTATATTTCTAAGAATTTTTATTTAAATCTCTATAAAAGTTGTAGAACCATTTTATAATGACAACATAGTAATTTTTTTTAACAGTGAAATAATTTTCCACACCTTGCAAGTTACTTTATAGTGACAATAGTGCCACTTTTCAGCAGCAGTAGGTGATGACCACTTTACAATAATAGCAATTTTACTTTAGGGGACTAAAATGTACCTACCTAGGCCTTTATAAAGTAAGATTACTAGAGCAGTAAAGTCTCGACAGCATAATAAATTTTACTGCTACTGCAAAGAGTTACACTGGCGCCTATATTATTATAGTTTTCTGCTACTATAGCATTTTGTTTTGCTTTGATGTTGAAAAAATATTCTCAGTGTAATTTTATGTACTTACATCCATTATTAGCGATGCAAAGCATTAAAACGCACGAATTATATCACAATTCCAGTCATTTGTTTATACCTTACCTGAATATAATGTTTTTTTTTTTGGTTCTCCAAAATATTCATTTATGCTTCACTTTAAATTTTGATTCATGATTTTAATTGAATATGATTAGGTACATATTTGAATTGTTGGTCTGTGGCAATAACCATGAAAGCACTATTCGAGCTGAAAGCACCGTTTCAGAACTATTGCAAAAAAATCGACTGAGGATGCGGAATGTAAACATTTCATGCAAATCCACGTAGCGTAGGCTATTAAGGAGTGATGGATTAGTAGTTAAGAATATTACACGTCACTCATCTGGGCCACACAACTAGCGTATACTATAAAGGTTATTTATTACTCCCCTATCAGAGAATGACATCTAGCAGGGTTCTACTTTAACAATGACACTATCACTTTGTTTATTTATAGGGAGCTAATGGCCAGGGCAACTAATAAATGACGACTCGTTATTTTTCAGTAGGGTCTAATATCATGTTGGAAAACTTATTTTCAGTTCACTTTTCATTGGCGTGTCCGCTATAAATTGCAATATTATACTTCTTTGTAATATTAATGAAATAATAGTTATAGTAATGCATTATAATACACATTTTATCACAATTTTACTATAAATATTGATGCATAAGTTCATAACATACGCGCTCTGCTAAATATCAACCTAAACTTAACAAATTTTGTACATAAAAACGTACACGTTTTTACTAAATAATAATAATAATAATCTTCGACTTGTGTGGGAGAGGGGAAACATATTATTATGTACATATTATGGTTCAGTGGGTCGCGATATTGCACCTCGGGAACGACTTGCATTCGTAGCCAACCAATAATCCGGTGCTGGAATGAGGGAAACCTGGAAAAACTCATTAGTTTGGTTAGTTAGTTCACAGAACGTTAGTTTATGTACTAGTTTACACTGCATGGTTTATACATATGGAATTCGATGCCAAAATAATTTTACAGTAACTGTAAGATACTTCACAGCGACAGTAAACATATTTTCTGGCACTTAGCAGTTACTTATAGCAGTTGTAGAGTATGATTATTGGGGGTAAAGATTACTTTAAAATCTTTAAAGATCTCTATAAAAGTTGTAGAACCACTTTATAATGACAGCATAGTAATTTTCTGTAACAGTCGAATCATTTTCCACACCTTGCAAGTTACTTTATATTGACAATAATGCTACTTTTCAGCTATAGCAATGGCCACTTTACAATAATAGCAATTTTAGGGGGGCTAAAAAGTAGGTCTTTATAAAGTAAGTTTACTGGAGCAGTAAAGTCTTGACAGCATAATGAATTTTACTGCTACTGCAAAGAGGTACACTGGCGCCAATGTTATTATAGTTTTCTGCTACTATAGCATTTTTTTTGCTTTGATGGTGAAAAAATTTTCTCAGTGTAGGTAGGTATGACAAAAATTTATTTAGCCATACATTTGGATAAAAAATTCCAACACTATATATATATAATAACTTTTTTCCATTCTGTTTCATGTCAGAAATTTGTAATTTTATTTTTTAAACATCGTATCATTCATTTAATAAAAAATAGATCGATGAATGCCTTTCAGGGTCCTTTAGTTTTATGATGTATCTCATCATTAAAGGGCGCCTTTGCTTAAACAATTAATTTAGGTACTTCAAAATTACTTTAATAAATCCTTTTGAGACCTTCTTCGTTACAAGATATCTTCTGTATCATCTTACTGGACCACGTGGGTGTAAAAAGTCGACATACTCTAAAGAAGTGTTCTTATCTGTCCCGGTCGCGACTCTGTCCAATTTAGACGCCCTAGAGAACGTGAGAAGGGCAGTATCAAACGTAACGCAAACAAATTATGCTTTGTTACAAACAGATGCCGAAAATAATGGTTACCTTGACTTAATCAGAAGAAAACAAGGGCTAACAGAAATACACTGCTGGCCACTCGAACTTACACATAGAGACTTTTAGGCAAAATTTAAAGTTCAATATTTTCAACAAGAATGCAAATTTTTGAACGCGGCTTGCAAATTTTAAGAGCTAGTTTTTTTCGGATTAAGCTGCATGACGTATATTTATCGTAGAACCATAGGTTTATTATATACAGGGTGATCAATGAAGTCATGCAAAAAATCAAAAAGTTTGTATGAGTGAAATTTCCGCAAAAAAATTTACACATTATACCGGGTCGATAATAAACAAAAACGTAGCGACAAGAACAAGTTTATTACATTAAATTCTACAACATACTTTTTTACAACATATAAAAGTTGTGACAGATTATTTCTACAATAATGTTAACAGTTTTTAATTCCATAGCAACAAATTTGTTTTTCCAATGCCTACTTTGAAATTGTATAGAAATGAATAATAATAGAAATTAATATGAATAATAGAAATTACGCCCAATCATAACTATGGGCATGGGGGTGGACAAAGAACTCTGTAAAACTGAATGATTCTTTGAGGCAACAAACTGTGGTGTGAGTTTCGGACAGAACAGTGAGAAGAACATTAAATAAAAACAACTTGAGGTGAGAATTTATTTTTACAAAAACTTAAATAATGCCAAACCTTACAGCACGTCGTACCTTACGTTTTTGTTTATTATCGACCCGGTATAATGTGTAAATTTCAACCCTCAAATAAAATGCTTAGACCATAGAAAATCTACGTGAAATAAGGATTCCAAATCCGCAAAAATCATCAAGAACCGTCAATCCAATGTCAAGTTATAACATTTTAAAAATTTTGCTACCCAAATTTTATGTTGAGTAGTGTATACAAGGTCTAAGGGCTTTAATCCAAAAACTGACAAAAACGTCTAGAGATATTGATGTTACCTTAGTAACGAACCATATTGCAACGACAAAAAAATTTTTTTGCGGAAATTTCACTCATACAAACTTTTTGATTTTTTGCATGACTTCATTGATCACCCCGTATATAATAAACCTATGGTTTTACGATAAACATACGTCATGCAGCTTAATCCGAAAAAAGCTAGCTCTTAAAATTTGAAAGCCGTGTACAAAAATTTGCATTCCTGTTGAAAATATTGAACTTTAAATTTTGCCTAAAAGTCTCTATGTGTAAGTTCGAGTGGCCAGCAGTGTAGCACCGACCGCATGGATGGCCAGTACACACTTATCCAATCAAACTTTTTCTATAGCTTTAAAAAATATATTATTTAGAAATATTTTTAGATGACGTAAAATTAATCAAATTAATTCACATTTATCAGTATTATTTTTAAAGATTTCATTCCAGTACTGTTATATGAATCCTTCATCAGGAAGTGACTAGTACATTTTCACGTAGGTATACTAAAATATACCTTAGAAAAAGTATCAAGTAGGTAAAGAATTCGTGACATAGGTACCTCTATATCCGAATTTCAATAATATAAAAATTGTCTATTTGAAATTTAAAATTCCAGGCGAGTTCAGCAACCAAACCGGAAGTGACTCAGTGGACACGTGGAATTACAGGGCATTAAAAAGATAAAATGATCAAGCCATACTGCAACAGTGAATTAATTATACATATAGGATGTGTAGTATATTAGAAAGACACATTTTAAAAGATTTGCGTGGCTTATGACTCAAATAATAAATGCACCTAGGTCTTGAAAGCCTTTCGGAACTGATTCCAGTACTAGCGCGCTATAATATATCATCCTCGATTTGTCAAAAAATTTGTCTGACAAAATTAAAGCGAGGATAAGGGCACAATAAAAAACCTAATGCATCTGTGGAGGTTCTTTAACAAATTCCGAAATGTTAAATTAACCGGATAAGAAATAAATAAGGTTGGCTTAAACTGACAACTACTAGTCATTAATCACCCTGTACCATTAATTTATGGCATGTCACTTGAGAGCTAGACAGGTAAAACAGTGCGTTTAGTCGGTATTTAGTATCGAAATTCAGATAATTTCATCATTTAGGACTAGGGCCCCGCATGTTTCTTAACATTCATATATTACAAAATAACATACATAGTCGATATTGTTATCTGAAAACATTATTTTAATACGGTATAAACTTCTCAAAAAGAGAAGAATAAATTCACGTATAATATAATCATCATATATTTTCTTTGTGGGTAGATACATATATTGGATTCTGGCTATTAATTCGTATTCAATAAAAAAAAACTCAAAAGTTAATTTAGTTTTCCTACATAACGCAATTTGGTTCAGTGATGTCCCCCCTCCCCCCCCCCCCAGTAACATGTTTGCGTAAATAAAAAAAACTGAACTATATTTTTCTAATGTTTAGTTACCATCATTAAAATTTATATTCTACAAAATATCTATTCAGATTATTCTTTAAGTTTTCTTGATTTCATATTGTATTTATAGTTTGTATTCGCTTTTGCAAAATTTACTTTTGTATTCTACCTACTGGAAATGATTATAATTATATATTATTTGTTATAAATGTTGAAGGTGATGTATTATCTATATTATTTGGAAACTTTATATAAATATACAGTTAGTCAAAATAAGGGTGTCCTATATGCATTAAAGGTTTAAGCCTGATAAAGGAAAGGTACAAATCCATTTGTATCACTTCATTTCTCACATTTCGGTTATATTAAAATTGTAGTTTCAAAGAAGTATAATAATTAAAGCCATTCCTAAGTACAAGTGTGAATAATTTACCTATTTGCAAAAAAGAAAGAAAGTACAGGGTCATATTTAGTTTGTATTTATTTTACATTTCATATTTTTCCAATCAATAAGACATGATTTTAACTTCGAATATTCATTCAGTTTCAACAATTACCTACTATTAGTCATTAGCAAGATACTCCTATGAACCATGTATACGGAACAAATTATATAAAATATACTTAATCTATAAGACGTAATTTTAACATCGATTTTGCAGTTTCGACCATTATCTAATTAATCATTAGCAAGATATTCCTTATTATATATTATATAAAATGTACTTATTATAAGAGCATTTTTTACTTTTTTTTACAGTTGTAACATTATTGTTGTTACTTTTGTCACTATATAAAATTTTAAATTGAATCTCTCCGCGAATGATAAGCATCACATATTAAAGTTACCGTATACTCTCAGTTGGACCTACTTGCAATACAAAACAGGATTAATATTAATTCTATTGTTAAAACATGTCTAAGTGCCTTACCTTTGTTACCATACCTAAATTTTTACTTGTCCGCCTAAATATCATCGTAGCTACGACCCTGTGGTTAGGCATCAGGAGCTATAAACTCTTATATTTATGAGTCTCATTAGAGATATGACTTATTATTATGAGTAACGCCCTATATAATTGTATGTACTTGTAACAGAACCTTTATCCAAATCTGTCAAAATATACAATGTGTTCCATTTGAACACACAGGTTTGGCTCATATTATTTTAACGTGATGTTTAATTGTTTTTTTTTGCAAATGTCATTAAAAAACTTAGAAAAACATCTACAACATCTACATCTTTTTGTGTGCACCAAAAAACAACCAACCAAAATAGCCCCATATCAAACTGATCTTAACTCTCTCTTCAGCCCTCCATTTTTACTCCAAACATTTTTTCCTTTTCTAAACATTGTAGGGACTACACTTTACAAACATCCAAGTAAATAAATATAAAATGTATGTTACAATTTTTAGGATGAAGAGGTAAAAGTTGTAAAACTTACATCGAGGGAAAAGCGATTCATAAGGTTCGCATCTGCTGAATATGATGGCCAGTTATACATGACTCCTCAAGACTTTCTCGAATCTGTTGTGGAAGCAGAGCCTAGACGTAAGTAACACTAATTTTAGTTTTACAGAATATAAAACAATGATTGCAGCTAGGTTAAAGCGAAAGGTTTTAACTCAAAAAGAACTAGAAAAAATAAAAGATGCTACTCCACCATTGAGTCAAGGTTCACCAAGACTGTTTAGGAGTTTAAGAGATAAAGGTGTGTCGATTACTTTATATTTTAATTTTTCACTACTAACAAGTTATATTTTTCAAGGAATTATTTCATATACCGAATATTTATTTCTCCTATCAGTTCTGACAAGTAAGGTTTTTATAACTTAGTCAATAAAAATATTAATTTCATAATATTTTAGAACCTCAATCTGGTTTTCGGATAGCCTTTAACATGTTTGACACTGATGGTAATCAAAGAGTTGACAAAAATGAATTTCTTGTGGTAAGTAATACACTTTATTTTTGATATTTAAATATTTATTCTGCGGACTATGTTAATTCCATTACTTAAACAGATACGGAAATTGTTGGCAGGCAAAAAAACCGAAGATGCGATCCCAGTAAGTGATGACTACAAAATAACAAAAATTGTTTCAGCTCCACTTTGTTGCTTGATATACATTAAAACGTTTTCATGCTGTTTTAAACTGTTTTATGTAACAACTATGTAATGTAATGTAACGTCGACTAAAAGCTTTCCTGTTTTTCAGTGCCTAATGTCTTTTACATTAACATCTTGAAATGTGTTATAAATTAAGAAACCATAGCAAAGCACATATTTTTTATTTATATTGATGTAATGACGTGGAATGTAATTTTTTTATATATATTGTGCTTTTAATCAAGGGTGCTCGTCTTTTTTAGAAGTGCTATAAAGTGCAAAACTAAACATTTTCAATGCTACTTATAATATATTTAAAACAAATTTAAATAACTAGGTAATTAAAATTTTAATTAGGTATTTTCAATTCAAGTAAAGATATTTAAATTAGTAATTAATAAAGAATGTATTGATAAGTTTGAAACTATTTTAAATATTTCTCTTCTTTATTCTAAAAGTTGCTACTTTGTAGTTGTGGTGTGTTGTGTGGTGTTGTACTTACTTAAATTTAAAATTACTTAGTTTAGTTTAATGAAATATATAATTTAGGTAGCATTTGATATGAAAGTTTGATGTTTTTATTTTACGTGTCATACATCTAAAAGATCATTTACCTGTTATTTACATTTTAAATATTTTTCAAAAAATATCGAATGAACCTTTCTTTATATGGGTTCCCTCTAAACATCTTTTCCCAAATTTGAAGAAATTAAATACATAAAAGTAGACATCCATTCGTACATATAAACAATATAAGAAATTCTAATTTTGCATAAAAAATCTGCTGATTTATGCATATGGTGTCTTTATGCTGTCTATGTTTAATGCTGTCATCTTATAATAGATGTATGTAATGTGATAATTATAATAAATATTTTGTTAGATGGAAAAAATCTTTAGTCATGCCTGGAAAGGCAAAAGAGGTTTGTCAAGTGAAGAACCTGAGAAACCATTATCTATTCAAGAACAATATGTAGATGATGAGCAAGGTTTACAGCGTAAACATGTTGTGGATACGACACTTATCGTGCACTTTTTTGGTCCTAAAGGAAACACTGATCTGACCTTTGAGAGTTTTAGAAAGTTCATGCTTTATCTACAGACAGAGGTATTAGAATTAGAATTTAACGAATTTTCAAAAGGGCTTCCGACCATCTCAGAAGTGGATTTTGCAAAAATTTTATTGAGATATACATATCTTGATACTGATCAATATGATATGTACTTGGATAGACTCTTAGATAGGATCAAAGACTCAAAAGGTATTACTTTTGAAGAATTTCATGTTTTCTGCCAGTTCTTAAACAATCTGGAAGATTTCAGTATTGCTATGAGAATGTATACTCTTGCGGATCATCCAATTTCCAAAGGTAGTATTTATTTTCATGAACTATGAAATTTATTAATTAAAACTTAATTTCAGACGAATTTCATAGGGCTGTGAAAATATGTACGGGTACAAACCTGAGTCCTCATTTAGTTCATACAGTATTTGCAATTTTTGATGAAGATGGAGATGGTTTGCTGAGTTACCGAGAATTTATTGCTATTATGAAAGATCGCCTACATAGAGGTTTTAAAGTAAGTAAACATTATTAACCTACTAATTTCATAGGATAAATAGATATGGGTGCTATCGTGATGAAACTGGGTTTTTAGATTAAATAATTAATTCTCATGGATTAGCCTTAGAAAATCCGAAGTAGAAGTAGAAAATATAATTATTTAATTCATGGCATAATTTTACATTCTTACATTTGGCATTACTTATCTTCCATTTATATTTTTTAAACTTGTTGTCATAGTACTTTGAATAGAAAAATGTACATTTTCTAAAAGGCATATACATTTCACTGTAATTTAGCGGTGAATATCAGTAGTATCAGACATAGAAAATGTTCTTACATATTTATAAAAGCAAAATTATAGTCAATAACTGAGAAAAACAAGGCTTATTAAAATACATTGATTTTACGCTTGTCAAAAGATGAAATTATCTGGAGGATGTGGTTAACAACACATACCATATAAACAAACACAAGATTATAATAAGGTAAATGCAATTAGAAAGTTGTCAATATAAAATAAAAAAACATTTCAATTGATTTTAATAAATATTAGGTACCTACAAACGTTTAGGAGAAAATTATGTAATAAGAAAATAGACAACTAAACAATTTCTTTGAAGAGCTTAATGCTTTAGAATATACTGTATATCTCTGCATTCAGCAAGCACTGAATTAAATGCTATTAAACAATTAAAACCTAAAAAGTACCTGACCATGAAGGTATTAATTCTCAAACACTTAAATTAGTGTCTTTAGAAATACCAACTCATATTAAATTGCATTGGTAAATAAAAATGTTTTAATAGTGTTTTCCAAAATGTCTAAAGACACGATAATAAATCCACTTATCAAAAGAGGCTAGAAATTGAAAATAGTAAATTATAGGGGTATATCTTTAACTCTTTATCAAGTTAATGTTCAGTCTCTGGCGGACCCAATAAATTTTAAATAAAATTGTGACTCGTATATAGGGCTTGCACGTAGAAAGATGGGTTGGCAACCATCAACACTGTACAAGTTACGATGGATAGTTCCCAAGGAAGGCGACGGTCTAAGATAAAACATACATTTATGTCAAAAGCTATCCTCTGACACAATATCTATATCTGATAGAAATTTTGAAAAGTTTAACTTCCGCAAGCCATTCACGGTTCAAATACAGAATCTCACTGACTGGTGGAAGACGGAAGATAAATTCTCTGGAGGCCTGGAGCCTTGCTTGGTTCACAGATGGCTCCAAAACAGACAGAGGAACAGGAGCTGAAGTATTTGGACTGAGACAGACCTAAATGGTAGAATCTATAGTCTTAGGGACTTTTTCTATGGCATTCCAAACAGAAATTTTTGTAATAATGGTGTGTTTGACAGCTAATGTGAGGAGGGGTTAAACACATAAACGCATCTACATATTCTCCAATAGTTAAGGCACCGTAAAGACTTTGAACTGAAACAAGGTTAATTGAAGATTTTTTTGGGATTGCCTCCAATGGCTAATTGAACTGTCAAAAACCAATACAGTGGGACTGTAATTGAAGGCATTGAAGGAAATGAAGATGCCAATGAACTTGCCAGAAGAGATCTAAAATAACTTTCATAGGACCGGAGCCAGCTTGTGAAGTTGGTTATAGTGCTGCCAGAACGACACTCGGAATGCATTTATGGAAGGTCCTTAGCAGAAAAGATGCCGAGCATGAGTTAAACTCCTCTCAGGAGTATGACAGGGCTCATAACAAGGCACTGCAAGATCTCAAGAAACATCTCTATAATTTTATATTGGCAGAAAGTCCAGTATGCATATGCGAATCCAGAAATGTAATGATGCAGATGAGACTGTGCTGTATCTTCTGAGTGAATGTGAGGGCTACGCTTCTTTGAGGCTAATGCTCCTGGGCTAAACCATTCTTGGAATCATATGAGTTAAGGAAAGTTTCAGCGAGTAGACTTTTGGAGTTGATGCAAAGAACAAAGATGCTTGTTCAATAGGAAATTAGTGGGATGTACAATAGACCCAACTGTGGCACAGTGCTTTGGGACACATCTTAGAGAAATCAACCTGCAGGAAGAAGTTACGACGGATATCTATAAATGTCCCCCTATTAATAAGGGTTTCCAGATTTGCCTCATTACTGCCCTAAATTGTGAATAATGTTTACCAACCTAAGCCATTCCTAGATGCAAATGTAACTTAGTGAATAATAATTTCCCCTCTTCTGCACGAGTCTGACTTTTGTACTGATCATTGTGATAAGAATGAGGGGAAGAGATACTATTATTGTATTAATAACTTATTTCTAATAATAAAAAAGTTAACAAAACAGAAGCAGAGCAGAAGACACAACATTTCACTCAATATCATTTAAAATGCCCCAAATAAAAATAAACCAATATTATGCATCTTTGTGGATCTCTTAATATTAACATGTTATAGAAGGAAAGTATTTGTTTTTTTAAACTTACCTACATGACAGGTCACAGTTTGTTCAAATAGATGAGAAGATACTAGTGACCTTAGAAAGGTTAAACATGGAGTACCATAGGGAACTCTATTGGGACTACTGTTCTCTTTGTATATTAATATATTAAACATAAATATACAGTAATTAGTTCTGCAGATTGGATACCAATTTTATTTGGAGCAGATTCGTGGCTTTAATTGAAGAATCTCACAGAAAATTTGATTTCGGTGTGACACCCTTACTTGCGAAAAAACAATTAGAGCTTTTACCAGAAACCAGAAGTATAAATTAAATATTCAAAGTGTAGTATCAAGGCAAACTTCTAAAGTTTGCCCCAAAAAACCACTGTATAATATGCAATAAAATTAATATTTGATAAATTAACTAAATTTCATCTGTGGGTAATCCCAAAAAAAGACTACAATGAATCATGAAAACACACCACATATAAGTTATAGACATTATATTGTTTTTTTATTTTAGTCTTATGCCAAAAATGAAGGCTGGGAAGCATTCAAGAGTTGCATCAAGCAAGAGATGAAAACGCCAACATAGTAATAAAGCTTTTAATATCTACCTCTTTGCACACCATTTGTGATATGTATTTTTACTAAAACTAAGCTTATACCTGCTTCGTATTACCATTATGTGTATTTTGTTGTGTGTTAGACTAGTCATTGTTCAATTTGCCAAATGTATTAACAATTTAGTAACTATTGATTTATATAGCTCAAAAAATTTGCAAAGTTAATATGGATTGTTTGTAATGATCTAGTCAAATCATAGTCAGTATTGTTAATTTCTTATAAATAAAGTGTAAAACGATAGTGCTTCTCATTTCTTTACACACATACCCTAGCAAAAAATGTAAATATGTTTTTAATTTAAAAATGCTGTTTTTATATATATATACATACAGTTTTCTTGTTAAAACACAAGAAAATAAATTCACTTAATAATTTTATGTAAAAGACAAGTAACACAGGTCTATAGTACACGCGATCATAACGATCAGCTCATATGCTGCTTCAATTCAATCTAATAGTCTCTGTTACACTTCTAGCTCTATCCTCGTTGTTTTGACTACATTCAATAGGACTAGACAATTTGATCATTAATTTTGTCAGATATTAAAGGTAACGATAAATTATAGTTCAGATATTTAAACAACTAACAATATAGACAAATATCACCATTGGTAGATATCACAAAGAACTACCAGACAAATTACTATTTTTCAGGTGAAATTATGGACATTGAACATACAGAGCTGCAAGATGATTTTTGATACCCCATTTAGTTGTTTAATAATAATGTCCCAAAAACATACCGACAACCTTTAAGGGGTGGTAGAGGACATGAAAACAAACATTTTTTGTTTAATAATGTTTTTAAGGTTTATTGGTACGTTTTTGGGACCCCCTGTATATATTGGGTATTGCTATGCATATCTCCAAGTACTACTGAAGCAGCCATCTGAACCTGGGCTGAGAGAAAAATACTCCAGTATTGGGGAGAACTACCAAGATTAGTCGATTCAAAGGTCTTTATATCAAACTTGTTAAAAGCAAATTTGCCATAAACTGGACACTGGCATTTAAAATATTATCTACCAATTTGGCTTAATACATCATCCTGAGAGCCACATATGCTTAGAGCATGATAAAACACCTGAACATCTTATGTACCTGTAGAGGCTCATTAACAGACTGGACCTATTATTGGAAATATAATTAGGTGTGAGCCACAATACCAATAAATCACATGGTCACCTTAATTTTGAACCTACTACACAGGTGTAGCTTGCAAATATATATGCACATTCTCACTTAGGATCCATTGGTGACAGATTTGAACCAGAATAGCACATACACCATTTGGTATATTGTAAAGGAGGTACACGAAAAGAAATACATAAACTTTATTTTCTATTTTATTCAGTAATTTTTTTTAAATATATAGTTCTTTGTTTTTTGGGCATGTACACATCATCTTATATACTTTTAAATAATAGTACATATAACAAAGGAAATTTTGTCATGTTTGCCAAAGATTCCCTCCTTTCCGGTGTTTGTGGTTTACATTATTATTGATATAAATACACGCTCTACTAGTAGAAAAATTTGATACAAGCATTATAATTTTATTGCCTTTGAAATTGTTAATTACATTCTTACTAAATGAGTAATATGTAATATATTAAAACAAATAACCACACACCATCGAATGATAGCCCAATGTTAATAGTAAATATCTTCCAAAGTACAAAGAATCACCTCTTATAAGAAAATATCTAATGTGAATTAGCTCCTTTTTTGACGAATAGCATCTGCAAACTATATTAATAAAGGATATGGCCACCTGCATGTATAGTTTAACACAAAATTATATTATTAGTGGAAGATACTTTTGGCCTGGAAGATAGTTATGTACCTCCGCCTTTGGGGAAAAACGATCAAATACTCAATCTTTGACAAAAAGGAACTTCTGCTTGAGAATCTGAATAAGTTCTTGCGCGTTAAGGTGATTTATTAAAACACTGGACCTGTTTGGTGAAATATAATTAGGTGAGAGCCACAATAGACCACATGGTCTTGGTAGAGGGTCCATTCATTGTTAATCCTAACAACACATATAAATTCTCTAATCTGTATTTCTATTACACATTTTGATAGTAGTGTAAATAATAAAAACTCAAGATAATGCAATTAGTCAATAAATATTATTGTTCAAATAAAAGTCAAAAGTGTAATATGGTATTCTCATAAAACTAGCACTTATAACATCAAATTTTATAATAGTCTGTATAAAAAGCCGATAATAAAACTAACACCTGTACAAGCACACTTCTATCTATAATTATGTAAAGTCTTTATATAAACAATAAATTTAGAGAGTATTCTGAACATGTTTATTTGAAAAATTCTATAAATGAATCAGAATTCTATAAATGAAAAATATTTTTTAACATTTTGTAATGGTGTAAACAGTTTGTGTATATTCCTATAACAAACTTAAACAATCAGCATTATGCAATTTTTTTCTATTAGGTTTGGCCAATTAAAATAAAAAATTATAGAACTATGTTTTATTAAAATATGAATTCTGCAAGTTTGGGGTTCTACTATATCCATGTACCCAATAATTTCAAAATGATCTAATTTGTACAAATTTGCTAAGTAATAAGAAACAAATAGCATTTGGTAACACTATTTTATACAATAATAAATAATTAAAAACCCAGAAATAAGTTAGAAGTAAGAAAATATGTATTTTCTCAAGTTTTTAATTGTTTAAATAACTCACTTCTACTTCCATCACAAATGTTCGAATTTTGTTTAATATTATCTCAGATTTCATTAAATTGATATTATATAAGCATTTCTGAAAACCTCTGGGCTTTACCCTCGACTAAGAGATAATAAAACGAGCAAATGAGATGAATGGACATTTTTTTGTTACACTGTATCTTTGAAGAAAAAAGACGAAATTTTGTTACTTTTTATCCTTAATAATATTAGGTGGTTAGGTACTACTAAATTTGGTTCGGAAATCTGGAGTATTATAAGTGAAATTGAGGTAATTGAAACTCGATTCCACTCAGTTACACATCTTATCAGTTTTAGTAAGTTAGAAAATATTAAACAGTCGTGAAACAAAAAAGGTACTATTTATTTAGTAACCTATGCAATATTGATTGACAGTGATCAAAACATGGTTGTTCGGTGCCTCGTAAATGTTTTTCAACCTCTAAATCATTACATCAAAAACATCTAAATTCTAACAATGTATTGTTAAGAGAATAAAATAATTTAAAATGCAATGTTTAAGAATTCTTTACCTAAAACTATTTGGTTCTTAACCAAAACATCAAGGAAAAATTAAAATACTTAAAACGAGTAATACCACAAGAAATGATACTGATTAACACGCAGCAAAAGGAGGTTGAACGAAATCAGATTTTGGCTCGGCTAACTTCTGCTTTACCAAATAACCACTGACCATTTCAGAAACATTGTGAGGTTGATCTTCATGAATGGCGTGGCCCGATTTTGCCAGTACTTGCATCTGAAACTTGCCTGTAAGCAAATATTCAGTATTAGATATTTTAATGAGCATAAACTGTTTTCAAGTATGAACCGAAATCATACTTTTTAATCAAAACAAATACTGCAACTCATGATATAAATCAGATTCGTTTTTTATATCAATTCAATGTTAGTTAATAAAGAATAAAACAGTATAAGTAATTTTTATTTCTGCGAGTCTTGCAAGCATGAAACACGCAAGGATTCTACAGATTGTACAAATTAATTTTTCTATTGCTGATAATCTTGAAGAATATAAAAATTCTTTAAAAGTATAAGAAGTATAGTAAGAATATCTACCTTGCATCTGCCCAACGGTTAAAGTGGTGTCAAGTCCATGGATATTAGCAAGCAATAAAATTTTAGGAATACGGAGATCTAAAAATTTCTGTGATAATCCTTTAAACCATCCAGTCCAAAACTGTTCAGTTTTACTCAAATCAATTCTCCAAGTATATTGGGGCCCATCATCTTTGAGTTTAATATTATTGGGACATTTAAAGGTATCAGTCTTTTGAGATTTGGGAAGTGGAGGTTTGCCACAATCACTACACTTCGCCGTTTCTTCTTTTTCATCTGGTTCTTCAGCTACCTCAGTTAAAGTATATGAAGATGCGACCAACTCTCTATGGGCTGCTGAACCAAGTTCTATATTATCCATATCAATATCATCACATTCCTCAGCAGCTAATTTGTTGGTTTTCATGCTACAAATTAATCGTTAAAAATAATATTTTTTGGGTAAATTTTGTTTTTATTATTACTTGACGATTTGTCCTGGCATTGATACTCTAGCTGCTTCCAAATTATGAGTCTGACCCCCTTTGAAACTGGATAGAAATATTAAATAGGTATTAATGTAAATATTAGCTTTCAATAATGTTATAATTAGACTCTGTGAATAAGGATTTCATGACATAAATAACAGTATCAGACTGAGGAATGTACATATTCCCTATATAAAATTTGATATTTATAAAGAAATAGTGTCTCATATTATACTGTGCTGGTGATAACTGAACAAAAATATTACTAGAACTATTCAACGGTATGGTAATAAAAATATATGAGTAAAATGTGTTTATTAACAAAATGACAGTTTATTAAGGTAGAGTATAAAAATACTGATTTCTAAATAAGGGATCTATAAAACGATTAGTGCTAAAAAAATGCTCTTTTAAATATATTCAAATAAGAAAATAAAAAATTACACTAAACAAAATTTACTAATAATTGTATATATATCGCAGGTTGAACATATCACAAATTGTCTAAAACTTCAATAAGAAATTTCAGATTTCCAAGAAATTTACATGTGGCCTTCCACTGAGTTCGTCTGACAGTTAAATAGTTGATTTATATTTTGAATTGTGTGACAAATTAAGAACTAATGTAACATTAATTTTGTATATTAAACAGGATTGAAAGTTAAGAAGTGTTTAGACAATCTCAATAAAATATAAGCAAAGAACAAAGACGTTTATTAATTTCAGACTCAAAAATACAAACTTACCACCACTGAATAGCGTGAGGAAGGCTCTTGAAGTGAGATGGCCTGCCTCGCAGAATACTTTGCATTGAAGATAAAGCATCCAATGCTGTTCCTTCAACTACATCGATAACACACAGTCCCACAACAGATTTAATTTGATATGCAGCTTCAACAGCCACAGCACCACCCATACTATGTCCCATTAATATAATGGAAGTACCAATTTTTTCTACCAAGTAATTAGCTACCTCTACTATATCACTAAAATCATTATTACACATACAAATAGTACGAATTAGTGTTGTAAAATGCTCGAGAAATTATTTTTGGAGAATTATGTAGCTTAAATGAGAATAAACGAGAATTAATGAGAAACTCTTGAGAGTATAACTAATTACTCACAAATATGCTCAAATCTTGAATACATTCCCATAGCTTCTAAAAATTCTCATCGTTCTCGAAGTGTTCTATGAAAATGCTCCTAGTAGAAGGAACAAAATTCTTATATTAATATTTATATTTGTAAAACAAAACACATAGATCTTTTAAATTACACATATAATTGAAATAAATGAATAAAGGGAAATGAAAAAAATTCCGATCTTTTTTGTACTTATATACATAGAATGTGCTACAAAAAATTATTTATAAAATTTTAATTTAAAAGATTTTAAACTATTTTACTATTTTTTAACACCATGAATTTTTCCGAAATAGGCCCCAAATGGGCTTTCGAGATAGAACAGACTTCTTCGCAGCACTGCAATATGTGTTGCAGGCAAAGGCTCTCGCATTTTCCTCAGTATTGATGAGATATCATCGAAATCCATACAGATGCTAAACTTTGTAACCTACACTGGGATGGCTAGGATCTATCATCTAGGCTTTTCCGCCAAAGGTGCATAGCCCAAAAAAACGCAAGTATCAAAAAAAATTTTTGTATGAAAATTGTCCTATTTTTTTCTGTCAGGAGATAGCCACAATCCCCACGACTTTCAAATATTAGAATCTAAGACTGAGGGATTTGAATAAAATACAAACAAAATATTTGTACATAGAGCCAGTTTTACATGTATCCCTTTTACAACTGGAAATTTAAATATTTAAAATATTTTATGTAATACTTACTTCGCCAATGTTTCTAGTGACAGATCAGAGTCATTATCTGTGGTCGTATTACCGTGCCCCCTAAAATCTACCGCCTTGATTTGGCAATGTATTACTTTCAAAATTTCTGCCTAAAATCATTAAACATAAAAAATGTCCGTCTTTCAAAAGTTAAGTACTTACAGCAAATAGTGCCCATGTTAAACCAGAATAACCACCACCATGTAAGCATAATAGAATAGGCCCCTCATCACCTTTACTATAAACATGGAAATTTCCGTGTTTAGTCTGAATTTTTTCTTCCTTATCATAATATTCTGACCACTTTATAGGAGTAAAACTTTGTTTTGAAGCAGCTGCTAACCTATAAAAATGATATCTAGTATTGTATCAAAAAGTATTTTATTAGTATTTTACCCAGAACGTTTAGCATGCATTCCTAAAACAGATTTTCTTAAATCGGACATGCTAAAATAATCATTAACAACGTTTATGTAATAAATTTAAATTTTTATCATCAGACAATTTCAAAAATGAAACATAACCACGACACAGGATAACTGGATGGGATGATGGGATGACCTCTAAAATATTGGTGTCATTAAATTTTTATTTTATGGACAACAAACAGCTAATTTCCGAATTTATAAAACGTTTTAGTTAAACGATAATCAAATATCAATAAAAACACTACTAATAGTAATTATGAATATTCAAATCAGCAAATTGCAAATTGAACTAATTCAGTAATCAGCATAGAAAATTCACTAATATTTTCTATGGTAATCAGAGACAAACTATTTGAAGGTTTGCATCATAGAATATCTATATAGTTTTGGCCTTGTTTATGTTTTGGTTGTATTTATTTGCAACAAGGTACATATATTTTGCAATTTTATTTAGAACTATAGATAAATATTAAAAAAAAGAAATTTACGAGGGATAAATAATAAATAGTGATGGGATCGCTCGAGTGAAAAATAATCGATCATTCGATTATTGAAATCATCGAGATATTTCGAGTGGTTACGAAATCATTCGAACGATTTTTCCGTGCGAGCGATAGGTTGTTTCGTTGTATTTGTGTATGTTACTGAGATTGAGATTTTATACTACACATGACACATGTATAATAAATAATAAATAAATATTGTAAATTAGCATTACACCTTTAGAGCCTCGATTTTAATAATGGCCTATCCTATATCTAATACCAATCTAAGGAATTTCCGAACATGTTGAAATGTTTTCTCTGAAAATAATTTATAGTCAACCTTGTAATTATTGAGTACTGCGCCCGCCGATCCGTTTTTGTTTGTCTTATATTATGTCACTTATGTCTCACTTCGAGTGAAATGTCTTACCCCAATGCCGAATGCCGGCCGAATCATCAATCGTCAACGTCAATCTCAATGTAACATGTAACGAACGGCGATCGCTCGAATGACGAGTGCCAGCCAGAGACAACAGCGTTGTTTTCAAACCAGGAATGTGACGTCATCACTCGGAAGAAAATCACTCGAGCGATCATTCGATTATTAATTTCACTCGAGTGACGATTTTTCGATTGTCAGAATCATTCGATTATGCCCATCACTAATAATAAACTAACAATAACAGAGTACAGAAATCTGTACTCGGTGACTACAGATCTGCTTTGAAATAGAAATTAACGGACATCCTTTTTTTTGACTTCAGGGAATTTTTCACGAGCCACTATTTTATAACTGTTTCGACACGTTGACCAATAAAAATTAATCGATTTCAATCCTGACCAATAAAATTGAATATGTAGTTTTCAAATAAATAGTGCGCCTTTTCGAACCTACATTTTAGGATCCCACATGCCTCGAATTGAAATAAAACGTATCTACGTTTATAGAATTGAAATTACTTTATAAAATGTTCATTCACAAGGCACAAAACTCAGTCACCTGTTTAATACAGGCCTTAAGACATAGATAATATATATATGAATAATACTTTCCTCCTTTCATGTTATTTTTTCTTTTGGGCCAGATGGGTATATATTTGTTGTTTGTCAAAGTTTGTTACACTCTTTATAGCAAAAGGTGATACGTACTTCTTATAACTGAATAAGAAGAGCAAGGGTAATGAAAATATTATTTAAAAATTTTTAAATATGGTTTTTAAATAAATATATGATAAATCATGATATAATTCAATTAAAAGCAGCCAATCATATTTTAGGTAAGTTTTACACTCGGGTAAAATATATTTTTTATAGACTTTTTCAAGTAAATAAAATTTATAACCATAATTGTCTGCCTGGGGAAATATTGCTAGCCTTATCTTTTTAATTAAGACAGCAGTTTTTAATATATATTTTGAATATTGCCACCAAAGTTACTTTCCGCTGTCAAATGTACTTCGGATATTTTCTAGCAAGATAATTCTGAAACTGAAATCATAATTAATTATTAATATTTTGTGGATGCATAAAATGACAAAAAAAAAACCTATATAAAAACTTTGACATACTATTTATATAATTCATACATATTCCTCAATTTATGGCATATTGAAATGAGAACTAACCAGCCAGACTAAACATGAAGCCAATTTGTATCATAGTGGCACTGGTGAACTTTGTGGCTACCTTTTAAGATTATGCTGGCTAAGTCAATGCCCGTGAGAACGTTTTTCGACAAAATATTTGTTTCTGAAATTTTCTAATATAAAAAGTCATGAGTTGTCACTCCGTTATACTGTTGTTGTTAATTGCTTTAACATGTATTCTTTATTAAAAAAAATTGATGCCTTGTTTTATGTTTGCGTCTTATTCACGCCTTGTATAAAGGTATTTTAGAAAAAGTACTTCTGGACATTCCTCTTATCATTTTCAAGCCAAAACGGTTAGTTTTCAATTAAAATTTAACATTTCAACGACTTTGTGTCCGATTAACAATAACATCCAGTAGGCTTATGCAAAATTTCTATGAAAGGAAGCATGTCCTTATGTACGCAAAATAGCAAATAAATTGTCGTACTTAATATTAAGATCCTATTATTGTGTCATATATATTTATTATACTATTGTATTATATATTTGTATTCTGTGGTGCTAAATTAAAATGCTGGTAAAGTGAAGAAATTTATTATACATTTTAAAATAAATTTACATATTAGCCTGGGAGAAAGGAAAAAAGACCCAGAGAGGCCCCATAAAAATAAAACGGTTTAACATAACCATATTGACTATCATACAGTCTTATTTTATGAAACTTAAGTAACAAATTAAACTAATCAATTTTTATTGAGACAACACTTAATTATTTTGTATATTATGTTTCATTTGAGGGCTTCATTTTGATGACATATATTAACAGATATGTTTTCAATTTGTAATAAATTTATTCTTGCATAATATATAATTTTCAGTGTAATTTCTCAACACTGATAGGAATGTTCCTGTGGATCTACAATAACAAATTCTATAAAACGCTCACAACCTGTAATACTACGATAGTCAACATGAAAAAATTTTTTTCTATTAATAATTTATTTTAATAGTATAATAAAACTGTATTATAAATAAAATAAATAATATTTAATAATAAAATAAAAAGCTTAAAAAAGTTAATAATAAATTATATAAAGCTTAAAAAAATATGCTGGACTTATTAAAGACATTTTACAGACATAAAAATTAAAATTCGAAAGTAGTTGAGCCTAAGAGCTTATGCATTAAATATTAAATACTTTAATTTAAACTAGTAAACTAAACTAGCTTGTAAAAACAGACACTTTTAATACATTTACTGCCATATTATATACATAATAAACTATAATATTTCTATATAAAAAATATATATTTAATATTAAAAATAAAACCTTCAATACATAAAAAAATGTCTATCTGAAAAATATCTGTAAGTTATCCATTAAAGGAATTAAAATAAGTGACTAGATATTTAATGCTTGTATGAGTGCCTCAGTTTAATCAAATCTACTGTTCTAACCACGAAGGGAAGGTTGAATTAGGTGTCTTCACTTTGATATTAAATTGCTTTAGAGTTGCTTCAAGTGCCTGTTGATTTCCAGAGAAATATGCAGACACTGCATTGTGGAATAAAAGCAATTGTTTATGCATCACTTTTATCTAAAAAACAAAGTATAAAAAATAAATGTAAGTACACTTAGTAAGTAAAAATTGTATATATAAAAACATTTTGGAACAATTAGCACATTTTTATAGCAAACATAAGATTTACCCATTTTTGTTTTATACAGTAAATCAGACAAGATCGAGACAAGTGCCAGTTACATATGACTTATCAACGAGTGAAATATATAGTATTTTAAGTAGCAGTTTAACGATCTAAATTATAAAGTCAAAAAAACTGTCAACACTAATTAGAAAACATAAAAAATTGGTGGTTTAATAAAAAGTAATTCATAGGATATAAAATTATAAATTATAATAGCTTATGTAATAATTGTGATAATGTACAATGCCTTGCATCTGGTTTACATATAATTCTAATTCTAAAATAAGGTCAATATGACTACACTATATCGACATCATGTGATTTAAGAATGAAATTATACATATCAGAAGAGCCACAAAATGTACATAGTTGTCCGATAACATTGTAGAAAGAAAAAATGAAATGAGAAGAGCCAGCCATGTGCCTGTAATAAATATATGTACTGTTATGGAATGGTTGAGTAAAATTGCTTAAAATAAAAAACAACACTTTTTCAATGTTCTTACAATTTTCATAGTTTATTATTTTGTAGCAATTATTGAAATTAATGTACACAATATTAATTTCTCTATTTTATTTCTTATTACTTCGATCACACTTATCAAAATTGTCTTGAAGTGTAAATAATAAAAATCATTCGAGCAATCGATCTTTTTATTTCTACAACATAATCTCAGTCTACTAGACTATTTTGGTTGCAGCATTCCTATTATGTTTTAGCTAGTTGGGACTTTTTTATATCTTTAATTGATGTTTAATGATCAGTCTCTAGTTTTGAATATGAAATAGAAGAAAACCATACAATTCTTTTTGATTTTCATGTTGAACTACTCTTTAAGTATGTAATATTTTCTTGTGTTGAAATAGCAACTTCATGGACGCAACTAATTTCGAAACCATTTTTTTTTTCGTTTTCAAGGGGGTGGTTTTGCCACCACCGCACTGCAGCTGGAGCTTATTGTGTCCCCCCCCAACACACACAAACATCGACGGTGAAAGTAGGATTCGAACCTGCGACAGAGCAGTCCGATTCAGGGTGAGTTTCTTGGAGGGTCCCCGTGCACTCGGATGGGTCACCCATTGAAACACTAGCCGCAACCGCTGATACTGCACTTGCTGATCGTACACTCACAGCCAGACAGGCGACGCTACTCTGCTCCCCTTTTGAAACCATAATCAATTTGTATTTGAATTAGCATGCTTTTAAAACACAAGATAAAGCTCTTAACTGATTTAACTCTCTCACTGCGGTAAGCTTATCTATATGCCCTGCAGGGGTGATATTTTATAGTTTTATATAGTTATTTATAGTTTGCGAATATATACATCTACAGCAGCTAAGGCCATTTCTATAACTAATTGTGGAAATTGTTCATTGAATTTTTGATATTTAATTATAATTTTAGTAGAAAAATTAAAAGTTGCTATTTTAATGACATTTTTATTAGCCTGCCTAACTACCGTCTAAAACACACAAATCACATCAATTTCTGACCTAATAATGAGGCTACTAGGTTGGAATTTTAGCACACACCAACTTGTCTAATCTTGTATTGTCCATATGATGCAAATTTATAGGGCTACAGAAGTCAGAACCTATTTTAATTTACAGGGAGAATATATGTGTCTACAGCAGTTAACCACACTGCGAAGGGTTAAGAAAAAGTCCCAAGAAGACACCGTAAGTTAGTTCAAAATGTATTAGAATGTGTATAAAAAATGTAATTAAAATATCGATACGATTTGTATATATACAGTTTATAATTATATATTATAGATTTATAAAATATAAAGGTTTAAGAAATTAAACGTCCCTAAATCAAAAATGTTATTTGATTTGTATTGTGGTATAGAATAATACACGATCTTACCCTATTTTCATCTAGAAATTTCATCTTGATGGTAACTTCAGCTCTTAATTTCATAAACTGTTGTCTATGAATTTCATACCCCTGCTGTGCTTCTTCAAGTCCTATGGTTCCATCTGGCTTTGTAGACATGGACTCCAAATCTGTACGATAGGCATCATACTCAATTCGTGCAGCTTCATATTGTCTAATACTTTGTAAAGTGTCTTCAATTGTTTTATTACACAAGGTATTAACGGATGATATAAAAAAATTTAATGCTCCTAATAATGTTTCACCGTTCTTGGTTAAATTTCGTTGCGTTTCAGAGTTATATAAAAATTCTTCTTGTAGTTCTGGAGATTTTTGAGCAAGTTCAGAGAATGCTTCTCCTAAGGCATGCTGAAAATATTTACTGTAACTATCAAAATTACAACAAATGGAATTTTCTTTTCAGGATACAGGCATTAAGTACTAACAATGACATTTATTTTATAACTGTATTCTAAGATTTACCTGAGTCTGAACAACATGGTAAAAATGACTAGTAAGAGCTTTAGCTAATCTTAAAATATTAATGTACTTCTTTTGGGTTTCTCTAAGTTGGTCGATCTGTGTTTCCAATTCTACAAAAATAGTCACTGGTGAGTCGTAAAACACCACTAATATTAAGCAAATAATATTGTAAAAAAACTTCCCGAATATATCCATTTATTTATAGCATTAATCATTTGATTAATATATTAGTCAAGCAAGGAGTAGTTTAGACAATACCTGCATCAACCGTTCTAGAAGATTTTCCCAATTTTTCAAACATTATTTGTTTGGTGCATTTGTAAGTAGATATTGACCAATTCTTTAGATTTTCAATTCTAGAAGAGGTTTTGAGAATAGTGGAATCCTCATTTTGAGTTGGAGATGACGGAGTTAATATGGCTGGAGAGCTAGTACATGTAGGTAAAGATGCTGAGATTGAACGAGAATATGGACAGCTGGAATTTGCTGCAGAAGCTGATACATTGGTGTTTCTACCATCAAGAGGTGGTGTGTCTTTTAACATATCATGTATACTTGTTTTCTCGGCGCTTAAACTAACTGAAGTTTTTAGTTGGGACATCTAAAAAAATCAGAAAGATATGTAAGTTTCTACAAATGAATATACACATTTTAAATAACACTTACACTTTTTAAATATTATCAAAAACACCAAACCATCAACAAAAACTACCTACAATTGTATTATTAACCTGACACTGGGATGATAACGTCATCGAGAGCGAAGACAATTTTACAACGCACCAATTCGAAAAACCCTAACTCAGAACACAAAATTAACCTCCCGCCATATTTCAAAATAAGTTAGGCTAATGCCGGATTATGATTTATGATAAATTCTGAGTTTGAAACGAAACCATATACGATGGCTGTTTGTTTGTTAATTTGGGCGTGACTAAAAATCTATTTCTTTCATACTGAGTAATAAAATAACAATAAGTATTGTAACATGGATTAAGAATCCCGTGGCTGATTTAAGCATGAACTACATACAAAGGAGTGAATTAAGATAAAAAGAAACGTCTGATGCAGTTAAGAAACACACGCTTCATCAATTCATATACTATAAAATATATGAAAATTTTAGAAATGTAGATTGTTGAAAATGAAACAAAAGTTTCTTCGTATTCTGTTGCATAAATTTCTTTATGATCGTTTACAATACTGATGGGCGAAATCTAGAACTTTTTGCGAAAGTTTCCGATTCTTATATGTGGAATCGGAGACCGTTTTCGATTCCGAATCCGTGAGCTACTGCCGCTGGTGCTGGTAGCTGCGAGATAAATGTTCAATATCTATGTAATCTAAATCTATGATGCTCAATAGCTCAATGCTCGATATAGGTACTCATAAGGTTTGTTCCTGCATAGAATCTCTGATAAATCCCTGACAGTCAGGGATTGTTATTTAATGCGCATGTCTGATCTTAGATTAGTTTTCTGTATCGAATATTAAATTGAGACGATAATTAGTAGTTTTCTAATATGTCAAACTCAGGAATGTTCACTTTGCTTTTATCTAAGTATTTTTGAGTTCCTATTTTATGTACCTAGTGCATACAGAGCTTTCGTAAAGTAGTGGATAAATTAGATGTTTCACAAATACCCAATTAAAAAAATTATTTTTTGACAGGGTGGCTCAATGAAGGTATCCATACGTCGATATAAACTTAATGTTTTAAATGGGATAACCTGTATTTTTGCATATTTGGAAAGAATAACTTATTTACGAACACAGTAATATATTATTTGATGGGTTTTCTACTTTGTTGTTCTTTATTTCCACCACCTGCTAAATAGTATTATGGGGAAATTCTATACTAATTCTCTAATCAGATATTTTTGAGAAGAATAATTAACTACTAATTCATTATTTAAATCAACGTAAAATGTTGAATTGTTGAACAGAAATTTCAACTCTAAAAAGTCGGATCAGTATCGATACTACAAATATCGATTCTTCCGATTCGATACGATACAAGAATCGATATTTTTCAATACGATACGAATCGATACGCAGTATCGATACATTTCAGAGTATCGCCCAACACTACCGCAGTATTGCCAACAGAATCTCTATTTTTTCGCGTTTAAATTGGGTATCGAAACGATAGTGAACCGGAATCATTTTAAACACAATCGTACTGACGATATCGAAAACTGGGGTCGTATCGTTCGTTATTGAAATCGTATCGTAGAATCAGAATCCGGGCCGTGGTATCATATGTCAATTTAAGTAATCACAGGTAACAATCTTATAGATATTCTGTGGTAACAATTGTATGTTGTAGTTAGCTGACGAAAAAACAAAAAACGCCTTATTTCTGCATAAAGTATTTCTGTGAGGATGAGAAATTTAAAATAAAATTATCAACATAACCTAAAGTTTTGCATGAATGCACTGCAATTTTATTATATAAATTTTCAAAATGGAAATGGACCCTAGCGCTATTCGAAATGTTAGTTAATATGAGATTGAATATCTAGGTGTTTATATTAATACTTTTTTAGTTTAGAGATTTTCTCCAATTGTATAACAAAATGAGTGAAATATGCTTTGCAAGATGTATCGACAATATAAACTCTAGAAAACTGGATACAAATGAAATAGCTTGTGTTGAAGATTGCTCATCAAAATTTGTAAAATTTAATAACAAATTAATGCAAAACTTTGTTAAAGCACAGACAGAAATAGTAAATCAACGTGTGGAAGATGCCGAGAAGCAAAATCAATTGGAATACAATTCAACGCAGCCTGAAATAAATCAGTTGGAAAGTCATTCTGGGATTGAAGTGAAAGATAATCAATTAAGAGACAGTACTTTAAAAGGTAGCGAAGTTGATCATGATGATTCACAAATGGTTATTTCTAAATAATACTTAGATATTTATGCAGTAAGCAGTGCAATAGATTAGTGTTTGCAGAATGAATCCCTGGAAAATTGTTCACTAAGGCAAAGCTGAAGTGGCCACTGTGTCTTACAAATACCTTTGGACATGTTACATATACAATTTTTTTACAATCGTGATTTATTTAACGAAAGTATTAAATTTATTTAAAACATTTACATCAGTAAAACTTCCTATTATATACTGGATTATTATTTAGATTGTGCTGACGAGAACTGACAATTATCAAATTTTAATAAATCGACGCTACAAGTAGAGGTCTACACTACATATCGTTACATATATTTTTGCATGCAATCACAGAATATCTATAAGCATGCAATCAAAGACATGCAATATTACTGCATGTCCCAAATATAAATTGTCAAAAAAAATTTAAATACAGGGCCCGGATTCTGTAATGACGATACGACAGTGATACGATATCGAATCGTTCAAATAGCGATTCTCTTTGGAAATCGACTCCTCGACTATCGAGTAATCTAACCTAAAAATGGTCGATAGCTTTGGAGGTGTCGTCCAGCGTAAACGATAGCACCTTTGTCTAATACGATGGTGGTTATTTTATACAAATAAATATAAGTTGTGATAGGTATATGTACATTGATATAAAAGAACATAAAATTCTTTTTGTTTTGTGGTGTGGAGCATAATCATTCAGCAAAGACAACACCTTTAGTTACAATATCCTTTAACATGCAGGATATACATAAGGAAATTTTTATTAATTTCGTAGAAGAGTATAAAAGTTTAGCAGCAGGAAAATTTGTGAACTCTCCTGCTAACTACTCTTCAACTAACTGTTTATTTAAACGAAACAATGCGATAAACCTTCGTTCAGGCAAATCAAATGGGTTGTTAGTTGTCAGTCTCCTATTTTGCCTTCGTCTTTCATTGTGATCAACGTGCCATCGAGCTCGTTCATTAAATATAGGTAACATGATAAGAAGATTAATAAGTTCTATAATTAATGACGAATTTATTAGCACTTACACTTTTCATAAATAAAATATATTATCATGAACTCAGACATGAACCAGTTTAGAGTTACCACGATTGTCGTTTTATATCCCCGATCAAATATGTATTTGGTCGGATTTTTATTGGGATTTTTATATAATTATAAACTTTTAAGTGAACAAAACAAAACAAAGTAAGGTTAATACAAGTCAAAAATCAATCCTAAACCGCAGTGTTGCCAACAGAATCTCTATTTTTTCGCGTTTAAATTGGGTATCGAAACGATAGTGAACCGGAATCATTTTAAACACAATCGTACTGACGATATCGAAAACTGGGGTCGTATCGTCATTGAAATCGTATCGTAGAATCAGAATCCGGGCCCAGAATGTAAACACGATTCTGAGTCAAGAACTTTGTCCTTGACTTTCTTACAGTGGGCGCATTCAGGGAATCGCAGCGCTTTATTCAAATAGCTGCGGCGCTTTATTAAAGCGGTAAAGCATATATTTTTCCCGCTGGATCGCCGAATAGTTCCATCAAGCGATAAAATTAATTTAGGTTAGGTTTACGTCTATGGGTTTACGCACAAAATATCTATGGATAATATTAATTACAAAATATGAATTACTGAAAATTGTCACTTTAAGCTTGCGTTTAAAAAGTCGATTCAGTGAACGTGAAGCGGTAAAGCGCTGGAGTGCTATGTTTCCCTGAATGCGCCCAGTGTCAACTTCTTATTGTGTGAACTGGGGTATTGCGGTCATATGAACGAGTCCAGATTATTCGATACCTACATTCATTGGATCGATCCACTGATAGATCGTAAGGAGAAATATCGATACAAAATATCGAGTATCGTAACTTAAAATATCGATACTCAGGAGTATCGATATGTATCGCCCAACACTTATAAAGAACACCTCTCATTATATCATGATATAGTATGACATTGTGAGTTCAAAACTCTTTGTGGTCTGTGGTTCAACCGTCGAATAATTATAAATACTTTGGTGCATAATTTGCGATTGATTAATGTTTTTGTTCCATATTTAAACTTTAATTCAAAATTGAATATGCCGCCACCATTTCTATTGGCAATATGGTAATGTGTAAACTATTCCGTTTCCGCTTATCTTGTCTGTTCTTCATTGGCTAATCTTTGTTTGTTCAAAGAGAGATGGATATAAAAATACTGGTAATCCAAAACGACAAGTCCTGAAAGCCACCTTTCTTGACGCGCAGGAACGAACAACTAACGGTATATTGCGCTATCCGCCATATTGTTGTAGTAGTGAAACGCGTCAGAATTTCGGTGCGTCTCTAGTCTACAGTTTTTTTTCAATATATATTGTGGTTTACAAGTGTTCTGAAGAAGAAAATGGAGCAACAAAACAATCCTGACACAACTATAGTAAAAGTGGAATCGTCAACAAACGATAATAATCCTGGAGGTCCTCAAGATCGATCAAATAATTTCGGGGGCCAAAACCGTCGTGGTGGCGGTGGCGGTGGCGGTGGCGGCGGAGATAGATTTGGACGTGGTGGACGATTCGGCGGCCCCAGAGGAGGTGGAAACGTAAGTAAATCAGACTAAATAATTTTAGTTTGATATAAAGTTTACTGCCAAGATGGCCAGTGATTAGGGTTTGTCAAAGTTCATAGACCCGGGCAATAATAGCTGTGGCATTTTGAAGTTTTCTAGCTTACAATTTACTTTTGAAAAACACGTGACAATCCTTGTGTGGAAATTATGGCATAAGTATGGCATATAGTACGATTACTGTAATACAATAAAGCAGTAATTTAGTTAAGGTAATTATAAACGGCTCTGTAATCTACCAGACAAATAATTTTGAAAATTGGCCCAATGAATTTTAGTTTGCGTGGGCACATAAGTGCGATAAATTTTGTAGTTTTATATTGAATTGTGGAATTGATATATGAACCATGTTTGCTCAATATTTTTTTGTTGAAAATTACTTGGGTGGTGTAAAAACATGTAAGTATGTGTGTTAATAAGTGAAGCTTTATTACTGTTAAAAATGTTCATACCTATGCAGTATGTCTGAACTTTTCTGAAAAGGAACACCTGCCTTTTAATTGCAAGCAAGTCTAGTGAATGGTATTATACGCACTCCACTAGCATCATCGGTACTTATGCCCTCCTGCGTAGCGAAACAACAACTACGTACAAATCTTTGGCATACTACATTTGTATGTAGATTTATATTCTCGTTCATTTATTTGAATGGTCACGCTTCATGTCTTGGACACTCATTACCAGTCGTTCAAGCCTCTTAAACCTTTTCTTGAAAGCTAGGGTTCTTCCCTTTCACATCTCTTGAAGACAGGTTTTATGAAACAGGGCCAGTAAAAATCACCGTCGACATCATCAAACAACAGATCCTATTCTTTTTCCCTAGTCACACCACACCAAGTTGTGTGGTTCTTGTGATTTGTGTGCTTACCTACATTTAACCACAAATTCTCCCAAGACCAATATTAGGAGGTTTAATTTTTAATATTACTGCGTTGGTTACAAATGTTTTTTAGTAAAAAGGGCCAACGCTATTACAATTGAAATGAATTACTCTTGATTTTTAGTATGGAGATAAGCCTCAATGTGTCTAGATTGTCAAGCTTAAGTGCCCAGATTAGTAGCCTCCCTTCTCAGCTCTGATGTAAGTCTTCTTTTTCCATGTCACTGGCAGCCCCAATGTTTTAGGTAGAGTTTGAGATGTATATTGCTATTTTTTTCCATAGGTTACAGGTACAGATTCAGAGTTATTATTAGTGTATTTACAAGGTAGGGTCCTCGTAACTTCAAGGTGTCCACCACTGGTTCCAGGTGGTACATATACTTTCATAATATGCATCAGGAAATCAGGATACATATCTTTTCCCTACCTCTAGATTCAGTAGGTTTAGGATACACTTCAAAAGTTATTTATGGCAATGAGAGTTCCAGTAGGTCTAATTCAACTACATTTTGTGAATGCTGTACAACTTTCTCTTAATGGCTTCCGATTCAGCTCATTTTCTTTATCTTTAGGAAACTTGAATTTATAAAACAATGCCTAATTTCGTTTGAAGGTAATTTACAGTCATTTTGTATTATTAGTAAAATACTCTTTAAACACTGCGTGATAAAGTTTATACAATGGATCCAAAAAATCTTGTATATATTCAATTAAATGTCAAATATTTTTTCATTTTTTCAAGTTATTTTCATTTTCATTTGTACATTTTTTATATTAAATCAGTCTGTTTTTAAGTGTGGAACAAACACATCACAAAATTTTTTATTTTTATTTTTTTTGAAAATTAGGCATGAAAAAGCATACCATTAAGGTAAATTGCACAACACGAAATTGAAAAGAAAGATGCTTAAAATATTTGCCTACGTACATGTTTTCAGATCTGGCTATTTCAAGTCAAATTTATAGGCGAAAAGTGTTATTTTTCTGTTACAAAAGTGGGACTTGTAATGATGAAAATTGACTTTGGTGATAGTGTCCCACTTGTTTGATTTGAATCCATTATCCATTAAAAAAAAAATTATAATAAGGAAAACTTCATATAAATACATAAGACAACCGAAATTTAAAATAACTGTTTGAAAGGGGGTTACATATTTAAAAAACCTAAGCCAAGCTCATTGGGTGATTCAGACCAACTGACACCATAATAGACAGTGGAACCGAGATTTTCTGTGACCACACGCTCCAGTCCACTGTACTATGTTGATAGTAAACATGATAGATTAAATTTGTGGAATGCCCTTTATAGCTTTGCATATTCGGGTAGAGTATTTTCTCACAAGTACAGTGATATAGAATTTAGTATAGAAAATACCAAAAAAAGACTGCCAAAAGAACCGTAAGGTCAATAATTACTGATTCATAGCTAAGCAAGAAAGTTTTCATGTGGTACATTTTCCCTTTTTACAATTTTTTGCATATCTCCCTTATTATTGGAGATAGAAGCAATAAACTGCATTCGTGAGAGAATACTATTTGAAGATGCAAGTATGTATATACAAATTTATTGTATTCCAAATCTATTGATAATACCATCTAGATGAGTCATCCTCAATAATATATTGTTATATGCTAAATAATCAACTGTTCCAAAGATTTTTCCCAAAAAATAAAAACACCTGGCCTTAAATAGAATTTGTACAAGACTTTATCGGCACATACTATGGATGTATAATAACTTATTTCCATAATACATATTCCAAAATGTGGGGAGATATGTTAGTCTACCTGAAAATTCATTCATTATGCCTTTTTACTATTTTTCTTTTTTCTTTACAGCCAAACCGAGGTGGTGATAGAAATCATGATGGAAGACCAAGGCGTGGTGGTGGGGGGCATCAAGGTGGTAGAGGCCCTTCCAAACAAGAAGACGGCTCTGCACCTCAAGATGGAGATGGTGGACCACGTGGGCCCCCAGAACGTCGTTTTGGAATGCGTGGCCCTGATGACAAGTTTTTAGAACGCGTTCAACAATTATCTGGACCTACATTTGAACTACCCACACTTCAAATGTCTGAAAAGAAATTCAATGGCAGGAACCGTTTGTATATTGGTAATATTGGCTCCGAGGTTACAGACGAAGATATTACTGAATTATTCAAGCCTTATGGTGAAACAGCTGAAGTGTTTTTGAATAAAGAAAAGAACTTTGGATTTATCAAGCTTGATTATCATAGTAATGCTGAAAAAGCTAAACGGGAACTGGATGGAACTGTTTTGAAGTCACGTAATTTAAAAATTAGATTTGCTCCTAATTCAGCTACAATTAAGGTGAAAAATTTAACACCTTATGTATCCAATGAACTGCTGCACTACGGTTTTTCTGTATTTGGAGAGGTATGTATAGGTAGTTCTCTCTCATAAATATGATATTAAATTGAGTTACCTTTATTTTCCAGATTGAAAGGGCTATTATTACAGTTGACGAAAGAGGCAAGCCGACAGGTGAGGGTATCATTGATTTTGCACGTAAAGGTTCTGCTTTACATGCCATCCGTAAATGTGCTGAGGGCTGCTTTTTCTTGACTGGGTCACTTAGACCAGTTATTGTTGAATCATGTGATATCGTTGATGATATTGACGGTTATCCTGACAAGAATGTCCCCAAAAAGAGCTCCGATTACCATAAAGAAAGAGAACAAGGCCCAAGATTTGCCTCCCCTGGTTCTTTTGAAAATGAATATGGAATGCGTTGGAAGCAACTATATGACTTGCATTCTCAAAAAGAGGAAGGTCTGAAGAAGGAACTCGAGTTAGAAAAGGAGAAATTGGAAGCTCAAATGGAGTATGCTAGGTACGAACATGAGACTGAAGTATTGAGAGATCAGCTGAGAGCGCGTGAATTGGACAAGGAGAGGCAGAAGCGTGAATGGGAAATGAAGGAAAGACAAGTGGAGGAGGAGAGACTTAGGACTGAAGAGCAGATGAGACGCACACAGGAAGAGATGGAGTCGAGGATTCTGCAGCAGCAAGAGGATCTGAGAAGACGTCAGCAGGAAAATAATTTATTCATGCAAGCACATAATTTAGATTCTCTGCTGGAACAGCAGGAGCAAGCTTATGATCAACCTGCTGGATATGGTCACGGTAAGTTTGTTAATTTATTATGCATGTTTCTCGCCACTTCTCAATCTGCTGTTGTAGCAAATTCATGCTAATATAATATAACATTTGTTTGGGTATTATGCCGCCACTGAAAAATAATATATATTTCCCAAATAAATAAGAGTAATTATACAATGCCACAAATAAATACTTTCATACATTATAACGTAGTGTATATTCTTATATGCTGGTACAATAAATACAGAGGTTGTCACTTAAGTAATGAGACATGTAGTAAATATCGCCTGTATTATGCTACATGTTTTGAAGGTTACGTTACGAAATAGGAGTGTCTTATTTCATTAGCACACAGTGATCGGTTCCCACCCATTTATGTTGTGTCATTACAAGCGAAACCATGGAAACGGATATAGTTGAAATTCGTGTCTTGCTACATTATTGGAAACAAAAGTTTAATGCCACTGAAGCGGCTAAGAAATCTACATAGATAGCCGTGAATCCACAGCTTAACAACCAGTTACCAGATACAAAGAACAGTAAATATATTGTTTATTAATTATTATAAGCTATTCATGTCTATGTAGATTTGTGTAATTTTAGATAATACACTCATGGACAAAATTATCGAATATTTTTAATTTTTGCACTTTTTCTTTTGTATTTAAATTTTAATGAAAGAGCAACATTAGACAAGAAAAACTGTTTTATTTTACACATTTTAAGTGAACGATACTAAGTGTTCATTGGCAGAAAGTCATAAAAAAAGAACGAATACTAAATGCTATGAAATTTGGAAAATTATTTTAACCTTAAATACTACTGGAATAATCAAATCTTAAGTCTATTGGTCAAAATAAGAACATAGTTAATAAGTATTCCCACCTCGAGCTCTAATTACTGCTTGCATTCTTCTCAACATGCTACTAATTAGACTTTGAATATATTCTTGAAGAATTGCGTTCCATTCGTGAAGTGCTGCAAATCGAAGTTCTTCTCTAGTAGTTGGAACAGGATTTCTTTGTCGTATGCGGCGTTTTAGTTGATCCCACATGTGCTCAATGGGATTCAAGTCTGGGCTATACGGTGGCCAATCCAACCTTTGAATATGGGCTGCATCAAGGTAATTAGTCACTGTGTGAGCAGCGTGTGGACGAGCGTTGTCGTGCATAAACACAAATCTGTCGTGTCCAATACGGTCTACATATGGCAAAACATGTTCTTGGAGGATATTTTCGATATACCAGTCACTAGTCATACGTCCAATGATTTCCACAAGTTCGGTACGTCCTTCCCAACTAATGCCTCCCCAAAGCATTATTCCACCACCTCCAAAACTAACACTCTGTATGAGATTACAGTTCGAGTATCGTTCCCCAACTCTCCTATAGACATAATTTCGTCCATCTGGCTTCCATAGTTGAATTCTAGTCTCATCGGTGAATAGAATATTTTTCCAATTGTTGATATTCCACTGAGCATGTGTTCTGGCAAATTCTAATCGACAAGTTTTGTGATTTTGGAGAAGACGTGGAACTTTGGCAGGCCCTTGGCCTTTAACCTACTTCTTTTAATCTACGTCTAACCGTTTTCGAGCTAACATTAACCTGTCTTACATTTAGCAACTCAATTTTTAAATGTGTGGATGTCAATGCGCGATTTCGCCTAGAGTTTAATACCAAAAAATGGTCATCAATTGCTGTCGTACATCTTTTGCGCCCTTGACCAGGTCTTCTCTAAACTTCTATTGTCTTGATACCGTTTTATAATCTTAGACACTGTAGAATGTCCCCGTCTGACATGTTGTGCGATCTGTTTTTGTTTATACCCAGCATCATACAGAGTTACAATTCGTGACGCTTCAGCTTCACTACAGTGTGTAACTGGTGGTATGATATATTCTTAAGAAGAAACAAGAAATGAAAATCACTAGCACTTACTTACTTTCACTATACATAATTTAATTCGCTATAACTTTTAAATTAATGAGGAATTTTTAAACTGCAAAAAACGCGCGATAGACAATAATCGCCCTTGAAATGAATTAAACGCATTAAACGTCAAAATTTTAAAACAAATGAATATATTCACCTACTAGACAAATAACATCATCATATACATAACTTTACGGCGATAATTTAAAATTATGTTTGAGAGTAATGGCGATAAAAAAATATTCGATAATTTTGTCCATGAGTGTATTTTGAGGAATGTCATGTAACTACAAAATTATGAATTTTAGGTATAGGGAATGCTAATATCAATCGACTCGAATTCATTTCTACATCTTATGTAGAAATAAAATACAGGGTGTTCAATTTGAAATTGACGAAATATTGGGCATTGAACTTTTATTTATTGAACAGCATATTTTACTCACTCGGTACATTTTTAGGTAAACACTTAACTCATTGTTCGGGAGCTAAAGGCTTCCTTATTCATCAGTTAAAATTTAATAAATCTTGTTTTATACAGAGCGAGATATTACTTTTCAAAGATTACCTGATTTCCTCTCATTTTTTATAAAAACAATAAATATCTCGAAAACGGCCAAGTTTTCAAATAAGAGCATTTAATGAAGAAATTCTATCTGAAATTGACCGTAGAATTCAAATATACAATAATATACAGGGTATTCCATTTGAAATAACGAAGTTGTGGTTTACTTCCGTTATAACCGGAAGTGATGCAAACCTGAAAATATTTTCATTGGATGGAATAACGAATGTGGACGTAGATTTCCACATTTCCACAACACAAAAACACCATCACGCTTTTCGTCAATCAAGTTGACATCATCTGGAGGTGATTAAAACTAACGGAGTTTCATTTATCTCCAGGTGATGCCAACTTGGTTGGCAAAACGCACGTCCAGTGCAGTATAGTGTTTTTGTGTCGTGGAAAACTATGTCAGTATATGTGTATCTGTTAAAACAGTGACTACTATAGTTATTTAAAAATAATTACTCATAAGGTAAACACTTTTGATTATTTATGAAAGATGGAAATTAATGTAATTATTTCTTATTGTACATTCCCAGTGGAAGTAGATGAAAACAAATACATGTTCATAGTCAATACTGAACACATTGCCATTACATTTATTTACTATTTCTTAAGTAATCAATAAAAACTTTTGTGTTGTGTGGAAAATCCCAGTTTTGGATTATGTGGTAGTAATATTCAATTTACATCACTATAGTTATTATCAGGGTGTCCAACAACCTGGACGTCAAGGAATTTGATTCATCAGAGAATTTTGACATATTTCTGAATTTTATCTTTTTCCATATTTCTATAAAACCGGATACCTATTCTGATGATGTTCATTCAGTTCATATGAGTTTAAATTTCGAAAAACTTTCTTCATAAAATAAAATAAAATATCTTCATAATCTTCATAAAATAGTGTATGTTTCTTTGTCATTCAAACCATTTAATTACCGGGAAAAACATTTATATTTGTCTGGAGAATCTGGAATCTGGAGATAGTCTGGGAATTTTATTTATATAGGCATTATGCTGGACACATATTGATTAAAACTGATATCAATTGTAGAAATGAATAAGATACGCAAGCATAATGCCAAATAAAATAATTTATACGGGTTTGAGGGTAAAGGTACAGAGATTTAGGATTTAGCCGGCACCCGAGAATCTCCAGTTTAACCGTTCATTACCATAAGGGTGCTCTTAAATACCGTTTTAATGAACGGTCAGCCTCTTGTATCGGAGACCCTTCATTGAGTTAATACACCAAGTATATTTCAGATAGATCTTGTAGTTTTCTAGCGTCTGAACGAAAATGTCAGTAAAAACCTTATCAAATGGTGAATGAATTGCTTACGGAGCTTTGATTAATATGATATGGCAAAATAAATTATTAAAGACTACTGTTAGCTTTAAATGGATATCTAATCTGAAGAAATAGTAATATATTAAATTAAAATGTTGCAAATACTGGCACTTTATAAATACAATTTCAATGATAATATATATTTTTTTTATTTTGGAAACTACTTTTAGCCAAATGAAGACTGGAAAAAATCTATATATTTACTATGTTTATTGACTATTTAGTTTTATTATTAATACATTATATTACCCGTTACCCGTTATTTACATATTACGCGACATCAATCCATAGCATTCAACATAGGAAATTATTGTTTTAGGGTAATAATTAACCAATATTAATAACAATAACTGAATCAGATTAATAAAAAACTATATTAAAAAATAACCTTTATTGAAGTTTGGTATCTCGCGGTAAGTGTATATAATACATTAGTTGGATAGTTATGTCATGTTCCCTGCTTCCTCCCCCATTCAGATCATATTTTATATCGCCAATCTTGTTAACAACACCACCAATGCAAAACCGCAGAAAACAAGTTGTCATATGAATCACACAGGCCGAATGAGTGGAAGTGCTAAGAGAGTTATCGGGTATTTAACGGGTTATCGGGTACTGGAATGGGAACCGGGTACCGAGATATTATCAGGTACCTTAGTACTCGTCAGCATTCCTAATATATACAGTGTGTCCAAGATAAAGATGGGATAGCATTGGGATCTTGGAAACGGTAAGAGATACAAAGTTGGTTAAATTATGAAAAAGTTGAGCAGTTTGAATACCTTTTACATGGATTTTGCGGAAATAAGTTATCTTTTTTTGATTTCGAAATATTTGGAAAAACATTTTTTTGCGATATTTGTTTATATTTATTTCTGGCGTTATTTTAACAGCTATCAAAAAATAAACAATACTTTTCCATTGTCACTTTTTGAGCTTAACAAGATGGCATTCATCAAGTTTTTGTGAGACGTCGTTTCCGAGAAACCATCATCAACCTCTTTTTTTTAAATACGGCCCTGTATTTTGAAATAGAAATTTTGATACCATTTTTTATTCTCAATTCAATGATGCATCACAAGTAATGGTTTAATTACGTTTTTAGCTTGTTTTTGCTACCATTAAAAATTAACGAGGAAAAGCCTCCTGAGTTTATAACAAATATACAAGTAAAATAATTTATTTATCTTAATTATTTATTAGCATGTTAATTACAAAAGATGTTCGAACAAAAGACCATTATTTTCTAACATCGTTTAACTGTAACTTCCAAACAATTTTTAAGTCCATCTGGGGTAATAGTTTGAAATGCTTCTAGTACCAATTCGCGTAATTCTTCCTCTGTTTGAAAATTACGTTGGTACACATAGTTTTTATGTAGCCCCAAAGATAAAAGAATGCGACTCTGAATGCTTGAAGATAATTTTTTTAGATAAGTTAACTTATGCAGGAATATACATATACAGTAAAAACAGTACGATTTTTCTATACACCTACCACAACAACAGTAGTAGGCTTTGAAAACAAAACATCCGTGAAAATGTCATTGGTAGAGTTACAATACGGTTAATAATAAATATCGTTTTAAAATTTGCTTAAAAATGAATAGAAATGTTAACAATGTTTTGGAAGCTACAGTTAAACGATGTTACCTATGCTTAGAAAATAATGGTCTTTTGTTCGAACATCTTTTGTAATTAACATGCTAATAAAGAATTAAGATAAATAATTATTTTACTTGTTTATTTGTTATAAACTCAGGAGGCTTTTCCTCGTTAATTTTTAATGGTGGCAAAAACAAGCTAAAAACGTAATTAAACCATTACTTGTGATGCATCATTGAATTGAGAATAAAAAATGGTATCAAAATTTCTATTTAAAAATACAGGGCCGTATTTAAAAAAAAAAGTTGATGATGGTTTCTCGGAAATGAAACGTCGGACAAAAACTTGATGAATGCCATCTTGTTAAGCTCAAAAAGTGACAATGGAAAAGTATTTTTTATTTTTTGATAGCTGTTAAAATAACGCCAGAAATAAATAAAAACAAATATCGCAAAAAAAATTTTTTTCCAAATATTTCGAAATCAAAAAAAGATAACTTATTTTTGCAAAGTCCATGTAAAAGGTATTTAAACTGCTCAACTTTTTCATAATTTAACCAACTTTGTATCTCTTACCGTTTTCAAGATCCCAATGCTATCCCATCTTTATCTTGGACACACTATATATATATATGTAGAGAATTGAAGGTTTGTTTAAAATTTAAGACTAATGTTTTTTTTCAGTTGGAGGAAGTAATTTGCCTGCAGATGACAACGGCCCGATGGTAAGTGTTGCTTTGGGATATATAGCTTGATACATAATATAAAAATATAATTACTAACAGTTACTGTTGACGATTCTCATTAATTTCTCTATGAACTTTAAATTAATTGCTTGGTCTAAACGGGTTCTACAACAGCAATGTAGACAATCTTATTGAACCCAATTTTTGTTTGTTTTTTCCTAGGATTATCTAGTCCTTTATATTTAATGTTTGTGGGGAAGTTTTTTTGAATTGGCAATAGAGAATGGTAATTTTGAACCTAAAGCATTACTATAGTTTGTAACGAATATTATTAATCTTCATATTATACTGAGCAAGTCATAAATATTTTTTACTTCCATGAATACTAAGTAATATTTATCTTTCAAATAATTTGTATTTAATAATATTGAAGGTAAAATTAAATTCCTTTCAATAACGTAAAATTTGAAGCTGAAATTTAGTATTCTCTCGTATATTACGTATTCTACAAACATTTGATACGTCTAATGAGTTAAAAACTATATATATCGCTACAGACTTTAATAATGCTTTTTCATAATAATTCTTTCAGATAAATTTTACAACTATTCATGTAAGGTAGCAAAACATGAATGGTTTTGTACTCTAAAATTGAATTTTTATTATTAGAATCGTGGCCCTGGCCATATCCGAGACAGTAGATTTTTCTTAAGATACTTTATACATTATAATACGTTTTTACTATTTTTGTTCATTATGTTGTGACATGGTTTAGTTGAATTTATATCAAGTTTTGTGCAAGATTCTTATATTAACATGACATTAAAATTGCGCCCCTAATTAATATTATTTGCGCTATTATTTCCTATAAGACTTATTATTTAAGAATAAATAATATAAACTACTGGAAACTTAAAACGTCATTAAGTTATATATAATGAATCTATCGACTACTATATTTTATTGTTCGAAATTATGTTGATTTTGGAAACATACTTTTGAGATTTGTTACAGCAACTATACGGTATGTTATTGTTAACTGCAAAATGTTATATTTTTAAATCTAGTTCTTGTTATAAATAACTCTTGAATATCCTGAATGTGATAACAAAATAAAATTTTACTGACCGCCTTAGGTGAGGCAAAGGTGCTTGTCATAGTAATATAACTTGATTTTTAGGTGATGTCTAATTTCTTGATGTGAATGTGATTTTATTATCTTCTGGTCTTTAAAATATGTCTTCATTCTCTATAAATGAAATGTCTAATTCCTTATGATGCACTTCACTGCCATCATATGCATCATATCTTACTTTAGATTTTCAGCCTGTACAGGATACTATTTAGTTATCCCTTCAAATACAAATCTCAAGAAAACAAATTTGGTTATTATAAAAGAAGGACCCAGGCAGTAGCGTTAAACATAGATAGCTGATAGACCCTAAAAAGATTCATAACTACTCTAATAATACCTTTATAGTATAAGCAAAGCATCAATATGGAATATGTACAATGCTCAATATTGAAACTTACGGAGCTCGATATAATATATTTGAATTATGAATTGAAACAAAAGTAATTAAACAGAGTAATGTCACAATAATAATTGTTGATGACTTCGAAAATAAATATGATATGTATGATAATGGGTATTATAAGAATTACTTCAAATTTTTCATGAATCTAAACTTTTTGTTTTGTTTCATTACTTTTGTTTAAGAAACAATTAATACACAACTTTCCCCATATGAAAAAAGGTGAAATTAAAATGATTATCCCTATGAAATAAAATTACAGGAAATGCCGGTTTATCACACCAAACCTAAAAATGGATATAAAACATAAATATATTCTCTTGGCATGAATATAATAAACAGTATTCGCTAGAAAACATTTTCAACATATTTACCTACGTTCGTGACATTTCTTGGCTTGTGGTCAAATCGCAGATACGTCTATACTGGTTACCGGGTTTAAACTAAAATAGGTTTGACTTTTTTTATATATAAGTTTTTAAAATAAATAAAAATGTAGGGTAACTGGCATATAGGTAATATATATTAATTTTTGCCATGGTATATCATAAATTCTAAATGGAATATTATTTTGATTCGAATGAGGGAAAAATTCTACAGATTAACTAAAGCAACAAAGTTACAATTATAAAATCATAAGACAATTGGAGGTAACCTCTTCTATTTGTTTTTATAGCACCTTACACCTTTCTTTGTAATGATTGTGACGATTTTGTAAATTTGATATTATACTGTGTTATTCAGAACTTATCCATAATAAAATTTGGGGATGTTCAACATACATATACAAATGTGGTAGTGCAAATTTTTGGCGGGTTCTGAAAACTATTTAAAAATTTTTCATTGCACGCCGCTGGATACTGGTCCACTGTAATGGAGTGACCTTGGGACTGACGATGCAAACTGGCTAGCACGAAAAAAACTTCGGAAGTTCTAAGAGTATACCGACACCCGGCGCAAAAAAAATTTGCAGCATTTTTTACTTTAAAATAAACTTAAAGATAGATAGATGTGACCAAAGTGAAGTGTCTTTAAAATGAATAAAATTTTGTTACACTAATTTTGAAGAATTGCGCTACTTGATTACTAGGTATTAGAAACATGAAATTTATAAAAAATTTGCACATACCTTGTTACAAAAGCTGTACGAAATTTTGTCCCTCGACTTCTACACACTTTTGGGCACGCCTTATCCAATTTTGCCGGACTAAAGCGAATGTTCCTCCTGGTTGCTGATATTGTAAACGCAAATTATTAAGTAAATTGGGGATTTTCAGCATGTTGCTACAACAAACACTCACAAAACCTAACTCGTAATTGATAGCAGTGCTTGAACAAGCTGGATATAATACGGATAAAACAGCTTCGTGTAGTAAGCGCCACACCGTTGATTGGGATACCCCAGGCACCCCTGCCTAGCGATCTGACTTGTACTTATTCGCGTATTTTCACGGATCAGATTCAACACTTGTTCTTCACCTAGCTGCTAAAATACGTTGTGGTCGTCCTAGGTCACCATCTCGTCCACTCCAACTTCACCATAAATAAGAATCATGTCCATTAACTCAGCATTACTGTACACATGAGCCATTTTGAAAATTTTACAGTTTCACACTCCTACGATAAATAAAACACCCGCACTGAGACAGCGTCACAGATAGACTGATGACTGCATAGACAATAGAGATATTATCCCCACTCCAACTCTCTCGCTCGGTCTTAACCAGGCGTTCCAGGTACAAAAACTGTTGTTTACTGTTTTTTGAAGGTATGTGATATATCAGATGTCGTTGAAGTACAGTTGCCCATCTACGTAGTCCTTTATAATGGTATAACTTTAAACATTGTTTACGGGAAATCCTAAGACTTTTATTATAAATTTTTTTGGTGATATCGATTTCTTATTTAAGGATGCACATATCCTCAAAGTTTTAGAGATAAGTTCTGAATAACCCTGTTTACACTACAAAAAAAAACAAAATTGTTGATTAAAATTTTTTACAAGTCCAATTCCACATTCCATAAATCAAAATTTGTGTAACGAAGTTGTGCCATGATTACTCTTATAATAAATATCCTAAAATATATTAATTATTTCAAATATTTAAACATAGATGCCTATTATAGTTTAGACCCCATATCTTATTTTTTTATAAAATTTCATCTGGATTTATTTGAAGAGAAACGTCTGGAAATTGAAGTAATGTCATGGTTGTCATGGATTGACAAATGATAAGTGAAGACAATTATTGTTATGAAATGGCTTTCGGTATAAAAACAGATGATAAGAATCTGTTAAGAATAACGCAAAATTAATGCAGCAAAGGAATATGAGAATGAATAATCAACCAACAAAATAACCTGAAAACTGGAAGAAGGAATCTGTGCAGAAACATTGACGTTGATATTTGAGAAAGAAAAACCTGCTCTAAGGATACAAGCAAAGTGGGAGATTTTCTTCAAATCATTATTTCTTCACCAAAGGATTTGCAAAACTAGAATAGTAGTAATCATCGAACTTTAAATCAATTAATGCCAACAAATATATGTATTAAATATTTACGCGTGATACAAATTATGATAATAGTTTTGCACTTGATTTGATATAATTTATTTAAATTGTCACAGCATATTGCACAAAATTTGACTACAATTTATTTTCTAGTTTATTGTACAGATATTTTCAATATGCGCAGATTACCTTGTTTATTTTATACCTCATATTATTATTGATTTGATAAAATCATCTATCATCTTATAATATGTATTGTAAATAATTTATTTTCCTTACCAACTGCAAATAAATATTTGTTTTCAGTTATATGGAGAGCAATAAAAGTTGCGAATCTATAGACTTAGAATATTTAGAAACATTTATAGTATCTGAAGGTCCAATTTTGCTGAAGGGACTGACAGTTGTGACTACCACTATGTCTGTAAAAAACATAATGTTCTTCGTTACTTGTTAACTTACTTCTTGCATGCTGTACTGATATGAAAATAGAATATCGGTAACATATTGAAATGAAAAAATATCGCTAATATATCTCTAGCGTAAACCACTACATTTTTTCCGAAACTTTCTCTACATGCTTATTCTCAGATGTAAATAATGACAAATCTGAACTTATTTTTTTGCAGGGAATCTTAGTTTTCAAGTAAAAAATTATAATTGTTATCACCCAATATCTGGCCTCATATCTTTCCAAAGATTAAACATTACCATATTCACAGAAATGCACAAATAAATTCTATAAATCCATACCTCTCTTGGCTCAGATGAACGTTCTGTAAAAACAATAGCAAGATTTATTTTGTCAATGCAAAATACTAATTTGGTATTTTTTCTTCTGACAGTAGGCAAATTTCATTCAATAACCAAGTTCATATGGGGTCAACCCTACAAACCTTGTGTATCATCGAAACTGTGGTCTTGAAGAGCCTTCACTTGTTTATTTTCTCATATTACCTCATTTTTCTTAAGGGTCTATGAAAATGCTTCCTCTTCATGCAAAAATATTATGCTTTTAGTTGTTTCTTGTATTACTTCATTGTCTTTGTTCAAAGTTATCAAAGATGAATATGGGGATTAAATTATGAACCTTTTTCTGACATAGTCTGAAATCTTTTTTATGCAAGGCTTTTTAATGTTTTAATTTTTCTAAAAAAAATCCAAGTGAAAAAGTTGGCTTAAAGTATTTTGAAGGAGTAGTTTATTACCAAACAGTAAAACATACCTACATCTGATGGATATTTCACCAGGGTGTCCAGCGACTTGGAAAACCTGGAAAAAATTCCAGGGAATTTGATTGATCAGGGAATAGTCTGGGAATTTTGACATTTCTGGATTTTATATTTATATATACATATATATATGTACATATTTATATAAAACCGTATATTCTGATGATGTTTGTTTTCAGTTTATGAGTTTATATTTTGAAAACCTTTCTTGAAATATTACTAATATTATAATTTAATATATTATTTTTTCAAATTTTTTCATGAGACATCGCTGATTGGTTGGGTGGCTACGAAGTTTATGAATTTCTTCTTTGTTTGATCAAAAGTATAATTCCAGATTTGATAAAATACTTTATTTTCTGTCGACTTCTATTTTTCTTATTTATTTTAAATGTTTTCATACATAAATTTTACAGGTAATCCTGAAAAATATGTTTGTGCATGAAAGTATAAAAACATTGATATTATGGTTAATCAATTAGATAACTAAATAGTTTTTTAAATTTTTGTTTAGATCTCATTTGCTATGTGAGATTTTGTTTCCATAAAACCAAGTCCTGAATTTAATTTACTATTGTAGTAGTTTCTTAGATTTTCTTAGATTAATATTTCTATTAGTTTGTATTGTCCTTCTGTTTATTCTACTTATGAAATGGAAATTTGATGATGTATGTAAATATCTTTAATATGTTTCCATCAGATTGAACCAGAGATAAATTATCTGATTAAGTCGTGTCTTAGTATAATAATAGTGTTAAATAACTAACAATTATGTTAGGTTATTCACGTATGAATGGTAACTTGGTATTATACTTAATTTTCTTAGATCAAAATTATTATACTACTTTTGAAATCATCCATACTTTCAATATAATCTGGCTCCCTGATGAAGTATGTAGGTAAGTATTTCACTGCAGTATTCAACCTTTACGTCTAGCTATCACTGCCAGACACTTTAACGAAATGAAACCTTTAGATAATATTAAATATATGTACCTAAGCTTAAAAACAAAAATTGTTGCAAAAGAAATAGTTCTTCGACTTCTTAGATAGCTACAAACGATAGTGATTTTTCAAGCCAGTAATACGATGAGGTTGTTGCGTTAAATATAGATACAAAAAAAAAAATGAAAAAATTATCTGTTGAATATAAGAATAGTTAGTAGTCTAGTCGAGGTTTTTAAACTGTTTTAAACATTTCTCCCATTCCTTTTAAATTGTCACACAATGTGGAAAGGTATATTGTTGTAAGGTACATATTAGTGTTTTGAATGGTTTTTAAAATCAAGAAATAAGTTGATAGTGGAATAATCAAGACTCCAAGGAAGGATTAATCGAATATGAGTCATTGACATGAAATTGACGTATGAAGATTTACGAGTTAGAAGTGTCTAAAGTTTGGTCTAGTTTCATGCCTTCTAAATGTTAAGAAAGATGTATGGATGTTTCGAGTGATTTGCCTAATTCTACAAAAATACTAATTACTGTACCTTTCAAAGGCATCATACCAAACTATTCGAAAAATGTTTAACATAATTCAAATTGGTGGTTTTTATAGATTCCATATCACTATCAAAAGTTTAATTTTTTATTAATAAGCATCTTAATGTTTCATTTTATAACAATTTTTTATTCTTTCGAATAGTCTACATTGTGTGTAAATTTGGAAAATACAATATATCGAAGAGAATGTTGGAGCAGTTGCAAAGCTTTTTCCTATATGTAATATAAATATAATTAATCTACAAATATAGAGCAGTGATTATAACATGGTGTATTATAAATAGGATCCAAAATCATTCATGAGCTCTTATGAGCGCCACAACAACCGTTACGATGGACGTGACAATGCGGGCCCGCGTAGCGGGTCAGGAAACATTGGCAGTAGAGGCCACTGGGTCAGCGATAATCGTCGTGATGATTTTCCCAATAAAAGACGTCGTTTCTAGATTTAGAAAAATTCGCTATCTGTCAAGAATTCCAATTGAATTTGACTCAAGCTGGTTTTATTATGTAATCTAATTTCTTATTGCATGTAACTTTTTGCTGGTGGTCTTTATCACATATATTTTTTTCCCAGTTTAAAAGAGTTTACTTTATTATGTATTAAAAGTTACAAATATATAAATCATGATACAATAATAATGCAGCACTTAAATACCATTAACAAAAAGTTACTAGTGTAATATATACATAAGTCATGCATTACATAGTTAGATTTTAGGAGAACTTACATTTTTACACTTATCTGACAAGAAATGAAATCATATATATGTATATGACTTCGGAAATTATCATAAATTAACATTTTTAACAGATCTTAAGTAAACGTTTTCGTGTTAACATTTAATAGATACATTAATTTGGACAGTTCAGTGTCCAGTGTCTCTTTTTGTGTAACTCTTTCAGAAGAGTTGAAAATTTCTTTGAAAATTTTGTCATGTCTGTTTCATTTTATATTTTGTATGATAGTAATTAATTAATAAATATATATTACTTCTAGTGGAATATGAACATAGTATTTTTTAGTGATCACCTCACCTTAAGTATTTGACAATTCAAATGATCAACTTCTCATTTTGAATAATAATATTTTTTTGTCATATTTTTGCTTAACTTGCTGTCAAAAAGAGTTAGTATTATCATCATAAATTTGTCAGCACCCTTACTAAATTAAGCCAGATGTTAAGGGTATTTGATTCAATTAAAATTGATATTTATAAACAAAATTTGTTTTTTACATTTATTATGAAGACTAGGTACATACATATATTTACTTTGCAATTCTTAACCCATTGATTTTAGTTTCTGGTAGCTGTTTTCAACTTTAAACATATTTTATATCTAATTTAAATCCATAGCCTTAAGCGGTAGTTTCACATGGCAGTCGACTGCTATCGCAGCGACTGTTAAGAAGGCGCGTCTACATTGTCAGGTGTTTATTTATGTGAATCATACTACTTCGATCGCAGTTGAGTGTTATGGCAGTTACTGCGATAAGTAGAAATATTTCTACTTTTCTTATCGCAGTCGATTGCTTTGAAGAAATAAAATGGCGAAATCTGTTAAACGGATTGCGTTCTCGGATGACCAAATTTTTTATTTAATGAATTATATCGAGAAAATGAATGTTTATGGGACATACAGTCGCCACAGTACAAAAATCACATAAAAAGAAAAGCCGCACTTGCAAATATTGCGGAAAATATAGGTTTAAATGAAGACATTGTCAAAAAAATGATACCCATTAGCTTCAATAAGGGTAACTTATTTACTTGAATCGCGTAAAATTTTGGAAATCCCCATCAACAACTAATAATTCGGTTAATAAATTATTTTCCATGTCAACACGTGGTTTGTTTAATAAAGGCGTTCTCACCCAGTACCATTTCTTAATATATCTTCGTTCAGACATTAATGTTTGCGTAATAATAACATTTTTTTCAATAACAATAAACAAGTAATCACACCATTTACCTTCTTTATTACTGATTTAAAAAGTATAGTAAATCAGTACATGGCAGTAAAACTATCGCAGTAGAAATATCCCCCACCAAACAGTTCAGATGTTATAACAGTCGACTGCTGTGTGAAACTGCCGCTTTACTTATTTTTCACTTTTTGAACCCTTGTGAAAGAATAATACAAATTATTTTGTAGTAGTATGTTTTGTTAAAATAGCAAAAATTACTTCAAATCTTTAGGCTTCACACAATGCATTTTATTTAAATATGAAAATATTATTTTCTAGTTTAAGCGCAATGTGGCTGCAATAATTAGTTTCTAACAAAATAAACCCCAAGAACAAAAGCCATGTTGTATTTTAGTTCCCTAAATTTTACTAATATGAAATAAAGTGCAATGCACAAATCTCTAGTTATCTAGTCGTTCAGTTTCATTCTCTTCGTGTTCTTGCAAAATAGGACATTTCAGTCAGTTCCGTTGCATACCGTATATTATATTCAACGGTGCAACATACTCATGTCCACACTGATAGTGGCTAAAATTATTAAATTAAATCCATAATCTTTACTTTTCTGCAAGATTGTTATTTACTTCATAATAATTACTTGAAAACATTCTTGAAAAATCGTGGTAGTACTTCAGAGGAATAAGGTGGAATATGGAGCTGAAGATGATAATAGTTCAAATAACCAACAATCCACTGTGAAGAGAAATAATGAAGAGAAAATGTTTTGTTGTCTTCTGAGAAGTTAGCTAGCCACCATTAGCTGAATTGAAAGGGTAAAGACTGGGTAGAAGAAGAGGGTTTAAAATGATTCAATATATTTTTAAATCTGTCAAAAGAAGCACCTTATTTATTCCACATAAAATTTTGGCGAATAATAGCATTAGAGATGTTATAAATAGCAGTTTTCACTATTCACCTAAACCGGGTAATCATTGAGAAACTAATTGTCGGAATTGAATATTTGACCGAATCATATCCGGCATTTTAATGCTTTGGTACTATTTTTGGCTGTATTAATTTTCATCTACTCTGCCGAATTCTTCAAATAATTCGATCTTAAATTTTAATTAAATCAATTTTCTCACAGTACAACCAATTAATTTTGTCTACAGCATTGATTCCAAATTTATTTGTGTTTTTCACTAAATGAGTATGATTTCTCTATGATTCTTCCTAGAGTATTGAAAATGGTTATATTTTTATATTTTATTTCTTTTTATTTCATGTTTTGCCATACTTTTTTTCCCGAAGGAAAAAGACTAATATTCCATTAACTTTGGATTTGAAATTATTATTTTTATTCAAAAGTGAACCTTTTGTTTAAACAATCTAAAATAAAATTATATTAACAAGAAAATAGCTATAAAGTAATTAAGTATAAATATTACAACGCTCATTACTAAAGCTCTACTGAAAAATGCCGAATATTCGGCCAAATATTGCAGTATCCCGCTAAACTGAATATTCTGTCGCATAGGCCAAATAGGCCTATGAACCTCGGCTTTGCTAAACACTATAACTAACTACTTGTGTGAAATTTATTTCATTTGAAAATTGGATATGGACTTCAATACATAAAGTAGAATATATATTTGTTTTCGGTTTTTTTCCCAAAACAAAATATTGCCAATTATTGCTGATGTTAGCTTCATTTTACATCTGACTGGAATATGGTAGCACTTATTAATATTAGTGCTTCTTCCTATTCTAAATCATTGAAAATACTTTTTGCACCCGTGTATAGAATTAATGGCCCTTCTCCAACTGTTCAAGACTTTCTTGTCCGCTAGAAATTTACCAGCTCGTCGTTTTTTCCTAGTGAGTATTATTAGGTGAGAATGAAAGTTAGGAAAAATTGTAACACATTTATATTACATTCTTCTTGAAACTTCTACTTGGTCTAAAGTAACTAAAAATTCCACTTTAAGGTATTTTTTCTGTATTTCTATTTCCTAAATGAAACAAACATCTTCGTCTTCAGAGCATGTGACTATACTTGATAATCGTGTAGACAATATATTTTAACCTAGAATCAGATAATTTCTGCTACTGCAACTTAAAAAAAAAAAATCAAGCCTACTTCTATTACTCGATATGTTTGTTGTTTGTTTTTATATATACAATAAATTTTCTAAAAAAAAAAAGTAGGCATTCTTAATAATTAATTCTGAAAGTTGTATAGATTAGGAGTTGGAAACTTTAGTTCTTTAGTTCCTGGCAAGCCAAGAGTAAAAGTACAAACTAATATTGATTACTTTTACCTCAGTGTATGACATTTGACAGAACTAAATGACAATGTCAAATTACTTAGGAAACACCCTGTATATATTACTAATATACCTCTTGTGAACAATATTACATTAATGCTATTGTCAATGTCTACATTTCATTTTTTTGGTTGTGCTAATTTGGCTATAATAACAGTTAACTACCCTTCTTTTAAGTAAATGTATCGTAAGTATAACAAAATTTATTAAACATTCTTATTTAATAAAATTTACTATAGAAACGAAGTTATACTGGGAGTTCACAAGTTGTGTCAACCACATTGAAGGCAGAATTTATTATTCACCTAGTGAGTATTTTCTGCATAGAATCTCAAAACGGAATGGCGAATCGGCACGTTGTGAGCATATTATAAAATTACATCGGTAAGCTTGATACTGTACTGTAATGAAATATGTGAACTAAATTATAATAGATCCTTAAGAAAATTTAGATCACACCAGAAGTGATGATAATTTCAATAAGAATTCTCAATTAACTGAGCACGGATGGCCGGTTGTTCCAGAACACATAAAAAAGTAACGTGTTTCTACAGATAGAGGTATAAATCCATATGATTGGTTTTGAAGAATAAGTGAATGACAAGTCTTCACCTGCCTGCTAGTTCTCTACTTATGGTAAAGAGGAGTATGATCAAAAGTTGGTGGATTTTATCAAACACCTGACTAAATATAAGGAGGAATAGTTGAGACGAGACAAAAAAGTATAATATATAGGTATATAACTTTTTTGTGCCCCAGTAATACTTTCAACAACTTTCAACTGTTCGAGAGTTCAATCGACTAGATCATTCAAAGCACATTGGAATCAAGACATTTTTAAGAAAAACTGAGGACTTGTTGAAGGTGAATTTTCGGATAGCTTGAAAACCGACATTCCATTGGTAGAAGTAGCAAATAAATATAATTGATTTTTTTTAAATTCTTTATTCTTCCAATTTATTGCACAAAGGAAAATAGCAGAATTATCAATATAAGTACTTAAACAATAAGGCATCAATAGTGCCCAAAAATGTGTTCAGATCTTTTCAAATTAGGTATCCTATATTTGCAGTAAAGTTTTTATCGACCTAATGTGAAGAGATAAATTTATAAGATTTATGGAAAATATATAAATCTATTTTCCTTTAGTTGGGAGTTATTTGTGCGTGTTGCCTTAGGTTCTACTATTGGTACTATACAATACGTGAATAGTGTAACTTCACAGTGTAATATTCAATACTGTTCAGTAATATTTGATATAATAGATTAGTTATAATAATTACAAATAATACAAAATAATAACTGTTCTTAAATTATTATACGAAAGGTGACAACAATTCTGCAAATAAGAAAATATAAATTAAGTTAATTTCATTAAATATATAACACATTTCAGCTTCGTGTATGAAACAAAAGTTTTGGAATTTATAATTGGTTTAATATATATACAAAATATCTTGCTAAACTCAATTTCTCAAGGCTATTTGAATATTTGATTTTTGAACTTTCAAAAACATATACATACGTATTAGTTTTTTGTATTAAGAATAGTTCTGATAACTGAAATCAGTTATATACAAACTGGAATAGCTGTTTATCAATTAATTTCTTATTAATGTAGATATTGATGAATTGATTGATAGATATGGTGAATATGTAGATTTTTATATTCACTGGTAGAGCGAAATAGCAACCACAAATGGCAATATTTTTTATGAGTGAAATAGAGTATTCTTTCAGTGACTATAGAGTTATATAAAGTTCAAGTCAACATTCAACAACATTGCCATTAGTTAGAATCCTAGAGAATGATGAAGATTAGCCATAATTACATCTGTGGTATTTTAAAGCAAATGCATTGATACATGTGTATATCTGGGCGAAATATGAAAACGAATTTGAGACATTAATCAAGCGTAGGTACTCAATAACTAATTTAATAAAAATAACAGCATGATTTTTACATAAGCAGTATGTTTGTAGCAACTGTCACTTAGGACAATGTATATTAACTTAATGGCATGTTCATTTTAAAAGCAAAAAAAATTGATTTATTTTGTACTTTTTATATACCAGAACCAGATTCGTGTACAGATCTTACAAAAGTGAAGTATAAAATTTTGTTTGCAAACAAATCCCAACATACTTGACTCTTTATTAATATGATCATAATGCTTAGTAAAAATTAATTTTTGAGTCCAGATAACTCATAAATCAAACAATTGGTCCACTCGCAAAATAAATTGTCTTCAAATTCTATATTCAAAATCAATTTTATCCAATGATCATTTAAATGATGTGCTCTATTATTTATTAATATTAATAATTTCAATATCACTGGACTATTCTGGCATTATAGTCAGTATAGCCCAAGGTCATCGAACTCCATAAGTTACCAATAGAATCGATACATTTCAACAACTTTTACTCAGTAGTATTTAACTAAATCAATTTAATTAATTCAGATATTCAATGTAAGTAGATGCAGATGACTTTCCCCGGAGTATTTCAGAGTGAATCTTATTAACATTTATTTTTTACAATCTAAAATGGCGTAAGAATCTAAGAAGTTTTTTATTTTATTGGATACCTGCATTTATATAATAGTATTGTTAAATAATAGAAAAAAAATTGTAATCTGGTTATCAGTCATTGAAATTTTGTAAGAATTCAATATATTTTTTTGGATATTCAGATACCCGTTTTTTCAAATATCTAAATAGTCAAAATATCAAGCTAATATTTCAAAATCATTAATTCACCAACCAAATATTTGTTTGACATGTTTGAAGCAAACGACGAGAAAAACATAGTTAAATTATCTTTTGGACGATCCTTCAGATCATGTTTATTTATATATTTAGACACTGTTAGCACATGACAGTTATTCCAAAATTTGTTCCGTTACTTCAATCTAAAAAACAGCATAAATGCACTCAATATGCTATCGACAATGTTTAATTGAGTTGCACAATGTGTAGTTTTTTAAAAACCCTACCTTGCCTTAAGTACCTACCTACAAATTTCTTGAAATAACAATTTGAACAGAATATATCAACATTCTACCATTTTATCAAATACTTTCCCTTTTATAAACTACAAACAACGCTTTTCATTTTAAATTGTATGAATACATTTGATGAAGAAACATGTATATCCCACGTTTTTAAGCATTCATCAGTATGCTTTTGAATAAAACTGATGAGTTGAACTGAAAAGTTACTGACAATGTAAATAAATTGAATATTTCGTTCCTATTTCCATTATAATTCCTATCCTTATTATATCTAATACACTTGGTGATATTTTACGTTCCAATTAAGGATTGATTATTAACTAATTAGAATATGATTCCGATTTTATTTATACATTTCAAGTAAGTGTACTAGCACTCATGTCTGATGAGTTAAGCGAGATTTAATTGAGAAGTGTTGGCATTTCTAATTTTCAATCAAAATTGCTTTACGTTGTTAAGTGTAACAATAAAATCTAATTTATCCAGAGTCCACCACAATATTACAATGAGTCACCACGCAGCAATAATGGCATATTTTCATCTTAATTATAGCAAATTTAAAAGTTACATTTTTTTTAATCTGTTTTGACCTGATTTTTCAATGATAACATATTACTTTTTGTTTCTTGTATCAACAGAATAATAATATATTATATGATTACCATTTATAGCAGTAAGCGAATGCAAATAAAACATTAATATTATTTGTTTGGGATCTATTCACATATATTCAAAAGCTGTGGGCGACTCTCCAGATTGGAAATTCTAGAAAAGTCTGAATTAAAATTTCCTGGAAAAGTCATACGTTTATATTCATTGTTTTAGCCGCAAAAGAGTTTGCTCACTTGCTCTGTGAATGGTTTTGTATTGTCTGGTTTGTTGTATAGGGTGGCCAAATTTATTTGTTATAGTGAACTATAAGAGATGAAAAAATGGTGATATATTCATGGATGTCCATTTTAAGAAAAATTCTTTGGTGAAAACCAAAATTTGCTATGGCCTTTTTTAGGGTTATTAAGAACAATTTGGTTTTTCAACTTGTCAGTACAATATTTTAGTTGTGAAGGTTTGGGAAAAAATCATTTATAAGTGCGTCAAGCTCTTTTCATTTTGTATAAACTCTGAAACAAGAAACCAAGCAATGTACGTCATAAAGAATCCATAATGATATTTGCTAGAAATATAAAAAATATCAATAATTTTGATGCACTTCAGCATAACTTACACTAGTGTGATTTACTGTGATCACATAATTACAAGGAAATAAATGTTTTTGACCCTTTAACGCCATGTAAATAACTAATGACGTGCATCGCTTAGATTCTTGTTTTAACCATAGTGAATTTTTTTTTTTTTTTTCAAATGAATCTATTCTGTATTTTTATATTTCGAAAGATTGCACAAAATATGCGCATTCCAATGGCATATCATACTCTATACTCTATATGTTATTTCGTGACACTGACAGCTCGGATGTGATGTGATAAGTGGAAATGCAATACAGTTTTGATTTTGCAAACTGGCTAGGTTGGCTCTCTTGAAAGTCTTGAAATAATGTATAAAGTATGCTATAGCGTTGGAATAAAAACGTTATGCAGTCTTCGGAAGAATGAAAATGCGAAAATGCACAAGGTATTCCAATTGAAAAAACAGTTTTATGTCATAATTCTAAATTTTATCAGCTTTAAAAAATATTGTGTACGTGACTGCATTTTATCCAAAAATTGCTCGAAGAACATATGTATGGAGTTCTGTTTCGAACTCCAAAACAAAAAATGATAGCAAGTTTCCGTTTAAAAATGTTATTGTCAAATACGGACATCTAGAACATATCCTTGTTTTTCAGATCTCTTCTAGGTAACAAATTATAACAACCAAATTGGTACAGTGCACTATTACAAAGGGACATGTTTATGCACAGTATATTTTTCTAAAATTCCATTGAAAATTGACTTGAAATAAAAAATTTTGTTTACTTAATGTCATTCTACAACTATTCGTAGTTATTAGAATTTGAAGAAGTCCACCTTTCAATGTTCAGTTAATACTTCCTTTCTAAAAATTAAAAAACATCTGCATACTGTGCCGGAATAAAAGCCTCCAAAATAAGCATAAAATATAATGCTGAAACAGTATTCGACAAGCTTATTTGGTTTTCTCTGAGCAACTTAAAACAAGTATTCACTGATTATACAGACACTAATTTTATAGTTACATACAGTTCGTTTAATGAAAACTGTCCACATCTAAGTACAGTAAAACTCGCACACTTATTATGAACTCATGGTTATAACGTACCAAATAAAAAGTCCCTGCCGTTATTATGAACATTCAATAGAAAAATAATTTTTATAACGTACTTTGTTATTACGTACTTCTGATAAAAAGAATCAAATTGCTAGGTCTGAAAAGAGCAAATATAAAGTACCTACTTCTTATCAATATTTTTTTTATCTCAACATCGGCAATTAGTGTATTGCCTAGCAGCCCCGTGTTTAATTTCAAAATTCTTTATAATAAATGCCGTCTATTTCCAATAATTTTATTTTTGCAATTCTTGATTTAGTTTTCTTGTTTGAGGGTGGCGTATTTTTGAGCTGTGTTTTAAGTTTTAAGTATAAATCAATCAACCCGTTTTATATGTACACACAAAAGAATACATATTATGTATATTTAAGAATATGTTTTTGTTTTAAAAACAAAATATTTTGTTATTTTGTTGTTGCTTTTGTTACATTTATGTCTTTTTCTAAAGGATTAATAAAAACAAAGAAAATGTAAGCAATATATATTTAATGAATTTTTGATATAACACAGATTTTTGAGTTCCCCTCTGGTACGTTATAATCAAGCTTTATTGTATGTTGTATTATGATGGTAATTATTCTTTGTGAAATTCTTGTGACAGATTGATGTTTATTTCAAGGGGATACCTGTTGACTTGAAATTAAATGTTCATCCCTATATCCATCAGTAATAACAACTGTTGTATTTGGATTACCCTATATGTATAATATTTCAATTCGTGGTTTGACAAAAAACTTCTACAGAAACATATTAAGGTTCGGGGTTACAGGGGTTGATGACTATTTCTACAAGGATATATGTTCAAAAAAATTTACTCAAAACTTGCTGCAAAAAAATGTATTCGAAAAATTCGATTCGATTCATATATTCGATTTGTGTTTTGTTCATATCTACACAAACATGGTGGGATTAAATACCTATTCTTTGTAATTTTCTTGTCATCAAACGTTCCCCTTTAGATAAAAATCGAAGTCTCCGGAATTCGTGAAGAACTGAACAACCGAAGAAAATATTACTTCTGATGGAGATTTTCCAAGATGCACGATTCCATATATTTTTATTGAGTTATTTGTAGTTGAAACTAATCTGTTTTAATAATTTTTATTTCAGGTTTGACACGTTTAGTGTATATTCTACAGGAATTTTTTACTACCGTTTGTGTTTTACACATTATTATTGAAGCAACTGTTTTATTGGAATTGGAGTTTGTTTTAAAACTAAAATTCATCTAATACTTATTAATGAGTTTTTCTTTAATATTTATGTTGAAACTGAAAATATTTCTATTAGCAGTTACAGTGGTTAGTAATACCCTGGATCATCTCATTGAAGCATATTCCACATCGAAGAAGAACAGTTATATGAAAATAACTATTTTTTAAGAAAGTAGTTTATAGAAAGACGAATGCATAATTAATTACAAAAGTATAACCAATGATTTGTCATTATACCTATAAATGATTTGTACTCTTCTAGGTCTTATTCATTCTAATATTACTTCAGTACGATTTATTTAGTGCGTAATATATGTGGTGGTGATCACCAGTTTTTTATCGAGAAAAATTGAAAATTCTATAGTTCTCGAATCTTCATAAGTAGATCTATTCTCAGACTATTTACTTTTTCATAGCAAATAATTCTTCCCTCATACGAAATATACCAATTTTTATTAAATACATTCTTTTTTATATTCCTTATTCATCGACATTCTGTACTTCTTTGTTTTTGATACTAATAATACTAAGCTTATATTTTATAATGATGTATGTGTCTTCTTAGAAATGTCCTAATTTCCTATTGGAATTACAGAAGTCTACATTCATGTACCGGTAAGACGGTAATTACATTTTCTGATGATTCTTATAAAAGTTAACATATTATATTCTGAGAATCATAAGACTTGAAAATCTAACACTGTGATCTTTTAAATAAAATCTTTTTTAATATACTGTCATTAAACTTTTATCCATTTAATCTTACGTTGATTGTCCACGTTCTGAGGATTGGAATTGAGGTTCTCTATTCCAAGGATTTGACAATATTAAAGATAGTTTTTCATGTCAGTTTCCAGTATGTGTATGAATGTTTCATATATTTGAAATTTTTAAACTTATTTCAAATTTCAGTTTGTTTTTATATTTTATTTCTTTGTTTACATTACTTATCCATTAATAGGAAAAGAGCAAGTTCCAGAAGAATTTTATATATACTTATATATGTACCCTTGCTGAAGAAGAAAAAGGAGATCTGAAGAAGTCTTAGGATTAATTTGGTATTTAATTTTTCATTGGTATACATATTTTGTAATATAATCAGTCACCTAAAACAAAGGTAAATAAATAACAAATATAGTTTTTGAAATTATTGTATTAATGTACTAAATAGGTATGTTCAATTTATTCTAAGGAATGATGTATGGTCACTATTTAGGATCAATTAAAATATTCATCTAATAACAATAGTAATTAGTGTTTAAAAGGATATGTAAGTCTATTGACTGATTATTGGTATACCTTAGTGAATGTTTAATTAACCCGTAACGGAATTTGTATTATAGTTTGGAGTAAATGAGTATAAAGAACTTTATATATTTATATATAGGCTGATCACTAAACATACGGCAAAAATTCAAGGTGTGATTCTTTGAGTTATTTTAATTTAATAATATTTTGACCATTGATGTGTTTCGGAGAACCGCTTTGTTTTGAAGATAGAGAGCGATAAGAGTTGTTTGACAAACACAATATTTTATTATCTAAATATTAGATGCAGGCCTCGCTTTGGGATACTATTTTTTCATAGTAGTTCATATTTTCAGCAGTGTCATTAAAAAGTTTATAGTATTAATGAAAAGTCGATACCTGCAGCTTTTCTCCGTTGTTGTAAATCTTTACGGACAGGACAGTTACCATATGGACAATTTATTTTACTGACAACCAGTAGCAATGATGATGGTAACCGATATACCAATTTAGTAATATTCCATAGCTTTCCGTGTCCAGTTAAGGATGTAACAACGCAACACACCAACAGAAGAATTGCAAAGAGCCAGTGAAGCTACAGCATTACTTACGCATGGAAAACGAAGGTTACACATTGGATAAATTTAGGTGTCCTGTGACAATGTCTTAATTAGAAGACATCTTTAGGCTTCAACGTCAGCATCTGTGATTTGTTCTGTGACTTGATAATAACAGGTGATTAGCTGTTATTATAATGTTTAAAATGATCGAAAGCGAGGAAATATTTATTGTTATAATTCCACATACTATAAAAATGTATACGAAAATAAAATTATAGACAGTAATATAATGTATATGCTTTCAAAGAATGCATATCCTACTTAAAGCCACTTAAAATATATTAAATGTACCTACAAAACAACAAATAAACTGAGAACAACTATAAATACAACAGAATTGTGGAATAATTGATTTAGAAAAAGGACTTTTTGAAATATCAAGGAAAAGAGACTACCAAAGTGAAGGCTGCCCCAGGCATTACTATAGGAAGCGAATTAAGAATTTAAAGAAGTATTGAAAAACAAAACAAAGCTGCCCAAAATATAAAAGAGGATTTGGACATTAAAAAAGAATTCCAAAAGATTCAGAACAATGTCAATAAAAAACATTTGATGTCTTACTTTAATGATATGTAGGTATGCTACTTATTCTTATTTCAAATAAAATATTATGTTCTATTTCAAAGTTATTAAGTTTGTGGCATGTTATAAAAAAATATTTAAAAAAATTTGTTGCTAAACACATTTTTTTCACTAAAACTCTGCTTCGATCCCTGTGAACCAATGTAGCTTACTATAGAGCTACTATACTCTATAAGATCTACTGAATATGACCACCACCCTGTGGGATGTATGAATCCCATTTTCTGCTCATTTGACTGCAACTTATTAAAGAACACTGGAGGGTAAACTAATGACTTCAGATGGCCCATAGGAAAGGAAAAAATCCAAAGGATTTAAGTCCGGGGATGGAACAGGCCATAATTGAGGTCTACCTCGATGAATCCAGCTTGATATGTTGCATTTACAAACTCACGAGCAACCATACTAAAATGTGCTGGTGCATCATCGTGCATAAACCATATTACGTTTCTCTTTGCCCATGGTATTTCCACTATAAACTGTTGTATTGTTCCAAAAAATTTTGATAGACATCGCCCGTAAGTTTTCCTGGTAGGATACCGGTCCAATTAGACAGTCACCCACAATCTCCCCTTGAATATTTGCTGTATATTTAGAAAATACCCTCTATTATATTAAGATAACAAAGTACTATATATCCTGCTTTCTCTCATCAATTTCGATTTAAAGTCGATGAGAAATAAATTAAATATATCAGGTTTGAAAATGGACGTGTATTGAAAACTCAAATATTACAATAACGCAAGTTGAATGTCTATATGAGAATGAACACCAATGCCTCGTTTTAATCGCCGATTCTTTTAACTGCAAATCTAGCAATTCTTCATGGGTGCTTATAGAGGCCATCACTCAGCTCTCTATGCTGAATACATAATAGTCCATCGCATTGGAGTATGAATGCATAATTTTTCTATAAAAAAATAATAATTTACCAGTATGACATTGTTCATTACAATCTATAAAATTTATGAGGATTGGTACCTCATTCTTTTGTAAATTTGGTGATTTATTTAGTAGTCTAATGTAACTTCATTAAAACATATTTTTTAAGTTTTTTTGGATTTTTAATGCATGGTTTCAAATAAACTGCAGCACATATTAAGAGCGATGTGCTTACTAAACTACTTGAGGTTTTTGATAATTATAGTAATTATATCAGCGACGCATTCTGACTAGCTAAACTGTTGAGATAGGTACCAAATTTGTGATGAATGAGAATCGCCGTCTTTAAAAACTGATAAAGAGGGTAAAGGGACAAATTGACATATCTAGCAGTGTAATTACATAAATTCAACTTGTCGGCGCACTATCATTTGTACTTATTAAGGCGGCCTATTTACAATGGGATGATGTGCCTCGCCATATATCGGAATACATAGGGATAAATTTCGAGTGTGTGCAGTACGAACTAATATTTTGTATTTGTTTTTCATGTTTAAAAAGTAAATTGATGCATTTTTGCAGATATACTCCTGTATTATAATTAGAATAATACAAGGAAATAGCTGGAGATAAATATTTCATACAAAACATTTTAAAATTATTGCGTATTTAGTATTGAAGGTCTCATGTTTAAAAAAAGGCAATATTTGAATTTCAAATGAGTATATTTTCCCATTACATTATCATTATAACAATTAGAATACACAAGGAAATTACTAAAGATACAAGATACTAGTAATGGTGAGAAACACACCACAGTACCCTCTTTGGGTCTTTGCTACTATCTGTCTGACAATTATTGTCAAATTGACAGACAGATAACGGCCTGCTTTTCCGCAGGCGCCATTATAGCAGTGACCTATTGTATTTGATGGAGACAATCGTCATGTACAAGATACTGTGTTAGAGACACGGTACACCTCATCATGAATTGGCTAAGTTTAAATTTGATAACCGCAATAATTTCTTAAGGACGTTCTATTACTTCCTCATAGTCGGATTTACATGTGGTTACTTAATTCCAATTGAATATTGCTTTCGTGTATATGAAATTATTTTCTTTTCATTTTAACTTGTTACAGTTCTAAATCTGAAAAAGCACTGAATTTTCATTACTTTAGCCGTGAGAATTACCAATTCAAAGTTAGATTCAATTATACTAATTTAAGGACAAAAAGGGCTAAATATAAGTCCAAATGTGCAGGTCCTTTAATTATTTATTAATAATTGTTAATGGTAGATATATTTATTTGACTACATTTTGTACAACAGTATACGATTATTGTAGTATATCACAGAAACAAACAAAAGTATATAAAATCATGGTAATGTAAAAACATTAAAGCACACCACATTAAAAATAAAAAAAAACATATATTAACAGAAAACTTAGAATAAACGTGGTTAACTAAAGTAACAAACAAGTCATGAAAAATATAAAAGGTTCGAAAACTTATTAAATCAACGTGGTCGAGTCAAGATATTTGTAGACCGAATAAAAACAGCTTTTGAGTAAGTATTTCTTAAAGTTCACTTAAATTGACTAAAACATAATTGCTTAACTGCTTCAGGTAAGACATAAAGATTTAATTGTAATGTATTTCTTATAGATTTTGTAAGTTGATAATGTGGTAAATGCAAGTAATTGCAATTTCGTTTGTTATAATAATGCACGGTAGAATTACACTCAAAAGTGTTTTGCTCCTATGTATTTCCAACAGTTGGTAGTATATAAAAAGAGTTGGCAAAAGCATCACATCTAACTTCTTAAAAAGAGGTCGACAATGATTCAAATAATTTGCGTTAGCAATAATTCTAATGACCTTTTGCAACTTGAATATTTGCAAAGCTGATGCTTAGTTACCCCAGAGAACAACTTATTATCAAATGTGGGAGTGAAATAAACAAAAATATATAGTTAAGAGCGTCTCTCGCTTAAAATTGTACTTTAACTTTCTAATTACATAATATCGGTTGATCGTTTATTTCTTAGAGAAACAATGGTCGTCAATCGTTAATCGCAACAAATTTACAATAGCACCTGTGGTAATACTAGTATCGCTGAAAAAAAAAATAATTTGCTGAATCTTATCTAAGTTTAATTTCAAATTGTTATGTACAAACCACTTCAACCTCCAAGTCACCAACTGAAAACTTTAACAGGGTTCTCAGCGTCAGGGAAAATCTGAAAATGTCGGGGAATTCATACTCTGTCAGGGAATGTGTCGATATTCGTAAAAAATCGGAATTTTTTTGTCATCAGGGAAAAATTTGTTGGGCGCTCCCTGTATGTTAAGATTTGGACGCGCCATTGCGATCACAATGTATATTTTTGTGGCTTGTTTGGCCTTCAAAGCCAAAAATATTAATTAATGAAATTTAAATATTATTTACTAACAGATAAAACTGTTTTACCCAAACGTGTTCCTATAAATATAAAATAATTTAATAAAACTCTTTTACCTGAAGTTGTTTGAGTTTCCTTGGTATTTATTAAGAACTAAATATTTTTATTAAAATTGTTTCGCCTATAATATTTTTAATAAATGAAAAATCCCTTTTCATGCCACTCGACAGGAAATTTTGTAAATACAAGTCAGGGAAAACCTGGAAATGTCGGGGAATTTGATATTAATAAATTGCTGAGAACCCTGATTTAATGATATCACACTTTTATGGTTTTAGGGCAATGGTTTTACAGTTTAAATATTCATGGGATTTAGGTCTCTAAGTTAGAAGATCGAAATGAGTCATTTTATTAATCAATGTTCCAATGTTTTGGTAACCAATTTCTCAAAAAATATTTAAATGTGGTTATGCATGTAAATGTGTGTGGTTATAATGTAATATCTTGAATAATTCAGCAAATTTTCTGGAATATGCCACCTTTAAAATAAAATAAGGAAAGGAAATATTCTAAATACCAGAAGCATGAAAGCAAACTTCAACAAGTTTAGCTTTATACACTACACTTGTAAACTTATGTAGAATACTTAATTTTCATCTTATGTTACGGATGGCATATTTCCAGAAGAATATTTGAAACTACGACTAATACTGAAGTATTCAGTATTAGTCGTATATTCTTTAGTTATCCAGTAGTATTCTGATATTTTGTTGAAAGTATTCTATTGAGAATATTTTAGTTTAACATTATTGTCCTTTTTACTACTTATCGAAACACACGTTTGAAACTTATTTTACAAAAGATAGAGACTGTAACAGTTACGCAGCTGCTTAACTGCATATCTGTAGATAAATGTTTAATGTTTTAAATAGTGTGAATATTAACCGGTCGTTAACCTTACCCTGTATTCACAAAAAAATTTAAGGGAAAACTATAAGATTCGAACCTAATACCTTAGACATAGTATCCATTACTAACCCATCCACCACTGGTCAGCTCAGATAGGTTCTGGTTTTATTTATAATTTAAAGTACTGTACGTAAATAGTGACATTCTTCGAATGAACAGGTGCCCAGGCACTAGTTTGATTGCTTTCCTAAATAAATTTAGTCAGATCTGGAAAATATTCAAAATCTACCATTTATTTGGATATATTGAAGTGATTCCTAATTTAGCAGATTCATTTTCTTAAATGCTTTTGAGAAGTTCATATTTTGTTAATTTTTTTTTTCTAGCAACAGTGTTGATGTATTGTATCAGATTATTGAGTGATTAAAGTTCTATTTACTGCTACATCATAAAATAACTAAATCCAAGTTATAGTAAAATACGTGGTTGTCGTAGAGGGTCTGATTTTTGGGCCACTCAGTTTTGAACTTTGGAACTTAATTCGAAGTCTAAGTTCCAATCTATAAACTCTTCATTGGTTTCACAACTCGGAGTGATCTTGGCCTGCTTTGGAGTTTCTTCATTAATTTCTTGATCCCAATATTTTTCTATCTTTTCCACTTAGTCCATGCATCTTTATTTTTTGTCATCCTATTTTTCTTAAAAACATCTATTGGTTTATGTATTAAAAATGCTTTTTCTTTCTGGATACTTTACCTATCGCGCCCGCTCAATGTTAATTATTATGTCAACAGATAGTAACTGATTATATCTTCTTCATCGCCGCTCATTTAATAGCATAGCCACAGCCCATAATAGAATATTTGATGTTTAAGTGATTCTTTACCTTTATATTGTTTGAACTCAAGCTACATAGACATCAAAATAAACTCTGATAAGTTACATGGTCTTAACATTTGGCATGTGTCTTTCAGCTTGATGTTTTTTATGACATGCATATGTTCAATTTTTTTTTTGTAAGCCTATATTTTCTGCAGTGAATTGAAGAGAGAAAGCTTGCACAAAAAGGTTGTTTTGTCCCGGCAAGAATGTCAATGCTATCTGCAAGTACCAATTGTTGAAACACTCCTTTAGTCAGGATTTTCTATTTTATATTAATTCTTAATTTACAAATGAGAAATAGGCTTCTAAGTCTAGTCCTTGGTGGAAAAGAGTCTGTCTATCATGGCATTACGCCATGAACCTTGTTTTGTGTCGTAAACACTTTAAAGTTAATGAAAATATTGGCAGCATTTTGATTTTCTCATGGCCATGACCACAGAGGAGAGGTCATTTCAAGGAGAAATTTGCCCTCACTGATCCATTCTGTAACTTTTTTCATCGCTACCTCCGATTTGACAGAATTTGTTTGGGACGACTCTTAATGTAATTTTAGAAGACGGGTTATTTCGGAAGAAAGTAGTTCAAATACTCTGCCCAAGAATGCTAAGAAGATTTGAAGAACTGTTGGAAGGAAGTTGGTATTATTTTATTTTTCATCAATGTATTATACTGTATTGAATTATTAATTTACCTAATGTAGATATAGATAACAAAATTGGTATACGTAACAAGATTTCTGGTTGAAACTATAGAATATAATGTCGGTTAGGTATATAATATACATATATTTCAAAATAAATTTCTCGGTCTTTAAAAACGCCTTGAAGTTCACTGAAATAAGTTAACCACCAGGCCTAATACTACTGTAAAAGGACCTCAAAAATGAAAATATTGCCCTCGATAACTAAGTAAGATCTAACATCAGCCATCTTACTTTAATCTGAATTAAATCAAAGTATAAAATTTTACTACGTTTTATAAATAATACACTTTAAGTGGTTTACCTGTCCATATATTTCGTTTTACAACAAATTCTTATTAATAGAATAGTAAAGAATAAGTTGTATTAAGTATGATTGAACTGCTTTTATAAATGTGTTGTAATTTTTATTTAAGTCACATTAACGATACAAATAAATATGAGATAACTGAAATTTTACTGTCAATTGTATTAATATATCATCAAGACTTAAAAATTATAGGCACGTTCGTATACAAGTTACGCTGATAATATTCCTATATGAGTATTTGGTTTTACTTTTAAGTTTTAAATAGTTTATGGGAATAGAAATTTGTATTCATTCCAGATAATTCAATTAGTCATGCTATTGCAGCAATATTAAAAACAATACAAAAAACAAACAAGGTTTGTCTTATTACAATCAGTTATTAATGTAAATAGATTATAATAAATTTAATAGATCTTACCCACAAATTAGTGAAAGCTTATTATTCTCATTCTACTTTAGAAGTTTAAAATGAGAAAAATAATTTAAGCATGGAAAGTGGTGTATATAAAATTATAATAATTTTTTTTGCAGTGCATAAATCTATAAACTTAATAATTTTATTTTTGATGTCTTATGTTAATTCTGCATTGTGAATTCCCAAGTTAATTTTTTTTTTGTTTTCACAGGTAATTTACTTGCAAACACAACTAGGAATTTTTCACCACATTACAAAAAATATTATGGTAAGTGTTCATTTTTTTTAGTAAACATCTTACAGGTCGAATAAAAGGAGGAAAATAATACATAAAAGATCTTTAGTATTAGGCGCATGTTAGAATGTAGATTTGCAATATAATTTAATATAGTTGAAGGCGATAAATTATACATAGGTCTGACTAACATGCTTTTTATACATGATGGCTTGATGATAAGTACTTTTTAACAAACATTAACATAACATAAACAAGGCTTGTATATTGCTTAAAAATGGTTGTAATTTTTTTTTTTTTAGATACCTACAATGTAGCCTTATAAGTTTTTTATATTATGCTTATAATTGTCGATTTGTGATATAATAGATGATCAAAAAATTGGTATAATTTAATCTGGTGACCACAGAATTGTAGAATCTTTTGTATATTTAAAATAGTAGGTTAAAAAATTGTTCGAAAGACATGTTTATAACAAATTTTATACTAAAAATTATAAAAGTCTGAAGTATGCTTCAGTATACGAGTTATTTTATTTTACTGTCTTTCAAAAAAAAAAAAATTTTATTTCATTGACTGTCCACGAAAAAATTACCATTTTTAACTTACCTTAATAATTATTGCATGTTATTACCTTAATTACCTTAATTATTACCTTAATTACCTTTATTCATGGGATAACTTCAAACGAGTTCTTAATTGTCAAAATCAGTTTCCCTGGGGCCCAACTCTTGAGTCGTATAAAAAAAATAACATAATTTTCGTATACGAAAATTATATAAATTACGCAGGCGGATAGTTCTTTATAGCAAAATAACTGTCATATTCACGTACGAATCCTTTCGCACGACTTGAGAATTGGGCCTCGGTTCTTGCATTATACTCGCTGAAAGTACACTAATAACTTGATAATCGACATTTCAACAATTAAGTGTTTTGAATTGTTGAAACATTATTGTTAACTATTTATGATTTTGATATCACTTTTTATGAACGTAATTAGTTTTATTGGGTTCATCATTATTAGTTGGTTACACAATTCAATATTAGTTTAGCTAGTTGGTTAAAAGGCATCAAAACACAAAGCTATTGAAAATATATTAATTTTGGATCCCATATCAGAAAGGATAAATTGAAAAGTTGTTTTATTTCACTACTTATATTAATACTCTTATATTTTCTTTGTTTTCAGATGTGTTGCAATAAAATATGGTCAAATAGTACTCCACTTCTAAGAGTTTCTATAACATAAGGATCTTTCAAACAAACCAAATAAATAATTTGGTCTAATAAGACTGATGAAAATTACCATGTACCTGAAGAAAGACTGAGAAAAATGCTTATATATTGTGATATTTAAAGCATACTTTATGTATTTATCTATTTATTTTGATTTGTTATAGTTTTTTTAAAGTTTACAATAAATTATATTTCGTTGTATACGTATATTTTCATTTCTTTTCACTCTGGGCCTACAGGTGTTTGAATAAAAAATTGAAGTCTTTAAAAATAAACTTTATTAGCCATACTTGGAATGAGCATCAGTCTATAAACATATAGAGCAAATATTAAGTATAGACGGCCTTTGTGTAATAATTGCTAAATAAAATAAAATAGTTAATACTAACGTCCAACAAAATAGGAATGACAACAATAAACCATGTCCGTGTTTTCTTCATCACATTTTCCCCAATAATGTATGAGCAAGTAATTAATACTTTATATTTTGTCATAATGAAGTTCAAATAAATACTGAAAATACTTAAAATCTAGGCAATTAAGGCTTAGAATCCACAGCAGGTCGATTTAGGAGGAATATATCTTGGACTACCACGGCTAAAAATTGTGAGCAATTGACAACGCACCCTAAAAAATTTAATACAATTAAAAAAAGAGCAGTAGTTGTTTCAATAGAAATAGCTACATTAAAAATGAAAAATGGATTAAACCTGAACTGGTATTTTCATGAAAATGAGAATGATAGATTAAAGAAAGATTATACTCATTGAGGTAATTAAAATTGTACACTAACAATAACAAACATTGACTAATTTGAAGAAAATACATTGTAAGTGTTTTAAGAACCTTTATTGAATTCTTTTCAGAAACTACTACATACCATAACAAGTATTTGACAATATGTACTTAATATTTTCATAAATATTTTGAATTACCTCAATTTCAGGTATCTAAAGTAAATTCAATAATGTAAGGGAATATTGAACCAAACAGCAGTTTTGTAACAATTGGATGCTCATAAATGGTGTCTAACCTAAAATTATATTAAAAGACTGAGTAAAATTAAAACATTGGTAAACCTTGCTCGGAGATATAACATTACTATTGTTGTTCCTAAAATCCTGCTCTTGGTTGGGTCCCCACCATTTATTAGCGTACATCCAACTATTACATCAGGATTGTCTCTAGTTGTATTAGTTTTAAGTGTAACTATATTTTTTGATGTTCATATATTTCAAAAGCACCTTGTAGATTCTTAACTTTTAATACTCAAATTGCAAATAAAAGCTTTAATTGAAAACATAAAAAAAATTAATTAAAAACGTTGACAAAAAAATTTTTCAACTGAATAACTCATTTTACTAATTCTTAAATAATCTTACTTTGCACGGATATTTGTCTGATGTTGAACTTCTCCATCACAGTTCCACCTACTATGTTTGTCGATAGCTCTGAAGCAGAATTCCCGAGCACTGATTGTCTCCACAAATGGCAAGTCTTCAACGGTTGAGTCAGCACTCGACAACCTTAACAATAACCTTAAATTATTTAATACAGAAGTGTGTTTCACCAGAACCAAATGAACCATGCCATCTCCCAAATGGCTGTATGGAGCTATACCTTTAGGGCTGCGACTGCAAGCACAACTAATATTAGCGCTGCTCACCATAAAAAATTTCCCTGATAATGTCTGCCACTTACAACCTAATTTATCACAATCTGTTTTCCTACTTAGTTCACACTTTTCACAGTTCTCTTTGCAACTAATCTCTTCAATACCTGCCGATTCAGAATAAATGGCAATTTCGCCCTGGTAACCTCTATTTCGCACCAATTTCTTGAAACCTGAAATTGTCTCATTGAGTTATACACTGACAAAGGGTTTAGTAGGTCCAATCTATAATAGTCAGTGAGATACAAAAGAATCCTCCGATTCAGCCAGTCAGGGAAACAGTTCCTCAATGAATAATTTCCAACATTGTTCTTATGATACTACATTTTTTATCATATCTCCCTCTCTATTAGATTGACCTATTATCTATATCCATGTATTCCTGAAAATATGCTACGTCCAAATACAAAAAAAATCACATTTCATTTAATTATTAAGCAGGCTTTCTAGATTATTTTACAAAATATCTAGAAAATCTGAAAAAAAAAATAGTAGGGGAGACTACTGCTCAAATTTTGTTTTTTGCCTATCCATGTTTATATGAAAATATTTTTGGATGATACATGTATTATATTTCTGAATTTTGGTAAACCGTATATTATAATATACTTCAAAAGACTGGAGATTTTATTAATAAGTTTTATTAAAATATAAATTGCTTTTGTCAACAATATAAATATACTGATTAAGAACCATGTTATTTGAAGAAATTCTTGAAAATAAAAGTTTTACTTGGTAGGTTGTATTCAATTAATTCATTGTATTGCCTATACCCTATACCTAATTGTGTACAACTCCTAAGTACCTACTAATATATTTGAGAAAATGTATAGTTCTTTAAATTTACAGAAAATCTATGAAGTTTTATAGCAACTGATTTATCAATATAATAATATGCTTGATTCTGAAACACCATTGTGTTAATTTTATTATTTTGAGTTACTAGTAGTGTTCTTTTGACCAAGAAAGAATATTGCCCGCCCCTTTTCACACAAGCTGCATATAAGCACTTAAAAATTACCAGAATAATCATATCGACGGGGCCCCATCCAACGATACTGATCACTTTGATAAGCTACGTCTCCTAAGTAACCGTAACTTAATACACTAGCATATAAACGTAGCAGGCTATGTTCATCATAAACTGAGACTAAATCTAGACCCAGAGAATCTCCAAATATTATATGTAATACTGCCGTTGTTGGATCAGTTGTACCATGGATGCAGTAAGCTATAGTATCCGTACTACCACCTAAAAATGGGTAATAACCAAAGATTAGTTTAAAATTAAAGAAATAATTGTAGCAAAGTTATATTATCTTAATACAAGGTGGTGGTGTATAAGTGAGAATTATAAAAGAAATCACATTTTAAATATACATGTTATATGCACATTGACATGTACAGGTAAAATAAAATCTGGCAATCTGAATATCTACATTATACGACAATCATATTGTCTTTAATTAATTGAGCCTCAATTGGAGCTCAGTAAAGTTCACCCAGCCTTTGGACGTATGCAACTAAAGCAATACAAAGTACAAATACACATGCCTGTGAAATTTTTACTTCCACCCCATATGGCCCAATGCGGCAATGTTGCCAAATAAATGAAAAGCAGACATCTACATGTCACATAAATATTTGCAGACAGTATGCCTAAGTCTTTTATACAAAGCCATTGTTTCACAATAAACCTACAAGATTTATACTATTTTATTGAATAGTTTGTCATACTTGTAAAGAAAAAAGTGGAGGAATATTATAATAATATGTGGTTTGTAAAGTGTTCCTGAATTCATATTTAAAATGCAATGTCTACATTAAAGAGTAGGCAAACTTTTTCCTCAACCTTGGACGGTTTATTCAACCTTAAATAAAATAAAAAAATACATTTGCTGACCTTGTGTGTCTAATAAAAGTTGTTTTCATAACATAATAAAATTTAAAAGAGTACGCTCTCAAACAAAGTTATTATATTTGTAAAAATATTTATGGATGTATTGTATTTGTTCCTTCAATAGTAATTGAGTAAAATACAAGGTTAGGTATCAATATAATAAAATTGTTGAGGATAAATATTTTAAAACAATAAAATGATTTGTGTCATATTCCCAAAAAGGAAACAATCAACTACAAACCTGATGTTTAGGAGTTTTCGCTCATCTTCAGTGTATGGTATAGATCTGTAAAAAAATTCAATAAAAATGGTATACGAGGAGGTAAAGTACTATGGGTTACCATTTCGCAATTTGATATACTATAGTGTCACATTCCGTTGTTTTATTAGTCATGCAATTATTATGAATAGTACATTACATTTTCATTGACTTTTATTCCAGATCTATACCATTCTAGATCCTTTCCATTAGCAGCTCTACACTGAAGATAAAACTCCTAAATATCAAGTTTGCAGCTGTTGGTTTTCTTTTAGGAATATGACCCTATTTGCTTTATTATGTATTATTATCCAGCGATCAATATCCCTGTTAGATTTTATCTAACATTTTTAAACTGATCATGAGCATTCATAATCTGAAGCTCAATATCCTACCCTATCTACCAATGTCTCCCTGAATATCTACCTAAATATCCCCTAGCATTAGCTTGTCTCGTGATCTGTATTTAAAATGCAAATAAATTGCCTTCGTGTTCGGAGGAGAAAAGTCATATATTTTGAAACCTATTTTTTCACTTTTTTAAATCCATTTATGCATTTTCATATAGTATGTAAAGTAATCTGTTAAGTAAAGTTCACTAAAAATCCTTTGCAAAGTACTTTTGAGTTTTATTATACTTTCCAAAATTGAGAAAGCATTATAATAATAATAATCATATTAACAAATAATATGTTAAAAAATATATGTAGTATAATCGCTTATCACAATTAACTAAGTCAAAAATCTGATGAATGATGCTAGAATAGCTTCAGTAAAAATGTTAGATCCAACCTAGATTAGAAAATCTAACATGTTACTAATTACATTCGTCTATGAGATACCTATTGCGGGTTAATAAAATAACCTTTTTAAATTATTGATACATTGGTAACTACATTGTTGAAATAACGTCCTTAAGTTTTTTAAGATTACCTGGTATTACACCAACGGGTATTTTGGGATTTGGCAAGTTCTGGTTTATATCGTCAGCATCTATACCCTTTAATCGACATTCACGTAAAACCAGCCCATTAAATACTTCCGAAAGAGTCCCGTCGCCACCAACACAAGCTACAGAGTCAAACATATCTAAGTTGTGATTAATAATATAATCTTTAATCTGATCCTTTCTCTGAGATATATTTACAGTAACTTCTATGCCAGCAATGATAAACAAATGTTTCCCATATTTTTCGTATATTTGTAAAGCATTTCGTTTACCACCAAATGGATTTACAAACAATAATAAATGCTTTGGCCTTTTCTTTATACCTGAAATTTATTAATTAAATACTAAATTATTTTTTCAAGTCATACTTTTCCTTATCTTCACATAGGTAAAAATATTTAATATTTTTACCTATGGGTTTTATTGTTACTTGTTAAAATAGTTATTTTAAAACAATAAATATAATGATAATATCCTAATATCATTCCACAAATCCTCTGTTATCACTTATTGATTCTATTAATAGATAATCATAAATATATAGATGTCAAATATAAAATAGAACTCTTAATAAATACTTAAAAAAAGTAGCTTCAGTGCATATATAAAGATTTTGTGGTATAGACTGGTATCAAAAAAAGTAAATGACATGGCTAAAACTTTGAAACAAATTGTTTTAATATTTATAGCTAATCTGGAAAAAAAATTTATTAAAATATAAAACTACCTACTTACAAATAGGCAATTATTAAACTTATGCAAGAATGTTCCATATTTCCTTATTTCAAAATCAACAATCACATAATAGTTAATTAGAAAATTAAGAAAAAGAAGTACTCACGCTGTAAATGATTTTGTAATGTTTTAACCCAAGCAGAAACTTGTAAAGTATCCGAATGTTTTAAAGACAAATATTTATAAACCCACTTCGCATATTTTCCTCGCTCCGAGTAGTGAATGGTAAACGAATTGGGATCTACTGGCCTATTTTCAGATGGATGGGTATTTCTCAAATAATTGTGCTGAACTGCTATTATGTTTTCAATTGGTAAAGTGTATTGTTCTTAAAAAAATATTTATATTTATTATAAGTCGTACGTATTTACATACCCCTAACAAATAATCAAAAACAATATACCGACTTACCAGATGGGGGTTTCTCATTGTCCCAGACAATATTTCCATTGTGAAAAATTATTCTTAGTTTCTTTTTACCACTGTAGAAAGTGCTTAGGAGCACAGAATTCTGTACATCACTACACATTTCCAAGTTCTGACGAACTCGTTAATAAATAATTACTATAAGTAATACATCACATTTGGGTAACAAGGGAAGTTACAGAAGAATAATTCTTATTTTTACATGGTTGAACAGTCGCGCTTACATCTTCGGCCAGATTTAGTTGTATGTACTGCACATAGATTACAGAGGGTTGGACTGCAATTAATTCAATATTTTACGCCTGAAGGCCATCGCTTCACTTGACTACCACACATTTATTAATCATATAATTATCTCAATTCTCAATGTCAAATACAAAAATATAGGGCAACGGTCAACCTCAAAATATAATATAACCATAAAATATAACTATAACTGTCAACCTGGTTGTTAATGTTAATCGTCTTTTTCTGTTTTGTGGTTAATAGCACAGAAGACCTCCTCTGTGGTTAATAGTTTGCACAAAAAATTTGTCTCTGGATAACAACCAGTGATAATAGGTCCATTCGTTTGTTGATTCGGACCATTCAATGTAGCACTGAACTACACTAATTTCAGAATTGGATTCGTTTGATCGTTTGTCATTATTTAGGGCAGTGTGCATTATAACCAGTGCCTTATATCAACGTATATAAAGTGTATATTGCACTGACATAAAACAGCTGATGAAAATGTAGTGTAGTACACACTGGTGCATATTTCACTAGCCGGCAATCGAACGGACTTATAGAGTAAAGGGGTTGATTTTCGGTTTCCGAAACAGCGATCCGACTAATCCGTTCGATCAGATTACTAATCCAATCGTTCCTTAACGGATCCTATATTTGTGCGAATCGTTTGAAAAATAATCCAATCGACTCGACTTATATCAGCTGTTGTGATCTCGGTAACCCTGCCATCGAGGAGGGTAAGAGTAGTCAGCTGATTATTTTTTTTCAGTCAATATGCACCTTATGTACGTTGATATAAGGCTCTGGTTGTAGTGCAAAGTGCACACTGCCCACTGCCCTAATGACAAACGAATGGAATTCTGAAATTAGTGTAGTCCAGTAGAGCACTAGTTGAACAATTTTCGAGCAAACGAATGGACCTATTTAAAACTATGCAAAACAGCAAAACGGTCACTAATGCGCATGATTGTGCCTTGGCAGTATGAATGGGCAGTCATCTTTTTGGGGGCTTAAAAAACAAAACTTGAGGCACAAGTATAAAGATATATACAGTAATTTCATATTCTGTGGTAATTTCACTCGGCAAAATGTCTTTGATGCGGGTGTCCTTAAGTTTTGTTTTTTTTAATCCCCCCAAAAAGACCACTGCGCACTGCGCATACTCATGAAACACAGTCATGCGCATTAGTGACCGTTTTTGGTAGATACGCACAGGTCCGGATTATTATTTTTTGAAGACTCAAAAGGGTGGCCTATAACAAAAAATTATGTTGGCAGCTTATTGAACTGTTTTAAACAAATATAAAGTAAAGTCTTAAAACATTTCTAATAACAAGATGGAAGCAGGTTACCTTTCTTCCTTCTTAGGAAACCTGAAGAAACTGAGAAATGGATTTTGCTCAGAATTTCTTTACAAATGAAACAATATTTTGGAGCCATGTTACACACAATACAAAACATTTATCAAAATCACAAACAGAAACGCCTAGACACACAAACGTAGGCTAATTACCTGTAAAGCAAATGTGCATCCATAGAATAGCGTACGTCGGCTGATTCTACCCCTTCCATATCTCTACCAACACACATACTACCCAGGAACAGACATGCACATTAAAAACTTTTGTACAAAAAATTTAGAGAGTGAAATTACTGTATGTATCTTTATACTTGTGCTCGAGGAAAGGACACTAACATCAAAAGGATTTTGCCGACTGAAATTACTGTATATCTCTATAGTTGTGCCTTTACAGTGCTAGATTGAGCTGTTTTCTGGTACCAAAACTCTAAGACTATTTGGTTTCCAAAAAAAATCCTACTAAATGACCTTATTTCAACATACCAAATTTCTCCTGTGAAAGACTAGAAAAAACTTTCGCAAAAGGTGGTAATTCTCTTCTGGCAGGACTCGAATTTGTTCAACAATAATCCGCCGCTTGCTACTGTTAGCTACTGTTGCAGCAGCATAGTAGCAAAGACAGTAGTAATATACAAGACATTTTAATTTAAGTTCAGATAGGTCTAAGCATTATTAACTGCCAATGCAACATTTGTATGGAGCTGGGGATATTTTAGCCGCAGAGCTGGTATAATTACATTTTATATTAGTGTTCTTATGAAGGATTTTTATATATTAAAAAACTACAATCGTGTGATAATAAATTTATTTAAAAAAAATTTAAATGTATAAACTAACATCACAAATGCAAAAGCTACACAAAAAGGAAGAAATAAATAATTTGGCCAAAATGTCACACATTTGACTACTACAATTAAAAATATTAATATAAATGACTTGTACAATAAATTCGCTAATTTGTCATGCTAAATTTTACTACTTTTATAACAAAATGTGAATTTTAAATTGTAAGTTCATATAAAATATGTGGAGTGAAATGTTTTTTATTCTACATAGAATTGTATAAAATAATCACAGTATATATTCAGACCTTATTCTCTAATGTGAAAGTACGAGAAAAATAACTGCTGACCAGGTATTGCACATAAAAACTACCTATTTTAAAAATATTTCTCAACTGGTAATAGAAAACATTATTGTAAAATATAATCTTTATAATTCTTTAGAGATTTCATCTGCTTTTTTAATTGCTTTATTAGATCTAGTGGTTGTACTAAAATGGATATGTCTCTTCCTACCGAATTAAGTCTGTCACGGACTTGGTTTTTCTTAAAAAATAAATTTAAGGGACGTCCATTTATTTCTGTAAGTACCCAATTCGTTAACGATACTCCATCACAAGTCTTCGTCTTAGCTGTCAAACCATGTCTAGCTGCGAGACTATCTGGTTGTACCATCTCTATTACAGCAGTATTGTTTTCTTGTATAATACCTAGAGACTGGCCTTCTGATTCACGATGTATCACCAAAACTTGACCATGAGGTACTCTTTTTATAACAATATTAACCTGAAACAAGTTTTTGGAATATAAAATTTGCAAACCTTTGTTTCGGAAACATTTTCTTGCTTTATTTATGTTGAGCGTGTAGCAGAACTAATAAATAAATTCAAATTGAATCTGATCAGAAAATATCTACGTGATGGTACACAATAAATTTACCTCTTCAATCTCCACTATTTGTGAATACAAATCAGAAATTGAAAACAAAAGGGCTTTAAAAAAAAATTATTGGTACCTACCTTAACAAATATATTAGAATTAGAAACATAAGAAAAACCTCAACTAAACTAAATAATAATCTGCATAGACTGTCCACATGGTGTAAAAATCAGAAGCAGATCAACAAATCAACCACACCAATGATACTCATAAAAAAAAAATCCTTTACTTTGGATACCATTTATATCATCGTGAATATATTGTAAACAATGAGTTAAAGCATGTAGGTTTCACAGTTCAATCCACTACAAACTTTACTGACAAATAGTATAGAATTCACTTATAGGTGTATAGTTATACACCCATTATCATTGGAAGATCTATTACTTACTAATATAGTATAGCTGTGTGAGCAACTATGGAACCGATAGACTTAAAAACCATATTGTTTGTCCAGAACTTGTAATTCAAATATATTTTAGGGTAACAGTTGTACGTTTATTGAATTGAATTACATATATTTCTAAAACAACTTGAATATATTTACATTAAATATATGGGACAAATCCAAAAACCAAAATCCCGATACTTCCTATAAAATATGCAATAATATTTCAAGCTGCAGAACAGTGTTGCACAATAGTTAACAAAATGAGGGACTGACAATCAGTCAATTGACAATTTCTCCAATACATTAAAATAAAAGCAATCAGTTCTATGCAATTTTGATTGAGACTTGTATGACTGCTTGATGGTCTTTAATAATATGCAATCTCTCTACTCATTCTAATAACCTTAATTTACCCAGAAATCTGAGACTTGTATGGGAATCGAGGTACCAGCTTCTTATTATGTATGCTGCATTAGCACTTAGAAACGACAAGTTGGTAAAAGCTAACGACCACTTGTACAGAAATAAGGGAATCAAATACATCGCTACAATATTAATCTTTCGCATTAGTGGCTTATGCATTTGCCCATTCACTGTCATGTGTACAGTTGGCTGCCAAAATATCTCTCCAAGCAAACCTTATCAGATTTAATAATTTCATAAAAATTGTAGAGTACTGCTCGGAACTGAGCTTGCAGGAACATCTGAATTTAAGCCTTTAGATACAAACATATCAACCCAATAATTATTGATTTCAACAGCTGAGAAGACAAAATAAATATAATGAAAAAGAAGCGGCAGATACATAGTCGGAAAAGATGCACAAAAAACCCAATATAGGACCTGAACCCTCCTTTAGCGTGACTAAATCACTCATAAAAACCTGCAATAATCATTGTTTATATTCCTGTTGTGTATAATGCAAACCAATTTGATAATAACACTAAAATAATGTTTATCCATTCCCAAAATAGCAAAACTTTAATATATTGTTACAAAATCACCGATACAGTGTCCCAGTGTGGCGTTGTCAAATCTACTTTTTTCCCCAGCCTTAAGGAAATTGTGCACAATCTGGCAACACCACCTCTGGAGTGCCAGGGACAACCCCCCCCCTAGGGGGGGGGTTGTCTAGGGCCTATCTTCCTATAAGGAAGATAGGCCCTTTGTCCACATTTCCTGAATGTCACCATCGGTACTTATTGAATGCTCCTAGTATAACTTGGCTGTCGATTATTTATTGAATAGTCCTGGTATATGGATTATTCTTGAGTATTCGATTGAAATTTATACGAGGATCTAGAAGCCTAGTTTACCTATATAAAGGCCACAGCGTGCCGTGAAGAAGTCAGTCTTAATCAGGCAGCGATCAAGAGAAGAAGCAATATTTAAGCGAGTAAATTCGAATTGTTTTTGGTGTGTATTTAATTGGATATTGTATAAGAAGTGTTGTGTTTGAAGTGTTAAATAAAGATTCTTACTATTGTATAAAAGTCAATTATCTTTAGAACCCCGGAAGGAGTAACAATATGTAATTTGTTTGTCTTTTAATTTTTAAAGACTTAATTTAATACTTGTGGTATATCAATACTTTTAACTACTTACATAAAGACCACAGTAGTGGGAGACCAAAATCTTGTGAGCTTCTGCTGCCGATTTAATACTAATACCTTCTATGCTTATCAAACGGTCCCCTATATGAAGAGCATTATATAGCATAGGGTGTTCTTTTTGCTTCCAACCACAAATCCTATTAAAAAAAAATAGCAACTATCAACAAATCAATCAAATGATGTTATTACCAAACTGAGTCTAAAGCATCTACAAAACCAATTGAACTTATACAGTCTTTCCTTCGTAACTGGATTCTTACACCACTTGGATGTTTCATCTCCTTTTGAAGCTGCAAAACTTGTTGTTCTCTCAATGTTTTGTAGGGTTGCGGTGGGGGCTGCAATATTCTGGGGGAACAACTAGCTGACCTCTCTAATAGCCTGTTATTTTCTACTCTTTCTAGCTGCCTATCTACATTTCTACTGGACGGACCTACAACATTTTGTTAAATGCCTTCAGCAAGATTTGATAACTTGATATTTTTTATTTTTTAAAATACTATATTTGGCTTTTACTCAAGAGTTATCACTAGAAGGAATAAAAATATACCTATGGCAAAAATCATGAGTTGAGTGAAAGGAAATGTTGAGATTAGCAGTGTAGTAGAAAACACTATATAAATGGAACACTTGTTAACGGCACACATTGAATATAAATTTATGCAGAAAAGAATACAATATATTAAACTCGTTAAAATGTTATTTTCACTCACTCATTAACTTTCATTCTGAAATATTAGAATAAAAGAATAATTTTATTAGTTAATAGTTAATATATTGTTACCTCAGTAGGGTAACTATAAGAGATCATGTGCCAATCTTTGGGCTTAGTTAATGGACAGAATTGGTTACATGGAACAAGTAACAGCGCAATATAAGATCCTCATATCTTTTTATATTAAAGAAATTGTATCAATTTAAAACTTTATTTACATATAACTTTTCATTATTTAGATTGTTTACAACTAAATTTCATTTTGATTATTGTTACATTTTCCATAAAAACACATTTTAATGTGAAATATTTATTAGATACCTGTATCAGGTTCATTTCTAAAATGTCAGCTATAGAACTAAATTTGAATAGATTTAGGAAATTTACTTCTTTTATTTAAAGCATTTACTTTTCATATTTAAACCCTTAATTTGAAAGTGCAACAAAGGATAGATACCTAAATAATATAATTATTGTTTTTTAGGTAGGTATGTAATAATCCACCACATATTGTTTTAAAATTATATTAGATTGTTTTTAAATTGTGTTAAAAGCCATTATTTTAGCAAGGTTACAGACCATTGAACCTATTACATTACCTTTATCTAAAATATTTTAAAGTCATTAGCTTAATAAGACTAGTAATGTAATTATTCAGTTTTATTAATCATAAAACATGTCTAAATTAAGTGATTCATTCATCCTATGAAAAATTGACCCTGAGATTTCAAAATGTTATTAGTGAACTATTATTATTATAAATTGCGATTATTTTTTTTGCATGATTCAAACTAAAATAGTATCCAATATATCTAAACCTGCATTTTTTAAAGTTTACCTTTGTAAACAAAAGTAGGTTAGTAGGTTTGCAAATCATTAATATGACAAACTCAAGTTTAGAATGATATGCCTAGCTGATTTGGGTATATACTTCCAGCTTTAAGTCACCCTGATACATTGTTATTAACATAGTCTTATTAACAAATGTTAATAACAATGTATTAGGGATTAGGGTGACTTTTATTTCCTATAAAGTAAACTGTTATATCATCCAATGAATAAAATAGATTATTAGTAACAAGTTATAATAGATGGGGCACATATTATAGACCGATTTACCGACCGATATGTGATATGTATAAAACTAAAAAATGTGGGACTTGTAGGAATAGGAAATTTATAAATTAAGTATTTCCACATAAGTTATATTTCAATGACGTCCCATGTCTTGCACAGATAATAAAGTAAGCCCTATTAGGAAAAGGGCTTATTAAATAGGTAGGTATCCGTTTCTTCAAGGTCGACAATTACAAATATAAAACAATTGTATTTTTAAAATTGTCACATGCATAACATACAACATTCATAATAAATACATAGAGTTTCTACAGGGTAAAATCTTCAAGGAAAATTAACAATATGGTAAAAACCTGGCATTAACTTTTTATACGATAAAAATTTTCCTGGAAAACAAATTTAATCAGAGCTAATGACCAGCATGAATGATGTTGATCATGAGCATGAATGATGTTGATCATGAGCATGAAGTTTGGCCTGTAAAACTAACTTTTTTACTCTGAATCATTACACTTTGTATTTTGAATGAATACCTATATGTGTCTCATCATATATTTAGGACAACTTTATTCATAAATTTCAGTCAAATATCATTGTTCTCAGCTTAATTTAATTACATAAAAAAAAATTTATATTTTGTTAATAATTTAGAAAAGTAGGTAGTGTGTTGTTTTCAACTTGGTCTTCACCTACCTAACTGTAAAGCTAAATTGGGTGATTCATTCGTGAAACTGCAGACATCTTAAATTGCATATGACAAATAATTCTATTGATCATGGAACTAGTGACTCAGTTATTATTAGTATGAAGGGAATAACCACTTTAATTATTATTTTGTTTGCCAAAAAAATATTCTTATTTTTTTTTACTTCTTGAAAACTTAACGTTATGGATTTAAATTTCTTAAATATACAAACATTTTTTTTCTGATATAAATATTAAGGCCAAGAGTTATGATGATTGTAATAGTTGGGTACACGCAGCACTCAGACTTTTTGACCCATTGCGCTAGCCTAGTTCCCAATCCAACCACTAGTTCTGTTGAACATACTATATTTGGCACATTCATATAATACAATTATTAGCTGCTAATAATTTATCAGTATAATATAATAATGGATTGTTTGGATTGATATTTGGAGTAAACGAATTAAACTTCACAGTTTCTTTTTTGTTATTTACTTTTCTCTCTTAAACCAGTACAGCTTATACTTTGTGGAAGAATTAAATGTTTTATTCTACGCTCAATAAATAGTACGCTTCAGTAAACAAATTTGAAAAATTAAGGGAAAAACATCAATTTTTGTGAAATTACATAGTATTCATTTTTACAATTACTGAAATACTGACAACAATTAACTGAAAAAACTGAAAATAACAATGAAAGTGTTTAAATATTCTTCCCTTATTGGGCACCTAATTGGCCACACTTCAGAGACTATAATAAGTTATTGATATTAGAAAGGAATCAGATGTGGCAAATCAAACATTATTACCAGTATAAGTATTTAAACTATTACACATGAATATTAAAAATGTAGGTACCAAGGTAACAAATGATATATTTTTCTCCTAGTTTCACGGACTACACAATTTTTATGGTATTTATTTAGTAAAATGAAACTAAGAGATAAATATATTTTATAAAATGTATTAATAAAATTAAATATCTTTAAATATTATGATCAAATGAAGTTTTGATTTTCCTTGATACGCAAAGGAAAGAACATTAACATTATTTGAAAGGGAATATTAGCTACTAGAAACAATTAGCTACGTTGTGGACTAACACTCTTCCCAATGCTAATATAAAATAATATTAAAAAACAAAAATATAAAAAGCCAATGAATTATAAAAAAAACTACACCAAGACATTAGCGTACATTTTTATGAGTGAAAAACTGGTTAACTTTTAGGCAGTTGTTACCATTTATGTACAAAAATTGTTCTTCAATATCTACTGTCATGCAATTTATTGATCTTTAGAATTAGAACAAATTTTTAATATGCGAGTGCCGCAGTCATTCCATTTGTTCTGCTGACTGCCAAACAAGAATAGTTAAGAATTCTATAACTAACATAACACTAACCTGGTGTTTGCTGCATTTGAAAAAGTAATTCATAATGAGCAGCTGCAGTTCCTGCTGACGCTGAGGGAGGGGTATTATTATCTAATATATTCAAATTTTCAAAATTAAAAACATCATTCACTATTCTCGCACTTCTTGGTTCAGTTGTATTACTGTTTCTCCTTACTAACCCGCTACTTTGCGACTCAGATCTTCTTCTTCCATATAAACTATTGATGCTACCTGAATGAGATGTTTCACTTGGACGTAAAGGTTCGATACCAGGTAGAATTTCTGGAGGCACTTCAGGTGGTGGCGGTAAAGGTGATGTGGGGTCTCTTGTAGGCAGTAGAGGTATACCTCTATCAGGTAACTTTGTGTACAAGTTTTCTTTTGGACTCAAGATTCTTAATTCATAAAGTTTTCCTCGAAGACTCTCAACCCAGTCCAGCATTTGTTCCCATGTTGGCGCTGCTAGTCTAATCACTTCAGATGTTAACGTTAAAACAAATTCGTATTCTTGCTCATGAGCACAGATCGTTGGCGAGATATGTTGAACATTATTTAATGAGACAAACCATTCTGGCTTATGGAACACAGCTAGTTTATTGTCTACGTATGTTTCAAGAAATGCATCTGTGTCATCATGAACACAAAAAACTACCCAGAACCTCTCTTTTTTCTATAAGAAATTTGATTTATAAATATATTTCATTTGAAACTATTAATGCATTATAATAAACCATTAAAATGCAATATAAACTTTACCTTTTTAGAGTTGGTAGATGATACCCGTTTGAGCCAGGTGTTCTTGTGGATTTCTCGAAACATTGGGCTTTGAAACTGATTTTGTGTTTGAGCAGGCACTGAATTTTGTTCTGCCATTATATTTAAACAAACTAACTACTTTTACTATGCACATTTGAAGCCGTATGAATTTTTATCAAGAGAATAAAACTGATTTTCTAGCGTATTTAAACTGTCTCAAACGCCAACAAAAAAACATATTGCTATTATGATATGTACTTTTTATCAAATTTTAACATCAATAAATGATTATTTTGTAGTTAATGAATCCATGCGAAGAAATTGACACTGTCAACTCTTTTAACCAAAAATATCTATCTTTCAACTTTTAACCAAAGAAAATATTAGGAGGCTGGTGTTGTCAACTGTCATTCACAGATTAAATGTCAATTTTTTATATTAAAAATTCATCAGAGTAATAAATAAAGGGGAGACCGTTATTTACATTCTAAAGTGAAGCCTTGAGGTAAATGTATTTACAAACATCGGTCCCTGCAACGTCCTTGACATTGATGCCGAAGTTACTTTTTTATTTTTATAGCTAGGTACAGCCGTCATCATTTTCATTGATTAACATGTAAAGATCTACCACATTCTTGACCTCAATTAATTTACAAATTAGTTACATTGTAATATGTTTAAGGCTACCCACTATTTTTTTGTGACTTGTGTTATAATTATAGGCTCTCCATTATCCATCAATACATTATTGAAATTTCTAGCGATATTAAGCGCCGGAAGTGGCAACATTGCCTGGTATTAACCTAATCTAGCAAGTAACGCCATTATTTTGAAATCAAAAATTGGTGAAGCCGAGTGTTTTATGTGTTCTTAAACTGTGTTTTTGAACTTAACTTTTGTATATAATTATGTATATTGTAAGCATTTCCGTGATATAGCTTGATACGCCACTACGCTGATACGATCAGGGACCATCGTGTGTTCATTATGTATTGTTTGTTTATCAACATCCAGTAGGTTGAGGTTACATGTTTACATTATGCTTTGAAATAGGGAATGCGGTCTCCCCTTTATTTATTACTCTGATAAAAATTCTAATACTTTTTTCTTTCTATTAGTAGTCAATGGCCAATGGTGTCAAAAATCAAAAATATAACCTGATTCTGATTTGTCACTGTCATCAATGAGGAATTATTTAAACAATACTCAGAGTTAGAGCACAGCATAATTGTTTATATGCTGTGGTTGACTGGTTAGAGCACTTAGAAGTCAGATTTCATAGATTTAATTCTTTTTCTGTTTTGTGGATTTAATTAAAGAAAATGGAGGATATCCGGAAGATCAGTTTGCTGCAATTAAAAGACATATTATATCGGGAAAGTGTTTTATTAAGAAATAAGTAGGTACAATTAAATAATAATTACTTATTGGTTTATATTGTGAAATATTAATTTTTAATGTTCTAAATTTTTCTCTTGTCTTCAAAATAAGTTTGTGGAGATCTTTTATTTATTTGTCTACATAAATATTTGAAGATATATCCAGGATAATTAATTATTGTTTCTTCTTTTGTAGTAAATTAATACAGCAATTGCCCGATAAGGGCGAATCGATAAAAAAAGTTTTAAACAAAGTTGAACAGGAAATAAAGTTTCGTGAGGAACTAGAAAGTGTTGGAACATCTATAAACAAATTTTCTTTAAGTGAGAATGGAAAACATGTAGAGAAGCTTTGTGACATTGAGAAAACTCCAGAAAAAGAGAGATATAAACCATTTTCCACTTTAAACAGGATCCAGCAAGTTCAACCGAACAGTAAAGTATTTAAAATAATGGAAGGCTGTGTTTATTGTAATAAGCCAACTAAACTGATCACACTACCAGAATCAATAGACATACTTAAGAAACAAGATGAAAGGGTTAAAGTAAGTGTTTTTTTTTTCATATACTTATATGTTATCATAATTTAACTACATAATGTAACTTTTGTGATGCATTTTCATGATTCATTGTAGCCTTTTTGGGATTACACCACCTGCAAAATAATAAAAAGCAGGAAACGAGAAGTATTCAAATTAAAAATTCAAAGTGTAGTATCAGGGCAAACTACAAGTGTAGTATCAAAACCACTGTGTAATCTTCAATAAAATAAATGATTATAAATCATATTTTGAATTGTCTTAATAATTATTATAATAGAATTTAAAAGAAATTTAACATTTAACCAGCTTTTTTCTAAACGTTTCCAGACGATCCTTGACTCGTCAGTAGAAAGTTTGTATGATAAAAAATTGTCAGATCATTTTTAATTCAAAATGTCATCACATGTATTGATCACTATGTTATTATTAATTTTCCACTGGTAACATCCTTTTGGAGTAAAGCAAGCCATGTTCGATTCAAGAATATTGTTTGTGACAAGATACAGTTAGTTACACCATTAAGTTTAATAAAATCACTTTCTTTTAACTGATTTTTCTTCTTTTTGCAAAATTTTAGCCTGTGTCCAATCAACCCATGCAGTGATCGTTGTCCCATACATGGTTTACTAATGTAGACTTATCAACTTTGTAATCCTTGACATAATTTTTATGTTCCTTATTTATAATGGTGTAGATGTCACACCAATATAATATTTACCACATTAACAAGGAATCTGGTAAATACAATTTTTTGAATTTTGATCATTGTTAATTGGTTTTGTTTTTGTAAGTATTGATCTTAAAGTGTTTTTCGTTTTAAATATCGTTCCTGTGTTAAAATTATTTAAGTTTTTTAAGTCTTTCAGATATCTCTGAAATATATAAGGAATGGTAATGGTTGTTATTGGATTTTCCCTATTGATTCAATAAATATTAATATTTTGCCCCATTTCAATTTTTATAAATGTTTCTTCAACAAAATCATTAGGATAATTGTTTTCCTGGATATAGGGTATACAGGGTGTCCCAGTGTGAGCGTACAAAAATTTCTCTGATGCACGCCTAACGAGTTACAGGGTGTTATTTTGAAAAAAAAAAAAAAAATCCGCAGGAACTTAAAAAACGTTAGGTAATTTTTGGGAGACGTGTCTATCTAAACATCTACATGGTGTTTGTTTAACTCTGACACCTGTGGTTGCCTAGGCCTACTCTTTCTTATGACTTCCTTTGCATGTATTTTACTGCATAAAGAATGTAATCGGTGCTTTACACTCAATTTACTCGAAAATGGTTGATTTTAGAGCTATGTAACAAGGGCACCTTTTTTGTTCAGAATTGATAGACGATTAAGGAAAAGTTAGTTAATCCACGAAAAAGTAGGATATGTAAAAGTTATGAAGACAAAATCATAAGGAAGAGTAGGCTTAGGCCACCACAGGTGTCAGAATTAAACACACACCATGTAGTTTTAATGACCTTTAATAGATATACACGTCACCCAAAAATTACCTAAATCTACAAAACCGTTTTTGCGGTTATTGCGGAAAATTGTTTTTTTTTCTCCAAAATAACACCCTGTAACTCGTTAGGCGTGCATCAGAGAAATTTTTTTTATAAGTTTTATTCTATTTTGGTCTGCTCTACCCTCTGGTAAATTTTTGTACGCTCACACTGGGACACCCTGTATAGGTAATTGGATATTTTTAATACCGTGTTTTTCATTATTACAAGCATATGAGGTTGTTGATATTAATTTTGCTCTGTCTTGTCATATAAACATTTAACTATACATCTTTTGATACTTATGTGATGATTAGAAATTAGAATTAAAATTTTGACATCTATTTGTATTGGTCTTTTTCTATATAAATTAGTTTCAAAATTTGATTCTGATTTAATTATTAACGCATCTAAAAATGGTAGTTTATTATCATTTTCAATTTTTACTGTAAAATTTATAGTTTTTTTTGCTGTTCATAAAATTTAGAAAATTTATAGCTATGGCGGGCCATATTGAAAATATGTCATCTACATATTTCCACCATATTTTTGGTTTATTAACATAATTGTTGTCTTCAAAATATTCCATAAAAATATTGCTCATTACTGGAGATAATTATTATCCCATAGCCATTCCAAAATCTTGTTGAAAAAAATCATTTTGTAATTGAAAATAGGTAGTTTTTATGGAAAGTATTAGTAATTCCATAATAGTATTTATGTTTAGTTTGGCTCTATTGTATAGGTATTGTCATTTTCTAATCTTTATTTAACAATAGATAAGTGTTTTACAAACAGTGTTAAGTGTTTTTAAATAAATTTACATCAAAACTTGCTAATAAATCATTAGAATTAAGTTGGATGGTTTTTAATTTTTCTAGAAAATGAGGTGTATTTTTTTTTTGAGTGTATTTACCTGATAAAGAGTTAAGATATTTATTTAGTAAACATTTTGCAAGGTTCTGACATGGAGAATCAATAGAGGTAACTATTGGCCTAAGTGTTATGATTGTGTTAAAATTAAAATATTAATATTTCTAGAATAAATAGGGAAATCCAATAACAACCATTACCATTCCTTATACTACAGAAATATCTGAAGGACTTAAAAAACTTGGTAATAATTTTAACATAAGTACAACATTCAAAACGAAAAACACTTTCAGCTCAATACTTACAAAAACAAAACCAATTAATAATGATCAAAATTAAAAAAATTAAGATTTACCAAATTCCTTGTGAATGTGATAAATACATTATATTGGTGAGACATGGCGAAGTGGTAGACCATTAATTATTACCAAGTCTTTTAAGTCTTACAGATATATCTGTAATATAAGTAGGGATGCCGATGGGTGCCCGGGTACCCAATAACCCTCTAAGCACCTGCACTAGGTCGCCCTCCGTGTGACTCATATGACGACTTGTTTTTTGCGGTTTTGCGTTGTTAACAGGTTTAGCGATGTAAAATATGATCTGAATGGGGGAGGAAGAAGGAAACATGAGCATTGAGCTTGAGCTCTTGAGCAGTTCATATGGGTTGATATCGTGTAATAAGTAATTAACGGGTATACTGGGTTATTAACAGGTACCGGGGTAGTTAAATTAACGGGTTTCGATATCCCTAAATATAAGGTATATAATAGAGATATTATTATAGAGATATCTGAAATACCTTATATTATAGAGATATCTGAAAGACTTCAAAATGTTTTTACCAATTTCCTTGTTGGGACAACGGTCAAAAGGCAAAAATTTTACAAAAAGAAAAATCAGTTTCAAGAAAATTAAAAAGAAGTGCTTCTAATAAACTTAATGGTGACAACTGTATCTCGTCAGAAACAATATTCTTGGATCAAACATGGCTTCCACCACTCCAGAAGGATGTTACCAGTGGAAAAATAATAGCATTAGTGATCAGTGGATGCGATGACATTTTGAATTAAAAATATCAATCTGACAATTTATTATCATACAAACTTTCTACTGACGATGAGTCGAGGATCAACTGGAAACTTAGAAAAAGCTAGTTAAGTGTTTAATTTCTTTTAAAATTTATTATAATTGTTTTATTTAGACAGTTCAAAATATGATTTGTAATATTACACGTTATATGAGTTAATTTATCAAATGTTTATTTTATTGCATTATTATTCAGTGATTTTTTAGAGCAAACTTTAAAAGTTTGCCTTGATACTACACTTTGAGTATTTAATTTGAATACTTCTGGTTTCCTGTTTTTTTATCATTTCACAGATGGTGTAATCCCAAAAAGGACTACAGTGAATCATTTACGTATATAATTTTGCATTTTTAGGAACAACAAGTAAAAGCAAGAAATAGACATATATCAGAGAAATTAAAAGAATACGAGAATGAAGAAAATGAAGACAATGACTCTGAAGCTGGTAGTAGTTCAGAGGAGTATTCAGAACGTGAAGGTGGAAATGGTTAATAAAACTGAAAATGTTTTTTTCATATTTATTTATTTATTGAATATTTATTTTTGTAATATTTAAAAATTGTGTAGCCTGCCATTCTTTAATAAATAATTGACATATGCCAATATTTTTTTAAATACAATTTAAAGGCGGAAAAGCTGTAGTGACTGATTTGAAGTCTGTAGTCAGTAAAGTTTTGAATGTTACGAAAATGTGTTGAATTTGCAAATATCAAACCTATTTTTTTTTAATGGATTCTGTGTCAAGTGTTTCCAAAGTAATCTGAAATACTGAAGCAGACACTTCCTTTCAGCGATTTCATAAAAAAAAGGTGATATAATGCGGTTAAAATACAGAACTATTACCAATTTTTCAGCACAGTTTGTGCAGGTAATACAAATTTTAAATAAATATTTTCATGAATATAAGTAATAAAGTAATACACATTTATATTTCTCTGCATTTTTAATGTAGTACACAATCACTTATAGAGAATAATCTTAAGTATTTTAGATTATTTAGGTAACACCCTCTTACCTTTGATAACTTTATCGAAGAAGACTGTCCAATCGAGCCAGTGGCTCAGGGCTTAGCGTCTTGATTGCTCAACCCAGAGGTCGTGGGTTCTAATTCCCATTCCACCAAACAATTTTTAATTAAATTGTTTACTCGTAGATCAAGGCTTATTCGCAGGGATGACTTAAAAACTATCCTGGCGATGGCCTAGGATGGGAAGAATGTCAACTTGGTGTTAATGTGAGAGATTAAAATCAGTTGATGTTTGACTGGTTCCCCTAACTAATGAGGTTTTCCAGGTTTCCCTCATTCCAGCACTGAATGGTGGTTAGGGCCTCCCAACGTAAGTCGTTCCTGAGGCGCAAATGTGGCCCGCGAAATAATATGCCGCCCCCTCTCCCACACAAGTCTCAGACTAATCGGATCGGGCTAATCCTTGTGATTAGAATGAGGGGTAGAGATATTATTATTCATCAAGAATATTAGTGCTTAAATAAAAATGTTTTATTAAAATTTTATTTTCGGTTTCATAAAATTGAAACATTAAAATTACTAACTGTTGTACACAATTCAAGCCTGCCTTGTGATTTAAATGAAAACAGATATTGAAATATAAAATTTTATTTGAAAACATACAAAAATATAAAAGTTCATTCAGAAACATGAATTGTACATATTTATTGACTATCTTATGTTTAATAACAGTTCTTAAAGACGTGTTTATAGGTAGTAGTCCTATACTAATTGGTAAGCCACACTAGATCACAGATACATAAACTGGTCACAGTGCAGAGCTGGGTTCTCAGCCCACTCCTGTTGAAGCTAATTGGAATAACTAATAAATATTTATGATCTTGTGCATATATATTACTCTGCAAATACATTACCAAGAATTTACAGTAATATTGACTATTGTTAGTTTATCAAGTGTTGGTTAGTCTTTTTTATCATCACAGGTTGATGATTGTTCAGGAATGTTATTGTCACATATATACTCATATATTTATACTACTTTTTAGATAATTTAAGAGTAAATTGCCAATAATTATGTTATAGGTAATTAGAAAACAAAGAAAAAACTATACATTTTGCAATAAACATGTAGATTGATGATAATCCAGACAAATAAAATGTTTTATTTAATTTTTTTCATTCAATTTTTTTATAAAAACAATAGCAAAATGAACAGGTGACAGAATACAGTACTGACATTAGTTGTTTGTAAATTTCAATAATATTTATTGTTTTACTTTTAGATATAATTTCATTAGCCGTACATGTTTTTTTGTGATATGGAAATCATCATTATGAACCGTAAAATACTCCTAATAATTATTTTAATAATATTCACTGAACTATGGAATTAAATTGATCAAGATTGATTTCAAAATGGATCAAATTGATATAATTATTTATATGATTAAAAGATATGTAGTCACTGCATTATTAGAAAAACACAAATAGAATTTCATCATTTTTTGAAATTAAGTAAATTTAGGGTTGTAACAAAATGTACCTATTAATAAAAAATTAAAACTATGAAAGTGTGCTCAATAAAACTAATCATAAAGCGAATAAATAAAATATTAAAAAACAATATATATTTGTTGCTGATACACTATGCTATCTTAAGGCCGTTTGTTACTTTATGATATTTTTCCAATGATTCTTAAAATAATTACTAAAAAAATTTCATAATGAATATCCATCAATTGCAAACAGTAAATTTATGTATAAATTTTTCAAGAAATTTTTTAAGAAATTATTTTCAACATGTTCTATTTTCTCGCCGAAATCGACGCGGATATCTGCGCATTGCACGACTTTCAATTATAGTCAGCTGTTTGAGTTTGACTTGACGATTAACGATAACGAATAGGAAATAACCTCAAACCTCAACTTAAATTAACTTTATCTATGTGCGTGCATGTGCTTTGTTTGTAATGTACCTTATTATTCTGATCTCAGGATCAAAAAATCTCAGGATTGTGACCTATATTCTTAAACTTATGAAAAATAACAACAGATGGTGCTGAAACAAGAAGCTTACTGCGATTGCGTATAAATGAAAAATGGAAAATAATTTAGTTAACATTGCAAACAGGAAATTTACAATTTTCAAAATAATGTTTTTAAAAATGCACCAAGAAATTTTCTGTGAAATTATCTGATAAATATCGTGAAGTTACAAACGGCCTTAATAAACAATAATTGGGACATTTCTGAAAAATCCATCAACAATTAACAAAAAAACATACAAATTAAAGTTCCACAAAATAATGAACACTGAACTTGGCATACACTTGATGGTGGTACAATAATTTTGTAGAGTAATATATTTTTAATTTTTTATATAAAAATCTGTTTGGTATTTTTTCTTTAATTAGTATTAATTAGTCAAGTACTTATGAAGTGTAATTTACGATCTACATTTTACACATTGTAAACAAATACAGTTTATTAAAACCCATTAGTCCATGTATTTTTTGACTAGTTGATACTCTGTAAGTATAGTAGGTACATGAAAATGTCTCTTGAAAAAATCTATGTACTTTTGTGAAAAGTTATTTTTGGTCTTTTACCTAAAATAATACTACCTAAATCTAAATTATAATATTAAAACATTTGGCGAAGAACAGAACAACAAAACTTGCCAAAAAAAAAAACAAAAAAATATTCTAGTCTACTTTCTCCTCTGCAATTTCCTTACCAAAATATTTTGTTTCACTCATTCCTCCAAACTTGGTATTATCTTTTTTTTCGCTTTTAGACAATTCCTCCAGCTTTTTTTGGAGAAGTCGTTCAAAGTTTTGTGTAAGATAAATATGACCCATGTAGCAGTAGGTTCCATCGTCCAATAGAGCCTGATCTGTACCTTCCAAAAATCCCAATAAACTTCTAGGTTCATTGTGGAGATCTATCACTGATTCTAATTTATTCTCTTCTTTTCGAATAAATTTCTTTAATTCCTCCAAAGTCAAAAAATAATTTATTTCACGTTTAGCATCTCTGCCCATATGCGCAAATTTCCAATCCGTGGAAAATCCTAAGAGATAACTGGGATCATTCATTCTTTGCCACATAGAATCTTGATGACTATAATCTCCTTCACCTTTTAAACTTTCAAGGAAATCTTTGACAGATTTGTGGCCTGTTTGTTGTGCAAGTGGAGCTAATATTCCTGTTGGACGTTTACCAGCCTTTTGACGACAAAAAGAGCAATTGCATACACCACGGCATACAGGACATTTCCAGTGTGGGTCTTTTAATGCAACAGCAACATCTTCACCATATCTAAAATAGTTACAAGTAAATGAAAAAAAAGTATCTACTTTTAATAAATAAAATTACTCACAGGTAAAAATACAAAAAATAATAGAATGAGTGGTATACTGGATAAAAAATTTATCAAAAAGTATGTAAATTTATGCAGGGTATAAAAAATGGTGACTGATTAGTGATTCTGATTAATGAACAGTACTACTTTCAAATAAAAATTTCATACTTAATACCTTATCCGATGATTGCAATAATTTTCTCATGAAAAAGCCCTCAAAGTTATTTGAAAAACAAATAAATTGCCATATGAAATATGGTAAATGAAATTTTAAATTAAAAACATTATTTATAGCTTTATTCTTGCCATTGTAACTTTGTGTCTACTGATTTTAACATTCCCAAGTCCACTGCTATGCAATAATAAATTAAAGGGAAAAATTTCTTCATGCACATATTTAATAATAATGATAATTAATATAAAGGATGTTATAAACTCAATGCTATGTGGGGTTCTTGTAGGCAATCATTAGAGAGTTGGTTAATTTGAGGAATGTTTGAAACCATGGATTGAGGCTGATCTTTGAAATATTTGAAACAAAATGAAATTTGCAAATGAGTTTTTATTTAATTTAGCTAGCATTGTTATATTGGTAAAAAAAGCACTTCACATAGCTTTTGGTCATAGACCAGTGGTCATTCTCAGTCCATTCATTCAGCAACATATGCACACCCGTGGACACATTTTATATCGGTTTTGCATTTGATAATCGATTGTTCAGTCTCGGAGGATATCAGAACTTAATCTGACAGAGTTGATTCAATTTATTTAAATTTTTTAAATCATCATAAAAGAACAGTATAACAAAGATACTGCAAAAAAAGTGGTCTCACAGGGAGATTTGCGAAATCATTGAGGCGCACAACGTGCTAATCAAATAATTTAAACAGATATCATAAAATAATATTGTTAATTGTGTATCCAATCATATTCATTATATTTATATTTACTTAGTATCAACTTACCTATTTTCCAGACATACACCACAGAACTGTCCTCTTACTCCAGTACAATTGCCACTTCTGCAACTGGTTTTTTGATCCATGGTTTTCTGCCTACATTGGTGGCAACTAGTGCCTGCATCTGAATATATCTTAATAGTCCCTTTTCTTGCAATATTCGTTATCATTTCATTGGTAACTTCGTCAATTTTAATAATATCAGCTCGAATTGCGTTATGAGTACCCATTCTGGATGTCCTAGGCCGATAAATAACTGTTTCTAAATCATAGTAATCATATTCCTGTGATCTTTTTCTTTTTCTACTAATTTCACTCTCATCAATCAAATCCTCTTTGAAAAAAACTGGAGGTATGTTTTGCAATCTAAAGGATCTACGTTGCTCCAATGGTCGAGAAACATGTCCACGGTATCGGAAACAAGGATCTGACGTTAAATTTATAACTTTATGGGCTTTTGCCTTTTTCAGTTCAGTTGCAGAAGCCACAACTTCAGCATATTCTGGATCATTCATAAGCATTGCTAAGAAAGCTTCATTCTTTTTGATATTTCTTTCACGTAATAATTCTAATTCACTTTTCTCCCTTTGATAGTCACCGTCAGAATCACTGTTACCTCCTTCATAAAATTCACTTTCAGAATATATTCGGTGCCTCCAGGAATTTTTCTCAAAATCACTTTTCTCCGTTTGAAAGTCACCATCAGAATCTTCGTTGGTCCCTTCATAAAATTCATTCTCAGAATTAATTTGTTGCTTCCAGGAATTTTTCTCAAAATCACTTTTCTCGCATTCAGAATCTTCACCTTTAAAATCACGTTCATCTTTAAGAGAATTATCTTCAAATTCACTCATCTGTAAAATGTCTTATATTCAAACAGAAAGTTGTTTACTTTGATTACCTATAAATCTAAATCTCCCACAGTCCCACACCCCACACCACAAAACATCAACTATAGATTTCCCGAAGTAAATGTAAAATAACAGCACAACCAAATATTTTGTGATGTCTTTCTCACCAGAGACAAAAAGTTGTTAATAAATGCGGTAATGTTGTTATTTATTATTGTGTATGTTTATGACTAAAAATTTGTAATCATTATACAAAAAACATTTTTGCGGGAAACTTGGATTGCTTGTATTTGCATTGACTGTTTGACATTTGACAGTTTTGATCACAAAATATACAGAATATGCTTTGATATGATATGTCCTTGGCTTTGATAAAAATGTTCAGTGGTTTCATTGGGCGCATTCAGGGAACCGCAGCGCTTCAGCGCTTTATTCAAATAGCTGCAGAGTTGTATTATGCCCATTTGCACCACCTCTGCTTAGCGAGTTTAAGTATAGCTTAATTTAAATGACAGATTAGACTGTGATTATACTTATAGGATATAAGATCGAAGACCTCACAGTCTAATCGACACTTAAATTAAGCCAAGCTTAAGGAGAGGTGATGCAAACGGGCATTAAAGCACTGCATCGCTTTATTAAAGCGATAAAGCATATATTTTTCCCGCTGGATCACTGAATAGTTCCATCAAGCGATAAAATTAATATAGTTTAGGTTTACGTTTGGGTTTACGCACAAAATATCTATGGATAATATTAATTATTATTAATATTAATTGCAAAATATGAATTATTGAAAAAATCCATGATGTAAAATCCAAAATATATGCCACCATTAATATATATCCAAAATATATGTCAATATGAATAGCAAATTTGACAGAAGAAGCTATTTTATACAACGCAAGTCGTCAACTCTTTCTTGATCTAAGGACTTTCAAGGTGTATTTAAATTAGAGCGAACAAAAGCGAGCGAACGAATTCGTTCGTTCGTCTCTATTCGCTCTAATATATGCTGAAACACGGACGAGTTCGTTCGCTCCCGTTTTGTGCTCCATACAAATTACGCAAGCGCAAGCTTAAGCAAACGAATTCGTTCGTTCGCTTTTGTTCGCTCTAATTTAAATGCACGTGCACGTTTAGGTAAAAAATATTTACTGGTGACTGACAGCTTTTCTGTTTTGTGGTGACAACCTGACAATCACAAAACAGAAAAAGACTGACAACTCTTATAGATATTCTGTGCTGACATGCTGACAACTCATTAGGGTGCATTCCAAATCGTACATCAAACGCATCTGCTGCAGTGACACATAAAAGCGTTCCGTTTAGCAGATGCGTGTGATGCGCTCATGCATTTCGGAACGGCATTTGACACTTTGACAGTTATTTTTGTGGACAATTTATAATTTATTTAAATTCGTGATGGAGAAACTAGCAAAATTTCGGGCATTCTTGTTCCTGCAAAAGAATTGATTGAAACTAGCAACACCACACCACAGAATCAGTTACCTTCCCTCCAAAAGTTTAAAAAATGAGGTTAAGTTGCCCCCAATACATAAACGCATCACCTCGTACACGATGCAGCTCCTGCGTGCTACGAAGCTAAAAGTAGGAGGAGCTATGGATGCTACGACGTGCAGAATGCGATTCGAAACGCACCCATAGTGGGTGCGTTTCGAATCGCGCATTATGTACATTTTGCTTCCTACGTTCGTTCCAATTCACGCATTCTGTACGTCGTAGCATCCATAGCTCCTCCTACTTTTGGCTTCGTAGCACGCAGGAGCTGCATCGTGTACGAGGACGAGGTGATGCGTTTATGCATTGCGGGCAACTTAACCTCATTTTTTAAACTTTTGGAGGGAAGGGAACTGATTCTGTGGTGTGGTGTTGCTAGTTTCAATCAATTCTTTTGCAAGAACAAGATTGCCCGAAATTTTGCTACTTTCTCCATCACGAATTTAAATAAATTATAAATTGTTCACAAAAATAACTGTCAAAGTGTCAAAAGCCGTTCCGAAATGCATGAGCGCATCACACGTAACACGTAACTGCTAAACGGAACGCTTTTATGTGTCACTGCCAGGGTTGCCAGATTGGGCGCAATTACGCCATTTGGGCTAACTTTTGGACCTATTTGGCGTAGAAAATTTTCAATTTGCGCCTGGCGCTTAGATTGGGCGATTTTGTAATTTGAATTTGTAAAAATTGGGCGATATTAAAGAGGTCTTTACTTTTTACATTTGCAGTACATACATATTGGTGAACGCACTATACCTACTCTACTAGCCTTTTCTATATATATATATCTCTGTCTACGTATAACAAATATCTACTATAAGTCTCCTGTAGTGTAATAAAATTTAAACGTAGAAATAAATAAAATATAATAAAAATATGTATTCATTATCTCCCACACAAGTCTCAGACTTTCGGCCTAATCCTTGGGATTAGAATGAGGGGTAGAGATATTATTATTATTATTATTATTATTATTATTATTATTATTGTACATTGTACAATCATTTTAAAGGCAAAAGCAAGAAATGCAAAAATATAAATGAATTTTTATATATTTATTTAATTTAGAACATAGCTGTTAACCATTGTTTATATAAAATAACCTTTGTAATTGTAATAAATAAATATGGTATTACCTACGAAATTTACCTCCTCTATATCTCTGAATTTATTGCTAAAAACATTTTTACGTTACCTCTATCATGATTATGAAACTAACAAACATAGATTAATTACAAACAGAGACTTACAAATTACAAGGGACTAAGAACCAAGTAAAAAAATATGTTCTCTTTGTGTTGCTATATTTTCATATTGACGCGTGGTTTAAGTATTCAGTATTCTATGGTTTGGCGCATTTGGGCGCTTTTTCTGTGCAAGTTTGGCGATTTTATATAAAAATAATCTGGCAACCCTGGTCACTGCAGCAGATGCGTTTCATGTACGATTTGGAATGCACCCAGTATTATATATATGTGACAACTATTCTTTGTGTGACAGATGACAGTTTTTAACTTGACATGGGATATATTTTTACAAGTTAAATAATTATTAATTATTACTTTACCAGGTTGTATTCAAGTGATATAATTCCATAAATACACAGTAGGAGCGATTTAACTTTTTAAAATGTCTAGAGTTGTTAAAACGTAATTTTAATATAGGTTAGAAATTAACCATGCCAGGATCCGATACTGACCCATATTATAATTTAAGAACGAATGAAGATAGTTATTACGATGTACCAGATCTCACAAGAAGACTGCCAATACATGACGAGTATTTGCAAAATCGCGATCAATTAATTCATTACACTAATGTGTACCACAGCCATGAAGGTACTTACATTTTGTCATTATTTTATCTTGCTCTTAGTACTCATAAGTTTATTCTTCATAGATTTAACATTAAAGAGATATATAGGTTCAGGAGTGGCATTTATTAGTCTAGTGGCTGAAAATCTACTTAGTCATCCATTTTTGGTACTTCGTCGACAATGTCAGGTCCACCATGCCTCTAAACGGTACCACTTGCTGCCTTTTACATTGCTGCCTGCAGTTTGTCACCTTCACCAACATCAAGGATTGACTACATTATGGAAAGGTTTGGGATCAGTATTATTAGTACGAGGGATGTCTTTAGGAGTAGAAGATTTAATTTCTAAAGTTACACCATGGCCAAAGTACGAATCTTATGTAATTTAATTTATATAAAATAGTCAGAAAGTATGTGCTTATTACCAAATTAATATAAGATGTAAAAGATTACAAGTATATTTTACATATACGAGATAATGTTTTTTGTATTTGATTTTTGTATTTGAATTTTAAACATTTTCTACAAAAAAGTGTCCTATGTGTAACTATTAACTATGTTTATATTTTTAGGGAAATTGGATGGCACAGCAGCTTAAAGCAATTTTTCCAGCACACTATTTTAAAATGGTAAGTAGGTGATTCTGAAAATTTTAAAAAGTATTTTTTGTATTTATGATTTTATAGTGTCAGTTTGGCAATTGTAACTCCCTTTTATTCTGCATCTTTTGTGGAAACTGTTCAGAGTGAAATTGCCAGCGAAAAACCAGGAATACTTGATGTTTTCCGAGAAGGTTTTATGCGTCTTTTGAATTGGGGTGCACCTGCAAAAGGAAGAATGCTTCCTATATGGGCACTCATTGTTCCAACTGTAACGTTGGGTTTAGCAAAATATTTATTTTCGATGATGGTTAGAGGGGCTACTATAAGACTATTGCATGTAAGGTATAAACATAAACATGAAGCAAATGGTGCAATGCCAAAAGATTCTACAGTGATGCAAGATCTTGAGTTGACAGCTTCTTTGATTGCAACTATATCTAGTGACATTGCCTTTTATCCATGTGAAACTATTGTTCATCGTCTTCACTTACAGGTAAGTCTGTTGTAGTAAGTGGAACATGTTACAGTATGAAGTTTCAGTTTTCATTTATGTTGCCAATGAAAGTAAAATTGACTTAAAACTTAGACAATTAGTTAAATAATGGGTATCAGTATGTAAAAACATGGTTTTCATTGCTATATTTCTAATGGCTGTCAGCTGTAACAATATAGAACGGCTAATTGAAAAATAAAAAATTAATAATATAATATATCAATATATTATATTATTAATAATTTATATTTGTCGTTATGTCTGTATATATGTATATATATAAAGAACTAATTCAAAGGGATTGCAGTCAAATAAGGCAGAAAAGAAGACTACTCTTTTATCCAAATTCAAACTTTCGAAGCCATTTATTACTCCTTCAGGAATACTACAAATTCATTTAATTACAAATAATACATTCAATAAAGCATGGTACTTACAAAAAGTAGAGGTTAAATATAAGTAATTGACTAAATGGTGGCAAAAACACATCACTATATAGAAAATAACAAATGTTGTCAACAATGTTTGATATTGTTGACAATATTTGTTATTTTCTATATTCAATTTTAATAAAAACGTTGGTTAATCGCGAAAAATATAGCAGTGCTGCGAGAATGCGATGAAGCACAAATATGTTTGACGGGCAAGCCCAAGGTAAAGGTGCCAACCAAAAGCACCAATGGCCACTTCTAAATTGTTCATCTTATTTTATTAAATAAATTATCAAAGGCCTTTACACTTTTGAGTATAAATATCAAAGGCTTTTGTCAGTGGTACTGCTCCTCTCGTGTTGATATGGCACATGGAGCACATTCTTACGGGTTTATCCACCTTGGGATTATATTAGCGAAGTTAGTTACGTTCTATGTTCGCACTTTTCGTATTACTTTTAGACTAACTTTTAGGTATAAATCATATGGATCAATGAGACGATTTGATACAGAAGCTATGGACCAGCCCGTTTGAATCGATACATACTCTACGATCTCAGTATATTACTTATTATTAACAATTCTAATTCGTAGAAACGTATATGAATATGACTTAATTCAATGGCAACGGGCTCGCCCGCCCTGTAAAGTATAATCTCTATCACTTGAATAAAGAGTGGACTACCTATTCGCTGATACCTACTTCAGATTATATTTTATTATATTTTTTAAGCTATAAATAAGTATTTCTAAATATCTATATTTATGGGGAAGAATAGAGTTATATGTATTGGTATTATTCAAGGGATGGAGATTTTACAAGTTGAATTTTAGACGAGGTTTTAGTTTTTTGCCGTAGAAATTCTAGGGTGGGCTATGCCCACCCCAACGAGCCGCCACTGCGTCATTGTAGTCTATATGTATATACATATATACATATGTCTATAATTCATCTGATCTTGTTGATTTTTTAATTTGCAATGTCTTAGACTAATTTTTTGAATATTTTAGTTTATGTGTAGACTATGTACTATAAATTTTTAGGGCACTCGAACAATTGTGGACAACTTAGACAATGGGAGGTCAGTTATATCCATCTTAACAAATTATGCTGGTGCAATTGACTGCTATGAGACCTGTATAGCTACAGAAGGAATTTGTGGTTTGTACAAAGGATTTGGAGCACTAATTTTGCAGTACTCTGCCCATATAGCACTTATTAAAGTGTCTCATTTTTTACTTACCGAAATAGGTACTCTGTTAAGAAAACCAAAGCAGAAACCCCCACCTCCTGTAGATATTTCACCACCAGCCATTTCAAATTTGACTACTTCACGTAGATCATATTTACTTCCATAACTGTGTAAGTTCTAGTCACAATTGTTATTAAAAAATGTTATTTATGTTAAATATCTTGTGTAAGTTCTGTAATTCTTGAAGTTTATGTAAAAATAAGCAGATAGTAATTTTATTATTTGTTGTAATTTAAATTTGTAACTTTTTGATTAAATCACAAAATGTATAAACTGGCTTGTGTATTTCTTTAATTTTCTTTTTAACGTCTTGATTAGCAATAATTGGGGAGCGAAAAAAATCTAATCAAATTACTCTTTAAATATACTTACAGCTGAATCTAACAAACCAGTGATTCAAAATATTTCAATAAAATATATGCAAAAATAAAGTGGATAAAGCAGGATTATTCAGTTTTTTTGTGGTAAGTTCTAAAAGGGCGCATTTGGGAATTTGCATGTATAGCTAACTGTATTTACTGTTTCACATTATTTAAACCACCTAGTCTATACTATAGAGGGTTTGTTTTAATAGTTAGTCAGTTGTCTTACTCCGAAATGTGTGCACACAATAGAAATTTAAATGGAGGCTCTCAATTAACAAATATTTCCATTAATTAATTACCATGACCTGACCATGTAGGTCATAGGAATGTAGTAAGTTACTTTTACTCACCATTTCAAAATCTATAAAATGAACTAAAGAAAGGCACAGCAAAGGCCATACTTTTAGTATGGAATTTGAACCTGATAAAACGCTTGATAATTATTTATGCACATTCGCCATGAAACTTGTCCCATCATACCCGTTTCCATATAAGACTAATATTCTTTTTCATTGAAAAATATTATCTAAAAGTCACGATTTTACTCAGTTGCTAGTTTTGTCAAATGGGGACCTCCTTGAAGGACTTGTTCATAACTAAACAAAGCTTTTCTTACTATAAAATTTGTTATTAGGTTGTCAAAAATAAATATGGCTCAATTATATAACTTCAGTTTATTCATGTAAATATAAATACAACTTATTTCTACAATTAAGAATTAAATTTATACAATACACAATTTCAAATCAGACTTTTCATGAATATATTATAAAACACAGTAATCGAATAATGAAAGATAAGTAAATATATTACATTAGATAGAAAAATTGAGCTAGATTTCCTGAAAATTTAACTACTAATACTTATTATATTTACATAATGTAGACTATGTCAATTTTGGTCACAAATGCAAAAAATATTACCTTTCTTCACAATATAGTTTTAGACAGATTACATAGGAAAAGGCACTGATTAATCCAGGTGCGGTCTATGAACATAATTTTGGTAGCTTGGGCAGTATTTTATCACAAAATGGCAGTTATAATAATATAATTTGATCGTTCTGCCTATATTTTACCCAAAAAAATCTTAAATAAATTTTCATTATTGCAGAAATGAAACCATTTTAAAATCGTAAACATACCTACTCGATTAATCAAGTTTATTAAAAAAAAAAGTTATAAAATAAAATTTTATTTAGTTAAAAGTTATATGATTTAAAATAAAAAAAGTATCAGTTCGCAGATGCTAATCTGGTTAGATTAACAGGGCCAGACTGGTGAGATAGAATAGTTTTAGAAACCACAAAAAGGTGCAGATATATAAAAATATTTCCACCCTGTTCAAGGATTGGAAGTTTGCTGGATGTAATGCTAAAACTGTCTTTTTTTAAAGGCAGCTGAATGTTTGAAGGACTGTACTAACACCAACACTGAGAAATTGTCACTAACAGTAGATGTCCATTAATGAACTCCAACATGGGCTAGGCGGATGGACGGATATACTTATAGAATAGGCTGTGGTATAATAAAAAAATACTGTTCCAAGTGGGCTCAAGTGAAACGTTATCATCTATAGGAATACTATTTAATGCAAAATTATTTATTGTCTACGTAAGTAAACGATTCAACCATTTTGTGGATAGGAAAATCTACTTTATATGATAATAGCATTACCATGCAGGACAGTTTATAAAGACTGGATTCATCACACTAGATGCGATTGTCTCGCTAATTTCTATGTAGACAAAAAGCAAATAAATGGGTCTTTCGATCCAGAGATAGTCGGTTCAATTTTACTCGGACCCGAGTTCCTTTTAATTAAATTGTTGACATATATATATAAGGCTTGCATGGATAGTAGATTAGCAACTAACTGTGAGTTAAGATGGAAAAAACCTACCAGGTATTGTGACAGTCCCCTATTAATGTTCCCTAGCTAATGAGGTGTTCCAGTTTTCCTCACTATTACACTAAATCGTGATTATGGTTTATCAACTTAAGTCCTTCCCGAGTATTAATTTAGCCTACAGAATAATATGCTGGTTTCTCTTTCTTACAAATCTCTGACATTCGGTTAATCCTTGTAATATAGTATTAGGATAAGTCGTAGCCGGAAGGCTACGGAACTCCCACCAACTGTATCTAAACCAGTTGGTGGGAGTTTTAACGGATCACTGCAGGCTTAGAAGACATCTATCATTGATGAGTAGGGATACCCGTTAATTTTACTAACTGGGTACCCGTTTTCAATACCCGGTATTTACCCGCTACCCGTTAATAACCTGGTATACCCGTTATCCGCTATTTATCTATTGCGCGATATCAACCTATAGCATTCAACATAGCAAGTATTTTCCAATTCATACCATATTTAATATCGCCAAACCTGCGGCAACGCAAAACCGCAAAAAAAACAAGCTGTCATATGAATATGAGTGACATAGAGGGCGACCGAGTGCAGGTGCTTAGAGGGTTATCGGGTAGTGAGTCGTTATCAGGTACCCGTGGGCATCCCTAGTCTTGAGGGAGACCCTCTCTGCCCAAAGTGCGGGGAGGGCGATGAAACGCCTTCCCACTTCTTGGCAGAATGTGTGGCTTTCGACAGACTAAGACACGACGTCTGGGGGGCCGGGGAGCTGCAAACGGAAGAGGTCAGTTCCCCTTGCAGCTCCGAGGGAAGAGGTGACGGAGTTAAGTAGGGGACAACAGGGGTTGGCAAAAGGGCCCGCTTGTGGCCTACTTGCCAGGTCCTGGCCGCCCCATACACTACTACTACTACTAGTATCAGGATTCAAATTCATCACTAGACGATTGTCTCCCATATTCTCTATGCCTGTCGAATATGAAGCATTTTATTTTACAGATATACATTTTATAATATATGAAATATAGTATAAAATGTACTTTATTTACTGGTCATGATATATGGGGTTTATTGATAAAAAAGTTCCAAACTATAATTTATAAAAAAGTAATTTTTCTACAGGTTTATAAACATTGACATGTATTTTGTGAATTTAATTTAAAAATATAGGTAAATCTATTCTGTAACCAATTTTTAGATTATATCACCCTTGAATTTAAATGTAAACATAGAGTGTAAAAAATGTCAAAATATGCAGAGATGGTATGCTTTGAGCAATTTCTGGAAAATACTGAGACAAAAGAGTCCACAGTGTGTTACATTGCATAATCACAAAGAGACGCTCTGACTACCAAAGAAAGAAGTTGTGGCCTGAATATAGGGCTAACGAGCGTTGCAATTGTAGTGAAGTATGTAAAAATGAGACCCTTAAAATAAAGACTTTTTTCTGCGATTTGCGCAAAAGACATGAATGCAAAACATTTAGCCATGCTGGCAAATAATTTTAAAAAGTATTTTATTGCAGGCAACCGAGCAGGCGACAAATTAATAGCAATTTATAAGTAGGTTAGACACCCATTTCAAACCTTTGAGACCTTAACGAGTACGTGAAGGTCTCTCAACTGAAGAACAGATATTCTCTTTCTACTATAGACTTCTTGGCAAGTGGTGAAATCAAAAGACAATTTAGTAATAAATCACTGTTTCAACTTTAGTTCGATAATGAATTTTCTGCACTAAAAGCAAGAGCATTTCGTATACTGTTACCATTTCCTACATCCTAGCTTTATGAATTTGGGTTTACTGTGGTTGCTGTATTGAAGATATAATATAGGTCTCAGCTCAATATAGAAAGAGAACTCAAGAGTATTTTTTCTTCTTTTGAAAAAATTTGATCAACGAGATAGATCAGACGACACTAATTATCACGGAAACCTCAGAAGCATTCGGCCCCTTTCGGTGATCCGATGAGCTCTGTCGAGAGGCGGGAGAGGCGCGAAAATTTGAATTTGCGAACAACTCAAACAAGCATCATAACCAGAGATTATTGGGTAGGTAACATATTATCTATGGGTAACATGATCATAACCATACATTTCACAGCTGTTTGTTGCCACTTTTTTCTACTTATGTCTATGATGGCCGTGTTACCACCCAAGCTTCGAAGATTTCGCTTTTGTAAATCGTTTTGCCGTATTGTGTAAACAATATTGTGCTTATATAATTAATTAGTGGAAAACTTAGTATCTGTTATTTCATAATTTTGAATCGAACATGAAAACTCAAACTTCCCAGAACAAAACTTGCTCATTCTGCAATTTGGAGTTTTCTTGTGGTTCAGCAAAGAATAGACATGTTAAAAATTTTCAAGATTCCGATGTTAAGAAATCGCATATTATTTGCCCATTGTGTACTGAAAATAAGCTAGTATGTGGAACTTCTAATAAACTAGAAACACATCTGGAGGTAAACCACATAATAAAATTACAAATGCAAACACATAATTTTGCTAGCAGAGAAAGTTATAAACAATGGTCTGAAGAACAGAAAATTGAGACAACTTATGCAATGGCCAGGACTAAAAAATATAATGATTATGTGGAAAAATCCTATACATTTGCAATTGTAGTAATTCAACAAGTAAAATGTGGAATGCACTTTTTAATATTGCTTTATTTTACAAAATATTTCTATTATCCTTAGAATATGCCAGCAGGTGGTTCAATAAAAATATATGGGGTATGATATTGATCTTATACGCCCATTTCACAAACATAAAAATCTAGCAAACAATAAGCTAAATTATTTTATTGCCAAAAAAGTATGTACAAGTAGAAATAAATACTATACAAACCTAAAATGTCCTTTTTTCCTAAAAATTTTCACATAGAAAGACAAAACGATTTACAGAAGCAAAGAGCTTCGAAAATTTGGTAGCAATGCGGCGATCAACCACAGCTCTACAAAAAGGCGACAACAAAAACAAACTGCTCTAAAATGTCTAGTTATGATAAGATCGATGGTTATGGCGCTTGTTTATAAGTTCTTCGCAAATTCAAATTTTCGCGCCACCCCCGTCGACAAAGCTCTCCGGTTCAACGAAAGGGGCCGAATGCTTCTGGGTTTCCATGATAATTAGTGTCGTCTAGATAGATCTTAGCCATTTATAAGTGTAGGCACGATTTATTATTTATTAAGTATATCTATTATTGCTTTTCTTTCAGTAAATAGTTTTATTTTATATTTCGTCTTCATTTTTTCAACTTTTTCACGCCCTCTTTTGAGAATAACTAAATTACCCCTAATTACTTATAATCAATCCACTATTCCAGATTAGCACGGGTTTACTGAATTATTCTTTTCTTGTAATAATAAAAAAGACGCTTACCCTGTATTTTCTTTTATAAAGTGATATGCGACCTCAGGTCAAATAATTTCATTTCTGCAATGCTCAATATATAAATAAATCAATAAATAAGATAATGAACAATAAAATGATTTGGCAGTGAGTAGTAGTATAACAACTAATAACAATTGAACGACGAATAATCTACAAAGCTACATTCAAATTACTTACATATAACTTTGAAACTGCTACATAGCTACACTTTATTTTCTACTAAAATAAATATATTGTATAAATATATTTATTACTTTCAATAATGTATGTACAATCAACTAAATTATTTATGAGATCACTGTTTCTGGGTGTAACATATAGCACAGGTGTAAACAGTAAAAACTGTGTATGACTCGGTAAAAACATCTCATCTATACATCTATCTCTCTTTTACTACAAACTCGTTTTTAAAAGCTATATATGAACATGTACATCTATCTTAATAAAAATCACACCAATTTTCAAGATAACACCTGTGCTAAAAAGTATAGCCTATCCAACTTAAAAAAGAAAAAATATTGACAGTTTTATATACAGATTTAAAATAAAAATCATTATTATAAATTATCACGCTCAGTTTGTTTTTACATGACAAGCTATATAACAAGCAGTGTTAATATTAAAGTTGTACATCCGTTACGAGTGGCAGTGGTAGCTGACTTTGATAGCCAAGAATTATATAATTAACTATACAGGTCGATATTGTTCTGGAGCCGCCGAATTTATATTAGGATGTAACATAAAACTATTATAAACATCACATAATTCTTGCATTTTATACTCCTCCAGACAAACGAAACCTTCAAGATTCGGAGACTGTTTACGTGCACAGTCCATGCAGTGCACCACATGTCTCTTTTCTTGTTCTCTTATAAATAAAATATTGAACACTTCAATCTAAAACAAAAATATAATTTTATTTTTTTCTTACGAAGACGAGACTACATTGACGGTGACAAGCATAAGAGGCATATCATTTCTATAAAGATTGACATCTGATAATTTTGAGAACTATGTATTTTTAAGTGTGGGGCATAATTACATGAAAAATAACTATTACATCGATTTCTTTTTTTATTTGTTAATTTGGTCTACTTTTAGTTGGAATGTAAGTGATTACATGTGACTTGTCTGATTAACTGTGGCATGCATAGTTGCCAAACGTAGCAATTCAAGTGAAACATGAGTTAATGTTCAGCGCCATGGCAGCACAGTGGGCTAGAGCGAGTTGTGACAGCATTTTACAGTCACACTCCCTATTATGGTCTGGGTGCAATCTCCACCCACTAGCAATTTCGGTGAGTATGTGGTGTTTGTCTACGATTTTTCGTGTAACCCTCTTCCTGACAGCCTTTGCAATTGCGGGCTGTCTAGTTTATGTGGTGTTTTACTTGCATGTAGGGATTCAAAAATGAGTCAAACATATATTAAAGAGTATTTATTAGTGTAGTGTATTTATTTTAGTAAAGAGTGTATTTATTTAAAGCACAATTTATACTCTGTATGATAACAAAAGCGATTTCTCACTAATTTGGCACTAATAAAATCCAGGGTGTCCCGGATTACTGGAATGTTCGGATTGCCGGATTATAGAGACTCTACTGTATAATCTATATTTAGTATACAGGGTTATTCAGAACTTATCTCTAAAACTTTGAGGATATGTGCATCCTTAAATAAGAAATCGATATCACCAAAAAATTTATAATAAAAGTCTTAGGATTTCCCGTAAACAATGTTTAAAGTTATACCATTATAAAGGACTACGTAGATGGGCAACTGTACTTCAACATCTGATATACATACCACATTCCTAAGAATGTGGTAAAAAAAGTAAACACGTTTTTGTACCTCGAACGACGACCGAGCGAATACAGTTGGAGCGGGGATAATATCTCTATTGTCTATTCAGTCATCAGTCTATCTGTGTCTTCTCTAGTGTGTGTGTGTCTAGTGCCGGTGTTTTATTTATTGTAGGAGTGTTAAACTGTAAAATTTTCAAAATGGCTCATGTGTACAGTAATGCTGTGTTAATGGACTGTTACCAGTGGATTATCACTTACGAGTTAGGTTTTGTGAGTGGTTGTTGCAGCAAAATGTTGAAAATCCCTAATTGACTTAATAATTTGCGTTTACAAGATCAGCAACCAGGAGGAACATTCGCTTTAGTGCGGCAAAATTGGATAGCTTTAGGGACAAAATTTCGAACAGCTTTTGTAACAAGGTATGTGCAAATTTTTTATAAATTTCATGTTTCTAATACCTACTAATCAAGTAGCGCAATTCTTCAAAATTAGTGTAACAAAATTTTATTCATTTTAAAGACACGTCACTTCGGTCACATATATCTATCTTTAAGTTTATTTTAAAGTAAAAACACTGCAAATGTTTTTTGCGCCGGGTGTCGGTATACTCTCAGAACTTCCGAAGTTTTTTCGTGCTAGCCAGTTTGCATTGTCAGTCCCAAGGTCACTCCATTACAGTGGACCAGTATCCAGAGGCGTGCAATGAAAAATTTTTAAATAGTTTTCAGAAGCCGCCAAAAAATTTTTTTGCACCACCACATTTCTACATGTCTGTTGAACATCCCCAAATTTTATTATGGATAAGTTCTGAATAACACTGTATATAACACCACATATAAAGATGTTTGGATGACAAATGACCTCACCATTAATATGGTATATTAAATATTTCAAGATTTGAGGTTTTAGGAAAACAAGAAACAATGATACAAGAAAAAACAAGATCACTAAGTTAAATAATTAAAAACTATATGATAAATTGATAACTACATTTTTACCAGAAAAAAACCTGTAAGATATTTGAGAATAGCAGTTTTTAAGGATTGGTAATTTTTGTGAATAAAATTAAAAATAATTTTAGATTATCATTCTTGATGAATAGTACCATTCACCCTATGCGTCCCACACTTAAAAATACACCCTGTATATATAGTATTACAAGGGAAATAAAAACAGGAAGTAATGTCTGTAACTTATTTGTAGTGCATTTTCATGATTCATTGTAATCTTTTTTTGGGGATACACCACCTGCAAAATTATGAAAAACAGGAAACCAAAATAGAATATTACAAATCATTTTCTGAATTATATCTAAATAAAATAATTATAATAAAATTTAAAAGAAATTAAACAATTAACTAGCTTTTTTTAAACTTTTCCAGTCGATCATCGACTCGTCAGTAGAAAATTTGTACGATAAAAAATTGTGATTGACATTTTTATTTATTAAATTACATTTAATGAAATTTAGTAAATTTATCAAATATTTATTTTAATAAATATTATAGTGATTTTTGGGGCAAACTTTAGAAGTTTGCCTTGATACTATCCTTTGAATATTTAATTTGAATACTTTTGGTTTCGTTTTTTATTATTTTGCAGGTGTAATTCCAAAAAAAACTGCAATAAAAACAGGAAGCATTAACTTTTTCAATTATATTATTGGAAAAGATATTAGATGTGGATAATAAAAAAAAATAAATATGTGAAAATAATGAAGATACTTACTTCACACTGTCCACAGTAATGTGAGGCTTCATTCTTTCCTCTACCATGAAATTTGACTTCTACACCCCTATTTTTCACAAATTCTAGGATTCGACAACATTTTGTCAGTGTCCGTAGCAAACAATTCCTAAAAATACATTATGTTCAGAAATTCCCCAACCATCCAAATATGCCAACTTACTTGATTAATTCAAAGAGTTTCTTGTCAGACACCTTGATATTCCGTGCCAGATTCCATGACAAGTGAAGCATGGGAACAATGGACTTAAAGCTTTGTAACTTATTCCATTCGTATCGTTCAATGGCGAGTTGATATTGCCTTGCTGTGAGGGGTCCAACGTTCCAAGCTATATTATTGCACCATCCGACGGCTTGCACCCAATGAACACAACCAGCATTGACCCATACCAGATCACCCGGTCTTTGCAGGAAACGATACACAGGGATGTTAGCATTGTAGAGGTCCTCTAGTACTGGCCACCATGAGCCGTGGAGGTAATTGATTTGGTTTTTCTCACAGAGAGCACAGATGGCACCCCAGTAAGCATCTGGAACGGCAAACCACTCACAATCCCCTGGACCTATGTTAATGTTTATTGAGCAGAAGTTATTGTTTTCTTGATGGCCTGGCGTACGACTTCCAGGAACCTGCAGAAAAAGTACAGGGTTATTCAGAACTTATCTCTAAAACTTTGAGGATATGTGCATCCTTAAATAAGAATTCGATATCACCAAAAAAATTTATAATAAAAGTCATAGGATTTCCTGTAAACAATGTTTAAATTTATACCATTATAAAGGACTACGTACATGGGCAACTGTACTTCAGCAACATCTGATATACCACATTCCTAAGAATGTGGTAAAAAAAAGTAAACACGTTTTTGTACCTGGAACGCCTGGTTAAGACCGAGCGAATAGAGTTGGAGTGGGGATAATATCTCTATTGTCTATTCAGTCATCAGTCCATCTGTGTTCTCTCTCAGTGCCGGTGTTTTATTTATCATAGGAGTGTTAAACTGTAAAATTTTCAAAATGGCTCATGTGTACAGTAATGCTGAGTTAATGGACTGTTACCAGTGGATTATCAATTACGAGTTAGGTTTTGTGAGTGGTTGTTGTAGCAAAATGCTAAAAATCCCCAATTTACTTAATAATTTGCGTTTACAAGATCAGCAACCAGGAGGAACATTCGCTTTAGTGCGGCAAAATTGGATAAGGCGTGCCCAAAAGTGTGTAGAAGTCGAGGGACAAAATTTCGAACAGCTTTTGTAACAAGGTATGTGCAGATTTTTTATAAATTTCATGTTTCTAATACCTAGTAATCAAGTAGCGCAATTCTTCAAAATTAGTGTAACAAAATTTTATTCATTTTAAAGACACGTCACTTTGGTCACATCTATCTATCTTTAAGTGTATTTTAAAATAAAAACCCTGCAAATCTTTTTTGTGCCGGGTGTCGGTATACTCTCAGAACTTCCGAAGTTTTTTTCGTGCTAGCCAGTTAGTCAGTCCCAAGGTCACTCCATTACAGTGGACCAGTATCCAGCGGCGTGCAATGAAAAATTTTGAAATAGTTTTCAGAACCCGCCAAAAAATTTTTTTTTTGCACTACCACATTTCTACATGTTGAACATCCCCAAATTTTATTATGGATAAGTTCTGAATAACACTGTATATGGTGTAAATATTTCTCACATGATACTATTCCAAAGTGCAATAACAAATTTTACCAATCGGGTTTGGTACAAGTATTGAATTTTAAATTATTTGAAAGTTGGAGATTATTTTTATAAAATTTATATGAGATAAGGCATAGTTTAAATTAGTTACATTAGAGCATCGTTTCTCAACCTGGGGGTCGCAGACAGGTTATAGAGGGGGTCACAATCTGTCAAAAAAAGGCATCCATACGAAAAATCCTTTTATTAAATAATAAACCTTAAGTTATAATCATCGTACTAACTATATCATGTAATAAAACAAACCAATAACTAAATATATGTTAATTTTTTAATTAATGTGAGGGTTGCGTTTGTTTTTCATAAGTTTTTCAATATGTGGATTAACATCGGAAACACACAGTAGATTACACACAGGAAGTTAGTAAATTATTTTCAAGTGATAATAGCCGATTTCTATATTTAGTTTTTAAAGACACCATTGAGGAAAATCTTATTTAATGTTTTTAAAGCTTCCGTTACTAAGCTTCCGTATTCACATCGTCGTGCAAGCCAAAATGTATCTAAATCTTGAGACAAGAATTCTAGTTGTAAAGTTTTGTTCGCCGATATTGTCTGTGAGGGGGTCATAAGGCTTTTTACTTTATTTTTTGGATTTTTGGGAGGTCGCCACTCTAAAAAGGTTGAGAAACAATGCATTAAAGAAAAGTATAGCTTATAATATTAAATCGCACTATCCTTGAGAGAAAATTGATGGGACTATAATTATTTCTATTTACACGCTGATAAAGACACGTAAACAGCTATTAAAAATTCGTTTTGATTGCCGATATTCGAGGAGTCCCAATAATATCTAGGCTTAGCAAGACTGCTAGAAATGCAAAATCCCACTGGACATAAACATTTATAAGCAGCATATTTAAAAAATTTCTTCTGGACTTTTTCGATTTTATATATGCAAATTTCATTTTTAATTTTCAATGACTATATACCAGAATATACTAGTCTCGATAAGCGGTACAAAACTCAAGACACTATAAAAGAGTATTCCTAAATCCTATTACTAGAAATTTTATCCAACACAGCCGTGTTGGATAATGCCGTGACTAAAAAAACATTTTCAGTGTTTAAAAAATTTAACATTACATCAATCTCTATCAACTTAAGTATATCAATCAATGTAACTTATTACTACAATTTGGGTTAAGAATATGTAGGTATATACAACTTTAAGTCTGTACATATTAAAGAGAAGAAAGAAGTAAATACATATGTGGACTAAATTTATGTACCTTACCTTCATATAAAGCTGTACAGTATTCATTCCTAAGATCACATGTCCAACGTGAGACAGCATATTGGCTGCCGACACCACTCTAGCAAATGCAGGGAGCTTCATCAGTTCTTGCAACTGCGGTCTCCATTTACGTTCATCTGACAGGTCAACATTAGTGCCAAACCTTATTGAAATAACACAAAGAATTAATAGTGTAATGTAATATTACTAACAAAAACTTACTTTAAGGTTTTTTGTTCCTTACAACTTTTTGCGTTAGAGGATGGAGGAACATTTAGGTTTATCTTTCGTCTTTTCCCACCACAGTGCGTCGAATCCTTTGAATCGGAATCTGATAGACCGCTAACTGCTTTCTCTCGCTCCTCCTGTAAAAAGATATTTGATTTGATAAATTAATTGTTTATGTTTAGTTCAACGTTACCCTTAGACTTTCCTTAAAACTAGAAGCTTGGTACTGAGCATATCTGGCTATAGTAGTGTGAGATCTGTGAGATATGCATGCCCAAACCTTCTTCCCTGTTTGGGGGTCCCAGTTTTCATCAGAGGGTTGTTGTATTTGCGTTCTTACTTCTACACTGTGATCAGGGTTAGCTTCTACTAAAGTTTTTGTTGAAAATAAACCGAGATCAAGTTTTAAAGCTGAAGCTAGTCCTCGAACCACAGCTATTGGGTGTTTGAGGCAAAACTCTTGCAGCTGAGGGCTGAAAGCATGTTTTTTATTATCCAAGTATACTGAAGGCGTTGGAGGTAAAAGCTGTTGAGAACTCAATTTGACCGACGGGGGATCTGGAGGTGTAGGAGGCGGGGCAGTATCTGATATGATTGAACTGTTAATATCTCCATTAACAACTTCACTCCTAGAATAAAAAAAGTGTATTTTCACGTTAACCATTCAGCTTCAGTATATACAGGGTGATTCTTAACTTATAACGCATAAACTTGGGAAATTACAGCATTTCATTTTTAGTTTTGGAAATACCAATTTATTTCAAAGAAAAATAAAAGAAAGTGAATATCATAAAATGCCCTATATGTCAGTATCATGTTCATAAGTTCTTCGTTTGAGAAATTATGCACCATACTTTTATTCCAATCGCATGAAAATAAACTCGAATATGACCACAACTGATAACAAAGTACTGCTAGAAATACCAAACATATCATTCTGACTTGTTTATTTCTTAGTTTTTATAAACAAAAAATGGCTCATATGCAACACAGGAACTTGACTCTTATCCATATGGATATAAGACAAGGACTATTGATTGAGTCTGCATAAAACTGTTCTTAATATGTAACAACTCTGTATAAGCAGCTGACAACCTACTATTCACCTTTTCTCTTAGATTTACACGTTTCCATTATTCTCTCGTATTAAATGGTACTCAAATTTAAAACAAAATTTTATGTGGTATTTAAATGCATGAAAATGTAGCGATGATGTTTGTGTGCGTAAGGGTCAACTTCCAGTGTTGCATATAGGCAATTGGTGTATCATGACTCACTTCTGGTGGGTTGTACAATCTATGATGTCACAACTAATGCTTACAAAGTTCCGAAGATGCTCTATTACTACATATACCATAGAAAATACGAGGAATAGTTTAAAAATCGACAAATTTTCATGAAAAATGTGCAGTGTTAAGTGAACTTACTTAAAATATGATTTAATATGATCAATAGTGACAAAGTCTGAATCCTATATTCAAAATTTTGTCATCTCTTTGACGTTATACAATAGATGGAGGAGCACATGTAGCTATTGACAGTACATCTGCCAGTAAATTCAAAATATAGCATCATGTATGGGCAGTAACGAATTACATAAAATAAAAACTTGCAGTAATAACTGTAAAAGTCTGCATAATGATACGTACTTGCATAATTTGATAATAGTTTGCGCATCCATCTCAATAGTGTATTCAATCTTGGATCTTTTCTCAATTGAATGAAGAGAGTCTAGATCCCAGGGCGGTTCGGTTTTTACTGTTAATACACTATCTTGTGTTGGAGATTTAATTTTTCTTTTTGATTCAGGTGGCATCTCTGGTTTTGTATCCATATTAGAAGGCGAAAATGGCCCTGATGATAATGTGTTCGTCGTAGTATTGTTATCTGCAACAATATTTTAGATAATATGCAAATATAATTTATATGCCGGAATAAAAAATTGTTTTTACCACAAAATAAATTGAATGAACTTGTGTCTCAGCAGAGAAGACTGTGTATGAATATAATCTAATAAGATCTAAATAACTTGAACAACAAAATTATTTGACAAAAGTGATATGCACATGTCTGTATCGAGTTAAAAAAATATGCTATTTACAAGGAATTTTTATTTAGAACAAAGAAAATGGTTATATTTCTAATAAGTTATTGTTATATCCATATCAATAACTTTTTGTTAAATTTCTTTGCCTAAAGATTAAAAATAAGAAAACCATGTAAAATGAAAATATATTCATATATTTAATGACATTACATAAAGTATAACTTTTAAATAGATACTCCATTTTAAAATAGGAAATAAATGGATGAATATGTTACCTTATCAAAATCAGTAATTGTTAGTAATGCCTATTGAAGTTTGAAATATATTAAAATCACAAATTACACTCAATCACCATTCAAGTCATTTAGTAAGTCATACAATAACATTAGTTTGGATAGATTTCAATCACTAATAATTAGCTATAGTTACAAAAATCCACATAACACGATTTTTAAAATGTACAACTGTTCAGCAGATATTTAAATGCTCGCCAAAGAAATATATTTTACTTACCTGGTTTTTTTACACTTAAAAGATAATTTTTTTGACATTTTTTTTATTTCTACAATAAGGTGTATTCCACTGTAGAATGGTAACAATATAAATAAACTGCTGAACACAAGTAAACGATATTAGTGTTAAACAAAAAACACAAATATAAAAAACTTACATTAGGTACATGATTATATGACAAATATATTACAAAATATGTTTTATCATTTATTAGCTAATTTACATATCGGTACAATAAAACTATAATAAATATATTCTCTAAAAACATAGCCATCTCTCAACTGAAGCGATTTCTCTGGACATTCTCCATATGAAGCAAATTTCTGTTTCCATTTTCTTATTTACTTAGAATTGCTAACTAGATAACAAAGATATACATAGTGAACAAAATAATGCTCAATGCCTTTTCTCCACTTTTGACTGTAGTAGTAGACATAAATCATCTCCTGTAGTTACTAATGAATGTTGATCTTATATGTACATACAAGTTTTTAGTATATATTAATAAAAACATCAGGAGAAAAAAAAAATCATATATCAAAAGTTGCTATATTTCTAATTTATTCAAAAGTAAAAGTAAACAATGAACATAAAGTAGAAATAAGCAAAACCAGTATGAAACAATCAGTATAATAAAAAAAATTAAATAAACCAAAAATTTTCCTGCCCCCACAAAACAATGTGACTGCATGGGCGTCGCCAGAAGGAGGGGCAGGGAGGGGAGACTGCTCCCCTGGCATTAGAGTCGCATACTAAGTACAACGTTATATAATTAAAAAAATAGCCTAAATTAAAATTCACAAATAAAATTTATTGTACTTTTTTAGTCATTTATATGACTAAAAACAAAAGTAGTCATACAAAACTAAATATCGAGTCCCATTAGTTTTTTTTAACAAGAGTTGCCACCACTAATAAAAAAGATGCCAGATCACTTCCTTGTGTGGTTTGAATGAGATCATATTATCAATAATTGACCATCCCTTCTTGAACCTTTGAAGCTACGACCAATAGTATACTCGTATGTGATATGTATGTAAATGTCCTACCAAGTAACAACATTGTACACCTGTGTAATATCCCAATAAGTTTTCTGGTTAGGTTTTCCTATGTAAATCACAAAAACCAATGAGTGTTCCACTTCATCACACCAAAACAATGCATTTTTCTCGACGTGCGTTTCGCTGTCAATGTTAGCATCATCTCAAGGTGATTAAGCTAAATGGAGTATTTTGGTATCCAGAGGAAAACTTAGCGGTTTTTTACCAAGTACATATTTCCACTCATACTGTTTAGGAACATTTTTGCAACTTTTGTTTATTTGTTTTACAAATTACACACTTATTAGCTGTTACAATATAGTTCCGTTCTTTTGTTATCTTATTTTAAAAAAATGCCTTTTTGTTAAAAATACGTTTTACGTGTTTTGATCATGTAGATCAGTAGATCTTGATAGAATACATTTTTTTATTTGTGATGTGGTATTTTTTATTTTACTGGACATTTATTTTTTTGGCCTCATTTATACCTATATTTGCTTAAATTTTAAACATGTTTTCAAATAATTTTTGTCTTTTCTACGAAACCAAAGAGGTTTTTTACATATAATCAAATCAAATCCAAATTAAAATTAAAAAAAACATTATTTCGCCCCACCCCCCTTCGAAATTTGGAGGCGACGCCCATGTGTGAGTGTGAATTAAATATAATTAGTAATATACAGGATCCTTCGCAGTAAGTGGCCTATTAAACATATCAGAAAATCGAAAGATAATAAGATTCTGAAATTTTGTATATGGGGGTTATTAGAGATGCTATCTTCAATGAACATAATGCAATGGACGTAGCACTTCCGGTTATACTGGAAGTAGTTGTCAATTTCGGTATTTTAAATATATCACCCTCTGTATTGCATTTTCGACAAGGTATAATAAAAATAAGTGAAAAACGTTAAAGCTTCTCTATACCTAAATCTAACCGTTTTTAACATAATAGACATTTTATAAAAATATTGACAGATGCAGGGGTTTTGAAAACTCTATATAACTCTCTTCGTTCTGGAAGCTTCTACTTGCTTTTTGGAACACAAAAGGAAGCTACCCTCCACTACTAAGTAACTCCTACTAACTACTAACTTACTTATCTACTTAACAAACAGGACATATTCTGCTCGTGCCTATCAACTTACTTAAAACAAAAGGACATATCCTGCTGTAATCTGTTGAGGGAATTGTTTTCTCTATTTGATTTCTTAAAATATACTAAATTTTAACTAAGCAACTCAAAATTATATACAACTTTGAACAAGTAACCAAGTAACAAACAGTGTGGCAGCAGTAACAAAAATAAGTGGATATTCCATCCATTCTTTCACACCTCAAAAAGTAAACAAAACAGGGTGTTGTCTTATTATCCTTTTTATCTTACCTTATATTGTTATATCAAAATTGATCCAGTCTAGTATAACCAAGTTGAATCGTTCTTTTAGTTTCTTTTACTTTTTCCTGGAATACTTCATACCCTTTCATTCGCTTATCTTTTTTTATTATATAATTTTTTGTATAATATCAGTAAAAAACAATAGATACACTTATATACTTACCTACAGAAATAGCACTTCTAGCAAGATATTAACACTAAGTATGGTGGTGCAACAAGTGCAGCTTTGCCGCAGGTATCAACAGAGTATCACATATAAGGTGGGCATAGTAAAATATTTTTTCAACATCTAACTTCAGCAGCAGAATCTGTATAGACTGCATTCTGCTGCACAACTAGAATAGTAATAATGACTTATTACCGACAATTTCTTCTACCTGTTTCTCCTATCCTCGTTTTCACAAGTTGACCAACTGTATATTCGCATTGCATTGAAAGTTGAACAAGTACCAGGAGTTTAGTAGCAACAAAACGTACCCAATAGCAACAGGCTGGCTTCAACATTTCGTTTAATGATATATTTGGTATCAAATTGAAACATTAGCCTATCGTCTCATCATATTTAATTAATAATATTTCGATAAAAATAATTTCATTTTAATAATTATTATTTTGAAGTTAATTTATTAAAAAAAATTAAGTATTAAGAGATGACTGCGACGGTTGATTTATATAAAAATTTAATTTTAATTTTATCGGAAGGATTAAAATGACAAAAATGCAATATTGTTATTAGAAATACTGAATATGACTCTATTATACTATGACAGCCTTCTCCTGTTTCAAAGATAAATATAAAACGAAGTATTTAAATTTTGGACCCAGCTCCGTTATTTTATTGTAAGTTAAATCAGCGACATTCAGTGCGTAATGATCTTATTCCTAGTGACTATTGCCTACCTGTATTGAAAACTAAAATTTGACGTTCAGGAAAACAAATTCTAAAGAAGAAGAGCTATACTATTCTTCTATAGACATATAGATTTATAGAAGGAACTTCTAAAGAGTTATGTCAAACAATTTTGCATCAAGTTAGAACCTTAATTTCATAGCATCAAAAATATATTGTAATACAGCGAACCTATTGAAATATAGTACCAATTGGTAAATACACATAATTTCTTCAATAGAGTACAGACTCAAAACTATTAATAAAGAATGTACGTGGGACTTCAAATTAGTAAATATTTCATCTGGTTTATGAACACCCTTTCGTTGCACCAGCATTACAAGAATTTTGAAATATATACAGCGTCGTAATTTTTAATATAATCACTTACCACTAGCATTAGTAGAATCGGCTTCCTCTTTAACATCAATATCATCAGACCCAAAATGTTTCAACAAATTTTCAGCTAAGGTAGCAGCAAGATCTTTCTGTGAAAGCAAATCTTTAAGATCCTCTTCTAAATTATCATCTATGTCTGGCGCATGATGTCCAGAAGAAGATATGAAGTCTCTAGGTCCAACCACTGGACTGGGCTGAACTAGTTTATCATTTATTGTAGGCGAATAACTTTTGGCAGTGCTATGTGGCGAACCATTTTGTCCAAATGAAGAGTTATTATTGTAATTGGGTGGCGTAGGTGCTGATCTAGTAACAGGTGTGTTGAGTGCAGGTCTTTGATTGTTTCGTAATTGCTGATTTTGCTGCATTAATCTGTACTGATGCTGAAGCTGTTGAAGGAGGTTCTGCTGTGCAGGCGTCAAGGTGTTTACATTTTGCTGCAAATGGTTTAATAATTGTAACTGTTGTGCAGTAAGATTGTAAGCAGGTTGAAGTGCTGGTTTTTGATCAGGTTCAGTTTTGAAACGTTTATTTGCAACTGTAACTCCTCCACTTGGTGACGGATATGGTGGAGGAGGGCCTTGAGGTGCCGATCCACTGTAGTTTTTCTGGAAGCTTTGCGAAGAACCATTTCGAGTTGTTTGAGAAGCATTTTGCTGCTGTCTTGAAGACATTTCTGCTGAGATGGGCAAATTCCAAGCCTCTTCGATGGAAAGCAACTGCCTTCTCCTATAGAAATATTTTTTGTTAATTTTTTTTTAAATTGATGATTTCATTTGTTGTAATATTTACCTTAAGATTTCAAGAATACTTATTTTTTCCCTTCTCAAAAATTAATTTATATTTTCATAATAATTGTAAATACATGTATTTCATATATGGCTACGTAGATAATTTTAGCAAATTATATTTTTATGACTAAATGCCTAAGAATGCGATAATCAGATAATTTATAAAAATAGCATAAAATAATAACGGCAAAATTAAATTTAAGAAAGCTAATTTTTCCGTCAAAAACTTGACTCAACATAAATTCTTAACCTTTTTTTTAACCTAATATAGTTACTATAAAAATTCTCATATTTGGCTTCTTGTTCTTATTGTTTATTTGTTCACTTTTCATTTATATTTGAATATGTAGGCTGTCCAATGTTGCAGTTCATCTTTGATTAAGAGAATATATTATAGAGGTCGAGGAATAATTTTGCAGGATACGGGTTATAAGCAGATAATAAACCAAATATATAAATAAATCATATGAAAAGTAATAAAATCAAGCAAATAGGGCCATGTATTAATTAATTGTACTGATTTTTTGTCATCAATGTATCTACTTGAAGTTGACTGCTGCTATAAAAGAAGTAGGTATACAAAAGTAGAGCATTCTGTATTCTAGCACTAACAAAAGTTTTCTTTTAATATCTGCAATTTAAAATTTTTTCAGAACTGTATCACTTGTACAAGACATATATTTCATACATTAATTCAAATATAAAAATAAAACAAAACACAAACATACTTGACCAAGTTTAATAAGGCTTAATTTAATGACCAAAAGATTATTTTAGCCGAATGTATTTTAAATTGTTCAATTTATTCTTTTTTCATGTTTTTATCAATCCTTCGCTAGACTTCAATTAATACTACTCGTACATTACTTCTTTTGCATATTTTTTATTTTATTTATACTTTTCTAAAGAATTCTCGTGTCAATTTTAAAGATAATATATTGAAACCAATATTTGATTAAAAAAGTATATATGTACCTAAGTACAATATACATGTATCTGATGTACTTATTTTTGGTTCTGTTTAGTTTATTACGATGATATAAGGGTGTTTTGATATTGTTTAATAAAATAACTTAATCATGCACCATTAGGAACTAGCATGACCTGCATCGTTATGTAATCGTATTATTATAAAATTATGATTTCTATTGTTCTCCTTTGTATTTCCTATTGCCTAAGGTAAGGGTGCTAAGTTTATGACAGAAGTCCCACATACATAAACAAAAGGGTTTTTGTATGTATTCACCTTGACAACTAATGGCTTTTTTTTTAGTATTTAAGGATGTAAAAATGTTCACACCATGCAAAATTAATCAAAATCATTTAATTTCAAGTATATGTCTCAAGCATAAAAAGCAAAATAATGCACTGAATTGTAAACATTTGGATAGGTTCTTATAAAAAGACAACATCTAAACATGAAACATTAATTCAGAGGTATATTGCAATAAAAATTAAGTATATAATTAATATTTGGTTAGAAATGTTTCATGTTAGAAGGTAACAAACACAAATACTAAATTCTATTACAACCAAGTCTTCATGTACAATATTACTTACTGTGATGTGACGCTAGGCATTGGGGCGTTTGCAAGGTGAGTTTGCAAGAAATTAATACGCTGTGTTAAATGTGGGTTCATTCCCACGCTTTGTAAGGTAATTTTTGGTAACTTAATAGAATTGGTTCCTTCTTCCACAGAACCTCTATTTGATAGTCCTCGGCTTGAGTTTAAATAGCAGGCATAAGCGTCTCTAGCTTGTAAAGAATTTTCATATAAGATGCCTAAATTTGCCCAAGCAGCAGAATGACATTTATCAAGTTGAACTGCACATATATAGGCTTGTAGAGCATCCATAGGCTGGTTTTGTTGTTGGTAGAGAACTCCTATACTGCACCAAGTGTCAGCGTTTCCTTCTGATTTTTCTACAGAATTTCTGTAGGCAATGAAAGCATCATGAACTTTGCCGATACTAGCATAACATCGACCTAGTAGATATAGAGTCTGACCAGAAAACTGATCAGCTTCGTTTGCTTTTTGCAAACAGTGTATAGCTAGGGGTATCCTTTGATTTTTTTCACCTAGTGATTCCTGACAGTGATATAGCCAGCCTAATTGTCGAAATATTTCAGATTTTAAAGATTGGCTTATTGTTTTGTCTTTCAATAGGGACTCGTATCTATCTTTTGCAATTTTTACTCTTCCTTGTACTTCAAATAGGTGGGCAATGTGAAATTTAACTGTAACAAATAATAAACATAATAATAGCAGCTTTCAATTAATAAGCAATTATGGAAAAAATATCTTATTTGCCTTATAAAAATTCTCTCCAAAAATAAAATAACAGATTTCGCTATATACTGTATCATTTCACACTACACCCTGAGATTTCTACTAATCTATCAACTTCTAAACACAAATTGTATACTATATGTATTGTGTATATCAAAGATTAGAATATATTTCTTTATTAGACACTATACATTATACTAGGTACTTGTTTTATTATTTTTAAGATCCTCTTTTTAAGTCTTCTTTTTATGTGGGAATAGTAAATATATTAATTTTATATCTATTTGAAATAAATTTGCAATTTATATTGTTAAGCGGTATTATGAACACTTATTCTTAAAGATGGTAAAAAAAAGTGGTGTTAACAGACCTAAAGGACAAAAATTAAATAAGGAAAATAATGACAGCTCCACAGGAGCCAAGAGATCATATTTTGTCTCAACGAATACATCTTTAATAATGCAGAATTCAAGCCACTGCCTTAACAGCGATATTTGGTAAAATTACATTTATAAAATAAATGGTGTAAAAAGTTATGACAAAAAATTTTAATGTTAACTGATTTGAAATCAAATTATTTTTAAATGTTATATGTATTTGATTCATTACAAGGTAGGTATATTATACAATTTCATTAACCGAATATAAAAATTATATTCTAGTTTGAACATATAAGGACTGTAAATTTCTAAATTATAATTATACTTGTCTATAAGTAACCATGTCAAAATATTTTGATCTTAACGCACTCTTGAAAAGACGAACTTTTTTGTATAGGTACGTTATCGATTATAAATGGTTCAGTTCAGGGTATTACTGAGCTTTTAATATAATGTATTTTAAGAGACATGATATTAGATAAATTGCTTCTAGCTTCAATAAGGTATCTATAGTTATTGATTATGCTGGATCATATCGAGGCCAAAAATTACTTTTTATTCCATTCTGAGTTATGTTTATTAAAATAGCTACCAGAATAATAAAGACACTTTCATCACATAATTTTATAGTATCAAGTGAATGGTCAAGTTTAGGATTTTTGCATTTTTATAATAACTAGGTAATAATAATTTTCACTGTCTAGCACCCATCTTCGATAGTCAGCTATACAGTACCTAAGTACCTACAAAAAAGAATTTGTAAGTACCTACTTCAGTAGCTTTGAATGAAACTGCCTAAAATAAATGTAACATATCCATCCATTTCATACCGTTTTCGATTGCTTGATGTTTGTTGATCTGAGAGCATCTCTGTCATCTTTTACTACATTACATAATAGTAGGATCAGGATCAAAGGCAAATAATGTTTGTTCCAAGCGACGATCCTCGTATCGCCCTAAACCAGTATGTGACCAGATTTAGTGGGCATGCGTGGAATTAGAACGGTACTTAGGTTGATGCATAAAAATGGTGCGGTTGGAACGCTTTCTCGGATTATGAATCTCATTTGAATTATGAATTTGGTTACTAGACACTCACCAATATTTTTCACATACACCTCTTACCTAAATAATTTTAATATTTTATTCTGGCTTTGTTAAAAACTACCTCCTCGTAATCATCACTCCAATCAAGATCTGTCAAAATGTTTGAATCGTTATCATTACTCATTTTATAAAGTTTGTAATAATTCAAATTTTAAACAGAGAATAAATCAAAAATAAAATATAATCACAAAGTCTTCCTTAATCTAACAAATACAAATAAATAGTCAGTCAGCAAACAGTATCTGCTATGGATCATGTACCGAAGTTAGTACATACCGAAAAGACCATATAAGGATCGATTCTCAGATGATAGCAAGATAGCAAACTAGCATAGATAATCCCGAGAACTACCCGATCTCGCTTGGAATGCCTTTAAGTTGTCATGTCAACTGCTGATACCTGTCAAACGTAACTGATGTTTTTCAAAATTGTGTTATAAGCAGAAATTTTGGAAATTCATGGCCCCCTAGATCGCCTGGTCTTAACCCAGCGGATTACTGGCTGTGAGCTGTGAGGTTATTTAAAAAATTTGGTGTTTAGAACATGACCAACAACGCTGGAAGAATTAAAAGACTGTATTACGGAGCAAATTGCTGCAATTCAACCAGAAATGTTGAAGAAATGCTGTGTACAATTTGGAGGAATGGTTGGTGATTGTACAGCACATTGTTAACCACTGTTGGACATAAGAAATCCCATTGTTTAAGCGATCGAATTCCTTCACATCCTGTTATTAACTTAAATTTGTTAAAAATACATAAGCTGAAATAGGTATATCCCTTACTTTATGACAACCTTGTATATAATTCTAATAAATTTGTTATTTCAATCCAATATGTCGGTACTTTTTAATTTCTAATTGTATAAAAGGCTTCTAAAATAGGTATTATTTTTAGCTCTCCTTACCTTAATACGTAACTTTTATAGGAAATTTGTTTCTAATGTTATATATCACAGATTATAGAGAGCTAGTTATATATCTAATATATATTATGATTATTCATTTCATAAAAGACATGATTTTTTTCAATTAGGTATACAAACAAAATACACTAGTGAGTTGATGGGTGCCTAAATATAAACATTCATAGAAATAAAGGCCTCCTCTCCTCTGCTAGGCATAAGAAATTATTTGCGCGAGTTATTCTACATAAAAATTTAAAACGTAGGTACCTAAACTCTTATCCTTCTGCAGCCATATAACTACCTAACACCTAAATTATATGCAATATATTAAGTAGGTTTATTATCATAATTAATCATTATTCATTTCATCAAAAACAACCATGGAATAGAGCAGATATGAACACAAATTTTTTCAAACAGATACTTTGTATCACGTGACCCAGGTATACAAACAATAAAACATCTGTGAGTTGTTGGGTGCCTAAATACTTAAATTTTGCTTCATCTATAATCCATACTTTGCATAAACCCATCCATTATAAAAATAAGTATAGGTACCTAGGTACCTACCAAACGTAATTCAAACCGATTTATAGAAAGATACCCACATTTAATTATATATTTAGGTACAACCTACCTAATATACTAATTACATATAACATATAAATTTATAAATTAATATAATAAATATAAAAAAGTATTAGGCCATTAAAAGAACAGGCCTCCAGCATCATTCATTACAAAAATACAAAAATGACTGGACTGGATGCAAAAGATTGGATATAATGTGAAAAATTCGATAGACTGGTAGGTATACGTGTTGAACTTCATAGGTGTTATATCAACCAATAAGTAACACCAACAAATTTAACTGTTAAGGAACTGTTGTCAAAAATTGATAAATGAAAGAATATTCTATGGCGGATGCAGATAAGTAGATACCCTATTTAAGAATAGGATATTCCAGGACTGTTTGGTCCACAATAAAACCAAATTTATTTTTTTCTTCAAGCTTTAAAAAACTATAGGTACCTACCTATACTTATATACTTAATCATAATTTGAAACTAATCCTTTAGATATTGTTACATTTCAGTCTGTTTAGACGAATCCAAAGTGCTACTAGGTATCTACTCAAAAGCACAAAATATTAAATGATATTAGATAGGTATACCTACCTGCCCATATAGGTATAAAATACACCCACAAAAGAAACCGAGATGACTAAAGACAAAAAAATTGAATGTAACTACTCAGAACCCTTTAAATAAACACAATTAACAATTAACACCTACCTAGGTATCTACATATAGAATTTTGGTGTTTTATTTTTTTTAAAGTCGTTTGTGCTAGATAGAGTGGCCTCCAAATCAGATAAATTATCTTTTAAGTTATAAAATATGAAATATCTTTAAATAAATTCAGAAGATTTTAGATATCCAATATAAAAATTTAAAAAAATAATTTACCATATTTTACATTTTAGGGACTTTTTAATCCCATTTTTTAAAGTTGGTGAATCGGATTACCACGGAAATCCGGTAACGAGATTATATAAAATCCAGAAATACAGTTAATCCAAAAAAAAAGTCTTTTCCATCTTAATTCTATTGTGGAGTCCACCAAAATTCTTATCCCCTAAAAATCATCGGTAAGTTCCAATGATATTCGTAATCATGATGCAAAAAAATTGTTTATAATGCCTTCAAAAGATATACTTAATTATATTTTTTGAATATCTTCAAGCTACCTTAGATTTTAGAAAATACATTCTTCATGCCTATAATCTAGTCTCTTCTGTTTTGATCGCCATTTTTTGGCATTTCAGAATTTGAAGATGTAGCTTTACCAATTTGGCTATTATTATTTTTCAATTCAGAATTCTGTTATTTTAATATTTTTACAAACGATATGCGTATAGTTTTATGGGAGGAATGCACATCTATTTTATAGTGATTCTTAAAGGTTACGAGTTCCTTCCAGGATACTTAATATATCTATAGATACCATCTTTACCAAAACGTTCTTTAACAAAAATAATTCTAACGTAAGTGCCTTTTTCTGTGTAAAATATTGTCTGCTTTTTTCATAAAGGTATGGCTACTTAGCTACCCACTTTATTTTGCACTTTACTTATTTTATGTTTTGACAAACTTTTGTGTAATACTTTTTGTCTGTGATAAATTAAAAAGCAATAGCAACAAATTAATTTTCAGTATTCCTAGTTTTCATTTTTATGTTGTAAAATTGAAATCTGCGATTTTGATTCCAATGATTAACACAGCTAAATTTAATTTATATAATGATGATAGATGTACATTATTTTATGTTATTCTCTATATCTGCCTATAGATATACTTATTTCCTACATGGTAGAATATCGACAGTGATTTTTTTGTTTGAATATTACATTATTGCTATTCCCTGTTGGTTCATGTAGTGTTTTTTATTTTTCTAGGTAGGGTACATGGTACAAATTTAACTATATCAGAACAGCAAATAAAGTATACATCTAACTTCAAGCCATTGCAAATTTACTGAAGAAAATGGAAACACTGGATACTTAGAGGTAAGTTAATTTAAAACTCGAATACGAATATATACTAAAAAATGCAACGTTACCCAGAAGTTGGTCTTTAAACTTAAAGACCATCGTCACAATAGGCACATACACAATAACAAGTAAAAATTAAGAATTGGTTAAGAATAAGCTACAAACTGGACAACATGACCTCATAGACCTCAAATATTTCCCACCAGTAAACTTATATGTAATATTCAGGCAATAAATCATGGAAATGAAAACTGTAATATGAAGGAACCAAATATAAATTTTTCTTTGTGTTTAATTTTGCCACAAATAATGATGCAGTTTAAATTGCCAAGAAATTGGGTATTAATCTTACCAATTCTAGTTCATTTTATGTAATACATTGACAACATATCGGTTGGATATGTGGTCAGTGTATTTTATTTAATGCATATGTAAAATATTTCCCTTTTTTCCTTTAGATTGTGTAAATTTAAAAACCTAGCAACTAAAGCAGCAGAACAATGACAGCCACGACACAGCTACAACACAGTCGCCATTGAAGATGCCGGCAGCAATAACTAGCAAAATGTTTGGTAGAAAACCAATGCATGGGTCATGGCAGGAGAAAACACTACCCAGAAAATGACATCGATGACTAACAGGTATAATCTAAATGCAACAATTAGCACAAAAAAAACAAAAAAGTGTTTTGGTATAGCAATCTTAAGGAATCTTAAAACATTAATTTTAAAATTCAAATTTAATAATTATTATTTGAAATGGTCTGTATTCATTCGAAACAATTAGAAAAACACCATTTTATTGTACTGATCTATTCAAAATTTGGTGCTTAAATTGTTTCATCTGCAAAATGGCTATTAAACTACCTTGGGTACCTATTAAGGCAATCATTAAAAATAATACCTGTGACAGAAAGTTTATAATCTAATAAAAACTACGATTTTTGTGTAATAGTTTGAACATAAAACCTGTAGTTTTACCACTTGTTTTACCATTTTGTTCGATATCACATGTTTGCAAGTTAAGTGGTTTTGAAGACTTTTACCTTTCAAATTAAAATAAATAAATCATTACTAATTAAAATCATGCCACATTCACCCTCAAATAATAAATGAGTTTAAGTAAGATGGATAGGTATTATATGTGAAAAAAATGTAAGACACTTGACCACTTTCCGAGACAGATACTAACTGCCCCAGCCATGGATCAAACTCAGTCAACCATAGAACCGCTAAGCTGATAAATACCAAGTGTTCCAATTCAATAAGTTACGATTGTGATTACAACTGGTTATTAACAATGTCTTAAAAAATCATATATGTATATTAAAATGGTCATTTATAAATTTTAAAGGCAATCATTTAAAAAACAACTTTTGTCATGAGATAAGAGTGATAGATTCAAGATGCAGTAAAATATTTTGCATTGAATGTGGCTGGTTTTGTGTTTAATCCTTAAACCGTAAAAGCAGTTTTTAGACACCTCAAGGTACACATGGTAGCCATTATTTTATAACCAATACTATTGTATCATCTACGTAAAAAGTAACATACAAACATAATGAAAATCATCAATGTAATTTTATATAGTGTTGATTAATATATTAATTCATTAAATGTTAAAAAATTTATAAAATTGGCATTCAAAACATTAACTTTACTAAAAATTTGAATAGAATTACATTTTTATGCTCCATTCAATATATTTAACATTTAATACAGTAAGTATTGTGTTACATTATTGATATTTATTTGGCTAATAATCTATAAATAATAAATTCAAAGATGTGTTTTGGTAGTAGAATGGATTTACCTTTAATGAATAGTCATTACTGGACAAAATGGTTTTATGATTGGTCTGAATGTTTTTTATATTTGGTGTGAAAACTAAGTCGACAGTTAAAACATAACAATGTTTTCTATTCGAAAAATTATTAAGTGTAATGACTTATCTTTAATTAATAGTAATTACTGCACAAAATGGTTTTATGATTTGTTAATTTTTATCTAGTTTGCAAGAATATTGTTCGGAAAAATGAGGTAGTTTGTGTACAAGAGAAAATATAGTTGATATTTGCCATTATTCTGGTAGATCTTCAGTATGTTTCCCTCCCCTCATTTCCCAATAAATAGGGATATGAGGGGAGGAGAATTTCAACGATTTTCAAAAATAACTACTATATAGATAGTAACTATTACTAAAAAGGATAGACCCTTTTTTAGTACAAATGTATGTTATTTGTATGAACTAATAAAACAAGTTTTAGCTGAAGATGTCTTAGTTTCTATTTTTCAATCTGTTGAAGAAAATTTAGTAAAAAACTGAAATTTTTTAATGAATTTCTGCAAAATACGATACAATTTTAAATCTTTCAATGTTTCAGGGTTTTCTTGGGACAAGAATGATACAAAGAAAATGGTGTAATTATATCATCGTATGCTATGAAATACCATAGAGGATGAGCCTCGAACATATTTGAAAAGACTGAAGGAAGCAATATTAAAGACAGTAAGTGTTTGATTTTGGCTAGTAAACATACTTTGAATTCCATAAAGGACACAGATTTTTTTTAATCTTTGTAGTAATTGAAGAATTCTATTATACACTAACAGCCGGTTTTACAATGTATTTTAATCATCGTTTACTGACTAAGTTTAGATTGTGAATTTCTTTACTACTTTATCTACAACCTACAACTACGCACATTCTAAACTTATAGTTAGTTAACTATCAGTTAAGTAACGGTAACCAGCTATTGTGAAAGTGAGTCTTATAGTACTACTACATACATTGTTAATTTTTGTGTAATTCCTTAAATGCGTAATGGATACATTTTAAAGTTATTTAATATTAAGGGAGTATTAATACAAGTTTAAACCATTCAAGTAAATCTATGGCACTACGTACTTCGTTAGTTTTAGTTTCTTTTTTGCAATACATTTTTGGGAAACTCGGCTGTTTTTGAATGTTTCTAGATGAATAATATAATGATTACTAGAAGCAAGTAGTAAATACATAATACTATTGTATTTACTACTGTATTGTATTGTCTGGTATTTGGTCTTGATGAAGGATGTGGCGACATCCATGGATATGTTGATGTAATGCAACGCCAGTCGGGGCATATTGCCCGTGGAGTAGTTGTTTTCGGCATCTCCTTCCAACATAATACTATTATTATATGCAAGTTAAAAAGTTTTTGGTGAAGTTGATGAGGATCCCTTAGTTCCATGTGGGTGCGGTGGACCTATCCAGTTATATTTTGCTTATATTTCAGAATGAAATTGAAATATTCAGATGCCTTTATCACATCTCAGGAGAATATGTTTAAGGTCGCTTACCAAAACTGCTGTAGTTTGCTACTAATAGCCAATTAAACGGTAAAGGTCTATTGTTTACTTTTGCTCTGTGAGAAATAGTTTCAATAGTGATTTTTTTATTATTAGTGATACGTGTTGTTTATATTTATAATTGTACAATATTGTTTTTGAAGAATTCTGAACGTGAGCAGGTAATAAAGTTTACAACTTGAATAATCCTCAAGATATTAATGAGCTCAACCGTCTTGTTTTTGAAGAGTATAAGAAGACTTCGATGAGTCGAATGAATCAGAAACTGAATATGATTTGTAAACCACTTATAACTCTCTCCAGTGAGATAATTGTTAGTATTTTTACTACATTGCAACTGACACTACTACCTTGAACAAACGTTACTATCGACAAAACGTTTCGAGCTTTTCAAACACAGTGTGCAATCAGACAATACATTCCTTCAAAACCAACTAAATACAGAATTAAAAGTTGCTGTTTATGTGATGCCAAATTTTTCTATACATATAATACAGAATTTTTTTGGTCACCAGTCATATAGACCCTATGGTGTACTACTACTTGCAACATAGCATGATTTGAAAGAAAATGGATAATTTTTACCACATATTAATGTGAGAATCAACTAAAAAATTTTTTGGAATATACTAAAAACAGGATAACTTGAATTGTTAGCTCCGGTTTTACAAGTGCCAATTAATATAGAAACCAAACCTTTAAATGATTTGCAAGTTCTATTAGAAAAACATAAAACTGCCCGAAACATCAGGAAAGAAGTGGACCGAGTCTTAACACATTTTCGTATCAATAGGAAATACAGTTGTTCGATATATAAAAAATATATGTAAGTATGTAATATATTATATTTAAAAATATATTTGTTTATAAAATCATTTTATAATTGGTTTCATTATCTGTTTCTGAAAAACTTGGGCAGTTTGAAAATTAATTAAAAATTCGATGTGGCAAATCAACACTACCTAAAAAACCTTATGTGTTGCGCTAAGTATAGTAATTTCATTTATTGTCTGCCCTGAAAACTCTGATATGTTTACCAATGTATATATACGATATAAAGATAAAGGGTAAAGGGTTATTGGAGTTGATTACAATATTTCATATTACGAGTATGCCTATCAGGGGCAGGACTATTATGTAAATTTTCAACAGAAGTGTTTTATCACCACTAAAATCTTCTATTATTCATTTACCAGAAAAAGTTTATAAAAGATTACATTATTGTTTGATGTATTAAATAATAATAGATAATAAAAATTTAATTGTAAAGTAAACTTCCAGATAAATAGTTAAAGGGAATCACTGTAATACTACAAACAAATATTCCTACAAACCATTATGTTTGTAATATTACCCCTACTACTAATTTTGTTAATTTCTTTATTAGTCCTTTTATTTCACAAGGGACTATTAATTAGTAACTATAGCCTCTCAAACGTAGACCAATTTTACAGTATATAAATATTTAAAATAACGTGTATCGCTTTTTATTGTGAAGGTTTGTTTCATTGTTGTAAAATTTTAAGTGAAAGCCTTAGTCCAGAGCAAATAGTTGATTATTTTTATTCCTTAGAATGAATAAAATCGCTCCATATATTAATAAAAGGATACTTCTTAGTTTCCTTTGGCTTTTGGTTAAAAGTGAGAAAAGTGAGTTGTTAAAGCACTATTTCCAAGTAGATCACTTTTAGTGACTTAATATTTAGAGCGCTCCAGAAACTAACCTGCTGTTTACAATTAACAAAAGGTTATTATTTCTCAACTACAAAGTAAAATCTTGGACAATTATGAAAGAGTAATAAGAAAAACAGATAAAATGGTTTTGGCAAATAAATGGAGAATGGGTGTGGAACAAATTTAGTATAAGTTAATGCTTGCAATATTACTTCCTGGACAAGGTACACAAAGACATGAAATGTCATATAGGAATGGCAAAAACATTGCCCCAGTTTTGAAAATAAAGATGAGAAACTGATGGTCTGGATGAATGGGTATTGTTCTTTAGATATTTTTATATAACAGCTTAAAAACATATGAAGCTATAATATTTAATTAACACTAGTTATTTATTTTTATATCCTTAACTGAAGAATAGGCACTCAAAACCTTTTGATTTGGAGTATCACCGATTGAATGATAGGGCTGAATTTTTTAATTGTTTGATTTTGATCATTGTTGAATTTTCATTGAAAATTATGAAATTATGGGTTTTTTTACAAGATTTGTAGTCCAGTAAAGAATATAGAAGACACTAGAGTATGCTCTGGTGGATACACTGTAGATTTGATACCGAATGTTACAAATATAATCCAGGAGGATCCAGGATCCAGGACAAAATAAATTTTCAGAAGTTTATCTATGTGATCTGAACAAAGAAGAATTTGTTTTCATTAAAACAAAATTTCTAAAAGAGAGAACTACGGACATATTATTCATTTTCCTAAATACAAGTTTTTGACAAATTCATTTATCTTGGAGTTTTGCCTTTTTCTCTTACTGTAATAATAACATCTGATGAAAGAAACGGGTGCGTTACTGTCCTTAACTTGTGGTATAGCTTGACGATTCATTTATAATTTTTTTTAGAATATGCCATGCACCTATAAAATGTATAAAATAAAATGTTTCATACATTTGATGCAGTGATTTTATAGGGACCAACTTTGAAAGTGTGTTATGATGCTGTCACCTGGGGCCTTTAAATACTTTATTTTTGTTCTATAGACATATAGTACATTCTCAAAAGAATTATAAATGACACATGTTCTTTTCAATTTAATATTAGCCGATTGAAAAATTTTAACCAACGCAATTTAGTAACTAAGGCTAAGTAACTGTTACTAAAAATTGAAGTGGAATTTATTCTTGTTAACTATATTTGATATTGAATGATTTTTAAAGGAAATAAAATAGGAAATCATGTAAAGGTAAGTTTTTTCATAATGTAAAACTGTATTTGATGTGCTAATTGTATGCATTACATATCTATACTTCAACTAAAACATCACTCGTAAAAATACTCTGCACCTATACACTATTAACATGATGTAGGTTGGAATTTCCTGATTATGTGAAGATCATAAATACATGAAGAAATTAAAAATTGAATGTTTAGTCACTGGTCGCCAACTGAGAAAGTAACTTCTGCTCTAAAGAAATTTAATATTGATTTGAACAAGTGTATATTATCACAATACATGCTTTGTGATGCTATTACATTGTAATAAAGGTGTACTCGACATGCCAATTGTATTTATGGCATATTTAAACATTTAAACACTTCCTGTGTTTGATTCTATAACGGTACTCAGTATATTCATGTGGCAATAATTCATGAAACAGTTTACAATATATTCAAAATTTCTTGGAATGGCCTTTAGTAACAGAAAACACTAATTACGTATTGAATGAAAGTAAATACAATTCCTTTTTTATCAAAATGCAAAGCACACTTCATTAAAAAGTACCTAATCTAATAATCTAGTGAATAGAATACAGCAAATTAGTACACATAATTTACGAAAAAAAAAAACAATTTGGAAATACACCACCTTATACACCACAAAACCATCACTAGCAGGGACGACTATTGCCTGAATACTTTTGAAGAAAAAACAAGAGAAATATAGATTAGTGTTTCAGTTCACTTATTTTGTTATTTTTTTACTTTGATTTATTACATGCATTTCTCAAAATACAAGGTTAGGCACAATGAAATATTCATTTTATATATAATCATATATATTCATTATGGCTAAACTTTTAAGTAGCACCACAAAAAAAGCTGACAAATCCTGTGACCAAATTTCGATATGATATGACTAGGAAACAATCTGCACAGAATTGCTATAAACTTCCTAGCAAAGTGGCAAGAGGCTTTGTCCTGCCGAAACCATATTTTTCTAGTATCCATAAAAACATTATGAAGTTGTTGTGTGAATAAGTTTTGTGATACATGTTGATAACCTTGTGATGTAACAGTAACCGTGAAACCATTTTCTTTAAACGGCGGATGAACATTCTTAAAGGACGGGCCAAAAATTCTAAAAGCAGATATTGAATGCATACCAAGTAGTAACTTTCATCCTATGAAGCAGTACTTCGTTCAATTGCTGAGGATTTTCTATCACCCAGTAATGAAAGTTATTATAATTTATTATACTGGGTGGTTACAATAGAAGAAGCAAAGAACGTTGAATATTTGACCAACGTTTCGTTTTCACAAATAAACCGACATTTCTCACAAAAGCTTTGACAACTGCCATAAATTGGCATTTATCATGAACTTATGTCAACTTGATTTGAATTTATATCTATTGCATTATAGAATGTGTTACCTTTGAAATTGGATACTTCATTCTGCCTAACGTTATATAATAGGTAATATCCAATATTAAAACCTTTAATTTGTGCCCAATTAAAAAAACTACTGTTAACTTTAGTTACCTATATAATTGAATAACAACATGCATCACATTTTGTACATGAGATGGACTAATATGGATAAGGTACCTATTTATTATAGATATTTTGAAAAACTATATAGTTTATAAAAATTGTGCTGCCAAAAAGTCCTATACATGAGCAAGGTTGTTATGGCAACTAAATCCTACAATTAAAAAATAGAAACCCTGGTTTACATAGAATGATTAAACTATATAAGATTTGTTATACTTACTGCTTCATGCTATCACCGAGAATATCGAGTTCATCTGAAAATCCTTGATTTGAATTTGAGCCTTAAATATATTACCTACTTCCTTTTGACTTAAATATTACAATAATTCCTTCTTCAAAGTTTTAGGTAGCTTATCACTTCAATATTTTTGTCTGATAATATGTCATATGCTGTGGGATAATTCTCCCTGTTTATATTGCACCCATTTAATACCAATAGCACTATTCAATATAATTTACAATTTATTTATGCTACTACTTCTTGATAAGTAGACAACAATTACTTAAATATTTCATTTTAGTACAAGTACATTTCGCTCATTTACTCAAATTTTTTTCATAGTTGTTATAAAGGTACATAATGATTGCAGGTACCTCCTGAAATCTACCTTTTTTAAAAGTTTTATGCACACTTGAATAATATATAACGATATGTATATTTAATTATGACTAGTTTTATGTTACAAATACGGTTTGTTTACAGATAATCTACATTTTCTAGCATAGGTATATTTAATTTGTTTTTCAGTATATTATTTTGAATATGCATTTTAATACTATTGGCTTGTGGAAATACTACTGCAATATGATTGGCTCCAATGCAAGTGAGAGAGACAGATGCAATCAATGAACAAAGAAAAATATATATAATTCTCTTTTATATTTTGTGCCGTGGTATCCACGCCTGCGCTTTACGCCTCCATTTTGTCTGATTTTTAATCATTACTACGCATGATCGTTGATTGTGAATCCTCGTTTAAACTTTTATCAATTTAATTTAGAAATTATTTTTGAGAATTTCAAAGTTCTATCGTGTATTACTGGCGTTCATTTAGATGCTCCGATTGTGCTTATTGGTAAGAATTTATATAATTAAGTATTCTAACTGTTCTGTAGTTTCTAAACCGCCAAAGTACACTTGTTGCTTTGGGTAGAAAAAAAAGTTTAGTATTTGAGTGGAAAATGTTAACAAATTAAATTTAATAAGTGATTGATACGTGTGGAAGAATAAAATCCAGTTCTTCTCTGTTAAAATAATATTGAAGTGAAACTTTTTTAAGAATGTTCAATTTGAATTATTGCTGTAGGTACCTTCTTACATTTAGTTAAAAATATATATATGAACTTACGGAGTAGGTGCATTGATAGTTGGTTAAAGAATTACTGGTACTTGATTTTAGGTAGGTACATGATTTGCTATCTCCTGCTTGTATTACAAAATATACGTGTAGATAGTGCACTGCAATACATAACAACTTATATAATTTTATAATGTTCATTCAGAATGAACATTCATATTGATATGGTAAGAATGTAGGAACCTACCTATCTACCAAAGTGATACACAGGTACATGTGTAGAAGTTGAGGATGTTTTTTATGTGAGTGATTTTTCTTTTGACTTTCATAGAGTATTTGAAATAATACATGTTCATTTCATTGGCATCAATATTTTAGTATTCATTTATTAATTGATAAATGTAAATGCCTATGTTGATAAACACTTAGTACCTACTAACAGAATGCCAACATCTTTTATTATGTATTTTTTAACGTAGCTCTTAGTATGCTACTAGTTAGTAGGTACGCTACTATCAAATACATTAACATGGCTTTAATGTCCTGTGCAAAGTGGTTACAAATAAAGAAGTAGGTATAGGTAATTCATTTTCTAATTTTAAATGATGATAGATAACATGTTATAATATTACATATTATAAGCACTTTTATTGAATAAATAAAATAAGACACCAGTAATAATGTTAATATTTATCAGGACAGCTTTAACAGTAGAAAGATCTTTCCTCTGGTAGATATTAAGTTTGCATCATACTGTTTCAAACTATTAGAAATAAACTGGCCAAATACTTTTCACAGATTGAAAAGGTTTTTTATTGCATTCTCAACAAACTCACATTAGGCCTCATTACTGTATAACTGGTAGATTGATGTAATGTTTTGGAGACACAGAGGGAGTCTTTGTACAATTTTTTTTGTAATAATCGGAAACTTTATGGTACATTTTTGAAATTGAAAGTATACAAATATATTTGATTCTTTCTGCATGTCGTTTCTAAATCATATATCATTGTTTTATTAATTATTTATTTTTTAAGTGGCCTACCCTGTATTTTTTGGTAAAAATTCTGCTCTCACTCAGTTTATGCCTTAAATTGATTTATTTATTTACTTATTTTTTTTTAAGAATAGTTAATTAGATATGATAAAGTGGAATGAACAGCATATTTTTGAAAACATGTATATACATGTGTTTTACACATAAAATGGGGTTTAACCTAGGCACTATTCTTGTAATTTATCTGACATTAATTGTAATAATTTTTTTAACAATAGTTTAGGTAGGTATTCCTTCTCTGCATTAATGCTTCTGAGTAGCACTTTTTGAAAGTTTATTTGTTTTTCTTTTAAATTTAAATATATGTACTATTTTTTCTATTATTTACAATTTTTAGCTTCATGTTTGTTACATTCAACAGGTGCATTTTCCTAATAACATTTTTAATAAATCGGCAATAATATCTTCTATCACTTTTATTGAAAAAATTTTTATGTTGTACATAGCCAGGCAGTGTTATATGTAATGCTTGTAGGCATCCTTTTATATGTTAATTATTTTCAAGCAACAGGGAAATTTTTAGTCGACAGGTCTTGTTTTTTTCTTTGATATATCCATTCCATATTTTGATAGAGAATTTTTTATAATTATAAACACCACATAAATTGGATAATTGCCAAATTTAAAGCCAGACTGTTTGGAAGGGTGTTACACATTGAAAAATGCAGACTATAAGCACTCCATACCCATCGATATTGCTAATACAGGACCTAGGAATCGATTCCAGACCTCAATAGGCGATGTGACCAAGAAATGGTGCCACAACACTGTCTAGTCACAATCGGATGATGGTGTAGTTCTAGTTGTGGATCAGTTCTTAAACGTGGTTTGTGACAGAATGCAAACAGCTTGGAAGATTAATAGAAAAGTGGTTGGAAATGGGTCTCTCGGTAAATTCTAGAACCCGAGATGATTCTTTGAAAGAGAAGAAAGAACATAGAGGATTTTCGGACACCAGTGATGTATGGGAAGACCTTAACGTTGATGTGGGAAGTAAATTACTCGAGGTGTGACCCTAGATAGCAGGTTGACCTGGGATCACATATTGACAAAGTCAGTTCAGAAATTATTGGCCACCTTTTGGCAACTCGGAAGAGTAAAACGCAGGAATTGGGGCTTGGCTCTAGGCTCCATTTGGAGGCCAAGGCTCCAATATAGAGCCATGGTCTGGTAGCCAAGTGTGAACCGGGCTGTGGCATCCGGGAGGCTGACTAGAGTCTGAATACTTGCGTGCTTAGGAGGCCAAATGGAAATGCAGGTGTGATGAGGACAACTCACATAACTAATAGCCTTAGAGGTTCTTTTGGCGTTGCCAATGCTTTCTTTCCACTTGGATTATACGGAGGTCGGGGATGATGGTGGCGTACTTAAGAATGAGAGGCTCGAGGAAATTCCCATATCTGCCATGAAGGTAATGGAAGCAGAGAACCGTCTTAGGTTGAAGAGAAATTATATTTCTTTCCTACAATCGAAGACTGGAGTCAGGAGAAGATAAGATTCCCCGGATCCCTGGTGTACTACAGGGATGGTTGCCAAGTGGGGGATAAGTTTTCTTGGCCAGGAATATCTTCGAAGGGTAAAAACAGAACTTGTTGTGGTTGGAAGGCGGCACTGTTACCCGCAGCACTCAGGTCTTTCGACCCATTGTGCCTGCCGCTAGTCGAGCGCTATTGGAAAAGACCCGTGCTATGCACATAGGCCAACACACCTGTTCTAGGGGAAACTCTCTAATGTCCTGGGGCAGGAGAAAAATGCTGCATCCAGATGTTTGTGTCTCTTAACCATGAGGCAGGCACAGCGACAGAGGATGTGAATGTAGTCCTCGTCATCGTGTCCGCAAAACCTGCAACTTCCAGTGTCACTAAGGCCGATAGTGTTAAGGTGCTTGTTGAGATGTCCGTGACCTGTCAGCAGTCCTGTGACAATTCTTATGCTCTTACGACTTAGTGCAAGTATTGATCGGGTGCGTTCGGTTCAACCAAGGCCCTTCAGTTAAGAGCCTGACTTGTCGCAGCCCAGTCCTGTTCAACCATTCTTCCTCTGATATTTCTTTGATCCAGTTTTCAATACACCTTGTTATATAACTAGGCAGAAGCCCGAGTACTGGTTCGATCTCTGTAAACTGTATTACTTGAGCCTCTTTTAGCCAGTGCATCGGCCTCCACATTTCTTGTTATGTTGTGATGACCCGGTATCCAGGTCAATTTTACTTAGTTGTTCTGTCCCAATTGGCCCAGACCATTAATACACTCTAGGACCGCCCTGGAGGTGATCCTGTAGGAGATCATGGCATGTAAAGCCGCCTGACTGTCGGTGCATATCTGGATATGCTGATTAGAATATCTCCTTTTGAGATTTTCCTGAACACATGCAGAGATAGGAAACACTTCCGCTTGAAAGACAGTGGCATACTTTCCCAAGGAGAAGGATAGTCCCGCCCTTGGGCGCATGCCTCGGACTCCCACCCCTGAGGCCTGGGCTGTCTTGGACCCATCCGTAAACCAGACGAGCCCATTCGAGACCTGAGCATCAGGATTTTTGAGCCAGGCATCCCTGTCCGGTATCTCTACTGTGAAAGGTTTGAGAAACACAAGTGGGAGATATCCTGTCACTGGGTGCGTCCAGCAGACTGTCTCCTCCCACAAATTCCTCAAGAATACTTGTGTGTCCACCATCTTGGCTTTTATCTAGCCACCACCCCCACTGCTTGACCCAGAGCTTTCTACTGGGCTCATACGCCACAATATTCCAGACAGAGGTCTTCGCAATTATAATGGTTGCAAGTAAAGAACAGCACAGAGAAGATTTTCATCTGCTTTGACAGTCAAGCAACGCTTAAGGCACTACGCTTCTTTGCTCCCAAAGAAACAGATTTAGTTTATTCAGGGGTTTGGTGACTCTTTGGAGCTGTGGCTGGTCAGAAGGAGGTTAACTGGTATGGGTATCCGGCCACATGGGAGTCAAGAGAGATTGCAAAAGCCTACAAACTAGCTTGCCTTGGATCCGAGAGATTTTGTCAGGAGCCTGAACCTTTTATAAGAATTACTAGAAAGCATGTCGACGAAACCCTTACCAAATGGGCTCACGAGATGTTGGGGAAAAAACTGGAGGAGAAATAGAGGTTGTAGATAGGCCTATGACTTTTTAACGGTGCCTGATAAAGTGAAGACAACTTGGCTACTGACCACAGTCGAAGGGTTTTGAACCAACATGTGGGAATCCTAACCGAGGCATGCAGATTTGGGAGATACCTATGCCCTGATACGTGTCTATGAGAATACACATTGCGATGTGTTCGGAATGTGTTAAGGACGACACACCCCTTCACTTTTTGGGAGAATGTGGGGCATTGTGGAGGTTGAGACATGACGTCTTTGGTGCCAGGAAGCTGCACAGAGAGGAGGTGGAGTTCCTCACATGGGTCCAAATCTTGACAATAATCAGAAAGTCGGGTAGGTTCGGGAAGGGTCAAGGAATGGAGAGTAGGTGACGGGATGGTAGGGGTAGGCAAAAAGGGCCGCTAGTGGTCTACTTGCCAGGTTGCAGCTGCCCCATTTACTACTACTTACACAAGCAGCATTCAGCATCTTCTGCTAGTCTGAATTTGTGCAGAGGATAAATCACCCCCAATAAACAAAGAACCATTATCTAGGGCTCGAAACAGTCTGCTTTGAATTAGCGTCGAGCTGTAGGATAGTTTAGAAAACGTTTTTGGTTTTTTTTGTGCAAAATAGACTAATAATAAGCTTCATTTCATAATCTTGACTGTCAAATAAATCTTTATTTTGAAATTTTATACAATGCAACCAAGGTTCTTGGTCTAATTTAGCAGTAAGATCCATTATTTTTATTCTAGGATGCAAACCTTCTTAACATTACATCTGTCGGACAGTATATTTATAGCTATGTCCTTGAACTTCTTCAAGTCTTCCTTTGCTTACATTTTTTATTTTGGAGACACATATCTGAATTCACAGGACATCTCAGTACAGCTTGAAATAAATCTGATTTTGGGGCAGCATGTTGCGTCATTTTTGGGAAGTACGATAATAGAGCTTATAACAGTTAGTATTTAGGAATACGAAGGCTTAGAAGATTATTCCAATACTTCCAGGAGGGGCCTAATTACTTTAGATTGACACATTTACAATATTCAATCATTTTAGCAGATTCAATTAATGATCTTTCGAATTGTTTTAGTAAATCATATTCCTTCCTTCATATACCTTTATATTTTCCAAAATCTCTTGGATATCGCTGATTTTCAAAGCATTACTTTTGACCTGAAAAGTAGTCTTAAGATCATCATATGTTGACTTATTCACAATGACGGAACTAATTTTGCAATCATTATACAAGAAAAAGAGATTTCTTGACTTTTATAATAGTTTAAATTGAGCATCAAGACCAGTACAAGAATGGTGAAACCACTTGTTACAGATTCTATCATATTCTACAAAGTGACCCCCTTCATCTATTGACGTTTTGCACATTCAGACATTCTCAGCTCATTTGTCCTTCTAATTGAGATGTCACTGATATAATTAGATAAAAAAGCACAGTAGAATCGACTTGCACCGTTCACATCCATTCCATAATAATAATAATGACTAAATCATCCGCATACACTTTAACTTCAATCTCCCACACATAAAGTATGGTAAACCTTGTGGATGACCAGTGTAGTCATCCACAGGCAGTCACCAGAGTAGGAGGAAATTCTGCCTTGTGCACACCCCATCGCGGCTCTAAATCTGACCGTCTCCGTTTGAAATTACATCTTAATAGTTCTGTTTTCTAACATAGCCCAAATCCAATCACTTATAGTTGGTTCGACTGCACTAGCAGCTTGTCGTGTACAGAGAGTTAGGCAGTGCATTGTTAAACGCTCCTTCAATGTCAATGAAGGCCGTCACTGGAATTTACTTTGAAGGGCTTCGATGATTTTCCCGACCAAGTTGTTGAGCTGCTGGTTTGATAAGCATACTGATGAATTTTAAGAGGGTGAATTAATAATAATAATAATAATAATAATAATAATAATATATCACTCCCCCTTATTCTAATCACAAGGATTATTAGCCTGAAAGTCTGAGACTTGTGTTAGAGGGGGCGACATATTACTCAGTAGGCCACAATTGTGCCTCAGAATGACTTTCGTTGGTAAGCCTTAACATCATTCAATGCTGGAATGAGAGAAACCTGGAAAAACATCTTTAGTTAGGGCGGTGGGGCAGTTAAACATCAACCATCAGATGTTAATCTCACATTAACACCAAGCCGACTTTCTTTCCATCTTGGGCACACATGCCAGGATGGTTGCCAAACCATCCCTCTATGTTAGGCTTGGCCTGAACAAACTGATGAGGAATAGTATGAAAATTTACTTTCAATTTTGGAGAAGAGAAGAGCTGGAGCTCATCCTCACCAGCTGATTTGAATGGGTGAAGAGATTTAGTAATACACTCAATGGCTGGTATTGTGATAAATCTTTCTCCTCTTAAACCATTTAGATCTGCCTCCTGATGGTGGTGGTTATTGCTTAGTTAGAATAGAACTATCTAGGAAGTGATTTTGTTACAAAAGCTTTCTTCAAGTTTCCTTCGCAGAGTCCGTAAAGTTACCATTTTATAGATCCAAGTTTCCGTGCCGGATCACTAGAGGATCTTGCGGATTGTAGTGCTACTAGATAAATTAGATATACTCTCGCAGGGTTTCTTATAACCGATTTTAAAATTTTTTATAATTATTAGTATACTATCCTAGAATTTGTTTGTAAATTTTTTGGTAATAGTAATTCTGTTTTCCATACTTGACCTGACATATTTCGATAATATTAAGTTCTGAAATATTTGCGCTAACATATACCCTACATACTTTGAATTAGATATCTTAACTTATATTTCAGTGGTATTCCAAATTAACAATTTGTTCAACTCAATTCAACAATTTTCTGAAAATTTTTCTAATTTATACTTCCTTTTTGATTCCCCGGTTTTATGCATTTGCATTGGTTGTATTTTACATTTACCTTTCTCAACTAAACATGTCTTCAAATTTATGTTCATATATAACGACTGTCCAGCAATTAACCTCTGAAATTTTCAACCATACAATACAATATGTCCAACTAACTAGGCAAATGTAGTTTTTGGCCTTGTGTGATAAAAGTCATTCAAGGTGATTGATTTGACCATTCATTAGAAGTAGGTATTAGGAGTTTTTGTGACTATTTTCTTTTGAAAATTTCAGCATATAGAGCGGTCTATCTTTACACCTACCCCCTATTTTAAGAAAATATTTTCAAAATGGCTGCACCACTTCCGGTTATACCAAAGGTTATATAAATCCGCTTATAAATCCGTTATAAAATTATAAGTCCGATTATAAATATTATTTTAAATGAGGTACGGTTAATTGTACTAGTTATTGTAGGAAGATGTTTCCATATAGGTACCTAAATTCATCCATCTTTGATATTTTAAAATTTTTGTGAAAATTTTCAGTTTCACACCATGAAACGTTGACATGATACTGTCATTTTCATAGCTAAGTATCTAGAAGTCATGATATTTTATAATTTATTTTAAATTGGGAAAACTTGATAGCAAAACGGTGGAAGATAAGTGTAGGGATTGCTTATATAGGTCCATAAAGAACTTAAATCTGTAAATGATTAAACAAAAATGAAGTCGTCCATGTCAGTAATGGCCTTGCTATAATTTGCAGGTTTACACACCTCACAGAACTAAACGAAAAAGTAGTATTCTATTTTTGTAATAATAATCAATGAAATATGTACATTATTATAAGATGCCACCACTGCAACGGTTGTAATAGTGAGTTATCGAAATTGAACGCCTGCATATTAGCGAGATCTCTCCTTTGCGTTTGCTTTCATTCCATATGATGTTTAAAGGTTCCAAACTAAATTTAGTGGCAAGTTAGCATAAGACTGGTTTACTGTTATGTGTGTGTGTAGGTAGACTTACGAACAAGGCTTTTATTTTTATAAAAAATTTATTGAGCCATTCTATAGTTGATATTCCACCTACAAAATAGAAATAAACAAACTTGGTAGACTTGATCTGAATTTAAATGTAACCCAGCAGTTATTCCAGTAAAAAACGTAACTTTTCATACAACATTTAATTAACTAAATAGTGAGGTTTTGTCTTTTCCTTGCTTGTTATTTGGAACAGAAGAATCATGAACAAATTTTATCAATTTAAACCATTTAAACGACCAAATTAAGAAGTAGGTACGCACTGTTAAGGAAACACATGAAAAACATTTTTAAATTTCAACTTTTTTGAGCAGTGAACGTTGCAGCTCAATTGGACTTTGCATATGAAACAAAACTGCACTGCATCGGTACACTTTCAACAGTAACATAATTGTATGCGTTTTTGTGGACCTTTGTACCTTATATCGAAAGCTACATCTTCTAATCAAAAGGTTTTTTCGTGCAGAGTTGCTCTTTTGCTCTTAAGCAAATAGAAAAACAACTGTTTTTAACGAATCGTCAAAAGCTATCCAAAATGAAATTGCTACAGCATGAACCGCCACTGATCAATGTAAAACTGAAGGATGCTGTTAGTATTACTTCCTCCATTTCCAAAACGACTATAGAATATAACTAATAGTGTAAAAAACCAAAAATTTATGTCCAAAATACTTGAATTTAGGTATAGAAAAACTTGATGAAAGTCTCACTAAAATAACCAATAGAATAGAAATATGCAGCAATGCTCTAGTTCATTTAAAAACAAAAAGTTCATAGAGACTTCTAGTAAAATGGAAGAAATTATGCCATATGTTTATGTCTAAATTTCCAGACATAAATAATTAAAAAACTCCTAATACCTACTTAACGAACAGTTTGAATCAATCACTTGATGTATGTTGTAGAGTCAAAGAGCTACCTACCTACAGTTTGAATGTTATTGTTGTACAAGGCCCAGGGTGTTATTTTAAAACCTTTTAATGAAATAATCATGTCTTTCTCAAATAAGAATATCATATTTTATTACCACTTAGTCATAGCTAATTTGTTCCGAGAAATAATGAATTATAGGACACGTTAATCATTAATGTTTCAGTACATATTTCAGATTTAAAATTCTCCAAACATATTGCAGAATATTAATAATAATTATTATTAGTGTTCTCAAATCAAGTCTTTGAAAGGATACCTAATACTGATTCTATTTTTCATATCACTTCACACTTTAAATGATATATTAATTGATATTCCTATTGGAATTTATTCAACTGTTAGAAAAATTTTCAATTTAAGTTATTTATTAGTGATCATTACTTTTATTTTTGTGCGATAAAATCCAAGACGTTTTTCAGTTCATGTAATGTAAATGAGATGGGACTGAATATGGTAGGATTTCTCAAGCTAATTGCAACTCAATATACTATACATTCTTGGTTTCCTCATGACATAATTGCTGTTATCCTGTTTATATATGAAATATCGACCGTTATTTGAACATACCTTTATGAACATGAATTAATTTTCGTATTTTTCTTGCCTTTGCAAATTATAAAATTATTGCTAGTGATTATAAATAGGTTACCTGTTTTTATGTAGGTATTTATAATTCGATGAAATTTTCCCTAAAATAACTAGCACAATTCAATTATGCAATAAAAAATGCCCCTTTATAGGGATTTCCGGTAAAATTTTGAATCATACTATAATACCGTGCAACGATTGGCCTGCAACGGTTGAACTTTCTTGCTGCATGATTGGTTGAATGAAGTATTTCTTGCAATGCAGTTCTATTATTTTCTGCAAGCCGTGGGCCATGGTAGCCACGCCTGCGCGGTAACAACTCCATTTTGTTTTAGTACGCATGATCGTTATTTGTGTTTGGCGCTCATTCCGTTTATCTTTTTGAATAAGAATCTAATTCGAAAATTATTTTTGAAAAGTAAGTAATTTTAAAGTATTTTTGTTAGGTAGTAATCTCATACATGTGCCTGCACTTCAGTTTTATTAATATTTTTAATCTAATTGGCATATTTCTATTTAAAACCTGAAGGTGTACTTGTTCCTTGTCAAGAAAACCCAATTTTAAGTTGAAACTGTTAACAAATTAAGTTAATAAGTTCAAAATAATTAAAAATGTTTTGGCAAAACACTATTACAGAGAATTTTATATAAAAATTTAGATAAAATCTTGCCTAAAACTTCGGATATGGATATCAACTGCATTTTACATTTTGATTGGTTTACTTGGTGTAACTTCTGTGTTCACAGTGAATATCAATGCTAAAATTAAATAAGACAATACACCTTTCTTCACATATCTATCTAATGGCAATGCTAAATGTATACATTTCGAGTACTATGTACTCATCGTCGGTAGCTTAAACACTAACACGAACTTGTTAGTGTTTAAGCTACCAACGATGAGTACATAGTAGGTACTTACAATGTATACATCTAGCATTGCTAATAGATAGATATGTGAAGTAAGGTGTATTGTCTTATTTAATTATATTCATCTTCACGGACTCACCTCAATCAGTTTTTATCAATTCTAAATTTTACATAACTGATATAAAAGTTTATTTTCCCAAATACTGCATGTAAGGTAGGTACATCTGTAGTATGTAATACTTCAATGTACCTATATATTTATGATTTCAATCCAATAGGACCGATGTTCCTGTCTCTGGGAAATTTATTAATTTAAATGAAAATTATATATTGCCTTTTTTATGTGACTTATAAAATAGGTAGCTACTAACAAGACACTTAGAATATAATTCTAATTAGATCGAAATAGAAAAATAATCCTCTTATTTTCTTGCTTTCAGTTGCCCTCATATCTTTTCCCATTGCTGCTCGGTTCTGTAGCTAGTTTTAAGTTTATTAAACATTTTTTGGTACAAATAAGTTAACCACATTTGTAGCTAATCAGTTTCCGGTAGGATGATATTTTTGAGATACCTATCTAGTTTATTTCTCTTCGAAATCCAATGGGCTTAAGGTGATACCCTTCTGGTAGTTACCTACTTAATGCCGTAAAATGGGTAAAATCCATTTATGTATGCAAGAGTGATTCTAATTGACAATTTTATGAACTTTTGAACTAAAAAAATCTTGAGATTATCACATATAACGTATAAGATAATAGATGCTGGAAAGAGCAGGACTCCCATGTGGCACTTATCAAGGCAAACTTTTAAAGTTGGTTGCAAAAAATTGACAATTTGAAATAAATATAAATTTTTATTTTGTTTATATTTTTATTTCAAAATTATTCTAAATGTTGTCTGAATTATATAGTTTGTAATGTCTTAACATATTTGTGGTTCATCTGTACGATTCACCGTAATTTCTGTTAAGATTACATATACTACCTCTAAAATAATAGAACCCGGAAAGCCCGAATAAATATATGACAATTAACTAAACTTCAGAGGTTTTAGAGGTATTTTATTGATTTTCTCTTGGTAACATAATTTTGAAGAAGACTAAGCAACGTTTTATCCAAACCCAAACTTTAATAAAAGCACTTTCCTTTGATTTTCTTTTATTTGATATGTTTTCTTTTTCTATAATTTTAGCTGTCCAATCAACTTGGTGATTGTTGTCCCATACACATTGCACTAATGTAGTCTTATTGACTTGGTAACTTCTAACATAATTTTGTCTGTGAATACAAAAATTACGATACTAAGTTAATAAGTCTACATTAGCACAACATGTATGGGTCAACAATCACTCAGTTGATTAGACAATTATTATGGACATAAACTAAAATTATACAAAATTATTAAATGTCAAATAAAAGGAAGTGTATGTTGTATTTTTACATTTAATGATAATTATATCTACGTGATAACAATGTTTTTGATTCAAATATGGCTTACTATTTACTACAGGACATTATCAATCAAGGATGACTTTAGAATACAAAAATGTCAATTCATCAGCGCCCTGCAGAGTTTTCGTCTACCAAGAGTCGACAGTAGCCAGGAAAGGTATCGATATTAAGTGTTTGATATATTTTAAATTTTATTTGAAATTATCAATTTTTTGGGACTAACTTTAAAAGTTTGCCTTGCTATACTAGGAATCGTTAGTTTGAATACTTCTGGATTCCTCTTATTTTACTAGTGGTGTATTCTGAAAGTACATTATAATTAAGTATATAGTTTATGCCGAAGTAAAAATTAATCACTAAGATATTTAGTTCATTTATTGAATATTTATTTTTACTGCATATTATACAGTGGTTTTTTTGGGGTATACCTTAAAAAGTTATATCTGATATCTGAGTCTTTATTTAGAATATGATTAATTTAAAGGCAATGTATATATTAATTTTGAAATTATCTGTTTTTTGTGTGAAAGTTGCTTCAATAAGAGAAAATTAACTAACAATCTTACATATCGAGTGTTTCCATTTTTAAATTAATTATTTTTGATCTTCGTACCATGTATATTGTTTTAAGTTATTCGCAAACGATCTAAAAAATCTCTTCGGTATGTACATAGTTAACTTCAATGGATATAAATGTCTCATAACTGTGGTTACTTATTTTACGATATACAATTAGTATAAATTTAAAACTTGGCTTTGGAAATGGATAAAGAGCGCATCATAATCACAGAATGGTTTGGAGAGTGTTGGAACGAAGTGGGATGAGTTGTGGATTAATACAAGGTAGGTACCTACTATTACTATTCATGTAAATTTATTGCTGTTACCACATTACTTATAATTTTCATTCTATAATTGCTTTTAAAAATAAGGTGTATCATAGTACAAGATAAAAATATCCAATTTAATGTTTCTGTAAGTTAAAAAGTTAATGAATTAAAGCAAATAAATAAATAAGGAAATTTTAAACATTTTTTACAAAATGTGTGACTTTATCCTAATTTGTGAATTAGAGATTCTATGATCAAGTTTGCAAGCACACAGGCTTGAAATATATTTATTGAAAATAAAATGCAGAATGATCAATTCAATTCTTGCATGGCTTTTAGAAAAAAAAATTGTAAATAGTGATATGGCTCAAGTTATTTCACTTTTCCTTTTTTATCTATAAAGTCTTTTGACTTGCTTGCATTATTCCTTATGGTACAAACTGGGGTAATTCAGTGTGATATTAACTGGAACAATAAAAGATAAAGTTATCCTCGATGTACAGCGAGTGCAAACAAGCCAGAGACCGTATAACTTATTTTTTAAATTTATAGAAGAAAAATGTTAGTATGTAAATGATGTGTATGTACTTAGTGTTTCCGCAGGATGGGACTTGGGGTAAGTCTACTTTCATCCTGTCATATTACGAGACCAGCCCTTTGTCTTGTCTCCACTGGTCCCGTCAACAATGGACAATTTTTAATCAGGACGAGAGGTTTAAGTGTACCAATTTTGACAACACAAGTCTGGGGTTGGTCTCGGCAACATCACTACTTCTGATCAAAAATCTTTAGAGTTTTAGGACTAGCTGAAATTGATGTATTAATTATTAATTTTTCTTTTCAGTGCTGTGCCTAGAATTGTGAATGTGTTCGTGATAATTTACTAAGTATTGTTAATTTTAATGAAATTTATACAAAAATATGTGCTGTGAACTGTCCATTGTTTACAGCATATATATAAAATAATTTACTTGGCATTACATATAATACTTCATATGCAAAAACTGAATGAATTGCTTCAAATGCCCCCACAGTATATTAAACGACTTAATCTTTTAACTATCAATACCTACTGATCTGAAAATCCCTTTATAATTATGATTTTTTCCATATCGCTATTCAACTCCAATTATTTGTAAAATAATGCTTTATGATAGGGTAATTAATATTTTTTTACATGCAAACAGTAATTAACTGCATAAGGACTCCCGAAATGTCATTTCGATGTCAACCAATCGATATCGATATCGAATAATTGGTACTTCCTAAAATTTCACTATCGAAATAGTTACGAAAAATCGACCGTTCGTATTGAAATAATGTCGACGAGGATATCCTGCTCTAAATGATTTACTCTTTCGTTCAAACACACGGCAGAATATGCTATTTCTGTTTAACCATCGAAATGTTTGGTTTTGTTTACGAGATATAACATAACCTCTAGGTTCAGTGTCAAAACTGTCACTAGGAATATAAATAATGGAGTGTTTAATCTAAGTGTCAATTAAATATACCTATATAGGTACCTCTTGGCTCGTGTTTATTAATTTTTAAGTGATTCTAATAGAAGATGCGGCAGTGAATTACTCCTGAGGCTTGTTCAATTAGTGAATAATAAATCATGGTTTTATATATTCAAAATAATTCAACAAACCTTATATTTAGTAAAGTTAATAGATCATTTGTGTTTCGTAATTGTCATCTTTGAACGTTTTCTCTCCTGATTGTTGCACTATATTAAATTTACAGGCAACATTGTACCTATATTATCATTTATATATAAATTTTAACTTTAAAACTTTGCACCCAATAATTCAATATATAGGTACCACATCTCTGATGATTTTTTAAGTCATTCTTCACTTAATAAAGCTATTTCTTTCTGTAAATACTAACAAAAACATCTATATACATGCATAAATTCTTTTATAAGATTTTGTGTACACTTATGATTAAGAAAGAGAAAGAATATAACAATAGAGCAAGAAAAAGGATGAAATTAGCCATCTTTCATTGGCAACACTGTCATTTTGACGAAGTTGCCTGAGCGTAATGTCGATGCCTTTCAAGAGTTCCAAAGTATATTTCGATTAGTATCTATCGACATCGATATCGAAATAATTTCGATGTCGATATACTGATATCGACATTTCAAGAGTCCCGTTGCTGTTACACTGTCTGTAACTTTAATTAATTGTGGCACTGTCTATATAATCTTTCTATTATTCAGTATTTTGCCTCACTTCTAAAGATAAAACTCTTATATTGGACAAAGCAGATAAAAGTTCTTAAACAAAGAAAACTTCACTTTTTTTATAGATGTTTTGGAAAGATCTATCTCCATTACCAAAACAGCATATGTAGTTTATTTTGATATTTGTAAAATTTTATGGTTAATAATTTTTTGTTTCTTAGCTTCCATAAATACAATAATGTAAGCTGTTAGAAAATATTTATTCTATTATTTACATTTATCGTGAAGACCACGACCATGATTGAAATTTAGTAAAAAAGTGGAAAGACATTTGTCTATCTAACTAAGCTATCTTATCGCATATTCCTTTAACTTAATTTTTGATAGAATATAGAATAGAATTATGCTTCCCCCCCAATTTTTAGCCAAATCCCACTAATGATGGTGTGTGTTTGCGAGTTTTTGATATTTCAAATCTCCGTTTATACATTTCTGATGCTCACAACTCTCAGTTCAAAGGTTTGAGGTTTCATCAACATAACGTTAATCATATTCACTAGGTATACGGTTAATAACATTTTTTTGTATTATGAGATCAATAGACCTCAAAATACTTCTCGGCCCTTTGGCAACAAGCTGTATACAAATATTCTTCGAACGCTCTATAAGACGAGTTCAAGCTTACTCCAAGTCAGAGTTGATAACACTTGTTAGATTAAGATTATAGAATACTTTTGCACACCTTTATATTATTATTATACTGCTCAGTTGAACATTTTACACAATCATCGGCTACCAGACTTGAATATCTTTGCACGTACTCCATTCTAAACACTAAAGATGTAAGCCATCTTATTTTATCTTATTCTCATCGTAATGATGAGCACGATAGTCAGACTTATGGGAGAGGGATATATAACTGATAACAGATTTCTGGAAATCTTGCGAAACAAAATTTGAAAAATATACGAAAATTTGCCAACGGGCAAGTAGTGCATACCTACAGTGGAACTCACAAAAATCTTTAAAAAGGAAAATAAAATAATTCCATATATAAAAAAAGAAACAAATCATTTGTAATTTGGTGAAATAGAATCAAATGTATTTCCAGTTTTTCACTAAATTGCAGTGTTAGTCAGTGTCTTATTTCTTTCAAGGAGGATGTAAGTAATCTTAGAACAAATATTTAGCAAAACTATCTAGCTAAACTATTCCTGTGGCAGGATTTTTTTCTTATATTTTTTAAATAAAGATTTTAGGCTTATTTAGCCTAAAATCTTTATACTACTAATAGGATTAAAATGTCACATAAATTAAACAAAAAGAAGGAATCAACAACAACAACAAAAGATGGAGATCTTTATTTTTATTTATAAAATTATTTGATTATTAAACAATGGGATTTTAATATTTTTTGAAAAGTTAAAAATAGCATTGCTTAGTAAATCGTAGGACTTTAGAACTATTAGTGATCGACTATGTGGACTTCCTTATGGGTGATTTAGTGCCAATTGTGAATTGAATAAAATAAACTGCCAATGATATTGTGTCTGCAACATTTGGAACTGGTGCAGGAAGGAGTACCGAAAAATAGGTAAGTTTATCATCGATAACAATTTTACGAAGTAATAATAACATAACCCCCCCCAACTGTTATAAAACCGCATATACAGATACAGTAGAATGTCATTTATCTAAATGCTTTTGTAGTATATTGATTGAATATTTTCAGTCAGTCATGTTACTAGTTTTTGCAAAATGTTTTAAAATAAACCCAGACGTGCGAAATAGTATACTTTATTTATTATTATCAAGTCGATAGATTTAAATTTATCCATAATATTTTTATGAAACACTTCTCTTTAACAATAAGCTATTACAAATCATATTGGCCTAAATACAATTTTTGACTGCCCACTCTAAAAATTCTAAATACTTCTAGAAATACTTTTTTTTTTAATTTTTTCTTAGAAATGGGAGAATACCAAAGAAAGTACCTACCAATTATTTAATTAAATAAGACAATACACCTTTCTTCACATATCTATCTATTAGCAATGCTAAATGTATACATTTCAAGTACTATGTACTCATCGTCCGGTAGCTTAAACAATAACGAGATAACCGGTTAGTGTTTAAGGTACCGACGATGAGTACATAGTACTCGAAATGTATACATTTAGCATTGCTAATAGATAGATATGTGAAGAAAGGTGTATTGTCTTATTTAATTATATTCATCTTTACGAACTCATCTCAATCAGTTTACCAATTATTTATTTATTTACTTTAACACTTTTGGACAAAAAATATTTTCATATTAAATCTCACCAAACAACTCTGAATAATAATTAAATTATTATTAAATTCATATCAACACAAAAAAATTGTTTAGTCACTAACTCATTGCAGAAACTCAGCCTATAAGTTTTTTAAAAATATTAGTACTCAGAAAATTCAGAACGAATCCTGAAATACACATTTTAAATAATAAAATTACAAAATAATTTGCATCATTGGGGAGTAGATTAAACTTTCACCGATGAAATAATTGAAAACAGGGTGCCTAGAACATGGACGTCTGTATAGCCTCGGAGTATAAAATGAGTTCAGATATTGCCTGTTCGTGCTCGGAGACAAAAAGCAATTAATAGGGTGTTGACAATTATACGCTAACTGATGGCTAATGAAATAGCTCGATACAGAGGACTTGTGTACTTCAAATCTCGCAGCCAGCTGATGCAGATTAACGAAGGGCGAACGTTATACGATTAGTGGGGATGAAGAAAGATAGAAATGTTATACATTATATTCCAGGATATAGTAATATATATTATATCCCATTATATTATATTCCAGAATTATAACTAAAAATAACACAAATTCCAGGTTTTTCGGAATTATTAAATTCTCTGATTTCCAGGGTCAGTTTTGCAATTCCCTGACGTTTCTAGGGCCATTGAGAGCCCTGTCAAAAAAAGAAAAATTATTGGAAATTGCATTTTTGAGATACTGACAAAAGTGTACATAATTTTTGCCAATATCTCAAAGATAAGAACATGTTCTATCGTCCTTCTGTTTTGACCAATAAAAGCAGTATGTGAGTGTTTTTATTTCCAATGCAGTTGTGGTGGATTCCATAGAACCAATTAGAATGCAAACTTTTAAAAAGTTCATGAGAATATGTTTTGAAGATCCACCACAACTGTAATGTTGGACATAAAAACACATGATACAAAAATCATACAACTTTACCCATTTAACAGATTTAAGATTCCAGATTGTTTTTGAGATAACAATGGTAGGAAATGAGAAACGAACCATCTTGTATATCTAGAAGATATGGAAGATATGATGCCATCAGCAATATTTTAAATAAAACGCTATATTTTTATCACTATAGGTATATTACTGTATTAACTGGTATGGTAGTTCAGTAGGCGGCTAGACCATGTTTGTGGTAGCATGCCTCGATCATGCTGTCTATGGTTGAGGTTCGATCTCCAGCTCTGGCATTGGCATACGGTAAGTATGTAAACCCTGTTGCGGGTGTTGGAGCCGGAGTGTATAGTTGCAACCCAACAGTAAAAATATCCTCATCCCTTGGCAGTTATGCCAAGTTATAGTTATATTTCAAGCAGAAATCTATGCCATTGAATTGTGTGTATAGAGGCTGGAACCAACACAACTTACACATAGATCAATAAAAATCTCAGATAGCCAAGCAACTCTTAAAGCTCTTGGTTCCTACCGTTGTAACTCAAAAACGATATGGAGTTGTCAGCAGACACTCGCTAGCCAGGGAGGGTGCTGCTTCTGAATTTGTCGGACCAGAACAAGTGCTTGGCATATTCTCCAGTACTGCCAAAGCAACGCTCTTGACCTGGGCTGAGGGGCAAATCCTCCAGTACTGGCAAGAACTACCAAGATTAGTTCATTCGAAGGCGTTCATAATAAACCCTTCAAAAACAAGAACTAAAAAACTTTTAGAGTGAAGCAGGTTGCACCTATGAACTTTAATTGGCCTATATACTGGTCACTGCCATTTAAAATATCTGTACAAATTCGGCCTAGCAGAAGATGCTGAGTGCCGCTTGTGCTTAGAAGATGATGAAACAGCAGAACACATATTATGCACCTGTCTCGCTGTGGAAAGGATCAGATACTCATTATTTGGCAAAGGAGAACTTCTGCCAGAGGATCTGAATAGGTTCTCACTGATGACATCACTCAATAAGGTGATCAGCGTCATTAAGAGGCTGGACCTGTTGGGTGAAATATAAGTAGATGTGAGCCATAATAGACCACATGGTCGCGGTGGAGGGTCTGGTTTTCGGTCTACTCACTTTTGAACCTAACCCAACCTAAACCCTGTTGCTAACAGTCTTTGGCTTTGTGTGTGGGGGTTATGAGTTTTAATTTAATTTTAACTTGTATGCTATACTCTTTAGGATTTACCTTCCAAACTATTAGAGAGGGATATATGTAGCATGTGTAATTCCCTTATATTATTAAGACCTTTTCTTTTTTTTTCAGAAATTTATATTGGAGCAGTTTGGTGAGTCATTTTATTTTTAGTTGTGTGTTTTTACCTCCTTATAATGTGCTAAATCATAGTTATAGACCTATATTTCATATTAAAATCTAGAGTTTTAATTCATCGAATACATCGAATTAGCCATAATGTTTTCTAAACATTGTGGATTTAACTTTGAATACTGTCTATTAATAATATGTTTGGCACATTAAAAAAGGTCAAAGTTTTGCCCCGATATTGTCTATATTGCCCTTGCAGCAGAATAAAATAAGGGCTTTATTTAAGCTTTGCGTAATATATACCACTACGATACACAGAACATGACTTAATCTGTGCGTAAATTTGTCTTATCCTGCGTCCATAAAGGATCCCAATGGATTTCTGCGCTGCGGAGTTATGCAATGAAATACAAACATTCAGAATGCAATACTAAAGGTGTATCTACTTTTATTACTTTGATCTATGTAAAAATGCACAACATGTTTGCTTTCACGTATAACTTGCTTTTTGCCTGCATGATAGTTTTAAGTATACTTGCTGCCCACCACTTGCTAATCATGTATTTTTACAAGAAAAAGGGCGGTAGATCAAAGGTTTTTGGTCTGCACACTTGTGAAAAGAGCGTCTAAAAAAATATTAGCAAGTTGAAATACATTGTTAAAGTGGTGAGCAAAATACTCAAGCTGTCCGTTGCCGATTATTAGATATATCAGTTATTTTTTTAAAATTAAATATTTGCATTAGTAGATCGTTTTGTTTTAAAATTCTATTTGCTATAACTAATTTAAAGTGAATTTTTTTGAAGCAGTTATATTTTATATCTAGTAGTTGCTCTATTATTTTCCTATATTGTAGTTCCCTTTTCAAAACACCTCGGTTATTCTTACACTCCCCTACTATGGTGTTTGTATTATTCACACTAATCTTTAAGACACCCTTCCAGATTTTTTGTATGCCTTTTACTTTCATATGCAGGGTGTTAGTTAAACATGCGGCAAAAATTCAAGAGGTTATTCTTTGGACTATTCTAAGAATATTTTATCCTTTGATGATTTTTGAAAAGCGCTTTGTTGCGAAGATATAGGGCAAAAAAAATTTTCAACAAATAACAATTTATTACTAAAAATTACATGTAACATTTCTGAACCTACAAGAATTGTTCAAAATGACTACCTCCAGCTCGGATGCAATCATCCAATCTTCTCATAGACTCCCAAACTCTTTCAAAAACACCAGGGTCGTTTCTTATTGAGTTACACCCAGCAATTATCTGATCTCTTAAATCGTCCACATCTTAGTATAAACTAATGACTTTAGATGGCCGCATAGGAAATAATCCAGGGAGTTTAAGTCCGGGGATCGAGCAGGCCATACGTGAGGTCCACCTCGGCCAATCCAGCGATCTCCGTATGTTGCTGTTAAAAACTCTCGAACAACTACAGTAAAATGAGGTGGTGCACCATCATGCATAAACCACATTGCCTGTCTTGTAGCCAATGATACATCCTCCAAAAACTGAGGTAGCGTTTGTTCCAAAAAGTTATGGTATACTACGTCGGTAAGTCTTCCTGGTAGAAATACCGGTCCAATTAGCCAGTCATTCACAATTCCAACCCAAACGTTCAACGAGAACTGATGTTGAAACCGATCTTCACAAATCGTGGATTTTCGTCAGCCCACACATGGTTATTGTGAAAATTCCTTATTGCATTTCGCGAGTAACTGGCTTCATCGGTAAAAAGAATCAACGTAAGTAGTTGAGGGATTTCAACCAATGTGTGTAAAAGCCATTGACAAAATGCAATACGTGGAGCAAAATCTATAGGAAGCAGTGCCTGAATGCGTTGAATGTGGTATGAGTACAACAAATTATCTCTCAGAATTTTCCAAACAGTCCAATTACTTACATTCAAAGTATTTGCAATTCTTCGCGTAGAAGTACTTGGATCTTCTTCTATCATGTCCAGCACATTCTCTTCCAGGGTTCTCAGCAATTTATCAATATCAAATTCCCTGACATTTCCAGGTTTTCCCTGACTTATATTTACAAAATTTCCTGTCTATAGTAGCATGAAAAGGGATTTTTCATTTATTAAAAATAGAGATGGGCAAATGGTAAAATACCATTTGCACATCCCATAGTACCATTAATTTTGGTATTTTTCACATTATTAATGTAGGTGAAATAAAAGTATGGCGTACTACACTGGACGTATCAAGTAAAAGACATGTAAGAAAAAGGGGTTGTTTTTTCTTACCAACATCTCGTGATACTTCGGAGTGATTATTTTGTATGTTTTTGTATGTTGTGTTTTTGTAGTTTGTATGTGTTGGATTTGTTAAGATTGATTGACGTTTGGCTAGTTGACGTGTAAACGGTTGTTAGTGAAGTCCTCTGTCATGGCTCGCTATACGAATGCCGAGAGAGCTGACATGCATTTTATTTATGAACTTGCTGATGGCAATGCATTAGAAGCTAGGCGACTGTACATTGAACGATTTCCTAACCACATTGCTCCCGATAGAAAAGTCTTTCAAAGTATTCATCAACTTCTTCGAGAAACGGGAACATTGAAGCGAAGTGGAGGACCAGGAAGGCCAAGGACTGTAAGAACGGTAGACGTAGAAGGAAGAGAATGTGCTGGACATGATGGAAGAAGATCCAGGTACTTCTACGCGAAGAATTGCAAATACTTTGAATGTAAGTAATTGGACTGTTTGGAAAATTCTGAGAGATAATTTGTTGTACTCATACCACATTCAACGCATTCAGGCACTTCTTCCTACGGATTTTGCTCCACGTGTTGCATTTTGTCAATGGATTTTACACACATTGGTTGAAATCCCTCAACTACTTACGCTGATTCTTTTTACCGATGAAGCCAGTTTCTCGCAAAATGCAATAAGGAATTTCCACAATAACCATGTGTGGGCTGACGAAAATCCACATGATTTGTGAAGATCGGTTTCAACATCAGTTCTCGTTGAACGTTTGGGTTGGAATTGTGGATGACTGGCTAATTGGACCAGTATTTCTACCAGGACGACTTACCGGCGTAGTATACCACAACTTTTTGGAACAAACGCTACCTCAGTTTTTGGAGGATGTATCATTGGCTACAAGACAGGCAATGTGGTTTATGCATGATGGTGCACCACCTCATTTTACTGTAGTGTTCGAGAGTTTTTAACAGCAACATACGGAGATCGCTGGATTGGCCGAGGTGGACCTCACGTATGGCCTGCTCGATCCCCGGACTTAAACTCCCTGGATTATTTCCTATGCGTCTAACTAACGTCACTAGTTTATACTAAGATGTGGACGATTTAAGAGATCAGATAATAGCTGGGTGTAACTCAATAAGAAACGACCCTGGTGTTTTTGAAAGAGTTCGGGAGTCTATGAATAGATTGGATGGTTGCATCCGAGCTGGAGGTAGTCATTTTGAACAATTCTTGTAGGTTCAGAAATGTTACATGTAATTTTTAGTAATAAATTGTTATTTGTTGAAAATTTTTTTCGCCCTATATCTTCGCAACAAAGCGCTTTTCAAAAATCATCAAAGGATAAAATATTCTTAGATTAGTCCAAGGAATAACCTCTTGAATTTTTGCCGCATGTTTAACTAACACCCTGTATATTGTTTTGCCCCATTCAGTTCCCACCTTTCCTCTCGTAACAATCACATTGCTCTTATAGCAATTAGATGTTTGCCATATTTTAATGTATATTATGTTGTTTATGTTGTGACTGATTGTCCTCTCGTGATGTCCTGTATTTTGGGTTGCATATTTTTAATATGTATTGTTTCTCTATTACATTTTTATTATGGTGGTATGCCACCCATTAACCTTGTAGTTTTGTAGGTTGTATACTTGTTATTTTTGCTTAAATGCATGGATTAATTTTCTTGATAGGGAAAAGAGCTTCTGGCTACATACTGGATATTTTGTGCGAGATTGTCCTAAGCCTTAGCTATGCTCAGGGGTCCAGTAGAATTATTATTAATCAGTATTAATATCAACTGTGTAGAGGGCCTACTTAAGGGCTTTATGTTTAAACATACTTTTTTTTATGCCACAATTCTTCCAGCATTTTTGTTACATGAAACAAATTGTGCTACCTGAGCGCTTTCATGCTTTATTTTCGTGGAAATCGAGGACTTCTTGAAACACCCTGAGCATTTGACTGCAAGGTGAAAATAAAAGTTTATAGATATGAAAGATCTAGATAGCGACGCAAAAATGGGAACCATAGTACAGGGGTTGAAGGGCAATGAAGATATTTTGAAAAGAAAATTAAAGAGTTACAGGAAATAATAGAGGAATTAGATACCAACTATAACTTACAAAAATTATTTGGAAGTCCACAGTATCGTTGGTCAAAGTCTACTACTATGCAGTTATGAACTTTGAAATGGAGAGAGCTATAAATTTTTTGAATCAGTTATTTTTTTCAATCTTTCATAAGTTTTCAAAACTTATGGTTTAGGAAATATTATTATTGATCTCACATTCAGTTTTATCATTGCAACTAGTTTTCAAAATTATTGACATGAGTTTCATTTTCAACATATAGGGTGATTCTTGAGTTCTTAACCTATATGCATAAACTTGTTTTCGGTTTTCGACATCAAATTAAAATGATCTAGAGTCATTTTGTTATACTACTTTTCAATAAAACTCATTGTGAACGCTATTGCAAAGAATAACTGAGCAATATTATTCATATTGATGTTTGTCTTTTGCTTTATATGAGAGGCAATTGTTTCTTATATGTATGTATAGCTGAATTTAATGTTTATTAGTTACTAATTTGTTAGGTAGCTATTATAGGTATTAATAAACATTTATTTTGATCATAGTCCGTAAGTGGAAGATGAAGCTCACTCACATTCGAATCTAAGTTACTGTAATTAACTAAAACTATGTGATAGAATACATGGTTTTCCACACCATAAGTTAATATATTAACGTATTAACTCACTAATATAATGTGAATCTTTGAAAATATTTTCTATTTAATATTTTTTTAATGTTTTAATTTTTGTAAATAATATCAAGTAGTATTTTGACAACTTTGTAGAATTGCAGAATGTAAAATAATTTTATAAAATTCTGTGCTGAATTAAAATTTTTCACTGTAGACATAGTAGAGGTAGTACTCATTGTAGAGGCAGCCGACAGTATGTGTATTACAAGTATTTACATTTTTCTTATTAGTTGATTGGTTATGTTGAATGCGATTGAATAGAAACGTAGTTTTAGAAGCGAAGAGTGTGTTGTTTGTTTTTTTGTGTAATATTAATAGGTAAGTTAAATGTATGTGAAAATGACCTGGTGCAAACTATCAACCACATGTAATATAATAAATGTATTATTTATAGAACAGTAATTTAGGTGTATTTTCTCAATCAATATTACTGCAACTACTCGTACAATGAATGATTTCCTGCAAGTCAATAGATACTCTTGTTTTAAAACCTAGCAACCTTGGAAAATTACGTACACATTAATGGTATTAGAATTACTGGAAATATTTCTAGAACCATGCCATTATTTAGAATCAGTTAGGATATTATTGGAATTAATAGAATTATTTTAGTATTGTGTAAATAAACACGTGCCACAAAAGCCATTCTCCATTGATAGACTATGTAGGTCCTCAATGGCATATTTCCTATTTTTAGAATAATGATATACAGGCATATTTCACACAAAATTCCAATGAATAGTGTTTTTGTATTTAAGATACATAAAATAAGTAGGAGAAACTAAAAAAAATATACAAGCCCTTCTTGTTGGTAGAAGTAGTTTCTAATAATTCAAAGTAGAGGTGTGTCATTCATGAACTATTTGGTCAGAAAAAACGAATCAGTTTACTGAATCATATGGATTCATTCAGTATTTGTAAAAGAATTGATTGAGAGTCCAGTTTCACTGACTTATTCGGTTCGAGTTCATTCGGGAATCAAAAAATCAAAATGGCATTCGAACGGAATCGAACAGTTACTGATTCGAAATCGGTCTATGTAAGTATTACTCGTTTCACTCGTTATATTTACTTTTACTAACATTAACAATTAATCACATAGTAAGCAGTGACTTATTGAGATAATAACTATTATATCTAAATAAAAAAATTACTATTAACAATTTATAATAAATATAAAATTTTAGGATTTAACAAAACTGAATATCATTAATCCAGGATTGTAATAAGCATTTAGTTTATTTTTAAATTGTTTAGTGATTAAAAATTACTAAACTAAATCTAAATTTAGATTTAGATGCAAGTATCTTGAAAACGGTAAGAGATAATATACGCAAACAGTTTTATATCGTAAGATTGATTTAATTTTTGGTTAAAATATATAGGGTGTTCCATTAAGAGAAAAAATGTGTCTATGGCCGCTGATCGTAAACTTTTAAATACTCTGTATATCTAATGACATATTTAAAATATTGAGGACAAATACATTAATCTCTTTTTGCTAGATTTATATCTCAAATAATAACGGAGATAGAGAGGGGTCATTCTTCACCAATCACCCTGTACTACCTACTATATTAACTAATTTGAATCATAACTTGTGACCATGGTGACATGCTAATACGTTCGAAGTGTTAACATAAGGTCGAACTCGAAAATTATGATTCATGTACTAATTGCGTGTAAGCAAGCAGTGAATCATTTGCGAACTATTTCAACTGAATGGTATCAATTGAATTGATTCGCCAAAAAGAATAGATCCCACATCTAAGTGATAGGATTTGTTACCTAATAAATTTTTGACAGTTGCATAATGAAAAAATGTGTGTGGTGCACTTTGACAAGAAAATTATGACAGGTGAAGTAAAAAATCCTACTCAAAATCATCTACCTTTCCTTACCTGATCCAACTCCATAGATCGATTATGGATAGATATTAGGAAAGTTCTGAAAACTTGGTAGCACTTCCAGTCATATCGCAAGTATATGTTAACTTGCCTATTTTAACTAGGAAACCCTATATATTATTTCACTTTCTGATTCTATGCGACATTCCAAACCTACTTCATGTATAATGTCCTACACCTAAGATACAATGTATCATCAAATCACATCACAATTACATCAACATACACAGGATGTGTTACACAATGGTTAATTTAGTCAAGAGTGCCAATATTTTTCTTTTTAAGCGTATTTTAATTTTTTACGTGGGAACAAGTGTAACATTTTCTGCAATTCGATACAATTTAGAAAACTTCCAAAGTAAAACTTAAATTTCTCACAATATTGGTTATATTAAAACTTACGAGATACATCTAAATTACTGTTTTTTCAATAGCTTTTGTAATTAGTCTTTCAAGTGTTTTTGTTATTAATTACATATAACTAATTTAGTAGTTTATTAGAACACTCATCTAATAAAATAAGATTTTGTGTATTTATAGCAGGAGATTTAATTTGATGAATAAAGTAGTAGAAAACTATTTCCAAGTGGTTAGAATAATAACAATATTTAACATGAAGAAAGAAGTTTCTTATATCAAATTTAGACAAGAAGAGACCACATGAAAATGAAAAACATTCACATTCACGTATCTACACTGGAATTGGAGTTCTGATTCAAGTATGTTGTACCAATAATGTTCTCCAATAATGGTGCCATTTACATGGGAACTGTAATACCTACTACATGACCAAGTTTAGCATTGAAATTAGAGATAATTTATTGATTATATAGAAATATAATTGCCTTTAAAATGTAGTGCAAACTAGACTAATTTTCAAAGAGAAAAACCTTATTAAATGGCATAGACAGATCTTCTCAAAATCAAACATGGTCCTTTGTGAGAGTGTATACTTTTTTGAAGAAAGTAAACCTGCTTAAAACTCCGAGAAAGTTATTATAAATTTGGTGTAGTCTGAGCACAATAAATTACATTTCTCTAAAATTACTACATTTGCTCTAAACACACGCTATTAAAGAAAAAGAAAAAGAGAAAAAATGTTAGGTTTCAAATATGTTCAAATATCAAAGCGCGAATCATCGCGATCATCTCTAATAACGCATATTATATTTAATAAGTATTGTTATACATTTTATTTTTGCATATTAAATGATGTTTAAAGTCGAATGTCTTTCATTTCAATATTTTTAAGTTTTAGTAATATTCAGTTTATTTATAAATTGTTTAAAAAAATGTCGAGTGAACTTAATTTAAAATTTTTTAATCACAGCTGTAGTCTAAATTATTCAGTGTTGTTATGTACAAACACGTATTAGACGGAGAATCTATTATTTGTATATTTGCAGAAGTAAAAGTTACATCATGTCAAGGTTAAATACTACGCCACTACTGTAAATGTTAAGATAGGTCAGGAATTAATTCGCATGTGTTTACTCAAGAAATCTCTGGTAAAATTTAAATGAGATTAGTAAACAAGTAACAATATAAAAAACGTGCAAGTAAAATTGTTTACACAGCTGTTATATGTGCAATTCATATTTGTCTAAAATTCATGCCACACATAAATAACATGGCCACGTAAAAAAGGCGATTATTTTAATATTCCACATAAATCACTAATTGATTAAAACTTGTTATGCCAATAATTATTGTTTGTTAAACACTTGGATTAAATATTTAATTGGATTATTTAAAAAAATTATGTTAATTAATAATTCAGTAAATAAATTGTTAAAATACAATTATATATTTAACTGCAAATGGTAGGTAGCATTTTAATTAACAGTAGGTGTTTTTTATCAGAAAGTTGCAGAGCTAACAATTTTTTAATATCCTTCGTACGGACGACTTGTTTGATATCCTTTAAAGAACTAGGTACTATGGAAATGACACGTTATGCAATATAAAAAAAATATTGTTTAAGAAACAATTCTTTTGTTTTCAAGCTAAATCCCGAAAAAAAGGTGAAATGGTTATGTCGAAGTGGATCGATTCGTCTTTTGCTTCAGATTCAAAGTGCTAAACACTGCTCCAGAGAATACCAATTTTGAATTGATTTGTACAGTTCAATGGTATATTGTAGCCCGCCACTGGAAAAACATCAACTCTTTTCTACACAATAACCAGAGATCCACCATTTTCTTAAAATCTCCATTCCAAATATTTTTATTTACTGTTAACTTTAACCTACTGTTATTTTCTTAAAACAATAGCAGAGACTTACAGTTTTCGAACAGTTTTAAGTTTCTTTTCTATGAAGTTCAAAAGCTACAGCAATTGCGACTTCAGCAGTTGTTACAGCTGCAGATTCGTTTTTCAGTGTATTTTAACTTATAACTTTTCCAAATATATATTTTTGTAATATCCAATTGTCAGTTTTAGTTTACTCCAAAATCTTTTTTATGATGCTGGCTTGTATAGTTTATTAAAGAAAAAGTTTTATTAATATCCTTAATACAAACATTTTAAATATAAACATTCTGTTTCTCGATTAACAAATTTGTGTATACCTACTGACATTTCTAGGAGATGTCTTGTATATCGGCAAGAATTAATTTAATAAAGAACTTTGAAGTTCAGAAAAATTCTGCCTATTTACTGTGTATTAAAAAACAACCATTTAAAAACGTGTTTTTCCATATTGCATAACACTTCTCAATGAAATTATTTATCCATGGTTTGAATGTACTTAAAAAATCAGGTGTGATAGATAGTAGATGGAAGGTTTACTATTTTGCATATATACTAAAATTTGGGATCGATAGGAGAGTGCTATCTGTGACAACTTTTAAAGAAATAATCTGGAGTAATCCAATTACAAAATATTTTAAAATTTGGAGGTTCAATTTAGAAGGCAAAACATACTGAAATATTGAAAACAAAATCACTCACTTATATTTTTTGGTGTAGAGCAGGGACTGTTATCCACTAGAGCTAGCTGTAGATGTTTATGGGCCGATTCATATTCTTGAGTAACTTTAAACATCAACCCGAGCCTCAGGTTGACTTCATTTGCTCTCTGAAATCCGGGCGACACATAGAGCAATTGTTGGAAAGCTTTCACGGCCCTAAAAAAAAATTTATTCAATAGACATTTTTTTAAACAAGTTGGCAGAAAGGTATTAGCACAGGAAATGTATTTGGCCTTGCTAGTTCATTGCTCTTTTCACCGTCCATTTTCTTGGTCAAATACATTTTTGTGACATTCAGTGTGCTCAGTATACTGCCATTTTTTTTTGTATATGTATATTTATGTGAACAAGGTAAGTTAGGTTTAAGTGTTTCCGATTCACAGGTAAAGAAGCCACAGAAAAACTTGAAGAAATAGGATACAAATGGAAGGGCTGGCGACATTATGGGAAAAGGTGTTTTCTGTAGATATTTCAGATCAGGACTCTTGTCCTGAGAACAAATATTAGTGGAAAATGCTTTTTTCCTGTAATATTGCTGTTCGTTCAATCTGTAACTTATTAATATCTTAACAATACTTTCAATAATACTACAACTAACTCCATAACCATAAAAACCATATTATTACCAATACCTTATCATAGAAATATCTGACAATTATACAGTATTATTATTATTTTGACTTATAATTTAAAATATCACTTCTAACCATATAAAATTTTAGATGTAGATTAATGAGAGCAAACGAACTACTGAAAAGATCCCTTTTCAGGAATTGCATTAGATGACATTTTTGACAAATGATAGCAAATAGGTAATGTAAATATCGAAAAACTAGTGCCTACATTTTATTTAATTTTTTTTTAGAACCTATTTTATTTAAAATAAATAATGAAATTTATAAATGTAGCGGAAGTTTAATTATTAAGTTCCTTAGTAAACATTTAAGTTAAGAAATTTCCAAGTACTTATGTGGTCAATATAAATTTTATTTTTCATTAAAAAAAGCCGTTATACTCGAGTGAAGTAATCAATATCTCAAAATACTTTAATAATAATTAAGGCTATTGCGTCAACTTATTGAATTAATAGTAAACTATTCATAAGAAATAACAAGTTTTATTATAAACACCTTACAAATCCGTCTATTGACTGTAACATTGAATGCCATATAGAGGGCAATAGTTGCTTGCTACCAATATGGTCGATATATAAATTTTGCTTTTTTTATTGCGAATAAAGACTAGTTGTTACTTAAGCATCATTAATTCGAATTTATAAGTTCCTTTTGAAGATAAATATTTATCTTTAATGATCATAATGTCAATATTAACCTTTTTGTAATTTTGCTGTTTCAGGTACATATAATATGGGATTACCTTTAAATTTGCAATTTCATGACAAAATTGTAGTTTTATTTTAGGTACATATATTTAAATATGATTTATTCGAAAATATATATGCGCATGTATATACCTATAAATTTACATGAAGATATAAATAGTGGTACATCATTCCTAGCAATAAAGAATAAACTTCGTAAGCAATAAGTGAGTGAACAATTGTTTCGATAATACTTGTATAATACTAAAGTTCACTGATATTTTTATTGAGTAAACTCGGATTAGGTATACGATGGGTATGAATACCTACCTGAATAAACAAATATTGATTGTCCCTCCATTGAAACTGGAGGGACAGAATATAATTCTAAAATAAGATTATTTGTCCGCTAGCTGGTTGCTAGTGGAGGAAATACACTATTTAGTTTATTATTATGTATTTGCACGGTTTACATATTTTATAAAAACTGTTATTATTATACTAAAATGGAAACCTTCCAACTCAGACCAGCTTCACAACAATATAGTTATGAATTACTTGTCTGGGAGTTTTGAAAATATAGTCTTTGACGTTTCATCTTAAATAGAAGAATACGAGGCAGCAATTTTATGAATTCTGGTAGTGTTATGTAATTTAGGAGCCAAATAGGTTATGAGTATTCAGGAAAGGTTTTCTTCTGAAACTTGATGTTGTATTTTATTTCGTATATTATGAGTAGTTTTTGGTGTTCTAAAGTTTATTGTGGTATTTGGTGAAGATACAATAGCAGTATAATATTATTATTGTCATGTACAAAACCTTCGATTTCAAGTATAAAACTGATCTGAACGATATTGTGATATATGAGTTTAAGAAAATATTCTTAATATATTAGAGTTGTTTCGTACATGTTTCAACATTTTATTTGTTTTATTAAGTAATTGATTTGAGTAATGCCTTGGTAATCCAAGGGGTGATTTTTGTATGTTTTCTTTTTACAAGACTTTTTTGTACATTCAACCAGAGTCGTCCGTGGTGATTAAATTTGTTAGTTGAAATATCAGGATTAGATTCACTCTATCTAGAGGCCCACATGAAATGCCTGCTAAAATATTGCTCAATTTATTTGTAGCTATGAATTCTATATGGCGATATTTCATTTTAATAACATCTTTTATAGCATCCAACATTGTCTATAAGATATTTGTGGCGTGATCTGTAACACCCATTTGTAGAACTATGGGTAAAATTTGATCTCTAGTATTATTTATTGATTTAATAAACATGCTTTTCATCTTAGCTTGTAGCTTGTTTATTGTTAAATTATTAAATTCATTAAAAAGGTTTGTATATTCAATTGTGTTCTGTGTATGTTCCATTGTATTAATATTTAAATCTCCAGCGAAAAGGTTGAATTCGAGGTTAAATTTTTGATGATTTGTCATATGTATAAACATAATTTTGTAATGTTGCAATGAATTCTTTGGGATCTGTATCTGGTGACTTATAGACCCTAGTGACCGTACGAGAATCAATCATGTTTGTTTAATATAATTTTTAATTCCAAGATATTTATATTCGGATACAGTTCAGTTATTTTGAGAGCGTACCTCAAATTGTTTTTAAGATATACTACAGTACCGTCATTTTGATTGTATTTACTCTTGATTATAGATAGGTCATAACCTTCAATATGATGAATGAGTTAATGAAGGTTATACTATTTACCAGAGCGAAATAACTTGTTTACATGCATCTTTTTTTATCTCGGAAAGGGAAAAGAAAATAGAATTTATTAATTTTGTAGAAATACTCGGTATGTGGAGAACTGGTAGAGGTTGCACTATGAAAATGTGTGCTAAGTTCTTACAACTACAGCTGTTGATAGTGATGATTTGTTCTGGTATTGCCTAAACTACTTTTGACGTCGTGCCACCTCCTCTTGAACCGAAAGTTGAGACCGATCGTGATAAAGTTCTACAGGGTATTAAGTTCATTCTACAAAATCATAAAAAAAACTTATTTATTCACTGATGATTTTTGTCGATTAAGTAATTTGTACTAAGAAATACTAAGTAAATATAGTGTTTCCGTTTGAAACCCGAAGTGATGGAATGCGCGATACTCAGTGGCTTGCATGCAGTTATTACCAATATGATTTTTTGAATTAATTAAAATATATGTTATATAGTTGTTGCAACATAAAAAACAATGAAAATTATTTTTGTTTCGTCGAGATCGACTTGAATATATCATCTATATAAAAACACGACATTTAAAAGTTTTACATATTGGTGAAGTGAACATGGACTTCTAAATGTACACGTGTCGTACAAAAATTATTATATTGTATGGTAAGTAAAATGATATCAAAAATGTGTTTCATGTTCTTCTGGGAACTACAAAATTTTTCAGTGCTTGGAAAAATCCACAACCGAACCGAAAATGGTGGCTACTATTAACAAAACTTTCCAAGCCCGTGTTTCATGAGAAAAGTTTTTTAGTACTTTTGACGCAAACAGTATACCACCGAATACATACTAAGCTAATTTAATAGAGGTTACTGGAACTCCTTTTAATAATATCGCGTAGTAGTAGTAGTAGTAGTAGTAGTAGCAGTAGTAGCAGACTTTATTTTAATACTGCTTGACCTTATCCTGCTCGTTATCCTGTTTACAAAATTGTAATTATTGCATTGGACTAAACAGCGTGTCTGATTTTAACTTATTCTTTCCTTTTAATATACATTTTTCCATATTCAAGTGAAGTTATTAGAATTTAGAAAAGAATTATAGGAAACAAAATAAGATTGAATTAGCTCCCATCATCAACTGTCTCTAATGTCTTTTGTATATATTTACACAATTTTATTTTCAATTATTTATACTCAAATGGTTAAGTGGACATGATATATACGGGTTTTAGTAAAGCTTTTGAGCAAATAAATAATATTTTACTGCTAGGTAAACTCAACCGTTTTGGCTTCTTTGGAATCTTTGCAAGTCATATTTTAGTGAGAGAATACAATACCTTGAATGTAGTGGTTACAAATCGTCGATGATTTTGGTAACATCCGGGGTACCCCAAGGCTCTATTCTTGGACCCCTTCTTTTTGTAATGTATATTAATGACATTGTCAATGATTTGGAAGTGTCTTCTTACCTACTATACGCTGATGATATGAAACTATACTGTAATATAGTTACACAAAATTATTTAAAGAAAGTATATAATTGGTGTGTAATAAATAAGCTTCCACTTAATATAAAGAAGTGTAATGTAATGTCATTTACCAGAAAACGTGGACTGTATACTTATGAAATAAATAATAACATTTTAAGTCCTCAAAATATTACAGATCTGGGAGTCATCTACGACAGGGAAGTAACATTTAATGCACATATTTATAGTGAAATTCAAACATGTACAGTGAATCTAGGTTTTGTGATAAGAAACTCCTAAGTTTTTTCCGATAGAACTTTTAATTTTGCTCTTTGATGTTTTTGTTAAATCAGAACTTGAGTTTGCTTCGTTAATTTTGAGTTCTGGTTACGTAACACTTATTGAGAGCCTAGAATCCATTCAAAGACCATTTCTAAAATATCTACCATACAAAGAAGATGGTTCCTATCCACCGCTTGGAACACCTCAAAGTCTATTACTTAGATTTACTGTATCTAGTTTATATGATCGTAGAATTGTACAATCTGTCATATTCCTGTACAAAGTCATAAATAACAAAACAGAGTTGATATATTTCATTGTACCATAAATGGAATTAAAAAACTGTATGCTTGTTAATAAATTCTCCATATATATTTTAATTATACAATTTTTATTTGTCATTGTTCGTTGCTGTAGATGTATTTTTACTTATTTATGGAACGGTTTCAATTTGTCATTTGTTTCTTATATTAGTCTTTTAACGTTACTGTCATATATTTATACATGTATTTTTTTTATATATTCCTTTGATAAATTTTATAAAATTATTAAGTATTTTCCTATCCTGTAATTAGTTTCGGCTGTTGGATGGAGAATCTAACTAATATACATAAATAAATATATACAATATACAGAAAATAATATAAATATACTTGTGTTTTTGTGTATATATTACATTATGGTTAATACTTTTGTGTGTTTATCCTTGTCACTCTAAATATTCTAAATATTAATCGTTTTCACGTTTTTAATTATCAATAATCATTAATCGTTTGTTGTTGGTTATGCCATGCCTAAAACATAAATAAGGGAGAACAACACCGCACCGGAAACTGCACAATAATTAAGGTCAAGCACTAACCTTATCAAAAAGCATGCATGCGCATGTTTAAATCTAAAATAAGGAAAACTTAAATACTGCTTAACTTTACAGGACGTCCAGTAATTTTCTAATGTTAATAATATTTTGTACTTGTATGTAATACATATATTAGTTTTAGGGTACCTATTAAGAAAAATCTAAAATTGGGATAGCAATTATGAAAGAAAAACAGTATCCACCTATACCTTTAACCTTACATTAACAAAGCAGCCGAAGACAACAATTTTTCGAGATCGTCAATATTACTACATATTTGTATTTATTTATTCAGGTAGGTATATGTAAAATACAAATCCTAAAAAAATTGATCAGGAAATATAAGAATAATCTTGCCTCTAATGTAAGAATTCATTACTTACTTATATGTATTCGTGTAAACAAATGATCAAACCCGCGTGGTTTTGAGTGTATACATATTGAAAATACCACTAAAAATGTTACTATTTTCAACTTTACATTTAACAGTACTTATTAATTTACATTATTACTTAGCTGTAAGCCCTAATGAGTCTACACAATAATAATATGCCACCCTTCCCTCTTCCACGCAAGTTTCTGACTTTCCGGCTAATCATGAGGATTGGAATAAGGCGTAGATATATTATTATAATTATTGTGGGAAAATCAGTAATTAAATTAATGAATCGGGAAAAGAAATCTCGGGGAATTAATGAATTAATAATAATGAATTATCTATGGGTATCTGTACTGGTATTTCCAGATGCAAATTGTATAATTGATCAATTTTAAAGTTAGTAAATTCAGGCAGATAGTTACATTCGGTTTTTTTTTACAGATTATGACGCAGATGAAGTAATTAATCCTTTGATGTATTGAGGTGCAAAAGCAAAGCAAAAATTATAAGATTACCTATTATAATAAACTTAATTAAGCGCTAGTCAGTATAATCTAGAAGGCAAGAAGTTTTCATATTCGATCAATTTCGTATTCAGATAGTGTAGTATTTATACATATACTGCAATGTTAATATTTTGGAACAAGGTGTTCCTCATTATGATTTATTAATAAATACACGTAGATATCCACCAAGAAGTTTCAACCTATACTGTACTTATACTTATAATATTTATCAATCTAAATATACTTATATATTTTTAAATTCTAGATTATTGCATTACTCTCTATACTTTATATACTAGTATACTTATATAGGATCAAACTTCTATTTTCTGTCTTAATACTTCTATTAACACACTTTGTGGAAAGACACCCATAAACATGGCAGTTTGTCTTGTGCTGGTTTGTTTTGAATGCCATTTTAAAATGTAAAAAGTAAAAATAAAGATGTACAAATACTAACCACGTCGTTTTTAACTTTGCAATACCAAAATGTCACAACTTATTACCACTAAATTATTACCTTAAACAGATCCAAATATTAAGCCTCCAAAAAATTATCTCTTAAACAGGATCAAATATTTTCATGCAGAGGGCGCACTCATTTTTGGAATCGCCAATAAAATTCCAATTGGATAAAATAAATATATATGATACTCCATTGCGATTTAAATATATAAAACTATACATTACTTTATACTCGGTTTTTATACCTTTCATTTAATCCGGTGTCAATGGCTTCTAAGGTAGATTATTTACGCTTCCAGAAAAGAACGTTTTTCACTTAGTAATAAAAAACTCGACAATAAAGCAAAACTTCTATTAACAGTTTAACAAGGCCGACGAAACAGGTGGCTAAACACGTTAACAAGTAACTAAACCGACAACGTTCGTTGGTAAACCTGTAGTGATAGACTGCATCAGGAATCAGGAACTTTGACTGACTATTTAGGATTTAGATCATGTACGCTTTGTGTAAAAACCCAATCATGGTTCTTGGAAGGTAGCTAAGAACGAGGTGAAAATTGGCGTTTCTCGGAATTTGGAGAAAATGATTCCCAGATATAAGCTTTTGCAGGTTGCGTTATTATTTGATGTCAGAATTTAAATGACTCAATTCTGTTTGGCACATAAATTCCTGTTAATGATGACTAACAAGAGGAAATATATTAATAACATCCGTGCACCGTGAAGGAGCTTTATCTGTATTGTATATAGGTATTCATAAAAGTAAAAGATCGTTCTCTTGATTCTTCAATTCAAGTTTTAAATGCCTTAATTTGAATACTAGCATTAATTAAGATGTATTATGGCTGGCTGAGTAAAAAAGTGCTCATAAAATGTTACCTTCAAAACTTATGGTTAAAGGTAAAAGTCACGAACTAATATTCATATCATAAGTTGCTCAAATTAAATAATAATTGATATATTTATGTAATTCATTATATTTAATCAATAGCATTGGTATTCGAAAATGGAAAAACATTTTAAAACATTGATTTATCCTTTTAAAATATTATGGTACCGCTGCTTACACATTGATTCAGAATGAATGAATATGATGAATGGATGAATAATTATAGAAAAATATTTCGTCTCATCTAGATTCGTACCCTATATATACACGTACATACTGTCGACACAATCACAATTTGCTTAAATTACTAAATTTAATGTTTCTGCATTAGCCTTACAAGCCACTTTAACTTCGGATATGGCGCAACCACAGCTTGACTACCAGGGCCCAATTATTTAAATCTTCTCCTGTTCTTATTGGCCATAATTGACAGCTATATTGTACCCGCACAATACCGTCTCTACCAGTTCACAATCTGTGTTCTCAAATCTAGAAGTATTCCCAAATAAGTATTCTTCCATTAATTTCCATTTAATCAATAACTACCAGAAACAGACAATATACCCTCGTCTCGCTCATATTTCAATTTTGGCCATAGTAATCGATGTATGTAGTCTTCACAAGAATATATAATTTTCAGACAGTAAAATTGAAAACTCAAAATGTCTTTATTTTTCTTTACAATCAAAACTATTTAGAAAATATTCCAACAGTCAGTTCAACGTCAGTTTGCTTTTAGTATTATTGAAAATATAATAGAGGCAGGAACAAGTAAATGAAAACTATATAAAGAGGAGTGACGTAGTTATTCCGGAAGGAACAAAATTGCAGGGGAATGTCTACATGGCGTAAAATTTATATTATACGGTTATTATACTATCAATGTTAAGCATAAAAGATTAAGATCGACAATCAGACATCGGTAGTGATTTTTACATGTTTAGTTCCTAACCAACGCACACATACACGCACATGTTGCTTCGAATGCAAGGTACTAACCCTTCACTTATCAGTGCACTTATCAAGACCTCGTACAAAAGTGTGAATAACTGTATTTTAATTAATGGGAAATTTTTCACGCAATCTTTTGTAGAATCGTACAAAACTATAAAAATAATTATTTAAAATGGAACAGAGTAATAATGGACGGACGGAGAGACAGATCTCCTTTATTACAGAATTACCTTTATAAAATAAAGGTAGAACCAATGTTTGTTCATGAATTTTTTAAACTTTCCATTACTAAGCTTCCAGCAATGTTAATACCAGTTAGTGGAATCAATATAATTAGTATCAGTAATATTAATTGAATATAAACGTCATTTTGTATTACGTAGGTATTCATGATTTCCCCATGAGTGTATTCTAATATCAGTGTATGCAAATATTTAATAAATAATATTTATAGTTTACGTGTCCCAAATATTGGATTATATTAATTAACATCCTACATATCTAGACAATGCACTGTTACTATTTATTTTGTAACACTTATATAAAGATTTGCCATCAACGAGTTATAACAGGCTGATTATTTATTAATATCATCAGTATAATCAGCATAACTAATTTATTATTCAGCAAAAAATACGCCTATTATTTCATTGATGCTGGTGGCATTGAAGGAGGTATTTTGATAGACCAAGACCCGTTATGTCTAGCACAGAATGCCAGACACAAATTGCTTTTCGTGACACGACCAACGATCTACTTGGATGTTCAATTTGTGCAACAGTGTTCTCAATGTTAAGATGTCTGTCTATTGGTTACATAATATGTATTAACTTTTCAGCTAACTCAAAAGTAATAAACACTTCTTTAGGAATTTAAGAGGTCATGAACTTTTTTCATTTTGTTAAAAAGTAAAAACGTAAAAAGTTTTGTAGAAAAGGGTAAACTAAAATAATTTCTGTTCTGATTTGCAAGTCTTTAGAATGGTAAAAATGGTGGTCAAATAGATGGGAATTTCATGGGATCATGGGTCAATAGCAGATTGAAACACAATACTGATATGAAAATATCTCAAAATTTAAGACAATTAAAATAGTTTTGTTTAAAATCCTGTTTATAAAAAAAGCGGTCCAATATAAAACCAGTTATATGGTCAATAAAAGTTTTACCGTTAGATTATGTCAATAAAACTAGAATGGAATACACCTAGAATTGCCTTTTTAATTTGGTAACAGCAAAAGTTTAAATTCGTTATTTAGAGACATTATTCTGCAGTTCCTTTATTTTATCTCTACAAGGTGTGTTTTATTGACTGTAGGCAAATAAATATTGTGTAACGCAATTCGGACTAACTTTCATCCATAAACATACGTATGTAGTATATACAAAATGTTTTCATGTGGGTGTACTTCCAGTAATTAGATTGGATATACTTCGAAATGAGGTTAACTCTGATAACATAAACCGTTTAAAAATAGTTACGATGCAAAGCTATAAAACGGCACCATAAAATAGACTGTAATGTTGGTAATTTCAAGGTTGCATTACCCGACTCGCGTGTTACTAACTATACAACATACATACAATACGCATTTTTCATCGATGGTTTCATTACCTCACTCTCAGTACAGTACATTTTAGTAACACGTTTTTCAATCGCCGTGTTTCCAGTATTTTTTCTCAGCTAAACCAGTACCAATATGCCGAATGGACTGACAAGCAATGAAGCACGTGTGACCTAGTAGTTAATTACCACCCACGCAATGCTGCCTGCACTAGGTCCTTTACAGACAGGACATTTTTTCAGTATTTTAACAATGTTTCATATTTCTGCAACTACTAGGTACAGCGTGGCGTTGATAAAAATTGAACTTAAAAAATGGTAATAAAATTGATAACCGCAACAGTGGCTATACACCCTTATTTTATTAACAAAATGACCAATCTTTTATCTGTTTTTTAATGTAAAAATGTATAAAAAAATTGTTTTAAGTAACTAATGAAATCGTCTTCTATGGTTTAAGACTACATATTACTTTTTATATGGTCTCTTTTTATATTACTTTCGAAATATACCTCCCGGATAATTTGTTAATATAAAATAAAATATTGTGTGTGAGATTGCTTAAAATTATGAAGATCACATGAATAGCTGTTAAATATTTTTATTTATAATAATCACCACTACCTTCTAATAATACTAATTACCTAGGATAGGTAATTCACAAGACCATAACTAAAACTAGACCGTATTGAATTTGGATTATTAAAAAATTTTGTTCAATTCCTGGATATTTTTTTTGTTCATGGTCCAAAGATTTTTTTTCTGAAACAACAAATTCTTTTATAAAGGCTGAAGCAGATTCGGAGGCAACTTCGGATAGAATTTCTAGAATATGTTCCCAAATCCAAAAAATGTCCATTCTAATAATATTACATACGAATGATTCTCTAATAGTTCAGTTGAATTTGGAGTTTTATTGTCGGTCTATCAGGGAGATCAAGTCAATTTCTTGGCAAAATGGGATAAAATTATTTTTTAATATGAAAAAAGATCACATTTTAGAGGATGTGTAGGTAATTATTAATAAATACTATAGGTTTGTTCACCTTTTCGTAGGCCTGATTAATCATAATGTGTAAATAAAACAAGTTCTACCTGACCCTCTCACTTCAATCACAAGTCATAAGTTCAATGATGTTTTGCTGTTGTAATAGCAACTATGCTAAAATTTCAAGTAATGGCAATGGAGTACTAAAAGAATATATTTCATCTAACACTTAAAAGTCACTGTAATAGGTACCTAATATAATATGAGAAAGTAAAGTATTACGTTTGTTCCAATATCAATTTGGGGTGAATTGCTTTACAGCGAAAATTATTTCGAGGTAGTTTTGAATTGTAGGTGTTACAAAATTAACCTCGGTAACCTACAATCTCAAAATTTTTAACTTTTTCCATTTTTTAACGTGAATGAAACGCACATAATCAGTGAAATATTTTCCTGTTTTAACAATAAATAGGTAATACAAATACCATAGGTACCAAAAAAGTTTTCTAAAAAAATTGAGAAGCATCTGAGATAGAATAATTTTAGAATACATTAGTTTGCTAGAACTGTAATATTATTGCACATGTTTCATTAAATTCAGAATTCTGGCCTAATTCAACCAACACCCTCTGGATGTATATCTAGAGTGGTTTGATTGTTTCAACTTGGTGCAGTTATTAACGTATTAACCGATAGGAACTGCTGGTTGACAGTCCGTCGTTCAATTTGTCATTTTGCAATAAATGAAGTTGGTCAGTTAGTGAAAATTTTATTTTGAAAGTAAGATCTTCAGCGGGTGGTGAGCCAATAAAATGGGATGGTAGTTTGGTCAACTATAGATAATATCGAAACATGAGCGGAAGCAGATGGACTTGAACCAGCTGTATAGACAGCTGCACAGGTAGTCTTTTGGAATCTTAACAAAAGATCTTCGACCTGTCAAAGAAGTCTGTTGGTATTTTTCCCCTTAACAAAAGATAACCGTCTAGTGGGCTTAGATTTGGGGTATAGCACAGTGTTGCCATTATTGGCATTTTTAAGGCAGGTTAATCTTTAGTATCTTTTTAACCTTTAAGAGGCATTCATAGTTTTTTAAATAGTATATTTTTAATAATTTTAGATTTCCATTATTCATCTATTAAACTTTATGACGTTATTATATAATAGTAAATAAATGTAGGCTATTTATTCTGTTGTGTAACATAAAAATGTCCGATTAGGATAATTTTTCATTTCGCTCGTTTTACCTTATTCTCCTAATTTTATCTACACATTTTTTTAATTCCGATAACACTAATAATCAATACTACAAAATGACTAATCATGAGAAAAATACCTTTGTGTGCGTATGCACGTTTTAAAGTTATCCAATACTTTTGGAATGTTCCTTACAATGTTAATTATGTTGAAGTGATTCAGTATGTATATTTTGGTATCAATGGAGTGATTAATTTATATTGGCACCAACTATTAAACTAGCTCAGAATTTATCTACTACGGTTAAAACAATTTTACATTATGTTTTAATGGGAAAATTATCAGTGGCAGTAAAGATTATATATTTCAAATGTTTATCGTGTTTGTACAATATCAGTATCAGTTACGTAATAATAATTTTTATCATATTATTAGAACTAAAAAATTGTTTGTATTATGTAATAAAAAATTTGTATTATTATGTACCAGATATGCTAATACTAATCATATCGTCATCATTTCACTAATATATGCATATATACATACAGGGTCTGTAACGACGAGTTGACAATAGACATATCTTTGAAACCTCGTTTGAAAGTATTCGAGATACGACAATGAGCAAAGTGACGTTAGGTTCTATCGCTTTACCCTAGACCTAAAATCATTATTTATCCATGTAAATGGAATTACTACAAACGTTTGGTCTAATCTACCAAGTAGGTATCTAATTTTAAAGATTTACGAATAATTTATGTTAATCAATCAGGCATTGGCGTTGTTCTGTCACTATTTGAGGGTAATTTTTTACAGTTTAGCATTTTCGTCCCATTGTTTAATTCAAAGTGCTTTATAAAGTTATTCAAATATGTAGTATATGTCCAAAAAAATTGGGGTAGGTTACACAAACGGAGATTTTTAAAATTTACCAATTATTTATGGAGAATAACAAAAATATTAAAAGGAGTTGTAATGTATTTGCTGAGAGATACCCAGGAAAGCAGATACCAAGCAGGGACCTAGTAAGACCTGAAGGTAACAAAGAGCAAGCCTATTTTGAGGTAAATAGAGAAGCATCACTAACGGAAGTAGAACAACTGGACGATTCTTTCAAAATCTATGTTTTACAAAAGCATAAGTGCACCCGCATAAATTCAGTTTTGTACAACATATTAAAGAAACAGATTGGCAAAATCTTAATTTGTTATATTAAATGAACATATTATCTACCTATACCCATTACATTTTTTTTTGTTTGTATAAATTTTGAATTTTCACTAATATTTACTTCACGTCTACATTTTATTGATATTACTAGAAACAATTTGGAGATTTTGTCATGTATTGGTCGTTTTTCTTGGCAACATTGCGGGGCGGTTTGGACACAGGTAGTAGTAGCGGTCAATGACAGCAACATCAAGGTTAAAAGGCGGCGATGCTTTATCTTTATATTCGGTTTCGGGCAATCGAGTCAAAGGTAGTGTCTTGAACTTCCAAAGAAGACAACAACCGAATTTACATTTTCATACACGACCTTCCGCAATTGCAGGGTTTAACTGGGTTATTGCTTCTAAGACTTATGGGTTAGGGTTACGACCGGTACGTTAAGTGTAAAAATTGGTTTAGTTACCCTTATAAAACTTAAAGAGGGATACGTTGGAAAGCCTACGGGCTCGTCAAATACAATAGTAGTAGAGCCTTCTTTTGAAATTCTTTCGTACCTGCACTACCATTGATTAAACAAAAAAAAAAGTTACATATACAAAATGTCAGGTAGGTAACTTAAATTCCAGCTTAAATTACATCTGTTCACCTACACAATTCTTTGTTATTTTAAGCTTTTGAGTCTATGCGTTACCTACACTCAGATATAGCTGCATATTAACAGAAATCGAGACGGAAATACCTATGTCTCCACTATACTCACTACTAGTGTAAATGTTATACTATTAATAATAGTAATTCATTAAATGTGAAAATATTGACTAAGTCATTTTAGAGGCTCTGTATTGGGACATATTAGTCTTATTACATATCGGGCTTATTTTAAAGTATTAGAGGTACGTAATGATAATGAATGAGATAGCAGCGAATAGAATACGTTAACAGAAAGCATTAGCATTGTTAAAACTAAAGTAGGTAAATAGATAAAACTATATGTAGGTATTCAGAATAACAAAAAAGACGTTCAAAAATTGATATCAAGGAGAAATTAGTTTTTACTAAACACCTACCTAAAAAACTGTCATTAGAAAACGTACAGATACACAAATGTCGCCATAAGATAATGGTATTATTTTGTTTAATTATAAATATCTAGTATAGCAATAAGTGCAAATAAGCGTATGAATTTTTAAATTATATAATTTATTGCAGTTGCATTTCCTTGATCGAGCAGCAACCATTTCTAGAAGCATATGCAATGGGCATTCTTTCATAACTTAATATACAATAAAGGAGGTCAGCTATGTTAGCGGTATAGCTAACAATAGCTGGATATTTCCTTCGTCCTAGATAATTCATTTTCTTTATGTTTAAAATATTTTATGCCTATCTAGAAAGATAATTCAAATCATTTATGCAAGGCTTTAATTAAATCCGAGATTAAATCAAATGTAAATTATTGTAGTAAATGCAATTTATGATGAAGTAATCGGACAATGACTTATATTTTTTGATTTTATTATTATGACAAGTGTTATGACAAGTGTTCAACCGAGCAGCGAAAAATTTCAAAAATAAACAACCAGCCACTGGGTGCTTCTGATACAACTAATTTTATCACCTACGTTTTCGTTTATAACCCAATTGATTTATTTCTTATTCATATTAGGGATCCAAATTTACCTATAAAGTTAGTTTTTGTTTATGTTATGACATGACTAATCATATATTGTGTAGTTAGTACCATTACTGCAATCTGTTTTTATGCGCATGGTTTCCAGAATTTAAACATACAAACTATTAATTTCCGATTAAATACTCTTGGGTATTATAATTTTTTGTTTATTGCAGCAAGTGGAGATTCTTATCTGAACGTTGAATTTACTTCTTAATGTCACTAACAATTTAAATCGAGTTAAGATTAGCAAAATACTAACGGGATTTTGCGATGAAAATGTATCTTGTAGTCGTGTTGTTATTTTTGACATAGATTTCGGTAGTATCTGTTGATTCCAAATGCGATGGCCGTGAACTTTCTTATTGAAGGTTGTGTTTACGTTTTTTTTTGGAGGTTATTCAACTTTTGAAATCCGTTACATAGACTAGTCTTTCGTCTGGGGATTCCAACAGACAATCCAAGATCTTCGTTGCGTTATTCTCGTCTAGTGTTATTGACGAATTAACCTGCCGTGTAACTTTAAACAGATTTTCTTCCGCGTGAAAAGATTAATACTTAATATATAGTTTCACTTTTTTTAAAAGGTAATCTCAAGTAATTAAATAGCGTAGGGTTTTAGTCTTGCACGAGGTTCTCGGTTTTTAATATTAAGCATAATTTACCATTGTTAACTTTGGATATATTATCACTTTATAAAATAAACATTTAATTTCAATGGACAATTAATTATATTATTCCCATTTCCAATCAATACTGCATTTATCACATTGCGTGGAGGGTTACTCGTCTAAACTATATCGATAGAATTATTTAACAAAGGACCATTGAAAGTAACCTATACAGTTTTATCTCAGCTCCGTACTCTACCCCGTATTTTGCTCATATGGACCCCCATACATATGCGAGTATATTATGTAAATACAGTTTTCGACAAGAGGGTGGTTAAAGGGTTGAAAATTCGCTACGAAGAAATTTGTAGACATCTGTTCAAACTCGCCATTCTTTTTTCAAATAGATTATTTTCATTGTATTGATTGAATTTTTATATGAAGATCGTTTAATTAGATTTATGATTAAGCTCCATTAATATTTATGAGTAAAATCGGTATTACACTTAGGTACCAATCTATCAGCAAGAAATTTTGTAATTCACTTATCGACAAATTGGGGTAATACAACTCTTACGAGTTTATCGGAAATAAATTGGACAATTCATTAATTTGCAATAGACGACCTAGGTACTAATATAACAATGTCTGAATGTTTAAGGATGTGAGGAGCCACTAATTTGTTCACTGTTTCTCACAAAAGTCTAGTTTTTTCCACCAAAATTAATATCTTTACCTACAACCACAAATACAATTTCAACTACAGAGAAACATCCAGTAGCAACTACAAAGAAACATCAAAATTTGGACGAGTGCATAGGTATTGGTCATCTCATGAGAAAGCAAAAGTTATGTGCAATAAGTAAATAGATCTATTTCTAAATAAACTCAATTTCTTGCAGGCTTATAGTAACAAAGACATCTACCCTCGCATCTACCACAATTTATGTATTACACATAATATTATTTCAAGGCCAATTTATTAAGAAACTGGTAAGTGTACAGCTGCTTTAAAGCTGTACATGTAGAAAAGATATACTTTTAGTGTAATACTTCATTTTCATCTCAATTGATAGTTTATCAGTTATTTATAAATATTACATTTCAAATAAACAATTATATTATATTTGTATTTTGTAATAAATTTTCAATTTTATCTACATCAATGATGTTGATAAAAATATTATGTAATATCTATTCTTTTATTGCTTTACTAGTATTTTTGTTAAGCATGACTGGGGAGTAGCTGCTCAAAATAATATATTTTGTTAAAAATTTCATTTTGATTTATTTTTTTTTAAGTTTAAGGAGAAAATCACCCACAATAATTATATATAATAAGTCATACATATAAGACCGGTATTTATTTACTTGTAAATGTGAACATGAATCTTATTATTATTAGGTATATGGTATTAAACTTGTGTGGAAAAAAGTATCCTACTTGGTACCAAATTTAGTGAGATGAAATGTATTCAGGGTAAAAAGCAGCAAGTACCGTCAAGGAAAATTAAGTAGTTAATTAATGAATTAAAATTAAATGCAATTTGTGTAGTACACCGTGTCGGCCAATTTATATTATATCAACACAGGCCTTTAATAATGTGACGTCATATTATTGCGGAAGAGATCGCACTGGGGATGACGTGAGATATGTCACAAGCAACATGGCGGATGTTTTCTGAACCTAAACATCCGGACTATATATACACGAATAGGGAATGTGGGAGAGGTGTGCGCGTGTTGTTGCCCTTAAAAGGCGCATCCCTTCCGAGAAATACAATATCAATTTATGCTAAAATGCACGCTAACTAAAAACTTACAGATGCAGTTGTACGATTGTTCAAAAATATATTCCTCTGATCCTTAGGGTTTAGGGTTAGATATTTTGTAACTGAGAAATACACATTTTTTTTAGTAAATGACTGAATGGCAGCATTTGAGAATAAGCACTGAATATGTTCGTTTCGGGACTAGACACAAGAGCACTTCGTGGTATTTCCTAACACTATTTCTATTAACACTATTCGGAAATGATAATAAATAAACAAAAAAACCCGTTCTTCTTCCACACCTCTGCACCCGATTCACGCACCTCCGACCAACTGAAACGGAGTCACCCGTCACCCTAAAGCTTACGGTTTGATTCAGGGACCTCAGAAAATGAGGTGCGGGGAAATCCTTTTTATTCACTACATCCTAATGTTCACTACGCTTAGGACTGAGAATTGGCTAAACACCCAGTTGGGCGATCGGACTAACTCGGAATCGTTCGAAACACACGGGCTTCTGCTACGTTGTCACGTTTGGAAAATATTTTTCCGATGCTGAAGGAAAAACACTGTATTTTCTAAAATTGTTTCCTATTATTTTCCTAAACAGGGAAATTACTCCATTTCGTTGTATATCTGTTTTAATAAGAAAACTAAATTATCGAAAACATAATAAATGTGTAACAAATGATTTTGAAACACCAAATGAATATAACCAAAGTCTACATAATTATAATATAATATGTAGACTTTAATATAACTTACATTATGATAACAAAGAGTGCGTACTCAAAATGTAAAAATTGATATTTGAATTTAATATATATTATTTTTTTAGTTTTTACTTTCTTCTTAAAAAAAAGTATGGTGATAATAAGGGAACATTTATATTTACTGAGTTTTACATTTATAGCGGAATAATGACTTCAATTCTTTTACAATGAAAACATTTTCAACGTAATACCTACTTATATATATATTGTAGATAACATGTTGATTCTTATTAAAATAATTTTGGTGGAAATCTAAAAGCTCATCTTATATAAGAATGTTTAAGTGCGGCTTTAATATTTCAGTTTAATGCTCCCTATGATTTTTGTTAACAGTTGTCTACTTTCAAGAGAAATTTGAACGACATGGCAACGCCGCGCCAAAGAGGCTTGTGCATAGCCGACCGCGTTCGGGACATCTTTTGTTCAACTGCACTTGCAGAATTATTACGCAACGCAACTACTATCAACTATCACAAAGTTGGTCCGTTTGTCAGTGCAGTGCATGCACGTACTTAGTCACGTGTTGCCCAAACCTATTTGATACGTTGTATAATGCACGATTCATAACGTATAGGCACACGGCACACTGTTCTGATAACGATTTCTTCCTGTAGACAAAGAAAGAAAGAGAATGAACAAAAAGATCAATCTACCAGAAAAATGCTTCCGCTGGGGATCAAACCGCTATTGGTAATTCATAGATGATTTTTGGTAATATACTCGTGGAAATTGGAAACGACTCACCTAAAACTATAGTCATTTTTGTATGGTTATACCAAAGTCTAAATATACAGGGTGTCCACCTAGTGCGCGTAAGTCCAATATCTGGGTTAATAAAAGAGATAACTTAATTTTTTTTTCTACAGGGTTGTCTAATATCCCGAGCTGCACAAAATGAAAATATATTTACATATTCAGGGTGTTCAGTTTTTCCTGGACAGGTACCAACTTCGTTTTTCTAAATGGAAATATATATTTTTTATTGCTTTTTCGAACTAAACCCTTGATTTTAGTAGGACTTTCATCAGCCTTCCCTATACCTAACTTCAACTGTTTTTGAAATATTGACGGGTGAATATTGACATTTTTGCAACTTTGTCACCCTGTAAAATCTAAACGGTTTGAGATCAAACAAAACGGTTTGCACATTCCTATCTTAACTTTTCATAAGCTATCGTTTGGTACTAATTTCAGAATTATCCAAAAATTAAAAATTTTCTGAAAATTTTGAAAATTTTTTATTCCTGTATAAATTTGAAATTAGTATCAAACGATAGCTTATGAAAAGTTAAGATAGGAATGTGCAAACCGTTTTGCTTGATCTCAAACCGTTTAGATTTTACAGGGTGTCAAAGTTGCAAAAATGTCAATATTCACCCGTCAATAATTCAAAAACAGTTTAAGTTAGGTATAGGGAAGGCTGATGAAAGTCCTACTAAAATCAAGGGTTTAGTTCGAAAAAGCAATAAAAAATATATATTTCCATTTAGAAAAACGAAGTTGGTACCTGTCCAGGAAAAACTGAACACCCTGAATATGTAAATATATTTTCATTTTGTGCAGCTCGGGATATTAGACAACCCTGTAGAAAAAAAAATTAAGTTATCTCTTTTATTAACCCAGATATTGGACTTACGCGCACTAGGTGGACACCCTGTATTCTTATGTAGATTTTAAAATCAATAAATATCTTGCCGAAAGTTGATATTTTTGTATAAACAGATTTTACATTAAAATTCCGGACTGCCAGAGAAACTTCGGGAAATTTTAAAAATTTTCGCCTGCGGCGCCATTTTTTCCTACGCAGAAGTTTCGGCAGTGATTGTGAGTAATCCGATATTTTATAGATCTGCCAGGTGTCCTCTTTTTGGAATGGCATGAGTTGGTAACCCTACACGCAACCAATCTAGGTAGAAAGGATTTTCAAAAAACACTTTTTTAGCACAAAGAAAACCTTTTGACAAACCCACAAATCTTTTGACACAATTAAAATTAAATCCCCATTTTGCGTGCATTCTAGATACCTGCCCTGCTTACATTTTGGTAAAAAACACGTTCCTACACATCACCCTGTACATATTCTTTAACCGTGTTATATGATAATTGACCTGCCCTACATTATAGTCTAAAGAATGGCTTAATGAATTTGGTCAAATTGATAAAAGCGTTTAGAAAATATAACCATACAAAAATGACCATAGTTTTAGGTGAGTCGTTTCCAATTTCGACAAGTGGTATGTACATACATAGGTATATTATTCGAGATATAAAAATTGGGGACCGAATTTATGTTAAATATGTACCTAATCTTCAAACAATATATTTAGATTTTCACCAATTTTCATTTCAATTGGACCGCCAAAATTTTTGCTTCTTCAAGATAACGTTTATTTCATCTGGAAAATGTTATGGTGTAACAACAATTTGGCCAGACAACGGTGCAGTTTTACACTAATTTTGTAGTTACTGTCCTAAAGCATCCATTATATTAGAATTTCGAAAGTCTCAGCTGATCAAAGAATCATTTGCCGGTCACGAACTCATTCATAAACCGAAGGATCTTGAAAGTCATACACTGGCAGCTGCGTTTAGTTTTTGGAACCCTGTATGTTTTATTATTAGTAAATTAGGTCTAAACTTATTAAAATTTTGAAGTAAAATTTGAGCAGCTTGTACCTCAGAAACATTTGAAATGTGTGTGTAGGACCCTTCTACCACTGTGTGCAAAAAATATTTGTCAAATTAATGATTAAACTGTTTCGTATTTATTACGACTCTACAGAAGTAAAGAAATTAAGGAAATAAATTATAACTTGGCAACGCCGCAACAAATCGCAAATATTTTTTAAAACTGCACCATTGGCAACCAAGCAACTTTTTTGTTTGAGGGTTTTCTCTATATTTAATAGTTTACTAGATATCAAAGAATTGCCCAATAAATGGACACACTGTAGTAGAGTTATTTCTTTTTTAAAATTAATTAGATGTTAAAAAATATTGAGCTTTTTCTCGGATTTTAAAACCACTCGCTATGTATTTTAAAATTTATTAGCCAACTTTGAAGCTAGGTATATCATGATAGGCATCATTTTTAAGTGAAATCAGGTAGCACAACTGACTTAATTTTTTACTGTAAAAAATATTTTACAACATTACTGATTTCTTATTTATATTTCAGTTCGTATTTCAGGGAATCATGAAACAAAAATGTCACTTTATTTTAACTGCTTCATTTCCTGTCCAAAAAACAGATGGCCGTTTTTAAGAATGTGTATATTATGGTGAATGTTGTAGTGTACATATTATTTTTCGGCGGTTTGGTCTTGCCATGAAATAGGAGCGTTAGCTGGTTTAAATTTGAATACAAATGACCAAAGCACAGCAAACTTCCCGGAATGACTTTGAACGTGTTAAAATTCGTAATACTATTTGGGCAATGTAACTACGGATATATGTTGTCGTGGGAAATGTTTGTAAAAGAATAAGATTTTAAAGAAAAGCAGTTTCTAATTTAAACGAAAACTGTAGTTATTTTTTCAGCAAATAAATTAAAATTTGGAAAATAACGGTTTTGAATGAAACTGGAAGGTTTGAAGTCTGGGCAATGGAACTTAAACTATTGAAATCTCTATAAAAATCTATGTCTCAAAATCTCGGTTTTTGATATATTTGAAGTCCATAATTATTTCATTAGTTTTGTATTGCATTCTTCTGTACTAAGTACCTATGATATTAAAAAATCTTTTTTATTGAAGATCGCTCTCCGCCCCTGATTCTACAAGAGACGAGCTTTTACATGTTTCTTTTTTTTTCTAAAATTTGTGAAAGCGTTTCATAGATGCTGTCTCTTAAAAATAACGCCTAATTCTGTATAAAATTAGTAAAAAAAGTGTAAAAATTATTTATCGTTCATTTCAATCGTTTTCTTTATAAAGATCAATGGGTACTTACATTAGACAGTTATACTGATTGAACAGTTAGTCCATCTCATAATTCTAAAGCAAATGAGTATAAAACTTCAAATTTCTCAAAAACCCTTGCAATTAGCTATAGGGAATGGTTTACAGAATAGAAAGTCATGACATGAGAGACCTTGATGAAAATGATATACAATATAGACTGTTTCATTTATAAAAATTGAGAAAACTGTGGTTGCGAGTTTGATTCGCCCTGTATACAAGTAAAGCTATTTTGAAGGAAATTCTACAGAAAGTAAAACTAGACCATGTATCATAATTAATGGAGCCAAAAATTATCTAGTATTTATTTTCTTTAAAAAGATACACCGTGCTAAATTCATTGCTATTAAGATACAAAAATGCTCATACATTCTGAATTACTCTGTATAATACTGGTAAACCCTATATTGGCGAGTTCGGAAAAATGATCCGAATTCAAATATGAAATAATAAATGTCATTCCATTTAAAAAAACATACGTTTGATATGACCCCGGTTTATAGAGCACCCTATATGACTATACATATTTTGAAAATGTGCGTCCTCTAGAGCTCTATGAGATCCTAAAATATTTTTTTTTGTTGATTACGGCATAGGAGTTATGGAACTTTATCACATTATTGGACCACCCTGTATGTGGAACATATCGTAAAAAAATATACATTTAATCCTCAAACTCCTCTTCCCAGTTCATGTCTTTAGTTTATGTCGATTAAAAACTGTCAGACGCCTTGTCATGTAAACGGATGTAATTTTTTTTTGAGAAAACTTAATTTATAACATAAGAATAATAACCGAATATCAGTTGTTTAGATAAGGCACACCAGTTAAGGCAGGTGTTTTTTCGAATTGAATAATAATAACTAATAAACTAATAACTATTATAAGTGAAACAGTAGCAAGATTCCGCTGTAATCAAAAAAATAGTTATAAAGTTGGGTGGTTGATACTGTTTCAATTTGTAGAGGGAGCAAAAATATTAACAGAAGATATTTTTTAATTGTGATGTATTAACAGGAACAAAGCAATTTTACTTCACTGGAAAAGGTAGAAACTACCCGTCGTCTACCCCTAGTTAACTGAAGTGGGTTGGTAGTAGATACATGATAGATAAAGGCTCACACAGACGCGGGACACCAGGAACCGAAAGGGGAATGGGAACAAGTCGCAGTTTAAGCTTTACACTTTATACCAATGCAATGACAAGAATGCTTTAGTGGAATGTATTTGGGAGTATGTAATATTACTGTCACCCTCCGTGTGAATTCCGATTCCACTGTCCCGTGTCGCTCTGTGAGAAGTTTAACCATAGTAACACGTCGTCATCTTCAACTTGAAAGTAAATGCATATTTGGATTTAACTAGATTCTTAGGACGTACAATACATTTTGAAATGTCTCAGTCCGATAAAAGATTCAGAGGCGGTGTAATTCTTAGTTCTGTTTATAAACATTGAGCACACATTTTATTGAGGTCGGGCACGTCCTGAAATAGACTAAAAATTATTTTTGTACTTTCGCCTTGGTCGTGTGCTCGAGCTAAATTAAATATATTCATAGGGAAGAATGACTATGAAAATTGCCATAGATATTTTATTTGCATAGATAGATTATTTGTCAAAAAATGTTTACATTTCATATCAATTCTAAAATATGGTCTTCGCCATAATTCCTCTACGAAAATAACAAAATTTTATAACATGGGAGGGACATGGGTAATTGCCTAATTCCCTTGGAAGTACCTTTATATTTAATTCGCACAGAAAATGCCGCCTACCTGACCTGGTTTATACCACGAGCAGGTAAAAATAATTATAGAGCAGTGCTGTCTAGCCTCCCTATTAAATAAACAACCTCTCCATTTGTACAGTACCGGTAAATGTTATAGGTATGTACCTACATATACCTAGTACTAGACTAGACTAGACTATAATAGTGCCTTTTATAATTTTACTATACGCACCCAGCCCTATTATGAGTCAAGGATTGCTTACTTTAAATATACAAAATTTTGTTTACTTAAAGATGATACTGCATCCCTAATCATATTTAACGATTTTTTGAACATGTAGAAGTCACCATATAATTTTTCTTAGATTGAGTAGGAAGGTTAGAATCCTTGACATTTATGTACTCTGTGTTTAGTAACTCTGCTATATAAATGTCAAATGATATTGTATGTTGAATAAAACAAATGTTTTATTACATTTTCACAAAAACTTTATATAATAAACATAACAATTTTTCGCTAAACTTTAGCTTCATCAGATGTAAATACTAGAGTACTTACAATAAGAGAAGAGTAGTCTAGTATTTACATCTGATGAAGCTAAAGTTTAGCGAAAGATTGTTATGTTTATTATATAAAGTTTTTGTGGACATACAACATACAAATGGACTGTAAAGTATTTATCAATCAATATAATCTCTACTAAAAAACACCTGATTCCACCTTAATAGTCATTATTTAGTACACCACAAATACTGCAAGCAATAGAAAACACTAAATACAGATTAAATTAAAATAGATAATGTATTTCACACTACTTCTAAGAGTGTTTTGAATTTAATATTCTATTTTAATATCTTTTTTTCGTTTTTTTAGAAGTTATTATTAAACATATTCATTATTAATATTATTATTAGGTATGTCTGTACTACTAACTAATCGATATATTTAATTGCTCCTAAATAATTGATTTCGTTTGCTAAAAGTGTTTAAAAATTTTATTACTCATACCTTCCTGCTGCAAGTTTTCAGACTGTTCTTCTATTAAATGAAAAAAATATAGGCATACCTAAGTATTAAAAATATATTGACATTTCTGTTAACTATAAATTACTGGTCGATAGCAAGCAAAATAAAAGATAGCTGCGTTTCATGCCTTCGCCATATTAATAGGAACTTCTCCCTTGGTGAGGGCATTGACTGTTAGTTTACTGTATTACTCCGAAATTCAAAAGTGTCTAGTCTGGCTTTGATAATATAAAGTCTCGCGATGAGAAAATACAAGTAATCATCTGCTTCTAGTATGTATCTACCTATGCAGACTTTCAGTTAGTTAAAAATGTACAGTATTAGATACTTATACCTAATTGCAAAACTTTTTAACACATATTGACATTTTGCATAAACTTTTTACGGATTTGGATGGAATGTTCTCTCACAAATCATTGATATTTATTTATAGGTCTTAATAAATCTAACATAGAAATAAAATAATATTAACAAGGGAGTGCAATACATTCCCGAAATCCAATTCCAATTGTTTTTCCATTGGCGTTTCCATTATTACACTGAATTACTGACCGATAAAAGTTAGTCAAAAAATACCTGTTCATTTTTGTATTTAAATTTTTTCTAAAACCAAAGTAAGAAGATAAGCAGATTTTCGCTGCTGTTTTTAAAAAATAGAGGACAATGACAACTAGGGAAATAAAATTAACTTTTATAATCGGTTACTTGAAGGTCTTAAATACCGGGCTAATGGTCTATTTTACAAAAATCGTAAATTATCACGTATGCAACTGTAACTAATCATAAATGACACATACTTTAGCGTAGATAATAGCAAATATCCGACATGCGATGCAGCTATTATAATGGATTTAAAATTTTGACCATAACATTTTTAGCATCCCGACCTTTGCACGCAATTTGGGTCAAAAAGACATGCAATGCAGTAAATATTTTGAATATATTGACATTTTCACGTTTGTCGTGAAGTTCAAAACATGTACATACACAGGTAATTTCTAAAGTCTATATACCTCCCTTCTAACGCCTGCTAACATTTGAAGTAATTATTTTATACAATTCGGACCAAATATAGGGTGAACCATTTCCCTTCTACCGCTTGCTAACATTTGAAGTAATTATTTTATGCAATTTGGACAAAATATAGGGTGAACCATGTAGAATGAACAATTTTGTATGATACATTTGTTTTTTTTTTTAATTAAAGATGACGGTACAAGATAACAAGGTGTGTTGTGTTGCATATAATTTAAATATTTTCAATTCTCTACATATTCGTAAAAATTAAAATAGTTTTATCCGATCTCGCGTTACAAGCGTTTCTTGAGTAAACTCTTCAAATTATTAAAATCCAGTTACATTCATCCAGTGGAACATTTTAATAGAACCACAAAAATATTTTGGTGTTAGTCAGCACGGATTTAGTTGGAAATTGTCTTATGCCTGAAGAGTGGATGGGACGTCGCGGATCGCTTGAATGGCCTGTTCGATAACCGGATCTGATAATGTTGTATTTAAGTAAACTCCCCAAAAAAAGGTTCGAATAAGTGAGGCAGGGTATTCAATCGGTCCATAACCCTATCCACCCATTAGGAACAAGATGGTCATTTTCAGTATCATTGTGTTAGTTAATATCACAATAATATGTTTGAATTGTCTGCATTTTTTTCATTTCTGAATTTACTCAAGAAATGATTGTTAACTCGAAAATGGATGACTAGATTGCCTTTTTTCAAAAATGTATTTTTTCCTAAGACAATGGTATATTCTATGTGGGTCACCCAATCCGAATTCCCAGATATTTCTAATAATATAATGTATAATAATAATACCTCTACCATGCATTAGAGATATTATTCGGGATTAATCGGAATCGGATAGGTATCGGGATTAATCGGAAGTGAGTCATTTGTGTGGGAAAAGCGTGTATTATTATTCTGTAGGCCGCATTTACACCCAGGAACGACAAATTGATTAACCCTAGCCACCATTTAATATAAGGGGAAAGGCCCTCATCAGTTAAGAGATACACAGACACACACACAATTACACCGGTTTCACAATGGATTTTAACCATCAGTTTACTGACTTAAGTGTAGATTGTGAATTTCTTTTACATTTTATCTACAACTATGCACATTCTAAACTAAACTTATAGTTACTTAACTATCGGTTAAGTAACGGTAACCAGGCATTGTGCAACCGGGCCCTAATGATAATGTTTCACATTAACACCTGGTATGTAGTTTCCGTCCTAGCTTGCTGGGAGATTAAGTTGCCAACCTTTCTCCGACCAATTTTTATTAAAAGTCAACGTATATAAAGTATACGAGTACTTATATCCGAGTTTTAATTAATATGATTAAAAAAATGAAGTACTTTTAAGAACAGTACTAAAGTACAACGTTAATGAATTCTTGTCTTTTCGACAGGCATATCTTCCTTTTACACTATTTTTTAATACCTGTTTGAAAATATTTTCAGGTATATTCAGAAATGCAATAATTTTGTCGAAAGATGCAATGCAATGCAACAGATTTACATAAAGTCGAGATCAATAATATAGCATGTGTTATTATTTCTAGCGAAAAAGCGATTTTATTATAAGAGAGAAGTCGCTGGACAAAAAAAGGATTTGAGGTATTGTCACATGGCCTGGTGCAAGTCGGCATTGTGAATAATTTTGTATGAAGTGAATGTTACTAGATTTTTAGTAGATAAGAAAAGGCTATATCGCTGAACTCAATTTTACATTTAGGTTGATTTGATATAGATTTTATTTATTTTAAGCAATATTTAAATTGAATACTACGTACGAATATAGAACGAGGAATACGAGTATACCTATGCGAAAAGATGCAAGAAACAGATTAGGTATTTAGGCTGATTTTATTGATTTCAAGCTATATTTGATTTGACAATACTATATACTGATATGAAACGGGTGGTTACTCAAAAATAAAGAAATCGATGCATTGGTATAACACTTTTGCGTAATTGCATATTCTATTTTTGCATATACATATATACCTATTATGTTAGTAAACTTTTTCTTTAAATATCCCAATTATATAAATATAATTGAAATATATAATTAATGAGTAAGAATACTTTATCATATCTTGACAATAGATAATGATTTCCCCGTAAAAATTAAAAGATATATTGATGTAATTACCTACGTATTAACGTAAATTCACTAACCCGTCATCATAATGATGAATCAGTGCGTCACGAGATAGTGATACTGATAATACGTGAGAGTGAAAGAGTGCATGCACTCAAGCGTAGTTGAGGGGAGTTGGTATTTGAAGGTTCTTCCCTTTAAGTCGTTTCTGTAAAAATTTTCTCAACACGTAGATGAGAATCTTAACAGGAACAATTAGTATCTTTGGCCTTTAATAAAAAAAATATGTAGAATAAATATAAACATTACCGAACTAAATTCATCTTTTACCGTTTTCAGAGGAATAAAAAATTTATATACTGAAGTATTGCAAAAAAAAATAAGTTTATTGTAAATTTTTGCTATCACCCTTGGATACCATCAATATACAATATGATCATAGGTTCGGTACAGCAACATTTTTTTTATTCAATTTTGGTATCAGCATATTTTAAACACAATAATTATTAGTGTTGATATAATTTTAATTATCGACCGAATAAATTTAATGTTTATGTTGAAAGGAAAGCCAATAAATAGAAAATTAACATTTGCTCCCTTGAGTAAGTATAAATACTAAGTACGCCACTGGAGGGCATGAACTGATATGCCCCGTAAAGTCGAGTTCAATACACTACTGACGTCACAACATCAGAGTTGCGGAGCATCGGAGACCGGAGAAGCACATTTGCGGAGAATATACAGAACAACGATCACTTTTGGCGAATGTTGTCAGTTTGATTTTTTGAACTATTAATCTATTTGTCGCAACGTAAATAAGAAAATGTGGAAAATTTAATTACAACTAATATAACTTTCATCCACAAAAACGCATCTAAATAAAATTAAATTATGAAGTCTGAGTGTTGAAATAACATTAAAAAAGCTGTTTAACCTCCTAATTCCAATATAAGTACCTATTATATTACTAATCCAGTTTGTATTTGGCCGAACCTATGTTATGATGGGCATAATAGTTGATTTTGGCATTAATTTTGCCGGTATAGGTATAAATATTCTTCACTTCATACATAAATAATTATAATAATCCAATTGGTCTCGATGAACGATTTGGCGACTCCTTTGGAGATGCCGATGTAATGCAACGCCAGTCGGGGCATATTGGCCGTGGAGTAGTTGTTTTCGGCATCTCCTTCAAATATAATAATCCAGTCATACACATCAGTAACGTATTCGTGTCGTCATTTACACATATCCGTGGAGTTTGAAGTCAATTTTCAAGAAGGTTCATTTCACTGAAATTACTGAAATCATCATGAAATATCATTACGGAAATTCTTATGAGCAAATTACTGCCAAGGCTTTGAGATGAAGGGTGGAATTATGTTGCTAACAAATTTAATACAATTTGGAACTTTCCCAACTGGTTGGACGCTTTAGATGGTAAACATATTTTAATTCAAGCGCCACAAAATAGCGAATCCCTATCTTTTAATTGTAAGAAGACGTCCTCTACCGTATTATTAACGCCTATTGATGCACAATATAATTTTATAGCTGTCGATGTTGGTGCATATGGCTCAAAATCAAATCTTGGTAAAGCACTTCAAAGAGTGCCAGTTACGGATACATAAGTTTCGTATGTGATTGTAGAGGACGAAACGTTTCCTCTGAAAACCTACTTGATATGGCAATACCCAGGACAAGACCTGGATAAAGCTAAACGAATCTTTAATTATCGTTTATGCAGAGCAAGAAGAATAGATGAATTGAAAACACATTTGGAATTTTTATTCAAAAATTTTGAATAAATATACTAGATGAATTCAAGCTAATCCTGAACATTTTTTACATTACACAATACTGACGCCTTCACATTTTACACAACTTTATCAAAAAGTATGATAGTCATACTTTTGAAGAAGCAAATACAAATACTATAAAACAAAACCCCACAACAGAGTGCTACAAAATCTTCCTATGAAAGGTGGAAATGCAACAACAGGGGAATTTAGAGTTCGAGAATTATTTAAAGAATATTTCAATTCAGAAGTTGGAAAGGTACCATGGCAAGAAGACAGAATAACCAAATAATCAAATCAAGGCCCTGGATCAAGAATTGCAATGAATGCGTTACTTATTACCTACATGTAATTTGTTAATAATAAATTTATTCTGCTTACCATCCTCATTCATATCTGTTGGGATTTTCTTCCAAATTTTAATCTTGTAACTATATAGTATCTATATATACTTTGAATGACACTAGTCAAGTCAATTTGACATCCTTCATGTTATTATTAAATCTGCATACTTCAGTGTCGACCGAAAAATATCGTTGACGTATTTTCAATATCACGTCATGGGCATTGCAGCCAGATTGAAGGTAAAAAAACAGTACTGTGTCTGATGTGTATGAACGTATTTATTTGAAATAAAGACAACATTATTTTTCACTAATACTGATGCAAGTGGATGCAGTTTTCCCGGAACTGATACGTCAAAGATGTGTGCGAATGACTTAAAGGTGAAATTTTACAGTACGTGTTTTGACAGAAATATTCACGACTATATGATGCAGCACCATAAGAATACCAACACTTTTTTTTGCCAGATCTGCAGAACGTTTGAGCTAGAATTTTTTAGAACATAATTTTGCTAACAAATTAGCGCTTATCTTGGTAGTCAATACTGAGGGTTAAATATTACGCGTCGAGAAAGATAATCGTTTGAATTTTCCCACCGTACGTGCCTTTCAAATCATGCAGTGTCGGATTGATTCTGTTTCGAAAGATCGCTTGGAGAATACCAAGTCACGTATAGAGAATACTGTGAATGTGAATATACCCTATATTGGTTACCGTGAATCTAAATACCCCTGAAAAGTCTCCACATTCCCGTGCTTTTGGGCTAAATTTGGTAATTTTAAATCGTCAAAAACCTCATGTGCCTGGTGTATCGATTCAATAATAATTTTTTTTTCCTTATTACCATGCAGCTTTAATTAACCTCACATATATGTAAACGTGGTTAAAAATTTGTATCACTAATTTTACTCACGTCTCGTTACTCTATCGAACTAAAATGACACACTTATAGCTTGGATGAAAATATACTTTAATAGGTACGTAGAACAATTTTAAGATAGTGGATGAGTATTGCCACTTATGGTTCAATTTAACTAAAAATCAGTATATTATGTAGGTTTCATTATTACTGAAATATATATAAAATATGATCTAATGCTGTTTCTACTTTACCGTTTAAGTGTCGTTTCACATGGAGCGGATGATCAGGACGGATCGTAAGGACGTATAACCAATCACCATGTGTTTAAATGAGTAGTTTCAGATGAAGCCCGTATGAGTTCGTGTGATTTGGTACGACGGGCATACGTCGACCCGTGCGTCGCCATATTATCAGCGTGCTCAGCCATTTCATTTATGAGTAGCTTCACATGAGAACTGATGGTCATGGTCAGTTGTCAGTTGCGTATCAGCACGCCTGTTGTCGGATTTGTCTTAACACACGTGGTTGTCTAGTATACCGTATACCACAGTATAAATATATTCTAAACAGTAAGAAACATTTATCTTCTTCTAATATCTAATTAAAAGAACATCCGATCAGCTAAAATGGCAATAACGACTGGTCGGTTACTGACCACCATGGGGGATGGAAAATCTGTGCACATTGTTAGGGCTGACGATCCGCTCTGATCATACGCTCCATACGAAACGGCACTAACTATGCCCTAGGTATGCAAAAGAAATTCATGTAATATTTGGCTTAATAATGTAATGGTTTTATTTGAAAATATAAATTTTTATAAATTTGTACATATTTTATTTTCTGAATTATCTTAATATTTTCAAAACAATATGTACTGGTTGTATGAACAAACATAACACTCTTTACTGCTTGTAAAGTCAACATTGTATTTTCTTTATTATCAATGTGCATTACCTACATAGATTATTTGTTTTGCGTTGACGGCAGTATCATTTATAGGTGTTTAGCTGGATAGGTTATTTAATTTCGAACGCTATGAAGCAATATAAATTTTATGTACCAATAAAATATATGAGCGACTTTCAATTCACCCACTTGTGATGCAATAATAATAATCAATTAAGTAACTAGGTATATTCAATTTATACAATTATTTAGTGCACATTTTATTTCATAAATAGCTCGAACTAAATGGACGACTTGATTTAAAATTTCGACCATTTTAGAGAAATACAGAGTAAGCAGTTAACTTTAAAACAATTCTAAATGATCAGTATTAATTTAGTTATAATTATTGTCATTTAAGATGTCTACATCTGAAATGTAGGCCGAAATGTAAATATTTCTCATTTTTTTTAAAACATAGTTAAACACTTTCTGTGTTAATACATAAAATGTAGGCCTGTTAAATCTTTAGTGAAACTGCATTTCAGGTAATTCGGTAGGCTGCAGAATTTCCTATAGCCTGTCAGACCAGGTATATCTGGTTGTAAACATATAGATCATCTCAGATCAAACAATAGCGGTTTTAAAACCAGATTTTAAGAGTTGGGTGGTGGGGCCCACCGGAGAAAATCGTTTTCATTTTTTTGTTGACAAGTTGTCTAGGCGACCTTGAATATAAGAGAAGTGCACTGGCCACTGCTGTCCAAGATAGCAGAGTATCGGTAGATGACCCGTGTTGGGAAGACCGGTGCAACCAAACATATCAGTGGGAATCCAATTTCGTTATTCTAAAAGTTAAATGCATGGTGTAAAATATTGTGTTGCCTACATCTGAAAACTTAGCAATGCACTTATAATGTTATATTAATACAACAAAATATTGCCTCACTAATTTTTCCTTGCATGTATCTAGGGTAATCAAATAGGTACGACAGGTACTACGGTTAATTATTGGATTTTGAAGTTATGTAGCGTCCGATATCAAAATAGAACTGCGAAACTGTAGCGTTTAGATGGAATCATGTAATCATGTAATCTTTATGATTATTTATGGCTCATCTCATATCTCATTCATGATATGAATCTAGGTATAGCTTTATTAGTATTGATGGTGAAGGAGACCAAGAGTAAATAAAAAGATAAAGAGTAAAAGGCATGGTACTGTATGAAGAGAAGAGTAAAAGAGCAATCAGTAGGTAATGTAACTCGATTCGACATCATTATCTGGCGCAGAGTACTGATAGAATATAAACACTATTGGCGTTGTACATTTTAAAATCAATTAAAATACAAAATTCACTTTTGAAATATTATAGTAGGTATTAATTATTTATTTGAATGTATTGAATGAATTTATTTAATTGCGTTAATTCAATGTAAATAAACTCACATATTTTTATGTGGGACAGGTCACAGTACGACTTCTGATAAAACATTACTACGCATATTTGTTATTGTATCGTATGTCTATGATGCATTGTATATAAAACACTGGATGTTCAAAGATAAAACTGGCATCCGAGGGCTACGATTCATTAAAAAAAAAGGTTAAAGATATCTATACAGACAGGTTAAAAAATTTAACTAGCTTTAAATAAGTGAGTAGCCAAATGATTTCTGATATCCTTATATTTTCATGTAAAATAACCGTTTTTGACAGTATGTACATTGTGTTTATATTTGACTATACTTATCTGGTAGTTTGACAGTTTTCCTTTACATTGAGTTATATTTTGGGAAACCACTATGAACTGTATTTTTGTTTATTTAACGTAGGTATTACCAAAGTCATATATTGTAATTATGTAGACTTTGGTATTACTTTGAACCAATGGTAAATAAATATAATGATTAATAACAAGTATTACTGTTAGACAGAGCACAGCTTACTTTATGAAGCTGTGGCCAGAGGTTACATAGAAAATTGTAAATAAAACAATGAAAGGAGTCGATAAGATAAGATGTAGTAATTGACATCTAACAACATTTATGTTTTGATGTTTTAAAAATATATTAGCATTAAAAATGCTTATAGGATCGCGAAGGTTCTCGTATATGGGTATATTTCGATGAAAAGTGTAACGCGAAGAGCATGTCACACCGACATGGTTAGGTAGTGGGGGACCGAGTAGAGCGGGCGGCGTGGGCGCATAGTTTGGTACACAGAATGTTTGATATTCCTATTCGTATATTGCAAATTGCAAGTCTGAGAATATGAGCTCTCATGTGAATGTGATATAAAAGGTGGCAAAGTCTGTAAGTCGCAAATGTTAAGTTCTCAAATTAGAAGGTAACTTTTGCAAGCTTTCTATAATTCCAAATTTCCTTAATTCATTTTCAATGCACTCCGATGGTTGCAAGAATTGCGAAATCTGTAAATTTTTATATTTGGCTGTCTAAAAAATTTGTGTATATAGTACACTACCTTACCCTCTAATTTCAAAGTGATTTATGCCAGAAATCTCAATGTGGTCTGACAGTGTTTTATTAACACGTTAACAGCTTTTATAAGTATTATTAGTTCCAAAGTACATTTTAAACCAATATTTAAATTTTAAATAGACCAACAGTGAAAGTTGCATAAATTACTTCAAGTATATGAATTATGTCAGTAGGTTGTAGACAATATTTTTAAATAAAATTATGTTTATAAACCACATTTCTTTGTTATTCGTACATATATATAAAACAGAAGTAGAAAAATAATGATTTATCCCATATTCAGACAATTTTGACCTTTCGATTTTCGTTTCCCAGTAAATTGAATTATTAATACGTCTGGCTGATTGTAAATCAGGTAGACAGAACTTTCCATTAAATTCGTGTAAATGTTAACTTATTCGTCCAGACAGTTTGAGCATAATTAAGTTCAATAACAGTAACCGCGCTTTATTGAAATAAGAAGAAAAAACGTTCGCATATAGAACCGCTAGGGTCATTTTTATTATTAAATAAAGCATCGACCACGAATCACGCTGTGCATATTAAATAAATAAACATTGCATTTGCATTAGCCCGTAGCCATTAACAATCAAAACAATAAAAAAAAGGAAATGGCGAGGCACGCTCGCACTTCTTTTTCGATTTTTGTCTAGTACTCTGTTAAAAATGCAGGCGAGGAAGGAGAACAGTTATTTCAGGTAATTTTCACATTTGCAGTGTTTACATACAAATGCGTAGGTGCCATGTTGTGCAATATTTATGAGTTTTACATACTTTACATTTTACATAAAAGCTTTTTTAATACCCGTAAAGTATTTCAAGATATATTTCACTAAAATCCCCTCAAATACACTGGTACAAAAGATTAAATGATCCTGAGACTGCAGCTGTCTTCTTCAGATATGTTATAAATTTCAAAGAGCGCACACAGTACCTGCACATGTTTGCATCATATTATATAGAATTTTATTATTTCTTAAATACCCAATTTTTAAAAAATCAGACACCTCTATTTTCTTTTATTTTTACTCATATTTTACACCTATTTAATTTTTTAAAATGAAGCTTAAAGCGGGGATTAAAATTGACTAAAATCGCCTAAAATACGTTGAAAACATACCTCCGTATTAAGTAAGTTTTCGGCTTTTTTAAAGAGAAATTTGAACGTTAAATTATGATCACATGAACGTAAGGTTGTAAGTACATGTTGAAATTATTTTTATAAGTAAAATTGCGATTTTACTATATAAAAAGTATACATGAAAGTTGCCTAAAATAAAATATACACATATTTAGGCAACTTTCATGTATAATTTTTATATAGTAAAATGGCAGTTTTACTTCTTAAAATCATTTCAACATGTAATAATCTTACGTTGATGTGGTGATCAGAATTTAACGTACAAAACTTCCCTTTCAAAAAGATTAAAATTACATAATACGGAAACACGTTTTCACCGTATTTTAGGCGATTTTAGTCGCGTTTTACTTTTATTCTCCCCTTTTTAATTTTAAAGTATTTTTAGTTGAGGCACCCACGGTAAAACTATACAGCAGGTATGTTTATTTTTACATTGCATTGAGTATGTTCAAATAAACGTAGAAAATCAAGATATTTGGAGCGAAGCTTTTAATCGCCATTTTAATAAAGCGACACGAATATAAACTAATTTTTTTCAAATAGCATACCCTGTATATTTTAACATAGTTGGATGGGAAGTTTTTTACACACCCAATGACATATTATTTGATGGATATGTATATACAGAATACAGGGTGGATGCCGATATTGTCATAACTTTTTTAAAAACAAACTTTTTTTCGAAAAAATTGGTACAAATGTATTCGAGGGGGACTCCTAAATCCAGTGGTGTAGTCTGATTTTTTATAAAAAAAATCGCTAACAAAATTTTGCGATTTTTCACTTAAAACAAAATTTGTAGCAGGCCGCGAAAATCACAATTTGGTCTTCAAATTTTGCATCAACATAGAGTTTTTGGAGATCTATCTTTTAAAAAAAATCCGGTTTAAATCGGTCCATAAACAACTTTTGTACGCGAGTGTTTCCATTCTTAATGGGTCACCCTGTATGTATACTTACTTAATTTAATGCTAATAATTTGCACTACTACTCAAGTTGTATGTTCCGAAGAATCGAGTCGATTTATATGAAAAGATCTTGTTAAGCATCTATAACATGGACATATTTTATTAATAGAGCATCGACGACACAAAATGCAATAAACGAAGAGGAATAGACAGATAAAAGGTCGGCAACGTCTAGCATTCCTAAATATATGCATACATGCATTTAAGGCATTGACCTCATGCTATGCTTCCAACTACATTTATTACTCTTGCACCTTATTTATCGTGGCATCGATACCATGCCCGACAATGCCCACTTCCGCTTATAGATTTCTTTTGGTACTTACCCAAGAAAACACTTGTGTAGTTGTGTGTCTTGGATTACAAATAAAAAAGATATACATTTATTCACTTCTATGTTTCTGTTTCTATTGTATTCTTCAATTGCACCAGGTCAGTTCAACAAAACCTATTGCATTTATCTATAAACGTATTCATTCGTATAGATTTTGAAGATAAAAATAATATTAGCCGTGCATACAAAAAGAATTATATATATATAATAGCCAATCAATAGGAAAGCAAAAAGTTAAATCCATCAGCTAAAGGAAATATTCTAATTATAACCGCATTATTATCATGTTTATATTATATATTTCTTCAACTTGTGCACATTTATTATGTTAAATTAACCTGAGTAAAATATATTAAAATTTTGAGTTTACAATGGTATAAAACAGGTAGGTATACATAAAAGCAACAGTTCGGTAGTCTTTCCGTCACAAATACAAACCATCAATGAAAATTTGCATTTATTATTAGCTTTGTTCCAACACAGAAGCGAACTAGTTTACGTATCGTTCAGTCCATGCGCAGAACGAATTTACTGTTCCAACACAACTTTTGGCTGATATGTACACTGGGAGTTCCTTGTTCCAACATAAGGATTAGTGTTGGGCGATACTCTGAAATGTATCGATACTGCGTATCGATTCGTATCGTATTGAAAAATATCGATTCTTGTATCGTATCGAATCGGAAGAATCGATATTTGTAGTATCGATACTGATCCGAGTTGAGTTGAAATTTCTGTTCAACAATTCCACATTTTACGTTGATTTAAATAATGAATTAGTAGTTAATTATTCTTCTCAAAAATATCTGATTAGAGAATTAGAATAGAATTTCCCCATAATACTATTTAGCAGGTGGTGGAAATAAAGAACAACAAAGTAGAAAACCCATCAAATAATATATTACTGTGTTCGTAAATAAGTTATTCTTTCCAAATATGCAAAAATACAGGTTATCCCATTTAAAACATTAAGTTTATATCGACGTATGGATACCTTCATTGAGCCACCCTGTCAAAAAATAATTTTTTTAATTGTGTATTTGTGAAACATCTAATTTATCCACTACTTTACGAAAGCTCTGTATACACTAGGTACATAAAATAGGAACTCAAAAATACTTAGATAAAAGCAAAGTGAACATTCCTGAGTTTGACATATTAGAAAACTACTAATTATCGTCTCAATTTAATATTCGATACAGGTTATTCGATACCTACATTCATTGGATCGATCCACTGATAGATCGTAAGGAGAAATATCGATACAAAATATCGAGTATCGTTACTTAAAATATCGATACTCAGGAGTATCGATATGTATCGCCCAACACTAATAAGGATGTACAGTACATGAACTGGTTCTTGAACGGTCAAATCAGTCCGTGAATTAGTAGTGGTACTGTTAGTCAGAGACATGCGCAATATGAAATAAACAGAAGTTTACATCCATTAGCCAGCAGCAGGTTATGTTGTACGTTATATGTATTTATTTTTTATTTGGTATTTCAAACAAAAAGAAAGATATGTCCGATCTGGAGGACTTTTCTGATTTTTGGGAATCTGATTCCAGTGACGATTTAGAGCAACAGTTAGATTAATAACATTATGGCGGTGCAGCTGGTGAAGGATGAAAGGAAAGCATGACAAACGGTGCGACATGCGTTCAAAAACCGTTCCAACACGTCGCGATTCGGAATCAGTTCGAAAGTAGTACGGTATCGACGCAGGCGCATAAAATAGTACATGAACCAGTACGTGTATCATACAAAATCCGCGTGTTGGAACAAAGCTATCGAGTTTAGACATAGTTCATAGTATACATTACGTTACATATGTCATAAGTCTTGTACGTAAGACTTAATTTTGAAAATATAATTTTAAATTAAGATATGCCTTCAGGCAACAAGAAATTGTGGTCCAAAGTTATTTAAAGTAATCATTGATTACGGGATAGAGATATCTAGCAGGTGTTATAAGTCCAGAATCTCTTTATGTTTGTAAACAACATTAAACATTATTTTCACATGTTTTAGATGGCTAATATTTATTTTACAGTGTGTCCAGCGACCTGGAAAACCTGGAAAATTTTGATATTTCTGGATTTTATCTTTTTATATATACACATTTGTACAAAACCGTATATTCTGATAATATTTGTTTTCAGTTCATATGAGTTTTAATTTTGAAAACTTTTCTTGAAATAAGTATTATAATTTAAGTATTATTTTTTCGAATATTTTCATGAGTCATGCCTGAGACATCGCTGGTTTGTCGGATGGCTCTGAGTGCGCTCGAAAAAAGGGGGTTGGAACCTTTGGTGTGAAGCAAACACTGACGTAGTTTTCCACATAACACCAAAACGCTATACTGCACTCGCCACGCGTTTCGCCAACCAAGTTGGCATCATCTGGAGATGATTAAAACTACGTCAGTCAGTTCTCTACACAAAGTTATGAATTTTTTATTTGATCAAAAGTATAATTTCGGATTTGAAAATATTGAATCCGTCGACTGTCGATTATTTCTGTCGACTTTTATTCTGTCGTAGTGTCGACTAAGAATATTTTTCATATTTATTTTAAATGTTTTCTTACATACATTTTAGAGGTATGAAATCCTGAAAAATAGCATATTTGTGCATGAAAATATAAAAATGTTGATATTATGTTCCTTTCATAGAGGTTACTCAACTAGATAACGAAATATTTATTAAAATTTTTGTTTAGATCTCATTTTCTATGTGAGATTTCGTTTCCATAAAACCCAAGTCCTGAATTCGATTTACTATTGTAGTAGTTTTTATACAATGCAATTATTAGAAATTATAAATGATAAATTTTTGTTTACCCGCTTCTTTGTCATACAAACCTTTTCTTTTAATTACTGGAAAAAATAAATATTTCTCTGAAGAACCTGGAAATGTCGGGGAAATTTTATGTAGGCATTATGCTGAACACCCTGTTTAATGATAATACACATTATTTTATGTGTAGGAAAAATGATCGCGCACTGGCAGATTATGTGCCTGAAATCGACCTGGTTTTGACGTCATGGCATGCAAATTGTTGGGAAACAAACTTTTGTTTGTAATTAAAAATAATTTCTGTTCGTAAATGGTAAAAAATTAAACTAAACATATTGAAGATGTATGGTCCAGTCAGTATAACACAAAAATAGCCAAATAAGATATTTTATGTTAACTATCCGTTTTCATTCACACAAAGGATAATAACATGCTACAAGTTTTCTTCACATCCGTGCTACTATCCATATGTTAAGGAAAATTATAGTATTCAGTTTAGCTACATTATATTCCTTTCAAAATAAATTTGAAATATTTTTTTATAGATTTTAATAATAAAAGACTCTTAAATCTTAACAACGCTCAAATGTTATATAAAATCAATATTTTTGTCTGCTATGTTATTCCAATAACAGTTGGTAAACGATTGAGAAACTGACTTTAAATTATAGTGCCTATCAAGCTGTTTCTTTGAACTGAGGATATTACCAACGAGATCGATATCCTTTATTAAATATTAACCAATTGTTAACTTACAAATTGAAATAACTAGGACAAAGCTGTATAAATTTACAACTATATCTTATTGTACCCATTTTTTCAAAGACTTTCACTAGAATTATGCTTTTCATACATTTTCATTGTATTTCATGCAATAAATCTTCTTCCGTTTATAAGTTAAGTGCACACCTACTGTAATATTGAAAATTATAATAATAAATATATGAATATCTTTCTGAGATAAGAATGTATTTTTTTGTAAAAATAGAGAAAAATCCAACCATTCCATTGAAATATTACAGGACAAATGCGGTCCTAGAAAATGCAATTAATAATAATTGTTATTAACGCTTGTTTACAATCATACATATAGAGCTAAAACCAAAATATATAAACAAACTTTCAGGAGTTTCGACTTCTGAGAAAATGATTTAAGAGTATAGTACCAACTGGAAGGCTACTCGCAGCGTGTACATTTTCCTGTTTTAAAATATATTTCTTTGGAGATTTGTTCGAATAAAAATGTTGAAGATGTTTTCTTCTGCCTCAATATCTAAACATCTACTGAAAAAGCTTTATTCGCCCGTTTTGTAACTGCACCGCAGCGAACCATGAAACAAGAATCCATTCTCATTACATTTTCATATTTTAGTATGGTGGCGCCATCTACACGTTAATCATGTTATGAATTTAAGATAACTGTAATTACAATAATTGATGAAAAATGTATACTTACCATTGGAAAGCATTAAAGTGAAAATAAACGAGTCCCAATCCATACAAGAAAGTGGTATCTTGCCAGTGGTTTTCAGCTTGAATTTTGTAAAACATCTGATAGGCGGATAGGGCTAAAAATAAATAGATGTTTTTAAAGTGTATCGAAATAGTTACAGCTGTGTATGAACCTTTTCTATAATCCTCTAGCAACAAATGGAAATGTCCTAACTTCACCCAAGTTTTAGGGTCTATACTAATTTTTTTAGTTTGACAGTTGTTGGGTTCATTCTCATTTTGAGCTTTTTGTTGTCGTTTAGCCTGAACAACCATTAATTGTAAATATTTGACAGCCTGTAAATGCGTTTCAGATGTTAACAAGTACATTCATACATTAAACATATTATACCTTTTGCACCAACGCCTTCTTTTTTGCGTTCTCAGGTTGATTTAAAAGTAAAAATCCATGTTGCCGGCTAAAATACGAGAGAGTGAAATTGACATGCAACTTTGGAATGTATAATTATTATTTACCTGTCTAATTCCGACAAAATGTGCAATTCTTGAGCTGTCATGCTAATGTCGTCTAAGTCCTCAGTACGACTGTTTGTTTTACTCATTTTGCGCGAAAGGATAGTTAGTGGTAGAGAATATACGAATCGACTTTAACCGACTAACACCTCTATAAATAAATCGAAATAACCCAGTTTAATTTTGCAAATGAGACACGCACAAAATATGACCAACTGCAGCCATATCTAAACACCATATGACACGACGACACCTATCGATCAGTAACTCACTTAAAGCTGTCTGAACGCGCCGCATAGTAGACATCTTCAATAATATTCACAGATGTGGACATTCACTCTATAACATTTCTGCAATTTGCTACATTTGTGTACAATGTGTAGGCACCTACGTGAAAGGTGCTGAACTCATCATGGTAAAAATCTGTATTAAAATGTTACCAATTCTTTACCAATGTTACCAATCATGGATTTAGAAAGTAATTGTCAGATTTTGTTACAAAACTGTTAATTTCTATTATTAGAGCATTTTGTGTGGTCAAATTCTACAAATCAACTAATGGTGATCTATTCTAGTAGTTCTCCTATTTTTATCCAAATCTATGCCGAAAAATTGTAAATTGTTGCTATTTGAATTGTTTATAGTTCATAATTCTATGCAGTATATATTTTGCCATGAAATTAGGTGAACTTCTAGTTCAATCCTTTATTTACATTCCCTTGTAATTAGTTTACTATAATACGAAAGCGTAGAGCTCCCATGCCAACATTGAAAAATATTTTCAGGGAAATTTACACTTTTTCAGTAAATTTACACTTTTTCTGTCAATTTACACTTTTTCTGTAAATTTACACTTTTTATAAATTTACACTTTTTCTGTACATTTCTACCTTAGTGGCAACACTGGTTCGTTATCCTACGAGTACTTGGTATAGGTTTCTCTATCTATTGAATAAACCCAACCCACTTCAATCACTCTGGTTGTCTTTACTTTTTTTATTAGAATTTCCCTTCTGTGCGGTGTTATTGCCCGGCGTCGACATCGTTAATTTTAGTCGATCTGCTTTTTGGGTGCCAACTCTTTTTTGCATTACGCTTTAATGGCAATCCTGTCGCCTAATTTCGGTAACAACGTCTTCAAGGTATCATCGGGCATAACCCGATGCTTATACCTTGCTTAACTTAATGGAAAGTGGAGAAACGGAAACGTCGCTCATAGTATTATATAGTTACTCGGTTACCTTAGATTGATTAGATATTACGATAATAACTAATAATACACACCATTGACCTGGGTACCGGGTCATCACAACATAACAGGAAATGAGGAGGCCGATGCACTGGCTAAGAGAGGCTCAAGTATACAGTTAACAGGGCCCGAACCAGTGCTGGGGCTTCCGTCTAGTTATGTAGCAAGATCCATTGAAAACTGGATCAAGGTAAGATCAGAGGAAGAATGGTCAAACGGGACGGGGCTGCGACAAGCCAGGCTCTTAATTCATGGGCCTTGGTCGTACGCAACTCGATCAATACTTGCGCTAAGTCGTAACAGTATAAGGATTGTCACAGGACTGTTGACAGGTCACGGACATCTTAACAAGCACCTTAACACTATCGGCCTTAGTGACACTAGAAGGTGCAGGTTTTGCGGACATGTTGACGAGGACTCCATTCACATCCTCTGTCGTTGCGCCTGCCTCATGGTCAAGAGACACAAACATCTGGCGCAGCATTTCTCCTGCCTCAGGACATTAGGGAGCTTCCCCTACAACAGGTGTTGGCCTATGCGCACAGCACGGGCCTCTTCCAATAGCTCCCAACTAGCGGCAGGCACAATGGGTCGAAAGACCTGAGTGCTGCGGGTGACCGCGCCGCCTATGAACAACAACAACAACAACAATAATACACACCTATTTATTTACCTATCAAAGCCAAATGCTTCAGTCAAATAAAGACAGAAAAACTTGCTCGACATTTCATTCTATTACATTAAATAGACCTATACGTCTATTCACAACGTTTTTAGATAAAGATATAAACATTTGTTATACCTATCAGTTGACAGTCCTGATCTATGCGATTTTAAAAGAGTAGATTACCAGGTTAGTGAAAACACCATAAATCTGGCAACGCTGTAAACCGTATTTTTAGATTAGACTTTCCATCCTATCTTATCACAAAGATTTTTAGAAACATGTATTTCGATATTCTGATATTTTTCAATGAAATGCTGATTTGTCATATCTTCCAAAATAAAGGGAATTAAAATTGGATACTGAAGGGTCGTAGTGATTTTAAAACGACAACTCGAAGAGGCTAAGAATGAACAAAGCATTACATTAAAAAAATAAACTTGAGAGCATAATGGGAAAATTATAAAACTGGCAACGTTGCAAATATTATTTTTACATCCGGCATTATCGATAACCCCCGTATACCAAATGTCATAACATTGTCATGCCGTTGTTGAGATATTTGACTGTACAAACTCTTTTAAATCAAAACGCTGCATTGCCATGTTTTAAAACTAGCAAAAGAAAAAGTTGGAATTTTATGTCGTAACATAGTATTGCTGGGTAGTAAATTTCGCATGCAATTTACAGAAAAAGTGTAAATTGACAGAAAAAGTGTAAATTTTCATGAAAATATATCTCAATGTTGGCATGGCAGCTCTACGCTTTTGCCCGGAATTTAACATTCCGGGGCAATGGTACAGGTCTACATGTAAATTATGCTTTCAATGGGCCTCTTAAAAATAATTAATTGTAGCTTTAATATGATTAGTATCATCATGAAGTAGTATTGTCATAGACAAAGCTATTAGTGGAGTAAAAACGGTAGAAAAATGTTTCAAAAAATTTTTTAAAGGTATAACCACATGAAACCTATACAGGATCATTGGTTGGGTCCTTGTGCATCTGAAATGACTAATTACGACATCTTTAGGGGGGTCAGACATTTTTTATCCCGAAAAATGTCAATAATTTGTCAAAATGTTATATTTATGTTTTTTAAGACATACCACGCGATAACTTCGAAACTAATTAACTTATAAACATGAGGTTTTTTTTAATCGATTGAGGACATATAGGCGGTCATAACTATACTAATTTAAGTCCCCTAGTTAGCATATTTATTCTTGGAGAATGGAGTAAACTCGAAATTTTACTTTTATTGCTGCATGATTTTCGGTAAGCGAGAAACTTTTTTATTTCAAGGAATTTTGCCATAGTATTTGCGTATGAATTAAAGAAAAAATATTGAAAAAGTTTTTAGAACATGAACCAACCTTCTGTGACAAACAGTTTTCGAGTTATGGCCATTTAAAATTAATAAAACAGGGGCGCGCTGCGCCGCGCGACGTGCATTTCGAAGACGCTATCAAATTATCGCACTGTACCGCGTTCTCGATGTGTTTTGAAGGCCCGCTTAGGTGATCTCCTGACCAATATAAAATATCCAAAAAGAATTTTGTATTAAAAAAATAATTTAAAGTTCTAGTATAATATATATTTTCTAATTTCATATGATTCGATAAATATTTTCTATCAGGAACACAAATTTGCATTGTATTTACATTCATATTTTTAATATAAAGTTAAAATACGAATTACAAAAAAAGGACAGAAATTTGTTTGTGTGAAGTTATCCACACAATTCCAGCCACACATGCTGACGTAGGGTAAGTTTAATTCGAGACAGATAGTTCAAACCACAATTATAAGAACCTTTTTCATCCACAGTTTTCACGCATCTAAGCCACGATCACAGTGCACGGGCATCCACAAATATAATTACTTAGATTTACTGATGTAATGCAAAATGCAAACGCAATTTTTTTTTATTTTTCTATTTTTGCTATTTTTGAAAACTTCTTCGTTAAAATCGCCTCATATACGTGTTAGCTTCAAATCATATTAATTAATTTTTCCGTAAAAGGTTGATATGTTTGTGATAAAAAGTTATTAAAAATACATTTATTAACTGAAAAATGGCCTTTCTTATCTGTATGCTGGTGTCGTTCTACATATGAAGTACATCCAAAAATTATAGATATCTCGTAAAGGGTTTGATGTGCGTTTATAAAATATGAGCTGACGAACAGTCCCTTATAAGGGAAATAATCGGTAGTAAATAGTTTTTCTTGTCTGCCCGTCGAAGGGGATGAAAAATAATAAAATATGTCTATTACAGGTGTAATACACATAAATAATAACCAATATCTCGAAAAGGGCTCGATGTGCGTTTATAAAATATGGGGGGCTCAAGAGTCCCTTTGAAGGGAAGTAATCGGTAGTAAATAGTTTTTCTTGTCTGCCCGTGGAAGGGGATGAAAAATAATAAAATAAGCCTATCCACAGGTGTAATACATATAAATAATAATCAATATCTCGAAAATGGCTCGATGTGCGTTTATAAAATATGAAGGGTTGAAGAGTCCCTTTGAAGTGAAGTAATCGGTAGTAAATAGTTTTTCTTGTCTGCCCGTCGAAGGGGATGAAAAATAATAAAATATGTCTATCCACAGGTGTAATACACATAAATAATAACCAATATCTCGAAAAGGGTTCGATGTGCGTTTATAAAATATGGGGGGCTCAAGAGTCCCTTTGAAGGGAAGTAATAGGTAGTAAATAGTTTTTCTTGTCTACCCGTCGAAGGGGATGAAAAATAATAAAATATGTCTATCCACAAGTGTCATACATATAAATAATAATCAATATCTCGAAAAGAGCTCGATGTGCGTTTATAAAATATGGGGGGTTGAAGAGACCCTTTGAAGTGAAGTAATCGGTAGTAAATAGTTTTTCTTGTCTGCCCGTCGAAGGGGATGAAAAATAATAAAATATGTCTATCCACAAGTGTCATACATATAAATAATAATCAATATCTCGAAAAGAGCTCGATGTGCGTTTATAAAATATGGGGGGTTGAAGAGACCCTTTGAAGTGAAGTAATCGGTAGTAAATAGTTTTTCTTGTCTGCCCGTCGAAGGGGATGAAAAATAATAAAATATGTCTATCCACAGGTGTAATACACATAAATAATAACCAATATCTCGAAAAGGGCTCGATGTGCGTTTATAAAATATGGGGGGCTCAAGAGTACCTTTGAAGGGAAGTAATCGGTAGTAAATAGTTTTTCTTGTCTGCCCGTCGAAGGGGATGAAAAATAATAAAATAAGCCTATCCACAGGTGTAATACATATAAATAATAATCAATATCTCGAAAATGGCTCGATGTGCGTTTATAAAATATGAAGGGTTGAAGAGTCCCTTTGAAGTGAAGTAATCGGTAGTAAATAGTTTTTCTTGTCTGCCCCTCGAAGGGGATGAAAAATAATAAAATATGTCTATCCACAGGTGTAATACACATAAATAATAACCAATATCTCGAAAAGGGCTCGATGTGCGTTTATAAAATATGGGGGGCTCAAGAGTACCTTTGAAGGGAAGTAATCGGTAGTAAATAGTTTTTCTTGTCTGCCCGTCGAAGGGGATGAAAAATAATAAAATAAGCCTATCCACAGGTGTAATACATATAAATAATAATCAATATCTCGAAAATGGCTCGATGTGCGTTTATAAAATATGAAGGGTTGAAGAGTCCCTTTGAAGTGAAGTAATCGGTAGTAAATAGTTTTTCTTGTCTGCCCCTCGAAGGGGATGAAAAATAATAAAATATGTCTATCCACAGGTGTAATACACATAAATAATAACCAATATCTCGAAAAGGGCTCGATGTGCGTTTATAAAATATGGGGGGCTCAAGAGTACCTTTGAAGGGAAGTAATCGGTAGTAAATAGTTTTTCTTGTCTGCCCGTCGAAGGGGATGAAAAATAATAAAATAAGCCTATCCACAGGTGTAATACATATAAATAATAATCAATATCTCGAAAATGGCTCGATGTGCGTTTATAAAATATGAAGGGTTGAAGAGTCCCTTTGAAGTGAAGTAATCGGTAGTAAATAGTTTTTCTTGTCTGCCCGTCGAAGGGGATGAAAAATAATAAAATATGTCTATCCACAAGTGTCATACATATAAATAATAATCAATATCTCGAAAAGAGCTCGATGTGCGTTTATAAAATATGGGGGGTTGAAGAGACCCTTTGAGTGAAGTAATCGGTAGTAAATAGTTTTTCTTGTCTGCCCGTCGAAGGGGATGAAAAATAATAAAATATGTCTATCCACAGGTGTAATACACATAAATAATAACCAATATCTCGAAAAGGGCTCGATGTGCGTTTATAAAATATGGGGGGCTCAAGAGTACCTTTGAAGGGAAGTAATCGGTAGTAAATAGTTTTTCTTGTCTGCCCGTCGAAGGGGATGAAAAATAATAAAATATGTCTATCCACAAGTGTCATACATATAAATAATAATCAATATCTCGAAAAGAGCTCGATGTGCGTTTATAAAATATGGGGGGTTGAAGAGACCCTTTGAAGTGAAGTAATCGGTAGTAAATAGTTTTTCTTGTCTGCCCGTCGAAGGGGATGAAAAATAATAAAATATGTCTATCCACAGGTGTAATACACATAAATAATAACCAATATCTCGAAAAGGGCTCGATGTGCGTTTATAAAATATGGGGGGCTCAAGAGTACCTTTGAAGGGAAGTAATCGGTAGTAAATAGTTTTTCTTGTCTGCCCGTCGAAGGGGATGAAAAATAATAAAATAAGCCTATCCACAGGTGTAATACATATAAATAATAATCAATATCTCGAAAATGGCTCGATGTGCGTTTATAAAATATGAAGGGTTGAAGAGTCCCTTTGAAGTGAAGTAATCGGTAGTAAATAGTTTTTCTTGTCTGCCCGTCGAAGGGGATGAAAAATAATAAAATATGTCTATCCACAGGTGTAATTCACATAAATAATAACCAATATCTCGAAAAGGGCTCGATGTGCGTTTATAAAATATGGGGGGCTCAAGAGTCCCTTTGAAGGGAAGTAATCGGTAGTAAATAGTTTTTCTTGTCTGCCCGTCGAAGGGGATGAAAAATAATAAAATATGTCTATCCACAGGTGTAATACATATAAATAATAATCAATGTCTCGAAAAGGGCTCGATGTGCGTTTATAAAATATGGGGGACTCAAGAGTCCCTTTGAAGGGAAGTAATCGGTAGTAAATAGTTTTTCTTGTCTGCCCGTCGAAGGGGATGAAAAATAATAAAATATGTGTCATACATATAAATAATAATCAATATCTCGAAAAGAGCTCGATGTGCGTTTATAAAATATGGGGGGTTGAAGAGTCCCTTTGAAGTGAAGTAATCGGTAGTAAATAGTTTTTCTTGTCTGCCCGTCGAAGGGGATGAAAAATAATAAAATATGTCTATCCACAGGTGTAATACACATAAATAATAATCAATATCTCGAAAAGGGCTCGATGTGCGTTTATAAAATATGGGAGGCTCAAGAGTCCCTTTGAAGGGAAGTAATCGTTAGTAAATAGTTTTTCTTGTCTGCCCGTCGTAGGGGATGAAAAATAATAATATATGCCTATCCACAGGTGTAACACATATAAATAATAATCAATATCTCCAAAAGGGCTCGATGTGCGTTTATAAATAATGAAGGGTTCAAGAGTCCCTTTGAAGAGAAGCAATTGGTAGTAAATAGTTTTTCTTGTCTGCCCGTCGAAGGGGATGAAAAATAATAAAATGTCTATCCACAGGTGTCATACATATAAATAATAATCAATATCTCGAAAATGGCTCGATGTGCGTTTATAAAATACGGAGGGTTGAAGAGTCCCTTTAAAGTGAAGTAATCGGTAGTAAATAGTTTTTCTTGTCTGCCCGTCGAAGGGGATGAAAAATAATAAAATATGCCTATCCACAGGTGTTATACATATAAATAATAATCAATATCTCGAAAAGGGCTCGATGTGCGTTTATAAAATATGGGGGGCTCAAGAGTCCCTTTGAAGGGAAGTAATCGGTAGTAAATAGTTTTTCTTGTCTGCCCGTCGAAGGGGATGAAAAATAATAAAATATGTCTATCCACAGGTGTAATACACATAAATAATAATCAATATCTCGAAAAGGGCTCGATGTGCGTTTATAAAATATGGGGGGTTGAAGAGTCTCTTTGAAGTGAAGTAATCGGTAGTAAATAGTTTTTCTTGTCTGCCCGTCGAAGGGGATGAAAAATAATAAAATCGATTACTTCCGATACCGATTAATTCCTTTCAAAGGGACTCTTCAAAACCCCATATTTTATAAACGCACATCGAACCCTTTCCGAGATATTGATTATTATTTATATGTATTACACCAGCGGATAGGCATATTTTATTATTTTTCATCCCCTTCGACGGGCAGACAAGAAAAACTATTTACTACCGATTACTTCCCTTCAAAGGGACTCTTGAGCCCCCCATATTTTATAAACGCACATCGAGCCCTTTTCGAGATATTGATTATTATTTATATGTATTACACCTGTGGATAGACATATTTTATTAGTTTTCATCCCCTTCGACGGGCAGACAAGAAAAACTATTTACTACCGATTATTTCACTTGAAAGGGACTCTTCAACCCCCCATATTTTATAAACGCACATCGAGCCCTTTTCGAGATATTGATTATTATTTAAATGTATGAAACTTGCAGATAGACATATTTTATTATTTTTCATCCTTTTCGACGGGCAGACGAGAAAAACTATTTACTACAGATTACTTCACTTCAAAGGGACTTTTCTACCCTTCATATTTTATAAACGCACATCGAGCCATTTTCGAGATATTGATTATTATTTATATGCATTACACCTGTGGATAGACATATTTTATTATTTTTCATCCCCTTCGACGGGCAGACAAGAAAAACTATTTACTACCGATTACTTCACTTCAAAGGGACTCTTCAACCCTTCATATTTTATAAACGCACATCAAGCCCTTTTGAGATATTGATTATTATTTATATGTATTACGCCTGTGGATAGGCATATTTTATTATTTTTCATCCCCTTCGACGGGCAGACAAGAAAAACTATTTACTACCGATTACTTCCCTTTAAAGGGACTCTTGAGCCCCCCATATTTTATAAACGCACATCGAGCCCTTTTCGAGATATTGGTTATTATTTATGTGTATTACACCTGTGGATAGACATATTTTATTATTTTTCATCCCCTTCGACGGGCAGACAAGAAAAACTATTTACTACCGATTACTTCACTTTAAAGGGACTCTTCAACCCTCCATATTTTATAAACGCACATCGAGCCATTTTCGAGATATTGATTATTATTTATATGTATGACACCTGTGGATAGACATATTTTATTATTTTTCATCTCCTTCGACGGGCAGACAAGAAAAACTATTTACTACCCATTGCTTCTCTTCAAAGGGACTCTTGAACCCTTCATTATTTATAAACGCACATCGAGCCCTTTTGGAGATATTGATTATTATTTATATGTGTTACACCTGTGGATAGGCATATATTATTATTTTTCATCCCCTACGACGGGCAGACAAGAAAAACTATTTACTACCGATTACTTCTCTTCAAAGGGACTCTTGAGCCCCCCATATTTTATAAACGCACATCGAGCCCTTTTCGAGATATTGATTATTATTTATGTGTATTACACCTGTGGATAGACATATTTTATTATTTTTCATCCCCTTCGACGGGCAGACAAGAAAAACTATTTACTACCGATTACTTCCCTTCAAAGGGACTCTTGAGCCCCCCATATTTTATAAACGCACATCGAGCCCTTTTCGAGATATTGGTTATTATTTATGTGTATTACACCTGTGGATAGACATATTTTATTATTTTTCATCCCCTTCGACGGGCAGACAAGAAAAACTATTTACTATCGATTACTTCACTTCAAAGGGTCTCTTCAACTCCCCATATTTTATAAACGCACATCGAGCTCTTTTCGAGATATTGATTATTATTTATATGTATGACACTTGTGGATAGACATATTTTATTATTTTTCATCCCCTTCGACGGGCAGACAAGAAAAACTATTTACTACCGATTACTTCACTTCAAAGGGACTCTTCAACCCTTCATATTTTATAAACGCACATCAAGCCCTTTTGAGATATTGATTATTACTTATATGTATTACACCTGTGGATAGGCATATTTTATTATTTTTCATCCCCTTCGACGGGCAGACAAGAAAAACTATTTACTACCGATTACTTCCCTTCAAAGGGACTCTTGAGCCCCCCATATTTTATAAACGCACATCGAGCCCTTTTCGAGATATTGATTATTATTTATATGTCTTACACCTGTGGATAGACATATTTTATTATTTTTCATCCCCTTCGACGGGCAGACAAGAAAAACTATTTACTACCGATTACTTCCCTTCAAAGGGACTCTTGAGCCCCCCATATTTTATAAACGCACATCGAGCCCTTTTCGAGATATTGGTTATTATTTATGTATATTACACCTGTGGATAGACATATTTTATTATTTTTCATCCCCTTCGACGGGCAGACAAGAAAAACTATTTACTACCGATTACTTCACTTCAAAGGGTCTCTTCAACCCCCCATATTTTATAAACGCACATCGAGCTCTTTTCGAGATATTGATTATTATTTATATGTATGACACTTGTGGATAGACATATTTTATTATTTTTCATCCCCTTCGACGGGCAGACAAGAAAAACTATTTACTACCGATTATTTCCCTTATAAGGGACTGTTCGTCAGCTCATATTTTATAAACGCACATCAAACCCTTTACGAGATATCTATAATTTTTGGATGTACTTCATATGTAGAACGACACCAGCATACAGATAAGAAAGGCCATTTTTCAGTTAATAAATGTATTTTTAATAACTTTTTATCACAAACATATCAACCTTTTACGGAAAAATTAATTAATATGATTTGAGGCTAACACGTATATGAGGCGATTTTAACGAAGAAGTTTTCAAAAATAGCAAAAATAGAAAAATAAAAAAAAATTGCGTTTGCATTTTGCATTACATCAGTAAATCTAAGTAATTATATTTGTGGATGCCCGTGCACTGTGATCGTGGCTTACATGCGTGAAAACTGTGGATGAAAAAGGTTCTTATAATTGTGGTTTGAACTATCTGTCTCGAATTAAACTTACCCTACGTCAGCATGTGTGGCTGGAATTGTGTGGATAACTTCACACAAACCAGAAATTTAAAAAAATTAGAATTTTCTAGACTCCGAATCTGACGAACTGAGGTCTTAGTTTTGTGGTCTGTTACTATATAATGGGTGGTATGAATAAAAACGAAGTACCTGCTACTACTACCAGTATTAGTATATTCTACATTACTTTAAAACGAAGTAGATACTACATTTCAAAGTACTCCCTTCTATTTTTCCGGAAATGCTAAAAATAATAGCATTCTTCTAAACATTATAATTACTTTAATACTTTTTAGTGGTAAATACTTCCATTTTAACAACAACTGAAATATTTTCTCCGTCATTAGCGAAGTTGATATCATAGCAGCCTCATCGTGCGTGCTACAAAGTGAGTACTTTAAAAATGGTTCAAATACATAGAAATAAAATTTATACTGCAAGAAGACACTACGACGCTGATACCATATACCGTCAAATATTTAGGTAAACAATTAAGTATCATCAATTTAAAATGTTTTATGTTTATATTTTTCATCTAGGTTTAGTAGGGAAAACGTTACTTTCTCGTTACTCGTTACTCTTCTATCACACTGCCTTCATCCGAAGACATCTTAAAGGACTGCTGATGTTATAAATACATACAAAACTGAAACTGTTTCCCAAAAACTTTTAAACATGTCTATCTCGTTACCCAGGGCCTGGCGCACGGCGTATGTGTGACGGAAGTAAGTACTACACATTAATTTTTTTAAATTTCTGTCCTTTTTTTTGTAATTCGTATTTTAACTTTATATTAAAAATATGAATGTAAATACAATGCAAATTTGTGTTCCTGATAGAAAATATTTATCGAATCATATGAAATTAGAAAATTTATATTATACTAGAACTTTAAATTATTTTTTTAATACAAAATTCTTTTTGGATATTTTATATTGGTCAGGAGATCACCCAAGCGGGCCTTCAAAACACATCGAGAGCGCGGTACGGTGCGATAATTTGAGAGCGTCTTCGAAATGCACGTCGCGCGGCGCAGCGCGCCCCTGTGTTATTAATTTTAAATGGCAATAACTCGAAAACTGTTTGTCACAGAAGGTTGGTTCTTGTTCTAAAAACTTTTTCAATATTTTTTCTTTAATTCATACGCAGATACTATGGCAAAATTCCTTGAAATAAAAAAGTTTCTCGCTTACCGAAAATCATGCAGCAATAAAAGTAAAATTTCGAGTTTACTCCATTCTCCAAGAAAAAATACGCTAACCAGGGGACTTAAATTAGTATAGTTATGACCGCCTATAAGTCCTCAATCGATTAAAAAAAACCTCATGTTTATAAGTTAATTAGTTTCGAAGTTATCGCGTGGTATGTCTTAAAAAACATAAATATAACATTTTGACAAATTATTGACATTTTTGGGGATAAAAAATGTCTGACCCCCCTAAAGATGTCGTAATTAGTCATTTAACATGCACAAGGACCCAACCAATGATCCTGTATAGGTTTCATGTGGTTATACCTTAAAAAAATTTTTTTCGAGAAGGAAGCGACTTTTTCCCTGGTTTTTACTCCACTATATTGTATTGTTCACAGCCCAAATGGCTTATTTTAAGAATAATCTATGCCAATCACAATAAGGTCACAAGTTAAAAAATGTACTTGTATTCACAAATGAATGCAAGCTACTAATAAAGAATTGCCATGATCTTCCCCTATGGCATATAGCTATCATATTTACTAATTCTTCCTTAGAATAATTCACTTTACCCTACATTTCACTGCCTAACTGGCGACAGATTGTCGTTTGATAGATGCCTGTTATGTTTATTTAATAAAAAAACCTATGGCAAACAGCCCGTTTTTTTCATAAAAATGAGATTCTACAAAAAACTATGGACTTTGGTGTAGGATACCTTCGTGAAAGTTGTAGATAATTTAATTCTACATCTTATGATATAAAAATATACAGGGTTATTGTATTACATTTTTTTGAATTTTTTGAATTTTTGGCACACGGTTTGCCTTAATTCTAGTCTAGTATAGTTGCTAACATAGTCTGAAAGTTTCAAGTTCAGAAGTAACGTTATATTGACGAAAAAAATGAATATCTCGAAAAATATGAGATTTGGTTTAGTGAGAAGTTGAAAGAGAAATGAAGTTTATTCGTAGAATCTTAAATGAGCATAAAATATATGGTTACATTTTAAAACTGAAGTTGGTATCTGGCTAGAAAAAGTGGAATACCTTGTATAACTGAAAATATTTTTAATTTGTAGATTTTGAGAAATTTGGTAACATGGTAAAAATTTCATATTTTCTATATATTTTTGCCTAGATATTGGAGTTCCACGACTAGTGGGACACTGTATAATGAGACATCAGAGTAATAAATAAAGGGGAGGCCGCATTCCCTATTTCAAAGCATAATGTAAACATGTAACCTCAACCTACTGGATGTTGATAAACAAACAATACATAATGAACACACGATGGTCCCTGATCGTATCAGCGTAGTGGCGTATCAAGCTATATCACAGAAATGCTTACAATATACATAATTATATACAAAAGTTAAGTTCAAAAACACAGTTTAAGAACACATAAAACACTCGGCTTCACCAATTTTTGATTTCAAAATAATGGCGTTACTTGCTATATTAGGTTAATACCAGGCAATGTTGCCACTTCCGGCGCTTAATATCGCTAGAAATTTCAATAATGTATTGATGGATATGGAGAGCCTATAATTATAACACAAGTCACAAAAAAATAGTGGGTAGCCTTAAACATATTACAATGTAACTAATTTGTAAATTGATTGAGGTCAAGAATGTGGTAGATCTTTACATGTTAATCAATGAAAATGATGACGGCTGTACCTAGCTATAAAAATAAAAAAGTAACTTCGGCATCAATGTCAAGGACGTTGCAGGGACCGATGTTTGTAAATACATTTACCTCAAGGCTTCACTTTAGAATGTAAATAACGGTCTCCCCTTTATTTATTACTCTGATAATGAGACCAATCCAGTAAGAGATTAGTTCAACATCCGTTTTTAACTGCACAGGCCAAATTTCCATATCTCCTACTTCTTCAAAGAATTTCGTTAATATTTTTGATGGAACGGCTTGGTCATAATTGGACCCTATTTCTGTTAAATTTTTTCAAAATTAGCTGTCATTTTTCATGCATTAACTTCTTTTTCTACTACTTTAGCGGTTGACCTTACAAAAGAATCTTCATAATAGGTATTTAAATGCATACTTTCAAGGCAAAAAAGCTAATAAAATTTAAGATTTCTAAATTAAAAAGTTTTCTTGTGCTTTTAATTCAAAGTAAAATTAGTCAGTGATATCTTTAAAATAAACTCCCAGCTGGTTAGTTCCTCGTGCCTGATGGGCCTCAAAAATGTATACGTACCTTTATATGCATTGTTACATAATATTAATTTTTTGATTTCCAGAGAAAAATATGGTTGACAAAAAAAATAAAGAAAAAAGTGCGTGGATACTAGACATTATTGGAGATAGGGAACATAGGAAAACATTCTGAACATAGGAAAAACAGATTGTAGATCTATACTTACAGGTAGCTACCGTTTTGTTTTGAATTGAAACTACACTAACATCGTGAAACTTTGAATCGTATATTGAGTTATGTTAAGATAATTAAGTATAATTTAAACTTTTGTTGTAGATTTTTATAAAATAAAATCTTTTTATTTAATATAATTTTTTATATACCTGTAACCATTTACATGTCAATGTATATATAATGTGTCATTTCATGCTAATAAAGAAATTGTTTAAATACATTTTTGCTTTTTGGGCAATAGAGACTAACCTCCTCGCGGTGTTGCCTGGTAACAAAAAATGATATTTTACAATAAACAAAAAAAATCATTTTTTGGCTAAAGTCTCATTCATGAGGTGGGTATTTATTTAAATTAGTAACTGAATAATTAGGAATGAGTCCCTAATCCTCAAAAGCTTGTATCTTCTTGGAAGAGGGAAAGTTTTTTATTTGTGCTGTGACAGTCAGGATGAGCAGTTATCATTGAAACATTGGTGTTCCCAGACTATATTTAAACTAATTTGTTTCCGATTTTATTAATTTTGACATTAATTTTGTTACAGGACCTAAAAATATGCCTTCGTTGAAAATGTTGTTTCTTATTAAGTAGTTTTCCCTATTTGTTTTATTTTACTTAACACAATAATCAGTGAATAAAACATAAGTGTGAATAACATCCCTGATAATATACATGAAACAGGGTTTCACTTTTTTTATTCTTTCAAATGTTCAAAAATATGTTCACATGATCGTATACTTTAATAATATAAAATAAAGCGGGCAAATTTTGTTTCCATTATTCAGTTGAAGCATGTGTTTTGTATAATATATTTATTATTTATTTATTTATTTGTTTATTTATATGATTCGGTTGGTGAATTGACAAAATAGATTTTCTGTCGTAGTATAAATTAAGTAAGTTTTGTTTCAGCTATGAAGTTAAATATGTTTTAAATACTATGGTGACTGGAATTAATATGTTGGTTTTACCATTTAGTTTTTCTCCTTAAACAGTAAATACAGCAAGGTTTGTTTCCGTCATGCAGTTGGAGCAGATGATTCAAATTATGCTCCTGCTGCATGACTAGAATAAATATTGCTCGTTTTGGGAATATAAGGACATGTAACGTGAGAATGAAAAACTAAAAATTTTTGAAAGGTAATAATTCAGATTGATCTATTTTTATGTTATGTTAATCCAGTTTTAATGATTTCGAAAGATCGAGAAAAGTCCGGAGTTTTGGTGTTTTGTGAAAAACTTATTCTCTTCTTCACACAGATTGTTCCCAATCTTCAGCACTATGTTCAAAGTGGAAATCCAGGGGAAATAATAGGAAGTTATTTTGTACCGATTTAATCTCCAGGATTGTTAAATATTTGACAAAAAGTGTATCGAAAGTATTGATTATAGGTTGTAAATAATAAAATTTTTTTCCAATAGGCAGACCGAATGGACTTTATGTATTTTCCAGTGTCAAACCGTTTAATGTAGAACTGCCAGTAATAGAGATACTTGGAGAGATAGAGATATTTTTTTTCACAAACAGGAATACATCGATGCCCTTATACATTTTGAAATATGTAACATACTGAAAGTTAACAAACTTTAGGTGGAAAACTAGTTGTCATTATGTGTATCCAGCGTAAGTACCTATTAATGTCTTTATTCAAAAATCAAAAATACGAAAACTGGGATTGTTTTATGTTTAAATCCATATGTCTGTTTTATTTAACCATATGTGTGGTTTAAGATACATGTGATTCGTTTTCATTATGTTCATTCAATATTGAAAACAATAAAACTATATTAGAAATTTTATTTAAATTGGGTACCTAACTATTTTTTTTACTGTTTTAGAAGAAAACAATTTTTTGTTAGTTGTGTGGAAAAATGGTTTTCCGGCATGTTGTATATCTGCATGTGCTAAGCTAAAAAATGAAAAACTGGTTCTAGTAGAAGTAATGGAATATGAAAAAGCGATAGCAGGAAGTCCTTCTGCTTTAAGGTATTTGCCTGTGTATATATCTTTAATTGCTCAATTTTTAGGAATCTAATTGTTTCTAGCTTTATAACGGCAGGCCGAATACGTTGAATTGATTTCTTATGTTCAGCGTAGAAAAGCTGCCAACATCAAAACCTACAGCCAGACGTCATATTTTTCATTGGTAGAGAATGTGATATCAATTCTGTAGTACAGTTTCAGTTCAATATTTATGTAATCAATTAACGGAAGCATTAATACATATTTATTTTAGGAATTAACCGGAGGATTACCTCAGTTCTATAATCATCCATGTCTTGAAGGGGGTTGGAACCTTTGGTGTGAAGATATCACTGACGTAGTTTTTCACATAACACTAAAACACTATACTGCACTCTAAGAGTGCAGTATAGTATTTTGGTGTTTTATGGAAAACTACGTCAGTGAAATCATCCATGTCTATTGTAAGTATAAGTCAACGTTCAACGTATCTGTTACATTGTATTAATAAACTATTGTCTATGTACTAAAGAGGAACGACAAATAGTATAACACAGCCAACGAGAACATTTTTTGGGCAACGGAGACTAACCTCCACGTGGTGTTGCCTGGAAACAAAATATGAAATTTAGAAGAAAAAGGTTTAATCAATTTATGACACAAATTTCATGTTTTGGCTAAAGTCTCAACATAGCATTAGGTATTTTAAGTTTATCTTTTAATAACGTCATTTGATTTTAAATTTGAATTCAACATATTTGTTATGTATACATTATGATATATTTTTTTTCAAGGGTACATATAAGTTTTTGGATCTATTTTTATGTCGATCAATTGGCGCAGACCAGCATGTTTTAGATGATACCACACTTGTTATTGCAATCAAAAACTATCACCAACTACATCAATACGGGAACATGATATAATTTAAGTAATTAATTATTATAACTGATACGCTACTAATATTTTATCAGTGCCAAAAATTTTCTTCATGAATAGGGAAACGACACCTGATTCAGTATTTTTGTGTTAGACTGAGGGTGTACATTGATTTAAATATGTGCCACCCTTTCTCTAGCAGTCAAATATTGAATTACTGAACAATGATCCACAGGATAGAACACATAATCATTGAAGGATAATAAGCAGAATTCCTATTTTTACCCCTACTTGTGGAAAAGAGAAGGAGCCATCAGGAGGATACTTTTTTCGTTTGTCTATAATGACGTTAAGAATAGTGGTCTATTTTTGTTCCGGCCAAACAGTAATGATAGCCTTTTGTTAGATGGTACTTCACTACTTGGCTGGAATAAACATAAGTCCAACTGCATCATATGTGAACACAAGACACTATAGATTTAGGATAGTTACTTAATTCATTATGATAAATGTAAAATTCTGTTCTGTAAAATTCATAGGGAATAGAGGTCCACAATAGAGGTAGAATCCATAGGTATTTTTGTGCTAGACTGGTATAGAAATAATGATCACTTTAAGCATTTTGTGTGTTCTTATATTACATTTATTAGTCTATATAGAATTAAGGATGTTGTGAGCGTGTTTTTATAAATGTATTATAACGTATAAATAGTATATTATTTTTCTTTGTTAGTTATTACGAGTATTTCTGTATTTTATGCTTTTCTATTTTATATGTGATTTGACTTGTTCTTTTCTTACACTTGCATGTGTACTGTTTATTTTTCTGTTGTAGCCTTATCCTGTTACTGGGCAAATTGCCCATTGGGTATTGTAGTAAATGAAATAAAATAAACTTACCATACTAGGTATATATAATAAATTATATTATTCAGTAACTGTATAAGGATTAGTATCAATCGTATGTACAATATATTAGAAATGTTATTATTTACATTTCTCCTGTAGTAAAAGTTTAGTTTATAATAGCAACACAAATTATTAATCTAATTCAGTATTTTTGTTAGGATAAGCAGCTCCTGATTCAGTATTTTTGTGCAAGACTGAGGATTTTCATTGATTTAAATTTGTGCCACCCTTATATTGAATTACTGAACAATGATCAACAGGACATAATTTTTGAAGGATAATAGAATTTTTTACCCCTTGTGGAATCAGTTTTTTGTGCTAGAGTGGTGTTGAAATAATTATTACCATACCAAATAATACGAGTTAAAAATTATATTCAGCTGCTGTTCAAGAAATAGGATCATTCGTGCTAGAATTTTATAGAAATATCGAATTGTTTGTATGAGAATGATCAACTAACTAAATGGTTTTGAGAAATATGAAATGCTATTATTTGTTGAAAAATTGTGGAAATACAATACATTTTCCTAATTAGGAATATTTGTACTAGGCATATCACTGTACGTTGTAATTTATTATGATAAAGGTGAAAATATAGAAATCCAATTATTGTCATTTAATATTAACATTTAATATTGACATTTCGTCAGTATTAAAAAATTGTTATATCGTTAGGTTTATTATCATTAGTTTTGATAATAATTGATAAAAATGAAAATTATCAATGATAAACTGATTGGGTTTATATACACGGTGTCCCACTGGGAAGGGCCGCGATCGATATATGGAAAAGTACGTACAGGGTGATTTTGAAAATTTGGTTACTTACAAAGATGAGTGGGGCTTACCTTTTTAAAATATTTTCACGTTTCTGGCACTTCCGCGGAAGTCGACACCAACTTGCTTATTTTAAATGGAACACCCTATATATTATATCATTTCTAGATTCTACGTAGAATTCTAAACACATTTCATGTAGGATGTCCTATACCTATCTTCAACTGTTTTTGAAATATTGACAGGTGAATATTGGCATTTTGCAACTTTGACACCCTGTAAAATCTAAACGGTTTGTGATCATGCAAAACGGTTTCCATATTCCTATCTTAACTTTTCTTAAACTATCGTTTGACACTAATTTCAGATTGAAGAGGTTAAATTTAATCGAAAAATTTGGCCAGAAATAAAAAAAAATCGATTAAATTTAATCTCTTGGTTAAATCTGAAATTAGTGTCAAACGATAGCTTATGAAAAGTTAAGATAGGAATGTGCAAACCGTTTTGCTTGATCTCAAACCGTTTAGATTTTACAGGGTGTCAAAGTTGCAAAATGCCAATATTCACCTGTCAATATTTCAAAAACAGTTGAAGATTGTGATTGAGATTGAGAGTTGATAGATTGATTTGAGTCGGTGTAGGACATCCTATATGAAATATGTTTAGAATTTTACGTACAATCCAGAAATTATTTAATATATAGGGTGTTCCATTTAAAATAATCAAGTTGGTGTCGACTTCCAGTTATACCGGAAGTGCAAGAAACGTGAAAATATTTTAGAAAGGTAGGCCCCACTGATCCTTGTAAATAACCAAATTTTCAAAATCACCCTGCACGTACTTTTCCATATATCGATCGCGGCCCTTTCCCGGTGGGACATCGTGTATAGTAAACGTGACACAGTATTACTGATACTTACTTAACCTCAAATAGAAGTTTCCGAATAGTAGTAATTCTGAAGTCTTTCTGATTCATTATTTTTGTGTCAGACTGAGGGTGTAGATTGATTTGAATTTGTACTACCCTCTTCTGTCAATTGAAGTACTGAAAATAAATAACAGGATTATTGTATATTTATTCCTTGTAGGGATGAGGGGCCATTACGAATCCTAATAAAGCAGATGTTTGCCTAGTTCAATATTTTTGTGCTAGACCGAGGGTGCACATTGATTTAAATTTGTACTACCCTCCTTCTCGCATATAAATATTGAACAACCGATCAATATAGGCAGGATAATAATTATATCATTACGCCTGCTGGCGAATAAGAAGGATAATAGGTATTTTATATTTTATTTAACTATTACCGACTTTTCGTGATTGTCAAAAATGTCATTCATTAAAATAGTATTGCAGAAGTATTTTTGATTTCAGTATTTTTGTGTTAGACTGAGGGTGCACATTGATTTAAATTTGTGCCACCCTCCTTCTGGCATTCAGATATTGAAGTATTCGAACAAGAAACAAGAGAACTATTGTATATTTATGCCTTGTAGGGATGGAGTGTCCTATTAGGAGAATATTTATTTAGTTTATGTAGGTATAACGAAATTAGATAGATACATTGGCCTATTTGGTATATTAGTTTGATATATTAAAAGTTTGCCTAGTTCAGTATTTTTGTGCCAGACTGAGGGAGCACATTGATTTAAATTTGTACTACTCTCCTTCTGGCATACAAATATTGAATTACTGAAGAAGGATCAACAGAACACAGCACATAAATATTAATTATTGAAGAATATTGAACACAATTAGTATATTTTTAGTACTTCTTGTGGAAAGAAGAGAAAGAAATAATGAAAAATCTCTTTTTAGTCTTGCGAAATACTGGAGCTTGCTTGTTTACCATTACCATTTAAAACATTAAATGGTACAGCTGCGACTGGTTTGAATACATATCGGCTTAACTGCATCGATATAATATGAAATAAATTTGAAATACAATGACATTTCGTCAAAAGTATTAAAATTTTGTATCAATATTTTGGACGAAGGGTACACATTGATTATAAAGTCGTGGAATACGGTATGCCTATTTTTATTCCATTTTAAGAGCACTGTATCAAAATATCATGGTTACCAAATAGTAAAGCAGATATTTGTTTTATTAAATACTTTTGTGTTAGATTTTTGGTAAACATCAAGTTATTTTCACTGTCTTTGACATATCTATATAGGTAAATACTGAACAGAAAATCATACAAGGATTCTACAAGGATAATTATGACGAATATATCTAGATTCCCCTGGAAAGGAAGACTATAGAAGATATTTATATAATTAACCAAGAATTTTTCTGAATTCAGTATTTTGATGCCAGACTGAGGGTAAACATAATATTCTAATTGTTTCACCTTTTATTTGGCATAAAAATACTGAATAGCTCTACAAACCAAGACTAAAGGATTGCATGAAGGAAGACATACCATGCTGGAACAGAGAACAAAATGGGATAGATATATTTATACATTATGAGTATTTCAGCATAAACTGTACCATGCTGGAACAGAATAAGACCATGTGATATATTTATATTTTATGAGTATTTCAGTTTAAACTGGACAGTCAAAATTAATATGCGTGCAATATTTTTTTCGTGAGTATTGCAAACAAATTTGATCGGGATCCATAAAGTATTCAATATCATTCTGGCATATAAATATTGAATAACCGATCAATATAGGCAGGATAATAATTATATCATTACGCCTGCTGGCGAAGAAGAAGGATAATATGTATTTTATATTTTATTTAACTATTACCGACTTTTCGTCATTGTCAAAAATGTTATTCATTAAAATAGTATTGCAGAAGTCTTTTTGATTTCAGTATTTTTGTGTTAGACTGAGGGTGCCATTGATTTAAATTTGTGCCACCCTCCTTCTGGCATACAGATACTGAAGTATTCGAACAAGAAACAACAGAACTATTGTATATTTATGCCTTGTAGGGATGGAGTGTCCTATTAGGAGGATATTTATTTAGTTTATGTAGGTATAACGAAACTAGATAGATACATTGGCCTATTTGGTATATTAGTTTGATATATTAAAAGCTTGCCTAGTTCAGTATTTTTGTGCCAGACTGAGGGTGCACATTGCTTTAAATTTGTACTACTCTCCTTCTGGCATACAAATATTGAATTACTGAAGAAGGATCAACAGAACACAGCACATAAATATTAATTATTGAAGAATATTGAACACAATTAGTATATTTTTAGTACTTCTTGTGGAAAGAAGAGAAAGAAATAATGAAAAATCTCTTTTTAGTCTTGCGAAATACTGGAGCTTGCTTGTTTACCATTACCATTTAAAACATTAAATGGTACAGCTGCCACTGGTTCGAATACATATCGGCTTAACTGCATCGATATAATATGAAATAAATTTGAAATACAATGACATTTCGTCAAAAGTATTAAAATTTTGTATCAATATTTTGGACGAAGGGTACACATTGATTATAAAGTCGTGGAATAGGGTATGTCTATTTTTATTCCATTTTAAGAGCACTGTATCAAAATATCATGGTTACCAAATAGTAAAGCAGATATTTGTTTTATTAAATACTTTTGTGTTAGATTTTTGGTAAACATCAAGTTATTTTCACTGTCTTTGACATATCTATATAGATAAATACTGAATAGTAAATCATACAAGGATTCTACAAGGATAATTATGACGAATATATCTAGATTCCCCTGGAAATGAAGACTATAGAAGATATTTATATAATTAACCAAGAATTTTTCTGAATTCAGTATTTTGATGCCAGACTGAGGGTAAACATCATATTCTAATTTTTGTAGTGGCGAGATACAGTGAAATACACTGCAGTGCCCTCTTTGGGTCTTTGCTACTACCTGTCTGACAATTATTGTCTAATTGACAGACAGATAACGATCTGCAGGAAGCAGATGCCATTACAGCGACCTCTATTGTCTTTGAGGAAGACAATCCTACTTAATTATTGGAAGGAGATGCCGAAAACAACTACTCCACGGGCAGTAGTTGTTTTATATATGCCCGTGGAGTAGTTGTTTTCGGCATCTCCTTCCAATAATCATATTCTAATTGTTTCACCTTTTATTTGGCATAAAATTACTGAATAGCTCAACAAACCAAGACTAAAGGATTACATCAAGGAAGACATACCATGCTGGAACAGAGAACAAAATGGGATAGATATATTTATACATTATGAGTATTTCAGCATAAACTGTACCATGCTGGAACTTTATTTAACTATTACCGACTTTTCGTCATTGTCAAAAATGTTATTCATTAAAATAGTATTGCAGAAGTCTTTTTGATTTCAGTATTTTTGTGTTAGACTGAGGGTGCCATTGATTTAAATTTGTGCCACCCTCCTTCTGGCATACAGATATTGAAGTATTCGAACAAGAAACAACGGAACTATTGTATATTTATGCCTTGTAGGGATGGAGTGTCCTATTAGGAGGATATTTATTTAGTTTATGTAGGTATAACGAAATTAGATAGATACATTGGCCTATTTGGTATATTAGTTTGATATATTAAAAGCTTGCCTAGTTCAGTATTTTTGTGCCAGACTGAGGGTGCACATTGATTTAAATTTGTACTACTCTCCTTCTTGCATACAAATATTGAATTACTGAAGAAGGATCAACAGAACACAGCACATAAATATTAATTATTGAAGAATATTGAACACAATTAGTATATTTTTAGTACTTCTTGTGGAAAGAAGAGAAAGAAATAATGAAAAATCTCTTTTTAGCCTTGCGAAATACTGGAGCTTGCTTGTTTACCATTACCATTTAAAACATTAAATGGTACAGCTGCCACTGGTTCGAATACATATCGGCTTAACTGCATCGATATAATATGAAATAAATTTGAAATACAATGACATTTCGTCAAAAGTATTCAAATTTTGTATCAATATTTTGGACGAAGGGTACATATTGATTATAAAGTCGTGGAATAGGGTATGCCTATTTTTATTCCATTTTAAGAGCACTGTATCAAAATATCATGGTTACCAAATAGTAAAGCAGATATTTGTTTTATTAAATACTTTTGTGTTAGATTTTTGGTAAACATCAAGTTACTTTCACTGTCTTTGACATATCTATATAGGTAAATACTGAACAGTAAATCATACAAGGATTCTACAAGGATAATTATGACGAATATATCTAGATTCCCCTGGAAATGAAGACTATAGAAGATATTTATATAATTAACCAAGAATTTTTCTGAATTCAGTATTTTGATGCCAGACTGAGGGTAAACATCATATTCTAATTGTTTCACCTTTTATTTGGCATAAAAATACTGAATAGCTCAACAAACCAAGACTAAAGGATTACATCAAGGAAGACATACCATGCTGGAACAGAGAACAAAATGGGATAGATATATTTATACATTATGAGTATTTCAGCATAAACTGTACCATGCTGGAACAGAATAAGACCATGTGATATATTTATATTTTATGAGTATTTCAGTTTAAACTGGACAGTCAAAATTAATATGCATGCAATATTTTTTTCGTGAGTATTGCAAACAAATTTGATCGGGATCCATAAAGTACCTACTCAATATCATTCTGGCATATAAATATTGAATAACCGATCAATATAGGCAGGATAATAATTATATCATTACGACTGCTGGCGAAGAAGAAGGATAATATGTATTTTATATTTTATTTAACTATTACCGACTTTTCGTCATTGTCAAAAATGTTATTCATTTAAATAGTATTGCAGAAGTCTTTTTGATTTCAGTATTTTTGTGTTAGAGTGAGGGTGCCATTGATTTAAATTTGTGCCACCCTCCTTCTGGCATACAGATATTGAAGTATTCGAACAAGAAACAACAGAACTATTGTATATTTATGCCTTGTAGGGATGGAGTGTCCTATTAGGAGGATATTTATTTAGTTTATGTAGGTATAACGAAATTAGATAGATACATTGGCCTATTTGGTATATTAGTTTGATATATTAAAAGCTTGCCTATTTCAGTATTTTTGTGCCAGACTGAGGGTGCACATTGATTTAAATTTGTACTACTCTCCTTCTTGCATACAAATATTGAATTACTGAAGAAGGATCAACAGAACACAGCACATAAATATTAATTATTGAAGAATATTGAACACAATTAGTATATTTTTAGTACTTCTTGTGGAAAGAAGAGAAAGAAATAATGAAAAATCTCTTTTTAGCCTTGCGAAATACTGGAGCTTGCTTGTTTACCATTACCATTTAAAATATTAAATGGTACAGCTGCGACTGGTTTGAATACATATCGGCTTAACTGCATGGATATAATATGAAATAAATTTGAAATACAATGACATTTCGTCAAAAGTATTCAAATTTTGTATCAATATTTTGGACGAAGGGTACATATTGATTATAAAGTCGTGGAATAGGGTATGCCTATTTTTATTCCATTTTAAGAGCACTGTATCAAAATATCATGGTTACCAAATAGTAAAGCAGATATTTGTTTTATTAAATACTTTTGTGTTAGATTTTTGGTAAACATCAAGTTATTTTCACTGTCTTTGACATATCTATATAGGTAAATACTGAACAGTAAATCATACAAGGATTCTACAAGGATAATTATGACGAATATATCTAGATTCCCCTGGAAATGAAGACTATAGAAGATATTTATATAATTAACCAAGAATTTTTCTGAATTCAGTATTTTGATGCCAGATTGAGGGTAAACATCATATTCTAATTGTTTCACCTTTTATTTGGCATAAAAATACTGAATAGCTCTACAAACCAAGACTAAAGGATTGCATGAAGGAAGACATACCATGCTGGAACAGAAAACAAAATGGGATAGATATATTTATACATTATGAGTATTTCAGCATAAACTGTACCATGCTGGAACAGAATAAGACCATGTGATATATTTATATTTTATGAGTATTTCAGTTTAAACTGGACAGTCAAAATTAACATGCGTGCAATATTTTTTTCGTGAGTATTGCAAACAAATTTGATCGGGATCCATAAAGTACTCAATATCATTCTGGCATATAACTTATTCAATATAGGCAGGATAATAATTATATCATTACGCCTGCTGGCGAAGAAGAAGGATAATACGTATTTTATATTTTATTTAACTATTACCGACTTTTCGTCATTGTCAAAAATGTTATTCATTAAAATAGTATTGCAGAAGTCTTTTTGATTTCAGTATTTTTGTGTTAGACTGAGGGTGCCATTGATTTAAATTTGTGCCACCCTCCTTCTGGCATACAGATATTGAAGTATTCGAACAAGAAACAACAGAACTATTATATATTTATGCCTTGTAGGGATGGAGTGTCCTATTAGGAGGATATTTATTTAGTTTATGTAGGTATAACGAAATTAGATAGATACATTGGCCTATTTGGTATATTAGTTTGATATATTAAAAGCTTGCCTAGTTCAGTATTTTTGTGCCAGACTGAGGGTGCACATTGATTTAAATTTGTACTACTCTCCTTCTGGCATACAAATATTGAATTACTGAAGAAGGATCAACAGAACACAGCACATAAATATTTAATTATTGAAGAATATTGAACACAATTACTATATTTTTAGTACTCCTTTCGGAAAGAAGAGAAAGAAATAATGAAAAATCTCCTTTTAGTCTTGCGAAATACTGGAGCTTGCTTGTTTACCATTACCATTTAAAACATTAAATGGTACAGCTCCGACTGGTTTGAATAAATGTCGGCTTAACTGCATCGATATAATATGAGATAAATTTGAAATACAATGACATTTCGTCGAAAGTATTAAAAATTTGTATCAATATTTTAGACAAAGGGTACATATCGATTATAAAGTCGTGTAATAGGGTATGCCTATTTTTATTCCATTTTAAGAGCACTGTATCAAAATGTCATGGTTACCAAATAGTAAAGCAGAAATTTGTTTTATTAAATACTTTTGTGTTAGATTTTGGTAAACAACAAGTTATTTTCACTGTTTCTTTGATATACCTAATATAGGTAAATAGTGAACAGTAAATCATACAAGGATTCTACATGGATAATTAAGACGATATCTAGATTCCCCTGGAAATGAAGACTATAGAAGATATTTATATAATAACCAAGAATTTTTTTTAATTCAGTATTTTGATGCCAGACTGAGGGTAAGCATCATGTTCTAATTGTTTCACCTTTTCTTTGGCATAAAAATGCTGAATAGCTCTACAAACCAAGACTATAAAGGATTGCATGAAGGAAGACATACCATGCTGGAACAGAAGAACGCCATGGGATAGATATATTTATACATTATGAGTATTTCAGCTTAAACTGTACGATGCTGGAACAGAAGAAGGCCATGTGATATATTTATATTTTATGAGTATTTCAGTTTAAACCCCCTTATAAATTTTGAAATATGTAACATAATGAAAGTTAACAAACTTCAGGTGGAAAACAATAGTTTGTCATTATGTGTATCCAGCGTAAGTACCTCTACCTATTAGTTTCTTTATTCAAAAATGAAGATAAAAAAAAAGTGGGATTGTTTTATGTTTAAATCCATATGTCTGTTTTATTTCATTGTTTTAAGTTACATGTGATTCGTTTACTTTTAAAAAATCTACTTCGGTGCAACATTTTTATTTGCAAATAGGTTTGATTAATTCATTATGTTCATTCAATATTGAAAACAGTAAAACTATATTAGAAATTTTATTTAAATTGGATACCTAACTATTTTTTTTTTACTGTTTTAGCAACAAGAAGAAAGGAAGTGTTTTGTTAGTTGTGCGCGAAAATGGTTTTTCGGCATGTTGTATATGTGCCTGTGCTAAGCAAAAAAATAAAAATCTGCACTAGCTCTAGTAGAAGTAATGAAATATGAAAAAGCTATAGTAGGAAGACCTGCTGCTTTCAGGTATTTGCCTGTGTATATATCTTTAATTGTTCGATTTTTAGGAATCTAATTGTTTCTACCTTTTTAACGGCAGGCCGAATACGTTGAATTGATTTCTTATGTTCAGCGTAGAAAAGCTGCCAACATCAAAACCTACAGCCAGACGTCATATTTTTCATTGATAGAGAATGTGATATCAATCCTGCAGTACAGTTTCAGTTCAATATTTATTTAATCAATTAACGGAAGCATTAATACATATTTATTTTAGGAATTAACCGGAGGATTACCTCATTTCTATAATCATCCATGTCTATTGTAAGTATAAGTCAACGTAAACATCTGTTACATTGTTTTAATAAACTATTGTCTATGTACTAAAGAGGAACGACAAATAGTATAACACAGCCTACGAGAATATTTTTTGGGCAACAGAGACTAACCTCCACGTGGTGTTGCCTGGAAACAAAATATGAAATTTAGAAGAAAAAGGTTTAATCAATTTGTGACAAATTTCATGTTTTGGCTAAAGTCTCAGTTTCAACATAGCATTAGGTATTTTAAGTTTATCTTTTAATAATGTCATTTGATTTTAAATTTGAATTCAACGTATTAGTCAAGAGAAAGAAATAATGAAGTGAACTTTTATCCTGATTTATAAGTAATTTTCGAATATCTGTCTTATTTTTCTTGAAGCCAGAGGTAATCACCTTGTTAGAACCAACTCTCTCAATAAGAAAGAATTATTAATTTTAGGCAAATTTTTAGCTGCTTTTTAATATAGTCGCGTTGAGTGCCAAAATATTTGTGGTCACTTAACGATAGTAGGAAGCCAAGAAAAATATTTTTTTTCAGGTTTATTAGATATAACATATAAAATTTGAATATTGGTTCCTGTTTCTAGAAATCTCTTTTTAATCTTGCGAAATACTGGAGCTCCCTTGTTTACCATTACCATTTAAAACATTAAACAGCTGCGACTGGTTTGAATAAATATTGGCTTAACTGCATCGATATAATATGAGATAAATTTGAAATATAATAACATTTCGTCCAAAGTATTAAAATTTTGTATCAATATTTTAGACAAAGGGTACATATTATAAAGTCGTGGAATAGGGTATGCCTATTTTTATTCCATTTTAAGAGGACTGTATCAAAATATGGTTACCAAATAGTAAACTGCAGATATTTGTTTTATTAAATACTTTTGTGTTAGATTTTTGGTAAACATCAAGTTATTTTCACTGTTTCTTTAACATACCTAATATAGGTAAAATAGTGAACAGTAAATCATACAAGGATTCTACAAGGATAATTAAGACGAATATATCGAGATTCCCATGGAAATGAAGACTATAGAAGATATTTATATAATTAACCAAGTTTTTTTCTGAATTCAGCATTTTGATGCCAGACTGAAGGTAAACATAATGTTCTAATTGTTTCACCTTTTCTTTGGCATAAAAATACTGAATAGCTCTACAAACCAAGACTAAAGGATTGCATGAAGGAAGACATACCATGCTGGAACAGAAGAACAAAATGGGATAGATATATTTATACATTGAGTATTTCAGCATAAATTGTACCATGCTGGAACAGAATAAGACCATGTGATATATTTATATTTTATGAGTATTTCAGTTTAAACTGGACAGTCAAAATTAACATGCGTGCAATATTTTTTTCGTAAGTATTGCAAACAAATATGATCGGGATCCATAAGTACTCAATATCATTCTGGCATATAAATATTGAATAACCGATCAGTATAGGCAGGATAATAATTATATCATTACGCCTGCTGGCGAAGAAGAAGGATAATAGGTTTTTTTATATTTTATTTAACTATTACCGACTTTTCGTCATTGTCAAAAATGTCATTCATTAAAATAGTATTGCAGAAGTATTTTTGATTTCAGTATTTTTGTGTTAGACTGAGGGTGCACATTGATTTAAATTTGTGCCACCCTCCTTCTGGCATACAGATATTGAAGTATTCGAACAAGAAACAATAGAACTATTGTATATTTATGTCTTGTAGGGATGGAGTGTCCTATTAGGAGAATATTTATTTAGTTTATGTAGGTATAACGAAATTAGATAGATACATTGGTCTATTTGGTATATTAGTTTGATATATTAAAAGTTTGCCTAGTTCAGTATTTTTGTGCCAGACTGAGGGTGCACATTGATTTAAATTTGTACTATTCTCCTTCTGGCATACAAATCTTGAATTACTGAAGAAGGATCAACAGAACATAGCACATAAATATTTAATTATTGAAGAATATTGAACACAATTACTATATTTTTAGTACTCCTTGTGGAAAAAAGAGAAAGAAATAATGAAAAATCTCTTTTTAGTCTTGCGAAATACTGGAGCTTGCTTGTTTACCATTACCATTTAAAACATTAAATGGTACAGCTGCGACTGGTTTGAATAAATGTCGACTTAACTGCATCGATATAATATGAGATAAATTTGAAATAGGTAGTACAATGACATTTCGTCGAAAGTATTAAAATTTTGTATCAATATTTTAGACAAAGGGTACATATTGATTATAAAGTCGTGTAATAGGGTATGCCTATTTTTATTCCATCTTAAGAGCACTGTATCAAAATATCATGGTTACCAAATAGTAAAGCAGAAATTTGTTTTATTAAATACTTTTGTGTTAGATTTTGGTAAACAAGTTATTTTCACTGTTTCTTTGATATACCTAATATAGGTAAATAGTGAACAGTAAATCATACAAGGATTCTACATGGATAATTAAGACGATATCTAGATTCCCCTGGAAATGAAGACTATAGAAGATATTTATATAATTAACAAAGAATTTTTCTTAATTCAGTATTTTGATGCCAGACTGAGGGTAAACATCATGTTCTAATTGTTTCACCTTTTCTTTGGCATAAAAATGCTGAATAGCTCTACAAACCAAGACTATAAAGGATTGCATGAAGGAGGACATACCATGCTGGAACAGAAGAAGGCCATGTGATATATTTATATTTTATGAGTATTTCAGTTTAAACCCCCTTACAAATTTTGAAATATGTAACATAATGAAAGTTAACAAACTTCAGGTGGAAAACAATAGTTTGTCATTATGTGTATCCAGCGTAAGTACCTCTACCTATTAGTTTCTTTATTCAAAGATGAAGATAAAAAAAAAGTGAGATTGTTTTATGTTTAAATCCATGTCTGTTTTATTTCATTGTTTTAAGTTACATGTGATTCGTTTACTTTTAAAAAATCTACTTCGGTGCAACATTTTTATTTGCAAATAGGTTTGATTAATTCATTATGTTCATTCAACATTGAAAACAGTAAAACTATATTAGAAATTTTATTTAAATTGGATACCTAACTATTTTTTTTTTACTGTTTTAGCAACAAGAAGAAAGGAAGTTTTTTGTTAGTTGTGCGCGAAAATGGTTTTTCGGCATGTTGTATATGTGCCTGTGCTAAGCTAAAAAATAAAAATCTGCACTAGCTCTAGAAGAAGTAATGAAATATGAAAAAGCTATAGTAGGAAGACCTGCTGCTTTCAGGTATTTGCCTGTGTATATATCTTTAATTGTTCGATTTTTAGGAATCTAATTGTTTCTACCTTTTTAACGGCAGGCCGAATATGTTGAATTGATTTCTTATGTTCAGCGTAGAAAAGCTGCCAACATCAAAACCTACAGCCAGACGTCATATTTTTCATTGATAGAGAATGTGATATCAATCCTGCAGTACAGTTTCAGTTCAATATTTATTTAATCAATTAACGGAAGCATTAATACATATTTATTTTAGGAATTAACCGGAGGATTACCTCATTTCTATAATCATCCATGTCTATTGTAAGTATAAGTCAACGTAAACATCTGTTTCATTGTTTTAATAAACTATTGTCTATGTACTAAAGAGGAACGACAAATAGTATAACACAGCCAACGAGAATATTTTTTGGGCAACAGAGACTAACCTCCACGTGGTGTTGCCTGGAAACAAAATATGAAATTTAGAAGAAAAAGGTTTAATCAATTTGTGACACAAATTTCATGTTTTGGCTAAAGTCTCAGTTTCAACATAGCATTAGGTATTTTAAGTTTATCTTTTAATAATGTCATTTGATTTTAAATTTGAATTCAACGTATTTGTCAAGAGAAAGAAATAATGAAGTGAACTTTTATCCTGATTTATAAGTAATTTTAGAATATCTGTCTTATTTTTCTTGAAGCCAGAGATAATCATCTTGTTAAAACCAACTGTCTCAATAAGAAAGAAATATATAATTTTAGCCAAATTTTTAGCTGCTTTTTAATATAGTCGCGTTGAGTGCCAAAATATATGTGGTCACTTAACGATAGTAGGAAGCCAAGAAAAATATTTTTTTTTCAGGTTTATTAGATATAACATATAAAATTTGAATATTCGTTTCTGTTTCTAGAAATCTCTTTTTAGTCTTGCGAAATACTGAAGCTCCCTTGTTTACCATTACCATTTAAAACATTAAACAGCTGCGACTGGTTTGAATAAATATTGGCTTAACTGCATCGATATAATATGAGATAAATTTGAAATAGGTACAATGACATTTCGTCGAAAGTATTAAAATTTTGTATCAATATTTTAGACAAAGGGTACATATTATAAAGTCGTGGAATAGGGTATGCCTATTTTTATTCCATTTTAAGAGGACTGTATCAAAATATGGTTTCCAAATAGTAAACTGCAGATATTTGTTTTATTAAATACTTTTGTGTTAGATTTTTGGTAAACATCAAGTTGTTTTCACTGTTTCTTTGACATACCTAATATAGGTGAAATAGTGATTCTACAAGGATCATTATTAAGACGAATATATCTAGATTCCCCTGGAAATGAAGACTATAGAAGATATTTATATAATTATCCAAGAACTTTTCTGAATTCAGCATTTTAATGCGAGACTGAAGGTAAACATAATGTTCTAATTGTTTCACCTTTTATTTGGCATAAAAATACTGAAAAGCTCTACAAACCAAGACTAAAGGATTGCATGAAGGAAGACATACCATGCTGGAACAGAAGAAAAAAATGGGATAGATATATTTATACATTGAGTATTTCAGCATATATTGTACCATGCTGGAACAGAATAAGACCATGTGATATATTTATATTTTATGAGTATTTCAGTTTAAACTGGACAGTCAAAATTAACATGCTTGCAATATTTTTTTCGTAAGTATTGCAAACAAATTTGATCGGGATCCATAAGTACTCAATATCATTCTGGCATATAAATATTGAATAACCGATCAATATAGGCAGGATAATAATTATATCATTACGCCTGCTGGCGAAGAAGAAGGATAATAGGTTTTTTTATATTTTATTTAACTATTACCGACTTTTCGTGATTGTCAAAAATGTCATTCATTAAAATAGTATTGCAGAAGTCTTTTTGATTTCAGTATTTTTGTGTTAGACTGAGGGTGCACATTGATTTAAATTTGTGCCACCCTCCTTCTGGCATACAGATATTGAAGTATTCGAACAAGAAACAACAGAACTATTGTATATTTACGCCTTGTAGGGATGGAGTGTCCTATTAGGAGGATATTTATTTAGTTTATGTAGGTATAACGAAATTAGATAGATACATTGGTCTACTTGGTATATTAGTTTGATATATTAAAAGTTTGCCTAGTTCAGTATTTTTGTGCCAGACTGAGGGTGCACATTGATTTAAATTTGTACTATTCTCCTTCTGGCATACAAATCTTGAATTACTGAAGAAGGATCAACAGAACACAGCACATAAATATTTAATTATTGAAGAATATTGAACACAATTACTATATTTTTAGTACTCCTTGTGGAAAGAAGAGAAAGAAATAATGAAAAATCTCTTTTTTTAGTCTTGCGAAATACTGGAGCTTGCTTGTTTACCATTACCATTTAAAACATTAAATGGTACAGCTGCGACTGGTTTGAATAAATGTCGACTTAACTGCATCGATATAATATGAGATAAATTTGAAATACAATGACATTTCGTCGAAAGTATTAAAATTTTGTATCAATATTTTAGACAAAGGGTACATATTAATTATAAAGCCGTGTAATAGGGTATGCCTATTTTTATTCCATCTTAAGAGCACTGTATCAAAATATCATGGTTACCAAATAGTAAAGCAGAAATTTGTTTTATTAAATACTTTTGTGTTAGATTTTGGTAAACAAGTTATTTTCACTGTTTCTTTGATATACCTAATATAGGTAAATAGTGAACAGTAAATCATACAAGGATTCTACATGGATAATTAAGACGATATCTAGATTCCCCTGGAAATGAAGACTATAGAAGTTATTTATATAATTAACAAAGAATTTTTCTTAATTCAGTATTTTGATGCCAGACTGAGGGTAAACATCATGTTCTAATTGTTTCACCTTTTCTTTGGCATAAAAATGCTGAATAGCTCTACAAACCTAGTCTATAAAGGATTGCATGAAGGAGGACATACCATGCTGGAACAGAAGAAGGCCATGTGATATATTTATATTTTATGAGTATTTCAGTTTAAACCCCCTTACAAATTTTGAAATATGTAACATAATGAAAGTTAACAAACTTCAGGTGGAAAACAATAGTTTGTCATTATGTGTATCCAGCGTAAGTACCTCTACCTATTAGTTTCTTTATTCAAAAATGAAGATAAAAAAAAAGTGGGATTGTTTTATGTTTAAATCCATATGTCTGTTTTATTTCACTGTTTTAAGTTACATGTGATTCGTTTACTTTTAAAAAATCTACTTCTGTGAAACATTTTTATTTGCAAATAGGTTTGATTAATTCATTATGTTCATTCAACATTGAAAACAGTAAAACTATATTAGAAATTTTATTTAAATTGGATACCTAACTATTTTTTTTTTACTGTTTTAGCAACAAGAAGAAAGGAAGTTTTTTGTTAGTTGTGCGCGAAAATGGTTTTTCGGCATGTTGTATATGTGCCTGTGCTAAGCTAAAAAATAAAAATCTGCACTAGCTCTAGTAGAAGTAATGAAATATGAAAAAGCTATAGTAGGAAGACCTGCTGCTTTCAGGTATTTGCCTGTGTATATATCTTTAATTGTTCGATTTTTAGGAATCTAATTGTTTCTACCTTTTTAACGGCAGGCCGAATACGTTGAATTGATTTCTTATGTTCAGCGTAGAAAAGCTGCCAACATCAAAACCTACAGCCAGACGTCATATTTTTCATTGATAGAGAATGTGATATCAATCCTGCAGTACAGTTTCAGTTCAATATTTATTTAATCAATTAACGGAAGCATTAATACATATTTATTTTAGGAATTAACCGGAGGATTACCTCATTTCTATAATCATCCATGTCTATTGTAAGTATAAGTCAACGTAAACATCTGTTACATTGTTTTAATAAACTATTGTCTATGTACTAAAGAGGAACGACAAATAGTATAACACAGCCAACGAGAATATTTTTTGGGCAACAGAGACTAACCTCCACGTGGTGTTGCCTGGAAACAAAATATGAAATTTAGAAGAAAAAGGTTTAATCAATTTGTGACACAAATTTCATGTTTTGGCTAAAGTCTCAGTTTCAACATAGCATTAGGTATTTTAAGTTTATCTTTTAATAATGTCATTTGATTTTAAATTTGAATTCAACGTATTAGTCAAGAGAAAGAAATAATGAAGTGAACTTTTATCCTGATTTATAAGTAATTTTCGAATATCTGTCTTATTTTTCTTGAAGCCAGAGGTAATCACCTTGTTAGAACCAACTGTCTCAATAAGAAAGAATTATTAATTTTAGCCAAATTTTTAGCTGCTTTTTAATATAGTTGAGTGCCAAAATATTTGTGGTCACTTAACGATAGTAGGAAGCCAAGAAAAATATTTTTTTTCAGGTTTATTAGATATAACATATAAAATTTGAATATTGGTTCCTGTTTCTAGAAATCTCTTTTTAATCTTGCGAAATACTGGAGCTCCCTTGTTTACCATTACCATTTAAAACATTAAACAGCTGCGACTGGTTTGAATAAATATTGGCTTAACTGCATCGATATAATATGAGATAAATTTGAAATATAATAACATTTCGTCCAAAGTATTACAATTTTGTATCAATATTTTAGACAAAGGGTACATATTATAAAGTCGTGGAATAGGGTATGCCTATTTTTATCCCATTTTAAGAGGACTGTATCAAAATATGGTTACCAAATAGTAAACCGCAGATATTTGTTTTATTAAATACTTTTGTGTTAGATTTTTGGTAAACATCAAGTTATTTTCACTGTTTCTTTAACATACCTAATGTAGGTAAAATAGTAAACAGTAAATCATACAAGGATTCTACAAGGATAATTAAGACGAATATATCGAGATTCCCATGGAAATGAAGACTATAGAAGATATTTATATAATTAACCAAGTTTTTTTCTGAATTCAGCATTTTGATGCCAGACTGAGGGTAAACATCATATTCTAATTGTTTCACCTTTTATTTGGCATAAAAATACTGAATAGCTCTACAAACCAAGACTAAAGGATTGCATGAAGGAAGACATACCATGCTGGAACAGAGAACAAAATGGGATAGATATATTTATACATTATGAGTATTTCAGCATAAACTGTACCATGCTGGAACAGAATGAGACCATGTGATATATTTATATTTTATGAGTATTTCAGTTTAAACTGGACAGTCAAATTTAACATGTGTGCAATATTTTTTTCGTGAGTATTGCAAACAAATTTGATCGGGATCCATAAGTACTCAATATCATTCTGGCATATAAATATTGAATAACTGATTATATCATTAAGCCTGCTGGCGAAGAAGAAGGATAATAGGTATTTTATATTTTATTTAACTATTACCGACTTTTCGTGATTGTCAAAAATGTCATTCATTAAAATAGTATTGCAGAAGTCTTCTTGATTTCAGTATTTTTGTGTTAGACTGAGGGTGCACATTGATTTAAATTTGTGCCACCCTCCTTCTGGCATACAGATATTGAAGTATTCGAACAAGAAACAACAGAACTATTGTATATTTATGCCTTGTAGAGATGGAGTGTCCTATTAGGAAGATATTTATTTAGTTTATGTAGGTATAACGAAATTAGATAGATACATTAGTCTATTTGGTATATTAGTTTGATATATTAAAAGTTTGCCTAGTTCAGTATTTTTGCGCCAGACTGAGAGTGCACATTGATTTAAATTTGTACTACTCTCCTTCTGGCATACAAATATTGAATTACTGAAGAAGGATCAACAGAACACAGCACATAAATATTTAATTATTGAAGAGTATTGAACACAATTAGTATATTTTTAGTACTCTTTGTGGAAAGAAGAGAAAGAAATAATGAAAAATCTCTTTTTAGTCTTGCGAAATACTGGTGCTTGCTTGTTTACCATTACCATTTAAAACATTAAATGGTACAGCTCCGACTGGTTTGAATAAATATCGGCTTAACTGCATCGATATAATATGAGATAAATTTGAAATACAATGACATTTCGTCGGAAGTATTAAAATTTTGTATCAATATTTTAGATAAAGGGTACATATTATAATGTCGTGGAATAGGGTATGCCTATTTTTATTCCATTTTAAGAGGACTCTATCAAAATATGGTTACCAAATAGTAAACCACAGATATTTGTTTACTTTTGTGTTAGATTTTTAGTAAACATCAAGTTATTTTCACTGTTTCTTTGACATACCTAATATAGGTAAATAGTGAACAATAAATCATACAAGGATTCTACAAGGATAATTAAGACGAATATATCTAGATTCCCCTGGAAATGGAGACTATAGAAGATATTTATATAATTAACCAAGAATTTTTCTTAATTCAGTATTTTGATGCCAGACTGAGGGTAAACATCATGTTCTAATTGTTTCACCTTTTCTTTGGCATAAAAATGCTGAATAGCTCTACAAACCAAGACTATAAAGGATTGCATGAAGGAAGACACCATGCTGGAACAGAAGAACGCCATGGGATAGATATATTTATACATTATGAGTATTTCAGCTTAAACTGTACCATGCTGGAACAGAAGAAGGCCATGTGATATATTTATATTTTATGAGTATTTCACAGTTTAAACTGGACAGTCAAAATGAACATGCGTGCAATATTTTTTTCGTGAGTATTGCAAACAAATTTGATCGGGATTCATAAAGTACTCAATATCATTTAGGTAATGTATTTATTTATTCTAAATTTGTGGGCAATTCGTAATTGAGTAACAGTCCGGGTAATGTAGATGGGTAACTTTAAAGCTTGAAGCACCTTATCCGGAAGAAATGCGCCTACTCCAGCCGGTAAAAATTCAATTGGAATAATTATACGCTGACTGTATGTACGATCTCTCTGGCGCCCTCCGGAATGCTATTTAATGACAAAATTTGTTGCTATTTCGTCGTCTGCAGCATTTAGCTATATTTGAGTGCATAGTTTATATTCAATTATGTACTCGTCTTTTATCTGTTTCAATTTCCGCAAAACCTACGTCAATTGTTATTTTAATTTGAAAAATTCAGACTTTGAGTGGGTTATGCTAATTACCTATTTTAGGTGATACCAAGCCGCTTGTAGAAACTTTAGTACTGTGATTATGTAATATTTATAAACACTACGTTATCACTAATCATATTATATTAATATTAACTAATTGTTTTAAAGAAAACTATGTTTTATTTCTTTTCAATAAAGTAACTAGTAGTACGTGGGTGTGGGTAGAATAAAAACTATAAGGATCTAAAGATCACATATAGTGATTGCTCACAGTATGTTCACACTATGTTCTGGATGGAGTCTACGGAGTTCGAAGAGGTCTCGATATTTCGACCGTTTCTCTTCTTCTTTCAAGACAATGTTGGTCTCGACAGGAGCTGAGAACTCGATGACAAATATTGGTTTAAGCTGGTGGTCGAGGAGGACTACAACAGGCTTATTGGCTCGAATCTGCCTGAGCGTGGGAAATGAGTAGTTTCAATAAATTAGGCACCTCTCATTCCCCACAACGGACTCAATATCCCCCGGAGCGTATGGCAGCACTGGTGTTTCGTCTATCTCGTACGAGTGCCGTAGAAAATAGTAAAACACTCGTAAAGCCGCATTATGTCTATGCGGATATAGACCGAGACTGCATATGCCGGACAAGCGGAGAGCAGATGCATAATTGTCTCCGGCGCCCTATGGCATGCCCTGCAGTTGACATCAGACACCTTCATACCCATGACACGGCTTCAATAGACGAGGATGTTAAATACACCACCCTGGCAAGCCATTATGAATCCCTCGGTTTCCGATTTAATCCCCGCTGACCGTAAAAAAGCAAAGGCCAACCTTTCGGGTAAGCCATGGTCTTCAAAGCTTTTATAGAAGACACCGTTCAATGGCTTATCTGTATGCAGCTGCAGTAGATTACGGTCTTCTGCAGCTTTCACTTGGACTTTCAACTGAACAGGTCCCAACTCGGTGACAGCAGTGTATCTCTTGCTCCACCGAGGGCTCGTTTCTCCTCTTTCAAGACAATGTTCGTCTTGGAAGGAGCCGAGAACGCAAGACAAACATAGTCCTGGGCTGGTGATCGAGGAGGACTACATCAGGCTTATTGGCTGGAATCGGCCTGAGAGTGGGAAATGAGTAGTTCCAATAAAGTCGGCATTACTTATTCCCCACAACGGACTCAATATTCCGCGTTGAAAGTAGTAAAGCATTCGCATGGTCTTCAAGGCTCTTATAGAAGGCACCGTGCATCCTTGTGCAGCTTTAATTTGGGCTTTCAACTGAATGGGTCCCAACTCGCTGACAGAGTCTGGGTTTCTCCGCTCAGCGTCGAAGATGAGACTGAGTTCATCAGCTGCTCTTCGTGCTGCCTTAAATAAAAATGCTCCGACCCCTGCATTTTCATGATCTTGGGTCATGCAGAGGAGAGAATTCGAATTATTATTATTTTTTTTTGTCGAAATCCAGTCGACCGGTTCCTGGCTCCGATTCTCAGGGTCGGCCGCTGGTGGTTAACTAAGTTGAGCAATTGCTTAGTCCGGGAATCGTGTGCCCTGAGCAAACGTAATGAGCTCAAAATGACCGCCTTTTGCATTCTTCCGGCTAGAAGATCTGTCGAATTTCGATATGCCGGTATGATCTTCAGTTCTGAAAGCAGTGCATTATCCTTCTTTTTCAAGACAATGTTGGTCTCGACAGGAGCCGAGAACTCGATGATCAACATTGTCTTGAGCTGGTAGTCGATGATGACTAAATCAGGCTTATTGGCTCGAATATGCCTGAGCGTGGGAAATGAGAAGTTCGAATAAATTCGGCACCTCTTATTCCCCACAACGGACTCAATATCCCCCGGAGCGTATGGCGGTATTGGTGCTTCGTCTATCTCGTACGAGTGCCGTAGAAAGTAGTAAAGCACTCGTGAAACCGCATTGTGTCTATGTATATAGGCCGAGAACGCATATGCCGGACAAGCGGAGAGCAGATGCATAATTGTCTCCTGTGTCCTATGGCAGGCGCTGCAGTTGACATCAGTTACCTCCATATCCATGACACGGCTTTGATAGACAAGGGTGTTATATACACCATCCTGGCAAGCTATTATGAATGCTTCTGTCTCCGACTTAAGCCCCGCTGACCTTAAAAAACCAAAAGTCAGCTTTTCGGGTAAGCCATGATCTTCAAGGCTCTTATAGAAGACACCGTGCAATGTCTTATCCTTATGCAGCTGCAGAAGATTACGGCCTTTTGCAGCTTTAACTTGGGCTTTCAACTGAACGGGTCCCAGCTCGGTGACAGAGTCTGCTGGGTTTCTCCGTTCAGCGTCGAAGATGAGACCGAGTTCATCAGCTGCTCTTCGTGCTGCCTTAAATAGAAATGCTCCGACCCCTGCATCATTTCCATGGTCTTGGACCATGCAGAGGAGGGGATCCGAGCTCCTGTTTACTTTGCAGGCTCCATCCAATACCATTCTATTGTGCAGACACTCCAAACTCAAGAGTCTCCGGCTTCCCCGATGTCTTGGGAAGTACAACCCTTTTATTTAGATTTTTTTGTATACCTAATTCTGTAGTGTCAATATTTAATGTTTCAACATATTTTCCAAAAACTTTGTTTCACATTAAAACTTAGTTGATCTTGATTGTTTGTTGTTTTAATACACGATCCATAAATCAGTTTGTGGACCATGGTTTTATCCCTCTGACGTCAATTTAATGAATAGGACAGTTTTTTCTGGTTTATATTATGGAAAAACAAAATATACGGAACTTTTAAATTTTAAGTAGTTTTTTAGTATTATACCTAATGGTATTTTTTTGAAACACAAAAATTAACATACAAAAATAGACTCGAATGTTCTACACTACAAAATACTTTGACTAGAAACATTTTTTCCTACATTTACTTCGAAATTCTCTTTATACCTATTTCATGTAAATATTTGCAGCAATGGATATATGCTGACGATAAGGGAGATGAAAGAGATGCTGTTAATGAAGTTTTGAAGGCCAAGTCAATTTTGGTTCTGGTCATACAGCAAAGTATTTGCTTATTTGTGGTTTCTTGCATTTTGGTTGGCATAAACTTCATCATCACTCAGTATGAAGCGCGTCCACACTTTATGAAACTTTGCTGTATGTTACTTGCTATTTATTGGGGTATTATACAAATTATTTTTGAAAATGTATGATGGAAACTTAAAAGAAAATTATGACAGGACTACATATCATATAATTTTCTTTTGATATGGATGCCAGTAGTATGAGTTTATTAATGGAATGCGGATGTTTATTATTCAATATTTTGATGCCAGACTGGGGGTGTAACATTGATTTAAATTTGTTGCACCGTCTTTCTGGCAAATAAATGTTGAATTGCTTCATCAGAATCAAGATATTTCAAGACTGCTTTTAGAAGAGAAGGAATTTAAGAATCTTTTTTCCGATTGTTCATAAAGTTTTTAGATTGTCAATGTATACTATTAATGTATTATTATGTATTATAATTATGTATTATTAGCCGTTTTCTTTTACACCTGATTTCTGAATCATGATTACAATATCTGCAATGCTATTCGTGGATTTAAAAAATAAAGGAGCGTGATTGGGTCATATCAAAGCGTGATCTCCAAATCAGGTGCAAATGAAAACGGCTATTAATGTATTATTTTGTTAAAATAATTCATAATCCACTTACTATTTATTTGCGGCTAGGTAATAATAGAACATAATTGTACTTTTTTATAAATCAGGATTACTTTGGAGTTATATTGTACACTTTGCTTATTGTATCAATGTAAACCTTTTTGTAAGTACATTGTGTTTTTGAATAAATTTTTTGGGCAACAAAGAGTAACCTCCACGTGTTATTGCCTGGAAACAGAATATGAAGTTTTGAAAGTATATCGCTGCTTAATTTAAAAATCAGATTGTACTTTAGTGTTTGATTAAAGTTTCCTATTCTGGCAAAGGTCTATTTAGTTCTTTATAATAATTATAAAATTAACAATTAGGAAATATATTAGTATATATTAATAATAAATAATAAATAAATTCATTTTTACACGTTCACCCGTTTATATACAAGTAAACTGAAGTCACAAAATACATATATACTTAATAAGGTTAAAACAGTTGCCTATTTTCAGGCGAATGATATGTTTAAAATATTGATCAAATAAAACGTTTTGAATACTTATTTAGTTGCGTTATTACATCTGTATTAATATATAATTAATATTAAATACTTAATATTAAGGATTATAACTATTATATTAATAACTAAATACTTATTAACATAATTATTATTAAAATAGTAAATTTATTTGATAGAACCATTCTTTAAATTCATAATTAGAGAATTATAAAAAAAATGACCGGCTCATATTTCGATTATTGTGACATTATTCAAAACATATTTTTATTTATAATTTTATATATTTTACGTTTGCATTTTTATATTTTCATGAATTATATATTTTATGTACTCTATACTCTATACTCCATACTCTATTATACTTATATTTTCTGAAGTGTGGTAAAATACCAAATGAAAGGATGAATATCTAGATAATGTCACAAATAAGTATTTTCCATAATAGTGCGTCATGAGCAGAACTTTTATACATTGATTTTTACAACAATCTTCTTTAATCTCGCTCATTTAGAGGAGTTTAGTCATGGTTTATTCTTGTTTAGTCAGGTATTTATTTTCCCATCACCTGTCTACGCATTAATGGTTTTAGTATTTCAAATTGCATCTTATAGACCATTTGGTGACTATATAACGGACAAAGTTAAATGTGTTACTATATCTTTCATATTTTTTCCAAGCAATAAATAATTATATAAAAAATACTTTGCGAGGGAAAGGCAATAACTATATAACGAAAAATGTATTCCCATTAAGGAGCAGATTTTGAATTCCGATTAAGAAATGGTTAAAGAGACTTAGAGTATTATTTCTATCCATTTCATCCAGATATATTTACATACATGTTGTGTGATAATAGTCAACCAAGCTGTCAATAGTCAACCATATATTGAGGATAAATAGGTAAGCATTGCATGTATGAAAAACCGTTCAGTAAAAGCATCAAATTTAGTAAAATGTATATCTACTATTACTTTTAATAATACATTTTGAATCAAATTATAAACGATTTCATACTGCTTTTTTATTTTTTTGACATAAATCTGTAGCTGTTTTGCAATATTCGTCCCAACTTCGTCTACCTATAGAGTGTAGATCAGTAGAGTGTAGGTTATGAAAACTTTTTCAATCTAATCTAGATAAAGCAATATGATGGAAAAAATTTTACTGATTTCTGTCTTGTAAATTTTCTAAATAGTTTTCCTAAATAACCAAATAGTGTAACACGCGCTAAAAATCACTCGTATGTTTAATTTCCATTTAGGCTTCGCTCGGATGCAAATTGTCTACGCCTCGTATTATAAACCCTAACATTTTAGCTAAGGGTCATTGTTTTCTAATATGTTTATAATTAAACATTAAATATGATAAACTTAAGTTATATTAGTTTAATTTTTAGGAGATAGGTGACTGAAGCAAACTATATTATATTATTTCAACCAGGAATTTAACCAGTTTTGGAAATAACAAATAGTAACGGTTTCGTTAACATTAAAACCATTATTTATACCTTCATTTTTGATTGGTGAGTACAATGAGTAAGTTTAAAAGTAAGTTGGTATAACTTAATAGTTGTATGTGTGTTATTTTTCTAATCTGTGGCATCTGATGGGGCATTAGATCGTGAGTTAAGATCTAATGTATATAAGAGATGCCTATATAAATCTCCATAAAGACCAAGTCACACTTTAATAAATTAAATGTGATTTTAATTTTATGATACAGCCTTTTTTAATTACCTTGCATATTTGAGAAAAATGAAAATAAGAAATAAGTAGACAACCTCTGCTTCAAAGTGACGTATAATAGATAGCGCGAATATTTAGCGACTAGCGAATTTACTTGGCTAAATATATATTGAGGATAAATAATTAAGCATTGAATCTATGAACAACCGTTCAGTAAAAGCATCAAATTTAGTAAAATGTATACATACTATTACTAATAAGAAATAACTTTAATGTATATGATACAGGTATAATTTACAAACTGTATATACTTTTTGAATCAAATTATGTGCGATTTCATACTGTTTTTTTTATTTTTCTGACATACACCTCTGTAGCTGTTTTGCAATATTCGTCTCAAATTCGTCTACCTGTAGAGTGAAATTATCAACACTTTTTCATCCCAATCTAGATAAAGCAGTAAGATGGGAAAAGTTCCATTGATATCTGTATTGTAAATTTTCTAAATGGTGTACATGCGCAAAATGTCTACACTTCGTATCATAAACACTAAAATTTTTGCGAAGGCCCCACGTATTGAAGTTAGTACATGCCACTGTAACTATTATGTATCTTATTTTATAATGTTTATAATTTAACATTAAATGTATTGAATTTAAGTTACTTTAGTTTAATTTTTAGGAGAAAGGTGACTGAAGCAAACATATATTATTTCAACCAGGAATTTACAAGTTTTGGAACTGACAAATAGTCAACATTAAAATCATTTTTATACCTTTATTTCTGATTGGTGAGTACAATGAGTAAATTTAAAACTAAGTCGCATAATTTAATTGTTGCATGTGTTATTTATCTAATCGGTGGAATCATTTGGGGCATTAGATCGTGAGTTAAGATCTAATGTATATAAAAGGTGCCTATATGAGTAAATTTAAAAGTAAGTTGGTATAACTTAATAGTTGTAAGTGTGTTATTTTTCTAATCTGTGGCATCTGATGGGGCATTAGATCGTGAGTTAAGATCTAATGTATATAAGAGATGCCTATATAAATCTCCATAAAGACCAAGTCACACTTTAATAAATTAAATGTGATTTTAATTTTATGGTACAGCCTTTTTTAATTACCCTGCACATTTGAGAAAAAATGAAAATAAGAAATAAGTAGACAACATCTGCTTCAAAGGGCCACAGCTTTTAAAATAATTTTGTGGCATTAGATAATGAGTTAATATCTCGTGTCACTGGTGACGTTAGATAGAACGAATATTTGACGACTAGCGAATTTACTTGGCTAAATATATATTGAGGATAAATAATTAAGCATTGAATCTATGAACAACCGTTTAGTAAAAGCATCACATTTAGTAAATTGTATACATACTATTACTAATAAGAAATAACTTTAATGTATACGATACAGGTATAATTTACAAACTGTATATACTTTTTGAATCAAATTATGTGCGATTTCATACTGTTTTTTTATTTTTCTGACATACACCTCTGTAGCTGTTTTGCAATATTCGTCTCAAATTCGTCTACCAGTAGAGTGAAATTATTAACACTTTTTCATCCCAATCTAGATAAAGCAGTAAGATGGGAAAAGTTCCATTGATATCTGTATTGGAAATTTTCTAAATAGTGTTACATGCTCTAAAAATCACTCGTACATTTAGTTTCCATTAAGGTCGCTTGGGCCCAATTGGTCTACACTTCGTATCATAAACACTAAAATTTTAGGGAAGGCCCCACGTTTTGAAGTTAGTAACTTCAAAGCGTGTACCCAAAGGCCCCACTGTAACTATTATGTATCTTATTTTATAATGTTTATAATTTAACATTAAATGTATTTAATTTAAGTTATTTTAGTTTAATTTTCAGGAGATAGGTGACTGAAGCAAACATATATTATTTCAACCAGGAATTTACCAGTTTTGGAAATAACAAATAGTCAACATTAAAATCATTTTTTATACCTTTATTTCTGATTGGTGAGTACAATGAGTAAATGTAGTCGCATAATTTAATTGTTGTATGTGTTATTTATCTAATCGGTGGCGTCTTTTGGGGCATTAGATCGTGAGTTAAGATCTAATGTATATAAAAGGTGCCTATATGAGTAAATTTAAAAGTAAGTTGGTATAACTTAATAGTTGTATGTGTGTTATTCTTCTAATCAGTGGCATCTGATGGGGCATTAGATCGTGAGTTAAGATCTAATGTATATAAGAGATGCCTATATAAATCTCCATAAAGACCAAGTCACACTTTAATAAATTAAATGTGATTTTAATTTTATGGTACAGCCTTTTTTAATTACCTTGCATATTTGAGAAAAATGAAAATAAGAAATAAGTAGACAACCTCTGCTTCAAAGTGCCGCAGCTTTTAAAATAATTTTGTGGCATTACATAGTGAGTTAATATCTCGTGTCACTAGTGACGTATAATAGATAGCGCGAATATTTAGCGACTAGCGAATTTACTTGGCTAAATATATATTGAGCCTACTAAATACCTACTATTACTAATAAGAAATAACTTTAATGTATATGATACAGGTATAATTTACAAACTGTATATACTTTTTGAATCAAGTTATGTGCGATTTCATACTGCTCTTTTATTTTTTTGATATACAAATCTGTAGCTGCTTTGCAATATTCGTCTCAAGTTCGTTTACCTGTAGAGTGAAATTATCAACACTTTTTCATCCCAATCTAGATAAAGCAGTAAGATGGGAAAAGTTTCATTGATATCTGTATTGTAAATTTTCTAAATAGTTTCTCTAAATAAAGAAATAGTGTAACACGCGCTAAAAATCACTCGTATCTTTAATTTCTATTTAGACTTCGCTTAGATTTAAAATGTCTACGCTTCGTATCATAAACACTAACATTTTAGCCAAGGCCCCATTGTTTTCTAATATGTTTATAATTAAACATTAAATATGTTGAACTTAAGTTATATTCGTTTAATTTTTAGGAGATAGGTGACTGAAGCAAGCCATATATTATTTCAACCAGGAATTTAACCAGTTTTGGAAATGACAAATATTAACGGTTCCGTTAATATTAAAACCGTTTTTTATACCTTTATTTTTTATTGGTGAGTACAATGAGTAGGTTTAAAAGTAAGTTGGTATAACTTAATAGTTGTATGTGTGTTATTTTTCTAATCAGTGGCATCTGATGGGGCATTAGATCGTGAGTTAAGATCTAATGTATATAAAAGATGCCTATATAAATCTCCATAAAGACCAAGTCACAATTTAATAAATTAAATGTGATTTTAATTTTATGGTACAGCCATTTTTAATTACCCTGCATAATTGCGAAAAAATGAAAATAAGAAATTAGTAGACAACCTCTGCTCCAAAGGGCCACAGCTTTTAAAATAATTTTGTGGCATTACATAGTGAGTTAATATCTCGTGTCACTTCATTGTGTGACGTATAATAGATAGCGCGAATATTTAGCGACTAGCGAATTTATTTATTTATTTATTTATTTACTTATTTATTTATTTAATTGAATACAACACCCTACAGGATAAACCTAGTTAAAGGGTGAGGAGAACAGGCAGAGAGAAAAAATATAATAAGTACAAGTAATATCTATACCTAGGCACTCACAACTTCACAGGAAAGTACAGTAGGTCAGACAAATAGGTACAAAAGTACAGAAAAATTTAAAAGATGCAAAAATAAACTTCAAATACAATTATCACAGATAAACAACTAAAATATGCATATATACATATACATATATAGGTACACACATCTACACATACATACATAAATCACAACAGGAGACAGCGATTATGTAAAAGTATTTCGTAAAATTACAGATTTGGAGGCAAATAATTATTTTTCTTAATTTGAGAAATAGAACAAAAAAGTATATCAAGCGACTCCTCTATATTATTATAATTTCGTATCATTTGAAACATGGGGGATGAGGTCATCCTATTAGTTCTGGCACATGGCAAAGTTAACAGATGGTGATTTCTTACATTAAACTGTGGAACCTTAAAATACAACATAGATAGAAGCTGTTCCGACTTAATAAAGTTATGTAGTATTTTATATAAAAATAATACCGAGGAGTTAGTTCTACGGGCAGCCAGGCTTTGAAGACCAAAGCGTTGTAACAAAAGCTCATTTGGCGTTCCTCTAGGTACAAATGTGCTGTCAACTTGGAAACTGGCAGATTTCATAAACCGTCTTTGAATGCGTTCAAGGGCATTAATATGAACATTATATATAGGGGACCAGACACAAGAGGCGTATTCCAGCTTAGAACGGACAAAGGTCTGATATAGCAGCTTGAGAGTATCGATGTTTCGGAAATCCTTACAGTTACGTAGTACAAAGCCTAAGCTTCTGTACGATGATTGAGTAACAACCTGAATATGTTGATTAAATGTCATCTTTGAATCAAACGTCACGCCGAGGTCTTTAACAAACTCAGGTCTAGAAAGAGAAATATCATCCAGCTTGTAGTCATACGAGATCTTGAAAACCTTACGACTATATGACATAATATTACACTTGCTCGCATTTAATGGTAATTTGTTAGTTTGGCACCATTCGCCAATCTTAACTAAGTTGGACTGAAGATGTAAACAGTCTTCCAGAGATTCGACATTTATAAAAATCTTCAGGTCATCCGCAAACAGCAAATAATTTACATCTATGTCGTTCACTATGTCATTGATGAATAAAACAAAGAAAATTGGACCAAGACCCGACCCTTGAGGTACACCAGAAACTTGGCTAAATTCGAAAGATTTATGCCCCTGAATTTGTACATATTGAATTCTGTCCGTGAAGTAAGAGTCGATTAAGTTCAGTATTGGGTTAGAAAATCCATATGAGCGTAACTTACGTAGAAGAATTTTGTGATTGATCCTATCAAATGCTTTAGAGAAGTCAGTGTAGAGGACATCTACCTGACTTCTCCGGTCTAAAGCCTCACTGACAAACTGGGTTTTGCAGACAAGGTTCGATACCGTAGATCGCCCAGCAACAAACCCATGCTGAGCTTCAGAAATTAGATGTTGAGTATGATACAAGATGTGTTTTTGCAAAATAGTTTCAAAAATCTTGCAGAAGTTGGATAGTATTGCAATCGGACGGTAATTAAGAATGTCATTACGATTTCCTTTTTTCAATATAGGACAAATTCTGGACTTTTTCCATAGATCAGGAAATACAGAAGTTTTCAAAATCGAGTTAAATAGGATGCTAAGCGGTTTACTGAAAATATTAGCACAATCCCGTATTAAAAAAGCTGGAATTAAATCAGGTCCTGAGGTCATATTTGGTTTCATTCTTTTTATTGCAAGTATGATGTCACTCTCGGTTATCACCGATAGTGTAAAGGGATTTATATAGTTGTTATTTGAAAAATCAGGTGCAATAGGGTCATCAGCAACAGTGAATGAGTCGGAGAAATACTTAGCAAATGTGTTAACTATCTCAGAGGGACACTCGATATTTTCGTTGTAATACGTCATAGACAGTGGTATAGAAGATGGCTTAGATTTACTGTTTATAAATGTCCAGAACTTATTAGGATTCACCTTTATATCATCCTCGACAGTCTGAGTGTATTCCTTATACGCGGCGGCAGTCAGTGATTTAACTAGAGCTCGGAGTACTTTGAAAGCATTGTAGTCATTTAGTGCTTGACTTCCTTTGTAAGTTTTCCACGCTTTATTTTTTAATTTAATGTTATGTATAATATGCCCATTAAACCACACTGGATATTTTGACGTATTACTTCTTTTTTGAGGAACATGATTAGTTAAGACAAGGTTGAGTGTTTCATAAAAGCTCGACAACGCTTCGTCGACAGAGCTAACCTTCGCAAGGAAGGACCAGTCTGTTAACATTAATTCTTCATAAAGACCCGGATAAACTTACCGGATTTACTTGGCTAAATATACTTATATTGAGGATAAATAATTAATCATTGAATCTATGAACAACCGTCCAGTAAAAGCATCAAATTTAGTAAAATGTATACATATTATTACTAATAAGACATAACTTTAATGTATATAATACCAGGTATAATTTACAAACTGTATATACTTTTGAATCCAGTTATGTGCGATTTCATACTGCTCTTTTATTTTTCTGATATACAAATCTGTAGCTGCTTTGCAATATTCGTCTCAAATTCGTCTACCTGTAGAGTGAAATTATCAACACTTTTTCATCCCAATCTAGATAAAGCAGTAAGATGGGAAAAGTTCCATTGATATCTGTAATTGAAATGTTCTAAATAGTTTCTCTAAATGAACCAAATAGTGTAACATGCACTAAAAATCACTCGTACATTTAGTTTCCATTAAAGTCGCTTGGGTCCAAAATGTCTACACTTCGTATCATAAACACTAAAATTTTAGCGAAGGCCCCACGTTTTGAAGTTAGTACATGCCACTGTAACTATTATCTATGCTATTATGTATCTTATTTTACAAGGTTTATAATTTTACACTAAATGTATTGAATTTAAGTTATTTTAGTTTAATTTTTAGGAGATAGGTGACTGAAGCAAGCATATATTATTTCAACCAGGAATTTATTAGTTTTGGAAATGACAAATAGTCAACATTAAAATCATTTTTTATACCTTTATTTCTGATTGGTGAGTACAATGAGTAAATGTAGTCGCATAATTTAATTGTTGTATGTATTATTTATCTAATCGGTGGCATCTTTTGGGGCATTAGATCGTGAGTTAAGATCTAATGTATATAAGAGATGCCTATATAAATCTCCATAAAAACCAAGTCACACTTTAATAAATTAAATGTGATTTTAATTTTATGGTACAGCCTTTTTTAATTACCCTGCATATTTGAGAAAAACTGAAAATAAGAAATAAGTAGACAACCTTTGCTGCAAAGGGCCACAGCTTTTCAAATAATTTTGTGGCATTACATAGTGAGTTAATATCTCGTGTCATTGGTGACGTATAATAGATAGAGGGAATATTTGGCGACTAGCGAATTTACTGAGCTAAATATATATTGAGGATAAAGAATTAAGCATTGAATCTATGAACAACTGTCCAGTAAAAGCATCAAATTTATTAAAATGTATACATACTATTACTAATAAGAAATAACTTTAATGTATATGATACAGGTATAATTTACAAACTGTATATACTTTTTGAATTAAGTTATGTGCGATTTCATACTGCTTTTTTATTTTTCTGACGTACACCTCTGTAGCTGTTTTCTGTTTTGCAATATTCGTCTCAAATTCGTCTACCTGTAGAGTGAAATTATCAACACTCTTTATCCCAACCTAGATAAAGCAGTAAGATGGGAAAAGTTCGATTGACATCTGTATTGGAAATTTTCTAAATAGTGTAACATGCTCTAAAAATCACTCGTACATTTAGTTTCCATTAAAGTCGCTTGGGTCCAAAATGTCTACACTTCGTAGCATAAACACCAAAATTTTAGGGAAGGCCCCACGTTATGAAGTTAGTAACTTCAAAGCGTGTACCCAAAGGCCCCACTGTAACTATTATGTATCTTATTTCATAGTGTTTATAATTTAACATTAAATCTATTGAATTTAAGTTACTTTAGTTTAATTTTTAGGAGATAGGTGACTGAATCAAACATATATTATTTCAACCAGGAATTTACCAGTTTTGGAACTGAAAAATAGTCAACATCAAAATCATTTTTTATACCTTTATTTCTGATTGGTGAGTACAATGAGTAAATTTAAAACTAAGTCGCATAATTTAATTGTTGTATGTGTTATTGATATATGTTATTTAATGTATATGTGTATAATCGGTGGCATCTTTTCGGGCATTAGATCGTGAGTTAAGATCTAATGTATATAAAAGGTGCCTATATGAGTAAATTTAAAAGTAAGTTGGTATCACTTAATAGTTGTATGTGTGTTATTTTTCTAATCAGTGGCATCTGATGGGGCATTAGATCGTGAGTTAAGATCTAATGTATATAAAAGATGCCTACATAGATCTCCATAAAGACCAAGTTACATTTTCATAAATAAAATGTGATTTTGATTTTATGGTACAGCTTTTTTAATTACCTTTTGTATTTGAAGAAAATGAAAATAAGAAATAATTAGACAGATATTAGCTTCAAAAGTTTTTTAATCTGTAATTATTCTGTACGTTTCTACAGATTTGGATAATGGATTTTCTAATGAATGCACGAACACTTGATAGGTCTATTCCTCAATAATAGGAGAGATATCTTCAAGAATGTTCCTTAAGAGTAGTGATTCACCCAAAAACATTAATTCTTAGCTACAAACAAATAATTTCTGTAACCATTTATCTTATAGCTCATCCATCAAATTATGTACCTATCAATGTAGGAATGTGTGAATGCTCTATCTTAATATGTAAATAGATACAGAGTGTTCCATTTATAAAAGCTTTTTAATTTTTTTTTAAGTGTACTGAAATAAGCATAAAGTAGAAGGGGTAGAATGTTACGTGTATAATACTGTGAATAATTGACGAAGTATGGTTTAAAATCTGAACAAGCAGTTCTTGTTTTTAATTTAGGCGTTTCGTTGTGTTCATTACTCACTTTTATTAACATTCCATTCTTGTTCAGATTGTTTAAAATGCTTAAGAGACATTTTAGGCGAATTGTTGTATTTTGATAATTGTTTTATCCATCCTACGTGTGAGGCAGTAACTACCCATCTTTTTGTAAATAAGTACATAAAAGGTGTTCAAGAACCTGCCTAAAAAAATCTCCCTCATCATACTTTTGACTACAGAAGTTGTGATATTGGTATTATGATACAACTGAGTATGTCATTTATCTATTTCCTTTTACTTATTTATTATAAGTAATACTAAGATTTTCAATCAAAATAAATCATATACCTAAATAAAATAGTTGATTATTCACTTTATTTTATTCATTATAAAATAAATTATTAATGTTTACACCTGTTTTGTAGCAAATTATTTCATGACTTTATTTTCTTTTCGCTTATAAATGAATGGTAATATTTTTATGGTTCAAAATTGAGTTTTTAACTTTTAATAATATTATTTTATTGTGTTTATTAATATTTTTTAAATATTTCCTTATTTTAGTTGCTGAGTGTATAAACGTGGAGAGATATAAAAAGATAAATAAATTCAACTTGCTTTTGGACTGAAATAAATTGAATTAAAAAAAAGACCACAGAAATTAGACAATCGCTCAAACCCAAAGCCAAAGGCTGCCAGGAAGGGGGTTACATAGTGAAAAAACGCAAACACCCCCATCCCACCGATATTGCCAGTGCTGGAACTGGGGATCGAACCCAGATCATAATATATAGCGTGACCGAGAAATGCAGCCACAACGTGCGCTACTGTGGCCATTAATTGTAAGGTAATACATGTTGATTACTGATGTTCAAATAGTTGGCAGTAACTAGCGCGTTTTTTTTTCTGTTAAATAGAAACAACGTTAATTAGTCTGCCTAGAATAAAATCCATATACCCACTTCATACTTTTTATAAATCAAAGCTATGATTCTACACATATGGTACAAAGTATACAATTATATATATGCAGTATACATGTTAATTTCTCAATCTTTTCTAACATATATATTCTGCATTTAGTCGCTATTATGTGTTTATACGTAAGTATATTTATTTACCTCCCTTTTAAAAATACAAATTTTTGTAGAATGCATTAACAACTAGAAAAGCGAAGAAAGAAGATCAAAAGTTAAAGGGGCAGTCCTTGTTTACGGTTTGATGATGACTTCTGTGAATGATCTGTAAAAGTCAAATTAAAAATGTCATCGTTTGTAATATTTCTAATAGGTAGGTACTTTGACAACTAAACAAAAACTATCCTTAAAAGATTATGATGCGAAAATTTTCTTGCACTGTTTGTCTTTCTATAAACCAGTAATGTCTCCAATTTGTTGATTTTATGGTACACCTTTGGACGTACGTTTCTTATTTTTAAAATAAATGAATTCTATATCAATTATAGTCGTTAGAGAATGTCATTACCAAATAAATAAAAGAGACTGCGCTGTGAAAAAAAAAACAAATTTTAAATTGTTTTAATTGTATTTTTTTGTGCGATGTGATGAGAAGAAAACTTTATACATCTTTCGTTTTATACGAATTAAGTAAAAAAGTTAACTAAGAGATAAATTATTAATGAAAATTATCAAATATTATGGTTCAATAAAGTTTTAATTTTCCTCGTTACCTATAACATAGATACGCAAAGGAATAACCTTATTGTTTTCGACATATGCACCCCCCAGCATTGAATTATATTGACATAACCTCAACTTCCTGTCTTTAATACATTTTTCTATAATTTTAAATAACCATACTATTTGCAGATTGCCTAAAATGCCTGCGAGAAGTTATGCGACCTCTAATTGTGCGGCAGTTCAAGAACTTGCCTAAACAAAATTTCATAAAACCTCATCATACTTTAACTAATGACGTGGTGATATTTTTTTCATATCAAGGGCATGCATACGAATAGTAGAAAAAATAATCTACGCCACTGTTCCTGCATTTTTATTATATATATTTTTTAAATTGTTTAAAATTGTAGTTGCCCATAAAATGTTTGTTTTACTACAGAACTACTTCTTCCATTACGCTTTGTCACCAAAATCAATTGTCAAATTCCAGATATTTTCCAGAAAATTTTAAAAAATAAATAAAAATTTTAATGCCCAGGATTTCGGAGGCTAAACTCGTAGTAATAACTTTATATGACATTTTCTTTCACGTTACTTATAAAACAACATTTATATTTGTCTTGTCTTGTTGTATTAATGTTTATTTATTTTTCAAAATCTAATTAATTTAGAATATATATATTTCAATGACTATTTACTTTGAAGAAAAAAGATTTTGGAGCAAATTGACACAAATAAATCTAAATTTGGTTTTAAACCTTCTTAATACATATTTTTTTAAGTTTTCTTAATTTAATTAAGCAAGTTTAGTTAATAATAAGTTTTTAATTTTGACTTCTACTAACATAGCGGTTACTGCAGCCGAATTTTTTTGCCGTACATAATAGTTTAAATACAAGAATTTCAAAATTAAATTGGCACTGCTGCTAACATGACTCCTGACAAGAATAAGATATTATTGAAAGTAGAATAGCAGATTTACCAAATTCCACGAAATCTTAATTTAAAATTTATAGTACACGAAGATTAGATCTTGTTTTGTATTTAAGGGTTTTTGCTGTTCCCGTGATCCTGCGGACATGGCCATTGTTAGACAGATTGCCTAAAATGCGTAAGAGAAATTTAAGGTGAGTTATAATAATTATAATAACCATTTATACTCATATTTACTTAATTGTACGGCAGTTAGGTACTACTCGTCTTTTTGTGACCATATTACAGACGTTGAAGAATCTGCCCAAATAATATTTCATAAAACCTCATCATACTTTTAACTATAGAAGTTGTGATATTGATGTTATGATACAATATTACTTATGTTTATTTGAATAAGTAAGTTAAACTGTTTCATAGTTACTGATATTAAGCTTCAAGTCTTTTATTGTGTGTTTTAACTAATATAAACTTTAAATATAATAATTACATTGGCAGACACAACTTACTTTCTTTCTTTCTTACTTACTTACTTACTTACTTACTTACTTACTTACTTACTTACTTACTTTGGCATACATTTTCCACTTTCTCTATTTTGCACACTTAACCTGTTTGACCAAATTATTTGATAGCCTTATCTTTTGGTAGCATATAAATTGTATTTTTTTTATGATTTTGGACGATTTTGCGTTTATAACTTTTGTCCTAACATTATAAAAAGTTTTTTATTTTAGCTGCTTTTATATTAATTTGGAGACAAGAGATAACAAAGAATAAATAATTTCACCTTGCTATTGAACTAAAATTAATACAAAGGTAATGTAATTTTTAAGTTCATCTTGATTAACTGTAAAACAATTAGCAATAACAGATTTTTTTCTGTTAAGATATATGATCATCGATCGTATATCTATGGAAAAATAAAAATATTTATTATTTGCTGCATACTTACAACCATGTGTAGTGGAATGGTTAAGTAGCTACTAAATCTTTTAATATTTTTCATTTATAATTTTTTTCTTGCAGGTGCTGGTTAGAGTCTTTCGAGATATATAGAGGCTTACTCAGGATTACTGAAACATATAAAATACTTGTAATCGAACAAAACAAGGTAAAATGCAATAATATAATATTTAATAGTTTTATTAATTTAGTAACCGGCAGTCCGTTTTGCGGTTTTCTGTTCTTTAAGAAAAACGTTTAGAAACTGCCTAAATAAAATTTCATAAAGTACCTCCTCGTATTTTACTTAATAAAATATACGGTATTATACTTATGGGACAACACATTTTTTACAGATATATTATTATGTCGTAGGAAAATGAATTTAAAATATGTACCAATATTTAGATTAAGTTTAAGACGTGTTCAAAGTGACAAATTAATCAAGGAAATACTAATTTGCTAGCTCAACTGTGAATTATGTACTTTTAAAAATAAAGAAAATAATTGTACCTACACATTTTATACAAGCATTTCTATAGATATCCATTTGGAATTACGTGCAAAGTGTTTCTTCAGTTTACTATCCTGCGATAAAATAATGTTTTTATCTTTCAGTTACCCATGCGTCTCATTTTTAACGCGTTTGTTATCTATTACATTTTTGAAGAAAAAAATACGAAATTCTATATGGTAGTAGCTCTCAAGTAGTCATATAATACCAAATTTTGATGCAGTGGACGAGCATTTTCCTATAGCTTTGGAGTCAATACAGAAGAAGTGCAGATAATTGGATAGAAAACAAGTGGGCTTTTAAAATTTAAGTTCTGGTGAGTTCTCTTTAATTTCGTCCAATTTTAAAAAATTTTCAGTGTCAAGGCATTTTAAAAGTATACAATGTTAGCAGTTATATTATGTATAGAACGTATATTATACGTATATAAGAAAATGTATCTAGCATCTAGCCTATGTAGTGTCATATTAATATCTCATTTCATTATATCTCATTTGGTTGTAAAGTTCTATTTATACGCTATTTTTGTTTCATCAAGTAGTTTGATAGATCACTGCAAGTATTTAATTTTCGAACTATATATCGCTTGAATGCAATTCTATAATAAATTAAGACTTCAGTATTAGTTCGTAATTAAAATTTATTAAATTATGTACCTGATATATGTAATATATGATTTCCAATCAGAAAATATAATAATTTTTCAGAATATCCCAGTCAGTTATCGGGCATTATTAAACCTTTATTGCTATTTTGAAATCCTAGCGTTCGATTAAATAAAAAAGTTGCAAAGAACTTTGTGACAAATAAAGTGATATTATATTTTTAGGAGAGTGGTAAGCTTGGGTCATTTGGCTATATTGGGAATTGTCTAATTTAGTTGTTTTTAATTTAATGTGTATCTTCATTATAGATTCAGCACCAAGATAAAATTCCAGTAACAAGTTTTACTTGGACAACAAGGGAGTTTCCGGATACGAAATCAGCAACATACAGTGGGACACCCGAAAACAGTTTTTGATTTGGCTGTAAATTTCCGTCTACTGTTTATTTCACGTGGTATACGGATTTTTACAATCATATCAAGTACTGTAAAATATTGAATTATAGGACCTTGGTTACGTAATCCACCTAATAGAAATAAAAATAAACTTTATTTAGATAAATGTCAGTAGTAGTCATCAGCTTTTTAATTATTAAGAAAATTAAAAGTAGTTGACGACAGTGGGTTGTGAATTAGCAATCAAATTTTTAACAAAATTTAGTTTATAGTTTAACAAAACTTGGAAAGTTATATGTTATATTTCTTTGTTGTATTTTCAAAAAACATGTTTATATATTTATCGCCTTGGTAGCTTAGAGGGCTAGAGGATGTTGTGGCAGCACTTCTTGGTCACACAGCCTATGAAGGTCTGGGTTCGATGTCCAGCTCCAGCACTACCAATGTCGGTGGATATGGAGTGTTTGTGTTTTTTCGGAAACGTAACCCACTTCCGGCCAGTCGTTGGCTTTGGATTTGAGGGTTGTTTGATTTATGTTTTGTTTTAATTTTTTTATTTGTTATGTTTTTAATTGTTTTTAATCAGTATTTGATTTGACTGGAAATTTCTATTATTATTTTATTCTGTATAGTGATTTCCAGCCTGTATATAGATCGCTGCTCTTATATATAGAAGAATTTCTGAACATTTATTGCTGAATAATAATTTGTAATCAATAAGGTGTAAGAAAACAAATTTTGGTCATCCTATTTCATTTTTAAATTTGTTTCTTATAAGAAAATTACTTTTCATAGAAATTATTATTTGGCAAAGTCAGTAACATTCGATTTTACTGGAAATTTAAATTATTACATTCTACATAGTGGTCTGGAATTCAGGTTAAATTCTGCGAACAACATATATATTACTATTTTAAGCAATATGTAAATTATTGAATAATAGTTATTATTCAATTGTAGTATTAGTAGTAGTAAATATGTAGTAGTATGGAACTGACGTGCTATTGTTTTTCGTAGAAATATTGGACATGTCATATTTTGCACACTTCTTAAAGTGCTGAACTTATGTGTAAACCAAACTTGATCTTCAAGTATCGTTGGGACAAACATAGGATTGTCTGAAGTAGTTCTTGATTCGACTGGAAACTGCTGTTGACTATTTATTCGTAAGGTGATCAGTAATTTCCAGTTGGATAAAGTACTGCAATACATGCAGATCCAGGAATTACGGCAATTTAAATACTTATGAAATTTGTTGAAACCTTTATACTGTTTGTGCGAGATTGCTATGTAAATGCAAATTATTGTATTTTATATATTGCATACTTTTACCCTTATTTTTAAATACAGCACAAGAATATACATTATTCATCACATTCCTTAAAACGATTTTTTCACGATTTTGCAATCTGGATGCAGTATTTTTAGTGAATGCATGTGAATGACTATTTAACGTTTATTCTCTAGTATACATACATTTCAGTTAGGGGCGAAATACCATGAAACACACTAAACAGACTACTTCTGTTATATTTTCCTATTATATTGGTTCAGTAATAAATAGAAGTTTATTTCTAATAGGTTAACATTCAATTGTATAAGAACTACTTAATTAGTAAGTTGTACTAAATTTAAGAAATATTTATAGAATATTATAAAAAAAATTCACAGATCTTGCATCTTACGCAAAAATCGTTGGCGTATTGAAAATACCAGACACAACTATTTTCTTACGCACTGTAAGACATACAGACTAAAGCAGGCAGCTTTTAACATGCCGCAGTCTGACACCATGGAGCGCAATAGGCTGCTGGATGACATGGAAAGTCACAGTATCCTGGAGATGATTTCAGATGTCATGCCTGCAAAGACCAACCTTGAACTGCCCTTTCACATTCTCTTCCCAGGAAGAGATGAGTGGGATCGGAATAAGGCTGACCTATTAAGGGCAGATAGTTGTTGGTTTACAGACGGATCCAAAACACCCATGGGAGTTGGAGCCGGAGTATATAGTTGCAACCCAACGGTGAAAATATCTTCATCCCTTGGCAGTTATGCAACTATATTTCAGGCAGAAATTTATGCCATCGAATTGTGTGTACAGAGGCTGGAACAAAGGCAACTTACACGCAAATCGATAAAAATCTTCTCAGACAGCCAAGCAGCTCTTAAAGCTCTTGGTTCCTACCGTTGCAACTCAAAAACGGTATGGAGCTGCTAGCAGGCACTTGCTCAATTGAGCAGAAAAAATAGAATAACTCTGGTCTGGGTCCCAGGCCATTCTGGCCATGAGGGGAATGAGGCAGCCGACTCTCTAGCTAGGGAGGGTGCTGCTTCTGAATTTGTCGGACCAGAACCGGTGCTTGGCATATCCTCGAGTACTGCCAAAGCAACGCTCTTGACCCGGGCTGAGGAGCAAATCCTCCAGTACTGGCAGGAACTACCACGATTAGTTCATTCGAAGGCGTTTATAATAAACCCTTCAAAAACAAGAACTAAAAAACTTCTAGAGTTAAGCAGGTTTCACCTACGAACTCTAATTGGCCTATATACGGGCCACTGCCGTTTAAAATATCATCTGTGCAAATTCGGCCTAGCAGAAGATGCTGAGTGCCGCCTATGCTTAGAAGATGATGAAACGGCAGAACACATATTGTGCACCTGCCCTGCTGGGGAAAGGATCAGATACTCATTATTTGGCAAAGGACAACTTCTGCCAGAGGATCTGAACAAACTCTCACCCAATAAGGTGATCAGCTACATTAAGAAGCTGGACCTGTTGGGTGAAATATAAGTAGGTGTGAGCCACAATAGACCACATGGTCGCGGTGGAGGGTCTGGTTTTCGGCCCACTCACTTTTGAACCTAACCTAACCTAACCTACGCACTGTATATATTTCATAGTCCATTATATTTATAATTTATACAGAGTGCGATACTGTAAGAAATTAATTAAACTCACACAATTCCAAAAACTAAGAACTTTATGTAAAAGAAAAGGGAAAACGGTTACATGCGATTTAACAGTATTCAATGCGAATTCGTGAATGAATCCCAATATTCCCAATCATATCCACTTGTCAGCAGCTTTCACCCGAGCTCCGAGTATGTTTATACAAGGGCCACGTTCCTTGGTCGTGACCGCACTCAAGGTGAAGTCTTGAATGTTTTCTTATATTCGACCATCCTGACTAGATGATTGTCCACAGGAGTCATCCTCACTTTCGCTATCAATTCCAATTTGGGAATCCAGCAGTTACCCAGTTTGAAATTTTAAGTTTAAGTCTAAGTTCTAGCCAAGCACCGAACTCTATTTACAAGTTCTAGCAAAGCACCGAATACCGAACTCTATTAGTGACAAATATTCACTCAATAATACTTTAGCTAAGCACTGAATCATTTAAGTGTTTTCACATTCAAGCTACGCACAGAATTTTCCAAGAAACCTATTGGGTCAAGGGTTAGTCTAAGAGTTGCACAATACCTCCCCTTTTGCTTATCTTTAATCATAATAGTTCAAGTTACGCACAGAACTGAATTCATAATAGTTCAAGCTGCGCACAGAACTAAATTTGAATCAAAACATTCTATACAAGTGTGCACACATTCATTCTTGATCAGGCCTGATATTTCGCTTACCTCTCAGAAGCACCTATGACTTCAACTTATCTACCGCAATAATAATTTTTTTTCGCCTAAAATTTTCCCTAAGATCTTCAACCTCATAACGGTCATTTGGCAGCACTGCCAGTATAAGGGTCCTGAACTCTTATACTTCTGTATGTCCTGTAACTGTATGTTCCGTAACTCTTTCCTTTCGTTCCTGTATGTTCTGTAACTCTTCTTATGTCCTGAATATAACCTTATACTTCTTATGTTCTTCTATCTAGCCAACAACTTCTTATGTTCTTCTGGAGGTTTATCGGTCTTAAAAACCATTACTAAAGCCCTCTTTTTCATATTTGCAAGCTTTTGCCAATAGGGCTATCGTATCGTTCTTTTTGTTTAATTTGATCATGATCTATTGAATGTTTAGAAATCCAATAATTTAAACATGATGCAATGCATTTTTTAACAAATCTTCTAATTCGAGCAAACCAGTAATATAGAGTGATTTTCTTAAGCGTCTTATCCAATGCAAAATGGCCTTGTTCGTCATGGCAAAGCCTACAGATTTGTCATCTTGGGAACTAGCCAAAGGCATTTTGAATCAGGCAACTTTCTATAAACTCTTCCATTTTTCAGGGTCCACCGTGTATATATGTTAGTCTAAATTAATAAAATAACAAACCTGTTCATCCTATTACAACGATGAGTAAATACCAAACGTTTATTTTACATTCAACATCAGTTCATAAATCACTGTAACATGTACTGAGAAGTTTTTTATTCAACGTGCTCGAATTATAAGGAGCCACTACCGTGATACAACCAAACAATCTCTGTAAGTCAAGGAACCATGTAACCCAAGCATAAACAATAAACATAGACTGCTTATTATAGCAACACAGTTAGGCTAGGTCGTCTCCATATAAGGAGAGGACGTGCCCATGTCGAGGTCGCTTGCTTTTGCATGCCGCTAAGCGTTAATATTTTAAGAGACAGCTCCCATATATACGCTCCCATAAATATTTTCAATACTAAAAGTGTATCATTATTAACTAAGTTAGCTAAATAATAATTAATAGTGAGAAAAGGGTATTTTATTTAGAAGCGTATGACAGCCAATATTGTGTAAATAGCTTGTATAGAATTTCTATTAATGAGACATTGAAATCGAGTAATAACTGATGATCTGAAGTCCCTTTCAGGACATCTCCAATCAAGTCGGAAGGCTAGATATTTTAAACATTTTCTTCCAATAGATATAGATGGATGGATGATGGATTTTCTTTCTTCAATAATGGTTATGTGACATTGCGATAAGATATTCCAAATAATACCCAAATTATGATCTTACTTAAGGACACTAGAGGACCTTGAGAGTAACGATATTATGGAAATAACGACGCCTATGTAATACAAACATAACTAGAATTATACTGACACAGCTAAGGAATTTGTAAAAAGCTGGTTCCGATCATACCTTGATTCTGTTAGATGATTCAACAATTCTTTGATCTTTTCCATCATAGTAATTAGTGTAAATAGTGTATTTTTATAATAAATGAAGAGAATAAAAATAAAACAAAAAGCACTTATGACTATTTTAAGGTGATACTAAATCGATAAAGCCCTTTATAAGAGCATTAAGAGATTGCAAGCATTAAATCCACAGTACTTTATCTTTAAAGCATCAATTGAAGGACGGTTTGGAGAAATTTTAATGTTTTTTTATTGAGATAGTTAACATCGCTTGTAGCAATGGAAAAGCTTACAATTAAAAGTGTAAAAGGAACATCAAATGTAATAAGTAAACCAATTTCATGTTTAAAATTTAATTAAAAAAGTAATATGGAATAAACGTTTCCAGTAGATATGTTTTTATTAGTAACAATTTCAGGGAACAGTTAGTGCATACATTTGGACTTGACTCTTTTTTTTTCATTGCGAATCCCACTGATCTGAATATCTATAGGAATTCACCAGCAACTTGAAATAGTTTGAAGCTATTTTTTTGATCATTATATTACTACAGGTATATTACGATAAATAATGTAATTACAAATATGTAAGTGGGACAGAAATACCTTAAATCATTCAATTTATGCCTTACTATTCTAAAAGCGTAAAGGGAAACGCTTTTCAATTACGCAACCAGGCATTCAAGTTTAGCACAATTTGTTTCATATATATATTTTGTTCTATTTATTCTCTGAGATCGCATACACAAGTTATAGCAAACAAGTAAAATTACGCTAAATTTAAATTTAACCAAATACTGCTATTCTTGTATGTTTCTGGTTTAAATTCTTGATTGTATTGATTTATTGTCAAGATCAATTTTTGAAAGCTTATTGTTAACTGTTTCAGAATACACTTGATAGTTGTTAAACGCTTTATCCTATTAGGATTTCGGAATATTATTTTATGTTCTAATGAAATAGTATCTAAAATGTGTCGTGTGCATAGTAAATTAGCTGCTGTTTTCAAGTTTCAGAAACTATTAGCTACTAAAAAATATTTTTAGTTTATCAGTTTTCTGTTATTTTTAAGATACGAGTGCTCATGAAATTAAAAACTAAGTAGTATGAACAGTATTGAAACATTTATCCTATTCATATTTTATTCTAGTGTGTTTGATGTCGCCATTAAAGCTTACATGACTTTGTGTTTAATATTTGTGTTACTTATTCTTTTGTTCTTAGCAATTTCAGTATAATTCTTAGGGTGGCTGAAGATTGTAAATTAAAGTTGCATTTTTTTTCAGCTACGCTGGATGTTATATTTAACATAACTTTGCATATTAACATTTCTTTTATGATATTGCTTTGTGAGTTGTAACACAATGAAGCCTCTGAAAGTTTACATTATAATTTAAGTCACTATTTTCTTTTTCAGTTACATCTATATTTAAATACCATACCAATTACGATACAATATTAAACAAACCTGAAAATTTATCAGTAGCTGTACTAATTTAACAAGTTACTAGATTTTTTTTAGGTTTGTTTGATGCTGTTGTTCAACATAACTTGTATAGCTGAATTTTAAAATACTTTTATATGATTTAAATGTATTTTCATAATACAACATTTCTTTATAAGATAATTTATATTTTAATGTATTTCTGTGTTTTTTTAGATGTCTACTTAACAGTTATGATACGATTTTCAGCGAGGTTGAAAATCAATTAATTCTAATTTAAATTCGTCCCTTTATTTTTCAAAACTAACTTTCATTGATACATTATTTAAGCTCACTCCATGATTAATATATACCACTGTAAATTTCGCAGTATTCTTTGCAGATCATTATAAAGGTCTAATATCTTTATCCAACATAAACGTGATTGTTAGCAGTGGTGAGAAACACACCGTAGTGCCCTCTTTGGGTCCTTGGTACTACCGTCTGACAATTATTGTCAAATTGACACAGGGATAGCGATTTGCTTTTCCGCAGGTGTTATTACAACAGTGACCTCTATTGTCTTTGAGGAAGACTTATTTATTTGAAGGAGATGCCGAAAACAACTACTTCACCGGAAATATGGTCGCCACATCCTTCACCTACACCAATCATAGACACTGGCCGGTTTCGCGCTCATTATGCGTTCGTCAGAGTGCCATAGGTAGTGGAACCTATAAACGATGTTGTGATATGATTGGCTAAGAGGCATCCTGAATGTTAGTAATGGTGACAAACATACCGTAGCGCCCCATTGGGTCTTTGCTACTATCCATATTTGGACGAGAGAGTCAGCACTCTATTATAAAACATATAAAGAGTATTAAAACTTTCTCCAACATTGTAAACAATGATTTGACTAATATTACTTAAATTAAACTATGGATAAGATGATGGATAAGAAATAGAATTGCAAATATTATATATTGGTGAGAATTTAATATAAAAACTTAGATATATCACTCAGTTAATGGTTAAGGGTAACATCGCTGCAAAATTTGTTTTCGATGCAAGTTTTATCTTAATATTACCCGAAACTAATTGGATTGCCAGCACTCTTTATTATAGAACATATGAATAGTGTTAAAACTTTCTCCAACATTGTTGACAATGCTTCATCTAATATTATTTTAACTAAATAGTAAAAACATGTTCTTAGCGTTTCTTTTCGTTTCAGGCGTCGTCAGTTAGATTAATGAATACTGTACTTACTGACGTATATATGTTTCAAGACTACGTACTGGTGATTCTTGATACCAGACTTCATAATTAAGTAAAATTATGAATGGAAATAGTACTGTAAATATTATATAATGGTGAGAATGTAATATGTGAGAATTTAGATATAATCGATTTTCGATGCGATTATTGCCTTAATATTACCCAAAACTAATTGGATAACTTGTCACCACTCTTTATGTTCTAAGAGTACTTTTTTGTTTCAGGTGTCATCAGTTAGATAAATGAATACAGTTTGGCTTACTGACGTAAATAGGTTCCAAGTACGTACTGGCAATTCAGTATCAGATTATTTACCAGACTATTCAATCAATTTAAATGATAGATAAGAAATAGTACTGTAAATATTATATAATGGTGAGCACTTCATAAAAATTTAGATGTTTACCGTCAGTTAATGGTTACGGGTAATTTTCCTGCAAAATTTGGTTTCGATGCAATTTTTGCCTTAAAATTACCCAAAACTAATTGGATAAATTGCCAGCACACTTTATTACAGAATATATGAAGAGTGTTGAAATTTTCTCCAACATCGTAAAAAATGATTTGTCTAATATTGCTTTAACTAAACTGCAAAACATGTTCTAAGAGGTCTTTTTCTTTTCAGGTGTTATCAGTTAGATTATTGAATTGAGTTTGGCTTAGTGACGTATAACAGGTTTCAAATTGGCGACTCAGTATCAAATTAGATACCAGACTACATAATGAATTTAAATGATGGATAAGAAATAATACTGCAAATATTCTATAGTGGTGAGCATTAATATAAAAATTTAGATATAATATCTCAGTTAACGGTTACGGGTAACTTGGCTGCAAAATTTGGTTTCGATGCAATTTTTGCCTTGATATTACCCAAAACTAATTCGATAAATTGCCAGCACTCCTTATTATAGAACATGTGAGGAGTGTTAAAATTTTTCCAACATCGTAAACAATGATTTATTTATCCAATATTGTTTTAACTAAACTATAAAACATGTTTTTAAGAAGTCTTTTTCTCTTCAGGTGTCATCAGTTAGATAAATGAATTGAGTTTGGATTACTGACATATAACAGGTTTCAGGACTAAATGTTAGCGACTCAGTATCAAATTAGATACTTGACTACATAGCCAATTTAAATGATGGATAAGAAATAGTACTGCAAATATTATATAGTAGGTGAGCATTTAATATAAAAATTTAGATATAATATCTCAGTTAACGGTTACGGGTAGCTTGGCTGCAAAATTTGGTTTCGATGCAATTTTTGCCTTGATATTACCCAAAACTAATTCGATAAATTGCCAGCACTCCTTATTATAGAATATGTGAAGAGTGTTAAAATTTTTCCAACATCGCAAACAATGATTTATCCAATATTGTTTTAACTAAACTACAAAACATGTTCTTAAGAAGTCTTTTTCTCTTCAGGTGTCATCAGTTAGATAAATGAATTGAGTTTGGCTTACTGACATATAACAGGTTCCAAGACTACTATTGGCGACTCAGTATCAAATTAGATACCTGACTACATAGTCAATTTAAATGATGGATAAGAAATAGTACTTCAAATATTATATAGCGGTGAGCATTTGATATAAAAATTTAGATATAATATCTCAGTTAACGGTTATGGGTAACTTGGCTGCAAAATTTGGTTTCGATGCAATTTTTGCCTTGATATTACCCAAAACTAATTGGATAAATTGCCAGCACTCCTTATTATAGAATATGTGAAGAGTGTTAAAATTTTTCCAACATCGTAAACAATGATTTATCCAATATTGTTTTAACTAAACTACAAAACATGTTCTTAAGAAGTCTTCTTCTCTTCAGGTGTCATCAGTTAGATAAATGAATTGAGTTTGGCTTACTGTCATATAACAGGTTTCAAGACTACTATTGGCGACTCAGTATCAAATTAGATACCTGACTACATAGTCAATTTAAATGATGGATAAGAAATAGTACTTCAAATATTATATAGCGGTGAGCATTTAATATAAAAATTTAGATATAATATCTCAGTTAACGGTTACGGGTAACTTGGCTGCAAAATTTGGTTTCGATGCAATTTTTGCCTTGATATTATCCAAAACTAATTGGATAAATTGCCAGCACTCTTTATTATAGAACATGTGAAGAGTGTTAAAATTTTTCCAACATCGTAAACAATGATTTATCCAATATTGTTTTAACTAAACTACAAAACATGTTCTAAAAGGTTTTTTTCTCTTCAGGTGTCATCAGTTAGATAAATGAATTGAATTCGGCTTACTGACGTATAACAGGTTCCAAGACTACTATTGGCGACTCAGTATCAAATTAGATACCTGACTACATAGGTAGCCAATTTAAATGATGGATAAGAAATAGTACTACAAATATTATATAGTGGTGAGCATTTAATATAAAAATTTAGATATAATATCTCAGTTAACGGTTACGGGTAACTTGGCTGCAAAATTTGGTTTCGATGCAATTTTTGCCTTGATATTACCCAAAACTAATTGGATAAATTGCCAGCACTCCTTATTATAGAATATGTGAAGAGTGTTAAAATTTTTCCAACATCGCAAACAATGATTTATCCAATATTATTTTAACTAAACTACAAAACATGTTCTTAAGAAGTCTTTTTCTCTTCAGGTGTCATCAGTTAGATAAATGAATTGAGTTTGGCTTACTGACATAACAGGTTCCAAGACTACTATTGGCGACTCAGTATCAAATTAGATACCTGACTACATAGTCAATTTAAATGATGGATAAGAAATAGTACTTCAAATATTATATAGCGGTGAGCATTTAATATAAAAATTTAGATATAATATCTCAGTTAACGGTTACGGGTAACTTGGCTGCAAAATTTGGTTTCGATGCAATTTTTGCCTTGATATTATCCAAAACTAATTGGATAAATTGCCAGCACTCTTTATTATAGAACATGTGAAGAGTGTTAAAATTTTTCCAACATCGTAAACAATGATTTATCCAATATTGTTTTAACTAAACTACAAAACATGTTCTAAAAGGTTTTTTTCTCTTCAGGTGTCATCAGTTAGATAAATAAATTGCATTTGGCTTACTGACGTATAACAGGTTCCAAGACTACTATTGGCGACTCAGTATCAAATTAGATACCTGACTACATAGCCAATTTAAATGATGGATAAGAAATAGTACTGCAAATATTATATAGTGGTGAGCATTTAATATAAAAATTTAGATATAATATCTCAGTTAACGGTTACGGGTAACTTGGCTGCAAAATTTGGTTTCGATGCAATTTCTGCCTTGATATTACCCAAAACTAATTGGATAAATTGCCAGCACTCATTATTATAGAATATGTGAAGAGTGTTAAAATTTTTCCAACATCGCAAACAATGCGACATCCAATATTGTTTTAACTAAACTACAAAACATGTTCTTAAGAAGTCTTTTTCTCTTCAGGTGTCATCAGTTAGATAAATGAATTGAGTTTGGCTTACTGACATAACAGGTTCAAAGACTACTATTGGCGACTCAGTATCAAATTAGATACCTGACTACATAGTCAATTTAAATGATGGATAAGAAATAGTACTTCAAATATTATATAGCGGTGAGCATTTAATATAAAAATTTAGATATAATATCTCAGTTAACGGTTACGGGTAACTTGGCTGCAAAATTTGGTTTCGATGCAATTTCTGCCTTGATATTACCCAAAACTAATTGGATAAATTGCCAGCACTCCTTATTATAGAACATGTGAAGAGTGTTAAATTTTTTCCAACATCGTAAACAATGATTTATCCAATATTGTTTTAACTAAACTACAAAACATGTTCTTAAGAAGTCTTTTTCTCTTCAGGTGTCATCAGTTGGATAAATGAATTGAGTTTGGATTACTAACGTATAACAGGTTTCAGGACTAATATTGGCCACTCAGTATCAAATTAGATACTTGGCTACTACATAGCCAATTTAAATGATGAATAAGAAATAGTACTGCAAATATTGTATAGTGGTGAGCATTTAATATAAATATTTAGATATAATCTCTCAGTTAACGGTTACGGGTAACTTGGCTGCAAAATTTGGTTTCGATGCAATTTTTGCCTTGATATTACCCAAAACTAATTGGATAAATTGCCAGCACTCTTTATTATAGAACATGTGAAGAGTGTTAAAATTTTTCCAACATCGTAAAGAATGATTTATCCAATATTGTTTTAACTAAACTACAAAACATGTTCTAAAAGGTTTTTTTCTCTTCAGGTGTCATCAGTTAGATAAATGAATTGAATTCGGCTTACTGACGTATAACAGGTTCCAAGACTACTATTGGCGACTCAGTATCAAATTAGATACCTGACTACATAGTCAATTTAAATGATGGATAAGAAATAGTACTTCAAATATTATATAGCGGTGAGCATTTAATATAAAAATTTAGATATAATATCTCAGTTAACGGTTACGGGTAACTTGGCTGCAAAATTTGGTTTCGATGCAATTTCTGCCTTGATATTACCCAAAACTAATTGGATAAATTGCCAGCACTCCTTATTATAGAACATGTGAAGAGTGTTAAATTTTTTCCAACATCGTAAACAATGATTTATCCAATATTGTTTTAACTAAACTACAAAACATGTTCTTAAGAAGTCTTTTTCTCTTCAGGTGTCATCAGTTGGATAAATGAATTGAGTTTGGATTACTAACGTATAACAGGTTTCAGGACTAATATTGGCCACTCAGTATCAAATTAGATACTTGGCTACTACATAGCCAATTTAAATGATGAATAAGAAATAGTACTGCAAATATTGTATAGTGGTGAGCATTTAACATTTAGATATAATCTCTCAGTTAACGGTTACGGGTAACTTGGCTGCAAAATTTGGTTTCGATGCAATTTTTGCCTTGATATTACCCGAAACTAATTGGATAAATTGCCAGCACTCTTTATTATAGAACATGTGAAGAGTGTTAAAATTTTTCCAACATCGTAAACAATGATTTATCCAATATTGTTTTAACTAAACTACAAAACATGTTCTAAAAGGTTTTTTTCTCTTCAGGTGTCATCAGTTAGATAAATGAATTGAATTCGGCTTACTGACGTATAACAGGTTCCAAGACTACTATTGGCGACTCAGTATCAAATTAGATACCTGACTACATAGCCAATTTAAATGATGGATAAGAAATAGTACTGCAAATATTATATAGTGGTGAGCATTTAATATAAAAATTTAGATATAATATCTCAGTTAACGGTTACGGGTAACTTGGCTGCAAAATTTGGTTTCGATGCAATTTTTGCCTTGATATTACCCAAAACTAATTGGATAAATTGCCAGCACTCCTTATTATAGAATATGTGAAGAGTGTTAAAATTTTTCCAACATCGCAAACAATGATTTATCCAATATTATTTTAACTAAACTACAAAACATGTTCTTAGGAAGTCTTTTTCTCTTCAGGTGTCATCAGTTAGATAAATGAATTGAGTTTGGCTTACTGACATAACAGGTTCCAAGACTACTATTGGCGACTCAGTATCAAATTAGATACCTGACTACATAGTCAATTTAAATGATGGATAAGAAATAGTACTTCAAATATTATATAGCGGTGAGCATTTAATATAAAAATTTAGATATAATATCTCAGTTAACGGTTACGGGTAACTTGGCTGCAAAATTTGGTTTCGATGCAATTTTTGCCTTGATATTATCCAAAACTAATTGGATAAATTGCCAGCACTCTTTATTATAGAACATGTGAAGAGTGTTAAAATTTTTCCAACATCGTAAACAATGATTTATCCAATATTGTTTTAACTAAACTACAAAACATGTTCTAAAAGGTTTTTTTCTCTTCAGGTGTCATCAGTTAGATAAATAAATTGAATTCGGCTTACTGACGTATAACAGGTTTCAAGACTACTATTGACGACTCAGTATCAAATTAGATACCTGACTACATAGCCAATTTAAATGATGGATAAGAAATAGTACTGCAAATATTATATAGTGGTGAGCATTTAATATAAAAATTTAGATATAATATCTCAGTTAACGGTTACGGGTAACTTGGCTGCAAAATTTAGTTTCGATGCAATTTTTGCCTTGATATTACCCAAAACTAATTGGATAAATTGCCAGCACTCATTATTATAGAATATGTGAAGAGTGTTAAAATTTTTCCAACATCGCAAACAATGCGACATCCAATATTGTTTTAACTAAACTACAAAACATGTTCTTAAGAAGTCTTTTTCTCTTCAGGTGTCATCAGTTAGATAAATGAATTGAGTTTGGCTTACTGACATAACAGGTTCCAAGACTACTATTGGCGACTCAGTATCAAATTAGATACCTGACTACATAGTCAATTTAAATGATGGAGAAGAAATAGTACTTCAAATATTATATAGCGGTGAGGATTTAATATAAAAATTTAGATATAATATCTCAGTTAACGGTTACGGGTAACTTGGCTGCAAAATTTGGTTTCGATGCAATTTTTGCCTTGATATTACCCAAAACTAATTGGATAAATTGCCAGCACTCCTTATTATAGAACATGTGAAGAGTGTTAAAATTTTTCCAACATCATAAAAAATGATTTCTCTAATATTGCTTTAACTAAACTACAAAACATGTTTTAAGAGGTCTTTTTCTCTTCAGGTGTCATCAGTTAGATAAATGAATTGAGTTTGGCTTACTGACGTATAACAGGTTTCAGGACTACATGTTGGTGACTCAGTATCAAATTAGATACCTGACTACATAACCAATTTAAATGATGGATAAGAAATAGTACTGCAAATATTGTATAGTGGTGAGCATTTAATATAAATATTTAGATATAATCTCTCAGTTAATGGTTACGGGTAACTTCCCTGCAAAATTTGGTTTCGATGCAGTTTTTGCCTTAATATTACCCAAAACTAATTGGATAAATTGCCAGCACACTTTGTTACAGAATATATGAAGAGTGTTGAAATTTTCTCCAACATCGTAAAAAATTATTTGTTTAATTTGCTTTAACTAAACTACAAACCATGTTTTAAGAGGTCTTTTCTCTTCAGGTGTCATCAGTTAGATAAATGAATTGAGTTGGGCTTACTGACGTATAAGAGGTTCCAAGACTACATATTGGCGATTCAGTATTAAATTAGATACCTGACTACATAGTCAATTTAAATGATGGATAAGAAATAGTACTGCAAATATTGTATAGTGATGAGCATTTAATATAAAAATTTAAATATAATCTCTCAGTTAATGGTTACGGGTAACTTTCCTGCAAAATTTGGTTTCGATGCAGTTTTTGCCTTAATATTACCCAAAACTAATGGGATAAATTGCCAGCACACTTTATTACAGAATATATGAAGAGTGTTGAAATTTTCTCCAACATCGTAAAAAATGATTTTTCTAATATTGCTTTAACTAAACTACAAAACATGTTTTAAGAGGTCTTTTTCTCTTCAGGTGTCATCAGTTAGATAAATGAATTGAGTTTGGCTTACTGACGTATAACCGGTTTCAGGACTACATGTTGGCGACTCAGTATCAAATTAGATACCTGACTACATAACCAATTTAAATGATGGATAAGAAATAGTACTGCAAATATTGTATAGTGGTGAGCATTTAATATAAAAATTTAGATATAATCTCTCACTTAATGGTTACGGGTAACTTTCCTGCAAAATTTGGTTTCGATGCAGTTTTTGCCTTAACATTACCCAAAACTAATTGGATAAATTGCCAGCACACTTTGTTACAGAATATATGAAGAGTGTTGAAATTTTCTCCAACATCGTAAAAAATGATTTGTCTAATATTGCTTTAACTAAACTACAAACCTGTTTTAAGAGGTCTTTTCTCTTCAGGTGTCATCAGTTAGATAAATGAATTGAGTATGGCTTACTGACGTATAACAGGTTCCAAGACTACATATTGGCGATTCAGTATCAAATTAGATACCTGACTACATAGTCAATTTAAATGATGGATAAGAAATAGTACTGCAAATATTATATAGTGGTGAGCATTTAATATAAAAATTTAGATATAATATCTCAGTTAACGGTTACGGATAACTTGGCTGCAAAATTTGGTTTCGATGCAATTTTTGCCTTGATATTATCCAAAACTAATTGGATAAATTGCCAGCACTCCTTATTATAGAATATGTGAAGAGTGTTAAAATTTTTCCAACATCGTAAACAATGATTTATCCAATATTGTTTTAACTAAACTACAAGACATGTTCTTAAGAAGTCTTTTTCTCTTCAGGTGTCATCAGTTAGATAAATGAATTGAGTTTGGCTTACTGACATATAACAGGTTCCAAGACTACTATTGGCGACTCAGTATCAAATTAGATATCTGACTACATAATCAATTTAAATGATGGATAAGAAAGAGTACTGCAAATATTATATAGTGGTGAGCATTTAATATAAATATTTAGATATAATCTCTCAGTTAATGGTTACGGGTAACTTGGCTGCAAAATTTGGTTTTGATGCAATTTTTGCTTAATTATTACCCAAAACTACTTGGATAACTTGCCAGCTCTCTTTATAATAGAATATATGAAAAGAGTTAAAACTTTCTTCAGCATTGCAAACAATGATTTATCTAATATTGTTTCAACTAAACTACAAAACATGTCCTAAGAGTATTTTTTAGATTCAGGTGTCATCAGTTAGATAAATGAATAGTTTGGCTTACAGACGTAAATAGTTTACAACACTTTGTACTGGCAATTCAGCATTGGATTATTTACCAGACTATGTAATCAACTTAAATGATGGATAAGAAATCGTACCAAAAATAAAAACTGGTGAGTAGGTACTTAATATAAAAATTAGATATAATCCCTCAGTTAGTAGTTAACGGGTAACATCGCCACAAAATTTCCTTTCGATGCAATTTTTGCCTTAATATTACCCAAAACTAATTGGATAAATTGGCGGCAGACACTTTATTACAGAATAAATAATGAAGAGTGTTAAAACTTTCTCCAACTTCGTAAACAATGATTTGTCTAATATTGCTTCAATTAAACTACAAAACATGTTCTAAAGTTCTTTTTCGATTCAGGTGTTAATAGTTACATAAATGAATAGTTTCGCTTATTGACGTAGAACAGCTTCAGCAACGGAAAGGATTATAAAATGAATATTGATAGGATTTGCGTTACTTCTTTTCTTAAATAAACACAACCATATAAACATGCAACTTTAGTTCTTTATATAGAAAACCTGAAGAATGTTTTGACTATCTAAAGTTGTAAGCAATGATTTGTCCATTTTGCTTTAACTTAGCCACAAAACAAGACATCTATTATAAAACAGTAACCCTATAAAATGAAACTGCAGATGCAATAGTGGTACCTTTGTTTTAATTAAGTTTAGGGTAGCATCCCTACAAAATTAGCTTTTTATGTAAGTTTTGTCCAAATATTACCCAACGTAATTGGATAATTTGCTGTGTATGGACTAAATCCGAAAATTTCAGGTTTCAACTTTAAAGGTACCAGAACCCCTTGGAATTATTCGGTCGTACAACCGAATATTAATACAATATTAATATTAACAATAATGTTAGAGTAAATAGTGTTTTATTGTTGTGCTTTTTCCATTTGACAAATATTAAAGGATTATATATTTAAATGATTTTTTATATTAAGTGACTGTTATGTTTCATAAAAGGGACTAGAACAATAATTATAAAATAGCAAGTGCGATTCAAGCAGGAACATATTTATGGTAAGTTTAAGATGCATACTTTTACCTTAGGAAATATCCTATATAATTTCATTAGACATGCATGTAACATGCTTATTCGATATATGCCGTAAATAAGATTATTATTGTTCATATATATATATTTACACGCCAACTTTATGCGTGTTTATTGATTTAAAGAAAGCTTTTGACACGGTTAGTCACATTCAGCTTCTGGAGGTGTTAGAGGGAGTTGGTTTTAGAGGAAATTCTTATAGCTTACTGGAGAGTTACCTTAACAATAGAAAACAATGTTTCAGGTTGGATTCGTGTATGAGTGATTTACTGTTGGTTAATTATGGGGTACCACAAGGAACAGTTTTGGGACCCATTCTATTCACCATTTACATCAATGATATTTTCAATATAGGGAGCAGGGGAGATGTTGTGAGTTTTGCAGATGATACGGCTATTATATATAAAGCAGATAATTGGACTACACTAAAATCAAAAGTAGAAAAAGATTTTGCTAACATTATAAAATGGCTCGATAGTAAGTTACTCACAATAAATATAGACAAGACTCACTACATTCCCTTTGTTGTAAGTAAATCACAATTGCCTAGCTTTACATCCTTAAAAGTGAATATTGCTGATAGAGATGAACATATAAAAGCTGCTACTGACGTGAAATATCTAGGTGTTTACATAGATCAATATCTAAAATGGGATGCACATGTAAAGTATGTGGTTAAAAAATTGAGAACCGTATTGTATAAAATTAAATTACTACTTCGCTATTATAACACTAGCCAATTAAAAATTATATATCACTCATTGGTGGAAAGCCACTTAATGTATGGTATTACAGCATGGGGAGCTACTTATCAAAGCATCATAAATGAAGTGAACATCATACAAAAACATATTTTGAAAGTTATATTTAAGAAACCAAGGAGATATCCCTCTGATAAAATATATGACGAATCTAGGGTCTTTGATGTTAGACAATTATATTTTTTAAAGACAATTGTCTACCAACATGCAAATAGAACTGCTCTACAACCTATAACTCATACATATAGTACAAGATATCATTCAAACAAGGTATATCATGTCATAAGAGCGGAAAAAACTTTAATCCAAAGAACTTACCTTTACTTAGAACCCAAATGTTATAATTTCATTCGAGAATTGAAACAAATAAATACATTATCGTTGTTTAAAAAAAGAATTAAAAATGGATGGATAACGTGTCTAGAACTCAGATTTATGATATTATTAATCTTATTAACTATTAATACAATATAATATAGTATTACCGTATTGTGAATAAAAACTGTGATTGTTTTCACTTGCCTAGGCTTTATTATTGGAATTGATTGTCAACCTCATTTATGTTGTTTATGTTGCTGTGATCTACGCTATGGTTTACTTCTTTGTTCTATGTATTGTGTTTTGCTATGAATGTAGCTAAATGTCTTATGTAATATTGTAACGCCCACGCACAGGTTAATCCTCCTGTGGGTTTACCCATATTTGTTTACCTTTTTTAAATTTGTATTGTTGTTGTTGTTGTTGTTCTTATGCACGGTAAATAAATATTATTATTATTATTATTATTATTATTATTATTATTTGCTATAGGAAATGCTTATTTTAGTTTCTTTGCTGATGCTGCAACACCACATATTAAAGAAGATGTAATGTAAGCGCATGCATATTTATCAATGTTGATAATGGTACTCTGCAAAATTAATCAATATATACAAATATTATTGTACATATTAGATTACGGTTAAGTTTGTGTTTGTATGTAATATTAAGATCATCTCAATAAGATAGCAATGAAAGTTAATTCTTAGGAAACTTCAAAACAATAATGTGACCAACTTCCCAAGATCTAGTATTCATATATTTGCAGGCATATAAAAGCATGAACTAATTTTGTTAATATCCGAACTAAAGGTCACTTTCTACATTTTTTGAGATTTTTATGCAGGAATCATCAGGATCTACTTGGGTCCGTGTTAAACATGGCTTAACTAACCACCTCAAGCTTAACATTTCGTCACTTATTCGTTTACTAATACGGTAAAGTATTTCAGATATTTTGTAGGTTTTAGGTATATACGTATTACAGAATTTAGGTAGATATTATAAAAATACAACTATCAAACTTGATAGATAATTCAGAAAATTTATTCAAAATTAAAATGCTCCAAACAATTAGATTTCAAAAAAAATTATAAGTCAGAGTAATATTGGCTATTGAAAATGGTAAATTCAATTACTTTTTTTACATTTCCTCCAGATTTTCATATATTTATGTATTTTAAATTCTTACTTTGTTAAAATACTGTGTCATGACGTAATATCTTTCCTAAATATTTAAACCGTATATTGCATCGGTTAGTGCAATTGGTAAGCTGCATAACAAAAATGGTACCCATTACTGTAACTAGGAAGTGGAAGTGGTCTCGTAAGAGGGCTTAGGCTAGACGACATTTTTATTTCTGGGTGGTGAGTGAAACTAGCAGGATGAATTTCCTTGGTGAGCATTTTTAATATTCAGTATCTTGTATTTTTTTATATTTTTTCTGTTTGGGGGTGATTCTCAAGCTGAGAAATATGTATTAATATGCGTTTGACTATTTCGGTATTAATATTTTCGAGAAATGACGCAAATTATGTAATAGATGACTATTACATCATAAGCCGCCATTGGTCGAGTTAGAACCACACCTAAATATATTCTTATTTATTAGAATATTACTACTATTATTACTAATATTAGAATATTAGAATATTTATTTTATGATTGGATTAAATTCTAGACATAATTTTTCCTATTTTTATTATAAGGTTTATGAAATTATATTTTATATTGAACAGCTGTATGGTGCAAAGCCGCCATAATGGAAAGTTGCTACCACTCCCTTACGTAATATTTTAGCTCTTGTATTGAAGAAATTGTATTCCTATTTTTATATTTTAAAAATGAGAAACTTGAAATTTCCCTTCGCCAAATTTGAAGTTTCCCTTAGAAACCACTCAGAAAGATGCATACTTATTTGTAGCCATGAGTCATGTCCTTGCTTCATGATGATAAGGACGAATTGTTCAGAGACTGCTCACTTGCGTTTGGTGTCGACTGTTACGGAGTGATTGTACCGTAAATTATCAATTTAAAAGTTTAAAATCCGTTTTTTTCGATGTTTGACAAGCTTTTATATACGATATTTTTATGTTTTATGTGTTTTTAGTTCTGTTAAAACTGTAGCTGCAGGTGAGCAAATTGTGTTTTATTATAGTTCAACTTCTATGTATTCATCAGGTTTACCAAGCGAACATGAGCGCATCCGCCATTTATTTAAATTATTGTTTGGTCTTATTTTTTACAAATTTTTGATTTGTAAACAATTTCGTAAATATTATTTTAATATTGTTCACTCTATCATGTTTCTAAGTAACGTCTTTCTGCAAAAGGAAACCATTTTGTATAATTTTAATATTTTCCATGATCAACCATTTCTTATAACTGATTTTTCATAAACAATATTGTTTCCAAGGAATAATTTCTTACCTAAAAATTAAATAAATGAATAGAAGAATTCAAGAAGAAATATAGTTTATGATGTTAAATATCTGAAAAGGAGAATATAAGAATTGAAAATATATTTTGCAAGTGTGGTATGTACAAAATGCATGAAGACGATTATTCAATAAATTAAGAAAAAAATTAAAAATTTATTTATAGGTAATTTATTTTTAAAATAGCGTCTAAAGATATTTATTTGATAATATAAACTCACATTGAATATTGCTGTTCGATAAAAACAAACATGTCAAAATATTCAAAATAAGTTCAAATGGTTTTTGGTTCTACTATGGTTCTTTTAACCATATGGTCCAAAAATATGGTTTTTTTAAAGATATAGTTTGCCGAGCAAATTTACAATTACCCTGAATGTGGCGTTTTAAAACTTACGATTGAACATAGAAAAATAAAAAATGGCAAAAGTGTAACTTAAAGTTAAAGTGGTTTGTTTTTGGTATCAGAACTATTCTTTTGCATTATTTAGAATATATGTTTTATATACATTTCTTTATGTTCCTATCTTTTTAACATTTGCAATAATAAAAGTCATATATCTTTAGGTAATGGTTTTTTGCTTGATAAAAATGTAACGTAACATACCTACATACATGTTACGCGATGCAAAAATTAAAGTAGCCATTTATAGTATAATTTGAATATTACTTATTGACTTATTTAACTGTTTACATCTTCCTTTATACAGGAATTAAGCCAAAAAGTTAACTAAGAGATACATTATTTATGAAATTATCAAATATTATGGGTCAATAAAGTTTTGTATTTCCTCATTACCTATTATCCTAGGTATGCAGAGGAATAACCTTAATATTTTTAAGATATGTCGCAAACAACTACTTTTCGTATAACAGGCACCGACCAACAATTACAACGGCATAGCTTCATATAACCTCAACTTATCGTCTGTAATACATTTTACTTTTTAATAGTGTTATCTATATTTTATTATATTTATTAATATATTCATCACCCACGATGTTAGGTCAAAATGAGATGGCAGTACAGAACAGCCCAGTACTAGGACAAAACTAGATGATAGTTCCAAGCAGTAATATGAATTGTAATCCAAATTTTACACCTGCTTCAACTAAAGTTCTAAATCCATTCTCAGCCTTAGTTAAACAAGTACAAAATCCTGCTAAACATAAAAAATTAGATCAAATGATGTTAGATTATGTAAAGGATGGCAATAATGTACATTATATTGGTAATTATAATAATGACACAGGCAAGGTGTTGATTCCTCCTCACTTGGTGCATCGAGGAACAAATGAATTTTTAAAAAATGACCAAAGAAGATATAATAAATATAATATCTTATATTTAATAAATATATTAATATTTGTCTTATATTTAATATAATTATTTTTGGTTACGTACCTGTTGTATCGAATTTTAATAAAAACATTTTAATTTTTTATTTTTTACTGACAAAACTGAAATTACAGTATAGTAATCCTCCTTAACCTAATGTACGATACGTATTTCTGCCTCTGGCGTCTTCAAACACATGTGTTATTGTTATTATTGTTAAACATCCTGCCACATATATGCCTGAAGACGCTGGAAGGAGAAATACGTATCGTACATTACGCTAAGGAGGATTATTACAATTTCAGTTTTGTTAATAAAAAATTAAAAATAAATTTTTTTTTCATTGAAATTCAATACAAAAGGTACGTAACCAAAAATAATTATTTTTAATGTAATGTAATGTTTGATTGATATTTTATTATTTAAAAAATGTAGATAACACTATTCAAAAGAAAAATGTATTACCTAAAGTTGAGTTTATATGAAGATATGCCGATTCAATGTTGGTCGGTGCCTGTTGTACGCAAAGTAGTTGTTTGCGACATATATTAAAAATAATAATGTTATTCCTTTGCATACCTAGGATAATAGGTAACGAGGAAATACAAAACTTTATTGAAGCATAATATTATTAATATTTGATAATTTCATTAATAATTTATCTCTTAGTTAACTTTTTGGTTTAATTCCTATATAGAGAAAGATGTAATAAGTAGTTAATTGCATTTAACGCAGCCCATGTTTGTATGCTATACTTGTTTTATATTTATTGAATTATTTGGATAAGAATGATCATTTTTGTTTACCTCGTTCTAAGTCTAAAACTGTTAAGTTGGAATGAGTTCAAAATTTTGAATTTCAAGTTTTTGTACAGTGCATATTTAAAAAAACATTAAGCGGTATAATTGTTAAATATGTTTTTGTAATTTTCGTAGAATACGAACTTTTTTTTGTATATCTAAAAATTTTATTTATTTTTCAATATTAGCCATTTTCATAAGTACTTATAAGTGTGTAGTTTATAAAAAAGTTGTGATGATTGATAACAAAATCGTTATTGCAGTTTAACCTTGCCCTTAAACGTAACAGCTGATTTTATTTAAAATAAACAATATCATTGAACGTTTTATATACTGCAATGAAGCATTTGGCATCAGCAATTTATTAAAATAATACTACTAATCGTATTAAATACAACATTAATGCATCATGTTTTGTATGCAATACTCTACGATAACAGTTAGTGGGAATATGAACATAAAGATCAAAATAATTTTGGTTGAACATTTTTGTACCAGATAGTTGGTAGTGAGTCTATCATTGCAAATAAGTTTTTTGACAGTAATGGTTCATTCACAATTGCATAAATATTTATTTCCTTGCAAAATTTTCGTAATTAAACAGGGAAATTCAAGCGATTATCATTAGAAATTTTACAGAGTTGTAGTTATAATTGGTCTATTGTTGTTGCAACAAATGTTGCTTTTATTGTTGCTTCAAAATATAACCGAGAGTATTTTCAAAATTCATCAAAGGTCAGGTACTATTAATAAATTTTTTTTTTAACAAATATTAATTACTTCCAAAGGGATAAGTTTTACAATAGTCAATTCATAACGTAACTCTCATACTTTTAAGCAGGTGATGAATTCATTTCTTTTAAGGTGGTGGTTGAGTAAGATATAAGCATATATATTAATAATTATAATATAAGCATTTATTATAATATACGAATATATAACATATGATAAAATATATTAAATTATATATCAAATATTGTGGTCCTATAGCTGGTGTAAATATATTTACATTTTTATTATTTACTTGAGTGAATGATGAGTACAGTTAACAATTTTTATTTTTTTAGTAATAACGTTTTAATATTAATGTAACATACATATAATAAATAGATAGATAAATCTGATCAAAGAAGAAGCTTTGAGGTAGCTAATTTTATGTGTCCTGAATGCTGAAATGGATAGTGTCTGTAACGTAGAATTTTACAGCTGCTATTCAGATCAGCATTAAGCATCACCTATTCTTCAATTTTCCTAGGCTCTGAAAAGGATACACACATAACTATAAGTGATGGATTATTTCTTAAGGAAATACACTAAAAGGTTGTTTGTACATCGAATATAAATTACCAAGTGTTCGAAGTTCAAGGCTACTTTAGTAGTAGTTATAAAAAATAGTACTACTTTAGTATTCTTAAACTTTGAATACAATCACTCTTCAATGCTACACGCATGGACCCCTGTACCAAATAACACTAGACGACTACAGCTAGTCAAAAGGTTTTCAACTATATTTAATCATTTCCTGCTTTTTGTATTTTATACGTTTATTTTTTACTTTTATATAAGTAATAAAATATTCCATTTAATTATCTGAAGAAGATTTAGAATAGTAATAAACCGAAACGTAATAATTTGATGAACGATACCCAAGAGAACAAACTATCTACAGACGGTCAAGGGTGTTCTTCTAAAAAAAGTTAGCTAAGAGATATTAATTCAGTCATCCAGATATAATTATATGAAGTTTTAATTTTCCTATAACCTAGGTACGCAAATTAGTAACGTAATAGTCATTATTTTAAGGAATGTCGTAAATAACTACTTAGACCAGGCAAATTTTAAAGAAATATACGTTAAGTGTGAAGTTTTTGCGGACATTATTTTTTTTGTTGAAAACGATAGCTCTCTTATCATAGAATGCAAATCTAAAAATCCCAAAAAATCGGAAGTGAGCTAAAGTCAGCATTTAAAAAAACATGGCCACTCGCGTTATTTTTAAGGTGTTTACGAAGCATACATTCATGTAAGACAAACTGTTAGTCTTCAGTGATAAGAATGCGATCTAGATGAACTACTTAACGTTGGTTATAAATTTGTCTCCTTATGTACGGATTAGACGGATCCCGAGACATTATAGAAGAACGATATAGGCTTTACAACATTGGTATAGTTAAGCGGACGCTCGAAAAATCTTTTGATTTGGACGTTCTTCCCCCAACGGGAAGCACTGAAGCAACATATTTTAAGGTAGTTTCAAATGTAGTTTACATTAATAGCAAATATTTTTTTAATATATTTTCAGGACCTATCTTCAAATACAGCAATGGATGGGAAATTTCCTAGCCCCGGATAAGGGTATTATATGCACAAAAATAAATACAGCACAAGGTTTAAAAATGTAGGGTTTTATTAATCCAGTCAAAATTTTATTCTTTTTTTTTCTTAACCAGTTTAATTTATTTACTTTTTATATATCAATACCTAATGCTTGCATAAAATCAAACAATCTCCAAGTAAAAAGTATCCTTATCTAATCAAAACCTTAAGTTTAAAGGACTTGAATTGGATCATCATACTTTCTAATTATGTGTTGTATTTTCATGTATATTGTATACTTTAAATTTCGTGTTTTGTAAATACCGTCAAGAACGGTGTAAAAATCCAGGAAAATATTAATAAATAAATAAATAAATTGGTGAACTTGTCTAATTTAAATTATTTAAAATTAAATATTGGTAAATTTAAGATTATGAGGTATTTTAAATATAAAAGTCCGAATGCTATGGACAATAAACTAGCATATGTAAATATTTTTTAAAATTTGGATAAGCCATCATTTTGGTATATTTGATATATATGGTCGTTACTTTCCAATCCTTTAAACGTAAGGTTTTGGTTAGATAAGGATACTTTTTACTTGGAGATTGTTTGATTTTATGCAAGCATTAGATATTGATATATAAAAAGTAAATAAATTAAACTGGTTAAGAAAAAAAAAAAGAATAAAATTTTGATGTATTAGGTAATAAAACCCCACATTTTTAGAACTTCTTGTGTTTATTTGTGCATATAATACCCTCCCATAGTCTTTCTTGTAGTATATTTTGTGCTCTACAAAATAGTGTATGTACAATTTTACTCTATATTGTACAGTTTTCCCGAAATCCGTGGCGAAAACCTTAGAGGAACAAATTTCGCAGTAAGAATAATGTGTTTAACAGCTCAGCTTCGCGAAATTGAGACATTTTATATTTTTAAGTTATAAAACGAATCATGACAAACATCTTTTGTTTGAGATTTTTTTGTAACTGTAAAATAATCACGTTACAGACGAAAAACGCACAAAATGCGTATCCCCGTAACGAAAAGGACTGTAAATGTAGAAATGGCTGCCAAAAAAAATTATATGTACGAGGATCTTTTAAATGACTGAGTTTTTGTAGTTAACTAGAATGTAAAGTTAGTTGGTGATATTAAAAAAATAAATGTAGGAAGTCAAAAAAAATTTAAAAAAATCGTTTCCTTTTTCGTTTTTTTGTTAGGAAATTTATATTCTTGGCTATATCTAAATTAAAATATATATTTTTTTTAAAGCTTAAAATCCTGTTAAAATAAAAAAAAATATGTTAAAATTGCTACAAGGGATAAGAAGATATTTCATTTTCAAAAATTTGAAGGGGCGGCCATTTTTTTTCAAGATGACATTTTTAGCTCACAATGGATTTTTTGGGATTTTTATATATTTGTTCCTGAACATAAAACCTACCGATTCCCACTGGAAAATAAATGTCCCCTTAAACTTCATTGAAAAAATAAGATTTGCCTGGTCTAACTAGGCGTGATGTTTACACCTCTACTATGGAATAACGGCATAGCCTAAAATAACCACAAATGTAAGACATGTTAAATTATACTTTTTACTTTCTATTTTTTCACTGACGAATGTAAAATTCCTTCTTAGCCTACCGCTTAATAGTAAGTATTACGATATATGTATATCTGCTTCCGGTATTTTCAGGCACATGTGTGACAGGATATTTAACATCTAAGAATTGTTAAATGTAATGTAGATGCTTCTTTATTATTTCATTATTTAAGAGATGTAGATAACACTATTAAAAAGGATAATGTATTAAAGACAAGAAGTTGAGGTTATATATAGATATGCCGTTGTAATTCAATGCTGGGGGGGTGTATATTGCACGAAAAATAGTTGTTTTTGGCATTTCTTCAAAATAATCAAGTTATTCCTGTGCGTAACTAGGTTATAGGTAACGAAGAAAATTAACAACTTTATTGGTATTTTAATATCTATGAATAAGTAGAATCCAATAAATAATAAATAATAGTGTTTTAAATTACATGAAATACGCCATGTGATTAAAACTGATATCTACTTTTATATGTCAAAATAGTTCAACAAGAAATTGTATAGTGAAGCAGGGATTACTCTTATGATTAATCGAACTTGGCGATTATTGATATTTTAAAAAACCAACTCCGAAATATTTATCATGTAAATCTAGTTGAAAAGTGGTGATCAGTAGAAAGATTATTTTCTACTGCCTAGGGAAATAGCTTGTGAAATCACTGAATGAAGTTCTGTGATTTTTAAGAAAAAATAAATTAGTTTTTTTTTTAGGTGTACTTAAACTGATATAACACTTAATTCTGTGTTCTCTTAGACTCGATGTAATTTATGTTTTAATATTTAGACTAGCTGATTTTATATGTAATTTGCTTGCTTTATATGTAACTTATATACTTACCATTTTCTCAATGCGCAAACTCCTCACCGGACCGAGAAACCACGTTGTAGTCACAGAAACCGTATGAAAAGTAATATACCTTCTCAGTTCTATAGTCTTTATTTCTGTGGCAATACATACCTACCTACCCTATACCCACCGCAAATCCAAAAAGTTAACAATTCGCAGCAGAAGTTTGAATATTTAAAAATGATATCCACGTTCGTACAACGATTTTTTGCTTTCATAACATGTTCAACAATTAGTTTAACAATAATAGAATACTTATGGTTCTGGGATTATTTCATAGATAAATACGATAGTAAGTATTTTAAAATTTCTCCTAAATCTTTTATTAACATCCAAATTTTTAGGTATTTTCAATTTTTTTAATCTTCATGTTGACAGAAATTTATTTGATGAACCACTGCATATCAAGATATTTACGGTGGTGATCGCATTCCTATATAACTTCATTAACTTAAGTATATTCTTCGCGTTTATTATATTTTGGATATGGATGTTGTTGATTATAATCCTGTGATCTAAAATTTGCTTTCCAAATTTCAATATATCTTCTAGTTTGCTGCTTAAATACAACAAAGGCTGACTATTAATTACCTTATAAAGTATTAGCTTATATTCTTCCAAGCCGCTGCGAAATGTTAGTACCCAGAGAAGCATATCAAGAGTCGCACATATTTATAATAAAAATTAATAATAATAACTAATATTTATTATATTTATAATACAAATTATTAGTATGTAATAATTTAAATTAAATTACACTAATTGTTATTAATTATAAAGATAGGGAAAGTGTATTAATTTAAACGTCCAATTGAACATAGGTTATATTTTGTAAATGACATTATCTGTGTATGATTTTTTACTCTGTATGTACGTATTGTAAAGTTGTAATGTTTTAGGTATTTTTCTAATCAGAACAGTGTTTTTATAATAATTATTGACTTGGTATCGTATTTGTATGTATTTTTAAAATTTTTTATTGGTATATGTAAAAAAGTATTGGTATGTAATAAAAAAATGTAAGTAGGTATTTCTTATTATTTATTAATGTGTCAAAAATCTATAGGTATATAGCGTTTTTAATCAGACAGTTGAAAAGAGCAAAAAAAATCACTTATAAGTACTTTTTGAAAAATTCAAAATTTTGACATTCAACAAACTGACATTACAATAGTAGTACTAACAGTTAGTCTATGGTAGTACAATAGTAACTTCGTAAATGTCAAGATATTAAAATTTTTCCAAAAGTACTTCTAAATGATTTTTTGTGCTCTTTTCAACCGTCTGATTAAAAACGCTCTCATCAAAAAACAAACGAGCAGGGACATGTACAGGGTGTCCAAAATAAGATCCTCTATCCCCTTATCTCGGAAAGTATAAAAGGTAGAGAAAAAAGTTAAATACGAAAGCTTTTTGTTTTTACCTGAATTTTCATTTATATAACTTTCTTGAATACAGGTTGTTCAGTTTCCCTGATCCACGCATCAACTTTCTTTTTTTAAATGGGACACCCTATATTCAATTACGTTTTTGAACTCTCATGAAAATTCTAGGTCGACATTGTTAAGAGTACCCCGAGGAGTACCCTATACCTATCATTTACCATTATGAAGATATTAGCGTTTAAAGAAAAAAATCTGTAAAAAACACCTGCTCAAAAAATCTCTGCAAAACAAATAAGACATCAAAAAAAAGGTAAATAGGGTTTATTTCGTAGACAATTAGACTCTAAAATTACTTCTATGAATCGATATTACCTGATTAATATACAGGGTGTCCCATTTAAAAAAAGAAAGTTGATGCGTGGATCAGAGAAACTGAACAACCTGTATTCAAGAAAGTTATAAAAATTAAAAATTCAGGTAAAAACAAAAAACTTTCGTATTTAATTTTTTTCTCTACCTTTCATACTTTCCGAGCTAAGGGGATAGAGGATCTTATTTTGGACACCCTGTACAGTGATTTTTTTAAATGGAACATCCTTTATTTTATTTCATAATTTAAAATCCTATCAAATTCTGAATATGCACCGTTTTTATTTTTTCTTAAAAGTGATAATATGTAGGTTAGGAACAATACAAGAAATTATCGGTACTACGCCATGGATTGCACAATTATTGAAAACAAAGCATGGTTGTGAAGACAAAAGTTATGCAAATAACTCATAACTTTGTTAATGATATTATTTTCATTTATTTCAATAAATATTTTGTTTCAATTGTACAATCCATGGCATAGTACCAAAATTTACAGAATAAATATTCTGGAAACTTTGCTAGTAGGTACCAATAATTTCTTGTATTTTGTATTTCTTGTATGATAAATTATGAAATAAAATACAGGGTTTTCTCTTTAAAAAATCACTATACATGTCGCTGCTCTTTTGATTTTCTAATGAGAGCGTTTTTAATCAGGGGGTTGAAAATAGCACAAAAAATCATTTAGAAGAACTTTTTGAAAAATTTTAATATCTTGACATTTACGAAGTTACTGAGTGTGTAATGCAAACTCACCCACCCTCTATGTATATATATATATATATATATATATATATATATATATATACAGGGTGGAATATTTCCATGTCAAAGTCCAATATCTCAGGTATAGTTATTTTCACAGAAATAAGCTTCTGGCTGAACAATATACACGGCGTGATGCGTAATTTAAAATGATTTTGGGACCTACAGGACGTTCTCAATATTTTGGCCAGCTAAAAACATAATTTTTTTAAATGGAACACCTTATATATTTTTGAATTTCTGAAATCTGCCTTAAATTCTGATTTAAATAATATTCCGCGATCGCCCCTCGGAGGAGATAGCTTTGAAACTTTGAGCATTCGATGACGGAATTTAGAGTGAGACAGAATCGACGCGTTTTAATATATATGGATAGGTACAATTAATTGTGTGGAAGATATAAAAATATCTTAAATTGCTTGCATTTTATTATTAACCGTAATCGTAAAACTATCTCAAGTGATAAAGGCAATCCTAAAAGCATGCAGGAATTATTGCATCACAAAAAATTCATGTTTTTATCATTTAATTAATTGTTAATTGTGTAGATATTTTAATACCGTATTTAACTAATTCTAATATAAGGATAATATTAATATTTTTAGCAGTATAAGAACAATGATTACCAAGGTAATTTAGTGATAATAAGTTTAATTGCAATTATTTTTTAATAATATTTAAAGCATGAGAAATAATTGAAGACAATGTTTTGAAATAATTCAAAACTAAATAATAACTGTTTCAGTTTTATCTGCTATTACTACCAAAAGCTATTATTATGTTTTTTTACAATGGTATTATATATATTAATGGGCCGAAATTGATAACACATATGAAAAAAGTATATTAAATTGTTTAACTATTTTGATATGGATAATTCAAGTATTTTGGTGACAGGTCAACAATGGATAGATGATACCAATTGAAATGTAAACTTTTCATAGTAAAAATTGATATTTTATGCGGAACTTATGCTATGATACTTACGACTAAACAACTTACAGTTGTGGTAGGGCGTTGCCAAAAATTATCAGATTTCCTCTTTCTCAAATTAAGAAATAATTTGTCGTTCGAAAATAAATGGAAAAAGTGATTTGCACTTCTGAAATATATTCGTTAAATCGTTGTCTGAGTGAATAAAAACTTAAAATGGCTGAATGAATGAACTTCAAAGATGTTTATCGAGTTAATGGTGAAAGCTACCGGGGTGATTTGTTTCTAACAAAAAAAATCTTTAATCTGGATTAATCAGAAATTACGTTAATCTCTAGAGTGGAGTTTTTGACAATTACCCAAGTTTACCGCCTGATAACCTGAGTAACCCATCCACTGCCACGGTAGCGTAGTGGGCTAGAGCGTGTTGTCGCAGCATTTCTCAGTTACACTACCTATTAGATCTGGGTTCGATCCCTAGCTCCGTCACTGGCAATATTGGTGGGTATGGGGTGTTTGTCTGCGATTTTCAACATGTAACCTCCTTCCGGACAGCGGTGGATTTGGGGGTTGTCTAATTTATGTGGTGTTTTAATGTCTAATATTTAATACAAACGGTTCCATTATCTAAAAAGAAATTGGAACACCGAAACTATAAAAGTTAGAGACTTGTAAGCTGTCGATCTATCTCTTGTTTAATAGTTCTTTTAACTCCTACTCACAGCAGGATGGTTTGACTACTAAAAAGATAAAAGATTCAAAGCCTTCAAGTTGTACACTGGTTTAGAGCAAAAATAATTGAAATACCTGGGTTACGCTAAATTTGTCTAAGACTGCAGTTAACTTCACTTTTTATGTACAGAGTATAGATAAGAAATTATTTAAATTAATACGTATCCCTGAGAAAGTTATTCGTGGGCGCATTATGTTCAAAGGCAAACCAAGAATATCATAAAAACGTCAATTTCCAACTATTCACCGATTTAGGAAAAAATTAAGGAAATCAGTATATTTCCCATTGCTTTGAATTCTCTGAATTGTCCGATGTTTACCTTTTTTAAGCCGAATAGACAGACAAATAGTGACTTCTATCTTTTAATAGAAAAACTGAGTATCGGAATAGATCACTGTTTTTATCCCACCCGTATAGTACAATAAATTTTATATTTTACCCTAAAAATCTTCACAACCAATTATATGCATACTGTAAGTGAAAAAAAATAAATTTAATACGTGTAAAATATATTTGGCACTAGTTTATATTGTAAAGTTTTCTTTTACTTTTTATGTTGACTAAATCAATATTTTTTGTACACTGTAGTTTTTAAGAAAAAAAAAACGCGTCTTATTAACTTTGTTCAAGCATCAGTCAAAAATCGTCCCAGATTGTACAACGCACGTGCAATTGCGTTTTAACTCGACTAAAAGGCAAATGGGTACGCGTCGTACAATCTGGGATTATTTCTGACTGATGCTTGAACAAAGCTATTAAGTCATTCAGTTAACCGTAGATTTAATTTTATTCGTACTAACTATTAAAATACATATTTAACAAATACTGTACTCAAGAATAGCCGAGAAAGATGTATAAGTAAAATAATTCTGAAGAAAATTATTTTGGCAACTATCCCAATAGCTTTTTAAAAAGTATATAATGTTTGATTTAATACCTACGTCTAATTTAAACCTCCAAAGACGAGATTATATAGAAGAGAAAATGTAACTTCGAGATATGCTGCTTGTGAAACTGAAAACAATGTGAAGTGGTGTCACTGCATTGTATCTCTAAGTTACAATTTAAATAATATACGGATGGAATCAAACTAAACCGTACTTTCAATTGGGGATTGGTTTTATTGAAGTTCTGAATGTTTTTGATGTATTACTTAGTTATTTAATGCTTTCTAAAATAATTTTGTGTGTCTTAATGTATTATTTAACCTCAGGAATTTAATATATATATATAATTAGTTGTTCTATAGGGTCCTATCAATCTTGAAAATCTTGAAAAATAAGGGAATTCCAATATTTTCAAAATGTCAGGGACAAGGTAGGTAATTTGTTAAAAATGAAATTTGTATTTTTGAAATACTTGCTAACGTATTTGATTTATGTAGAAAATACAGCTAGGGACAGTAATTAGTAATAGACATTTACTCTGTTGAGAAAGACCTAAACCGAAATACTAGTATATAGTTTTTTCTATATATATATCTTGAAACATCTAAATGAGAACTGTGTTTTTTTCAAAACAATTAATTGTATTTTGTTGTTTGAAGGCAAATTCTAACAAAAAATTATTTCAGCCCCTCCCCCTCCCCGAAATTTTGGAGGCGACGCCAATGGATATATATATATATATATATATATATATATATATATATATATATATATCCATACATATACATATATCCATACATGTATATATATATATATATATATATATATATATATATATATATATATATATATATATATATATCCATACATATACATATATCCATACATGTATATATATATATATATATATATATATATATATATATATATATATATATATATATATATATATATACAGGGTGTAAATTTAGTGGAGAATTGTTCCATAACTCGGCAGGCACGAACCTTGGAGGAATTTTACCTGACACCATCATACTGTACCATTTGGAGCTCCTTTTAAAAATATTTTGGATCCTACAGGGTGTTTCATGTTAAGGTGGCAGATCCAACTTATATTTTTTTAAATGGAACGACCTGTATATTTTTGCATATTCAAAATCTACGTAAAATTCTTAACTCATAGATACCAATATGTAGGTATGTACTATAATGCAGTCGTTTTTAAGATATTTAGTATTTTGTAAAAAAAAATCAGAAGCAGACTTCAGTTTCAGCTGCAATTACGATTAAGTTTTTTGGAATTTCAAAAATATTTTTCGTGCACAAGTAGTTAACATAACTGTGCATACTTCTATAATTAAAGCATTTGATTAAATTATACAGGGTGTTAATAAAATAGAAATGAATCTCGTAAACTTAGAACGCACGAACGCACTTTTCCGTGGTATAGTAATCAAAATTGTGCCATTTTTATGAAACGTAGCCTCATCAGTGAATAAAACCTTGTTGAAAAAATCTGGTTCTTCTTGAGTCTTATTAAGTGCCCACTGGCACAATCGTATTCGGTTATTAAAATCGTCTTCGCTTAGTTCTTGTAATAATTGGATATGGTACGAGTGATACTTATGCTGCCTTAATATTTTATTTACTGACATATGACTAATTCCAATTCTTGTGCTAAAGATCTAGTACTACTATGCGGATTTTCTTGAATTCTCAATAGTACTTGTAATTCGCTTTCTTCATTGGTTGCTGTTTTTGTTTTTTTTTTCTTTTGATAATTAATATTTCCCGTTTCTTCATATCTAGTCTTTATTTTATTAATTGCTGCTGCTGACGGATGACGCCTTTCAGGATACTTCTGGGCATTAAGTCTCGAAGCTAGCAAACAATTCCTTCCGCTTTCTCCCAACATGTAGACAATATCAACTAACTCTTGCTTAGTAAACGTCATTTTTGAAACTTATGCGCACTTCTGGAGTAATAATAATTACCAAGTTAGGTGTACGGATTAACAAAATTACTAATTCATTGACACTGAATTGTCAAAATAATTGTCTGAAGCCAGCCTTCTTCGCAAATTAATTAGATTAGGAAAAGTTGTAGTCAGATCGAATAATAATTATCACGTGAAATAATAAAAATATCAAATTATTCGAAAACTGTTAAGTTTAAGCACACATTGTGATACATGTAGAGAAAGGTCTTTTTAATGGGTTTTCAGATATGGAATCAAATATGGGTTGTGCCATTTAAAAAAATCGAGTTATGTGCGTTCTAAGTTTACGAGATTCATTTCTATTTTATTAACACCCTGTATAATTTAATCAAATGCTTTAATTATAGAAGTATGCACAGTTATGTTAACTATTTGTGCACGAAAAATCTTTTTGAAATTCCACAAAACTTAATCGTAATTGCAGCTGAAACTGAAGTCTGCTTCTGATTTTTTTTTTTACAAAATACTAAATATCTTAAAAACGACTGCATTAAAGTACATACATATTGGTATCTATGAGTTAAAAATTTTACGTAGATTTTGAATATGCAAAAATATACAGGTCGTTCCATTTAATAAAATATAACTTGGGTCTGCCACCTTAACATGAAACACCCTGTAGGATCCAAAATATTTTAAAAGGAGCTCCAAATGGTACAGTATGATGGTGTCAGGTAAAATTCCTCCAAGGTTCGTGCCTGCCGAGTTATGGAACAATTCTCCATTAAATTTACACCCTGTATATATATATATATTTACATATATTTACATATACATATATATATGTATAGTAGATGGGTGTATTGAATAATATCCCTTATCTAGTGATGCCTGAACTATCATTCAATTTATTTTAGACTTTGAAAACCTATAATCTGACATTCGTGTATGAAAGATATCAGTTTATTGTTTTTCAGAGTTTATTATAAGTAATACCACCATAGAATGAGAATTCAAAATAGATCTACATCGAGTCGAGTTAATTTTCAAAGACGCATGACGCAATAGAATAAAATTCGATTTATAATTTTATAATACATCCTGGATTCTAAAAGACGTATCTTCCAAAAGGCAACATGCCAATATAATATGTTTATAAATAAAAAAAATGCACATAACTATTCTCCATTCAAAATCAAGAAATATTATGGATTGTAGAAAGTGACACAAACATTATCCTTTGAAAACTTTTTATACATGGAAATTTAGAAATAAGCATAGCTGTTCATAGTTTAATATGAAATATGTTTAATACCTACTTTCCGAAAGTAAGTTCCGAAGAAAACAGTTCTGACATTTTTCCATGAAAATATACTTGCTCATTATATTATTTATTTAAAAATAGAATTAACATTTGTGAGGATGTCAGAATAGTGCTTTTCAGTACTTGCTTGTAACATGCATGCTTTTTCAGAGGCATTATTGGCATTGGCAGAGGCATTTGCATTATTGTATTTTGAGTCTGCGTAGTATAAAATGTTTTTAGTATTATATAATACTAAATTGGAGTTGTAAGGAGGTTTTTTTATAAACTTTGACTTTGACTTAACTTTATAAACTAACTTTTTGTTGCAATCTGAATTGCAACAAGATTTATTGTCTCCTCATCAGGAACCGACTGTGACTTAAAAAAAAATTTCAAAAATATGGGTGGCCAGAAGGCAATATACCATATAGGTACCATGGTAAAAAGCTTAGTTCAGTTCTGATGAAGAGACAAAGATTATAAGCCCTATTAAATTATTTTAGACTTTGAAGCCTTTGTACGGACTGACATTTGGATATGAAAAATATCAGTGCAAAGCTCTTCAAAGTTTACTGTAATATTTTCCCCAAATATCTACAGTCGTACAACTAATTCATATGCCTACAGTTAAATTGGTTGTCTTCAGAGAAATTAATGTTCAGCTGGCATGAAATTTAAATGTATTATATATAAACTTTGAAAAACAATGCCCAGACATTTGTGTATGATAGAATGTCAGAGTAATGCTTTTCGGAGTTTGTTATAACATTTCTTCGAAGAATCAGTTGTCGTTCGTTGAAATAAAATATCTCTGTGATTGTCGAGACTGATATGTAATTTAATTTACTTAAATTATTTTAGACTTTGAAAACCTGTGTGGACATTTGTGCTTGAAAAAATGTCAACGCAATGTTTTTAGAGTTTATTATAATCATTCACCGTATTTCATTCCCCGAAACGTTTGAAATTTGTATGTTAGGTATATGAAATATTTTATATATTCAATTTATTAAATGTATAGCTATTATTAAGTATCATCTAAAAAATGTATTATATTAGACTTTGAAAAGCTATGCGCAGACGGTTGTGTATTAAAAATACGTCAGTGCAACGCTTTTCATAGTTTATTATAACAGTTCGGCAAAGAATACTATTATAGTTTAATCTCAACAGATCCATGCATGCATTACCCTGTGCTAGCAGTCTGTGTGATTAATATATGATCTATATGTATTGGTCCATAATTAATAAATACAGTGTATGAAACGGAAACTTTTATCCGCCCAATGTTACCCAATTATCATCGACATTGGTTCATCGCTGGTGGACATCGCTCAACGGTTTCTTATATGGAGTAAATTAAACTAGTTAGTCAGGGATTGGGAATGTCTATTGAAAAGGTCACATTTATTCTAATTTACGAACATGATGAATTACGAATAAATACGTATGTTGGTTATATTAAAATCAAAGTCTTGAGAGGGTTGAAAACATAAAAAAAATCAACAAAACTTCTACTGATTTTTTGCTCTATAATTATGTTCCACAGAACTATTATCGCAGTCGATCTTTCGCAAATACCACGATATCTGATATTTGATATTTTCAACTTGTAAACTGAATTATCGAAGTAGGGCATCTGGATGTTTCTCTTTATTTTGCCATATGTGAGCTAGCTAAAATCATTTTGGTTATTTTTTAATCATAATGATCATATATGAATATAATTAAATAGTATACAAGTCATAATTTTACAAGTATACAACAAATATACTTTATCGTTTTTTACAAACGTTTAAAAAACTAAAAATGTGCCCTTTGTCTGATTCAGTAATGTGTGTTCGACGAATTTAAGTGTCACTATCTAAATTGCTGTACTTTAAAACTTTGTTTGCTAAAATTTTGTTTTGTAATTTTTGAAAGTAAGATTCATATGATTAGAAGCGTGTCCTTTTTGTACAGAGAGGTTTTCGATGATTGGAGAATGAATCCTATTCATATTTACAATTTCTTAAAGGAAGCGCTCGCCATCGAGCGATACAAATTTGACCTTCAAATTAACTCAGATGTGTAAAAAATCTAAACATTCTCAATGTTATCAATTTTCATTACAAATTGTTAAATTTGTGTAATTTGGTTATAACACAATGATACTTCCATCAGTAAGAACACCATACTACAATCAAATGTAATAGAATTTTATTTAGGAATTCATTGTAGTCCCTTTTGGTATTACATCACCTGTAAAATAACAAAAAACATGAAACCAGAAGCATACAAATTAAATATTCAAAGTTCAGTATCAAGGCAAACTTCTAAAGTTTGCCCCAAAAAACCACTATAATATGCAATAAAATAAATATTTGATAAATTAACTAAATTTCAGTTTTTAGTTAATTTGATAAATTAACTAAATTTCAGTGGTTTTTTAGTTTTATTCAAAGTTCTATAATATTACAAATTATATTTTGAATTGTTTCAATAAAATATTTATTATAATAAAATTTTAAAGAAATTAAACACTTAGCTAAGCTTTTTTCTAAACGTTTAAATTTATTTAGGAATAGCTCCATTATGGAGTTTGAATGAAAAGTGTTAAGTAATACTTGAACTTTTAGTTATAAATTCAGTTAGATTTTCTCTAAGCACTCTAGATTTTGAGATGCGATAGTCAACTTTTTTATTTCTTATGGACCCCATAATAGATTTTTATATCAATAGATGAAGCGTTTTATTCTCTTTAAAATGATGTATTATAATGTCATATTAAAATTTTGAAAATGAGGTGAAATCAACAAATAACGCACATATTATAATTGGCCGCGGAAACAAAATATTCATGCATATCTAATGCATGAATATTCATCCACTGAATTGTAATGCTGCCACAACACGGTCTAACCCATTGCGCCAGTGAGGCGCTATCATATCACATTGTTAGAATATTTCTAGTTGCCAACTGAAGTTAGTTAACTTTATTATATAAGAAAATTTTAATTAATCTACATATAACTGTGCACTTCGACCGAGTGAATAATAATATAATATTTGTCTAAGTGATTTTAGACATAGAAAAGCATTGTTTTGGCCTGTGTATTATAAAAACATGTCAGCTACAGCGTTTTTCTGAGTTTATTATTACTCCCCTTCAAAAGAACATCTGTATATTCTATAGCTCAAAATATAGCTCAAAAATAGTAGTTGGGAAATTCTAAGCTGGAAAATTTATTTTTCAATTTTGTCAAGTCATAGGAGTACTGCAACGCATGTTGATATGCAACTGTATCATCGCATTAGTTTTTGAAATTTAGTATTATCTTGAGTCCTGCGTGTTCTTCTTATTAACACTTTTTTAGGTTCAACTCACATGGATGGCATGTCTAATTGCTAAATGTTGTAATAATAGTGTCGTAGGTATTCCGTCTTCCTTCATAATTGTTTACAATTTTCAGCGCCTTAATGGACTATTTGAATCGCCAATAGGTTATTTGTGGCACAACTTTATGATTCTGGAAATATAGATCTGAGGGATCATAGACTTTAGTGGGGAATTTAGGATTTTGAAAGAGGACGCTCCAAACTTCTTTTTTTATTTCGTTCATTTAACGCCAATCATCGACGCCAGGAGACGAGCAACTCCCAACCTGGATATTTTGCCGAACCCGTACTTTTTATAGCAGAGTACGGATCTCTTACTGGCCTAGGGATCTTTCACTTACCTACCTATCATTTCATAGATAAGGTATCTGCGGCTTTACATCCTATCCAAGGGATGGTACGCCTACGCCAACCTGTATGGTCACTTTTTGCTCTTATCTTTTCCAAATCTATTAATAATTTTTTTAGATTTAAATTTTATTTTTCTATGAATATGTAATAAAGCCAATCCCACTAGACGATCCTGCAGTACACGCGATGGCATCCACGTTCTTAGCCTCCATAATATGGAGAAGCTCCTTCCGCAGTTGCTAGTATGACGATGAAAATATTTGAACCTAATTAAACAGATAGTTTTTGGAGGTCGATTGTTAATATGGTGATAAATAATACATATTTCGATTTGTTTAACGTAATAATTCGTAAATTTGTGATTTTTTGGTGTTGCAAAATAAAAAAAAGTGCATCGTATCACACACAAAAAAAAGTGCACAACAGAAACTGTTGTATTTATCGAGATGGGTGTTATTCTAGAAAACTTGCTAATAGAAATGTTTCAAATATAGATTTGGCCCTAGTATGAGAAACAGTTCCTCACTCATTTTCACCTAAAAAGCAGGTAACAATTTAATAACAAGAAACACGTTAATCCAGTATAACTACTACAGTAGTTGTTAGCAGACAGCATAATTGTTTTTACATTAAAATGTTCTAAAGACTAATAATAATAGAAAGTATATTGATATACTTTCTATTATTATTAGTCTTTAGAACATTTTAATGTAAAAACAATTATTTTAGTTTTAGTTTCAGGCTCAGTTTTTAGTTTAGTTTTAGTCTCAGTTTTAATCATCTCCGGATGATGCCAACTTGGTTGGCGAAACGCGCGTCGAGTGCAGTATAGTGTTTTGGTGTTATGTGGGAAACTCTACGTCAGTGCTAACAATTATTTAACAAAAATCCATAAATACTAATATGGTATTATAATACAATTTTTCTAGTGTGCATCACATTTATTTTAGTCAAAAATGTAAGTAAACAAAACTATCACATCTTTCAACCCAAAAAATTCATATACCTATATATTATATCAAAGAAGGACTTATGGAACATTTAACTGCTTTTATCACACTTTTTATTTTTTATTTCATCCTAACTGGCACCCAAAGTCACTATATTTATTGCAGTTGAACGCTAATTGTTAAATTATGTGAATATGAAATGCAAAATTTCTTCTCGTCTTCCTCTATATTTGTTTACAATTTTCAATATTTGTTTCTGTATTTGGTAATGGAAATATCGACATTTTCAGAAACGCTAACAGAAGATGTTCATCTTTGCTAGTTTTTTCAGTTTTAAATTTTATAGTTTTTTTTTCAGAAATGTAAAGTAAAATAAGGTAACATAATATTTTATATGGAAGGATGATGTTTTCATTTCGAACAAAAAAGCACTGTAATCTTGAGTTCTAGGAAGTACTATTGTGACATTTACTTATGAATGGATGTCAACATAGTAGTTCTTATAAATTCATTGTTACCATTACTTGAAAAGGAAAAGAAATAGAAATATTATCCTCCGCTGTTTGAGTTATTGGATGCCATTTTGGGGGAACACCTGTATATACATAACTCTGAAATGTGAGGAGTATTGCAGTGGCTTTTTTACTTGAAAGAATGCCATCGTGATACTCTTCAGAGTTCATCGTTAAATTGAGTTGAATAGCGGCAGGACTTCATTCATTAATTTATTAGTTGTTTTAGTTTTACACCGTGAAATTCAGTACTGAAATGTAGACATGGATGTCTTAATTACAGTAAATAACAATAATAGATCGTTTTAGTCAGAAATGATAGCTAGCCCGAGAGTCTGAAAACTTGTGTGGAAGAAGAGGCAGCATATTATGCTGAAGGCTGTATACTGCAGACTCCACTTGAATTAAAGAAAATAAAGACTGCCCGAAAGAGTTCATATACATACATACAGGATTACATTGAAATGGTTAAACTAATCTAAAATAAGAAGACAACATACGAAGATAGTCAACATGTGATTTTGAAGATTAAGAAGTTCTGCACCGGACACGTTTATGTAGTTGTCAGTGCAGTTCTTCTTAAACTTTATTATTATATTATCCCAAGGACAACGCAGCTGCCAAACTCACTGAAGATAGAAGAATGTTGAATCGCAAGTAGTTTCTAGATTACATATATCCATTAATTTATGTATTAACAAACTTCTAAATGATCTTTTGTCAGATAGATTATTTGAAGTAATCTAACAAGAGATCTTTTGGAAGTTAGTTGTTACAATTGATCAAAACCATATCATTATAATTCATAATTAAAATAAAAAAATATATATTAGAAGTGATTATTGTCTGTGACTTGTTCATTCTTTAAAATTGTGTATGACTTTTTATATTAAACGTACAGGGTTTGGTAAAATGTATTACCCATTTTATGTCATACCCATTTAATAACACAAAAACGATTAGGTTATTTCGAATGAAAATAATTTTAAATGGAAAAGTAGGCTTTGGAAATGTTGTCAAAATGAAGAGTTGGTCTACACAACATCGTGTCTTTTGTGTTGAGAAATTGATTCAATTTAATTCAGTAATCATTGTTCAAAGGTGTTTTCGACGTAATTTTAATGTCCGTCGCTGTCCTCAGCATAAGACTATTTTGGCTTGGCGCAATAAATGGAGACAACTGGGATCTATTGTAGACAAAAAGTCAAATGGAAGACCAAGAATTGCCTGCAATGAACATAACGAAGAAAAGGTAAAAAATGCAGTTATTGCTAGTCCGAAAAAAACCCGCATGCTTCCGACCTTGGTTTGAGTAATCGAAGCACGAGAGCAATGTTAAAACACATGATTTTTCATCCATATAAGATCGCAATAGTACAGGAAATAAATGATCAAGATAAGATTAACAGACTTGAATTTTGTCGTCTAATTCGTGATAATCACCCAGGTATAAAAAAATACCCTTTTCATGAGTGACGAGGCACATGCTGTAGACATTTTTACCTCAAATTGAAGAAGAACTAGGACATTACTCGTTTCAGCAAGACGGAGCACCAAGTCATACGGCGAGAATAAGCATGGACATTTTAAGAGAATCGTTTCCAAACAGCTCCGGATTATTTTCTTTGGGGGCTATTTAAAGCTTAAAATGTTTGCGAATAAACCCAGAAATTTAAGAGAATTGAAATTAAACATTAGAAATGAAATTAATGCTATCTCACATCAGGGTCATCAAATGTTATGTAAAAATTTGTTAACCAATTAGATCAAATGCAATGATAACAATGGCGATCATTTACGAAGCACTATATTTAAATCATAAAAAACTCCTATCTTTATAGTTTAAAAATGTATAAATGCGTTTAATTATTTAAGTTAATAAATGTTTATAACCTGTTTAAATTGGGTAGTTCATTTTGCCGAACCCTGTATTATAGGTTTACAATTAGCCCTAGTAGTTTTGAATGTTGATATGTATTTCGGTGCTATCTGAATATGAAATGATTGCACCAAAGTACATTTCGAGTTCACTATTACCCATAATTCTTCGGGAAACCTGAAAATTATAAGAAAATGCAGCAGCTGATGGATTGTATGAATACGTACAAGGTAATATTGAACCTTGAGGTGTACTGGATGTGCCATTTGCTTACACTGTTAGATGGAACCTACATTACACCACAAGGCGCTATTACAATTAATCGTATTTAAATAATTGTATTATTTGTGTTATTAATGGAATATGTGCAGTGCCTGTTCGACAGATTGGTAATTTTGAGCATAGCGTTGTATTGTAGTGGTCATTATAATATGAAAGTATCACTGCATGGCATCGTAATGTTAATTATTACACGCCCTCTATTGAAAATAGAAAACATTATTTACAGGAGAAAAACATACAGAAGCTTAATCTTATTATATTATCCTATCTTAGTAATATATGATAACATACAGTACCAGTGGCGTATTTAACATTTCTGAAATTTATTAGAAATGATTTAGTGTTTTACCTCTGAGCCACAGTCAATATTTTATTATTATTTGCTACAGGCCCACCAGGTTCTAAATATATTTTTACGCCACTGGCTAATACCATATTTTGATACTATGTTTTGACAGAACTTTTACTGATTTTACTTTATAAAATAATGTCGACAGGCCGTGGCACTGTGGCTAAACTATATTATAAATTAGTTTCGTCGGAGTGCCAAGATTTGTTGAAATTATAATGCAACAATTATTTTTAATGTAGGTTTGTAATGACTTCTGTATATGTTATTAAAAAAAATGTTTAATTGTAATGCTATATGAGTTACTGCTGAATTACTATGTTTTTATTAATTCATATATTTGCAATTATGTGCTCATAGACAAAGTGGGTCAGTTTGTCACACAACAATTGGCAAGTTGATGCCAACTTGGTTGCCGAAACGGGCGTCGAGTGGAGTATAGTGTTTTGGTGTTATATGGAAAATTAAGTCAGTGTTACTTACTAGTTGTTTTAGACCATTTTAGAAATATCTTTAATAGTCACGTAATCTAAAAGAGTCAGCAGCCATGTCTGTTATGGTTTGTGGTCAGTGAAATTTGTTTAAATATTTTTTGCATTAACAGTGACATCCCACACAAACACTTTGTATTTGCTAGTTTTATGAACTAGCAACATTAACTATGAAAAAATTAAAATAAGGTATAAAAAGCATTTAATTCACCACGAAAAACTGCAAAACTTAGGCTGAACACATTTTTTATTATGTGATGCCTTCAATTGACAAAATATTAACTAATAACTACTAGCGTTAAGTGACCAAGTTTTATACTTTGTATAAAACTTGGTCACTTAATGCTATAAGTGGTTATAATAATAAAAATATCTTTGACTTGAGAAAATATACCTATGTCCATTTTGTTATATGCCGGTAAAACAGAAAACAGTTTCTTGTATAAAAAAATTTGATACATTAAATTTTGATCTCCACTTTAATCTATGAGCATAAATATTTGTATAGGCGAAACAATTAAATTTTGAAAAGCAGTAGTACATCTCATATATTTATAATACTTATTTTAATGGTTTTGTTTAATGTCAATAATGTGAAATATATGTGTTAAAATAACTGATTTTCTGGATTTCTCAACCACGCTAAAGTTAAGACCAGAATTAAGCAAAGGAATGACCTCGCCGATTTGGTAAAATGCGGTGATGCAATGACGTCCGTATTCTGTTTTACCATTGGGCACATTTCAGTTAATATATACTCGTCTACTATTCTATAGAAGACATCTAGTATATATTTACTGAAATATGCCCAGTGGTAAAAAAATACAAATCTAAAAATGTCTAGTTAATATAGACATTTTTAGATTTGTCATTAGGTGAAAAATTATTTGCTTTAGTGTAAAACTCTTAAATTGTCCTGAAATTTTGCCTATCCCCCTATTTTCGGGTATGCTGAATACAAATCTAAAGTTATTTTTTGTGGACGAATGTAGTTTTTGAGGAAAAATAGCAGCATTTACGAAAATGGTGGTAGACAAAATTTCAGAAAATTTTGATAGTTTTATGCTAAAGTAAATAATTACCGAAAAATTTCAGTGGAAAACTAAAAAACTAATGTATATATGTAAAAATGTAATATAGGTACCTATTATCAATTTATATACGATTTTTACCGTTAGGAAACGCGCGCGAAATAACCCAACATCACGCCACTGTTTCCCTACTATCTCGAGCGCAGTCGCTTGTTGGTTCCTGATTCGACCAATCAACGTCGTTGAAGCTCAGAGAAAAGAAAGCGTAAATGCAAGAATATGTATGTTAAATAAGGATGAACACTTTGTCGTCAATTTTACGAGTTTCGCAGTTGCCACATATTCGGAAATTCCTTGATATTATCACAAGTATAAAGATATATATCTTTGTACTTGTGATATTATTAAGTAAAAGACAAATTAAACATTGTGTTTGCTTTAATAAAGTACAATATGGATAAGGGACGTTAAAGACAAGTAAAAAAATGGGTAAATAAGGTAATTAATACGTTTCCTGTTTTAAATAAGAATACTTTAGAAATAAATGTGACAACACAGATCTTCTCCTTTTCCGGTCATTCCACTTTGCTTAATTCTGGTCTTTACTGTAATTATGTTACTTATTACTTTTCAGTTACCCGAAATTCTTATCATTTTGACAGGTCATGGCACATGGCAGAAACTGATATTACGAATTAGTTTCACCATAGTGCTTTGACTTGTTGGAATGACATGCAACCTTACAATAGCATATATTTTATCGCGTTTTTCAATATAGCTTTTAGATTGTGGTAAATCGGTAGATTACGAAAGCTGGTTCAAGTGGAACCATGAAGCTGGGCTGATAATAGGTAAACGTGCAGCAATTCCAAAGCTGTAGCTTTACAGACGTGTGTACCATATAAATTTGAAGAGATTGTAGTGGGCTAGCAGCCCAACTAAGCAGCGTTTCAAGTGGCTCCGGTTGGTTTTCAGTCAGGTCTGGTGTGTCATGAATTTCATATAGATTTTGGCAGAATATGGTATGCTGGCAAAACGGACTCATTTAAAAATTCGTTTCGTCATCCTGTCATGAATTGCTAAAATTACAATCACGAAAATTTGTATCAGTACAACTATTTTAGATTGTATTATAGGTAAGCATTTTACCGTGATTATACCGTCAATATAGGTTCATACTATGCAAATTTAAAGCTTAAAATATGGATGATACAGCTATGTGTACTAATTTATACTCGAGTTCAAGTAATTAAAAATATTTTTTTCAGAGCAAGGCACCGTGAAAAATTCTCTGTATTTTATATCATTTTCCAACATACTACCATAATTTGAGGAAATTATATAAAACATTGTGTGTCGGTCTCATCACAGAATTTTTTTCTTAATGATAATTGGAACGTAGTATTCTAAAAACCAAAAGTGTGGTATTAAATTTTTTTTAAGTTTCCCTCAGAAAATCACTTGAATGAAACGTAACGAATGCAGTATTTTAACAAGTGACTATATTACGTTTAACATATTTTAGATATTTAAACTATATAAATAAATAATAATTTCACTTTAGCGTTTATTTTTATTTTTTTTATGTTGCGATTCGATAATCGGTTGGTTTTCAGTGGATAATAAATTTTGATTCGTGTCAGATTATTTCTTTGAAAATGGCAACATTCTATATGGTTTTCTGTTTCTAAAAAAAGGATACACAGCAATCTGTGCATTTTCTTCTAAGTAGTTCTACATAATATCTCATCCTTTTAGGTTTTACGTCCCGTTGATTTAACTTTAACGTTGCTTCTTTATTTTGTTTTTTTAGGCAGCACTTCGCTGTTAACTTTAATGTTGATCTGGTGATGTATGCGTTAATTGCTTAAATACTGTTTTCGATAGGATCTATGTATAGGAACTAGATATGAGATAATTTAAAAACCTGAATCCTATAATCAAAAATTTAATAAGATAGCAATGATTGTTAATCTTTAATTGTCCTTGCAGGGTCTGGCATATTATGTTATTCTAGAATATGAGAATACAGGGTGTCCCAGTGTGAGCGTACAAAAATTTACCAGGGAGTGGACCAGACCAAAATAAGAATAAAACTCTTATAAAAGAAGTTTCTCCGGTGGACACCTAACGAGTTACAGGGTGTTATTTTGAAAAAAAAAACAATTTTCCGCAATAACTTTCCGCAATTTTTGGGTGACGTGTATATTTATTAAAGATCATTAAAACTACATGGTGATTGTTTAACTCTGAGACCTGTGATGGCATATGCCTACTCTTCCTTATGACTTCCTTTGTATGAATTTTTCTGCGTAAAGGAATGTACTCTGTACTTTTCACTCAATTTACTGGAAAATGGTTGATTTTAGAGCTGTGTAACAAGAGACCTTTTTTGTTCAGAATTGGTAGCCGATTAAGGAAAACTTAGTTAATCTACAAAAAAGTAGGATATGCAAGAGTTATGAAAACAAAATCATAAGGAAGAGTAGGCCTAGGCCATTACAGGTGTCAGAGTTACACAAACATCATGCAGTTTTAATGGACCTTTAATAGATGTACACGTCACCCAAAAAATACCTAAATCTACGAAACGGTTTTATTGCGGAAAATTGTTTTTTTTTTCTCTCCAAAATAACACCTGTAACTCGTTAAGCGTGCATCAGAGAAATTTTTTTATAAGAGTTTTATTTTTATTTTGTTCTGGTCCACCTACTGGTAAATCTTTGTACGCTCACACTGGGACACCCTGTATAGTATCCAAGCACGATGGCACGAAGCATAATGAATACTGCTACAGTTGTACAGTATTCTAATAATCTTCTTGATGCACAGTTAGTATAACTTTAAATATATATTTTTTTGTTAATGTCAGGAAGGAAACCTTATGTTTTTCATGGAAATTATTACTTTTCGCTTACTAGGTGTTTCAAATAAATTTCTACAATTCGCGGCACTACGAAGAAAACTATTATATAAATTAGTTTCGACATTTTGCCGTGAAATGTGGAAATTTCATACGACTGCCAGTTGAATAGGAAGCTGCCAAGCTGCCTATAATTTTACTGTTAAATTGTGTTAGAATTATAAAATAACTTTGCCAGATAGTGACCATGAATATGGCAAAAACTGGGATGATGATGAGTTAAAGGTGGGGGTTGTTACAGGGGTAACTACTTCCTGGTTGCAAAGGAATTATATAAATTTATCTAAAACCGGTAATACGTATTACCTGTATAAACAGTAATTTCAAGTTCTTGGGTCAACATATTATTATTCTCTTTGGACGAAAAAGCAAGCAGTTATAATCACTTCACTAGAGTGGATTGGAACTGCGTACTAAATACAATCTAAATTGCAGATATTATGTTGTGTCAAGAGTACATACATGTATTTTAACAATTATGTCTTAAGTTTAAAGGTATTATATTATACATTCAAATTAATTATGTTATTAAATATCGTTGACTAATATTGCATTAAAAGATTGACTCCTGATGTAGAGGCAGAGGTAAAACTGATTGGATACATTCGTTAGATGACTCATACCTGTGGTGTTTTGTAGTGCATGAAGTACTGAATATTGCACGTGCACCCTGCAATAATAATAATAATAATAATAATAATAATAATAATATTTATTTTACATATTCTATGCTAATACATTTAATACATACGAATTTTTATATCATTTAATTATAATAGATATGCACAATGAACAGTCTTCAACAGTAGTTAAAGATGCAGATACAGACAGATACAGATGATGCAGAAAATGTAAAACAAATTACTTAATCCTCGCTTAAGCTATGTAATAGCTTGTATGCGAGTGTTTGTATTATTCATTTATTTTAATTCAAGTTTTTGAAGGATCGTGATTCCTTAATATTTAATCTTTAGTCTTAATTATTCTGTACATACATTTATTTATGGTATATTTACGTGTAAAACAATTCATTTTAGACTGGGTAAATATAAATCAGATAATAATCACTGCCAATTGAATAGTTATGAGGTAGCTATAAAATAACAGCTTTTAAATATTTATTATTACCATTTAGTACCACTACTACTACTACAATTACTACCACCATTATAACTGTTTAGTTTTTTTTTTTTTTTTATTTTTAAAGTGTAGTTCCAGTTTCAATTATATGTTCAATTTTATTTATTGGTAAATTTAGTAGACATTTGCTTATAGTAGGTCCATTACTTCTATTATTGTTTACTTTAAACTTAATTTTTATATTTTTTGGAACTATATTATATAACCTCGGCGCCAGATAAGTAAAACATTTTTGTCCAATGTTTTTAGATGCTCTTGTCGTAATCAAGTCACTTTTTGTTCTAGTATTATAGTTGTAAGCCTTTGTGTTATGTTCATTGCTTATTTGGTATAAGATAATTTTCTTTGCATACATTTGCCTAATATTTAATATATTGTTATCGTTACATAATACTTTGCTCGGGTATGTATATTTTTTTTTAAACATTATTTTTATTAGCTTCTTTTGAGCAATTTCTAGAGGCCTTAGGTGTGTTTTTGAAACTGCTCCCCATGCTATAATACCATATGCCGTAATGGACTCCACTAACGCGTAATACACTGAGACTATTTGTTTTTTATTTAAAATATTACTTAGTTGTTTAAAAGTGTAGTATAAACTTCTTATTTTTTTGCAGGTTTCAAAAACATGTGTGTCCCATTTTAGGTGACTGTCAAAATGCACTCCTAGGTATTTAATTGTGTTTGTTTGGTTTATTACAAAGTCAGTATTTCTGATGCGCATTTGTTGATATGTCGGTAGAGACGTAGTATATGATCCAAAAGGCATATATTTTGTTTTATCTATATTAAGCGAAAGTAAATGTACATCAAACCAATCTTTTATTATTTCAAGGTCCCTTTCTGCGCTTAATTTCACATCATCCCATGTTTCCCCTGTTGCCAGCAGAGCAGTATCATCAGCAAAAGATATTACTTCACCTTTTAAGTCCAATGTGAGTAATTGGTTTATGTAAACAATAAATAATATAGGAGCAAGAACTGTACCTTGCGGTAACCCATATGTCACTCGTCTTTGTGGACTTTTATTACCGTTAACTTCAACACAGTGCATTCTATCACATAAATAGTTTTTTAAAAGCAGGTGTGTATTCCCTCTAAACCCGATATCCCATAGTTTTTTAAACAACTTTTCATGGCTAATAGTATCGAACGCCTTGGCCAGGTCAATAAAAATTGCCAAGCAAGGTCGTCCAATATCCACTGCACTATATATCCGTTCTGTTATATAAGATATAGCATCCTGTGTTGAAGTTTTTTCTCTAAATCCATATTGCTTCTTTGACAGTAGGTTAAACTTTGTAAGAAAGTTTACTAATCTGTTTTTAAGTGCTTTTTCAAATATTTTAGAGATATTAGAGAGCAATGAAATAGGTCTGTAGTTCTTTAGTTCGGATTTGTTACCTTGCTTGAAAATCGGTTTTATTACTGCAATTTTAAAATGTTTCGGGCAAATCGCGGTATCAAATATTTTATTTATTAGATGGGCTAGTAGTGGACTTAAGTGTTCTATAATTTCTTTCATAAGTTCGGGGTTTATATTATCCAATCCAGCAGATGTTTTATTTTTTAGTTCTAATACGTATTTTTTTATTTCATCAAGATTTACATGTGAAAGATAAAAGCTGTTTTCTGTTGTATTATTTTCAAAAGTAGAATTATTTGGTTTTATCAATTTAGCCATGCTTTCCCCGATGTTTGCAAAATAATTGTTAAATTCGTTTGAAATAATGTCGTTATTAGTAGTGGTATCTCCATTTGTTTGTATAATTTCAGTTATATTGTTATTTGTAACTTTATTTTTTGTAATTTTGTTTACAACATTCCAGACTGTTTTTGAATCATTTGTATTAATTTGTTTTTTATAAAAATCCTGTTTTACTTTTTTTATGCACAATGCCTGTGAATATCAATATTAAAAAAGGCATATCACAATAGTCAGTTATAGGAGGCAACGAATACATCGTAATATTGTATACAACTTTATGTTGACGTGAAATTCGTAGGTATGAATCGAGAGATTTAATTTTAGAGAGTACAGCAGAAGTTGATGGTAAAAGGCATGAAGAGTTCTGACAATGGGATGGAAAAGCAACTGAATATACTAGTTATAGGTAAGAAAAATATTAGAAGTAGCGAGAAGTGTTAGAAGTAGCAAGTATGGTAGTGATAATTATTTAGTAGAATACATTAGTAGTACAATAGTGATAGATTAGTAGTAGTAGTAGCAGCTTAGTGTGTATTACTTAATAGCGATTGCTAAGTGATCACTGACCATCAGGTATCGTTGAGCTTTTTCTTCTTATTTATTGTTAATTCTTTTTATTTATTTTATTTACTTATATTATTTTTTTTGTTAGGAACCAACTATAAAGGTTAAGAAACAGACTGACCAGCTTTCATATATTAAACGTAAGTTTTATCGTTCTTGTAGTTGTTTGTATATAATGGGGTAGCTACAAGACAAATCGGGTTTTGATTCCGATTATGTAGAGACCTACCCAATATCAAACGGATTTATAAAAGCACCATTGTGGTAGTGAAAAAATGATGTAAATATTAAATTCCACATTTATACACATTCCTAAATTGTATAAAATTAATAGCTAGTAAACAAAAGTATATAAAAAGATGTCATATAGCCATATCATGCCTTCATATAGTATATTTTAATTCTGCAGGATGGCAAGTTGTTGTTTTCACCTGGTTTGAATAATATGATCTAATCGGTTTTTAAAGATTTTCTCTACAAGGTTATGTTAGGTTAGCTTCAAAAGTGAATGGGCCGAAACCAGACCATAAACTGCTACCGTATTGTGGCTTATGCCTACTTATATTTCACTCAACAGGTCCCGTCTCTTAATGAAGCTGATCACCTTATTAATAATAATAATAATATCTCTATCCCTCATTCTTATCTTAGCGATGAGCCCGGAAGTCAGAGACTTGTGTGGGAGAGGGAGCGGCATATTATTATTTTGCGGGCCGCGAGTGCGCCCAGGAACGACTTACGATGTTATAACTTTAACTACCATTTAGTACGAGAATAAGGGAAACCTGGAAAACCTTATTAATTAAAGTGTACAGTAGGTTGCTAGCCATTTACACAGTGATATTGTAGTACTAGTTACATATTAAGAACGCTACCAGCCTTATACACACAGATTTAATATTGAGATTCGAACCGCCGTCAACCGCGGAGAACGATTAAAAACCAGACGCCTTAACCGCTCGGACACCGAGCTCCTTTGGGTGAGAACTTATTCAGATCCTGTTACAGAAGTTGTCTATTACCAAATATCTAGTATCTGATCTTTCCCCAACGGGGCAGGTAGATAATATATGTTCTATCATTTCGTCATCTTCTAACCACAAGTGGCACTCAACACCTTCTGCTAGGCCGAATTTGTACAGATGATATTTTAAACGGCAGTGACCAGTATATAGGCCAATTAAAGTTCGTAGGTGCAACCTGCGTAATTCTAAAAGTTTTTTAGTTCTTGTTTTTGAAGGGTTTATTATGAACGCCTTCGAAAGAACTAACCTTGCTAGTTCTAGCCAGTACTGGAAGATTTGCCCCTCAGCTCAGGTCAAGATAGTTGCTTTGGCAGCACTCGAGAATATGTCAAGTACCGGTTCTGGTCCGACGAATTCAGAAGCAGCACCTGGCTTGAGGGTCGGCTGCTTCATTCCCTTCATGGCGGGAATGGCCTGGGACCCACCCAGTCCAGAGTTATTCTATTTTTCTTGCCCGCGAGCGAGCGAGGCGAGCGTCTGCTAACAGCTCCATATCGTTTTTGAGTTACAGCGGTAGGAACCAAGAGCTTTAAGAGCTGCTTGGCTGTCTGAGAAGATTTTTATCGATTTGCATCTAAGTTGCGTTTGTTCCAGCCTCTGTACACACAATTTGATGACATAGATTTCTGCCTGAAATATAATTGCATAACTATTTATTATTTATGGCGTATGGGTATTTATGGCTTCAGGATATTTTTACCGTTGGGTTGCAACTATACATTCCGGCTCCAACACCCATTAGTGTTTTGGAGCCATCTGTAAACCGACAACTATCTGCCCTCAATAGGCCAGCTTTACTCCGATTCCATTCATCATTTCCTGGGAAGAGAATGTTCAAGGGCAGTTGGTCGTTGCAGGCATAACATCTGAAATCATTTCATGCTGTTTGTTTTCATGTCATATAGCAGCCTATTGTATTCCATAATATCAGACTGCGGCATATTAATAGCTGCTTGCTTTAGTCTGTATGTTGCCCATCTGGCCTCTCTCTCCAAAAATATATGAAGAGGAGGTAGGTCCAGTAAGATTTCCAGAGCTGCTGATTGTGTAGAGCTAATTGCTCCAGTAATGGCCAGTCATGCTTGTCCCTGTAAACCAGAAAGTTTGATTTTGGTTCTTTGTTGTAATCCTTTCGACTACCAAACGTCATCCAATCACGTACAGTCAATATATCTATTTGGGATTAATGCCACAAGATTTCCCTTAGATTTGTCGACATGTCCATAAGGAAAGTCGTGCCTTGTGAATCATTTTCTCCAGATGGGAGTTTCAATTAAGCGACTTATCCAGTACTACACCTAGATACTTCGCTTCCTCTGCAAATGGAATTATCTCACCAATTAAGGAAGGTGGTCTTAGTTGTCCAGCTTCCTTTTTTTAGTGAATGGTACAATTACCGTTTTATGGGGGTTCAGAGACATTTGCTCCCTCTCGCACCAGCTCAGTACTATGTCTACTATCTCTTGCAGGGTAAGGGAAATTCCCTCTTCAGAGATTCTTGTGACTATAATTAGATTGTCCGCATATCGTTGAACTTCAACCTCCCACACAGAAAGTATGACCAGCAGGTCATCCACAAGCAGTGACCTAAGTAGGGGGGAAATAACCTCACCTTGTGGTCACTCTTGCGGCCCTAAATCTGACAGTTTCTTCCTGAAGGGACGATAATTTCCAGTCCATTTTGGAGTAAAGCTGGAGTTGCTTCAGTTACTTATGGTTGGGTCGACTCCCCCAGCAGCAGCAACCATGTAGAAGGAGTCAGGCTGCATTGCTAAACGCTCTTTCAATATTAATGAAAGCCGCCACTGCAATTTGCCTATTTTGCAGGGATTGAGTGAGTTTCCCGACTAGGTTATTGAGCGCTAGTTCTGTTGATTTGCCACTTTGAATGCATATTGGTGGATATTAAGAGAGTGGATGCTTAACACACTCCTAATGTACCCGGCCAGTACCTTTTCCAAACTTTTTAATAGAAATGACTTCAGGCTAATAGGTCTAAGCGATTTAGGACATAAATCTACTCAACCTATTTTAGGTATGTATACCATCCTAACTGCTGACCAACTGGTTGGTATATAACTCCACGCCAGGCTAGCTCTGAACAATAGCTCTGGTGCTGGAAACGCACCATCCTTACCAGGTGATTTGAATGGCTGAAAGAATTTTAGGTACACTCAATGGCTGGTATTGTGATAACTTCCTAGCCACCAAACCAGTCGTTTTTGTTAGGCCGTTTAGATCGGCCTCCTGGTGGTGGTAGTTGTTGATTATTCAAAATTGAGCTACCTGGGAAGTGGTTTTGTAACAAAAGCTCCAAGGTCTCCATTTCAGAGTCTATTAAGGTGCCAGAGGTCGTTTTATCGACCCAAGTTACCTTGTCGAATCTCTTCAAAGGTTATTGTGGATAGGGTCAAATTCACTGTATGAAACTATACAGGGAATTTTATATGAACAATGCATATGTATTTTTTAAATTATAGTTTAAATATTTTATTTATGTAAACTAATCTTTTTTTTTGCACATTTAAAAACTCTTGAAAGTTAGGGGAAATATTTCACGTCATAGATTTTTATAGTTTATTTTCTCTTAAGAATTACTTTTTTTCTGTTATTTAATGTGTTTGTAAATATGTTTTTTTATTATTCACGAAACGTAGGTATAATTAACTTTATTCTACTAATTTCAGCGTCCACTAAGGTGGAAAACCTGGAAAAGTTAAGAATTTTATATGTGAAATGAAGTCGGGGAAGGGAATTGGCAAAAAATTATTATCAAGTCAGTGAATTTGAAAAGGGTCAAAGATCTGTTTTACAATATTAGACGAAAGTCCAATGCAATTCCTGACACAGGTAGGTACCTACTTTGCCTACTTTGAATATGTTTTTTAAGAATCTGCATTTTGTGACAGTTCGTATTAATTTACTATTAATAAATACATGACAAAAATTTCGGAAGCTACGATATAAACTCAATTCGAACACTTCAAAGCATAATAGAACACATACACACATGTTCTATTATATGTTCATCTGTGAATATATTCCTAGGATAATAGAACTATTAAAGCATATGAAAATTGTGGAATAAGTGAATATTCAGATTTAATAATTAATACAGGGTTTATAGTTTAAACAGAACATATTACTGGATATGGTGTTTTGAATTGGTAATAGTTGAAGACGTCGTAATTAGATGTATTGATTTTTAGTTAAATGTAAATATACAGGGTGTCCACCTAGTGCGCGTAAGTCCAATATCTGGGTTAATAAAAGAAGTTCATGGGAATTATTTGCTAGCAGCACGTATTTATAGAGATTCCCACGTGCTGACTGTTTTGAAAATGTGAAAGAAAGATTTGAAAGAACAGCAAATGGGAATTATGAGAAAACTACCAGGAGACATGGGAGTAACAACGATAATATTTAGTTTAATGTTGTGATTTCTGCTGTTGATAATTCCCATGAACTTCTTCTAAAGCATACGCCAGTTTTGCTAATTCTTAATTACATGTAGAGCTTTTATGATTTTTTACTTTTATTTACAAATAAATGGTAACTTTCCATAAAGACTTGTTTATTAAACTGAAATTATCTAAATTTTTCAGTTATTTTTATTTTAAGAAGTGTAAACTAATACATTTTATAAAAATAAATAGCCTTACAATATTTTTTCCGTCAAAGGAGTGCGCAAATGGGGTATTTTTCATAAAAGTGGGTTTTTTGCAAAAACTACGCAACTTAGGTATAGGGAAAGCTATTATAAAATTGTAGAGTCTACAGAAAGGCATCTAATGAAATCATAAAACACAGGGTGTTCCATTTGAAAAAGTCGAGATTTTTTAAATTTTAAACCATCAGGTTTGGCACGATTTCTGTTGCCCCCTGTATATCGCAGGTCAACTTTTGATACGTTTTTCGAAAGAGCTATCTTCACTCTACAGTTTCCGAAAAAAAATAATTTCTAGATGTCATACAACCATAATTATGTCAACTATTAGAAGTGACGAAACATAAGAAAAAAAAATTAAAAGTCAAATATCTCGAAAACTATCAATATTTCAATAGCAGTGTTATGCACAAAGTCCCACTAATTTTTTACGTAGAATTCGGTAATGCCATAAAAAATATAGGTTTCCATTTAAAAAAATGAAGTTGGTACCTGTCCAGGAAAAACTGAACACCCTGAATATGTAAATATATTTTCATTTTGTGCAGCTCGGGATATTAGACAACCCTGTAGAAAAAAAAATTAAGTTATCTCTTTTATTAACCCAGATATTGGACTTACGCGCACTAGGTGGACACCCTGTATAATCTTAAATGGTGAATGTCAAATTAACAAAGCACTAATAACTTTTAGTTATTCATCGAATTTAATATATTCTCGTATATAATATATACGAATTTATGTCATTCGTCTCTAAAAAAAAATTTTACAGTGACAAATAATTAAATTAAATACTAAGCCATTGAAATACTTGTTTTTTCTACATCGGCATTTGTTGTATTTAAAACAGTCCTTAGATAAAGTTGTTTATTGCTTCAATTGTTTATTAATTTGAATCATCCATGCATCGAAAAAATTCCAATAGAATATGCTGCACTTGCAGTTACGCTCAAATACAACTTATCAGTTCGTAACTGTAAACAGTTTGAAGAATTATTTTTTGTTTATTTACCGTTAAAATGATAAACATATGCGAAGTTCTTGAAATATTTGTTATTAAATTTAGGGAAAATGAAATGTACATACTCTACCTATTCCTAATTATATAGATACTCCTTATAATTATATCTTTATATTTTTCTGTAATGTTGCATTTATCTTTTAAATCTATTCCCGCACAGTATTTGGTTACTAAATTATTGTTGTGCTTTACCAGGAAGTGTAACGTATTTGTAAAAAATATAGTCTCTTCGACCTTTAGTACAGGGATCTGAGAAACTGTAAAATATACGAAGTCCGTTAGACGGGGAAAGCTTTGCAGTTTTATGAGGGCAATTCGATGGATCTTTTGTTTAAAAATATGTGGCTGGATATTTTGAAAAAAGTAAATTTTTAATGTTCCTTAAAATCCAAATATGTAACGATATTAATAGAGATTAAAAAAAATCTAAATACAAAAATTCTAGATAATTGTTTTCCTAACAGGACGATATAACCCGTTTTTAATGTAATGTTTAATTTTTGAGTTATGACGAACTTATGTCTTTTTTTAAATAGGAGCCATAACGACACAGGCATGCTAGACTATGTTTTATTAAAAAAGGTCTTCTTTTAAGTATTCCAATGATATATAGGTAAATAATTAATTTGTTGTTTTGAAAAATTACGAAGTTGTGGACGATTTTTTTAATCATTTAATGTTTAACATAATCAGCCATGAAAATTTATTTTTTCATGTTGACAGATGTCAAGCATTAGTTTTGCAGTAATTGCCATTGCACTTATTGAAAACTTTAATTATTAAATATTTAGTTTTCTAACAAAGAAAAGCGTTATATTTTAGAGTGTTACATTTTGTATAATAAAAATGCTATTCTAGCTGCAGATGTATATTTTCAAAGTTACTTTGATTTGATAACATTTAAGCGACTTTATGATAGTTTGGGCGAATATGATTCATTTATTCATTCGAAAAATAAACCTGGCGAAGTTGCACAAGTATATGTTTTGGCATGCGTAAATGCGTAAATCAAAATTCCTCCTCATCACCTCAAAAATTGCAGTGAATCTGGTACATCCCAACGAACCATTTATATGATTCCCATTTAAGAAGATATAAGTTGGTCGTAATTAAAAAATATAAGATACAAAAGAAAACGGTTATATAGTCCTGTTAGGAACATAATCTACAACATAAAAACCTATATTTAGGCTCTGAAAAAATGCCCAAACTGTTTAATTGAAATGAATATTTTTGCAAGGTGTGGCATACAAATTTTAAAAAATATTTCATATTTAAATGCTATAAGCACTATATTCGTACCTAGGTATATATTATGCATAATTTTGAAAATCTCGTTACTATTGGAAAATAATTGCTATTATTAATCGGGCCGGTGGCTCAGGGCTTAGCGTCTCGATCGCTCAACCCAGAGGTCGTGGGTTCTAATTCCCATTCCACCAAACAATTTTTCATTAAATTGTTTACTCGTAGATCAAGGCTTATTCGCAGGGATGGCTTGGCAACCATCCTGGCGATGGCCTAGGATGGGAAGAATGTCAACTTGGTGTTAATGTGAGAGATTAAAATCAGTTGATGTTTGACTTGTCCCCCTAACTAATGAGGTTTTCCAGGTTTCCCTCATTCCAGCACTGAATGGTGGTTAGGGCCTACCAACGTCGTTCCTGAGGCGCAAATGCGGGCCGGGAAATAATAATATGCCGCCCCCTCTCCCACACAAGTCTCAGACTTTCGGGCTAATCCTTGTGATTAGAATGAGGGGTAGAGATATTTTTATTATTATTATTAACAACGAATTCTACCATTGAAATCGGTTTCGGCTTGTTAGGCCTTTTTCAATAGAGTAAATGTCTATTACTACTATTACAGTAATAGACATTTACTCTATTGAAAAAGGTCTAACAAGCCGAAATACTAGTATATAGAGTGTTTTCTATATATTTCTTGGAACATCTAAATGAGATCAATGTTTTTTTCAAAACAATTATTTTCACGATGTTTCATAAAGAACCACCCGCTTCGAGTATCCAATTTATTTTAAAAAAATATTTTTTTTTATAAACGTTACTATTATTATCCGTCATTCTCAGTCCGAAATAATCATCATTCCACTATTCTTTCTGTTACTTGACTACGAAGGGGGTAATACGAACTTATTTGCAGTACAAAATATACCCTAAATATATTACTTTTTGTGCGAAAATTATATTTATTAGAAAATTAAAGATTGTCGTAATGGCTGCCGGAACTTGTAGCTGATTCTCATGATGTGTAAGATTGCTCTGTCTTAAATAATTTTTATACATCTCATGGTAATAGATGCAGCCATAAAAAATATCAAAATAAGAGAACTAAAATTGGCGTACCTATTGAATTAGTGTTTCCTGAATAAGATGTCGAGGGGGAGTTAGGGAACCTAATACTGCATCAGTAATCAGTACCAGCTTCTTGTCAGTCTTTCGTGGAGTTCTTAACCATTCAAATCGAAAATGGTGGCACGAAGATATTGCAATTAGAATTTTATATGGATGTAGCGAGGAAATGGGTGAGTCAAGACACTTTCTACTTGTATTTATTTTTTGTATATAACATTGTATATAGGATTTTATGAAGAGAATTGTTTTTCTAAAATTAATGACATACTACGTACGGCTAATGGTTTTAACTACATATATTTTATTTTAAAATAATCTAGTGGTGTTGCATATTTATTTTATTTGTCTCAGAAATTTTGATGATATATTTGTTTCAGAGACCGGACATTATAATAATAATAATACGACTTTATTTGGAGTTTGATAGTTGTAACAATATAAATAATATTACATCGAAAAGGCGAAGTGTCACTAATTATAGTGTTTTTCAACTTAACCTAATAAGAGACAATCTTACCTACATACATGTTTCTATTAATATAGGTGCATAATTTGAGAGCTAATATTTAATATATAATAAAAATAATAGTAATTTTACTTTATCAGAAAATTCAAACATTTCAGTTGCTAATCAGAATTAATCGTCCTTATGTCCATTGTTTTTGAGTCACTGTTACACTAAACGGATCTTAAGTTTTTTCTTAAAATTTAGGATGGAATAGTGGGCAAATTGAGGAGGTAAGAGACCATAGTATTTGCTTGCATTATACGAGAAACTGCGCTTATATAGGTATAGGTGTGCGATGTTTGGGAATTGCTAATAACAATCTGTTTCTCGTATGAAAATTATTTATATTCTGGAATCTCTTCAATCTTCTCCGCAAATATTGAGGTTTATTAGTTGTCAGAATTTTATGTGTCGCTGTTAGTAAATGTAAGGTACGAAGAGAAGATAAATTTAATATATGATTGTCTTTGAAGATGTGGCTAATATGATCGTACTTACGTATTCCAAAACAAAATCTTATACAAGAATTTTGAATCTTTTGTAGTCGCATTTCATCTTTTTTTATCAAGTGCTGGACCATAGATTATATCACAATACGAAAGTTTGAATGTTATGAGAGAGTCACACAAATGAAGTTTAAGTTTTTTATTTAAAATCTGCTTCTGAGTATACAACTGTCTAAGTATACAGTATGAAGTTTTGCAGAGATAACTTACATGTTTCGAAAATCTAAGTCGGTTGTCCAACCAGAGGCCCAAATTTTTGCTTTCTGTAACAACTGGCAGATTGTCCTTCGTTACATTAATCTTCGTTTTTTATTTAACCTAACATATTTATGTAATTTGCATTCATATATCTACCTATAAGGTACATCACAATGCGCTATTAAAAGATGCAAAACTAAATTTTCATAACAAAGTTATAGACAAATCTTCTAACAAAAATAAAACTGTTTGGAATTTAGTGAATTATGAGATTGGACGAAAAAAGTATAAAAATAAAATAATTATAAAAAAAGATGGAATTCCTTGTTCTGATCACAAAGAATTGGCGAATACTTTCGGTAAATATTTTGCGACAATCACCAAAACTAAGCTAAATGACTATTTTGGTGACGCCAGGTCAACAAGTTGTACCTCTTCAAAAATGTTAAGTAATACATTCTTTTTCAATCCTGTTTTTGGAAGAGAAATACACTCAATCATTAATGGATTAAAAAATAAAAATAGCACTGGTGTTGACGGCATATCGACAAGGTTGCTTCAGACAATGTCAGTACACATAGCTGATCATATCGCTTATTTGATTAATTTATCTGTGACAAATGGCCACTTTCCGTATGCATTGAAAATATCAACTGTCATTCCAATTTATAAAAAAAATGATGCTGAAGATATAGCCAGTTATAGGCCTGTTTCATTGTTGAGTGTTTTTTCTAAAATATTTGAAAGGGCTGTCTTTGATAGAATAATGAATTTTCTGGAAAAATATAATGTTTTAACAAGTCACCAGCATGGCTTTCGATCGGGTAAATCCACACAATCAGCTACATGTAGTCTTATTGAGAGAGTCTATAAATTTTCAGATGAAGGCAAGCACGTTGCAAGTCTGTTCTTTGATTTGACACGAGCCTTTGATTACCTTGATATCTCATTTATTTTGAATAAATTATATAATATCGGTTGTAGGGGAACAATTTTAGATTGGCTATTTCATTATCTATCTGATAGACCAATGCATGTCAAAGTTCAGGAAGCTACCTCTGATACTTACAATATTAATTTGGGAGTGCCCCAGGGATCAGTGCTGGGTCCATTAATTTTTCTATTATTCATTAATGATCTGCCAGATCATATTGAGTCAACTAATTTAACATTATTTGCTGATGATACATCCCTAGTGATTTCCGCTCAATCCCCGGGAGAGCTTGCAGTTTTTTGTGAAAGACTTGTTGGTTCTTTCGTTGAGTGGTGTAAATTAAATAGCCTTATGGTTAATATTGATAAGACAACGGTCATGTACTTCCAATCTTCCAATGAATTGGATGCAAAATTGTACCTAAATATTGACGATGTTGTTTTGGAATCTGTAAATGGCACTAAATTTCTGGGCATTCACCTTGATTGGCAGATAAGGTGGTCTGACCATTTGGACATGCTTAGCAAGACACTCAGTAAATCATTCTATGCTATATCTCGTATAAAAGATTGCATGCCTCTGAGCGCATTATTAAATGTTTACTATAGTCTAGTGTATAGTCATCTATGTTATAATATTATTCTATGGGGTAATGCTGTTAATAGCGACAGGATTTTTGTAGCTCAGAAGCGTATAATTAGGAACATTTTTGGTATCGGTCCCCGCGAGACCTGTCGAAAAATATTCATAGATAATGAAATCTTAACATTTCCTTGTATTTATATATATAAATTATTATACTGCATATCAGAAATAATATTGAATGTTTCACCATAAACTCGCATTTTCATGAGTATGCAACTCGCAAGTGTAATCAATTTTGTATACCTAAACATAGAACAAAAAAGTTTGAAATGTCAGCCACATATCAAGGAATAAAATTATACAATAAATTACCGTCTAGCTACAAGTTAACTAACGATGTTTTATTCAAGAAATCTATCAAAAAACTGTTGCTTGATAAATGTTATTATAGTGTAAGGGATTTTATTAATGACAATATTTGAATGTACTTTAATGTATAGTCTGTTTGCTTGGTTCTCTGTTTTATGACTTGTCCTATACATTGTAAATGTCTTACTGGATGAATAAATATTATTATTATTATTATTATTATTATATCACATATTGATGTATTTTCAGGTTTCCGGTTTTAATTCGATATTTTTTCAATTCTTCTGTTTTTCCAATTTTTCCGACAGTCGAGAAAAAAAAACTCCTATACCAGGTGACCTTCTTGTACCCGAACTCGTGAGAGAACTTTCTATCAAAATCTGTAAAAACTATAAAAAGTGTTTCAATTATTAAACCCAAGTTTGATGACCCAGATATGTAGGTACTAGTTAGTATACATACGTGAAGCACGATACTAAGCACATTTTTTTGTGAACCGCTGGGACCGGAAATTTTCTGTTGTCGTATTTAGCATTTTTGTCATAAGACGACACAAAAAGTTAATGGAAGTGTAATCTCGTGAGAATCCCTACACATATACGTACATATACAATAAAAAACTGCCCGCGATACTTTAAAATATTGGCGCACGTATAAAAAACTGCCCGCGATACTTTAAAATATTGGCGCACGTATAAAAAACTGCCCGCGATACTTTAAAATATTGGCGCACGTATAAAAAACTGCCCGCGATACTTTAAAATATTGGCGCACATATTGTAAGTTGTAGCATGTGTATTTGTTGTGTTCGATTTTTATAGATATAATTTTTTGTGGGGTAAGTACCAATCAGTAGATTTTCATAATTGATTATTTGGTATTTGTTATATTTTAAACAATTATCTGTTAATATACGGGAGATATAAAACTAAAATTAAAATAATTTGTTTTTGGTTATTTACAAAGAGAGAATTCTATTTTTTTGGTGAAATAGTAAAAATGTAGTACCTATTAAATTATTGTTGCAAGTGGTGTAGCATCTCAAAAGTTTTTTGATAAGATTTTAGAAAATGTAAGAGACAGATTCGTATTATCATCCTCGTTGAATGTAAATTCTTGAAGTACTTAGTCCTTGTCATGAGTAACATAGAAAACTGTACCTCTAAAATATTTCTTTGCAAAAATACCTTTAGAGAAGACAATAAGGCAAACCAATAATTTATTTTATTGTTTTAATTATAGTTGGGAATGAATTTCAATGTTTTATTATTTATTTACTTGATTTACCTTACGTTATTAATTTAGATAATTTATTTAGTCTCAAGTAGTATATCTACTGTAAACAATTATAAAAAATGTGATCTGTGAATAGAGGAAATATTTAAAAAAATAATAATAATAAATTGCGAATGTTGTCTCTCCATTTTGAAAATATAGTACTTCAAAATATTTACGTTTTTAGTTACAATCGCCAGTGGAAGCTGCATGTGACTACACCTTCCAGCTCAACTTGAAATAGGGCACATTACTCGTGAGTAATTCACAATTATTATACACCTATTAAGTAGTTAAGTAATTAAACCTCAGATAATCCTTAGAACTCCAGTTTTTATTTTTTTCAGAAACCCAAGTGGAATAACTTTTTTATTGTAACATTATCATCTGAAGTAGTATAGATTTGTGAACTATTTATTTACTCATTTTCTATTTTTCATCGTCATTTTCATAGATAATTAATTATGTCATTCATTTACTATTTCATTCATATATACTAAACTTTATATATCATGTAATTCAATTGCATGCACCTATACTTACCTACAACCTCATATTTTTAAGCAGTTGACTGTAGTTTTAAGTTTATTCCTATATTGTATTTTTTTCATTACGCATGACATCATCTGATTTCATTAGTTTAATTTCTAACTCTTATCTATTAACAGCATTCTCATACTTTTATCTATAGATACCATTATCGTTCATTATAGTTAAACTTAAATATTAACTTAAATATAATTTATTTCCATTAGCATATTTTTAATACATACTTCCAATTCATTCACATAACATTTATTTCACATATTCATAACATTTTATTAACGTAGGGGCATCTTTTTTTTATTTTTCAGGAAATTAATACTTAACTCATATATTATAGAATTATATATTGTATCATTATTACTTAATATTTACATATTTCTATTTACATTTCATGCAATTTCATATAATTTGCAAAATATGTTTTATTTCATGTATTTCAGAATTACTTTATCATATCACAAACAATCAGTAATCTAATAACTATATGAAATTAATGTTCGATATTTAAAATTTTTACAATTACAATTTTTTTCATATATATATTTCACCTTCTCAAAGTTTATATTTTCATTTTGTTTCAAAACTTATAGTACCTATATATATTTTTTATTTTAAAAACTGTCATTATTTTATTGAATATCCATTACAATAACGTATACCTAGTGTAGGCCTTTTGGGTCCTTGAAAATGTAGGCAATCATCTCTTATTTAGTAGTTAATTTTTCCTATATGAATTTGTCGTACCCAGTAAAGGATATTTTTTGGCCCACCTAGCAATACTAAATGCCAAAAAATGTTTTAGATATTCAATTCAGTTCTAATTAGCTATAGTATAACTTTAAATAAAAATTGTTTACTGTAAATTAATACAGTTTTTTAACTGAGTTTTAGGTTTTATAGTATTTTGATATACTTTTTGCTTCACTTTGGAGTCATGCAGACCAAGTAATCAGGGTATGTTCTTAAAGTCCTAATAGCCTACTTTTCTTATGCTATACCACTTACGACATTTTGTATTGTTAAATCAAATTACTGCGATATTTGCAGTACGAAGTATTAATTGCATCGAAATTGCATTTTGGTTCTTTCTACTTTTTTAAGTAACTCAGGAAATAGGTTTTCATCTCTGTAATATCTAATTTAATGGTAAAAACCTCACCAAGTACTCAAAAAAAGTATTCACATTAGTTTTAGCGTTTTTGATGTGTTTTAAAAGGTTTTTTTTAAATATTTTCAAATTTCAAATTGCTGGCGTGCGTATTTTTGTGCTAATGTGATAAACAAAATTTTCTAACGTTAACGTTATATAGGAGAGAAATATATATTTCTTATAGATTACCATCTAATTTTTTTTATATTTGATTTGAGTTGTTTTTTTAAATAACAATTTCTTAGTTGGTTGGTGTGAGCTAAACTTAAGTCCTAGCGTACGTTCATTCTTGTCATATAGCATAACAAGTTGAATTTTGAAATACTCCATTTTCCGTGATTTGTAGGATGAAGAGGAAATTATCGAAGAATTTTGAATTGGAGTAATTTATTTTTAAATCTCCAGCGCTGGATATTTTACACTTGACCGGTATTATTAAATCCATCCATCCTGTATCTGAAATGATCTTTTCAAGTGCATGGTTTTCAGTTGGAAAAATGAAAATGAGGGTTAGCTTAAGTCACATTGGCGCATTCGCCATATATTAAAATGTTATAAAATCTTTGTTTATTAAACCGATTATTTACAGGATGTTATATGCCTAGTACTAATAAGTATACAAATTATTCAGAACTGTTCGCTGTGAGAAGACGTTTTATTCGCCAAGCCTGTAGAACTATTTTATTTAAATGTTATAAATTTTATAGCGTAATGGACTTTAAAATCTGACGCACACGTACCGTTGTAATAAAGATTAGTAAGTACAGTTTTTAGAAAGATATTTAATGTGTATTTTTTGTTGAGTTGCAATTTTGAAGGTCAGAGAATCTAATGGGTCTCTAATTTTCAGGGAGAAATTCATTTCCAATTCATTAGAAGGGCTCCAAATTCAAAGGCTTGTAACATTAACTGGTGGACAGGATATTTGTATAAGAGAAAGCGTTTCTTTTAATTCTTATAATTGGTAAATTCCCAAGAGATCAACTTAATAGAATGGGTCTATGCAATATATAATACTGTAAAGAAATATTAACAATGTTTTAAGTTAATGCTACGTTTCTTGTAGTAAAAGAAAAATAGATGAATGAAGTTTTTATACGATTTTTTATGCATCTTTAACATTAGTATCACAAAGTATATCTCAATATAAAAAGGTGATGTGAATAAGACTAGGTACTGCACTTTATTTTTTTCTATCTTTATGTTTGTTGCAGTGGAATATCTTAAAGTGAAGGAAATACTGTGAACCTTCGAACATTTATTTTAGAATTTTTCATGACCGGATAAAAAAATTGAGTACGGATATTCAGCATTTCTGCATTTTACAATGAAGGGGTTTTGCTGTTGGAAGGTGATGTGGAATGAACTAACGCAATATTAAAATTTTTTTTGGACAACCGCCCTTCTGAAAGCCTCAAGCTTGTGTAAAGAGAGGATACACATGAAAAAATGCAGATACAACCATTCCCTATGGGAGAGGTGCCATTTCTCCCTTTGGGATATTCAAACTCAAACCTATATCTATAACGAAAGGTGCTGTAAAACAGAACTACACTAACATTTTCGTTTTTAAATTTACTTTTGTTGTAGTGCCGCATGGAAAAGAGTTAAAGCAATTGATTACTTTACAAAACATTAAAACAAAAGACAAACATTACTTTTAGAACATTAATGTTTTGACGAATAAATTAAGAAGGAAGTTGCTGAATGTTATACCAAGAGATTTACAGCGTTCTTTGTAACATATCACAAAAAATATTTTTCTTGATCCCCCGGTGTATTAATAATGTATTAACAATGTTTAGTGCTATAATTGAAAACTTGAAGAAAAAAGAAATTTAAAAAAGGGGTGAGTACTTATAGTATCAAGCAATACAGATTAAGGATAGTATATTACTAATTATAATAATTATTAATTAGTTGTAATTACTGCTAATTAATTGTAATTATTATAAATTCATTATTAAGTGTCAATGTGGTGTACATAATAATAATATGCCGCCCACTCCTCTACCCAATTTGTGACTTTCGAGTTCATCCTTGTGATTAGGATAGACATTAATTATTAATATTACTATTAGTTGCAAAGGGTGTTGTGTATAACGAATATTTGCTGTATTTGGATGGTAAGTACCCGTATATTTTTGTAAAGAAATTGGATAAACAGGATGTTAGTGCCTCAGCAGCAACACATCTAGATATTCTGACATATCTGATAATATTCTGAAAAAATATGTCAGTGCTCTGCTAACGAAATTTAACCGATGGATAATTATCTAACTGGAAGTTTAGATGTGAATATGTTTGGATTAAATGTTCGTATACCTACTCTAAACCTATAGATTACTTACTTCGGTTAAGTTAATTCGGGTATATACTGCGCTTTTTTCTCAAATCAAACAAATCATTTATTTAATCGACTGCATATTTCTGCAGAAATCAAATTGGAAACACTTGCTTTACTTTTAGGTTTTAAAATACTCTGAATATTTTAATTTACTCGATTTATTGAATATGTTATCATTTTGAGTACAACGTGACAAATCATAAAAGTAAAAGGTTCTTAATTATTTGTACCTACCACAAAATTCAGTTTTTTCGGTATATCATTTTATCAAGTAAATATTCAGTCATGTAAAGTGCTACAAATTTAAAACTAGATAAAGAGTAACGAGGTAAATATGTAAATTAATTAACAAAATCTGTCGAATGTGTTGGTATATTTTTGTATATATATTTTTTTTACTAAAGTACGTAATTTTCAGGTGCAATAGAAGTGGCCCCATGAATTTCGTTCTAGAAATGACTGTAATAGAAATGCAGGGTATAATCGTTTGATCTCTAGTTGGTATATGTTATTTTGTAATATTTAGGTCGGCATTTAGATTTATCGTCACCAAACCTTTGCCAGTATTATTAGTTATTTGATTCGTGCGATTGAGCTTTAAATTATGCTAAGTACATATCGTGTATATTTTTGTATATAAAATTGTATGTAAGCTATGTGAGCAGGCTATCCAATCCAAATATGTAAAATACAAGAACGTATAAATTAGGTTAGGTTTAGATATTTATAATACTAAAGATTTAAAATACGCGAGGGTCTAGGTATCACCCGGTAAGACCCAATTAAACAGTAATGTGTTAAAATCATATTTACTTTCTATGACAAACTAGTAAGTGATAACTACTGATAAGCACCATATAATGTGATACATCATCCTGTTATTAATTTCATATAAGTACTTGGTGTTTGAATGATTTTAATCCAGGTATTACCCGTTGACAAAGTATGTTAACAGAAAGTTTTACTTACTAGTTTTGATTTTTTGTATTTCTACTATATTGTATGCTTTTTTAGAATTATTAAAATAACTATTTCATACCTTAACCACAGTGCAAAAGAGGTACGTTTAAAAAAAGTTTTTTGACAATGCATGTCTATTTCCAGTTTTTTTTTAATTTTAAAATTATTTAATTCTAAAGTCTATGCTTACTTATACTTTTGTGTGTGATCTCTGCAAAGTGCATTCAATTATACAGTGTGGCCATTAAGTGCATAATTCTTTTATATCTGGTAAGATATTACATACAGAGAATAACTTCAAATAAAAAAGTCAATTGGTGGCCAATGATGTAGTTTTTGAAAATATTTGCAACTATACAGTGGTTCACAAAAGCGAAAGAACTTGATTTTTTTTTAAATGGGACACCCTATATTTTGTAAGTGGGATGGATTCTCCTGTTCGTTGTTTATTCAACTCTTTTTTTAATCCATTGTTATCCAAATTATATTTTATTTTCTTAATTTCTTCACTTTTGTAGAGTCGTAATAAATGTAACAGTTTTTTAATTACTTTAATTTGACAAATATTTTTTACACATAGTGGTAGAATAGTCCCACAAACGCCTTCAAATATTTCTGAGGGACACTTTTATACAGGATACTCAAATTTTATTTCCAAATTTTCATAATGTAAGACTTAATTTATTCGATTTTTTCAAATATAACATCTTGTATTTTTTATCAAAAAATTAATGGTGTAATACAACATTATTTAGCAAACACATTAAAAAAATTCAACTTTGCAACGCGGCAAAGGGAGAAGGGAGAAAAAATATTTTACAATCGAATGAATCAAATAAATTAGGTCTAACCTTAAAATTTGGAATTAAAATTTGGGCATCCGGTATACAAGTGTACCTCAGAAACATTTTAAAGGGGTTTGCGGAACCCTTCTACTGTGTAAAAAATCTTTGTTAAATTAAAAATAATAATTAAACTGTTCGTTTTTATTACGGCCCTAAAAACTAGAGAAATTAAGAATATAAATTATAACTTGGCAACGCCGCAAGGGATTAGAAAAAAAAGATATAAATACAGAACGAACAGGATAATTAATCCTAAATACAAAATTTAGGCTGTCGCATTTAAAAAAAGTTTAAAGTTGTTCCAATTTTGTGAGCCACACTGTATAGTTGTATTTTTAAAAACTACATGTATTATTGACAACCAATTAACTTTTGAATTTGAAAGTATTTCTTTATGTGTAATAGCTTACTAGATATAAAACAATTACGCAATAAATAGTCACACTGTATATAATGACAGAAACGCACCACATATACTCTGTTTTTTGGACACATGCAAATTAATATTTTTGCTGTTACATGTGAAGAGTACCTTTGCGTTCCTACTACAAGAAAACTAGATAACGATTTTACAGAAAAAATATAGACATAAATTGTAGACATTTTTCTTTTATCACATAGTAATCTTTACCGAAACGAGGGACCTCGTAATGTCAAAAAACTTTTAAAACTTTCAAAAAATAGTAGCTCGAGATCAAGTACTAGATGGCAAAGTAAAATTTAGAAGAACATTTGAAAATCTACTAGAAGCTTGGAACATTTTTCAGAAAATGTATTTGTTTTTTTTTTTAGTTTTGCACTAAGGGTTCCGAGTTATCTTACGACACAAGTCGTAATTATTATAATTTCCTTTGGTTTATTAAAGCTATTTTTTTGATATGATAATATTATACTGCGCCCATTTCTTAAACTAAGTTAACATTATTGAGAAATATAAAACAGTTCAATTCTGATCAGATAATGTTAGTTTCGTTTGCAAACGTAATTAGAAAGGGTGCAGGCAACGTGGCATGAATACTAATATACTTTTGTTTCTCGCTTAATTTTGACACCACTGCTGAAGTGGGATATTATGTAAATATGTATATACTTTTTGAGGGTAAATATGTATATAAATTTTGACGATACTTTTATTTTGTTTGATAGTTACATGTACTTATAATTAACAGCAGATAGGTCCAAATCGATATTAGATCATCGATCATTGTATATATTTGGCATTGCATGTTATAAAACATGCTACTTTAAGTTATAGCTTTAATAATTAATTTATGTGTCTCATCCTTAGACTCTTATAGAGAAAATGAGAATTTAGGACGTTCGATCGCAAAATCAGTTCTGTTAGTGAAGTGTAGTGACTTTTTGAACATCATATCCCAACTGAACTTTTAAGTGGAAATTATCTATACGCTCAAGAATAAGTGGTGCTACACACTGTAATGCTCAATAATGGTTCTTCATTTTTTCAATAGTTCCCAACAACCAGTCTGTGATAATCGACTGTGATTTAACCATTATTATTTAGAGTATACGAGTATTTACCTATTCCTTGTGAGAGTGCTGTAGTCGGAACAGTCCAGAGGAGGCTAGTCGTAGGAGTTTTGCAGAGGTGTACTTTATCAATACATCTGGCTTATTAGGTAAACATATTTTTTCTTCATACATTTTAAATGTACTCGCCATTATTAGAAGTCCCATCAACTGTATCATTTACATGTGATGGGACTCTTAATAAAAATAACATTCCACATGTAGTGCTTTTTAGGAATCCCAAAAGTTAAATTATTTTTCCATGTTCTTTAAAAATTTCTTTCAGCTCTTTTATAGCTTCCTAAGAAGATTATTTTAATTAAACACAGAAAAAACTTTTTACAGAACAGTTAATGATAATGTTCTGATTTTGCTTTAGGTTTTAGTTCAGTAAGTTTCCTTAAATTTGTTTTTGATATGGAATGTTAAAAAGGTACTTCGATAAAGTAATTTTATACCCATTCAGACTTATATATCCTGAAGAAACTTAAAGTATCTAAGTAAAGTAAACTAAGTATACTTAGTAAAAAACTAAGAATACTTTTTATAATATAATCATATAATTAGACCCACTAGATTTTGTGCTAGCATACTCAACTTTTGTTTTTCTTATGAGCGCCATATTGGACTTTCGGATGTTTGAAAACTCGGTCTTTTCAGCGATGTATTAACATGCATATGTTCAAAAATGAAAAAATATGAAACATGTTTGGAGTAATTCCAATTTCTGCATCTTTAACTGCTCGATGATCCCTTTGGAGTTTCATACAATTTTTTTTTAGATAATCCCACACAAAAAAGTCCAATTGACTGAGGTCCGGTGACATAGCACACATTTTATTGAGCCTCGTTTTTTTTTAACACATACATGTATACGAGTACATGGTTGAAGAGCACTTTGTGCAGAGTTTTAAAAAATCCGAAAATCCAATATGGCGCCCACAAAAAAAAAACAAGTTGAGTTTGCTAGCATAAAATCAATTTTGAAGTCCTTGCTGACTGCTATCCCTGCCCTGAAAATATTATGAATGCGCATCTTTTATAAACGAGCTATAGACGTTTTCACACTGTATCTACTTAAGGGAAGGAATTCTTGGAAATATAACATTAGACTATTTTTGGAAAACAATAGTAGATGCTTCTAACTAGAAACTGGTTAATCAGTAATAACAAGGTTCAAGCATAGTATCCTGTAAGACTTTCAGTTTCTTCCAAACCAACCAAGTCGATATATAGTCATATAATATGTTTCGCTTGCAGTTATGTCTTCCGCAATATACCTACGTTCCTGTTAGCTAGAAGATTAGCCCACATCTTCAGCAGAACATTGCAGGCTTCAGATTAAGGAAAATTAAACACTTCACTGTTAAGTAGTTGGTTTATTATTAATTCCATCGCTTCAAGACAAAATTACTGAAATAATCAAAAATTGATTTGAAATTTAAATGTGATGTAAGTAATGGTTTTTTTTGTGTACCTATATTAACAGGTTCGACAGATTTTTTTAAATATTTGCATTTTTCAGTAAGATCTGCACATTTTACTTAAATTAAATATGCACATTATTTGCGTTTTATTTAATTTTATTGCATAAATAGTTAACGATTATTTAAACTTTTTTATACACGATTATTTATTTGACACTCTATTTTGAGATCGGAACGCATTTTCAGAAATCTACTTAGGTATGTCTATTAGCTGGATGGATTTTTATCTGTTTAATTCAAGGGGTAAGTAAGTCAGCTTTCTTTCATATATTTATTTCATATTACATTACTACGGGTAGTTTGAACCAAAAATTACTTATCTATCAGTTAATTTTTACTGTCGCCTACCCAATATTAAATGTATGTCACATATATTTTGTATAATATTTATATAATTATATGTTAATATACTTTTCCTACAATTGATTCGTTTGATTGATGTTATTCTACCAACCGGTAAACTTGGGTACGATATTTATTTACTATAAAAAGAAATATTTATCTGAAATATAATCGAAATTAACAAATAATTAAGGAATTATCTTTATAATGATTTAAATACTGTCGAATGGTTTTTAAAGTCAATTATGTAGGTTATTGTCCTGATAACAGGGCCGTATTCAGGCTGATCACAATGGATGATAATAAAAGATACCTACTTTATGTTCAACTCTTGAATTAAAACAAGTACAGTTTTATGATTTTCACAAATTTTTATTTATATATTAACTTTAAATATATAAAACATAAAACCATGACAATTATTTCGCCAACACACTGGCTTCTTCAGATGTGAGTACTAGACACTAGTCTAATGGCGAAACAATTGTCGTGGTTTTATGTTTTATATATTTAACAGAACAAAGCTAGTTAAGTATTTCATTTCTATTAAATGTTATTATAATTTTTTTATTTAGATAATTTGAAATATCATTTGTAATACTTATAGAATTTTATAACAAACCAAAACACCACTGATGAAATTTAGTTAACTTGAGAAGTTTGCACTAATGTTTAGAAGTTTGCCTTCATGCTACACTCCCGATTTTTATTTTGAATACTTCTGGTTTTCTTTTTTTTATTATTTTGCAGGTGCTGTAATCCTAAAAGAAAATAAAATGAAATACCTTAGTTGTTGCATGTCCTACCCATTAACACTTCTTTAGCTCCCAACAGAAAACTACAATAAATTACATTTTTATCTTAAAAATGGAATGGAGATAGATGGACGAAGAATAAAAACTAAAGAGCGTGGAGATAGACTGCCACTATTTTTCAAAGAATACCCAACTCAATCATTTAAAAACGGGTTTGTACCTACTATTGCATCTAATGATTAATAGAATAATATATATAAATAAAAAAAAAGTTATGAATTTATTGTACCTACATTTTTTCTACTAATTACAATAAACGTCGGTATCTCAAAATAAACAAGACCATTAGAGTGATATCGGAGAACTGAGATTAGGCACAGTTCCGGAATTGTTAACCTAATGGATTATTATTAAATATAAGAAGATACCTACGTAATATTTCACATAAAAAATTTCTTAAACCATTCTCGTCAAATTGTAATGAATTGTTATTGTAGTGATGGAAATGCAGTGTGATTTGGGGAACATATTAGATATATGGGGCTCAATTCTTATGCGGATATGATGTCAATATGACGTAGTTTGACAGTTATTTAGCTATATAAAGAACTATCGGCCTACGTCATTTTTACATAATTTTCGCAAACCAATCTATTAGACGACTCAAGAATCGTTCCCGTGGTAGGAAAACAGTCTTGAAGAATATTAACATTGAGCCAAACCGTTGAGTAACAACCACTCAACGGCCAAACTGTAAAATATAGGAACCCTGATAGGAGATTTTAATGAAAGGTAAGAAATGAAACCTACATACATAATTTTTATCCAGAAAATTCAATGGTAGATCAAGGCAGTAACATTCTTAAGAAGGGGATATAAATACAGTGGAATGTATTATAATGATCTGTCTTAGATTTTTAGAACATTAGCATATATTTTTTTTAAGACGAACTGTTTATTTGTATCATGACTTTTATCATCGTCTTCTTGCGTTGTATGCATCGCCTTCTGTTCTTTGTGTGGTGGTCATATCATATCACATTTTTTTCTGTTTGATAGCTTTTAAAATAAGTTTGCCACTGATATATAATTTGACCGATTTATTTTCCTGTATTATAAATTATTATGAGAAAACCGGTAACTCAGGTTCATCTAAAACTATGATTATGATATACCATGACCATTTTATAATAAGCTTGTTAAAAATATTGAATTAAAAGAAACCAATTCTTTAACTTATTTTGTTAATATATATACTAGAGCCTTGTTCATTTTATATTACCTATATCAAGTAGGTATACTTTTGAATTTCTTGAGAGTTCCGTGATCACAAATGATTTTCTGAGGTCGTATGTTATTATTTATACCATTATAATGATTTAGCACATTTAGTGCTAAATTATTTTTTGAAAAATAACTATAAATTAATACAGTGAAACTATTACAAATATTGTATTATAACTATTGTTCTCTAAGTAATAACTACTAACTATAACTATAGTCTTAACTATAATACCAAACTAGCTTTCTACCATTGTAGCAAATAAAATGGGTAATCGATTCACTAATCAGGAAAATATCTCGTATATGCTTTAGTATATAGGTTATGTTTTGATTGTTTATGATGATAACAAATAGTTGTTGAGAACATCTATGATTTTTTTGTACGCCGCTGAAACTTATTTACTTATAATTGCAATGTCTTAACTGTGATAAATAGTTAATTAAGTACAAATAGGTATTTTTAGATGATATTCGAAAATAATGGCACCCACTAAATGTCTGTTAATTACAATCAAATAGGCGATGAGAGACTACTACATAATTAGTGAGATGTAACGTATAACCCATTTAATACAGAAATAAATATTATATACTTCACATCACTAAATACTGTTAATGGGTAAGTAATACAGTATTTTAAGTATATATTGTATATTCAAAATATTAAATCTCATTATTCTGTTGACTATAGAAATGTTTATTTATGACATAATTTTAGGAGTCAGTCATATTTGACGCTTTGCTGATTTTTTTTTACCTCGTCATATTGCTGCAACATTTTAAAATAATATTTCTTCACATAGTAAATAAAACTGATATGTCTGAAATTCGCTTGTATCTAATATGTCTTCGTAATTGTAATATCTCTTCATATGACAGACTTGGGAATTATAGAAAATATACTCTAAAACAGAAATATGAGCAGTTCGAGCTCTTGTACACATAGATCATTTCACTATAGAAGAATCTTCTAAATTTTACAGTGTTAATGAAGAAAAATAATATTATGAGCAAATCATGCAAGATTTCATGAGGCTCTCAGCTGATATTAATTTTCGTACTAATCGTATAGGTATAGTTTCTGATATAAGTTTAATAATACATTTTTCAGATGGTAAATAAATGTTATGGTAGTAAATATCCTCTAGTACAAAATTGTGGATCATTCATGGAAAATGATTCTATTTATCTAATCTGGATTTTGTACGTCATTAAAACATATCAGTAAATATGTAAATAATCCTGTAAATGGACAACTGGTAAATAGTCCTCTATCATGGACAACTTCTCCTGAATCCTTAATTTTCTTCATGAATGGTCGATAATGGTGGACATGGTAAATAATTTAGTCATTCTTTTTTTTTAAATTACATCTAATTTAAATGCTGACAAATTTTATTAAATACTTTTTTAGGTAGTAGAAGACCTCACTAAAGGTGTCAGATATTAACTGTGGAACATATATACTGATACTGACACAGTAAACTTGTTTAAAGTAAAGAACAGTTTAAATTATTGGTCAGTGTCGTCCTGTCTTGGGGGTTAATGATGACTTCTGAAATATGCCACTGGGTAAGTAAGTTGTTTATATATATAATGTTTTTAAACTGTGAGAAAAAATTGGTGGGGGTACACGTCATCGTCTTAAAGATAAAAAGATAACAAGATCTATTGGATGTACTAACAAACCGAAGACAGTCCACACACATGAAAAATAATTTAATTCCTTCTGAAGGACGGCTCCTCACGCATTCATTTTTGATTGAGAACATTGATATTTTTTCATACCGTATTTTATATGAAAACCAAGAGTATAACATAAACTCCGGAATAAATTTTACTTATATGAAAATATTGAGGTTTTGCGACATTTGAACTTATTATGAATTAGAAAAACATCTTTTGAGAATTCGTCACATGGAAAATAATTTAAAAAATTATTTCTGGAAAACAGTTTTTCAGTGTTTTTTTTTAGTTTGAAACAAGTAAAATATTTTAATATTATAAATTTAGAACTTGCGAGCAATGTATGTATGCACCTATAGACTTTAACACTAATGCAATTACATTCATGTCGGGAAATCAAACATGTCTGCCTTATTTAGAGTGGAAAATATCAAAATGATGAAAAATTATTTTCTGACGAAATCTATGATTTCTTACCCTCACGCTGAAGTTTATTTTGTTGTTCACTTACTTCAGTTAGGTTTGTAACAAGTTTTGAAAGTTCTTAATAATTTCAGATGAGAAAAAGAAGTAGAAGTACTAATTATAATTTCAAATCAACAGTCATATAAAACATGGCCAATGGAAAATCTTAAAACGAAGGTGAGTTAAGCAAATATCCTGAATTTATTTATGCTTTATAATTGGGCTTTAGTTAGCCCCATTGGGTATTGTATCAAAATAAATGAATAAATATGTAGTATTATGATGTTGAGTATTCCACATAATGTTAAATATTGTTTGGACCGATTATTTATATGATTATACACAGTAAAATAATCCGACTGATTTTAACACTGAATCCACACTCATCAGTGTGTATACAGTCCACACTTGGCAGTGTTAGACATATCGGTGTATTATTACATTACATAAAAGTAATTTAACACAGTAGATTTTACTAGGTAATGTGTAATAGTTAATTATTTACCATGTAATTATTCCGTATTTATGGCTGATTGATTCATTTTTAACACAGGGTTTTGTAAATTTTACTACAATTTATGAGTACTTCTACAAACTTGGCGGGTATATCGTTCGTGTAATTTATTTATTTATTTATTTATTTATTTATTGATTTATTTATTTATTTATTAAAATATCCAACGGTCACAAGACCCAGTTACAGGATAAGTTTCTACTATGATTAGTTCAACAAACAGGATGATAATATACACATATAATATAAACAGAGAAACAAATATGTAGACAATACTATTAACATTTGATAATGTAATATCAGTTCTAAAGATTTAGTTATTATACTACCCAGTTCGTGTTAAAAATAACACTGCAGCAAATTACGATTACCGTTTAGTAATTTTACCATTTGTCTTTTTTTACTGTGTACATTAAAAAAAATATTTTGTGAATTTACAATAAACTAATTACAATAAACGTCGGTACCTGAAAATAAACAAGACCATTAGGGTGATATCGGTTTCCTTGTTAGTATATATTAACTTGTTTCTATATTATTTGTTATTATAAAATAGGTAGGTAATTTGTTAAAACCTGAGAACTGAGATTAGACACACTTCCGTAATTGTTAACCTAATGGATTATTATTAAAAATAAGAAGATACCTACTTAATATTTCACATAAAAAATTCTTAAACCATTCTCGTCAAATTGTAATGAATTGTTATTGTAGTGATGGAAATGCAGTGTGATTTGGGGAACATATTCGACAGATATATTGGGCTCAATCGTATGCGAATATGATGTCAATATGACGTATTTTGACAGTTATTTAGCTATATAAAGAACTATCGGCCTACGTCATTTTTATATAATTTTCGCAAACCAATCTATTAGACGACTCAAGAATCGGGCCCATGATAAGAAAACAGTCTTGAAGAATATTAACATTGAGCCAAACCATTGAGTAACAATCACTCAACGGCCAAACTGTAAAATATAGGAACCCTGATAAGGAGATTTTAATGAAAGGTAAGGAATGAAACCTACATACATAATTTTTATCCAGAAAATTCAATGGTAGATCAAGGCAGTAACATTCTTTAGAAGGGGATATAAATATAGTGGCATGTAATATAATGACCTGTCTTAGATTTTAGAACATTAGCATATATTTTTTTTTAAGACGAACTGTTTATTTGTATCATGACTTCCTGATTTGTATCGCTTTCTGTTCTTTGTGTGGTGGTCATATCATATCACATTTTTTCTCTTTGATAGCTTTTAAAGTAAGTTTGCCACTGATATATAATTTGACCGATTCTTTTCTGTATTATAAATTATGAGAAACCGGTAACTCAGGTTCATCTAAAACTATGATTATGATATACCATGACCATTTTATAATAAGCTTGTTAAAAATATTGAATTAAAAGAAACCAATTCTTTAACTTATTTTGTTAATATATATACTAGAGCCTTGTTCATTTTATATTACCTATATCAAGTAGGTATACTTTTGAATTTCTTGAGAGTTCCGTGATCACAAATGATTTTCTGAGGTCGTATGTTATTATTTATACCATTATAATGATTTAGCACATTTAGTGCTAAATTATTTTTTGAAAAATAACTATAAATTAATACAGTGAAACTATTACAAATAATGTATTATAACTATTGTTCTCTTAGTAATAACTACTAACTATAACTATAGTCTTAACTATAATAGCAGAAATCTAGCTTTCTACCATTGTAGCAAATAAAATGGATAATCGATTCACTAATCAGGAAAATATCTCGTATATGCTTTAGTATATAGGTTATGTTTTGATTGTTTATAATGATAACAAAGAGTTGTTGAGAACACCTATGATTTTTTTGTACGCCGCTGAAATTAATTTTCTTGTAATTGCATTGTCTTAACTCTGATAAATAGTTAACTAAGTACAAATATTTTTATATGATATTCGAAAATAATGGCACCCACTAAATGTCTATCAATTACAAACAAATGGGCGATGAGAGACTACTACGTAATTAGTGATATGTAACGTATAACCCATTTAATACAGAAATAAATATTATATACTTCACATCACTAAATAATGGGTAGTAGTTAATGGGTAAGTAATACAACATTGTACAGGGTGTCCAAAATAAGATCCTCTATCCCCTTATCTCAGAAAGTATAAAAGATAGAGAAAAATGTTAAATGCGAAATTTTTTTGTTTTTACCTGAATTTTTCATTTTTATAAATTTCTTGAATACAGGTTGTTCAGTTTTTCTGATCCAGGCATCAACTTTCTTTTTTTAAATGCGACACCCTATATTCAATTACGTTTTGAACTCTCCTTAAAATTCTAGGTCGACATTGTTAAGAGTACCCTATATCTATCATTTATCGTTACGAAGATATTAGCATTTAAAGAAAAAAATCTGTAAAAAACACCTGTTCAAAAAATCTCGGCAAAACAAGTAAGACATAAAAAAAAAGCTAAATAGGGTTTATTTCGTAGACAATTAGACTCAGAAATTACTTCTATGGATCAATATTACCTGATTAATATACAGGGTGTTTTTGACAGATTGCTCAAACATGTATCAAACATTTATCGAGCCGGTGGCTCAGGGCTTAGCGTCTCGATCGCTCAACCCAGAGGTCGTGGGTTCTAATTCCCATTCCACCAACAATTTTTCATTAAATTGTTTACTCGTAGATCAAGGCTTATTCGCAGGGATGGCTTGGCAACCATCCTGGCGATGGCCTAGGATGGGAAGAATGTCAACTTGGTGTTAATGTGAGAGATTAAAATCAGTTGATGTTTGACTTGTCCCCCTAACTAATGAGGTTTTCCAGGTTTACCTCATTCCAGCACTGAATGGTGGTTAGGGCCTACCAACGTAAGTCGTTCCTGAGGCGCAAATGCGGCCCGCGAAATAATAATATGCCGCCCCCTCTCCCACACAAGTCTCCGACTTCCGGGCTAATCCTTATGATTAGAATGAGGGGTAGAGATATTATTATTATTATTAGAGATATTATGTATATGTTAAAATTCCAGAAAATCGAAAATCTCTTATGGAACACCCTGTGTATTATTATATTTTTGGATTCTCTATTGAATTTTAACCTTACTCTATATACCGTTCCCTATTCTTATTTTGCTTAGTTTTCAAGATATTGATGAAAATGTGGAAAAAATGTTCATTATAGGCTATTGTTAAAAATATATCTACTTATATTTGGTATATTATAGTAAGTGTGCCTTAATACTGATTAAGAATATATTATTTTATCAAACCTAATATTTTTTTAAATTATTTCATTAATTAACTAATATAAACAAATCTATGTTTGCATGTAACTTGAACCACAAATAACTAACAATAATTAACAAATAACAATAAAAATAATAAATTAAATCAAGTGTCCTATATGTCCTCAATTTTCAGCTATGCATGTTGTGTTGTGCTATAACTGCTAGCTTTCTTACAGCGCAATCACTTTGATTGAGCGCTTCAATTTCCATCCTGATTTTAATCTTTAAATCATCAACATTATTACTCTGAATTTGATAAACTCAGGTTTTCAATGTACCCCATAAAAAGTTATCAAGTGGAGCTAAATCTGGGATCTTCGGCGGCCATGGGATATTCCCGTTTGGCCCTATCCATTCCACAAAATAGTTCTTAATAAAATTTTTTACAACTGCAGTATTGTGGCATGGAACTCCATCCATCTGCTAGATGATCTCATTGGCATCTTCTTCGGCATCCAATAAAGGTAAAATGCAAGTTTGTCATGAATGCCATTTCCTGATATTTTACCTAAGGTACCTGGGACCATTTAAATATTGGCCAAGAAAGACAGCGCCTAAAATGTGTGTCTTATAAATAGCGCACCCAACATTTTCGTCAATATCTTGAAAACTAAGCAAAATAAGAATAGGGAACGTTATATAGAGTAAGGTTAAAATTTAATAGAGAATCCAAAAATATAATAATACACAGGGTGTTCCATAAGAGATTTTCGATTTTCTGGAGTTTTAACATGTACATGTTTGAGCCATTTGTCAAAAACACCCTGTATATTAATCAGATAATATCGATTCATAGAAGTAATTTCTGAGTCTAATTGTCTACGAAATAAACCCTTTTTACCTTTTTTTGGATGTCTTATTTGTTTGCCGAGATTTTTTGAACAGGTGTTTTTTAAAGATTTTTTTCTTTAAATGCTAACATCATCGTAACGGTAAATGATAGGTATAGGGTATCCTTAACAATGTCAACCTAGAATTTTAAGGAGAGTTCAAAAACGTAATTGAATATAGGGTGTCCCATTTAAAAAAAGAAAGTTGATGCCTGGATCAGAAAAACTGAACAACCTGTATTCAAGAAAGTAATAAAAATGAAAAATTCAGGTAAAAACAAAAAACTTTCGTATTTAACTTTTTTCTCTACCTTTTATACTTTCTGAGATAAGGGGACAGAGGATCTTATTTTGGACACCCTGTAGGTACATACATACATTTTAAGTATACAGGGCGCCCTATTTCTTGACCCGTTGCATGGGTAACTTTTTTATTAGTAGAGATACAAAAACGCTTAAATGAGCAAATTAGTGCAGTTTCGTATTAGTAATTCTACGGTAAGGCGAAAAATTATATACGGGGGAAGGTTGAAAAGTTATTGACAAAAAACGAAAAATCCAACTTTTCTATTATCCCTCGTAGCTCGTTCATTTGAAGAGTTAGAGAAAAATGCTGCACATGTTTTTTGCAGTATTTTTCATGTAAAATGACATGCACTTGCTACTTTTTATATATCTCTTAAAATGGTTGAGAATCACAGTAAAATATATTTTTTTTAAATGTAATGGATAGGTGGCTGTGACATTAACCGAAAGTCCCCTTTTTTCTCTTTCAGATGATATAACATAGTCCATATTTTATCCTTACAAAAGTAATAATAATCGTTGTTTTTAAAGAAAGTTTATTGTCACATCAAGAATGCTATGGATTATGGAACAAAAGAATGTTTTGAGAACAGAAATTATTAATTAATTAATTATATTGAAGTAAATGTTCGAAATGACCACCATCCTGTTGGATACATAGTAAGCAACGTTTCTGGATACTTCTTAAAACATTATTTATTGTATGTCCATGTATGCTTCTAATTGCATCTTGAATCCTGACTTTTAGATCCTCTATATCTAGAGGAGCTGTCACATAAACTTTATCTTTCAATAACCCCCAAAGAAAGAAATCTAAGGGGGTCAAATCAGGTGTTCGCGCTGGCCAGTCGATATCCATTCTATTTCCTATAACATTATCAAACTGTTCATGTAAATATTGTTTTACCTCGCGGGAATTATGCGCAGGTGCTCCATCGTGTTGGAAGTATTTAAGATTTCTAAAAATATGAAGTGGTAATTCATTTAAATATTCCTCTGTTAGAGTATTCCTTAGAAAATGAAGGTAATTATTCGCATTCAAATTATCTTCGTAAAAATATGGGCCAATAATTTTGCCACAAAAAATTCCACAGCACACATTTATCCCAAATTGACGTTGATTTCTTCTTTCAGAAACAAGATGTGGATTTTCTCGGCACCACATTATGTTATTATGGCGGTTAAAAATACCATTGTTGGTAAATCTACTTTCATCACTGAATAAAATCTTTTTCCAGAAGTCTAGATCCTCTTCGCATTTTGAAATGTACCATCGACAAAATGTCATCCTTCTTTGATTATCAGCTGGATATAAAGTATTGCATATGGAAGAATGATAAGGCTTTAAATTGTTACCTTTTAAAATAGCTCGTAGAGTTTCCTTGGAAGTGTTGCAGTGATGTGCAATTTCTGCAGTTGAAGAATCAGGTTTACAATTTACATAAGCCAAAACATTTATTTCAGTGTCTTCATTGAAGTTTCTTTCATCCTTAGGCTTTGAAAAAGAACCGTATAATCGTATATTATTTTCCAGCTGTCTAAATATTCTATGATGGGGTTGTCTTCGTTCCATGTAAGTTTCAAAATAAAGATTCGCTGCAGCTTGTGCATCTCGATTTTGGTTATAATAACAAAATAGCATATCATTTTTCTCTTCGTTGGTGTACATATTTGCAACACTATTATTTTGTATGCAGTATTAATAATAAACAATAAACTACTTAACAAAAACTAAAAATGTCACTTATGATCTGTCAATAATTAAATGCCAACTAGACGTTTTTAAAAATATCAGGAATCTTATTTTTTGTTTTATTTCCATAGCATTCTTGATGTGACAATAAACTTTCTTTAAAAACAACGATTATTATTACTTTTGTAAGGATAAAATATGGACTATGTTATATCATCTGAAAGAGAAAAAAGGGGACTTTCGGTTAATGTCACAGCCACCTATCCATTACATTTAAAAAAAATATATTTTACTGTGATTCTCAACCATTTTAAGAGATATATAAAAAGTAGCAAGTGCATGTCATTTTACATGAAAAATACTGCAAAAAACATGTGAAGCATTTTTCTCTAACTCTTCAAATGAACGAGCTACGAGGGATAATAGAAAAGTTGGATTTTTCGTTTTTTGTCAATAACTTTTCAACCTTCCCCCGTATATAATTTTTCGCCTTACCGTAGAATTACTAATACGAAACTGCACTAATTTGCTCATTTAAGCGTTTTTGTATCTCTACTAATAAAAAAGTTACCCATGCAACGGGTCAAGAAATAGGGCGCCCTGTATATTCTATATTCAAAATATTAAATGTCATTATTCTGCTGACTACCCAAATGTTTGTTTATGACATAATTTTAGGAGTCATACGTGATCCAGTGCTGATTTTTTTTTAACCTCATAATATTTCAGCCTCATTTTTAAAATAATATTTTTTTAAATAGTAAATAAAACTGATTATCTTAAACTCCTTGTAAATATCTCTTCGTATGACAGACTTAGGAATGATAGAAAGTATACTCTAAAACAGAAATACGAGTAATTCGAGCTTTTGTCCACATAGATCATTTTACTGTAGAAGAAAATAATCTTCTAAATTTTACAGTGTTAATGAAGAAAAATAATATTATGAGCAAATCATGCATGATTTCATGAAGCTCTCAGCTGAAATTAATTTTCGTATTAGTCGGTATACATATATAGTTTCTGATATAAGTTTAATAATCATACATGTTTCAGATGGTAAATAAATGTCTTGGTAGTAAATATTCTTCTCTAGTACAAAATTATGGATCATGGAAAATTATTCTATTTATCTAATCTGGACTTTTTACGTCAGTAAAACATATCAGTGGGAAATAGTCCTGTATCATGGACAACTTCCCCTGAATCCTTAATCATTCTACATGAATGGTCGATAATGGTGGACAATGGTAAACAAATATTACTTATATGAAAATATTGAGGTTTTGCGACATTTGAACTTATTATTAATTATAAAAAATCTTTTGAGAATACGTCACATGGAAAATAATTTCAAAAATTGTTCATGGAAAACAGTTTTTCAGTGTTTTTTTAGCTTGAAACAAGTAAAATATTTTAATATTATAAATTTAGAACTTGCGAGCAATGTATGTATGCACCTATAGACTTTAACACTAATGCAATTACATTCATGTCGGGAAATCAAACAAATCTGCCTTATTTAGAGTGGAAAATATCGAAATGATGAAAAGTTATCTTCTGACGAGATCTATGATTTCTTACCCTCACGCTGAAATTTATTTTGTTGTTCACTTACTTCAGTTAGGTTTGTAACAGTTTTGAAAGTTCTTAATAATTTCAGATGAGAAAAAGAAGTAGAAGTACTAATTATAATTTCAAATCAACAGTCATATAAAACATGGCCAATGGAAAATCTTAAAACGAAGGTGAGTTAAAGCAAATATTATTAATTTTTTATAATTGGGCTTTAATTATAATTGTAAAAAAATAAATGAATAAATATGTAGTATTATGATGTTGAGTATTCCACATAATGTTAAATATTGTTTGGACCGATTATTTATATGATTATATGTGGTTGTTCCGTGTTTTGTTGCTTCAATTTATGTTACAACTTCCTCTGAATCCTTAATTTTCTTCATGAATGGTCGATAATGGTGGACAATGGTAAATAAATTTTACTTATATGAAAATATTGAAGTTTTGCGACATTTGAACTTATTATTAATTATAAAAAAATCTTTTTAGAGTACGTCACATGGAAAATAATTCAAAAATTGTTTATGGAAAACAATTTTTTCAGTGTTTTTTAATTCAGTGAAACAAGTAAAAAATTTTAATATTATAAATTTAGAACTTGTGAGCAAATTTAGACACCTATAGACTTTAACACTAATGCAATTAGGTATATTCATCTCGGGAAACATAACAAGTCTGCCTTATTTAAAGTGGAAAATATCAAAATGATGAAAAATTATTTTCTGACGAAATCTATGATTTCTTACCCTCACGCTGAAATTTATTTTGTTGTTCACTTACTTCAGTTAGGTTTGTAACAAATTTTGATAGTTCTAAATAATTTCAGATGAGATAAAGAAGTAGAAGTACTAATTATAATTTCAAATCAACAGTCATATAAAACATGGCCAATGAAAATCTTAAAACCGAGGTGAGTTAAAGCAAATATTCTGAATTTATTCATTTTTTATAATTGGGCTTTAGTTAGCTCCATTGGGTATTGTTTAAAAATAAATGAATACATATGTAGTATACCTATTATGATGTTGAGTATTCCACATAATGTTAAATATTGTTTGGACCAATTATTTATAGTTATGTTAAAATATCATTATTAAATGCGACTGGATTTAGTTGTATATTGAAAGTATTGTGTTTCAGCTCTTGGTGATGAAAAATAATATTTTGAAAAAATAACCAGCATTGATATTAGTTTATGGTTCTGAAAATTATCATTTACAAATTCAAGTATTTTCTTTACATCTGACATAAATATTGAAAATAAAGTAATTATTTCAGATTACTACGAAAGCAATACCGAAGCAGGAACCGTATCTGTTCAGAGTAAATCTAAGCTTTCTGTCATTGCAGCAAATAAAATGGGTAATCGATTCACTAATCAGGAAAATATCTCGTATTTGTTTTAGTATATAGGTTATGTCTTGATTATTTATGATGATAACAAATAGTTGTTGAGAACATCTATGATTTTTTTGTACGCCGCTGAAATTTATTTTCTTATAATTGCAATGTTTTAACTCTGATAAATAGTTAATTAAGTACAAATATTTTTAGATGATATTCGAAAATAATGGCACCCACTAAATATCTATTAATGACAATCAAATAGGCGATGAGACTATTACATAATTAGTGAGATGCAGCGTATAACCCATTTAATACAGAAATAAATATTATATACTTCACATCACTAAATACTGTTAATGGGTAAGTAAGACAGTATTTTAAGTATATTCTATATTGAAAATATTAAATGTCATTATTCTGTTGACTACCCAAATGTTTGTTTATGACATAATTTTAGGAGTCATACGTGATCCAGTGCTGATTTTTTTTTAAACCTCATAATATTTCAGTATCATTTTAAAATAATATTTTTTTAAATAGTAAATAAAACTGATTGTCTTAAACTCCTTGTAAATATCTCTTCGTATGACAGACTTAGGAATGATAGAAAGTATACTCTAAAACAGAAATACGAGTAGTTCGAGCTTTTGTCCACATTGATCATTTTACTGTAGAAGAAAATAATCTTCTAAATTTTACAGTGATAATGAAGAAAAATAATATGAGCAAATCATGAACCTCTCAGCTGAAATTAATTTTCGTACTAGTCGTATACGTATATAGTTTTTGATATAAGTTTAATAATCATACATGTTTCAGATGGTAAATAAATGTTATGGTAGTAAATATCCTTCTCTAGTACAAAAGTATGGATCATGGAAAATTATTCTATTTATCTAATCTGGACTTTTTACGTCAGTAAAACATATCAGTGGGAAATAGTCCTGTATCATGGACAACTTCCCCTGAATCCTTAATCATTCTACATGAATGGTCGTTAATGGCGGACAATGGTAAATAAATTTTACTTATATGAAAATATTGAGGTTTTGCGACATTTGAACTTATTATTAATTATAAAAAATCTTTTGAGAATACGTCACATAGAAAATAATTTCAAAAATTGTTCATGGAAAACAGTTTTTCAGTATTTTTTTAGTTTCAAACAAATAAAATATTTTAATATTATAAATTTAGAACTTGCGAGCAATGTATGTATGCACCTATAGACTTTAACACTAATGCAATTACATTCTTGTCGGAAAATCAAACAAGTCTTCCTTATTTAGAGTGGAAAATATCAAAATGATGAAAAGTTATCTATCTGACGAGATCTATGATTTCTTACCCTCACGCTGAAATTTATTTTGTTGTTCACTTACTTCAGTTAGGTTTGTAACAAGTTTTCATAGTTCTAAATAATTTCAGATGAGATAAAGAAGTAGAAGTACTAATTATAATTTCAAATCAACAGTCATATAAAACATGGCCAATGGAAAATCTTAAAACGAAGGTGAGTTAAAGCAAATATTATTAATTTTTTATAATTGGGCTTTAATTATAATTGTAAAAAAATAAATGAATAATATAAATAATAAATAATAAATAAATAATAAATGAAAATATGTAGTATTATGATGTTGAGTATTCCACATAATGTTAAATATTGTTTGGACCGATTATTTATATGATAATATGTGGTTGTTCCGTGTTTTGTTGCTTTAATTTATGTTAAAATATCATTATTAAATGCGACTAGATATTATTTAGTTGCATATTGAAATTTCAGTATTGTGTTTCAGCTCTTTGTGATGAAAAATAATATTTTGAACAAATAACCAGCATTGATATTAGTTTATGGTTCTGAAAATTATCATTTACAAATTTAAGTATTTTCTTTACATCTGACAAAAATATTGAAAAGAAACTAATTATTTCAGATTACTACGAGAGCACTACCGAAGCAGGAACAGCATCTGTTCACAGTAAATATAAGGTGATGGACAATAATCTTCGGAAAATATTACAAGATACCGAATTATTAACAGGTTAAGTTTTAATATTTTGTATTTAATTTACTATTAAATTAATAGTAATAATTACACAATTTTTAAAAAATTAAGGAAGCTATATTTTGCGAAACTAAGAAAATAATAAAAAACAAAATAGCCGAAGAAGAAAAATCATTACGGATTACCTAAAAATAGCTGGAATTATGAGATCTGGGGCAGAATGAAATTAATGCAGATCTACAATACTCAATCCGCACTTTTATCCCACACTGGGCAAATTTACAGATTGCTCTGTGAAGTGCTTTTGTCATTTAGCAAGGATGATTAGAATAAATTATTGAATTGGTAGGAAAAATAGACAGAAACAATGGCGCGCAGATTATAATGTACTTTCGTATTGCATAGTCTTAACTATAATACCAGAAATCTAGCTTTCTACCATTGTAGCAAACAAAATAGGTAATCGATTCACTAATAAGGAAAATATCTCGTATATGCTTTAGTATATAGGTTATGTTTTGATTGTTTATGATGATAATAAATAGTTGTTGAGAACATCTATGATTTTTTTGTACGCCGCTGAAATTTATTTTCTTGTAATTGCATTGTCTTAACTCTGATAAATAGTTAACTAAGTACAAATATTTTTAGATGATATTCGAAAATAATGGCACCCACTAAATGTCTATTAATTACAATCAAATAGGCCATGAGAGACCATTACATAATTAGTGAGATGCAGCGTATAACCCATTTAATACAGAAATAAATATTATATACTTCACATCACTAAATACTGTTAATGGGTAAGTAATACAGTATTTTAAGTATATATTCTATATTCAAAATATTAAATCGCATTATTCTGCTGACTACAGAAATGTTTATTTATGACATAATTTTAGGAGTCAGTCATATGTGATGCTTTGCTGCTTTTTTTTACCTCATCATATTGCTGCAACATTTTAAAATAATATTTTTTCTTATAGTAAAGAAAACTGATTGTCTTAAATTCGCTTGTTAATATCTCTTCGTAATTGTAATATCTCTTCGTATGACAGACTTGGGAATTATAGAAAATATACTCTAAAACAGAAATATGAGCAGTTCGAGGTCTTGTTCACATAGATCATTTCACTATAGAAGAATATAAACTTCTAAATTTTACAGTGTTAATGAAGAAAAATAATATTATGAGCAAATCATGCATGATATCATGAAGCTCTCAGCTGAAATTAATTTTCGTGCTAATCGTATAGGTATAGCTTCTGATATAAGTGTAATGATACATTTTTCAGATGGTAAATAAATGTTATGGTAGTAAATATCCTCTAGTACAAAATTGTGGAGCATTCATGGAAAATGATTCGATTTATCTAATCTGGAGTTTTTTGTACGTCAGTAAAACATGTCAGTGGTAAATAGTCCTGTATCATGGACAACTTCCCCTGAATTCTTAATTTTCTTCATGAATGGTCGATAATGGTGGACAATGGCAAATAAATTTTATTTATATGAAAATATTGAAGTTTTGCGACATTTGAACTTATTATTAATTTTAAAAAAATCTTTTTAGAGTACGTCACATGGAAAATAATTCAAAAATTGTTTATGGAAAACAATTTTTTCAATGTTTTTAATTCAGTGAAACAAGTAAAATATTTTAATATTACAAATTTAGAACTTGTGAGCAAATGTAGGCACCTATGAACTTTAACACTAATGTAATTAGGTACATTCATGGCGGGAAACCAGACAAGACTGCCTTATTTAGAGTGGAAAATATCAAAATGATGAAAAGTTATTTTCTGACGAAATCTATGATTTCTTACCCTCACGCTGAAATTTATTTTGTTGTTCACTTACTTCAGTTAGGTTTGTAACAAGTTTTGATAGTTCTAAATAATTTCAGATGAGATAAAGAAGTAGAAGTACTAATTATAATTTCAAATCAACAGTCATATAAAACATGGCCAATGGAAAATAATTGAACTTTAATTATAATTGTATAAAAATAATTGAATAAATATGTAGTATTATGATGTTGAGTATTCCACATAATGTTAAATATTGTTTGGACCAATTATTTATATGATTATATGTGGTTGTTCCGTGTTTTGTTGCTTCAATTTATGTTACAACTTCCTCTGAATCCTTAATTTTCTTCATGAATGGTCGATAATGGTGGACAATGGTAAATAAATTTTACTTATATGAAAATATTGAAGTTTTGCGACATTTGAACTTATTATTAATTATAAAAAATCTTTTGAGAATACGTCACATGGAAAATAGTTTCAAAAATTGTTCATGGAAAACAGTTTTTCAGTGTTTTTTTAGCTTGAAACAAGTAAAATATTTTAATATTATAAATTTAGAACTTGTGAGCAAATTTAGACACCTATAGACTTTAACACTAATGCAATTAGGTATATTCATCTCGGGAAACAAAACAAGTCTGCCTTATTTAAAGTGGAAAATATCAAAATGATGAAAAATTATTTTCTGACGAAATCTATGATTTCTTACCCTCACGCTGAAATTTATTTTGTTGTTCACTTACTTCAGTTAGGTTTGTAACAAATTTTGATAGTTCTAAATAATTTCAGATGAGATAGAGAAGTAGAAGTACTAATTATAATTTCAAATCAACAGTCATATAAAACATGGCCAATGGAAAACCTTAAAACCGAGGTGAGTTAAAGCAAATATCCTGAATTTATTCATTTTCTATAATTGGGCTTTAGTTAGCCCCATTGGCTATTGTGTAAAAATAAATGAATAAATATGTAGTATTATGATGTTGAGTATTCCACATAATGTTAAATATTGTTTTACCAATTATTTATAGTTATGTTAAAATATCATTATTAAATGCGACTGGATTTAATTGTATATTGAAGGCTATTGTGTTTCAGCTCTTGGTGATGAAAAATAACATTTTGAACAAATAACCAGCATTGATATTAGTTTATGGTTCTGAAAATTATCATTTACGAATTTAAGTATTTTTTTTACATCTGACAAAAATATTGAAAATAAACTAATTATTTCAGATTACTACGAGAGCAATACCGAAGGAGGAACCGCATCTGTTCACAGTAAATCTAAGGTGATGGACAATAATCTTCGAAAAATATTACAAGACGCCGAATTTGAAAAGCGATTATTAACAGGTTAAGTTTTAATATTTTGTATTTAATTCACTATTAAATTAATAGTAATAATTACACAATCTTTAAAAAATTAAGGAAACTATATTTTCCGAAACTAAGAATATAATAAAAAACAGAATAGACGAAGAAGAAAAATCATTACGCATTACGTAAAAATAGCTGGAAGTATGAGATCTGGGGCAGAATGAAATACGGAGAATACAGATTTACAATACTTATTCCTCACTTTTATCCCATCATAGCATACCAACCAATGCATAGGAGATAATCAGTGATGTTGAAGTCTTTATGATTCAATGCAGTCTCTTTTGGGATTACACCACCTATAAAATAATAAAAAACGGAAACCAGGAGTATTCAAATTAAATATTCAAAGTGTAGTTTCAAGACAAACTTCTAAAGTTTGCCCCAAAAAACACTATAATATGCAATAAAATAAATATTTGATAAATTAACTAAATTTCATCAGTGGTTTTTCAGTTTTATACACTATTTTGTAATATTACAAATCATATTTTGAATTGTCTAAATAAAATAATAATTATTATAAAATTTACAAGAATGAAACACTTAACTAGCTTTTTTCTAAACGTTTCATGTCGATTCTTGACTCGTCGTGAGTCGAAGAGAAGTTTGTAGATAAAAAATTGTAGGATTGACAATTTTTAATAAAAAAAATAAAATAAAATAAAATTTAATTGAAAAATATTAATGTATGAAAGTATTTATTTGTGGCATTGTTTATTTACTTTTATTTATTGGGTATTATGCAACCACTGAAAAATATGTTATTTCATGTAATAAAATGAACCCATTAATATTTTATTTGGAAGAAATAGTTTTCATTTTTTAACGCAGTTCATAAATGTAAGGGTCTAATTAAATTTGGTAAAATCCACTGACATTTATGGGTACGATAAATGAGTAAAAAGTGGATATGTAGGTAGATAAAAAATTGTACAATTCAGAACGGAAAGATTGAAGATGCATTTTTATGTTCGGAACGTCCGAATATGATTTGTTCCTGGAAGAAGGGTAAAGGAGGTTTGAAAATTATGGTTTCAAAATTCCAGGTCCATTCTTAAAATAATAAGTTGATGATGATGGTTCTGGGAGGAAAACGGAACGTCACATTGAAAATCTAAATATCCTGACCAATAGAGGACAGAAAGTTGCTTTGAGAAAGTGATCTTCATTTTTCAGTATCTGCTCAAATAAAAGAAATTTCCAATTTTTCGTTTTTTTTCTTCAAATATTTCAAAACCTAATTAAGTTAGCCTTAAGATTTTTTTGGGGCATTATGTTGGTTCCCTGATTATGCTACTTTGGCCCCATTTAAGTTTCCTCTTATCTCTCACAACTTCCGGGATTCCACAAAACACCACGTGTTTTGGTACACCAAAATTTATCAGTCAAAAACTACAATAATTTTCACTAAAATGTTATTTCGGTAATGTTCTGAATGATGACAAATCAATTTCTGAGAAATGATTGATGGTGCTTTGTTCATCTGAAATTTTTGATACACGCACTTTATTTGGTATTAGACAGGTTCTAGATGATATTCTGATACGTTGTTTCAGGCGACAGATAAGTGGTCAGGTCAATTATTCAGCCAGAAATGGTAATAAGTGAATCAGGAGAAGAATGACAAAATATTGGATTCGTGAAATTATCTGTAAGTAAATTGATATCTTCTTTATAGTTCAGATTCTACAAACTCAATACTTTTGCTCTCTACTCTCACGAATTAATGGCATTAATGATTATACTAGGTAAATTTCATATTGTTGAGATTAACGAATGAGTGGTGTAAATCACTTAATTCTTGTAGCAGGCTAGGGAGAGATAGGGAATCAAAAACTGAATTTTCGTATTGGTTAGAAAATAACTTCGACAAACAATATTTAAATCTAGAAATGTTTATATCTATTTAAAAATGTATAATTGCTTGAAAACTAGTTTTCAATAAGTATGAATTTATTCATCAATGATGAGCGTTCACCTATCTGAGGGCAAAATCTTTGCTGACTAAACTAGGGATCTGAAAATTCGCCACACATAATATAATTGTCAATAGTAATGGGCAAATACCAATATACTATTTTTACTAAATTTCAGTGATTGGCATCGCACTTGGATGATATTAATTTAGGATTTAAGGTAAAAAATGTGAATTAGTAGTAGTTCCTCAGCATTCTCTGCTTCTAGTTTATATCGATTTTCTTTGTTTCTCTCGTAAAAAATATTGTGGCTATACGACTTTCATGGTTCCATCTATATGGTGTTAGCGCACTAGTTGTAAATGTTATTAACCAAAACTACTAACTAAACTACTCCTAAAACTATTAACCAAAAATTACTAACTAAAATTAAATAGGGAACTTTTTGACATAGCTTTATTTCCATTATATCATTTGTTGTGTTACACACAAGTTTGACATTTTACATATATAATCTGTCAGACCTGATTTTTTTTTAGAAAAAACTAAATATAGTTCAATTTTCTAAGATTAGTACTTAAACATAATTACCTATCAGTATTACCAAATATTCATTCACGCTAGATCGATAATGGCTGTGTAACAAATTGACGACACTTATAAATGGAAGAATGCAACAATGTTATGGTGTATGACGTGTGATAGACGAATATGATGGATAAATTAGTGTCTGAAACATTTGTCCATTTGTGACTGTGCTTTCTTCATCTGATTATCATTTTCCTCGATGTTACCTTATTAGTGGTAAAGTTCCAGTTTATTTCACGATGTATCGTTTCAGGAAACCGATGTGAGTAACAGCGATTATAATCAGTTTAAAAATTCCATAATAGAATCTGGAAAATGGTTCATGCAGGAAATATGGAGGCCACAACATAATCAGTAAGTATTGATGTATAGCTATCTTAAAGTTGAAATGGATTTTGAATTACCCATGTCTTATGTTCAATAATATAATTATTGTAATTGGTAGAGAGTAATTATTTATAGTGAGGTTGTCTGATTAGAGAATAATATGCCGCCCCTTTTTCACTCAAATTTACAGCTGTACAGCTGTATGTAGTAATAATAAAAACTTGACCTCCATACCACGTAGTACCTAGGTGGTACCGCGTAGACCTGCATAAGGTCTACCTGGTACACCCTGTATAGCATCAATCAATATAAAATCTCCTTTATTACTGAAGGGATATTACTGAAAGTTAATACACTCAGCAGTGCTCCTAAGGTGTTGCTTTTTCAAAATGTGCAAATACTTGAAAATCGGTCAAATGTTTTTAATATGTCACTTTGCTTATTAAACTAGAAATTTAAAAAGTTTTAAGCAAATTCCAATTAATTAATTTCGTTGACTGGCATTCCATTTAAATACATTTTGATTTTAACACGAAAAAGGACGGGATGGTTTAATTATTGGTTATCTATTTAACACCTTCGGTTTCCTCTATAAAGATTAGAAAGAAAAATAATTGCTAGTGATACTAATACATTTTATTACATTATTTTGTCATAATATATATTTATTTCTAACATTCAAGGCTTGAAAACTAGTTCAGTTATTTTTTTTTTTTAGTTAAGGGTAGATAAAACTATTTTAAGAAACCATTGCTGCACCACTGTCTCCATAAAAAATATATTGTTGTATTTTTATGTTGATTGGTTTTTAAAAAAATTATCATATTTCTTGTTACAACATCGGACTGCTGCAGCTCTCAACAATTTTTTCATTTCGTTTTTTCCTCGTTTTTTTCCTGGTTCTCCATATCCTCGATCTCCTGATGTGAATCTTCACTCTCGGCAGTTTCTTCCCCAAAAACGTTTTCAAAAATTTTATTGATCTCTTCATTAAAATCATCATCGGAACCGCTTACCACTTTATGTTCTTCAATGCTGTGCGCACTTGCTGCTCGATGAACGACACAATTTACATTATTCTGCACGGTTCTCTCTCGTCTTTTAGTTTTTACCCTCTTCCCGCGACATACTTCATATTCGAAATTTTGATCTAAATCTGTAGTACTTCCGATTCTGTTACGCATACGGACGTACCGAATAGAATTTAGTTTGTCTCTTGATGTCTGCCCTTCATGTGATCTAGGATTACTTTCTATCGTACTGGCACTGTCTCCCCGTTTTTTGCCTTTACAAAATTTGAAGCAGCCGCCCAACCATTCAGACATAAGCGATGCTCCTCCAACTAAAAATCCAGCCCCTAATAACAGGAACATGCCTTGGGTGTCGTCGAGGTTTAAAGCTCTGTCCTCGTAGGACAAAGATTTAATGCCACCTACTTTGGAATTTGCCTGAAAATACAGTTATTTTTAACTACTGTTAAAATATATCTAGTTACAGGTGATATTTAAAGGAAATACTTATTCTTGATTGGATACATTTTAATAATTTGGTTCAAATTTGCTAATGTAATGATGAAAATCAAACCATTACAATTTAGTAAAGGTTTGGTTTTTAATGTTACATAAGCAATACTTTACAAAAATATAATATGATATATAAAATATATGGTATCCCAACTTGGTAGTGAATGTATTGAGATCTCGGAAACTATAAGAGATAGAGAAATTGTTAAATAGGAAAAGTTTTAAAGAATTTTGTTGGTAACTTAAAAAATTGAATATGGCCGCCATAAAAAAAATAAAGTTGATGATTTTTCCAGAAAACCGAAACGTAAGTGAAATCCGACTAGACATGCGTATTTAGCATAAAAAATTGCTCTTGGAATGTTTTTTCGAATTTTAAAAATTTTAATAAATGAAGTATGTTCTCCAAATGGCATAATTTCAATTTTTTCAAAATATCTCAATCACATGACCAGCTACAACCACTCCGTAAGCGCATTAAGTTACCAACAGAACTTTCTCCATTCAACCATTTCTCTATCTCTTACAGTTTCCGAGATCTCAATACATTCAACACAAATTTGGAACACTATATGGTACTATATTTACTTATGTATTTTGAATTAGCAATTTTATACAAAATCAATGACAATTTGCATTGATTTGCATTTTTTATTGAGCCATAAAATTTAGAAACTGTCCAACAAACGTTTAATGTTTAAAATATTAATTTATGACCATTTATACTAAAAAAGTCTCCTGTAGTGCATTTAACTTTTTTAAGTTTAAAGTTTTGGAAAATTATGAAGAGGGCATATTTAGATAATTCTTTTAAAATGATTTCATATTCATATTCTCATATTCTTTGATTTAATAGCAGTTTCGTAAGACAATAATTTGATAACCGCTGGCATATAGTGGTTCGATTGACAAACTACTACTTTTAGAGTATAACACTCACAAATTTAGGCTGACAGTTAGCTACTACAGATTGAAGTTGTATGACAACATTGGAGAAAGTAGTTTTCTAAAATCTGAATCAATAAAATATATTCTATTTGCAAATTTAATAGCTCTAAGTTAATTAATAAAAGAAATGTTGACGATAAGAAAAGTCCCTCGTCTGACAGTATGTTTTGCATCTTGAATACCTACAAGATTTTTCTTACGGACGAGAGTTTCTGTAATTATGTATTTATTTTGCAGCTAGTACACACTTATTCAAAGAAGTTCTGTGAATGTAATTTTAGTAACAAAAAATGAGAATTAGCATTAAACTTTAAAATAATATGCTTTTTTAATTTTTAAAATATTTTTGAAATATTTTTGAAGAGTATACTCTACCGCCAATAATTTTCCAGATGCGCTCCTCATCATGTCCCATTCAACATCAGCTTTCAATTTATTCATGATACCAGCCTGTAATGCTAATAAAATACCATCATTGAGTACTTCACTGTATATCGAATTTTTTGGATAACCTATTCCAACATTAAATGGTGCAAAACAGTCTTCAGTAATATGTAGTATTGATCTCTTGCTTCTAAAATTTCATTAAAAAAATGTGTATTTGAAAATAAATTCTTGCGCCAAAAAGAAGTCTGGGGTTGGTTTCTTGAGTACTGGTTTTAATTAACCAAAAATAAAAATCACACTTTTGTTAAAGTTTCGCGAATATTGAATCATGAGTTGAATCATTAGTGTTTTGATCGCTTAACCCTGGGGTTGTCGGTTTGAATTCCGCCAGACAATTGGGAATTAAAGGGTTTACTCGTATATTAAGTCTTGTTCGCAGTGATGGGTTGGTAACCAACCTGGCATGCGTGCTTAGGATAGGAATAATATCAGTTTGCTGTCAATGTGAAAGATAAACACCACTTGATGTTTGACTGCCCCCCTAAATATTGAGTTTTTCCAACTTTCCCTCCTTCTAGCACTGAATGGTGATTAATGCTTACCAACGAAAGTTAACGCAAGCTCTTTCTAACGTTAACGTCGTTCTGAGGCTCAAATGTGTCCTACGAAATAACATGCACCCTTGCCCAAATAAGTATTAGACTTCAGGCAAATTCTTGTGTAGTTCTTGTGATTATTATTATTATTTTATTATTTTTTATTGAAATCCAGTCAATCGGTTTCCTGACTCCAATTCTCAGGGTCGGGCCCTGGTGGTTACCAGTAGCTACTCCCCAGGTTTGTGGGGTGAATAACTACTGGGTCCGAAAATCGTGTACCCTGGCAAGATGTAATCCACCCAGAATGACCGCCTTCTGCATTGTTCCGGCTAGAAGATCTGCTGAAATTCGGCAAATTTTCTAGCCGTAAATGTAATTTTCGGCATACCGGCATCATCTTCAGTTCCGAAAGCAGTGTATCTCTTGGTCCACCGAGAGTTCCTATAATCAGTACCATAAGCTTCACGTATGTTCTGGATGGAGTCTGTGGAGTTCGAAGAGAAGATCTCGATATTTTGTCCGTTTCTCTTCCTCTTTCACGACTATATTGGTGTCGGCTGGAGCCGAGAACTCGATGACAGACATTGTCTACAGCTGGTGGTCGAGGAGGACTACATCAGGCTTATTGGCTCAAGTCTGCCTGAGAGTGGGAAATGAGTAGTTCCATTAAATTTGGCACTTCTCATTCCCCACAACGGACTCAATATCTTCCGGAGCGTATGGCAACACTGGTGTTTCGTCTATCTCGTACGAGTGCCGTAGAAAGTAGTAAAGTACTCGTAAAGCCGCGTTATGTCTATTGATATACGCTGAGACTGCATAAGCGAAACCTATGGTCTTCGGCGCCCTATGGCAGGCACTGCAGTTGACATTAGGGACCTCCATACCCATGACACGGCTTCGATAGACGAAAGTGTTTTATACACCATCATGTCAAGGCATTATGAATCTCTCGGTCTTCGACTTAAGCCCCGCTGACCTTAAAAAACCAAAAGTCAGCCTTTCGGATAAGCCATGGTCTTCAAGATTCTTATAGAAGACACCGTGCAAAGGCTTATTCTTATGCAGCTGCAGAAGATTAAGGCCTTCTGCCTTTTTAATTTGGGCTTGTAACTGAAGGGTCATAACTCGGTGACAGGGTCTGAGTTTCTCCGTTTAGCGTCGAAGATGACACCAAGTTCATCAGCTGCTCTTTATGCTGCCTTAAATAGAAGTGCTCCGACTCCTGCACTTTTATGGTCTTGACGTAAATTAGACAACTCCCAAATTCAAAGCCATGGGCTGTGCGGGAGAAGGTTGCTCATTGAAAAAAGTAGACAAACACCCCATACCCTTCGACAGTGCCGGAGCTGGGTATCGAACCTAGACCATAATAGGCAGTGTGACCGAGAAATGCTGCCACAACACGCTCTAGCCCACTCCTCTACCATGACGGTATAATAATAATAATAAATATTATTATTGTGGTTATATTTCCAGAATGTCAACAAAAAAAAGTTTTGTTTTGTATTTTGATAATTATCTGCTTTGTTTGAATATGAGAATTTTTATTTTTGGTTAAGATACATTAGTTTTTAATAAACCAACCGCTGACTGTTTTTTAGCGCCTTGGTTTATAATTTGAAGTGTGGAAAAATACACTATTAAAGGAAAATATCACCATTAAGGGAATATAATATAAATAGATAATGCCGCGGATAAATAATTACAAACAATGTAATAATTACTTTGTTGAAAAATTTGTTCGAACAATGTAGTCTAACTGGGCTCTCGAACCTAAAAATGCATAATTCCAGAAAAAAGACTTGGAAGTATTTTTTAATCCAGATTCTATATCAGGAACCAGATCTAAATGCTTTAGAAGTCTTTCAGAGTTTTTATCTGATGAATTGGCAAATAAATGTGGCCATCCTCCTTTGTCTAAAAAATATTTTTTATTAATAAATTTGTTCGTAATCTGATGGTATACGATAAGAATCTTCTCTGGAAGAGTGGAACAGCAGTCGCTGTATATTGTAGTGTACTATTGATTTGAAATTTACACACAATACATTCCTTCACACAATACATTAGGCATCGAAGCGATTCCACCTGTCCAGCGAAAATTCCTATCTTGTGCAGTCACCCTTAAAACTAACCCAATGTTCCTATTTGATATCTTCCATCCACTAATTGTTTTACAGTGTCTACTACGGCTGGGTATACTGGCAATGTTACAAATGCTATAATAGAACCGGTGTAAGACGCTGTAACGATAATAGTGAACAACCAATAAAATCCTAAAATATTAACAAAAAATTACGTTAGTGTTTGTAGTGGCGAGATACAGTGAAATATACTGCAGTGCCCTCTTTGGGTCTTTGCTACTACCTGTCTAACAATTATTGTCTAATTGACAGACAGATAACGATCTGCAGAAAAGCAGATGCCATTACAGCGACCTCTATTGTCTTTGAGGAAGACAATCCTTCCAATAAATTACGTTAGTGTTATCATACATTTCTAGGGAATTACCAATAAGTAATCTTGTAGCCAATTTTTCTGATTTACCCCATGAATTTTTACCAGTGAATGTAAAACAGTTGGTGAATGTGCCAAAGACATACCAGAACATATTTTCCATTTCTTCTGGATTAGTCAGTAGATTTTTTAAATCATGTTTATCCGAAAATGTTAAAGGAAATATTGCTAACAAGTAAATTGCAGTTAGAGCAAGCCACACTGTCCAGTGGAATGGTCCCATTATAGCTCTATATCTAGAATGCAATATTATTTTAATAAATCTATATGGACAAGGCACTGAAATATCATTTGAATAGGTATATTTAGCATATTAAAACCGTTGTTACCTGGGTAGTGCAGTTGATGCTAAAGATATGAAGACAGCACAATCTTGCGAGTGCCACTGACTAATTCCAATTCTGTCAATTCTGTCTTGGGTAATATAAAGTCCTCCTAAACCTAGATTTGTTTTTCTACTTTCTATTGCGTTCACAACTGCGTCTCCAGAGCTTAAGGAAAAGAAACGTATTACAAAAGTTATACCTACTCTGTGTCTTTTTTGACTTGGAACTGGTGAGTATATGAAATTTTCTTATTTTGTTATAAGAAATATTCTGGGAAGACTTTTCAAACTAGACAAAATCTAAGGTAATGTTTTAATTATTGCTGACTTTAGAACTTATTGAAGGTTGGCATTGTAATTCTAATATTAATACCAGTTATATTTATGTTTTTTAAGAATTAGAATCAGATAAAATTATTTTATAATGACGATACAGGTTTTACCACTGGTACCAAATAATAAACCAATAATTTTTTTTAGGGAAACTTACAAAAATGGGCGCAACCTACATATTATTTATATTTGATACCACTGTTTCTTGAGGATGAGGGCAAAAACCACTCTAGCGACACGCAAGCAGTTTTTTAATGACTTCCAAACCTAAGATAAGTCTATATTACAGTATCTATAATAACAATTAATTTTAAAATCTCTAAAATATAAATATATAAAATATAAAATATAATAGTAATAGCCTTGCGGCGCGGTGGGCTGTTTACCACGGACACCACTGGTCTCCCTCACAACTCGCCAAGCCTCCTAATTAATTAGTAATTATTTATCAAAAATTATTTTTTGAGAATATGCCACTTGTAAATAAATACTTTATACTTATTGAATAAATACCCTGTTTTTTATAGTTCTTTTTAGTGTCATAATATATTTGTATGTTCTCGTTCATTTTTTGTTAAATATATACAGGGTTATTCAGAACTTATCCATAATAAAATATGTTCAACATACATGTACAAATGTGGTAGTGCAAAAAAAATTTTTGGCGGGGTCTTAAAACTATTTAAAAATTTTTCATTGCACGCTTCTGGATACTGGTCCACTGTAATGGAGTGACCTTGGGACTGACAATGCAAACTGGCTAGCACAAAAAAAACTTCGGAAGTTCTTTATTCGGTCGGTTTTAACCAGGCGTTCCAGACAAAAACGTGTTTACTTTTTTTATCACATTCTTAGGAATGTGGTAGAGAAGAATCAGATGTGTTGAAGTACAGTTGCCCAGCCACGTAGTCCTTTATAATGGTATAACTTTAAACATTGTTTACGGGAAATCCTAAGCCTTTTATTATAATTTTTTTTGGTGATATCGATTTCTTATTTAAGGATGCACATATCCTCAAAGTTTTAGAGATAAGTTCTGAATAAGGCTGTATATGGGTTTACTATATTTAACCTAAATGATTTTTTGGCAGACGTGAGACAAAATGGTGTTTTATGTAAAATTTTGCATTTGGTTTTTATGTGAAAGAACAACTTTCATGCTATTTTTAAAATAGATACGCAAAGAATTTATGTTTTTTTTTTTCTAAAACACTAAATGTATTCATATTCATCTGTTGTCTATTCCTCTATAAATTTGAGAGTAACCCATGCAAACAAAATGATGACTGCGTAAGTTTGACTGAAAAACTTCTCTGAAAGTACTAATAGCTTTTGTATGTAATGCTTTGTCTAACTTGGAACAGTTTACTAAGAAAACTTACATTTTGAATTTTCAGTTTGGACTGTCGACATACTTGGCGTAATAAAGGGAATGAGGCGTCTTTTAATAAAAAAGAAGTTACGAAATGAGACCAAAGGAAAGAACTGTAAACAAATTTTTTATTTTACTGCTCCACTATAATAGTGTTCAGAATATTATTCTAAAAAATATATACTTAATCCATGTTCATTGTTATTATTACTTTTGTTAATATAACATTTTTTATATATATGTACCTAACCTTTGTACTACCTATTTTATTCTTAAAGTATATAATTATATATATGTGCACAAGTGTATAAGAGTGTGCAACACCTGTATTATTTGAAAAATTAATAAAAAACCGTTGTGTACTCTTTTTGTCCTTTTCCTGTAAGAAATATTTCCAGAATAACAAACAGTTGAATAAATGTTTAAATATTGCTATTGCTTGCTATTGTATTTTTACTTTCAAATAAATTTTATATACCCATTGCCATTTGTTGCTGTTATATGTACATTCGAATAATAAAAGAACTACTTATCACTTATTTTCACATTAATATAAACTATGTAGATTTTGTGTACAATGCATATTTTTTGATTAAATATAATTGTTGCCGATAAATTATTGTCTTCTTTGTTCTATGTAATAAAATCGTTAAAATTGTTAAATTCGCACATTAACTAGTTCACAGTAAAAAAAAATTGAATGATGATCCTGATTTTTCTGAATTAGTCAAATGAGGACTAAGATTCGACTTCTGAAATTAAACTTTCATTGCATATATTTTTACAATTTATAACAGATTTTACCGTCACTTTAAATTTCTTTCAGAAAAATACGGAATTACCAATACGAATAATAGGAGTACCATTTTGGTGTAAGTTGTATGTTTTCCTGAAGTTGTTACTAACTTACCCTCAGTTTTGAGAAGCAAATATTAGTTTATATCTTGTAAGAACTATTCTATTTTTCCTTTTGTTAAATCACACAAAATTTACTCATTCTTAACTTAAAATTATTATGAACCGCTATTCAGTTTGTGTGTATCTACAAAACTTCAAATTAGCATATTCTTACAAAGGAAATTTATTATATATTATATAGTTTTTAATTTGTAAGATTTGTTAATTATGTAGTTTTTTCATTTAGTTTTTTCCCTAATTTATGTGGTGTTTGTTCATATAATCTAATCATACACATTTAAATTAAATTGCAGTTATTGAACCATAACTAAAAAATTCATCAAAGATTTTAAATTTTTTTGACAAATATAAAGTATACCGGAATTGCATACATACTGTAGTATGTATGCAATTCCGGTAACAATATTTTTATATCGGTGTTTGGTTGTAACTAAGTTCAAGGTAGTAAGAAGTCTTATGTTCTTGCAACTAACCAAAAAACAATTATGCATCAAGTAATAGGTTATAAATATATTTTTTTGGCATTTTTTTTAATTTAACGATCTAGAATTTTTAAAAAAATATTTTAATTGTGAATGAGAATCAGTTTTGAGATTTAGCTATTGTACATGAATAGAATTAATTATTCTTATTATTGAAGTATACTTATTCTTCTATTGAAGAGTATGTTATGGAAAATATATTTATAATTTTCTTTTGCTTTCTTTAAAATATTTTGTGAACCTTTTACATATTGTAAAGATTGTGTTAACTTATTAAATGTTTTGTTTAAGCCTAAGAATTAAGAACTATAAATGCAACAGAAGATCTTCACTTCATTACACATCACCCGTCCTGTTTTGGTTTTTATTGGATTAATCTTATAAAATACTATTTAAAAAAAGACGCTTATATATTTTTTTTCACTAAATTCTAGCAACTCAACTAAACAACTGCTTACCAACAAATAAATATAAAAAATACAGAAGAGTGTTGAAACAAGCGCAAGGTTGTTTCTCGGTATTTCGGAAAACCGAAAACCACTTTATCATGTAATTTCATTACCTTCATATCTAAAAAATAATGACCTCTAATAAGATTTTTCATGTTTTTCTTATTTTATTTTTAAATATTCAATTTTATATATAAAAATTCTATTTGACCACATGTATTAAACAATAATAATTTTTTTTTTGAGTTTAATGATTTTTTATTATTATCGAATAATACCTAATTCTTCTCAAGCTATACCCTTGCCTATACCCAACTGTAGTTATACAACCACCATTAGTATAAACTGGCGTATGTATCATTAGCACGGAGTCAACCAATGTGTATTGCTTGAATTTATAACTTTTTTTCTATTAATGAATAATTCGTCAATGACCAACTGGTATTAGTAGCCGTCAAATAACTACTTGATACAAACAAGAATCATACGTACCCTAATATTTCAGCAGCTGTAATTTCTCTATAGTCTGTTGTAAAATTAAATTTTTTAGACAGTAGTTCTAGTAACCGTAATTCAATGCCTTCAAATATATTCTCGCCGTCCTCATTTCTTCCTCTAAATAAAGCAAAATTTTGTTAGGAACAGAATAAACGGATGAAGTAACTTATATCACACGTTAATATAATATTCCTTGAAGAAAACAGTTTTTTAAAACAATAGGTTCCAATCACTCAAATTCCTTTTTTTTTTATATCTTGATAATAAACCGAAGTTACAAAAGTGTCATAAATACTTTATGAATTTGTTTAGTACATTAACGGAAAAACAACTGATAGTATTACAAATAGTGTGATAGTGTTTTTTATTGATTTTATCTATAATTTTATCTACTTAAATCAAATAATAAAACATTTACATACTTGGTAATTAAAAATGGGGGTTGATGAGCAACAGATACAAGAAATCTGTGACCCGAGAAACCATAAATCATTTTCTTTGGAAATAGATTAACTTTTCGGGTGAATTTTCCTTTAAGCCATGTTGTTAATACATCAGGTTTACTAGACCCCAGAGCGTCTATATACAGCTTATGTGTGTACAAAATATATGGAGATTCCTAAAAATATGGTTAACGTATTTGTGCAAAAAATGTGTGTACTTACTTCTTGTGGAGGCACAATTTGACCAGATTTAACTATGACAAGTAAATTAACAAAATTTTGCGACTCTTTGTGAGACAAAAATTCTATCACTCTCCATTGGGACGATCTAGCAACGACGATAACTTTATTATAATTTTGTTCACCAATAACGTCTCTACTTCTCATAACATCTTTCATGAAAAGTATATAACTCACGCAAGAACTTTGAGATTTTCTATTTAAGATCGCTTTTATTCTAATTTTATAATCATCGGTAATTTGCCCATGAACGTACGCAAATGGAAAATCAGTTAGCAGCTTCTCTAAAAGTTGATTGTCATATAGTTCTGTAAAAGTATCGTACAAGATAACTGGTGTGCATTCTGATAAGTAATCATATGTAATTTTTTTCAAAAGTTTAACTAAATATGCCTGTTGATCCACCATTGCTTTACCAAGAAATGACTCTGACCATTTTAACCATTTTGGCTTTTCATGAGATTTTTGCAAAGCCCTTTTATCGACACTTCTTCCACATTTTCCAGAAACAATAATTGTAATGAGTATAAGACTCAACAAATATAGTTTCATTGTTACTTTCAAACTAAATATATCACTTTTAGTCCCAGATTATAAGGGATTATTAAGGATAATAGATTTTAATAAATAACGAATTGCAGGTGTTCATACCACAAACATGAATTGGTTATCGATTGTAAAGCAATCATATCAACCATTGGAAAATACGGATCTCTATTATTAATACTCAGATTTATAAAGAATATTTTATTTAATCTATCACTCACTGGTTCACAATAAGAAAGTCGATCTTAAAAAATTTGAAATACAATAAATTAGGTATTTTAAATACAGGTAAAAAATATTACAAAAACTGCTCAAAAGATGTGCTATATATGCAGTTTGGGAATAGCATTACTTCTAATTTCATCGGCAGTATTAAAATATTTTATAATTAGTTACATTAAATATTTACAAATTTTTCCTATAAGGCCATAGATAGATGTTGGTGAGGTATGATGACCATCACATAGCGATGTGTCTTGACACCTAAACAACATCGATTATTTTTTTATAAATAATATTTCTTAGGTACCTTAAGAATTACACAACATTTAAAATAATGTTGCAATGGCCTATTATTAACTTAATTCTTATCAACCACAAAAATTTGGCTCAGTTAATCTTCGATGTCGTTGTCAATTCTACTACTACGTATTCCCGTGTTTCCAGTCCATGGGTAGATATCTGGGCATGGTTGGCAAGTCCTCATATATCTTACTCCAGATTTGTGCCACAAGTTGCATACTTTTGGATTGTTACATCTCTTGGGTCGGTCCTAAAAAAGAAATAGAGCGTTAAGCATTCAACTTGACAGATTCTTGTAAATAATGTTTACCGAAAAATCACATTGGAAAGGTTGGAAAGAACCTAATCTTGAAGTTGGTGTGGGATCTCTGACCCACTGAATGGCTTGCCAATTGGTAAGTAACCAAACGTCTTTCATAGCTAATATGCTGTCGATAAAGTTGATGAAGCCTTCTTTGTGGTGCGGCTGTGTGAACCAAGCTGCGTGATAGAATAGACCAAATGGTGCTCTGTAATTAAATTATTGAGACTAGAGTTCGACAAAATCAATAAAGTTTTCACTAATCACTAAAATTCTAATCTGAACTCAACGCTGAATTTGTTAGTATTTAAACATATGTTAAACACGTATCGAGTGCAGAATAGTATGAAAAGACCAGATGATGTTGCTTACCTATTCGTAGTGTAATGCCTCTGGAAGTTCTTTGTTAACATCTTAAAAACTCCTTCGGCATCTGGTGGATTGCTACAGGCGTCACCCATTGAACACCTACCACCATTTAAATCCTGCCACATAACCATAGGTACTTCCCAAACACCTGGATAAGATCTAGTCGGACAAGGAGGTATCATGCAGTCATGGAATAGTTTATAGTCGAGAGTGTAAGGCCAACTTGGTGGTTTGTTTTCGTAGATAGGCATTGATGAATCATAGGTGAAGTTGGAGTCATATAACATCTTGAACATTTTATTTCCACCAACCTAAGATATAATATGTAAGAAAAAAAAATGTTTAAGGTGTAAATAAATCTTACAGATAAGAATGGCGCTCTCATTCCTCTAACGTCTTCTAGGTGGACACCTCCATAAGCAGATAAAATCTCTCTTTGACCAGCTACTTCTCGAGTCCATTTCTTTTGAGAAAATTGTTCTCCAAAGCTATGTCTAATTAAAAATAAATTAATATCGGCTGGTAATATTTCCAAGCAAAACATAATCATCCTAGTGTTAGAAACGCAAGCAAATGAAATATAAAGTTATTTATACATTTGGTTAAGCAACAGTGTCACGACCTACCACGCTACTGCAAGTTGTTAAGGGGTGCAATTGATGATACTAAACAGTGCAATAGTTGGGTTGACTTACGACACGGTGTGTGAAGCAATTTCGTGTCCATCAGAATATAAATTTTGAACTTGACTATAATCTGTCCATTCGTGAGATACATAGAATGTAGCAGCTATGGGACATCCATTGGGATTGGTTCTACCTTTTTCGAACAAGTCCATATATAAGCCTTTATTCAAATCGTTGACAGAATCGTCGAAGGTAAGCAATACGATTTGTGGTAGATGTTCAACAGGGAGGTCTCCTATTTGTTAGTAGCACAGAGAAAAGACAGAACGAAATAAGTTAAAAATTGGAATCAGCTATTGCAAAGACAACAAAGCAAGTAAAATAGTTCAAGTAAAGTATAGAACAGGTGGCAGCTCCAGAACCTGGCCAAAACTGGGCCACTTACGAAACTGTATGGGAAGCTAATTCGTGGCCATCTGCGTAGAGATTTTGAACCTGGCTGTAATCGGTCCATTCGTGGGACACGTAAAATGTAGCTGAAATCGGACAACCATTTGGATTCTTCCGTCCATTTTCAAATAGTTCGACATAATATTCTTTATTTAAATCATTAACAGCATCATCAAATGTCATTAGAACCATCTGGGGTGTTTCCTCCACCGGTAAATCTCCTAGTTAATAAAAAATATTTCTAACATGCACAATAAATTATAATCAGGTTCGCGCAGTCTGCTTATCTGTAAATGACTACTTCTACTATTTTGTTTTTAATATTTGCTTACCAGGAATTTCTTTTCCACCGCAATTACAGTCTGGAAGCAGACATACATCCTTCCTGCATTTAGCAGCAGTTTTGTCTGGTTGAGGTTGTGGGTAAATAGGGTCAGGACGTCTTGGAGGAAATTTATAAATATCAACAAATTCTTGTGCTTTAGAAACGATTGATGTTGATGGTTTTAGAGTTGGTCTGGATCGTCTATAAAAAACAAAAATAACGCAATGATGTCACAAAATAGTAAAGCGTACTTACGGTGCAGGTGTTCCCCGATTTGTGTTTACTGTAACTTCATTATTGGTTATTTGTGCCCCAGTGCTAGCATAATGGGCAGTACCTCGCCCTCTTGAACTAGCTCTAAAATAAAATATTTTGTATTATTTATATGATACGATTAAATTTGTTTAAACAGTGCGAGGTATTACTAGTTACTCTTTCACCATGTCATCATGCACGAGATCAGATCTGTTCTATTGATTTAGTACCAATATTAGATATAGCTTATTATAGACATAGCTACCAATTTTAACCCGATCCGCCGAATATATTTTGTAGAAATGTGACTGGTAACCATTGTGTGTTAAGTATGCAAAGTGTTACTCTGTAGGGATGGGTAAGGTCCAAAGTCAACTTCCAGTCTCTTAAGGAGTTACTAAAATTCGTCCTTACTAGTCCTGATGAAGCGTGTAGGAAAGAGACAGTTAACAGAAAGGTGCAATAGATTAAGAGAAAGAATCGGTGATCATGCAAATTATTTTTGCAACTTTACTATATGAGGAATAAATACCTCTGCTTTTGGTCGTTGTTGCATTTTGAATTGGGGCTTTGGTTCTCATTACATTTTGTATTAGATCTTCGCGTTCCCCCGTTTGCAATTAAAGTTTTAATTGCTGCATTAACCCGGGATGCTCTAGTGGGAAGAGAGGTGTTTTGAGGGATGTCAGTCTTTGTCGCTGTGGATAATATGGATTTATTGGGAAAGGGTTTGGGTTTATAAGATGGAGGTTGGTCGGGATCTGGTTTTTGTTTATCATCACTGTCTATTAGCTCATGTGCAGGGGGTACTTCTACTGTTGTGCGGAAACGTTTTTTTATTGGTGCAGTAAAGTTACTTTGGTCTGGTTCTACATAATGCTTGAAATTTTCAGTTTGGTAACGCGATTGTAGCCGTTCGTTAATATAATCATCATTTAAATGTTTTCTTTTTGTTATTGGTGTCGAATATGTGCTAGGAGACACTTTGGCTGCACTAGTGGTTTTAAGAGAAGTAGTTGAAGCAGTAGTGGTAGTAGTTTTCATTTTAATAATGGTAACTGGTTTAATATTAGAAAATCTCACAGTAGTTGGTGATAGTTTAGAGTCCAATGCTTTTGGTTCAATACTGACGTAACTTGATTTCTCAAGATTTGACTGTCCTATATCTTGTAAATTTGTAACTAAATCGTCATTATCGTCTGAGGCCAGTTGCTCGGCAGATGCATAACTTGCACCAGTTGTACCTGATAATTCATGATTTAGTGATACTGGATTAATTAATTTGCGAACAGCTTTCAGAGTCTTGTAAAATTTATTTTGTAAATTTTCTGGTCTAAGTAATATCTGATCTGCTGTGGAAAATCTTTCAGCGTCAGATATATTTGTAGGTCTAATATTAAAAATTGGTGTGGTGTGTGAAACTGGCTTTTTTAGTATAGTTTTTAGAAAAAACTTTGGAGGTGAATATGTCGTGGGTGCTATAATCCTACTTTTGTGGGTGGTGCTTATTTCGTGCTGGTTAATAAAATCTGTCAAACTAGGACTATTTGAATTTTCATCAATGCTACCTAAATCTTCAGTGCTAGAGACGAGGTTTGTTGACTTAGGTGCCTTAGTAATATAGTGGAAAGCGGGTTTTACAGTTGTTATTTGCGAAGGAAGCGAAAAAGGTGAAGGTCTTTTAATTACAGAGTCACGAAAACTACTATCATGCAAAATAGTGTCTGGATGTGTTTCAGGGTATTTAGGTCTATATGTAACTGGCAAGGTCGTAGATGTGTCATGTCTGTTGCCAGAATTATTGGAAGGAATTGGATCTGATGGTAAAAATGCAGGAACATCAAGGGTGTGTCCCGGGTCCTCCGGTATTGTATTAATAATTGACTGTGCTTGTGTTTGATTCTCTTTGGCTGTGACAGGCGTACTGCTAGAAGAAACGATACCTGTTGTAATACCCTATTTTGAGACAAAATGTAAGATGAGGTCACAGTAACACATGTTGATCATACCAAGGGACAAACACTGCGGAAAGTATCATTACAGAAGCACAATATGTATTAACTGTTAAATAGGATCATTCCTTTAGGGTATAAGAAAAGGGAAAGCTTCAAGAGTTCGTTTGGTATGAGGCTGCAAACTCATCTTATAGCAGACATTAGTATTAGTAAAAAGTCTACATTGATTACTGCATGAGTTAGAATGACGTTTTTCATATAAGATGTCAAATAGACGCAAGAGGGCAATGAGATTTAAAATGAAGGATGATGAAGTATGAAAGATACTACAAAAAATGAGCAAAGCTGCATAATGATAAAAATGCTTATGATAAAGAATTGCATGCATGCGCTGCGGGCTGCCAGATGCTTCTTATTTTGTAGTACCTTGCTGGGGGCGGTGTACTCTTTTTGGGGGGAATAGTTCGTGGAGTCGTCGTAGTAGTGGTGGTTCTAGTTGTAGTAATGGGTTTTCTCGTGGTGGTGGTAGTAGTCGTCGTTCTTTTAGTGATGGCTTCCTCAACATCATTTAACTCATTCCTGTCTCCCCTAAGACTACATTATTTACATAACATACAAAATTACAAATAAAAAAATGCTTACCTAGTTGGTTGCCTGCTAGGTTGCCTGTAGGCTGTTTGATCATCCACCTGTGAAAGTTTTTTGAAAGGAATTAAATCTAAGGAAGGCAGAAATGTACAATCAATATACCTGTGCGTCATATCTGTTATCTTCTGTATAATCTGCTCCTGTCGGCTGTTGGTAAATGTCTTGACTGTAGTTATTGAGATATACGGAATTTCCACGTTTCGGTGGATCTTCGCGAATTGAGGTAGACTGAACGACAGGTGCGGGAGTACCTCTATAAGTTGTAGTTTGCGCTCGTGGAGCATTATTGTAGTTATTATGTTGAGAATAATCTAAAACAAATAAGACGCCATTAAGACACAAAAATCATATTCCAAAAATTCCAAAAGAAGCTACAGCACTAATGATTAATTACCATTTTTTTATTATATATTTATATTACATATTTCAGTATGCAGTTTACGAAGTGCTAAAGTATCAATATTAATTACTTCACATAGGAACAAGTATTTTTGATATAAACGCCCTTATTAAATTTTTATAAATGGGATAATGCCATATTGACATACATAATATTATTTTAATGGTTTTCTGTTACAGATAAATGTGATGTGAACACTTAACTACTTGAATCGTTGATTTTTCGCGGAATCATAAGTGAAATTTTGATTATCAGAATCATGTTATTGTGATTATTTAGTATATTTTCAAATTTTGTGGTTTCAGAAATCAAGTTCTTCAAAAAAATTAATATAGAATAAGTTGTATGTAATTCGTTATTGGTAATTTACCTTCTGGTTCTGGGGCTAGTACTATCACCAAAAATAAGAAGAATGCTATCACACCAGATGTAATTAAAATGCACTTCATTTGTCTAATATTTTTACAAGACATATTTGTAATTTCACAGCTCTACACAAAAACTATTTATTAACTGCTTTACATGTGAAGTAATGTCTATTGAATGTCTGTAGGATATAATTTATCAAACGATAAGAAGCTTTCGACAACAAGATGCAAAAAATGCCCAAGGAACACATCTGAAATAGTTTAGGAAGATAATTTTTATTTCTTATCAAAACAACTGAAATGGAATTTTTCAATCTACAAAATTGCAAACCTTTATATTCATCCTGTACAATAACAAAAAATAATAAAAGATTAGAAATAGGGATAATTATTGTATGTTACTATTAACTAAATTGTAACATGATCTTTTATCCTATCTTTATTGGAATAGAGATAAACAGGTTATCGACTTACGTAATTTGTGGCAATATAAATAAACAAAACAAAGTACATTTTAAAATTAAAAACAACTTGCTTCTTCTCAACATTCCGGTAAATATTATATATAATAAAAAAATTACAAGGGCATATACACGGTGTTTCTTTGATTTTGAAAAACCTTTGTAAAGAATAAAGTAATTGGAATAAATATTTTCATCGGAAATTTTACCTTAGGAATTTATAAATATGTAGTATTTATATTTGTCTGTAATAAAAATTACAATCGTGTTTTAAGTACTAAATATTGTTATACTTTATAAAGCATTGTTAGTATTTTAGTTTTAGAATCTATTTAATTACATAAGCTCGTTGAGACTAAATAGAACTTGGTAGATATTAGATAGAAAATATAGAGATTAGAGTAATCAACGAGAAACACCCTGTACATACTTGATTTACCAGAATTACATACAGATTTACATTAAGTACGTATTACAGACATATATGTTGCCTGCAGAGCTTGATTTCAGATCAAAATATAATTGCCGCCTAGACTAAAACTGTATTTCCGAAATATACACAGTAAAAAAAGACAAATGGTAAAATTACTAAATGGTAATCGTAATTTGCTGCAGTGTTATTTTTAACACGAACTGGGTAGTATAATAACTAAGCCTTTAGAACTCATATTACACGAACGATATACCCACCAAGTTTGTAGAAGTACTATACTATAAATTGTAGTAAAATTTACAAAACCCTGTGTTAAAAATGAATCAATTCGCCATAAATACGCAATAATTACACGGTGAATGATTAACTATTACACATTATCTTGTAAAATTTACTGTGTTAAATTACTTTTATGTAATGTAATAATACACCGATATGTCTAACACTGCCAAGTGTGGACTATATACACACTGATGAGTGTGGATTCAGTGTTAAAATCAGTCGAATTTTTTTACTGTGTACAGTTAAATAGACATTAGTTTAAGTTAAAGAATACTGTAATAATAATATATCTACTCCTCATTCTAATTATAATGCTTAGGAAGCCCGGAAATCGGATGCTTGCGGAGAGGGGATGGCGTATTATTATTCTGTAGACCGCATTAGCGCCTACACAGACCCTAATTTGATATGTTATTATATTTTCTATAAATGTTCTACTATATTGTATATAATGTCAAGATATGGCGAAAATATATTTTGTACTTACCAACATCCCGATAAAGTTCAACGTCGTCATCATATAAAGCATAATAGGGGTCGTAGTGATTGTTGTTGTATTGACTACTGTTGTAAAGTGTTCTTGCTGTCGCAGTTGCTGTTGATATGGAGGGTGAAGCAGGTGCGATGCTACTCTCATCACTATATTAAAAAATATATAAATATGTAGCTCTGCTAATAGTAATGTAAAGTATGAAGAAAACAATATCTACTATTTATTTCAAGTTAACCCACTAAATATAAGTACCAAATGATATATTATAAATCTATTTCATTAGTATTTTATACATTCAAACACCCTATTAGAATACTTTTCTATGTACACTGTTTTTGAAAAAAATATATCTACTTTGATATGAACAAATATTGAATCAAACAAATTTTACTAGATAAGACAAATATATATATATATATATATATATATATATATATACAACTTCCCCCATCCACAGATTGCAACCAGTGACTCGCCGAGTGTAAATAAATATCAATATATTTCGAAATCTGTTGTCAGTATATCAAAAATTAGGGCTGTAGAACAGTTTTGATCCTACCGTACTATAGACCGTCAACTCTCTAAAGGATGTTTATTTAAAAAGTTTCTAGTCTTAATGTTTAAATGGAAAAACAACATAAAAAATTATAAAGATCAAGAGGAACAACAGTTTTGTTTGAGGAGGCCATTATTGAAGTGAAGAAAATGAGAATGTTTTATAATTTTTACCCTCTTAGCGATAAGCACTTTTATTTTCTTAATAACCGTCTCAAGTTTGTAACAGAATATTCTGTTTAGTGTCGTCATAAATTAATAGGGGGTTTCAATGGTCGCATTTAAAACCACCTTACTATTAGAGCTATATCCATCCAAACCTATACATGAGGGGATGTTCTATTCAAGTCTGTAAAAATACACAAGGTATTCCATTTAAAAAATATTAGTTATGGTAAACCTTTTTCTTTTTGGACACTCGTATAAATTAATAATGGGAAATGTTTTTGTTTGTCCCCTTTTAAATAAAAATCTGTCCCTTGAATTTGTCTGGAAAAAAATTGTGTATACCAAGTTATTCAAGGTCCAACTATTTAATGGACCACCCTGTATAATATTCTATGCATATTGAAGCGAATTTTTCCTCCGTATTTTTTCCATGTAACTGTGATAATAGATACCCATAGTTCGGCAATTTGCCGTTTGTACCATTGCGAGAGGCTTTGGGGATGTTTTTTCGGGTTTTCACACAGTCTGATTAGGAACTTTCGGTTTCTTAAGGGACACCCTCTAGAGACTTTGATTTTTGATTGTATTCAATCTTGACACTGACAAACTAATTATTTCGAAATATCAAAATATTCTATACTTTTCAGTTGTTGCATGCAATTCTTATATAACCTTATTGTACTAAAAAAATAATAATATTTACATGTTATTTAGTTGTAATTGGTTTTTGTGGTATTACAGTCCGTCCTGAAGTAACAGTCAGTCAAAATAAAGTCAGAAGTTCGACATTTACAGCGTCAATTAAAAAAATGTCTGTCAAAAGTCAGTAGATACATATTATTTACACTTCAATCAAGTTTTCCACCCACACGTTAGTAAAGATCAAAAGTTAAGGTTACGCAATAAAAAATTAACGAAAGGTTTAGTTATCGATAAAAATAAGTATCTAAGTAATAGGTATTGTTTTACGTTGTTTATTTTTTTATAATGCTGTTATAACAATGTTTCATAATAATTGTACTTCTATAGTTATTGCTTTCACCAATACAGCTCTAGTTTTGTACGATTTACTATATACTATACGTGACTTACTTTCAGTAACGTTATTACCTGGGAAAACGTCTGTTACGCAATTTTTAATGATGAATAATGATTAATTTAAACGTTGGGTACTGCTAATTTATCATGATATTTTCAACAATCAATCATTATAATTCCACTATTATTTAACTTCTATAATTAAATTATTATTTTTTTTAAATTAATTATTTTTATTCTATTATTTGGGATATGAACCTGCGACATTGAAATGTCTACAGATTACGTTTGTTAAAAATCTGTATTTTATTAATTTTTAATTAATGTCTATACATCTACAAAAACTATTACGTTTAAGTATGCCATTTACGAAAATGATATTTGGTTATTTTTTCAATGATAACAGATATGTTAAATCAAATTATAGATGTTTTTTGTTTTTTAAAAAATATTGTCTTGTAGATAATTAAGTCATTGTAATGCATTATTTTTGAGTTTACCTTTCACATTTTCTACTTGCTTGATGAGGAAAAGTTTTCTGAAAGAAAATTTTCTCATGAGAAAGTCACATGTGATAAAATATTTTATTTTCTAAATGACTAAAAATTACCAGACATATCATTATAAACGTGAATGGCATACCCAAAAATATAACATATTACAAAGAACTAATATGTACAAGTTATTCGAATTTAAAGATTTACCGATTCATCTTCTTTTTCGAGGTCTTGTATTCTGACAGCCAAGTAGCAGCTTCAAGAATATTTCTTGTTTTACTCAGACATAAAGAAGCATAATCTTACCCTATTAAGAGTTGATGAAAACACGATGAACCCTACTTTCAAAGCCACGTTCTGAAAACTCCCGAGTTTTTCTTAAAACAAAAATTTGAACATTATTTTTCGATATAACATTTAAATTACAGTATTCACTAGTCAAAAATATGTTTTAACGTACCTGTTATCACTTAATCTTCTTTATAATGCATCCAAGTGCACAAAATCCGAAAAATTTTTACAACAAATGCTTATACTACAATTTACTAACTGAATTTATAAAACTATTAATGAAGTATTTGGTTTTAGACAAAGATATATTAAATCAAAATTGAAAGAAATTGTTTAAAATACAAATCTTAAAAAGTATAGAATGGAATTTGCACTTTTTAAGTTAGTTAATAGAAAATTTACTTGCGCGAAAACTTGTAATTCGAAGAAATTTACAAAAAAATATATATTCTAGTGGTATCATTATTCTATCAAGAAAGGTATTATAATTGATAATAAAATTAGTTACTCCGTATATACAATGCGGCTCAAAAGAATGAAGTAAATCAATAAAAACAATTTCTTGGAAATTGGTGAGATGTGTAGTAAACTTGAACTGAATTGAATTGAATTGAAGCGTGAATTTAATACTAAAAACCTATCACTGGCGTAGTTATCCACATAACACCAAAACACGATACTGCACTCGACGCGCATTGAGTTTTAATCATCTCCAGATGATGCCAGCTTGGTTGGCGAAACGCGCGTCGAGTGCAGTATAGTGTTTTGGTGTTATGTGGAAAACTACGTCAGTGATATCTTCACACCAAAGGTTCCAACCCCCTTCAAGATTACTAAAAACCTGTTATGGATATGTTTTTTAACTGGATCTATTTTTGTCTATAGTTGGCCTCAATTTAAAATTTTTGTGTTGCATTTTTTGTTTTAAAATAGTGACATGTCAACAACCAAATTAATTTACTCTCAGAACGGATTTTTTATTATTTAAATTTTGAAGTAATTTCGAACTTTTTGGCTGCATTGCACATTGTACATGTTAAATAAAAAACATAGATTAGTTTGCATAACATGCATTTATTAAAATAACGAAAACACGAAAACTAGTAACTAAATAATAACAGCAGAAAGCTTAGTCAAGAATCATATTACCTTTTTAAAACTTTTGACTGATCTCGTTTAATGTCTATGTCATAGCGTTGTGTCGGATGTCTCTGTTTTGATTTGCCCCTGGGTAGTTTAGTTGTAGTAGTAGTAGCAGTTGTGGTTGTGCTAACAGTTGTTCTAGTAGACGGCCGTTTTCTTTGTCGTGCAGTGTTTAGCGATTTAGGCGTTGTGCTGGTTAGGTAGTTAGAATATATGGAATGTGCATTGTATGAATCGACATTTTTAGTTGTAGTGGGAAAAGGTTTGGGAGTAGTTGTTGTTGGAGTAGGAGTTTTCCTTTCTATTTGAGGTTTTTCTTGGTACCTTGCCGAATATTTTACTTCGCCATTAGAGCTATTATTTTTTCTAAAACCATTTGGGCGATCCCGGTTACTATCATGGTTATTTTTATTTGATTGTTTTTGTTTGTTTTTATTTTCGGGATATTCATATTCATCATCATCATAATAATATTCGTACTCAACTGTGGGTTTTTTGTGAATCACTTTATTTTCTTTCTTTATTGTTGTTTTTATTTGACTAGAAAACATTTTTTTGGGTGCCGATGTTATATCTTCAAACTCGTAGTAGTATTCTTTTCGAGGTGATTTAGTGCTTCTTTCATAATGCTCTAATATAATTTGTGGTGATACAGTACTAGCTGGTGGAGATCTAACGCTACTTGTTTCGTAAAATGCCGGTATTATAGGTTTTGAGGTGCTTTTTTCATAATATACATTAACAATTGGTCTTGACTGAATTGATGATGTTTTATCCAAGTCTGCTGCAGGATGCACTTTCTTACCACTATTCGATTCATAGTATTCATTAACAACTGGTTGACTATTTAGCTCAGGAATATTTTTGACGTATTCGCTGACAAATGGTACAGGAGCACGCGTATTCACCTTAATATTGGCATTAGTATTCGCATAAAGTGGGGTTCTCGCAGTAACTTTTTCATAATACTCTTCAACAGTAGGTACTTGCTGTACTGGTTGCACTGGTTGTAAGGGCGGAAACTGCGGTAGTGGTTGTAATTGTTTCAGCGTTGGTAGTTGCGGCAACTGGGGTAATTGTGTTAGTGGTTGCAGTGGTTGATATGCATGTAGTGGTTGTAATGGACGTGGTTGAGGAAGTGCTCTATTAATGCTACTGGAGTGAGCAATGGGGTTGCCATTATTTTCATAGTACTGTATAGGCAATAAATTTAATTCAGGTGCACTTTTACCACTGTTTTTTGTAAATGGTACAGGAACACGTGGTGCTAATGAGACAACAGGTTTAGTAGCGCTAATATCTTTTTCAACTACACGATTGGCTCCTTGATGGCTTTTGGGTATAATTTTTACTTTTGGTGGTTTCGGTGTCGTACCGCGAAGTCTGTCTAAAAATTTGTCGAAATCAAAATCTGGATCGGCAAAAGGATTTCTTATGTTTTCGTATTTACTTTCTGTTCTGAAAAATTCAGGAGGAGGATTATAATGTTCTTCTTCATCTTCATCATCGTGAAATGATGATGCATTACTCTCATCTTCTTTTTCCTCTCCATCCTCTTTAGGTTTCTGAATATCTGCGTCATAATCTGATCTAACACTTTCAGCCGTACTAGATTCAAATTTGGGGTAAGAACTTGTGACTGCTTCAGTAATATGCTTATGGCTAGTAACTGTTCTAGTAGTAGAATTTTTAGGTGATTTGAAATCTCTTACAGTTTCGTGTTTAGTAACTACGTTACTGAATGCAGGTTGTATTGTTTTTTGATTTTGCAATCCTTTCTCTGGTTCCTTATCTGATTGACGGCCTATTGTAAAATAAGAGTAACTATTATCGTAGTCTGTAGGTGATGAATTTAACTGTTTCTTTAATTCTGCATCGGTTGTCTGTGTTTGTGGATTTACTTTGTAGTTAGGGATGAAAGGTTTGAAATCGTCATCATTGGAATTAGTTTGTGGGTGACTAGGCTTAAAAACGCTTTTATGATTGTGATTGTGGTTATTATTTTGGATTGGTGGGGATGATAAGGGGGATGAATTTACCCGCGCGAAAGTATTCCTATTGATACGACGACCGCCATGCCATGTGTTTGCTTCTTCACGTGGACGACTAGAAAATCATTAAATATTTGGTCATTTGAAACTCTTACTGATTACATAAGGTATTTGCTGTAAGGAGACCAATGTTGCTATTTACTACATAGTTCACATTTAGATATATGTTTGGGTTAAAAAAGTGCATTTAGCAAATACCTTAGTATAGTTTTATTTGTTTGGGTGCAATATCACATTTAAAAATTAAAAAAATAAATACTCAAAACTTTGCGTCAAATTTAATTTTTAATTTTGTTTCCAAGAAGTGATAAGACACCTAATGAAATAAGACTATTTAAATTCCGTCAAATTAATTTAATCTATTTAAAGATACTACTGCCGCGCTATCTAAATTAATAGAATTACCTTCTATGAACTTGTCTTTTTCGTCTTCTCTTGATTGTCAAGTCATTTGTTAGTAAATCGTCGTCGTCAGTCACTCCGCTGTTGAGGTAAATAAATTTAGATTTTCATATGTTAAGTGTAAAAATCACTTACCTATAGTGCTGGTTTTGAGTTCCAAATGAAATGACGCCAATCTTATCGCCACGTCCGGTGTACGTCTACAAAAATATTTTTGATATATGTAGTTACATCATTACTATTACCATGTAATTGCATGTATGATGATTAAACTTACAGGAATCGCGTTGGAATGTCTAAGACCATCTCTGTCTCTCTGTACTTGGCCTACTGTAGAAGGTTGTCCGCGATATACGCGCTGTTGACGATCACTCTCAATTTCTTCTGCTGGTGGAAGAGTTTCTTCTGCATCAGCATAGAGCTGTTGTTGTTGCTGTTGCTGTAAATTAAACGCATGTATTTCGTGCAGCCTATATAAACGCCCTTGGGCTGAAGAATAGTTTCAATAAAAAATTAAAACCGTTAAATTAATATATGGAATAGTAATACTAATTTTTAACTAATTCGCGCATGTATCTACTCAATTTTTGTCCGGAATTATAAATGCTCAAGGCCAAGCAAATACTGGTTAATGGTTATATAAACATTAACACAAAAATCTTATAAAATGTACGGTTGTCAGATTTCTTACTCTATAAAGCTATTTGAGTCGAGTATTTGTTCGAAAACAATATCTGCAATGCGAAGGCTGTATATCAGGATTTTTTTGGTATTTTACCAAAGGTTCTGAACAGATGTAATCTTGTATACCTCTGCTTTTTAATATTTTTAATAATAATCTAACCAGCAATTTTGTCTCTTATTAACTTAATATTTTTCTTTATAACTGATGTCCATATTGTTCAGAAGTATACAGGGCCTCCCAAAATTAGTCTGCCAAACTTCACTTTCGGATTATACGATCAAAAAACTAAGAAAACTACTAAGAAAAAAAGTTTTAATAAACATATACCGAAAAATGCTTCCTAAGGGAGCTACAGCATCTTAAAGATGCACCCCTGAAGAGGGTTTTTATGGAATAGCTCCGAAACTTGTGAAAATAGAACGTCGAAATTTTGGGTGTTCACTGACGATTCTATTTTGAACAAGGTGACGTCATTACAATTCCAAAAATGGATTGAGGAGGAAGTAACAATTTGAAGAGGTGAGATAAAAACTACTCGATCTTTTTTCTCTGTCAATCTTTTCAGAATTTGATGTAACATTCTAATATTCCAGATTTTTTTGTACAAAATAAGCTACTTTTATTGAACTTCGATTGTGCAGGAGCTGTAATTCCCTTAGGAAGCATTTTTCGACGCATTAAAACTTTATAAAACGTTTATTAAAACTTTTTTCTTACTTTTGAACGTAGAATCCGAAAGTTTGGCAAATTAATTTCGAGACACCTGTATAACCACTGTGAGTAACTGGTGTTTCAGGAATCACTTTCAATAAAATTTTATCAAAATTGCATTTTGTCTAAACACTAGCATACAGATTTTTGTTCAATTTCAATAGGTTATTTATATAATTCTGATATCAAGGTGTCTTGAAATTGAAGATTTGAGCATTTTATTTTATTGTAAAGTAGGTTTTTAAGCTCTAAATTATTTCTATCTTAAAAAAAATATATTTTTTTGTTTTCGTATAGTCCAAATATTAAAATATTAAATATTAAGTTTCCATATGCTAATATGGAAACTTAATATTTGATATCTGTCCAACAATTAATAAGTTTTTAGAGAAACTTTTGATATGTTTGGTTGCGATTATTGCTATAATGGGATTTATAATACTATTTCTGAGAGATATCAGTTCTTAGGCCTGAAATGAAGGCGCTTCGTTTTATCTATAACAGTTTTTTCAAGGATTCACAGTTATTGTCAATACAACAGAACCTTTACCTTGACTTCGATATACCAAGAAGAGAAACATGTCTTGCCATACTGTTTTATGTTAGTGTATTTAGGACTAATATATTATATAAGCCATCTTTGCATGAAGTGTTATCAAATTTTATCTGTCAGTAAGATTTATTACCGATTCTAAGGCTATTTATATTAATTTTATTAATTTATCCGTTTTAAATAACGCTGTTTGTAAATGAATCATGTTTTTTACAAATTTTTAATTTCTATCTCAGATAAAACTGAAAGATTTTATTTTAAAGTGATCCATTTACAAAATAACAATTACTTCATATTTGATAAAATAAGTCATCAGATTATGTCAAAAATGCGCTGTGAATTTCAATCCACATATGAACTGATTTATTATGCTATTACTTTATGCACACACTATATGAAATACTGTCTACGAATGAATTACGAGATGAAGTGTGGAATACTCAGTATAGTTAGAATGATATAATCCTATTCGAGTGTTCAATTCCTCCCAGCAAGCTAATGTAGGAACCATTATTTAGGACATATTAGGTATTGATTTTAAGTTATCATGACAAAGGAGAAGAATATTTACTATTTTATTAAAAATGTTACCTTTATAATTTCCTGCTGAGTGTGATGCAGTTGTCTAGACTGCCCTCTACTGGTGACCACCGCAGCTGGTTGAGGAGGAGGAGGAGGTGAGTACCTCGATCTAGGTTCATCACGATCTCTCTCCCTCTCCTTGTCGCGCTCTCTGCCGCGAGTAGAGGTGCTGCTAGTCGAAGATGAAGATGCTGGCGCTGCAGATATTTCGAGACCATCACATCCAACGTTTCTTGGCCAGTCACAGGTTTGGAGTTCGTGACTAGGCAAGGAAAATACGGTCATTATTTATAGGAATAATTAAGATTTGAAAATTCTATATTTTCCAATTATTATTATTATTATTATTGTTTTTGGTTAAAATCAGTAGCTATTCCCCACATGGGGTGAATAACTACTGAGTCCGGGAATCATGTGCGCTGAGTAGACGTAATGAACCCAAAATGACCGCCTTCTGCATTCTCCCGGCTAGAAAATTGCCGATTTTCGGCATGCCGGTATGATCTTCAGTTCCAAAAGCCTTCTGCAGCTTTCACTTGGGCTTTCAACTGAACGGGTCCCAACTCGGTGACAGCAGTGTATCTCTTGCTAGACGTAATGCACCCAAAATGACTGCCTTCTACATTGTTCCGGCTAGAAGATCTGCTGAAATCCGACAAATTTTCTAGCTGTAAATGTAAATTTCGACATACCGGTATGATTTTCAGTTCCGAAAGTAGTGTATTTCTTGCTCCACCGAGGGCTCCTATAATCAGTACCACAAGCTTCACAGTATGTTCTGGATGGAGTCTGCGGAGTTTGAAGAGAAGAGATATTTCGTCCGTTTCTCCTACTTTTTCAAGACAATGTTGGTCTCGGCAGGAGCCGAGAACCCGATGGCAAACATTGTCTTGAGCTGGTCGTCGAGGAGGACTACATCAGGCTTATTGTTTTGAATCTGCCTGAGTGGGAAATGAGTAGTTACAATAAATTCGACACTTCTCGTTCCCCACAACGATCTCACTATCTCCCGGAGCGTATGGCAGCACTGGTGTTTCGTCTAGCTTGTACGCGTGCCGTAGAAAGTCGTAAAGAACTCGCATGGTTTTCAAAGCTCTTATAGAAGACACCGTGCAATGGCTTATCCTTATCCAGCTGCAGAAGATTGCGGCCTTCTGCAGATTTAATTTGGGCTTTCAACTGAACGGGTCCCAATTCGATGATAGAGTCTGGGTTTCTCCGTTCAGCGTCGAAGATGAGACCGAATTCATCAGCTATACTGACGAGAATGAGTCTGGCCTAAGGCCGTCGTCATGATGCTCTCCACCCGAAGGTGCTTGCATCGGCTTAAGTGTATTGAAAATCTAGGCGGGCATCGATCGCTAAATTTAACAGCACTGCGGGATGGGATGGGTTAAGGGTGGTGGATTTTCGGATTTTTTTATTATTTAGTCTAGGAGATATTGGGGAAGGATTGGGTGAGTATAAGGGGGTGGGTTTTTAGGGCTGGTTTTTGGATTTTTTATTGTTTATGGGTAGGAGATTCTTGGGATTGAATTAGCTTAGGATTGAATTCATCAGCTGCTCTTCGTGCTGCCTTAAATATAAATGCTTCGACACCTGCATTTTCATTGTCTTGGACCACGCAGATGAGGGAAGCGGAACTCCTGATTACCTTGCAGGCTCCATCCAGTACCATTCTGCTGTGCAGATACTCCAAACTCAAGAGTCCACGGCCTCCATATGTCTTGGGAACTACAATCGTGGAACGGACGACCTAGGATGCAAACACTTGCTTGCGTATGCCTACTCACTACTCTGAAGAAGTAGAGTAGGATTGGGATGGCAAGTATGTTAGTGGCACTCACCTTATTCTTACAAGACAGTTCTGAATACTAGATCTGTCGAAGGCGGTGTTCACACTTGTCGCGAAGAGCGCTTTTTACGGCGGCAGCCTCTTGGGTGGAGCGTTATTATTATTATTATTATTATTATTAATATTATATATAAAATAGACTGATTAGGTAAGAGGTAAGAGGAGGATTAGGTAATATCAGGTAAGAGGAAGGGAGCTTAAGAATTAGTACTCCATCCCAGAGAGATTATTTATTTGTACTTATTTTTATTAAATCGAATGGGGAAATGTTAACTAGGTATAATAGTTGCAAAACACTTTTTACATCGTATGATATTAAAGTACGTAAAAAATAAATACCTGTACATAAGCCCTCCTGTACATGATTCTAATAGAGCTCCACCAAATACGCATACGTAGTATTGCGTGCAGTCGCTGGGGTGGGGATAATAGCCAAATTCTTCTGGGCAATCAAAATTTACTGTAACCTTAAGATCTGCCCCAACGGGTATATTTCTATTGCTTTTTCTTTGACCACAACATAAGCCTGAAAAAAAAATAATATGTGAAGTAGAAAATAATAGTGAAAAAGACAAAAATCGGTGAAGATCATTTCATTAGGATTAGACATATACAGGGTGTCCACCTAGTGCGCGTAAGTCCAATATATGGGTTAATAAAAGAGATAACTTAATTTTTTTTTCTACAGGGTTGTCTAATATCCCGAGCTGCACAAAATGAAAATATATTTACATATTCAGGGTGTTCAGTTTTTCCTGGACAGGTACCAACTTCGTTTTTCTAAATGGAAATATATGTTTTTTATTGCTTTTTCGAACTAAACCCTTGATTTTAGTAGGACTTTCATCAGCCTTCCCTATACCTAACTTAAACTGTTTTTGAAATATTGACGGGTGAATATTGACATTTTTGCAACTTTGACACCCTGTAAAATCTAAACGGTTTGAGATCAAGCAAAACGGTTTGCACATTCCTATCTTAACTTTTCATAAGCTATCGTTTGATACTAATTTCAAATTTATACAGGAATAAAAAATTTTCAAAATTTTCAGAAAATTTTAAATTTTTGGATAATTCTGAAATTAGTACCAAACGATAGCTTATGAAAAGTTAAGATAAGAATGTGCAAACCGTTTTGCTTGATCTCAAACCGTTTAGATTTTACAGGGTGTCAAAGTTGCAAAAATGTCAATATTCACCCGTCAATATTTCAAAAACAGTTTAAGTTAGGTATAGGGAAGGCTGATGAAAGTCCTACTAAAATCAAGGGTTTAGTTCGAAAAAGCAATAAAAAATATATATTTCCATTTAGAAAAACGAAGTTGGTACCGGTCCAGGAAAAACTGAACACCCTGAATATGTAAATATATTTTCATTTTGTGCAGCTCGGGATATTAGACAACCCTTTAGAAAAAAATTAAGTTATCTCTTTTATTAACCCAGATATTGGACTTACGCGCACTAGGTGGACACCCTGTATATACATAATACTACTATATATCTCATATCTCGTATGTTAGCTCATAGCGGTTTCTCCGAAAACTCTGAAGAACAAAGGATATAGTGCTAGACTCTTTCACAGAACTGTGTTCGATTTGCGCATGCGCTCAGAGTGTCGGCTCACTTTGCTTACGAAGCTGACATGACTTAATCTGACGTTTAAACTAACTCCAATTTTTTTTTTTCTTTAAGAAGTCGTTAGACAGAGATGTAATGTTTATGATACATGCTTCTTCTTGGATTTTCCATATTTGTGCGCATGCGCATATTTGACTAAGTTCTCAGGAGTAGGATAGAAATAGTATGTTGGCCCCGTGGTGTTTCCGGAATTTTTTGGCCTCTACCCGTGATATTGCTGTATTATATACACGTCTGGTCACCTAATTATTTCGTATAGAATTCAGTAAGTTACACACATCTGCCCTATCAAACGCATCGACGCTATGGGAGCGCACATGTCTCGTTCCGTTGTTTTACAAATGTAATTCTAATTCTATGTGAAATAACTCCGTGGCCAGACGTGTATATGGGATTAGAGTATTTCAAATGTACTGCTTTTTACTTGAATAACAATTAATTATTGACTTCCACTTTATTAAATTAAACTAAAAAATGTTCATCCAATTTACACGCTACTTATATGTAGATTTTATATTATGTATAGTGCTGAAAATGTATGCGTGTTTATTTTGCAAATATATATTTGCAATTTGTTAAAATTTATTTAACATTTGTTAAAAAGTATATGCTATGTGGGCTAACAGAAAGTAAAAAAATGTTCATCCAATTTACACGCTACATATAAGTAGATTTTATATTATGTATAGTGCTGAAAATGTTTGCGTGTTTATTTTGCAAATATATATTTTGTTAAGAAGATACTATGCTATATGGGCTAACAGTAAGTAAACTAACTGTTTGTCAAAATGACAAAATTATTCGAAATGTATTATTTTGCCCATTTTTTTTTATGTACAACCAAGTAAAATATGAAATCTAGAAAAGCTTGCATTTAGATTTCCGAAAAAGAATTGCGAAAGGTTAGAGATACCTAACTACTTCTCAAAATTTAATTTTCAGAAGGTTTGTGAATATGTACTATTTTATTTTAATAGGTGGTCGCATAAGCATATATTTATGTCAAGAACTTGTGTTATATGCTTTAACAAGAAACAATTAAGATTTGTTTTTCATTGTTTTTTCATTGAAGAAATAAGAAACCACTAAGGTATTGTTGTTATTTATTTTTTCTAATTAATTTTCTGTTAATTTGGTCTTTTATAGTGTTCATTGAACTGTAAATTGTAAATAATAGCTTCTTCCTACTTAAAATATATTAGTTAATCAAGGTTGAAGAATACAAATTAATGTATATAGTTAATTTAGTTAATTTAATATGGTCCACTTTTTATGAACTAACTGGCGCCGTTCATTAATCTCAGGTAGATAAAAGCTTTACAGATATGGAAGTAGGAGGTACTGACGTCATTTATGTTTATTAATTTTGAACGCGATTTACTATATATAGTCAGTCTTGCATGTTTATTTAAATTTAATTTTAGTATTATAGGTATTTACTTTATTATCTTGTTCACCGTTCAAAAAACTAAATAGTTCATTTCTTATAACAATTTAGAAAAAAAACAAACATTTTTGTGCATGTCGTTAAACACAATAACGTTTAGAAATCGAATAAATATTCCAGGAAATCCATTGACTAATGAAAGTCTTTTGAGAATAATCTTTCTTCATGAAAAGGTCTGACACATAGGCAAATAGCCAAAAGATTAAACACTGACGACATTACGATCACTTGGACCATCCGATGACAGAATGAAATAGGCTCCATGAAAAAGGGTTACAAATGAAAAGCAAGACAGGTATAAGGCCAAGTGGTTAGGAGAAATAGGTGGGTAACTCTGTCAGCAATCTTCGAAGACAGTATCAGGCGTCAGTGACGCGTCTTCTCATGATGGCATTCGAAATGGCTTGGTGGTATATACATCAAACCATATCGAATGCCTTCATCAGAAGACGCGTCATTGTCACTAGTCACAGATACGGTTGAAATGGGCTCGTGACCACCAAAACTGGCTCTTGCCTCAATGGTCGAATGTGGTATTTTTGAATGAAACGAGGATAGGATTGATAGTGAAGACCGTCGAAATCGAGTCTGCAGAGAAGGAGGAGCACAAGAACGACTGACATTTGCTAGAGAAGTGGTTCCGCATATGAAGGCGGAAGTGTTATATTTTGGGACAGAATTATGTATAGAAGAACAACTATTTTGGTTCATACTCCGGTTACAGTGACTCACTGGACGATTGTCATCATTCGGCTTATTGCTCAACCAATTGAAGCTGAGGTAGGTCCAGATTGTGTCTTTATGGACGACAATGCTCGTCGAATGGCATCGAGCCCGAGCTGTCCGAGAGGTTGAAGAGGGAGTGAAATTGAAAGAATGGAATGACCACCTCTTTCTTCGGATATGATTCCTATTGAACATGTATGGGATTACCTATCCAGATCCATTTGTCGCCGTTTACATCTTCCCATAACTCTTGAAGAGCTCATACAGACCTAATATGAGGGATGCACAGATGTGTTCGCATCTTGTTACAAAGCAGAGGTGGAAATACGAGGTACTAAAAATATTATTGTTAAATAAAGTTATAGCTGTGAAAGTTATTTTTACATTTTTTTTATAACCCCATTAATTAGTAAATACCAAAACGCTTCAGAATACTTTAAAAAATGTATCATTAGACTAATAATACGAACAGTTTTAACAATGAAGTTTCTTTACTTTTAAATCAATATATTAGGTGGTGCAAAACTTTTGAAACTCTGTGTACTAGGGACTTATTTGGGCAAGTCGTAATATTTGAAATAAAAAGCAACCAATGCAATACCTACACCTACGTATATCAATATTGTTTATGTAATTGTTCTGTCTTAATGACAGTGTGACACACATTTGATGTATTTTTCCAGTATTTTCTGTCAGTCCGATTCAGAACTGAAATTCGAGGAAAATTAAACAGTGTGTTGTAATATTATTTTCTTCTAAAACGGAACAAATTAAGAAACAGCAGCATTCAGAAGAACTGCTAGGAATAATTAAATATATTAGAAATATCTTATGCATTATGTATAGTATCAGTGCATGTAATTGTAACTCAACAACTAACCGTAAAAAGTTACTTAATAGTAACCAATCATAGGCATATATTTGTATATAAGTGTTATTTGTTTAAATGTATAGGCTGAAAATACAAAAGAAATACATGGCAATTAGAAAGTTACAATTATTAATATCAACTGTTGGTTTTAATTTTTATATATTTCGATGAAGTTATCTAACACGAGTATGGGTTTGATGGATTACCTTCCAAACAGCTGGATATTGTAAGAATGGTGCATTATAAGAATAATTTGTTAGACAGAAATCTTTAGTCTTCGTCTTACATACTGGCAGTGATTATGGCACATTATTTTGGGTATACCGTCTCTATTATTAGAAATATAAATATATCAAACTCTGTATCAATTTATGCGTGAGAAAAAGCTTTATCGAAATATGCAAAAATATACAAGCTATTCCATTAGAAACAACAAAAGTTAACATGGATTACTTAACTTTTCGATTGCCAATTATTTTAAATCTTAATAAATTCTGCCGTTCAGAAAATTAACTATTGTATTTACTATTTTCGAGTAAGTATCTCCATAAATAAGCGAGATAAGACGTAGGTTAATTATGATTAAACCCTACACCCTAAAAGGGTTCAAACTAGAATAACATAGACTAATGCAGTTAAAATTTTTATATAAAAATCCATCCATCTTAGTCTTCGTTTTATATAGAAATTCATTTTCTTGTCCTCTGTAAATTATTAGGTCGTGCTGAACATTGTTTATACCTGACATTTAAAAATACACACACCCAATCTGTTATTATTTTATACACTTTGGTCTGATTCGAACTATGACCTATCATGTGAATGTGGTTAGGTTTTGCGTAGAGATATTTGCTCTGCAAATGTCAAAAATGTTGTAACAGTAAATATTTCTTGCTACCATTTTTCAGAAACAGGTAAGATAGAAGTTGTCAGGACAAAAAAATGTTAACAAATAAAGTAGGAAGAGTACTACTATATTTGATGAGTTTTTTGAAAATTGATGTATGAATTAAAAGATTTATTCCTTCAATAATTTTAAATATACATATAAATTAATATACATAAAAAAGCACTATTTAATTTTTTTCATTTATTAGGCAGGAGAGTAGAACAAAGAAACTGGTGGGATCACGAAACATGTAGAACTACATGTACAAATTATTGAACTACTTTAAAGTACTAAAATATTAACTGGTATATTTATCTACCATAATCACTAGATAGCTCCGATTCTGTATATTTTGACTTAATAAATGGAATTTATCGAAATTCGTGAATGTAACGAATTTCGATAATTAAGTAAATATTGCGTGTATCAGGTCTCGTTATCTGGCCCCTTATATTCTGTAATAATGATTTTCTTCTTCACACAAAGAATATCTGATGTTTTTTTATTAAAAGTTTTATTATTTTAGTAAAATTAAGAAAAATATATTTGTAATAAATAAAATAAAATAAATAATAATAAAACATATTTTTAATTTGACAATTGTTGAGATTCTTAAATTTAAAATAATCTCTTCTTTGCAGGAAGCGTGCAATGAGGAAGTTACATCTGCAAAGTCTAGATTTAGGACGACCCGTATATACTATGATATAAGCGTTCACCAAATTACTAATGGATAGTTAGACGTATACTAGTTGGGAAAAGTTAATTACCTATTGTTACTGTTGTGAAAAAGCAAGCTGAATTTGAATGATGTAAAGAGAGTTATGTCAACTTAAGATTTTGTATACCTACCCACAGTACTTAATAAGGATAACTTCGTATTAATTATTGTTTTGTGTTAAGTCAAACCGTAAAGGTAGAAAGCTAATTTAAAGCCTCTAATATACTTCACAAGGTAGATGTCATAAAATGATTGGGTAAAAGCTCCAATGCCCTAGAACACTACATAAATATATTTATTTATAAGTAGAGAGCCAAAGAAAATGAAAGAAGAGCTATATTACTAATGAAATTATCCAAATATTTGATTCAATGACGTTTTAATTTAATTTCCTTTGTTATCTATAATCTAGGTATGCAAAGGAATAACCTTCTTTATTATTTAAGAAAATATGGTGATCGATTTTACTAGAGAAATAAGTATTTCTGGGAAACGGCCAAGAAAAACAAATCATTTTAAAAAGTATTGCATTTTTACTTACTTTTACAAGAAGATAGGGCAGACACACAAGAAATATCATTAGGACGACAGGCATCGCTACGCTTCAAACATTTTTCTTCCAGCAACATACATTATTATGTAATGTAGTTCCAAAGATCCCTTAATTTTGAATATTTTTCCTATAAACATTTTTTTTATGTTTCCATTATTTAGAAAGTTATGAGGAATTACAATATCAAAGACCATCTTAAAAATACATGAACCTATTAAATGACACCCTATAATTTAAAAGCTTTGCGGTAGTCCTCCAATGCAACTGAAAAACAATTGTCAAATTTTGCCACCAGAGAATTTTCCATAAATTTCTTCATAATGAAAACATGTTATATGGGAAAAATATCCAAATTAAGGGATTTTTTGGAGCGACATAATAAAAATGTATGTAGGAAGAAGAAACATTTTTGAAACGTCGCGACGCTTTAGCGTCGTAATTATATTTTTTGTATTTCTACCCTACCTTCTTGTAAAAGTAAGTAAAAATGCAATACTTTTTTAAAATAATGTTTTTCCCAGCCGTTTCCCAGAAAAACTCATTTCTCCAGTTAAATCGATCACCCTGTACGTAAACAATTTCAGTACATACTATTATTGCATCTTCTGCTGTTGAATTATAACGGCACATCCTGAATATGACCTCAATTTATTGTTTCTTTGATATATATTTTTCTTTTTAACACCATAAACTTTAAGTCGTAAATATATCAACATATTTTTTGGATAATACAACTTCGATGTTAACCATACCAAATTAGATTGATAATTGATAATGAAATTGAAAGCTTTACTTATATCTCTAATTAACGTTGTTATTATAATATCTAGAATAAATTAAATATCAAATTATGAGAAAATTTCACCTATGTTGGAACATTGCCATCCATCATTACATCATTAAACAGTACACATTACAAAAATGAGCAGTTATGTAGTAATTTGTTGACTATTAATGAGCTTTAATAAATCAAAAACAATGAGATATTATACTGCATTGCAATAGGGTTCAAATTTGGTGCTTGTTAATTAAATTCTTATATAGTATAGTGTATTTTGGGCTCAATTACATTAAATTTCGTTAGACTTGTTAAAAATAATGAAGTTACCCAATAGGTACGTTAGGGGTATAATGAACTGTAATTAGTTATGATTTTTAAATAGCTCATGGCATACCCAATGTATCAAGGAAACTAGTAACTGTCCATGTCCATTGTATATTGTCTATATGAAATATAAACGTGACTAGCCGCGAGTAGTTTATTAAACCATAATTAAGCGTTTCTCTAATGAAATGTCAAATGGTAACCTACTCATAATACTTGATCCAAGTAAAAATAAATTCGATTTATATGCTTCCATAGTAAACGTGTACATTGGATAACATTTACTGGCTTAAGGGTATTCATGAAGCTACGTGGAACAAATAGTAGAACGGACTTCTATCCATATTGGGAGTGCAGATTTTTAAACAGAAACCATTATGGCACATTGGTGTATGCATTAATCAGATCTTTGAATATTTAAGAGTATAGGCATGTTATACTCATAGTCAATGCAGAAGCAGGCGGCAAATCGATTCTAACAACATACATAAATATACTAGTCGTTGTATCAGCTCGAAAATGCGGTACCTACTTTGTTGAGATGAAAACTTGATTTTATATTTTCATATTCATTAGGGACCACTTGAAGGTCATAGATTGCAGAGGTGGACACTTTGAAACACGGGCATAAGGGTGCCACTTTATGTTAAAAGAAATTTATAACTTTGTAACCAACTCAAATTTTGTTTTCAATAAAAATTCTTCAATAAATTAAAATTAACAGTAACAGATTAAAATCATATTTTTTTTTGTATGCGTACTATTTCTTGCATCTCTTGAGGAATCAAATTATCATCAAGAAATCAAATACCTCATAGATTTTGTTAGAAAAAGAAGGATTAGGATTAGGATTGTGATGGTCAAGGCCGGTTCCATGCTATTTTAGGAGCTTGTATAGTGAAATGCTACCCAGTTTCATAAATTAAATAAGATAGTGAAAGTAGTAGCGATAGTCCCTACTGTGCACAACCTTACTTCTGCGTCTGCCCTATGTATATCCAAGTCTAAATAATGGATTATATAGTGTAACACAGACACACCCTTTGTCTGTCTTACATTTTTTATTACTTGTGCATTGCCAAAGTATGATCAATAGTGATTGATTTTTCCTTTACTTAAAAAAGTAGACTAATTTCCTCCCTTCCTTCTGGGAGCTATACCCATTAAACTATAGGTTTTAGGTAAATATTTAAAATATAGAGAGTGTCTCATTAGAAATACATATAATTTCTAGTTAATTTGCAAGTTCCCAACATCGTCAGTAGGTTTATTATGTTCATCATATATTCAAACCATCTGGTTTAAATTTTCATTTGAATGACGTCAGCGGAATTTCAATATTAATAATATTCATTACTTGTACATGTCTGGTATTCGACAAGTTTCATTTATTCGCAAAAAATTAATAAACTTCATATTACCACTCACACTGGTGTTGGTTAAATGAACCATTGGATTTTAATAATTTCTTTTTATAGTAAACAGTTTATTTCCATCTTATGAAAGAAAGCTAATTTTATAAAAATACATAAAACGTTTATTTAGGTTAGTTAGTACAAATGGAAATTTACGTGCCGCACACTTGAATACAAGCACGAATGCCACTTGCACTTTCTTGTTTATGTTTTGCTAGACTAAAAATAATCCACATGTTCCACTTATAGTTTCAGTAAATAATTTATTTACACTCAATTGGTGCACTATTTTATGGGACAGAGAAAGTTACAGTGTTGCAAATACACTTGTCTTTCTAGTCGCACGGTTGGTATGTCATATAAATATACAAGATACAAGGTACAGGGTGAGTCATAAGGTGTGCATTGAATACCTTAACCATTTGGTCTGTTTAGACTGAATAATATATTTTTCACATAATACCCATTAAGAAGATTTGTTCCAATAAATTGGCATGCTATGAAAAAAATCAATTTTTCGAAAAAAAAAAAAACATTAACAAAATCGTGAAATTACCTCAAATTGATTCTAAAGGATGCCTGATGATCTGAAGGCAAAACAATTTTCAGTGTCATCTGTCTCAAAAACTGTGTTGGTTAGAAAATTACCTTCACAAGCTTCAAAAGCAACTTAAAATTAGCCCAAACGGGCCAAAGTTACATCTTTGGAAAAAACATTCACAGATTTCGCATTTCTTGCAACCATATAGGAGTGCATTGAAAAATTAAGGAAATTTGGAACTATAGAAAGCTTGCAAAAGTTGCCTTCTACACTTATCATTTGCGACTTACAGACTTTGCCACCTTGTATATCACATTCACATGAGAGCTCAGATTCTCAGACTTGCCATTTTCAATATACGAATGCGAATGCCAAACTTTTATAATTTAGTTACCTTCTAATTGGAGAACTTACCATTTACGACTTACAGACTTTGCCACCTTGTATATCACATTCACATGTGAGCTCGGATTCTCAGACATGCAATTTGCAATATACGAATACGAATGTCAAACTATGCGCCCACGCCGCCCGCTCTACTCTGTCCCCCACTACCTAACCATGTCATCATCGACATGCTCTTCGCGTTACACTTTTCATGGAAACATACCCATATACGAACCTTCGCGATCCTATAAGCATTTTCAATGCTAAAAAATTCACAGATTTCGCAATTCTTGTAACCATCGGAGTGCATTGAAAATTAATTAAGGAAATTTAGAACTATAGAAAGCTTGCAAAAGTTACCGTCTAATTTGAGAACCTACCATTTGCGACTTACAGACTTTGCCACCTTGTATATCACAATCACATGAGAGCTCAGATTCTCAGACTTGCAATTTGCAATATAAGAATACGAATGCCAAACTATGAGCCCACGCCGCTCGCTCTACTCGGTCCCCCACTACCTAACCATGTCGGTGTGACATGCTCATCGCTTTACATTTTTCATCGAAACATACCCATATACGAACCTTAGCGTTCCTATAAGCATTTTCAATGCTAAAATAATGCTGTTGTTTCAGAATAAAACTACTAAAGGTCAGTGAAAATGTTCGATGAGCGTGATGAGGTTCGATATTTAGATAAGTAATTATTCATTTATCTGTGTTAATTAAATTAGTAAATACTCGCCTTTTATTTACCACTCTGTACCTTTCTTTCTTAGCTTATTGTGATCGCATTCATGATATATTCTGTTAACAAATATATTTATTTGCACGTTATCCTACTGTGCCATTTGGAGCGAAAGATATCGGTTATGTCATATACAAAGCGCCATTTTTATAAATTCTTCATTAAAATTCTTTTCCGACGTGATGCTGTGACATTCGATGATTTGTAAGCGTGGATTACATAATGGCAACCTTGAAATTGAATGAATAAAAGCTAATATAGGACAAGCACTCGCGTGTAAAAATCTATATTGTATTTTCTATTAGAAAAGTGTTGCTGGTACTATTATTTAATGGTTGAAGATATTTGAAAAGAGTTTTTAAATCTATACAAGCTATCATGTTTATTTTCGTCAGGAAAATAGATAATGAAACAGAAAATTTAAGATTCAGGAACGATGCTTTTACCCAAAATGCAAAAAAAAAGTTTAATATATTAGGAATGCTCCGCATTGATATGGTCAAGTTGTATCAATTAAAAAATCTAAAACAAAGGGCCTAGAAATATAGAAAACTAATCACTTGTTCAACTGGTAAGTTATTCCAAGATATATTGTTATTATAAACTAAAAACTTATAAATTAAATATTAGACGAGTGGGTTTAGTCCGCAGAGATGCCTCTCACATATCTTTTTTAATAATGAGGTTATATGCTTTACATGCCTTTTTAAGGATGGGTAACAAAGAAATCATAAACATCATTACATCATAATATTTAAATAATTTCATTAATCTCTTAGATTAATTTCTTTCGCTAAATACTGTTGTATGAATTGATTACTGTACCATATTGTGAACATATAAATGTATTAGAAATTAATTCTTTCGGTTAAATAGAACAATATTGGTGACAATATTATTTTTATTTCAGGCACTATACAGGGTGATTGATTAAGGCCGGCCACCGGCTGTATATGGGAAACTATTGGTCCCACAGGTTCGGAAAAAAAATTCCCATAATAAAAGTGGCCATGAAAATTTCATTAAAAATATTTTTATCTTCCGTAAATCTCCGCAAGAGGGCGTAACTGATCATGAAATTTTTAAAATTAAATTTAAATGAAAAAATGCCTTATTAACCTGGATATATTTTTTATCAGTTTTAATCGTTAGTCCATTTCCTAAAACTTGTTCAGTGATATTTTTCATTTCCTCGATAAATAAATGGGTGGGAGCAGTTTTTGTTTTTAATTTGAAAAAATGCTGTATTTTCGGATCGCTTCAACGGATTTTCTTGCGATTGGGTTTTTTTTAAAGAGAATACCTTACAGATTTAATAAATGTTTTAGTGATTGCAAAAAGTTGGTTAATAAAGGTACAAAATGGCGATATGTTGAATCCTAACCTATTTTTTAATTTTTCTTGGAAATTTTTAATGGAACGATATACTTTTTTCCACGTCATTATGACCAACATTTAGTTAAAATAACACTGGTCAAAACCGCATCTCGATATCTCAAACCGTTTAGGAAATATTTAGATTTTCGTATTGTACCTAAAGAAGGAGAATACATTTTCGTTTACCCCCGTATCATTTCGAAACAAAACGTATATTTATTTGCTGTTTTAGTAATTTGATATTTTACATAAACCCTTCACACTTTATCCAGGCTGAGGAAGAATTACGAATAATTAAAATTAAAAAAAGTATTGCCCCGACGGATATCGAACTCTCAACCTTTAGCACATGCAGCAATGAATAAATTGTTGCTTATAAACCTATTACTGAATCTGAAGTAAACATTATAAATGTTTTGGCTTACATCCATACAGATCCACATTTAAGTATTAGAGATATTTCAAGGGATTTAGGACTAACATTTTATTGTGTCTATAAAATATTTAAAAAACATAAAATACACCTTTACCATATTGTGCTACATCAAGCATCAAACGAACAAGACTTTGATCGTAGATTGGATTTTTGTCATTGGCTTAAAGGTTTCCTCACCGAAGATGCTACGTTTCTGTCAAAAATTTTATGGACCGACGAAGCAACTTTTAGTAGCAACGGGAAAGTAAATTTGCACAACATGCATTATTGGTCGCCAACTAACCCTCATTGGTTAAGAGAGGTCGATCACCAGAACAGGTGGAGTGTAAATGTGTGGTGCGGTATTTTAAACAGACGAATTATTGGGCCATTTCTTTTCGATGGTCATCTTAACGGGGAAAGGTACCTAGAGTTCCTGAACACCGATTTGCTGCTTTTATTAGAAGAGGTGCCCATTGCTGAGAGAATGAACATGTGGTACCAACATAATGGATGTTCAGCTCATTTTGCCCAGAACGTCCGAAATTATCTTGACGTTGCGTTTCCAGATAAATGGATTGGCAGGGGAAGTCTTTTTCCGTGGCCTCCAAGGTCCCCAGACCTCACTTGTTTAGATTTTTATCTATGGGGCAGAATGAAAGACGTGGTTTTCAAAAATCGCCCCACAACACCAGAAGATATGAAACAAAGAAGTCGTGTGGCTATAAGAAATTTATCAGGTGCCGAAATTGAAGCAACGGTACAATCTACGAGAGAAAGACTTAATTTGTGCATCGACAATGATGGTAAACATTTTGAACATCTTTAATTTTTGCTTTTTTGTCGTCATAAACGCTGGCAAATTTGTTGTAGTTATTGTTATACCTTATTGCTTTTGGTTTAGTTTTGTGTTATTGCTGTTTGGCCCATTGGCCTTTAAACACGCTACAATTATTATTTCACGTACTATTTGGACCAGTCCTAAGCCTGCATAAAGTATGAAGGGAGGCCGGTTTTTGTAAAATAATATCAAATTACTAAAACAGTAAATAAATATACGTTTTGTTTCGAAATGATTCGGGGGTAAATGAAAATGTATTCTCCTTCTTTGGGTACAATACGAAAATCTAAATATTTCCTGAACGGTTTGAGATATCGAGATGCGGTTTTGACCAGTGTTATTTAAATTAAATGTTGGTCATAATGACGTGGAAAAAAGTATATCGTTCCATTTAAAATTTCCAAGAAAAATTAAAAAATAGGTTAGGTTTCAACATATCGCCATTTTGTACCTTTATTAATCAACTTTTTGCAATCACTTAAACATTTATTAAATCTGGAAGGTATTCTCTTTTAAAAAAACCCAATTGCAAGAAAATTCGTTAAAGCGATCCGAAAATACAGCATTTTTTCACATTAAAAACAAAAACTGCTCCCACCCATTTATTTATCGAGGAAATGAAAAATATCACTGAACAAGTTTTAGGAAATGGACTAACGATTAAAACTGATAAAAAATATATCCAGGTTAATAAGGCATTTTTTCATTTAAATTCAATTTTAAAAATTTCATGATCAGTTACGCCCTCTTGCGGAGATTTATGGAAGATAAAAATATTTTTAATGAAATTTTCATGGCCACTTTTCCTATGAAAATTTTTTTCCTGAACCTGTAGGACCAATAGTTTCTCATATACAGCCGGTGGCCGGCCTTAATCAATCACCCTGTATTTTCCTTTAAAAAATAAATTGTTTGATTCATTCGACCTCGCTAGTAGTAAGAGTACTAGTAGTAAGTCTAAACCCTATATAATAACTGATAGGTGATTATAAATTGTTCATAAACTGGTGTAATTTGTTCAGTATTCCTGAAATATTTTAAGTGAATATTTTGTTTATTATGACCTCGTATCTCGAAAAGGGATACCGCTAAGAACTAATGAACTTTCTAAACTAATTTAAACACGAATTTTTTTCAACATTACACCTCAGTGGTAGCAACTCTGCCACATTAATGAATCACCCTGAATATTACTGCAAGCAAAAGAACCTGAAGATTTATGGAGTCGTGTGCTGAATTGAATCTCTCTGTATGTTATGTAACAGAATTCGTTTGAGCAGATGGGAATAAGATTAGTTACACTCTACAAAAAATATATCAACAATGATGAGACTATTCGACTTCTCTGATATTTGGCAACGTTAATAAACCTCTTCTATTGTTCTTTCCGTTTTATGTGTTACGCAATACTTACTAAATTATAAAACAGTATAAAGTTATTCATAATATTCATTTAGATCTCCAGTCGGTAATTTGGAGCTAAATTACCGACTAAATCTTTAACAGGTTAGTTTCCATACGGATCTAAAATTTTAAATTAAATTGGGACTCCTATATATGGTTTAAATGAAGAGATGGGTTGGCAACCGATTACCCACCAGTTGTTAATATGAGAGGTAAACATTAGTATATTAGATTGGCTCCCTAAGTAATAAGGGTTGAGAACTAAATGGTGGTCAGGGTTTACCAACCCAAGTCGTTCGTGGGCACTAATGCGACGTATAGAATATAATATGAAGCTCCATCTTTCACACAAGTATCTGAAGATTTTCGACCTAATTATAACACATTATTTCTAAACTGTAAAAAGTTATTTCATAAAATCTTGAGAGGAAATCTATTGGAAAGGAAAGGTTAAGAGGTTGGTTAAGGAAATTTATTGTGTTAAGAAATATTGATTAGGTTAAGATAAGGCAAGTAAATAAGAAGGTTGAACCAAACTAATACAATAAGAAAATTAATTAAAATTCTAGATTAAAGACGTTGACAAAGGCTGACATAATAACAAAACCACAGAACTATATTTGGGCGTAGTGTTAGGTATAAGTTTCTTGCAACATTTACTTTGAATTGTACTTATATATTTGATTAAATTTCGCATTGTGAAATATTTCTTTGGCAAATACCTTGACCAAATACTTTTATCTTCAAGTGAAATAGTTCCCGGTTTTGAAACTTTGTTGCAGATAGCCTCTAATTTTTGTTTTTTTTTCCAAGGTCTTTTTGGTATGAAGAAATTCAATACTTAAACATATATAATTGTCTTGGCTTTAAAACTAGCTGTTGGTAATGTTCCCTGTGTTGTGTTGTGTAAATATAATTTTGGTAACCTTCATGCAAAGAAAATTGACAAGTGTGTATATGAAGCCACAAAATTTTTTATGGAGATCAATCAATTACTAATGAGTACAATTTTCTTAAAATCATATTAGTAACTTAAATTGTACAACACACACGGATTCTATAATGCGATAAAACCTATTTGAGAACTGTTCCATAAGAAACACATGTTTATTATAATAAACTATTGCGCTATTTTGAAATGAAGGTTTTCAAATGAAATCACGTCAGGGCATCAGTTACCTTTTTATTTTATAGAATCATTAAACCCATAAAATCCTTTCTACCTAATGCAATATCGTACAAATGCATAAGGACACCGCTTTTCGATAAAAAGTATACGTCTGAATATTGTTTATTACTTTATATTAATAAGTTTATAGTTTAATAATTATAAAGAACATGTGAAAATAAGTAGAAATGATTAAATTAGAATTTGAAGAAAAATATAATAGAAAAACAGTAGAACACACTACACTGTATTGTAAACTGAAGTTTACTACGCAGTTGGATAAACAATATAACTTATTCTTATTAGTAGTCAGAACTGGACAATCCATGAATTTATAGTTTCAATTGAAAACAGACCAGTCTGAATATTGCTCCCAGTGGGATGCAATTTTCGCATACGACTGAATAGTCGTATTCGTGCGAATGCACGACTCGAAAATTAGGCCTCAACCTTTCTGAATACCTACCAGACAAATTGTGTTTATATATTTGTTGATCCATATAACTGTTGTCTACCGGAAATGCTAAAATACAGTACAATTTCAGTATAACTGTTTTTATTTTAATTTTAATTTGCTTATTATTTTTAGGCGGTTCTGGTAAAATTTTTAATACATATTATTAATTAATTTTTTTATATTTTCGATTCCTCTACAAAGTTATTCATTCATGTATTCTTATTTATAATAAATAGAAAGTTTATAATTGTAAAATGATAAAGGATATTCAATTAATTGCAATTAAAAAATGGTTTTATCATTTTTTCGCCCACGCCTATGGATATAACCAATCCCCTTTTCTCGTTTTTATAGTATTTAATCCTATCTTTTATTGCAACAGAAATTGGAAAGACTAACAATAATAAATTTAAATTTATTAGCATAAAACCTACCGAGTTCCGTGGCATCCATATTTGAATTATTTCAGATTCAATCTCAGATAAAATATTGACATTTCAATGCAAATATTTTCAGTCTTTATTTTCTTCAGCTTGAACAAATTCGAGTTGAATTGTTAAAGAATATGAAATAACCGCTGAAACAGTTTAGAGATTGCAGTCAAAATAAGGCAGAAAAGAAGAGTACTCTTTTTTCCAAATTCAAGCTTTCGAAGCCATTTATTGCTCCTTCTTCAGGAATACTACAAATTTATTTAATAACGAATAATCTACCTTCAATAAAGCGTGGTACTTACGAAAAGTGGAGCTTAAATACAAGTAATTGACTAAATGATTACAAAAACACATCACTATACAAAAAGTAACAAATGTTGTCAATAATAACTACATATTAAGAAATATTTAAATAGCCAATGATTGTAAAAATAATCACGATTAATAATTAAAATATATGCAAATTACAATATGTTTTATTTGAATATCTTTTAATTATTAATCGTGATTATTTTCACAATCATTTAGATTTTTACGGATTTATTTTCTAATATTTTGATGTACAAGTAAATAGTTAGTGGTTTTACACCGTACAAGAGTTGAGTCACTCGGTATAATAAATGTTCTTATGAATTATATAAATAATCGGTAAATTGTTTGCAACAAAAAAATAAGATGCTCTGCTGGCAATCAATTTATATAATAAAATTTAGAAAAGTAATTTGTCTGCTTTCGCCTAAAAAAAGCCTGATTTCTAATTAATTAGTTTCGAATATTCTTTTCAAAGTTGTTGACTGAATTGAGTGAGTGTCTCTTCTGTAAAACATCCGAAAACGTAATTTCAAGACTTGTGCCACGTTTTTTAAAGATCTATTTTTAAATCATTCATTTTTCGTATAGTAAGTACTGTCTATTTCTGTCGGCGAAAGTTTTGCATCACGTAGTCGTTTTTTATTTAGTGTAGTTTATATTAATTAACTTTACAGTTGACTGCATTTGTATATCGAGTAACTTACAATTTTATGCTGCAAATGGCACGGTATTATTTTTACCACAAAATGTACAATGGAAAGGAAATTCATGTGATTGCACCGGCATAGTCTGCTTAACTAGATGAGTGTGTAACTAAAAATATGAACTTAAAAAATTTAATAATCTTGTGTCCGTATTTCAGTAAAGATATAAATAAACTAAAGCCAGTACGAATAACTCGAATAAAAAGACTATGAAATGCCAATTTGAAAATTCCGGCTTCACACGTATTTGATCCCCCATTTTAATTATATGTATGGGTATAATTTTTCAATTGCGATGCATTCTTTATACCTACATTTCTGCCTAGGTGATATCACCGATATTTAACAAAAGCCTGTTTTACTACCTCTTTTATGTCTGCATGTGGCAATGAAAAGTGACGTATCAAATTGCACTTTTACTATGTTGTTACTAATATAAATTATTAAGTAGAGAGTATACCTCATTAGCATGTTTTAAAAGAAATATATATAGGTATAATTTACGACAACCATAAAAGTTTGTTTCAGATTTACTTTTGCATTCCTCGAATCTGTGTCAGCTAAACAGTACTTATTTTTAATGAGGCTGCAAACGGCTGATCGTATCTTTAGAGATAACTGTCATGCTGTGATGATATGTAGGTGTAACCCTACTAACATGAACAGATTAGTTTGATTAATAAGTATAATGTTATTATTTACTGTTCCAGATTTACACGGCTACAATGAAGTTTTAATTGCAATTTGTGCCCATGAAGCTGTTATAAACTTTACGAGAGTGTTTTATTTTGTAAAGAGCTCATTTTTCCGAGACAGATTATCATGAAAATAATTCAATGTTTAGGAAAATTGTATCAAATAACTTTTAACAATATAATATAATGGTCATATAAATGACACGATAATAAATTACTAAGGAGTAAAATATGTCACCAATATGAATATTTACTATGTTCATCACAGAAAATTCCTAATGATTCTTACTTTCACTTGTATTTAAAGCACATGGTCAGTCTCATCCTGTTTTTATTTCATCTAGGCATACAGCTTTTAAACTGATGGACATTTAGAGGTATTCAAATTTGTCTATATATATTTACAATGTTTCAATATCACTGACGTAGTTTTCCACATAATACCAAAACACTGTACTACACTCGACCCGCGAGTAAATTGGTATCATCTTGAGATGATTAAAACTGTGATGAAGTTTTAATCATCTCCAGAGGATGGCAACTCGGTTGCCGAAACGCGCGTCGAGTGCAGTATAGTGTTTTGGTTTTATATGGAAAATTACGTCTGTGATATCTTCACACCAAAGGTTGCAACCACCTTCAAGATTACAATGTGTCATTGTTGTTGTCAGGTGATAACAACAGTGAAATTGCTTATTTTTCACAGAAATGTAATTGAAATTTTGAAAAGGTCGTTACCGATTTTGAAAAAGCAGGTCGTTATCTGTCTGTCAATTTGACAATAATTGTCAGACGGGTCATTTGTAGCAAAGACCCAAAGAGGGCATTACGGTGTGTTACGCACCAGTACTAACATGAATTATTATTCTATTGTTCTGTTGTTGAAAAGTTAAGTCACGTGGTAAACATGCTTTATATAGAGAAGCTTGTACCTATCTTTACTACTCTATTACTATATTGACTAAAATCTGCGTTTGACTTTAAATTATTGTTTCTTATAAGTATTTAAATAATTTAATTCAGTAATGATTTCTAAAAATACAGGTATCTTGCAGAATGCATATCGGTGCGAAGGTCAGTTGGTAAGGAAAGAAAGAAGGAAATTTCACAACAAAATTAAAATATTGAAATATTACAAGATGACTACTACTTGACCACCTTGTTAGCAATGCCATTCCAATAAATACTATGACGTTGTCGAGATCCTTAAATTATCAAATAAATCCTAAAATAATATGCAATATCAAATATTTGTATATTTTGTAACAAATTTTTCTGGTTAACGAAAATTTCTGTTAAATAAATCAATGGTTAACTAACTAACAGGAATAATTCTTCTTTCAACAAATCTTGGTAATTCAGATACACATTAAATTGTTTAGTTGTTCTTTGAAAATTATCAAACATACTTTTGAACATAAGACCTCAAATATTTTAAGTTCACTATTGTGAAGAAGTACAGTGTCCAATTTTCTTATCTCGTCTCATCCCGCTTATTAATAAAGATACAGGTAAGTATGCAGTTTTCGCGACACTGATGCTTTTTTGAGAATCGACAGATGCCATAAATATAATTTTCACAGCCCTCATTGTTTCTGAGTTACAGGGTGAAATTGATAAATTAACCATTTTCAAGCACCTCTCGCGTCTCAGTGGCCTGTTAAGGTATTGGGAAAATAAAAACGGGTCTGTGCATAGACGGAAATGGAATAAACGTTTTATAAACGGAACGCCCTGTATATTTTTATAACTTAATATTTTTCTATAGTTTCCATTGTATACAAAGTTAATAGCATTTTGTCTATAGAAATTGTTAATAATTGATTATCTCTTATAATTATTATAAACCTTTGTTGTCCTGCAACTCATTTATTTTTTGATACAGACCACAACCTACAAAAAATTAAAAGATTTTTAATTCCAATCCCGATTTCAATTTTCTGAGTGATAATTAAAAATATGCGTCAAGTATTGTATATTTCTCTAAACCTTAAAGCGAGAGTAATAATTGAACTGACCAAAAATACACAGAGTGTTCTGTTTAAAAATGTAAGTACGTCACTTGATTCTGCGTAAAAAAGTGAGCACAGATACGTTTTTGTTTTCTCACTATAATCAGGTAACTGAGACACGAACGGTGCTTTAAAATGGCAAGTTTTCAATTTCACACTGTATAACTCAGAAACTAAGAGGAATAACTGTGGAACTTTTATTGGCATCTGTCGTTTCTTAAAAAACTATAACAGTATCGCAACAATTGCATTCCTATATATTGCACCCTGTAGTAAGCGACATGCTCCTCAAAGACGACGAAAATTGGAGACTGTAAATCTATAATTTGAGGCTACATATTTTGTTATTTGGGGGGATTTTGTTAATATTGTGTATGTTAATAAAAAGAATCTAGTCTATCAACTACTTGTTTTCTGATGTTAATGCTAATTTATTTGTAGAATCCGAAGAGCTTTATGAATCATTATTAAACATATCAACAGTTTTTATAATAGATTCAACACTTAGTTACTCCTTACTCAGCACTCCTTAGTTATCAAAATTGGTTTTATATATTTTCACTTCACTCATTGATTTTATATATTTGGTTTTAACATTTCACTTAGTATAACAATTTAATAATCATATTTCCATTTCTATAACTGTTCTTAAGGTAAATATTTGATTATTATCTTTCTCTTATAAACTGCATTATAATTAGTGGTATTGTGTAAAGTATCTATTAATGTTAATTTATTACCAAGTCATACCTACACATATTAGTTTAAGATCGAATGCTAGATGTGTTTTTTCTGCCTTAAAAACCCGTGACAAATGAAATTGGGATTTCTATTTCGACACAAATGAATCGACGAATACAAATTACTTTAATGAGTCCTCTAAGGTCAGAATAACTGAAAGAGTAAAATGTTATGAAAAACCTCACGGTATTAAGTAATACATGTTAATGGATAATCAAAATTCTTTGGTACAATGTGTACCATCTTTGATGACATCACTATATCAAGGTCTGTTTAATATGACTATTGTATTCCTTCCATCTGGTATTTATATAGGCATTTAGAATGTTTAATTGAGAAGTAAGATAGAATAAGAGACTCATATGTTTGCCTAATCAATAAGGAGATCACAAGATAAGATTCTACGGCAGAGATTTTTTTTAGTTCTGGATGCATGCGTCTATTAATTAATTGCTATACTACTGCGATGTCTCCTCAAGGTGATCTGATAAATATGTATGTTGAAATGTTATGCCATACACGGTGTTCTAAACATACATTTAATATCAAATGTATCACTTAAACCATTGTACATTTCGTGCTAAATTTTTTTATTATAACAGTATTCAATATACAGGATCTTACTTTATATATGAGACCGTTTAGATATCCATTAGTAAGTTACGTATATTTGAACTTTGAGGACTGATTTATTTTGAGGTATGATAAAACTAGATTGGATTCAAAACTTTTTAGTTTTACATAATTTTTTCTAATACTGTTTAAAATATATTAATCAAACTGAAGAGACAAATATATACAGTTTGTCAAGAGCAGGGATAAATGTGAGAAAGAATAAGGCATATTTAAGGCATAAAGAGTAAAATCGATACGGTAGGAAAACTTTCACATTTATTTATTATATTATATTATTTATTTATATTTCTGAGAAGTGGTAACGTACATAAATTAATAAATTAGACTATTTATCTTCTGTGTATGTCAAAATACGTAAGCAATAAGCAAACCAGTAGCACAGTTTCTGGGTCGTAAATGTTAATAATTTCGCTTTAGGATTTTAAGATCTTATAACTTATGGCCTTGGAAATATAGTGAAAAGATGTCATGTTATAAAAAACGTTTATATAACCTTTTCTAATTACCAGGTCCGCATCTTCGGTTTTCACTGAAGCTAATCTGGTACTTACCTGCAACAAAGACAAACGATATAAATATAATTATTAATAACAAAGTGTTACTTATTGTTCATGAGAGGCTAGAGATCAATGTCAATAATAGCATAGTGAAATGTTGATGGTAAGTATGTTAGTTTAGCCGCACACGAAATTATATACAGTGCGCGATTAAAGTACGCCCCCTGCCCTACTAACTTTTGAACTAATTGGGGTAGGGAATCCGAACAAAATACATGGTGAATCATGTAAAATGTATTATGCTTTTACGATAAATTAATTTTCCTAAAATGAAAGATGGCACCACAGACGCTGTCATATCATATCATTTAAATGTTTCTCAATTCTTTGAAAACTAGTATTTGCAAAATTGAAATCGGTTCATCCGTTCTCAAGTTAAAAGCGTTTCTGCGACTAAGGATATAAATGAATAAAAATCAGTCAAATTCAACAGTTTAATCAAGAAAACAACATTGTAATAGAAATAACTAAAGATTTTATCGACTATATAGATAGATAGACTTTGTAGAAATAACTAACTCAAAATCGACTGTCGACTGTAATCGACTGATTGTATAAAGTATTGACAAATTTCAATTTGGACCATTGTGACTCAAACTCAAAAAAATAATAGTGAATGCTTTTTACATGTCTGTTGTAGTTAATAAAAATATATTGTAATAGAAAACAGCAAATGTTATCTAAATCAAACATTGTGTATTTGATACTAACCCGTTTTCAAATATTGACACGAACTCTTAATATACTTTCTTTTCTGAGTGATTTGATTTGTATGAAAATATAAGGTACTGTGTGTATAAAAAATCCTTTTGATTAACAGCGAATGCTGAAAGAGGCTATTGTTTTCAGTTTTTAGTATTCCAGTGGTCGACGATTAGAAGGTGTGCACACATTCAACAACTCAAACAGGCTAACACAGACTACAAACTCTGGGTTGGTCCATTACATGTGGTAAGACAATGCTAGCAATTTATATTAGCACTATTTGTATCAGGAGTAATAATATACCAGGAATTATCCGCCTATCAACCGTAGCCTACTCTACAATGTTCTGGTGGATACATAAATATATAGTAGCGATTAAAAACAACACGCCTTTTACCGGATCTATATTTAACGTGTAACCTTTTAGAGATAAAGGAACTAGCCGTAATGCAAAACTAGAGAGAAGCAAAAACTCTTTGAAGTAGGAAAGCAATTTTTTTTGGATGGTATAATGCATAGGTTATAAATTCTACAATTGCATAGGTAAACCTTTGTTTATAAGAATTGTGCAGCACGATTTATGAAAAACTAATCAATACCTAGCAATTTTTTTATTCAGATAGGTTAATTATTATCGTATTTAAATACCATCAAAAACAGAATAATCACAAACAAAATAAAAAGTTCAGAAATTTAGTAGGCCAATGTAGTACAATAAGTCTACAAAGGAAACTACATGGACAGAAAGGCGGAGAATGGAAGAAAGTGTTCTCCACAAAAATAAGATTAAATCAATTTGACTGATATACATGATAAGTTTTATTAAGCCCAAACAATAGGCTATTTCATACTTAGTTTGCAAAACACGCTGAAATTTATTGTTAATGATGAGATGATGTAGCAAAAAAGTCGATTGTGTAGAGGGATACTTTTACGTAGACTAAAAAACGAATACTGGACTACTGTAGCTGAAACTGCTGAAAGGCGTGATCAGCTTCCCTTTCTTTTCTCTGATTTTAGACTGCAGATGATCAACAAAAAATGCTAGCTTGTAGATAATACGAAAATTATAATTGAACAATAATAAATCAATATTACTTTTTCATGGTTAATAGTAACACATATTCTGTTTGCAGTGTCATTGCAGGTAGCGCTATTATTTTGATTATTTTGCAGTAAAACTGTTTTACTGGAAAAATGCCTTCTAACAAATGCTCAAAGATACGAGTAACGATTTATGAGAGAAATAGAACAGAAATAAAATAGGTATTTTAACGAAGATTTATGGCAAACTGTTGAATGATTTTACTTCTTTCAGGATAGTTATTTAAAATATATATTCTGTTGGATTGGAAATAATTAGTATACTTGAACATGAGACCACCGCATGCAGCACATAGACACAATATAATAATTTTTACAGATTATGTTCAGACCACAGGTCGTACTAAGGATGATCTATCGTTCCACCCATGCAAAGTTGGTGGCTTTGGTGATAGTATTTTACAGTTTCTATTTATAAAGTTCTATGAAAATGGATTTGCTAGATGTTATCGAATACGATGGTCCTTCAGAAAGAAACAATGAAGTTGACAATGTGGATTTCTTATCTGATTTTAATTTCATCACTCACAAATTATATATGTCATAACGATAATGTCCACCAGTTGAAGTATCTGATTTAAGACCTGTTCAGATATAATTTTGGCATTTATTAAGTTTTTACACCGATGTAGGTCATCTGTGGAAAACATAACGCAACGTTCACGTTTATTATCTTATCCGGTCAGTTTTCACAAATTGCAGCTGAAACATTACGTTCTTATTAATAAAGCCTCGATCTGAAACGCTTAAAGGATTTCATGATTGCATCATTTTTATGCATTTATAAACCTATATACACCTTCCATTCAATGAGCATCCTTTTGTTTACATTTAAAAAGATTCATTTGTGGAAAACAGTTATGAAACGTATTTCGCAAATTTGAATAATTATGGAGATTTATTATTTCCTACAGTGTATGGTTTTCATAAAAAAAGTCTTATTTGGACCAAATCGTGATAGTTGTCTCTGTAAACGTGCGAGGTCACTGTAAAATTAGGTGTGGTTGGAAACGACCTTCCATTCGCCGTATCCTTATGTTGTTCACTTATTGTTCTTTCCCCTTTTATGTGAACTAGATTCCTAGAGATAATTAGCTGGTAAAAAAATAATGAAACATGAGCGATATTGGAACATATTTTCAATATAATGTGGTAGACTAAACACCACAAAAGTAGACTAAACTAGATAGACACCTACTAAAAACTTGTGGTCTATTAAAAGCTGAATATATCGTGGTTTGGTCGTGGTCAACACATGTTTTTAGTTCACTTTCGACATTTATTATCTGGTTCTATTATAACTGATTTTGATAAATGCTTATGAGAAACAGAAATATTTGTTTCATTAGGTTCAGCCAAAAAATGTTTTGCAGCTTTATGCGAAATACTAAAAAAATAAGTACCTATAGGTATTCTGTTAGTTTTGTATGTAGATGCAAGCAAATGAAATTTATGATATACTAATCGATTTAATGTATTTACGTTCAATATGAATGGAATGCAGAAGGCAAATTCTTTCACCGATCTGACATTACTGGAATTTTAATAACTTCTATTTGAGTTTTTCTGGATATAGTAGGAAACTGCATGATTTTAAGGTAGCAAGGATTCTAGTAAAAAGTGAATAGTTTGCGCAATACACAATTTTGCTGTAGAATAAGGAAAACATGATGTAGACAGGCTGTACTGTTTTCAGAGAAAACTTATTAACAATAAAATCAGTTGTGTACGATGACGTGTTACAGAATTAGCTCTCTGGTGCTTTACTCTTAACTTCTAGAGTAATACTAAGAAACAATTTTCAGTAATGAACATTTTTTTAAACAAAGAAACAAATCCCCATTTTGTTTACATTTTTATTGTCACCAAGAACGGTCAATTATATCAAGGATTTCCATGATACTCCACGCCTCGTAGATTGTCTATAAAAATTATTTGCATTTAATTAACTGTGTTTATTTATTACACATTATTTTGTGTAGTTTGAAAGATCATGGTGTAATTTATGTTAAAGTAAAAGGCTCGAAATTATACTTATAGATAGTAAAAGTCATTAATGTAAAACAGCATGCGATGGCTAAAACAAAACATTGAAGAACCAAGTTGTATAGACCAAGTTATTTAGTTATAAAAACATATTAATATTGCAATAAAAGGTTTTTTAAAATGTTGTTCTAAATTAACTGATAAACTGTTGATTTCCGAATCATTAAGTATATCATCATGATTGTTTTAATTTGCACTGTAATTATTATATACAATAAATACATAGATAATGTATATATAAAAAAACGATTGTTTCTACTACTATTTGTAGTAAAATATTTTTTTTTTGTGATATTTGAATCCATTACATTGTAGAAAGTATGTTTAATTTACCTTATGTTTTATAAAAGATTTGTGTAAATCAATTACATTGTCTGTGCAATTTAATGTTTCCCACGGCCCATCGCAACAAATTTAATAATGTGGAAATATTGATAATGGCTGTGGGTATAAACATATGAGAAATATACTTTGTGAATTTTCTTAAATGCTTCATAATACGAATATGTTACTTAAATTACCGTTACCATAATACTATTATTATACAATTTTAATTAATTATTACCAATTAATGAGCCAAACCAGTTTGATCTCTTTATATAAGTAGAATAATCATTAGTATTAAATGTTTTTAAAAGCGATAACGATATGCGGGTAACAGTTTAAAAATTAATTTCACTTTCAAATTCTTAACTGTGGCAGTTTTTTGAAAAAATAGAACATACGTTTGAATCAATTGTACATTTAAATAGGTAAGTAAGTGTGAGAAGTGACAAACCAGTATCTAATTTACAATATAAAATTAGTTTATGTTCGTTGGGCCTTAGTTTTAGACACTGGCAGCTTTATTACTACATACCATGCATGTTTTTTCTGACCTTTTAGGATGTAAATATCTTACCTTTTAGTGATGGTCATTGTTTTCCAAATATTTTAAACATAGTCTTCAAGTATTTATTTGAAGAAATGCCGAAAACAACTACTCAACGGGCAATGTGCCTCAACAGGCATTGCATTACTCCGAGATCTTCATTGAAATCGCCACATTCGTCATCGAGACCAACCACCAGACACTGATCGGTTTCGCGCTTATTATGCGCTCTTCAGAATGCCTTAGGCAGTGGAATTGATGAATGATGTTGCGACATGATTGTCTAATGGGCATCGTGAATGTTAGTAGTAGTGAGAAACATATCATAGTGCCCTCTTTGCGTCTTTACTATATACTGTCTGTCTGACAATTATTGTTAAATTGACAGACAGATAACCACCTGCTTTTCCGCAGGCGCCATTATAAGTGACCTCTATTGTCTTCTGAGAAAGACAAGCTTACTTATTTATTTGAAGGAGATGCCAGTCGGGCCGCATTGTCCGTGAAGTAGTTGTTTTCGGCATCTCCTTCAAATATATAAGTAGGATTGTCTTCTTCAAAGACAATAGAGGTCACTGCTATAATGGCGCCTGTGGAAAAGCAGGTCGTTATCTGTCTGTCAGTTTAACAATAATTGTCAGACAGATAAGATAGTAGCAAAGACCCAAAAAGGGAGGCACTACAGTATGTTTCTCACCACTACTAATAGTATTAGTGGTCACTCATTCATTTTTTTTATGTTAACATCAGATTCATTACGATTAGGTATATCTTATAGTATCTCCGTAATCTACGAGTATATGAAAACACTGTGAAACTGTTTCCTATTCATACCTCGATATTGGGTTGCACAGAAGCAACTTTATATATAAATATTAAATGTTGTGAACTGTCTTAAGCAATAGTGACAGTGTGGCTTTGCCACACCAGCTTTCTTTTTTATTTATTTGGGTAATTGCTTATTTCTCAACTGTATCACTGACGCATTTTAAAGGGCTTGTTATATAATGTCTGGCTTTGTAAACGTACCCTTGTTTCGATTTTCCCACACTTCAGCTTTTATCCTGAATATTTAATATACCGCTTAACATCAACACTTTGTTTTAATTGTTATTTAGAGACAATTTCTCCCACTACTTCCTACAATCTATTCCATTTGTTAAACCGAGTGAGTGATTGAACAATTTTTTTAATATTGAATTGTGTCAGTTTTCTCACACTTTACCTCACATTTACTTATTAGTGAATTACTAATCAACAGTTTAATGCTAATTACTTTTAATTATTCTTTAATTATCAACTAGCTCCCACTTAATGCAACTATTAATTTTAATTGTAATTACACTTAACCTTGTTTTAAATACGATATTAACCAAGTTGAAAATTTAAACTATTGCTGCTAACTATGTTGGGCAATATACCTACGTGTCAAACCTGTTAGCTGTTTTACTCATGCACTGATTTATTAAATTATTATTATATCTTGCACTAGATATCGCCGCTGCTTTCGATTTTCTAATTTATCGACACGGTATTATTTAATTACAGCAAGTGGTTTGCTGATACCCATTCATTTATTTTGCAATGGCCGATGTCTAATATTTCATAAAAAGTACCTACGTTCGGATATTACTTATTAAATCGTTTTTAATGGTTAATACGCCATCCTCTTTTCTACTCAATTATTCGAGTTCAACACATCCACACAATTATATAAAACGAAGAAATGGATATTTTTTAACAAGTTGATTTCCATGAAAGCGGTTTTCCTTTGTTCCAAATATCGGTAGAATATAAAAGGAAATACTCCATAAATAGGTATTTATTTTATTATCATTTTATACATGAAATTAAAGAAATAAAGGATAATGAATTACTATTGAGAGTTGAGCAATAGGAGCTATTTTATTATAATAAATAAAATTACTAGTTGTTGGATAAATACCTGAAAAACATTGTGAAAGTATCTCAATTTTATTAAAATATATTTACTTTATTTGACTTTTAGTTATTTTGGACATCTAGTTTCCATGTTCTTATCCCATATTTTGTTTTTCCTAAAACAACTTTTCCTTAAGTTGTAAATAACACAATTAACAGATATTTCTCTTACAAATGTTTTAAAATATTGTTGAAATTTCCTATATATCTTAAACTTAAAATTGTGAGATGAGATTCTAATATAACTCCATCCAGTGCCAAAATCAGATCCTCAACCAAACCTGATCCTGTTTGTGTGGTAAATAAGTACTATTGCCATGGTGTTTTTTTTGAAGACAACCAGAATTTCCTATTTTTTCTAGACGCATAGCTGCTTTGAATGCAGCGTTGTCAATTCTGTCGTTTAAATAACTAACAGTTCATTAATTTTAATTATACAACGCCCGCGCCTGTTAGGTATATGTAACAGTGAAAGTCAGCGTTGAACGCAAGGCGCATACAGCGTACCAATTACTGTCGTAAAATATTTACTTAAAATATACGAATGACCTTGTCGCAATTCCGGGTCTAAGCCAGTAGTCGTGTATTTTGCCCGAGCATTCATTTCAAGGAAATCCATTTTTTTTATTCGAAATTTTAGTACGGAACGAAATATCCCGTCTGGCACTGAATAAATATAAAAACTATTAATTGGTGTATTTTTTAACGAACTAACTAGCCCCCTGGTTCCGGTATTAATTTTAATTCCGTTTTTATTGCGACTGCGCGTAACAACCGAGGTTAATATTTATGCGCGAATATACAATTTTGATTGAGCAGTTAATTTCAGATTAGATTAGGTTAGAATTCTCTTTATTAGTAAAAACTGATATCTATTTGATATATACGTTTTAGGTGTATGAATTATGAGAGTCTAAAGCTCGGTACTGACTTGAGCATTTGGCACGCACGAATAGCTTGCATGCACGAACGATTTGTGAGCACACATTTTCGTTCGCGTAAATTTTGGGACAATTTGGATTTCAATGTTTGCACACAAATATTCGTTCCGTCAGTTGAGTGTGTGTCGACAAAATGTCATCACAAACAAATATAGTTACTATTAACAGCGTTAACAGCGTTTAATGTAATGCGGAGTATGATTAATAAAAAGAATGAAAAAAGAAAGAAACGATGGTGGATTACATAGTTATATCGAAGCCGGGCGATATAAGGTGTTACTAATTTATTAGCTGACATGGGGCTGGAAGAAAACAGTGGCCATTTCAATAATTTCATCCGGATGTCATCTGAGGATTTTGAGTTTTTGGTCAACGCTATTTGTCCGAAAGTCGGTAAGATGGATACCAAATTTAGAAAATATGTTTCTGTGAAAGAACGATTAGCTTTAACTCTACGTTTCTTAGCGACCGGAGATTCCTATTCAAGTATGCAATATTTGTTTAAAATCTCACTAGTACAGCGCACAGCCTATTTTATTAAGAACCTCGTCCAGACTGAGCAAATTATACGCGTAAATCTCTTTGATGTTGTCACAGAGACCGACAAGCGATGGAGTGTGTTCGTGCGTGTTAGAAGTTACGCGCACGCATGTTCCTTCCGACGCATCTGAATAAATTTGCGCGTACAGCGTTCGTGTGCGCAAATTTGCTCAAGTCAGTACCGACCGTTACATACGAATATATTTTCTGCGGACATGGAGTTGTGGAAAAATACTGTAATAAAACTTCAGCATACTGTGCTGCTTTTTTCCATCTCTAGATAGCGTACCTTATATCTTACCTTACATTTATACCTTACCTTATATTTTAGAGCTGCACGATAGCAATACATATTTTCTATAGTATATACTTTATCTCCCATATTATCTTCAATTATTCGGACAAGTCCACGACTATGTTGAACTGACTAGTGATTATTTTTCTGTTTGATACATTCAATGAATTTAGTATTAGAGTTTTCATTAAACATAAATAAATTTTTGAGGAGTAGATCAAGGCGTCAATGATTTACAAGTTTTTTATCTTTATTATTAGAGAAATAAGCATTATTCATATTTTTTTTGTAAATTATTTAGTACAGTACATTTATTAAAATGTTTTCTTTCCAAAGAAATATCATTTGCTTATTTTAATCCTAATTATATGAATAATACTTAAAGTTGAGACCAACACATTTAAAATAATGTGTTAAATTTTTTGTGATAGTTCCCAGTTCATAAATGTATAACAAATTGTAATTAATGGCATATAATAATTATATATTAGTTATTATTCATATATTAGTCTCGGCACTAGCCCTTACCAAAAACTTTTTGCAGCTTCCTCTGCAGGATATCCCAAAAAAGTGTTAAAAATGAGCAGTTTATAATACCTTTAAAAGGCGAAAAAGGTGTCTATATATATATACGTAAGCAAAGAATTCTTTTCAATATAAGAAAAATTTTCTCTAAATGTTCAAAATATCGAGACTCTTTTTTCTAGTTACTATTAGTATTCTATTAAGTAGGCAGAGAACACGCACCAAGTAGGTATGACAAAATGCCAATTTTTTTTATTAGTACACATTTAGAATTTTGAAATATGCATATCTCGTACTTTGTGTTAATTACAAAATAAAATATTCTGTGTATATTTTATTTTCTTATTTCCATTTCTTAAAACATACCGCCTATGGCTTTGCAAGATTGACAGGAAATTTTATGAAATTGAGCATATTGACAAATATGCTATTACCACTGAATTAAAGAAGTTCTTTCCTTTAATTCAGTGATTTACTTATTTATACATGCTTGATCGAAATATAGATTAGGTATATAATTGTTTTGAAAAAAACATTGATCTCATTTAGATGTTCCAAGAAATATATAGAAAACACTCTATATACTAGTATTTCGGCTTGTTAGGCCTTGTTAGGGAAAAAGAAGGCACCTATAGTTATATTAATCACGTCCCAGGTTATAGCGAAAAAATAGCTCGCAGAATAGAACGAAACGGGTGTAAAACGATTAGTGTCAACAAGCGTACTATTGGGAGAATTTTGATAAACAATAAAAAAAGGGTTAATAAATTAAAACAATCGGGGGTATACCAAATTAACTGCGCGGATTGTAATGCCGTGTATGTGGGTCAAACTGGCAGAAGTATCGAAACGAGAGTAAAAGAACATAAAAAATCCATATTAAATAACGCAAAAAATTCAGGATTATCGACGCATTGTATAGAAAACAATCATTTTATAGATCAGAAAAATGTAAAGTTACTGCATCGGGAAAAGAAAGGAAAGCGCTTGGATCTGTTAGAGCAATTAGAAATTAAAAAATCTTTAATTATAAATCCGTGTACTACCAATGATCAGATAGACTTTACACTCTCGCCCTTCTTAGAAACGGTAATAAAAACTCGGGCTTCACCAGATGGTAGAATCAATCGGAGGTAGGCTCGTAAACAAATAAATAACGAAAACTTGGAAATGTTTAGTAATAGACATTTACTCTATTGAAAAAGGCCTAACAAGCCGAAATACTAGTATATAGAGTGTTTTCTATATATTTCTTGGAACATCTAAATGAGATGTTTTTTTCAAAACAATTATTTTCGCGATGTTTCATAAAGAACCATCCGCTTCGAGTATCCACTTTATTATAGATTATATTATAATGTGTCATCTTATAAATTTTATTATAAAAATTCGTCTCGAATGAGTGAGTACCGTCTTTCAGTGTCTTTTTTAAAGTTTTTTTGTGTATTTAACCAGCGGATTATTATATTAACCAATTCTGTGTGATCTTTTAATAAATAAAAATGTTTCATTTAGCCAACAAAAATTAATAACTAGCATTAATAGCTTTTTTTTTCTATAAAAACAAAACAATGCCCTTAACATTAAAAAATCTTAGTTTTGCGTAATTCACTTTTATGTTGTGGCAACTAATGTTGTGAAAGAATATAATACAAATTTATTTTTATTTATGTTTTTATTAAGATTACAATCTTTCCGAGAGAGATAAAATGTAATCATATTAAAATAACAACAGAGCTGTCCTTTACACTTAGGTCTGAATTAAAAATATGAGGCTTTTTTACAATGTAGCATATAATTATTATAAATCAGATAACACTTGCTCACAATACATTGTTGATTATATAAAGATTACATAGTGTTAAATTTAATTATTTTTGGGCATTAAATGTAATGTCTTAGTGTAAATTATAAAAATGTATTTTGTAACTCAATGATAAATATATTAATATAATTTGTTTTGGGTCTCGTATTATTGGGAAAAAGAGAAAGGACTTTTTGAATCACATATATTACATGCCTTTAACAAAATGCGTATGACATAATCAAATATAAATCGCAATTTCTCCACCTTTAGCTTTGAAAACATTTTATTTACGTTCTGCTCTAGATAGTACTACCATTATTATAATAAATAGGTGCACATTATAGCCATTATGATTACTATGTGTCTCTTGAGGAATTTCTATTGGGACATTTTTATATTAATTTGATTTCTTCGTATAGGATTGCATAAAAACAACTTTCGACACAATTAAAATTCTCCTGTTATCTTTCGCTCATCTGAGAAAATTTATCATATTGGAAATCAGGAAATACTGCAGTCAAACTCTGACTAGGTTCCTTCACTTATGCCATACTGCCGAGAGCTAACTAAGTTCGAAACTGGTCTAATTTTAGCACTGAAATAATGTGGTTACCTTTTAATATATGGTGAATAGGTCAATCAGGTGCTGATCAGGGCGTTAGTTATATTGGGTTCTTCCTTTTAAGTACTTATTCTTAGTTTACTGCTTTATTACGAATATATATTTCATTATACAGTTGATATTGTCTTTCTCTTTTATAAGCAATCTCATTGTTGACTTAATTTGTGTATATTGGGAACTGAGTGCATGCCTAATATAGCCGTAGTTATAACAGTATTTAATCAATTCAAGAGTGCCTCCCAGCGTGTGAATATTTAAACAATACAAGTAACATCATTTTCTGCGGTGCTAAATACAGTCGCACATTACATCACATAACATAATCGTGTTGCATAAAAATGTTATTCAATAACAATTGTTTAATCTTTCGTCTCATAAATCACCTTGGGGTCATGGAGTTGTAAAAAAATAGCGGGTGTGTATCGCAATCTTTTATCAAAAATTATTGTAAATTCTATCACTTTCACTACACTTTCACTTTTAATATATTTGGAGTACCTAATGTGTGCATGGTTTGTTAATTTAATATCCTTATCCATATATGTGAACTTTGTCAGAATCTAATATTAATAGAGTGCTTTGTTAATAGGTAGCCTAAGCCGTGTTATAAAAGATATATCCTAGAATAAGTCAAAGAGCAAGAACGTGTAGTATTTTTCAAAAAATCAATATATTTGTAAAAATATATTCTAAAAAATACTTCTCCACGGAACTGCAACCCTTAGAAGATTCACCAGAAAATATAAAGGTTCGCATTTTCTGGGGGTTATTCTTCTGGGGGTTCTTCATCTGGGACTTACTACTACTTAGTACTTATTTCAAAATAATGGAGTTCTCCTTTTACGTTTGTATATTTTGCCTATATACTATACATTTTGCCTGGATGTACCTATAAAGTTCCGAAGAAAACCATTCACAAGACCCTTAATAAAATGCTTCAAATAAAAGTATTCATAATTATTTTGAAAATTCACTTTAGCACTCCTGAAGGTGATAAAATTGAAATGATATTAAAGAATATGCAATAAATAATAAACAAAACATTTTTCTTTCTGTAAAAATTTTCTGGCAATTTTCATTATTAAAATATTTTTGTTTCACAACGATTTTCTCGAAACAAAATTTTTCAAGCAAATCATTGGCGAAATAAGAAATTTTTTTATTTAAAAAGTACTAGTTACCTTCGTATTTGTACTGCAATGAAATCAATTAAAAAAAATAAGGCAAAAGTCAACAGTCACCCGTCTTGAAAAATGCCTACTATCAATTTCTATGGCATAACTACAACATACAATTTTATAATAGTTAATTTTACCATTAATCTGATACATCCAGTATATTAGAAAAGGTATTTTTAGTCTTATACATTGTAATTAGTAGTATTTATTTCTTATACTCGTTTAGTCTAATATTTGTCAGATTCTCATATGTTTAAATGTGCATGAGACGGGTAGGATATAAAGGAAATAAGCCAAAGGTAAAGGGGTAGCTAGTAAAATTAGCTACCCTTACCCACATATAGGCCTACGTACGTAGTAAGTAACAAACACTTACATGTGTGTGACCAACTACGTTTTATGTATTATAATATGTATGCAAGCTTGTCATGTTCTCTTTATTTATTTGTATTTTTGTTACTTTTATGAAATCGAAGGTAAATAAATTGCAAATATAAGTATTTTGGTGTTGAACTTGTCATAGAATTTCTTTCAGGTGACAACATATCTGCTATCTACGTGAAGACCAATTGAAGCAGTTATAGGTTATTTTTGTTTATTTAATTTTAAATCCTACCCGAAAACTGAGTAGGTAAAAATGTTAATGTTATCTTGAAGTCATCAGCCCCTTATTTTTTATTTTAACCTCCTTTTTCTGGGTTAATGTCACACATTTATCAAAAGGATATAAAGTTGTTTACATGTTTAGAAGACAGAAAAATACTTTTTCACAAAAACACAACATCGAGTGCCATAAATAACCCATAAACAAGTATTTAGGACACTAATAATAGGTCACTATTTTATAGATATGGAACTTTATATAGTTTATTGAAGTGCAGTAAACAAACATTTTCTTATTAGGGTAAGGGCCCATGAGTTAAAACACAACCCTTTTTTGAAAAGTTTACTCTTGAAAGGGGTTGGAATTTTTGGTGTGAAGATAACACTGACATAGTTTTCCATATAACATCAAAACACTATACTGCAATCGACGCGCGTTTCGCCAACCAAGTTGGCATCATCTGGAGATGATTAAAACTGAATCAACTGAATGAGTTTTAATCATCCCCAGATGATGTCAACTTGGTTGGTGAAACGCGCGTCAAGTGCTGTATAGTGTTTTGGTGTTATGAGGAAAACTATGTCAGTGTTGAAAAGTTTAGCGTTCGGAAATGTTTTTTTTTTCAAGACATCTATCTACAATTAAAGAAAAACATTTTTAATTAAGATATAATAAAGGCAAACGTAAAAAATATATACCAGCACTGGCTCAATTATAATAACTATCGATGGCACCAGTTTGAGGTATTACTGCAGAAAAATTGCATATACCTACATTGTCAACCAAGCAATCTCAAAAGTTACAGTATTTAAAAAACAACACAAACACAGGATATTATTACAAATGAGTATACGAAACAAAAGACAAGTGCTGCGTGAAAAATTATCTTCAAGGAATTTCATAAAAAGCCTCTTAAGTTTTCATTGACCAGTAAATTTCAAAATTCAAAGCAACCAATGATATCGAAGAAGGGGAACAGTGAGGCTCCAATTGACACAACAATCTATATTTCTGAAAAAAACTAAACGATAAAATTCAACTTTGAATGACGTCAACTTATCATTTTCTAATTTAAGTAAATAAGTATCAATCTGACGAAGGCCTTCAATGTCTAAGCGCTTATTTAAACAATTGGCATCCAATTGGCAAATTTTTTCTACAACACTAGTCTCGCAAAAATGTAGGTTATGGTCAAAAACAATCCTATATTGCTAGTAGTGGTGAGAAACGCACTGTTTTGCCCTCTTTGGATCTTTGTTACTATCTGTCTGACAATTATTGTCAAATTGTTAGACAGATAACGACCTGCTTTTCCGCAGGCGCCATTATAGCAGTGACTTCTATTGTTCTTGAGGAAGACAATCCAACTTATTTATTTCAAGGAGATGTCGAAAACAATTACTCCACGGGCAGTGTGCCTCGACTGGCATTGCATTATTAGTAATAAGCTTTATAATGTGCTCCAGTCGGGGCACATTGGCCGTGGAGTAGGTATTTTCGACATATCTTTCAAATAAATAAGTAGGATTGTCTTCCCCAAAGACAAAACAGGTCACTGCTATAATGGCGCCTGCGGAAAAGCAGGTCATCTGTCTGTCAATTTGACAATAATGAATACAATTTCGACACGGTTTTTTTTTTGAGCAATTTTATCGATGATAAAACGATAAACGACGACCCTAGCAATTTTGGAATGACTTCCTGAATACACGTAATGATCTATAAAATAGATTATCATTGAGATTTATTCTGTAAAATATTAACAGCATCAACGATATTATTATGGAAATGATTATTAATTGAATAATTATTATAAAGAAATGTATTAAGTAGTCCGATAGGGTAGGAATTCTAAAGCAAATTTTCTTAGTGCTACTTCTATATAAATGGGGTGAGAGTAACCCGTATCGTAGGTGTCTAATTTGATAAAGTTATTTAGACCTTACAAATACTTGAAATGAAATGATCTATAAGTGCGTTGAACTCCAACTAAAGCAATATTTACAATGACTGGCTTTAATAATATTACAAAGCTTCCGAGATGCATGAATGAAATAATAACCCCTTTTCATAATTTTTTATGTCTGTTTTTTTAAATAGACAATAGTACATAGATTTTTAAAAATGTAGTGATCGTATCGTATTTAGGCAAGCGTGACAGGAAGTTTCACTATAGATTAATTTTCACATGAGTGGAGACAAAATAAATCTTTGAAAGGTCTAGTGCACTAAACATCTCATCTTGTTGCCCTACTTTCAGCCATGCTCCATGCATTCATATTAAGGAGATTTATCATTTTATATTTTATCTATAAAATCTTTTTGTTGTAAGAAAGGAACAAGCAATTTCTTTTTGTTTTCAGGTAAAAGTTTCTAGAGTTTCTAAAATAAAACCAGGTAGATTAGGTAGAAAACTATTTGATTAGAATCGATAACATAGTGAAAAGAATAATGCATATTTAGTTATTTAAAAAGAGCTATATAGATAACCAATATAATTTTTCATACAAATGAATTTTAGTACGTGTAATGACATTCTGATATTTTCTATAGTTTCAGCAAAATGCTAAACATATGTGAACTAATTAAGTACATGTAATTATTTGTTTAATTCACATATACATATATGTATATTTAAAGTCCTGAAACCAAGGCTTGGGTAAGCGATGTATTTTAAGAAAAAAATCAGTTTGCTTCTATGTAATGTGTGTGTTTTTATCATTATTTTACAAATAACGTTTTAATTTTCCTATAGGTTGACTGAAACATTATAGATTTAACTTCGCATATAACAAAGATTGGTTGTAACAATTTTAATGGGTAGAAGACTTGCTTCCTTTGTGTGTTTTTTTTAACCATAAATTATTAGGTACGCATATTAATAAGATCTAAACCGTATGTCTACTATTTGTAAATCTACGATATATATAGGTACTTATTTTATATATTATTATTAAAATATATATTGCGAAAGTGCTTTACCTTGAGAATTTATTGATAGTTGTAATTTCTGTTAAATGTAATTTACGAGTACCTACCTAGAGGTATGATTATTTAAGTTTCTTGTTTATTAACTATTTTACTATATGTATTGCACAACAGAGCAATAGAGAAACTATTATATTAAAAATAAATCAACAAAACAATTCACCACAATAAAAATATTACATATTATTATTATAATAGTTTAAGAATGTACCGGCTTTAAAAATTAAACACAAAACTATAAAAAGAAGAACCATTAGTAATCACGCGAAGGAGAAATGCGATTACACTGAAGAATGTCATAAATAGTATAACAAGACAAGCTATAAAATAACAACCAGGAAACAACAGAAAAGAAAAACTAGAAAATAATTGGAGACTAGTAGAGAAGTAAGATAACATAAGACAACTAGGTAAAACTTGGGAGAAATTATAAACAAAGTCGTACAAGTACTACTACGAGAAGGAAAACCCCTCATAATTAAGACACTTATACCTAAAACGATTAAAACTACCCATGAGGTGCCATTGATCCGGTTAATCAACCGGAGGAAATGACACAAATTATTATCATGGAAGAAAAAACTTAGAGATTTATTCCTGTAATTTATTAATTTATATCTACAAGAAAGTTTAAAAGTTTACAGCTTCCTTAAAAAAAACTTCAACGTTTCTGTGTTTTGGCTTTTTCAACTTTTCATTAGGAAATATGGAATTTCAATATTTTTCACTTTCACAATATTAAAAAAAGGTATACTTGGTTCGTATCGATTAGACGCATAGTTTTCGAGCAAAATCGTTTTAATTATTTACATGCGATACACGAGATATAGTAACTTTTTTGTATGTAACTTCTGTTTTTTTTTTTTTTATTAAAATATTAAATTTTAGAGTTTTCTACATAAAAAATGTGTTGAAAATCGATAAAATGGATCGTTTTGATTTAAAATCGGTTTTGAAATTTTAACGAAGCATTTTTTGATCCATGTTTATATGAAGAAAAAGTCCTCTTTTTAACCATAGAACACAGTGGTAAAATATGGCACACTAATTTCAGGACACCCTGTATAATAATATAATTTAGTTAAATATTATCTTGAAGTTTAAAAGTGAAGTTGACAAAATAATAACTCTCTAATTTTTCACCGAAATTGTGACACAACACAAAACAGCAAAGGTTAGCTTTCTACCGTTGTTATAGGTATTTATTAATTTCCAAAATCGGATGAAAAATATAAAATTTAAAATTATGTTAATTATGAAAACCCTGTACATTGGAATAGAGTTTAGGATAATGCAATTTTAATCTCGAATTACCAATCTCTTACCGCAAATGCATTCACATATTTGTTTTGAATTGTTATTTTTTTAATACCTCTAAAAAATCATGTAAATTGTAGATCCCACACACAAATTTTATGGCGATTGCGTCTGTTATACTAGAAGGCGAAAATCGATTTTGGTGAATAAAATCGTCTGTAATACGCTGAGAAAATTTCATAAGCGCAAAAGTAAACAAAGCAAACTTTGTATTCTTATGAGAAATTATTAAAGTGTGCGTAATTCTGCCATTAACCTCATTTTAAACCTATTTTTACCGTTTGAGTAGTTGTCTCGTTTTCATTTTCTTTTAGTATTAGAATCACGTATGTCATCTCGGTATCTCGTATACATAGTTTGATTACTTTGATTCACTAGAAATCCAACCATTCATTATTGCTTTATCCGGATACAATGAACTGAAAGGCTAGAGCTAATGTTTGCCAAATTTATTTGCGACACAAAATGATGAATATTAATTGTTCAAAAAGAAAGTGTTTCGTTGAAGACAACTTACTGCAGAGAGAAAGATTAATTAGTAATTTTTTAAACGTTAAAAGTTAAACACTACATAGCCTTGCCCCGCTGTAACAGAGGTAAAATTAATTTTATTTATTCCCTTTTATGTCGCGAGGGAGTAACTCAATCGTATAGTAAGGTCAAAAACTTTCTCTAAATGAAAGTGAACGTGATTTATTGAGGTGCCCTATAATATAACTGAAGTTAACTGAATTCGATAACTTTATATGTAAATGGTGCAGTTGCGTGGCCTTCATATTTTAAATAATAAACACTGCCCTGATTGCGTTGCACGCTTGGATAAAATTTCACTAGTTTTACAATACCTTATTACAGTTACCACATGTATTGCTTTTTAGAAATACAATTATTCACACATAGAAAATGTAGTTAGGTTGTACAGGGTCATTCCTTGTATTCGGACCAACAATTTCTTCATCCATTTTCACACACGAACCAATGTTCATGTAAATGTTCTATTTATTAGATACTAATAAAAATGTGGTAAATAGAACTCAAGTTCCAATTAAAAACTAAGAAAGAAATATATTTATAGCATATTTTTTTCTAAATATTTATCTCCTCCATACAATATCAGTAGCCATTCTGGCCATGAAGGGAATGAGGCAGCCGACTCTCTAGCTAGGGAGGGTGCTGCTTCTGAATTTGTCGGACCAGAACCGGTGCTTGGCATTTCCTCGAGTACTGCCAAAGCAACGCTCTTGACCCGGGCTGAGGAGCAAATCCTCCAGTACTGGCAGGAACTACCACGATTAGTTCATTCAAAGGCGTTTATAATAAACCCTTCAAAAACAAGAACTAAAAAACTTCTAGAGTTAAGCAGGTTTCACCTACGAACTCTAATTGGCCTATATACGGGCCACTGCCGTTTAAAATATCATCTGTGCAAATTCGGCCTAGCAGAAGATGCTGAGTGCTGCCTATGCTTAGAAGATGATGAAACGGCAGAACACATATTGTGCACCTGCCCTGCTGGGGAAAGGATCAGATACTCATTATTTGTCAAAGGACAACTTCTGCCAGAGGATCTGAACAAACTCACCCAATAAGGTGATCAGCTACATTAAGAAGCTGGACCTGTTGGGTGAAATATAAGTAGGTGTGAGCCACAATAGACCACATGGTCGCGGTGGAGGGTCTGGTTTTCGGCCCACTCACTTTTGAACCTAACCTAACCTAACCTACAATATCAGTATTCAATTATACCAAAATAGGCTGGATTTTCGCAGAATGTGGCTAGAAAGTCACATTTTTAAAGTGATTATTTATATTTTTCTATACTAATTGGCTTAGTTACCTCCAAAGGTAGGTCTATCTTCATATGTTCTTTCTATCTTGCCTTCTTTCTTTAGAGTATTAAATTTTTTCCATCGTGTTTTTAACATCATCTGACCATTGTGGTCTTGGGAGATTTTTCTTCTAAATTAATTGTTTTTAAAAACTGCGATCTAAAGTTTTTCTATTGGCTTAACTACTATCTGCATAATTTCTTATTTCACAAAGGAAATATACTATATTTTCGACTTAGTATGTATTAGGAATTAGAATTATTATATAACGAAATATTATATCTAAATGACGATTTGATTATAATAATGTGCTAGATTCAGGAATAGATTAAGAGGTAAGACAAAGAAATTACGACCAAAGAATAGACACATATGTTAATTTAATTACATATCCTTGAAATAACCCAAATGTTTTGTTGGCAAAGAATATTTATTATTTAAAAATTCACTTTCTAATTTTTGCAAAATGCCTAATTTATGTTTCTCTTTTGGATTTAAAAATACAATCTTTGGCATAAATTTAAATTTATCGGAAAACCTTAATTTATATAAGATATTAAAATAATTTATAATATTAATATTCATTTATATTATACCAACGAATAAAGCTAAATTATTAACTGATATAATGTATATAATAATAATTATAATAATAACTTTACCCCTCATTCTAATCACAAGGATTAGTTCTTAAATTAGACAAGGAACTCACAGACTTATGTGAGAGAGGTGGCGGTATATTTTTATTCAGTCAGGCGCATTTCCGCCTCAGGAACGTCTTATGTTTCTGAGCCTTAACCACCATTCGGCGCTGGAATGAGGAAAGCCTGGCAAACCTTATTAGTTAGGAGGTTTAATCTCTCACATTAACATTAAGCTGACGTTCTTCCCATCCTAGCCACGCACGCCAAGATGGTTACCAACCCATCTCTGCAAACAGGCCCTAATATACGAGCAGACAATCTAGTTAAAAATTGACAGGCGAAATGGGGATATAATAGTTATATATATAACTAACTATAATAAGTCTTATGGTGGTCCCAGACACTACGTGCATTTGGCGAATGTGCGAACATTCGGAGTTTGTTCTAGGCCTTCGGCTATTTTCCCACACGCTACATTATTTTTAAAATGCGTCCAGTTTAACAAATATTTCCCGTAGTGTAGAGCAGCGACGCCTTAGTTGATTTTCAGTGACGTTTTACTTCCCCTACCGTACCGAAGCGTATGGGAGCAGTGCCGAAGTCGCACGAAGTTGACTACGCCGCACTACCGGGTCCTTTACTTCGTGCCAGTTTACCGACAACCGCCGGGAAAATGACGAAGTACGAATCTTCGTCGAAGTTAACTTCCCACACGCTACGCGAATAAGCCCGAATACCGAATATTCGCCAAATGCACGTAATGTCTCTAATTATTTACGGCGAAACTTTTGTAATGGACTAAAGGTCTGTAAATTTTTTTTTCATTGCAATAAAGAACAATTTTATTTATTTTAAAGATAGATCTGGGCCAAACAAATATGTGCATGCCAGCAACGCGTTCACACAGGTGATGTAAAACAGGACCGTACTCATATTGGTTCATTGACTTTTTTAGTGAGTCTGCCGAGTTATCCAATATGAGATTGTATTTAATATGCTGAACTATACTGAATTGCCAATAACTTTGCACCGCAATTTTGAACAACTTGCTATTTACCACTCCCCCATATGTTTAGTTACCTTATGCTCTGCTACCAATGGCACATATCCTGTCGGACTACCTCCGTGGATGTGTATGCATCTTTGCTGATGTGCATACACAGGTAACATCATTAACCAACCCACCCTTAATGAGATTCTATGCTGATCACATGAAGTTCATGCTCAAATAATCGTTTACTCCAGGATAATTTGGTTTATGTATCGTATACATAAGCTTAGCTGATATTAATAATCATCTTGTAGTAAAAGATATATCATTAATACATTGACTTTGCAGTCTCTATTAGTACTAACGCTATTAGGAAACTGCAAATTTTCCAGCACTTCTACACTCAGTCAAAAAATGGTGTGACTGATTGAGACAGCTTCGATACTTTTGGTGGTCACCACTAAACAGGTGGATTGAAACATGCAAACAATTGTAAAGGTGTGAATCTAGGTTACAAACGGTCTGTATCTCAGTAACAAAATAATATTTTTCTCGTGGTTTATATATTCTTTTGGACATTCTTCTCTACACCGACCACTCATGTGACGAAAACACTACAGGAATAATAATTGCAGATTATTAGAATACCATTAGTTAGCATAGCGTTTAGATTTATATGTATATATGTAAACTTAGTTTATAAATATGAGAATGGCAGTTCATCATACTAATCAGAAAGATTTGCCATCAAGCGGTAAAATTACTTAAAACCATTTAAATTAAGATTTGTTTAGAAAATGATTTGAGCAGAAAGATTATATCTATGAATAATTGTTTAATAACATTTTAAGTAACAGTGAGTTAGTACAATTAAGAAGTATAAAATTACAAATTTTTTATGTTATGGTCGACTTCCGATCTAATGTTTGGGAAAATATTTGATGCTTGCGTAATGTTAATTTAAACGAATTTAATGCTATACGATTCATGTTTTATAATAATTGTTCGTAAATAACAAGTGGTGGGTAAGAAAGTTGTAGAAGTTTTTCCAGTTTAGTTTAAATAATAGCTGAATCTTTAACCAAACTATCGTTTCCATAGTGTCTAAAAATATATCTGTAACTTAGTGATATTCATACTCTATCAAAAGTGTAAAACAATGTGCAAAATTCCTGTGTTGAAATTTGGATGAATGTTCCAAATTTGTGGAAAATGAAAAGTTTGCTATTAGCTAATAGTTGTTTTCGTAGAACACTTGCAGAAACTATAAATAGCTGTAAGACGATATTCGCCTTAGGCGAACTGAGGTTACCTAACGAACGGTCATAGGTAAACCTACGTAAGGTCAGGAATATTTACTTCTCCGACAAGTTTTATCTATCACATGATGATTTGCTTGAATGAGTATGCCACCAGTTTAAATTTGTCATTTAAATTTACCGGGCATTTGGTTTTTACAACTTTTTCAAGGTAAGTTACTATAAATAAAGTGTTGGGAAAGTCTTTTATAAGATTTTTACACTCATATTTTAGAATCACTTCAAGGTTGTGGGGTTTTGTTTATTTTCTAAATGGAGAAGGGGTTGTAATCACATAAAACTTAAGTACTTGTAATTCATATTGTGGACACTGATTGAGCAGCATAATCAGAGGTGGAAGATGTTTTAAGAAAGACTTAAGAACACAGAATTGTATGATTTTTTCTATTGAACATTTTTAAGTACAGTACTGAATATAAACACTATAATATAGCGACGTTGAATATAACATAAAACATAAAACACACCATAGAAATGGACAACCTCCCTACTGAAAGCCTAAGGCTTGTGTAGAGGGAGGGTACACATGAAAAAAACGCAGACACACAACCATTCCCTGGGAGAGGTGCCATTTCTCCCCTGGCGAGATTCGAACTCGCGCCGCAATATACCCATTCTGTTAGTCACAGGCTATCACCCAGCACCTAACAGACGGAGCTATCGCTGCGGCGATATAAATAACATCTTCCATTACTTTAATAAAACTAATAATTTTATAATTACAGTGATATTAAATTGATTAAGTTTGAAACAAATTTCAATAAATCTTGGTTTGATACCTTTTTTATTCGAAATATTATCTGAGGCCTGAATTAAAGCAGCGGGCAGTCCTTAAAGAAAAAATAATAATAAAAGCGCCCTGAGAATATAAAAAAATCAAGTTTTCTATTACTGCTAATTAGTTTTTATAATACATAAACTAGGTATTTCATAGGCCTAAGTTTACTATTAAATTACTATAGTAAGTGGAGTACATATTTTTTATACTGTGTGTATTCGCTCTTTTCCAAACTCTGTTATAGTTCCAAAACTTTTTGCAGTAATATTATTAGGGAGTTAGTTGGCAAAGTAATGTTTAATATGACACCTAAAGTTAAGTGCGATTTGTGGTTGTATATAGAAGAAAATTTTGCCAGCTATGATTATACCTTTAGTCATTTATAAATAAAGATGACTACTTAAGAAGTGATATTTAAAGTTTTTTCACGTATGACCTTCTCTTATATTACGTATCTTTTATAGGTGTCTTTAAACATCTTAACATGCTGACCTTATTACATTTGATATTTTAACTTCAGTTCTTTATATTATTCATGTTAAATTGTCATTGGCCTACCATAAATTCATTAGTTACTCTGAACTTGTTGGCTAAACGATTTTTTGAAGTTACAATTTTCAAACTGCAGTAGTTTTCAGCAGTGGTGGATGATTCAGTAGATGTAGGTAGTATCAAATTATTATTTTATCACTTCAGATATTGTATTTAAATCATATGTTTGTACCTTTTTAATTTTTTTCAATATAAATTTATGAAAGAGATAACAATAATATTCAATTAAAAAGTCAACAAAACAAATCGTCATTTAAAAGGTGATACTTCACAAATCTGCTCATATCTTATGTGATGATATTTATTGGTAGGTCATTGCTATTTTAAAATATGTATAACCTTTCTATAAACATACATTACCAATACTTAGTTTAATCGAATTAAGCATAATTTGCGTACATAAAATATGACGAAATTCACTTTTATTTTTAGTAAAGAAATGTTACTTCTGTGAGAGGAATGGTTTTTGACTAATATTTTTTGATACGCTGTATCGTGAGAAACATAGGACAATAATTAACATAATTCATATCTCCGTCCTATGTGGAAGTGATCACGTAATACCATATTTTATTTATTTATTTGTTAATTTATTTATTTTATCAAAACAGGCACGAAAGCCTAATTACAATAAATACACACCCACACAGGTACAAATTATATATACTGAAAACACGACTGTCTCGACTTATAAAACTTTAGGTTTTATTACAAGAGCAAGAGAGTCGCACATTTTGTCTATATATACAAAATGTGCGACTCTCTTGTAATAAAACCTAAAGTTTTATAAGTCGAGACAGTCGTGTTTTCAATATGTAATTTGTATAACAGTTTAGAATCAATAGTAACTTCTATCCTTGATTCTGTCAACTTTATTTACCCAATATGGTACATCTGATAATGACTGATTATTAGTTGTTCATTACGGATAAGTTTATTTACACAGCTCCATTCAAAAGCTTCATCCATGTCATGCCGTAATACACAGTAAAAAAATCCGACTGATTTTAACACTGAATCCACACTCATCAGTGTGTATATAGTCCACACTTGGCAGTGTTAGACATATCGGTGTATTATTACATTACATAAAAGTATTTTAACACAGTAGATTTTACAAGGTAATGTGTAATAGTTAATTATTCACCGTGTAATTATTCGGTTTTTATGGCGGATTTATTCATTTTTAACACAGGGTTTTGTAAATTTTACTACAATTTATGAGTACTTCTACAAACTTGGCGGGTATATCGTTCGTGTAATATGAGTTCTAAAGGTTTAGTTATTATACTACCCAGTTCGTGTTAAAAATAACACTGCAGCAAATTACGATTACCATTTAGTAATTTTACCATTTGTCTTTTTTTACTGTGTAATAGACAGTGATTGTGACGCATTTGATATGTTTGTAAAACTTTAGATTATCAGCAAACACTTAAACAGAATAGATCGTAGATCGAGTAGATCGAGTAAAGTAGGTAGATCGGTGATCAAAAATAAAAACAGAAGTGGCCCCAAGTTGAGGGCCTCAAGACCCTTGAGGCACACCTCGCTTTATTTTCGCCAGAAAAAACATTGAATTTTACTGCAAACTTACGATCTTGAAGATTTGACAATTAGTGCGATTAATACTAATACATCACTACTATAAATGTGAAGCTTTTTTATTAATACGCCATGTATAGATCGTCGTATAATACGTCATGGTTAACCTTCTCGAATGCCTTTCGAAAATCTGTATATACAGACAGCATAAACTTGCATACCTTGCTCGAAGATATAAATGAGTAAATGTTGGGAAATTAGTAGAAGTCGAGCGTTTTGAAATAAATCCATGGTGTGTTGAGCTGCCAATTCCACAACAAAGAAGGAAGCTGACTTCAATATTTGATTTGTCACCTACTTAGTCCAATACAGAAAATTGGACTAATTATTGATACTTTCCATAATTTAGAAAATTGAAAATATTCCGAATAGACCTTTAAAACATAAAGTGGCACTAAATACTAAAATTGTATTCATTTTATACGGAAATCAAATATTTTAATTATTATAAATCCAAGTATTGTCCGAGAAATTCAGATGTCAAAAATCTCGATTCCATTCCGCTCTGTTGCACGTGGTATTATATTTAGTCAACAGTGGAAGCGATTGCGTTATTTAAATATATGTAGCACCTTTGAATGAACACAATTTCTGTATGTATGACAAAATAGATCCATATGTGAACATGGTACATTTTTCCTGAGGAGAAAGTAGTGTAATTTAATTTATGGTTTGTATTACCACTGTCGTGTCTGCTATTAATTTATATATATGGTTAGACTTAACGTGCTATTACCATCAAAACAATATCCTTATGTTGAAATGCGTACTTGCCCATATTATTTGTCCATATACACTGGATATCTTCAAACAGAATTTCATCGCAGAAAAACATTTATAGGCGTAGTAAAATCAATTATCAGTATTCTAAAGTAGTATTTCAAATGTTGATTTAAAAATTATGTTACTTAATTAAGAGAAAGTGTTTGCTATTTTAAATGCTTAATAATAAATTGGGCTATGAATAGATACATATATTATTGTAATGGTTGTCTTTTAATACTTCATAAATAAGCATTTATCTGAAACCGTCATATTAAAAGAAGAAACTACCTCAACACAGAGTTATATAATTATTTTTGTCTTCCAATTTATATTACGAAAATGGATAGTAATAACTAGCAGAGAAAGGTGTACCAGTGATAATAAGACCAAATTAGGGTTTTAATATTAACATCAAGGAAACAATAATTAAATAATATGCTTTCAAATAGTTTCAAACACTTCGCATGTCAAATAAGGCTAACCTATTTATCATGAAACAAATAGTAGAAGAGTGATTATATCGAAAAACGCTCAGGCGGTATTTTAATTATCGAATACTTTTATCGCTGTTAGCTACTTCCTGCACTAAAATGCAGTAGGCCAAGGCGCATACCCTATAGCACTTCAGATGCTAAAAAGCAATGAGAGATTTAGCTGCTTATGGCTTTACATAATTATTGTGGTAGTACTCAATCATGTTGACCGGGATATAGGAATGAACAGGTAAATTGTATTTAAGCTTCTGACATAATCATTAGTGTGAATTTGTAGTTTCTCAATAGGTCAAAGAATAACCTGCATAGTTTGTAGTTGAGTCCACGCTTTTGTACGATTATATAAAATCATGAAAACGAATTTGAACTTTTCATTTGGGAAGGTTTCTTTCATTGAAGTCAACCGGAACAGTGTAGAAATAATAACCCAAGTTGAGCGTACCTGGCTTAGTGTGAGCAGTTATTTACATAACCTTTTAATAGAACACTACATTGCTTTGGTTGAGTAATGAAACCATTTAGTGTATACTAGCATATTAGCTGGATGTGGGAAGTTATTAATCATAATGAAGTACTAAATATTTCGTATTTCCTCAGCATAAGTAATAATCTTATATACATTTTGAAGAATGACAATACAAGAGAATTATATACAAGAAGGTTCTGAGTCATACAATATATGACTCTGAACCTTCTTGTATATAATTTTACTTAGTACTTGGGATTGTATGTTCTGTTTAAAACACCAAGTATCATACCTTAAGTATATATATATATATATATATATATATATATATATATATATACAGTGCGAACGCCGGCTGTGGAACGCTCTGAATAAAAAAATCCCTGGGGGTCTATGTCAAAAATGCTCGGACACGTCAACCTCAGTTTTTGAATGCGCATCTTCTCATGTAGTTGAAATTTGTTTTTACCCCCACCCCTTTTGTGCAATGACGTCATCGACTTTTTTTTAAATAGCAACCCCAATTTTCTTTTACGGATTCTGATTCTATTCGAAATTCTGGTACCAGCAATATTAAATTTAATGTCATATTCATCTGTTAAGTTAGGTGGTACATTATCACTTTTCATTAGAAATACAGATTTGTAACAAATTAATAAAAAACATCTCAAGAGGCCGTGGAGATTATATTTTATTGAATGACAGAAGGCAAAAAACTAAAAATATTCAAATATGAAACTAAATGTTCAAATTGAGCCCCATTTGTCGCTTGGCAAAATGCAAGTCGATGAATAAATTCCTGCCTAACATTGTGTAACATCGCTGGTGTAATTGCCCGGATTTCATGTCGAATTCTTTCTTTTAAAGTTTCGATTGAATTTGGCCTATTAAAATAGACTTTACTCTTAAGGTAGCCCCACAAAAAATAGTCCAAGGGCGTAAGATCTGGTGACCTAGCTGGCCATTCTATTGTTCCCCGTCGTCCAATCCAACGCTCAGGAAAGGTATTATTTAGATAATCTCGAACCATAACGCTATAATGCGGAGGTGCTCCATCTTGCTGGAACCACAAAGCATTATCGGGAATATCAGCGTCATTGCGATTCGGATAGAGTATAGCTAGAGCTGGGACGACATGATCTCTAAGTAGTTCCAAATATTTGTCACCCGTTAGTGTTCCCTCAATGAAATAAGGTCCTAGAATTCTGTTACCAACAATGCCAGCCCACACATTCAACTTTTGTGGATATTGGGTACGGGCCTCCATCATCCAGTGTGGATTTTCAGCTGCCCAATAGCGACAATTTTGTCTATTAACCGTGCCGTTAAGGCAAAATGTAGCCTCATCTGAGAAAATAATTCGGTTGGCTAAATCTGCATCGGCATTGCACCTCTCCATAATGCTATCACAAAATTCAATCCTTCGGTCATAATCGTCTTCATTCAGCTCATGAACTAATGTAACTTTGTACGGATGCCACTTATGTTTTTTCAAATATTTTACAACTGATGTTTGACTGATTCCATTATTAGCAGCCAACACTCGAGTAGAACTATGCGGATTTTCTTGCAACTCCACTAGCATATTCAGTTGTATTTCTTCGGAAACGTTTTGATGGTGCCTTGAGTCGCTTCTAACATGACCTCTTTCGGAAAACTTTCTTTCAATTTTACTTACTGTGGAGCGCACTATGGGGTTATCATCGGGATATTTAATATTAAATAAAACGCAGACTTCTTCTTGTGTACGCTGGTTATCTCCACAACCTCTCATAATCAAAATTTCAATTCGTTGTTTTTCTGTTAAGTAACGAACCATTTTTCACAAACGCAAATAATAGGGGGAAGTAAATAATATAAAGTAACAATGAGTACCTACTAAAATAACAACAATTAGCTCTGCCAAATCGACTCTACAACAAACTGTCAATAAAGTATCTTAACACTTTGCTGTCAGTTTAGCTTATTTTGTTTTATTTGACATAAATTAGTAAAATTTCCACGGCCCCCTAAGATGTTTTTTCTTAGATTGTTACAAAGCTGTATTTTTTATGAAAAGTAATAATGCAGCTAACTTAACAGATGAATATGACATTAAATTTAATATTGCTGGTACCAGAATTTCGAATAGAATCAGAATCCGTAAAAGAAAATTGGGGTTGCTATTTAAAAAAAAGTCGATGACGTCATTGCACAAAAGGGGTGGGGGTAAAAACAAATTTCAACTACATGAGAAGATGCGCATTCAAAAACTGAGGTTGACGTGTCCGAGCATTTTTGACATAGACCCCCAGGGATTTTTTTATTCAGAGCGTTCCACAGCCGGCGTTCGCACTGTATATATATACAGGGTGAGTCAATCATCAGTACATTCATTTTAACTAGGTGTTCGGAAGGTCTAATAAAAGCAGGTAATCGAAAAATAAGTTTTTTCCCCGACCTTTTTAAAATTGAAGTAAATTGACATAGTTTATGCCTATATAGGTACCCTATATACCCTATGGAATTCAGGAACTACTTGGATGCCACCCTGTACATAAAAATTGTTAACTGTGTAAACAGTTTTTGAATACTATTAAAATATTCAACGAGTGATGATGAATTTGTCATATAAAAGCAAACAGCTTTACTAGAGAGTTTAATGAGAAAATCATAAATTTTGCCTATAAAATTCATAAAGATCCGTTATCTTGGCCTTGAATATTTTTATACATATGCATATGACATATGGTAACTGCTGAAAAGCGAAACTGTTCAGAGGTGTAAATCCATTAACGGTATAGGTACCGTTGCTTTATATAATGACACAAATATGCAAATATAGTAGAACACGAGACGAGTGTTTTTACTATAATAAAAGTATGCCAGAAATCAATTTAGTAAAAGTTCTCTCTGTATCTTCAGTTTCTCATTAACTTTTTTTTTATTAAAATTTGGGTCGTTAATTTCATTATTCACGGCTACGAATTGTTGCTTTGGATTCCTTTCAGTTTTCTTTGGTTTGGATCCTTTCTAAAATTCTATAAAAGTTCTTTAACGACGTTTATTTATAAAAACATAACTTTTTAGTGTATTTATGGCAATTGGAAAAAATACACAACTGTGCTTTTATGTGCACTATCTGCAGAATCATATAATTAACTGTGGTTAATGTGATTTGTAGAAATAATCTTTAACATAAAAATATAAATGTTACCTAATCGTTTGGTAGAACCATACTACTCATATAAGTATTATGGCGTTTATAATATTCTAATAAATATGGAATGTAACATAGTTAGAGGTTTCTCTCAACTTTAAATGACAAAGGTAACGAAAATAAAAAGACAAACCAGACTCCTTATGCATTTATTTATAGTTAACATAACATAATGTTGGTAGATACGTACCGTACCGTACTATTTAAGTGAAATAATAGCTATTTGATTTGACATTAAGTTGTACTGTATTGTCATTTATTAGAACAGTTAATAAGGTAAATATTTTATATAAAGAAAATATATTTCTGTTCTGCGTCGACTTGTATTAGTGTATAACTTTAGTTATTTTTTGTCATAAACTTTATCTAATTCACCGCATTATTATAAATTATTTTGTGCGTTAAAAATATCAATTGTCGGGTGATTTTTACAAAATAATTAGATACACCTAGTTATCATATAACACTAACCTTCAATATCACGATTAAAAAAGCTGTAAAACTGAACGAAAACGTTCGTTCAGTTTTACTTCAGGTAAATCCATAAAATCGAAAGTGTGACCATGACTCTACTAATAAAATTCCATTAAAAAATAGATACCCATGCAACATTCCTATTGATGTGTACATAAATTTATCAAAGACAGAAAATTGCAGACATCTTGTTTTTACACAAAATAGTACACAATTTAGTTAACTCGACGGCTTTATAATATAAATAATAATAACAATAATAATATCTCTACCCCTAATCACAAGCATAGCCGGCATATTGTTACTTCGCGGAATTTGCGCCTCAGGAACGACTTAGGTTGGTAAACCCTAACCACCATTCAGTGCTGAAATGAGGGAAACCTCATTAACTAGGGGGACAGTCAAACATCCACTGATTTTAATGTCTCACATTAACATCAAGCTGACATTCTTTCCATCCTAGGCCATCGACAGGATGGTTCTCAACCCATCCCTGTGATCAAGACTTAATCTACGAGTAGACAATTTAATTAATAATTCTCTGGTGGAATGGGGATTCGAACCCACGACCTCTGGGTTGAGTGATCGAGAGACTAAACTCTGAGCCACCGGCTTTATTAAATTACATCAATTTTAATGTACGGCTATGGTGTCCTAGCAGTAATATTACTTTTCACATACCTGTTTCAAACTCTTTATCACCACTTTCACTCTCCAATAGCTTCAGTGTGTAGAAGTTTTAATAACGTTAATAAATGTAGATTTATTTTTGGATATTTCACATCATATCACTATTCAAAATTAAAATTATTAATTTAGTTTCTAAATAACTGATGTAAAAATCATTCACCTATATATATTTGTACCTGTTATAATATTTATAAGCACATTGTGTTCATATTTCTCTTATACGTATACGTACTTTCTGTCTGTTTACACACATTTTTTTAATATTATTTACCTACTCCTGATTCGTACATTCGTCCTATTATTGATGCTGCATGTATTATAAATATTTAAATAAAGTAACAAATTTTTATTGTGTTAGAGATTTAAGGGTCCATTCTCTGTAGATTTGACAGGCATGAATGTTGGGTCGGATTGAGAGGATGGGTGGCCGATGGGTGGAGACTTATATATTCCTACTATCGAATTATTAAGATTTCGGAGGTGCACGTAAAGCTGAAGTAAAAAGGCACATGGAAATAAAGTTAGCCCTCATTGCAAGGGTACCGGATTTGTCTTATAATTGCAACAAAATTTCTTTTTAATGTTATAAATTATATATCACCAGAAAGATCAAAAGATAAACTAGATCCCTATAGTAGCAAATTTTTGTTTTATACATGTATTTTAGAGAAAATAATTTTTGAAAATACGCTATTTTAGTACAAGTTTGTTTGCCTTGAATTTTAAAAATAAAAAGAAATACCAAAAATTACTACTATAGGGACTTAGATTAAAGTCTTATCTTTCAATACTTTTTTACTAAAAGTCGCTATCTTTTATAGTTTTTTTATAATTAGATACGAGACGAACGCCGCTTTAGGACTTATTTCGACCTAGTGAATGGACTCTTAAATTATATCTGTAATTATTTTATAACGTAGATATATACAATGTGGAAAAGAAGTCGGGAAAGGGATACACTATATTTATGGCACACTTTTTCTGGTAATAACTCCCTTATTATTATAGATAGATCCGTTAAATTTTATATCAGTGTATTCGTGAGATGACGCCTTTCAAAAATTGTTATATTTAAAAAATATCACTTTAGGCTGTACCTTTTATTTTGGGCCACCCTGGGTCAAAAATACGCAAGAAAAAAAGACAATCGACGTGTCCAGCCATTATCTTAAAAATATTAAATATTGCAGTTATGAATTGTCTTCCAGATTTCCTTTCAACACTGTATACATAATGTTCTTTCTTTGATGAGTATCCGAAATATAAAGTACATATTTATCAGTTTAAGCTGTTAAAACTTGTTGAAACTATTGGATATTTGTTATATCCATTAATTTAGTGATATCATAATCATCATAATATCATAGTGATGATTATATTTCCCTGTCAATTAATCATCCATCTGTCTATATATTCAAGAGAGAACAGTTTTATACGAATTATTGTCAGTAATACCCGCATTTTTAAAATAATAAAGATTAAACTGCAGTCACAACACAGAATAATTTCGACGCAATTCATAAAAACCATTGCTAAATAAAGACAACCTTTTTTGTCCGTCAATGTCTTTGCAATTAAATGTTTCACAATACCTTCTATAGCTTGCAAACTAACCCAGATTTAAGTTTTGAGTTATATAATATACGAAATTTGGCTTAATTAGTTGAATACATTGTGAGACGATTCTTTAGCCAGTTGCTTTATAATTATTACGAATGTCCTTGTGAATGTCCTCTATACTTTTTGATGCGACTAATACAGTATGTTGATCTAGTACGCGGAAGTCGCATTTAATAAAATATATTTGTCTTAGTAATGTTGCCTAATTTTTAAACGTGTATAAAATCAGATACTTATAATAAATCTCTGATAAAATCAAAATAATTTCACTTGCTCAAGGGGTTCTGCTTTGTCTGCAAGGATAGTAACTTATGTAAAGTTGCTCACTATAATACGCCACCGTTTAACTAAAATTAGTTTAAAATTATTATGGTTGCTAACTTAAAAATATTTCGATAACTTGTGGACCATGCAACAATTAGGATAATATTAGCTGAAAATAAAGTATTTTGGCTTTGGGCGAATATTTTTTTGTGATGTTTGTGAAATTTTTATTTTGTATAATTTGAAAATAAAGTAAATAGCAATTAATGTAAAACAAATATTTCAATAATATGAGAAATTAATCAAAATAAAACAATATATTTCTATGCATTTTTCCTTGTTTTTGTTAAATACAGGCAGGAGGCGTTTTTAGTATTACATCAGTGAAATGTGGTATTCTGTAAACTGATACAAGAAAGTAATTTTTACCATGTAGTGGTTTCCTTTGTAGAGGCGTACAGGTTTTCGATTTGTTGGTTAGAAACTATGTAAATTGAAATTGTCGTGACGGTTGCAGTTTAACGTAGATTATATAACAAAAAATAATCGCTCTTGTTCAGCAAAATATGGTTATTATAAAAATATTGTATTATATAAGTCATTGTTACTTCTATATATTTCCTAACGTTTAATTCATTTACCGTTTACAATAAATATTTTTTATTTTTAATATTAAATGCTTTGAAAGTAGAAGTGTATAAATATTTTTGCAACAAACTTGTACAAAATTTGATTAGGTAATTATAAACAGAAACAAGATACACATCTTGTTTTTTGCGTTGGCGTGATATATAGAAATGCTATAAACTGAATTTAAGTATGTCTTTGTATATAGCAAAAGATTGTGGTTTTACTTGTTTTTTTTTAACATTTTTGCATTGTATACGTTAACTATAACACGTAACGCAATGTTTTGGTACCTTTGTGCGTACATACAGTTATTTGCGTTCAAATAACTCTTAATGCACAAATTGTTTAAAGTGGAATTAATTTTAGAATATAGATACGATCTATAATAATAATATATTATTTATTACTTATCTGATGTATAATTAAAATATTTTTTTTACCATTATATACATAATACATTATATACATTGTCCTCATTTCTTAACTTAATTTTGTTTTTTTGTTTATATTGTATTATTTACTGTTTTTTTTATTGTACTCTGATATATGTTCATGTATGTGTACTCTCCTACCCTGTAATTGGGTTTCAACCTGTTGGGTAGTGTAACCATAAATAAATAAATAAATAAATAAATAAGGGTGACATACGAAAATAAAGCCAAATTGCTTGTTCTTCACGAAAAATAATTGAAATATGAATTATTTTATTGTTAATAAAAAGTTAGCACACCTGATAAACATACTTAGTACACAATAAGTTGTACAGTCACAGAAAATATATTAAATCACGGCTTCTTTTAAGTGTTTAGGGCACCCAAATATTTCAGACAAAAAACTGATCTTCCATAATCGTACCGAAAGATCTATCTGTTTCAAACCGAACATTAAAAATGTCATACTAGTAGATAATTAATAATTAATTATCTAAAGTTCATATTTTATATTCGATAATCTCACAAAATATTAAAATAACATACTAGGGGAATTTAAATATTCAAAACATTTAACTGCAAATTACTTTTGAATATTAGTGTTAGTTCTCAAATGGTAACTTTTAGGTGCCAGAAATGACCACCATAATATGATACCGACCGTCAAGAATTATTATAAACCATTGTTAATATTTATCAAATTATTGTAATTCTGTAGAAAATTTTATCACGATTTAGGTAGGAAGTTCTGGATGGAAGATTATTATCATTATTGCATTTATAAAGTTAAAGAATGGTGTGTATGAATTATTTGCATATTAAATTTTGAAAAGGAAAATTTTATTTTTGTATATATTTTTACATAAAAGAAGGCGGCATTGAGTTGTGAGGTATGGTCGGACGAAGTCCATGACATTTAAAAGTGGCTGCCAGTAACGCCCTCTAAAAATATGTGCTAGAAGAAATCAATCTTCTAATCCGCAGGAGCTATAAACATGGTAGCGCATTTAAATGGTTTTTTGAAGGCCACATCTTTTTTCGTTGCTCCATATCCTGTTATAGTCTGATAACCTGCGGTGTTTTATTATTACCGAAATAGTTATCAAAAATTTCAATGGCACAGGATATAAAAATTAATCCTTGAGGGCACAGCCTGGAATGACTTGACGTTCCTGTAAAGTTGTAAATGCCAGTGACGACTTGATCCTCATTATTGCCATTCTTCTATTGTTCTGCTGACCACAATGAAGAGGAGCGAAAACAACAAAAAAATATAATCTAATTTCATTTGAACCGATATAAAATCCTTGACATATAACAAAAAGAATTCTTCGCAAGTTTCTAGAATTGGCCTTGCTTTCTAGTGCATAGATTACGCTGGACGAGGGTATCATTTCTCTTAAAACGCTACGTATTTATATGCTTTTCTGTTCACGTGCAGGGCCGGATTATCACTGATTATTGAGTGGGACGAAATACCAGATGGCGCTTCAGTCAGTGTTAAAGATAAATCTTTATACTTGATATCGTAATACTTGATTTTATGATTTCTTTGGTCGATCTTGTTTTGAATCGAAGCGATGCTCTCCCGAGCACTCAGAATCAATAGTTACCTACTCATTCAGATTTTATCGAGGTCAGGGTCTGTGGAGATTTTTAATTCTAAATACAAATCACTTCTGTTCTGTAAACAACATATTGTGAGTATAAACTTCTTTTGCATTGTATAAAAAAAGTACAATTAAGTATACATTTTTTAATATATAAATAAAACAAACATAACTGAAAAAAAGAACAAAAATGAAGCAAAATTCCTGATAAATTTATAAATTAGAAGAATAGAGTATACAATATTCTCTTGAAAAACTAAATTTCTGCAATTAAAATACATTTGAAATACGTTTGGAATACACTTAGTACGAAGAATTGAAACATAATGATTGAAACATAATTTTTTATAAGATGAAGTGGAAGGTATTAGAATGGACGGAACTAATTCAACACTAGGACTTAGTTTCGCAATCCCTTCTATCTTTTTAGAATTACTATATTTTTTGCTGCCATTATAATGCACTAACTCTTACTTCACTAAATCCCTATTCTTTAACAGAGTTTAAACTTTGACCATATACCGGGTGGCAAAGAAATGTGAGGCACATTCCTATTTCTAATACTTTTCCTGTCAACCTGGACCAAAAACTGCAAATAAATGCATTATAAAATATTTCCAACTACTTTAGAATAGTGGCACCAGCTTTTGTTCTCCGTATATATATACATATTTAGAGCAATATCTCTCACATACATAAGGAATCATAGTTTTTGTAATTTTTTGTACATGTTACACTTATTCCTAAAAAAAATCTATTCTTTGTATAGTTATGTTAACAGTAAAAGTAAAATTTGTTAAACTGATGTAAGTTCAGGGGGGGGGGAGTGGCATATTATTATTAAGTAAGCTACATTAGTGCCTATTAACAACTTAAGTCGGTAAACCATAATCACCACTATGGTTTAACTCTTTTTACTGCAAAAATGAGGGAAATCTAGAAAACCCCCCATTAGTTGGGGGAAATAAGTGTGAATCTTTATTGTTACCCGTGTAATAGTTGGACTTAATAAGCAGGGGCTCGAAACTCTTTCTGACTCGAGAATAGTCCGTCCCTGTTTGCCCGCCAAACTATAGCCATAACTATAAGAGACGATTTTAATGTTAATAAATTATAGTTTCACTGAATACTAATTATTACACTGTCGGCTGATTTCGCTGTTGATTTCATCTTATACTATTGTATCCGATCAGCTGACAGCGTTGATTCCCTAGAAACCTCATTTCGAGTACATACATCCGATAAAAATTTTACCATATGTCGCCGGAATTCTTAAACTACATTAAAGTGTTTGACGCTCTTCCTTTTAAATTTCAGAAATATCCGAATATTATGCGTTTCCTTTTCAAATATTTTGTATAATAAATACAACTGTGAAACAATAATGTAGCAAACAGCAAACTAAAAATATTTTGAGAGTTCATTTTCAGTTTCTAAGTTTGTTACTTAGAAATAAAAAGTATTTAAAATGAGCATACACTGAAGATTTAGTATTATGTGTATTAATGAAAATCTAATAGTGAATAACCCTAATTTTGTCATCGCCACTGAAGCTATTGAGTGATGTTGATGCTAAGCCTGATAATAATAATAATACAAATAAATATACCCTGAATAGGAAAATTATGTTTTAATTTTTGTGATACATAAATAAACTGTAACACTTAATTTTAAAATATATATTGTTTAAAAATTAAATGTAACTTTAAAATAGGTCATATTTATAGTAGGTATTAATTTTATGTCCTCGTTTTAATTGTTATAATGCAATATATTTTAGGCAGTATTTAAAATTGATATCTCTGATATTGGCAATGTCTAGATTAAAATATTTAATATTATCTAATATTTTATGAAAAGTAATAAATGACCTAGATAGAGTAAAGTCCCTTCATTTGAATTTAAAACTTTATATGTTCAAATAATGTTTCTTTTAAGAAAAAAGAAAAGAAAATTATTTTTCATTATTTTAAGGAAAACAGCTATTATGTCCCTATATAATATATTCGTAGCAGATATCTTTTTCAGTAAGTTATTAACATTGATATATTTATCATAATATACGAAAATAGCTATATTTACCAGACCTAAGATTATTAGTAATTTTATCAGAAGAATAATATTTTTTTTTAAGATAGGTATGGCATTCTGATATTTAAAAACAATACCATATAGGTAATTGTGAGAGATATGTTATAATAATAATAATTTTGAACTGCAAATTATTAAACAATATACAAGTTATTATGAACCATTATCTTTATACTGCAATTAAATTACAATGGAATTTATAAAAACTAATGTTTTATATTATTAAGATAAAATAATTCAATAGTACACAGTTAATTTTTTAATTCGCGTTTTCCATAGAAAATAAAAATCAAAGGAAGGGAACGTTAATCAGTGCTTGGTTTAAGTGCAAAAGAGATTAGCACAATTTAAGAATTAATTTCTTTCGCTAAAAACTTTAAATAGCTAATAAATTTCACTGGATTTGTGAAATTTCGGTTAACATAAAAATGCATCGACTAAACAGATGACTGAATTTCAATTTAAACTGTATAGAAAAAAACTAATTAACTTTTTATGCCAATCCTTGTTTACTAATTAGGTCTTAAGCGCTATTTAGGTTGTATGCATCACGCATGCCATAATGTATGCGTGCACAACGAACCACAATATACACATACATCGCGGCAAAAGCGTCGCGAGTCGTTCACATAATTGAAGAACTTACCGAAGCAGAATAGAACCAACACCGCGACGCTGCTGAGCGACACCATTTTCACAAATAAAAAAATCACTATAAATAATCCAGGCACTAACTAACGTCACACGCAGGAGCTAAAAACACTTCCCCATGTATATTTCGGAAAACGAGAATTCTCCCCAAATGTGACAGCAAGAACTCGCGACCGATTTTGTCGCCACACGTGCTTTAACTGACTGGGTCGTTGTAGGTATAAAAGTTCCTCTTAAGTGAAATGTACCAGTGGGGGCTCCAAGAGAAAACTTACCTCCCCACCTTGGTAGTATGGTGCTGTTTTCCCTTCGCCGTAGAGCATTCACTTCGCGAAATGAAGGAGACCTTGTTCGCCGCCCTCGACTAGGCTAGACAACAGAATCCGTGAACTGCTCCGAGGGGGAGAACCGGCTACCTGGATTAATCCGGGTTTCCTATCGGTACTTACAAAGCTAAACATACACCAGTTAAGATATTACAGTTTACATGAGACGACATTCTAGGCGTCAGTAACTTTTTTAGATTCTAATATATTTTCATACATTTCAAGCAATCAGGCACAATTACAGACAGACACAAAATGTACAAAGTGGCCCACCTTTAACTGGTTGTCCTTTTCATATCCTCATTTCACTGTTGATTGTTCACTGGGACACATTCATTCAGTATTGTCGATTATGCCATTGGAACCCTTCATTGGTTGTGGAAATCATCCTTAAAATTTGAATAACACAGGGGAAGGGGGAAGTGTTTTTCCAAATAAGATTTCGAAAAATCAACTATTAAAGACTAAATAATTTAATGAATTTTAATTTCATCATATTTATCCCTATTGCATATATTATCTATTTCAAATAGTAAACGTTCACAAGCTATTATAATTATGCATACTGTTTATATTAATTGTACTGTCACATGTAGTGTCATGTCATCTACGCTATCGAATACGTTGTTTCAGTAAACATACAGACATACTCATTAAACATGTTTACAGCTCATATTTACGAAAATAACTTGACTAATGCAAACTTCTTGTAACATTTGAGCAGTAAAATTGTCTGAACATATATCATGTTTAATCGTTGTATTTGGATATTTTATTTGTTTTATTTCGGAAGGCAAGCCAAGCGTGGGAGCTGTACAAGAGTTAGCGTTTTCTTTAATAATCAAACATCCTTTTTCTGAACAAATCGTTAGGTAATGTTGATATAAGTTCTCTCATACTGGATTTATTGTCATGTTTGAACAATTTTCTGCATTATATAATTGAAATATAACTAAGTTACTAAGGGACCCTAGTTGTTCTATCAACATACCTAGATATCAAAAATTATATTGATCAACGGTGGTCAATTTCGATATTGATTCAAGATGATAAAGTACGTTATTTTGTATCGCCCTGTATAGTTATCAAAACTATGTAAGTAAATTGTTTGATATTATATTTTAAAATTGGTTTTCGTGCTAGTCAAGCCCTCTAGTGATTTTTAAGTTTTAAACCTTTTTCCTGACAAAACAAAAATGATAGCGAAAAAAAAATTTTGATTTGGTTTAATTTACAGAGACAAGCAGTAAGTACACGTTGGGCTAAGTGATTAATTAGTGAATTCATTAGAAATAAATCGTTAAATACAGCTTTCTCACTAAAATCACACGAGGAGTCGATATTGGTGTTATATAAGATTTGGTTCAAAGTGCCTAGCTTTTCCATCCATAAATAAAAAGCATGTGGAAAACAGTATTTGTTATTGTAGGTGGTTTTCCGTTTTCGATTTTGAAATTTTTATGCTGTTCCTATGTTGGTATCATTATACTGGGTGTTACGTGAATACTTCGTTGGATATACTATTACAAGTAGAAAATCCATTCATCTAGAGGATTCCCATTTCGAAAAAGCCTTGGTGTGGACGAAATTGACAGTTAGACTTCGTTTACACGGGCGGACCCCAGAGACTGTACCGGTGAATTGATTGGGGTGAAATAATGGTGATATATAAAAGACGCTTTTCACGGCCTCGTTCAAGTTCACCTTATTTCATCTTCAAGTCCATTAAAATGCAATAGCAATCTCAAAACAGTATTTGCAATATTAATCAATTCAAACATAATTAACCATTTTATAATCTACCAATGGAACCAAATTCTCAAGTTCGGAATTAGGTAATTATAGTTTAGATCCTATACAGTATTTGGACAGTAGGTGTTAATATACTAAAAGTCGGTGAATTAAAGGTATACGGAATTGTTAACGAAAAAACTGAGAGTAGCCTAACCAACTCAAGAATATGGGTCTTATTGCTTTGTGCCTATTTGTACTTTAGTATACCTATGCCGTCACGTTGTCCACTCCAAGTAAGGAATGGCAGGGTATTGTGTGTAGGTTTGCGGCTGACATCAGGCGATTGAGAAAAGCTGAGTTACCTGATATCCTGCATCCAGTTCACACCCTAATGCAGAATACAACTGATAATAAAAAACAAGTTCCAGTAGTTAGTAGTCTAGTCGTAGCAAATTGATTACATACGTATATAAGAAGCTATTTAAAAAATCTGATATCTTTGAATGAATTTGATATCTTTGTGGTATAAATTTATTTTATTTGGAATCCCACAGCGTACTCGAATCAACCTTCAGTGGAGGTGTAGGCGATTTTTTTTTATATATCTTTCCATTCTTTAGCATTTGTCAAGCAAAGTTATCAAACATAAATATGTTTGGTTAGGTAAAGTTCCAAAGTAAGTAGGACAAAAATTAGACTCTACTGCTACCTGCTATTTCACCCAACAGGTCTACCTTGTTAATGAAGTCAATTACCTGATGGGGAAGAAAACTTGATTATTTGGGAAAAATTATTCTTTATCAAATATTCAGTATTTAATTCTTTCCCCAGTGGAGCTGGTAATACAAACAGAAAAGAAAACTCCGCTTCGAAAAAGAAAACTACATATAAAAACACACAAAACATTTTTGAGCTCGCAAAATTAACCTCACTATCCTATATTATATATATTTCATTATTTACTACTCGTAGATCTTGCCTTAAAAAAATTAGGGATAATAGTGAAACACAATAGAAAATAAGTTTTACATATATGTACGAGGTTGGGCAAAAGTTCCGGAACGGCTCGATTACAGCCGAACTCAATGTCGTATCAAATTCGGATTTTCAGCACTAATCAATGAAATTTTTAGGACTTTATGACATGCATTCCCTGACATCATCGTATGCGAAGGTGTGATGTAAAGGTCTGTTTTTTAACACCCTATATATTTTTTCATATTTTGATACTTCAGCAGTTTTGAGTTCAAGATTTTTTCTAAGTTTTCTAATTTAGTCATAATACCGTAAAATCAAAATAAAAATGGAATTTCTAATGAAATTATTTTATTTTTAAATTTAAATTAAATTAAATGTTTAAAATAAACCCCTCCACTGCCCGACAATGCCCTTGTCTCTCCAGAAATTCCCGTTGAAGAGTTTTGAGGGAGTTGGATGTAATTTCAGTTGCAACAGCTCGAATTCTGTCTTCATATTCAGAGAGTGTGAGAGGTTTTGTCCGATACACCCACAGGCTTCTAATGATTCCTGAAATAAGAATCAAGTGGCGTCAGGTCGGGTGGTCTGGCTGGTCATTGCCTCTCGGAAAACATTGTTTATAAAGTTTCTAAGATTTCTATTATAGTGTGGCGACACTCCATCCTATTGGAAGTACACGTCATTTTGGATCAACTTAAGATTTTTTGATTTGGGAATAATTTATTAATGCAGGTAGTACCAATTATACCCACTCAAACATTTAACTTTTGTAGATGTTGTGTGTGGAACTCTTCCATCCAATGTGGATTTTCATCAACTCAGTAGCGACAATTGTGATGGTTGGCAAATTCATTAACAATATGTAACCTCATCTTCTTCTAGAACAGAAAGTTCCTGAAGAAGACTAACTTTGTACGGATGCATTTTATTTTTCTTTAATACTCTTCGAACGGATTTCAATATTAGCAGTTTCTAATGTCTCAGAATTAACGTTTTAGGCTTATCTTCAATCGCTAGAAGTACATCTAAAGATTTGTTTTTATAAAAGTATATAGAGTTTCCTATAATCTCAAATTGTGAAAAATCCGATATGGCGTAGATTTTGAAATTAGGTTTCGATTAGGAAAGGTATATCGTTGAAAAGGTCACTCGCTTCCTGAAAAGATTGATGCCACTCTCCGTATCCAATCATCATGAGATTTAAGAAAGTTTTCCGTTCCCTTTAATTCAGTTGCGTTATTTTAAAGACAAGTTTTTAGAAGCAGAAAACTACAGTATTATCAATAAACTGCCATTGGCAAGTAACAATTATTTTGACGCTTTTACCAGTAAACATCTGAATTAGAAGAAATTTTAATGATTCTAAAAACGATGATAGCAACAAGAAATTAAGAAGTGATATTATAGGCTAGTCTATTTTAACATTCGATTAAAAATTGCAAATACAAGACTTACTTTCATTAGATATGAAAATGCAATTTTTTATTTTCATTTCACGTTATTATGATAAAAGTACATGACAGGAATCCATCCTTGAACGCAGAACTGCTTTAAGTTTCAAAATATATTGGGTATTCCATAAAAAAAACTGACGTTTACGTCACACTTCCACACATGATGACCTCACGGATCTATAATCCTCGTCATAAGGTTATAAAAATTTCGTTGAATACATCCTAAACCCGAATGTGATACGACTAACCCTGTATTGGACAATTTACCATATAAAGAGTGGAAATCCTATCCCAACCTAATGCTGAACCGTTAATCTTAATGCTTTGAAGGATTCCGGTTACTAAAGACTAGACAAAGACAAGCTATAGCTTTGCTATTGAGATATTGCTTTTTTGGTAATTCTGTTACACTTCCTAAAAAAATCCTATTATACCCGACATAAAGCTAAGAATTATATTAGTTACAAATACGATAGAAATCTTTAATCTACAACTTTTATTTAAGAATTAATTAATCTTTTACTATTGCATGCCACTAATTTTCTGTAATAAATTGAAATAATTAATCCTTTTTTTTTCAGATTTTATGCAAGGCGTTTCTTTGTTAAGACGAGGACCAAATCGAAATATTTATATCCACATTCCTGCAGGCAAAAAGAAGGTTGAATTTTGACAGATGTAATTAACAGGTATGTAAGAGTTTTTATTTCTGATGCAAAATTGATCCTTATTAAATAACTAACATGTTATACTGGTGTAAATTCGGACGGAGATTTTCATCTCGAGTTTTCTGACTAAATATTAATTTTAAAAGCTATGATTGCTTTATGTGGGCAAACGTACGGATATGTGGGTTTTTCGGTTTTAATTTTTGAGAAATGTTTCTAAAATGTTGTTTGTGCGAAAGGCCTCCACTGTAGGTTTAGATTCCAACAGTGACTGGCACAATGAATAGGTAAATTAAATATCTTCAAACTTCTACAAGAAATTAAAAAATATTTTATAATTATATAAGAGCATTGTATATCAAAATATAAGTATTTTATTAAGTTAGGTTAAACTTATAAAAAACTGGCTCATTTTAGATATTTGACTAAAAGAGTTATAGGTGGTGATGGTTTAATTCAATAAACAATTTTTAGATAATGCAAGATCTTTTACATTAACTTTCTTCTAGAAAACACACCCTACTAAATATTGATTTAATTATTTAAAAGTGATAATAATAAATCGACATCCTTACGACTCCAAAGTCAAAATTTGTTTCGTTAAGCTTATAAAATATATATTTTTTTGTAATAAAACAAAAAATCTTACAAGATCTCACGTCAAATTTTGTTGGTGAACTGAGGCTACTATCTACAAATCTTGTTTTAAGATTTATTTATTTTTTTTATTGCCTATTTTATTTAAATATGCTTTATTATTTCAATTTTGACGTTTATATAGTTGTCTAAAATATGAAATAATTAAAGACCTAAAAATGGAAATATGGATTATTTTTCTTTTACAAAAAAAAAAAAAAAAAAAGAAAAAGTATAATAAATAAATAAGTAAAAAAGCCACGGTTTTCTTTATAAATATATTATAGGTACCTATGTGATTCTTTCTGGCAATGGTCGTTTAGTGAATCGAGCTTAAAGATTTTAAATTAGAGATATAATAACACTAATTATAAGTGCATATTTTATTGATGTTCCTGCGTATTTAAAAAATAACAGTTTCTCTTAATTTGTTAATAAAATTTACATTTTGTAAGATATCCTAGATGTGATGGCCGGCTTTGTGCAATTTGTGACATTCACAATTAATGGATATTACGATTTTTATTAAAAGTGAAAGTTTATGTATATAGTATACATAAATATATAAGTGCACATTAAAAGCTTATTATTTATTTACGACAAAACCTTTGCGGCCTTGATCTTTCTCAGTCTCAACATTTTGTGAATCAGAAGCTGCGTATTACTTGTAGCTGTATTGTTCCATGTAAATGTAATAATTATACCTATTTAAACTACGTACACCTTTTCTATGAAAAAATCTAGAGCGTATCTTAAGTTCATGGTGAGATACAGAGAATAATAATTGAAGTAGGTACCTGTTTATCAAGGTGATTTTATGTGGCGAACTAAAATTTTTCCAGGGGCAAATACAAGTGGAAACTAATGGATATTGTATTACATTATTTGTAGGCACATAGTTTTAAGATATGTAGCCAATATTAAATAGGTACCGTAAAACGGGGATACTTTGTCACCCTGGGTTAACTTTGTCACCCAGAGCGTCGCAACAATTTTTGTTTTCTTTAAAAACAATTTTTTTTGTTCCTACGATGGTAAATTTTTCTGTCGGCTAGCTAACTCTGGGGTAACTTTGTCGCAATTTACAATAGAACAGTCAAATTTTACATTTTTATATAGGTGACAAAGTAACCCCAAGTAAGGGGTAACTTTGTCACTATCTAATTTATTTTTTTTTTTGTTAAATGTGTAAAATATTTATAAATGTTAAAGCTTGGTTGAATCGGTATTAGTTAGGTCGGTATATTCATATTTTTTTGGCACTGATATACAACCAAAAATATGCTGAAAACATGTCAAAGTATCCCCGTTTTACGGTAGTTATGCAAGTTGTCTTTTTAATTTAATTTTTATTTTAAGCAAGATTTAAAATTTTTCTTCTAGTTAAGCTGTATTTAGGTACTTTAAAGAAATCAACGTAACCATATTATAGATGAAATCAACATTATTATTAATAACATTTGTGTTATTTACTTTAATAATTAATATACAGGCTGATCTGAATTTAAACGGCGAAAAGTTGGACTTTGTTATATAAACTTTACCATTACCATTTTATAGATACATAGGTACAACGGTATGGAGCTGCCAGCAGGCACTTGCTCAATTGAGCAGAAAAAAATAGAATAACTCTGGTCTGGGTCCCAGGCCATTCTGGCCATGAAGGGAATGAGGCAGCCGACTCTCTAGCTAGGGAGGGTGCTGCTTCTGAATTTGCCGGACCAGAACCGGTGCTTGGCATATCCTCGAGTACTGCCAAAGCAACGCTCTTGACCCGGGCTGAGGAGCAAATCCTCCAGTACTGGCAGGAACTACCACGATTAGTTCATTCAAAGGCGTTTATAATAAACCCTTCAAAAACAAGAACTAAAAAACTTCTAGAGTTAAGCAGGTTTCACCTACGAACTCTAATTGGCCTATATACGGGCCACTGCCGTTTAAAATATCATCTGTGCAAATTCGGCCTAGCAGAAGATGCTGAGTGCCGCCTATGCTTAGAAGATGATGAAACGGCAGAACACATATTGTGCACCTGCCCTGCTGGGGAAAGGATCAGATACTCATTATTTGGCAAAGGACAACTTCTGCCAGAGGATCTGAACAAACTCTCACCCAATAAGGTGATCAGCTACATTAAGAAGCTGGACCTGTTGGGTGAAAAATAAGTAGGTGTGAGCCACAATAGACCACATGGTCGCGGTGGAGGGTCTGGTTTTCGGCCCACTCACTTTTGAACCTAACCTAACCTACATAGGTACATCAAATACATCAAAATAAACAAAAAACCTTATATGACAAGTGTCCTAATTGGGTTTAGGACCCATGTCATATAAAATTTCTTTGTTTATTTTGATGTATACTGTCGCATATTAAAATAATATAAAAGTTTCATAAAATATCGATTTACTCCTTAATGGTGTGTTTTGTGAAAAAAAAAAACGTAAATATACCGTTTTGTAGAGAAATGGGAGGGACATTCAAATATCGTCTTATTTTAAACGTTAGTCAGTAGCGTAACATATATTTTTTTAGAAAAGGGGTCCCAATAGTGCAGGTAGCACGCCAATGACTATTCCCATCGAGTTGAGTTTTTTTTTTGAATTGGAAGTAAAGATTCATAGTAGCATCTACCAATAAAATTTTAAAACAATTGGTTTATTAGAGATATAAATTAAAAAAAAATTCAATTTCAACACCCTGTATCTCGGAAACGGTTGAGATTTGGAAATAAGTTTATATAGCAAAGTCCCATTACTTTGACTGGTTGGTTCTACATGCTCCCTAATTTTTTCACAATAAAACTGGGACACCCTGTATAATACGTTAATATTAGCTTAATATGTATCTACATACATTCATCAAATAAAATTATGAAATTATTTGTTAAACATGATAAAATTAAATGAATTAATTCTATGTACTTTCAAAATGTGAAAATCAGTAGGTAATGTCACTATACAATAGTTAACATTTTAGTTCTCTTACGAGAAGAGAACTAAAATGTTTGTTTTTTCTTGAATCTTAAATATTTAGTATAAAATATTTTTGGTAATCCCTCCCCTGCATTAAATCTTTCTCATGCAGATATAACAGTTACATAGAAAAGCATTAAAAAAATATCCAATTAATTGAAAGCAAATTATTCCTCATTCTTATGTTATAATGAAGTACTGTGTTTTACCCCTTGGCATCCTTTATAAACAAGTATTTCAGTCATGATCTTTATAAATTAGTTTACCCTGCCTGCTACGCCTAATTTTACATGTAATTTTTCTTCAAAAATATTACCTAACTTGTACAACTAACTCATGGTTATTCTATAGTCAATATAACAACCAATATCAGGCATTCATTATTACGTAATGTACTTACCACTACATTAACTGCAAAAGTGTGTTGTTTTAAAATGTTAAACAAACATGATGGCTAATATTTAAATAATTTTATTAAGATTGAGAATTAGTGCATTTTGTAGTCAACGGATTTCATAAATGGGATGTATAGGACCGAGAAAACTTTTATTATGTATAGTGGTAAGAAATTCACTAACTAATTTTCATCCATCACTAAGAAGTCAGCAGAAAATGCCACTTTAGAACTATTACTGAAAAAATCAACAGTATGGTAGTATATGAAAATAGTTACGATTAAAATGATTACCTATAATGTTAATGGTTATTCGAAGTAATAAGTCTTCTGTTGAATTTACTAATAAAATTATGTCATCTGTCATGGTGACATGTATGTCATGATTGTTTGCAAAATTATTTTACAATATGAAAACTGGTGGTGTTAGTTAGAAGCGGTTGAAAAAAAATATTATTTTTGTAGTATATTTTTAATATTATTTATTGGCTTATTTAACTGTTACATCTTTCTTTATATAGGAATTAAGCCAAAAAGTTAGCTAAGAGATAAATTATTAATGCAATTATCAAATATTATGGTTAAATAAAATTTTGTATTTCTTTGTTACCTACTTACTATCTTAAGTATGCAAAGGAACAACCTTATTCCTTTTAAGATATGTCGGAAACAACTACTTTGCGTACAATAGGCACCGACCAACATTAAATTACAACAGCATATCTTCTACAACGGCAACGGTCATTTGTCTTAATATTTAAATAAAAAATGATTTTGTAATTTTGCATAAAATTATACTTGTGTGTTTATTAGCAAACATTAAACAAGTGCACACCTTATGCACATGTGAATCTGCCCACTAACAGATATAATAAAAACAAGACAACGAGATTTAAAGACCGCTGACATGACATAGTATCAAAGCAACTTTCTAAAATTCACCCCAAAAGAACTCAATAAATGTAATTATTTATAAAATTTCCTAAATTGAAGTTGAGAAAATCAAATCTTATATACATGATATAAATCCTGATCAGGAGATTTAACCAAAACAAAATAGATTAATGATCAAAATACAAAGAATTCCATATCTTCAAATATAAATGAACAGTGAGAAATTGAAGATAGTGCTTTATAAAAATGAAGTTTCAATGAAAATATCAAAAAAATAATTTACGGACTCTAGTGTCGGTTTTAAATCTGGAAAAAACAAAACGTAACGAAGTTCAGCTATTTGTTTTAAACTAGAAAACAGTAAAACACAATTAATTCATTAAATAAATAATTTACTTTATTTTAGAATGCGGCCTTGGTACTGCCTTAGAACGTTTAGGTTTATTTATAACCTTCTTCAGAGGACCACAATAATTTATAGGTACATATAAGTATTTTTTTTTAATATATATATATGTTATCGTATTGTTTCCATATGGTAACAGCAATTCTTTGTACAAAAAAAATATATATTTATATGTAGATATACCTGTATATACTATTATTGTGATTGTCTGAAGATAGTTAGAAAAAACTTTAAATTAGACCGAATTGACCGAATTCAGTGTTATATTAAAGTAAAAGTAGAGCAATTGTTAATTGTGATTGAAAATTAAAATTTCGAATTTATCTTATCCACTATTTAAATCTTGACAAGCTTTGCTAAACTACATGATTTTTCATGTCCGAAAGTCACATTTGCCTTGTTTCATTGCCTAAAGAGCACTTGGTATATTTTATTGGAAATTTCCCACAATTTTAAGTAACATTCGACCACTGAGTACCTTATGCAACAACAACAATGCATCTCCCGTTGATGGTAACGCGTAACGCAAGATTGACCTTACGTCCTCACACAAAAGGTAACAGTACATCTTATTGAACGATTATGATGAGTGTAGTTTTTTTATTGAGCTTTAAGTTGCTTTACGGTTAACTGTAATTTAACGTCAGTGCACGTCAATCTACCGCGAAGGGTCTTATGTCGAAAGGGAAATTATATCACGTTTTAATTTCGATTTGTAGTACCGTTTACTTTCATTTGAGTCGTTGTTTATGTATTTGATATCGTTTTAAGCTTCCGTGAAATGTAACGGTTATTTTTGTAGTTGATTTATTTCTAACATTAAAGCTAGCTACTGAAATATAATCATTTGTTCAGAAAAAAATAAATATGGTTTTGTGTATACAGGGTGTCCACCTAGTGCGCGTAAGTCCAATATCTGGGTTAATAAAAGAGATAACTTAATTTTTTTTTCTACAGGGTTGTCTAATATCCCGAGCTGCACAAAATGAAAATATATTTACATATTCAGGGTGTTCAGTTTTTCCTGGACAGGTACCAACTTCGTTTTTCTAAATGGAAATATATATTTTTTATTGCTTTTTCGAACTAAACCCTTGATTTTAGTAGGACTTTCATCAGCCTTCCCTATACCTAACTTAAACTGTTTTTGAAATATTGACGGGTGAATATTGACATTTTTGCAACTTTGACACCCTATAAAATCTAAACGGTTTGAGATCAAGCAAAACGGTTTGCACATTCCTATCTTAACTTTTTATAAGCTATCGTTTGATACTAATTTCAAATTTATCCAAGAATTAAAAATTTTCAAAACTTTCGGAAAATTTTTAATTCCTATTAAATTAATTAATTCCTTATCTAATTAAGGTAGTTCGTTTTCACAAATAATATACGAGCGGTACGCAGTTTTATATTTTTTTATCAAGCCAACTCAGCATTCAAATGTTTTGGCGTTTCTATCTATTGACCTGGTTAATAAGTCTAGCGACCCCCAGACATTCATCTTCTTTCCTCACAGTGAAAAAATTATGAATCGTCTGACTTACTAAAAATGCTCCTTTCTGCGTAATTAGTGAAAATTAATTACTAAAATACGTATTTTTCAGTCTATATTTATTTATTTATTTATTTATTTGCGGTTAAGGCAACCCAACAGAATTTACAAAGAAATCCCAATTACAGGGTAACACATGAGATAAGAACTGTGCAAACACTGCACAAAAATTTGCAATTAGAAAATAGAATGAAAATAAATTTAAAACAACTTAATATAAGGCGAACAAAGATACACATATATACCTACATACATATACACACTCCAACATATATTTAACTGAAAACAGATGTTGCTTCGCGCCTGACCTGAACATATGATCCACAAAACAAATCTATGTGATTAAAATATTCATTATAAAGTTTTTGAGCTAAACAAAGTGGAGAATTATTAGCATAATTTGTGTTATTTAAATTTAAATAAAACAGATTTGTTGAACGAGTTGCACATTGTTTAACGTTAAAATTAAGTTTACTTGTAATGAAATTACAGTCTATATTATTATTAAATATTTTGTATAGAAATAGAATATAACATATTGTTCTACGAGATGACAGTTTTAATAAATTATAATGCTTACTTAATTCCTGCTTCATAGGAACCAAAGTGGAGATACCTATTAAATCTGTAATTTAGCATATTAACAAATTTCATTTGAACTTTTTCGATTCGCTCAACATACTTAATGTAGCAGGGATTCCAAATTATGCTAGCAAATTCAAGATGGCTGCGAACCAGAGAGTTAAACAATATTATCATAGACTTTGGATTTGTAAAAGACTTCGTAATTCTCATTATAAAGCCTAAGTTTCGATAGGCTTTCCTGACAATACATTCTATATGGGAATCAAAAGTTAACTTCGAGTCTAGTACAACTCCCAGGTCCTTAATAGAACTAACCCTACTCAACTCTGAGTTATCTATCGAGTATGAAGTCAAAATGTTTTCAGACAATCTAGAAAAAGTAATATAAGCACAAAAGTTCAATAGTATAACCTCTTTTATGTAATAAGGTAGTATTTTTGGGAATTTTAAATATTCAAATCATCTAAATTCAATTTTCTACTTCATACCTTACTACTAAATGATTAACGTTGCTTATTCGTTACACTAATTATTCTGTACCTAAAAAGTAAATATGTAACGCCAATTTTTTTTTACCTTGAATCAGGAAACTTAAGCAGACAGCTATGAGCTTGAATTAAACACTGGGATTCTTAATTATTCTTAATTAAGATCATAACCGCCCAATTAAATAATATGGTATCGATACTTAAATACAATAATGCAAGTAGTGATATCCCAGATATTTATATTAAGAATACAATAAACACCCCGCTTTAACATTTGTTATGAAAAGCCGATGGCTCTTCAGTCAGCCTGCAGACATGAAATCTTTCGTCAAGACATCTTTACATTTAGTATTCATATTATCGAAACCGAAGGCAGATAATGTTACGCAAGAATTAGTTGATGCAATCACCTATGACCTCGATGAGTACCCAGCGCATTAAATACACTGGATTTACATGAAAATTAAAAAAATAGCGGTCGATATTCAGATAAAGATTTGCAAATGTCCGTTTAAGAATAAGAAACGGATCTCCTCAGGGTCATTTAGCCTTGAAAATTAACAGCACAGAAAATAATACTACCAACGCTCATGTTCATTGTTGTTTCGTAATATGAGTATACGCCTTAATCGGTTATATACGTTACAGCGCCATACGCTGTCAGATAGTTAATGTAAACACAACTCATGCATATATGAAATTAATCGCATTGCAGTTTTTCAGAAAAATTTGAGACACTTAGCAATTTATTATGAAAATTAATATAACTTTAACACAAATTATGTGGTATCGTTAATATCATACTTCATCATAATTCCTATATTTATGACACTGACATACCATGTCCTTTGTAGTATAAAACTTTTATTACAATGTACACATTATGATTTTAAAACGCTTACCTTTTTTAAGTTCCAAGTAATCAAAATCGGGAACATACATAGAGTTGCTGAAAATTGAGCTCTTTCCCATACGTACCCCGTTACCTGTCCTTTCGACCAACTTGATCCAATGAGTTTGCAATACTGTGATCCAATAGAATTTAGGCCGTAAAATTAATTTCTGGCATTCACTCTTACTTGTGCAGTTTACAAACTGCACCTGGTGTTATACTATCAATTCATTTGTGACATTCGGTCTCTGTGCAGTTTGTAGTTTCCGATATACGATTTTTTTGCTAGTATAACCTGTGGTGGTCTTTGATTAGTCTGACCTCTGGTTACTTAGACATTGGGTCTTGGATAAATTCTGATATCAGAAATGAAATCTACGACCCCTATTTCATTGGTTGTCACGTTTTATGAATATTTTGGAATTATTAGGCAATTGCTGAAATTTGAGCTTATTTCCATGCCTTTGTTGAAAAAATATACCTTTTGACCAATTTGTCCCAATGAGTTTGTAATACTGCTATCCGAGGGGAATATGGGCCGTAAAATTCATTTCTGACATTTGTTCCTCTGTACAGTTTGTAGTTTCCGATATACGATATTTTGCTAGTATAGTATCACCTGTGGTGGTCTTTAACTAGTCTGACCTCTGATTACTTAGACAGTGGGCCTTGGACAAATTCTGATATCAGAAATGAAATCTACGACCTCTACTTCATTGGTTGTCACGTTTTGTGGATATTTTGGAATTATTACGGAACTGCTGAAATTTGAGCTTTTTTCCATGCATTTTCCATGCATTTGTCGGTGCCTTTGTTGAAAAAATATACCTTTCGGCCAACTTGTCCCAATGAGTTTGTAATACTGCTATCCAAGGGGAATATGGGCCGTAAAATTCATTTCTGACATTCGTTCCTCTGTGCAGTTTGTAGTTTCCGATATACGATATTTTGCTAGTATAGTATCACCTGTGGTGGTCTTTAACTAGTCTGACCTCTGATTACTTAGACAGTGGGCCTTGGACAAATTCTGATATCAGAAATGAAATCTACGACCCCTATTTCATCGGTTGTCACGTTTTGTGGATATTTTGGAATTATTAGGAAAATGCTGAAATTTGAGCTTTTTTCCATGCTATAGCCTTTGTTGAAAAAATATACCTTTCGACCAACTTGTCCCAATGAGTTTGTAATACTGCTATCCAAGAGGAATATGGGCCGTAAAATTCATTTCTGACATTCGTTCCTCTGTGCACTTTGTAGTTTCCGATATACGATATTTTGCTAGTATAGTATCACCTGTGGTGGTCTTTAACTAGTCTGACCTCTGGTTACTTAGACAGTGGGCCTTGGACAAATTCTGATATCAGAAATGAAATCTACGACCCCTATTTCATCGGTTGTCACGTTTTGTGGATATTTTGGAATTATTAGGGAACTGCTGAAATTTGTGCTTTTTTCCATGCTATAGCCTTTGTTGAAAAAATATACCTTTCGGCCAACTTGTCCCAATGAGTTTGTAATACTGCTATCCAAGGGGAATATGGGACGTAAAATTAATTTCTGACATTCGTTCCTCTGTGCAGTTTGTAGTTTCCGATATACGATATTTTGCTAGTATAGTATAACCTGTGGTGGTCTTTAACTAGTCTGACCTCTGATTACTTAGACAGTGGGCCTTGGACAAATTCTGATATCAGAAATGAAATCTACGACCCCTATTTCATCGGTTATCACGTTTTGTGGATATTTTGGAATTATTAGGGAACTGCTGAAATTTGAGCTTTTTTCCATGCTATAGCCTTTGTTGAAAAAATATACCTTTCGGCCAACTTGTCCCAATGAGTTTGTAATACTGCTATCCAAGGGGAATATGGGCCGTAAAATTCATTTCTGACATTCGTTCCTCTGTGCAGTTTGTAGTTTCCGATATACGATATTTTGCTAGTATAGTATCACCTGCGGTGGTCTTTAACTAGAATGACCTCTGGTTACTTAGACAGTGGGCCTTGGACGAATTCTGATATCAGAAATGAAATCTACGACCCCTATGTCATCGGTTGTCACGTTTTGTGGATATTTTGGAATTATTAGGGAACTGCTGAAATTTGAGCTTTTTTCCATGCCTTTGTTGAAAAAATATACCTTTCGGCCAACTTGTCTCAATGAGATTGTAATACTGCTATCCAAGGGGAATATGGGCCGTAAAATTCATTTCTGACATTCGTTCCTCTGTGCAGTTTGTAGTTTCCGATATATGATATTTTGCTAGTATAGTATCACCTGTGGTGGTCTTTAACTAGTCTGACCTCTGGTTACTTAGACAGTGGGTCTTGGACGAATTCTGATATCAGAAATGAAATCTACGACCCCTATTTCATCGGTTGTCACGTTTTGTGGATATTTTGGAATTATTAGGGAACTGCTGAAATTTGAGCTTTTTTCCATGCTATAAGCCTTTGTAGAAAAAATATACCTTTCGGCCAACTTCTCCCAATGAGTTTGTAATACTGCTATCCAAGGGGAATATGGGCCGTAAAATTCATTTCTGACATTCGTTCCTCTGTGCAGTTTGTAGTTTCCGATATACGATATTTTGCTAGTATAGTATCACCTGTGGTGGTCTTTAACTAGTCTGACCTCTGATTACTTAGACAGTGGGCCTTGGACAAATTCTGATATCAGAAATGAAATCTACGACCTCTACTTCATTGGTTGTCACGTTTTGTGGATATTTTGGAATTATTAGGGAACTGCTGAAATTTGAGCTTTTTTCCATGCTATAGTCTTTGTTGAAAAAATATACCTTTCGGCCAACTTGTCCCAATGAGTTTGTAATACTGCTATCCAAGGGGAATATGGGCCGTAAAATTCATTTCTGACATTCGTTCCTCTGTGCAGTTTGTAGTTTCCGATATACGATATTTTGCTAGTATAGTATCAGCTGTGGTGGTCTTTAACTAGTCTGACCTCTGATTACTTAGGCAGTGGGACTTGGACAAATTCTGATATCAGAAATGAAATCTACGACCTCTACTTCATTGGTTGTCACGTTTTGTGGATATTTTGGAATTATTAGGGAACTGCTGAAATTTGAGCTTTTTTCCATGCTATAGCCTTTGTTGAAAAAATATACCTTTCGGCCAACTTGTCCCAATGAGTTTGTAATACTGCTATCCAAGGGGAATATGGGCCGTAAAATTCATTTCTGACATTCGTTCCTCTGTGCAGTTTGTAGTTTCCGATATACGATATTTTGCTAGTATAGTATCAGCTGTGGTGGTCTTTAACTAGTCTGACCTCTGATTACTTAGACTTCAGATTTGAAAAAATTCAGAGTCTAAGGGGATGAAAGTACTCAATCATTAACAAAATTTAAAAAATTCACAAAATCCACAAAAAAGTTTGTAACACTTTCATGTTTGGCTGGGTAGTTCAAGTGGGCCTTGGACGAATTCTGATATCAGAAATGAAATCTACGACCTCTACTTCATTGGTTGTCACGCTTTGTGGATATTTTGGAATTATTAGGGAACTGCTGAAATTTGAACTTTTTTCCATGCTATAGCCTTTGTTGAAAAAATATACCTTTCGACCAACTTGTCCCAATGAGTTTGTAATACTGCTATCCAAGGGGAATATGTGCCGTAAAATTCATTTCTGACATTCGTTCCTCTGTGCAGTTTGTAGTTTTCGATATATGATATTTTGCTAGTATAGTATCACCTGTGGTGGTCTTTAACTAGTCTGACCTCTGGTTACTTAGACAGTGGGCCTTGGACGAATTCTGATATCAGAAATGAAATCTACGACCCCTATTTCATCGGTTGTCACGTTTTGTGGATATTTTGGAATTATTAGAGAACTGCTGAAATTTCAGCTTTTTTCCATGCTATAGCCTTTGTTGAAAAAATATACTTTTAGGCCAACTTGTCCCAATGAGTTTGTAATACTGCTATCCAAGGGGAATATGGGCCGTAAAATTCACTTCTGACATTCGTTCCTCTGTGCAGTTTGTAGTTTCCGATATACGATATTTTGCTAGTATAGTATCACCTGTGGTGGTCTTTAACTAGTCTGACCTCTGATTACTTAGACAGTGGGCCTTGGACAAATTCTGATATCAGAAATGAAATCTACGACCTCTACTTCATTGGTTGCCACGTTTTGTGGATATTTTGGAATTATTAGGGAACTGCTGAAATTTGAGCTTTTTTCCATGCTATAGCCTTTGTAGAAAAAATATACCTTTCGGCCAACTTGTCCCAATGAGTTTGTAATACTGCTATCCAAGGGGAATATGGGCCGTAAAATTCATTTCTGACATTCGTTCCTCTGTGCAGTTTGTAGTTTCCGATATACGATATTTTGCTAGTATAGTATCACCTGTGGTGGTCTTTAACTAGTCTGACCTCTGATTACTTAGACAGTGGGCCTTGGACAAATTCTGATATCAGAAATGAAATCTACGACCTCTACTTCATTGGTTGTCACGTTTTGTGGATATTTTGGAATTATTAGGGAACTGCTGAAATTTGAGCTTTTTTCCATGCTATAGCCTTTGTTGAAAAAATATACCTTTCGGCCAACTTGTCCCAATGAGTTTGTAATACTGCTATCCAAGGGGAATATGGGCCGTAAAATTCATTTCTGACATTCGTTCCTCTGTGCAGTTTGTAGTTTCCGATATACGATATTTTGCTAGTATAGTATCACCTGTGGTGGTCTTTAACTAGTCTGACCTCTGATTACTTAGACAGTGGGCCTTGGACAAATTCTGATATCAGAAATGAAATCTACGACCTCTACTTCATTGGTTGTCACGTTTTGTGGATATTTTGGAATTATTAGGGAACTGCTGAAATTTGAGCTTTTTTCCATGCTATAGCCTTTGTTGAAAAAATATACCTTTCGGCCAACTTGTCCCAATGAGTTTGTAATACTGCTATCCAAGGGGAATATGGGCCGTAAAATTCATTTCTGACATTCGTTCCTCTGTGCAGTTTGTAGTTTCCGATATACGATATTTTGCTAGTATAGTATCACCTGTGATGGTCTTTAATTAGTCTGACCTCTGGTTACTTAGACAGTGGGCCTTGGACAAATTCTGATATCAGAAATGAAATCTACGACCCCTATTTCATCGGTTGTCACGTTTTATGAATATTTTGGAATTATTAGGCAATTGCTGAAATTTGAGCTTTTCTCCATGCTATAGCCTTTGTTGAAAAAATATACCTTTCGGCCAACTTGTCCCAATGAGTTTGTAAAACTGCTATCCAAGGGGAATATGGGACGTAAAATTAATTTCTGACATTCGTTCCTCTGTGCAGTTTGTAGTTTCCGATATACGATATTTTGCTAGTATAGTATCACCTGTGGTGGTCTTTAACTAGTCTAACCTCTGATTACTTAGACAGTGGGCCTTGGACAAATTCTGATATCAGAAATGAAATCTACGACCCCTATTTCATCGGTTGTCACGTTTTGTGGATATTTTGGAATTATTAGGGAACTGCTGAAATTTGAGCTTTTTTCCATGCTATAGCCTTTGTTGAAAAAATACACCTTTCGGCCAACTTGTCCCAATGAATTTGTAATACTGCTATTCAAGGGGAATATGGGCCGTAAAATTCATTTCTGACATTCATTCCTCTGTGCAGTTTGTAGTTTCCGATATACGATATTTTGCTAGTATAGTATCACCTGTGGTGGTCTTTAACTAGTCTGACCTCTGATTACTGAGACAGTGGGCCTTGGACAAATTCTGATATCAGAAATGAAACCTACGACCTCTATTTCATTGGTTGTCACGTTTTGTGGATATTTTGGAATTATTAGGGAACTGCTGAAATTTGAGCTTTTTTCCATGCTATAGCCTTTGTTGAAAAAATACACCTTTCGGCCAACTTGTCCCAATGAGTTTGTAATACTGCTATTCAAGGGGAATATGGGCCGTAAAATTCATTTCTGACATTCATTCCTCTGTGCAGTTTGTAGTTTCCGATATACGATATTTTGCTAGTATAGTATCACCTGTGGTGGTCTTTAACTAGTCTGACCTCTGATTACTTAGACAGTGGGCCTTGGACAAATTCTGATATCAGAAATGAAATCTACGACCTCTACTTCATTGGTTGTCACGTTTTGTGGATATTTTGGAATTATTAGGGAACTGCTGAAATTTGAACTTTTTTCCATGCTATAGCCTTTGATGAAAAAATATACCTTTCGACCAACTTGTCCCAATGAGTTTGTAATACTGCTATCCAAGGGGAATATGGGACGTAAAATTAATTTCTGACATTCGTTCCTCTGTGCAGTTTGTAGTTTCCGATATACGATATTTTGCTAGTATAGTATCACCTGTGGTGGTCTTTAACTAGTCTAACCTCTGATTACTTAGACAGTGGGCCTTGGACAAATTCTGATATCAGAAATGAAATCTACGACCCCTATTTCATCGGTTGTCACGTTTTGTGGATATTTTGGAATTATTAGGGAACTGCTGAAATTTGAGCTTTTTTCCATGCTATAGCCTTTGTAGAAAAAATATACCTTTCGGCCAACTTGTCCCAATGAGTTTGTAATCCAAGGGGAATATGGGCCGTAAAATTCATTTCTGACATTCGTTCCTCTGTGCAGTTTGTAGTTTCCGATATACGATATTTTGCTAGTATAGTATCACCTGTGGTGGTCTTTAACTAGTCTGACCTCTGATTACTTAGACAGTGGGCCTTGGACAAATTCTGATATCAGAAATGAAATCTACGACCTCTACTTCATTGGTTGTCACGTTTTGTGGATATTTTGGGATTATTAGGGAACTGCTGAAATTTGAACTTTTTTCCATGCTATAGCCTTTGTTGAAAAAATATACCTTTCGGCCAACTTGTCCCAATGAGTTTGTAATACTGCTATCCAAGGGGAATATGGGCCGTAAAATTCATTTCTGACATTCGTTCCTCTGTGCAGTTTGTAGTTTCCGATATACGATATTTTGCTAGTATAGTATCACCTGTGGTGGTCTTTAACTAGTCTGACCTCTGATTACATAGACAGTGGGCCTTGGACAAATTCTGATATCAGAAATGAAATCTACGACCTCTACTTCATTGGTTGTCACGTTTTGTGGATATTTTGGAATTATTAGGGAACTGCTGAAATTTGAACTTTTTTCCATGCTATAGCCTTTGTTGAAAAAATATACCTTTCGACCAACTTGTCCCAATGAGTTTGTAATACTGCTATCCAAGGGGAATATGGGCCGTAAAATTCATTTCTGACATTCGTTCCTCTGTGCAGTTTGTAGTTTCCGATATACGATATTTTGCTAGTATAGTATCAGCTGTGGTGGTCTTTAACTAGTCTGACCTCTGATTACTTAGACTTCAGATTTGAAAAAATTCAGAGTCTAAGGGGATGAAAGTACTCAATCATTAACAAAATTTAAAAAATTCACAAAATCCACAAAAAAGTTTGTAACACTTTCATGTTTGGCTGGGTAGTTCAAGTGGGCCTTGGACGAATTCTGATATCAGAAATGAAATCTACGACCTCTACTTCATTGGCTGTCACGCTTTGTGGATATTTTGGAATTATTAGGGAACTGCTGAAATTTGAACTTTTTTCCATGCTATAGCCTTTGTTGAAAAAATATACCTTTCGACCAACTTGTCCCAATGAGTTTGTAATACTGCTATCCAAGGGGAATATGTGCCGTAAAATTCATTTCTGACATTCGTTCCTCTGTGCAGTTTGTAGTTTTCGATATATGATATTTTGCTAGTATAGTATCACCTGTGGTGGTCTTTAACTAGTCTGACCTCTGGTTACTTAGACAGTGGGCCTTGGACGAATTCTGATATCAGAAATGAAATCTACGACCCCTATTTCATCGGTTGTCACGTTTTGTGGATATTTTGGAATTATTAGAGAACTGCTGAAATTTCAGCTTTTTCCCATGCTATATATAGCCTTTGTTGAAAAAATATACTTTTAGGCCAACTTGTCCCAATGAGTTTGTAATACTGCTATCCAAGGGGAATATGGGCCGTAAAATTCACTTCTGACATTCGTTCCTCTGTGCAGTTTGTAGTTTCCGATATACGATATTTTGCTAGTATAGTATCACCTGTGGTGGTCTTTAACTAGTCTGACCTCTGATTACTTAGACAGTGGGCCTTGGACAAATTCTGATATCAGAAATGAAATCTACGACTTCTACTTCATTGGTTGCCACGTTTTGTGGATATTTTGGAATTATTAGGGAACTGCTGAAATTTGAGCTTTTTTCCATGCTATAGCCTTTGTAGAAAAAATATACCTTTCGGCCAACTTGTCCCAATGAGTTTGTAATACTGCTATCCAAGGGGAATATGGGCCGTAAAATTCATTTCTGACATTCGTTCCTCTGTGCAGTTTGTAGTTTCCGATATACGATATTTTGCTAGTATAGTATCACCTGTGGTGGTCTTTAACTAGTCTGACCTCTGATTACTTAGACAGTGGGCCTTGGGCAAATTCTGATATCAGAAATGAAATCTACGACCTCTACTTCATTGGTTGTCACGTTTTGTGGATATTTTGGAATTATTAGGGAACTGCTGAAATTTGAGCTTTTTTCCATGCTATAGCCTTTGTTGAAAAAATATACCTTTCGGCCAACTTGTCTCAATGAGTTTGTAATACTGCTATCCAAGGGGAATATGGGCCGTAAAATTAATTTCTGACATTCGTTCCTCTGTGCAGTTTGTAGTTTCCGATATACGATATTTTGCTAGTATAGTATCAGCTGTGGTGGTCTTTAACTAGTCTGACCTTTGATTACTTAGACAGTGGGCCTTGGACAAATTCTGATATCAGAAATGAAATCTACGACCTCTACTTCATTGGTTGTCACGTTTTGTGGATATTTTGGAATTATTAGGGAACTGCTGAAATTTGAGCTTTTTTCCATGCTATAGCCTTTGTTGAAAAAATATACCTTTCGGCCAACTTGTCCCAATGAGTTTGTAATACTGCTATCCAAGGGGAATATGGGCCGTAAAATTCATTTCTGACATTCGTTCCTCTGTGCAGTTTGTAGTTTCCGATATACGATATTTTGCTAGTATAGTATCACCTGTGATGGCCTTTAACTAGTCTGACCTCTGGTTACTTAGACAGTGGGCCTTGGACAAATTCTGATATCAGAAATGAAATCTACGACCCCTATTTCATCGGTTGTCACGTTTTGTGGATATTTTGGAATTATTAGGGAACTGCTGAAATTTGAGCTTTTTTCCATGCTATAGCCTTTGTAGAAAAATATACCTTTCGGCCAACTTGTCCCAATGAGTTTGTAATACTGCTATCCAAGGGGAATATGGGCCGTAAAATTCATTTCTGACATTCGTTCCTCTGTGCAGTTTGTAGTTTCCGATATACGATATTTTGCTAGTATAGTATCACCTGTGATGGTCTTTAATTAGTCTGACCTCTGGTTACTTAGACAGTGGGCCTTGGACAAATTCTGATATCAGAAATGAAATCTACGACCCCTATTTCATCGGTTGTCACGTTTTGTGGATATTTTGGAATTATTAGGGAACTGCTGAAATTTGAGCTTTTCTCCATGCTATAGCCTTTGTTGAAAAAATATACCTTTCGGCCAACTTGTCCCAATGAGTTTGTAAAACTGCTATCCAAGGGGAATATGGGACGTAAAATTAATTTCTGACATTCGTTCCTCTGTGCAGTTTGTAGTTTCCGATATACGATATTTTGCTAGTATAGTATCACCTGTGGTGGTCTTTAACTAGTCTAACCTCTGATTACTTAGACAGTGGGCCTTGGACAAATTCTGATATCAGAAATGAAATCTACGACCCCTATTTCATCGGTTGTCACGTTTTGTGGATATTTTGGAATTATTAGGGAACTGCTGAAATTTGAGCTTTTTTCCATGCTATAGCCTTTGTTGAAAAAATACACCTTTCGGCCAACTTGTCCCAATGAGTTTGTAATACTGCTATTCAAGGGGAATATGGGCCGTAAAATTCATTTCTGACATTCATTCCTCTGTGCAGTTTGTAGTTTCCGATATACGATATTTTGCTAATATAGTATCACCTGTGGTGGTCTTTAACTAGTCTGACCTCTGATTACTGAGACAGTGGGCCTTGGACAAATTCTGATATCAGAAATGAAACCTACGACCTCTATTTCATGGGTTGTCACGTTTTGTGGATATTTTGGAATTATTAGGGAACTGCTGAAATTTGAGCTTTTTTCCATGCTATAGCCTTTGTTGAAAAAATACACCTTTCGGCCAACTTGTCCCAATGAGTTTGTAATACTGCTATTCAAGGGGAATATGGGCCGTAAAATTCATTTCTGACATTCATTCCTCTGTGCAGTTTGTAGTTTCCGATATACGATATTTTGCTAGTATAGTATCACCTGTGGTGGTCTTTAACTAGTCTGACCTCTGATTACTTAGACAGTGGGCCTTGGACAAATTCTGATATCAGAAATGAAATCTACGACCTCTACTTCATTGGTTGTCACGTTTTGTGGATATTTTGGAATTATTAGGGAACTGCTGAAATTTGAACTTTTTTCCATGCTATAGCCTTTGTTGAAAAAATATACCTTTCGACCAACTTGTCCCAATGAGTTTGTAATACTGCTATCCAAGGGGAATATGGGACGTAAAATTAATTTCTGACATTCGTTCCTCTGTGCAGTTTGTAGTTTCCGATATACGATATTTTGCTAGTATAGTATCACCTGTGGTGGTCTTTAACTAGTCTAACCTCTGATTACTTAGACAGTGTGCCTTGGACAAATTCTGATATCAGAAATGAAATCTACGACCCCTATTTCATCGGTTGTCACGTTTTGTGGATATTTTGGAATTATTAGGGAACTGCTGAAATTTGAGCTTTTTTCCATGCTATAGCCTTTGTTGAAAAAATATACCTTTCGACCAACTTGTCCCAATGAGTTTGTAATACTGCTATCCAAGGGGAATATGGGCCGTAAAATTCATTTCTGACATTCGTTCCTCTGTGCAGTTTGTAGTTTTCGATATATGATATTTTGCTAGTATAGTATCACCTGTGGTGGTCTTTAACTAGTCTGACCTCTGGTTACTTAGACAGTGGGCCTTGGACGAATTCTGATATCAGAAATGAAATCTACGACCCCTATTTCATCGGTTGTCACGTTTTGTGGATATTTTGGAATTATTAGAGAACTGCTGAAATTTGAGATTTTTCCATGCTTATAGCCTTTGTTGAAAAAATATACCTTTAGGCCAACTTGTCCCAATGAGTTTGTAATACGGCTATCCAAGGGGAATATGGGCCGTAAAATTCATTTCTGACATTCGTTCCTCTGTGCAGTTTGTAGTTTCCGATATACGATATTTTGCTAGTATAGTATCACCTGTGGTGGTCTTTAACTAGTCTGACCTCTGATTACTTAGACAGTGGGCCTTGGATAAATTCTGATATCAGAAATGAAATCTACGACCCCTATTTCATCGGTTGTCACGTTTTGTGGATATTTTGGAATTATTAGGGAACTGCTGAAATTTGAGCTTTTTTCCATGCTATAGCCTTTGTAGAAAAAATATACCTTTCGGCCAACTTGTCCCAATGAGTTTGTAATACTGCTATCCAAGGGGAATATGGGCCGTAAAATTCATTTCTGACATTCGTACCTCTGTGCAGTTTGTAGTTTCCGATATACGATATTTTGCTAGTATAGTATCACCTGTGGTGGTCTTTAACTAGTCTGACCTCTGATTACTTAGACAGTGGGCCTTGGACAAATTCTGATATCAGAAATGAAATCTACGACCTCTACTTCATTGGTTGTCACGTTTTGTGGATATTTTGGAATTATTAGGGAACTGCTGAAATTTGAGCTTTTTTCCATGCTATAGCCTTTGTTGAAAAAATATACCTTTCGGCCAACTTGTCCCAATGAGTTTGTAATACTGCTATCCAAGGGGAATATGGGCCGTAAAATTCATTTCTGACATTCGTTCCTCTGTGCAGTTTGTAGTTTCCGATATACGATATTTTGCTAGTATAGTATCACCTGTGATGGTCTTTAATTAGTCTGACCTCTGGTTACTTAGACAGTGGGCCTTGGACAAATTCTGATATCAGAAATGAAATCTACGACCCCTATTTCATCGGTTGTCACGTTTTGTGGATATTTTGGAATTATTAGGGAACTGCTGAAATTTGAGCTTTTCTCCATGCTATAGCCTTTGTTGAAAAAATATACCTTTCGGCCAACTTGTCCCAATGAGTTTGTAAAACTGCTATCCAAGGGGAATATGGGACGTAAAATTAATTTCTGACATTCGTTCCTCTGTGCAGTTTGTAGTTTCCGATATACGATATTTTGCTAGTATAGTATCACCTGTGGTGATCTTTAACTAGTCTAACCTCTGATTACTTAGACAGTGGGCCTTGGACAAATTCTGATATCAGAAATGAAATCTACGACCCCTATTTCATCTGTTGTCACGTTTTGTGGATATTTTGGAATTATTAGGGAACTGCTGAAATTTGAGCTTTTTTCCATGCTATAGCCTTTGTTGAAAAAATACACCTTTCGGCCAACTTGTCCCAATGAGTTTGTAATACTGCTATTCAAGGGGAATATGGGCCGTAAAATTCATTTCTGACATTCATTCCTCTGTGCAGTTTGTAGTTTCCGATATACGATATTTTGCTAGTATAGTATCACCTGTGGTGGTCTTTAACTAGTCTGACCTCTGATTACTGAGACAGTGGGCCTTGGACAAATTCTGATATCAGAAATGAAACCTACGACCTCTATTTCATTGGTTGTCACGTTTTGTGGATATTTTGGAATTATTAGGGAACTGCTGAAATTTGAACTTTTTTCCATAGCCTTTGTTGAAAAAATATACCTTTCGACCAACTTGTCCCAATGAGTTTGTAATACTGCTATCCAAGGGGAATATGGGCCGTAAAATTCATTTCTGACATTCGTTCCTCTGTGCAGTTTGTAGTTTTCGATATATGATATTTTGCTAGTATAGTATCACCTGTGGTGGTCTTTAACTAGTCTGACCTCTGGTTACTTAGACAGTGGGCCTTGGACGAATTCTGATATCAGAAATGAAATCTACGACCCCTATTTCATCGGTTGTCACGTTTTGTGGATATTTTGGAATTATTAGAGAACTGCTGAAATTTGAGCTTTTTTCCATGCTATAGCCTTTGTTGAAAAAATATACCTTTAGGCCAACTTGTCCCAATGAGTTTGTAATACTGCTATCCAAGGGGAATATGGGCCGTAAAATTCATTTCTGACATTCGTTCCTCTGTGCAGTTTGTAGTTTCCGATATACGATATTTTGCTAGTATAGTATCACCTGTGGTGGTCTTTAACTAGTCTGACCTCTGATTACTTAGACAGTGGGCCTTGGACAAATTCTGATATCAGAAATGAAATCTACGACCTCTACTTCATTGGTTGTCACGTTTTGTGGATATTTTGGAATTATTAGGGAACTGCTGAAATTTGAGATTTTTTCCATGCTATAGCCTTTGTAGAAAAAATATACCTTTCGGCCAACTTGTCCCAATGAGTTTGTAATACTGCTATCCAAGGGGAATATGGGCCGCAAAACATTCGTTCCTCTGTGCAGTTTGTAGTTTCCGATATACGATATTTTGCTAGTATAGTATCACCTGTGGTGGTCTTTAACTAGTCTGACCTCTGATTACTTAGACAGTGGGCCTTGGACAAATTCTGATATCAGAAATGAAATCTACGACCTCTACTTCATTGGTTGTCACGTTTTGTGGATATTTTGGAATTATTAGGGAACTGCTGAAATTTGAACTTTTTTCCATGCTATAGCCTTTGTTGAAAAAATATACCTTTCGACCAACTTGTCCCAATGAGTTTGTAATACTGCTATCCAAGGGGAATATGGGCCGTAAAATTCATTTCTGACATTCGTTCCTCTGTGCAGTTTGTAGTTTCCGATATACGATATTTTGCTAGTATAGTATCACCTGTGGTGGTCTTTAACTAGTCTGACCTCTGATTACTTAGACAGTGGGCCTTGGACAAATTCTGATATCAGAAATGAAATCTACGACCCCTATTTCATCGGTTGTCACGTTTAATGGATATTTTGGAATTATTAGGGAACTGCTGAAATTTGAGCTTTTTTCCATGCTATAGCCTTTGTTGAAAAAATATACCTTTCGGCCAACTTGTCCCAATGAGTTTGTAATACTGCTATCCAAGGGGAATATGGGCCGTAAAATTCATTTCTGACATTCGTTCCTCTGTGCAGTTTGTAGTTTCCGATATACGATATTTTGCTAGTATAGTATCACCTGTGGTGGTCTTTAACTAGTCTGACCTCTGATTACTTAGACAGTGGGCCTTGGACAAATTCTGATATCAGAAATGAAATCTACGACCTCTACTTCATTGGTTGTCACGTTTTGTGGATATTTTGGAATTATTAGGGAACTGCTGAAATTTGAACTTTTTTCCATGCTATAGCCTTTGTTGAAAAAATATACCTTTCGGCCAACTTGTCCCAATGAGTTTGTAATACTGCTATCCAAGGGGAATATGGGCCATAAAATTCATTTCTGACATTCGTTCCTCTGTGCAGTTTGTAGTTTCCGATATACGATATTTTGCTAGTATAGTATCACCTGTGATGGTCTTTAATTAGTCTGACCTCTGGTTACTTAGACAGTGGGCCTTGGACAAATTCTGATATCAGAAATGAAATCTACGACCCCTATTTCATCGGTTGTCACGTTTTGTGGATATTTTGGAATTATTAGGGAACTGCTGAAATTTGAGCTTTTCTCCATGCTATAGCCTTTGTTGAAAAAATATACCTTTCGGCCAACTTGTCCCAATGAGTTTGTAAAACTGCTATCCAAGGGGAATATGGGACGTAAAATTAATTTCTGACATTCGTTCCTCTGTGCAGTTTGTAGTTTCCGATATACGATATTTTGCTAGTATAGTATCACCTGTGGTGGTCTTTAACTAGTCTAACCTCTGATTACTTAGACAGTGGGCCTTGGACAAATTCTGATATCAGAAATGAAATCTACGACCCCTATTTCATCGGTTGTCACGTTTTGTGGATATTTTGGAATTATTAGGGAACTGCTGAAATTTGAGCTTTTTTCCATGCTATAGCCTTTGTTGAAAAAATACACCTTTCGGCCAACTTGTCCCAATGAGTTTGTAATACTGCTATTCAAGGGGAATATGGGCCGTAAAATTCATTTCTGACATTCATTCCTCTGTGCAGTTTGTAGTTTCCGATATACGATATTTTGCTAGTATAGTATCACCTGTGGTGGTCTTTAACTAGTCTGACCTCTGATTACTGAGACAGTGGGCCTTGGACAAATTCTGATATCAGAAATGAAACCTACGACCTCTATTTCATTGGTTGTCACGTTTTGTGGATATTTTGGAATTATTAGGGAACTGCTGAAATTTGAACTTTTTTCCATGCTATAGCTTTTGTTGAAAAAATATACCTTTCGACCAACTTGTCCCAATGAGTTTGTAATACTGCTATCCAAGTGGAATATGGGCCGTAAAATTCATTTCTGACATTCGTTCCTCTGTGCAGTTTGTAGTTTTCGATATATGATATTTTGCTAGTATAGTATCACCTGTGGTGGTCTTTAACTAGTCTGACCTCTGGTTACTTAGACAGTGGGCCTTGGACGAATTCTGATATCAGAAATGAAATCTACGACCCCTATTTCATCGGTTGTCACGTTTTGTGGATATTTTGGAATTATTAGAGAACTGCTGAAATTTGAGCTTTTTTCCATGCTATATATATATATAGCCTTTGTTGAAAAAATATACCTTTAGGCCAACTTGTCCCAATGAGTTTGTAATACTGCTATCCAATGGGAATATGGGCCGTAAAATTCATTTCTGACATTCGTTCCTCTGTGCAGTTTGTAGTTTCCGATATACGATATTTTGCTAGTATAGTATCACCTGTGGTGGTCTTTAACTAGTCTGACCTCTGATTACTTAGACAGTGGGCCTTGGACAAATTCTGATATCAGAAATGAAATCTACGACCTCTACTTCATTGGTTGTCACGTTTTGTGGATATTTTGGAATTATTAGGGAACTGCTGAAATTTGAGCTTTTTTCCATGCTATAGCCTTTGTAGAAAAAATATACCTTTCGGCCAACTTGTCCCAATGAGTTTGTAATACTGCTATCCAAGGGGAATATGGGCCGTAAAATTCATTTCTGACATTCGTTCCTCTGTGCAGTTTGTAGTTTCCGATATACGATATTTTGCTAGTATAGTATCACCTGTGGTGGTCTTTAACTAGTCTGACCTCTGGTTACTTAGACAGTGGGCCTTGGACAAATTCTGATATCAGAAATGAAATCTACGTCCCCTATTTCATCGGTTGTCACGTTTTGTGGATATTTTGGAATTATTAGAGAACTGCTGAAATTTGAGCTTTTTTCCATGCTATAGCCTTTGTTGAAAAAATATACCTTTAGGCCAACTTGTCCCAATGAGTTTGTAATACTGCTATCCAAGGGGAATATGGGCCGTAAAATTCATTTCTGACATTCGTTCCTCTGTGCAGTTTGTAGTTTCCGATATACGATATTTTGCTAGTATAGTATCACCTGTGGTGGTCTTTAACTAGTCTGACCTCTGATTACGTAGACAGTGGGCCTTGGACAAATTCTGATATCAGAAATGAAATCTACGACCTCTACTTCATTGGTTGTCACGTTTTGTGGATATTTTGGAATTATTAGGGAACTGCTGAAATTTGAGCTTTTTTCCATGCTATAGTCTTTGTTGAAAAAATATACCTTTCGGCCAACTTGTCCCAATGAGTTTGTAATACTGCTATCCAAGGGGAATATGGGCCGTAAAATTCATTTCTGACATTCGTTCCTCTGTGCAGTTTGTAGTTTCCGATATACGATATTTTGCTAGTATAGTATCAGCTGTGGTGGTCTTTAACTAGTCTGACCTCTGATTACTTAGGCAGTGGGACTTGGACAAATTCTGATATCAGAAATGAAATCTACGACCTCTACTTCATTGGTTGTCACGTTTTGTGGATATTTTGGAATTATTAGGGAACTGCTGAAATTTGAGCTTTTTTCCATGCTATAGCCTTTGTTGAAAAAATATACCTTTCGGCCAACTTGTCCCAATGAGTTTGTAATACTGCTATCCAAGGGGAATATGGGCCGTAAAATTCATTTCTGACATTCGTTCCTCTGTGCAGTTTGTAGTTTCCGATATACGATATTTTGCTAGTATAGTATCAGCTGTGGTGGTCTTTAACTAGTCTGACCTCTGATTACTTAGACTTCAGATTTGAAAAAATTCAGAGTCTAAGGGGATGAAAGTACTCAATCATTAACAAAATTTAAAAAATTCACAAAATCCACAAAAAAGTTTGTAACACTTTCATGTTTGGCTGGGTAGTTCAAGTGGGCCTTGGACGAATTCTGATATCAGAAATGAAATCTACGACCTCTACTTCATTGGTTGTCACGCTTTGTGGATATTTTGGAATTATTAGGGAACTGCTGAAATTTGAACTTTTTTCCATGCTATAGCCTTTGTTGAAAAAATATACCTTTCGACCAACTTGTCCCAATGAGTTTGTAATACTGCTATCCAAGGGGAATATGTGCCGTAAAATTCATTTCTGACATTCGTTCCTCTGTGCAGTTTGTAGTTTTCGATATATGATATTTTGCTAGTATAGTATCACCTGTGGTGGTCTTTAACTAGTCTGACCTCTGGTTACTTAGACAGTGGGCCTTGGACGAATTCTGATATCAGAAATGAAATCTACGACCCCTATTTCATCGGTTGTCACGTTTTGTGGATATTTTGGAATTATTAGAGAACTGCTGAAATTTCAGCTTTTTTCCATGCTATAGCCTTTGTTGAAAAAATATACTTTTAGGCCAACTTGTCCCAATGAGTTTGTAATACTGCTATCCAAGGGGAATATGGGCCGTAAAATTCACTTCTGACATTCGTTCCTCTGTGCAGTTTGTAGTTTCCGATATACGATATTTTGCTAGTATAGTATCACCTGTGGTGGTCTTTAACTAGTCTGACCTCTGATTACTTAGACAGTGGGCCTTGGACAAATTCTGATATCAGAAATGAAATCTACGACCTCTACTTCATTGGTTGCCACGTTTTGTGGATATTTTGGAATTATTAGGGAACTGCTGAAATTTGAGCTTTTTTCCATGCTATAGCCTTTGTAGAAAAAATATACCTTTCGGCCAACTTGTCCCAATGAGTTTGTAATACTGCTATCCAAGGGGAATATGGGCCGTAAAATTCATTTCTGACATTCGTTCCTCTGTGCAGTTTGTAGTTTCCGATATACGATATTTTGCTAGTATAGTATCACCTGTGGTGGTCTTTAACTAGTCTGACCTCTGATTACTTAGACAGTGGGCCTTGGACAAATTCTGATATCAGAAATGAAATCTACGACCTCTACTTCATTGGTTGTCACGTTTTGTGGATATTTTGGAATTATTAGGGAACTGCTGAAATTTGAGCTTTTTTCCATGCTATAGCCTTTGTTGAAAAAATATACCTTTCGGCCAACTTGTCCCAATGAGTTTGTAATACTGCTATCCAAGGGGAATATGGGCCGTAAAATTCATTTCTGACATTCGTTCCTCTGTGCAGTTTGTAGTTTCCGATATACGATATTTTGCTAGTATAGTATCACCTGTGGTGGTCTTTAACTAGTCTGACCTCTGATTACTTAGACAGTGGGCCTTGGACAAATTCTGATATCAGAAATGAAATCTACGACCTCTACTTCATTGGTTGTCACGTTTTGTGGATATTTTGGAATTATTAGGGAACTGCTGAAATTTGAGCTTTTTTCCATGCTATAGCCTTTGTTGAAAAAATATACCTTTCGGCCAACTTGTCCCAATGAGTTTGTAATACTGCTATCCAAGGGGAATATGGGCCGTAAAATTCATTTCTGACATTCGTTCCTCTGTGCAGTTTGTAGTTTCCGATATACGATATTTTGCTAGTATAGTATCACCTGTGATGGTCTTTAATTAGTCTGACCTCTGGTTACTTAGACAGTGGGCCTTGGACAAATTCTGATATCAGAAATGAAATCTACGACCCCTATTTCATCGGTTGTCACGTTTTATGAATATTTTGGAATTATTAGGCAATTGCTGAAATTTGAGCTTTTCTCCATGCTATAGCCTTTGTTGAAAAAATATACCTTTCGGCCAACTTGTCCCAATGAGTTTGTAAAACTGCTATCCAAGGGGAATATGGGACGTAAAATTAATTTCTGACATTCGTTCCTCTGTGCAGTTTGTAGTTTCCGATATACGATATTTTGCTAGTATAGTATCACCTGTGGTGGTCTTTAACTAGTCTAACCTCTGATTACTTAGACAGTGGGCCTTGGACAAATTCTGATATCAGAAATGAAATCTACGACCCCTATTTCATCGGTTGTCACGTTTTGTGGATATTTTGGAATTATTAGGGAACTGCTGAAATTTGAGCTTTTTTCCATGCTATAGCCTTTGTTGAAAAAATACACCTTTCGGCCAACTTGTCCCAATGAATTTGTAATACTGCTATTCAAGGGGAATATGGGCCGTAAAATTCATTTCTGACATTCATTCCTCTGTGCAGTTTGTAGTTTCCGATATACGATATTTTGCTAGTATAGTATCACCTGTGGTGGTCTTTAACTAGTCTGACCTCTGATTACTGAGACAGTGGGCCTTGGACAAATTCTGATATCAGAAATGAAACCTACGACCTCTATTTCATTGGTTGTCACGTTTTGTGGATATTTTGGAATTATTAGGGAACTGCTGAAATTTGAGCTTTTTTCCATGCTATAGCCTTTGTTGAAAAAATACACCTTTCGGCCAACTTGTCCCAATGAGTTTGTAATACTGCTATTCAAGGGGAATATGGGCCGTAAAATTCATTTCTGACATTCATTCCTCTGTGCAGTTTGTAGTTTCCGATATACGATATTTTGCTAGTATAGTATCACCTGTGGTGGTCTTTAACTAGTCTGACCTCTGATTACTTAGACAGTGGGCCTTGGACAAATTCTGATATCAGAAATGAAATCTACGACCTCTACTTCATTGGTTGTCACGTTTTGTGGATATTTTGGAATTATTAGGGAACTGCTGAAATTTGAACTTTTTTCCATGCTATAGCCTTTGATGAAAAAATATACCTTTCGACCAACTTGTCCCAATGAGTTTGTAATACTGCTATCCAAGGGGAATATGGGACGTAAAATTAATTTCTGACATTCGTTCCTCTGTGCAGTTTGTAGTTTCCGATATACGATATTTTGCTAGTATAGTATCACCTGTGGTGGTCTTTAACTAGTCTAACCTCTGATTACTTAGACAGTGGGCCTTGGACAAATTCTGATATCAGAAATGAAATCTACGACCCCTATTTCATCGGTTGTCACGTTTTGTGGATATTTTGGAATTATTAGGGAACTGCTGAAATTTGAGCTTTTTTCCATGCTATAGCCTTTGTAGAAAAAATATACCTTTCGGCCAACTTGTCCCAATGAGTTTGTAATCCAAGGGGAATATGGGCCGTAAAATTCATTTCTGACATTCGTTCCTCTGTGCAGTTTGTAGTTTCCGATATACGATATTTTGCTAGTATAGTATCACCTGTGGTGGTCTTTAACTAGTCTGACCTCTGATTACTTAGACAGTGGGCCTTGGACAAATTCTGATATCAGAAATGAAATCTACGACCTCTACTTCATTGGTTGTCACGTTTTGTGGATATTTTGGGATTATTAGGGAACTGCTGAAATTTGAACTTTTTTCCATGCTATAGCCTTTGTTGAAAAAATATACCTTTCGGCCAACTTGTCCCAATGAGTTTGTAATACTGCTATCCAAGGGGAATATGGGCCGTAAAATTCATTTCTGACATTCGTTCCTCTGTGCAGTTTGTAGTTTCCGATATACGATATTTTGCTAGTATAGTATCACCTGTGGTGGTCTTTAACTAGTCTGACCTCTGATTACATAGACAGTGGGCCTTGGACAAATTCTGATATCAGAAATGAAATCTACGACCTCTACTTCATTGGTTGTCACGTTTTGTGGATATTTTGGAATTATTAGGGAACTGCTGAAATTTGAACTTTTTTCCATGCTATAGCCTTTGTTGAAAAAATATACCTTTCGACCAACTTGTCCCAATGAGTTTGTAATACTGCTATCCAAGGGGAATATGGGCCGTAAAATTCATTTCTGACATTCGTTCCTCTGTGCAGTTTGTAGTTTCCGATATACGATATTTTGCTAGTATAGTATCAGCTGTGGTGGTCTTTAACTAGTCTGACCTCTGATTACTTAGACTTCAGATTTGAAAAAATTCAGAGTCTAAGGGGATGAAAGTACTCAATCATTAACAAAATTTAAAAAATTCACAAAATCCACAAAAAAGTTTGTAACACTTTCATGTTTGGCTGGGTAGTTCAAGTGGGCCTTGGACGAATTCTGATATCAGAAATGAAATCTACGACCTCTACTTCATTGGCTGTCACGCTTTGTGGATATTTTGGAATTATTAGGGAACTGCTGAAATTTGAACTTTTTTCCATGCTATAGCCTTTGTTGAAAAAATATACCTTTCGACCAACTTGTCCCAATGAGTTTGTAATACTGCTATCCAAGGGGAATATGTGCCGTAAAATTCATTTCTGACATTCGTTCCTCTGTGCAGTTTGTAGTTTTCGATATATGATATTTTGCTAGTATAGTATCACCTGTGGTGGTCTTTAACTAGTCTGACCTCTGGTTACTTAGACAGTGGGCCTTGGACGAATTCTGATATCAGAAATGAAATCTACGACCCCTATTTCATCGGTTGTCACGTTTTGTGGATATTTTGGAATTATTAGAGAACTGCTGAAATTTCAGCTTTTTCCCATGCTATAGCCTTTGTTGAAAAAATATACTTTTAGGCCAACTTGTCCCAATGAGTTTGTAATACTGCTATCCAAGGGGAATATGGGCCGTAAAATTCACTTCTGACATTCGTTCCTCTGTGCAGTTTGTAGTTTCCGATATACGATATTTTGCTAGTATAGTATCACCTGTGGTGGTCTTTAACTAGTCTGACCTCTGATTACTTAGACAGTGGGCCTTGGACAAATTCTGATATCAGAAATGAAATCTACGACCTCTACTTCATTGGTTGCCACGTTTTGTGGATATTTTGGAATTATTAGGGAACTGCTGAAATTTGAGCTTTTTTCCATGCTATAGCCTTTGTAGAAAAAATATACCTTTCGGCCAACTTGTCCCAATGAGTTTGTAATACTGCTATCCAAGGGGAATATGGGCCGTAAAATTCATTTCTGACATTCGTTCCTCTGTGCAGTTTGTAGTTTCCGATATACGATATTTTGCTAGTATAGTATCACCTGTGGTGGTCTTTAACTAGTCTGACCTCTGATTACTTAGACAGTGGGCCTTGGGCAAATTCTGATATCAGAAATGAAATCTACGACCTCTACTTCATTGGTTGTCACGTTTTGTGGATATTTTGGAATTATTAGGGAACTGCTGAAATTTGAGCTTTTTTCCATGCTATAGCCTTTGTTGAAAAAATATACCTTTCGGCCAACTTGTCTCAATGAGTTTGTAATACTGCTATCCAAGGGGAATATGGGCCGTAAAATTAATTTCTGACATTCGTTCCTCTGTGCAGTTTGTAGTTTCCGATATACGATATTTTGCTAGTATAGTATCAGCTGTGGTGGTCTTTAACTAGTCTGACCTTTGATTACTTAGACAGTGGGCCTTGGACAAATTCTGATATCAGAAATGAAATCTACGACCTCTACTTCATTGGTTGTCACGTTTTGTGGATATTTTGGAATTATTAGGGAACTGCTGAAATTTGAGCTTTTTTCCATGCTATAGCCTTTGTTGAAAAAATATACCTTTCGGCCAACTTGTCCCAATGAGTTTGTAATACTGCTATCCAAGGGGAATATGGGCCGTAAAATTCATTTCTGACATTCGTTCCTCTGTGCAGTTTGTAGTTTCCGATATACGATATTTTGCTAGTATAGTATCACCTGTGATGGCCTTTAACTAGTCTGACCTCTGGTTACTTAGACAGTGGGCCTTGGACAAATTCTGATATCAGAAATGAAATCTACGACCCCTATTTCATCGGTTGTCACGTTTTGTGGATATTTTGGAATTATTAGGGAACTGCTGAAATTTGAGCTTTTTTCCATGCTATAGCCTTTGTAGAAAAATATACCTTTCGGCCAACTTGTCCCAATGAGTTTGTAATACTGCTATCCAAGGGGAATATGGGCCGTAAAATTCATTTCTGACATTCGTTCCTCTGTGCAGTTTGTAGTTTCCGATATACGATATTTTGCTAGTATAGTATCACCTGTGATGGTCTTTAATTAGTCTGACCTCTGGTTACTTAGACAGTGGGCCTTGGACAAATTCTGATATCAGAAATGAAATCTACGACCCCTATTTCATCGGTTGTCACGTTTTGTGGATATTTTGGAATTATTAGGGAACTGCTGAAATTTGAGCTTTTCTCCATGCTATAGCCTTTGTTGAAAAAATATACCTTTCGGCCAACTTGTCCCAATGAGTTTGTAAAACTGCTATCCAAGGGGAATATGGGACGTAAAATTAATTTCTGACATTCGTTCCTCTGTGCAGTTTGTAGTTTCCGATATACGATATTTTGCTAGTATAGTATCACCTGTGGTGGTCTTTAACTAGTCTAACCTCTGATTACTTAGACAGTGGGCCTTGGACAAATTCTGATATCAGAAATGAAATCTACGACCCCTATTTCATCGGTTGTCACGTTTTGTGGATATTTTGGAATTATTAGGGAACTGCTGAAATTTGAGCTTTTTTCCATGCTATAGCCTTTGTTGAAAAAATACACCTTTCGGCCAACTTGTCCCAATGAGTTTGTAATACTGCTATTCAAGGGGAATATGGGCCGTAAAATTCATTTCTGACATTCATTCCTCTGTGCAGTTTGTAGTTTCCGATATACGATATTTTGCTAATATAGTATCACCTGTGGTGGTCTTTAACTAGTCTGACCTCTGATTACTGAGACAGTGGGCCTTGGACAAATTCTGATATCAGAAATGAAACCTACGACCTCTATTTCATGGGTTGTCACGTTTTGTGGATATTTTGGAATTATTAGGGAACTGCTGAAATTTGAGCTTTTTTCCATGCTATAGCCTTTGTTGAAAAAATACACCTTTCGGCCAACTTGTCCCAATGAGTTTGTAATACTGCTATTCAAGGGGAATATGGGCCGTAAAATTCATTTCTGACATTCATTCCTCTGTGCAGTTTGTAGTTTCCGATATACGATATTTTGCTAGTATAGTATCACCTGTGGTGGTCTTTAACTAGTCTGACCTCTGATTACTTAGACAGTGGGCCTTGGACAAATTCTGATATCAGAAATGAAATCTACGACCTCTACTTCATTGGTTGTCACGTTTTGTGGATATTTTGGAATTATTAGGGAACTGCTGAAATTTGAACTTTTTTCCATGCTATAGCCTTTGTTGAAAAAATATACCTTTCGACCAACTTGTCCCAATGAGTTTGTAATACTGCTATCCAAGGGGAATATGGGACGTAAAATTAATTTCTGACATTCGTTCCTCTGTGCAGTTTGTAGTTTCCGATATACGATATTTTGCTAGTATAGTATCACCTGTGGTGGTCTTTAACTAGTCTAACCTCTGATTACTTAGACAGTGGGCCTTGGACAAATTCTGATATCAGAAATGAAATCTACGACCCCTATTTCATCGGTTGTCACGTTTTGTGGATATTTTGGAATTATTAGGGAACTGCTGAAATTTGAGCTTTTTTCCATGCTATAGCCTTTGTTGAAAAAATATACCTTTCGACCAACTTGTCCCAATGAGTTTGTAATACTGCTATCCAAGGGGAATATGGGCCGTAAAATTCATTTCTGACATTCGTTCCTCTGTGCAGTTTGTAGTTTTCGATATATGATATTTTGCTAGTATAGTATCACCTGTGGTGGTCTTTAACTAGTCTGACCTCTGGTTACTTAGACAGTGGGCCTTGGACGAATTCTGATATCAGAAATGAAATCTACGACCCCTATTTCATCGGTTGTCACGTTTTGTGGATATTTTGGAATTATTAGAGAACTGCTGAAATTTGAGATTTTTCCATGCTATAGCCTTTGTTGAAAAAATATACCTTTAGGCCAACTTGTCCCAATGAGTTTGTAATACGGCTATCCAAGGGGAATATGGGCCGTAAAATTCATTTCTGACATTCGTTCCTCTGTGCAGTTTGTAGTTTCCGATATACGATATTTTGCTAGTATAGTATCACCTGTGGTGGTCTTTAACTAGTCTGACCTCTGATTACTTAGACAGTGGGCCTTGGATAAATTCTGATATCAGAAATGAAATCTACGACCCCTATTTCATCGGTTGTCACGTTTTGTGGATATTTTGGAATTATTAGGGAACTGCTGAAATTTGAGCTTTTTTCCATGCTATAGCCTTTGTAGAAAAAATATACCTTTCGGCCAACTTGTCCCAATGAGTTTGTAATACTGCTATCCAAGGGGAATATGGGCCGTAAAATTCATTTCTGACATTCGTACCTCTGTGCAGTTTGTAGTTTCCGATATACGATATTTTGCTAGTATAGTATCACCTGTGGTGGTCTTTAACTAGTCTGACCTCTGATTACTTAGACAGTGGGCCTTGGACAAATTCTGATATCAGAAATGAAATCTACGACCTCTACTTCATTGGTTGTCACGTTTTGTGGATATTTTGGAATTATTAGGGAACTGCTGAAATTTGAGCTTTTTTCCATGCTATAGCCTTTGTTGAAAAAATATACCTTTCGGCCAACTTGTCCCAATGAGTTTGTAATACTGCTATCCAAGGGGAATATGGGCCGTAAAATTCATTTCTGACATTCGTTCCTCTGTGCAGTTTGTAGTTTCCGATATACGATATTTTGCTAGTATAGTATCACCTGTGATGGTCTTTAATTAGTCTGACCTCTGGTTACTTAGACAGTGGGCCTTGGACAAATTCTGATATCAGAAATGAAATCTACGACCCCTATTTCATCGGTTGTCACGTTTTGTGGATATTTTGGAATTATTAGGGAACTGCTGAAATTTGAGCTTTTCTCCATGCTATAGCCTTTGTTGAAAAAATATACCTTTCGGCCAACTTGTCCCAATGAGTTTGTAAAACTGCTATCCAAGGGGAATATGGGACGTAAAATTAATTTCTGACATTCGTTCCTCTGTGCAGTTTGTAGTTTCCGATATACGATATTTTGCTAGTATAGTATCACCTGTGGTGATCTTTAACTAGTCTAACCTCTGATTACTTAGACAGTGGGCCTTGGACAAATTCTGATATCAGTAATGAAATCTACGACCCCTATTTCATCTGTTGTCACGTTTTGTGGATATTTTGGAATTATTAGGGAACTGCTGAAATTTGAGCTTTTTTCCATGCTATAGCCTTTGTTGAAAAAATACACCTTTCGGCCAACTTGTCCCAATGAGTTTGTAATACTGCTATTCAAGGGGAATATGGGCCGTAAAATTCATTTCTGACATTCATTCCTCTGTGCAGTTTGTAGTTTCCGATATACGATATTTTGCTAGTATAGTATCACCTGTGGTGGTCTTTAACTAGTCTGACCTCTGATTACTGAGACAGTGGGCCTTGGACAAATTCTGATATCAGAAATGAAACCTACGACCTCTATTTCATTGGTTGTCACGTTTTGTGGATATTTTGGAATTATTAGGGAACTGCTGAAATTTGAACTTTTTTCCATAGCCTTTGTTGAAAAAATATACCTTTCGACCAACTTGTCCCAATGAGTTTGTAATACTGCTATCCAAGGGGAATATGGGCCGTAAAATTCATTTCTGACATTCGTTCCTCTGTGCAGTTTGTAGTTTTCGATATATGATATTTTGCTAGTATAGTATCACCTGTGGTGGTCTTTAACTAGTCTGACCTCTGGTTACTTAGACAGTGGGCCTTGGACGAATTCTGATATCAGAAATGAAATCTACGACCCCTATTTCATCGGTTGTCACGTTTTGTGGATATTTTGGAATTATTAGAGAACTGCTGAAATTTGAGCTTTTTTCCATGCTATAGCCTTTGTTGAAAAAATATACCTTTAGGCCAACTTGTCCCAATGAGTTTGTAATACTGCTATCCAAGGGGAATATGGGCCGTAAAATTCATTTCTGACATTCGTTCCTCTGTGCAGTTTGTAGTTTCCGATATACGATATTTTGCTAGTATAGTATCACCTGTGGTGGTCTTTAACTAGTCTGACCTCTGATTACTTAGACAGTGGGCCTTGGACAAATTCTGATATCAGAAATGAAATCTACGACCTCTACTTCATTGGTTGTCACGTTTTGTGGATATTTTGGAATTATTAGGGAACTGCTGAAATTTGAGATTTTTTCCATGCTATAGCCTTTGTAGAAAAAATATACCTTTCGGCCAACTTGTCCCAATGAGTTTGTAATACTGCTATCCAAGGGGAATATGGGCCGCAAAACATTCGTTCCTCTGTGCAGTTTGTAGTTTCCGATATACGATATTTTGCTAGTATAGTATCACCTGTGGTGGTCTTTAACTAGTCTGACCTCTGATTACTTAGACAGTGGGCCTTGGACAAATTCTGATATCAGAAATGAAATCTACGACCTCTACTTCATTGGTTGTCACGTTTTGTGGATATTTTGGAATTATTAGGGAACTGCTGAAATTTGAACTTTTTTCCATGCTATAGCCTTTGTTGAAAAAATATACCTTTCGACCAACTTGTCCCAATGAGTTTGTAATACTGCTATCCAAGGGGAATATGGGCCGTAAAATTCATTTCTGACATTCGTTCCTCTGTGCAGTTTGTAGTTTCCGATATACGATATTTTGCTAGTATAGTATCACCTGTGGTGGTCTTTAACTAGTCTGACCTCTGATTACTTAGACAGTGGGCCTTGGACAAATTCTGATATCAGAAATGAAATCTACGACCCCTATTTCATCGGTTGTCACGTTTAATGGATATTTTGGAATTATTAGGGAACTGCTGAAATTTGAGCTTTTTTCCATGCTATAGCCTTTGTTGAAAAAATATACCTTTCGGCCAACTTGTCCCAATGAGTTTGTAATACTGCTATCCAAGGGGAATATGGGCCGTAAAATTCATTTCTGACATTCGTTCCTCTGTGCAGTTTGTAGTTTCCGATATACGATATTTTGCTAGTATAGTATCACCTGTGGTGGTCTTTAACTAGTCTGACCTCTGATTACTTAGACAGTGGGCCTTGGACAAATTCTGATATCAGAAATGAAATCTACGACCTCTACTTCATTGGTTGTCACGTTTTGTGGATATTTTGGAATTATTAGGGAACTGCTGAAATTTGAACTTTTTTCCATGCTATAGCCTTTGTTGAAAAAATATACCTTTCGGCCAACTTGTCCCAATGAGTTTGTAATACTGCTATCCAAGGGGAATATGGGCCATAAAATTCATTTCTGACATTCGTTCCTCTGTGCAGTTTGTAGTTTCCGATATACGATATTTTGCTAGTATAGTATCACCTGTGATGGTCTTTAATTAGTCTGACCTCTGGTTACTTAGACAGTGGGCCTTGGACAAATTCTGATATCAGAAATGAAATCTACGACCCCTATTTCATCGGTTGTCACGTTTTGTGGATATTTTGGAATTATTAGGGAACTGCTGAAATTTGAGCTTTTCTCCATGCTATAGCCTTTGTTGAAAAAATATACCTTTCGGCCAACTTGTCCCAATGAGTTTGTAAAACTGCTATCCAAGGGGAATATGGGACGTAAAATTAATTTCTGACATTCGTTCCTCTGTGCAGTTTGTAGTTTCCGATATACGATATTTTGCTAGTATAGTATCACCTGTGGTGGTCTTTAACTAGTCTAACCTCTGATTACTTAGACAGTGGGCCTTGGACAAATTCTGATATCAGAAATGAAATCTACGACCCCTATTTCATCGGTTGTCACGTTTTGTGGATATTTTGGAATTATTAGGGAACTGCTGAAATTTGAGCTTTTTTCCATGCTATAGCCTTTGTTGAAAAAATACACCTTTCGGCCAACTTGTCCCAATGAGTTTGTAATACTGCTATTCAAGGGGAATATGGGCCGTAAAATTCATTTCTGACATTCATTCCTCTGTGCAGTTTGTAGTTTCCGATATACGATATTTTGCTAGTATAGTATCACCTGTGGTGGTCTTTAACTAGTCTGACCTCTGATTACTGAGACAGTGGGCCTTGGACAAATTCTGATATCAGAAATGAAACCTACGACCTCTATTTCATTGGTTGTCACGTTTTGTGGATATTTTGGAATTATTAGGGAACTGCTGAAATTTGAACTTTTTTCCATGCTATAGCTTTTGTTGAAAAAATATACCTTTCGACCAACTTGTCCCAATGAGTTTGTAATACTGCTATCCAAGTGGAATATGGGCCGTAAAATTCATTTCTGACATTCGTTCCTCTGTGCAGTTTGTAGTTTTCGATATATGATATTTTGCTAGTATAGTATCACCTGTGGTGGTCTTTAACTAGTCTGACCTCTGGTTACTTAGACAGTGGGCCTTGGACGAATTCTGATATCAGAAATGAAATCTACGACCCCTATTTCATCGGTTGTCACGTTTTGTGGATATTTTGGAATTATTAGAGAACTGCTGAAATTTGAGCTTTTTTCCATGCTATATATATATATAGCCTTTGTTGAAAAAATATACCTTTAGGCCAACTTGTCCCAATGAGTTTGTAATACTGCTATCCAATGGGAATATGGGCCGTAAAATTCATTTCTGACATTCGTTCCTCTGTGCAGTTTGTAGTTTCCGATATACGATATTTTGCTAGTATAGTATCACCTGTGGTGGTCTTTAACTAGTCTGACCTCTGATTACTTAGACAGTGGGCCTTGGACAAATTCTGATATCAGAAATGAAATCTACGACCTCTACTTCATTGGTTGTCACGTTTTGTGGATATTTTGGAATTATTAGGGAACTGCTGAAATTTGAGCTTTTTTCCATGCTATAGCCTTTGTAGAAAAAATATACCTTTCGGCCAACTTGTCCCAATGAGTTTGTAATACTGCTATCCAAGGGGAATATGGGCCGTAAAATTCATTTCTGACATTCGTTCCTCTGTGCAGTTTGTAGTTTCCGATATACGATATTTTGCTAGTATAGTATCACCTGTGGTGGTCTTTAACTAGTCTGACCTCTGGTTACTTAGACAGTGGGCCTTGGACAAATTCTGATATCAGAAATGAAATCTACGTCCCCTATTTCATCGGTTGTCACGTTTTGTGGATATTTTGGAATTATTAGAGAACTGCTGAAATTTGAGCTTTTTTCCATGCTATAGCCTTTGTTGAAAAAATATACCTTTAGGCCAACTTGTCCCAATGAGTTTGTAATACTGCTATCCAAGGGGAATATGGGCCGTAAAATTCATTTCTGACATTCGTTCCTCTGTGCAGTTTGTAGTTTCCGATATACGATATTTTGCTAGTATAGTATCACCTGTGGTGGTCTTTAACTAGTCTGACCTCTGATTACGTAGACAGTGGGCCTTGGACAAATTCTGATATCAGAAATGAAATCTACGACCTCTACTTCATTGGTTGTCACGTTTTGTGGATATTTTGGAATTATTAGGGAACTGCTGAAATTTGAGCTTTTTTCCATGCTATAGCCTTTGTAGAAAAAATATACCTTTCGGCCAACTTGTCCCAATGAGTTTGTAATACTGCTATCCAAGGGGAATATGGGCCGTAAAATTCATTTCTGACATTCGTTCCTCTGTGCAGTTTGTAGTTTCCGATATACGATATTTTGCTAGTATAGTATCACCTGTGGTGGTCTTTAACTAGTCTGACCTCTGATTACTTAGACAGTGGGCCTTGGACTAATTCTGATATTAGAAATGAAATCTACGACCTCTACTTCATTGGTTGTCACGTTTTGTGGATATTTTGGAATTATTAGGGAACTGCTGAAATTTGAACTTTTTTCCATGCTATAGCCTTTGTTGAAAAAACATACCTTTCGACCAACTTGTCCCAATGAGTTTGTAATACTGCTATCCAAGAGGAATATGGGCCGTAAAATTCATTTCTGACATTCGTTCCTCTGTGCAGTTTGTAGTTTTCGATATATGATATTTTGCTAGTATAGTATCACCTGTGGTGGTCTTTAACTAGTCTGACCTCTGGTTACTTAGACAGTGGGCCTTGGACGAATTCTGATATCAGAAATGAAATCTACGACCCCTATTTCATCGGTTGTCACGTTTTGTGGATATTTAGGAATTATTAGAGAACTGCTGAAATTTGAGCTTTTTTCCATGCTATAGCCTTTGTTGAAAAAATACACCTTTCGGCGAACTTATCCCAATGAGTTTGTAATACTGCTATCCAAGGGGAATATGGGCCGTAAAATTCATTTCTGACATTCGTTCCTCTGTGCAGTTTGTAGTTTCCGATATACGATATTTTGCTAGTATAGTATCACCTGTGGTGGTCTTTAACTAGTCTAACCTCTGATTACTTAGACAGTGGGCCTTGGACAAATTCTGATATCAGAAATGAAATCTACGACCTTTATTTCATCGGTTGTCACGTTTTGTGGATATTTTGGAATTATTAGGGAACTGCTGAAATTTGAGCTTTTTTCCATGCTATAGCCTTTGTTGAAAAAATATACCTTTCGGCCAACTTGTCCCAATGAGTTTGTAATACTGCTATCCAAGGGGAATATGGGCCGTAAAATTCATTTCTGACATTCGTTCCTCTGTGCAGTTTGTAGTTTCCGATATACGATATTTTGCTAGTATAGTATCACCTGTGGTGGTCTTTAACTAGTGTGACCTCTGATTACTGAGACAGTGGGCCTTGGACAAATTCTGATATCAGAAATGAAACCTACGACCTCTATTTCATTGGTTGTCACGTTTTGTGGATATTTTGGAATTATTAGGGAACTGCTGAAATTTGAGCTTTTTTCCATGCTATAGCCTTTGTTGAAAAAATATACCTTTCGGCCAACTTGTCCCAATGAGTTTGTAATACTGCTATCCAAGGGGAATATGGGCCGTAAAATTAATTTCTGACATTCGTTCCTCTGTGCAGTTTGTAGTTTCCGATATACGATATTTTGCTAGTATAGTATCACCTGTGGTGGTCTTTAACTAGTCTGACCTCTGATTACTTAGACAGTGGGCCTTGGACAAATTCTGATATCAGAAATGAAATCTACGACCTCTACTTCATTGGTTGTCACGTTTTGTGGATATTTTGGAATTATTAGGGAACTGCTGAAATTTGAGCTTTTTTCCATGCTGCCTTTGTTGAAAAAATATACCTTTCGGCCAACTTGTCCCAATGAGTTTGTAATACTGCTATCCAAGGGGAATATGGGCCGTAAAATTCATTTCTGACATTCGTTCCTCTGTGCAGTTTGTAGTTTCCGATATACGATATTTTGCTAGTATAGTATCACCTGTGGTGATCTTTAACTAGTCTGACCTCTGGTTACTTAGACAGTGGGGCTTGGACAAATTCTGATATCAGAAATGAAATCTACGACCCCTATTTCATTGGTTGTTACGTTTTGTGGATATTTTGGAATTATTAGGGAACTGCTGAAATTTGAGCTTTTTATAGCCTTTGTTGAAAAAGTATACATTTCGACCAACTTATCCTAGTCTATGCCGTAAATGACTTTACCAATTATGTCCTCGTCAGCAGAAATTGAAATGTTTAGGTACTTTTCAAATAATACTGAAAATGTAGGGAAAACTATTATCGCTAGTAATAACTAGCGATAATAGTTTTCCCTACATTTTCAGTATTATTTGAAAAGTACCTAAACAGGTACCATCCTGCTAAATATAGCACGATATTGGTTATTTAATTTATTAGATTTATTCCTGAATTTTAATCGTTCACAAGATGGGAATGCGGGGCATTTTTCCGGTAAAGAAATCATAAGAAACTTTATTATAGATTTATTTGACATAAGAATATGTACATAAAATATAAGTTAATTCGGTAAATATTCTATTCTATTAACACTGAAAAATCAGTCCATTGAAAGTACAACATTTTTTTGTAGGAGATGGATAGAAGATACTATACTTGCGGCGGAAAAATGCATAAGAATTTATACCATTTACCATCACAATCGTATGTTAGTGATCACTTTTGTACTCTCAGACGTGGATGGTGAATTCCTTTCTTTCTTGTTCTTTGCGTTCTTGGTATCTGCATAAATAAAAGTACACTAGTATTATTTAAATTGGAGTTATATAGGTGCTATTATATGTAAATAACAACATATATAGTCAACAGAATATATTCATGCACCCTTTACATTTCACAAGTCTAGTTTCTTGTTGGTATCCAAGAGTTTTTAAATGTAAAAGGAGGGAAAATGTTTTAATATAAATGACATACATTTTTCAACTACTATTTTCATAGAACTATTTGAGTGAGAAAGTAACCATCAAAATAAGACATCCACAATCAATTCATAATTCAGTGCGGAGTCATTTATTTCTAATTCTGCGGAATATAAAATTATATACAAAAACTTTTTAACCACTTCTTTTCACCGAACTGCTCTGCGCAGAGATGGTTATGTGTTTGCTAATATCAATTTTTATATGTTATCAAATATGTGTACAAATTGCAGAATATTATCTCATATTTTGCCACCCATCTGACAGGTTTTACTTCGACAGATCTGAAAATCTGTACACTGAACTTTTAGCATTTACCTGAATTATCAATTTGCTAAAAATACAGTCAGAAAATTGACAAACGAATATCTGAATATATATACAAGGTATTATATAAGGCAGAGCAGGCAGTAATTACTTAGAGTCTGTGATATTTTTTATTTTAAAATACAATATAAATATGGGAGTTAATAATGGAAGACAATGTCGGACATGTGACCTCCTCTGGATCTTTGGCAGGATATCATTGTTTTAGCAAAATTTTCGATGACTCTTTCGCTCAACTGAGGCGATATTTCTGCGATTTCTGCATTAATGTTATCATTAGCATTATGGGTATGTTATGTTCCTTAAGGTTCTGAATCGTTTGAGGATTATCAGCATAAACTTTTTCCTTCAAGAACCCCCATAGGAAGAAGTCTAAAGACGTTAGATCACAAGACCTACGCGGCCAATTAATGTTTCCTCTTCGTGAAATTATTCGGTCTTGAAATCGTTCCCGGAAAAGATCGAGTGTGTCATTAGCATGTGAAGTGGCACCGTCCTGCTGAAACCACATGTGCTGAACGTCTATACTATCCATTTCGCCCCATAAATAGTGTTGAATCATCGATCTTTTGCGGGAACGATTTCAAGACCGAATAATTTCACGAAGAGGAAACATCAATTGTTCAATCAATCAGTTGTGATTTAACATCTTTAGACTTTTTCCTATGGGGGTCCTTGAAGGAAAAAGTTTATGCTGATAATCCTTAAACGATTCAGAACCTTAAGGATAACATTAACGCAGAAATCGCAGAAATACGGCCGCAGTTGTGCGAAAGTCATCGAACATTTTGCTAAAAGAATGATATCCTGCCAAAGATCCAGAGAAGGTCACATGTTCGACATTGTTTTCCATTATTAACTCCTATATTTATATTGTATTTTAAAATAAAAAGTATCACAGACTTAATTACTGCGTTTAATTCCTACATTAAAAAGCAACCTGAAATTTGACCACCATTTAGAAAACGCTATATTCTAGTATTTCGGCCTTTTAGGCCTTTTGTTAGGTCTTTCTCCATAGAGTAAATGTCTATTACTAAATATTTCTAAGGGCACTTTAGTTATTTATCTATTTACCTACCCCGATTGATTCTTCCTATCTGGTCAAGCCCGAGTTTTTAGTACCTTTTCTAAGAAGGACGAAAGTGTAAAATCTATCTGATCATTCGGAGTACAAGGATTTCTAATTAAATATTTTTAAATTTTTAATTGCTGTAACAGATCTAAACGCTTTCCTTTTTTTTCCAGATGCAGTACCTTTACATTTTCCGGACTATAAAATTATTGTTTTCTATACAATGCGTCGATAATCCTGAATTTTTTACGATATTTAGTATGGATTTTTTATGTTCTTTTACTCTAGTTTGAATACTTCTACCACTCCACGAAACAATACTGTGTATAACAAATTAACTGGACTGTAGTGTCTGTGGGTCAAACTGGTAGAGGTATTGAAACTAGAGTAAAAAACATAAAGAATCACTAAATAGCGTAAAAAATTCTGGATTATCGACGCATTGTATAGAAAACAATCATTTTATAGATCTGGAAAATGAAAGGTTCTGCATCGGGAAAAGAAAGGAAAGCGGTTAGATCTGTTAGAGACACTTTTGTCCTTCTTAGATAAGGTACTAAAAACTCGGGCTTGACCAGATGGGAAGGATCATTCGGGGTAGGTAAATAGATAAATAACTAAAGTGCCCTTAGAAATATTTAGTAATAGACATTTACTCTATTGAGAAAGGCCTAACAAGCTGAAATACTAATAATATAGAGTGTTTTCTATATATTTCACGAATCATCTAAATGAGAACTGTGTTTTTGTCAAAACAATTATTATACACTTATATTTCAATATTTATGCCGCTGAATTATTTTTCATTTAGTTAATTAGAAAGTTTTGGTCATTACCTTGAATGTGAGCTACATTTAATCTGAAGACTCTGAGCAGAAGTCTAACCAAAAGTAATGCTTCAATACTACCTGCCTTAATAGATAAGCATCATTTATTGTTTATTGTAATATTTAATGGTTGGCAATCATCATAAGCAATGGACTTACTTAATACTGCAACCTTGAGATAATTTAATGCACACTGAACATTGGTCAAATTCTTTGATAGTTGCAAACCATTATACTCATTTTGTTAATAAACTTATTAGCATATGCTTTTGCATGTGACTTATATGATACGAGAGAGATAACTTACTGATTACATACCTATTACTATAGCTCCCTTACTAAATTTACCTTGGAAAAGGTAATTATAAAAAAATTATACAGGTAGATCCCTCCACCAGTGTTTTCTTAGGCATAATTGGGCGAATTTTCATGGCCATGAAATTATACAATATCTCTGAAATGCATATACCAGCGCATAACCATTCGTTTTTAGAATTAATATATGACGCTTGTAGCCATGTCACCTACCTATGTACAGGGTTATTTACTTTAACGGGCTCCTTAGAGTATTTGACTGTTGTGATATATAAGCTTCGCACTTGGTACCTAAAGTGTCATTTATCTACAAGGTGTCCAAAATTGAATATGGTTTTAGCACAAATTTAAACCTACGCAACTTATTTTTTTAAATACAAAGCTATTTCATTTTTCTCATATAATACATTGGGAATCAATTACATTTTGCATGGATATGTATTAGCATTACGTTTCGCCAATAGTTTATTTAAGATTTTTACAAAATATGTTTGAAATTGTCAATGTGTTTTCAACGGCATGTCTTAAAAATGCCGCCATTGTCACAAATTATAATATTCAAATATTGGATTGTCTTTAAGGGTGGGATTTAGTCATTTTTCCAGTTAGGGAGTCTTTATGGCTGTAACTATTTTTCTGTTCAAAGTTATACTTTCAGTGCAAGATTCAAATATACATATTTATAAACAATACTTGATCTGTCAAAGCAAGATAACTTCCATTTAGTTATTTTCAGTGTACCTATCTGTCAGAATGAAAAACCATACTGTTTAGGCATGCTCTTGCAAAATATTTTGAATGTTATAAAGGTCACACATTTCAGTAAAAATTTTAAAATAACCAGAAGACCGTTGGGAGATAGATATAGTAGAGAATTGCGTATACAGATCGATGCAGTGTAGTTGTGCATGAAAATATAGGAAAAATTATAGGCCTTGTTTAATTTTAAAAATTACTTTGCCTAAAATCAAATAAATTTTTGACGGCCTGTGGATAAGTGACCATCAATTGAGGTACCAGCGCGAAGGTGATGTATTGTGTTCCTCTTATACACGGTGCCTCACCGGGAAGGGCCCCGATCGATATATGGAAAAGTACGTACAGGGTAATCTAGAAAATTTGGTTATTTACAAAGGTTAGTGGGGCGTACCTTTTTAAAATATTTTCACATTTCTAGCACTTCAGGTATAACCGGAAGTCAACACCAACTTGTTTATTTTAAATGGAACACCCTATATATTATATCATTTCCAAATTCTACGTAAAATTCTAAACACATTTCATGTAGGATGTCCTATACCTACCTTCAACTGTTTTTGAAATATTGATAGGTGAATATTGACATTTTGCAACTTTGACACCCTGTAAAATCTAAACAGTTTGAGATCAAGCAAAACGGTTTGGACATTCCTATCCTAACTTTACATAAGCTATCGTTTGACACTAATTTCAGATTTAGCTAGAAATTAAAAATTTTCGATTAAATTTAATCTCTTGGTTAAGGTATAGGTATAGGAACATCCTACATGAAATGTGTTTAGAATCTTACATGATGTATGATGTAATATATAGTGTGTTCTATTTAAAATAAGCAAGTTGGTGTCGACTTCCAGTTATACGGGAAGTGCCAGAGACGTGAAAATATTTTAAATAGGTGGACCCCACTGACCTTTGTAAATAATCAAATTTTCAAAATCACCCTGTACATACTTTTCCATATATCCCGTGTATAGTAAATACTGACTTTTCCCTTTGAAATTTTAAACTTTAAATCCTAAACTAATAGGAATGTTCCTAATAGGAACACATAATGAACGTCCCCCAAAAATTATGTATAGAATTCAAATAAGAAATACTTCTGAAATAACCGGAGGCGTTAGAGGAATGAAAATATAGGGAAGGGACATGGTCATAACAAAATAGTGTAAATAAGGGGCGGGTAGCTGGTATCCAAATTAAAAAAAATTATCAAATGTTCTAACGAACCAGTTACATATATATACGTCTCCATGCATCGTGTCTGATAAGGCAGACTCTATTATGATTGTAACTTATTTAGTGCTAGACATATAACGTTATGATTTACAAATTTGACAGTTGAATTGAATAACAGAACATGTTTTTACTTTTCTCATATCTTTAAAAATTTCTGAACACTACACATTGATAGCAGCAATTTGTATATAGGCTCCAGTTTTGAATAAATTTTCTTACCCTATAATAAATTAACACATTCTTTACATGGAAATGTTTTTATAGATTGCATATCGATTTTTTTCTTTTTTTAGTTGAAACCCCATTGATATTGTCAAATAAAATTCCGGCAATGCTTTATTAGTATCTGTATTTCTACAAACCTTGCTAAAATTGATGCTAACTCAATTGGTAGTTTGGCTAATTTAAGGTCCCTGTCGCATTCGGCTTCGCTGAGTTCGCGGCTGTCTGAGAATCCAGTCGGGGGTTGTAACCTTAGGTCGTCGGAACAAGCGACTTGCATGACTTGGTCATCCTCAGAACTGTAAAATGCATACAGTATCTATAAAGCTTCCACGTTTATAACTAAGAAGTATAAAATATTTTTGTATGGATGAAATAGATCTTCTGGGTTTGTAACTGTGGTCGATGCTTATTGGCAGATGTTTCACCAATCGTAAAAATGGAAACTTTAGTGTTTCTCGCTTCGTGATTGGCAACTGTATGCCGGTAGAATAACTATACGAGAAGTACTGAAGATGTACCTGTTTAAGAATGGGAAAACGTCTGCCATAAGCCATCCACCACGGCTGATCAGCCCGAAGCTCTCTTATTAAGCTGACATCGGTCCATATATATGTACCTATACTACTACTTATCACAAATTTGAAGTTATATATAAAGATACTTCAAATTAGTGATAAGTAGTAATATAGATCTATTGTACAGAAATATGAAGAGTAGGAAAATCATATGATTTTTTAAGGTCAAGTGCAAGATAATATATTTCCAAGATGTAACTTGTCGCGTGACCAGAGGGCCACGTGGTGGTAGGTGGACTCCCGTTCATAGTTTATAAAATTTATAATGTCAATAATGAAAAAAGATTAGTATGTTTTCATAAAGTTCATGATCCCAGTGAATTTGAAAATGAAAACATGATCGAAACGGACACCTTCTGCTTTCTGTGACATAGACTGGGCCTTTATAAAATATGTCTATTATTAATATTAATATAGTGATTAATAAGTCTCTCCTTAATTCTGAGGGAGATATGATAGAAAGACGTACTGTAAATTAATGCAGGAATTAATATGTATGTCCCTAATGGATCGCAAGGAAGATATGGTACAGAATAAATAATGTTGGAAAATTAGTTCCATATTTTATGAAAATAGTGAAAACTGAATATAAGACATTCCATACCAAAGACACAAAGGCTGAAGTATTGTATCGGTCTATAACTACAGAGATGGTGTAGATTGTAATTTACACTACTTACACTTGGAACCTTAATTTTTAAAACTTGGTTTTCTGTTTTTATTATTTTAGAGGTGGTGTAATCCGAAAATAAATTACGATAACCCATACAGCTGCACCACAAATAAGTTACAGTTTAACAATAAGTTTTTATATTCTTCCTTTTATTGGGTACCTACTTTATCACATTTAACTAATAATGCCACACATAAACAGAGAACTTTTTGATATTTTAAAATTCTGTTTGTTATGAAAATATATAATATGACAGATTATCGATGATTCGGAATCCCCGTTGAAGTTAAATCACACTATAGCTTCGAATCTATCTAAAGTTATTGTTAGGTTTTTAATTCAAGATTGAAAATATATTTAACTATAAATTACTTAGCTCCTTACACTTCCAATAGGATCATATACAGGGTGTCCCAGTGTGAGCGTACAAAATTTACCAGGGGGTGGACCAGACCAAAAAAAGTATAAAAAAATTTTCTGATGCACGCCTAACGAGTTACTGGGTGTTATTTTGAAAAAAAAAACAATTTTTCGCAATAACTTAAAAATCGTCAAGTAATTTTTGGGTGACGTGTACTTCTATTAAAAGTCATTAAAACTACATGGTGTTTGTTTAACTCTGACAACTGTAGTGGCCTAGGCCTACTCTTCCTTATGACTTCCTTTGCATGTATTTTTCAGCATAAAAGAATGTAGTCTGTACTTTACACTCAATTTACTCGAAAACGGTTGATTTTAGAGCTGTGTAACAACATACCTTTTTTGTTCAGAATCGGTAGCCGATTAAGGAAAACTTAGTTAATCCACGAAAAAGTAGGATAAGCAAGAGTTATGAAGAGTTATGAAGACAAAATCATAAGGAAGAGTAGGCCTAGGCCACCACAGGTGTCAGAGTTAAACAAACATCATGTAGTTTTAATGACCTTAAATAGAGGTACACGTCACCCAAAAATTACCTAAATCTACGAAACGGTTTTTAAGTTATTGAGGAAAATTGTTTCTTTTTCTCCAAAATAACTCTCTGTAACTCGTTAGGCGTGCACTAGAGAAATTTTTTTTATAAGAGTTTTATTATTATTTTGGTCTGGTCCACCCCTGGTAAATTTTTGTACGCTCACACTGGGACACCCTGTATATATCCAAGGTATCTACTGAGATTATTAACATCAAAACAAGTTTCTAATTCCATCAAAAAACATCAACGGAGTTTTTCTATGAGTTTCCGACCACGAACGACTTACAATACTCCATTCTTTGTGCAATTGTGTACTGTTCAATAATTATGAATTGGATTCAATTGCAATATATGCAACGCATGACTACACAATTCAGTATTCTGTAATTTTGTAAAACACGACTGTCCCGTAAACAGGAATACAGTGTATTTCAAATTGGATGCAATAACATTGGTATTTTGGAAACCGTTAGAGACAGACTTTATGTAAAATCGTTTAGGTTTAGGTTGAATTGAGCCAAAGTTGCGTAATTTGGTGACCAATAATATACCTCAAAAAATCAAGGATAACGTGATTAGTTTTTGAGATATTTGAAAAAAATTTGAATTTTGGAAATTCGTTTTTGTAAAATTGTAAACTTCTTTGAAGTGCTATTGAAAAAAAGGTCACATTCTTATAGCAACTTTTTAGGCTCTTTCAAATGACGAAAACAGTGTTTTTCTAAGCAACGTTTCGTCTCTTCGAAACCATCAACTTCAAAATTTTTTTTAAAACTGCCCCATTAATATTTTTCCGTCTCTCGACAGTACTGATCACGTTTTAAACGTGAAGAACCATTATCAAACTCTACTGCGTCTGCCTGTATGTATTAACAAGAAAATAATTTAAAAGTAAGAAATCATTAACAATAAATAACAATCAATTAACAAAAATAAAGAATAATTAACAAAACAACACTAAATAAAAAATAATAATGAGCAGTTAATGGAACAATAAACAAACTACTTATACGTACGTTTTTGATCTTATTGTCAGTAGGTCAGTATTATCAGTAACCTGGATATAAAACTCAGGTTAAGTAGTCAAGTTTAATTAATTTGGTTTGTGTAGTCAGTAGTTTCTTAAACGTTCAAATTAACATACGCTATACGATGTGTGTAATTTCCGTATTTTTACATGTATAACTTTCATTTAAATTATTTTATTAACTAACATAAGAATATGGAACACGATATTTCGACACGTTATACTTTAATTTTTACATTACATGGTCTAAACAAATCTAAAAAAAGAGAGAAATAAACGTGTCAACAATAAGGAATTGTTCAAGCATGTTCTGTTAACTCCCCATAAATATATAAATAATATGTAATTTTTTTGGCTGCCGATTATTATGAAATATTATTTTTGTATTTTAAATACCACTAAATTTATTCTCGGTGTACTGAAAGTAATAATAGTGAACAATTCCATTACAAATTGATTATGTAATATAAGACAAGTATGAAATTGAGAAGAAATGCGATAATGCCGATTTGCAATATCTACTGCGTCGTACAAAGTAATGCAAAATCAGTTATTATGGTTCCATATAAAACTTAGATACAGGCGCTCACATACACGTAGAGTTATTTACAAAAATGAAAAAATAAAATTATAAATTAACTTTTTTGAAAATGTTATTGCTTGCACAGTTATCATTTTTTTAATGTAGATATTAATTAGGTACTAGGAACTTATTGGAGTGGATTTTGGACAACATTAACACTAATTCTTTGCCGACGTTTTTTATGTAATACTATTATTTGGAAGGTTTATGAGCATCATCATTATATGCAGTTTTTGGAGAAATTGTATTGTGATATAGAGTGAGGACGTATAAAGCACACCCTGTCCTTTTTCACACTTTTCAACCAGTCCTGATGGTGAATAAAATAAAAAATGAATCGTGGCTCGTCATAAAAGGCGCTTGGGGCGTTATGAAATTAGAAATTTTAAATGGAATTGTCAATAACCCCCCTACACACACACACATTGGCTGAAATATGTGTCATTTCTGTATAAAACATATTTCGATTTTTTTTATTTTATCAGGATATTTCGGTTACTATTTTTGAATATGAGTTTCACAAGTAACTTGCTTAAGCTTCATATTTAACTTAATTTTTAAACAAAAGTTGCCTCTCTTCTGGATATGAATTGCATAAGACCTCAGCATTCAAAAATGATTTTTATTTTTTCTTCTAATAAACGAAAACGAACCATTTTTTTTTCTAACTTGGAAATTAGCGCCAAGGAAAGTTACAAACAAAGATGAATGATGAACGATGAATGAAAATGTATGAAGAATTTGTTTCGTTTTGTTTAAAAGAATATTGTTATTTACTATTTGACTTTGTAATTGTCATATTTTATTAGAGTATTCTTATCATATAAATATATTCAATTTTAAGGTTGTCTCGAATGGAATTTTTGTTTCGAAATTAAAGGAAATATAAGAATGAAACAACGCATGTGACACCACTTTCAAACGCTTGTAACTCCAGAAGGAACAAGTGGAATGTAAAAAATCGAACTACTTGTAGATACAGAAGTGATATTTCAAAGAATGTGTAATATAAAACATCTTGGCATATAAAATGTTGAAAGTTGATAGTTTTCTCAGCTTCATTTATGCGCTAATCCACACTTTGATTTATACCACAAAATTGTAAACTCAATCCTGTCATGAAATTTTTGTTTGATGTCTCTAATCATTTTGCTAATGATTTCACAAATGCGGTCTCTAACTTACTTATGGTGGAGCTCTATGATTCAAAATAAATTATAATATTTCACCTTTAAATGAATAAAAAAAACTGGAAACCGAAGTAACTGGTTTTGTATTTATTTATCAGTTTATTGCAAGAAAACTTAAAACATACATAAACAAATAGCAAAGGCAATAACCATTTCAGACACTAAAGCCGGCTACTCACTAAGCGATACTTGCCATGTGACTCGACTTACAATAACTTGACAAGTTCGAGTTCAAGATAGTTGCATACACATTACGTGCGCCTCCCAAAGTTACAATTTTTTCGGGAAGTACAAGTCGTTAAAGCCAAATGAAGGGCAAGATGGACGAAAATACTGATACGGCGACTCTAGCTTGTGGTTATCGTTTACTAAAAAATAGCAAAAAGAAACACAAACACAGAAGTTGGTGGCTCAAATCTTTGAATAATAGTAGAGACCGGTATGCATTCAGTGTTGTATATATGAAGCGAATCTACCTTTTCCACAATTTAACTTTTAAAAATAAAATTACATAAACAGTTGACATTGAAAATGAACTTTAAATTGACACATGCCAATGTCGCTTTTATTTTAAAGTGGATATGAAATTGACCGTGATTAGGTTATTTTCAAAGTTCAAAGTACACGCAAAGCCTGCGTAATGTAGCGCACACAAATAAGTATCGAAACGCTCGACTAGGCGCCTTTGACTTGGGACCGTTTTCCCACACATGACTGGAAGTGCAAGTAAATCGCCAAGTCTATGCGAATCTCCATATATACATACAACTTGCTACTTGGCAAGTACTTTGCAATTAATTGGCAAGTATCGCTTAGTGAGTAGCCGGCTTTAGAGAACAGCATTTAGGTTTTCCTTATTTTGACATGTAAGCATTCACGTGTGTACTTTTTACTAAGAAAACCTCTAATGAGGTTTACTGCTCGGCCCTAATTCTGCAGGTTTAAGGTACGGTGTTATGTCTCCCTTATTTTATGTTATGGACACGTAACCGCCAACAGTCGTGAAAACAATATAAAATTTAGAATATTATTTATATGTATATGAAAATAAAATGTAGTTATGCTAAAAACTTAAGCTCACACGTCAGTTCAAAGTTTGCACAATATACATATAGTCGGGGATCCAGGCGTTCAAAATCCCTCAAAATCCCCCATAACAGCAAGGTAAATGATTTTTGACTTCACCCATTGATAGAGGGTCTCTAGGGGCATAAGAAATAACTTGTTGGACTTTTGTTGGCTCTTGCACAACTTCTTAAATAGCAAAAAAAGAGGGCGGAGCCGTGTTTAAAAAATAAGTGATTTTGAACGTTTACACCGTGCTAAAAAAATAACTATTTGAGATATTCATATGTTTTTATATATGTGAATACTTCAGACATGAGCGCTTCTGCCTGTGCTAATAGAATTTCAAAATATTTATCTGTTTTTTTTTTAACAATGGCTAAAGTCGTAGTTACGAAATGTATGTATCGAAAATTTCAACATGCGGGCAACTATATTAAATTTTCAAAATTTGCACATACTATATGTGAACGAAATGTGGTCTAAGGCTTGAAAAAGTTTTTAGAAAAAAAATCAGTTCCCTACCTTATTTAGTTTTCGAGTTAATAATTTTTAAAGCAGAGCGTTGTTTACACTCGCGCCTGACCCATGCCATTCAATTTGCTGTGGTGCGCGCTACCATCTAATCCAATATATCGGAATATTAGGCCAGACTATAAAATTGCGAAATAATTACATTCTTATAGTTTGTGACTATTGTTATTATACAGTGCGGTCGTAAATAGTCCCCCCCCCCCAGCTAAGTTTCGAACCAGATAAGATAGAGACACCGGACTAAAACTGAATTAAATGGCATGAAGTATATTACTTCCTAGTTCAAAATTAAAACTGCAGTTTTCAAAGATGGCGCTAGTGGCGCCATCAACTTTAAAACTTTAAATAGCAAGGGTGGTCATGTGATACCTCATTCGAAAGGTTTTTTAATTCTCTATAAAATGGTGGCTTGATTTTTAAATTTCATTAACTATTTCCGGAGTTATTAGCGTTTGAAAGTTATTTGATAAATATGGCGAATAAATGATTTTATCTCATTTTCATTTAATTTTCGCACAAGAATGTCATTAGTAAAGATTTTTAAATGGATAAATATTTTATTAATAAGCCAACCACAAATAATACGTGAAAAAATAAAAGAAATAATCAAACAAGGAAATAAATAAATAAAAGTAATAACAAAGAAATTGGTATAACTCTGATCACGTTAATAAATGTTCAAATTGATCTCCCAACACTTCTTGGCAATAAAATAGTCTATTCCCAAATTCCCTACGTACATTCCCAAATGTTTCTGGAGAAATGGCCGCGCACACCTGTATAATTCTATTCCTCAAATCCTCTAGTGAATCAGGTTGGTTAATGTAAACCTGCGACTTCAAGTATCCCCATAAAAAAAAATCCAGAGGATTAAGGTCTGGTGAACGAGCCGGCCATTCGATAGTTCCCCGTCTTCCTATCCACCTATTTGAATAGCAATGTTCCTAGATTTTTATATCATAATTCGCCATATTTATCAAATAACTTTCAAACGCTAGTCCGGAACTAGTCAATGAAATTTAAAAATCAAGCCATCATTTTATAGAGAATTAAAAAACCTTTCGAATGAGGTATCACATGACCACCCTTGCTATTTAAAGTTTTAAAGTTGATGGCGCCACTAGCGCCATCTTTAAAAACTGCAGTTTTAATTTTGAACTGAGAAGTAGCATACTTCATGCCATTTAATTTAGTTTGAGTCCGGTGTCTCTATCTTATCTGGTTCGAAACTTAGCTGGGGGGGGGGGGACTATTTACGACCGCACTGTATATTAGATTATTAGTGTTTCATCTATTAGTGTATTGTTATTTATTTTAATTGAAACTCACCTTTGACAGGAATTACAACGTGTCGCCTTGTCAGATATAGCATTACTGCCGTATTTTAGCCCTTAAAACAATTGTTAGGAAAAGCTATATTTATGTACAAGCAACAGAACACTAACTATAGGCACATTTTTTATCACATTTTACTTTGCAACACAAAGTACTTTGCACTTTTTTATTTTTTTAAGATCCGGCAATGGTTTTTTTGACATCATTTTTGGGATTACTTGATGATTAATATCCACCACATATCCAAAATTTTTGGGTAAATTGAGAACCGGATCAGTAGACTGTTTGTAGACTAAAATTTGCTGTACAACGTGCGTTTTACATGGAGTAAAAAAGTATCTCCAGTAAGAGGTAGAGAACGTAAGTCACCCCGAGTAATTGAAAATAAATTTTGAGCATCAACCTCCAGCATGTTGTGACGTTAAAAAATTTAAGCATAATGTGTGGTACCTGAAATCCGTAGCTATCATATCAATGGGACGATCTTCAAAACCCTGAATTTTCTTCAGTAACTGAAAATCTTGAATTTCTTTGGCTTGAGCATAAATGGCATTCTGATTTTCTTGGGTGGAAATCAAGAAAACCTCACGTTTTCCTTTCTTATCTCTAACTTTAAGGCATGGAAAACATACTTTTTTAAAATCCACTGGCTGACTGTTGTTACTACGACTTGATTTTTGTTCATTAAGGAAATTTTTATCGCTGGATTTCGCATCAATTAGTGCAAGACTCTTTTTGTGAGTATATTTAGACCAACACTTCCGATGATACAGTAATCTTTTATTAATAAAATTGTTGTGAATAATATTTTCTAAGCATTGTCTTTTCTAATAAAAATAGCATTTTTAAAGTTGCAAATCCCCGTTCGTCAAGTTCGTTTAAAGATTGAGAAGACACTTTTGGCATATGACTCATTTCTTTTAGATCTAAAGCCTCAGCCATTTAAATTTTTTTTCATTAACTTCCTTTCAGTTTATAAAAAACGTGCTGAAATTCACAAATTTCAACACAACACATATATTATTCGCAACAATTTTATTAATAAAAGACTATTGTATCATCGGAAGTGTTGGTCTCAATATACTCACAAAAAGTCTTGCACTAATTGATGCGAAAATTTCCCTAATGAACAAAAATCAAGTCGTAGTAACAGTCAGCCACTGGATTTTAAAAAAATATGCTTTCTATGCCTTAAAGATAGAGATAAAACAGGAAAACGTGACGTTTTCTTGATTTCCACCCAAGAAAAGCAGAATGCCATTTATGCTAAAGCCAAAGAAATTCAAGATTTTCAGTTACTGAAGAAAATTTAGGGTTTTGAGGATCGTCCCATTGATATGATAGCTGCGGATTTCAGATACCACACATTATGCTTAATTTTTTTAACGTCAAAACATGCTGGAGGTGGATGCTTAACATTTATTTTCAATTACTTGGGGTGACTTACGTCCTCTACCTCTTACTGGAGATACTTTTTTACTCCATGTAAAACGCACGTTGTTTAGCAAATGTTATAGTCTACAAACAGTCTACTGATCCGGTTCTCAATTTACCCAATGGTCTCTTAAATGACCATTGAATGGGTAAAATCGAGGGTAAAATTGACATATTATGAGTGTAAAAATTGTTTCATTTCACTATTTTAAACCATTGCCGGATTTAAAAAAAAAATAAAAAAGTGCAATTGCAAAGTAAAATGTGAAAAAAAATGTGCCTATAGTTAGTGTTCTATTGCTTGCACATGTATACAGCTTTTCCTAACAATTGTTTTAAGGGCTAAAATACGGCAGTAATGCGATATCAGACAAGGCGACGCGTCGTAATTCCTGTCAAAGATGAGTTTCAATTAAAATAAATAACAATACACTAATAGATAAAACACTGATAAACTAATATATAATAACAATAGTCACAAACTATGAGAATGTAATTATTTCGCAATTTTATAGTCGGCCTAATATGCCGATTATATTGGATTAGATGGCAGCGCGCACCACAGTAAATTGAATGGCACGGGGTCATGCTCGAGTGTAAACAACACTGTTTTAAAAATGATTAACTCGAAAACTAGATAAGGTAAGGAACTGATTTTTTTTCTAAAAACTTTTTCAAGCCTTAGACCACATTTCGTTCACATATAGTATGTGCAAATTTTGATAATTTAATATAGTTGCCCGCATGTTGAAATTTTCAATACATAAATTTCGTAACTACGACTTTAGCCATTGTTAAAAAAAAAACAGACAAATATTTTGAAATTCTATTAGCACAGGCAGAAGCGCTCATGTCTGAAGTATTCACATATATAAAAACATATGAATATCTCAAATAGTTATTTTTTTAGAACGGTGTAAACGTTCAAAATCACTTATTTTTTAAACACGGCTCCGTCCTCTTTTTTTGCTATTTAAGAAGTTGTCCAAGAGCCAACAAAAGTCCAACAAGTCATTTCTTATGCCCTTAGGGACCCTCTATTCCTAAGTGAAATCAAAAATCATTTACCTTACCGTCATGGGTCATTTCATTTTTTAGTGCCTTGGACCCCCTACTAATAGTCTTAAACACAAATATTATAATCTTATTTTCTTTCCTCTTTTCTAAATTCTAAGTCACTTGAATTTAGACAAATTTTGGGTTGAATTTTGACAATAACTATATTTTCCCTGTCCTCTAAATTTTTCTACAACAAATTTTCTTTTTGTAGACCAAAAGAAGAACTTGGAATCAAAGAAAAATGCACTACAGGCAGAGATCTAACTTACGTCTTCCAGATTCCAGTATTTTCCTTTAATATTGACGTTTAGGAAATCAGTTTGAAAGTAACGAGGTTTATATGATATATCAGTACATTTATATGCAGATGTAATTTTATAAATATAATTTTGAATTATTTGAAAATAAATATTTTCATATAAAAAATCTATTTTCGTTTTATTTATCATATGATGGCAGCAGTCATTGAGCTTTGTACCGGGTGGCCAAATAAGAATGGACGCCGGCTGTATCTCAGAAACTACTTATCGTATAACTTTGGGAAAAAAATTATAATAAGTAAATCGGACAAGAGAAATCGCTGGAAATTATTTTCAAGTTCGTAGGATGACCGCTAAGGGTCGCAATTGCTATGGTCAATCAGAAAATGAGATTTTTCTCAAAAATATGCCAAATTAAGAGGTATTTTAAATAGTGGCATTGTAATCTTTGTAAAATTTGCAATCTTTTTCTTGTAATGCACTTTGCTCTATCTTTAAAAATAAAGTGGTGGGGGAAGGTTAAACTTTATTTTATGCAAATAAGGATAACTCCGGTTTGGGTTAACAGAATTAAACGAACTAGGGCTCGTTTAAAAGAGCTTTTCTTACTGAATAATCTGCAGTATATACTGTTCCTGAACTTATTTTACCGTGGTAGCTAGAGGGCGCTGTTTGACATCGTAACAGTTATTGCGCGTTTTGATGAATACAGCACATTTATCAGTGTTACCTAATTAGATGTATATGGGTAGAAAAAATGTGGAATAGGAAAAATCATGCAACATAAAGGTGGGGTACCTTGGCTACCTGCTGCTACTAGTAGGTCTATGATGTCTTCTCCCACCCACGTGTCTCGGAGTATGTCTTCTCTCGGCTAACGGTGATACGTCGTTGGACTCAGTACTCGAATCAGGTCGAAACAGATCTGCAACCAGCAATGTTTCGTAACCAGTGTACCCAATTGTTTGACGCTCACCTCTTGCTGGTTTCACAGGGACCCTGTAGCTGGAACCGCTTGGACACTCCCCACATGGACTGCCGCTGGTGTCATCGGATTCTGAGTCGCCTCTTGTTGCTAATCTGGATTGTCTTAGTCTTGCTTTCTGTTGATTTTGAGCTAGAAAGAAAGATAATTTGGTAAACCAATTCAATATCAGTTATTTGGGGGAAACACAATAGTTAATTTTTAATAAAAAGAAGCTTGATGTAAATGACAGTATAACTCACCTTCGTTACTATAATATCGATTTTTATGCCAGGTGTGTTTGCCACTAGCACTCTTTGGGTACATTATGGCATTGTGGTCCTCATCTTCGATATGTCCAAACGTCTTGAACTGCATAGTGTAGTCTAAAGTCGAGGTAGTAACAGAGCGGCTATTAGGTCCTGGTACGCTAAATGTGGCATAAGGGCTAATCTCGTACATACCTTAAAAAGGAGGAAAAGATGAAGAACAGAGAAATAAAAGAAAAAAATTATAAAAAACGTCAGTGTTAAATACTTTAAGTGTTAAATTTTTCAACCTTATTTGGAACACTTGCTTTTTGAGTTACAGTTTCTATTTAAAAATAAAGTAGATGTTTCGCATTTTAGATTCCCTGAAATATTTATATACCTAACTAAAAATATATCTGCAATTATACCTAGCATTTTGTGATATATCTAGGCTTTTCAAGAAATGCCATACCACATATATAAAATATTTGAAGTTGAAACAAGACATACTTTTAAAAATTTTAATAAATAATGGATTGGAGATTTGGATTGTTTTTCTTGAGATGTCGTGGGATAATAGTTCTATAGTGGTTCTTGATAATGACATCCGATTTACAAATGATGAAGAAATAATATATAAAAATGCGTCCACAAAATCCGCTGTGGAAATAGTATAAGGTAGAAAAGAATATAAACTCAAAATATGTCCTATTTATCGGCTATGTGCATTTGTTGCATGGGAAATAATTTATTACAGTCATCTCAAAATTCAATTTTACTGTTTTTAATATATTTTTACTATGCCTGATAAGGTGACATTTAAAAAAAATGAGCAGAATTAATAGGTACCTGATTACCTACCTACCCATACGTATATTTTTTTGCAGTAATCTTTTATAGGGCACATTCTTAACCCAGATATCTTAAAATCATTAATGATTAGATTAATAGATAGTATTTTTAATATCTATCGTACCTATTCGAAATTCATCTCGATGTTTTAGACCTTGACAATTTCAACTGTATATGGTGGATTACTAGGATGACAGAATATATCTTTTTCCTTATTAATTAATGATAGATATTTCAACTCTTAGCTTTAAATATCCTAAATAACATCCTTTGACATTTCAGTACTAAAATAGCTTATATAACTATTTTGCAGATGACTAAAAAATCATAAATAACATTTTTTCAATTAATTAACTTGTTTAAAATAAAGATGAGTATCGTTTTTCTACAAAGATCATTATTTGTTAGGTATGGCAAAATTCTTACGTAAACACTTTCTTGTCTATTTATATATGTTTATTTATAATTTGTAAAAAATAATGTCCTTGATAAATATATTTCTAAAAATTCAAGCGAGTTTCATTAAATCAAACTTCTTCCGAAAATGACTATTTAGTGTTTGTTAGGGACAACCTTTATATACAAACAGAACTAAAAATGAAAGTGCAAGTATTTAAAATATACGTACACCTATGTTGAGGTTTAGTTTCGATACTTATATAGTTGCAATGGCTTGTTGATATTGAGTTGGTAAGTGTTTTAGTAAGAATTTTTCTTGTCACATTTGTCGATAAAAAAACGTGTAGAAGTCACACATCATGATTTCAAAAAACTGATTGAACACAACATGCTTGCAAATCCGGTTTTTCTAGAAATCCGAGAAAAATTTTTGTTAGTGTTAATAGCATTTTCAGATAGGCAATTTCAGTTAGGAAGTATTTCTTATTATTAATTATACATTACATATTTGGTTATACCACCACTTCTCTTAGTCTAAACTGCCCAAAGTTCAATAGAAGGGATTGATTTTAAATTATGTAAAGTGTACAGTTACTAAAGTTGATCAACTGACCTCCTCAACTGAGTTTTGAATATTCACCACTTTGCATGTTAACTTAAGAGGATTGAGGAAAAGGTCAGTTGCAGTTTGAACAGCATCTGGGTAGGTTGAACTGCATAGAGTGGTTAACATAAATTACGCACAGACCCGTAGCCCTTCTATTTAATTGAGTCCTATTCTTGTCTTATATAAATAAAACTACGAGCCTTCATTTCTAGCCTTGGAGCTAGGCGGGAAACCAAATTTTATAGTCGCTCAAAACTCCCCAAGTTACGCACGACGTCGTATGATATAAGATTCTTTTTCTATAAAAATCTTGTTAAAAGAAGATCCGAAACTCGCCTATGTGCTTCGCATTTAATCAATATCAAAAATACTTGACACCATACAAATACCTCCTTTCGATAACTACAGTTTGAATAATGCAAATTTTACCTTATTATACAAAAAGTGATAGTCATAAAATTCCCATCGCAAACCCATCCCGGAAAGGGCTATAATTCCTACGTAAATTAGTAGACTTTCAGGAACACTCTGTACATACTTCAAAAGTTAATACAATTTTGGAATTCTACGATCAGTTAGTAATTGAAATACACTGACAGACAATATGCAACTTTTTGCTTTTAACAATTGAAAAGATTGTGAGTCGATTGTGGTATTATTCCTCACAAATATAATTCGCGAATACACTACATCCGTATTTTTGGCACAATTTTGGACAAAAATGGAAAATTTGTGAAAAATTTTATTTTTTTCATATATATTCAAGCAGATATACCTTAAACACTAAGAACCTATTACAGTCATAATTAAATATTTTGATTACGTTTCGTCAAAGTGTAGCCAACCTCAATTACTCAACTCTATTTCTTACTATTTTCGAAATCAGAAAAACGAGGATCCAATTTGACTCACCCTGAACTGATCAGTTATTTTTGTTTATGATTTGTTACTGATTGAAGAAAAACGTTTCCATCGAAATGTTCTTCTAAACTTCATTTACGCAGTAAACAGTTGCCACGTCATACTATACCCATGTTGTATAAAACCTATTGTTCATACTCGTATATGGTACAACAATAATCACCATTTCAAATTAAGGCACTAATATTCCTAACAGCCTGCATAAATTTGCTCTTTGTAGTTAGGTATGAAACTAATTTATGAGACAGCGAGAAATAGTAGTTAGTACTGAACTGAACATGAATTATATAATGAGACAGTAAAATAGACCTTTTAATTGAGGATATTTCATAAATGTCAGGTTAATATTTTCAAAGACCAAGACATCCTTTCATATTTTAACTAACAAATGTCTGAATACTTAATAGTTAACTATTTTCAGAGTTTTCTGACGTGTTTTGTTAAATCACCTACTTTAACAAACCTTTTTTCCCTAATTAATATGCCGCATTTTATGACGATTTTTGCTGTACAAATTTTCCTTACCTAATGATCTTTCCATGACCACACGATGGTTAAAAAGAGATTCTCAGAAATGAAAAACGTACTAATTTGTCTTTTAGAGTGTAAGTATCTATACGGGGTGTCCTTTGAATTTTTTCGCAATATACCAACAGTATATCAAAATCTTGGTATACTGTTGGTATACGATTATACGGTTGGTATATGATTAAAACTGAAGTTTTAATCATCTCCAGATGATGCCACCTTGATTGGCGAAACGCACGACGAGTGCTGTGTTTTGGTGTTATGTGGAAAACTACGTCAGTGTTAGCTTCACACCAAAAGTTCCAACCCCCTTCGAGATCTATTAAGGTTAGAAATGACAAATGGAATATGTATCTACTTATAACCTGAAAACGAATCTGCGCTACGGCATATCTACCTGATTTCTATGTTGGCAGCTGAATATATCCAAAAAAAATTAATAGAATAATGTATTATCAGTTTTTCTTTTAAGTTGATAGGCATGTAATCCCAACGAAAATCAAATCGAACAGTAGTTATTTTTTAATACTCCACCATAAAATAATGAATAATACAGTATCAGTCGCCAATTAAATTCAAATGCACTGTGTCGATAAAATCAGGTCAATCTTAATTTGTTCCAAATTACTGATTTAACCGGACGTTGCATAAAGCTGAAACCAGATTAACATCTAGAGATCTTACTGACTTACCGGAAGCATCGTCCGACAGCTTCTCGTTAGACTTCACTGGTGAAGACGTGTACACCTGTTGGCAATTTCTGCGATTATCTCTCTCAGCTGTTTTTTCTTCATGGTGCTGATGATGTTCGAGTTCATTTTCTTCTCCTTGTGTTGTCTCATCACTGCTTCTAAAAAATAAATTAAATAATAAAGTACTCACTGGAAAATAATTCATACTTATTACCTTCGTCTTTTGTAAAGTACCATCCAAAATATGCTGAGAAATATTAAAAGGGACACTGTAATAGTTGTAGGTATAACTATGTAGGCTTCCCTATAAAAGAATCCCTGGTCTACAGATACGTTCTCTTCTAATAAATTAGTTGGCATTGGAATTTGTCCTGAAACAATAGAATTTTTTGGTGAAATTTGTTAGTTTTTAAGTTTTTATCAACTAAAATATATTTGTAACTATATAAAGTGGATCTTTGACTTGTACGTAGTTTTAAACATTGACGGATTTTTTTTACAATAAATTAATATACGTTTAATGTATGTACAGTGAGATCCAGAATGATTGACAAAATTCTGAAAGCACCTTGTTCCAATTGCTATCAAAACTGGTTTCCGTTTACTAAAATTACTTTATTTTCTATTTGCTCTATTTGTTAATTGTTCGATATCGAAAATCGATCTGTTGACAATAGAAAATAAAGTAGTATTAACAAACGGAAACCAGTTTTGATAGCAATTGGGACAAGGTGCGTTCAGAAACCTGTTAATCGTTCTGCATCTCATGGTATATGTAGTAAAATGTAGTGAATCCTCGGTGACAAAGAACACAGACGAGCTGATTTGATCAGCTGCAATTTCATCATGATAGGCCAATTTCTAAATAAACTGTAATAATTAAATTTTTTACATTTTTGTAAAGAATACATATTTTACTCTTATTTATATGGTAATAAACCTTTTGATTAAAATGTATGTATACATCAAACTAATACTAAATTGAAGGAATCTTCATTAAATGTTAGTATAGTAGACTCAACACAAGAAAATGAGAAGAAGGGAGGTTAAGGAAAAAAGACTGCGGGTACTCAACGATACATGAGTAGGGACGATAGACACTGATACCTACTCCATATAACATAACAGGTTAAACTTCTTTCACTAGACGTATACAGCACAGAATATTTTCTGTAGAGATATAATCAAATTTTATCCTTAAATTTCTTTTACGCTTTACTTAAAATATCGGAATTTGTAAATGCATTTGTTTTTATTTTACCGTATAGATCTAATAATAATAATAGTCAAAAGTTGTCAGAATCAATTTTTAACAACTAGAAAAGCTTTAGTTATGCACTACATTTTTCGAGTTCAGATCCCGTTTTGACGTAATTTTTTTTTCTCGTTATATTCATCCGCAGCATACATGAAGAACCAAATGAAAAAAATCAACCTATTAGTGTGTCCATATTGGACTGAAGGCCGGAACTGACGTTCACACATTAATTAGCGGTTCTACCAGTCCGGGTCTCACGACAATGGCTCTGTTAATTCATGTGAAAGCAGACCACCTACTAAAAAGTTATTATTTTATAGAGGATTTGTGACTTGCGGGTTATAGCTTGAGTATAAGCGGCTAGAGTTACAGAAAAGGAACGTTTTTATTTTTCCCATTACGTAAAATTTGTTTAAGTTTTAGTTAAGATTGTAAAGTTAAATTTTTTCACGAGAAAGTCCAAAGTTTTTTATTTAGAATGTGCTGATGCTGAAAATGCTTCCCGATAATACTCCATAATTTGCATTAAAGTTGTTACTAGATATATGTATATAGGTAGTTTATTTTCTTTTGCTAAATCATAGATACTATTGCTTGGTGTGGTAGTTGAAAGAACTAGTCAAGGCAAATCTAGATAATATGGATAATGAGCACTATTACAGTCCGATTATATTAATGTTTCAATTGCACAAGGTACTTCTGCAGAAAATAATTGTTCCTAATGTAATTAAATATTATAATAGTACAAAATGTTATGTTAATTTTACAAAAGTAAAATTTTTGCTTAAAAAAAATATGGATCCATCACTATTGATTGCTGGTGCAACTGATCTGATATATTAACTAGAAATACGTGTTTCGCATTAAACAACATGTATATGCTTTTGCATTACCATATTTTGTATTTTATTTATTTTATTGGTTGATGATGATAATAAAGTTGAATAGGTTGCCGAATATTATTTAAAAAAAGTAGTTTCGAAATAAAGCAGTTATTGGCCAGAATAGTATGACACAGACAATAAAAGAAGAAGCAGCAAATGTAAGTGATGAAACAGCGTCTCCTATTACACGAAGTACAAAATAGAGAAATACGTAATAAAAAAATGATAAAGTTTCAGATCCAACCAGGTCACGATTAATGTTATTTCACTTCAAATTTTGCAACTGTATAAATCAAGTATATATTAATATTTATATATAGAGGATGTTACCTATTTTTTATTTAATTGATTAATTCCTTTAATTCTAATCTCTAATATAATCCGTATAATATTACTTACAAACCCACTGGTCTGAAAAATATTTTGACCATTTTTCTCTGCTAATAATAGTTTTAAATACTTCAATCACCCCTGATTGAAAATTTTAATAACTTCTCCGATATAAATAGGATAATAATTTCCTAATCCCAAGTAAACCAATGTTTTTCTTATGTTTCCCCTAAGTAAAATTTAACACAATCTGTAACTGGATCATAATATGTTATTTATTTACAATAGTAGTTCGAATTACCATTTATATTATTTATTAGGTATGTATATAGATATACAGTGTTTCCTAATGGCGTGCGCAGAAAATCCAGGAGCGTATTCTATGACTAAAATTAAGGTAATTTTGTTCATGTTGTCAAATAATCTTAAGGTTCATTTTCGAGTTACTGATTTTCAATATTAAGAAAAATTAATTTGAAAGTTTTTAATTTATAAACAGTTTGTGATATTTTTAACAAATTTGGTATACATTTTTAATATTTTAGTAGCTATAAATTAAAAAACATTTCAGCTTTCATAAATAACCAGTGGCGGAGTTACTATCATGTCTTTTTTAACAAAAAAAAAATATACCACCCAGTATACCATTACAAACAAAATTTGTTTTCATTTGCTCCATTGCAGTGCCTTCATTTTTTATTCCTACACAATTTTTCGACTCCTTATTTTTGTAATAAAGGGTAGTTAAAGTTATAACATCGTTAAGTCGTTCCTGGTCGTACTCGTGGCCCGCAAAATAATAATATGCCGCTCTGTCTCCCACACAAGTCTCAGACTTTCGGCCTTATCATTAGGATGGGAATGAGGGATAGAGATATTACAATTATTATATCGTTTTTGGTAAAATACTCTGGGCCCGCACTTGGAGTCTATTATGTGGACCTTACTTTACTCTCATGAAATTTCTCTGGCGATAGAATAGGATATGAGTTTACAAATTTCGATTTACGGCAAAACTATGAATTTTTCGGGAAGAGTAATTTTTTTTATAAAAAAACAATACGATGTTTTTCTATTTAGTCACTGGCATAACATTTTATATTTCGTAAAGATGTCACGTATTACACGCCACTGGAAATACTTATTAAACTCAGTGGCGTACCCAGAAGGGAGCTTACCTGAAAATTCCTCACGAGTAAATATTTCCAGTTTCAACATTTACTTATTTAATGTTTTATTATTTCAAATTTAAATAAAAGCAAGGTATTTTTGGTATTTATTATATTTAAGATCATGTTGCATTTGGATGGACTATCATTACGATTTGCCCCCCCCCCCCCCACAAAGCTATCTCCCCGCCTTGAGAGGTTCGGTACGCCACTAATTAAACTAAATTTTTGTGTCACTATACTCTGATATTCCCTGCCAAATTTAAAAGAAGTATAATATGAATGGCAACCGAAATTAGTTTCAGAAATATGGAAGAAAATTTTGGCTAGCAACTTTGGCTCAATCGTTATATTGATTATGCCATCGTTCATTTAAATACACTTTAGGATTTAGAAATCACAAGTAAAATGTATTCAACTAAGCACGTAAACATCTCTGTATATCCATTTTTAAATTTATTTGTAAAATTATTTCGAAAACATATTTTATCTGAGACGAGGTGTCTAACAGGATACATTTTATTAATGTTGGTTATTAAAATTTAGAATCATTTGCATAAATAATTGTACAACAATGATGGTTTTGTTTTACAAATTTCATAAACAAACATGTTATTTAATACTATACATTGAAGCGATTATCGTATTCCACAAAGGTTGTTTTATGATCTTCCATAGTCTTACAAATTTTAACGCCTCATTATTTTTAATAATTAATTAATCAACAAGCCGGAAATATATATTAACTTTCCAATATTCTCACTTTTTCATAATTTTTTTTAGAATATGAGGTAATGTTACTATGATTTAATAATGTTTACACACATGAACTAGAAATATGTTTTAATTTGTTAAAGAAACAAATACAGAGTTATTCAGCGTATCCATAGATTTAATGAGAAACTAGACCTGAAATTTTGGTACTGAAACTTATACGAAAGCGTAGAGAGGCCACTCTTTTTTTTTGTTATTTATATTTCAGAAAAATTTAAAGTTCAAACTCAAAATTTCGAGTTTAAACTCAAATATTCAAGTTCAAACTCGTCGAAATTCCAAGTTTCAACTCGAAATTTCGTGTTCTAACTCCGAATTTCGTGTTGAAAAATAAATATTCGTTCGTTAACACGATACGAAGTCTACGAGACCTTTGTCTAACATATTACGCTTATGGTATATTATTTTGCCTATATCTTCCTTATTATTCGAGAAAAATGCATCAATTCTTATATCACTGTGTCTGTCTGTGAGAGAATGCTTTATTCAAATAAGCAATAAATAACATACAGAGATTTCTACTTAAAACAATAAAGTTCTGCAATTTTTATTATATTTTTATTTGATAGAGAAACTTAGTAAACTTAAATCTACAAAATTTTAAAATTGTATCATTTATTTTAAGAGAATTATAGACCAATCCATCTTGTGTCACACACAGCACACAGTATAGGGTCTGTCTTCCATTTGTTTTTATAAATGGATGAAGATCTTTTTGTAAGTATCGGTCGATCGATGGTGTATCGATGTTTCTGTAATGTACGCAAAAGATGACAAAAAATAAGGAGAATAAGCCACATTGAAGGAAGATCTTTTCAAAAATTATGCGTTACTTTTTGGGCTCGATGTAGGTATATAAATAGTGACAATGTTCTAAACCCGGTGATTTTTGGAATTGGGAGTATTTATAGAAGTTGAACGAAATTTTCAGGTCGCATCAAATATAAAAAATATAGAGTGCTCTATTTGAACGAGTTTTGAATTTCACGGGAAGAAATATTATTTTTTGAGCGCCCTGTATTATTTCAGGGGTAATTTTTTACAGCGATTAACTACTTCTAAATAATTCCTGAAAAATATGTTCAAATACGTCTGAAAGTTTTAACCGATTTTTTTGCGATTCTTCTTTCAAATAAATCGAAAAATATTACAATTTCAAATAACTTTTATTACACGTTATCCTTCATTTTTCATGAGGAATCAAAAATCAAATAAAAATAGTAGGTTGCTATTTAAAAACATGAAGTTGACATCGGTCGACAAAATTCGTTCACCCTGTATACTATCACATTTTCATTTCAATGGCTTCAGGAAGAAAGGAGGGGTTAAATGTGAAATTTTTTCTTATCTTCAAAAATAATCAAAATATTTTAGATCTCCTCAAAAGGTAAAAACGCTGTATAAATTATATTTGGATTACTTACTTCCAAGTTTTAACTCGAAATTTGAGTTTGAACCTGAAATTCTTCCCAAAAACAAAGGTGGTCTCTCTACGATTTCGTACATAACTCACTATTTTTGAGAGAATAATATATACACATAGAGAAATACAAATTATGTTTATGATAGAACTATTTACTAAAGTAAAATTAGTCCCTTTGGTGTATCTTAAACACAGATTTAACTAAGATATTCCGTTTTAAACGGGGTAATATCCCGTATATTTATCTGTATATTCGGAGGTTTTAGTAAACATTTAATGCTTAGAAACCCTTCATTAATAATTTTATGACGTGGAAGGTCTGATTGAAAATATCTGTCATCAAATTACTTAGTAAACAACTGAAACAATAATTGATTGAATTTTAAATTATAAAAATACTTTAAAATAATCATCTAGAATGTTGGTAGAATAGTTTTAAAAATGCCTAGAATAGATGATGATCAAGTAGTTCCTTAATCATCATCTTTTTTAATAGTTTGTATTAATATCTACTTTTTGTAAATTAGAATGACTATAAACCATACAGGACATCAATTATTATGAAATAAGTAAAAGGTCAATTAAAAAAACTAGTATATCTGCTTAATCAGGAATATAATTTTAAAATAAATAACTATAAAATAAAAAAAAAATAAAAAATATTTGCGTAGTACATGGACCCATGATTAAAAGACTTGTTTTATTTTTCCTAAAAAACGACAACATATATTTTGCAAGTGGGAGATTACACATGAAATAATCGTAAGACATATTCCTTCCAAAGAATAAATTATTTGTTTGCTTTCGCACATACTTATTGAGAGAGATAATAGACTGTTTTTACAATATTTTCCCTCCCACATCATTCGCCCGGCAAGTAGAACAAACTGTTCGGAGGATGATCGGGCCGAAAATTAGTTGGAGTAAATTCTATCGAATGTGATTTGATTCTCCTTAAAAAGGAGTCATTACATCCAGCCAATGGAATCCATCGCATTGAATTTACAAACGCTTTGTTTGCAGAAACAAGTACCGTCTTAAGGATTATATTATTAAAAGAAAAAATAGAGGAAATATTACATAATTATATTAGTTGGTGTCTTCCACAATGATTAAAATTTCGTTATCCACCATTATGCGGAAAACTACATGAAAATGTTTTCTTAAATCAACCGAAACTGCCGAACTCATCATTCCGAATCATTTGTACCAAAAATATATAACTAGAAAGTGTACTGTGTTCAAGTCAATAGAACGTAATGCCATTAAAACAATCAGAGGCATCGGCCGTATACAGCCGAAAATAAATTCAGCGCAAGACGGTGAGTGATGAGTGATCGAATCAATAGCAATATAATCGCTAGACTAAAGGCGGGTTCTCATTAGTCAACTTCATTGATCAATATCGTTGAATCTATGCGATGGAACAATGGAATAGAATGAAATTTGGTTCACATGTTTCAAGGATATTGAATAGTTAGTCTAGAAAGTGTCAGTTTAAAAAATGGCTGCAAAGAAGAAAATTGTGAGGGCTGGCATCCGTATTTCTATTCCGGAACGAATTTTTTCATAACTTTTTTCACGCATTGTTATATTTTTATATTCCTCACTTCTAATGTTCCAGATACACTCTTCTGACTGGTATAATTCCAAATACTTTTTAATATGGTTGTCCCTCCATTTAAAATTGGACATTTCTATTATGAAGTACAATAAAGTTTAGCTAGATTTTTAAAAATCAGAATTTAAGTACATACCTACGAATTAAAATACACAACTTAACCTCAAATATACGGACGTTGGCGCGGCGTTTCAATGCGACTGAACTTGAACGCATGTTCCCACTATCAAGCACTGTTCAATCTAATTGAATCAGTCCATTGATTCAACCAAAAATAGAAACGCCTTTCAGTTATATTGAAATGCAATATTATTGATCAATATCATTGAACGGATATTCACATTAATCTATTTTCTTTCAATCGCATAGATTCAACGATATTGATCAATGAAGTTGACTAATGAGAACCCGTCTTAACCCATTATACCAGCTTGGAAGTAAAAAAATAAATATATTTAAAATCTCGAATCCAAAAATAACGAAATCCAAAAGTTACAAGCATAAGAATGTACGGGAGAGGCTGATGTCGATAATAACGTTTTACCGACGTCATCTTTGGCATGCACTATCCCATCACGATGACCTTACTAGATAAAGTGCAACATAATTAGGCATATTATTGAACATTGTGCGTTCAACAAGTATGAATTTTACAAATTGCGACCTTATTAATTTTTATTTAATTTTATAGAAGTTCATACCTATTACATGTGCCTGTTACCGGTTTTCAAATATTTAAGTATTTGTTTTTGTGTAAGAATTTTGCTGACAAAATATTTAAATTCAGAATGGCTTGTACAAACAACTTCGAAATGGCATGTACAGAAATTATGATGTAACTGTGAGTGTACGTCAAAATATGAACGTTTTTCAGAAAAAAATCCGTAAATTGCTTTATTTGACTATAAGTCTGAAATAGTTTCCCATAAATAATAGGGAATGAATCTCTTTTTTTTTTCTCTAAAAAACTTCATTCATTGCCAAATTTTTTTTGGGATATTTTAATAATTATCCAAGTTGCTCAAATAACGTTTTTTTTTTTCCGAAAAAATGGTGAATTTTATATAAGGACTTTTATACAAAACCTCAGTTTTGACAGTAAGTGATATATCCAATTTTTGTAAATCGTGTGTTTTGACTTGATATTTCGTAACGTGTACCTTGAACAAAGTTCCAGAAATGAGTTATCCAGAAATATTTGTAGTCATATTGTATTTAATACAACATTAATGGCAATACGAATCATTTTATAAGCAATGACTTTCTGTACTGAAGTATTTCATATAAGTGAAATACATAAGACACCTATACAGGGTGTCCCAAAACATACCAACAAACTTTAAGGGACATGAAAACAAACCTTTTTTGTTTCATAAACATATGTTCGCAAATGAGCCGTTTTGGCAGGAAAAAGAAAAAATGGTTTTGTTTTGTTTATTTCAGTGATAAATAATTAATATTCATTTACAAAAAATGTTCAGGAGGACATTAATAAATCACTTTTGGTTCGCGTTGGCCTTTGTTTCATCGATAAATAAATGATAGTTTACAATAAGTGTTCAAAATGTTGACCATTTGCTTCAATACAAAGATTGCACCGTCGGTTCATTGATTCGCGGACCCTATAGAATATTCCGGGAATCGCTTCTACATGTGTACAACTGGCCATTATTCTTGCTAAGAGATCTTCCTCATTACGAATAGGCGTTTCGTAGACTAAATATTTCAGATGACCCTAAAAGAAAAAATCCAGGGGGTGAGATCGGGAGAACGCGCGAGCAAGGCCACAGGACTCCTCTTCCAACCCATCGGCGGGGAAATTTCTGGTCCAGATATTGACGCACGTTCAAACCAAAATGTGGAAGTGCCCCGTCATGTTGAAACCACATGTTATTTCTAATGTCTAAAGGGAGATTTTCTAATAATAGAGCCAAAACATTTTGCAGAAAATGGAGTTAAATATCTGCGTTCAAACGAACAGGCAGCAAGTGAATTATTAGATTCTCTCCAACAATACCAGCCTACATGTTTACAGAAAATAAAAATTGGATTGTTTATTGTGATAAAGACATTTTTTTCTCCCAACAAGAAGCGTAGTTGAAACACAAAATGTTGAACGAAATACAGTGGTGTCCATCTAAATCAAGAATTAATTTAGTTATTTGGGCATGATTTAAAAGATTTTATTGGTCTACAGCCCAAACGGCTCATTTGCGGACATATGTTTATCATACAAAAACGGTTTGTTTTCATGTCCGCTGCCACCCTTAAAGTTTGCACCGGCAAACTTTAGTTGGATTATACAGGGTGTCCCAGAAACATACCGATGTTTCTGGGACACCCTGTATAACCCAACTTTCCTAAAATCCATTGTATAATAGGAAATACTTAATCTAAACAATAAATCACCGAAATATTGCCACTTTCACGAAATATGTTTTTTAACTTGAACCTATGTATTCTTTTTCATGTGTTTTACATTTATTTGAAAAAATAGCGGATGTGTTTGAACTTCCTAAGTTCTTTTTTCGATTTGGCTATGCCCTATTCACATCTCATAATACTTTATTTTCAGAAACTTGGGGTTGTTTGATAACTCTATGCAAAAGCACTTCATCTACTGGATGTACTAGGAATGTACTTCAATCAACTTAGTACTTTAGTATCTTGTCGGGAGTATTGTGTCGCAGGTTTTAGATGTTGTTTTTCAATCAGCACGTATGGAGATTATAAATACCATTGTAGATTTACCGCAGTTAATGCACTATGAATATGTCTTAGAAAGTATTAACTTTGTACGATATACCTGATGTGAAAACATTTGCTGTTGTTACAGTTGATTTAATACACTTTTTGATAATGGCTTACATTTGTGCAAAGCAATAGTATAGTAGATAACCGGTGTGGTATATCGTACGTTATAAAATAATGAAAGGCTGTGGGCTTATGTAAATGTAAAACAATAAATATAAAAAATTATATAATTTGACATAAATTTAATATATACGTTCCGTATACTTTTAACATTATCGCTTCACAATCGCATATTTAGAAATAGGTGTTAATTTATTATTAATATTACGGGCATATTTTTTAATTTTATATTTATGTTTATTAAATTCTGTATGCAATACTAAATGTAGTAACTAATTTTGTTTTATATTACATAGTGTAAACGAAAATGGATTTGTCCTTTCTTGGTAATAAAATATATATCGAAATAATTATTAAATTATAGTATAATTATATTATACTATATTATATATACTTATAATATACACGGTGGGCCATTTTAATCTATGCACCTGAAAAACTCAGTAAGTTCGCATCCTATCAAAAAATGACCTTTATAAAAGTTGTAGGATACAAAGGGGGTCAAACAATAGTGACCTTGAATTTGACCTTCAAGCTGACCTTCAAGGTCAAATCAAGGTCAACTTGAGTTTTTTAAATGGAAACCCCTATTTTTTACACCGGAATCGGAAAGGGCGGGAAATTTTACGTCCGAATATGCTCTCAGGTCATCTGACCTCGATGACCTCAAAGGTCAGATGAAGGTCATAAATACGAAATAATCGGATGGAAGTAGACTTTTGTAGAAGTCATTTTTTGATAGGATGCAAAATTTAACGGGTTTTTCAACCTGGATTTCGTTTTACCCCATTATGTCCGTATGGGGTAATCAGGACCTCACCGAAAAAAACATTATCTAAACGTAAAATTTCGCGCTCATTCGATTTTTAATGTCAAAATAAAGTGTTTTCATCTAAAAAAGAAATTTTACCTTGAAATAACCTTGAAAGTTATCGCCAAGGTCAAAATAAAGGTCACCACTGAATTTCACGTTAAAAATTACTTAAATAATGACCTTTACTTTTTCGGCAATACCCTACCTAAGATTTTTCATAGCCATCCGATTATTTCGTATTTATGACCTTCATCTGACCTTTGAGGTCATCGAGGTCAGATGACCTGAGAGCATATTCGGACGTAAAATTTCCCGCCCTTTCCGATTCCGGTGTAAAAAATAGGGGTTTCCATTTAAAAAACTCAAGTTGACCTTGATTTGACCTTGAAGGTCAGCTTGAAGGTCAAATTCAAGGTCACTATTGTTTGACCCCCTTTGTATCCTACAACTTTTATAAAGGTCATTTTTTGATAGGATGCGAACTTACTGAGTTTTTCAGGTGCATAGATTAAAATGGCCCACCGTGTATACTATATTATAGTATATATAAATTATACTAGGTTAGTAGTGGTGAGAAACAAAACGTAGTGCTCTCTTTGGGTCTTTGCTACTACCTGTCTGACAATTATTGTCAAATTGACAGACAGATAACGACCTGCTTTTCTGCAGGTGCCATTACAGCAGTGACCTCTACTGTCTTTAAGGAAGACAATCCTACTTATTTATTTGAATGAGATGCCGAAAACAACTACTCCACGGGCAATCATTACATCGGCATTTCCATAAAGACCGATTCCCACATAGCAGCGCCGCAGCAGCGCGTAGCGGCGCTGCAAATGCTGCTCCAAAAAATATTCATGTAATTAAATGGAACAGTTCCCACATAAACGGCGCGGCGCTGCTCAGCGCTCAAAGGACCGCCGCGCCGCGCTGCTGCGGCGCTGCTATGTGGGAATCGGCCTTAAGAGTAACCACATCAAGCACAATGATATACCTAAAAGATCAATTATATGGTTTACAAATAATAGGACCATATAATGAGGACCAAATAAAAAAATTCATTTTAGAAATGCAAAACAACTGATTGAATTGATATAGAGTTAGATATAGAGAGATTTCATTGGTTAGAATTACCTAAACAAATTTTTTTGTTCATAACGTTTATGAGATCTTTCAACGAAAACTTGACCCCCCCTATAATTATAAAACCAAAAAAAGTTATAATTACATGGATAAACTGTGGTTACAGTTTCTTTTCATAACTGCTAGAACAGAAATAGCGTTACTTATATATATACCATACCATGTCTCCACCTCTGGTTGCTTGAAATAACTTTCTGTGCATCAAATATGGCCTATATGCTGTAATAATTTTGTTGCCATTAAAAAACACTTCTACTTTTTCGAAATTTCGACACTTTGTAATCCCTTATAAGGCCTTATAAAAAAGTTTATATAACACGTTCTACATTTTAAATGAACAAGTTCTGATCCTCAGACTTTGTCCATTTAAAATTGAAACAGCTTATATCATTATCTAACTATAACATTTTATTTAGTACGATGACAGAAAATAACATAATGTTATTAAAGTTCTTAATTCATAATTCACGCAGAGAAAGATACAATCAAAGTAGACGGCGTGTTAGGTCAAGTAACTAACTACATAATTATACAAAAATAATTAGGCAAGGCTGTATTATCTTGCATTAATCACTTTGTAATTCGTACAAAACAAAATCCTGAGTATTCAGCAAGGTCTAGAAACACAGATAACACGATTATTATGAAACACTTTGAAAGCGGTAGGAAAAACTAGCAATTTATTAACATATACTTATCAATCTACGTGTGTACAGTTACCGACTTAATCCGCTAAGGTCGAATTTTGCAAGGCCGTTATATGGAGTGAAAGACTGCCTTGAACTGTCACTTAAAGTGTAACGCCCAAACTTTGGATACCATGGACGTAGATGCCAAATAATAATTAGGTATAATATATTTCAATATGCATAAAAGATACAGTTTTTTAAAATGTTATTCAAAAAGGAACCGCACATAAAATTATCAATTTATTTAATGCAAGAAACACTCACGTGAAAAAAATATGGTATCAGTGCAATTATGACTAATAATCGTGGGTTATATAATGATTATAAATATATCGATTTTAAGCAACCCACGAGTAATTATTTTTAAAATGACAATGTTATTATTAATACCGGATGGAGACTGGTTAAGGTAGCGTTATAATTAACGGACTTTAAGTTGTTTACCTCTTAATTGAAATACCAGACACAAAACTATCAAAGCCTACTTAGTTTTATGATTCGTATAACAGTTCACTTGTATGAATCATAGGTTGTAACCACTTTTTGGAAATATATCCATAAATATTGTTATCACCAAATATCATGAACGATTTAATTTCCAAATGGCATTAAACTAATGGCCAAGAGGGCGCATAAGTGCGCCGTGCCCATAAGTTCTAACTAATTTTTTATTAATTAAACTGTGCATTACAATAAATGCTGCACTTGCAATAGTTACTATATTTCTTTGTGATAACATCTTGAGGACACACACTCAACTGACGGAACGGATATTTGTGTGCAAACATTGAAACCCAAATTGTCCCAAAATAAACATTTACGTGAACGAGAATGTGTGCTCACAAATCTTTCGTGTGGGCAAGCTATTCGTGTGTGCCAATTGCTCAAATCAGTACCGAGCTTTAAGAATCTCGTCCAGACTGAGCAAATTATACGCGTAAATCCCTTTGATGTTATCACAGAGACCGACAAGCGACGGAGTATGTTCGTGCGTGTTAGAAGTTACGCGCACGCATGGTCCTCCCGTACGCATCTGAATAAATTTGCGCGCACAGCCTTAATGCGCGCAAATTTGCTCAAGTCAGTACCGAGTTTAATAATATAGGCTGTGCGCTGTACTAGTGTTTATAAAACAAGTTTAAAAGCAATAATAAAATGGAATGGAACAACGAAAAGGCAACTCCGGGCTTCGATATCACTATGTAATCAACTATCGTTTCTTTCTTTTTTCATTCTTTTTATTAATTATACTGTGCATTTTAATAAACGCTGCACTTGCAATAGTAACTATATTTCTTTGTGATGACATCTTGACCAAACACACTCAACTGACGGAACGGATATTTGTGTGCAAACATTGAAACCCAAATTGACTCAAAAGAAACATTTACGTGAACGAAAATGTGTGCTCACAAATCGCTCGTGCGTGCAAGCTATTCGTGCGTGCCAATTGCTCAAATCAGTACCGAGCTTTAAGAATCTCGTCCAGACTGAGCAAATTATACGCGTAAATCCCTTTGATGTTATCACAGAGACCGACAAGCGACGGAGTGTGTTCGTGCGTGTTAGAAGTTACGCGCACGCATGGTCCTCCCGCACGCATCTGAATAAATTTGCGCGCACAACCTTAATGCGCGCAAATTTGCTCAAGTCAGTACCGAGTTTAATAATATAGGCTGTGCGCTGTACTAGTGTTTATAAAACAAGTTTAAAAGCAATAATAAAATGGAATGGAACAACGAAAAGGCAACTCCGGGCTTCGATATCACTATGTAATCAACTATCGTTTCTTTCTTTTTTCATTCTTTTTATTAATTATACTGTGCATTTTAATAAACGCTGCACTTGCAATAGTAACTATATTTCTTTGTGATGACATCTTGACCAAACACACTCAACTGACGGAACGGATATTTGTGTGCAAACATTGAAACCCAAATTGTCCCAAAATAAACATTTACGTGAACGAGAATGTGTGCTCACAAATCTTTCGTGTGGGCAAGCTATTCGTGCGTGCCAATTGCTCAAATCAGTACCGAGCTTTAAGAATCTCGTCCAGACTGAGCAAATTATACGCGTAAATCCCTTTGATGTTATCACAGAGACCGACAAGCGACGGAGTGTGTTCGTGCGTGTTAGAAGTTACGCGCACGCATGGTCCTCCCGTACGCATCTGAATAAATTTGCGCGCACAGCCTTAATGCGCGCAAATTTGCTCAAGTCAGTACCGAGTTTAATAATATAGGCTGTGCGCTGTACTAGTGTTTATAAAACAAGTTTAAAAGCAATAATAAAATGGAATGGAACAACGAAAAGGCAACTCCGGGCTTCGATATCACTATGTAATCAACTATCGTTTCTTTCTTTTTTCATTCTTTTTATTAATTATACTGTGCATTTCAATAAACGCTGCACTTGCAATAGTAACTATATTTCTTTGTGATGACATCTTGACCAAACACACTCAACTGACGGAACGGATATTTGTGTGCAAACATTGAAACCCAAATTGACTCAAAAGAAACATTTACGCGAACGAAAATGTGTGCTCACAAATCGCTCGTGCGTGCAAGCTATTCGTGCGTGCCAAATGCTCAAATCAGTACAGACCTTTATATGTTCACATAATTTGTGAACATACTTTTGTGCCATTCATTATGTTAATCAAATGAATGCCATATTTACTACTCGGAAAGAATGGTTTTATTAAATCAAAGTATAAAGAAAGGGGATCATGTCCTAGGAAGATTGAAATGTCTATTATTAATTCCTGTTTTAAATAATAGACGGGTTAGATTTACAATATTTAATGTGTTTTATTATCATCTGCTTTTTGAATATTAAATGACTAAATCTTCTTCCATTACAGACTACAGGAAAACTATCACTGTCCACACCTCCTCTCACATTCCAACGAACAATAATTACCTAAAATAATTATTATCACCTCGACCACACCATTGATATTTTTTTAATCAAAGGCAAACATTAAGGAAATAAACTATATGTATTGAATTTAGCTCGGAGCTACAATTCAACATTTTATTTGGACGTCATACTGGAAAAGTATTTCACTATTATGCTATAGTGTTAACATGTTCAAAGAAATGAATTAATATGTTAATTTGAGGTGTGGCGATTTTTTTTAACAAGCATGTGCCTCCACCCAGTGTTTTGTCAGGCTGTCGAATGAAAGTCAATAATTAGCTGCATGTTTAGAAATGTAATCAGACGTGCGTTATTTGGAAGATAAAAACAGTGTTGTGGCAATAAATTCATAATTGGTAGCAAATATTTTATACGGAGTGTGACAAATCCAGTGATAAATAGGACCTAAAGGTACAATTCCAAAAAGTGTAGATTTTTTAAATTTCAGATTTAAGACAATTAGGTCGCCACCCATACATTCGGATCTTTGGGCACAAAATAAACCATTCGATATACAGGGTGATAAGTAAGACTACTTGTGTTACAAGATGTGTGATGTGACATTTCAAAATTGTCACATCACAGGTAAGTCCAAATTTACCATATGAATATGTTTCCACTCTATCTTGCAGGATTAAACTGCAGAAAGTTGGCCAGCTTGGTAACAACAAACTGACACTTTTTAAACATAAAATAAAATTTTCTAGTTTTATATCATTTTCATTAGGTATATACACAAAAGTGCCACCACAAGAGCATCAGTCTCATATAACACTAAATGACAAACAGCAGTTTCGACCTATTAGGATTACTTAGTGCGATTAAGTCATAAAAGTTTGTTCTAATTTGGTGGCATATAAGTGACGCCATCTAGGATGGAAAAGAGAAACGGACTAGGCTGATTGAAGTTTGATATGGATGAGCTGTTTAATTAAAGTATCCTTCCACAGCTCCATGGCAGCAATAGGACAGCTCTGAGATCTGTACGACACTCAGGTGACCTGATAGATTGAAGCAGCTGTTTCGTTTGGTGTTATATTTGATTGACGCTCATGTGGTTACGGCATAGACTTCTGTCTGTCCACCTAGTGGATATCCTGAACTAGGATAGGAAGGTATGTGAAGGATATCCTGAACTAGGATAGGAAGGTATGTGAAGGATATCCTCAGGAACTTCTATCTAATTAAGTTTACTGCAACGGTTTCTTTCCCTCTGGCATTTCATAGATGCCACTTAGAATTAAATTGTTTGCACTCCATACTCCATACTCCATATATAAAAAAAATATTATTCAAGAAGATCACTGTAACGCAATATGTACTCAGGTAAACACATATATTCCATTATGTTAATAGTGGTGAGAAACACACAGTAGTGCCCTCTTTGGGTCTTTGCTACTATCTGTTTGACAATTATTGTCAAATTGACAGACAGATAACGACGCGCTTTTCCGCAGGCGCCATTATAGCAGTGACATCTATTGTATTTGAGGAAAGATGGAAACATGAAAATAATTGTCAGACAAATAGTAGCAAAGACCCAAACCAGTGCCAGTCGGGGCACATTAGCCGTGGAGTAGTTGTTTTCGGCATCTCCTTCAAATACATATGTTTTATGTTACATTGTTCGTAGTTCTAATTTGTAGTAGTTGTTAATTATTTTTTGTTTGTTTTATCTTGTTAATTTTGTTTTATATATAGTCTGGTTAATAGATATTACCTTTATGTATTTTTTTCAATATTCTTATTCGTGTAATTGGGTTTTTCCTGTTGGAATAATAAATATTATTATTATTATAGTTCCTTGAAATCACTGTGTTGTACTATATTGTTTATGCTTCAAGAGAAAAGACCGGAGTGTTATCGGCAAAGGAAAAAAATATTAAACCATGCAAACGTACCTCCTGTGGGTGTGGTGGTGGCAAAATTGAAGAATCCATGTCCAGCTCCTGCATCGTTTTCAGCGGAAATTTTCAACTGATACCAAGTAGCTGGAGTCAAATTATGCACAAATATTCTTTCTTCTGCCACGCTCTTGGCAACCAGTATCCAGTTTTTCTCGTTATAGGCTTTGTACTGGATAGCAAATTGCATTATAGGGCAACCTCCATCAGGCCAGTTGTAAAGATTTAGTTGTAATGTTGTAGAATTGGCCAAAATAAAGTCTTTTTCCTTGGGTGGGTGTGGAGGGCCGCCTTTGGTGCTTACTGTTTGTATGGGACTGGGACTTCCATTACCTACCCTGTTATGGGCTAACAAGTAGATATGGTATAATGACCCGCAGCGGAGGTTTTCTAGAGTGTATACTGAGAGTTCTGGTGAAAGTTCTGTGGAGGTCCAGTCGTCTGTATCGTGTTTTGTATTTAAAGTAAATCCTGAAAATGATAAAGGTATTACTTCCTTTACACAAATATATTTTCAGCTTTCATATTATCATTCCTCAAATCAACAAAGCAAAACAAAATTTAAGTATAGTATTTAGCATATAACATACAAACATTCAAATATTATTAAACTAACAAAAATATATGTCAGATACTATTTTATTTATTTGATTGGTATGCTTGATGTAGTTAATCACAGAAATTCAGAATCAACTTTTAAATGCTGATCTAACTTCTTCTCATTTAACTCGTGCGCTGGCCGTGTCTTTAATTGGAAATCTCACCACAACCTTCACCACGAATATATATGATTGTAATAATATCTGTGATAGATTTGGCTTGACATAAACAGGGTACTAACTGTAAAATACCGCCGTCCAACTTCAAGGGTTGGGGGGCTAACTTTCCGGACACCTAAATGCATACAAGTCTTATATAAAATTCTCATACATTCTTTGGTGAACCTTAGTAGAACAACAAAATGAATTTTTTAAATATCATTTCCGCAGATATAAGATTAAGTATAGTTTATTAATAATTTCTTATCTGATCATGAGATAGTTAATAACTTCCTATGTAGTCAGCAGTATTTTTTAATATACAATAAGTAGCATTGTCTTCCTCAACGACAATAGAGGTCACTGCTATAATGGCGCCTGCGGAAAAGCATGTCACTATCTGTCTGTCAATTTGACAATAATTGTCAGACAGATAGTACCAAAGACCCAAAGAGGTAACTACGGTGTGTTTCTCATCACTACTAACATTTAATGAAGTTAGGTTTCAGAGTACTATCAATTTACTATTCTTTGCTATAACGGATGAAAGGGAAAGCTATTAGTCAAGGGAATATTAGATTTACTGGACTGATCACGGTATGCAAAATCATAATAATTGAATCAGTTAATAAATAATACGTTGGGCACATATTAGGTTTTAGGAAAGCAGGTTTGCATGTTAAGAACAAATGTTGTACAAAATAAGTTCTTAATTTATACAAAAATATATTCTTATATCCCTACACCTATAGCAAATAGGTAATATTATGTTAGACGGGTGGCTTCATTTTTCTAACGTTAAGTTACAGTCATGCGGAGTAGAAATAATCCTACCCATTTAGAATTAATAAAGATTAGTAGTTTCCAAACTATATACTTCATAGTTAATGCAACGGTTAGCGTGGAGTTGCAAGTTGTTTTGCTTTGAACTGAATATTAATCTGTAAATTAGCAAATTCAGTTCACCACAGCTTTATTATCAAAGCAGACAAATGAAACAAAATAAAGAGTAAGCCATTAAATTTTCTGTCAATAAACACCTTCATATGTAAGACTTCTGTTAAGCGAAATTTTTTATTATTACGTTCGAATTTAAAAAAAAATTGATGGATTTATTAAAAATGGTGGGCCAAAGCCGAGGCCAAACCAAAGCTTATACCCGTAAATTTTTGATATTAATTCGTTTATTTGATTTCTTATCTTTGTTTAAAATTAAATGCATTCCGTGTAAAAACATTGTAATAAACTAATATGTTAATATGTAATAAAACTTTTCGCCAGAAGAGTAAAAAGTAGCGCCAGTTATATTTCATGCGGGAGCTGCCGAAAACCACCGGAACCAACAAACTGGTACACATAATCCATGCGCCAGCAGAGTAAAAAGGTAGCGCCAGTATTTAGAGTATCGACAAGAGTCAAACTGACACCACAATTTATTTAATGGTATCCGTATTTATTATTCTCTTTGCTTACAAACATATGGAACAGCTGATAGGGCTGTTCCACATTATTATGTGTTTCTCATACCAGAAGGAATGATTCATGTTTGTATAAATCCAGTTAATGTAATTTATACTTAACGGTTCTGTTGGTTGCGTTACTACACGATTTAAAAAACCTTCTCCTAAGGACAAAAAGTATACATTAATTTTTACTAAATGAACGCGGTTGTTAAACAGGTTCTAAATCAAGTTTTATTGCTATCTCGATATTACAACATAGTTAGAACTGCTAATAATTAGGTATATAATAGACTGAATTACTATGTAGCCATGTAAATAGCACAGGGGATTAGCTCGAACTAAATGTAAATAGAAAAGGTATAGATAGTAGTCACGATTCTAACTTTGAAAGTTTGCTTTAATTGACACTTGCAATCTTGAATGCTTATTTTAATAAATACTTTAATGAAGGTGTTGGGCGGACGGACACAAGATGGTAAATTTTGGTGATATTGATACCTACTGTATGTCATTCATTTATATGTAAGTTGACGAGATGAATATTATCGTTAATAACAAGAAAACCCAAAAGGGCATACCATAAGGGTAATGCGTTGAGGGATACTAACAGTTTCTTATTAGTATACAGCGGTTATAGGTTAGAGAAGAGCAATATTTTTGCCTACATACTATTCTTATAGTTAACCCTCTTGGACATATTTCATTTATTATTAGAGAAACCCATAATCTTTGTATCTGTGTATCCCTATACAAAACTGAAATAATACACAGGGTATAATGGAACCCTACTGACTTAAATGCAGGTTTTTTCAAATATATTTAAAAAAAAAATACCAGCGAACTAATAGTGGCTCTTAGGACGTGGCATTAAACTGGATGATCTCTGGGTTACTGAATGGTAAAATAATTTGCAGTATAACCTAAAAACGGAAACACAAACCCATGATAACAAGAGAATAATTTAAAATATAAAAAATACTCTAGTATTTTGCCTTATTTAACTATCTTTCCGTCAATGTTTGTTAATTTTACAAAAATTGACAAACATTGTGAGTTTTTCAGACATTTCCAAGTCAGTAATGGTTGAACAGAGTCTTCCCAGAACTGAATGTCCCAATATTGATAGTAGTTAGGACTAACCCGCTAAACTTGGGAAGAATAAGTAAGAGAAAGATATAAAAGGAGGTAATAAAAAGAAATACTTTTTGGAATTTAACTCCTTCTTCTTGTTACCTCAAAACTGGCAAACTGTATCAACTGTATTAACTTCCTTATTTTATATACAGGAGTTTTCCCAGACAAAAACTGTTTTTATATAAAATCCATCATCTTTTATGTCAATGTAGTGGTTTTTTAACAACTCTATATTGTTCTTATAAAACGAAATGGCTAAGGTAGTTCACTGTCAGAAATCGAATACGCCCGTTCTATATCCGCCTACCTCAGTATAAAACTTAGTATATCTAACACCTTCAAAGTCGTTAAGAATTCACGATTATCAAACTATCAACATAGCAAGCAAAAGTTCACACTAAAATCGTGATCTACCTCCGGTACTAAATTGAATACAGATCTGAAAGTACCTTGAATCAGTGCGCCACCGTCTTCTGGGTGTGTCCAGTGCAGCCTGATACTCGTGGCGGTGGTAAACTGCACCTCCAAAGTTGGAGCGCTAGGAGGCATGAGAACCACAAGCGTGTAGGTTATCTCGTCCTCCCCAAAAAGGTTTTTCGCCGAGCAAGTGTAGTTGCCGGCCAGTGATGGATCCACACCTTAAATGAAATCATAATATTTATACAGCGTGTTCCAAAATAAAGTTGAAGATTATTTAGATATTATGTCCCGATAAAACACTTTTTTTATATACAGGGTGTTTCATAATATATGCGCAGGACTTCAGGATGTTATAGCTCGTCCAAAAATATGAAAAAAAGTTTCTATTAACTTACCCTCTAAAATGCACCATTTTAGAGATACAGGGTGTTAAAATTGAAAAAAAAATTTCGTTTTTTGCAAATATCTCCGGAACCGTTTATCGCATAGAAAACAGATTTTGTAAGCATTTTTCGATCGTTTTCGAGAAAAATCAACTTTTATGTTGAAAAACATGGTCAATTTTTTGAAAACAAGGTCAATTTTACCTTTACGGTTTGGGGAATTTTGAAAAGACCACTTTTGTATAATTTTTTCATTTTTTTTTAATTTTACAATTATGAAGTTAACGTTTGGTTTCGTTACTTGTTCTAACGTTTAAATAAATTTTGTTTAATTAGTAAGAAAAAAATTTATTTAAAAAAATTGACCATGTTTTTCAACATAAAAGTTGATTTTTCTCGAAAACGATCGACTTTAGAGGTTATGACGAAGAGTAACTTTTTTGAGTAGAAAATATTGGCGGTTCAAATGGGCGTCTCAAAATCGTATTTTTTCCAGTAGCGTAGAAGTTGCGGAGAAAAACACCCACCACCCCTTCAAAACCTTCACCAATTATGACTTAAAAAAAATTTTTCCGCACAAAACATAGTTTATTATGAGTAGGAAATGCTTACAAAATCTGTTTTCTGTGCGATAAACGGTTCCGGAGATATCCGCAAAAAACGAATTTTTTTTTTCAATTTCAACACCCTGTATCTCTAAAATGGTGCATTTTAGAGGGTAAGTTAATAGAAACTTTTTTTCATATTTTTGGACGAGCTATAACATCTTGAAGTCCTGCGCATATATTATGAAACACCCTGTATTTCGAGAATGGTGAAAGACACAATGATACCACATGGTGGACAAGCTATAATTCGTAAAGTTTATAAAGATTTTCCTAAGAAAATACTCCTTTGTATTTTTACGTCAAATTCATAATTTTAGTTTGAAATTTCAAAAATATTTTTTGCAGAAATAATGTTTCAGGAGGTTCCTAACAGTAATTCAAGTCAAAGCCTTGAAAGCATTTGGATCTTAAAGGAAACGAAATGGGGTTACCCTTTATGGGGTAATTTTAAAAACGGTGCTTCAAACCATAGGTATTTCTCAAAAACGATAGACTTATCATAAAAAAGGAGTTTCTTTCTACTCGGCCTGTACTTTTTGATGAAGGCTTTATTTTTCATTTTGATAGAAGCATATCATTTTTTTATTGAAGATAAAGGTCACCTGTAACTCCGCCACTGGTAAAAGTATAATGTCATATTCATAAATCTAATAAAATGAAAGACAGACCATCGTAACTTGTCCATGAGGTGGTATCATTCATTTATATTACATTTACATTATGTTGATGATGATCTTTTAAAAAATATTAAGAGATATATTGTTTATCATCAGTTTTATGCGCTTAGAAAATATAACAAATTATATTGGCTGTTTTATTATTAAAATTAAATAAACTGGAAATATTTCGCAGACATTGAATAAACAGATCTTTCGTACAATCGGATAAATGTTTTCGAGTTATAGTAGTATTGAAGATAGGTAGTACTTGTTGGGTAAAAGAAAACATATTAAGCATTTTTAATAAAAATAAAAAATAAGTAAATACGGATCTTGGTCCAGAAATAATAAAAAATATATTTGAAATGTGATCGGATATACGTTCGCTATTAATCCGTATATTACTTTTAAAATAATCTTTGGAAGATTTTTTCATATTACACGCTACATATCTTACAAATACAATTTACAGCTTGCACTACCGCTTTTTATATAATGTAAATTCACACTTCTCATCTGACAAACATAAATACCTTTTAGGAAATAGTTATCCAATAACAAATCGTCTAAAGTGGTTTTCTATCCATCTTGTTTCTTAATACAGAAAATCAGATACTTATAGTAGGTATTTGGTCAAAATTATAGAGAGTGACTAGAGTAGTATCAGAGTCCTATTACTATTCGCCGCATAAAATAATCTTTACCCGATAAGATGATTGCGGGCAGTGCGGAAATGATCACGGATAGTGATCTTAACTGTAGTTTCATGAACTCTATACGAGGTGCAATGTAACTGGTGTATTTTCAAAAATAAGCAACGTAATTGGATAATATCGAAAAGGTAGGCCTACCTGCATTGTAGGAACATACAACCTAACTGTTGTATGTGGCTTATGCTTTATACTTTTGATTGGTATTAAATTCGTTTTGTAAGCAAGTGAGTGAAATATTAAAAAACATATTAATTACATTATTTTTAATTAATAATAGCCATAAACACATTTCTTTAGGCAACCCATTCGCGATATATTTATTTACATACTATATTTGGTAAAATTTACCTTTAATCCGGTAAGCAGATAAATAAAGGACGATTCTAATTCGGATCCCGGACTATTATAATGTTTTAAATATTTTCTAAGTATTCGGTTATACTATTCGTTATTGTATGTTTATTGTTACAATACAATTAGGTGTGCTTATAATGTTTCAGATACGGAACATTCTCGGATATATGTCGTGGCAACGCTGTTGGATTGGAGCGATAGGCTCTGCGCGCTGTGCTTCGTGTTCTAATTTGTTGCACTCTAGGGGCGCCGTATTATCGGGAGTTATGGATTAATTTGTTTTACTTTTAAAAGATTGAGAAAAAAATGTTTTCGATTTTCTATCTTTTTTACACCTTCCGAATAATCGGTTAAAATTAATGTACTAATACTGAATCACCCTGTATAATGTTCTATTTAACTGCCAAGGTAGCGTCAAAGTTATTATGGTCTGGGTTCGATCTCCAGCTCCAGCACTGGCAATATTGGTGGGTGTGGGGTGGGATTTGCATTTTTCAATGTGTAGTCTCCTTCTGGACAGCCTTGGGCTTTGAATTTAACGTGTATCTAACTTATGAGATACATATTTAATTTAAAGGCACAAATGTTTGTAACAGATTTTACATCTAAAATAATTATTTTATCTGTATATGAAATGTAACCAGTTTAATAGTTTGGTATTTAATGTGGTGTGCAATTTGCAATTTAATATGTGCAAACGGGTGGCATTTTAGTTAACGTAAAGGCATTATTTTCAAGAAAAAATATCAATTAATATCTTGGCAAACCCTGACAAAAATTTAAAAGTTCAAGAACTTACAAAACTGTAAAATATGAGTTATGTTACTTTTCTTTCAGGAATAGTTATACGGATTTATAGCGAATGTTCAATCAAATAATGAGTAAATATATTTTCTTGTAGTAAATGCTGAAATACTAACTTTTTTCTTCAAAATACTACAACTTGAAAAAAATTAACCGCTAAATATTTTATAGAGAACTCATGTGCAACTGCTTAAACTAGGAACACACTGTATATGCTATAGATATTGAGTTGATCACATAAATGTGTTAAATAAATTCACGTTTACAAAATAAATCGCATGCAATATGTATTTCCATGGAGCAAATTCTTTTGCAATAGTCGTGAAGTAGAAAATCTCATAAACAATAACGCTCGACCATATAAAATGCAATAATTGATACATTTAACATGCTCCAGGAATCATGTGGTTTAAAACAAATTCCTTTATTTAATCTTACTTTTATAACCTATAAAACTTACTGTGAATTTTTAAATGACCGTCGTTGGTGACTTCATAAAACGGGCTAAAAGTTATAGGCCTATCTCGATGTATCCATCTCGTCCTAGGCGTAGGGTTTCCCACGGCAAAGCAAGGCAATAACACCTTGGATTTATCAGGTTTGTGCAAGACTTGCGTAAAGGAAGCTATTCTTGAAGGTGCTCTAGAGTTCGTCGATTGAGCAATAATAGATGTTGGTTCTCCTTCACCGATGGTGGTTGTAGCTGAGACCTGTTTAGGAATAAATTTTCAATATACAGTGCATACGAATTATCGCAGAAATAAAGAAGAAGCAATTGTGAACAGATAAATAAACATACTCCTTATTCGAAAAGTGTAGGTACTGAAATTTAAATTTTTTGAAATAAAATTGTTGAAATTTTTATTTTGTACACTAAAGAAGATTAATAATACAGGCTACTTTAAAAATATTTTTTCCATAGGAACATTCCTCAAGCATACATATATATATACATAAGTATATGCACTGTGTATATGTATCATTATCTGAGTGTCAGTCACCCCTAACAGACAAAATACAGACAACTGTTTCGACCTATTATGTCTTCATCACTCATAATTGCTGTACATGTACGAATTATTACAATTTATAGTGTCTTTCTAAATAGAATACACTGAAATTTTGTGCTGTTATGTAGATTTAGAATGGAGAAGGGCGACAAAGTAACCCGAAATTTCATGTGGGTGAACTCTTTCAACCAATAATTTGGTGTATATTTTTAATAGTAGAGCGTAAGTAGCGATTAGACTAATAAAATTTAATGTTTATCTAATTCGCACTAATTTTAAGAACAGCGGCAAGAAATTCATTTAGCTTATTATAATAAAATTTATAAAAATCTCAATGTTGCTTTTAATAGCTTAAAATTATGGCTAATTGTTATTTTTCTTTACTGCACTGCTTCTTTTTTTAGAAAATGTTATATCATAATCAACTTTCCCGTTTTATTGTGTTTTAAAAAAATTTATTTATTATTAGAATAGTATACGCTTCAGTAACTCATCCTCAGTAAATATAACGTACCCAGAGCGAGTTTTCTCGGTGCTAGTTGCCAATTGTTGAAAGTTGCCAATTAAGTAAGGTGAAATTGTAAAAAAATCATACTTTTTAAGGCATAAAATTGTAGTATTATGTTGTTTTAGTTTATAGACTTTAACTGGTCAGTCGGATAGATGATCTCAGCTTGTCTAGGAGCCTTTAGCCATTTTAAAGCGTTTTGTAGGCTATAAACCAATGTACTCTACTGATGTCTTTCTTAAGACAAAGTTGTAAACATGTTTCCCGTAGTCGATAGACAGGATTTCAAAGAATAGCAGTCGGTGTTTTATACAAGAATTAGTTTTAATTTTAGCATCGTAAATTTACTTATTAGATGTTTGAATACTATATTTTCAACGTAGATACAGTGCGTGGGTGAAAATTAATTGGTGCAACCATATAATAATGTAGTCAAATATATTTATCGCATTGTATAATATTTATCTTAAGTGCTTAGTAACACAGGGTCCGGCAACAGGATTGAACTATTTTAAAAAGCTTGCTGTGCGAAAATAAATGTAGCGATTCAAACAACCGGTACTGAAACATGGACTTTATTGTTGGCAATTTTTAATGTTCGTAAATTATGTCCTTAAGATGTCCGCCATAACTAGCTCATTGACACACATTTTCAGTCTCTTCTTAAAATTTTGCAACATGTTCTGAAGTAAATCTCGATCAATTCCGTTTACCTCTTCCTTAATCCGATCTTTTAAGTCTTGTATTGTCTGAGGACGAGTAGAGTAGTACACTTTTGCCTTTAAGTTACCCCAAAGAAAATAATCTAGTGCTGTCAGATCCGGAGATCTTGAAGGCCATGGAATGTCACCAAAACGTGAAATCAGGCGACGTGGGAACATTTGCCGTAAAACAGTTAAACTTCGCCTACTGGTATGACCGGTGGTACCATCTTGGTGCAACCATATAATATTTTGCCCCCTTCTTTGAAGTTATAAATTTACATATATCTCTAACATCATGGGCAGAATTAACAATAACGGTGTGGTTGTTTTCCTCAAAAAAGTATTTTATGATTATGCCAAAGGCGGATCCTCCACACCATACTGTCACTTTTTGATGGTGAAGAGGTCGTTCATGCAGCTCTCTTGGATTGTCATGTGCCCAATAACGAAAATTCTGTTTGTTAACGTATCCAGTTAGATGAAAATGAGCTTCGTCCGAGATGATAAGCCCATTGAGAACATTTGGATTGTTATCTAACATTTATGTACAGAACCGTAAACGAACTTCTTTATCAATGTCCTTCAGCTTATGAATAATCTGTATTTTAAATGGGTGATAGTGTAAGTCTTCATACAAAATGCCTCTTAAGCTTCGATCCTAAATATTCAAAGCAATCGCGTGCCTGACGGCAGAACGCAATGGACTTCGCTGCTGAACTGATTGCCTGGTCCTTTCAATATTTTCTGGAGTACGAATTGTACGAGTACCAACAAGAAATTTTGATACGACGCTGCGTGTATGTACTACAGATTGCGTAGTAATAAAACATTTGACCGCAAAAACGCATTGGTTTATTTTCCAATTAGGCATAACACACTTAATTGCCAAACTGACAGAACCAGGAAGTCGTACTTTGACAAACATGACTTCATTTGTTTTTCTATGACAAGCTTTTCAAAACCATCCAATCCTGTTGCCGGATCCAGTATATGTATAGGCTTTGAATCAAATTGAACTAACAAGTAATAATAATGACTGTCCTTGTCTTATGGTTTTAAATAAAGGCGCAAATACATTGTTTTTTATTTGCTAAGCTAATTATACTATCGGATCGACAGTTTGATGAATCTCAACTGATATCCGTTATGTTATGATGCCATAGATGATTGCAGCTTTTAATTAATTGATTTTTTTTATTCCTACTGCATTGAATATGTTTGTAATTAAATACTTGCACTTGTCACAAGGGTTACCAAATAAAAATTATTATTATTAAGCTATTATTGCCTCAAAATAGAAAGAAATATGTAAATATATGAAAATTATAACCAAGCAAATCAAATAATTTAATTTTATAATGAATTAACACAATTAAATGATGATACAGAACCTGTCATTTTGTTTTAATGGCAGTAACTCGTCAAATGCGGATAAAAATTCGACAACATTCCTGCTGGTATGGTGGCAACAAAAAGGCGCACATACATGCCCCTGTTATGCGCCAGTTATAAGTTGCTGAAAATTAATGAAACTTGAACATATAAGGGTAGGTCTTTTACCAACGACCCCTGCGTTCCATTGACTTTGCGGAGGATTTTTTTTAAATACGAAAATATAAAATGTCATGGTACTGGGAATATATAAACATGATAATGCCGCAAAAGAGGTCGCATCCTACTTAAATCTCCTAAATTGTACACGTGGCATTTCTTAAGACAAATCTCAGTAATCATGCTTTTGGACAAAGGAGATTTTACTAGATAGAAATATCGCATCATGAAGAGTGGCGATTCAGATCAGTGGCTGAGAGGTATATAGAAGAGTAAAAGTTAAAATAATAATGGCAGAACGAGTTGCTTTAGCCAAAAAGGTAAACAATAATATAATGAACCCAGTACCAGCAGAGGTGCGATGAGATCCTTGAGTTTAGCAAGTAGAGTTATTAATTCTGATTTAAATGATGTTGGTGGTAATGTACTTTTACTAAATTTGACTAAGCATAATTGTACATTATAAATATGAAATATTACAATGACAATATAAATATTAATAAATAAATGATAATTATGATATATTTCATCTCTCTTTTATATATAATTAAGCCATACAAATCAGCAACTTTATATCCTAATGAGAAGTAAGTAGTAATACTTTCGCCTAGTCCATCGAGTCACATGAGTTGTCACATTAGTGATATTTGAAATAAAAAAAAATATTTTTCATTGAGCGTTATGTTTTGATAACGGAGATAACATTGATGAATAATAATAGAGTGATGTGTTTTTTGTTTGAGAGGCAAAAGTAAGTTTCAAAAATTAATTCCCGACTGATCCCTTTGCCGCAGGCGTTGACTTTATTACTATTTTTTTAAATATTTTCTCGAGAGTGTCATAGAATAGCTAAAAAAATGAAATTAGTTATAAATGTTGCATCTATAGCAAAAATAAGTGAAGAACTGCTTTCCTTTGAGGGTGGTGTTTTTGTTGACTTCATAAATGACTATCGAAATTGGGTTTAATTTTTTTTTATTGTAAAGTTGGTGTTCGTTTTGTATCTATTTTCATTTGTCTTGTACACGCAATTTATCTTTTATGTATTTTATATCTTTTCATAGTTAAAATTTTAACCAAAGTGGTTTTAAGTTTTATAATGTAATAAAATCACTGCACTCTAGACTGCATCTCTACAGTTCACAGGCGTAGTAAAATATAAATTAATATGATGAAAATATACTCACCCAAAATTCATACAGTTGGTGCTCCTTCAGATTCCTCACCTCGTATATCAACCCATGAACAAGGACCATATCTTCTATCCTCATATTATAGCTGGTATGCTTTCCTACACGCCCTGCCTCTCGACAATAAACAGTGTAGAGGCTTATACGGCCGTTGGGCTTACTTGGTGATAACCATGACACCAAAATTGATTCGCCTGTCAGGGCAGCAGCTTTTATGCTGGCTGGCGGACCGGGAACTATCGATAAATTTATGTTAATATATAATTGGTGCAGGATTATTTATTGCATATTAAGTGCTACGGCCGATAAGATCCTAGGTAAGGCATAGGTGTAGCTGTACAGGTACAGGGGTATTAAATTTATATTTCCACAATGTATCTGATGAGGATATTGTTATGAGACATTAAAATTTGCAGATAAAATTTTTGAGAGTAAGACGTTCTGTTGACATGGGTTTGCAAATGCTTGCCACAAGGAGCTCTGGAATTATATTTGAACTAGACTATACGACGGTTTTATCAAATATAGAGCATTCCTTTCTTATTTAAATAGCTTAATTACATTCCATTGATTCCAACGGACAAGCCGCGGCAGCGACTTGGCGTTTATATCATCGATAGGAAGGCTAAGCAAAGCGGTTCGCGGTTAGTATTTGGATGGGTGATCGCGCAAGGACTCGCACAGATGCTATGCAACCTTAGGCGAGATTTGTGTAGAAAGACGTACCATCTCTCGGAAAAGATGTAAAGCGGAAGGTCCCTTGTCTGCGAGATGATAGGCAAGTACCTACATACAATATAATACATTTTTCTTTTTAATAGTGTTATGTTACGTCTTTTAAATAATGAAATATTAAACAAGCATTACATTAATGTAATGTAGATGATTGTAGAAAAATGTATTAAAGACAAAATAAGTTGAGGTTATATGAAGATATGCCGTTGTAATTCAATGTTGGGTCGACATATCTTAAAAATAACTAGAAATGGGAGAAAATCGCTATCGCGATTTTCGTTCCCATTTCTACCCCTACCGGGGGTCCAGGCCTGCGGCCTGGGGTCACCCTTCGGGTAACAAAAGCATTTAAAATAATATTATTTTTAAGAAAACACATATTAAAGAAATTTATATGTGTATATGTATTAAAAAATTTATATTAAAGATATTTTTCTTAATATTTTGATGAATTGTAAGGGTACTCTATTCTTGATGGTAAAACATCTTAATTTTTTAAGTGCTGAAAGTAGAATTTAATTTTCAGTAAACATTTTTATCAATTTTATCAATGGGACCAAAAATATTGTAGATATTTACTTTTGGTAAGCTAAAATGATGAATTTTACAGACTGCCAAAATGAACGAATTAATTCCAAACTTTACGTGCAGAAAGAATAAAAGCGACGGAAAAAAAATGTGCCCCTAGCGTGACTCGAACTCGCGAAATCAGCATTACACGCTTTGAAGCTTACGACTTTCCCATTGCGCTACCGCGCCTGTTGTCAAAATGCTTACCCTGACACGTTTAAGTATGTAAACTGTACGTGTCTACCTGAAAAAATAATTTTTACCGATTTTCTAATTGGAAAAGCATTTCGCTTCAATATTTTGGAAATCAGAAGTGTTTGGCAGTCGGTACTTTCGATTCTGTTAGCAATATTTCTCGTAGGAAAATAACCTATCTGAAGTTTAATTACTTTGACAGTTTTCGTGGGAGGTGATTGTCGCGTTAGTGCAATCTCGCATCGACAAATAAAATGAGAGAGAAGTTGAGACTGACGCGACTCGAGATTTTCGAAAACGAAATAGACGCAGAAGGACCCGACATACGGTCTTGAAAAAAAATCTCAAAGGATTAGAGAAAGGGCGGAACTTTCGCGTGAAGCGGTTCTCGAAGCCGTAAAATTAGAAAAAGGGTCTAGAGAGTCCCGCGAAAGGTCGGGATTTCGGTAGGCGTGACGGGGCCATTAGGCGCGAGGACAAACGTCGGTGCTAGCCGTATCTCTCTCGCCGAACGGCGATCGACGAAAATTTTGCAGAGGTTTTTTGAAAAGGCGTTTAAATGGAAAAACGCCTATGAAACGGGACGAAAATACCCCTACGCATTGGAGAAAGGCCGGGGGTGACCTCCGGTCGCCCGCGGGGATCGCTCCGCGATCCCCCCTTGGAGGAGATAGCTTTGAAACTTTGTGGATTCGGCGACGAAATTTAGAGCGAGACAGAATCGACGCGTTTTATCTTAAAAATAATAAAGTTATTGGGTATCTAGGATTACAGGTAACGAGGATAATTAAAAACTTTATTGAAGTACAATATTTTTGATAATTTCATTAATAATATCTCTTAGTAAACTTTTTGGCTTAATTCCTATATAAAGGAAGATATATAAAGGTTATATTTAGAACTTATTATTTTCAGTTTACATAGGTTAAGTCTTTGTTTCAAACATATATATCAGTAGAAAAATGTCTGTGCCCATTTAATATTATTTAATATGGACTGTTTTGTTGTCCTAATGATTAATTTTACAGTTAAACTTAACGCGTATAGCAAGAATATCATTTATGAATTCTATTCCTTAACTTTTGCAGCCATATCCAATACATCCACCTCAAAAATCACTGATGCCGCGCCGGTGGCTGTAAATTTCACTTGCTCTGACTCGTTGAGCAAAGAATTCCTTCCAGATAAGACGACTAGTTAATGAAATTGTCAGTTCTCTTGTCTTTAAACAAAGTGCAATCTGTAGCAAAGTATATTTGTCACGCCTTGATGATAACTATAGACACAAGACAAATTTGCTTATCAGACAAGCTAGTTTTATACTCAACTGGCATACCAAGTACTATCTACTATATGCCATTTTCTAATCGCTCTACGACATTATTATTTATTATATATTGATAAGGCGTAGATAATGTAAAAAGACATATGCCTCTGTGAAAATTAAATTAGTTCAAGTTATTTATCATCACTGTGACATATATTATGTAATCCTTTAAAATTGAATCCTATCAACAATGCATCAATGAACCTATATGGTTCAAAAATAACTATTGACACTTACTGTAAATTGTCATTTTTTTATCTGAAGGGATGAAATTTAAAAAAAAAATTATTCAGCAACTCGAAACTGTCTGCATACAAATTTAGTATCTATGACCTTTGTTTTTCAACGCTATAGGTATATTTTCTAAGAAAGAAGTAAAGAAACCTTAAGTAAAATATAAATAACATTCGGAACCAACCCAAATGACGTGTAATTAAAAAGATACAAGAACATCTAAGTAGATGTTTGGGAATATAAAACAAAATCAGTAAAGTGCAAAATCCTATGATAGACTTTGGATAAAGTGAAATGATAACCTTAAAAAATGAACCTAGCTTATATTTAAGGACATATATTTATACTTTATTTTAATAGTTAAATATTTTATATAGTGAACACATTGTACTGGGTGCCCATGGTCGTTAGATCAGATGATATGGGACATTTTATATAAAATAATTGACAGGACAAAAGGGTTCTAACATTCCAATTTGCATTATTCAATGAAGTGTTTCATTTTATAAGTACAGTCAGGTTATAAATGGCAAATGGCAAATTTAACCTCAGATTTTTGTTGTTCAAATACTCCTAGCTGTGTTCTATTTCCAGTTACGTGTAAAATTAAATTTTAGTGTAGGCATTGTGTGAGTTAATGTCGGTAGGTTTCTTAAATTTTCAAGAATTTTTCGTAAACATAACACTTTAAAAATTCAAAATTAATCAATAATATTTCTCATTGAAGGTTACATCCCGTCTTCACGCTTATACCCGGTACCTACATTAAAATTGTAAGTAGCTTGAAGTTTAAGAATAATATTATTCTTATTTACCTAGTGGTAAGTAGTGAAATTCCTATGTACTGTTACAAGACGTGATGTAATAAGGCAAAGGAATTTTTAGTACATTTTTTCCTTTATAACAATGACACCAATACCACGGTTAATTAAATTTGCAATGTATAATACAAAATAACATTTTATTTTTTTGCTCGAATGGTATATCACCCTGTTACAAAAAACTCGACATGTTTGACCAGCACGAGTAATTTAAAAAATTACGATTATGTTATTACAGGCATATTTCAGCAGTAACAACAAAGTGAATGGAGATTTGTCAGAAACAATATTTGTAATAAATTATTATTGTACAAGGTGTTTATTTGAAACCTCAATACCTTTTTTAATCTAATAATACAACGATATTAATTTTACATTCGATTACGCTGCTCAAATTAGTAATGCAATGAAAAAGCGATTTAATATTCTAAGCAATTTACCTTATAATTATCAATTAGTCTAATACCCCACTCACAATTTACATGCCACTAACAGAACATGCAGATATGAAAGTAATAACACAATATTCTTTAAAAAACACAAAAATTAAATATCATTTTGAAGATACCTTACATGTATCAAGTTTGGAAACCGATTTTGGATTTATTTGCGATTGAAGTTACTTGTAAGCAACATAATTAAAATAAATAAAAATATATGAAATAATTCAGTGATATTTTTTTTGTATTACCTACCTACTTGCTGAGTTTCTCTAACTGTTAATATACTTATTTAGGTATACAGTTAAAAAAATTAAACTAAACATTACACTATTAATGATATTATTTAAATATGATATGATTTAGAGATATTCAGGGGTAGACTATGACGTTCACACCATTCACTCAAAACCACCAAATTCTCTTGCAATCCAATGCAATCTTCATCGCCCTTTATTATATGATTCAGCTTAGTATCATCTGCATAAAGCAAAGATTGGGCATTAAGGTTGGTAACTATATTATTAATAAAAACTACAAATAAAAGGGGGCCAAGCACCGATCCCTGTGGTATACCCGACGTTGCCAAGATTGCCAAGATACTTCCATAATTTTATCGTAAAATTTTAGATTATCCGTAAAAAAATAAAATATGTCGTTATATCAGTAGGTATAGAACGGGTTAATCGGAATAAATTTAACTAGCCAAAATGATGTAATTAATTTATACTAGGAAGTAAGTTTCGAAATGATATACTGCCTACCAAATTATCAAATAAATAGTTCTGATTACCAATTATATGGTCATATATTTTGGTTTAACTCGTGGTTAATGAATTAAAAGTACGTAGCACAGTAGTCATAGCTCTGGAACGGCCAGGAAAACATAATTATTCATGGTTTTATTGAATAATATACATAAATAAAAATATTGTAGCAGAAGTCTCTGACAAAAAGAGGAGATACGGAACTATTAATTTTACGACATAATGAAACAGTAATTAAATTCCAAAAAATCATAATCCAAATAAAGCTATAAAGTGGCCCAAACAAGGAGTAATGGAATAATTGGAGATATAATTTGTACACGAGTATTTGTAAAACAAGCCAAATAAATAATTATACAAACAATCAAATTACAGAACTTAAAAAAAGGAAGACATGTATCATATCATACAGAACACGATAATAGCATATAAGAGAAAGTGCGTGGAAGGAAGGTAGGATTCTAACTATTTTGCAATGTGGCTATGCTATGCATAAGGACATCCATTAACAAGTGAATGTAGAGTATGTCTCAGTGAAAGAACTTTCGTCAATATAGATAAGCTAAATCGCTTAAATTCACGCAAGATCATTACACTACAAAAGAAAGGATACTAGTAGTATTGAGCAGTAGTAGATATCGGACATTGTAGACTTAATTAATCGACACATGGCTTGAATTTCATAAGCCTGGCAGTGGAAGGCAACGTGGAGATTCTATTAAGAAAAATAAAAATCCTTGGTCCATGTGCTGAGCTTTATTTATATTGTTATGGTAGCGACCTGTGTTCTTGAACCATTCAGTAATGGTCTCCTTGATATCCCGGGTTGACAGGCAGACTCCTTCAGGTATTTATGTCTCTTAACCACGAGGCAGACGCAGTAGCAAGGGATGTGTGACAGTCCTCATCATCGTCCTGTCACAGTCCTAATGCTGCTTCTGCTCAGTGTAGTAACTGACTCAGTTATTCTTAATCAGAAGTCTTTAATAAGGAGTCCAGTCCTATTTGATAATTTTTCTAATGTTTTCTATTATAAAATTATCAATGGATTTTCTTACATACAATTGTGGAAGTCCAAGTACTAGTTGGGCTTGACCAATTTATTAGCGAGCTAGCCAATGTGCCAGTCTCTCATGGATCCAGGTTAGCTTAGTACTATTCTCTATTACTTAGAGTGTTCTGAGATGTTATTGTGAAAGCCTGGGAGGCCATCAAAGGACAACCGGTTTTCTAAAGAGTCCTTCTGAATTGAGTGTTCTAATTAGAAACAGACTGAAGTCTACAGGCGCATTAAGTCTAATGCGTCTGTAGTTAAAACAACTTTCCGATTCTGTCAGGAAACAAAGGAAACCTGAGTTCATGTGCTGTGCCATAATAAATGAGAAAACAATAAGCACCACCGCCCATATTTTATGTTGTTGTGGTGATCTATTTAGCCTCTTTTAGAATCGACAATATCCATCTTTTGTGACTATCAAAGGATGACCTGTTTTCTAAAGAGTTCTTCTGAATTGAGTGTTCTAATTAGAAACCGGCAATATCCATCTTTTGTGACTATAGTATTTGTGTAAAATAGATGCTAAATGGAATATGATACAAAGCCTTTGTCTTTGTCATAATTTAGTTGTAGTAAATTAACTTTTTTTACCTTGTAAGTATTTAGCTAGTCTCGGCTGGAACAAAAGTGTTCCAAGATTTGTCACCATTGTTCTTTGGGCGTTATGCCAAAACTAGACTCTCTTAGAAATCAAAAAGAATAAAATTCACATCACTGAAACATTCTGTCTTTAATAATATATTAGATTGCCACGCTCTAATCAGATGAGCTATTACCACGTTACTTTATCTCATAAATATAGATCTTGCATTTATTTAACTGACCATTGCTACCCTGTATAAATAGGCTATAAAATGAAGGAAATGCTTTACTGGTGACACAAAACCATACCAAATCAAACAAAATATTGGTAATGCCACACTTAAGTATATTATTTTTAGAATATTTGTGTTACGTAAAAAACACTATAGCTGTGATGAAATTGTTGGTGAGAATTTCACTTTTCATTGTATGCTTTTTTTGAACTTGCCTTTTGATATTCATTCATTCAAGATGGTAACCGCAGAATAAATGGTCGGTGGTCTTCAAAACACAATAATAGATGAGGTCATCAAACCAACAGTGGTTAGAAGATGTAGAGAACAACTGATTGAGGAAGTAAAACGTTGCTTTGTATTACTTTTTTTTAAATAACGCTGCAGTTAACGCTTTGATGAATAATTTACAACTTGGAATATTTGATATAGAAATATATATCATATAGAGACTAATATTTTCTTATTTAGTTTTACGGCTAGTGTCAAATTTATATTATGAGATAAGAAAAGGTAAAAACATAAAAAAATGGTTTTATGTGCATATTTTTCCGCTTACTAAATACAAAATGCTTACAAATAACCACAAATTTTACTACACAATGTCATTATATTTTGTGGTCATACCATAGAAATACAGTTGTAGAATTTAAGGTGGAAGGCTGTTATTTAATAATAAAAAAAAAATGGAATGGAAAAACTACAAATACTTTTACATCATCATCATTTACATCGATAAACCAAATTTCTCTAAATTAATTTACTTTACCCATATTTACTTTGGTAATGTACCTATTTCCGAACAAGGAGCATACATACAGGGTCTTCTAAAAATGTACTTCTGCAGAAAAATTAGTGACAAAAATAAGTATAACATGAGATCTAAAATCCTTTGATATCGTGTTACAGGGTATTAGAATTTTTTTTTTCCCGAAACTTTTAAAGTTCCTTCTCACCCGTATTAAAATTTTATATTTTCTTATAGCATACCTACTGATCTGGGCAATATATTAAAAATACTGTACTCCTTATATAGTCTAGGTTGAATATTTTGACCTATTTTCATAAAATATTTCATACAGGGTGAGTTTCTTCAAATCTAGCAAATAACTACGAATAGTAAGGACGTCATTAAGATCATCCTCCATCTGCAAACGCCTTATATTAAATAAGGACTAAAACAAATCAAGCCAAATCAGCTATTCTCCTGGCTATATGCCGCACCGAGCGCTGAGATACAAAGCAAGATTTGCCGTATTTTGGTCTAAACACAGTTAGAATCAAAAATACAAGGATTCGGATTGCAACAAAAACTACGAGGAAATACTCAGACCACACGTCCACCATTTCTCCATCCATTGAAAGCAGTATTTAGGTTTATTAGAAGGCGCACTAAATTTCAGATAGACAAACAGAGAAAACTTTTTGTCTTATTTTCTTATTAACGTTTTGGAACACCCTTTGCATAAAACTCCCTGTATATGTAAGAGCAATAATTGATGTGAGAAGGAGAAAGCTTCATAAACATATTTTCTTCAAAAGAATTATTGCTAATTAAAATAAAAATTAAACAGATATAAGAAAATATAAAGAAATACAGAAAGAAATGTAATGTAATGTATAAAAGTAAAAAATATTGCAAACGTTTTTAGTATATTGCGATTTATTTATATGTATTAAAATTAAAGTAACTTTACTTTGAAACTTGTTATTGTACAGTCATATTATTGAAAAATGTGTCAATGTATTACGAGAAAAATTAACAGTAAGTATAAAGGTAAACAGGTTTGAAATAACTGTCACCAGTTTTAATTAATATAAAAATTAAGCATAATTACAAGAATTTCTACATACGAGCGAAAGTTACAATTAATAATACGAAAAAAAGGATTTACTAAGAAAGAAGACATTCTGTGAGTACTTACGATGGTTACAAGATAGGAAATATAGATAAAAGTGAAATGGCAATAAAAAGTGTAATCTATATTATCCTTTTTAAGAAATTTCTATGAAATGTCTTAATAGCTCTCCATATCTAGAGGTATAAAATATTGCTTAGATTAAACAAAAAAGGCAAGATCAAGTAACTCAGTTAATTATTTTTAAAGATTTAAGCTTAGTAAAAGCATTACAAGCAAAATTTATTATTATTTTTTCTTTGTATGTTACTAGTTACCTATTAATTAATATAACTCTTCGTCGATAACTAGATTACTTTCTAAAATTCTATTTATTATTTTCGTAATAGAAAATAGGTTTCCTAATTAAATAAAAATGTTTTAAATGCAGCTTGTTTTATACTTCTGTCTTAAGTATACAGATTTTAAATAAATCATAAAAGAATTATATTAAAAACATGTTTTACAGCTTAGAGATACTTACTTCATAATACAATAAAATAAATGGCAATATAGGTATTTCTCAACACCATCATATACAATATACATGTACCTGACCTAATAAGAATTGGTACTGTTGATTTTTAAAGTAAATATTGCATTTATTGTTGGTTTAAAGAGTGTCTTAATAAATATTTGTTTCACGAAAAAATGTAATGTAAAAAATATTAAAAAGGGGCATACAGTGCTTGAACCCACTTCCTTAACCGTAAAATTTCACTTAGTATTATCAAAATGGTCCCCCAATAACAGCTCAAATAGTCTGGTATACAGACGGATCCAAGACAGAACAGGGAGTTGGAGCCGAGATTTATGGGACGAGGCCAATAACCAAAATCTCAATAAGTCTAGGCAAATGGGCAACTGTTTTTCAGGCTGAAGTAATAGCCATACAATGCTGCGCTAAGGAGGCGATAAGGCCAGGTACGGACCACCGTTTGATTGCCATTTTCTCCGATAGTCAAGCGGCGATACAGGCAATAGGGTCCCCATAGGTTTCGTCAAAACTCGTGTGGGACTGTCTGAATACCCTGAAAGAGCTAGGGAGTGACCCTAGCTCGGGTACCTGGGCACGAGAGGCACAAAGGTAATGAGGAGGCAGACGCACTAGCTCGAGAAGGCGCATGAAAAGACCTCATAGGACCAGAACCCTTCTGCGGCATAGCGAAGCCATGCATTAAAAGATCTATGGAAGAATGGATGAGAAACAAATCTCTAGAATGGTGGAGGAATTTGCCACAACTGAGACAGGCAAAGCTATTCATCAAGAACGGACGCCTAAATTCACAGCAGATCTGTTAGGCCAGAATAAAGAGGCCATCAGAATAATAGTAGGTCTTCTAACAGGACACTGTAGGCTAAATAGGCACATGAATCTTATGGGACTGTCAGAAGATGCAACTTGCAGATTCTGTCAAGAAGAAGAGGAAACCTCAGTACACGTACTGTGCCAGTGCGAGAGCCTGACAAGACTGAGATTTCAAATACTTGGGGAAGGAAGACCAAGAGCCAATAGCTACATGGAAGAGCCTCTATCAAGGCTGTGGAGTCTAATGCAAAGGACAAAGCTGGACAGAGTGCTCTAAATAGGTTGGGAGTGCCACAATAGTCTTCTAGGTCGCGGTGGACCAGGCCAGGGGGCCGACTCTATATATAAATCTAATCTAATCTAATCTAATCTACTATTGTACCGCAAGCTGACATTACTCAACAGGCTGCTAGATGGCATGAAAATTTCTCTTCCCAGGTTAAGTTAAAATTCTTATCCCCAAAGCAAAATTGGTAGGTATGTAAGTATGTTTCAAGCATAAATCTATATCATCGAAATGTGTATATAGATGCCGGAACAAAAGCAACGTATACGCGGATCGCACAAAATTGTCTCGGATAGCCAGGCAGCTATTGAAGCTCTTGGGACTTAAAAATTTTATGGAATTGCCAAGAAGCCCTCGCCCGGTTGTTTAGCAAAAATAGAATGACTGATGCTTCCTTCCAATCCCCGAGTTTTGGCAAAGCAGCTCTTTCAATATGGGCCGAAGGAAAAATAATCCAACACTGGCAAGAACTATGAAGATTAATTCATTAGAAGGTGTTTGTAACAACCAGTCGAAAGCAAGAACCAAAAAAACCTCTATATTGTAGGCATTTTTTTTACATAATTTACTACAATATAGAATGAAACAGTGTTTTATTCTAAAACTTAAACTTTTTGGTATCCGGAGATCTTTATTTTAAATTTTCGGATGGCTCCAACGTACTTTTTTCGAATAAACGCATTTGTAAACAAGTTTTTTAATACTTTTAATTTTAAAGTTATCCAATAGTCAAAAGAATTCCGTCGCACTATATTTATATTTGAATAAAATTTACTAACCAATAAATCCAAGTAAAAACTGAATTAAATTTTTTTATAAATATATCTTAAATTATAAAATTGGGAGATGTAAAATTGTAGACACGAGCCAAGATAAGCAAAACCAAGTGAAAGCTGGCCCAAGAATAACTTTGAGTGCGCGAAATATAGCCGTGACCACGTTTGTTTTTCTGTCAAATGAATTATTCGCCGTTGTGATGTAATCTTATCATTTCATTTAAGTAGAGCAAAATTCTCGTACACGAATTAAGTGAAACTCGTTGTAGAATGCCAACAAGCTTGCGCTGTTAAGGGCGATTTAACAGTTATAATTTATTTTAACATATTTATTGAATATGAATTAGTATAGTACAATGCCGTTCCAGCAAATTTAATTGATTTGATAACGTTGAGTACCTGTTAAGATAATTTAAATTACACATATTATCATTGACTATTGTTTTTGCGTTTATCTGGATGTAAATAAAACGTCTATGTAATATAACCTAGCTATAGTGTTACACAGCATATGAAGCTGTTATATGGGTGAAGTGGTAAGGGAACGCAATTCCATAGGCGGGTCTAGGAACAGCCGAAATTTAAAAAATATAAAAAAATAACTAAAACATTTCTTTAAGAGCAGTTTGATAATCAAATTTAAAGAAATTAGCTAAAGTTAATTTCTAATACCTTGGATACATTGTGTCAATAATAGTATCCCAGTGCCCAAACAGGTACTTAACTTGAGGCAAATGTCCTTTATTTTTGGTATGAAATCTAGTTTACAATTATTGAGACAATTGTATCCAAGGTATTAAAAAGCAACTTTAACGAAAGTTCCTTTTTAATTTTATTACGAAGCCGGCTCTAAATAACTTAAATTAGGTGTTTTACGAATACTTAGTATCGTAAGAATAATAAATGATCTCGAAATTATCGTCAAACATACGTTGCTTACAAAAAAAAATAAGCTGCACTTCTACTAAAACTGGGATATTTATTGTTGATATGTAAGTGCGCCTGCTTCAGTTTTCGACCTTGATATTTCGATATTAGCCAATCACATTGCTTATTTTTTGAAATACAGCCATTACATTGCGCCTCATATAGAACCCATGAACCCATTAAAAATGTAAATGTTTCTATTAGACAAATAACATTTTTTTTAGAGTCCTCAACTGTGCAGAGTTTTTGTTTAATTTTGAATTGATTGTATTAATTGTAGGAACTATATTATTAGATTATAATTTTGATCGAACCATTAAAAACCTTGGATGTTTACTAAATACAGTCCTATTGGATTTACAGTAACAGTATTTCTACAATTTTAGATAAATTTGTATTAATAGCATATAACTCATCTGATGTTTTTTGACATTTCATTACTTTTGGTTTGCTCAATTTGTATCATCTTGTAGATGACAAAAATCATAAAACCTTATATAGGGAGTAAAATGAGCCTTATGGTATTATTTATTACTTTAAATGTAAAAATATATTAAACATCAAAGCGGCGACCAATATTTTTTTACTAATAATTCTTTATAGATCTTGTGTTTCATAAATATGATGTTGGACTTTATAAGTAACATTTCCAATATAGGCCAGTCACCGTAGACACAAAAATCGCGTTAGGTCGCAAAAAATTGCAGAGTTCTGATTTTTTGGAATGTTGTTAGGATAGGTACCAATAGTGTAAAACCAAATTTGCAGCTTCGAAAGACTTGTGCTAACTGCGTGGTGCTCGAAAAACATAATTTTTTTCGGACTTTTTTCAGGTTTTGACTTATAACTTCTAAATAGTGCATCCTACGGAAAAAGTCGTCCTGTAAAATTTTAAAGTAGATAAAATTTACTACAATTTGAGTGCAACTGCAGCCCCATAGGTCTAACAGGTCCCGAGATACAGTACTTCAAAAATTGGACATTTTTCCCAAAAAGTTCGAAATTGTTGTTTTAGCTGTCTTCCAAGCCGAATATCAGCTAAACTACTCAGCCTACGTGGAATGTCATAGGAAATGAAGTTGTAGAGCAGTTATTTAGCTTTAATTTAAGCATAAGCGGAGCACTGTAGGGCCAATAGTTCCCTTGTTATCAGGAAATAACAAAGAATGAAGGAAAATGGGATTTTTCAAGAAATGGAGTCTGACGAATTGCAGGACTTTTGTAAAGGATAAAAAAGACATAACTCAGTGGAAAATAGTTTTATATCATGCAAAATGAAATTGAGTTCAATTAATAATAACGTATAAATTTATCAAAATTATATCAAAATTGTATAAAAAATATTTTGGTAGTTTGGGGGACTTTGGACGTGAAGTGATGGTGGGACCTCAGCTGACTCCTGCGACAGAAATACAGAACACAATGTAAATTAGTATTTATTGCGTAATCAATTTTATAATAAATTACAACAAAGGATTTGTAATATTAGGGTTACCTTTTCCCACTTAAGCTTCGGTTTCCTAGAAAGCGGTGTCGTCTTTTAACGGCCGTCAAAATACGGTGGGTAACGTCATAAAAAACGGTGTCGTGTATAATAAGGGAAGTGTTTCCCAAGAGAGCGGTAGCGCACACAGTAACGTAACAGAACGTTGCCTTCTCATTTGAAGCGGTGGGTCATACGGTCCGAATCAGTTCATCAATGTTTTTTGCGGTGTCTTTTGTATAGCCGTGAAGTAGTTTTATAATTTTAAAACTATTTTCCTTATCATAAAACCGTTTTTTGTGACGTCACCCACACCGTATTTTGACGATCGTTAAAATACGGAACCGCTTCCTAGGAAACCGAAGCTTTAGCAAGACAGTCGTGTTTTCTTAGAAGGCCCAGACGGGTTCATCAGACGGCTCTTCTTGGGACTCCGGAGAGTCCTCTGTTGTCTGATTAGATCTACTACTAGATACTAGTGGTAAAGGATCGTCGACGTCATTTTCTTCATCCGACTCGGCCATGGCTAAGGGAGGAGTATTCAAGCAGGTCTTCCCCTGACAAATTTTGCAGAGAGAAGACGACTCTCTCCTCTCCCTGCGTTATGGGATATTTGTCCGATCCACCTTGCTCGTCTGTTCCCAACCGAAGAGGCTGCTGTCCAACATTCCTACAGAACCTACCACCAGGTGCAGACGTGGTTGGGATTAGAGAAAGAGCCCACCAACTGGGAGTGGACAAGAAGCCAGCAGGGGTTGACACCGTGACCTCAACCAAGGAATAAGCGCCGCTAACCCTGCTGAAATTCCTGTCCTGCTGGTGCCAGAAAGAGTGCGGAGGAGGGAGCGGCTCCTCCCAGAGAGCAGGATTGAAATGCTCTGCTCTCTGCAAAATTTGTCAGGGGAAGACCTGCCTGAATACTCCTCCCTTAGCCATGGCCGAGTCGGATGAAGATGACGTCGACGACCCTTTACCACTAGTATCTAGTAGTAGATCTAATCAGACACACAGAGGAGTCTCCGGAGCCCCAAGAAGAGCCGTCTGGCGAACCTGGGCCTTCCAAAAGAACACGACTGTCTCGCTAAGTGCGTAAAGGTAAGCCTAATATTACATCTCCTTCGTTGTAATTTATTATAAAATTGATTACGCAATAAATACTAATTTACATTCTGCTCTGTATTTCTGTCGCAGGAGTCAGTTGAGGTCCCGCCATCACTTCACGTCCAAGGTCTCCCAAACTACGAAAATATTTTTTATATAATTTTGATAAATTTATACGTTAAAACCATTTTCCACTGAGTTATGTCTTTCTTATCCTTTACAAAAGTCCTGCAATTCGTCAGGCTCCATTTATTGAAAAATCCCATTTTCCTTAATTTTTTATTATTGGCCCTACAATGTTCCGCTTATGCTTAAGCTTAATTAAAGCTAAATAACTGCTCTACAACTTCATTTCCTATGACTTTCCACGTAGGCTGAGTATTTTAGCTGATATTCGGCTTTGAAGACAACTAAAACAACAATTTCGAACTTTATGGGAAAATTGGCCAATTTTTGAAGTGCTGTATCTCGGAACGCGTTAGACCTATGGAGCTGTAGTTGCACTCAAATTGTAGTAAATTTTGTCTACTTTAAAATTTTATAGGGCGACTTTTTCCGTAGGGTGCACCATTTAGAAGTTATATGCCAAAAACTGAAAAAAGTCCGAAAAAAATAATGTTTTTCGAGCACCACGCAGTTAGCACAGGTCTTTCGAAGCTGCAAACTTGGTTTTAAACTATTGATACCTATCCTAACAACATTCCAAGAAATCAGAACTCTGCAATTTTTTGCGACCTACAATGTCTTAAATGACTGGCCTAATATATTTGATACTGAGAGTAGGTACCTAATATGTATGCATATTTTATATTATAGGCGATAAAATGAACATATGTATCATTTAGAAGAGAACTCTGATATAATCCTCCATTGGCTTTATTTGTGCAAATTATCAACTTCTACAAGTGGCCAGATGGGGAACAGAAAAAAAAAGAAAAGAATGACAGCTCGTTGGCAGATGATTTGAACATATAGGTAGGTACCTTGATGATACTTGATAAATTCCAACGATAAAATCTATTAATCAACAATCTACCCAGGTTAATTTTACCCCTGTAAATATAAAATGTTTATTAATCGAAATATTGGGCAGTCTAATATTTATACAAGAGATATCTGAAGCGAGATGAAAAATGTCGTTGCTAATACCCAATATAATCAAAATTCCTGTAATTGCATGTGTTAAATTGTTAAATTGTTTTGAAGAAACATTTAAATTGGTCGAACATTAAAAGGTTGAGTGGAAGCAGATGTGGAGTAGCAAGCAGGTACATACCCCTTTTCCAAAAATATTGTTATTGTTGCCTCGGCAAAAAGAGGAAACTGGTTAACAAATTTCAAGTCCACAAGTAAATAATATTTTATTATAGTAATTTTTTACTGAAATGACAATTATTAAGGTAGGTAGTTGGGATATTATGCATTGCATTTACACACTTATATTATGCACAGAACTGGACAATTAACTGCAAGGTAAAGTATTAAGCCTATGTGGGTGGTTAATAGCTAATTTTGTTAGAGCATGATTTCGTGATACGATTTGATATAATCCAATCACACCGCTCATTTCTTAAAATGCATTAGCCCTATAGCGGATTTGCTAATAATGGTTCGTGAAGTTTGAAAAATTAACTACTAAATAACTCACTGCCTGCTAAACTATTTACGGTAAAAACCTGTAACATTATTAACTACTTAAATCACATCAAACTGCTGCCGCTAAAGGAATTATTCCTATGTATTAAACTGACATGAATCTTTTGATGAGTATTTTTCTAATTATTCATTTTTACGATCCAAATTCTAAATAAAACCTAATAAATAAGTCAAATTTTAGTCCCGCAAATCTAAAGCAGCAAATTTTGATAGTCGCTTAGTCATTGTCCAGTATTAGTCATTCTCTGTGGTGTCATCGAAACGAAATCCAAAAAACATTTACTGTAAACTGTTTGTTTCTATTTTATGTCCATTTTTTTACTAATACTAGATAATATAGGTACTAAAAAAATATATATTTGTCTAAAGGCGGTTATGTCCAAGGGGCTAACAAAAAAATAGTACCTTCATCTAAACTAAAAGAAAAGCATTTCGAATTTAGGTTTATTTAGACAAGACAGAGGAAAAGACCGGTAGTCAAACATTTATCTTATCTTATGACGATTGACTTGATATCCACAACACTGAAAATGAAGAACCAGTTATTCAAAATAGAAATATGAAAAAACAAATAATTTAATACTAAGACTCAAGCCGAATAATTAGTTAACTTTATTTAAAATATATAGAAGAAACATCTACATGGTAATTTTTAATAGCAAGGTCTATTTCACAAATCATATAGACTAGTTTCTGAAAAAAAATCCTTGCTGTTAATTTGCCTTGATACTACACATTATGCAATATTTAATGTCTGTAACTTATTTGTGGTGTTTTCATGATTCATTGTAGTCTTTTTGGGATTACACCACCTGTAAAATAACAAAAGACAGGAAACCAGAAGCAGATAAATTAAATATTCAAAGTGCAGTATTAAGGCAAACTTCTAAAGTTTGAATAAAAAAAAAATTTAAATATTTAAAATAAAATGTTTATTTATAAATAAAAAGTAGTTTAAAATAAAAAGTTTAAAGTTAATTTCAGTTGTTTTTCTTCTGTTTTCTAAACAAAAATATGCAATATTTATTTTTAATACTTCTGCTTTCCTGTTTTTTTTTCATTTTACAGGTCCTATAATCCCAAAATTACGATAAATCAGCTGCACCACAAATAAAGCTACAGACATTATAACTTTCATTATTTTAAGTGTATTTAATTTTTGCAGCAATCTTATATAACCAATCAGATTTTATATTTTTTGTGTCCCGACCTTTTCATTACGTTAATTGTACGTGCCAAATCTAGGTAACCATTTAATTGCTTATACCTATTAGATAATTAACCATTAGATATACCTAACAGTCTCCATTATTCACTTTATAAATCCGCAGTGCGAAATATTTTTCGTCATATTTATATAACCAAAATAATATTTCATCTCATTCTTCTTCAAGTTAACAAACAGATCTGTGAAAATTTAACAATATTAATTCCCATTTTCTAAAATATTAAGCAAACCATTATATTATTTTTGGAATGTAATATTTAATTGATAAAATTAAAATATTTTATTGCATGTTACCAAACAAGTAAGTGTTGTAACAACGTAAATACGTTTCTACGTTTCATTCAACCAATTAAGTTATTATAGCTATGAGAGCAAGTAAAATTTCAGATATTCACCTGGATAAAATCCTTACATAATGTATATGGAATACTGAACTGGTTGAATACTGATATCATCTATTTTAAGCCGGTAATCGTAGTAGGTGTTGCTAATTTCTTTTATTAATTAAGGAGGAAGGCGTTAAAAACACAGGACATTAGTAGTTATAAATTCTAAACATTTCATGCTACTTAAAAAAATAAAGGTCTGTAACGCAGGTTCATAATCCTAACAAGTATTCACAGCTCATTCTCATTCATTCAATTGTGTGCAGGCAACATTCAAAACACAAATACTGTATTGTAGGACGCTTAGCAAAGATGTCGCAGGGGTATTTCATACCAGCACCGACCATTTTAATTCAGATTAAAAAATAATATAATTTTAATATCTTTAATTAATTAATTCTGACGTTTTTAAGGTACTAAAGCTTTAAAATGGTGTTCAGGTTATCAAGTTAAATAAAATCTAATTTATTTTATTTTCCTAAAGTCTATATATAAAAAAGTATTAATGCATATTATAGAATGCTCAATAATTTAAGGATAATTTATTATATTAGTTATTTTACGAGCTGGTTGGCCTAGAAAATTTATAAGAAGTCTGAACGAAAAAGAATATGGATAAGGGCATTCCAGCTATTTCTTAATGGATGCAAAATTGGAGATAGTATTATCCAATGGCAAAACAATTTGCGTTGGCAATCAAAAATGATAGCCTTCGGAGCTGCTTTATAGTAGGATGTATATTATGTAATATGTTGTTTGTATATATAAAAATAACATGCAGATTTCTTTATGTAACTTTATAGAATCATTATTTATTATTTTTACCATCGTTTTATTCCATCTATCTCACTAGTTGATATGAATTAGTTTTAATGTAAACTCTATCGCAAATTAAATTAGTTCTAAATACTTAACTACTACTAATACCTAACTTAATACTAAAAACACCCAGGGTGTTTCAATGAAATAAATGTTTTTAAACTTATTGTATTTAAACATTTGATAATTGTTATGCTTCCTCGTTTTTCAGATAAAAAAGTTTTATGTTCGTTCCATTTAGAAGAATTACTTTGTAGGTATAGACAGGCCTTAATTTTTCGAATAAGCGTACATGTAAGTAGCATGCACACAGCCGCACTGCGGGTTGCATAGGACTGTTTTCCATGTGAATAAATTTTAAAGACAAAATAAATAAAAAGAAAATAAACCTGAAAAACTGCATTGTCTTTTAATGGATAATTGAATTTACTCTTGTAATGGCCTTCACTTTAAAAATATTTATGATTTTATTTATATAATCTTTCATATTTTCGAAAAAATACTAGTGAATTAAGTACATGCAGAGTAGTTAAAAGAAATGAATTTTTGGTATAGTAATCAATGTAATGAACTAGTAGTAACAAATTAATAAATATGGATTATCATGATAAATGATATTTTTTTACTTAGGTAGTGATATTCAAAACAACTTACGGTCTTCTTCCGTGGTACAGAACAGAGGTTGACTCATAATCCCATCACCAGCTCCTGTATATGCCAGCACTTTTATAGAATAATTTGTAAATTTGTAAAGCCCATGAAGATATGTTTCACTACTTGACGTTCTTTTCACTTCACCTGTGGTAGGTATATCCACTGCAAAACAATTGTTATCAGCAAAGAGTGCTATTAATTGTATTTTATTGCGTTCTTCCCGTATTATCAGTTTATAATGAGCAAAAACCCAGTACGGCAGTTTTTTTAGCACAATCAGATAGGTATTTGTCATTTCTTTTATAATAACCCGAATAAATTTTGCCAAATTAAACATAAGAGAAGTAAGTAATTAAATGTCTGTCTTATGTAAATACACGGGATTTTTTCAAAATATGTTATTAATATTTGATTTGATTTCAACAAAAAATGCAATATATCATTGTGTCTGTTTTGAACTTTTGTTGTGATTTTTTACTATAGAATCAGTGACAAGAGATACAAGGAGCAAGCTGTTGAAATTTTTACGAAGCGTTTCAACGCAAAATTGTTTACTTACTGACATCACTGGAGATGGGTCTATAGAACACCTTATAACCCAAAATCAATCCTCCATGGAAATTTGGGGGTGGCGGAGTCCAAGAAATTTTCATTATTTGCGATGAAATTTCCGAGCAAGCGATATTTTGCGGTGGTGCCTCTGGAACGCCTTCTTTGGTGGTACCGACGATAGTCGCTGAAGACGGTCCAGCCGAAACGCTGTTAAAAGCGCGCACCGTTATATCGTACCTTGTGAATTTTTTTAGACCCGTCAGTTGGAGTTTGTTCGTTGCCCAGCCTTTGACTGTCATGCTTTTCGAATTATTCGCCAAGCCCTCATTTTCGTTCCAGGTAACGATATACCCTGGAAATTAAAAATAACAGCGTCAGGGATGTGCAAAATTAAGATTTGTTGTACCTCATAAAAACTCTTGAGTTTTGATATTTTGACATTTTTTTAGATAAAAAAATATATTAATATTTTACTCGTATACAGGGTTATTCAGAACTTATCTCTAAAACTTTGAGGACATGTGTATCCTTCAATAAGAAATCGATATCACCAAAAAAATTTATAATAAAAGTCTTAGGATTTCCCGTAAACAATGTTTAAGGTTATACCATTATAAAGGACTACGTAGATGGGCAACTGTACTTCAACGAGATCTGATATACCACATTCCGACAAAAAACAGTAAACAAGTTTTTTGTACCTGGAAGAATAGAGTTGGAGTGGGGATAATATCTCTACTGTCTATCAGTCATCAGTCTATGTGTGTGGCTCTCGCAGTGCGGGTGTTTTATTTATCGTAGGAGTGTTAAACTGTAAAATTTTCAAAATGGCTCATGTGTACAGTAATGCTGAGTTAATGGACATGATTCTTATTTATGGCGAAGTTGGACAAGTGGATTATCAATTACGAGTTAGGTTTTGTGAGTGGTTGTTGCAGCAAAATGCTGAAAATCCCCAATTTACTTAATAATTTGCGTTTACAAGATCAGCAACCAGGAGGAACATTCGCTTCAGTGCGGCAAAATTGGATAAGGCGTGCTGAAAAGTGTGTAGAAGTCGAGGGACAAAATTTCGAACAACTTTTGTAACAAGGTATGTGTAAATTTTTTATAAATTTCATGTTTCTAATACCTAGTAATCAAGTAGCGCAATTCTTCAAAATTAGTGTAACAAAATTTTATTCATTTTAAAGACACGTCACTTTGGTCACATCTATCTATCTTTAAGTTTATTTTAAAGTAAAAACGCTGCAAATCTTTTTTGCGCCGGGTGTCGGTATACTCTCAGAACTTCCAAAGTTTTTTTCGTTCTAGCCAGTTTGCATTGTCAGTCCCAAGGTCACTCCATTACAGTGGACCAGTATACAGCGGCGTGCAATTAAAAATTTTTAAATAGTTTTCAGAACCCGCCAAAAATTTTTTTTTGCACTACCACATTTGTACATGTATGTTGAACATCCCCAAATTTTATTATGGATAAGTTCTGAATAACACTGTATAGATAATATAGGTACCAATAATATAATAAATATAATCGAAACAAGATGTAGAACAAATTGCACTTTTAAACTTATCATCCTATACACTATGAATATATACAGGGTATGTAATGACGAGTCGACAGTATATAGTCGTATCTCTGAAACTAATCGAGATACAAAACTGAAATAGTAATATCAGTAATAGAAAAATGATTTTTGGGACTTCACTGAGTAACGCAGGGTCTACATATCGGTAGAGATTTTAGTTTAAAAACGTATACAGGGTATCTGTTATTACATAGCCAATATAGTGAGTCTTTGAACATCTGAAAATCATTTTTTTTCAAATGAGACCACTATGATTTTTTCAGTCCAATAAATTTGTATTTAAAAATGTTTTAATTTGATATAGGGTTACTCTATATCTAAAATCATTATCTACCCATCCTTTTGCTCATTACTCCATAACGTAAATCATTATATTTGGTATATTCTCAAGACGTATGTTTTATCATGAAAAATAAATCCATCAACCTTTACATAAATATATTCGTAAGAGAATCTAAATCTCTAACAATATATTTTGGGGATCACCTTAAAAATTCCCTAGGAAAATGTGCAAATTCTCAGAAAATTGTTATTAGTAGATATTAAAACTGCTGGATTTTTTACTCTTCATAGAGATGTAAGTAGCAATATTCCAAAAGATTTATTCCATACTTTTGATCAACTGTGCCTGTGCATATTTTTAATTTTGAATTTTTAACGATATATCGATCAAACTGTGCCATAAGTTTGTGATGGATTGCCTATATCGGTTAATTGTTTGGCTAACATTTAGGGACGCAGGTGACAAATATGATGTAGAGAAGCTGAGCACAGGTTTTTGTAAACACCAAATTAGCATAGACATGCGTAGAAATAACTCATTAAATTTAGATGAATTGGCAGTGCGAATTGGCAGTGTCAAATGCGAGTTTCATCATGAAAATCATCCATTAGTGATATAAATTTGGGTTATAAAGAATTCGCTGATTTTAATCTAATATCCTTATCATCATTCCAAGGTAGCAGAATAGTCTAACGTGTCAGTTTTTCAATTGAGTTATTTAGTAGACGTATGTGGGTTGTCCGAATTATGTCAGGAGCGTACTATATGTCGAATTATGGTCATTAGAGATTTATAGGTTGTAGTCATAACTAATCATCTTTATTTTCATATTCATTCCCTATTTATTTGTCTCTGTCTCACCCTTTATACAGGGTGTTCTCAGTGTAGAGGCATTTATTTTAACAGGATGTAGAACTTGTAGATATAAGCCAAATTGCGAAAACTATATCAGAAGTTGCAAAATAAATGATAGATTTCTATAATTTCTACAAATTCTTCTATTTCTGCTTTTTCAGGTGGTAAAGACTTGCGATGTCGGGTGATTTTCTTAAGGAAATTTTTCCGCATATAAGAGAGATGCTACTAATATTTTGTCGGCATTTGTCACTAAACTTAGAAAAATCAAGTTTGATCGCACGCACTACACAGATCGGCCAAAATCGGAAAAAATTCGACTCGCGTGGCAGCTCTCTACTATTACCATCTATCATTGTTCAGCGTTGTGAACTGACACAAACTAAAATTATAATTTAATACAAAAGGAAGCCAGGACCTTGCTTACATTGTTCAAGAGTAACTTTATTATTTTCAAACTTTTATATAGGACATTTTTGGCAAACTGGATTTATATTTATGAGTTCTCCATGTAAAATAAACGCCTCAACATTGAGAACATCCTGTGAATGGGTGCGCTCCCTGGAAATCTTTGGTTTAGATGTTCTCTTACAAACTGAGTGTTGCGAACGGGAGCACCATCTTCTTGGAACCATCGTATCTTTCTCAGTAGTATTAGACGTAACTCATCAAGTGCATCTTCTTCGATTTCATCTTGGAGGAAGTGTAAATATTTCTGTCCGTTCAAACTATGGTTAAAAATAATTAACTACTAAATTTATTGTCAATTTGACAACACCACACATTAAAACCGAATTTAATGTGCTATGGCACATGTTTTTTGAAATACTTGTGGACTCATGTTGATAGGAACTTTTTTACTTGTTTTTTTGGTGAGGAATCTCCCCACAAGCTGTGACATATATTTTTGAAACACCTTGTATATACATATATTTATATTTATTGTCGTCAATCTCTATACATTTTTGAAACCGTTGTTCGTAGCGTTCTTGTTAACTTTGTCCTTCCATTTCAATCTTGATCTGTCTCTGCAACTTCTAATATGAAAATCAGTTTTGGCAGGTAGTCTTTTTCAGCTCATGGTAGGCGTCCAATTTTAATTTAACTGCCAAGGAATTTTAATTTAAGAGCCACTGCGTGAAACTGCATCGCAATATGCGGATCAACCCATGTCAGATTCCAGCACGTTGTGTATATCTGTGCTTTGCTTCCCTGATTCACCTGTCACCTGCGCGTCCAATGTGCTGCTATGTTTAATCTTTTAACATTTATAACTGGTCTGGTTCATGCAAGTTGAAAGGCATATGTGGAGGAGCAAGATGATTATGGTCCACTGAATTTGGTTTAATTGACAGTGCATAAAATTCGATCATTTTATTAACGATTTTGGTTCGAGTTTTTAGATATAAACCAAGGATCCCATGGCACTTCTTTTCAGGATGCATGTCAACTATGTCAGATTCAGACACAAAGTTTTTATTTGAGACATATTGCCCTCTGTGTTTTAATGATCTTACGTAAAATTATATGCAATTTTATAAAATTGTATACATTTTCATTCAAAAAGATTAAGAGTAAAAACCAATATAGTTTTTTAAATAAAGCACTCTCTATATTTTTACATATTTGGTTAAAACACTTTACTGAGGAGATGTATGTATAGGCGGTCTCCCTTACTCTACAAACAGATCCATCAATCAATATATCTATAGGTAAATGTATTGATGAGAACAAGCTTCTATCCAAATATCTAAAAATATGCAGCAAGGTGTTTTATTTCACTTCACCTATCCCTTTCGAAAAAGAAATAAGCCAAAAACGTGGTCAAAATTTGTTCCCAGATGAATGCGCAGACGCTTTGAGTTAACTGCTCATGTCTTTGGCATCTGATGAACCTGGGACGCTGCGGGCGGTTCTGGGCGAGCTTGAGTCGCCCAGGGCCACCCAAGGAGACCCAAGGTGGGTGACTCAAGATCTGCGCATTCATCTGGGAACAAATTTTGACCACGTTTTTGGTTTATGGGCTTTTAGATGGAGTTTTTGGCCCAGAACCCCCCTAGTATATAACCCCCCCCTTGAAACCTTGAAACCCCTTGAAATAACCTTAATGGGTGAGAAAAATGGAAAAGCGGAAAAGAAGTGATGCAAAGAAGGTCGAAAGGTGTACTGTTCATAAAATCTTTTCAAAAATAGATACACCATGAGTTAATATAATTAGGTAATTGAAATAATAATGACCATTACAATGATAACAATAACTATAAAGATGATGATGATGACAATCAAGAGGAGTGGTTTCCATTCCACTTTGTCCAAATAATAATAATAAACACTAATAATATAATATGAAAGAAATGTCTGTGAGACGAACCAGGAAGCGATTTGATACGGTTGATAATGACATTTTACAAATTTATTGGTTTATAACGAAATTAATGTAATCGTGTTTGTTTCAGATAGACTGATATTAATGTATTTGTATACTGATGAGATGACAAATTTTGATACGAAAACGTTATCCTCTATTAATTAATACTAGTAAATCATATTGTAAAATATATGTCGAGATAGAATTTGGAAATTTAGAACATTTCAATATAATGTAATATATTTTTCTGCCCAATAAGCAACATGCACTATTATATTGTAATTGTATTATTATGCTGTAAACACACTGAATGGTTGGATTTCTCTCTTTGCTCAGTGCAGTATCTAACAATGTAATATAACTGCGAACCATTCTGCCAATGTAAAAATCAGTTGGTCTCTCACCTAATAGTTCTCCATTCCAGCTTTCCCGCGGAGGCACTGACCAAGTTAGGAACAGCTCTCCAGGGCCCACGGCTTCCACTCTAACGTCCTTAGGAGCTTCAGAGGGCTCCTCTTCTTGAGTCTTCACCACTATCGCTTCAGTGAATGCGCTCTGATCTATGCTATTGACCGCTAGCATACGAATTGTATATACAGTGGCTGGTTGCAAGCTGGATATAACTGCATCTTCACGCGAGGACGATTCGAAGCTGGAGAGATAAACAAAATTCAAACATGTGTGTAAAACAATTACAATTTATTTGTAACAAAGCAAGTTCTCTATTAGATGATGCAAAACTTATAAGGATCTAAGTTTATCATGTGGGCTGCCTAATGCAATTATTATTTGCTTAAATGATGTTTCTTTAAATAATTATACAAATTTTCAAACTACTTGTGAGTGTTGAGGAGGCAAACTATTAGCATCTAAATTCTATATAAATATGTCTACAATACGGGATGACAGAAGGGATTTTTTTGGGAAGCTATTTGCCTTATAATTCTGAAAATCCATGAACATTTAATAGTGTTTTTAAAACACTATTAAATGTTCATGGATTTTCAGAATTATAAGGCAAATAGCTTCTCAAAAAATGTTTTATAATAAGTAGAGATCGACATTTGGGTGCAAGCTTAACGGAAATTCAAAAATAATTTAACTCTGTTACTCTGTTAAATATATTTAAATAAATTTAGCAGCATTTCATTTCGTTGCGAGTGAAAAGTGTACTTATTCTTATTAAAATGGCTTCTATAGAGGTTTACATCAAATACGTACATTCGTCCGTGAAAAGTGCAACGTATTTTGAGAGGAACGTTTCACATCGAGAGCAATATGCATGTTTATGCAAAATTTATCTTGTGCGTGCATTACTAGCTGTTGTATTGAATCAGCATTCTTTTTTGATAACCTCTTACTTCCGAGTAAAAATAGTATACTTACATTATCATTATCAAGCGTTAGAATGTGCACTAAAACGCGCTTTATTTTTTTGCCTTTCTATCTTAATCTTTTATATCTTAATATAGTTTCATTAGTCCCGTCTATACAGTTATCCACAATTTTTTCCACTTAAGTTATATATATAAGTCCGTATGTTACTCAGTTTCTTTTTTTACAGGATGTTGACGTTTATGTGACGATACAATCGACGGATTTGAGGTAATGGCCAATATGTACAGTGTCCAGTTTTTGTTGTCTTTGAGGGATATCTCGCTTATTAATAAAGATACAGGGTTGTGGTTTTCACGATACTTTGATACTTTTTTGAGAAACGACAGATGCCACTAATAGAATTTCCACAGCCCTCTTAGTTTTTGAGCTACAAGGTAAAATTGATAATTTGCCATTTTTAAGCCACCCCTCGTATCTCAGTTACCTCATAACGTATTGGGAAAACAAAAACGGGTCTGTGCACAACAATATAACAAAGAAAATCGTAAAAATGATGAAGTTACTGTTCTGGTAAGTGTAGAAATAACAGCAACAAAACTACAAGATTTCTACAAGATTTTTCTTGTAGAAAATCGAAAAAGACATTGGAATAACCAATTTCCCGAGTACAGTACGTTAAAGAAATATAAATTTAAACCTTACATAGTAAAAATAGTGCATTATTTACATCCTAGAGACGCGGAAAAGCGATTAAATTTTTTCCATTAATATACACGGAAAATTCATAGAACTCGATATTTCTGGAGAAATGTAATATGGTCAGTTGAGGCTTCTTTTTCGAGTGCTGGCATTTTTAATCGAGACAATACTAAGCAGTGGTCTCGAGAGAATCACCACTTAACCTTTGAACGAGCGGAACAAGGAAGATTTGATCACAGCATATTCATTACATAAGCTGCGATTTGGCTTTAACGTTTCGTGCTTTATATTGGGAACAAAAATTAAATATCGAATTTATGAAAGGAACCTCACAGGAAATAGATATTTAGAAATACTAGAAGATCTTTTGCCAGATTTATTAGAAGACGTTCCTTTGGCCTAAATATTTTTAACAAGATGGAGCGCCAGATAATGACCAAGTTGTAAGAACATTTTTAGAAGATAATTTTCCTGACAATTAGATAGCAACACATGGACCTGTGAGCTGGCCTCCTAGGTCACCTGATTTGTCATTATTGAATTTCTTCTTATGGGGTTACTTAAAAAACAAAATTTATGGTATCGAATATGAAAATATTGAGGATTTGCGTAATACCACAGATCAAGCTTTTAGGCAAATACAAGCTGGGCTAGTCATTGTTTTAAACGCTATAGATAGAATTTCCAAAATGTGCGATTGGTGCATACGACACAATGACAACGGAAATCATTTTGAAGGAATTTTATAAAAATGTGGACAAAATGTTTATTTTTGTCAATCAGTTTAAAAAAAAATTCAAATTATCTTTAAAATGTTATTCTACGTGAAAAATTGTACACAGACCTGTTTTTGTTTTTCCAATACGTTATCAGGTAACTGAAATACGAGGGGTGCTTAAAAATTACAAATTATCAATTTCACCCTGTAGCTCAGAAACTAAGAGGTATGTGGAAATTTTCTTTGTGGCATCTGCCGTTTCTCAAAAAAAATATCATAGTGTCGCGAAAACTGCAACCTTGTATCTTTATTAATAAACGATATATCCCTCAAAGACAACGAAAACTGGACACTCTACTTCACCCTGAGAGGAACTCCTAACAAAGTCGTTTCACAAACACAACGTTTTATTACTGCTCCATCATAGAGTAAATCAGGAAAATGTTTAATAATAAAGGCCGATTCCCACATAGCAGCGCCGCAGCAGCGCCGCGCCGTTTATGTGGGAACTGTTCCATTTAATTACATGAATATTTTTTGGAGCAGCATTTGCAGCGGCGCTGCTATGTGGGAATCGGCCTTAAGTATATGTAGCAAGCAGCCCGTTGCGACGCGTGTTTGGTTCGACGAGTGATGACACGGAATCCCCACCTCTAAGCCCTACTTACGCATCCAGGTGTCGAACTCCAGTGGACAAGGAGACAATTGGACACAAATTAACGGATTAAATTAGCATTGAAACTTCAAAGTTCAATTTTCAAAGGAAACATGAAAATTACTCTAAAAGTTTGAGAATCACATATTTACTACTAATTCCAATTCGCTTTTCATATTCTGCTTTTGACATAAAATAATTTATTTGAAAGTTTCACCGCTTCTGATATAGTAATGAATTGACAGAGCTCGCGTCAAGCTAATGGACATCTGGTGTATATTTAATTAAAGTGTCCCTTTGGAATTCACCGTTCATATTTTATCCGTGACCTTCTTGCTAGAATTTATATTATTAAATGAATTTAAGTTGCCTGAAATATTTAAGAAAAATATTGCCGACTGAGCACAGAATAAATATTCAGTTTTTTTGTAGAAACCCTATTTTTATAAAAAAGAGGGATAATGTATATGGTAGAAAGCAACTGTAATCGATTACTTTGAATCTGTTTGCTTAACAAATATAATACGGTGTAGTATAATAATAAAATTGTGATTTATTCCTCCTGTTTACCTATTTTCCTATTTATTTACCTATTTATAAAGCTTTTACGATAAAAAAAAAACGTTTTATAAATACATAATTTTCGGTATCTACTACGATAAAAATATTTTCTTTCGCTATTCAGCTGAAGATTTATAACGTTTGTAACTTATTTGTGGTGCAGCTGTACTATTAATCTTAAATTGAATGTACCGTAAGTCAGAACAAAGATAACCGAAAATCTAAATACAGCCAGTTATTTTTAAACGCATGAGATACGTTAACGAATGTCCTCCTTGTTGAGATTCCTAAATTAATTGAATTTTTGCATATCAAATTGGAGATCTTGATAATTTTTTCTCGAAAATATTTGGGTCTAGGACCCATGTCATATAAGATTTTTTTGTTTACTTTGATATATACTGTGACCAATTAAAATAATATCAGTCAAACCTCTAACATACTGTATATTTATATGCATATGCGTAACTGGGAATCGTCAATTTTATTTGGGATACAGTGTTCCTGGCAAGGTCTACCAGAAGCGATTGGAATCTATACTTACCCAGACTGTGTATTCGCGGGCAAAGTTAAATTTAAAGCGTGAGATTGTTCCCAGTCTCCCTGGTTAGCGCCGAGAATTTGATATTGAACTAAGTAGCCGATAACGGGGCTATTGCCGTCAAAGGGCCTTTTCCATGCAAGCCTCACTGATCGGCTGGAAACCTCAACTACTTCCAACATACTAGGAGGATCGGGCCTTTCTTGAACGGCAAGATTAATGATGTGTTCACTACGGCCAAAAGCGTTTTCGGCAAGACATTTATAAACCCCTGAATCCTCTCTATCCGTTCTGCTGATTGTTACTTGAGATTTTACTCCATTTTCGGTCTTTATGCTGCTTATGGAATATCTAAAAAAAATTTAATGGATTATATAAGTTTCCCGAAAAATATGTGTTTAGAACGGCCAGAACTTCTCCGATATGTGTCGGGCTGTTCGTAAAAAAGTTAGTTATAAGAGTACGACTTTTGAAAAACAAAACAATTTTCATCAACAACTGACTGAATTGAGGTCAGTTGCTGTGAAGCTGCGACAAAAATGTGTCCCAAATTGGTGGTGAGTGTATTGAGATCTCGGAAACTGTAAGAGATAGAGAAATTGTTAAATGAGGAAAATTTTAGAGAATTCCGTTCTGCAACTTAATGTTGTTTACGGAGCGGTTCTACCTGTTCATGTGGTTAAGATAATAAAAAAAAATTGAAATGTTGCATTTTGGAGAACCTCTTGTAAGTTCGTTATATACAGAGTTATTCACGTATTAGACATTTTTAGGGTTCTCTTCACGATAAAAATCTGATTTTTTTATGGGAGAGGTTTTCCATTATTTCCGATTCAATGAAAATATTTTCAGGTTTACATCACTTCCAGTTATACCGGAAGTAGACCTCAACTTTGTTATTTCAAATGGAACACCCTGTATATTATTGCAATTTTGAACTCTACGTGATATTCTAAACACATTTCATGTAGTATGTCCCATACCTATCTTCAACTGTTTTTGAAATATTAACAGGTGAATATTGACATTTTGCAACTTTGACACCCTGTAAAATCTAAACGGTTAGAGATCAAGCAAAACGGTTTGCACATTCCTATCTTAACTTTTCAAAAGCTATCGTTTGATACTAATATCAGATTTATCCAGAAATAAAAAAATTTCAATTAAATTTAATCTCTTGATTAAATCTGAATTAGTATCAAACGATAGCTTATGAAAAGTTAAGATTGGAATGTGCAAACCGTTTTGCTTGATCTCTAACCGTTTAGATTTTACAGGGTGTCAAAGTTTCAAAATGTCAATATTCACCTGTCAATATTTCAAAAACAGTTGAAGATAGGTATAGGACATCCTACATGAAATGTGTTTAGAATATCATGTAGAGTTCAAAATTGCAATAATATACAGAGTGTTCCGTTTGAAATAAAAAAGTTGTGGTCTACTTCCGGTATAACCGGAAGTGATGCAAACCTGAAAATATTTTCATTGAATCGGAAATAATGGAAAACCTCCCCCATAAAAAAATCAGATTTTTATCGTTAACTGAACCCTAAAAAGGTCTAATACCCGCTTTGCGTGAATAACCCCGTATGAGAGTTTTTAAAATCCGAAAAAATATTTCAAGAGAGTCCATAGTTTTTAATAGGGTGGATGACGAGGTTTTGGGCAGTCGATATCTTGAAAACTATTTGAACTACGAATTTGAAATGAAGTGATTTCAAACAAAAATAGAAATCGTATCCATTTCTGGTATAAAAGGACTTTATTTCTACTTCGCATTTTCGGTCAAATGGACATCCTTGAAACATTTTTAATATGACATCCTGTATGTTACTCTCATATTGGAACGACCCTAATATCATTTAAACGGTACCATACTTTTACTTGACTACAGTAACAATAAACCGCCCTCGCAAAATAATAATAATATACAAGGTGTACTATTAAAACTTGTTTCACAAGTTGATGTCACATGACCGAAAATGTGAAAAATTAAATCCTTTTATGTCAAAAATGGACAACGCTGAGACTGTTCAAAATAACTAAATTTTACAATGGTAGTTCAAATAGTTCTCGATATTTCGACTGGTCAGAACTTCGTGGTTCATCCTGTATTAGTTAATAAACAAATACATATGAAGTTAAGTAAAAGTTTGTAAAAATCTGGTTATCTTTTTAGTTGGTACTTGGTTATTGTGAATTCGCTTTTACCGGTTTTAGACTGTATTTTATTCCCATCAACAGTTTGATACCCGTAAAAGGAATATCTAATTACAACTAGATCCCCTGTCTTCATATCAAGTTCGGTGCTACCGTGGATTATGATTTGCACTAATGCGAAGAGAATATAATTATTTAATGACGCCCAAAACGCCTAATACGACTCATTTCGTATTTTATAAAATAGGAGACAAGAGTATCGGTCATAAAAAGTTCGTTATTAAAACCAAATAGAGTGTTCTGTTACTCGTACTTTTATAGAGTACCTATTCATTTCCATAAAACTTATGTCTCATAAAAAAATGTGAAGCTATTTTAAAATTTAAGAGCGTTACCGGGAGGTATTCAAATTTTTACAGATATCCATAAAAGTTTATGGTGATTTCTATAAAGTTTTGTCACGTTGGGAAGAACTATTTAACATTGTGCCCTAAGATTACATTTTATTGGATTCGGCGTAACAGTTTTCTGGAAATACTACCGGAATTGATAAATTCCAGCATATTTTAAAAAGGCGCTTGCTTAAAGTATCTATTTTATTTGCTTCTCATGAAATTTACACTTATTTTAGAGCCCTATAAAGTTTATCTACGACATCAGCAGAAAACCAACGAATCCATTGATTGTACATATCCCGGCATAGAAAATAAACACAACACATTTTTACTCTTTGTTATAATATAATAAACCGAACCAACCCTGATGAATACTAAGCGCCAATGTTTTATGTTTTCAAGATTATATACATAGAAATAACATGATCTGCGAAATTAAAACACATATCCACACATATTTGATATATCTTTTAATATTAAAGCAGCATCATGAGCTAATAATACTAAATTTATTAGAGAAACATGCTTTTAGTACAACAGAGATTTGAAACATCCTTTATATCTATACGAGATAAAAGGAAAATGAGTCCGGATGCCCTAGATTCCAGTTTATTTAATCTCATTTTAATTTCTAAGCTAGTGACCTACCAACCTTTGATTTAATACCCAGAAAAAATAAAATGTTTTATGATACCATTCTTGACTATCATCTCGTTAAGTTTTGGAATTTTATACATGATAGTATGATTGGTTAACTCAACAATTAGTTAAATCATTAAAATCGTACTGATCTTATTGCCATATTAATGTATACCAATTCTAACGGTGGAAAGTTTCCTATACAAGCCATATTTATAGGTATGAGTAAACAACTGGTTGAGAAGAGTATGGTAAATGGAACAGCTTCAACAGGATTCCAAAATGTACTAAATGGGGGTTAGGGTTTACCAGCTAAGTCGTCCTAAACGCGAATGTGGTAAGGCAGGAGTCATAATTTGTCATCCCTTCTTCTAAGACTTTTTGGTTAAACCTTGGGTTTGAATGGGGAAGAAATATTATTTATATTTATATACAGGTATAAGAAGACAACATTGACTCAGTCTTGATTCATTTTGCCAATGAACGTTATTTCCAGATTAGTTGATATTCTAATCAGACAACGCTCTTCTCCATTACTGACCGCCAGTTTGATAATATTTGATTCAAAGATTTCCGGATAAAAACTGAAAGAGATTGCCTGCGCGCTCATCAGATTTATTTCCCTTGGATTTATTTTTTTTAATAATATATTTGGGTTTTGCAATTCTTAGTTTTCGACGAAAACCTCAAATTCTATTGAATTTCTTCACACCCCGTATATAATAAATAACTTAAATTATAAAATAATGCATCAACGAGTTGTTTAATTTTGTTACGTATCGACATTAAAGAGTCATAAATATCTGAAGCATTCTAATGATCTGCAATATATATAGTTCCGATATTTCACACCTTTTAGAAAATTCGAGGAATGAACCTGAACCGTGCCCCAAAGGTGTTACGGAAGAAGTTCTGACAAATGATGGAAAATTTCAGTAATATATCACGAATCAATATCCTCGAATTGCTTTAAAATAAGTAGTTCCCGAGCCATTATGCGATTAAAAGTATCTTGGGAAACCACCTAGCCCAAATAGGGTGGCGCAACAAACTCGTAAGGATCTCATTTTATATCTTTTTATTTTTTTTTTTCGTTGTCTCCTTATATTTTCGCGCAACAAATTTTGTCTTTATGGGTATGTATTCATAATATTGCGTTTAACACTAAATTGTAATATAGAAACAGACAATGTTTTTTACAAAGCATCACACATTTTAATAATCAAGTTAAAACCAAGGGTATGATTAAAAATAGTTTTAATCACCTCCAGATGAGATCAATAAATGATTTAATAAACTCCAGATAATGATAAAGCTCCTAATAACCAGGTTGAAGAAACGTGAATCGAGAAAATTGCAGTGGTTTGGTTAGGTGGCAAAATGAAGTTTATGAGAATGTGAAATGTACAAAATTTATTACAGTGTTCATCAAAATTATTTTTCTGACACACAAATGAAAATAAATTTTAAGCTGTTATTTTATTTTTTATTATAAGAGAAAATTTACTTAAGAGTTAAATAAAAACCTGAATTTAGAATGAAAAAGATCAAAATAAAATTAATATTAATTCAGAACCGTATTTAAAAATAAGCTAATCATTCGTCCTAACCAAAACTTCGGATTAAAATTTTGATTAGGTACTCAATAATGTGCGCAGAAAAAGATGCAATGATAAAATGTGTTTTCTTTACCTAAAAGAAATACGATAAAATATGTAAAAGACGATTAAAAGTTTTAGTTGCTTTTATTTCTGATAAAAGAGGTTGATTTGCATCAGCCTAAAGTAATGAGGTTTTTCAGGTTTCCTTCATTTCTGAAGTAAATATGGTTAGAATCTATCATCCTAAGTCGTTCCTGGGTTCTACGCTAATGGGTTCTATAAAAAAAATACTAGGTACACCGCCACCTCTCCCACATAATCCTCTGACTTGTATAGTCTAATCAGTGTGATTAGAATGAGTGGTAGATATTATTTATATGTTGTATGCCTAACACTAGAAACAAGATGATATAGATTCAAAGCACAAACAGGTTTCTTTCATAGGCGGAAGACTGAAGTAGCGAACTCGAACTCGCATTCCTACCCCTAGTAAAACGTGAAACAACGGCATCTCTTTTTTGTCGTCTTAGTATTAATGGTTTTTCGGTAGGTCACTAAGCAGGATTGGCCTGACCCAAGTTTCCCTTATATTTTCTTAAAAGCATCTGTTAAATCATATATTCAATATATTACCCAACCCAAGGAATAATATACAGTGCTTTCGAAAAGTAACGAATAAATTCATTATTTTAGAAATTGAGAAGTTTTCGAAAAAATCCCCTGAAACGTCGATTTTGTTTTTAAAAAAGGCACTTTTTGACATACGATCCATATTTGTGACGTCATCGTTGTTCGAGATATGACGTCATCGACAATTTTTTTAAATAGCAACCCCTAATTTTGACCACGCCATTTGAAAAAGCGTATCATTCTACATACGCATCATGAAAAATTATGGTGTTACATAACAAAAATTTCAAGAAAATAATGTTTGAAGATCTTAAAATTTAATTTTCACAATACCGACAATGATAATGATTATGTAAAAAAAATCGACTAAATTAAATGTTCAAATTGTGCACCAAATTGGGGGCCGATTGAGTGGTCAGCCAGATCGCCTGATTTGACACCCCTAGATCATTTCTTGTAAGGATACTTAAAAAGCAAAGTATACGTTACTAGACCGGTTAATTTAGACGATTTAAAAGCAAGAATTCGTCACGAGATACATCGTATACCTCCTGAAGTTATAGATAATGTCCAAAAACAATTTATTAATCGTCTTGGCTACTATCAGGCAGTCAACGGTGCACAATTTGAACATTTAATTTAGTCGATTTTTTACATAATCATTATCATTGTCAGTATTGTGAAAATTAAATTTTAAGTTCTTCAAACATTATTTTCTTGAAATTTTTGTTATGTAACACCATAATTTTTCATGATGCGTATGTAGAATGATTCGCTTTTTCAAATGGCGTGGTCAAAATTAGGGGTTGCTATTTAAAAAAATTGTCGATGAAGTCATATCTCGAACAACGATGACGTCACAAATATGGGTCGTATGTCAAAAAGTGCCTTTTTTAAAAACAAAATCGACGTGTCAGGGGATTTTTTCGAAAATTTCTCAATTTCTAAAATAATGAATTTATTCGTTATTTTTCGAAAGCACTGTATACATAATGCTACAAGTAAATAGTTACAAACAATACATGTAGAGTCGAAAACTATCAGAATTTTCTTTATTTTTCAAGAACTCTTGGAAATACTTTTACGAAAATTGTTGCTCTCATAGATAGACAACTTTCTCTAAATTTGTTAACTGAGTCTCTTATGGCTTCAGAGATTTCTGTACTCACATCCAAATTTAGCCCACCTTGTATAGCTCCTATACATTGCGATGAGTTTCCATAGAAAATGGATTGATATATACACTAAATATGAAACTTCTAGACTGGGATAATCTAATCTGTTAAGTATGAGACGTCTACAGTATGCAGATGTATAAACACAATAGGATTTCATTACCTGTAGTTGTTTAAATCCAGCCGGTTCCCGTTCAGCGTCCATACGACTTCAATCGGGGTATCCCCGTAGACGTGACAAAGCAGAACGGCCGGGTTGCCGCGCTTCGTGGAGACGTTCTTCGCAGGCAAGTCGAATCTAGCTGGTTCTGGGGAAGGAGATCAATTATGAACGGCTCAAGAATTTGCAGTGGGAGGCAAAACAAAACAAAGTTAAGTGTCATTGGGGGTGAATTATCGAAACAATTATCTTTTTGAAATTCTTCGAGTTGATTCTTTAACAAAATCCATTATGTGTGTAGAGTAATTGAACTTGTTATAGGAAACTGTTGTAATCAGAAAACGGTTTAATTATATAATAGTATTTTTATTTGCAAAATAAACTTAAAAAAACAATGAAATAAAACGTAAATTATTCCAGAGATTAATTAAAATCTGGAGATTATGAAAAGCGCAAGTCAAACTGTGAAAATTATCTATGGTTTCTACGTTGCGTAGTAGGGTGATGGTTGGAAACAAATTTTATTAAAATCAAATGGTTCTCCATCTGCTTATTATAGGAGATATAGAATGTCCTGATCATTTTCCAAAATTAACACACCACTTGATTAGTATTTATAATATATTAACTACCTACTAATTATTTTTTTGGGATTTTTGAACTAAGCTGCTATAAATTTAATTTCTGTACACTAAAAATATAAGAAAAACAAAATCGACGGGTGTTAGCGATTTCGCGAAATATGTTTATTTATGTAGATATTAATTAATTCTTCCGGAACAATATTAAATTTGTTCTAGCAATTAAATTTCGAATTCTTTTTGAATTAATTTGTGATTGTTTTACAGCGGATGTCAGTCAAAATTAAGTTTAAATTAGTTCTGAATTGTATGTTGTCGATACACATATGAAAACTAACCTTAAATATGTGTTACTACGGATTTTAAAATTATGAAATTTCTTAATAAAGGTTATCATAAAGTAAAGGATATATTTCAGCTTATTATTATGTATTTTTACAAATTAAGTTAATAACAGAATGAGAAAGAAATTTGATTCCTTAAACAATGGAATTTCTTAGGTCTAACAATGGTTAACGCAAATGTTCGATATGTGGTCCGTTTCGCTGCTATACAATCACCAACCGTTCCTCCAAATTGTACACAGCATTATTCAGCATTTCTGGTTGAATCTCAGCAATTTGCTCCCTAACAGAGTCTTTTAATTTTTCCAGCGTTGTTCGTCGTGTTCTAAATACAAAATTTTTTAAATACTCCCACAGTCAGTAATCCGCTAAGCTAAGATCAGGCGATCTTGGAGGCCATGAATTTACAAACTGTCTGCTTATAACATAATTTTGAAAAACATCACTTAAAATCTCTTTAACTGGTCGGTAAATACGCGGGGGTGCTCCATCCTGCATAAAAACTATGTTTTCAATTTCTTCTTTCTAGTTTTGTATCCGTAGTATGGCATAATCTCGTAACATATGCAGGTATCGTTCACCAGTAACAGTTACAGATGCGGCCTCTCCATTCTGTATCTCCTCAAAAAAATATGGTCCAATAAAAATATGGTCCAATAAAATTAGATGCGAAACCGCACCAAACGGTGACTTTACTGACATGAAGACCTTCCTGAACTATTTCATGTGGATTATCTGTTGACCATATTCGACAGTTTTGAGTATTGACTCCTCCATTTAGAGAGAAATGGGCCTCATCTGTCCATAGAATATGGGATAACCATTCGGGTTCAATTTTCATTTGAGCCAGTCTTTGTAAAGAAAAATCATACCTAATAGGAAAATCTACACCATTTAATTCAAACAGCAGTCTAAGTTTATAGGGATACATTTTTAGGATTTTATCTAAAATTTTCCGAACCGTGGTCTTTCCAAACCACTTGCAATCGTTTTGATATCGAATTCACACTACTGATTGCTAACGGATTAGTGTTGGCAATATTTTGGTTTTCTCGAAGAGCTTCTGCAACTTGGATATCATTAATTCTTGGTCTTCCTGATCTCGGTGGGTCAGTTACAGACCTTGATCTTTCAAATTTGCTAATAAAATTATGGCACGCTTTCATTTGACAGGGCCCTCTTCTCAAACCCATTTTTGCACGAAATCTTCGTAATCCAGCAGTGTAATTTCTGCCGCATTCGTAATAATATTGTACTAAACCAATTCTTGTTTGTAGATCCATATTATTAAAGTTTAAATCGTTTCAATTTACGTTTACATGAGTTTTATTTTGAGAACTATTTTCTAAATCGCAATGATTACGTTTGACACTTGTATCAGCAGTTGACCCGACAACTCTTTTGTTTTCCATAGATACAGTAAAATCCAATTATTGAAGCAACTAGATTCCATTAATTTTTTGCTACTAGCTTGATTTCTTAAAATTATGTAAGGCTTTAAAGTACACCCCTTACTTTATGATGACCCCTTATATTATGTATTTGAGAACGAAAGAGCAACTTCCTATGTTTACTGCTGCTCCATAATTTAAAAGTGACACCTTTAATATAATATTACGTTGAATAAATTCCGGGAGGTAGTGTCTGTAAATTTCATGGAATATTTTAAGAGTGAAATATATCTGCATTTGGTTTTTGTTTAAAACATGAAAGCTATAGGGGTATCTGTGTGACGATCCGGTCCTTTATAAAAGATGCAATACATTACCGTTCACACCGACGTAAATCACTTTTCCTTGACCAGAACCTATACCATTTGTCGCCCGGCACAAATAATGTCCCTCATCCTGCGGACTTACAGTTTCTAACCACATCGAACCGTTCGCCATTAGAGTTGCCCTGCTGTGTAGACTCAAAACGGGTTGATAACCTGATGTCATTTTGCCTAAACATATTGATTTTTTTTTAATTATTACAATTTAAAGAACAAAAGAACAATATAGTTTTGAACAGTTCACAGTTTATTAAAGTATTTCTTTTGAAAGTACAATTTTGTTATATTTGACAGTATTATAAAATACATTGTGAGATTGTGAATCCAAATGTTAAAGAATCCTATTTTTTTCCAGACTGAACATTTCGACCGTATTCAGAACCCTTAAAATAGATAAAATATTTTTATAGACACATATGTAATATACAGTGTGGGTAAAGTAGTAGATACATTCGTTATTTTACAAATACCCAATTTCTTTTAAAAATCGCTCAATTTTCTTTTATTTTTGCCCTTATTTTACCTATATTTAATTTTTTATAGGGTGATGCAATGAAGCCACGTCCAAATTTTAATATTTTAAATGGAGCACCCATTTTTTGTATATTTGCAGTCTCTAGCACATGTTTTTTAATCTTTGGATCCACAAATCCAAAAAATGCCTAATATATTTGAACTTTTTTTGAAATACGATATAAAAATCACTTAGGTCAGTGGCTCACATATATTTATAGGTGTAAAAAGATCATTCCGGAATATGGCAAAAATGAATCATGCACAGGGTGTTCTCAAAGTTGAGACATTTATTTTATCAAGATGTAGAAATCCAAAAGATAAGTCAGTTTGCCAAAAATGTCCCATATAAAAGTAGGTCCATAGCATATCAAGTTGAACTGTCCGACAGTAAGGTATAGAAAACGATACGACAGGGACAGTTTTATCCATACTATTGGCAAGATTTACCATTCTGTCGGTGGCTTCTACATCAACATGATAACAATGAAAATTTCATAAAAATTATAAGTTCAAAGACGAAGTTACATTTACACGAATTGGAGAAGAATTTTCACTGAACAAAATAATTTTTGTAAACGTACCAGGACTGTAATGTAACAATAATTTTATTGATACGCTTTCTATCTTTCTCATTTTACAACTTGTATATAGTAGATTTTGCGCAAACTGGATTATATTTACGAGTTCTACATCCAGTTAAGATATTAGCCTCGACTTTGAGAACACCCTGTAAGTATGAATAACCTTTAATAAGTTATTTGAAAATATTAAAAAAGAGCCACTATTAGGTAGATAGGTAACAGGTATTTGTTAAATATTGGTTTGCGGCTACCTAGAAATAAATATGTAGAAAGAAATATTAATTACAGTATATTATTAAGGAGTAGGTACCCTAACAATAATATATGTTATAAAATGGTTGAACTATTAAAAAATGAAACATATTTCATACAAAAGATGATTAAATACAGTCTCTAACACTCCAATTCGTCTCTATATAAAATATTTACTGAATCGTATTGTAGGAACTGTATTTCTGAATATATCGATATTTTATTTAAATTTGAAACTTACTGTACTCTGATCTACTGAAGATAACTTTAGAGGAGAATGGATACACTTTCTATACAACATTTCTAGTTCTCCAACTTTGCTTAAACCTTTAATCTTAGAGATATTTAGTTTGGTAAAAAGCTGCATTTCCAGGAGAACAGCAGTATTTTAGCTAGGAAATCTAAGATTAAAGTTTTATAAGTGTACAGTAATATAATAAATCCAAATCTGGCTACAAATTAATTGTAACATGAACTATAAAAGTTCTGTTTTAGCGTCTAATGAGATTTTTGAGTGAAAACAGTTTTTGTAGGTTCAAAAAATCATTTCTAGTAGTATTAATATTATAACGAAGAATAACACGATCAAAACAATGATCAAAAGTATATACCTCGAAAAGAAAATTCGTCGTTTACTTCAGAAAATATAGAGCGTTACTTATAACTTTTAGTTTAGTCTAGTTAGTCTAACTAGACTAGACCAAACTAGTCTAATCTATACCTCTCTGACCATAGTCATGAAATATGCTAACATTGCTAACATTTTACTTTTTGATATTATTTATCAACGTGAATAATTAGTTATTTGCAAAATTTTTTTAATTTTTAATTTTTTATAAGATGCAATATGTCGAGTATGTTTCTTATAACTAAGAACACTCTGTAATAATTTACTTACTGGCAAAGCTGGTAATTTAGCAATATTTGTAGGGACATGGCAGCAACAACCGTGAAAGTAATTGTTATATCGTGTAATAGTTGAAAGAATTTTAAATTTTTTACAAGTATAATAATTACAACAATAATTTATAATTTATTGGAAGGAGATGCCGAAAACAACTACTCCACGGGAAATGTGCCCCCACTGGCGTTGCATTACTTCGGCATCTCCATGGAAGTCATCACATCCTTCATCGAGATCAACCAACAGACACTGACCGGTTTAGCGCGTATTATGCGTCCGTCAGAGTGCCATAGGTAGTGGAATCGGTGAACGATGTTGCGACATGATTGCCTAATGGGCATCGTGAATGTTAGTATTGGTGAGAAACACACCGTAGTCACACACACCTTCTTTGGGTCTTTGCTACTATCCGTCTGAAAATGATATATATTTACCTAATAAATAAGTAGGATTGTCTTCCTCAAAGACAATAGAGGTCACTGCTGCAATGGCGCCTGCGCATAAGCAAGTCGCTATCTGTCTGTCTATTTAACAGTAATTTTCAGACGGATAGTAGCAAAGACCAAAGAGGCACTACGGTGTGTTTCTCACCACTACTAAATAATTTATAATTATTTAATTATTATTGATCAATAATTTACAACCACTTTTCATGCTGTTTGTTTCAAAAGGTACTTGAGGGAAGATTGAAATATTGAATTGTTTGAAGATTGATTGAAAAACTCAATGTGTCTTCTAAACTGTCAGATAGTGTATACAGGGTGTCCCAGTGTGAGCGTACAAAAATTTACCAGGGGGTGGACCAGACCAAAATAAGAATAAAAGTCTTATAAAAAAAAATTCTCTGATGCACGCCTAACGAGTTACTGGGTGTTATTATGAAAAAAAAAAAAGATCCGCAATAACTTAAAAATCGTTAGGTAATTTTTGGGAGACGTGTCCATCTAAACATCTACATGGTGTTTGTTTAATTCTGACCCCTGTAGTGGTCTAGGCCTACTCTTCCTTATGGCTTCTTTTGCATGTATTTTTCTGCATAAAGAATGTAGTCGGTACTTTACACTCAATTTACTCAAAAATGGTTGATTTTAGAGCAATGTAACAAGAGCACCTTTTTGTTCAGAATTGATAGCCGATTAAGGAAAACTTAGTTAATGCACGAAAAAGTAGGATATGCAAGAGTTATGAAGACCAAATCATAAGGAAGAGTAGGCTTAGGCCACCACAGGTGTCGCAGTTAAACAAACACCATGTAGTTTTAATGACCTTTAAAGATGTATACGTCACCCAAAAATTACCTAAATCTACGAAGCGGTTTTTAAGTTATTGCGGAATTTTTTTTTTCTCCAAAATAACACCCTGTAACTCGTTAGGCGTGCATCAGAGAAATTTTTTTATAAGAGTTTTATTATTATTTTGGTCTGCTCTACCCCCTGGTAAATTTTTGTACGCTCACACTGGGACACTCCGTATTTATAAGATATCCTTCCTCAAGCCCGTGGAACGTGTCTTCCTGAACCTGGGGCGATCTGTATAATTATTTTTTCTGTTAATTACAAATGTATCCCCTCATTTTAACGAGAGAAGCGACTAATTCTACTGAAATTGTACGTCTAGAGTAAACGCTTTTAGTATGATTATGAAAAAAACAAAGTAAGCGTAAAAGTTTAAGTATGCATTTGGTTGATAAAAGAAAAGGTTTGCATATAATGACAGTGAAATACCTTGTCCTTTGAGCCATGTTATCTGAGGCTGAGGAAAACCCTTGGCTGAACATTCTATGAGAAGTGGATTTCCTAGAAGTGTTGACACGTTTTGAGGTTCTATAACCCATTGTGGAGCGACTGTCGTGGAAAGAACAGACAATTTAATTACTCTGATTATAGAAGTGGTGATATTATTATCTGTGTGGGGTGCTTCTAATTCCGACGGATTTAATTTGATTTTACATATTAATTGACTTAATTAGAAGCTTTATTATTAATTAAAAACCATCTGTTTGTAAATTTAATGAAATAGATGGCTGGTACATGAAAATTAAAATGGAGCTAATAACATTGTTCAATAAGTGAAAAATAAAAGTAATGTGATGAACAATAATAATTATTGTTCCTTTAGTTATACAAATTAATTAAGTTTAAATAATAAAACAACACTTATTTATAAAATATATAAATACAAAGTTGATATTTTCTCAACTTGTTAGTTTTGTGTTTTAGTTCTTATACTGGTTTTGCACTTTGACTTTAAAAATAAAGAAATTTTAGATTTTTGACCTATTAGATACGATTCGACAAAAATATACATACTGCCACTAAATTAGCGTCAGACACTTTTAATACTAAAAAATATACATTTGTTTCGATCTGTTAGGTGTCATCAGTTCAGCACAGATCAACAACTAAAGATACCTAACTTAAAGTGACTCTTGAGAGAATGTACAGGGTGTCCAAAATAAGATCCTCTATCCCCTTATCCCAGAAAGTATAAAAGGTAGAGAAAAAAGTTAAATACGAAAGTTTTTTGTTTTTACCTGAATTTTTCATTTTTATAACTTTCTTGAATACAGTTTGTTCAGTTTCTCTGATGCAGGCATCACCTTTCTTTTTCTAAATGGGACACCCTATGTTCAATCACGTTTTTGAACTTTCATTAAAATTCTAGGTCGACATTGTTAAGAGTACCCTATACCTTCATTTACCGTTACGAAGATATCAGCATTTAAAGAAAAAAATCTTTAAAAAACACCTGTTCAAAAAATCTCGGCAAAACAAATAAGACATCCAAAAAAAATGTAAATAGGGTATATTTCGTAGATAATTAGACTCAGAAATTACTTCAATGAATCGATATTACCTGATTAATATACAGGGTGTTTTTGACAGATGGCTTAAACATGTATATGTAAAAACTTTAATTTATTATTTTTATTGTTATTTGTTATGATTATTGTTAGTTATTTGTGGTTCAAGTTACAAACATAGATTTGTTTATATTAGTTTTTAATAAAATAATATATTCTTAATCAGTATTAAAGCACACTTACTATATAATATACCAAATAAAAGTAGATATTAATAATACCCGATAATGATTAATAGCTGACATTTTTTCCACATTTTCGTCAATATCTTGAAAACTAAGCAAAATAAGAATAGGGAACGTTATATAGAGTAAGGTTAAAATTTAGAGAAAAATAGAGAATCCAAAAATATAATAATACACAGGGAAGTGTATTATTATATACACTTCCCTGTGTTTCTGGAGTTTTGACATATACATGTTTGAGGCATCTATCAGAAACACCCTGTATATTAATCAGGTAATATCGATTCATTGAAGTAATTTCTGAGTCTAATTGTCTACGAAATAAACCGTATTTACCTTTTTTTTAGATGTCTTATTTGTTTTGCCGAGATTCTTTGAGCAGGTGTTTTTTAAAGATTTTTTTTCTTTAAATGCTAATATCTTCGTAACGGTAAATGATAGGTATAGGGTACTTTTAGCAATGTCGACCTAGAATTTTGATGAGAGTTCAAAAATGTAATTGAATATAGGGTGTCCCATTTAAAAAAAGAAAGTTGATGGCTGGATCAGAGAAACTGAACAACCTGTATTCAAGAAAGTTATAAAAATGAAAAATTCAGGTAAAAACAAAAAGCTTTCGTATTTAAATTTTTTCTCTACCTTTTATACTTTCTGAGATAAGGTGATAGAGGATCTTATTTTGGACACCTTGTACAGTGTGGAAATGAAGTCTAGAATACAATTATAACTGCATTAGGTATTTGATATTTTTAAGAAAATTGCTCGGACACGTGGATTTTGATTGATTTTTATTCGATTTTGATTGGCGTTATTCACGAATTAATTGATATAGGATATGATGGGTTTGTCTATAATAATAAGAGAGTTATGACCAAAACTGTGTGCTATAAGAATAGTTTGTTGGACAAAGACTTTGTAACTCCTGACCAACTTCTGTTCTCTTTCCAACACTACGTTTATGGCACACTCTTTTGATCATAGTTCTCTTATTATTATGCATAGACCCATCAAATCCTATATCAATGTGTACGTGAGATAACGCCTTAACCAAAAATTGAGTAACATATAGGTTGTTCTATTTAAAAAAATATAACATTAGTCTTGTAACTTTTTGGTCTACTCTGTATATTAGTGAATTAGTTGAAATATTGTTGAAGAAAAAGACAATCGACGTGTCCAAATGATTTTTTTTTAAAATATTAAATAACGCAGTTATGACTTCCAGACTTTTTTCATGCTGTATATACATGGGGCAAGTACTAAAGTAGGAAATTATATTTTTTTTGCTATATTAAATGGTAAAAAATGGTTTATAAAAGGTTACAAATTGAACTTACATTTTTCAGTTGTATGTTCAAGATAATAATTATGAATACCACTGTATAAAATGTCATTAGTGTTACAGGTCTTAAGTAATAGTAAAATATATCATCGGATAACCCCATTTCTAATTTCAATTTATTTGAAGAAATGGGAATTACGCTCGATCAAAATCTGCTGAGCAAATTAAAATGCTGGCACCTTTATTGACCGGGTTATAAACGCTTTCTTTTAATTTCCTTTGAGTAAGTTCCCCCCCTTAATAAATTTTGCTCAAATTCAGAGTGCTTGTCGACTGTAAAGTGGAATTTTATACAGGGAATTTTAAAATTAATAATAAAGATGAAATCAACATTTCTTAAATATAAAACTTAACAATGTGGTTTTTATTATTAATTCGAGAAAACGTCATACCCATACAACATTACATACATTTAAAACGATATCTTGTACCAGCCACGTATTCAAGTCAAAGTATAGGGTGTGCCAAAAAATCGTATATAACTTGTTGATACAGCAAACTTTTATATATTTTGTAAATATTTCTTTCAAATTATTTCCGAAACTAAAAATGTTTTACTACATTTTTTTCATTCTCATTCAAACATTTTTAGTTTCGGCAATAATTTGAAATAAATGCTTACAAATATTTATCAGGTCATTTTTATAGTAGCTTTCTAAAAATGTGCAAATTATTAGTCATTATTTGTCCTCAGCTATAATTTCCTAAGTTTATGAGTATAGGTTAATAATCACCCTATATATATATATATATATATATTGATTATGTAAAAATATTAAATAGACGTTTAAATGTAGCAATACAGTGGTTAAAGTCCTATAAAACATAGATGAGAATATTTCTTGTATACTGAATCAAATGAAAAAAAAAAGAAAAAGAAATAAATATATAAAACATAAAATTAAGAGTATACTGCCTTGAGCATGACTGAAAGAGAACACGTAATCTTGTAGGTGAAATACTTTAGAAAGCAGCAAAAATAATACAAGAAATACAGAATAAAAATACCTATTAGTAAAAAATTATAAAATAGACATTAAATTAAAAAAAACAAAGTACTGAAAAAAGGTCGTTGGTCCGAAAAACGGAAATCAAAGAAGAAAGGAATCACATCCAACGTCGTAATGCAAAAACGTTTTGATAGAAAAGAAAATAGAATCGTTAGAAATATAACCATAACTGCATTGATGGGCGAAATAGCCGACTGCCGAGCAGACTGCCACGTTAAAAAAGTACCAGTTTTATGTAAATGACCGACGCTGGTTGATTTCAATTTCAACTGGAAAGTGCCTGGAAAATGGAAACAAGTTATTTTGTCACACACCGTATACTTTAAACACCTTTCAACAAATGTATTGCATTTCCAACGTTTGAACATACCTTTGACCATCAGTTGCGCAGTATAGTTGGCCCTGGCTGCCGAGTTGCTGGCTATACAAGTGTAGGCCCCACTGTGTCGGGAAGAAACTTCTTTAAATATTAACATACTGTAAAACTCAGCCGCCCGTTCTTCCACCTTTTCAGATTGTAAGAGAAAAATGTTTTCATTCCTTTCGTTTACGAAGTTTTATGTAACTACGTGCAAAGTTTTGTTTCTCTACTACAAAGCAATTGAAAAAACAATGGAAATAAATAAATAACTCAGGCGTACAGCTGGTCTGGATGTTTCAAATTCAATTGACAGTTGTAGTGTAGGAATAATATATCAGAATACGAAAAGATTCTTCATTTTCATTATTAACTGTGTTCATACAATTTTCAACATAGGCGTAGGGTGATTCAGTAAACCGAGAAGTTCATGTCACGTATGTAATACTAAATCTAAAATTTATTTGGTAGAATGTGATTACTGGTAAACAACGTGCATGAAATGCCAATATTTGTATCAAAAGTTTCAGTCAGTGTAAGGAAAATCGTAAGCGCTATGAAATGGTCCGCACGGTAGCCTGATTTATTCCCCTTGGATATAGTTTTTGGGGTAACTTAACATTAAAAAAATATAGGCAATTCAACGATGACGTATTGTTAGCAAATATCGCTGTATCACTCCAGAATGTGCGATATGGTTTAGAATAAAATCTTTATTATTGTATGGAACTGGTGGTCGCAATTTCCAACATTTAATAAAGTAATAAGTAACTACGTCATTAAATCACTTAGCTTCACTACGCAATTTCTCGAAATAATTTAGTCCAAATTCCAAGCTTTTACATTTTCTTAAAAAACGGTAATTTATTGCAACTGCATACGGCATGCCACTGGTTTAGGGGTGAATTCCATCCCTGAAGGAGTTAAGCTGGTATGAAAATAATTATTGAAATCCCGTTTAAAAACAAAATTGGTCTTGAAATTAAAATTTTTTTCGGATAAATGTAGTTAAAGCAAAAAAACCGCGTTTCGTTTTAGATGAGACTCCCATATTTACAATATCTATAGAAATATTTACAAATTTTTTTATCAACACTTGGAAAAAAATCACAAAGTTTCAAAGCTATCTCCTCCGAGGGGCGATAGCGGAACGATTCCCGCAGGCCACCGAAGGTCGCCCCCGGCCTTTCTCCAATGCGTAGGGGTATTTTCGTCCCGTTTCCTACGCGTTTTCTCAATTTAAACGCCTTTTCAAAAAACCTCTGCAAAATTTTCGTCGATCGCCGTTCAGCGAGAGAGATACAGCTAGCACCGGCGTTTGTTCTCGCGCCTAATGGTCCCGTCACGCCCGCCGAAATCCCGACTTTTCGCGGGACTCCCGAGACCTTTTTCTAATTTTTACGGCTTCGAGAACCGCTTCACGCGAAAGTTCCGTGTTTTCTCTAATCCTTTGAGATTTTTTTTCGAGACCGTACGTCGACTCCTATACGTCTATTTTGTCTTCGAAAATCTCGAGTCGCGTCCGTCTCAACTTCTTTCTCATTTTATCTACCGATATGAGATTGCACTAACGAGACAAGCACCTCCCTCGAAAACTGTCAAATTAATTAAAATTCAGATAGGTTATTTTCCTACGAGAAATATTGGTAACGGAATCAATAATCAATAGTACTGACTGCCAAACACTTCTGATTACCAAAATACTGAAGCGAAATGCTTTTCCAATTAGAAAATCGGTAAAAATTATTTCAGGTTGACACGTACAGTTTACCTACTTAAACGTCTCAAGGTAAACATTTGACAACAGGCGTGATAGCGCAATGGGAAAGTCGTAGGACTCAAAACTTCATAATGCTGATTTCGCGAGTTCGAGTCACGCTGGAGGCAAATTTTTTTTGCTTTTGAATTCCAATTATTTATTAGTATTAGTATTTAGTTATTCTGTTTCATTATCCGTAGCTTTTATTCTTTCTGCACGTAAAGTTTGGAATTAATTCGTTCATTAAGGCAGTCTGTTACATTCATCATTTTAGCTTACAAAAGTAAATATCTACAATATTTTTGGTCCCATTGAAAAAATTGATAATAATGTTTACTTAAAAATAAATTCTACTTTCAGCAGATAAAAAATTAAGATGTTTTACCATCAAGAATAGAGTACCCTTACAATTCATTAAAATATTAAGAAAAATCTCTTTAATATAAATTCTTTAATATGTGTTTTCTTAAAAATAATATTATTCTAGATGCTTTTGTCACCCGAAGGGTGACCCCAGGCCGCAGGCCTGGACCCCCGGTAGGGCTAGATATGGGAACGAAAATCGCGATAAGCGATTTTCTCCACTTCTAGTAGTTAAAACTTAAACTCTGAAACACAGTAAAGAAAATTTACGTTTTTAACGCCCATAAGGGTACACTCATTTGTAATTAACAAATTTCTGAGGCCGAGCTGTACGCCTAAATACTGTCTAGCAGGAACTATCACAAACACAGATTCAATTTAAAATAATTTGTTTATCGTGAATACCTGCAGTGAAGCGGGAACTGATTCGCCGTCTTTGTACCATGCAAAATGTATCGGCAGGTCGCCGGAAGTAACGGAGCAAGTGACTTGGGCTCTTTTGCCCTCCTGCAGGCTGGTTGAGAAGGAGAACGGCTCGATTATCGGAGGACTGTGCACGATGAGTTGGATTTCCCTCCTGGCTGTTTCACCCTCACGGCTTGTCACATAGCACGCGTAAAAACCTGAGTCTGTCGTAGGGTCGAGGCGGGATATCGTCAGAGATCCTCCTGGTCATTAAAGAAGACGTTAAAACATAAATTTGATTTTTCCAGATAGTGCTTTAATAGTGTCCACGCAGTGGAAAAAAGGTTATAAAAATACATCGACTTGTAAAGAGTAATACAGGGTATGCAAGTTTAACACCACGGTACATAACATAGGTATTCATTTTTAAATTGTCATTTCTTGAAAGATTTATACACTAATTTAGATGAAATTTAACTAGTCTAATATATATTGTATGTTGTTTATCATGTTTCTTCGGCTTCTGCGGCATAGCGAAGCCATGCATTAAAACATCCATGGAGGAATGGATGAGAAACAAATCTCTAGAATGGTGGAGGAATCTTCCACAATTGAGACAGGCAAAGCTATTCATTAAAGATGGGACGCCTAAATTCGCAGCAGATCTGTTAGGCCAGAATAAAAAGGCCATCAGAATAATAGTAGGTCTCCTAACAGGACACTGTAGGCTAAATAGGCACATGAATATTATGGGACTGTCAGAAGATGTAACTTGCAGATTCTGTCAAGAAAAAGAGGAAACCTCAGTACACGTACTGTGCCAGTGCGAGGGCCTGACAAGACTGAGATTTCAAATACTTGGTGAAGGAAGACCAAGAGCCAATAGCTACATGGAAGAGCCTCTATCAAGGCTGTGGAGTCTAATGCAATGGACAAAGCTGGACAGAGTGCTCTAAATAGGTTGGGAGTGCCACAATAGATCTTCTAGGTAGCGCTGGACCAGGCCAGGGGGCCGACTCCTATATCAATCTAATCTAATCTTATACTGCTCATTTACAAAACAGGCTGAACCCAAAAAGTGGGATAACAGGGCAACTAGTACGTTGCCTGTTATGCGCATGCGTTACGAAACATGATGTGTCTTAGTATTATTATTGTGGGCGTGTCATTTTGGATTTTACCGCCACTCCATTACAGAGTTTGTGCATTTTACACAACGTACTAGTTCCAAAGTTTTTTCCCTTACTTTTTGGGAACAAGGTCATCTTACGTAAAAGATAGGGAATGCTTAGTATAGGATAGAAGTATGTGAGTATTATGACATAATTGTTTTTATTCTTTTAGTTCGATAGGTAAAATATACACGCTATAAAGTACACGGTATATTGTATTTTCAATTTCACTTAATTCCATGTGTTCAGTGTGTTATCAACCAGTTCCTGGATTTATATAATATTTAAAAATGATGCCAATCTTAAACATAATCTGCCTATATACGGTGTTTTTAAAATTGAGGCATTTATTTTAACAAGATGTAGAACAGTTTGCCAAAAATCTCCTATCTATATTAAAGTTGCAAAATAACAAATATAGAAAATGTACAGACATAATTGTTCTACCTGTGTAACCTTATTTTTCCTGGTAATTACAAAAATGATTGAAAGTTGTTACAGTTTTTTAATTACGCACATAATTTGGTTTGGCATAACCATGAATCCATAGTTCACTCCATTTCGTGTAAATTAATGTAGCTTCGTCTGTAGTAAAAATAAATTTTGTGATATTTTCACTACTATCATGTTGATGTAAAAGCCACCGACAAAATTCAACTCTTATGATCAACGATCATGATCTCAACTAGGGCATGATCTTCAGATTGTTAAACTTGTAGCCTTCAGTAATCATGTGGATAAAATTATTCCTGTAGTATCGTTTTCCATACTTTACTGTGGACCACTCCAACTTTATTTCCTTTGGACCCCCTGGTTGACCGCTTCTGATACTATCTAAAATTTTTTCCTCGGTGTCTACTGTTTCTGGTGGTACAGACTTTCCCGCATGTCCTCTTTGCCCTTTGACATACTCCATACCACGAACACTTTCAATTAAATGTACACATATTCATGGTGGTCGGTGATTTTTTAAAGTAATCCTTTCCACATATAAGCGAGATGGTACAGGTGCATTTTGTCGGCACTTCCCGTAACTTCTACAAGTACATCATTCTCCTGGTTAGAAGTACCGGGATTTCAAAAATTATCTTGGTCAAGGGTGGTTGTGGAATGTTAAAACGTGTGTCTTACTTTAAATTTGAAATAATTATGTCACTGTCACACTGACATCATCAATAACCTACAAATTTCATACCTATTTATTTCAGTTGTAAAACAATAATGAACTACAAATTATAAAATAACGGTTTTAGTAACAAGAAAAACTAAACTACAGTAATTGTTGGAAATGTCCCCCGTTTTGTTCGATGCACAAGTTGACGCGCCTCCTCATGCTGTGAAAAGCGTTTTGCAGTATTTCTGGCGTTATGGTTGCACATTGCTGAACAATTCTTTGTTGCAGTTCTTGCAAATTATTTACCGGAGTTGCGAAAATCTTGTTTTTTAAGTAAGGAAATATAAAATAGTCCATAATTGTCAAACAAGGTGATCTCGGAGGAAACTCAACTTCTGTATGCAAACTTATCAGCCGGTCATAAAAAAACTCGCGGAGGAAAGCAATATTTTCTCGTGTAGTATGTGCTGTTGCACCGTCATGCTGGATATAACCGTACCGAAGTTTATCATCGTTTAACTGTTGCACAAATTCAACCAAAAAGTTGTGTCTGCACCTTTCTGCGTTGACGGTGAAATCAAAAAAATTGGCCCAATTATTCTTCTGCGAGAAACTGCCATCCAAACACCAATTTTTTGAGCATGTAGTGGCGATTCAGTAAAAACATGAGGGTTATCATTGCTCCACATTCGCATATTTTGAGAATTGATGTATCCCGAAAGGTGGAACCACGCTTCGTCAGAAAAAAAAGTTAAGTCCAGAAGATCGTCATTCATTAAATTATTGACAAACCAATGGCAGTAAGCAAGGCGTCTGGGGTGGTCTGCGGGCAGAAGAGCTTGATGTGCTTGCATCTTATATGGATGCATGTTCAAGACTTTCTTTAAAATCTTATGACATGTTCCATAAGAAAGTCCAATTTCCTGAGAAAGACGTTTTAAAGGTTTTGCAGGCTCCTCTTCCATACGTTGACAACTTCTTCTTGTTGACATTGACAACTTCTTCTCTACGAGCCCTTGGTCTACCAGCACGTTTTTTATGAGTCACACAACCAGTTTCGCGAAACACTTCAACACAATTTGTAAGGCACGCATAAAAATTGTCCGGTAATATTGCCACATTTGGGAAGTGCTCTCGAAAATTGTCCAAACACAAACGTTGACTGTATTGCCAATTTCCATTAACTAGCGTACCCGTTCGAAAATAGGCTTCAATCATGCAAATTTTGTGCTGTGTGGTAAGAGGCATGATTCAAAAACTGGATTAGAAAATTTCAGCACAATGACTTGACAGATTCTGACACAACAAAACATATTCAAAAATTTAAAGTAAGACACACGTTTTACATTCCACAACCACCCTTGATCAAGATAATTTTTGATATCCCGGTACATTGTCTTTGTAAACGTGTGCCTTTCCTTGCCTCTAAACGTGTGCACATAACCCGAAACAGAAACTGAGTAAAACATTAATTTCAACGGAAGCTGGAAGATTTTAGACTCGTTTTCCTGTCGCGTGGTAGTTCCCGACCATTCATCAAAGTAGTAACGGCTGGAAACAATTATTTAAAAAAAACAAGATGGCAGGACCGTACTTACACGTTTTAATTAGTATTTTTCAACTTCTGTATAAGACATTTTTGGCACATTGACTTATGTGCAAGAGTCCTGTTTCCTGTTAGAATAAATGCGTCGACTTTGGGGAACACCCACTATATATGTCTAGGAACAGAACAAAGATACACCAATTGCGACCTTATTGGTGTGAGCATTTCTACAAGCTGAAAGGCTGCAGTTTAAAACAATGACGTGGAATGTCGCGTATATGAAGCAGTAGTAGGCCTAATTTGATGCCTCAACCGATAAAAAAAGTCCACGCTTACGGAAGCTATCTATAATACGCGTTCTCCATATTTACTCTTTGCATTGTACCACCCACGCGTATTTCACCAAATGGAATATAAGCGATATTCCATTTCAGATGGTTACGAATGGCTTTCGCCTACATCTATGTAGGTTTGTGTGCGTGTGAAACGTTGAATTTAAATCGATGCCATCCTCCATCGAGCTTAACGTCGTGTGATTACATAGGTATGTGATTATCTGAAACATGCCTATACACGTTTGTACATATGTAATGTAGGATTTAGATCAATATAAGATTCCAACAAACGTTCAATTTGTTCGCATAGTATACTTTACGTGCACATCTGATATGTTAGAAAAATATAACATTTTATATACGCCTGCAATACTTGTAGGCGTACGTCTCTTTAATGGGTATGCATTTCTTTCCGGATTAAATTGAATTTGCGTTCAATGCTCACAATGAGAGACCTAAATTTGATTACTTACATGTGACTTTGAATAAGAGTGTCTTTTTCATCTCGAGTTTTTTTGTGTTACTTTTTCACTTTTAATTTTAGAGCTCAATTGCACACCAAATGGGATCCTCCAAGTCGACGGTACACCGTGTGATGTATAAACATGAACAACTTTTCTACCCCCTAACATTATCAACGCATACAAGATTTAAATTATCCGCATCGATTAGCTTTTGGCCAATAGTTTTTGGGTTGCAACTTAATAGTTGCATCTGTTATCTGATGAGGCGATGGTTATTTTAATGGTAGAAACAGCCACATTTGGCATGATGAAACTCTTCACTTGCTGCCTGCTCGTTTGAACACAGATATTTATCTCCATTTTCTGCAAAATGATTTGTCTCTATTATGAGAAAATGTCCCTTTAGACATTGGAAATAACATGTGATTAGCAACATGACAGAGCACCTCCACATTTTGGTTTGAAAATGCGTCAGTATCTGGACCATCAATTTCCCCGCCAATGGATTGGAAGATGAGGTCCCATGGCTTGGCCCACGCGTTCTCCCGATCTCAACACCCTGCATATGTTACATTTGCCTTGTTACATGTCTACTATAAGTTTGTACTTTTTTATGTGTATATGTGTTTATATGTATGTATAGTGTATATACAGGGTTATTCAGAACCTATCCATAATAAAATTTGGGGATGTCCAACATACATGTAGAAATGTGGGAGTGCAAAAAAAAATTTTTTTTGGCGGGGTCTGAAAATTATTTAAAAATTTTTCATTGCACGCCGCTGCATACTGGTCCACTGTAATGGAGTGACCTTCGGACTGACAATGCAAACTAGCTAGCACGAAAAAAACCGGCGCACTCGGCGCAAAAAGATTTGCAGCGTTTTTACTTTAAAATAAACTTAAAGATAGATAGGCGTTCCAGGTACAAAAAACTTGTTTACTGTTTTTTGTCGGAATGTGGTATATCCGATGTCATTGAAGTACAGTTGCCCATCTACGTAGTACTTTATAATGGTATAACTTTAAACATTGTTTACGGGAAATCCTAATTACTTTTATTAAAATTTTTTTTGGTGATATCGATTTCTTATTTAAGGCTGCACATATCCTCAAAGTTTTAGAGATGAGTTCTGAATAACCCGATATATGTCTTGTAATTTTCCTCTTTTGTAATTGGGTTTGCCTGTTAGACAGCGTACCAATGATATAAAAACAGAAATATTAAATTTTCGTCCAATAAACGCATACTTCGCCTTGATATACCATATACAGGGTGCTTCAAATTCGATGCAATACATGGTGATCTCAGAAACGGTAATAGATACGAAGTCGGTTAAATGGAGGCAAAGTTGCGTATTCAGGGGGGCAACATAATGGTGAAAAGAGATCAAGGCTAACTTGATTGGTTTTCGAAATATTTTGAAAAACCGAAAATTTCGATTTTCGTTTTTGTTTTTTTGCGGGCCTATTTGATGAGGTATTAAAAAATAAAGAGCACTTTTCTATAGCAACTTTTTGCACTTTATCGAATGGTGTTAGCAAATTTTCCGCAAAACGTTTCGTTTCAAGGAAACCAACATCAACTTAATTTTTTTAAATACGGACCTGGAATTTTTTTTCAATTTTTTGGAATCATTTTTGTAACTTGATAGAATGCCATCATAAAAGGAACCAGATTTAAACGTTTTGTCTAAGAAAAATCCATTAGTCAAAAATCATTAGTATTTTTGTTTCGACTTTTGTTAATTCTAGATATTGAATAATATTTTTGAGGTTTCATTTATTTTTATTTACGATAAATAAACAAAAGCTAATAATAAAACAACGAATTAACAACTATAAACTTTGATGTAATTGAATAAACAATGAATAAAACAACAAAATATGTTAAAACTATAAAAACCCTAAAGCAGATGTTGAAATAATCCTCCGTCATTATTCATGCAGAGGCGTATTCGTATTTTTAAGTTTTGAATAGATCTTTCGATTTCCATTGCAGGTATTGCATTCAGAACACGAATAGTGGCATTTCTCAAATCCTCAATGTTATTATATTGATTCTTATATAAAACATTTTTAGTTCGTCCTCATAAGAAATAATCTAAAGGGAATAAATCAAGAGCTCTTGCTGGCCATTCTAAAGCACCATGATTTCCAATCCATCTGTTTGGAAATGTTTCATTTAAGTAGTTGCGCACAATTCTTGAATTATGAGAAAATTTAAATAAAATTAAAAAATTCTAGATTGCTGAAAGCCATTTTTAAGTACCGATAGTGCATGACACAACATTAAAATGTGTTTGTCATAGAAACGTTTGCCTAGATAAAACTAAATCTAAGAGGACCACAGGAAATTATTAATGATGGATTTTTCTTAGACAAAACGTTTAAATCTGGTTCCTTTTATGGTGGCATTCTATCAAGTTACAAAAATGCTACCAAAAAATTGAAAAAAAATTCCAGGTCCGTATTTAAAAAAATTAAGTTGATGTTGGTTTCCGGGAAACGAAACGTTTTTCGGAAAATTCACCAACACCATTCGAAAAAAGGTAAAAAGTTGCTATAGAAAAGTGCTCTTTATTTTTTAATACCTCATCAAATAGGCCCGCAAAAAAAAACAAAGCGGAAATCGAAATTTTCGGTTTTTTCAAAATATTTCGAAAACTAATCAAGTTAGCCTTGATTTTTTTTCACCATTATGTTGCCCCCCTGAATACGCAACTTTGCCTCCATTTAACCGACTTCGTATCTCTTACCGTTTCCGAGATCCCCATGTATTGCATCGAATTTGAAGCACTCTATATATTAGTTCTGGCGTAAAATATTTTTTTAATATTATATTAGATAACATTTTGCGTGTTAATAGATCTGAGCTGAAATAATCGAACTGATCTTCCAGATGGATCGCCCTGGAAGATCGTTAGTTTAATAATTAAAATGGATGGATTTATATGAAAATTAGAACTGCGTATTTCTTATTAATGTTACTCAATACGGTAAGCATCCGCAGAGAAAATATCGGATAGAGAAACATGTTTCGCTGCTCATCTGGATCAACTTTAAGAGCTCGAAAAGTAGGTACTGCAGTTATATCTTCAAGAATATTGTAATATTATTGTAATAGTACACCATAACTAAATTATTTGTTTGTATACTTACCTTCATCCAGCCGATGCCTGAGATCGGGAAGGACCTCTTGCCCGTGTCTCTCCCATCTGACGGACTCTATGGGATATCCCGAATAAGGACAATGGAGAGTCACATCCGCCGTGGCTACCGCTTTCACGGGGCCGATGGATCGGATGAATGGCGGACCTAATGACGTTTTTAAAGAGGTAAACGATAACTTCTTAGTCACGAACGGTGTATTATATACAACTACAAGTTGTTTTTATCCATAGAAATAAATAAAAAAATTATAAATAGCGTTTTCAGTTAATTTAAACAATACACGGGGAATTCGAATTAAAACAAGTCATTCTGAATCATTCCGTTATTGTTCTGTTAAAAAAATCTTGGACAAGTCGATTCGTGTCATAACCTAAAAATACTTATAGTTATACGGGGTGTTAGAAAAGAGAGAAGCACACTAAACTTTTATTTTTAAATAGAATGCCATGTTTTTTAGATTTAGGTAGAGCAACCGCTCATGAATACATTGATATAGAGCTTTAGTCTCTAAAGGTCCAAATATTAGAGTTATTTTTGAAAAAAGCGTATTAAATAAATAAAAGCGTGTGTTATATATTTATCGTTAATCTATAACACAGAATTCAGCGAAGAAAGTTTGGTGAGTATTTCATTAGCATTTTGGATATTACTCATTTCTGAATGATTGCATTTTGTAATAACAGTACAACAATCACGATATATTCAATAAATATGCTTAATAAAATATGTTTTAGATAAATATTTAGTTTTTGGATGACCAAATTTACCGAAACAAAATTCATTATGATATTGAAATAATTGTTTTCCAGAAAATTTAAAAAGAAAAGCGTTGATACAGGGATATTTGGAACTTAAATATCTATATCGATGCTACTGCATCTTTGCTGATTTGATAAAATCATAACTATATCCATTTTCCTCGTACACCATGCATCTCGAATAATACCATTACCACCTTTATGGTGGTTAAGTTTTGTTATAGTTTTTATCCAATCTTGATTCAATTCAAATTAGTATCACAAGATTAAGGTCATTAAGATCTAATTATGAACAGAAAAGAACAGAACACGTATGATGTCATCCAAAGAGCTTGACTGCAACATCTGGTTGAGTTTAAAAATGTTTGGAATTATGGATACACGTTCCTGAATTTCATTAAATGCCATCTCATTACAAATAACATACTGTAACTTGTGCCATTAGTGACTCATCAGCAGATCGGAAATTTGAGGAAACTCTCCGACAGTAAAAATTTGTATTAAATTATATTTAAGTTTTGCTAATATATTTATTTAGAAAAATTGTCCTATTTGTGGTCGTAGGTGTACTTCCATTTGAAGATAATGAATAATTTTGTAGTTTAAAATTTACCTTGGCGACCTCTATCTTTCAGATAAATTTTAAAACGGAGTGTTTCAGTGGAGGCGTTTCATGAGTGTAAAAGTTATTGTCATTTTGAAATAATAATAATTTTTTAAACTTGACTCGGGAGCTATATTTTTTATCAGACCAGCAAAAGACGTAAAAAAACGATAGAAAAACATTGGAGTCTATTATTGGCAAGTTTAGTGTACTAGAATATGAAGAAACTGTGAAGCACATGTGGAATGCGTGCATAAAATAAGGAACGCACTGTATTTTTAGAGGGATTAAACGTATAATTCAAGAAAATTAGTTTGTTGGATATGTATTATGCAATTAAAAATAAGACAAAAGAATTTCAAAATCCCGAAAGCAATGCCGTTTTCGGAAAAAATTTAAATACAAATATTAAATTTTGTGTAAGAAATACTGCAATTTTCCGCTTATTGATCAAATTGACCAGACAAAAAATCTTGTTACCATGGACACACCTGAACATTATTATATTTATCTGACTTTTAGCATTTGTTGTGATTATTACAAGCTTCAAAATTATTTTGATTTAAAAATGGAAACGTATATTAATAGAGAATATATTCAACTGAGATGAATCTTCCAAAACGTTCTTTGCATGCTAGTTGGTCTCGAAAACTTACGTGGCCACATGAGAAACAGTTATTGCAGGATGTTGATAATAATTCTACCACCAGTATACATCCGCTTGTTATCAAGAAATAAGCTTCATACTCAATCAATATTTCATAAGTATTTTCGAAAATACCGTGTCCCAAATTCGATGCGTACCATTGGGATCTTGGAAGCTATCAGAGATAGAAACTCGGTTAAATGAGGAACGTTTTAGATATTTTTTTGCTGATCCTGAATCTGTTTCGAAATCATGACTTCACTTTCTTCAATAAAATGTAAAATGTTTAAATCACCCCTTTAAAAATAATTTTTTTCGTAGCATAATAGTACATCGTTAGAAAGCTCTTTTTCAGCTAAATTACAAAAACTGAAATTCAAACATGGCCCCATAAGAAAAACAAAAGTTGGCAAGAGTATCCCAAAATCAAGTGAACATAACGTAATCGATTACTCGGCAAAATATTCCTTTTTAAATTGCGTCTTAATAATGCACAAATCTAAGACTTGTCAGATCAATTATTGCTCTACTACAGCCTCAAAAAGAAATTACCTAATTTTCGTTTTTTGAAATATCTCAAAAACGGACGCAGTTAGCCATGATTTCGAAACATTGCCCATTTAACCGACTTTTCATCTCTTACAGTTTCCGAGATCCCAATAGTGAGCATCGAATTTGGGACACATGGTATAGTTTGTATACATACCACGCAGTCTCTTCAAACCCTACACCCTGGAGATGAGGAACTGAGAGTGATTTTTTGCAGAAGGACATTACAAGAGATTCAGAAATATCCCAGTTTTTTTTTGCCATAGTGTTTTATGTAGCAATGAAACTCATTTAAACCAACAAGGAGTTTCCAATCACCACAACGTTCATTATTGAGATTATGAGAATTCTCATCACATACCTCAACGGAATCAGCAAAGACGTTGATCTATAAATGCTTGGAAAGTACTTTCAGGAAAAGGATTATATCAGTATTTCTACGAAGAATATTGAATACTGAAAATTACAGTATTTTTTGCGAGAATATCTTTCTGTAGAGGTCTGTTGGAAGATATTCCTTTATAACGTACAACTATCTGGTTTAAGCACGATGGTGCACCTGTACACATGACATTACAAGTACGGGAAATTTTGGATCTCCGTTTTCTAATAAATAGATTGGACGAGCCAATTTCGTGGTCACTCAGATCTCCTAAGTTGAAACCAGATTTTAGGTTGTGCTTGTAGGTGAAGTTAATTTTAGTTCTGTTGCTAGAACCAGAAGGTTTCTCGTTTTTAATATTTCAAGTAACTTTTTTGCATTTGAGTTTATTAAGATTACACGAAAAATTATAGAATGGTAATTTTTCTTTCGATAATTTGGTATTCGAAGCTCATTTAACCAACAAGGAATTTCCAATCACCACAACCTTCATTATTGAGATTATCAGAATTCTCATCACATACGTCAACGGAATCAGCAAAGACGTCGATCTGTAAATGCTTGGAAAGTACTTTCAGGAAAAGGATTATATCAGTATTTCTGCGAAGAATATTGAATACTGACAATTACAGTATTTCTTGCGAGAATATCTTTCTGTGTAGGTCTGTTGGAAGATATTCCTTTATAACGTACAACTATCTGGTTTAAGCACGATGGTGCACCTGTACACATGACATTACAAGTACGGGAAATTTTGGATCTCCGTTTTCTAATAAATAGATTGGACGAGCCAATTCCTTGGCCACTGAGATCTCCTAACTTGACACCAGATTTTAGGTTGTAGTACATAATAGAAAAATATTTTTTTATTGTGCATGTAGGTGAAGTTAATTTTAGTTCTGTTGCTAGAACCAGAAGGTTCCCCGTTTTCACTATTTCAGGTAAGTTTTTGCATTTGAGTTTGTTAAGATTAGGTACACGAAAAATTACAGCATGCTAATTTTTCTTTTGATAATTTGGTATTCTTCATTTTTGTCTTATTTTTAATTTAAGAATACATATCCGAGTATTGGGGACTGACTTTTTACTCATCCTGTACAATATCCAAGTTTAAAAAAAAACCTTATACCAAATATTTAATGCAACGAAATACATTTAGTGAGTCTATTTCTAGGACTTTCTGATTATTTTTTAAACTAAATTTCAAGTTTACGGAATGCTTAATTATCCAAATAGAAAGTAGCACTTCTGTGATGATTGTGTCATAAGGAAATTATTCCAGGCAATACGATTTAGCTAGAAGACTTAAAATATATTTGCCCATTTCCTCGGTGCTCCTATCTTCTAGTGAATAGAAAAGAACAGACGAGATTTTAATGTAATTTACAGATTTATTTCTAGGATGGTTCTGTTTTAATTCGAGAAGCCTTCGTATATAAGACTTAAATGTATTAAACGGCACACTCTTGAAGCGGAAATGAATAAAACATACCGTATATATTGAGCCTGGCGGAGTGCTCTGTTGATCCTAGAGAATTTACTGCCCGACAGCTGTATAGTCCACCATCCTCTACTCGTACGTTGGTGATGTTTAAATGACTAATCACATCTCCCGCCTGATCCACGTATTGACTTATAGCGTATCTGTAAAATTTAAATTCAGTGTTAATGGCAGCTCTTTCTGTAATTGTATTAGGTATTCTGTTCCGCTGGATTTATAGGGCCATTCAAGAAACCGTAAACTATTACGGCAAAGCTAATATTTACATACAGCGAACGAACAACGGACGAGGAATCTTTCATTGTTAAATTCTATCAGGCGAGCAATAAAAAACAGGAATTCATTATTTTTCCCCGTAACCTTCCTTGTTCCTTTTCTGGGGGAAAGATTAAAAATGACATTTTACGGGTTTTCAAGATATCTTTCAAAATATACGGCGGTATTAACAGGAGGAAGGTATGAATAAAATAGCGCCCCTGGGCCAGATTTTTAATTTAGCCATGCAAATAATTAAAAATGCCTTTGTTCTTTTGTACTTTTTTGGCATATAAATCTGCAAAACGTTGAGCATTACTTCAGTTCCCGTTATTTATGTAATTGGGCTATTGAGAGATTAAAATTCCATCCGAGTGTGTGCGGGGTATTGTCCATCTAAATCTAAAAACACTGTAGCTTCGCCAGCCAGCGACTGTATAAGTGGTGCTGAAAAAATATTTTTTCCTGAAATAGAACCTCTAATATTTTAAATACAGAGTGACTATTTTATACATAATTCTTTATAATTGTTTTTTCCCTAAAAACGTATATACAGAGTGGTCATATAGTTCTGTACTGCGCCTATCTTACTTTAAATGGAATAATTTTTAAATTTTTTTAAAATTTTGAACAGGAAAGCGTTCTACACTTTCACTAGCGTCTCTTCTTCTCTAAATTTTTGGACAAATTTTAGGAAATAACTTTATTAACTCTCCCTAATTTTAGCCAAGAAACCTCCTCCTGAAATATTTCGCGTATATTTAGAATCACCCTGTATATATGTATGAAAATATACAGTAAGGACATAAAGTCCGTCCCCCCCCCCTCTAACTTTTGAACCACTGGGTAGATTGTGATAAAATTTGGAACGATAATATATGACTAAATTCTGCATTTTTTAACACATCAATGACAGCTCTGAATGTCAAAGTGACAGTTGGGCGCGCAATAGGAAAGTTTTTTTAAATGAAAATGGGGGTCGAGTGGGAACTCATTTTGAAGCTATTTTTATGCTCAAAACATCCCCCAAATTTCAGAACATTTGGTTCAGTAATGTCCAAATAAAAACCAGTAATATCAGTTTATAACATAATCTTTTTACCACATTATCTTTCTAATAGAACTTACCCATGGAAGATTTATTTGTCAGGAGGTTCATGGAGGTCATTTTCAACATCTTTTGAAGTAACACGTGTTTTCTAAATTTGTTTCTGGCTCTAAATTTTTTTTTTTTAGGTTTAATTTAAATTATTTCATAATTTTTTAATTTAGGTTATTTTAGGTTAGGGATTGTTTATTGTTATTTGTTTAGTTTTAATTTTTGTTCTGATTTGAATAATTTACAATAATTTGTAATATGTATGCAAAAAAATGATATAACAGAAATCGATATTACTGGTTTTTATTTGGAAATTACTGAACCAAATGTTCTCAAAATTGGGGGATGTTTTGAGCATAAAAATAGCTTCAAACCGAGTCCCCACTCGACCCCCATTTCCATTTAAAAAAATGTTCCTATTGCGCGCCCAGCTGTCACTTTGACATTCAGAGCTGTCATTGATGTGTTAAAAAATGCAGAATTTAGTCATATATTATCGTTCCAAATTTCATCACAATATACCCAGTGGTTCAAAAATTAGAGGGGGGGGGCCGGACTTTATGTCCTCGCTGTATAGATAGCCCTAAACAAATCGCCAACATATCTCTTAAAATTTTGTAAATAAATGTTCCAGCTTATGTTAAGCTTTTTAATGGCCTTTTTCACATAAGAGCATTTTTATTTATATAGCGGTAAACAAATGAGGTATTTATTTCTGAACATTTTATGTGGATATTCTATATTTATTTTGATTAATTTCCTACTTAAAATAGGAACGAGTTTCACTGGCGCATCCGCCATATTTTTAAAAACTTCACATTTTGTAATTCTTGGTATTTTACAAGAATGTTTATTGGAAATTATGACAATAAAATAGCTAAATACAGTTACATAAAATAACGAAGTCTGAGACACAGGGTAATTTTTCAGCTATTTCACCAAAATACTGTATCTTTTATACGAAATAATAGCGCAATACGTTTCGAAAAATAACGTTTTTCATCTGCCCCAGAATATTGTTACAAAATTTCCGACGGAGGTGCCCGAGTGCGGTGTTGCCAAATTTATTCCCCCAATCGTAGAGAAAATATGCACAGCTTGGCAACACCGCATCTGGGAGTGCCAGAGGGACAACCCCCTATGGGAAAAATCTCAACCTTCTAGGCACTCAAATAAGGGCGATAGGGGGTTTTTGTCTGCATTTTCCGTACGTCGCCACTGGCAGGTACTTATCGAACTGCCCTCGTATACTTGGATGTGGGTTACTTGTTGAACTAGCCTGATATATGGCTCATTCAAGATTGTTCCATGAAAGTTTCTACAAGCACCTAGAAGCTTCATTAATGAAAACTCAGTTAGCTTCATTAAAGAAAACTTAATTAGCTCAGATAAAGTCCGCAGCTTGCCCGTCAGTCAGTCAGTGTTAATCACACAGCGATCGAGAGCAAATGAGCAAGACCCAAGTGAATTTTCGAACTGTTTTTGGTGTGTAATTAATTTGATATTGTTGAAGAACTGTTGTATTGTATTGTATTGTAAGAGTTAAATTAAGATTTTTAGAATCTTAAGTCTCCTGACAAGAAGTTTCTAAAATGCCCAGTTAGTCGATACAAAGGAAATTTAATAAATTTCTGGTGTGAACTGAATTGTGCAATGAGTAGTTTAAATGGTAATTATTAGAATAATTATAAAAACTAAATTGCAATAAGTAAAATCCAAATAAAATAGCTACATATTATCATATACTTTTTTTAAACAGAACACCCTGTAATAACACCTGTAACGCATTTATACACATCAGTCTAACACAAATAAAATTTCATAATGCCCTGTAACAGAAAAATGTTCAAACTATGCATATACTTACGAAAGCGTAGAAAGGACATCGTGTGAAATAATATTATAATTGCCAGTTTAAACTGTCAATTATAGATAATTGTCTGTTTAGAGTGACAATTATGTATAATTGTCAGTTTAAACTGGCAATTATACATAATTGCCAGATCAAACTGACAATTATCTATAATTGCCAGATCAAACTGACAATTATCTATAATTGACAGATTAAACTGGCAATTATAATATTATTTCACACGATTTCCTTTCTACGCTTTCGTAGGTATATGCATAGTTTGAACATTTTTCTTGTCAGTTTGATCTGGCAATTATATATAATTGCCAGTTTAAACTGTCAATTATAGATAATTGTCAGTTTAATCTGGCAATTATCTATAATTGACAGTTTAAACTGGCAATTATACATAATTGCCAGATCAAACTGACAATTATCTATAATTGACAGATTAAACTGTCAATTATACATAATTGCCAGATCAAACTGACAATTATCTATAATTGCCAGATCAAACTGACAATTATCTATAACTGACAGTTTAAACTGGCAATTATAAAATTATTAAACACGATGTCCTTTTATAATTGCCAGTTTAAACTGTCAATTATAGATAATTGTCAGAATATAAGTGACAGTTTAAACTGGCAATTATTAAATTATTTCACACGATGTCCTTTTATAATTGCCAGTTTAAACTGTCAATTATACATAATTGCCAGTTTAAACTGACAATTATCTATAATTGACAGTTTCAACTGGCAATTATAAAAGGAGATCGTGTGAAATAATTTTATAATTGCCAGTTTAAACTGTCACTTATAGATAATTGTCAGAATATAAGTGACAGTTTAAACTGGCAATTATAAAATTATTTCACACGATGTCCTTTTATAATTGCCAGTTTAAACTGTCAATTATACATAATTGCCAGTTTAAACTGACAATTATCTATAATTGACAGTTTCAACTGGCAATTATAAAAGGACATCGTGTGAAATAATTTTATAATTGCCAGTTTAAACTGTCAATTATAGATAATTGTCAGAATATAAGTGACAGTTTAAACTGGCAATTATAAAATTATTTCACACGATGTCCTTTTATAATTGCCAGTTTAAACTGTCAATTATACATAATTGCCAGGTCAAACTGACAATTATAAACTGTCAATTATACATAATTGCCAGATCAAACTGACAATTATCTATAATTGCCAGATCAAACTGACAATTATCTATAACTGACAGTTTAAACTGGCAATTATAAAATTATTAAACACGATGTCCTTTTATAATTGCCAGTTTAAACTGTCAATTATACATAATTGTCAGAATATAAGTGACAGTTTAAACTGGCAATTATAAAATTATTTCACACGATGTCCTTTTATAATTGCCAGTTTAAACTGTCAATTATACATAATTGCCAGTTTAAACTGACAATTATCTATAATTGACAGTTTCAACTGGCAATTATAAAAGGACATCGTGTGAAATAATTTTATAATTGCCAGTTTAAACTGTCAATTATAGATAATTGTCAGAATATAAGTGACAGTTTAAACTGGCAATTATAAAATTATTTCACACGATGTCCTTTTATAATTGCCAGTTTAAACTGTCAATTATACATAATTGCCAGGTCAAACTGACAATTATAAACTGTCAATTATACATAATTGCCAGATCAAACTGACAATTATCTATAATTGCCAGATCAAACTGACAATTATCTATAACTGACAGTTTAAACTGGCAATTATAAAATTATTAAACACGATGTCCTTTTATAATTGCCAGTTTAAACTGTCAATTATAGATAATTGTCAGAATATAAGTGACAGTTTAAACTGGCAATTATAAAATTATTTCACACGATGTCCTTTTATAATTGCCAGTTTAAACTGTCAATTATACATAATTGCCAGTTTAAACTGACAATTATCTATAAGTGACAGTTTAAACTGACAATTATAAAATTATTTCACACGATGTTCTTTCTACGCTTTCGTATATATCAGACAAGCGTATAGCTAATAATAACTATAAATCATTCGACTGACGTATGGCGTATAGTCTCTTTTGCATCTTCTACTTTTTCATAAGGACAGAAATAACAACGATCACGGAGTTGGCAATTCTGTCAATAATTTGCTAGAAAAAATTTTAAAGACGAATAAGAATCATATACGTAGTTACCCCTTTGTTGATATTATCAAGTCAGTTAGTAACATCTCAGGCTACACAAAAACATTTATCTAATGGAGGCTGTAGGGGAATGGGCCCCATTCAGTAAAAAGAGGGCGTGAAATACCTGTGTCCGGACTTGACATCCGAGAGCGGTTCGCCGTCCAGCAACCACCTAAACTGAGGCGGAGGCGAACCGGTGGCAGAACATCTGAGGGAGACTTGGGGGCCTGGATTCATGGCCTGCTCGATGAATGTGTATTGAAGCTCGGGAACTGTATCTGTAAAAAGGTTGGCTTAGTCTCAATGAGGGTGTCAGTTAATGGAGTGTATGTATTATGCATTTTAAGATAATACTGGGTTTCAATGAAGACCGTTGATGTAGTGACGAGACTAGACGAGAAGCCTGTCTGTCCTCGGTGGTCCCTGTCGTTTTGAATTAAAAAATTATAGGAAAGCAGCAAGTAATGTTTTAAGTTTGTAATAAATTATGTTTCTGCAATTTGAGTTTTTTAAATTATTTTTATTTGCCTGAAAAGTTTGAATTTTTATTGGTGTTGGTTAATGAATTTCCGTTTTCTATTCAATTTGTTATGGCTGTTTTTCGAATATATATTTCTAATGTAATTACTTTTTTATCCAAATTATCTTAACGTCTACTGTAGCTTCATCATCTTTAGTCTGTAAGTATGTTAAGTTCAAGCATTTTAATGTTACTGTTATGTTGCCCATTTTATTTGACAAGGATCATTATACAGGCTGATTCACTTAAGGATGCTCACCATTGGGATATCAGAAATGGTAAAAGATACAGGGTGGCTTAAATTACAAAATAGTTACGCAATTTTATGACGAATATTTTGGCAAAAGCATATCTGAAATATCTTTTTCAATTTCTGAAATATTCTGAAAAAACTGAAAATTAGGTTTTACGAATCCTTGACATAATTTATTTACGAGTATTTTTCTAGATAACTTCATGAAACTGTTCTCAGGCACAACATTCTTCATTGATTGCATTGAAGATATCTATCTCTTATTTTTTTTTTAGAGAAAGTTGTTATGGGCGCCATATTGGATTTTTTAGTTTTCAGATAGCTCTTTTTATTCTCTTTACGGCGATGTATCAATTTAAATTATTAAGGGTAATAGTCATAATTAATTAATAATTTAAATGTACTCCTAAGATGATACGTCCGTAAAGAGAGTAAAAGCGCCTAAGTATCTAAAAATAAAATATAAATTCATATAGCTGTCGAAACCGATTGAAAACATGTTTCTCCTAAAATTAGTTTTTTACTGCAATCATGGTATCAAAAAATAGACATCCTTGACATACGTTTTTATTACAATTATAGTATTTCTGTAATAATTGTATTGAGAAAGAACTGACAAACGTGTTAAATAAATAAGAAACAATATATAACTCATACCGTAAATGTTTTTAAATCATTATACAGGCTATTACAAATTCGTTTCTCACTACAGGGATCTCGGAAACGGTAAGAGATACGAACTAGCTTAAATGGGGTTAAAGTTGCGTAATCAGGGGACCAACATTATGCCTCTAAAAAATCAAGGCTAACATGATTAGTTTCCGAAATATTTGAAAAGCCGAAATTTTGGATATCCGTTTTTGTTCCATTTCAGCCTTGTTTGAGGTGATATTGAAAAAAAAAAAACACTTTCTCATGGTAACTTTTTGCCCTCTATCGAATGGCACAATTATTTTTTATATGTAACGTTTACTCTTTCCAGGACCATCATCAACTTAATTTTTTTAAATACAGTCCTGGAAATTTTATTACATTTTTTGCAAGCCTTCATGACCCCCAATGCTGTACTGCCTCAGCCCTAACCAGATTCAGACGTTTTGTCTCGAAAAATTCATCTTCAATTAGGTATTCGTTAAAAATTTTTCGTTAATTTTTTATTTAGATTTCTATGTTTATTGAATTATCGTACACTTTAAGTGTCGTTAGACTCTGTGAAATCCACCTGGTTATTTAAACTATTACCATTGGATCAAAAAAATTTGATTAGAATTTGTTTGAATTTTGAGCACTCGAGAAACTTAAAAATAAATATGGGCACGAGATGAAAACTCTAATAATGTGTTACTATAATGCGTGATGGTTTAAAATATAATTTAAATAACCAGGTGGATTACGCAATTACCATTCGATAGAGGGCAAAAAGTTATCATGAGAAAGTTCTTCTTTTTTCAATATCACCTCAAACAATGCTGAAATGGAACAAAAACGGATAATGCAAAATTTCGGCTTTTCAAATATTTCGAAAACCCTGATACGCAACTTTACCCCCAATTAAAGCTAGTTCGTATCTCTTACCGTTTCCGAGATCCCTGTAGTGAGAAGCGAATTTGTAACAGCCTGTATATGAGTATTTTAATTGTAGAACCACATAAATAATTATTAACATTTCAGTTGTTAACAGATGCTTCAGTTTTCCTAACGTATTGGTTTTTTCATCTGAGAATAGCTTTATTTATAATTTAAAGAAAAAATGACAAACTATAACACGGGGTAGAACGCTTTGGTGTGATATCCGACACCATAACGGTTTACTTGCCAGACAGCGGGTGCGAAAAACCAACCGGAAATGAGTTCCAACTTCCGTCAACAATATATCATGTAAAACCACGTTTCCTCTCTTTTCTCATAAAATAATTTTATACTTGAATAACACCGATTTAGAGACTACTGCTTATAAAAAGAGTTTCCTTTCGAAGGAAAATTAAAGAAAATATCATTAAAACTTGAGAGGAAAATGATAAATTGCTTCATTAAAGCATCTTTATGAAACACTTTTATGCAAGGATCCACTAGAAATATAGGTACAACTCTATATAGGAAGCAGAATATCATAGTACAATTATAATGAAAAAGTCTGTATTTACCAAATAAACAGACATGTTGCGAGTTTTATTTCGAGATTTATTTTAAAAGGCATCATTAATACAATATTGAGTCTAATATATATTATCAAAAAGTTTATGAAGCTGTTATTCAATTTTTTATATTAAATTCATTTTAAAACACACACAGTTTAAAACTGTCAATTATATTGTTTCATCTCATAACAAAAATTCAGTACCTAGTAGTAAGTAACCCATTACAGCTTACCTAAAATTAAATATAAAAATTATTAAGGACAATAAGAACTTTCGCAAAAATCTATTAAATATTCCTTTGAGAATATGCTACTGCAAAAAACACAGGACAAGTATTCAAAGACCACATGTGTAGTATCAACAACGCAACTTCTACAGTTTATTTCAAAAAGCCACTATATGAAATGTAATAAATGCCTTTACTTAATACAGTGCTTGCGTAAAGTAGTGGATACATTTTTTTAAAAAATCGCTCAGACCCGTCGATTTTATTATATTTTTAGCCTTATTTTACATACAGTGAGGTTCAAAACTCTGGAACGCCCCAAATAACTTTCAAAATATTGTTTTTTTGCAAAAGCGCTCAGACACGTCAATTTTTGATTCTACTTTTCTGTATTTTTGAGGTATTGAATTATTTGTACAGTGACGTATCACTGAGGTGCAAAAAAAAATTGCACTATCGAAAAATTTCTTCTGTAACCCTATAAAGGTTTTTTTTCTGTAAAGTTTTCGTCAAAGATACGTAAAAAAATGTGTTTTTCATGAATTCCGAATAAAAAATTGGGGTTGCCATTTAAAAAAAAATTTTTTTTTGCACCTCAGTGATACGTCACTGTACAAATAATAATAATAATAATAATAATAATAATAATAATAATAATAATAATAATAATATTTATTATTCCAACAGGAAAAACCCAATTACAGGAATAAGAATATGCTAATATAATGTGTAATATAATATATGTGCTAATATATAGGTATATAAAACAAAATCAACGAGATAAAACAAACAAAAAATAATTAACAATTACTACAAACTACAACTACAAACAATGCCACCAATAATACTTAAGTTAAACGACTAACACAGTTACATACACTTCTTAAATTATCATAATGAATATCGCAGTTAGAAGCGATTTTATTGTAAAGTTCACACATCAAAGATATTGGAGACTTTATTAAAATATTCGTTCGAGGAGCAACACAATAAAATAAAAATTGCTGTCTAGCATTTTCGCGAGGTATCAAAATATTTATTTTACCCAAAAGATCGGATCAACTTTGTCATTGCAACGGTTCTATTTGTGCAAATAAAGACTACTCTATACTTTATCATTAATTTTTAATAGAACCAAATATAATCTCAGGGGGTTTCGGGTTCAGGGCAATTTATAGTTACATTCATATACGTATAATACTCAGTTTGTTTAAACAAGTTAATTTTGTCACACTTACACTGTGGAGCCGTTTGTTCACTCGGTGTAGGGAGGTGAGGACAATCTAGATTTAGGTACTTGCCGCTAGTCAACAAGATGCAGGCAGACGTGTAATTCTCAGGGAAATACCTCTTCTCTCGAACTGATATTCGCTAGACAGCAAACTATTTTTGTACAACGTACAACCACAGGTTATTCTTTATAGTTTAATACTTTTCTCCTTATCGGATCGGCAGCATCAACCAATTTGTTTTACAGCAGACAGAAATAATAAGTTTTGTCGTGAACCTTCAGTCGTCAGGAGCGACCGCTCTACCTCTCGGTCCAAGACGTACTGTCCGCTTCGTTTCCCTTCCTCGCACCACCTACCTCACCTCCATCCCTGTCACATGTCCTAAGGCTCGTCCCACACTTCGCGGCACACACACTCGCTTTTAAACATGAACTTTAAGAGAGCTTTACTATTCTAACCTAATACTAATTATTGCTTAAACATATAAATACCCATTACATAACCCCCCAATTGAATGTGAGGTGGCCAAGCAAATTGGCAACAGAGGATTCAATTTTAAAATACTAAAAATAAACATCTTCTCCTATATTATAAACTGGAAAGACACAAGTAGAATCGAAACTAAACGTTAGGCATTTCGCGATACCTTTTCAAATTCACAATGTTGTGTGGCCCCAGAATTTCACCATTTTCTGATTTTAATAGATAAGAGTTAGGACCAGCTTGAGAATGAACCAAGTACGGCCCCTCAAACAAAAGGAAAAACTTTTTAATTTGCCTATTTTCGGCAGAAGATTGGGGGTGAGATCGTATTAAGACTCGATCACCCTCTTGCAAAATGACTGGTATGTTTTGGTTATTAAATTTTTCTCTACGGCGTTCGTATTTAGACATCATTTTATTTCTAACTAGTTCCCAAACTTCCCTTAAAGGTTTTTCTTTTCTTTCCACCTCTGGCGGATACTTAATTATTGACCGAATGCTATTTGGTTCTTCTCTGCCAAACTGTAAAAAGTTTGGGGTGAAACCCGTCGAAGAATGAACAGCATTATTTATACAGTGTTCGACTTCCCACAAAACACAAGCCCATTTCGTATGTTTATCATAACAAAACGCACGTAACAATCTTCCTATTTCGCGATTAACGCGTTCCGTGGTGTTTCCCTGTGGGAAATAAACTGACGTATATTTAGCAATTATCAAATTTTCATCCGCAAATTTTTGCCACAAATTGGACCGGAACTGAGTACCATTGTCTGACAATATCGCTTTAGGAATTTGCACTTGTTTAAAATAATCTTGGGTAAATTTATTAATTATGAACCTGGCGGTGGGTTTCTTTAAAGCATATAGTTTAGTATATCGCGAAAAGGAATCTATTATTACCAACAACTGAACTGCTCCGCCTCGACTCGGGGGTAACGGCCCAATCAGATCACAGCATATTAAATCTCCCGGTTTCTCAGTAATTATCGAGTTAAAAGTGCCAACCGATGTAATGGAAATCTTTGATCGTTGACATAAATCACACGAACTGACAATTTTCCTAATGAGTTTATACATTTTTGGCCAGAAGAATTCAGATTTCATGTGCTGAAAAGTCTTCTCACTCCCAAAATGACCGATGTCGCTATGTTGCTGCATGACCAACAGCCTAATTTGATTTTTCGGTACACACAGTTTAAACCCTGGATTGTCAACTACCCCTTTTCTAAATAAAATACCCTCGTATACAATATACCAATTCTTACTTCCACCCTTTCCTATATCTAATTCTTTCATTTTCCTGCTTATCCACTCATCAACTTTTTGATCATTTCTAATAGATTTTAAATTACTTTTTAACTCCTTATATTTATCGGTCAACCTCAACATACATATTTCTATTTTGGCAGAATTGTCACTTTTGTCGCTATGGCCAGAATTTAAGGGATAACGAGAAAGTGTATCAGCGATAACATTTGATTTTCCACTACGATATCTTATTTCGAATTGGAATTCTTGCATAAAGAGAACCCATCTAGTTAATCGTGGCGATTTTAAAGGGCAATTCATTATATAAGAAAGAGATTTGTGATCTGTAATTATTACTAAAGGTTTTCCTAGTATTAATACTCTATATTGGGTCAAAGCGTAAAGTATGGATAAGGCCTCTTTTTCTGTCACGGTATACCTTAACTCTGCCCCGCGCAGCGTACGACTTCCATAAGCGATAACTCGGCGATCCCCTTCCTCATCTAATTGGTATAGTACACATCCTAACCCATAACCTGAACTATCAGCCTCTATATAAAAAGTTTTTTCTAAATTGGGATGACTAACCATGGTACAATTTAAATATGCTTCCTTGATCGATTGAAAACACTGCTGTTCCTTGTTTCGCCACTCCCATTTCCTATTTTTTTTTAGAAGACCTAACAGTGGTATTGTTAAATCGGAAAAATTATTCACAAAACGCCGCTCGTAGTTTACCAAGCCTAAAAACCCACGCAATTCTTTTATATTTCGCGGCTTAGGAAAATCCTGAATAGCTGCTATTCTGGACGGATCAATTTTAATGCCCTCCGAAGAAATAATATGGCCCAAAAAAGAGACCTCATTACGCGCAAAAACACATTTTCGTAATTTGATAGTGAGGTTAGCTTGTTGAAATAGCCCAAAAACCTTCTCCAAGTGTAACATATGTTCCTCAACATTTGTGGAATAAATGAGAATATCATCCACAAATATGATTATAAATGAGTCAAATTGTGAACCCATTATTTTGCCTAACCCTCGAATAAAACTTGCTACCGAAGTCGCCAGACCGAAAGGTAATACTTTAAAAACGTAAGTGTGATTATTATATGTAAACCCTGTATACCTTTGATCCTCCTTTTTTATTGGTATCTGCCAATATGACGAAGTCATGTCAAGTGTCGTCAAAATTTGACCCTTCTTAAATTTAACCAACAACTCTTCCGGTTTGGGGGGAACGATATGATCTTGTACCATCCGCTTATTCAAATACCTTGCATCTAAACATATCCGGACCGATCCGTCTTTTTTCTTCACTGTTACAAGGGGTGACACAAATTCGGTTTGCGCCGGTTCAATGATATCCCACTGAAGCATCTCGTTGATTTGACGTTGTACTTCATCACGATAAGCAAAAGGAATTGGAAAAGAACGCTTATAAAAAGGTGTGTAATCATGAAGTTCTATGGTATGTTCATAAACATTTGTTCTACCGGGTGTTTCAGAAAATATCCCCTTATATTTTTTTAATAAATCTTGCAATTTTTGTTTTTCGTGACACTGAAAATTTAGAGCCGACTCTGCCGCTCGATTTAATTCTGCGTCTGAATATTGATGTCTATCGTCTTGCGACAAAAAATTTATCGATAAATATTTTTCATCTCGTCTCTCAAAGTATAAATTAAGATTCTGCCCTGTACCTAGTTTTAAAATTTGCGCCTCAAAATTCACTACAGCTTTATTTTTTATAAGCCAATCACAACCTATGATTACATTTTTATTTAATTTAGGCACTACAATACAAGCTATCTCGAACAATTCATTGTTGACTGTTAGAGGTAATAACACTTGTTCTTTTATTCGCTGTCGCTTAGATCCGACCGCGACCGAAATCGTAGTATTGGTTACTGGTAGCGCTGGTAACTTAATACCCTCGCCCTGTAATTTTGCAACATATTCCTCGGAAACCGCGGATATTTGACTTCCGGTGTCAATTAAAGCATAAACATCCCTTTCGAAAATCGTACCATATAGTATCGGTGACAACAATTGTTCCGCCTCCTGTTCGTCTTCTGAATCGCTTAATAAATTCCGTGAGCTAACATTAAATTTAGTCAAAATCCGAACTTCTGCATTATTGCTTACTTGATTTGCCCCTGTTTGTCGCGGAGGATTATTAGAATTATTAGTTTCTAAACCCTGCCTATTTAAATTACTTCTTTCTATTCGCTCATTATTTCTATTATAGTTATTTTGTGTTTCCGGTCGCCTGTAATTTCTATTTTCCGTGCGCGTATTTACAATATTTTCATTAGTCTCCGTTCGTCCATCATACTTTCGCAAATACTCTTCTATATCATCAATACTCTGTAACCCATTCAATAATATTCCTCGCCTAATACTATCATCAAAATGTGCAATTAGCCACTCAATTAATTTTTTTTCCGGAATTTTTTCCGATAAATAAGAAGCTTGCTTATACAAATCAACAATATAGTCCGCTCTAATACCGTTTTTATATTTCCCATATCTTATTTCATAATACAAATCCTTTTCTTGTTCTAAACCCCAAAATTTTTTTTTAAATGCTTCCTCAAATCTACTAAAATCGACAAACCCATCCTCTCTGTTCTCGGCCCATTCTAAAGCTTTTCCTCTTAGACAGTTTATGGCTAACCTAACTCTTCGATTTACCGGAACTTCGGCTTCATCTAATAATGTTTTCAATTTTTTCAAAAAATACATGGGGTGAGTTTTACCCCCCGAATAGAAATTTAGGTTTGAACCACCTAATTCCTTCCATACCACAATATATTGTTTATCAATGATACTACAATTATTACTTTTATTTTCAATAGAGACATTCTGAGACCGTTCACTCTCTTCGTTACTTTTATTAGGAATATTTAAGCTTTTAGCCATTGACTCAGCTAGTTTTGCGATACTAAATTGCATTTCCTCCATACCATCTGCCAACTTAGCTACTATCTGTTCTAAATCTACTTGCCTCCTTTCAATTATACTTTCGTCTAACTCACTCTGTTTGCCTCCCTTTTTACCATTTTGCTTTACCTTCGGCATTTTTATTTTATTTTTATACAAATGTTTACACTAAACAGATATAAAGTACAATATACTCAAAACCACTAAATTCATATATGGGCATTTTTTTTTTTGTTTTTTTTTTACAGTGTACCTACTTTTCCTATTTTATCAATGTAAAATATTTCTTATTTTCTATTTCTAGGTATTCGATACAATACATAACATGGATTTAAATTTATAAACGTAAACAAGTTTTTTCTTTATTTTATCGGCCCTTGACCTTGACACATTATACACAGCTGGCAGCTGGTCGGCAAATACAAGAATATAAAAAACACTTAGCGGTAGCAGACAGACCGCTTGACAAGAATCTTAAATCTAAAAGCTCTCTTATGAAATGTAACAATAAGTACCCTGCCACGGCTCAGTGATAATAATAATAAATGCTAATTTACAATACTAATTTTAGCCTCTATAGGTAATATTAATTATTATTTAAGCCATCAAGTTGGGCGCCAAATGCAACGGTTCTATTTGTGCAAATAAAGACTACTCTATACTTTATCATTAATTTTTAATAGAACCAAATATAATCTCAGGGGGTTTCGGGTTCAGGGCAATTTATAGTTACATTCATATACGTATAATACTCAGTTTGTTTAAACAAGTTAATTTTGTCACACTTACACTGTGGAGCCGTTTGTTCACTCGGTGTAGGGAGGTGAGGACAATCTAGATTTAGGTACTTGCCGCTAGTCAACAAGATGCAGGCAGACGTGTAATTCTCAGGGAAATACCTCTTCTCTCGAACTGATATTCGCTAGACAGCAAACTATTTTTGTACAACGTACAACCACAGGTTATTCTTTATAGTTTAATACTTTTCTCCTTATCGGATCGGCAGCATCAACCAATTTGTTTTACAGCAGACAGAAATAATAAGTTTTGTCGTGAACCTTCAGTCGTCAGGAGCGACCGCTCTACCTCTCGGTCCAAGACGTACTGTCCGCTTCGTTTCCCTTCCTCGCACCACCTACCTCACCTCCATCCCTGTCACATGTCCTAAGGCTCGTCCCACACTTCGCGGCACACACACTCGCTTTTAAACATGAACTTTAAGAGAGCTTTACTATTCTAACCTAATACTAATTATTGCTTAAACATATAAATACCCATTACATCATTCAAGATGTTATACAGAAATCGAACCAACATTATATTACGTCTGGTTTCTAAAGCAACGAAGTTAAATCTATTAAGTAGATTATTATGATCCAAACCTCTAGGCGGATAATATCCATCTTGCAAAAAAGACAAAAATTTTAGAAATTTTCTTTGGACCGATTCTAAATGTCGGCAATGAACATCATATATTGGATACCATATAATCGACCCGTATTCCAATTTAGACCTCACTAGAGCACAAAAGAGGGTTTTGAAAGTGCTTGCATTGGAAAAGTCCCGACAGTTGCGATAAATGAAACCATATGATTTAAAGGCACTGGAAACAATATGATTTATATGATTAATAAAAGTGAGCTTACTGTCAAAATAAATACCTAAATCTTTGAATACATCAACTCTGCTAATGAGATTATTACCAATGGAGTAATTGTAGATTTGAAAGCTGGTCTTACGAGTATAAGTCATTACGTTACATTTAGATATATTGAGTTTCAGCCGATTTAGTTCACACCATGAAGACATTCGATTCATGCATTCTTGAAGATGCATTGAATCGATAGAAGAACTGATTTTAGAGTAAAGTTTGAAATCATCAGCAAATAACAATTGCGCACAAGTAATGACTTCAGGAAGGTCATTAATAAAAAATAAAAATAATATGGGACCTAGATTGGAACCTTGTGGAACTCCAGATGTTACAGAAAACGATTTTGAGGTAAAATTTTGGTATCTTACCATGAATTGTCTATCGCTTAAGTAAGAAGTGAACAACCTAATCAAAGCCTCTGAACATCCAAAACTTTCTAATTTCAAAAGGAGTATGTTATGGTCAATCTGATCAAATGCTTTTTGGAAGTCCGTATAGACAACATCAACCTGCCCTCTATTATCCAACACCTCAGAAACGTACTGAGTAAAAACCGCCAAATTAGATATTGTCGACTTCTTCTGCATGAAACCGTGTTGTCGTGACGATATAAGCTGTCTGGTAGAACAATAAAGCTTACTATACATTATGGTTTCAAAGATTTTAGAGAAATTACAGAGCAAAGAAATACCTCTATAATTTGAAACATCATTCTGATTTCCCTTTTTCGGTATAGGGCAGATGAATGTTTTTTTCCAAGAAGATGGGAAGGTAGAATTACGTAGGATGCAATTGAATAAAATATGCAATGGCTCGGCAAAAGCATACGCACAGTCTCTAAGATCAAAACTGGGAATACCATCTACGCCCATTGTAAATGTATCCTTGGATTGTTTAAGATTTTGTAAAACATCTTCATATGAAATATCCTGTAAATCAAAATGTAATCCTAGATTATTGTGCGATGAAAACTGAGTTGAATCAACTGGTTGCGATTGAATGAAGACGTTGTTAAAGTAATTACCAAACGCATTAACAATATCTGCAGGTTTAGAAAATTCTCTGTCGTTATAGTACATTATAGAAGGTATTCGTGAGGACCCTTTCTTTCTTTGAATAAAGTTCCAAAACTTTTTAGGATTACCAGATAATGCTCGCTCCGAATCGTTAATAAATGTTTTATAAGCCTCACTAATAAGACGTTTGGATTTGGAACGATGAAATTTGAATGCATTGAAAAGGTCAACAGATTTATGTTTTTTATACTTGGCATATGCAGCTGATCTTGCTCAGATGGCGCCAATAATCTCGCCAGTAAACCAAGGAGGATAATGGTAGCGGCGAATATGGTGTGAAGACGTGAACTTTGTTACAGCTACATCAAGAAGACCATATAACTTGTCATAAAATAATGAAAATATATCCTCAACGTTATCAACACTTAAAAGAAATGACCAATTCGTGTTAAGAAGAAGATTGTACAAAAGAGGAAAATTTGCCTTTTTAAAATTATAAGCGGTACTGGAAAAGTTCATAGGAAAATGATTATGTGGTTGAGACAGATTAGAGGTTTTGTCAAAATTAATCAGAAGTGATGGGTGGTGATTATCTTCAACAAGTAATGGACATTCAGATCTATCTATGATGCAGTTAAAGTTAGAAAAAATAAGATTCAAAATATGGTTATGAGTATTGTTAACCTTGTTGTATTGCACCAAGCCATGGAATTCTTGAAAATTATTTATTCGCGTACAATTACTGTCAGAGCGGTCTAAGGAATAATTTGGAGAATTGAAATCACCTACAAATAATATATTTACGTCATCCCTTAGACATGTTAATGAGTCAATAGCATCAAAAAATAATTCAAAATCTTGCGTTGAGGTATGTGGTGGTATATATAAAACAAATAAAAACATTTTGCGATTATTGCAGTTTCCCACCTTTACACCAACCACATCAATATCAGAAACAACATCAGCAATGTCGGTTAAGTCGATTTGCGAACATATAAAACAATCTTTAAAAGCGATAAGGACTCCACCACCAAATAAATCAATACCTCAAAAATACAGAAAAGTAGAATCAAAAATTGACGTGTCTGAGCGATTTTGCAAAAAAACAATATTTTGAAAGTTATTTGGGGCGTTCCAGAGTTTTGAACCTCACTGTATATACACGGTGGGCCATTTTAATCTATGCACCTGAAAAACTCAGTAAGTTCGCATCCTATCAAAAAATGACCTTTATAAAAGTTGTAGGATACAAAGGGGGTCAAACAATAGTGACCTTGAATTTGACCTTCAAGCTGACCTTCAAGGTCAAATCAAGGTCAGCTTGAGTTTTTTAAATGGAAACCCCTATTTTTTACACCGGAATCGGAAAGGGCGGGAAATTTTACGTCCGAATATGCTCTCAGGTCATCTGACCTCGATGACCTCAAAGGTCAGATGAAGGTCATAAATACGAAATAATCGGATGGCTATGAAAAATCTTAGGTAGGGTATTGCCGAAAAAGTAAAGGTCATTATTTAAGTAATTTTTAACGTGAAATTCAGTGGTGACCTTTATTTTGACCTTGGCAGTGACCTTCAAGGTCAAATCAAGGTCAACTTGAGTTTTTTAAATGGAAACCGCTATTTTTTACACCGGAATCGGAAAGAGTGGGAGATTTTACGTCCGAATATGCTCTCAGATCATCTGACCTCGATGACCTCAAAGGTCAGATGAAGGTCATAAATATGAAATAATCGGATGGCTATGAAAAATCTTAAGTTGGGTATTGCCGAAAAAGTAAAGGTCATTATTTAAGTAATTTTTACCGTGAAATTCAGTGGTGACCTTTATTTTGACCTTGGCGATGACCTTTAAGGTCAAATAAAAAATAAAAGGTGCTTATGAGGTCAAATACTGGTCAAATTATTTCGTATTTATGACCTTCACCTGACCTTTGAGGTCATCGAGGTCAGATGATCTGAGAGCATATTCGGACGTAAAATTTCCCGCCCTTTCCGATTCCGGTGTAAAAAATTGGGGTTTCCATTTAAAAAACTCAAGTTGACCTTGATTTGACCTTGAAGGTCAGCTTGAAGGTCAAATTCAAGGTCACTATTGTTTGACCCCCTTTGTATCCTACAACTTTTATAAAGGTCATTTTTTGATAGGATGCGAACTTACTGAGTTTTTCAGGTGCATAGATTAAAATGGCCCACCGTGTATATAAATACTGATATAAATCTTAATATATTAAATGGGATACCCTGGATTTTTTTACATTTTTTGAAAGAACTATTTTTTTACTAATACTGTCATATAAGGTTTTCTGGGTCTATAATAATAAGGGCGATATGCCCATTAGAGCGATATGTTAGAGAAAGACTGTACCTAGCAACGAATCGATATTCTCTTTCTAGCACATTGTTCTTATTACCCACTTTTTTGGACATAGTTATCTCCCTTAATGTTAGACCCGTAAAACCTTATATGACCGTATTAAAAAAAAAATGCAATTTTGTAAAAAATTACATGGGCCTCATTTAAAATATTAAAATTTATTTCGACGTAGCTTCAGTGAGTCACCCTGTAAAAAATTAAATATATGTAAATACGCTCAAAAATAAAACAAATCGATCGTAATATAAATTACACATTACAACGTCAATTTCAAACAGCACCATTTTATTTTCAGTTTTCAGTTAGTCCGGCATGCAGAGGTACTACATTTATTTAATAGCCAAAAGAACGCCCATTACGAAGTAACTTAATAATACCTACTATCATACCTCTATCTCAAATACAAAAGGATGACAAAGTATATCCACGTTCATTGTCAGTGGGGAAAACGTGATTATTTTTCATTCAGTACGTTTGATAAGCATCAAAGTGCATAATTCACATTTCCATTAAAACGTAACTTGCTAATGAACCGTATCATAGCATTGTTTGGGTTCGACAAACCACAGAGCGCTGACGAAATAAGCCCTGTATAGAAACTTCTCACCAGCGAACTCGCTACACAACAGAACAATCATTAATCCAGTAGATTTAACAAATTTAACGGCCTGCTAGTTGGGATGACCAATAACAACCTTTCAAGTCCAACTGACTGGCCACGCTGCACAGATAATCTCAAACGCTATATGATTTAATCTGATAATAGATTTTAAAATCTCATTTCCCGGAAGCAAGATCAATTAAGTTGAAAACTTTGCAGGGAAGTTGGATTTTTGCATGGATCATTTAATCGATAAATTTATCAGTGGAAATAAATCAGTGAATAATAAGGAAATAGGAACAATCATTGGCAACTGGATGTTAGCATGGCCCATTTCGTCTTCCTTTGCTCGTAGATAAATCAAGAAGATATCTTGTGCACAATCTAGGAATAATATATTTTATTTGAAACGTAGCAATGTTGCCTCAGAGCATTTTCTAGTAAATCGACTATTATTATCTTTTTCTCAACAAATGGTCGAGTTTGTTATTTTCCAGAAAATAGAAATACTTCATGAAGAAAGTTGTTTTTAACTCTATTGAAAAAGTACCTAAATCAAATTTGCAAAAGATGCAAACGTTTACAGCGCATATTTTTTGCGCTTTGACTTAAAGAAAACAGGGCCGTTTTGTCAATCTGAAAATCTCTGCTTCACACATAATATTTTTTCCTCGTAAAATAAAAACTTTTTATGTTTGACTCTAAACTTAATGAATCAAACTAAGTAGTCCAAATTTGTCTTAATCTAGAAATACACACGATCAATAGAACACGAATGAGGGAAACGTTTGATTTTAATTTTTAAACTATCATGTCGTTTGGAAGTGTGCTTTCAGTGGGTTCAGTGGTTTCGGGATGAGCTTATTTAGAAACTTCATATTAGATACTGAAATGATCCTAATGGAATGAATATGAATAAATTGTCCAATTCGGCGCTAGAAATGACCCATACAATTAGTGAACTTCAGATATATACCCTAATATCTAAAAAAGTACCTTGAATCCTAATAAGATTTATCATATGATTTAGTTTGGGTCTGGGTTTAGGTGGCTATTTCTGTCAGAGATCAGTTTTACCTGGGAAAGTCTCTATAGCACTTTAATTTTATTTGGTACCGAATATTATCGAACCTCGAACTCGAATTTATTCTATAAATATATTCAACTTTTATCGTTTCTAAAGAATATAACTACAAAATTTATCATTAAATCCTATGACAAAGTTTATATAAAGTGTTTGTTTGACATAAAATAAATGATATTGATAAATACTTGGATAATAAAAAATAAAAATTAGATATAAATATATCTTTGGAAACAACTAAGCAGTTCTGTTAAAATTTGACATGACAGGTATTAACTAGGCATCTCTATTATGAAGTATAATTACTAGAGTTTAATAAAAAAAAATGGAACGTGCAACCTTCAACATCGGAGGGGGCATCATTTGTTTAAAAATAAATGTGATGCTGCTGTATAAAATAAAATTATGGCATAATTTATATTCTCACAATTTTACAATAGAAATATATTCTTGGTTAATGAACATAAAGCGGTATGTATTCGCGCTTAAACGCGGTTCTACTCAAGATTGAAATGGATTTTTATCTTGATTAAAAAAATGAATTATTTATTCAATACTTCAATACTACTATTCAATTTATTCAATACTAGAAAATCATTCACCAAACTTGTTAAAATTTCAGTCGTATACCTTTATCGTCTATAAAATAATTATTGGTTTATTTTGATACAAGTCACTAATTCTAAAGTTTTCCAATTTTGTGAGTATCTAAAGGATTGAGCAACAATCATATTTTTTATTTGATATTTATTTATATTTTCTTCATACATTTTAAATATCACGAACTTTAGCTGCTAAAACATGAAAAAATGGAATAGCGATTCTCTTGATTAATTATTATGATTCGCTTTAAATGAAACACACTTTATTGTATAATTCTAATATTATCAATAATTGTAGTTTTCATAATGAACCACTGTTAATTTAGATTTTGGTGAGTGATGCGAATCTATTGTTATGCCTAGCAGAATAAAATCAATAATCATGTTCCTGTCTATCCAGTTTTGTAACCCTACATGAATAATATAGAGTACATTTGGGATAAACTAAAACTAGAGAATTCAAAGAGAGAAAATGCAATCGAATGCACAGAAACAAGAGTTTTCTATGAAATAAGAATAGGAATAAATTCTGGAAACCTTATAAAGGATTTAATGGATTCAACTCGAGATTCAATGTTACAGAAATGTTGTAACATACAGATGTACAGAATGCTGCAGCATTGTAGAGGTGGACAAATAAAGGTCAACTTATGTGTAGTTGCATGTTTTATATTTTAATGCAAATAACCTAATATTAGTAATGATAATAATAATAAGAATAAGGCACAAAACTGCCTACAATAGACCGTCGGCTTAAATGCAACGGTTACTTAAAATAATTGAAATAGTCTCCATAGATATAAATATGAATTTATTTATTTGAAAAAGATGCCGAAAACAACTACTCCATGGGCAATGTACCTCGACTGGCATTGCATTGCTCAGACATCACCATAGAAGTCGCCCAACCACAGAAACTGACCGATTTCGCGCTTATTATGCGCTTGTCAGTATGCCATATGTAGTGAAATGGATGAACGATGTTGCGACATGATTGCCTAAGGGGCATCATGAATAATAATATCGTGATAAGGGTTTCTCACCCTTAAACCTATCAATGCAAGAAGCGGCATGCTTAGAAAATAATACCCAAAAGCAAATTGTCTGGTCAACCAATTACATATAAACAAAGAACTTTCATATGGGTTTTTAGAAACCCTGTCAATTATACCCAGAAACACAGGGATTTATACTTGGAATACAAGACCACGTTATAGCGACAAATAAGTACAGAAAATATTATTTAAAGGATACTTCAATTATGAGCGATAGGTGCAGACCAATGCCACCAATTTCTGGTGGTTTGACTGGTCCTTTCCTATAGTAAACCTATCTGCCTTAACCATGTTGTCCAGTAAACAGCCTATAAACCTGTACACCTTGATGGATTGTTCACCCGTTAATGGAACGGAGTAAAAGTAGTACGGAGATAAACATTGGTACGTGGAATACAAGTAGTGAGGGGTAGATCTAGAACCTTATCTCTCATTGGTTGGGGAAGTGGTGGGGGTTCAAAAGCAGTGGGGGATGCATATTTTTATGTCCAGAACTCCCCACATTACCCTACTATAATAGCTTCCATTAATGAATAAATGTACAAGTCTCAGAAATAGTGAGAGAATTCTCTACAACAGAGAATATTCATCGTAGAATTACTGCCTAAATTCACGTAATACCTATTCTGAGGAAATAAGAACGAGAAAGCAGTCCGCATATTTTTCAATATTTAGGGAGTCTGTTGTGAACATTGAACATTGTTGATAAGTTAGCTAACATTGCTGACAATTAATGTACCGGTAATTGCCTATAAATCGTAATTGCCTATAAATAGTCGAACATTTAAATGTAAATTCCAAAATATCTCCTGAAATGTTCCAGATATTATGATTTATTTCGAACAATTGATGTTACCTGGAAATACTTTAGTGCCTATGTCCTGTTACACTCAAACTGCCATATCTGTTCATTAGGAAGTTACGTACTGTACTCTGTATCATAAACTTAACACATGATAAATACTTTGGAAGGAAAAAGATAAAACTTTCTTAATATGTAAGAAACAAAATAAAATTAATCATCTAACATCTAACTAACTAATAATAAATTTAGAAGATTTGAAAAATATTAAGAGCATGCTCTCATTATGCAAGCGAAATATACTAGACACCCTATAATATATAGTTACAAGTGAAGACATGACTTAAATCTATGAACTACTATTACCCCGTGGACATGCAGAGTGATGAACCTACCCTTTTGGAACACTTAGTAATAAGTAGCCCGTGTATTTACGACAATCAGAAACATCTATTATCACTCACCTCCCAGTCGAAGTTCGGCGCTTCCCTGAGCGCTCTCGCGATCATTACGGACCATACACTGGTACATCCCCCGGTCGTGGCGTGTAACTTCGGTAACTGCCAGGACTAACTGACTTAACAACTTAACTTTTCCATTTCCATCGGTGGGGAGCATTTCTCCATTACGATACCACTGGATCCGACCCACTGGGGATCCAGACACTGTGCAATTGAAAATTGCGCTCTCCCCGGAGTTGATTACCTAGGAATAATTTAATTTAATGTTCGCAAGTTGTACGGGAGGATGGGCCGAAAAATAAAAAACTTAAAATTGGATTTGGTATAGCAACGAAAAGTTGCTTTTAAGAAAAACAAAAATAATTCTTATTTAAAGTTTTTTGATGGTGTGATATCTCTTGCCCTTTTGGCAAAATTTTTAATTTTGATTTGGAATATCACCCAATGCTTTGGGTTTGATATAACAAAGATAAATTTTATTTACAACTTTCATTGTGATATGTCTTTTGCCCTCTAATGCGACTCAAATATATTGAATTTTAACAAGATAGCCAATCTGGAGCAGTTATTCGCTTGTTTAGTGAATAAACCACGCAAACTCATCATAGGGATGTTACTACCCATCGAGTTTCATAACAATATTGATAATGTCTCTCGAGTCTTTTTTATATATACCTACTTAAGTAAATCGTTCTCCATGTATGCTGTGATCCATTTGTACAAGATGGATTACACTTAATAATGAACCTCATTCAATGTGACTGAAGACTGAATCAAAAACGAAAACAAGAATCAAGTTTCAACAGTGAACCAAATCAATCATGTACAAAAACGGATAAATATATATATGTTCTATTTTAGCAGTATAAATCACCCCATAAAGATTTAATAATGAAATTATAGTATTTCAGATTTACTAAAATCCAAGGTCTAAGTAGATGAAACTACCCTATCATTGGTCAAACTGATTGGCCCTGTTCTATTGCAAATCTAAAATACCTTAGCTCTGTACTGGCCTTTCAAGTTATTGAAGACATAATGTCAAACTTTTATAATTCTTTATATACTGATGTTACCCCGTTATTCTATTTATTTGTGATTTCGTCATTTTTTGCTTTTACCATTTTTGTCGTAGATCGATATCCCTTAGAGCCTGATGGAGCCAATGTATGAAAGTGATAAACACATGGAAATATATGTATTTCCCACATTTTTGGACATTATTGATTTGGTCCACTGTAAAAACCTGACTCTTGTTTCCGTTTCTGATTCTGTCTTCAGTCACATCTCATTGGAACATAAATCTTTAGTATGAAATGTAGGTACTATTTGAAGTGGGATCTTTTGTCAGAAGCAGATGTTTCTGCAAAGAGGGTTGGCTAAAAGCCATCGGAAATGGTTTCATTTTACTGGATAGTAATTCAATAAATGGGTTGGGAATTGATCAGAAGATATTGACATATCTTCTGATCAATTCCCAACTTTGATTCCCAATAATTCCCAGATAAAATTTGATGTTGAATAAAGATGAAATGAGAGTGGTAGTTCCTTGCCATGAAGATGGCAAATAAACCACTGTAGAGAGCGACCTAATTTTTTAAACCAGTATTAACCAGTGTACCGTCACACCCTACTGCGACTAAATTGTGGTTATTTTATTCTAAAAATTTTACAATACATTCACGAAGAAAGGGACTGTATGGCCTAGAAAACTAGAACCTGGTTCTTGTTCTAGAGAAATATATTCCTCGATTATTGTTCGCTTATGAAATCTGCGGTATGCTACTGCTTACGAACTCGTAAAACAAGTTCAAACAAATTGAAACAGCAGATAGTACGCGATTGTCCCCGATTGGTTCATGTGACGTGGAAGGAACAGGGCCGTACTTAGTAGAATTTATTAGTTTCATTAAACACAAAGTTTAGTTTACTATACCTACAAAAATATCATTGAGAAAGATAAATTGTAAGAAAATATATATATTTTTAAATTTTAATGGTCGGTAGAGGGCAAAACACATCATAATATAAGGATTGTAAATACAGTTCTTTCTTCAATTCAATTCCAAAATGTTGAGCGGTAATTCAAATAAAAAATTCGTAATTTTGTTTCCCAAATTTTTAAAAAGTTTTCAATCTCGGTAGAGGGCAAAAATTATCACACAATAAAAACCCCAAAATAAGCTTTTGTTTTAAAACTAAAAACGGAAACTTCTAATAGCTATTCCTAAGCCAATATCGAAAATTTTGAAAAAATTGGCGATTTAGACCCACCCTATTGTACAGGGTGGGTTCATTTCGCAGAGTACGTTCTCTTTTCAAAAACAATTTCTATAGACCGGGTGAATTCCTATTCGCGGCATATCTATATTTGTTTTTCGTTTATTTATCTGAATCATGCAGCCCTCTCATTTGGTTTCGATTTCGATTTCAACTTACTTCCGATTTAAATCATCTCCAATACAGTACATCGTAAAAACAACGATGTAAATTTTATTTCGTCAAATATATTTGCCTCTAGTCTTCTACACTGATACACCTGATAAATATATAGAAAAGGAACTGGTATAAATCAAACTAAAATGTATATTTGTGGTTTCACATGACACGTTACTTTTTCTACTCTTCTATAAACATCTCAGAGAAGCATAAAATTGATTCAAGTTGGAGTTTTTTCCTCCGATTTTAATCTGTGCCCTTAGGACCACGGTTTATTTTCTCATCAACAGTTTCTTACTGAATAACTCCACGATTTTGTAAAAAATATGCGGTATTTCCAAAGACTTTTCACTTAATGTAATTTCCTATCTTCCAAGTTTTGTTTTTTCCAGTGATTTCTGATGCACCCGGAGCATGCGTAGATCTACACCATTCATTCATTAAAATGAACATTTGACATTGCCTTTCGGATAGGACGAGAGCACAGGACCGGCTACGCTATGTCTAGCACTGATACAATATTTTTATAAATTTTACAACACAATAATAACTGTTATAATATAATTAACACAAACACTAAAACACCGAGGCACTCGAAGTTTCCAAATGATTCAACCAAACAGATAAAACAACAAAAACGACATGGAAGTAACGAAATATCACGAAAGTCACGAAAGACGAAACCCTGGCCTGGCAGGCACACGTGCAACAAGTGAAGATGCCCTCTCATTTTCTATTTCACTTAAATCTGTGTCACTGACAAAGATAACAACTAGATGTGCGATATGATGATGATTAAACCAGTATTATAAATTTACTATAATTTACTCTATAACCTGCGCCGATTGCGTTATTTTTCACTCAAATTTGATGTATCTGGCGCATAGTGACAAAGATAGAAATTTGGTTGACGGCATGAATGAATGTGAAAATTCTTATTAGTTTATATTCTTTGGTATTTCTATACCACTTTGTTTATATGAAAGTATTGTTTGCTTTCTAATTTTAAACGGGGCACCCTGTATATTCTTAAGTACAAAAACAGAATACTGGTGGATAACGGAGATATAAAAATTGTAGTAAGAATAATGGTTCTCAGAATTATAAACTGAAAGTAATATACAAATACTTATTACGCAAGAAAATAAAAATATTACACATTTTTTCTAATGCAATTTCCGTAGTTAATCTGGAGCTCAGGGAGAGGGCGGGCCACTTTAAATTTTACAGGTCATTAACTTTCTACTTAAAATAAACCAAGAAATAATAACATCTTGAAAAATCCCACGCAATATCTAATTAAAACTAAGAGGAAATGTATTCGTTTTGTCATAATTTGAATGTAATAAATTAATACTCGTAATTAAGTCATGGATACAAGAAGGAAAAAATTATATTTTTACCAAATATAATTTGTTAACCAGTCGACACAACATCCTTATCTGCGAAGTGAGTAATATCTTTTTTTGGGTGACGCAATTTAAGGAACGTTTTCCGTCGAATTAAAAACCAATTAATTAATGGGGAAGTCCCTCATCTCTGACTGAGTAGTTTATATAATGTAAAGGGTAGTGAGCTGAATTCGGATTAGGGGAGAATGGAGTTTAAAATGCGGATAGCATGACTGTTTAAATGTCTTTCCAAATATTCAACGATTTAAATAAATTACACCCGTTTTTATTGTTATTCGGGTCATTTGTGATTCTTTATCAAAACGAATTTAAAGAGTACCATACTTAATGAAACAAATATGTGAATACAGCCATCATGATTGGAATATCTCACTTTTTTATGACAAATAGGGACACATTCTTACAGCTACACTTTTCATTCTCAAGAATATATTTTAATAGGTATTAGATCTAATCCAAAGCCTTAACCGCTTATGCTCTACTGACGATATCAAATAAGATCGAAATCGGTATAAGTAGTTAATAATATCCTATCAATGCAATGAGTACCATACCTACTTAATGAAACAAATATTTAAATACAATCATCACGATTGGAACATCTGACGACTTTTTTTGTGACAAATAGACACACGTTCTTACAGCTACACTTTTCATTCTGAAGAATATAGTTTTATATGTATTACCTAGATCTAATTCAAAGCCTTAATCACTTATGCTCTACTGACGATATCAAATAAGATCGAAACAGGTCTTTAGTTAATAATATCCTAGGAATGCAATGAACACCATTTTTAATGAAACAAATATGTGAATACAATCATCACGATTGGAAGATCTGACGACTTTTTTTTATGACAAATAGGGACACATTCTTACAGCTACACTTTTCATTCTCAAGAATATATTTTAATAGGTATTAGATCTAATCCAAAGCCTTAACCGCTTATGCTCTACTGACGATATCAAATAAGATCGAAATCGGTATAAGTAGTTAATAATATCCTATCAATGCAATGAGTACCATACCTACTTAATGAAACAAATATTTAAATACAATCATCACGATTGGAACATCTGACGACTTTTTTTGTGACAAATAGACACACGTTCTTACAGCTACACTTTTCATTCTGAAGAATATAGTTTTATATGTATTACCTAGATCTAATTCAAAGCCTTAATCACTTATGCTCTACTGACGATATCAAATAAGATCGAAACAGGTCTTTAGTTAATAATATCCTAGGAATGCAATGAACACCATTTTTAATGAAACAAATATGTGAATACAATCATCACGATTGGAAGATCTGACGACTTTTTTTTATGACAAATAGGGACACATTCTTACAGCTACACTTTTCATTCTCAAGAATATATTTTCATAGGTATTTGATCTAATCCAAAGCCTTAACCGCTTATGCTCTACTGACGATATCAAATAAGATCGAAATCGTTATGTAGTTAATAATATCCTACCAATGCAATGAGCACCATACTTAATGAAACAAATATTTGAATACAATCATCACGATTGGAATATCTGACGGTTTTCTTTATAACAAATAGGGACGCGTTCTTACAGCTACACTTTTCATTCTGAAGAATATACTTTTATAGGTATTAGATCTAATCGAAATCACTTAAGCTTCACTGACGACATCAAATAAGATCGAAACTAGTCTTTAGTTAATAATATCCTATGATGTAACCCTTAGAATAAGTTTTTATGCTTTTATGAGTCTCTGGATTTTTCATATTTTAGTTCAAACTGTTTTAGACAAAAAATAGAAAATGTTGTAAATAGATATAGCAATCTATGTATAATTGCTTATTGTATTAATCTGTCTTTAGTTCTTATAAAATAGGTTGAGTTATAAAAGGACTCCTTATGTACCTTGAATCAATTTCATCAAGAAAATTAATATATATTAATCAGAATAAAAATTATTATGATTTTAATCAATTAGGATTAGAATAGAATAGGAATTCATACGGCGTGCCTGAAATCAACGATTTTATTTGATATTAATTATTGATATTTTTTATTTATTCGAATTAACGAATTTTAGTATACATATTTGGAGTACCCTGTACTAAAATATCCATTTCTTACCTGCAATTGAGGCAGCACATGAACACTTAAGTACGCTGTTACAGTTAGGTGTATATCAAGTCGTTGTTCTCCAAAATTGTTTGATACTTTGCAAGTCCACCTGCCAGAATCCTCAGTTTTCAGTCTTCTTATGTGTAAAATGTCTTGAGAGGGCTCAAATCTGGCAGACGAGTGAACCGGTTGCAAATGGCCGTTAATTTCTCGAAACCAACTGCAAAAAATATATACCATTCATATACATGGATCAATTATTATTTGCATCCTACCTATAATTTAAATACAACTGTTGAAATGACAATTTTTAATAAAAAACTAACTTAGGATATAATGTTTTAAAAACCGTGTTCATTATCAATACTAATACAATCAATAAAGTTATTCTTATTAATCCCGTATTATTATAAAACTTATGCACCTTGCATAAGATAATGTTATACTTATGAGATATTTTTAGGAATGGTATAACTTAATTTTTTTTAAATTGTGAACTAAACTGTCGAAAGAGTTTTCAAAATATGAACATAAAAAAGAACATGCTGTCGTTATGCCTTGTTATTTTCTTTCTAAGGGCGAAACGATATAAATCTATGTTAACTTTTACGAAATACAAAACAACGGAAGTTTTCATGAGATAAATATTGGCGATGTAGAATTTTTTTCATATATTCATTTCATTCTGTAAATATACGTAAATATATTTGCTGTTTGGCGTTGATTTTTTAACTTTCCCATATATATTTCCCAAATTGGTAGATAGCGAGGAAAATAAATTACAATTCGGAGATCTATTGTTGTTTGTTTAGCGTGCGTAAAATAAAACTTTATAGGGATTTCTATGCACCATAAAATTTAATTGGTAAAAATATATATATGTGTAGCTTTATACTTTACAGGGTGTTACACAAAATGTATGCCCTACTTGTAGGTATCCTTATATATAAAGTTCTAAGAAAAGAAGCTGGTCTTGTGACACAGTGGGGATTTTATATAATATGGTCTTTACATGCACACAAATTTTTTCAAATACTTTTGATAGCCGACAATTTGTCGCCGATTAAGTTTACGAGAAAATAAAATTAGGAAACAAAGAGGTAAACAACTCAAGATGGGTCTCCACTCCATGATTCATTTTGGCCTTCCATCCAATGGAAGGCCAAAAACGGTGGAAATGGGTCACCAATCCATTTAGAGATAAGGATTTGACAACTTACTTGAAAACTGGCGGGGGATTTCCTTGTGCAGAACATGTCAAGTGGATGTCAGTCTCTCGGTCTGCTGATACCACTGTTTGGACGGAAGGTGCTAGCCGGGGGGCCATACTTCTTGTGGGTTCTGTAACAAAGGAAAAAGTAAATCAGATCATAGCATAAATGTGCTATATCAGATAAACATTTTTACCCTAACATCTCTGTATGTTCTAAAACAAAATATATATTTTATGAATCATAAAAAAAGATATTGAAACTGTTGGTTTCTTCCACAGTTTTTAGGTTACAGCACATTATAACATGCTGTAATTTAATCCATATAAAAATATTTTGTTTTTAGATCACAGTGTGATATTTTTACAAATATATTTATGTTTTTATCAGCGCCTTTAAATCAAATTTGACATGTAGTATGATTAGATACGGCCTTAAGATATCAAACTCTACAACCAGTGGCGGAGGTATAGAGTAATCAGTACCAGTTAGAATTAAATATAAAAAGCGCTGATAAAATTTAATTAAATTATTAAATTATTGCGATTATTATATTTTATTTTTCTCATTTCTCGTTTTTATTTTACAGGTTCCAAGAAAATAGTGAATCATAGAGCTGTACCATAAATTAGTTATAGATAGTATTATTTCAAGTTCCTGCAAAAAAATCTGTTAATCAATTATTAAAAAATCCTATCCTAAATTTTTTAAGATATTAAAGATACACCTTGTACATTATATCAATCATTTGCGAAGCTAATTCACTAATTGAATTTATTTTAATTTATATCTACCTGTTACAGTCAGCATAGCTGGGGCACTCCTTTTCCTTTCTTGGGTAAGCGCGTGCAGTGTTAAACATGAATATTTGGATAGACCATCTTCTGCACGTGCTGACCGAATATGCAACTCACCGGTCCCATAGGTGACTACTATTCTTCCACCTAAAACATAATCAACCATACTTGTCAAATATATAAATGGAAAATAAATGAAATTCTATTTTAAATGATTTCATCAGCAGCAGCAAACTGTTATTAGATTATTTTCATATAATAACAAACAATATACCTTTGGCTCCAATCATAAGAGTTAGCCCGACTTATCGCCATAGCCATCAAAGATTTATGTAAGAGAGGGCGGCATATTATTATTGCTTAGGATGAATTAGAAAATTTACTTTGGTATTGGACTATTCAAGAAACTTTTCAAGAAGTAAAGGGATATTTCCTATTTTAGGCAGACCCTGTATGATTATTAAAACATAATTCATACAAGTTTAACGATAATAAAAAAAAAAACAATTTCTTACTTGAATGATTTGATGAGTAATTTGATTTCAAACCAATTTAGAACAAGGGCGTTATCTTTCACAGTATTAATTTCATCGTAACCAACCAAGAAGTTAGTTATTTATGATTTGAAATACCAAATTTTATATGCTGTTGAAACTGCAGCTGCTACTAAATGTTTTAAAACATTCTAAAAACTAAAATTATTGTGCTGTTATGATACAAATTGTGTAGACGACTTTTTCAGCTAATTTAATTATTCTTAACTCACGAATAAAGTAACGTAATATGTAATAAAAACATAAATATACCTCTTTAAAATATTAACAACGAGTAATAACGATAATGTAAACTTAAATAAACAGAAGCTCGGGTAACTGAATACGATTAATAAAAACTGATTAAAAAGAGAAAAAATTGTAAACAACCAAATAAGTTAAAATGTAGCAAATGCGATAAAAATGATAATGGTAATAATAGTAATACACTGTATAGTACATCTCTCTCACATCCTTATAAAATCCAAAAGGGAAAGGATAACCTATGAGATCCAGCATGGCTATTTGAACACCAGTGGAACCAGCGAAGTGTGTTGAGATCGTATTTATAAATAATACCTGTTGAAAGTTGCATAGGCAAAAACGTTACAAGAAATTTAAGTATATTGTCTTGGACTACAAAATCCATCGATTTTCATATTCATATGTCATATTCTTAGTAAGTTTCTAATCTAAACTGGAGTTGAATTGCTTTTCCATATTGAGCAATTCATATATAGAATGGTAACAATATCTATACAAATAAATCATTACGAAGAGCATAATTTAAGATAAAGTTGTAAATATAATAAACATTATCGGGTAGATGGCTCAAAATTTAATGTGTCGATCGCTTAAACCAGGGGTGGTGGGTTCGAATTTCCATTCTGCCAGACAATTTTTAATTAAATTGTCTACTCGTATATTAAAGCCTATTTGACTTGGATTGGCAACCATCTTAGAGCGCGTATCTAGGATGGGAAGAACGTTAATGGTGTTGGTGTTAATGTGACACATTAACATAGCCCGGTGTTTTACTGTTCCCTAAGTAATAATGTTTTCCTCATTCTAGCACTGAATGGTGGTTCGGGCTTACCAACGCAAGTCCTTCCTGAGGCGCAAATGCGTCTACTGAAAAATAATATATCCGCCCTTCTTCCATACAAGTCTGAGACTTCCGGGCTAATCTTTGTAATGAGAATGAGGGGTAGAGATACTATTATTTGGATAAGAGGTGAAATATAGCTTGAAAAATATTATACTGAGGACTAAATGACGGAAATTTGTACATGAATATAAATCTTAAGGAAATGTCTTACAGATCAACTTATTTTGTCATTAGTCATAATCATTTTTTAGTATTACTTTTGTTGATTTCAACAAAAATACCACTAAAGCATTATTAGTTACCAATCCAATATTTATTTAGGTCACATGTATACTACTGTATATTCTTTATCTCGAAAATCGGAGCTTTTGTCGACCCATGTTTATTAGAAATCCTTCTGTAGACAGAATTAAATTTAAATACAAAGTTTTTGTTGAAAAAGAGGTGTAATATGACTTGTTAAACATTATGCAAAGAATTTAATGAGCGAAAATATTTTTCACAGAATTTTAAAATAAAGCAAAGTGCGACAGATAGAAGACAATTATTGGTGGCTGGCATTACTTAGTTAATAACGAATCGGTAGAAACTCGAGACGTACAAACACCAATTCAGACCTACGACTGAAAATTTGTTAGAGCACATGAACTGGAAGCAGATAATGATTGCCAATATAATTACACAGAGATTCTCCAACGCAATTTCAGTAAAGAGGGAACCATTTTCACATAAATATAGGTTCCATTGTTAATAAGTACAATACAATGCCCTCACAAAAAAACCTCCAATGCTTATTATTAGTAAGGGAAAAGCTAAACACACATGATGTTTCGAAACTAATGCAAATATATGCAGAAGCTATTATGCAGACATGGATGGATAATCAAAATGCTTCACTTTAGGCAATCAGACTTAAAATATAAGAAACAAATTAATTTTGTTAAAGTTATTCTACACTAGATAGTTAGTCCTCAGCATATGTAATAAATATGAAATCATCAAGAATGTAAATAAATTGGTTGGTTGGCAAAAGTGTTTTATAATATGATAAAGTAAGAAGAGCATATGTTTAGAATAATTTAGTAAAGAAATAACCGTTAATCGATAATTGATACAGAATATAAAAAGTTTGTATACAGTGTATCAAAGATAAATAAAGATGAGAAGTGTAACTATGAGGTACAGAGTTAGTTAAATTGGGAAAAAGTTGGGCTATTTTATGCCCAAGAAGAATCCAAGGTTACATTTCGAAGAAGAAAACAAAAAAATGTTCATTTTCTGCAAACGTCTATAGCTCGTTTGCTGTAAAAGATACATTGATCAAACTTTTAGAACATGGATAGCAGTCAGCAATGACTACAAAATTGGTCTCTAAACACATTTATGTCTACTAGATTTTGGGGTAGCATACTCAACTTTTGTTTCTCTTATGGCCGCCATATCCGATTTTCACATTTTCAACTTTGGTCGAAAGTGTTTTTCAACTATGTATAATATGCATATGCAAAAACGAAAAAAAATATGAAACATATTTCGAGTGTATCTAATTCCAATTACAGCGTCTTTAACTGCTCGACGTAATTCCTCTGCAGTTCCATGCGATCTTGCATATTTTCTTATATGTTGATATATAACTGTATCTTTTACAATAAATGACCTATGGACGTTTGCAGAAAATGTACATTTTTGGTTCTCACATTGTATCTACTTAAGGAAATGAAACCTTAGATTCTTCTTGGGCCTAATATTGCTCATCCTTATCTTGGGCATACTGTATACAGATACAGAAAACTATATATGAAAAATCATAAAATTTTTAATGTTCTATTGGTTTGAAACATTGATGTATTCAGAGTTTAATACTTAGATGAATTCCTTAAAAATTGAGGGAAAGACTCGAATGTTTGTAAATTGGCATTTTGAAAAAAACATTTAAGAATTACAAACATATTTTATGCAGATATCATATCAATAGTGGATGGAATAAAATAAACATAAGCAGCAGAAATAAGTTTAAGCAAGAAATAAACAAGGTCCACATAACTAAGAATATAAAAACGGAAAAATAAAAATACTGTATTTGGAATAAGTACTAAAATATAATATTGAATTAAATTGGATGTATGGAATAATTAAAAACTATAAGTACACATAAATAAGTAATAATAAGTTATGAATGTAAAGGACTAATTAAAAAAAAAAGAGTAGTAAGGACAGAGAAGTCATTTAAATCCATAAGAATAATACATTAGGAAAAAAGATACGGAGGAATAAATTAATGTTTTGTGAGTACAAAAATGGAGCTTCTATGAAAGATAGACAGGAAAAGGAAGACAAGAGACAGACTATGTAATGTATGTATGTAATTATATGTCTAGAGAAGTGCTTACATAGTACCGATAGAGACAACAGTAGAACTAATACAAGAGATCAAAAGAAAATTAATTTAGGTGGATGACTCATGTTCAAAGAATAGAGGGTGAGCGTTTGGCAAAGAGGCTATATGTAAACAAATAGCTAGGAGAGAGTAGAAGAGGAAACCTTGAAAAATTTGGAAATAGATAAGGAAAGCGAAAACAGAGGAGTGGTGGATTAATAGACTAACATGCATATAGTTATGCATCTCATTTTTAGTCTGTTTAGTGGAAAGTAATACATAAAAATTATGACATATTTGATGGTTGGTAGGCATGACCAAACGCTATTTTAAAAATAGTTGTAGTGATTCGTTCTAATGATGCAGTGAATGTAAATAAAGGCTTTTATTTTTATAGAAACATAAATAATAAATTGTTTCAGGAAATTTAACCTGTCGTTATGTTCTGATTGAAATTAAGGAATCAAAGTTATCGTAGTAAACATTTTATGACGAACTATTGAAAAATTGAAAAAATGATTTGTTGAGCTTTAGGTATAGGCGATATACTACAAAATGAAAGAAAACAGAAAGAAGAATATCTATATTATTATTAGCAGCCGTTTATAGAATGTGACAGCCATCACTTTAGATTATAGGAAACCTTATAGAGCCAAGAGCTTTCAGTCTTAGCTTTGGTTATCACTCTGAAAAGCCGTACACTGAACGTTTTCAATTTATCTAAGAAAATATTCCTTCATATGATGGCATGCATTCATGTTGTGCTGATTATCATCTGAAAAGTTCCCTCATATTATTTGGGACTTGCCTACGTATTTATTGAATACCTTAAATTTTCTTTTATCGAAATTCTTCAACGGAAATCTGCATGCAGATGGAATAATAAAATGGCATGTCTGTAGTGTAATTAAGGCACTTGTTTTCTTAAGATACTGTGTATATGTATAAATTTCAATGTTAATCTTATCCGTAGATGCAAAAAAGTAAATTGATGTTTTTATAAATTCGTTATATTTTATAACAAACCCATCATATATGAAAATGGACATGGGTGCAACTAGAAAGATAAGAGAGTTTCCAAGACTGACTGAAAAAACTGCGCATGCGTAATTGCATACAACTTGTACACACTTGCATTGGTATTGGACTGAATTAACTGTAATTTATTGCCTGACCGAATAACTGTTCTCAACTTGTTAAATTTGTACGCTAACTTTTAGCACAACTATTTTTATAGCTAATTATTTCAAGGCTTAAAAGACATATAGGGAGATCTTTCATTTCCCACTACTAGCATCTTCTTAACTAAAACATGTAATCAAAGCATTTAATAATAATCACAATGAGTAATAATGAGGAACACCTTCTAGGGAAAAACGATCACATGTGTCTTATAAGTATTAGGTGTAGTACTAATGATTTATATTATTTGATTATCAATACTTTAACAGATTTGGTAACATTGAAAATATTGAATTAATCCCACGGCATTGAATTGTAATCTTAAATTATGATAATTTAATTTGGAGCGAATGTAAAGAAAGTGGTAACTCGCCAGAAGTGTTAAGGCGTTTGTTATTACACTGAGGAAAAATCTTGAATAATTCTGTTTGGGTTAACTTTTAAGAATTTGATTTGTAGAATTGTAAGAGCGACGAATACAGGAGTTAGAATGTAGAGAACTTCATTATTGAACAAAAATGTAAGGTACAGTATCCCACTGAGAAATTTAAGTCATTTTAGCACATCCCATCCCATCCGTTTTTGTTTTATTGCAAAACGCCCGGACCGCGACGACTCTGTATTCAATTTAAGTTTCTTTCTTCAGTGTCAGATACACACGAGCCCTCTCCCAAGTGGCAATACTGTATAACTTACTTTCTGGGGAATGTGGTCAAAAAAGGAGGAATACAAACGCGTATGCATTTCTGAAGATATTCCCTGGGAATCATTTTCATACTTGAAACGAATGCGAATGTCACCGATGTAGTACGCTCTATGACAACTACATTTTTACAATCAAGAATTTATTTAGTCAAAATATTTTTAAATATTACTAACTACCTGTGTAGTTACTATATAGACTTGAAACTGATAGACCACACCAATAAAATTGATATTATAATATCCTTATATGCAGATCAATTTAGTTAATCAGATTTTATAAGTACGGGATGTCCTGAAGTTCAAAAAAATTATACGATAGATACCTAATGTAAAGTGATAGGTACCTTTAAATATATCTTCTTTCAACGCTTGTAGGTTAAACTTATTTCGAGTCAAAGTGGGTGATATACTGGAAAAAAAAATAATAATAAAACAAAAATAATATCTCAGCAGGGCTCATTCTAATCAGAAGGGATAATATTATTCCGTATGCCACATTTTCGCCAAATTTCATGTAACTTGTTGTTAAAATGAACATGTTCATCAAATATCACACGAAACTCTTTCCTGATCAAAGTATACTTGTGAAACTTATTACAGATGCATTGCATTACTTCTCTGTTTTGACAAATAAATAAACTCGACACAACTATCATCAAACAGAGCATGTCCTATGGCATGAAATTACTATATGAAACCATGTCTAGTCTCCTGTTTCAGGAACGCACATGCAGAGCCTTTAAAATTTTCTGTTTCATGAAACGAGTGTAATGAAATTTGTTTCTTCAGGCGTCAGTTAAAAATGTTGTCGTTATTAATAATAGGATAACATATCTAATAGTACATTAATTGACATATATAGCCTTGAAAATTTAATTGCATTACTTAATTTTCAACCAGAATAAAAATGTCTATGATTTGTTTAACTTGGTTTAAGATTGGAATCTGCTAGATGTTTCATTACACATTTTTAGCAAAGAATTATTATATATGCTTCTTCGAATCAATTACCTACTTGATTCTTAATACACTCAAAACTATTATTTTCTTAGCGGAAATACAGGGTGGGCCATTAGTGCGTATGCGGACCATACCACCTATACCGTTAAAGTTATAATAATAATTTTTGGTACGAAGTTAGATGTCAGTGGCGTGCATATTTTAAAATTATTTTGGCGCATACAAGGTGTTTAATATTAAAATGCCAAATCGAACATACATTTTTTTAAATGGAACACCCTATATATTTTTAGATTTTCGAATTAAGCGTACTTTTCTGAACAATTTAATATAGCACTTAGTATATCTAAATTTACACGTGGCGACGATGTTGCAAGTTTTCTATGAAAAAGGTCGCTACTTCGCATTATTGTAGCTCTCCATTTAAATGAGATATGACGTCCATTTTCTCATAAGATACATTAAGAATATGTCTTTATTCAAGAAAATGTAACGATTTAAACAAAAGTTACATTTGCTATACAGGGTGATACATTTCGCATATCGTAATTTTACTTCAAAATTTTAAATGGAACACCCTGTATATTATCATGTCGTCTTAAAGAGCTCCTTTTAAGCTTTCTAACGATACCATACTTGGTGGGCTTAAATAAATTTTATTTGTTAAAAAAAAGGTTTGAAACTTGAGGAACCGTTGAAGTTAAGATAAGTTGTAAAAAGATAATTGAATAAAAAGTTTATACTGGCAGTTTATTATTAGTCTTATTGTTAATAACAAATTGTGAGTCACACTTAATAAAAAAATAATTCAAATTTTAATAAATAACGAAAATAACAATGTCTTCGTGGTTGGTTATAAATTGTAAAGACAAATTATTATTAATAGGGATACCTACTCCTACTATACTCTTATATAGGGTGCTTTAAAAACAAAATTGAAAAGTGGCTTAAGGAACTGTCACTGTCATTATTAATGTTTCTATTGTGTTGGTTTTATTGTATCAGTCAGTATTAGAGGAAATATTCAATCTACCCATATTATCGAAAATTAATTTTACTAAAGAAGAAATGCTAGACATGATATTAGTTCTCGTAGTGATACAAAACTTGGTTTTATTGTATCAGTCATTATTCCGAGTCACTCCGAGAACTAATATCATGTCTAGCTTTTCTTCTTTAGTAAAATTCAATTTCGATAATATGGGTAGATTGAATATTTCCTCTAATACTGACTGATACAATAAAACCTACACAATAGAAACATTAATAATGACAGTGACAGTTCCCCAAACCACTTTTCAATTTTGTTTTCAAAGCAGCCTATAGAAGAGTATAGTAGGTATCCCTATTAATAATAATTTATCTTTACAATTTACAACCAACCACGAAGACATGGTTATTTTCGTTATTTATTAAAATTTGAATTATTTTTTTATTAAGCGTGACTCACAATTTGTTATTAACAATAAGGCTAATAATAAACTGCCAGTATAAACTTTTTGTTCAATAATTTTTTTACAACTTATCTTAATTTCAATGGTTCTTCAAGTTTCAAACCCTTTTTTAACAAATAAATTTTATTTAAGCCCACCAAGTATGGTATCGTTAGAAAGCTGAAAAGGAGCTCTATAAGACGACATGATAATATACAGGGTGTTCCATTTAAAATTTTGAAGTAAAATTACGATATGCGAAATGTATCACCCTGTATAGCAAATTTAACTTTTGTTTAAATCGTTATATTTTCTTGAATAAAGACATATTCTTAATGTATCTTATAAGAAAATGGACGTCATATCTCATTTAAATGGAGAGCTACAATAACGCGAAGTAGCGACCTTTTTCATAGAAAACTTGCAACAACGTCGCCACGTGTAAATTTAGATATATTAAGTGCTATATTAAATTGTTCAGAAAAGTACGCTTAATTCAAAAATCTAAAAATATATAGGGTGTTCCATTTAAAAAAATGTATGTTCGGTTTGGCATTTTAATATTAAACACCTTGTATGTTCCAAACTAATTTTAAAATATGCACGCCACTGGCATCTAAATTCGTACCAAAAATTATTATTCTAATTTTAACGGTATAGGTAGTACAGTCCGCATACGCACTAATGGCCCACCCTGTATATAAAACATTACTTTGGTGCAACATTGTTGAAGAATTCACAAGAATTCTTCTCCTTCTAAAGATATTCCAAACTGTTTTGAGTATACCGAGCAATAAAATCTTGAGTTTATGCTTTTCATCATTTACCTTTCAAACCATGGGTACTTAAAGACATTTATTTCAAACTTATTGACTCAGCTGAAGTTTTAGAGGCGTCAATAACTTACCAGTAATTGAGATTTCTTAAATATGACCTTTATAAAAACATTTAATTTAATTTAATTCTACATAAATTATTACTCCCAAAAATACTATTTTCCTCAATTATGAAGTGAGAATCTTTTCATTGGAAATTTTTTTCACCCTGTTATACTTCACATACTTATTTTCTCATCAGTTATCGTTTATTTTTTGCTAGTCTCCAGTTGGCTGACAATCTATAAGTAGTAAATATTTACTATACCTATGTGAGCAACTCTTGAAATCCTATTGATCTATTTCCTTCATTTGTTTGGAAAGTTTGAATTAGGGTTTTACAGTTTGAGTTCATATAAAAGATATTGGACATCAAAGCATCTCAAATTCAAATCAAGTAACCGGAGTCCAATTTTAAGTCAAGTAGTAATATATTTTGAAGTATTTCTGCAATACTACTTGACTCTTTATTATGAAAGTAAAGAGTATCTGAAAATTTTCATTAGCAGATAAACCTACCTAACTGTAGGCCATAATATTTTTTATATTGGTTTGAATAGCTGAAAAATATAGTGACAAGTTAGTATAAATAGTGGTAATCTATAGGTAGAAACCTAGGTACATATTATTTAATAACTTAAATAAATTCTTGTAGCCTTTTAAAATCAATTTAAAGTGAATGTTGTTTGTATGCATGTGTGAAGTGAATAAATATACACATTTGATAAAATATCACACAATTAGTTACTCTGTAATTATTGCCAGTGCTGTAAATCAGGCACTGATAGCAATATAAGTTGAAAAATTATCAACTTATCTGCCCTAATTGATTAATAATAATTAAATAATCGACCGATTCTATATATATTATTATTCGTATAGGTACTATATATTATATCAACTTTCTCAGTTATTAACATTGAAATATTAGCATGCAATAAAAAATAATCCAAATTATACTCTGTATTGAAAATCATGAATATATTCAGAATTACTGATATCTAACAAATTTATAAATTCATAAATCACAATTTGTACCGCTATTGAATAAAACTCAGTACGATACTTCAATATCACGGAAATGTCTCTGAATTTTTTTATTAAAAGTAATCGGATTTAAATGGATGCAAAGATAAGGCTGAACAGATTTTCTTTAGCCACATTCTATCTCTGGAAATAATATTCCCCAGATGGAAAGTATACATTTTTATGTAGGTATCCATGGAATCCTCTCCGATTTTTCGTCGGTATAGTAAGGCGACGGATCGAAGGATAAATGCATTGTACAATAGAGCTACGGTATCTAACCACAATGCCCAGTAGATTTGACTCCAACGCCACAATCAGTAAATTGATTATTTCCTCTACACAATAAACTGGCGCCCGCAGTGGCGGAACAACAACTGCCATTATATAATGATTATAATTGATGACTGAGGAATTATGTGCTATCCCAAATGAACTTCAGATAGATAATATGGGAAGCGCTAATGAGGTTAATTTTCGAAAAACAAACGCATTGATTTCCAGACACATTTTTGCCATTTTTATATACCGGGTAGAACAGGAAAGTGGTTCACCCCTGTACCACCCCTATTAGTGTTTGTCAACTAAATTTGGAAAGTGCTTAATAGACCAAAAAATAGATTTAACGGTAATATGAAACTGATTCGATGGATCACTTCCTGTTTCACCGGAATTATCACCTACTTTTGAAAGTTCAGTGGAACAACCTGTATATTTTTACATATTTACAGTTACCAACAATATAAAATAATGGTGTTAATAAATACAAAAAACCCCTTTAAATCCAAGTCTGTAAAAATATGTGTGTGTTCCATTTAACTGTCCTTAACTGCACTTTTTCGTGTATTAAGCACTCCTCCAAATTTAGATGACACATCTTGTAACATAAAAGGGGTACAAGGGCGAGCCACTTTGTTGTTTCACCCGGTGTGTATGTCTGATAGGTGTAATATAGTTCCAATATAAATAATATAGAAACGGGTAAATTAGCTAAATAACATCCTATTTAATTAGGTTAAACCAGACATAACCTTTGAAAAAGTGGAGGGGCCAGTACCCGGAGTACTCGAGATTTCTCGACCCGTAGAAAATTCAAACAAAACTAGTGCTACGGAGAAAATACCCACTAGTCTTATTGAAAGGTTTGTGATATCCTGAGGGGTTGGGGATAGGACAATACCGGTAAATATGGTAGTAATTGTATTACTCAGAAGACTAGAACAATATGAAGAAAATTATCAAACATACGCAAAATAAGGAAAAGGATGAAAATAAATATGTATCAAGTCTTCGTCATAGATAATTACGTTTACTACACCTTTTTGTCACATTGCTATTTCTATTCTAAAATTTCCCTCTACTTTATTGACTTTGTATTGTTATTTGAATAAATTTTTATCAGCATCTTTTAGTAAATAGCCTGGCCTGCTGCAACACAATTTTGTAATTTTTGTTGTAGCACTGTCAGTACCCGCAGCACACAGTTACTGATGAAGTAACAAAAGATCAGTGCTACATACCAAGGCAACAAATACCTTTTCATTTCAGTAATATTTTTGTGTCCAGAGATTCAGATCCTAAACAAATTAAATCAATTGGTTTTTGCAACCTAGTGTCATCTGATTAATCCTGTGCAAGAAGAAATAGAAAAAACTTCTGTACCTCCAGTATCCATCGGCCTCTTTCCAATGAGTGCCTGCTTCTGTTTAGGTTTGTTTCTACATAAATAGATATAAATCTAATAGTCGTTTTTGTGTCTTGACGTATGATGAATTAGCATTTTAAGTGTGTATGTGCCACTTTAAGCAGTTTAGGGACTAAATAAGTAAATTTCTATAAATATTTCGCCTTTTGAATTTCATTTTAAGTATTTTATCAGTATTTTAGGAGATGAAAATTGTGAAATGGGAAATATACATGCCATCTATTCGTTAAGATCCTCTTTCGGATAAACAAGATTTAATCAGATGTACAAATACTGATAAAACTTTTCCTATATAAAATTTCTGAAATATATTCAAATTTAAGCTCAAATGCAGCGAAGCAAATGGGTGCATCTCAAGCAATAGGTAACACATATTTCATTTTTACAAAAATTTTCACTTGGTTAAAGCCTACCACTTTATAGATAATAAAATTCCAAACGTACATTCCAAAACATTTTTAGACCATTTGTCTATATTCAAAATTGTGAGCTGTTTTTTTTTTAAATTGAGCTCAGTATTGTTAATTTATTATTATTTAGTATATGCATACAAATACTCGAAATGTCATTAGTCAGCCAGAAGAACGATTAAGAGTAAATGATTCCTAAACTGTAAAAAAACATATTTCAATATTAAAGGGTTCAGCAGATATTTTTGATTAAAACTTTAGAAAACAATAGATCAAATTGATTAAATCTTGTAATAAATGAGACTTAATAAACTAAATGAGACTAAATGAGATATAATAAAAGACCACACTAGGCATTGACTGAGGTTATTACATTGAGAGATAATTAAGAGTTACATTAATTTTGCGTTCAACTGAGTTGTTTTTGTTTGTTCTTAAATAATTTACAAGTCATTTTCTCAATTTACGATGCCCTGGAAGATAAAACGACTTGTTTTATGCAGTATCCATCATAATATATGACCCTTTATCTGGAAAAATATATTTGATTCATATTATTAGAAACCATTTGTCTCCGAAAACCCTAGTAATACCTAGAACACCCCACTGGCATCCCCGTTCTTTTATTCTTTAGAATATATCTTCTATTATCAGGCCGGTCATTTATTGAGAGGCTTGTCATTCCTGCAATTCCACATATACGGTGAAGCTGGAAAAATACAAAAGCAGAGCGCGCCACTATGGGATTTAAAAGAATTGACCTCGGTCGAACTGACGGAAAGGATAGAATATTGCATTGTTCGGAAACCAAGAAAACTACTAGTAGAACGTTTATATATTACGCAATATTTCACCATGCGCAAAATAATGTTTATTCATCTTTACTTTTCTTTATTGTCTTACATAAAAATGCCAAAAGTTCCATGGCACAGTTTCGTAAATTATTATTGTTACAAAAATAATGAGAGCAAGCTAAAGTGTTAACAAATTAATTATTTATTATAACAGTATAACAGTAAAAATATAACAGTAAAAAATCAAGATGCTCAAAACTACAAAAAAATGTCTAAACATTAAAGAGAATACCATCAACTTTGTTTTTAAAAATATTCAGTGATTATTTAAATTAGCATATTAACAGTTTCATTTGTCAGTTATTCCATAACACCCGATTTGATATTAAGAACTCTACAAATCACCCGAAAATTTTCTTAAACCAGTTTAAAATCATTTCCTCGTAGCGGGAAGTCACTATTTTGCTGAAACAAGTGTTTGTGAAAACATGTTACGGAAAACATGTTATTATTTATTATTAAATCGCCAAGTTGAAGTCTTTTACAGTCTGAAATCAACCCGAAAATGTATTGTGGTTCATCGTAACTGGGGCTTATTCTTTCATAGGAAAATTTTGTAGCCGTACATTGCACTTTCTGGTATACCAAATACCAAAATCATACTCAATACTCGGCTGAATATGTATCTTGTATAACTTGCGGTTGTGATACCTGGAAAAGATACTACTCTTTTAAGCAGTTACAATCTGCTTCAGCATAGTTCATAGCCTTCCCAGAGTTAGAATTTATGTGATGCGCCCAAGACAAATCTCTAGAAATGATAATACCAAGTTCTATTTGTATCATTACTTCAGAAATTAAGGTATTATTAACTAAGTAGTAATCAGTTACTGCACCATCGATGAATAAGATCCAAGTCGTAGTGTAGCTGCATAGTAGAGCAGAGAGGATTTGCATATATTTTAATATCATCGAATATTGGCATCATTTGCTCTGAAGGGAATTTGTCAGGTCAGGTCAGTACAAGACAGATAATAGAAGCCCAATATGGGACCTTGTGAACTCCGCTGACAATATCTAGTCCAGTTATTGGAACATTGAAAATTTGTGGTAGTGGAACGACCAGGGAGAAATCCATGTTGATAAAACGGTATTATATTATTGCATAGCTTTGCATTCGATAGCATTTAGACTAATTTGACAATAGTTTTCAACAGAGAATTTATTTCATTTTTTAAAAATTGGAATCACAGTTTTTATTTTCCAATAACTTGGAAGGATGTATGTTCCATATAGTTTTACATGACTTTGGAAAATTGCAATGCCAATGAAAAACGACACTTCTTTGAACTGACCAGCTGCAGGTTTATTTAGAGCTACTAACCTAGCACAAGTTTTATCTCGTGTAAATTCTATAAAATTTAAAACAGTTTCAGGTTGATTCAGCTATAGAATTAGCAGAATGGCGGGATTTTTCTTTGTGTATGTTATCTAACGTCTGCTTATTACCGCGACTCAGGCCAATCACTGACGCCAGGAGATGAGTAACACCCAACCTGTAAGTTTTACTTAACCCACACTTTTGTATTGGGGAAGGGATCTTTTACTTGGCCATCATTTCATAGACAAGGGACCTCCGGTTTTACATCCTCTCCAAGGGATGATACATGTTCCACACAAACTTCGTCTAAGTTTGCATAGCCTCTATGAATTCACCAACGTACAGGCTATTAGAAGGTGCGGGCAGGCATCGCAGGTCTACCCTGCATGGTCACCTTATCCAAGTACTAACTGCGAACCACGTTGCTTGGCGTTCAAATCGATAATAAGGCGCTACCACTGCTTGCCCGATTGGTAAAGAGCAAATTACAAAAATAAAAGAGAATTTATAACTACATTTCATTTCTTGTTGTTGTGTTCATTTCTTACAGAAAAGGCCTCTCTGTATAAAAGGGAAAAAGAACTAAATTAAATTTTACTATTAACACAGTTCATCTTTGAATAAAGTCTAATTGCATAAAACTGAATAACATACATAATTTGTCTCAAGAGGAAACTCGTACCATGGCTTTTGCATGTTACTTAAAACTGTTTATTTATAAAATACACTTTTGGGAAACATCTTTCAAAGATAAAAACTTGTAATGCAATATCCGAAATAGTAGGAGGGATATTTAAAATCATGAAGAATCAAGAGAAATTATGGAGAAACCAAATTAGTACTCATCATAGGTTCATGTTAAAATATTAATAAGTATAGAGAGTAAATTTAAAATATCAATACATTTGATATTGCCACATTAGTTGTCGAAAATTTAGATGAACCAAAAAAGACATGAATTAAACAGCGATAAGAATTTTAAAATATTACATATGAAAATGAAAAAAGTGTATGAAAATATTTAATCAACTCCAGGTATTTTTAAGTGAAATGGGAGACTATTTTCATGTAATTATTTTAATAGAAACGTGGACGTTGAAACATTTAGATTTGTTTAGCAACCTTAATTATCATGATTATCGTGATTTATGTTTATGGAGACTACTTTTAGATCAAATTTTTCAACTTCAGCAACTTGGGAATTATTTTACAATGAAGAAGTATTACATATTTTTTATTTTTTGTACTAAAGTGTAATGAATCTCCTCAAAGGGATTTCTAGAACAAGGAATATGTTGCAGAAGTGTTAATAATAAAGACTTTTATATTTTTTTTTGCACTTGATTGAGCAAGTCGAGAACCCGACTGGAGTATTTTGTGATTTCAGTCGAGATTTTGACTGTGTTCAATGAAAGATTTTGAATATGAAATTTTTTTTAATCAAGTAATTACAAAATATCAATATGGTTTTAGATAAAAATTTTCAACTTCAGCAACTTAGGAATTGTTTTACAATGAAGTATTATACTTCATTGAACAAGGCGAAAGGCCGAAAGTAGTATTTTTTGATTTCACTCGAGCTTTTGACGGCGCTCAAAAAACATTTTTAAAAATAAACTTTATGAATGTGGCGCGAGGGAAAAAGCACACGATTGGTGTGCCTCCTATTTGAACGAGAACCCAATCAATGAAAATCACGCAAACAAAAGAAATACCGCCAAAAAAGACGCGATTATTAATAAAAATGGAGTTCCGCAGGGGTCAATATCAGGCACAATTTATGTTTGTATTGTGTATTAATGAACTTCTGCCTATCTTATCAGAATCATTCACATCACAACTTTATGCTGACGATTCAACATTATTGTTTAGAATTACAAATGCCCCCTTAAAATTTTTCACTTGGTCTACTGATCACTCATTGTTATTAAATATAAATAAAACTAACTCTGTCTCATTTCGTACCCATCAAAGAGCTATTGTTTCTGATTTTAATTTATCTATTACTAACTTCAATATTCTAAATAGTGAATCTGTCAAATTCCTTGAAATCACTTTTGATTCGGACTTCGGGTTCGGAAATTCAATTGAAATTCGGAAACTCAAAATATTGTCAAATAAGAAATTTGAAAAGGAAAATCTTAAGTTTTTACATCACGTGTGTAGTTTAGTTAGATACAGTGTAAAATTGATTATGGAGTAACGGTTTGGGGTAGTCCTCTTTAAGTGAAAGATGTACTTTTATGTCAAAAAGAATCATAAGGTGTATGGTGAATTTTATATTACAACTGCTTTTATTGTAATTTATTTATTCAATTAAGAATATTAACCCTTTATGGTTTCAATATTTTGGATTTACTTATCATTGTCTGAGTATAAAACTACATTTTTATCTGCAACAGTGACATTCATTCGTATGACAGACTCCATCCACTTGACATGTAAAATGATAACCCACGAAATTTAATAGACTATGTGAAATATTGAAGATGGAATTCAAGACAAAACAATGAATCTTAGCTTATTAGTATCTGGGGTTATAAAGTTTTCCAAACAGCTGTAATACACTGTTAATGTTGAGGTACTAAATGGAGTAAAATGGAATTGATGAAGATCCTAAAAGATGAAACATCATAAAAACGTTTTATGTTTCCGAGATCTAATTTGAACTATTAGTTTTCATCTCGTTCCATTTTCCACTACAAATTGAGTGATGTTATTCTGTTTTTTATGTTTGGAAAGTTTTTGTTTTATATAGCTCTCTGCTATTGTTACAGTTAGTTTATATCATTTTTTTTTACCAGCAACCTCAGATATCATCTGTATATGTATAATGTTTATGATGTTTTCAACTAAGTTACTTTTCCATTTACTTATCTTATATGAGAATTACAATTAGTAAAGTGCCAATTACCGACTACAATATAACCTAAGTAACACATTAACTATGGCTCATACCATATAAGTCAAGGAAGTATGAAGATGAACGACTAATTCTGAATAATTATCAATTGGTAGAATTGCAAAAGAGCATATTCTTAAACATTAATCTAGAACAAAGAACATTTAATAAGACCTCAGTCAACAATAGCACGAAGAAAGCACCGCTATCGGAAGTACTGCTGGTGTTTGTAAAGAGGTATTATCGGATCACTACCTATCAATATGCCTTGGAACCCTCCCGGAGCAGATTAGCTTGGTAACGTAATCCGTGAGAGCACTATCGAATGTCGTTAATTAGTTGATTACATACTTACCCATGTTAGAGCCTGGCAGCAGGATCGACTCCTCTCTATACCACGACGTAACGCTGACATGCTCCTTCACGAATGCAGGAATCACACACCCGAGGACTGCAGTGTTTCCTGCTGACACATGGGTATGGTAGACCTGGACCTCGTACTGTTGGCTCACCACTGTAATAATGAAATCTTCGTTTATTTTTATAATATCGAATTAATAGAAAATATTATTTTGTTTCAATACTACTGTCAGAAATGTGTAATTTGCATTACTATTGAATAATAAACATGACCGTTTTTAAAGTCATATAAAAACGTTGTTTTTTGCACTCCGTCTATCAAAATGAAGTTTTAAGAAACAGTCAACAGCAAGTGCATTTATTTTTTTTAATTATGAAAAAATAGTTATTAATTATTTTATTCAATTTATGTCTATTATCAATTTGAGTTGTTATTTATGTAAACTTCAAAAGAAGTAGATGGTAATACTTGGTTCATACTATGCAACAAGTCTTAGGTGTGTGATTTTCTGTATAAAGCGATATTAATGACTTGATCTTTTGACATGGTCTTATCAAGTGTTATATTTATGATAATAATATGCTACTTGTATCGAATACAAGTCTATGCTTTGGTGAGTATAAATTAGTCTGATGTTAAACAAACCAGTTTATTTATACAGGGTGTTAGTTAAACATGCGGCAAAAATTCAAGAGGTTATTCCTTGGACTAATCTAAGGATATTTTATCCTTTGAAATGTCTTAAATAAAAGCACCTTTTGATAAATTTCAACTGCTTTAAGCCTCAACGACGTTAAAACGAGGTAGTCTGGTATAATTCGGATTAGATGAGTTAATATGATTATACTGGACCTTCGTAATTATGACACCGAAACGAAATTAAATCCGGGTCTTGCGAACGTCCTAAAGCGTAAAGGTGTGAACTTCGTCGGTCAGGGTGGAAGATCTACCCAACTGAACTTAAGCCGGTGCATGAGGTTATTTTGACGATCAGTAAAGACATAATTTATTTTAATGTCTGGCGCTAAAGAGTTAGTTAGATTGTGACTATTCTATAACTAATTTTCCATCGTTCAGTTAAAAAAAAATGTTACTGGATATAGTATTGAATAGGACAAAGAATATAGTGTATACAGGGTGTCTCACGGTGACCACCCATTAGAATATTTCAGAGACTACTTCGATTTGAGTTTTGAAAATTTGTGCAGTGGGTTTTCAGGACATGCCCTCCTCAAATAAAATAATGGCGCATATGTAGCACTTCCGGTTATACCGGAAGTTGACCCCATCTCCGTTATTTTAAATGGAACACCCTGTATATTATTGTGATTTTGGATTCTGCGTTCGATTTTAGGTGGACTTTTATTAAGGTTCCCTATTCTTAAAATTAACGGTTATCGAAATATTTAAATTTTTTTGGAAAAATGGGAAAAAACAGTAACTTACTTTAAACCATGTGGATTCTACTGTGGAAACACTACATCAATAAAATTTATAAGAGTTGAAGGTAGATCCATAAGCTTCTCATTCATACATCGAGAATGATCTAATTGTATACAGGGTGGTGGAAATTTATTGCCGAGTTTAGTTAACTTCAAACATCAAAAACTTGGTTTTTTCAAATGGAACACCCTATATATTTTGCCATATCCTGATGCCAAATTTTATTCTCTTTCTACTGGTATTATGGTTCCCTATACCTATCTCTTTTAGTTTTCAAGTTATTTCATGTTTTTAATGCAATGAAAAATTTTCAGTAAATTTTATGCTAGGATGGCTGTGATATTCCTAGCAGAATTCGAAACAAACAACTAAAATCTGTCAACACTTACCTATTGTCAATTTACAGTCGACAGTGACGTTTAAACTTGGTGTAAAATAGTGTTTAAAGTAAATATAAAAGTAGTGTCAAGAAATGGATAATGAAAATACATATTCAAATGCTGTCATTCTGAATTTATTTATCATTTATGGAGAATGTAGCAAGATCATAAGTAGAACTTGCAGAGTGTTTAACGAAAAATATCCTCATTTACCACCAATTAGTAAATAGGAATTTAAAAAAAAAATAAGAGATCAAAAATACAATATGGGGTTAGAACGAACGGTGGAGATATAACAAAATAAATAAATAAACAACAGTGAGAAGAATAAACGTAGCTATAATCTAATCTAATTTCTATTTTCGATATGACCCCCATCTTCTCTCAGACAGCAGAGTACTCTTGCCATGAATCCGTCTGTAACAGCTCTAGAAATCTGGACTGCTGGTAAAGCCTCAAATGATCTTCTTATTCGTGCAACTAGATCTTCCTTCGATTGAATTGGCGTGAAATACACCTTTTGCTTTATTGCACCCCAAAGAAAGAAATCTAGAACTGACAGATCTGGGGATCTGGCTGGCCAATCCCGGGGTCCTAAGCGCCTTATCCATCTATCCTCAAACATTGCATCAAGTTCTTGGTCGATCGCATTCCCACAGTGAGCTGGAGCACCATCTAATTGGTACCAACAACTTACCAATTGAGCTAAGGGTAGATTATCGACAAAATCAGCCACTATACTTTGCAAGATATCAAGGTATCTTTGCGTAGTTAGATTGTCCTCGTAAATATGATACCGAACCTGATTGTCTTTAATTAAACAGAAAACGTTAACACTAAACTTGTTTTGATAATTTCTTTCTCGAGTGACGTGCGGGTTTACATAAGTCCAAAAGTGATTATTGTGTCTATTAAAAATCCCTTCTCTGCTAAATTTTGATTCATCTGTCCAAATAATTTTACGCAAAAACTGTGGATCTTCTTGGGTTCGCATTAGAATCATTTGACAAAATTGTATACGTCGTTCAGCATCTCCTTGTTGAAGTGCAGAAACAAGATTAAATTTGTATGGATGTAGACCTCTACTTTTTAAAATCCTTTGGATGGAAGCTTTTGAGACTCCTAGATCCCGTTCGGCAGCACGAATTGAGGATTTGGGATATGCATGAAAATACGCCAAAACATTTACTACGTTACCCTCATCTACAGTTACACGTTTCGGCAAATTTCTCTCTGCAGAAATATTACCATATTCAATTTGATTCCTTAAAATTCTTCTTAATTTTTCTCTACTCATCGGTGGTAAATGAGGATATTTTTCGTTAAACACTCTGCAAGTTCTACTTATGATCTTGCTACATTCTCCATAAATGATAAATAAATTCAGAATGACAGCATTTGAATATGTATTTTCATTATCCATTTCTTGACACTACTTTTATATTTACTTTAAACACTATTTTACACCAAGTTTAAACGTCACTGTCGACTGTAAATTGACAATAGGTAAGTGTTGACAGATTTTAGTTGTTTGTTTCGAATTCTGCTAGGAATATCACAGCCATCCTAGCATAAAATTTACTGAAAATTTTTCATTGCATTAAAAACATGAAATAACTTGAAAACTAAAAGAGATAGGTATAGGGAACCATAATACCAGTAGAAAGAGAATAAAATTTGGCATCAGGATATGGCAAAATATATAGGGTGTTCCATTTGAAAAAACCAAGTTTTTGATGTTTGAAGTTAACTAAACTCGGCAATAAATTTCCACCACCCTGTATACAATTAGGTCATTCTCGATGTATGAATGAGAAGCTTATGGATCTAGCTTCAACTCTTATAAATTTTATTGATGTAGTGTTTCCACAGTAGAATCCACATGGTTTAAAGTAAGTTACTGTTTTTTCCCATTTTTCCAAAAAAATTTAAATATTTCGATAACCGTTAATTTTAAGAATAGGGAACCTTAATAAAAGTCCACCTAAAATCGAACGCAGAATCCAAAATCACAATAATATACAGGGTGTTCCATTTAAAATAACGGAGATGGGGTCAACTTCCGGTATAACCGGAAGTGCTACATGTGCGCCATTATTTTATTTGAGGAGGGCATGTCCTGAAAACCCACTGCACAAATTTTCAAAACTCAAATCGAAGTAGTCTCTGAAATATTCTAATGGGTGGTCACCGTGAGACACCCTGTATAGGTATCACATATAGAGGGGGATACAGATCCCCAAATAGAAATATGTCCAATTTTAAGACAAGGAAAGATCGATAGTATTTCCCCACTATTTTCCTCAATTCTCGAGTATTGTTATTTATCTTTATTTAACTACCATATACTAGTATCTTATGTCTTTGTTTCCAAAGTAAACATATTTTTATTTGGGGACCTGAACACAACCTTTACAGATGTATTTTATATAACAGTTCTAATTATGATTGTCAGTATGGTTATCATGATCTGTAACAATTCATTGGTGGAATTAACTCTATATTCATCTTTCTTTGCATTTATTTATTTTATTTAAAATTGCCAGTTAACGGGAACATATTCTTTAGTGTAAGATATGGGACAGTATTCAGTATAAGACCTGTCTGAATTTAGAGTAAGTTTTCCCGCGATTGACATTGTCGGCATTAAGTGCGGCTTCCGTCAATGTACTCTCTTTATATTTGTGCTATATATTCCTCCGAACACCACTGCTTATACACTGGAAATGTTCATTGATCAATTCGAGCTATATGTACATAACTTTGACAATATTGTTATTGTCGGTGATTTCAATGTACCTGGTTTTATGGCATCCTTGGATGATCCTAAATGTAGAGTTCTTAAGAGTTTTTGTAATTTCCTGTCAATTGATCAGTATAATAATGTCACTAATGTTAATGATAATATACTAGACCTTGTCTTGTCAAAATCCAGTTGTGAAGTTGCTCGCGAAAGTGTTCCTTTCGTCACTGAAGATTGTCATCACCCCGCTCTTTTTTTTACGTGTGAATTACGCGCTCAACATCTTCAAAAGTTTCCATTTAATCCACTTCATAAATCATATAATTTTAGGAAAGCAAACTTCCCCGAGCTTTATAATACAATGACGCATGTTGACTGGTCTTTCTTGAATGCATTTCATAATGTCGATTTGGCGTGCGATGCCTTTTATACAAAATTATATTCCATAATCGATGAATATGTACCACAATATGCTACAAAGACGCATAAATATCCGATTTGGTACAGCTATGAACTTAAACAAACAATTCGGCAAAAAGAACATTTCTTCAGACAGCATAAAAAACATAAAAACTCGTTTTATTTTAATAATTTCAAGAAGTTAAGAGCCAGAGCAAAAACACTCGCCAACATAGATTATAAAAATTATTTACTGACTACAGAAGGTAATATAAAAGCAGATCCAAAAAAATTCTGGAGTTTTATCAACAACAAAAAAGGCACTAGTAGGATTCCCGATACAATGCACTACACTGACAACAATTCACTCAATAACCCCGCTGACATCGTCGAGTCCTTTAAGCATTATTTTGAGAGTGTTCTGATTCGATCAGGTGCCACAGATTTTGAAAATATTAGCAAAAACATGGATGTTAACCTGCCCTCAGTAAATATCAACTATTTATCTTGTGATGAAATAATAACATCAGCAAAAAAACTCAAGGACAAATTAACTTGCGGTCCGGACTTGATTCCTAGTTTCTTTGTTAAGGATTGTTGTCACGTGTTAGCGCAACCATTAGCCACATTGTTTAATCTGCTACTTAAACAGGGCAGTTTTCCTGATGTTTGGAAAGTAGCAAGTGTCTGTCCCATTCTTAAGAATGGTGATCCAGTTGATATAACTAACTATAGACCCATCACTTTATTGTGCAATTTTGCGAAGGTTTTTGAGATGTCCCTATACAGTAGAATTTATCCTCTTTTTAAAAATATTATATCACCTGTACAGCATGGTTTCATGGAAAAAAGATCAACTAACACAAATCTTGTTTGCTTTAACCAGTTTATTTCTAATGTCATTGATCATCACGGTCAGGTGGATGTATTGTATACCGATTTCTCGAAGGCCTTCGATAGGATTGATCATAACATACTTTTGCATCAACTTAAGAATTACGGATTTTGCGATAACTTACTAAAGCTCTTTTCGTCTTATTTATCATGTCGTTTCCATTATGTCACATATAGTGGATACAACTCGAGTCACTACCTTATTACTTCTGGAGTACCTCAGGGCTCTAATTTGGGTCCTCTACTATTCTCTATTTTTATTAACGACATTACTACTCTTCTCAATTGCAATCAGTTAATCTATGCGGACGACTTAAAACTGTATTTTTCTATATCGAGTATAGATGATTGTGCTTTTCTTCAAAATGATTTGAATGCGGTTGCGAGATGGTGTGATCTGAATAACTTACATTTAAATATGTCGAAGTGTAAAGTAATTTCTTTTACACGTAAATTGAATCCTATACTTTTCAACTATGAAATTAACTCAGACTTCTTGATACGTGCAAAGTCCATCAAGGATTTGGGTGTTTACTTTGACGATAGGTTAACATTTTCGGAGCACATACAACGTATAGTTTCTTCTTCTCTTAGGATGTTAGGTTTTGTGATAAGGCAAGGTCGTGATTTCCTCGGTAATGATGTACTGTTCAGGTTATTTTATGCATATGTCCGCTCCAAGTTAGAGTATTGTTCACTTGTTTGGAATCCTATGTATAATGTTCATATCAAAATTCTCAATTCCTAAAATTCCTCACGTTTTTCCTCAATTCCTAAAATTCCTCACGGTTTTTAAAATTCCTCACGTTTCGTTCAGACAGAAGATATCCTGCAAGAGGCTGCGACTATAAACTTTTGTTAACTCGTTTTTATTTTGACTCACTACAATTTAGAAGATACTTCCACAGTCTGAAATTTTTACACGCACTCTTGCATAACCATATCGACTGTCCTGATATATTAAGCCAGTTAAATTTTCTAGCAGTTAGATCAGCCAGTCGTGCTCCACTAACATTTTATTGTTCTGCTGTCGACACTAATCTTGGATTAAAGTCTCCCATTAGCGTTATGACACGTAGCTATAATGGCATTTGTAACTCCTGTGATGTCTTTAACTGTAATGTAAAAAGTTTACATAATGTTTTTAGAAGCGTTAGTCAACTTTAAATTTTGATACTTTAATTAAATCGAATTTGAGCACTTACTTATATATACATGTTTTTTTTTTTTGTTGTGGTTTAAGTCACACTGTAGGTTTGCATACACGTATTTTTTTTTTCACTTTTGATCTTTTCATTTTCTTTTATATTATACTTTGTTCTGTAATTGGTGTTTACACTGTTGGACAAATAAAATTATTATTATTATTATTATTATTATTATTATAAGATATAAGACTGCCAAATAATGTATATTTCTCTCATACCATTTTTTCAATTAAAGACACCATTTTGGGGAAAACATTGACCTATCGTTGTTACTTTGAAACATGTTCCTTAAGTGATAACTTTTTAATTTGCGAGATTTGTTTGCTCGACAATGTGGAATGAAATCCATCTAGTACGATTTTTATGTACTTCTCTTTGCCCTTACAGATTTCTGGTTTGAGAAAAAAATTCATTAGTTTGAAGTCGCATTCGTCCTTCTATTTACAAGTTAAAATGTTACAAATTAGACAACCCCCAAATGCAAATCCAAAGGCTGCCCCAAAAATTGAATCGGATTGAAGCTAGACCATATTACTCATTGTGACCGAAACATACTTAACAACAACTCTAGCTCATTAGTTACCGTGACATATTTCATTCTTCAGTTTCTTTTTTTGTCATTTACCTCCATTAAAAGCAATCTGAATATGTTAATCGAACGGAGAACTCTGAAAGTTGTTTATAATCTAATTGCTAGTGCTGGTTTTATCCAAATTATTTTTTTTCTGTTAGTGGTAGTAAAAATTTACAACAGTTTCCTTATCCAACTAGAGTACCAACTATTTGTTTTTACCTATATAAATTACTTCGCAATTTAAAGGTCATTACGGTAAGAAGTTTCTTCAAGATTTTACAATAGATATTTTGGGAATTTTCTAACTTACATGGAGAAATTTTTGCTATATTTTGTTAATGTATCATAATGTAAATTGATGATGTACATTTAAATATACAAAAATACAAATATACAAATTGTGTATATTTTATATCTTAGGCAAGGTATTAAGTTATAAATAAAGCAATAGGTTGACGAAAATGCCATTTACTAAACTTTCACAAAGCTGGGCGTCGATATTTTGATATGGTAGGTTTCTTAAACTTATTTCTGAATCCGATAATGTAATTACCGGATGCAAGTGTAAGAAATTTTTGAACTTTTGAAAAACTTTTTGAAAACAGAAATTATCAATTAATTTTATTAGGTACCCCCTGTTTTACTAATTTACGTATATTCTACTCGTATAACATAAAAAGTAAAATGATACTTTTATACAATAAGTTGTATGAAACTATAAACCTATATTTTTATTTTATCAATGCATAAAAATTAATTTTCTTTTGAAAATGACTTTTCCCCACACTCTGTCTTTCGCTTTTTGTGTGCATGCCTGCGTATATCTATCGATATACACAGTATTCATCGATATTTTTATAGTTGTAGGTAAGCACACCTAATTTGCAGATATATATGTAACTAGTTTCGTCAATGTGTACTTAATAAAGAAACCACAAAATAACCAACTTTTTTTAATTTATTTTTGACCTCTCAATAACGGCCACTTCCATATAACGGCGGTTTTCCAAAATAAATTTTGGTGGGCGCTATTTAAAGGTTTTACTGTAGGTAGTTAGGAAAAATTTATTTATTACTAAATTTCAATTTAAATGTATTTCTGAGCTTCATATATAATTCTAACATTTAAAATTACGCTACAAAGTAAGAAAAATATACAAAATTTAGGTAGTACAGGAAAAAGGAAATTTTAACGGTGTTAAAAAATCTGTTGTTGTGCACCCTCACACATCTATAAATAATGAGTGTAGGGTGTCTACCCGACCATACTCAATTCAGCGGCCCATGCATATTCATACTTTCCCTCTTCAACTTTGCATTTGCACTTTTTCATATCCCGCATTCGTCAATCCTTTATCGACCATCGCGGTTTACCCCCGCAATGACAGGGGTGATACACGTAAACGAAACCCGTGGGCTTTTGGAACAAACACTGTGCACTGACTCGTGCAGATACTGCAAAACATTATACTTCGCGCTAAAGTGACAGGTGTACACAATGCGAAAAAGAGGATAAAATATTTTTATGGCATGTGCCAACAATATGAATGAGAATCGCCCAGAAGAAACAAAGTCTTAACAAGAATGAGAGCTAAATAGAGCATAATATGAAATATACAGGGTGTCATCGGAACTAGGTAACAGTCCGATAGTTGCTTATTCCTTGAATGGATGATTTCCTAATTTGGGTGGGGTAATACTGCATCATATTATTCATATTTTAGATATATTTGTTAAAAGATAGAATAGATATATTTTTATGAAGTCATTACGTGAACTAACTTGTTTTCTTCACTTTTCATTCAATACTTTTGTTTTAGCTTTTTTGCTACTTATTTTATTTCAATTGTTCTATTATCTATTCTTTCTCTCTTACCCTCTTGTTCTGTAGTTGAGTATACAGGGCGCCCTATTTCTTGACCCGTTGCATGGGTAACTTTTTTATTAGTAGAGATACAAAAACGCTTAAATGAGCAAATTAGTGCAGTTTCGTATTAGTAATTCTACGGTAAGGCGAAAAATTATATACGGGGGAAGGTTGAAAAGTTATTGACAAAAAACGAAAAATCCAACTTTTCTATTATCCCTCGTAGCTCGTTCATTTTAAGAGTTAGAGAAAAATGCTTCACATGTTTTTTGCAGTATTTTTCATGTAAAATGACATGCACTTGCTACTTTTTATATATCTCTTAAAATGGTTGAGAATCACAGTAAAATATATTTTTTTTAAATGTAATGGATAGGTGGCTGTGACATTAACCGAAAGTCCCCTTTTTTCTCTTTCAGATGATATAACATAGTCCATATTTTATCCTTACAAAAGTAATCATAATCGTTGTTTTTAAAGAAAGTTTATTGTCACATCAAGAATGCTATGGATTATGGAACAAAAGAATGTTTTCAGAACAGAAATGATTAATTAATTAATTATATTGAAGTAAATGTTCGAAATGACCACCATCCTGTTGGATACATAGTAAGCAACGTTTCTGGATACTTCTTAAAACATTATTTATTGTATGTCCATGTATGCTTCTAATTGCATCTTGAATCCTGACTTTTAGATCCTCTATATCTAGAGGAGCTGTCACATAAACTTTATCTTTCAATAACCCCCAAAGAAAGAAATCTAAGGGGGTCAACTCAGGTGTTCGCGCTGGCCAGTCGATATCCATTCTATTTCCTATAACATTATCAAACTGTTCATGTAAATATTGTTTTACCTCGCGGGAATTATGCGCAGGTGCTCCATCGTGTTGGAAGTATTTAAGATTTCTAAAAATATGAAGTGGTAATTCATTTAAATATTCCTCTGTTAGAGTATTCCTTAGAAAATGAAGATAATTATTCGCATTCAAATTATCTTCGTAAAAATATGGGCCAATAATTTTGCCACAAAAAATTCCACACCACACATTTATCCCAAATTGACGTTGATTTCTTCTTTCAGAAACAAGATGTGGATTTTCTCGGCACCACATTATGTTATTATGGCGGTTAAAAATACCATTGTTGGTAAATCTACTTTCATCACTGAATAAAATCTTTTTCTAGAAGTCTAGATCCTCTTCGCATTTTGAAATGTACCATCGACAAAATGTCATCCTTCTTTGATTATCAGCTGGATATAAAGTATTGCATATGGAATAATGATAAGGCTTTAAATTGTTACCTTTTAAAATAGCTCTTACAGTTTCCTTGGAAGTGTTGCAGTGATGTGCAATTTCTGCAGTTGAAGAATCAGGTTTATAATTTACATAAGCCAAAACATTTATTTCAGTGTCTTCATTGAAGTTTCTTTCATCCTTAGGCTTTGAAAAAGAACCGTATAATCGTATATTATTTTCCAGCTGTCTAAATATTCTATGATGGGGTTGTCTTCGTTCCATGTAAGTTTCAAAATAAAGATTCGCTGCAGCTTGTGCATCTCGATTTTAGTTATAATAACAAAATAGCATATCATTTTTCTCTTCGTTGGTGTACATATTTGCAACACTATTATTTTGTATGCAGTATTAATAATAAACAATAAACTACTTAACAAAAACTAAAAATGTCACTTATGATCTGTCAATAATTAAATGCCAACTAGACGTTTTTAAAAATATCAGGAATCTTATTTTTTGTTTTATTTCCATAGCATTCTTGATGTGACAATAAACTTTCTTTAAAAACAACGATTATTATTACTTTTGTAAGGATAAAATATGGACTATGTTATATCATCTGAAAGAGAAAAAAGGGGACTTTCGGTTAATGTCACAGCCACCTATCCATTACATTTAAAAAAAATATATTTTACTGTGATTCTCAACCATTTTAAGAGATATATAAAAAGTAGCAAGTGCATGTCATTTTACATGAAAAATACTGCAAAAAACATGTGAAGCATTTTTCTCTAACTCTTCAAATGAACGAGCTACGAGGGATAATAGAAAAGTTGGATTTTTCGTTTTTTGTCAATAACTTTTCAACCTTCCCCCGTATATAATTTTTCGCCTTACCGTAGAATTACTAATACGAAACTGCACTAATTTGCTCATTTAAGCGTTTTTGTATCTCTACTAATAAAAAAGTTACCCATGCAACGGGTCAAGAAATAGGGCGCCCTGTATATCTGTGCAACAGTGTAATTGGAAATAAAAATAAAGTGGTCGTCAAGGATCAGAATTTCCGGTTTGTGGGAAGTAGTGGTAAATTTATAATTCGCAATGCCGTTCATTCGAAATAAAACGTCAACTTGGAAAAGACCGTTGCAAAAATTATTTGCAGCAGAATGTTGTAGTGAAGTAAAGACATTTTATTCCACTTCAAATTCTTTTAGCAAGGATGTATATATTTGAAGAATAGGGAAAGGGGAAAAAGAGCGTGGAAGCAGAGGACATCCTAGGGGCTGCTACTACTATCGCTATAGGAATGAAACAATTTTTCATTTCCGAGTACTCAGCTACTTCTATAAAATTATATTACAATTACACAATATACGTACCTAATTAATTACTATGTGTGTCTGTGAAAATCAATAGTTTTCAACCATGTGTGTGTTTTTTATATATGTTTATAAAGAAACAATTATTCATATTCTTCTAAATAGAAAATTTGCTATAAAAAGAGTCAACAATATCGATAAAACCACGTCAAAAATAGTGTACATACATATAGTCGTCAACTGCGTTGTTATAATGTGCGTTGCCTCAAAATTTGTTGACATCATTCTTATTGTTCAAAAAGATGTTTGCCACTACAAATTTTATTTTTCAAAATGTGTTCTATTTCTAATCTGGAGCCCACCTTATATTTATATATACCTAACATATCTTTTTGTATTTTACACTTAGAAATATGTATGAGACTTAAGAAACGATTAATGATCCATTGAACTCCATTAGTATATTGTCTCTTTGTACCCTGTTGTTACTTTAGTATTCTATTTAAAATTAATTCATTCACATCATAATTTACTTATTTTCCATGGCAGTTTTTGCCATTCATCACCTCTAAATTAAATTAACATGTTTAATCTTTTGGTACCATTTATTATTACACACTTAAAGTTTTTGTCTCTTTGTTTATATTCTTTACCTTTATACTGAATTATTCAATACACTTTTTCTGTCTAATATCTTAATATTTAAGAGAAATTGATAAAATTGGACTCGTTCCGACTGTGTTAAATTTAAAATTATAAAAACCAACTAGTTCTAACACAACTCTAGATGACCCAGAAATTTTAAATTCAAATTATGTGGCGAAGTGAAAAGTCAAGTACCCATTTAAATTTATAAATGATTCAGTTCCGAACCACGACTAATTATATAAATGGCAAAGTGATATAAAACCACCCTGAATCCTCGAACTAATGCCTTTGTAACGCCGTTGCAATTTTAAAATTTTATGCTCGGAATGTTTATGTTGTGTTGCGTATTATGCACTTCTTGCGGCGGGCGTATACGAGATATGAAAGCCGTATATGCTCTGCAACTGTGAAAAATATTTTATGTATGTACATATTTTCGCCTCTGCTGCCTGCGTTAGGCACCCTTTACTCAGATCAGTGCTAATATCACGTCGGTTGAATAGAAAATGAAATACTTTGTTGTCGAAGTAGTCCACCCCTTGTCAAATAACGCCGATCGAGAGATTACATTTATGAGTTCTACTCGCACACTGGGTATCTCGGAAAGCTAGTTGCAGTTTTTATGAGAGTTTTAGTTTCTGACGATGCAAGGTCACGTTCGGGAGGTCGAATAAAGTATCGTAAAATTTTATTAGAATTTAGTGCAACAAGTAATTCTAAAACAGCTAAAAATTCTTTTCAGATAAAGGAACAGAATTGAATATAGCAAGAGGGAAACCAAATATAAAAGAAAGATCCACAGGGATATATAGGTAAGATTGAATGAAAACCAGGAACCTTCTAAAATGGTTTAAAATGTAGTTTTACAGCAGCGGCGATTATTCAATCAGTGGCTTTAATTTCTTAAACTAATGAATTTGGGGGGAGGGAGGGGGGAAGGGAAATTCGAAAGCTTAGTAGCGCCTTGCCGATCAGAAACCGCCTAATATTCCTGCGTCATCGAAATTATTATATAGTGTACGAAGCATTATTCTTGTACACCGTTCATGTCATTGTAATCTTTTGTTTTTTCTTTTCAAGAAATTAAGTACTAAAGAACTAATTTCAAAAGAAAATTATACGTTTTTTTTTATAAAGAAATCAATTCAAAATATTGAATATTTTAACTAACACAATAATTACAGGTAATTGATACAGATTTAAAGGGAGCTCCAATATTTAATGATATTGTTGAATACGACATTTGTCACACAAATTTCTTCTTGTTCGTCTGACACCAGTGACTCTTTTATATATTTTTTGACAATGATTAGGTAGACTAGTCTTAAGACTAGTTACCTAAACATTTTCAAAATGTTCTGTTAGCAATAAAATAAATTTCCTCTTTATTGACCATTTTATTAAGTTATCTCTAACATTCTACTATTCGACGTCTTATGGCATGTGACAATAATTAAAAAACGAGTGATTGAAACCACTCGACTCGAAAAACCATTCGACACGAATTTTGCTAAAAATTGTAGAATGCAAGATTCCATCGTGCAACTTTTACTACAATACATGAAACTCCCATACGACATAAACCATTAAACATTCGAGAATTGACAAGATGTCTTCTTCACAGTGCAGATATATTCCTGTTTTTATTTTTTATTTAGTGTCAAATAGAAATGTCACTGAACTATAATAATTTGGATGATTTTTTAAATCAGTATAGCAGAAGGTCAGAATTGCTTAAAAGGCATTTTAAAGAAGATGAAACACTATTATTCCCCTATAATATTTTCATGCTTTTTAATTTTTATTTAAAAATAATACAAATATAATCCGCATTAAATGAAATTGATTACTTTCTTTGTTTTGTTGTGTTTATTTATAACTTCAACTCATGTTTTAACATGAAAGAATTTGTAAACATACCTACATTGTACAACAAGTACTTGTATTTTTGAAACTATAAAACTATTTGTTAGTGTAAAAAAAGTATGAAATGTTCTGAATTATAATAGTCCATAATTAGTATTTAAATATGGAGCTCTGGAGCATATTTAATCTAAGCAATACATACAGCGTTAATCAGATACCGTTTTATATTTAATTAAACTGGTTTACTCCTCGAAGAATTCAAATAACCATTAATTACCTGTCATCAATGTTTTCAAAGCAAATTGATTAAACATTACTTTGGAGCTCCCATTTTATTAATAAATTATAAATTTTCATCGGATTTCTTAAATTCATATGGAACAGAAAATAAATATTTCCAAATCAATAAATCTTGTTGGTAACTGTGGAAAAAACTTACCCTTTGAACTGAACTGAATAATGAACTCTGAAATAAGATATATTTATTATGTTTATTTATTTAAAGAAGTGAGTTGAACAATAAGGGTAGACATAAAAAACTTTTCAAGAAATTAAGCTGAAACAACCTTAATTTTATATAAGTGGAGCATACAAAATATTACGAAAAAAATAGAGAAATGCGCATTTATACGTAAATTTTGGGGCATACCTCCTCTCGAATAGTTGAAAAATTTTAGTATGGTGGAAATGTTCATAAATATTAACAGTTTCTGAAGGATTTGGCTTTAGAGTTTATTCACTAAGTAATTTAAAATACCTACTAAAAGAGATGATACTTTGAGTGATTTAATGAAGAAAAGAGCGTATAAAGTACTTAAAAGGCTTAGTTTCTGAGATACAAGACAAAGTTTTATTTTTTAATTTTTAATTTTTTTTGAAAATCTCTGGGCTAGGTGAAAGTTTGTAGCGAAAATTTTAACAATTTACGCACAGTGGTATTTTGCTAGTCACTCATATGCAACCATGACTCCACCTCTGTATTACCAGTTGCGGATGATACTTTAAAACATTGGTGTCACATTGTACTTTTGCAAAAGAGAGGGGGTAACTCCATAAATTGACAGGACAGACGAATTTCAGGGCTTTTTCGGTGTAAATCAGCAGGTGAGATACTTCTGTTATTGAATTTCATTTTCTATATATTGATTAATTTATTTATTATTTGCTATTAATATATTTGTGGTTTATTCAGGGCATAGTGTTACTCAGTAATTATATTTGGTATTTTTCTACTTTTACACAAGGATACGTGTAGGGTTTTTTATTAAGGTTCAAAGCCACGTGTTGGCTTCAGTTTTTTAGGGCGTCTGATTGATGTCTTCTATATATATTATATTAGTACTTTGAATAACTAAATATCACTGTAATTTCGTTTTGAATTCATGTCTTTATGACTACCATTTTGTGGTAATTTTGGAGTTCAAATCAAGTTTAAGACTACAAGGCAGTTGACCTTTAAGTAAAATTTTTTTATTAAGGTTATTTAACCAGCTTTGCAGGAAAATCTATAACTCGGGGCAATTGTTAGTCTATTTGTGATATTAAAGGGATTCAAAGTCATTTAGTTATATCTCTGATTGGAGATAGGTTATTTTTTTTTACTGAGTATAGGCTAAGGTAATAAACCCCAAATAATTTCATGTTTAATATTTTTTTTATTAACAAGTATCTCTCCTGATCAAGTTGCACAAAGCCATTAATTTGATTTGTATTTCTATTAATTAAAATTGCATAGATGTAAAATACATTTGTTTAAAGTTTAGGCAATTTTAATATTTATTTTTGTTAATATTTAACCATCTGTTAATATTCAATCATTTACAATAATTAATTTATAACCCAGCAGTTAGTGAATGTTTATATATTTTTTTTTCAACCAGCAAGGTCACTAATAGGTTTTTGTTCACATTGTAATTTTTTTCATAAGTAAAAGAAATAATTCCTCATAAATTCTTTTAGGAACTAATTAACAGTTCATGTATTTAATTAACTACATAGTATATTTGTTATTTACTATTACTAAACTATTATTATTTCATTTGCAAATTTTGGATAATTTTATTGCAAATTATACAGGGTGATTCCTGTTTGTCTTTTATTTCATTTAATTGTTTTCATTACCTAATTTAAATTTTTAATATCACAGTTGTGTTTGTTATCACAGCAAGATTGTCTACTGAGATTCTACTTTGTTAAAGTAGAGTTTGTATTTATTCTATGATTTTGGTTTAACACATTTACTATATTTCATGAGAACATCTTGGCTTACTGGAAGAGAGGAATCTTCAGAAATTTTAACTCCACCACTAGGAACTGGAAAGGACAAAGTTGCTGATATCCAACGTCTCAGAACATACCAACCAAACGCTAGCTAGCCCATCTATTTTGGTTGCAGACTGCAGTAGGTGCATAACTGTTGCACTTTGGAGAGTCGTAATCTACCATTGTTAAGGATATATTTTGGTGAGAGTTAATCTGATTTCTTCGAGGCCAGAGAAATATATTTGTTTTTGTGTAAACCAAATCAATATCTGCTACCAGCAAGTTTTTGTACAGTCATTGTTGCGTGGTAACAACCACAAATATAGTAGTTTAATCCATATTTAATACATGATCATTATTCTTTGATTCATCACATAATTTGTACATATCCTGCATCATTATTTTAACTGTAATATACAATTATTTTAATCGACTTGTTTAATTTCATCAAACATTCATTATTTTTTATTAACTCATATTATTTATTATCGTCTATTTAAAATTATCCTGGCGCTCCAACAGGATAACTTAAAATAACATTTTTTCTTCCTACGAACCAACACCTAACCGACAAGCTAAGCCGGAGCTAATGTCAGTAGTTCCTGGTGGATTAAAGCCAATAAATTTCCATTAGGTTCATTGCAAGTTTTCGAAAATTTCAGTCATTTACGTACCTTCCTAGGAAGATATTATCAATTTCTTCAGCATTCTCAGGGGCGTGCGTACTGGTAGTCACTTTAATACATTTATTAAATTTAATTTTAATACCTTATTGTATTTTTAATATACAGGTCCTAAAGTAACCACCCCCACATTAACTTTTGAACGAGTTCAGATATCAACCTCAAACGAAATGTAGGATGAATGGTATAAAAAATACTACTTTCTACCCTTTGACAACTGATAGATGGCTAAAGAGTCGTTGTAGGCACATTTTTTAAATGCAAAGTTACAAGCGTTTCTGTGTCTCATTCGGCGAGTGACCATCGTTCACTCTAAACATTTAAATGTTTAAACCAAAGAATGTTAACAATAATAATAAATAAAAAACGACTAGGGAACCGGTCGACTGAATTAAAAAAAATAATAATATAAGGATTGGCCCAAAAGTTTGAGACTTATTTGGGAGAGGGAGCGAGATATTATTATTTCGATTAGCACATTCAGTGCTGGAATGAGGGAAACCTTGAAAACCTCATTAGTTAGGGGGGCAGTCAAACACCTACAGATGTTTACGTTTCACATTAACATCAACCTGAGATTCTTCCCATCCTAGGCCATCGCGAGGATAGATGGCAACCGAGTTGGCAACCCATCCTCGAGAACAAGCCTTACTCTCTGAGTAAACATTTTAATTAAAAATTGTGTGGTGGAATGGGGATTCGAACCCACGACCTCTTGGTTGTGCGATCGAGACACCAAGCCACAGGCGCAGACACTGTGACCTGAGCCACAGGCTCGCCAATGTAATGTAATCTAACAGTTTTGCATTCTCATAAAAAAGTATCTATAGGTGTTAAATCGGGGAACTGTGTTGGCTATCAATTATTTTATTAGTTGAAAAGTAGGTGTACCAATTCTCTACGTAGTTCTATTTGGTAAATAGAACTACGTAATTAAGTTGTTCGGATTCTAAACATAATTACAATTGATTGTTTTATTTACAAGCTGTCATCGAGAAGTCGCTAGTTTGACATTTAAGTTATTTTGCGTGCTAAGTTTTTGAGTTTATTTACCGTTTGCTTAGTTATATTTCTATGGTTTATTTGTTACAGTATATTTGTTACCATTTATTGATTAGGTATTATTTTTATTTGTTTATTTATTTTTCGTGGTTTTAGATTTAAAATACGTACTATTGAAGAACGCGTTTTTGCTGTTAGAAATAAATTGAAAGCCAACATATTCCCCCGATTTAACACCTATAGATATATTTTTTTGAGAATATAAACCTCATAGATTACATTAGATACATTAACACTTTTCGGTCAAAACATTTAAATATTTAGAGTTGACGATGGTCTTTTCACTCGCTCAAAGGCACAGAAACGCTTGTAACTCGAAAACGGATGACTCGATTTTAATTTTTCAACAATACCTTCCGAACGATGTTTCAATATCTTCCAAACGATGTGCAATACGGCCTACTCTATTTAAAACAAATACCGACAGCGCCATCTATCAGTTGTCAAAATTCCGATTATGAGCAGAAAGTAGTACTTTTTTCTACCATTCATCACAAATTTGTTTGAGGTCGATATCCAAACTCGTTTAAAAGTTAAGTTAAGGTGGAGAGGTTCCTTTAGGGACGGACTATATGTAATATGAAATCACTTGGGCAAACGTTCCCTTCAGTATTTCAGATTACTTTAGAAAGGACTGTTATTTGTAGATACAAATAGCAGATTACAAATCACTATATTAGCTACGTATTCATTAATTTGGTTGAAAATCAATAAACCTACCTGCATATGTATTGGGGTAGGTACGTATTCTATTTGCTGAATTTGTTGACTAACTATAATTACATACCTAATAGGTAAACGAGTGTTTAATTAAATTTGTGTATTATACTGGGAATGCTGGAGGAAGGGAACAATATTCGACAGGTATTTACCCATCTTGAATATGGGAATCAGCTTCGCAACAATATATCCTATTGGATTACGTATACTAATAAATAAATTGTCACTCAAAGTCTCTATCAGAATAGATATGCTTCAAAGTTCAGTCTCAAGTAATGCTTGGGGGAAACTAGGTAACATTAACAACTGTTAGGTATTTACATTATTAAAAATTAAATTATTATTGGCCTAGTTTGTATTTACTTATTTATTTCCTCTCAATTGTTCACTAGATAATATTTATTTTTCACATGCATACATCACTGAGTTATCCTGTAAAATAATAATTTTAATCAAATAATACAGGGCATTTTAAGAACAGTAACTTTTGTTTTAAATAGTACCTACATGCTTATTTATATGTATACTTGTAAACCTGTACGTACATATACTTGTTTGTATCATATTACACCCTTTAAAGTTTTTACAAATTTATGAATACATATAATTACCAATAAATATTAAGTTTACGTTGAAAGAAAGTACAGTGGTCACACCCACCATTAACTGAATGTAGGTTTCATGTCATAAGTTTATATGGTTGATTGTAAATACTATAATGTTTGCAAGCTATATGCCAACATGTGCAAAGCAGATTTACGGATATACAGTACAATATGCCACTTATTATTTTAAAAAATGCCAAATTTAGAGGGTGCAAGGTTTATTAAGTAATCATGTAGGATCTTTATCTTTTTAAATGTATTAAAATGTGAGTTACATCTATTTATGGCTCCCAACGAAAAAGTTAAAGTCATACGGCTTTTCCGCCGTATGACTATTACTGCAGTTTTAAAAAAATATGAACGCTTAAAAAATAAAAAGTTTCGTATTCAATATGAGAATATTGTAAATCTACTATTAGCTGTTCCGTGTTTAACATACTTTACTGATTAGTGTATTTGATTGAGTGAATGACACTCCCCCTAGTATAGACGGATATAGTAGCGCACAATATAAGACCTCTTATGCTCTCTAACGCCCAACTTCAGTTGCCCCCATGTACTAGTTGCGTCTGCTTGATTACACTTTGGTTGATCAAGTTTCCGACGCCATTAGCTAAATTATACAATCCCGCAAAAACTACTTAGGGTTGTGCTCGTCTCCCGAACCTCTGTCAACGTTTACTACAAACAAGGAAACTATATCATCATTTTCGCATAATTTGTGTTTGCAATAATTTCATTAAATAATTTCCTCTTCGACATCCAACTATTTATAAGTTTACCGAAACTGAAAGGAGGATTTCTAGTTTTTTTTCTCTAAAAATACACTAAAATGTGTTTAAAGCTCTTACACATCCATTGTAAAGTAGTACGCAATTATTTTTGAGAACAAGAATGAAGAATTCTTTATTAAGAAATTTAATAATAATGATGATACTATTTCCACTCCTCTTTCTAATAACAAGGAATAGTTCAAAAAGCCTGAGACTTGTATGGAAAAAGAGGTGGCCTTTACACCAGTTTACGACTCCACACAATCCAAACTCTAACTCGGACATCTAACGCTTCCATTCAACAATAATTGAGAAACTCAGAATAATTTACCTAAAAAATACGAAAGAACCCCTCGACAGCCATATGATCACTGCCATCTGGACATATAATCAATAAATTCATTCTAGTGCAGGATACTCCTCTTTTTCAATTCTATACGGCTTATACATTGCAAGAAGCCGATTTTAATTTAACGCCATGTAATTATCAACAATAATAGAACATAGCCGACAAGAATTCCTCCCATTCTTAAAACAAATAAAAACGAAAAACGGCAACAATCGCTTGAAAAAATAAATAAAAGAAAAAGTTCAAATTGAGACCCCTAAGAAAACAACTACTACCTAACATCTAAAGAAATTAAAACCTATCAGAAAAAATGTTTCTTTGAGGGAACATTCTCGTCTGTCAGGGACTAATGAGATCTCCGCTCAAGACTCAAGGTTGTTACCAGGAACCCCTAGGGATAGCCAAGACGCTTAATTCTTTTCACAGTCTATACTTTTCATACAATCTCGCCCAACTACGTCGAAATTTCGAAGCTCTATCCAATAGCACACTAATATTTATAAGACTAAACGACCAGAAGTAATATCACTTTTGCAACAGAAACAGGCACAATTCAATATTTTATAACGAACGAAAAAACTCATTTAATAAAATCATTCTCTCCAAAAATAAAAGAGGCTTAATAAACGGGCTGGGATCTATTATTAAATTTATTTCAGGTAATTTAGATCAAGATGATCTTGAAAAAATAAACCAAAACTTGGGAAAACTTTCACAAAACGAATATAAATTAAATTAGAAACTTCGTAAAACTACTACAATTCTCTAAAAATTGACAAATTCAATTTAACAGGATTTTGAAAATCTTTATTTAAACCAGATCTACTCTACCCAACAGCCCTACCAAGGAACCCCAAGAACCGCCTCAATATCACGCCAACCTGGAATCCTGACACCTTGACCAAATCCGAAATCTGAGGGCCGCACTTCAACCCTTGACCCAAAAAACAGACCTTCAAGAAGTTAATTATACTGTTACAAAATCACCGACACAGTATCCGAGTACGGCGTTGCCAAAGCTATTTTTTCTCCAGCTCTAGGGAAATTGTGCACAATCTGGCAATCGCCAGAACCACCTCAGGGGGTGTCAAGAACAACCCTCCCAAGGGCGAAGTATCAATCCTCTAGGCCTTAAAATTAGGGTGATAGGCCTTTTTCTCCACATTTCCTGGAGATCATCGCCGGTACTTATCGAATACCCCTCGTATAACTTGACTGTCGATTATTTATTGAACTGCCCTGGTATGTGGAGTATTCGATGGGAATTTCTAAAAGGATCTAGAAGCCTAGTTCACCTATATAAAGGCCGCGGCGTGCCAGCGAAGAAGTCAGTCTTAATAGGACAGCGATCAAGAGAAGAAACAATACTTAAGTGAAATAATTGTAATTTTCGAAGTGTTTTCGGCATGCATTTAATTAGATATTGTACAAGAAGTGTTGTGTTGTGTTTGAAGTGTTAAATAAAGATTTTTACTGTTATATAAAAGTTTCACTTATCTTTAGAACTCCGGAAGGAATGACAATACACATTGGACACCTATCCACAACAATCATCATAACGATAATTATTGTTTCAATATTGTTAATACTTTTGTGTGTCCACAAGAAAAGAATTAAAGCCCTACTCTGCACATCTAAAACGATTATCCAGGTCCCAACTCGAAAGCTCAAAGATTTTCAAACCACCCTTGACGAGGACGTCAAAATCTAGGGATGGAGGAGTTACGTACCACGCATTTAGTTACGTACCACACATTTTGCCATATCAAGGAAATGGTGATCCGTTCACAGATCCCTTATCAAACTTTGAATTATATAAATACTTAAGAATTTTTAATTATGAGAACAGAATATAGTTGTTAGCCGGAGACTTCTAATTATTTGTATCTACTCGCAATAAAATTGTTTTTAAAATTCATATTGCTTTGTAGTAAACTTAACTGACTATGTATGACTATTTAAACAGACACGGTCAAGTAACAGACTAACTGTAGTAGCACTTCTCTATCGCCATTAATATCATGATGGGTCCGCTGACAGGACACTTTAGATTAAAAAATACATTCGTACAATGGAATTGGCGGAAAAAATATTTTCAGGCTCAAAGATACGAGAGGGTCTCGGAACAATAATTTGTAAAGCCCTTTAGTAATTATAAGGAACAACTGAGGGCATTGGACTGTACGTACGATGGTATGGATCCTGATTAAAAGACAAAGCAAGAAACTTTAAATTAAAAGGGGAACCACAATATATAAATGTCTCAGAGGAAGATGCATCTATGTCGTAGTTAGGCTTAACGTATGAAGATATTTGGAAAAGTTCTTGATAAAATGTATATCATTATATATATATTCTTATTCTACATAGTTAAATCATGTGTAAACACTATAAAGTGAGTTCTTATTGCGATATTCTTTTGTAGCACATCCCTTGCATTATGTAAAAGTACTGGAAGATTATCAGATATTTATATGTAGCTAATAACTTAGATAGCTAGTATTTTAATTAGGAACAAACAACTTCGATGATATTAACATATAAATGAAGACAATTTTGAACGGTGCAAAAATATGTAAGCGTCTTTGTAAGTCTTTTATCAAAGAAATCCTTCTTTACTTTTTCAGGTGTTGGAAAGACCAAAATGGTCTTGGTACCATCTTCCTTTATTTAAAATAGATACAAAAATATAAACCAAATGTTTTATTTTCGCAACTTTGAACAAATTAACTTTTGAACAGATGAAGCACCTCTTTGAACAAATAAAGCAAGTGACTAGGTGGGAATTTAGTCGAGGTCCAAAATACAAAGCTTACTATCAATAAATCAGCAGTCAAAACCTATATATTAGTTTTGACTACTGTTTATATAAAAATAAGATAGCTATCCAATTTATTTTTATAAAATTTAAATTTGTTTGTATAAAAACGATACGAAATTTTTAAATCGTCTGCAGAGTAGATAAATTTTTGAGATAATTCACCTGTATGTTTGGATTATAATGTAATTTGGAGATCTGTGTCTATCGTACTTAATGAACTGCTTTCTAGAGGATAAATAAGATGAAAATGGTAATACCAATTCTTGTGAGAGGCCAACACCTTTAAACTGGTTAAATACATTAATAAATAATGATTTGTTTGCCTTTTAGAGATATCGAATTTAAATTCTAATACAATAACCACCATCACATTATTTTTTTAACTGTGTTAAAAAGTTCACTGTAGTTTTTAGAGTCGCTCACACGGATGAACATTTTGCATAATAAATACGAAGAGGAAATTAATTTAAAAAAAATGTCAATTAAGGTTTATAATAGTTGTGTTAAGTTCTAATTGGGGATTGTGCGGTAGCATTGTGTAAGGATGGTAGCGAGGCCCGCAGCCTCAATTTCTACTGAATAATAGAGTCATGGCGGTTGTGATTTCCCTAGACGATACTACGCAGAGCGAGACACATTTACGTGGAAATAAAACGGTAACATCGCATCGTAGTTTAATAACTATTCAAAAAGTGCTCAGACGTTAACATGGTTATTAAATATTTCCGCTACTGGATTTGCTTCGATTTAAATTCACTTACATCGGGTTTTAAAAGTGTTACCCACTTCTTTTTATTACACCTCTCTCATATGAATAATTTTAGTTAGTTACTTCAATATTTTGATAAGGATCTTTCACTTGTATTTATGTTTTCCACTTCACTTTTGTGTCTTCTTATGAATTACGTAACTAATATTACAAACCTAAAGGCAGCATTTTTATCTACCAACCAACCAATGTATATGTACCAACTTTTAGTGATAGTTTGCTATAGCAAAGGTATACATTTATTATTGATATATTTCATTAAATGAGAGAGAATGGATAATTTAATTATCTCAATTAGATTATTCAAGAAGGTCCCAAAACAAAAAAGGATAAGTGATCGAAGAGGCTCACTAGATTTTAGTTTGATCGATGGAACAAGGAATTTGTTTACAGAAAATATTTTTTTTGATTCCTTTTTCTTTTATGGTTTTAAATACACTTGGGTCAAATAGTTAATGAGAAATTTTTAATAAATTTACAAATAGTTAAATAACTATTATATAGTCTAGTCTCATTCAATTGTTGTTTTAATAGGTAAGTATATGTTCTTTTATTTTGATGTATGGCTTTAACATTTATAATTTATTTTATCAACTAGGATAACGGAAATTTTTCAATGTAAATAACGTATTTTAATTTTTATAGGATATATTTTATTTTAAAAGCTTTTAAGTAACTCCGTAAATAATTTTTAATAAAAATGTGTTTTCATGAAAAATTATGAATTCATATTTGCATGTCTCCATGTTCTTAGTTCATACAACTTTATAAAATTTAATATAGTTATACTTAAGTTTTTAAACTAATATGCTCAATAAAGCTAGTTATTAACTAACAATAATTACACCTATATGAGGTAGCTTACATAAGCATTTATTTATTTATATAAATTTCAAAGCTTCCAATTACGTTTTTATTTAATTTACTGGCCACCTACTTCATCTGATATAAATGTAATTAAATACCACTTGCTAATTAACAAAAGTAATTGCCCTGATCTGGCATTATTATGATTAAAACCTTGCTTAAATTTTTGTTTATCCGAATGTAAAGATTTAATCTGAAAATGGAAAATAATAGCGAATTCCTGAAAGTAGCTTTAATACTTTAATTAATTAATTTTTGTTTGCTTTAATAATATGCGTTTTCAATTTATTAATGGAAATTAACTGATGAAATAAAATTAAATATATAATACTCGTATAACAGATGATTACAACCACTTTTTTGCATTGTTCACAACATCCAAACAACATCCAAGAGCTTTAGATAAATGGTTTGTTTCTTTTGGTATTTTAATTTTCTAAATGTAAGTAAATAAATCATTTTTCAAATATAATTCCTACACGTAATATTTTTTTAAGAAATAATTAACTTTTATCCCGTATAGATACGGCTATCTAGTGATATGGATTACAAAATATTGTGCGGAATTTTGAATTCAAATCATCGATATGAAAATATGTTGAATTTTCCACATCTTTTCGTTTCACTCCACGTAGCTAAAATATTTGAGAGTTTATTAATTATTCAAATACCTGAATATATATTTTGAAACATCCAAATTTTTTAATTCTCACTAATATGACACTAATCTATCAATGTCAAATATTGAGTAGGTAACATAATTTATTATGTAAGTACCAAATTGAAACAGAAAATATGTGGCCTTTGAGTGACGGATATCCGTCACTCAATGATGTGCTGGGGCCTTTTACAATATGTGAAGTTTTTATATTCAGCTAAAAAGTGTTTCACGTATTGTTCTTATGGATATATTATACAGAGACTTCATAAATGTCTACAAACCATGTGACCGCAAGTATAGGCAACCAACATTGCGCCTATTGATATTGACTAACTAAAAATTACCTAGACTCAGTGCAGTTCTCCTGACTAGAGTTGGGATTTGAGGCCAGAAGCCCGGCCAGGCCAGGCCCGGCCTGAAATCGGGCCTGGCCGGGCCGGGAAAATCTGCATATTTTACTGGCCGGGCTGGACCTGGCCGGATGCTTTGTAATACCTGGCCGGGCCGGGTTGAAATTGAATTGGCCAGGTCCGACTGGCCGAGTCGGGCCAGACCTGGCCGAATCGGGCCTAGGCTGGCCTGGCCGTTTCGGGCCGGATCGGACCGATTTCGACCTAACCTGGGCTAACCGGTTTGCTGTATAACAATTTTAAAATACTATATCTTGTTCTTCCTATGAGGAATTTGATTTCATAATAACTTGAGGTGTTTCACCCATTTATCTGACCACTTACGGCCAATCTCACTCATACTACTTAAAATTTAAGTTGTCCCAAAATGGAAAAATTGTACTTCGCAATAAGTATTACTCTGATATTTAAGCACATCTAAAAATTCTTACACAGACTTAGAATTCGATGCAGAATTTAAAAATGAAATATTTGAAAAAATAAAGTTGATGGTCGTAACTTCTTTTTGGACTACTTCGTATACATGAATTGAGTATAAAAAAATCGCATTAAAAAATAAAAATCCACAAGTCCGAGTGTTTTTCCAAAAAACACACCGCTGAATTTTAAATGAATTTAGACATCACTTCTGGGACTCACTGTACATACATATAATATCTTATATTACTATATATATATATTACAAGTGTTAAATGTAAAACATTATGTTTGTGTTTAAGTTGTTGAACAAATTTGTTTTCGGAGTTTGTATTTTATTTGATAATGAAATAAAAAACTATTCTATTAAGGTTGTTTTGTTCTATTTTGTGAGACATTTGAACGTTTCATTGAGACATAAAAGAGTTAATAAATTTATGAATTGTCATACCTATTGTCAATGTCAAGTAGGCAGGATTTCTGGTATGGCCGAATGTGGCTTAGGCAGACTAGGTTGAATTTGGGCGGATCGATTCTGGCTAAACTTGCCTTGATAGAGCCAGGCTAGATCAGATTCGATTTGAGCTTCGATTCGACTGACTTGGTCGGGTCTGGCCTGGTCTGACGTAGCCGAGTCGCGCCTGGCCTGGTCTGGCCGGGGTGGGTCTGGCTTGGCCGGGCCGGGCCGATTTCAATCTGGCTTGGTCGGGCTTGGCTCAAATCTGGCCTGGCCGGGCCATAATTGTCAAGAGGTCTGGCTTTAATTGGGCCAAACGTTCGGTGGGTTTATCTGGCCTGGCCTGGCCTGGACTATACTCTGTCGGGCCGGGCCTGGCCTGGCCTGAATTTTTTTAAAAAGTCGCAACTCTACTCCTGACCCGGTGAGAGGTTTAATTAAATAAAAATATTTTGACAAGATGAATTAACCTTACAAATGAATTGTTCATAATATTGAATTTACATGGAATTTAGTGTTACATATGGATAATTAACTACAGAAAAAATTAGACCAAGTCAGATTCTTGGTAAATAGTGAATTTACTTTTTTTATTTTTGTTAAAATAAAAATATAAACAAAAAGATATGCTGAATAGCTTTAATAGTTATTAATTTTAGAAGTGGTGAGAAACACCCCGTAGTGCACATTGCCCGTGGAGTAGTTGTTTTCGGTATCTCCTTCAAGTAACAATTTTTTTCTATTCGTCCTTTTTGAACAACTTCTGTTATACTCTTATACTGTCCTTGACATATATACTCATCTTGGTGTACAGAACATGAATATTAAATACTTCTAACTAAAATTATATCTTTTCATAAACCTTCAAGATATATTTGTACGTAAACAAGAGATATGAATACATATGCACTATCAGGAAGCCCATTTAATAAATAAATAGTCACTTGTTTGGTATGTGACTTGATTTCTTTTGAATAAATATGCATGCGAGTCATGATGTCCATATAAATATGGTTTCGTATAAATCCAAATAACGGACTGTGCACCAATGCAACTGCACCTGGGTTCTACTGAGTTATATTTCATTTGCGTGGTATTTCGCAAATTTAAAATTATACGTTTGATACAAAATATCTTCTGGTGATACGCTGGAAAAACAATGTGTTTATACTAATTTTAACAATAAACTTATTTTGTTTTTTGATCTTAAACTGATGTGTGGATATTTTATTGGGCTATATAAAAAAAAGTACAGAAAGACGTCTACTGAAAGCTTTAGTTTATTTTAACGTATAGCAAATTATACAAATGTGTTTAAAATGTGCATTATATCACTATTATTACTTGTTTATAAACCCACTATTATTCGTTATTGACAACCTGTTTTAGAATCGATTTAATAAGTTAAAAACTGCCTTAAGCAGACAATAAAACCGAAGATCCGATACCAAAGAAACCTATAAAAAGTGTCTTGTTTGTGTGGCAAATTTAGGGTGGAATTTAAGTAATTCTAAAAGACATACTTATATAAAAAATGCACATACGACATAAGAGACACAGTACAGATTCCATGCTGGATGTTTCTGGATGATCTCCATTTATGTAGAATCTCGGTGTATATCGCCATATCAAGAAACGTTATTTTGGAATATGTGCCTTCCATGAAGTCTACTACCCCCAACAAACGTTTTTTTATTAATAACATTGGAATGTTTGCGCTGAATGTGTTTAATAATTTATGGAATTTCAGCCCACCAAATTAGTTTTTTAAACAATGAACTGTATTTTTTATTACTGTTTCATCGTAAAGTAATTCGAATGAAAACGTTTAGGAAATGTATTAATTTTTATACAAATAACAATTATCTTCTTTCTTATCTTCCTCAATTAAGGTACCTATCTATAGAAGACGAAATTCCATTGAAAATCCAAAAACTAAAGTGGATTTTTGGCAGAGACATACTGGAATTCTCCTGAGGAATTTTGCTTGAAATTTTATTTCACATAACATAATAACTTGATGTCAATATATATATATATCATGTAATAACTAAGTATGTCAAATAAAATTATGTGAAAACTATTGAAAATTCGTAAAACTTAAATATAAATGAAAATATCGCAAATATTGGAACAGGAACATATAGAGGGACATATTTGTACAATAATTGATGACTTTTATGGCAATTAACTTCTGTATCTAATAGATAATAGTGATAATATATCTATTTACAAGGTGCCCTATTTAAAGAAATTGCGTGTTTCTTTGTCTTAAAGTTGAACAAACTGATAAAATGAGAAAGAGAATAATAGACAATTATATATAGAATGGATAGGTAATAATAGATACAGAACAACCTGAAAATAAAGTTTCACGAATTTCAAGGAAATAATTTTATATTTATTGAAAGTTGACATTGTTTTTCTACAGAAAAGTTTTAATTGATAAAAATTTTTACAAAATTCTTCTGAATAAAAAGTACATAAATAAAAATTTTGATTTGGATTAATATTAAACACACTGAATAATATGAGTTATAACTTTTTTGGTTTTTTACCCTGTTTGAATGGCAAATCAGTTAGAAATAAAATATAGTTAATTTGTTACTATAAATTATTTTATACAGTTAATCACACTTCCAATGTTATATATTTGTTTGTGTAGATACTTTTTTTTACAGTGGGGAGAATTAATTTAAAAGCGTATGGGAAGAACGAGTGGAGTAATGTTCGGACGTAGATCTAATAAAAGAAGAGCGCGAACGCAATACAAACAAATCAGAGGGATGGATCCCTTTGAAGTTACCCAACGAACAAATCATCTGGTGGTGGGGTACAGCGAACCTAGCGGCGCACCAATTCGTCTAGGATCACACTAACAGCTCTCCAAAGAAACAAATGTGTGAAATTCATGTCTGAACGGACGCGAATGAATGCTCTCTGCCTGGCGCTAGATGGCCAAAGAGATTGATGAAGCCTCGATTGAAACAGACGGCTCATGTGTACGTGTTTCCATTTTATATCGATCCGGTTTTTGACAGAGTAATGTACCCGGGGCTCTAGATTTTATTGCAATTACTATTTATTTTTTTGATTAGTTTTACTTTATAGCCCTCTAAAGCCGGATTCAATTTGTTCGACGATTTATATCAACGACAAACGTCTTCCAAGATGAACAGTTTATTAAATAGAAATATAGGAGGAATTGAATCAGATGGAGAGTCCGTTTCAATTTAATTTTATAGTGAATGGTAAAGTACATGATAAGAATATTTGCAAACATAATGCTTTTATGAAAAGATCTCATTACGTTTCAATTTTATTCATGGCACTGCGTTTTCACATGTTCGGTCTTATCTCGTACTTATTGATATTGATATTCTGAATTTATAGTTTTACAGGAAACCCCAATACGGAAGGTTTATTATAAGCTAATGAATACACCATAATTATCTGAGGAAATTCATAATGTAGCTCTTTTTGTACAAAATATAGCAGTTTTTGTAAATACAGGTAGTCAAAAATAGACAGAAATTTATAGAAACTTTAAGTTGGATGCCATCGGTTTGATTGAAGGGCGATTAGATTATACCAGATGTCTCAAGGAACGAACTAAACTTAGTTATATTTGCTAAATGAAATACCCTATGTATTTTGCTTCTAAAACAGTAACGATAAGTTTGATTAAGGACTCATTTTAACTCATTTGTTTTGCAAAAATTCCATAAAATGCAACTTTTTTCAGAAGTCACCTTTTTTTCTCAATAACTTCTGTATTAGATCCCTGTAATACTATGATTGGATGGTTTAGCAACTTGGCCATAGTATTTTAGACGATATACAGAATAATACGAATATTGGTTTATACATTTTTTTGAGACTTCGAAAATGTCTTGATTTAGGTTTTGCTATGTTTTGCTACATTCTAGTAATTTCTTCATTTTACATATTTTTATACGATATGCGTTACATTAAAGAAAAAGTTGAATTTTACGAAGGGGCAGTCAATCTAGTGGATTCCTGAATATGTAATTTTGTGAATTTTATGTTTTTTTATACAACATTAATTTTAAACCACAATATACCTACATTTTCTGATATTTATGTAATGTAGAAATAATAAAGAAACCTAGAAACTTGGTGTGAATAAACAGTCAACTGTGTCAAAATATCCGCATTGTAATAGATTTCACATATTGAGTTGAATTAAATATCTTTAATGTCTTATTATTAATTTCTGAGTATCGGGACTATAGTAATTGAAAAACTACTTGTAAAACTTATAATAATACTAATATTATAATTATAATACTTATCAATTATACTTATCATTATAATACTAATCACTTGTCACAAACCTACGTTTTTGGTATAAATTTTTCTATATGAAAATTTAAAATGAATACAAAAACACAAAAATGATAAGAACAAACAACTTAGTTGTAGGAACTTAGTTCTGAATTATATGAGATTTACCTGTCCAATTGGATAATACATGTAGTAACACCATTGTCGCATGGTTGATAGATGAAGTTGACACCGTGATAGTAGTGTACTATATCTGTGTAATATATCTAGGTATCTACTTGGACGAGTATACGAAATATTATTGCAAAAATAAACGACTTACCTGTAGGTACGTTATTAATTAATAAGTACTCGCCAACGTATATAGATATTTCATTTCACATGTACTTCACTGTAACTTCATCAATCGACAAAGCCCACAATGCTGTTACTACCCGTATATGTGCTTAGATAATACATTGGACGAGTATATCGAGTATAATAGACATTGAGATAAGAGGAAAAATTACCTAAATAGTATCTGGTTTGAATTCTATTGCTCTTTGAAAATGTCTTTAATAACATAAATGGGATATGGTCTGGTCTGTGTATCTATGAAAAGATGGCATAATCAATGAAAAAAAGCATATATCAAGAAATATGATGAAATATTTAGAAATATGTTCTGGCTCCCATGGATACAGAGCAATATTTGCTGATATCGATTATTTGAGATGAATGTGAAAGAAGTTTCTACAACTATTTATATACATATAGGTATATTCGTATATATACAGGGTGTCTCAATAGTGCATTAAAGTAAATTATCGGCCTTATTAAGAGAATTATTTGACGCACTGTTGGGACACCCTGTATATATATTTTACTTTCTAGTCATCCAAAGCTGAATTCAATTTACTGAGCAATTTAAATCGTAACAAACGTCTTTGAATATTCAGTGAACATGAACATTTTATGCCGATGTATATAAGAAATTGAACTAGACAGGAAAAGTCCGTTTGAATTTAATTTCATTTCGCATAGAATGCGTCCGCATTTTTGCGAAAATAATTCTGAAATACCTACATGAAATAAAATATTTTTATGAACTGATATGAACCGAGATATAAACTACCTTTAAAATTTATTGCAATAATATTAATTGCATCCTTTATTTCTATGTATACAGAAAATATAAATAATAATTCCTTTTAAAACAGAAATGTAATAAACTACATGTCAGCAATTGAAGGCACATATTTTCTCTGAAAATATTAGTGCGGTTTTCTTTATTACAGAAGAAAATACCTACTGTACCGTTTTTTCTTGTCAATTATATTATTTTCAAATACCTACTGTATATATAAACATTTTCCGCAAACAGATTTCCTTAACTATATCACTTTATTTCCTAATAAGATTTGAAAATACGTATTCCAGTAATTCTTTGCTTTTTATCATTATTCACAACCAAAATTCTTATCCCAGTGGGTCATATAAGCGCAACATTAGGTTTGTTTCAAGCAAAAAGTCATACGTTTCAATTATCTCCCATACACAAGTCTCAGACTTTCGGGCCAATCCTTATGATTAGAATGAGGGGTAGAGATATTATTATTATTATTATTATTATTAATTTACCTGTGCTAACCATTCCTTTTCCTCCTTCATTTTAAGTAAGATTGACATGTGCAAAAATAGCCCAGAGCCCAAAATCAACATTTCAACATCAACAACAAAACATAGGGGGGCAAATAAAATTGCACAAACTATTTTTATTACTGTAGTCCTCTTTATTTTATCATGTGCTTATAGATATAAAAAATTAAATTGAAATGCCGTCCTGTAACTTGCGAACATTACCTGTAAAATTGGTATACTATTATAATTTGATACGGAATACATTATTATCGTCAGGCTTTTTGGCATATCTATATATCGATACATATCATATAGATAGGCATATCAAAGTACCTATAACTCGATAACTATTAAACTATTATAAAATATCGACAGCACATTGATTTAACACAAACCAGAGGCTTGGCTTATTAACTTGGCTAACTTGATGTCAAAGGAAAACCCTGACAAATCATAAAATAAATCTCTAAATAGTAAATGTAAATATATATAAATAATTATATAAAATAGTAAAGAGTTATTATATACTTTGAATTTATCTGTCATAAATTACATTTTGAACAAACATATATTGACATACAGACATAATAAAAGAATTTATTGATTATATTTTTTTATATATTTATGAAAATAATGACCAGAGGATATACAGATCCCCAAATAAAAATGTTTTTAATTTCGAAACAAAGACACAAGATATTAGTAATAATGATAAATATAACATGCCACACCTCTGTCACCCCACCGCCGCTGGTCATCCTATCGTATTCAGACATTGATATGATTGATATGTCTGCCCCACCCATGCACCAGTCTTTGTCTCTGTTTAATACACACTTTACTTACTATCGACACATCCTTGTCTCCAAATTGAACAATTTTTTATTTGGGAATCTGCATAGATTGCAGTAAAAATAATTTAAGCATTTGAAAAAATAAGCTAAGCTTCACTAACCAGAAGAAGAAAATTCATAAATTTTTATTTGATGTTTCAAGTTTTTTTTTTACTTTTAAAGGAATATTTTTCGCTTAAAAAAATACTGATATTTTAGAAAGTAAATAAGTTGAGGCTCTTCCTCGGAATACCCTGTACAGAATTTGTAGAGTTTTTCAACTGAAATAAAATAATAAAAGTGCTCAACATTTTTATTGTTCTTTGCCAATAATATTTAAAAAATATGAAAACAGTTTCTTAATGTTATATGGTGCTATTAAGAATCCAGTATATATAAAGTTAAATAAAAAATATTTATTGCGGCATGACATGAAGATGTATAGACCACTTAAACATTTTTCAGGCATAACTAAAATTAGGAATGTAAAAAAAAAATCGTTCTTTCACGAATAGCGAATAGGCATTTTCATATCAAATTTACTGGGTTTATTTGTAATAAATGCCTTTATGCACATGGGTTATGCATCACACAGGGTTTTATTATTTAACCCCCCCAATTCAGTAATTTATTTAAGAGTTTCAGCAAACCCTATATCAAGGTGTTGTAAGGGAACGACCTAACTAAGAACAAAATAAATTACTCTTTAAAAGAATTAAATAATATTTTATATTTCTAAATTAGTCAATTGAAAAAATTTGTTATTAAAATATCTACATCTTCTTGGTAACTTAAATTGTTTCTATCTCTAAGTTCTAAGAAAGTATATTTAGATCTCTAGTACTTAACAAAAACCAATCGTACATCGTGTTTTATAGATATACACATAATACAGAACACTTAAGTTTTATTTCATGGAAATACACAGTATATTGTTATATATTTGGATAAAAAATAATCTCACAAATGCACTGATGAAGGGTATGATATAAACGTTTCCACCAATAAGAGAGATATATTCACAGATTGATATGTTTTATACCTACTTTTTTGCTTAGCCACAGGCCAATCATTTCTCTTGCTCTTTATGGCACATTCCTTTGAACATATCATATTTTTACTGATGGATCCAGCACACCATCAGTATACTTATGAGAAAATTCTCTATCCAAACCTGTAAGTTTAGTGCTTTATCTAGTTAGTTCAGCATATATTAAAGATTCACTGTGTGTATATGCTGTACCTCGAGTTTGGCAAACTGTTTATGAAAAAGGTAATTAACGTGTTTAGATAATCTAGGAGAATTATCTACGCATAAACCTACATTTTCACAACATTAGCGATAATTGTTTGCCAATTTAAAATAATACTAAAACTTGAATCACCATTATTTATTATCAAATGTCGACAATTCGATTTTCAATTAATTTAAAATAAGATTATTCGCTAATGATACTAATCATGACTGAATATTAGCATGAATTTTCGATTTACATAGAATTATTGGGAAGTTCATTTCAGTTTTTGATTATTTATATTTATAAGCTAATTTAAAATTTGGTATTACGTTAAAAATGTACTTATTGATCATAGGTACATAATAATTGTTGTGCCAGAGATAAATCCACCAGAAAAAAAAAAAAACTACAAAAGGTAATATTATTTTAGAAGATTCCATTGGCAATGTCCATCTCCCGTAAATTGCATTTAAACCATGATGCAGATATGTGTTCGATTCCATCTGAATTTGTCGCAGTTCTGGTAAAACTCAATTTAACTAGTTTTCAAGCATGCCGGAATTGGAACTTGATAGTTTGAATGAATGATAAAGTAGATTCCCAGGAGTAATGATTATTTTTTGATTTTTAATAGCCAATACAAAACACGACATGCTCGATTTGTTGGCTGGTTGCCATTTCCGAATTTTATTATGTGGTACTGATTAACTAAAAGCTTACTCACCAAGATATGGATTATAAAACAAAATAGATCTCTACTTGCCAGTCAAATAATGGAATTAATGAACTAAAATGTAACCCATTTTAATTAAATGATAATACAAACTGACAAATAATAACAATGTTGTCATGACAACTTATCACTGTCACGGCCTAGCATATAACATCGTCCATGAGCAATTACAACTAAAATCTATAAATCTTTACGTAATTGGAAAAAGGCAGAAATGCCTAAAAGAGGTTTAACAATAACAAGATATCTTCTTCTCTTAATAAAATATCTGTATTTAAGAGTATCTCACTTATTCTTACAGATATACCCAACCAACCCAATATAGCTATGCTAGGTGGGGAACGTTCTATCCAAATATGCAAAAATATACAGGGTGTTATATTTAAATTAACAAAGTTAACATCCGCGGCCATTTTGATTGGACTTCATTTATTTTTCTACTATCATTTTCGAAAACTTTCGTGCAACTTTTATATTTCACATTTTTTTATAATTCTGTAAACAAAAAAGCTAACAGGGGGGTCAAAATATAGTGAATCACCCTGTACATTCGCACATGCTAAGAGGTGTGTACCGGGTCTTTCATGGCGAACTATACGTGCCTTAATAATTAAGGTACGTATAATCAATAATTAACGTACGTGTAGTCAAATACAGGGTATTTGACTAATAATTGTAAATGAGTCGGACTTCTGAGACAAAAAAATATATTGACAATTTAAACAACAAGGGGAGAGGGGCCAGTTTTACGCGGACCAGACTGTACAATCTCTCCAAATTTTATTACCATATTTCCAGTGATAGAAGATAGAACTGTGAGAGGACTTTTGATCTTATCCGTATATATTAAAGAACAGCGGAACTGTAATCCTTTCTTCTTAAATTAAATTAGACATTACATTGTATTTCATGTGTTTTTTATATTTGCTTTTGTACACATGAGGCAATGAGCAAAACACAGACAGTTCCGACTAATCTCTTTAACAAAGGGATTTGCGTGCTAATTTTTTTTTAGATGTAATGTGGTAAGTATTCAGCGAAAAGCGTAAACAAATGTACAGTCTGATAGAAAGAACTATAATACTCAATATATCAGTGCCCAGATATGTCAGGTTCTGATGGCAATTATAAAACACTTGTATTTTTTATACATGTGGCTTTTCATACCCCTTTTATCGCTTTCATTATTTGAAAACACAAAATAAACGAAAACGTAGATATAATCTCGACGAGGTGTGCTATTGTCAACAAATTCAAAGCCCAATTTAAATGTAATCAAACGTATATCCGCCACAAGTCAGGGAACAAGCGAAATGTTATGCAAGATATGCACTCGAGAAAGAAAAGTGCAGAACCGGGGCGAAGAACCCTTTGTTGGGTTGTAAATTTTTTACGATGTTTGTAGAGAAACAAAAGGTTGTCACGATAGGGCTGGTGTGGATAAATGCGTGAATGCTTCCTTAAACTCCTATATATAAAGGGATATACCCCTATTTCAATTAACCCCTATATTATATCCAACGTTTGGTCAGGAATAATATAACACCGCGATCCAACCCTTATCGATTTATGTACATTCAGACATTCCATATTTATTAAGCCTGTATTAAAATTACACTTCACTGGGAAATTATAATAATAATATCTCTACCCCTCATTCTAATCACAAGGGTTAGCCCGAAAGTCTGAGACTTGTGTTGGAGAGCAATAGAATAGAAGCATATTATTATTTCGCGGGTTGCATTTACGCCTCATGAACGATTTACGTTGCTAGGCCCTAACCACCATTCAGTGCTAGAATGAGGGAAACCTGTAAAACCTCATTAGTTAGGGGGACAGTCAAACATCAACTGATTTTAATCTCTCACATTAACACGAAGTTGACATTCTTCCCATCCTAGGCCATTGCCAGAATGGTTGCCAACCCATCCCTGCGAACAAGCCTTGATCTACGAATTTAATTAAAAACTGGTTGGTGGAATGGGGATTCGAACCCACGACCTCTGGGCTGAGCGATCTAGACATTAAAACCCTGAGCCACCGGCTCGAACAATCATAATTGCTTTTGCATAGAATTCTTCAATAGTGTTTTTGATTATGTGTTTGATGCCTATTGTTAGCTTGCCTATTGTTAGCTTAGTTAATAACTTGACGGGTAGCTTAGATTAGTGGTATGTAAATTACATGACACAAACTGAGCTGGTCAAGTCATAGGCCAGTATGTACTTCCACAGAGTACAGGGATTGGGTGATTCTCTTAGTTTAATAATAATGCTGTAAATTTGAAATTGCTTCCTAGTAAACGACATTGACACACATCTTCCTTGGGCAAGCGCTATATTGTATTTTTAAATAAGGAGAAGTGATAGAAAAATAATACATTAAATGTATTAAATGTATGAAACATATTTTTGATGAACGTATTAAAGCTTAAGTTTTTTAGCCTCGAATATACTATTATACGCGTAATCCGTTAGATGACAGGTATGTCAACCACCAGAACATACAGGCTGTTTAAGGTTGCATAGCTTCTGTGAATTCACCGATGTCCAGGCCACTAGAAGATGAGAACATGCATCGCTGGTCTTCCCTGCTTGGCCACCCATCCAAGTTCTAACCGTGGACCACGTTGCTTGGCCATATGAATGATTTTTGTATTATCTTTATGAATATGCAGAACATATATTTTTATTATAATTCACAGTTTAAATCGGTCGTAATTACACATAATGGAGCTCCGTAGCCGAGCGGTTAAAGACTTCAAGTTTTTAATCATTCTCTGCGATTGACGGCGCGGCGGTTCAATATCACTGCGGTCAAGTTTTTCTAATTGCTCCTTATATTAAATATGTGTGCATAAAACTGGTAGCGTTCTTAATATGCAACTAGTACTGCAGTATAACTGTATAAATGGCTGACAACCTACTGTTCACTTTATTTAATAAGGTATTCCAGGTTTCCCTTATTCTCGTACTAAATGATAGTTAAAGTTATAACATCGTAAGTAGTAAATGTTAGTAGTGATGAGAAACACACCGTAGTGCTCTCTTTGGGTCTTTGCTACTATCCGTATGACAATTATTGTCAAATTGACAGACAGATAGCGAAATTTATTAAACTAAATTAATTATTTATTAGATTTTGATATTTCGTTTCTGGGTGAACTCGCAGTCCACAAAATAATAATATGTCGCTCCCGCTCCCACACAAGTCTCTGACTTCCGGACTCGTTATCAAGATGAGAATGAGGGATAGAGATATTATTATTATTATTATTATCTAAATTAAATTAAATTATAAATAATGAATAGAAAAAAACGTATATTTTTGTTGCCTGACATTTCCTGTTTTATTTCTGTAGTATCGTTATGGTTTTCCTTTTGGGACTATATAGCACTGATTGTTTCAGTTGTTAAAGACTTTTCTGACAAATTGATAATTTGAAATGTCTGTGCTTGCTTAATTTCAGTTAGTTACTAATTAATTGGTCTACTGCTCTACTTTTCTATCGTTCGCATTCTAGCTTAAAGGTTTTCAACTACGGATTTCTATTTTTTTATACTTTTTATGAAAAGTTAAATAAACAGTGAGATAACAATCTGAGTAAACGACGCAATTAACTTTGTCCTAAGTTACCTCTTTCACAACAAGCAAATATTTGGTTTCAATCGTAGGTATTCTATGAAATAATATTATTAGAATTCCATATTGGAGTTTTTCGCAGAAGGGCAAGTCGTTCATTTAATAAAGATAAACGTCTTAACGTGATGCTGCATAATTTTTTAAGGCTTCTCTCATGTTTTCAAACTCAGAATCCTTCCATAAAAAATGTAATCATTTTTACTCTAACGTCATTGGGACTTAGTATTAAAATGTTATCTATTAGGGCACCTTGGTAAGTAAGATTAATTTGATTTATTGATACAAAGTAAAATAGAAATACGTTTCGCTGAATAATATACTTGTACATACAATTTACTTTAAACGAAAATGTAATACTTGTACGGTATGAAAGAATATATAAAATAAAATTGAAAAAGTGCCTCACATAAAATTGGCTAGAAACGTATTGATGGCAGTGTATACTAACTTTATGGAGCACCGAATGGATTCTGGAACCATATACGGGATTTTCACAATTTTATTTCTGTTTTATTATATGGACTGAAACAATCATCTAAGCCTAGGCGAGACCTGTTCATATTTCTCGGGATATAAATTTAATGTGCTGAGAATTAATAAAATGTCTTATTTTCCTATCCAATCAAGAAAATAAGCAGAGTACGTACAAAGCATTGCAAATATGTGAAAAAAATTGTCTATTTATGGTTAATACTGATGTGGGGCAGTTCTCAGGAATAGTAACTGCGTCGAATTGTTGAACGCAATTAAATTAATTACATTCACTTAGATATAAATATAGAGGTTTCTGCCTCCAGAGAGAAATACAAAACATATACTGATTAATTAATATAATATTACCTTGGTACATCGATAGAAATTTCTGTAACATTTTTTTTTTAATTTTTGTTTATTTGTTTAAATCATGTTTGTTTATATTTAAATAAATAATTAAAATTAGTTAATGAGGCAGCTGTACAACGTAATTAGTAAATACCAAATCCAATAAGTTCCAATCAGGTTTTTGTTTCCCTGCTCTTCTATTTTCCTCATGAACTTAATTTTATAGTAATCATTTTCCAAAACTTGTTCCTTAATAATCAAATAATACTTTTACTGCGTTAAACAACACCATAACGTACAATTTTTAAACATGAAAATTAGTTTTGCGTAGCTTCATTTTACTGTAGTTTTGAAATACAGGGTTATTCCGAACTTATCTCTAAAACTTTGAGGATATGTGCATCCTTAAATAAGAAATCGATATCACCAAAAAAATTTATATAAAAGTTTTTGGATTTCCCGTAAACAATGTTAAAAGTTATACCATTATAAAGGACTACGTAAATGGGCAACTGTACTTCAACGACATCTGATATACCATATTTCTACAAAAAAAGTAAACAACATTTTGTACCTGGAACGCCTGGTCAAGACCGAGCGAATGGAGTTGGAGTGGGGATAATATCTCTATTGTCTATCTGTGTCGCTCTCTCAGTGCCGGTGGTAAACAAAACTAGGTCAGCCCAGCCTAGGTACTAGGTACATTAGAAACAAGAAGTCAGTACTATTGTTTGTTGTTTTGTTTATCGTAGGAGTGTTAAACTTTAAAATTTTCAAAATAGCTCATGTGTACAGTAATGCTGAGTTAATGAACATGATTCTTATTTATGGTGAAGTTGGACAAAATGCAGTGGCAGCTTCGCGCTTGTATGCGGATCTATTTCCCAATCGACACACGCCAAATTATGCAACTTTTGCGGTAGTTGTACAACGTGGCCGTGATGAATCCAGTGTTGAATCTAGTTCATGATGAAAATCCGCAAATAAGTTCAAGTCAGATCGCTAGACAGGTGCCTGGGGTATCCCAATCAACGGTGTGGCGTTTACTACACGAAGCTCAGTTTATATCCGTATCATCATATTCAGCATGTTCAAGCACTGTTATAAAGCGGATTATCCATTACGAGTTAGGTTTTGTGAGTGAGTGAGTTAGGTTTCTGTGAGATGTACCATAACGAAGTGGAAACAGTCTAGGATTTGCGGGAGCGTATCACAGTTGCCGCGAATAATTTGCGTTTACAAGATCAGCAACCAGGAGGAACATTCGGCAAATTTGGATAAGGCGTGCCTAAAAGTGTGTACAAGTCGAGGGACAAAATTTCGAACAGCTTTTATAACAAGGTATGTGCAAATTTTTTATAAATTTCATGTTTCTAATACCTATTAATCAAGTAGCGCAATTCTTCAAAATTAGTGTAACAAAATTTTATTCATTTTAAAGACACGTCACTTTGGTCACATCTATATATCTTTCAGTTTATTTTAAAGTAAAAACGCTGCAAATCTTTTTTGCGCCGGGTGTCGGTATACTCTCAGAACGTCCGAAGTTTTTTTCGTGCTATATGTGACATCACCAGTTTACATTGTCAGTCCCAAGGTCACTCCATTACAGTGGACCAGTATCCAGCGGCGTGCAATTAAACATTTTTAAATAGTTTTCAGAACGCACCAAAAAAATTTTTTTTTGCACTACCACAATTGTACATGTATGTTGAACATCCCCAAATTTTATTATGGATAAATTCTGAATAACACTGTATATAAACTTTCATTCTTATTTTCATATTCTCTTTTTGTTTGGGATTATTACTTATTTACACATTTACAGGCACAGAAAAATATATACGCATATAACCAGTTGTGTAAGCCCATGCTCCACTTTCAATTATGCTACCTGAACAAGTCTCCCCCACATATTGATACATGTCACAGCAGATTAGATGAACTGCAAAGTGAAGGGAGACAGCTCAGGGGATGTGACAGGTACTCCGGGAGCTCCTAGCTCCATATTTTATGCATATTGACGCACAGGTGATGTACGTACAAGTATGCTCATTGTTCATTTTGCTACACTATATGTAAATCTTGTACACCGATTCTGTATTCACTGAGATGAAGCACCTACTTAATGGTTATTTTTACGTTTTCTTGTAAACGTGTTTCTTGTAAATTCTTTGGTTGTTAAATTTAACATTTAATAGTTTACATATTTACTTATAGGTACTTGCCAAAAAAATTAACGAAGAGGTGTTATTATTAATGAAATTATTCAAATATTATGGTTCACTGAGGCTGAGACTTAAATTTCCTTTGTTATCTATAACCGAGGGATGCTTCATTATTCATTATTTAAAAGAATCATATGTCCTAAACAACTGTACGTGCTATATTCACCTCGACTATTGAATTATAGCGACATATCCTGTATAATCCCTAGTTATTGTTTTTTTAATATATATTTTTCTTTTTAATACCTACTATAATCTTACCGGAGACTATATCTCCAGTAGTTTTTAAACGTAGGCAGCTTTAAATAAATAGATTAACACAGATGATACACGATAACAAAGAAAACGATAAAATAATAAAAATAATTTGAACTCGTACCTATAAGAATGAAAATGAATTACAAGAAAAAGTTTTTGTCGAAATCCACAGTTTCCATTATCATTTTCGCCTCTACACTACTTTGAGTTGAGTTAATGTAAATTAACACTATAGTTTATTAATATACAAATTCGTTCCGAACTCCTTTATATGCCCCACTCTGTGCATGTCCCACCTTAGATAAAATTTAATGTGGCAATAAGAAAATTAAATCAACCCTTACCATTAGACTGTAGTGAATTAGGATGTTATTTATTTTGTATACTTATCCAAGAAATAAAATGGCTTTGTGACATCAGCTGAAACTTTAAGTTCGACAGTACGATTAGCTGTAACTGAAGGAACGTATTTCTGGAAGGTCCTCTAGACAAAAGTAAGTTAGTAAAGTTAGAGTATAGTGATGTAATTAAATTTCTTAAGAGGATAACTTCTATATGTGAAGATGAGTTAAGTGCTTTTCAGGCCACACAAGGTCACTGAAATTCAGTTAGACTTTAATTTATAGGTGGCAAGCGAATAAAGTCCGCTAACAAGATCGGTATTCGAAGTTTTAAACGTAATTAGCATTTGCTGCAATAATAGTATATTATATACCTAGGTTAAGAAGTGAGCTATTATTGACCCAGAAATTTTAAATCCTGAGGCGCGTAGCGCCGAAGGATATAATTTTCGAGGTAAATAATGGCCTTCTCAACCGAAGTATATATAGTATTTTTTTACTACTAATAGCCGAATTAACACCAGAAGATCTTCTTTTCATTTTAAAATCAGACATTTCCCCTATATTACTCAAACATATCGAAATATCAAGTAGGTGAAATGTCAAACTGATGCGTGAAATGTCAAACAAATGAGTTTCAATACAATTTATTGTTAACCTAGGTAAATAATGAATTATTATTTACCTAGGTCAATAATGAACTACTTCTCATTACACAAATGAGGTACATAATAAGGTTTTCTCATGTTAGTAGTAAAAAAAATATATTAATGTGTTATATTAAAAAGCACACTTTATGTAGATTCTGGTGTCCGGGATAAAACTTGGATACCAACTGAATCCTCTAACTAATTTTTAGGATACATTAGAGTTTTTAAAATTACTTTAAATAACTGAAGTACTGTAATAAGCTCTACTGTAAATTCCCCATACATTGATGCCCCGCTTCCTGTTGCATGCTGTAACCGCTCAATGGTGCACCCTGTATATTCAAAAATAATTTTGGATTGTGGAAAAGAGAGATGAAACAACTTCTCTTGTCAAAATCTTGGACTATCTCTTTTATTCAAGGAGCTACTAAAGAATTCGTTTTTATTGACTCATGCTGCAATGTTTATAAGCATTAATTGTAATTACCTACAGAAAAGTAAGTATATGTAATTAAAATTAAGATGGTAAGTAGCATTGCGGAGGTAACGTTACATAATAATAATAATAATAATAATAATAATAATAATAATAATAATAATAATAATAATAATAATAATAATAATAATAATAATAACCATAATATCTCTACCCCTTATTCTAATCACAAGGATTAGCCCGAAAGTATGAGACTTGTGTGTGAGAGGGGACGGCATATTATTATTTCTCGGGCCGCATTTGCGCCCCAGGAACGACTTACATTGGTAGGCCCTAACCACTATTCAGTGCTGGAATGAGGGAAACCTGGAAAACCTCATTAGTTAGGGGGACAATCAAACATCAACTGATTTTAATCTCTCACATTAACACCAAGCTAACATTCTTCCCATCCTAGGCAATCGCCAGAATGGTTGCCAACCCATCCCTGCGAACAAGCCTTGTTGTACGAGTAGATAATTTAATTAAAAATTGTCTGGTGGAATGGAGATTCGAACCCACAACCTCTATATTGAGCGATCGAGATACTAAACCCTGAACCACCGGCTCACATGTTTATTAGATTTAGCAAAAAACAATAAATAAGATATGGTATAAATGAAATGGTTAAAATATGATTTAAGGAAGTTTCTGTTTTCATTGTTACATAATATAGTACTTAAATAAGTTATTGATTTGCCAAGAATAAAAAAATGCTCACTTACAATTTTTTGTTAAGAAGAAACCACATTACTTAAACCATCGCAGAAAACTTATAAACACTGAGATTTGAACTGAGAACTACTGAAAATTTCGATTTTAAAGAGGTTTTTATTAAGTTTTCTTGAATAGTCCTGTACAAGTTGTTTTTCTATAAGATCGAAAATCGCCAATACGAGTTTTTGGAATGTCTACATTTTATTTTATCAGTTTTAAGTTAATTATGTGGTTATATAAAATATAAATGAGATGGTGAAATTTGTGAAGGTGCATGGTGATTTAAAAAAAGGGTTCAGTTTCTTAAGAAAGTAATAAGTATAAACAAATATACGTATATTGTTCAGCCATACTGCTATCGCATGTTTTGGTTTTTCCAATATTCGTTTAGGCGCTACTGAATAATAAAAGGAATGTAAACTTTTATTTGTATATTTGTATATATATAGGTGACATGATAACCATCAAATTTTTCCGTTCCCTGTGCAAGGGGAGAATACTGGATAGGCTTATTGAATATTTCTGAAAGTTTTGATAGAAAGGGCGTCAGATGACGAGGAAAATAATATGCAATATGGTCTTGTACCTGGCAGGCGTGCAAGGTTAAAATTTCTCTGTGGACTATCGACAGATGTTTGAAAAATGTATTTATGAATACCTTGATTTTATTTTCTAAAAAATATTTTATGAGATAAAACATCTTTAGCCAAACTCTAAAATAGAAACCATTAAAAGTATTATTAACATATAAAGTATTAGCAAATACCCAACACTGGTCAAAGTAAATTGCCAATTATTCAGTTTAATTTGGAATACGATCTATTTTTAAATTTTAGACTATCAATTACCTGGAAGGTGTAGAAGAAACTTACAAAATTAAAGTCATTCTTATCGGCCACTGTCAATTAAGAAAACACCTTCATATCATGAGGTTGAGGGAAACATTCCCTTGAAAACATTGTGAATAAGAGGACGCGACAACTTTGTAATTAGCTTGGCCTGGCGTCCACTAACGAATCCATTCTAGACATACTATGGTCAATTGAAGAGATACCCAATTTCCTTGGAGAGGTAGTATAAGGTGACCAATGGGGTTTAGATGTTGCATTTTGTAGATTGTCATCCTACTAATTTCAGGTTTCAAGTGTCTAAACGGCTAGAAAGGCTATGAACTCTTGGGGAAATGAAAATATTTTCGTACAGTGCTAAATACACCGCAATACTTTAGATTTAATACAAACCTAGTATAGAACAATTGCCAATTTCACTCTTGTAATAATAAATTGCAAAATAATAAGATGGTTGACTTCTGGCAAAAAGTGGGGCAGGATCCAAATTTATTCAGTTTTGACCTCTCAAATTGAAGATTGGGTTTTTGTTACTGAATGATTTATCAGCTGAATGAGGTTAATGAAACTTCTATATTAAACCAAGTGAGAAAGGCTATGAAGTTTTGGGGAAATGAAAATATTTTCGTACAGGGCTAATACACCGCAATACTTTAGATTTAATACAAACCTAGTATAGAACTATTGCCAATTTCACTCTTGTAATAATAAATTGCAAAATAATAAGATGGTTGACTTCTGGCAAAAAGTGGGGCAGGATCCAAATTTATTCAGTTTTGACCTCTCAAATTGAAGATTGGGTTTTTGTTACTGAATGATTTATCAGCTGAATGAGGTTAATGAAACTTCTATATTAAACCAAGTGATGAAAGGCTATGAAGTTTTGGGGAAATGAAAATATTTTCGTACAGGGCTAATACACCGCAATACTTTAGATTTAATACAAACCTAGTATAGAACTATTGCCAATTTCACTCTTGTAATAATAAATTGCAAAATAATAAGATGGTTGACTTCTGGCACAAAGTGGGGCAGGATCCAAATTTATTCAGTTTTGACCTCTCAAATTGAAGATTGGGTTTTTGTTACTGAATGATTTATCAGCTGAATGAGGTTAATGAAACTTCTATATTAAACCAAGTGATGAAAGGCTATGAAGTCTTGGGGAAATGAAAATATTTTCGTACAGGGCTAATACACCGCAATACTTTAGATTTAATACAAACCTAGTATAGAACTATTGCCAATTTCACTCTTGTAATAATAAATTGCAAAATAATAAGATGGTTGACTTCTGGCACAAAGTGGGGCAGGATCCAAATTTATTCAGTTTTGACCTCTCAAATTGAAGATTGGGTTTTTGTTACTGAATGATTTATCAGCTGAATGAGGTTAATGAAACTTCTATATTAAACCAAGTGATGGTTTTGAATGAAGTATCAGTCATGATGGTCCCTGATTAAAATAGAAGAGCCCATTTTGTGAATGAATTGTAAATTAGGAAATCTTTGTTTTGATGTGACAATGGTTTTATTAATATTGTAGTCTAAATACTGATATAATGATTATAGTAAGTGCCCTGATTTAGAATGTAATACAATAATATCACAATAATGCTAATTTTATGTCATCATGCCCTACATTATTTTTATACGAAAAGGTCTTTCATATATAAATTCAATGAAGCTGGTCTACAATGTATAAAGTACTAAGTGATGAACAGTCAGTAAGTGTAAGATGTATAAAATGCACATAAATGAAAGCAATAGGTAGGTATGTACTAACGGTGTTATAAATTCGTATAATCTTAATAAAGTTTTCAGTTACGTTAAAGTTGATAGAAGCACCGCATAGCAAGTGCATCCTCAAATGTTAGAAAATGTTACTGCTATTTTTTAAAACGTAATAAAATACGAGTGCTTTAGAGGTGAATAAAATACCCTCAAAATATGGAAAATATTACATATACTAGTTACTACAAGTTGGCTGGAATGTTTTTACGAGAAAAATCGTAAAGAAAATGCTTACTCTGGTGAAACTTTAACTTGAAGAGTATACATAATATTCCACGCAAATAAGACACATCTTATTGTTACTAAAATTTCAACTTCAGTTTTGTCAGTAAAAAATAATATTTTTCACTAAAATTTAATACGAAAGGTATGTGATAAAAAATAATTAGATATCTTTAATGTAGTGTAGATGCTTGTTTAATATTTCATTATTTAAAAGATCTAGATAACACTATTAAAAAAAATAAGTTGAGGTTATATGAAGATATGCCGTTATAATTCATTGTTGGGGAGGGGGTGCATATAGTACGCAAAGTAGTTGTTTTTGACATATCTTAAAAATAATAAGGTAATTCCTTTGCGCGCCTAGGTTATAGGTAACGAGAAGAATTGAAACTTTATTGAACCATAATATTTGATAATTTCATTAAATTTATCTCTTAATACTTAATATTTTGGCTTCATTCGTATATAAAGAAAGATTAATATAATCACACATCTTGTTTTATATTGAAGGCATTTTTTTTTTGTAAATGAAGGAATCATTGTAATGACTAATTAAATTTTATAATTTAATCCCTATACGGCAAATCGGTATTTACTAGTATAGGTAGAACATATTTTATAAGTACACAAAATATATGAAGAGAAGAGTATCTGATAGTAATTAGTGCTAATGCTAATAGAATTAGATTAGATGTTTCAACAACGCAGAGCGTATCGTATCATATAGATATATTACTGAAAATAATTTTCCGAGGTATTTTGTCCATACTGTAGGAGCTAATTCCTTGTCCAATTTTATGACTAAGAGTCCAAATGAACGTGTAACCAGAGACAAGGTTTTTATAAAAAATCATTTTTTTTATTGATATCTTGAAAACTCTATCGCCGATTTGGATGAAACTTGGTACGTTGACCTTTGACACGTTAACTTGACTTGACTTTGACATCACCGAATATTTCAAATTAATTGCTGTATTGGTTCTCCAGATACCTACTCCTAATGGGCCATCACCGTCGCACACCCTGTATATTAAAGTTACTTTGTGTCATTATATTTATTACGGTTGGTGTTAGTTTAATTTCCACAGATGGTTTTTAAATTTTGCTTCACACTAAGAATGAATGAAGAACAAAGATGAAACCATGTTAATAATGTTAAATTAAGATAATGTAGGCTGATATAGTTTCAGAACTTGTCACTAATTTGAAGGATACAGGAATTTTAGGACGGAAGGACATAATCAACATAAACACGTAATTAACAAAATAATGATGTTAATGGTATGGAAGGGCTTAATATTTACGCTACCATAGTAATTAGTAGAGTAAATAGTTGACTATTAAATTGTTTCATCTTTCAACTATTGTCAATGGTGGAATACATCATACTTCAATTAACTCGTGTGGAAACGGTGTTCGTTGATATTACCGCTTAAATTTGTAATTGAAGATAAACACAATTTGGTGCGACAAACGCTACTATGAACCTCAACAATATATAGTATTTACACACCAGCGAAACAATGCGTAATACATTTTCTTGCTGAAAAATTAATTGTGTCCCAATTACGGGTATGATTTTATATTAAAACCTTTAACTGAATACCAGTAGAATAAAATAAAATTAGTTGTCATACCAAACTACTAGATAATGTATGTACAGGATCTATTTATAAAATGGCATTACCTTGGTTCATGAGAAATAACATTAATTTTTAGGTATATATACACTTTCTACAATTCTCTAATTTTTAATTATAACTGTTCAATATGAATACTTGTATAAGGTGGCCCGTTTAATATGGGCCTATACCTTATCTCAGAAACTACAAGTTTTACAGAAAAAAAATTATATGAAATTGTTTTTTTCAAAGTTATCTTCAATTTTTTTATATTTTCAAACTTATAACCTGTTTATATACAGGGCGATGAACTAAAGTTTCTTTTTTTTAAATAGCACACCCTATATATTATTACATTTTCAGAAAGGTCTTCTAAAGACGAGTTAAATAATATATGATATGATGGGTCTGACGCCCACCGTTTCGGAGTTATTGAGTATTATCTTCAGGAAATAGCCCATATTAAAATCGTGCTAGAAAGGTTAATAATTAAGTTTTTGAGCCTTAACTTGCGCCAAGAGATTTCTAATTTTATGTACTTTATTATGTAATTACTCAATATTCAACTTACCGTGTTGCCACATTTCGAAAACCATAAATTCTCACGATTTTTTCAATTGGAACACCCTGTATATTGTTGTTACATTTCTAGAAAGCCCTTCTATTGACAAATTCAGAGATATATGATACTCAGATAATGACCAGGATTGAAATAGTGCTAACCAAGATCCCAAATTATCATTTTGAACTCTTAATTTGCATAAAAAATCTTATTGTTGAAAAAGTCTAGCAAATAATTTCTTTCTGGAATTCGTCTCACGGGAAATTTTGCTCTATACTTTCTAAGAGCAAGAGCTGGACTTTTATTATTTGATAAATAACATTCTAGCATATCAACTTTTTCTTCCACACTATACATTATTATTAATAAATACTTAATATATTAACGCAATGTCAAATAATTTTTTAGTTTACCCCGGTTGCCAAGGCAATGATAAATCCTATAATAATTTGTGGATATTTTGTTTACAAAGGCCACTCTGACTAAACGTTAAAACATGGTCATATTTAATGAAATTGCAAAATAATAAAGACAGAGTAGGTAGGTACATCGTAGAATTACCTGTGCATCTTCAGTCACTAAATATTTTTTTTCAGGGGCTTTGAAAATCAACTAGTATACAATAATCTGATATATTTCACCGAATAATATCAAATTTATGTTGAAAATTATATAGCAACCAAAATTAAATACGTGCATTTTACTGAAACTAGTTTTATTATAAATATTAATAATGAAAATGTCCCTATACTAACGTTACATCAATTACATCAAAGCGATAGATCATATATATCATGCTAAAATAACTAAGCCTCCAGCTCCATGGTTAACCGCCAACTTAAAATTTATGATGAAATTAAGGAATAAAGCGTTTACTAAATTTAAAAAAACTAAATCTGACAATGCGTGGAATGAGTATAAAAATTTACGAAATCTTGTAAATATGGCAGTTAAATCGGAGAAAAAAGCATATTTGCAGCACGTATTTAAGACCGATCCTAAAAACTTTTGGAGAACTTTAAAATACTTGAATGTCTGCCAAGGTCAAAATGATGATAGTGCGATTAATTGTGGCAATTCTGAGGATTTCAATAATTTTTTTGTAAATAGTTTACCACCCGTTGTTTGTGATCAGAATTTTATTAGCCAAAATTATTTAAATAAGTCATTCCATGATAATAAATTTACAGATAAGTTTTGTTTTACAGAAGTGTCTGTAGATACAGTTGAAAAAATCATTCATGGTATGAAATCTAATGCTGCCAGTCCAGATCATATAAATTTAAAAATGATATTGTATGTAATCCCTCATTTAAGTAGGTATATAACTTTTTTAATAAATAAGTGTCTGTTAACTGGGAAATTTCCTACGTCATGGAAAAAGGCTAATGTTGTTCCTGTACCGAAAAACAGTAATCCTACTATTTTATCTCATTTTCGTCCTATAAGTCTCTTATCAACTATGTCAAAAATCTTAGAAAAAGTTGTAGCTAATCAGATTAATGAGTATTTACGTGAGTACAGTATATTACCACCTACTCAGTCAGGTTTTCGCATTAACCATAGTACAACATCGGCATTACTTAATGTTACGGATGATCTTTTAAGAGCGTGCGATAATGGGAATGACACATGTTTAATATTATTGGATTATAGTAAGGCATTTGACTCTATTAATCACGTCACCCTAGAAATGAAACTGAAATTCTTTGGGTTTGGTGGAAATTCTATTAATTTTTTTCAAAATTATTTTTCGGATAGGTATCAAAGAGTTACAGTGAATAACGTGCTCTCACAACCTATTTGTCTGAGTAGGGGCGTTCCCCAGGGCAGTATATTGGGGCCATTAATTTTCTCGTTATATACTTCGGATTTTTGTAGATATTTAAAATTTTGTCGTTCACATCAATATGCTGATGATTTACAAATTTATTATTCTTTTTCTCACAAAGACCTAATTGCTGCCCGTGAAATGATCAACTCGGATTTAGATATGATAGGCAGGGTTTCTGATGCACACGGTCTAGTGCTTAATGAGAATAAGACGCAGGTGCTTCTTTTTGGCGGACATAGAGAAGATATTGCAGCTAATGTTCAATTTTCACTTATATTAAAAGACATAGTTCTGAAGCCAGTCAACAATGCTAAGAATCTTGGGCTGTATTTAGACAATGACTTAAGATTCTCTACTCATGTTTCAAAGCTGATTTTATGAAAATTAAAAATTTTATATATGCATAAAGATATTTTCGATACTAGTATTAAATTAAGATTAACAGACTCCTTGATTTTGTCACACTTAACATACTGTGATGTTGTTTATTGGCCAGCTCTGTTGAAGAGACACAAAAATAGTCTTCAAAAATTGCAGAATGCTTGTCTTAGGTTCTCTTACAATGTGCGAAAATTTGATCACATATCCCCCAGGTTCAGGGATTCCAAATGGTTGAACCTCGAAGAAAGATTTCAAACACATATGTCTTGCATAGTTTACAATGTAACTAAGTATGGAATTCCTCAGTATCTTTCTGAAAAACTGATTGGAAATATTCATGACAGAGAAACTCGGTTTTGCCAACTGCTATCCCTCCCTCAACACACATCAGCCTTATTTGAAAGATCATTTACCTATAATGCGGTAAAAATTTATAATGCCTTGCCGTGTAAAGTCAAAACAGCTTCTAACTTAGCCACATTTCGGAGAGAGATAAAGAGATGTATTGTAAATAAGCGAGATCAAATTTAATATACTATATATCCTAGCCTAGTATATTGTATTATTTTGTATGTTCTTTATAGTTTTATTATATTCACAATATATTTCTCAATAGTTGATTAGCTGGGTGGTTGTATATGAGCATCTCTGATGGATACCGCCACCCCCATTATTGTTTCTTTTGTCAAGTGTTGATTGATGATAATAAAGACATATTATTATTATTATTATTATTATTATTATTATTATATACTACCTATATAACTTATTTTGGTGTAAATTAGAACTCAAACACTTAATTAAGTAATAATAAAAGTCATTTTGTTAGTTACAATTTGAATATTGGAGGTTTCCTGAAGATAATACTCAATAACTCCGAAACGGCGGGCGTCAGACCCATCATATCATATATCATTGAACTTGTCGATAGAAGAGCTTTCTAGAAATGTAACAATATACATGGTGTTCCATTTGAAAAAATCGTGAGAATTTATGGTTTTCGAAATGTGGCAACACGGTCAAATTTTTTTTATAAGTTGAATATTGAGTAATTACATAATAAAGTACATAAAATTAGAAATCTCTTGGCGCAAGTTAAGGCTCAAAAACTTAATTATTACCCTTTCTAGCACGATTTTAATATGGGCTATTTCCTGAAGATAATACTCAATAACTCCGAAACGGCGGGCGTCAGACCCATCATATCATATATCATTGAACTCGTCTTTAGAAGAGCTTTCTGAAAATGTAATAATATGTAGGGTGTGCTATTTAAAAAAAAGGAACTTTAGTTCATCGCCCTGTATATAAACAGGTTATAAGTTTGAAAATATAAAAAAATTGAAGATAACTTTGAAAAAAACAATTTCATATAATTTTTTTTTCTGTAGAACTTGTAGTTTCTGAGATAAGGTATAGGCCCATATTAAACGGGCCACCTTGTACAAATAACCGGTCATGCAGTAAAAGACGTCATTTATCTCGTATATATTTGTATTTGTATATAACAGTTTCTATTTGTGTACAATCTTAGATTTAGTGATTTTGCTATAGGCACGTTATGAGTACTTCTAATAGTTAGGCTAGGTTAGCCCATGGGTTGTTTAAGCATCAATGCTTACCTTCATCTTGATCTTTAACATATTTTGTGAATATCGTCCTGGGAGTTATATTACATATTTCAAAAGGGGTTATAAATACCTATCCTAACTTTTAAAGCCATTGATCGATGAGCATTCACCAAAGTACATGTACCGCGATTTCTATTATCGCCCTACAAAAGCCAGGTGGTTCGTCCCCGCCAATATTTATTGACCCTGGTCATGACCTGGGATGGTTTGGGGCCGAACGGGCTTATCGCTCTTTACACTCCCCATCGCTGTAGGCCTGGACTGCCTTGTAGAGGTGGACCCCATCCTTCACCAACCCCGATCACAAAAAGTGATAGGTGTGAGCGATTCGTGGGGTCTCTTTCTGTCCTGGCTCTACCCTGCAGGCTGGGTAAGATCTTCTGGCACTCTTCTGTCTTGTCTTCTTTCTTTGCCTGCATGTCTAACCCACTGGGGGTAACGGTGTTTCGTCATCTATTCCCAATTGTTTGAGATGATATCTCAATGATTTCAATGATGAGATGAGAAGTGGACAATGTCGCTTAAAAAAGCCTGTTGTTGCCTTAGTCGTAGCCGAAGTTAATAGGTTCACTAAGTTCGAATAGCCCTTCAGTTCTTTTATGCGAATAGTTAAGTTAGATTCAAATAGTTATGCAAAACTCGATTTCCTAACTCTTTTCAATGTGCGACGTTTTGCTATTCTATAGAATAGTTCTCATAGATTCTAATTTGCATATTTTAGGGTAAGGCGATCTAAATTTTTATTCAATATTATTTACGTCCTCATGGCACGGCCCAAACATTAGGGTAACCATGTTATCTGCATTATATGTATTGTTCAATAAAATTTTTGTTGTAATTTTTATTAATCTTTTTATCTATTATGTTACTCATTTTATGTTATCAAAATGTCATTCTTATCTGCCAATTAATGTTTTTCTTTAAAATTCTCTCTTTGTTTATTACTCCAATATTCTTAATTTTTTTATTTTTCGCGCTCTTTTACTAAAATTTAGTATTATCTTATAAAAATCAATGGTTATGGTGTGAAAGATTTCCGTCCAATGTTATGAATGTAGGTATGCATTTCAACTCCTTAGTTGTGTCGTCCTGAACTCTGAAGTTTTAAAGACCAATGAAATAAATGATCTAAATAGACTCCACGTAATAACAGAAACACAAACATTTAACAATACAGATATTTATTCAGCCAACTCAACTGACTTGCTAGTTTTGTAAATACTGGTTTTATTTACACATCAGTATATTACAAAATTAAATACAAAAAGCAACGAGTATTACATCCAAACACTTCACTCTCACAAAAGTTTCATTTCAATCAAGTTAGCATCATCCATTACAGGTGGATAAAGGTTTTAATCAGACACATATACTGTTAATTCCAGAGAAAAGTACGTCGAGAAAACTGAGTTAGATTTTGTTTTATACTGTTACAAAATCGCCGACGGAGTACCCGAGAGTGGCGTTGCCAACAATAGTTATTATTATTATTATTATTATTACAAGAGTAGCTACTGATTACCACTAGCGGCCGACCCTGAGAATCGGAGCCAGGGAATTGGTCGACTGTATTTCAACAAAAAAAATAACAATAAGAGTACCTAATAATAATAATAATAATAATAATAATAATAATAAAGATTTTACTGCTTTACAAGTGCATTATAATTATTATTTTAATATTCAGGAATATACAATATGAAGGAAATACGGTTATTTTTAGAAGAAATATAGCAAACAACACAAATCCTATAACTGTTCGTTCTGAATACATAAGACGCATATTTGTAGTTTTCTTGGCATCTGTTGAATGAGGATCTTGAACATATCCCCTAGATTATTACACTGGCACGTTAACCGCACTTCACTTATCCTCACATAACTTTGCTCGTTTCCTGAATGAACCTTTGTTTATATAGTTTCTCTTGTAATGTGTCGATCTTGTTCTAAGCAAATACAGTTACAACAAACAAAAAGTTACGTGCGTATACAAATATTGAATAAATAAGTATTAAAAAATACTTATCTTATATAAAATTTAATGTATTATAATTGATGAAAAGTAAATAGATGCATATACAGTAGAATCTCAAAATTAGCAAAATATATAATTATTGTATTATATACGACACCATTTTTTAAATTTATTTTATAAGGTAAGTGGTTTTATTGTTTCCTTAATTTCTGCCACAGTAAATCTTCTGCAGATTTTTTTACAGCATTCAGTATTTTAAGTGGATACCATATCTCAAAAATACTATTTATCATTTTTGAGTATCAAACACATAAAAGTAATCTGTTTAGCTTTCATTTAAAATGGCAAATTTGAAACAGAGTGAAAACATTTATTTTTTCATAAAAAACAAAGATATTAGAGAATGTCACATTTAGGTATAGGAAACCCTTATGAGACTAGTAGGAGTCTTATAAAACAATCATAGCAACATACAAACACATAACATAAAACACACCACAGAAATGGACATCCTCCCTTCTGAAAGCCTCAGGTTTGTGTAGAGGGAGGGTACACATGAAAAAAACGCAGACACACAACCATTCCAACCATTCCCTGGGAGAGGTGCCATTTCTCCCCTGGAGAGATTCGAACTCTTGCCGCGATATACCATTCTGTTAGTCACAAGCTACCACCCAGCACCTAACAGACTGAGCAATCGCCGCGGCGATCAACGAATAGAATCAACGAATAGAATCCAAAAAATTAATAAAAAGTGCATACTTCCTTCCAGTATAAACGCAAGTGCACGCCCTTGAAATTATTTTGGTTAAAAAGTTTACAATTGATAATCTAGATGGCATCAAGTTTTCAGAAAAAAATTATCACATCAACTCTTCAAAAGTCTAACGAGTCACGTGAAGGACCCTGTATACCTCTGATCTGATAATAAATTATTACCTCGATTATGATTATAGCCAAATTTTGATGACACAATAATTAACAATTGGTAGAACAAAATATGAAATAATAATAAACCAATTAATATGGTGACTAAAAATTTAAACGCTAAGCTGTACAAATTTTCTGTTCGAGTTTTGTGGCAATTAGAGTATTATTTTTATTTATCAACATCTGACATTCTTGGGAGCATTTCGATGTATATGATAAAAATAAAATATATATGTATGTTCCATTTTTATTTTAAATTTTGACTTAAAAGTATGTACATTTGAATGAATTATTTTTCGTAATTTATCAAAAATAATCTTGTATTTCGCATTCCATAAGAGAACTAACACTATATATTTGTACTCATAGTATGCCTGAGAAAGTTACCAAACTTATTTTCTTGCGGTACTTATTTCAGCCTTTTTCTTCAGATGTTTTAAATTAAAGTATCATTTCACCACGAACTTCCGCGAATTGCATTGTGAGAAAAACTTAAAAAACGTAAATAAAAATAACAAAACTCCTCCTTAAGTCAAACTTAGTTACTTCTATAAACAGCTTCGTGTCGAATTTCTATAGACACTGTTTCATGTTTTATTCTTTGTATAAGCTCTTTTCAATTTCTACGTTTTTATTTACTGTAGATATATATCTTGTTCACACTGTTTTTATTTACGTTTCCGAATCCATTCTTTCTTGGGACTCGCTGGACTAAATTGAATTGAAAAAGTTAAATTTTAATCATTTTAATTGGCACGTCAGCTGGGAGCAGAAATTAAACCATCAACGTCGCTTGGAAAGTGGCATGTTACGACGCAATGAAATACAGAAAATTGAAAATTTATTTATAAAATTAATATCGACGTATACGGACATCAGATATTAGAGAAATATTTTAATACGTCAAAGTTTAATATATACGTTTGGATATATACGTTTATAATATCACTTTTTTTTTATGATGTCGTTCTGCTGTATCTTATGTATGTGACAGTATATAGTGTGTATCTATTTATAGGTTTATAGACTTTTATCGTTGCTGTTTTACTTGACATGTTATTGCTGATGTCAGTAGGGCTGGCGGTTCCCAAGTATTGTCCTTTGGTCCTTTAACAGACCAGACACACTGGCAAAATATATGTATGCATGGTAATCACTATCGCGTCAGCATAGTCTGCATCTACTATGCTCATCGTATCCCTACCTAAATACTATAATACCATATAACTGAGCGGCCCTTACTTATTTGGTGCTATTGTGCTTATTCAGAAGTTAATAGTCCTGTCACTATCCTTACTGGTGGAAACATTGGGACAATATGGGACATTTAAAATACCTTAAGAATCACAATCGCCAACGCTTGCATTAATAATCTAGTGATGATTAAAATCTTTCATCTGTCAATACTTTCGGTAAATATTAGACCTATAATTTGTGCAACGTTACCTTTTTTCTCAAAAGGTCTATCTATCAAAAAATCTACAAATATAAGTCTAACAATAATACATAAGAATGTCTGGTTTACCTTAAACCTGATATTTAAGGTAATCCCATAGAAAAAATCCAACAGACTCAAATCCGGTAAATGAGCAGTCCACTCAAGAGGTCCTCGATGTCCAATCCGCTTATTAGAATAAAAGTTAGGAAGGAAATTCCTCACTTCCATAAAACAAAGTGGTGGCGCACCGTCCAGTTGATACGATATGTACTTGACAGAGATGTCCCTGTTGAAACTCAGCGACATTCTTCTGGCTGAATGTTATTTTCTAGAAGTTAAGGTATACATGTCCCGTAAAATTTTCTTCAATGAAAAAGGGTCCTATGATGTGATCTCCTAGAATAATGTCAATGGGTTTCAAGGGATTAACATAACGTATCAACAGGACGGTGCGCCACTCTATTATTTTAGGGAGTCAGGAATTTCCTTGATAACTTTTATCCTAACAGGCAGATTGCACGTCGAGGACCTCTTGAGTGGCCTACTCGTTCACCGGATTTGAGTCCATTGGATTTTTTCTATGGGAATACTTTAAATCTAACCCATTACCCAGCCAGAATATCTTTTGCATTTACGGTAGAGGATCACCAAGGAGTGTAACATTTTACAACGTGCACCAGGAAATGCCTGATTCTTCCACTGTAAGGAGGCCCAAGGTGCTCGTTTTGAACAAAATCTTTAGTTATTCCTGTTAAATTGTTTTCTTTATTAAACTTTTGATTTTTTACTAGTTTTTATTGATTTATATCCTTACTCACAGAAACGCTTATAACTTAAGAACGGATGGACCGATTTCAATTTTTCAAAGAGTAGCACACAGAGAATTGGTGTTGAGTCCCTAACCCAATTAGTTCAAAAGTTAGCAGGGAAGAGGCGGACTTTAGGCGCGCAGTGTATAATATATAATAATATACAAGGTGTCAAGCTGTCATGCGACTTCCGACTGAAACGAAATATAAACATAAAATTATTTTTAAAAGGTAAATTCAGATAGTTTATATCACCTGTCAATTGTTCAATTAATTCTGTAATTACTTCCAGAGATAAGACGGTTACCTTGAGTTACCCGGTACATATAATGCTAATTCAGGGATTAAAATGGCTACTAATTAATAAAAGAAGCTGTACTTACCGGCTCGAACATTTACTTCTCGACTAAGAATTGTCCCTGCTAAATTTGAGGCCCTACAACGATAAATCGTCGAATGGACATCTTTCCTGTAGTCCTCGGCTCGAAACGGTGGAAAATACAGCGTCCCATTACCGAGAGATTGCCTGAAACAATGAATTGCGTCAAATAATTTAATCAAGTTCGAGAAAAACGAGAAATAATCCTCTATCGCAATTTTTCATCGAAGTTCTATTTACGTTCAAGTGAGATGATCATTTCCATCCCCAATTTATGGCATCAGCTACCGACTTTGTGAGAAAGAGCGTAAAATTTTAATAGATCCGTCACTTTAGAAAAGCAATTGGAAAATCCGGCTTATTCCTGGTCTGGAAATAAACTCGCCTGTGCTTTTAGATTCAGGGTTTCAGGTTAACAATGCTTTCTACTCTATTGGAAGTATTTTAAAAAATAAATTGTTTTGAAAATAACCGCGATTCTTCCACAATAGTGTTCTGAGTTACTTGCATTTTATAAATCAAGTTGATATTTACCAGTATGGAATTTACATGTTATAGGCAACTATTAATAATTATTCAGTTCTAAAAACAATTCTCTATTTGTAGTACATTAGGAATTAACAATAAATTCCATACTAGAGAAATATTTAAATCGGAAACCAACTACCGCACCGGTTATAAACCATCATTCTGTTTCTGAGGTATTATTATTATTATTACTATTGTTATTGTTATTTTTATTTTTATTGTTATTATTACTATTATTATTATTATTATTATCATCATCATCATCATCATCATCATCATCAACATTGTACTGATTGTAAATTGTACTATACTGCATTCGGTGAAACGCGCGTTGAGTGCAGTATAGTCTTTTGGTGTTATGTGTAAAACTACGTCAGTGTCATCTTCGCATCAACGGTTCCAACCCCTTTTGTTTCTGTTTCATTGTTCTTTCAATTTCTATTGCTAGATGTTGATATTTTTCATTCTTTTCTGTATATGTTTTGGTTAGATGGTACTACCACATGGATGAGGTAGGTGACCCTTTTTATTTTATCCTGAAGTGTTATATCCGGACTATTATGGGCTACCGTTTTATCAGTTTTAATGATTACGTCCCAGTATAATTTATTATAATATTTGTTTTTTATTATAGTTGGTGGTGAATATTGGTAGTACGTTTGAGTCTCGGTCGAATTGCAGATTATATCAGAGGGTTATTATTGCCTGTAGAATAATTTTTACCATTGCGTTATGTCTATTGGTATATTGTACACCTGCAAAATTGGTGGCATTTTCTGCACCTACCGCTCTTAATTCAAAGATCCTTTAAAACATATTTTTTTAAGTCATTTGCGCTATAACTTGGTCTCGTAATAGTGTTATTATGGGTATTATTATTATCCAGTGATTGACAAGATGTAATCTTGAATGTGAGTAGCCATGATTTTTGCTTACATTTAAAAATACGTTTTATTTTTTTTGCTTTTGTTGGCGAAACGCGCGTCGAGTGCAGTATAGTGTTATGTGGAAAATTACGTCAGTGATACGTTTTAATTAGTAAATATAAAAACTGCTGTAAACTAGTTACCTACAATATACGCTAAATCAGTGAAAAGAAGGTAGTGTTTGAAAAATTTCATCACACTTAATTTTCACGACTTTTAGAGTTTAGATAAGTAATTAATTGCTTTAATGGGAAAATTTAATGATTATTGGGAAAACATTATGAATAATTTGTGTGCCAGAAATAATTGTAATATTCTAAAGTGCCATTTGAAGTATTTACTGAAAACTAGTTATAAAGACAGTGATCAGTTCATAACTGCTTTATGGAATATTTCATCATTCATATTTATAACAACTGTTTCATATTTTACCATACAATATCACTTATTAAACCACTAAGCATTTTTTCCTAAAAAAAAAAGAAAAATGAAAATGTAAAAAGGTAATACAAAATACATTAAATCGTTCATTAAATGTTGTTGGTGTATTGAAAAATAGAGAATGATAGTAAGGCAATCAGTTACCTATATTTTGTAAATAGCGTCAAATAATATTTCTTCAATTATTTCCATGTTCAATGTTGAAATCTTCATCTGACATAAAAAAAAACACATTATCATCAGCCATGGCATTTTGAAAAACATGCTAAACAATTCATTTACACTTTCAAATGAGTCAGTTGTATTTTTAATTGGCAAAACAAACATTAGGTATATTCGTTCAGCTTCAATCAGCCATCCAAAGCAAGAGTAATGTGCACTGCAAATCGATACTGCAGTTACATTTATTGCTGTACATATCTGAAAGGAGAAGCATCAGTGCCCTTACTTATTTCGTTTCGCAAAATAAATAATTGACGTGTGCTAGAATGTTATTCGTGTTTTCATGGTATACAAAACAAACAAAGGCAGAATAATGGCTTAAAAGGCTGAGATTTGCTGAGATTACCTTCAGCATATGTACTGGGGATTGGGGAAGACAAGTTAAAGTTAATAATAATAAAATAATAATAATACATTTATTGCCCACAGATTCATATTCCATTAACAGGACAAACCAAGTAACATAATACAATAGAATAGAGTATACTATTAAATATAGAGTCAGCTGACATCAGACTAATTTTAAACTATGTGATGCTTTATAACAAAAAATAGAGAGAACAAAAACAAAATTAAAAATCAACAGACATACTACGAGCTACTACAATCTAATTACCATTGAAATGTTTCAAGCTTAACAATTCATTGATACTACCAATGATGAAGTAGTTCACAAACATTACAAATAAGATAAAAAGAATTTGACATGTACTGGGGATTTTCTAAGTAAATTAGTTCTAACTAAGCAAATAACTACGAATAGTAAGGACGTCATTAAGATCATCCTCCATCTGCAAACGCCTTATATTAAAAATAAGGACTAAAACAAATCAAGCCAAAACAGCTATTCTCCGACTGTAAAATGTATGATCAACACGAGAATCCGGTCTGGTCACCCGTTCCCACGAAATAGCTTAAATAAAAATGACTAACTAGCGAGTGACCTTCTTATACTTAGAGACTGAATGTTAAATCTTTGCAGAACAGATTATGCTCATAACCTCTAACGGGAAAGTAATGATCAACACGTTACGACAAAAGTTTCAGTGATCGTCATTTTATCTTTTCAATATGATTAATGTAAATATTATAATAAGAGTGCCAAATTAGACTGCAATAATAGCTTAGGGCGCACCAAAGGGAAATAGAGACCTTTGAAAGCAGTAATATCGTTAGGGGATGATGAGTTTCTGATAATAAAACCAAGAGAGTTATATGCATTAATAGCTATCTCAACTATAGTTTAGATAAAGATATCATCAAAGAAGACATGGTCCTTTTACCACCATTTGATAACACGATTTAAAAGAGCTTGATGCACTGAACAAAGGTCAACAGTAGATATGTTCAAAAACAACCTCAAGTCATCCGAAAAAAAAACCAAATGATTACTGCTAAGAGAAAGAGACAAATCATTCATGAATAAATTAAATAAAAGTTGTCGCAAGTTAGACCCTTGGGGTACACCCGAAAAGTTCTTCACTTAAACTATGATCCGCAACATACAACTGTCGCTGATAAAGATACGATTGAACACGTGCAAGTAGATTATTACTGAGACCAAATTGTTTTAATTCATGTACCAAAATTTTATGATTTACTTTATCGGAAGCTTGAAAGGGGTTGGAACCCTTGGTGTGAAGATAACACTGACGTAGTTTTCCACATAACCCCAAAACACTATACCACACTCGACGCGTGTTTCGCCAACCAATTTGGCATCATCTGGAGATGATGCCAACTTGGTATATTCCGTTAAATTAAACAAAGTTGAACGTTTTATTTATTTATTTATTTATTTATTTATTACATAAAATATCCAACGAGCTGAAGCCCAATTACAGGATAAGTAGCAGAGCATAATTTAGAATTTACATGTATAAAGAAAAACAAAAATACTTATTAAAAAACAATTAAATATCACATACAAGCATAAAATGAACAATAAAATGAACAGTAAAATTGATCCTGTACAAAATTCGATAAATTATTTAAAACAAATACCTAAAATATGAACATTACAAAAAGAGCCTAACATGCCTCAGTCCACTAAAAACACTTTTTTTAAATTCTGCAGATTGCAACATAAGATGTCTAAAGAACCTTCAATTTCAGCGTAGTTGTTTAACATTTGATATAATGGCGACTTTATCAGTAAATTAGTGCGCGCAAATGGCAAGACAAATAAGTTGCTATGTCGGCTATTCATTCTAGGTACCCGATATGTAATATTTGCCGTAAGTGACTCACACCTTGCAATATAGTGAACAAGTTTAAAAAGAAAAACAACCGATAACATTTTACGTCTACACAAAAGACTATGTAATGAGAATATTTCATAAAACAACTCTTGTGGTGTCCCTCTGACAGGGTAGACCCCATCCAACAAGAACAGTGCCGTCTTAAAGAATCTTCTCTGAACACGTTCTAGCAAAACAATATGCGTGTTATATATAGGACTCCATATAATCGACCCGTACTCCAGCCTCGATCTAACAAACGTTGTAAACAATAAACGTAGTGTGGAAATATTTTTAAAATCTTTCGAGTTACGCAAAATGAACCCAAGACTTTTATATGCATCAGTCACGCAGGCTTGAATATGGTTTGTGAAGCTGAGCTCTGGGTCAAAAATAATACCTAGATCTTTCATAATCCCCGGTCTTTCTAGCAAATCACCATCAATTGTATAATCAGAAATTATTGGTACTTTTTTACGATGAAATGACATGACCTTACATTTCTTAGCATTGAGTGGCAATTTATTATTACAACACCAGTTATTAAGTAGCACGAGGTTGCTTTGAAGATTGTCACAATCAGACTTCGAGGAAATTTCACAGTACAACTTGAGATCATCTGCGTATAGCAAATATTGAACATTGAGAGCAGTGGCGATATCATTAATAAATATTATAAATAGAAGAGGTCCCAGTATCGAACCCTGCGGAACACCTGAAGATTGATGAAAAGTGCCAGACTTGAAACCGCGATACTGTACAAATTGTGAACGATCAGTAAGATATGATTTGAACATCTTAAGTAAGGCAGGACATAGTCCAACATCATTAAGTTTGCTGACTAGAAGTGAATGATCAAGTCTATCAAAGGCCTTGGAGAAGTCAGTGTAGATAACATCTACCTGACCTCCCTCATCTACGACCTTTGAAATAAATTCAGTCTTACACACGAGATTCGATACTGTGGATCTACCCTGAATGAATCCATGTTGTTGTGGTACAATAATATCAGATACACATCTGATTTTTGTAACACATCTACGTTGGTTAGGAGCAATGTAGGGTTTGACTCTATTGTAAAAAGTTAAAAGATCTTATGCAATTTCTGAAAAATGAAAAGTTTAAGTTTAAGCTAGTTTTTCTTTCATCTTCCGTGTTAACTTTAGCAGATAATTTCTGAATCTAATCTACCAGCTGCTTTAGAAGCATTTATTTAGTTAATCCAGTTTGGAGATAGAGTAATCTCTCGGCATAGCAATTATTATATTGCTAATACCCCCTTTCATGTGTACCAGAAACCACATTTGATTGATTTCACCATCTCACCTGAATCCAAAGATCCTGAAATGAAAATTGTTGAATTGAGTATCCGGTGGACATAATAAATTTTATAACATCTACCTATATTTACTGACAGTGTCCTTGGACGTAGGATATGATTTCGATTATGAGGATTCGATTTTGTTTATTATGAGATCGACTATTGGCTAACGTATAATTGATGTGGTGGTGTTAGTCGGAAAGGCAACAGTTTAAGTAGAAATTATAGCCGGATGCCTCGGTCCCCTGGAGAGTTTGGAGTAAAATGACTCCGCTCGCCTAGAGTATCGAACTCATCCCGTTTCTACCTCATCGCCAGAGTGAATTAACGTCTTATGTTAATTGGCGTTGGGAGGTAAAGGGAAGAGAGGAACAGGGTCTCACTGGCTATCCCGTCACGCTTCGTATGCTCTTCTCTCAATTCGCACCTCCCCTAGAGATTTGTATCATTAGTACGGAACCTTAGGCTCAAAGTGGAAACCAGTTTGCGACTTCCTATCTTATTTATAATAAAATTCACAGAAGGGTTACGGTTACTGTGTAATTAAAATTAAAAATAATCATGCTAATGAAAATATTATTCTAAATATTCTATATTCTAAATAAAGTCGCAGTTCTTGTAGATTAATTTAGAAAAGTATGGAACTCTTAAGAGAGTATTACACTGAAATATCATACTATATTACGTAGAAAAATAAATCTACTCCATCTTCTATTGACAATATTCAGCAAAACACTACTTATTATCTGCTAAAATATTTTCACCTATAAACAGACTAAATACTTTAGAAGATAAGGAAAACTATCGCTCAGGCTAAAGTAACCGCAATATACAGTGTGTCTATTTTTAAGTCTACTTATACAAATCGATAAAAAGTTTATTTTGTGAAATATTTTCAAAACTCCTTTTTTGTTGGAAATTATTTCAAAAAACGCTCCTTTTGACGTTATTACTTTTGTCAAAATGCAAATCCAGGGACGGCTACCATTTTTTTATACTCTCGATTTTTATAAAAACCATTTAGTGATTTTTTTATTTAAACTCTGATACAACGGCGCTAATCAGGACCCGCAAAAACCCCCATTTATCAAATTTGAACAAAAAATATAGCGGGTGCTAGGCTCCACACCGTGTTAAAGTTGAGCAAAATAAAGATTTCAAAGGCACCTGGCGAGTCAAGCGTGCCATGGAATTATTTCAAAACAGTTGAAAAATGAACAGGATCACCTAAAGTGTTGATGGATGAAATTGCAATAAGAAATATACAGGATGTTTTTCTGTACAGCATCTGAAATTTTTTACTTTTTTTGTTTTTTATAATGGTCAAGTTTGCCTTGTAAAATGTAAAATAAATTTATATTACATTTAGTAACATCGTTTCAAAAATCCATGGCAAACGTGACCATCATAAAAATCGAAAAAAGTGAAAAATTTCAGACGTCAAGATGATGGTCAAGTTTGCCTTGTAAAATGTAAAATAAATTTATATTACATTTAGTAACATTGTTTCAAAAATCCAAGGCAAACGTGACCATCATAAAAATCGAAAAAAGTCAAAAATTTCAGACGCTGTAGAGAAAAACATCCTGTATATTTCTTCTTGTCATTTCGTCCATCAACACTTTAGGTGGTCTTAATTCTTCAAATGTGCATTCATATGTACTCACACTTATTGTTTACAACATATTCTTTTCAGTAACGAGATTATTGTCATTGCTATTGTTACTATTATTGGTGTTCCATTGATATTAGTAATGGTATACGTATTGGTATTGGTACTGGCACTGGTCCTATTGGTCCTATTATTGGTCCTATTATTGGTCCTATTATTGTTGTTGCTATAGTTATCTTTATGGTAATAATGTTCTATACCAGCAAAACGCCGATAAAACTAAGTACGAAAGGGGAGGAATCCCAAGGAGACTCTCGTACGAGTATTAACAAAATATTAATTTCAATATAGAGAAAAGATCTAGATAGTCTGATATGAAACAACCCATGAGTGAAGCAAAGATCTTGAAGATGTCGCGATGATTGAGTTCTGGAAAGATTCCTATATGAGTATATCAATGTTAAGTATCTGAAACTAAATTTAAAACATTTAAAACACTACATCATCACTGTATTGGTAATATTTCTTTATACGGTACAAAACCTTTATTGAGAGGTAATATTAAATCAGTTATAACGATGTCAAATTATTGTTCCTGTACAAAACTTATGCTGCTGGTAGTATGTCCTTAGTAGTCAATGTAAGTTTTCTTTGATATAATGTTGTATATTACCCTTTATTTGCGGCATTATCAAGCTATTTTTTGTTTTATACAGAGCATATTAGTTTAAACTATCTCCATTATCCCGTATAAACTTGATGCATATTTGCGGCAAATTAACTTATTATGAATTTCCCAGTGAATTGCTTTCATCAAAAGATCTGAGAAACCAGTAATGACAAAATATTCAGTACCAACATTGCTCGGTTCAGTGATCAAATGTGCATCATCGCATTGGTAGGCGGTAGTGTCAAAGCACCTTGTGAAATACTAGGATAGTCGCAGTGTAATTAACCCCTGTTTCTAGTTTTGCGGGCGAACAGTGAACACTGACACGTGTTCATCACAGGGTAAAGTAAATATTGTAAGTTGTTGTATCTAAATCTTTAAATAGTCGTTTCTATTAAAAATAAAATATCAAGAACGTTTATGGAAAAAATAAAACCATTGTTTGCTACTCTCAACACACTCACCATTTGCATATGAGCCATCAACTCGTATACAGTTGGGTATTGTAGAAGTTGTAGAAGTTATTGAATTTTAAACTGTACTTGTCAAAGTGAAGAAAAGTTCTTATCAACAAGTAATTCCATGTTACCGAGATACGGGGTGTAAAACTTGGCAAAGCCAATCCTTTTTTACCTCTATTCATGGCCTTTTTGTCTCAAAATCATGTAAAAAATGTCTGAACCTGCCATATATGATTTTTATATAAAATTCTTATAATACAAATTTCATGATCCAATGAAATTTATATTTTCCTTGTTAGATATAACTTAAGGAATAGCCTCATTATTAGAAATAGCCAAACGAATGCCTTAAATAACTACACTGAGTGAATTACACTCACTTGTTGAATTATAGTTGCAAATTTGGAAATAACATCATCTTTAAATATGAAAATATTAAGTAAATATCTATTTTACATTTATATTATTTAGAACTAATATCTGAATTTTTTAATGAAATAACATGCATTGAAATTTCTGTTCTTTAATTTATTACTGACAAATCTGAAATTGTATCAGTTCTCCTAGAGGACTACTAAAATATTATTTGTAGTTTCAGATATACATTTGAGGTAGTATTTATAGGCAACTATAAATAATTTATTATTTTATGTATATCTTTGCATAACTTGGTTATAAGTAATAAGGGAAACTTCAATAAGATTATTGATTACATAGTGATTAGATAATATTTGGAAAATATCAATAATATAGCCTTGTGTTGACTCGCGAAAGGCGGATCACTCTCTATATACAATGAAATTAACTGATGTGTATATAAATGTAACAATTGATAACTACTGCAAAAATGCAGGGAGTCATTATCCGGATTATTTACTAGATATACATTTTTGATGAGTATATCAGTGCCAGGTCAGACTTCCATCTTTAAGGAATGGAGGAAGAGGGAGACTATATTCTATTCATAATAATGAAAACTTTATTATTATTGGATATGTACATAATTTTTACAATGCAATAACGAAAAAATTAGAAATTTGGGAAATCAGTTTTGCAATCAACGTACTTACTAAATTTCTCGAGATCTTGAATAGAATATTGAAAAATTTAATTAAATAGAACCTTGTAGAAATAATACTTCTAAATTTCTAGAACTGATAGTTTTTAAAGAGTAAGCGTAATGACAATACATGAAAAAACTTCACCATTCTTTAATACAATAACTTTTTCCCCTTGAATTTTTCACTGCTTGTACTGCACTATCAGACTAATATATGTAGGCGCATTCGTTGTACATTTATGAGATACAGATTCTCAAAACATCCATTAGATGGCGCGATCGGGACTATGCAGTTCGACAGATACTTGACAGATGGCAGTAATGTAGTTTCCATGTATATAATTCCATAATATTATGTACTTTTCATTAATTGTAAATAATTATTCAATTAAAATATAAAATTAAAAAATTAACCTCACTTCGCACACATTTTCAGTGACCATTGGATTTTTTACAAAATAGTTTTAAATATTTTTCGATATAATGTTTAGTGATTTCAGTACAAGCTAATAACACTACTGGCAATCTTTTAAAAAGAGTATTTATCTTTTCTGGTAAAATACAATATCCGTTTTTCTATTATCAGACATGTGATCAAGATGTATTCGAAGACGTGCAGTTTTACTAGCTCTTCTGAAATACTATGGATTTATATGGAAATCGAGAAAATATTTTTCACCTCTCATCTACATGAGAGATATACAGGTATATCTATATCTACGTATCTTATGTTATGTATTGGCATCTTTTAGTTTAGGCTACACTGCAACATATTGCTTTTTTGGCAACCATTTATAGGCTATATATTATAGCTATATACATCATACCCTATATCCCTAGAGTGTATTAATGGTCTGGCCCAATTGGCACAGAACAACCAGGTAAAATTGACCTGGGTACCGGGTCATCACAACATAACAGGAAATGAGGAGGCTGATGCACTGGCTAAGAGAGGCTCAAGTATACAGTTAACAGGGCCCGAACCAGTGCTGCGGCTTCCGCATAGTTATGTAACAAGGTCTATTGGAAACTGGATCAAGGAAAGATCAGAGGAAGAATGGTCAAACGGGAGTGAGCCGCGACAAGCCAGGCTCTTAATTGAAGGGCCTTGGTCGAACGCAACTCGATTAATATTTGCGCTAAGTCGTAACAACATAAGGATTGTCACAGGACTGCTGACACGTCACGGACATCTTAACAAACACCTTAACACTATCGGCGTTAGTGACACTAGAAGGTGCAAGTTTTGCGGACACGATGACGAGGACTCCATTCACATCCTCTGTCGCTATGCCTGCCTCATGGTCAAGAGACACAAACATCTGGCCACAGCATTTCTCCTGCTTCAGGACATTAGGGAGCTTCCTCTACAAGGGGTGTTGGCCTATGCGCATAGCACGGGTCTCTTCCAATAGCTCCCGACTAGCGGCAGGCACAATGGGTCGAAAGACCTGAGTGCTGCGGGTAACCGCGCCGCCTACCAACCACAACAACAACATACCCTATATCAATGTATTCGTGAAGAACGTTATATCCAAATCTGTAAAAATATAGAGTGTTCTATTTAAAAAGTATAAGTTGTGGTAAAACCTCCCATTTTTTGTGACTACCCTGTATAAACATCAACAATATAGAAGTGCCTCTTCAAAGAAAAATCGACCCTTCCGAGCATTTTCCACGGAAACCAATCGTTTGACATATAATCGAAGATGAAAGTTTTCATTGACTCATTTTGTATTTAAAATCGCCCAAAGATTTTAGAGTAAATGTATTTTCATATAATATCCGATACCTATTATAAAATATTATTTAGGTTCAAATTTCTGGACATATTGGTATTTTCTGTTTCCTTCCTTACATATACTATGAATTTCCATCATAGGGTTAAGGAGGAAGTACAAGATGAAAAGCATTATACTAATTGGCTGTTTTCCTGAATCATCGGGAACTAAACTGAGTATATTTGAATAGAATTTAAACACTACTACTTTAAGTACTATTTTACTATACTACTTTAAGTACTTAGTACCCATCATAATTGATCATTAACATCTGTTTATAGTAATCACACCTGAAGCTCGATATTCTGCCAAAGATGCGATATTATACTATACTGTAAACACGAAAGGCTGGTGGGTTTAAAGGTAATACAAGAGCAAAGAACGTGCGCTTCAGTCTTTGTTCGTACATCATGAAATTTTAAGACGTTTTCCATTACAACCGATGCTATGGAGGATCCAGAATAATCCTGAGCAGATAAACACCTTCTTGTGGTTCAACATTTGAATATTTTTACAGTATCTGCGAACTTCTAGAGTTCTGTTTAAAAGGATCTGAAGCTATCAATGTAAAATTCCAAAGAACGACTCAAACTCTTTTTTCACGTCAGCCATTTCGTTTCCTTCAATTTTTGTTTATCCTGAAAATGATATAATAAGTCATAAGTTGGGTTATCAATGAATTGAACTGGATAGTGTTGTGACATACAAATTTATTTAAGGTAAGACTATCATAGAACAAAACGTATGCTTCACTTTTCGTAGACACTATACGTGGCTTAAAAGTATTCTACTATTAATTATATGCCTATTTGCCTTTTACAGGAATTTACTAACAACGAATGGATTCTAGAAACTTATTGTCCTCAACAAAACCCCGTACTATTTCAGCCCAGTCTCTTAGCTCATTCATTATTCCATTTTGTACAGAGTTAAAAAAGCATTGCTCAACGGAAAAGATACGATTAAAGTGTAACATAGCAAACACGATGGAATATAACAAACACTGTCGTATCTACAGTAATTACAAGATTCTTTTACGCCATCTTTTTCGCTTTTAACGATGTTTGCTTTATACTCAGAGTGTTGTTTACTATGTTTTTTTGTAAATGAGTAACTGTTATTCGTATTACATTTCAGAGAGCAACTTTTTCTAAACAAAATTTTATTATCTACGTGGGAAAATGGAACCTAAGTGTAATTAATATTATATATGGAGGTTGGTCCTAGAAAGATCCTGTCATTAAAGTATGAAACGAAGCTACACAAAAAGCAATGCGGTCTTTAAATAATGAATGTTGATATGTTGTATTCTAAGAAAATGATCACAAAAATGCAGAGAAAAATATTTTTTATAAATGAAGAAAATTTCTGTAAAATCTTAATGAGATTTGCAGAGTATTCTATTTTATTTGGGGCGCTACCGATATTTTGCAAGCGGTAATGGATAAAGTGAGAGTAAAATCTATGAGACATTCATCTTAAATCTGTTTTTATCTGAAATACATCAATAAGTGGTAATCTCGAAGAACAGCCTGCTTAACGGAATTATCTCTCTATTATTTAATTAATTGTGAGGAAGGTATACATACACAGGGTGAAGAACACTTCTGAACTCATAAAATATTAGTCCTAAAATAGTTCATTCTGCTTAAATTATTCGGAATCGCCATTTAGCATTTTTAGTAGCTCACGTATTGAGATTACTTAATATTTTTCTCAGCTACATTTATTAACGCTGTGATATCATCGACCGTTTCTTTTAAAAGAGGCACTCCGTTTTTGTCTATTTGGAGAAAATAATTTAAATGGTTGATTGATTCGACTGAAAATCCATATTAACTAACACTTAATAAAAAACTACAGTTTTATGTAGTATATAGACAGAGCTAGAGGTATGTACCATCAACACATGAGTGTCAGTAACTCATAGGTTTGTTCCTGCAGGAGTCCAAAACTGTCAGTAACTGTCAGAAACATGCGCATTACAAATTTAAGCGTTCGAACAAGAGTCGAACGACAGTTCAGGATTTCTTGTCCTCTGTTGCAGCTTGAGTCAGGACAGTTTGCTGATAGTTTGAAAAGTTCACTGATTCTTCGGAAACTCATAGTCCGGTGCATGCGCAATGCGCATTAACCAAAACCATTTACCAACTTTAACCTCAATTATTGTACGCTGCCTATTATTAATTTTATAACTCAACAAACAATAACTATTTGTTCAGAAATGGATGATATTCCTCCATAATTTATAGGTTAAAAAATTATTAGGTTATTGTTTATTGTTCTCTTCTTCTTCTGCTATTAAGTTCTCTAAAAATCCGGTGTTCCAGCAAAAATCAGAAACTAATCTAAGATCAGACATGCGCATTAAATGACAATCCCTGACTGTCAGGGATTTATCAGAGATTCTATGCAGGAACAAACCTCATGTAAACGATATCCAACTGTTTGGATCTATTAGATTTCCTCAGTGCTTGAGTGCTTTTCCATCGTAAATGGAATACGCGATCACCAAGTCGCAATAAGTTGTCTTTCCTCTAATACCTCTACTGTAAGGAGATCTAGCAGATCGAAACAGCTATGGGTCGTTTGATGTTGGTGGACTGACAAATATGCTCCTATTATTTCATGTTTTAAAAGGTTTTGCAATAGATTTTTACTGCGTTGCATTTAATTTTTATCAATCTAAATCTGTAATACTTGCCGCAATAATGCATCTCTACGATTTTGTATTGGCACATTGGTTAAGGGTGACATAATAGTACTACAATTTAAATACGTTTTAGATAATATTTTCCAGAACGGGAAATACATATTTTTTTAAATAAATATAGTGAAATTGTTGTTGGAAATAATTAATGCTAATAAAGTAATTAATACTATAAAGAAAAAAGTAAAATATCACTTATAAAAGAAAAATAGAATTTGAATTAAAACATAACACTATGTATACTAGTTATATCAGCGTCAGTTTTGTAAAATTTTTATTACAGGTAATGTAATATACAAACCTAACACATCAATCACTAACACATACGATATTTAATTTTTTAATTGGATGTCAATCTACCATATACTCTTACATACGTATCACAGGCGGCAAAATATTATTCAGTGAATGGTAAGCAAGAAATTCGATGATTTAGGCGTAACATCTCTTTTCCCAGTTCTCTTTCTAACTGAGATTTATGTTCCCACAAATTTTCCACAGGAAATGTTGCGTTTCCAATCAAACCCTGCAGTTCTATAAAAGTATTTGTGTAATAGTGATAAAATAACCATGGATGTTACAGTGTGACACTGTCCCCTTATATTGTCTTAATTATCAACATATTTTTTCGTTTCAGAAGCCAGGCCAATGTGATTTTTCATGTAAAATTTAATTCCAGTTTAAAAGTTTGAATCATTTAAAAAATATACAGGGTGCATCGAAAAAATTTTTTTAATGACGCCCTATAAAGCACTTTGTAGTCATCATCAATAATTTTCGAGATGAAACAACTGCAAAACCTCATTATAGAAAATATTAATCACATAAATAACGATTAAATTTTTTTGAGACTTGCAGTAATTTTATTAAAATGTGCAATATTTGTACGGCCAACAATGGCATAATAATAGATAATATCCTTTGAAATTAGTTTTTAGTTTGTTAATGTATAAATTTTGTCAAGTTCAATTTATTGTTATGATCATACTACTGGTAGATGCGTGGTTAAAGAAAGGATGTAGGGCAATATATTTAGGGGTTTTCAACGAAAACTGGCTCCCTCTATTATAAAATTGAAAAAAAAATGAATTCGTTGAAACCCGTCGATTTCTGTTCTTGGCGAAAACATTTTTTAAGTCAAACCAACTTGATATCTTCATCCCCCTAACCCTTAGCAACCAAAACTTTAAAATTTCAAATGTTCCTTACTTCTTCCTTACTTCTAATACATCATTTTAAAGTCCTTTCCATTGCGAATACATTGGTGTATCGTTTTTGGAAATCGATTGAGATTTGACAGATTTGAGTTATTAGCTAAAAACAAAAAATTCACAAACCGACATTCGCGTACTAATTTCTACAGAAATTCTTACCAATAATAAGTTTGCTATCTACTACACAACTACGTTACTTTTTTTATGTGTCGATTAGTTTACAAAAAAAATTGTCTCAAATTAAAAAAGCTGAAGCAAAACAAAAATAAGTTTCATATTATTTTTGCTCAAAATGACCCCCATTAACTTGCAAACAATAATACAGTCTATTTTCAAACTCTGTTTGAACATTACCAAAGACATCCGGTGTTATTAATCGGCATTCTTCCACAATTCTCTGACGGATCACCTCTAGTGTTTCAGGCTGTGTGGCGTACACACGCAATTTCAAATGGCACCACAGGAAAAAGTCCAAAGGAGATAGATCAGGTGATCTTGATGGCCATTCGACGGGACCTCTTCTACCAATCCAATGCCTTGGGAAATGGTCATCTAAAAATTGCCGCACAGCAATAGCATAGTGAGGGGTGCGCCATCTTGTTGCAAAGTTATTTCGTTTTCAATTAAATTGTCGTCACTCTCTAAATTTTCTGTTATCATAGGGTCAATCGTGTCTTCCAATAATTGTAAATAGGTGATCCCATCTTTGAAAAACAAACGTTCCAACAAGATGGTTGCCCAGAATTCCGTTCCCGGAATGCCCAGAATTCCGTTGCCCAGAATTCCCGAATTTTTGGGGAGTCTGAGTATAAAATTCCTTGATTAAATCAGGATTAATATCATTCCAATAGCGACAATTGTGTCTATTCACTTCGCCATTCAACATAAATCTGTCACATATAAAACATTCGTCTGAAAAACACGTATTGTAGAGAAGATTGAGTTCGGTAGAAGTCGCTCACTAAAATATTCGCAAAATTGGGTACGATGATCAAAATCATCTTCATGTATCTCTTGAACCAGCATCATCTTAAATGAATGGAACTTATATTATTTCAAATTTCGATAAACATTTGAACTGGATACGCCAGAAGCTTGAGACACCGCTTTAATCGACAGATTATTATTCATCTGCAAGTGACTACTACTGCAAACTCCAACTTCAACTGCTTCATTTCGAACTTGGCGATTTACTTCGCGTTTCTTGTTTAGAAGCAAACCCGTTGCAACAAACTTATCCATCGGTCGTTTAACGTACTGATGCCTTACATTTTCTTGATGATTAGCATTACAAATTTGTGCTGTCGCTTAAGCGCAATCATGATTTCGATATCAAATTACAACAATTTGTACTCTTTCTGGGATAGAATAAACCATTTCGAAAACACGTTTACACTTTTAACAATAGATTGAAACTAACGATTCGGTGGTCGCAAGCAAAAAAGAGCAGTGACTTTTTTGTTATTTAAGAAGAGATAAGGTTTGAATTTGTCTAAAAAATGGATGTATGCCTGGACAATAGCATACATAGGACAATAGTCTTTAGAATATGCATCAAAAAATTAATATGGTTGTATAGTAGATCAAAAGTTTATTGTGGGGATTTCTGTAGAAATTAGTACGCGAATGTCGGTTTCTCAACTTTTAGTTTCTAGCCAATAACTGTCAGATCTCAACCGATTCCTAAAATCGACGCACCAGTGACAATGGAAATGGCATTAAAATGATGAGTTAGAAGTAGGGTGGTTCTATTTGAAATTTTAAAGCTGTGGTTGCTAGGGTTTAAGGGGATGAACATATCAAGTTGGCTTGACTGTCAAAAACACTCCCCTCAAGAACATAAATCGACGGGTCTCGGTGAATTCTATTTTTTTTTCGGTTTTATAGTTATAGGGTGGGGTCATGTTTTCGTTGAAAGATCCTGTATATCCAAAACAAAACTCAATGAAATCTGGAGGACACAACTTTTTACATAGTCATAGTGCACTGCTCTTCTTTGCATGGTAAGGATTAATGACCAACAGGGTAAGAGTTAAGTATATTAAAATTAATTTGAGGGATTAAAACAGCCAAAGGATTTGTGCTGCCATAGTGTGCTGCCATTCTGTTTCAGATCTCGTTCTCTTTAGTACCTAAAGAGAACATTTGCCTTTATTCAGTATAGCGTACCGTTATACTGAATAAAGGCAAATGCTCCGAAAAATGGATGTCTCTAACTACATCGTAATTTCCTTATGGAGAGTATGACTTAAATTACTGTATTATACAGTTACTTTCAACATTCTATAAAGTACAGAAAATGTTACAGATATTATAAAAAAAATGTATTAAGATAGTTAAAATTTAATTAAATTATACGCATTGTCTTCATATGATGCTATAGCATATAAATAATTGAGTATAAAAATAAATGACTTATGCTCACTCAACTTGATTTTTGTTCCCAACGTGCAACTGTTACAACCAAACGGGGATCTGCTCCATGCAATTACATATGATTCGATAGGATGGAATCACATGATGATAATTTTAAGCTTTAGGAAATCAGCTGTCAGCAATATTATTCTCACAGACTTCTCGGAAAGCGCGACTCTTTTGGAATCATCAGCAGGACTTGTTTCTATCAAACCCAACATTTACTCGCTAGTCGAGTAGTCGCTAGCGAAATGCGCTACTTTTATACTTATTTTATGGGCACAGCGAGTTGTGACCACAGGCAATAGGTACTGGGCGGCCACAACGTTATTGAAATAAACAATACCTCTCTGATAATAAAACAGGAACTAGGTAGGTTATTTATACTAATAATTTAAACTGAATGAAGTGTGACGAGATCATGTATTTCCTCCAGATTGCAAACTTCTCTTTATACCGTCCAAGCACGCACACTCAGTTTAATAAGTATAAGTATATAAGTAAAACAGCTTAATAATTGTGTATACTGTAGAAATAAAATAAAATTTATTAGATACAAGTCAATACTATATAACAATTTTTATTGCATAATCTGGGAATATAAAAAAAAAGAAAATCTTAAAGAAATCAATATAATGAAACTCTTAAGGATATAATAAACCATAATCATATCACCACCATATCGTGCATAAAAACTTATCAATAGGTAGTTTTGCTTCACATAATGAGAAAAATTTTACTTCCAAGTCAAAATGTCAAGTGTTAAGAATAAGTAAATAAGTATAATTCGCCTCAGTAGCGCAGTGGATTAGAGCCTGTTGTGGCAGCATTTCTCGGTCAAATTGCCTATTATATGGTTTGGGTTCCATCCCCAGCTCCGGCACTGGCAATGTCGGTGGGTATGGGGTGTTTTTCAGCGTTTTCAATGTGTAATTCCTTACCGGACAGCCTTTGGTTTTGGATTTGCGGGTTGTCTAATTTATGTGGTATTTTTAATAAATAATTAATACGTATAATATGAATATCGAACAAGTTTTTCAACAATAAATAACTAATCCAATACAATAAAGGGTTGTAGAAACTAGTTCTACTACTATCAGATGGCATGCATATAGCAAATAACTACGAATAGTAAGGGACATCACTAAGTATCCTCCATCTGTAAACGCCTTATTTAAATAAGGACTAAAACAAATCAAGCTAAAACAGCTATTCTCCTGGCAATATGCCGCGCCGAGCGCTGAATTACAAAGCAAAATTTGCCGTATTTTGTCTAACACAGTTAGAATCAAAAGTAGTTTGAATCGTAGTTTTCGTTGCAATCCGAATCCTTGTATTTTGATTCTAACTGTGTTAGACAAAATACGGCAAATTTTGCTTTGTAATTCAGCGCTCGGCGCGGCATATTGCCAGGAGAATAGCTGTTTTAGCTTGATTTGTTTTAGTCCTTATTTAAATAAGGCGTTTACAGATGGAAGATACTTAGTGATGTCCCTTACTATTCGTAGTTATTTGCTATATGCATGCCATCTGATAGTAGTAGAACTAGTTTCTACAACCCTTTATTGTATTGGATTTTTACCCCATTACGATTTGTTTGGATTGTGTTGCGAAAACTACACAGAGGTGGCGCCAATAGGCCTTGCGTAGGTCTTGCGTGCGCAAGGTTTACCTATTGTGCCAAATACTCAGGTCTTCGCATTCGTCGGTATGCTCACTTATATTGCACTGATGAGATCATAAAAAGGTCGAAACCGGTCTGCAATTAGTGGCATCCTACGATGTGTGGTCTTAGTATTTCCTCGTAGTTTTCGTTGCAATCCGAATTCTTGTATTTTGATTCTAACTGTGTTAGACAAAATACGGCAAATTTTGCTTTGTAATTCAGCGCTCGGCGCGGCATATTGCCAGGAGAATAGCTGTTTTAGCTTGATTTGTTTTAGTCCTTATTTAAATAAGGCGTTTACAGATGGAGGATACTTAGTGATGTCCCTTACTATTCGTAGTTATTTGATAAATAACTAACTTCAACTACGTAAGTCAGGGGTAAAAAAATTGCTGCGATAAGATACCTGATGTATTTACACATAATGTCAGTTTGGTTATCTCTTCTAGGTATATACCCAGCTAAATACAGAAGAAATCCTGATATTTTACTTGTTATTCTGTCATTTGGAATATGATTAAAATGCCATTCATCCTGCAACTATGATCTTTCCCAAGAACGATGATTTATAGGTATGATTTTTTATCAGTTGATTTGCGAATAAATTACTCCTTATTCCATAATGTAACTACAGCAGCAGAAAATAAATATTACTTTTCTTTAAGCTATAATGAGTTTGAAATACCTATAACCTATAATTTAATAAATATAAGTTTTAAAGCCAGAGGAAACTACTGCATTCTGCATTTATTTCACAATTTCCACACAATAATATAAACAGTAATATACCTGACAAAACACCACCACTAATTAAATGGTATGTATTCATGATAAATAAAATGAGAAAAAATGGTCACAGCTATAATTAACGTATGATACGAAATGCACTAGTGTCGGTTCATATCAGATAATATAAAAAACGAATACACCACACTATCCGTATACTGTCATAAATATGATAATAAATACATTTCAACGTTTATTTGGCGGTTTTTAATTTACATATAAATTATGTTGGAATTTAAAATTTCTAATGCCGGAAAATGCAATTTTGTTCTAATTCCATTCCATTAATTACAAAATAGAAACTTTTCCGGGGTGTCACTGCCTGAGCGGGGTTCATTTGCAATTTATCTCTCGGATTTTTAAAGGGGTCGGATCTTGTTAAGGTTTATCTTCGTACTATTTTTAACTTTATAGGATTTTATGTTTAAACCCAATTTCGTTTTAATACTCAACGTTGATTTAACAAGTGGAAATGACATATCTCGAATGATCAAAGTGTACTAAAAACTTTATTGTAAAAACAGTATTATGGTTTTACGTAACTGAAAACATGATGTTACACGTTCTAAAATATTCAAAAAATATCAGGGTAAGGATAGAAACAAGAGAAACGTCGAAATACTTAAAATTCCTTTACAAATTATAATTAATACATCTTTAGAAAATAATTGCTTTTCTGAGTTTTAAAAGATGGACGAATTACACCGGTTCATAAAAATGGAAATATAAGTGTTATAAACAACTATAGGCCAGTTACAATACTGAGCGCTACGTCCAAAATCTTTGAAAGAGTATAATACCTACATAACAGAATTATATCTATGTTGAATCAGTCATTATTCCTCACCAGCATGGATTTATAAATAAGAAATCTACAGTTACAAATGTATGTATATTTTCTCACTATGATGCAAATCAGTTGCACAATAATTTACAGAAAGATACAGTTTACACTGACTTAGCTAAAGTTTTTGACCCAGTAAATCATCAGTTTTTGATAAAAAAATTAAGGGCATAATCATTTGATGAACACAGTTTATGATTACTTAGATCATATCTAACAGGACGAACATAGTTAGTGAGGTTCAATAACAGCAGACCTCAAAATTTTGCTGTCTCACTTAGGGAATACCTCAAGGCTCTATATTAGCACCCCTGCTATTTGTTCTTTTCATTAATAACATTTACAAATACATCAAATATTCACAATTTTTACTTGACGCAGATGACCTTAAGTTATATCTGCTAGTTAATTCCGAAATCGACTGTGATCACCTGCAACAAGATACTGCCTCATTGTTTGAATTTTGTCAAAGTAATGATCTTACCTTGAATGAACTTAAGAGTAAATCTACGAGCTTTTATAGAAATAGGACCCATATTATCAGAAACTACGTAATTAATGGTATCTCCTTGAAATCAGTAACGGAGTTTAAAGACTTGGGCATTACATTTACGTGCAATTTTAGTTTTACATAGAAACTAACATTTAAACATTTAAACATAGAAAATATAGACATATGTCTTATCTCAGAGACTCACTTCACCCATGAGTCCTTTATTAGATTCAAGGGATATAAAGTTTACCACAGCATTCATCCCCAAAATGCAGCCAGAGGAGGAAGTGCAGTAATAATTAGAGAATCTATTATGCATCATGAGGAATTGGGATACAGGACTGAAGAATTTCAAGCAACTTCAGTAATGGTCCAAACCAGAACTTATGAGGTCATGGTTGTATCTGTATATTGTCCTCCAAGACACGCAATTAATAAAGAACAGTACTTAAACTTTCTTAACACTCAAGGTCATAGATTTATCATTGGCGGCGACTTTAATGCTAAGCACACTCATTGGGGATGAAGACTAACAACACCTAAAGGTAAAAGATTTATGGAAGCAATGACTCAGCTAAAATGTGAGACGTACTCAACTGGCAAGCCAACTTATTGGCCCACAGATAGAAATAAAATACCAGACCTCATAGACTTCTTTATAGTACGAAATATTTCAGCAAACTATATCCAAGTTGATGAAGCATGGGACCTGAATTCAGATCACTCTCCCATACTTCTCACCCTCAGCGATACCATTATCCAAAAGGAAAAAGCTCCAAGATTAACAAGCAAATTAACAGATTGGCAGAGTTTCAGTATGGATCTTGAAAATTCGATCGATCTAGCAGTTCCATTAAGAACGACAGAACAACTGGACAAAGAGGTGGAATTGTTCGTTACCAATACACAGAAAGCAGCATGGAATAATACTCCCCCTATAATACAGCGGACAAAGGGAAACAACTATCCTAAGGAAATAAGAGACTTAATCTCTGAAAAAAGGAAGCTCCGGCGGAAATGGCATTACAACAGAGCTCCATCAGATAAAACTAGACTCAATAACGCCACTCAGCATCTAAAAAGAGAAATAGAAAGGATTAAAAATGAGTCTATTCGTGAGTACCTCAGTGAGTTGACAAATAATAAAAGCACTGACTACTCCCTTTGGAAAGCTACAAAGGGATTAAAAAGACCAATAATGCAGAATGCTCCAATCAGAAATGCAGATGGTAGCTGGGCTAGGAATAATACGCAAAAAGCAAATAGGTTTGCAGAACATCTTGAAAATACATTTAAGCCAAACCCAGGAGAGGAACTATCAGAGTTGGAAATACCTGTTCAGCAAGAAATAAACATCACACCAACTTCCCCTAAAGAAATAGCAAAAGAGATAAAAGAAAACATCGATGCCAAGAAAGCACCAGGTTTTGATCTAATCACTGGAGAGGTATTAAAACAACTTCCAAAGAAAGCTATAATCAAACTAACACATCTCATTAATGCTTCATTTAGATTAAGGTATGTTCCTAAAATGTGGAAAGTGGCAGAAGCCATTATGACACCCAAACCAGGGAAAACCCCCAAGAAGTTTCGTCTTATAGGCCGATATCTCTGCTACCTGTAATATCAAAATTGTTCGAAAAAATTCTACTGACAAGATTGAAACCAATCATGGATGAAGGTACTTTAATCCCAACTCACCAGTTTGGATTCAGAGAAAGCCACTCCACCCTAGATCAAGTACACAGAATCACTGATGTAATAGAAAAGTCGCTAGAAAACAAAGAAGTCTGTTCAGCAATATTTCTTGATGTTGCGCAGGCTATTGATAAAGTGTGGCATGATGGGTTAAAATATAAACTAAATAAGTTACTCCCATATAAATACTCAGAATTAGTGGAATCATATATCTCAGATAGACTCTTCAGAGTCAAACAAGATGAAGCATACACTGAACTAAAAGAAATCAGAGCAGGAGTACCACAAGGAAGCGTCCTAGGTCCTATCTTATAGCTGATCTACACCAGTGACATACCACAGTTAGAGCAAAACACAATAGCCACGTTTGCAGATGATACTGCCATTCTTGCGACAGGGAAGGGCTATGAAGAAGCTGCAAACAAACTGCAAACATCAGTTAACCAAATCGATAACTGGACCAGAAGATGGCGTATCAAGCTGAATGAAACCAAATCAGTGCAGATTAATTTCACAAATAAAAGAGAACAACAAATACCTATTAACATGAACAATGCCCAGATTCCATATGCAAACTCAGCAAAATATCTAGGCATCACATTAGACGCAAGACTTCGCTGGAAAGTCCATGTTAAAAAGAAACGAGAAGAGCTAGACATCAGATATAAGAAAATGTACTGGTTACTTGGTAGACACTCTTGCTTATCAACTTACAACAAAATACTGTTGTATAAACAAATTCTCAAGCCAGTATGGACCTATGGAATACAGCTCTGGGGCTGTGTCAGTAAGAGTAATATATTAATCATTCAAAGATTTTAGAACAAAGTACTGCGGAACATCGTCAAACATCCCTTGGTACATCAGAAAAAGCGACCTTCATCGAGATCTTCAGATGGACACTGTAGAGCAGACAATTACTAAATTTGCAAGAAATCACGAACAACGACTGCATCAACATGTGAACATCGAGGCCATCCAGCTCCTCGACAACACTAACATAGTAAGAAGGCTCAAGAGGGTTAAGCCCTTTGAGTTAGTGAACTGATAAAAGTGAATCAGTATAAAAGCAGAGTATTGTGCGGTTAGTGTTACACGTTAGTGTTATTAAGTTATTAGACTCTAAAGTACACTAGTGAGTAAGACCTTAGCTCTAAGATTCTCAACTTTAGTTAAATTAGGATAGAACCAAATTACTCATTGATCTCCCTTTGATCAGATTGTAATAGTAGCCAAATACCCTTCAAGGGGTATTTTCTATATAAAAAAAAAAAAAAAATAGTTTTAATACTCATATTACGAACTTAACCACAGAAAGTTATCGATGTTTAAGTTTCATTCTAAGATCATGTCGTGATTTTAAGGTAACAATATGTATATTACTTTTTAATTCGTATGTACGATCCAGACCAGATGAAATACGGTTGTATACTATGGAATCCTCAAACCAAAACACTTGAAGACATGATAGAAAAAGTTCAAAAGAAATTTTTGAGATACATGTAGGTATTTGAACAAATATGGTGCGTATACTAAATATTTGGTATTAGTCTCATATGAGACTAAAATTCTAGATCTTAATATGTTAAATTTAAGTCGACGTCGCAACTCAGTTGACATTTTCAGTATTGTTAATGAGAGGCTAAATGTAGCTGAATTACTTGCCAATATCGAAATTAATGTACCCAACATCCTATTACCACCTAGGAACTATTTATTTAAATTAAGCTGTCCAAATTCTCTTTTAAATAATTGCCTTGCCACTGTAAACTGTTTTATTATATCAAATAACAGTATTGACATATTTAATGATAACAAGAGAGTTATTATGAAATATTTAGTGTAAGAATTAGTTACAGGTTTTACTCTCTAACTGATGTTATGGATTGTTGATTTATTTTTTGTTTGTCTTTATTTAAAATATTATATTACATTACATATATCAGTGTCAACTGCTGATAGAAGTGTCAAACATAATCATTGCGATTTAAGAGAATTGTTCTCAAAATAAAACTCGCCTAAACGTAAATTGAAACGATTTAAACTTTAACAACATGGATCTACAAACAAGAATTGGTTTAGTACAATGTTGTTACGAATGCGGCAAAAATTACAAATGGGTCCTGTCAAATGAAAGCGTATCATAATTTGATTAGCAAATTTGAAAGGTCAGGGTCTGCAACTGACCTACCGAGATCAGGAAGATCAGAGATTAGTGCTGCCCAAGTTGCATAAGTTCTTCGGGAAAATCAAAACATAGTCAACAGTAATCCGTTAGCAATCAGTAGTCTGAATTCGATATCAAAACGATTGCAAATGCCATACACCACGCCAAGCAAAATCCTAAAAATGTATCTCTATAAACCTAAACTTCTGTTTGAATTAAATGATGCAAATTTTCCTATCAGGTACGATTTTTCTTTACAAATATTGGCTTAGATGGAAATTGAACCCGAATCGTTACCCCCTATACTTTATCAAGGCCTATTTCTTTCAAAATGGTGGAGTCAGTACTCAAGACTGTCGAATATGGTCAACAGATAATCCACATGAAATCGTTCAGGAAGGTCTTCATGACAAAAAAGTCACCGTTTGGTGCAGGTTCATATCTAATTTTATCATTGAACCATACTTTTTTGAGTAGTATGGACAGAATGGAGAGGCCGTATCTGTAACTGTTACTGGTGAACGATACCAGCATGTTTCGAGATTATGCCATTCCACCGATACAAAACGAGCAGGAAGGAATTGAAAACATGATTTTTATGCAGGATGGAGCACCCCCGCATATTTATAGACCAGTTAAAGAATTTTTAACTGATGTTTTTAAAATCATGTTGTAAGCAGGCATTTTGTAAATTCATGGCCTCCAAGATTGCCTGATCTTAATCCAGCGGATTATTGACTGTGAGATTATTTGATGTTTAGAACACGACCAACAACGATGGAAGAATTAAGAGACTCTATTACCGAGCAAATTGCTGCAATTCAACCAGAAATGCTGAATAATGCTGTGTACAATTTGGAGGAACGATTGGTGATTGTACAGGGTGATCCAAACTCGATGTCTCGGCTCTATTGTAGGAAAACGGGAGAAGATAACAAAAATCTGAAAAAAGGGTCTTAAATGGGAGTAACCAAAGTCCATTTTAGGCACAAACGGCACGTTATTCAAATTTTGGAAACGTCATTAAATGACGTCATCAATTTTTTTTTACAGAAACATACCTATATTTTTACATATATCAAAAGAGATCATCTTTCTGAATAAATGTTGTAGGAAAAATTTTTCTTTATCTTCTTTCGTTAAAAAGTTATAAGGAAAAATGTTTAAAAAAAATGTGATTTCAAGAAATCGCAATAGTCATGATTTAAACGAGTAGTTTATGGAAAACAAATAACAAAGTGTCATAATGTCATCAATTAATTGAATTATTAGTTGAAAAGTATTATTGTTATACCAATCCTTTAAAAAAATATTTACGCACGACGAAAAAGTTGATATGCTTTTAATTTATGGCGAAACTCAAAAGAATTCTAGAAGAGCAGTGTAGTTATACGCCGACAGATACCCTGAACGTATTGTTCCAAATTTAAAAATTTTTGCCAGGTTGGAGCTCACTTTACGTGAAAATAAAGAAGCTTTTTCTTCTCGTAAGGGGAAAAAAATTGCAAAAAGGGTCAATTCTGATAATACAGTGGCCACTGTTTTGCAGTATTTCGAAGAACACCCAAGAAATTCAATACGACAAGCCTGTCGTTAATTAAATTTAAAATACACTTCTGTTCAGAGGATTTTAAACTACATAATTTGGAATATTTATCAGCACTACATCTAGAACGAAGAAATAATTATATTGCACAAGTAATGGTATATTTAGAAATGAACGATCATCTGTTTTTCCAGCATGTTTTGTGGACCGACGAAAGTCGTTTCGTCAGTAACGGTAAGCCAAATAAAAAGAATGAACATTATTGGGCTACTGAAAATCCTCACCATGTAAATTCTATTCAAAACCAGGGTCATTTTGGAATTAATGTTTGGTGTGGTATGATTGGTAGTTATTTGGTTGGTCCATATTTTTACGAAGATATTTTACGCAGTCAGCAATATTTGCTGTTTCTTCAAGAACAACTGCCGATACTTCTCGAAAATGTGCCACTACAATAGCGAGTAAATATGTTGTTCCAGCATGACAGAGCTCCACCGCATAAAGCGAGAATAGTTCACCAATATTTAGACCAAACTTATGGAGAACGCTGGATAGGTATTAATGGACCAATATAATGGCCACCGAAATCGCCTGACTTGTCACCACTCGATTTTTTCTTGTGGGGAACGTTAAAAAATAAAGTTTATAGAACACCATCTAATAATTTAGAACATCTAAAAGAAAAGATTAGAAGTGCTTGCGAGGAATTATCCAGAGATATGTTACGTAAATCCTCTGGAAGAGAAGTACGGCAGAGATTGGAAAAGTGCTTAGAAGTAGGAGGTGGCCACATCGAAAATTTATTATGAAACTTGTTATTTTATTTTATTGTTTATTAATATATTTGTTTTACATAGACTACTTGTTTAAATCATGACTATTGCGATTTCTTGAAATCACATTTTTTTAAAACATTTTTCCTTATAACTTTTTAACGAAAGAAAATAAAGAAAAATTTTTCCTACAACATTTATTCAGAAAGATAAGCTCTTTTGATATATGTAAAAATATAGGTATGTTTCTGTAAAAAAAAATTGATGACATCATTTAATGACGTTTCCAAAATTTGAATAATGTGCCGTTTTTGCCTAAAATGAACTTTGGTTACTCCCATTTAAGAGCCTTTTTTCAGATTTTTGTTATCTTCTCCCGTTTTCCTACAATAGAGCCGAGACATCGAGTTTGGATCACCCTGTACATCAGAAAAATGGACGACATAACATTTGCGTTAACCATAGTTGTACATAAGAAATCCCATTGTTTTTTAACAAGCGAATTTCTTTCACATCCTGTTATTAACTCAATTTGTTAAAAATACATAATAAGCTGAAATATATTCCTGACTTTATGATAACCTTGTATATTTAAAATATCTTAACTAGATCTCCCTGAGTTGCCATACCTCTTAAAAATTAAGAAGTATGTATTTCTGGTATAACAAAGTAGTATGAATAAGAACAACTTGCAAAAAACATATATTTCATATAACATACAGGAAATGTTTCCTTCCACAGAATGTCGAGAAACTAAGCATATACATAAGCTTTTAATATAGATTTATTATAAGACTACATATAATAATCAACGAAATATTATGAAATAAATTTGGTTTCTAAGAATATTATAAGAATGTCATATTTATGTGGGCAACAATTTAGAAAATTCCATAAATGAATTTTTCTACCTCCAGTCACAACCAATAATATTTTAATAAGAATTGTTTGCTACAATATTGTGCCCACATGAATTTAGCTGAAATATTATTTTTCTCTGGTTAATATTATGTTCTCCAATTCGATAAACATTAGTTTATTATTCGCTCTTGCCAGTTATTCTTACTTACTGATACTGTTCTATTCAAAATTGCTTCGTTATAGGTATCAATAAATCAAATTCCATCCTTTTGCCCAAAATATCTTTTACTATGTGATCTCACTTACAAAAATATTGCATATTTTGTTTTACGGCTTTACTTTTAGTTTTTTCTTTAATTTTATATTGGCAAGTGCCTTATATTGGAATGTTTTACGTACATTATACTTAACAGATTCGTGGACGAATTATTCAGATAGCCTGATTTTGGTTATAACACTTAATTGAAAAGAGCAACTATAACGATAATATAACAGTACATTAAGGCAGCATAAAAACAATTTAGTACTTAGTATTTTCTCTAACTCTAACTGCATCCTCCTAGGCATGCTCCGCAGAATTTTTTTATGATTTCTTGATTCTTTATGAATTATGTCCTTTCGTATAGACAATTATTTGAATTAATAACATAATTCGTCTATCTGGCACAAAACTATAAAACCAAGGCCCACATACTTCTATAAAATGTATATCAAAACTACCTAATCAATACAGTTCTTAGAGTATACTTGTGAAATTGAATTGAAGACATATAACAATTATTATGAACAGTGAAAGGAGGTAATAGGTTAAAAGTTTGATTTATAGCAAATTAGCACCTCTAGTCATATCTCAACATAAGATGGCCACCTCAAATTTCATAGTTCCCTTGACTAAATGATAATTTCCCCTCCTAATAGATACAAAGCCGAACAGACGACCATTAATTAAGGGTGCAGCTAAAATTGAATCATCCTTTATATATATTTATACTTATAGAACCCTTAGAACAGAACTTATACTATTTAGAATAGTACACTTATAGAATCTTTCAAGAATTTTCGACGTCTCAAGCTTTAATTAAATCTAAAAATGTTTACCTAAACAAGAGATTATAATTTATACTCTCTGCCTAAACTTACCTCCTGAACATGAACAAAAATTTACAGATAAATGTTTGTACTCTAGGAAATAAGTTAATAAGCCAACGTCTCACTGTAATTCTAGATACAAAAAGAGTAAATGAATTATTAATATTAACTAAAATCAAAGAACAAGTGGTTCACTGCAATATAATAGAATTAAATTCTTGGGTGGTGTAACAATCGTAGTACGCTCATTATTAACAACAATGTATACATCATTTTTCATATAACTTAAGTAACAAAAATATAGTGTTTCTATAAAGCTCATTTGTTTGTATTTCATTTAACTATGAAACTAATATATCTGTTTTATTGGTCTAATAAAAGCAAATAAGAGTAATTGTGCGTAGGAAATTTTCAACATATAATTAATTGCGAAACTAGGATATGAAAATAGATAATAAATTAATGTATTTAGTTTGGTTTCAATTATTATTTTAGCCAGAGTTTAATTGAACTCCATCAACCCTATATTAAATTTGTTCATGACTGTTCAAATTTAGCACGCGCGTACATAAGTTAATTTAACTTAAAAAAATTTATGTTATAATATACCATTAACTGGGAAAATTATGATCAATATTCATACCAGCGGTTTGAACCAGATTACTTTCAAATTACATTAATATGCTTAATTTTCCATAATACATATCACAAGTTTATTTTATTTTGATGAGTCCAATACGGAGATCCCGTTTTACGTGCCCATCGAAAATAGCCTTAAGGTAAATATTTTTGCTAGCTGATTTTATAGTCAGATCTTAATTATTATTTACTTTTCTTTCTATTTGTGCGAAGTGTGTCAGAGTATTACAGTATGATTAGAAAGGTATGTATATTGTCTTGGTCTTATTATGTTAAGTAAGTTAGCAGAGTACCATTGTAAAATAACTGTCATATCCTTTTCAACTTTTTCTTTTAGGTTAACCTACGTTTCATCTTCATAAAAAATAGTTAAATCGTCCGCAAATGCTACCAGTAATCCATCAGACTTCGTACTAAGCAAGTCATCTATGTAAATATTGAATAGAAGAGGATCAGAACTGTGTGTGACCCTGAGGAACTCCACACTTTGTGATTTTAGAGTCACATTGTATTATTGGAGTGCAGTGCAGTTGTATTGCATTGCAGTCACGGAATTGGAAAGAATGATTATTCATTTTACTAATTGGTTCGATAAAAGCAAATTGTGCCTTAATACTTCTAAAACAATATTTATAAATTTTACACCTCGAACATCTACAATCAAAGAAAGTTACTGATTAAAAGTTGGAAGCAAGTCAATAGCTCAAGTTGAAGCACAAAATTTCTTGGATTGCACATTGATAATATGCTAAGTTGGAATATACACACTGAAAACCTCTGTAAAAGACTGTTATCACTATATTACGCAATGTTAAGACTGACAGCTGTTAGTAACGTACCAACATCAATGTCATTCTATCATGCTCAATTTGTATCACGCTTGCGGTATGGAATATTATTCTGGGATTCATCTAATTATTTAGATAGATTTTAAAATACAAAAAGGGCAATCAGAATTATAGTGAGTATATCTCAACTGACATCATGCACACCTTTTTAAAATTGTACCTCCTTACATTACCGTTCTTGTTTATTTATGAAGTGCTGGTTTATGATAAAAGTAACCTGAATGAATTTGCACTAAACGGTGACTTTCATAATTATGAAACGAGAAGGGATCACTATCACTATCAGTTCAAGGACATAGTCTGTCTCTATACAAGAAAAGTCCTAATTACGTAGGAGTTAAATTATATAACCAATTAGCGTCGGATTTGAAAAGAAATTACAAATATTAAATTGTTTAAGGAAAGGTTGCGAATATTCCTGATAGATAATGTATTTTACAGTGTTTCCGAATTTTTGAATGACATTATAGATGACGCTTTTCTACACTGTGTTTCACACTTTTATTTATTTATTTTACATACTTTTATTTTAGGAATTTTATGCTGCTGTAATATCGTTCGTTGAGTATTATTTGTATTTGTATTGTTCATTGAGGAAATGTGTTATTGTATAATTTATTAATTTACTTTTATGTACTAATTCTGTATGTAGATAACTTTATAACTTGTACAATTTATTAGTCTGTAGTTTACCTGACTTTTCTTATGCTATGTACATAGTCCACTTGAATAAATAAAATTCTATTCTATTCTATTATTTATTTGGACAAACTCTTTTCATTTAGGAAAGCAAGTTTATATCATTCTAAGATAGCCCCTGATTTCAATGCCTTCAAGCTTTTTTCAACAATATGGAATGTGATGATATAGCACCGAAAACTTCGAATTGAAAATCGATTTGAATATACAGGGTGGGCCATTAGTGCGTATGCGGACTGTACTACCTATACAGTTAAAGTTAGAATAATAATTTTTGGTACGAAGTTAGATGCCAGTGGCGTGCATATTTTAAAATTATTTTGGCACATACAAGGTGTCTAATATTAAAATGTCGAACCGAACATACATTTTTTTAAATGGAACACCCTATATATTTTTAGATTTTTGAATTAAGCGTACTTTTCTGAACAATTTAATATAGCACTTAATATATCTTAATTTACACGTGGCGACGTTGTTGCACGTTTTCTATGAAAAAGGTCGCTACTTCGCATTATTGTAGCTCTCCATTTAAATGAGATATGACGTCCATTTTTTCATAGAATACATTAAGAATATGTCTTTATTCAAGAAAATATAACGATTTAAACAAAAGTTACATTTGCTATACAGGGTGATATATTTCGCATATCGTAATTTTACTTCAATATTTTAAATGGAACACCCTGTATGTTATCATGTCGTCTTAAAGAGCTCCTTTTCAGCTTTCTAACGATACCATACTTGGTGGGCTTAAATAAAATTTATTTGTTAAAAAAAGGGTTTGAAACTTGAAGAACCGTTGAAATTAAGATAAGTTGTAAAAAGATAATTGAATAAAAAGTTTATACTGGCAGTTTGTTAAGTTAGTCTTATTGTTAATAACAAATTGTGAGTCACACTTATTAAAAAAATAATTCAAATTTTAATAAATAACGAAAATAACCATGTCTTCGTGGTTGATTGTAAATTGTAAAGACAAATTATTATTAATAGGGATACCTACTATACTCTTATATAGGGTGCTTTGAAAACAAAATTGAAAAGTGGCTCGGGGAACTGTCACTGTCATTATTAATGTTTCTATTGTGTTGGTTTTATTGTATCAGTCAGTATTAGAGGAAATATTCAATCTACCCATATTATCGAAAATGAATTTTACTAAAGAAGAAATGCTAGACATGATATTAGTTCTCGGAGTGATACAATACTCGGAATACTGACTGATACAATAAAACCAACACAATAGAAACATTAATAATGACAGGAACAGTTCCCCAAGCCACTTTTCGATTTTGTTTTCAAAGCACCTTATATAAGAGTATAGTAGGTATCCCTATTAATAATAATTTATCTTTACAATTTACAACCAACCACGAAGACATGGTTATTTTCGTTATTTATTAAAATGTGAATTATTTTTTTATTAAGTGCGACTCATAATTTGTTATTAACAATAAGACTAATAATAAACTGCCAGTATAAACTTTTTATTCACTTATTTTTTTACAACTTATCTTAATTTCAACGGTTCCTCAAGTTTCAAACCCTTTTTTTAACAAATAAATTTTATTTAAGCCCACCAAGTATGGTATCGTTAGAAAGCTGAAAAGGAGCTCTTTAAGACGACATGATAATATACAGGGTGTTCCATTTAAAATATTGAAGTAAAATTACGATATGCGAAATGTATCACCCTGTATAGCAAATGTAACTTTTGTTTAAATCGTTATATTTTCTTGAATAAAAACATATTCTTAATGTATCCTATGAAAAAATGGACGTCATATCTCATTTAAATGGAGAGATACAATAATGCGAAGTAGCGACCTTTTTCATAGAAAACTTGCAACAACGTCGCCACGTGTAAATTTAGATATATTAAGTGCTATATTAAATTGTTCAGAAAAGTACGCTTAATTCAAAAATCTAAAAATATATAGCGTGTTCCATTTAAAAAAATGTATGTTCGGTTCGACATTTTAATATTAGACACCTTGTATGTGCCAAAATAATTTTAAAATATGCACGCCACTGGCATCTAACTTCGTACCAAAAATTATTATTCTAACTTTAACGGTATAGGTAGTACAGTCCGCATACGCACTAATGGCCCACCCTGTATATGAAGACACTGACATAGACGTAGATGTTGTAGATAACTGTGAGCAGTTCTCGGTCCGTAAAGCATTCGGATTTGGATTTGGGGTTTGTCTACTAAGTATTTCGCTTTCCTACACTGCGGTACTAGAACATAAGACTATTATTAAAATAAACATCTTGAACATCTTTAATAAGATAATAAACAAACAGCAAATAAAAAAGTTTCCAAATCAGTGGTATGTAGGCTTTAGACCACAAAATGGAGTAATGAATCGGATGTTATACTTCCAAGATACCGTAAATTGCTACGCTAGCTACTACGCTATTGTTAGTTGGGGAGAATACTAAGGACAAAAATCTGGAGAACATCAACAGAGTTCCATCTTTAACTATATAAAGAAAAAAATGGGTTGACCATAATATAAGGAGGAAGAACAATAAACTTGGGAGCATCTCCCTCATTGTAAACCAGATGGGTGAAGCATATTTTTATTATTATTTAGGAGTAAATAAATATACCCGGTATTATATCAACTGTGTACGTCTTATTGTAAGACGTACACAGTTATTTTGTAATATGGGCTTTACAGGTTCGTCCTCTGCCCATTTCACTATGTAATAATAATAATAATAATATTCTGTCAAATTCCATTAATTTAGTAGTTGTTTCCGTATTCTTCCTCCAACAGGGTTAGGTGAAATAAAAGAGGTGTCGGAGAACTTAATTAATTGAGCATACACATCGTTTGGGATAACATTTTAATTAAGTAAATTAAAGGTTATCGTGTTCCATTATAAATAGGTAAATAATGAAGGGGAGAGTTTTAGTCTTTTTGCGTTCGGCTAGTGAAGAGCTGTCACAGAAGCACACGTTTTCTACAATTTATTGCATTAGATTTGCGGTGATAATTAGGTATGCCTTCTAGTGACTTTTAAAGTGTCTATATAACGTTATAATGGATTACTTAAAATACATAAAGAAGAAAAATTTTATAAACAGTAACTAGTACATAATACCAACTATAATACCAATATTCTGATGGCCACTTCTTCCGGGCTATTGTCAATATCGGTTATTGTCTCAAACCTAGATTACAATCATTCTCTTTTTTACTGCACGTAGACCAACCAGACCAAAGACCATAGACCAAATTGAATCAATAGTCTAAAAATGAACCAAATACGTTAATAATTAATTATCATTCCGAAATTTCGCATTATGGAAGTTATAATATGACCACAACGTGTTTTAGTGAATACCAGAATCCAAAACTAAAGAACTTTTTGTATGAGTCATAATGAAGTATCTATCTGCGTCCTGAATACTGCATCTGGTATAGTTTTCCATTTTTAATCTGAGTAGTAGTTGCATTAAATTGTCTTTTGTTTCTGATTGAACTGTCTTCTGCTCTTAATATGAAAATTGTATTCTATTTGCACAAGAATAAAGTTATTTCTACATCTCAAAAGAATTTAGTTTTGAGTTTTACCGTTGACTGAAAGATTCAACGGCCAACATACGAAGTTATAGACTTTGGAAATTTAACAATGTCTAAAACGACTTCAGAAAAATACATAAATAGATTGAAGTAGTAAAAAAAAGATGAAACGACTCAAGAATCCGCCCAGGTCGCTTTTTTCGACTTCAATGGACGAATTCGATCTTTAATGTTTAAATATAAATTCTTTCATATATGTTGTGTGGACTATGGTACATTTGTTTATAAGAATAACATAACATTTACAAACGAGATAACATGTGGAATTTTATAGTCAGTATTTAATTATACTATATATTATTTAATATTTAATATTACGCCTTAAAAACGTTTAATTGGTTGAAGATGGGATTTACAAGGCTTTAGATATCAGTAAAGTAGAACCCTATGTTGAAAGGTGAGGATAAAAGGATAGCTTAGAATAAAGACTTTGCTTGTAATGAGCCTATTAATAAATAATTACTTACGTTGGAATTCAGGAAAATCTCAAAGTCTAATAGGGATCGGCGTAAACGTTATATTATTTGTACTTTTAAGAATTTGGCATTGGTTTCGTCATTTTCTATAAGAAATATTTACTTCAGTTATAAAAGAATCATGAATATCTTCTGTATAAAAATACTAAAAAATGTTAATAAAACATAATAATTCAATCAAATGTCGATATTTTTCTTTTATTTTTAAGTGTTAAGAACAAGAACTAATCTTGAAAGGGGTTGGAACTTTTGGTGTGAAAACGAGACTGACGTAGTTTCCATATAAAATCAAAACACTATACTGCACTCGACGCGCGTTTCTCCAACCAAGTTGACATCATCTGGAGATGATTAAAACTAAACCTATGCTAACCTATTTATACCTAAACTATTTTAGGTATAACTACTACTACAAGGTATACTACTACATACCTTGGACTACCTTAAGGATCTAGTCGAATCAAACAATCTCATTCAATATGTAGTAAATGAATATTTTCAACTCACTAAACTTTACATGAAACAAAATTGTTTTCGATTCAATGGTAATTTCTTCGAGCAACATGGGGGTAACAACAATGGGTAACTCTTTGTCATCATTCATTGCCAATCTCTTGATGAACAGATTAGCAACGTAGGCAAAAGAAGAATTCGAGTATTTCCCCAATGTTGGCAAGGTTTGGTTTAGATATGTGGACGATATCTTTGCAGTGCTTGATACAAAAGTCACTGATATTAACAACTTTGTTTCTAAATTGAATAGTCGTTTCGCGTCAGATAAATTTACATATGAAATTAAAAACTCTGGACAACTACCATTCTTAGATGTATTAATAATTAAAAATAGTGAAAATAAGTTAGAGTTTGACATATACAGAAAATATACCAGTACTTTAAGATATATCCCTAAGGACTCTCACCATTGTGCTCAACACAAAATGGCGGGTTTCAATTTTTTTATTCATCGCCTATTAAACTTCTCTCTAAATAAGGAGAGGCTTAAAAAGAAAAGGCATTGATTAGAGATATAGCTGCGAGTAATGGTTATTCTGTTAGTTGAATTGATGAAATGATTAGGAAACGTAAATTTAAAGAGACACTTCGAAATTCCTCGACTTTTCAAAATGAAAGAGAAAATCCAAAATTTATATCTATTCCAAACGATCCTCGTTTCACCACTGGTTTTGGAAAAGTTTTTAAAGATATAGGTATGTCGGTGGTTAATTCGTCGGGAAATAAACTGTAACAACTTTAAGGCAATCCAAAACATAAAATAGAAACTAAGGAAAAGTCGGGGATTTACGAAATTAGCTGTAAAGACTGCGATCAAAAGTATGTTAGACAAAATAGAAGGTCAATTCAAACTAGATTCAAGGAACATATGGTTCATCTCAAATATGGTAGAACAGATAAGTCTAGTGTCGCCCAACAAGCGTTTGAGAACAACCAAAAAATAGATAGTAGCAATTTAAAAATAATTAGGAACGTAATAAATTCCAGATAGCTGGATGCTTTTGAGAGTTTGGAAATTACTAAATGTAAAAATAGTATGAATGGTGACAGAGAGCCAATCCCATATAGCTCGCTTTATTGGTTAATAAATACGGTTCACTGATCCGTCGCGGTGGTTCACTGAGCTGTCAAGACGGTTCACGGAACCGTAGAAATAGTTTAGGTATAAATAGGATGCAATGTTAGCATAGGTTTAGTTTTAATAATCTCCAGATGATGCCAACTTGGTTACCGAAACGCGCGACGAGTGAAGTATAGTGTTTTGGTATTATGTGTAAAACTACGTCAATGTTGTTAAGAACTGGCTAATAACATTATTTCAGAAGATTGTTCAAAATTAAAAATAAAATCCTTATACTAAATTTAGAAGCAAATTTACTTTAGTACTTAATTAAAATAAAAAATATAAGTTAAACTATTGAGGAAAAATCATTCCAAATTAAGTATAAGAGAATTGTAAATTGCATTTAGATTTTTAATAAGCTCAGTTAAGTAAATCGAAAATAAATCTAAAATAAATGTAGTGCATTTAGAAATGTATGACTCAGATTTATTTAATAAAATATATTATTACATCAATAAAAGCAATTTTTGTATAAGAGTTCTGTTTCGGTCAAGTGACTATTTTCTTAATATGTTTATTTTTTTGTTTTTCTTTTGTTTCATAAATGAGGCAGAATAGGTACTCAGTAAAGCAATATGAATTATTAATATTTTTATTCACTGAGTTCCTTATCGTAAGGACTCCTAAATAGAGAAACTCAACTCCACGTATTCTATTGTGAAAGGATATACCATTAATTTGTTATCAGAGGAATAGATGGCTGGCTATGAAAGGTTTTCGTTGTACGGGGTGGTTCTATAAAATAAATGGCAAGTTGAATTTGAACAAGTGTTTGACTACTATTAATTACTGTATTAGAAAACCATTAAAGATTCAGTTTCTTTTGGGATTACATCACCCGTAAAATAACAAAAAGCAGGAAACCAGAAGCATAGAAATTAAATATTCAAAGTGCAGTATCAAGACAAACTTCTAAAGTTTGCCTTGATACTCTACTTTGGATATTTAATTTGTATGCTTCTGGTTTCCTGCTTTTTGTTAGTTTACAGGTGGTGTAATCCCAAAAGAAACTATGAATCATAAAAACGCACCATAAATAAGTTACAGACATTAACTATTAAATACTTTGCTTACATATTTATTTATAGGCATTCAGACAAAAAAAAATACTAAGAGATATAATACTAATATATCCTGTGGAGAAGAAGAGGATACCCCTATTCACCTCCTAGTGCACTGGGCAGCTTTTGGGAGACTAAGACAAAAGGTCTTTAAATCCAAAAATTCCTACAACTAGAATAACTGCATGTAGGGTGACCATATTCCTTGAACAACAAAAGAGGACAAGGGTGCTATGGGAAATATTTTCTAAAAAATACATCATTATTTCGTGAAAACATTATAAACTATTGGTTTTTATTTATAAAAACAAATAATTACTTTGTAATTTTGTAATAGTTGGCTTAAATTTGTAAAATAAGGGTGGCTTTTGTGGGATTCTTCAACCATGTTTGTTCCCATCGCCCTCTTTATTCGATTTAAGTTAACAGAGAGAGAAAGAGTTACAATTAGAGGTCTATGATGAATTTCATATAATTTATGATTTCCAATTTAGTTGCTTATTGTAACTTGCATTGTTTAGAAATACTTCAGATTTTTAGTGTATTTTTTTGTCTGATAAAAAAGAGGACATTTAGCATAAAATGTGTATATATATACCGGACATAAATTTGAACCTTAAAAAGAGGACTTGTCCGGTTAAAAGAGGACGTCTGGTCATAACTGCATGGTCATTGATTATGATCACTTTTAACTAGTCAACTACCATTTCCACAATTAGTTTATTGTAAAAATTTGTCAACTTCTCTTATGAAATTTTATTTAGCGAAGAAGGTAAATAAATTACTTTACAAGAATTGTTGATTTTATCACTTTAAAAAATCCCGCGACATCCATCTACATGCCGCATAGGGAGTTGGAAATGTAAATACCGCAAAGCATTGATATTCAAGAAGTGTTCGACTTTTTCTGCAAGGTGGCAATAATTTAACTTGCAGTCCATTGCGATGTTTGTCACGAAACCATCTGCCGAATGTAGTTTATATATTTTATTTTAAATATATTTATACAGAGTGGGTCAGCTGAAATAATGTTATAAATATAGTACACTGGATTCCTTAGATAACATCTAGTCAAAACGAATACATAATGTCTTATCTTTATAGGTACTGTTTAAATGCTTATACTAGGTCAATATAGTACAATGCAATATAATCCTTGAGATTAAATAGTTTTTCCTATATACCTTATGTTAATCATATAAAACAATAGGGTAATTATTGACTGGTGGTAACTTCTTGAGACTCAGAAATGTAGCCACAAAATCTAGAGGAGTTGAAAAATCCAGCCTTCAATTAAATATATAACTCAATTAAGTACAGCTGCGGTACCCCCGGCAACAGGAAGCATAAGATCATCCATTTATTTTATTTGGATGACCTTGATCTTTATGTCTCCGGAAAGAGGAATTTACATCAATCTCTCAAGGAAGCACAGGAGTACACGCAGGCCATCGGGATGGAGTTTTGTTTGGTCAGATGTGCACTGGTCCATCTTAAGAGACGAAGATGCGCAGCTCGTGGATGGAAGAATCCTACATCATCATCGCCTAACTAATGAGGTTTTCCAGGTTTCCCTCATTCCAGCACTGAATGGTGGTTAGGGCCTACCAACGTAAGTCGTTCCTGAGGCGCAAATGCGGCCCGCGAAATAATAACATGCCGCCCCCTCTCCCACACAAGTCTCAAACTTTCGGGCTATTCCTTGTGATTAGAATGAGGGGTAGAGATATTATTATTATTATTATTATTATTATTATTATTATTATTATTATTATTATTATTATTATTATTATTATTATTATTATTATTATTATTATTATTATTATTATTATTATTATTATTATTATTATTATTATTATTATTATTATTATTATTATTATTATTATTATTATTATTATCTGGATGTCGAGCAACGCTCCACCCAATAGGCTGCTGCCGTAAAAAATGCTCTCCGCGGCAAGTATAGACACCGCCTTCGGCAGATCTGGTCTTCCGAACTGTCGGGTAAGAATAAGGTGAGTGCTACTAATATGCTTGCCGTTCCGATCTTCCTCTACTCCTTAGAGTAGTGAAATGGACGCAAGAAGAGCTGCAACAACTCGACATGGGAACACGCAAAATAATGCATCTCAAACCTCAGGAGTTCGGATTCCCTCCTCTGCATGGTCCAAGATCATGAAACTGCAGGGGTCGGAGCATTTCTATTTAAGGCAGCACGAACAGCAGCTGATGATTTCGGTCTCACCTACGACGCTGAACGGAGCAATCCAGACTCTGTCACCGAGTTTGGACAGAGTTCAGTTGAAAGCCCAAGTTAAAGCTGCAGAAGGCCGTAATCTTCTGCAGCTGCATTAGGGTAAGCCATTACACGGTGTCTACTATATGAGCCTTAAAGACCATGGCTTATCCGAAAGGCTCACCTTTGCTTTTTTAATGACGTCAGGGATCTCCAGGGAATGCAGTTATGCATCTGCTCTCCGCTTCTCCAGCAATTTCCATCTATAAACATATGGTAAGTCTTGTAATGTTCTTTTAAAAAAATAAAATAAAAAATAAAATATGCAGTCCCGGTCTGGGTATCCATAAGCTGAGTGCGGCTTTACGAGTGCTTCACTACTTTCTACGGCACTCGTATGAGATAGATAAAACACCAGTGCTGTCATACGCTTCGGAGGATATTGAGGAATGAGAGGTGCCGAATTTATTGGAACTACTCATTTCCTACGTTCAGGCAGATTCGAGCCAATAAGCCTGATGTAGTCCTCCTCGACCACCAGCTCAAGGCAATGTTTGTCATCGAGTTCTCGGCTCCTGCCGAGACCAATATTGTCTTGAAAGAGAAGGAGAAACGGACAAAATAACGAGATCTTCTTTTCGAACTCCACAGAGTCCATCCAGAATATACTGTGAAGCTTGTGGTACTGATAATAGGAGCCCTCGGTGAAGCAAGAGACACGCTGCTTTGGTAACTGAAGATCATACCGGCATGCCGAAATTTGGCAGATCTTCTAGCCGGTAGGATTCAGAAGGCGGTTATTCTGGGTTCATTATGTCTAATCAGGGTACACGATCCCCGGACTCAGTAATTAGTCAGGCCACGGACGTGGGAAATAGTTACTGATAACTACCGGCGGCCGACCCTGAGAATCGGAATCAGGGATCCAGTCGACTGGATTTTAACAAAATAATAGTAATAATAATAATATTTCTACCTCTTACTCTAACCACAAGGATTAGCCCGAAAGTCTTGTGTGAGAGAAGGGACGGCATATTCTTATTTCGCGGGCCGCATTTACGCCTCAGGAACGACTTACGTTAGTAGGCCCTAACCACAATTCAGTGCTGGAATGTGGGCAACCTGGAAAACTTCATTAGTTAGGAGGACAGTCAAACATCAATTGATTTTAATCTCTCGCATTAACACCAAGCTGACATTCTTCCCATCCTCGTCCACCGCCAGGATCGTATGTATATCGATTTGATTACTTTCCTAATCACTTTAGCCTAGGTATTTTCTGATCTCTTCCAATTTTATAGAATCGATAGAGTAAATTCATTATCGATTCCTTCGATGATCAAAATGTTCTGTATTTTATTCTTATCATAAGAAAATTTGTATCCAAAAACATTCCTTATTGCTTTATTTGATAGTTATATACTCTTTGGTTTTTCTGTTCTTTCTGGATCTACAGTTAGTGTTCCATTGTATGTTCTACCTGTTATCGACTCGGTAGCGCAGTGTACTAGAGTGTGTTCTGGCACCATTTCTCGTTCACACTGCCTATTAAGGTCTCACAGCTCCGGCACTGGCAATTTCGGTGGGTATGTGGTGTTTGTCTGCGTTTTTCAATGTGCAAACTCCTTCCGGACAACCTTTAGTTTCGGATTTGGGGGTTGTCTAATTTATGTGGTGCTTTTTTTAATGTTATCTTTGACTACTTCTTTAATTTTCGTACATAATTTCCTTATTGTGGTTGGTAATGTCATTCCACTACTACTAATGCAGTAATTATTATCCTTTGATTTATATAATAGTGTTATAATATCTATCTTCCAATTTTTGAGCAAGTATGCGAAATGGGGAGGAAATTTCTTAATATTCACAGTAAAACTGATCACTAATTTACCTACTACAATAGATCAAAAAATCGATTAAGGCAATAATGGATAAGGCCTGCAAGCCTAAAATTTTATGCCACGTTTATGTTACTGCAAGTGATAGTTACTAACGAGATGGTTTATTATTTGAAGAAGAAAATTTAAATGCTGAGAACTACATCAAGGAGTTAAGGATGATGTCTGAAGGATAACAAAAAGTCCCAGAACTGCTTCACAATTATCGTAGTAACCGAATTAATCTTTTCCTCATTTCTTAAAATCCATATGTATAAGTAAAGTAAAATTTAAAAAACCTTCAATCTGTTTTAGTTAAAATAATCTGTTATAGCACATAGTTCTCATCACGTCATCATCATCATCTATAATCATAAATATATCATAACATCTTGTATAAAAATGAATACTTTTAGGAGAAATTATTATCAGAAAGAATCATTTATTATGTTACTACATACGAGTAATTTTTGTATATTATGGCGTTTTTATTTTCCTTTAGTCTATGAAAATGCATTATCGATGGATCATTATTCTTTTTCTATGTGAGCACCCGATCTATCTCAGGCGGCAGTATCTGCGGCCGCTTCCGAGAACATTTGAATAACGGTCCGAAAACGTTCCTTTAAACCAGTGCACAGATTAGAGATTCGACAGTGATCTATGGTTCCTTTTATTTACATTTTATGCGATAACCGAATCGATGTATTTATTGAAAAATACGTAATTGATGTGCCTCTTCATGCTTTTATAATGCATTCGCCAGTAGTGACCCTTTATAGGAGGAAATATATAAAATTTATGAAAAGTATGGCCTGGTGGAAATCGAGGATAATCCTCACGATATGAGACGGACTTCTATTCAATTACAAGCGATAAGGGTGATGTTTTATGCATAGGCACAAACTAGGAACGCAAAAATATATTCGAGAATGCCTATTAATATTCAGTGCTTGCAAATATTACTGATATTTCGTGCCACTTGATTTTAGTAAGAAGATTAACTTTAACCCTACAACGACAAATGTGTTTTCAATGGGCTATGCAAATGGTAATACAACTGCAAAATCTCAGTGAAACTCATAAATTACATACATTACATGAATATCATAGATACATGAGTAACTACATTTGATGTTATTAATATTTATTCTTTTATATTAAAAAATATTCTTCTAATTTAGGTCCTAACATTCCAGCCTGAAGTAGTGCACGCATTAATTAATATCTTCATAAAGCATTTTCTATTTTCTCAGCTCATTAATTTTGCATACCTACAACATGTACATGTATGCATGTTGCACCTATTCATGGAAAAGTCACCCAAAGTAGGGATTTTGGGTACTCATGTTTATTTGTGGGATTGTTTCATATTTAACCGGGTTAGTGAACCCTGTATATGTACTTAGACGTACACTATCTATTTGATTATTGATTACGTCGTTTTAATGAAATGTGTGTGTACTTTTCGAATTATTCTGCCTTTTCAAGTCTGTATATTTGTGTATGCAAAAACATTGGAATTAACATTAGTTGAACTAAGGTCCAGAAAATATAAAGTGTATCAACATATCAAAAAAGAGTGTAACGAATTATAATTTGCTGAAAGAGATTATTGTGGTGTTGTGAGGCTAGAAATTTTCCACAGACACCGACTGCTTTAAAGGATAGATACTGGAAATTTTTAATTGCAGATATAGTAATACTAGCAGCTTTCTCGGCTTCATTCGAGTTCACTGCATTTCTCCTATTTCTAGTATAATAAAGTTTCCTTTTATATCAGATTTCACTGTGCACATGTATCATTACAGTTGATGTCCCTAGGACATAGAAATATTTTAATTATTTTTTGTTGGAGACACTAGTTTTTTAATCATATATTAGGATAACTCGAATGATTTTAAATTACAGCAATTCATGTAATCTGGATTTTCACCTCTTTGAAGTTGAATAAGAGTATAAAAAGATCTTTCTTTTCAATTTTGGCAAAAAACACGACCATCGCTTTCCAATAACACTTGTTTCTTTAGTTCCTATTTTTCCTTCTAGGTGTTGAATTTCAAAACATACTTTCTTTGTCAGTATCTACGTCCCAAGTGGGAACATTTTAAGCACCCAGATTCAGCTGTGCATTGATATATCAGATAGTTTTATTTTTATATAACACAACTACACATACCACGAATCTACTTTATGTCCGCCATCTGTAAACGCCTTATTTAAATAACGACTAACACATATTAAGCCAAAACAGCTATTTTCCTGGCTATATTCCACGCCGAGCGCTGAATTACAAAGCAAAAATTTGCCGTATTTTGTCTAACACAGTTAGAATCAATATACAAGGATTCGGATTAGAACGAAAACTACGAGGAAATACTTTGGACCTCACATTGTAGGATGTCACTAACTGTAGACCGGCTTCGATCTTTTTATGATCTCGTCAGATATAAGTGATCATACCTAAAGATGCGAAGACCCAAGTACTTGACAGAGTAGGTACGTTTTGTGCGTAGCTACTGTGTCAAGTACTAGGTCTGATCACTTATATCTGACGAGATCATAAAAAGATCGAAACCAGTCTACAGTTAGTGACATCCTACGATGTGAGGTCCAAAGTATTTCCTCGTAGTTTTCGTTGCAAACCGAATCCTTGGATTTTGATTCTAACTGTATTAGACAAAATACGGCAAATTTTAGCCATATAGCCAGGAGAATAGCTGTTTTGGCTTAATTTGTTTTAGTCCTTATTTAATTAAATAAGGCGTTTATAGACGATGGATATAAAGTAGATTCGTACTATTCGCAGTTATGTGTTATGTACATCTCATCTGTCAAGTAGTAGAACTTGTTTCTACATCTCCTTATTGTCTTATTTTATATATTAAGAATGTTCCTTACTACTTGATAATCTGCATATATTTGAGTATAACTTTCTAATTTCTTTCCAAGAAAACTAGATAGTACCATGTTTTAAAGGCTGCATATTAGAATATAGATTTAATCTAATAACCGTACTTCTAAACTTTGCACTAGTGCGATTTTCTCGACGTGGAACACTTGTTGGCTGAGCGATATCAATATTTCCGTGGAATTTGAATAAAATTTACATTCATATACGTATTTTCCAGACCTGGCTATCATAAATAGTGAAATAATAGTGGATTAAGCTATCTGCCAGATGCATCAATCTTTCAATTCTCGATGCTGCCTGCCTTCTGCTGTTTCCGTTTCGGTAGTATACATATATAATAGACCTGCCAGGGTCCATTATTTATACGGCTCAGCGTATGTCACATGTATCCAACCGGTATCGATCATTATTTGAAGAATGAAGGATGTACCTGCTATTCTAAACCTGGATGTACAAATGTACAGAGTGGAGTATGTTTGTTGGAATAGCTGGGTATTCGGTTCTTTTCGACTTTTGAAAAATCCTGATAGAACGTCAGTTCATCAATTTTATTGAGGTAAATTAAGCTGAATACAGAATCTCATTTTTCATGTTATAAGCACAATAATAAATAAATACCGAAGATATTTTATTGCTTTTCCATAGACGAACCTAATTAATTTATATTTTGAATATTTATATTGTTTTGAAAAAATACGTTTTAATATCCTAACAATCACAATTTCTTAGATAAAATTACCTGAACAAGTAGCTACTTATTTAAACCAGGAACAACATTTATTGATTTTTCCAAATTATAAGTATTTCGTTTTTTGTTGTTCTAAAGTTTCTGTTTATACATTTATAAAGTGTATAATATAGTTTTATTAGATCATACAGTTTTAGTAAATTATTTTGAGGAAAATTTAGGTACAGGTGTACAAATTTAACCTGTTGACAAATGTTTTCAAAACATTTAATAACCGTAGATAATGTCTAACTTATTTGTGGTGCGTTTTCATGATTCATAGTTTCTTTTGGGATTACACCACCTGTACAAAATAACAAAAAGCAGGAAACCACAATCATATGAATTAAATATTCAAAGTGCAGTACCAAGGCAAACTTCTAAAGCTTGCCCCAAAAAAACACTGTATAATATGCAATAAAATAAATATTTGATAAATTAACTAAATTTCATTAGTGGGTTTTCAGTTGTATACAGAATTCTGTAATATTACATGTCATATTTTAAAATATCGTAATGGTTATTATTGGATTTTCCTTATTTATTCTGGGGATATTATTATTTTGCCCATTTTCAATTTTTATAAATGTTTCTTCAACAAAATCATTAGGATAATTGTTTTACTCTAATATATTCTTAATAACGTATTTTTCTTTATTAAAAGCATCTGATGTTGATGATATTAATTTTGCTCTGTTATATAAACATTTAACTATACCTCTTTTGATATTCATGTACCTAATGATTAGAATTAAAATTTAGATATCTATTTGTATTGGTTCTTTTTCTATATAAATTAGTTTCAAAAATTGATTGTGAATTAATTATTAACACGTCTAAAAATATAGTTTATTATCATTTTCAATTTTTACTGTAAAATTTATAGTTATTTTTTGCTGATATATCTCTTTGATACTGCACTTTGAATATTTAATTTGTATGCTTTTGGTTTCCTGCTTTTTGTTATTTTACAGGTGGTGTAATCCCAAAAGAAACTATGAATAATAATTTAATAACCGTGTTCTGTAAAACAATACTTCAAAGTTTAATTGAAATAAAACTTTAAGCAATGATATACCCAAAACCTAAAACATCATTGTGATGCATATTTAAATTGTCAAATAAATTGATCGAATCCAATAAATTCGTAAGATTTATAGTAGCAAAATAAAGCCGATTCATCCAAATCTTGGTGGGTTTTAAAATATGGTTCACAAATATCGCAAGTATGTTTAGTGAGACATTTTTTGATTAAACATCTGCAAAATACCTTAAAAATATTGTTTCTAACATGTTGTTTTTGCAATTCGGTTTTAACTACATACTTACTGAGTAACTAAAATTAAACCCAACGCATAAGAAACAATTCGCTGCCAACATACTCGAGACACTACTGCACTGTTTGTTTCAGGATAGAATCTCAGGTTAACCGTAGTAGGTAGATATGCTTCTGGTTATTTATTTATTCCTGTGTTATAAGCTCATAATATGTACAGGGTGGGCCGTATAAGAGTGCGTATCCCCTTATCTCAGAAACTATGTGTTTCTGAAACTGTGTATTTTATGAAACTTCTGTCTAATACTAAAATAAAAAAAATTGCAACAGTGATGCTAAGTTTCGTGAAATTTAATTTTTCATGATTTTTTTAAATGGAACACCCTGTATTTTATTACGTTTCCTGAAAGTCCTTGCAAAGACGAGATTATTGATATATAATATATGGGGTCTACGACACCCTGTACTTTATAATTAAAATATCAAATTTACCTTTGACAGCTGAATTTGGTTCATAAAGTTGAAAGTGCATAAGGTTATTCCTTACAATTTACAGGAATTGAAATATTCTCCAGTTCTAATGAAAATAACCCGCCCTGTACATTAGGTCGAGCTGCGCTTTAAATTATGAATTGTTTCATGAATCTTTCATTCGTTTTTATTGCCCCAAATGGTCATGACACAATGAAGTCTCACACTTCACTTAGCAAGGTGAACTTCTAGTTAATTTTAGAAGGAATGTTAGTGGGACAATTTAATATGATAATTTTAAATGAGGATATCATAGACTTAAAAATTAATTAAATTACGTCCATTTATACAGGGTAGATAAATCCACAATAAATGGAAGTTACACACAAGAAATATAAAACTACCAGCAAAAGCACATATACTAATAAATTTTTCGAGTTGATTTTTCACGTTTTCGTAGATATTTTGTTCGTTGCACGAAACATTTTGTTTTTTCTAATATAAACTATCTCAACCTCAATGTACTATTAGTTTACGATTGTATATAATCGCATAATCATATAAAAGCTTGTTGCGTATAATCTAGGTTTGCAAATGAAAGAACCTCATTATTGAAAAGGAAATGTTGGAAACATCTGCTCTGTGGACAAATGCCCTGAGACCGGCATATCCTGAAATAACCCTATAGTAATTTCTTTTCTATATATTTCTATGATATAAATATTAAGTTTTGTTATTAATATATTATATATTAATAGTAATGGCGTACTTAAATATTTTTATATTATGATAATAGTAATATGAAAATAGAGAATGGATCACGTACATGCACATATCCTAATGGAAGATGAATAGACAGTGATTAAAAAGATTAATCACTCAGAATGTCTAAACGGGCCGTTAAAATTAACAAGAAATACTAAATATTAAATAGGAATAGTTAATTATTAAACATAATTCATAAATCTACATGAGAAGAGAGTGGGGTTGAAAGGGTATGATATAATTCTTGGAAGGAGACCCGCACAGCTCAATCTGTATTGCCTTTGGAGGTTCCCTCCTGCATGAATTTTGAATGTGGTGTATTAAGAAGGGTCCAAGCTGTGCTGGGATTTTTGCTCGCACTTGAAGCATCTCCAGATTGCCTGCTAGACGCAAACATATTATTTTTCGCTAAAGTTTTGTCATTTTCTAAAAAGATTATACATCATAAGTCTGTTTACAGACAAATTATCTAGATCTATATGCTGATGTATTAATATTATGGTAGTATGAATACTAATTATTTTATACAAGATAATAGAATCAAATTTTTACTTACATTTTTCGGGTGCCAAATTCTAAAAACATTTTTTTTGTTATTTTGTTGTTACTTCAATCAGTTGAAAAACTGGGTATGTCAAAATTTAAAAAATAAGGTTTCAACAATTTATCTTTTCAAAAATATAATATAATAAGTTTATATATTTTTTGTTCAAGACCAAAAGACAGCGGTGTCGCGATCGAGTAACGCAATACATATAGTGGAGCAAATGAAACCTACACAATCTTGTAGATAATGTTTTGGGGCATATATAGTGTGATCTACAATTCTTTTTTGTTGTGCATTTTTTTTAAAAGGCCTTAGAGTGCGTTATCCATCTGCACAATTCGAAAACATGTGTTTCTGAGTACATACATCGGCATTAAAAAAGACGGCTAGACTTACCACCCTGAAATTTTAACCACTTATGTACAAAGTCTAAGCGCTTCGATTGGTATAAACCTTTTTTTAGTAGTATACCTATATATTACCAAAAAAGTGTTAACATAAAAGTTAAAACGTCAAAAATTATTCATAACATACTTCAATATGCGGTTAGCTATGTGAAATATTCTAGTTATGCTAAATGCAGTCTAGATATTGAAAAAGTTTTTTAAAAAAAGTTTAGGTTGATATCTTTAACGATATCAACCTAAACAACGCAACGTAAAACCTATCGTTGATAAGTATTACGGTGCGCTCAGGCTTATAGCGCGAACACTGGTGCCTCTGTAGATGTCTACCCCTAGAAAGAAGATATTTAGACCGGCGATTTTAGTTCACTAATATAGGTAGGGCAGATCTGGATCATCAAGCGGCGTGAAGAGTAGTGGGGGAGTGTTCAGTTATAATACCGTACTCGCTTCATGGAGTAGCGTCTCATTTGATAGGACAATCGGCGCGTTTATAATTATGTTTCATATAAGTATTATGATGTTATCATTTCCAATGTCTCTGATGGTTTGCAAGGATTGCGAAATTTGTGAATTTTTAAAAAGCTTTAGTAAAAAAGAACTACAATTCACGTGGCTTAGCGTGGCGTTAAGTCGCTACCATGCCTTGGCCCTATTCATAAGGTAGAAGATTTGACAAATACTTTTGGCAAGGTCACAATAGTTTGTAAATCTCTGAACATAATGTTTGTTAAGTAATAAGAAAGGGAAGGTACCATGGTACTTGTCATCAATGTTTGCTAGAAACCATCGTAGTTATACCTCTACATTTTTTCTGACATTGTTTATTTTTTTTACTTTCTATTTATTATTTATTGAGAAATAACTACTTAAATTATAGTATAACCAAAGAATATAAACTAATTTATTGTCTTTGGTATAACGGACGGTGTAAACTACACTTTTTACAAACAGGTTTAAGCATACATGTTACTAACTAAATTTCGGAATTGTACGTGACAAATCAAAAGTTTGTATATAATATAAACGTTATATTTGTGAAACATATCCCTAGGAGTGCAATACCGGATAGTTTAATTTAAACAATTTTTTAATAAGTTTGTTTGGATTAACGTACAGAACCCGACAGAATGCGTTACTCTGTCTATTGTTAAAACAATATTTTAAAAGTTAATGTTTGGCGTTAATTGAACCGGCATACTCTGCAATTTAATTTAGGGTATTAGATAATTGTTAGAAACCACTAAAACAAAAACAAAAAACATTCCTTAATTGGTTTATTTTTCAAATAAAGAAGAAATTGGGTTGAGGACTTTAGTAGAGTATTTAAAAAGTAAATTTATATGGTAAGTATGACTAAAACTGTACTGGTCTTTTCATTCTCTCAAAATTAATTACAAAAACAGATATATCTAGTAATTTTGCCATACTTTTCTGAGGAGTTCTTATTATTCGAGGTAAATCTACTATTACGTTGCATTTTCTGTGTCACATAGTATATTTTAGCACATCGGAGTCTATTAAAATGTTAATGTAAAGGTTATAAAGCGCATGGAGTAGGTACTTTTAAAGTTCATATTATATAGGTCAGGGCATTCCGAATAAATTTCAGAATTACATTTTGTATATGATTTATATTACACTCGAGTACAATCCCCTTTTTTATGTTAAAATTATTAGGAAAAGTAATATTTTATTTCAAAGGACAGGATCTTTTTTATGCTTAAATTAGATTATAGCAAAATTGAACTAGTTCCTTGCGTGTGTATTTTCTATTATATGAACTTTGTCTCCTCCACAAACTGAATCGCGAAATTGCACGGTCCATCTTACTTCCCTAACAAAATATTTTAAGTGTCATGTTATATCGTGTTTATTTTCTTTACAAAAATTGACCCTCACTTCCTATATACTTAGTTGTGTACTATGTTATGCGCGTTAAATCTAGTTAACCATAATAATTAGTTTATTATTATTTTCTTGTAAATTTACATATTAGTACTAGTTATGTTAACAGCTGTATTGTCTATATCTATAGGGTGTTAAGATATAATTACAGTCGACATAATTTTTTATTTTTTAACAAAAATTCGTAATTCATGACCATGAAAATCTCCAGATACATATTTTCAGTGGAATTGGCCAATACATGACAAAATTCATCATCCGATATCTTCATTTTTTTTATACAAATGTATATTGTATAAGTGTATATGTATAAATGTGTATTGTCATCGAAGATATATGTGTGAAAAATTTTATCTCAATAGTTCAACGAAAAGTTAAAATAACATAACAAATTCATGGTGTGGTGTGAAGGTGTCATGTGAAGTTAAATACAAATTTCGAACAATAATAATTGATCTATCTAACTAATAATTGATCTAATGATTGACTATCATTAAAATTTGGGTACAAAGTAAACTAAATGGGTGGTTATTGAGAAGTGCATAATATTTTCCAGAAATTAAAAAATATTTATTTTTAATCTCGCCAAAGTGGAAATTGCTTCAAATTAATACATACTGACTATTTATGAACTTGTTTAGTTGTAATTTAATACAATAAAATAAATTTTAAAGGTTAAATATTATCTTAAGTATCAACTTTGATATTAGTTTTACATGAAAAAATTACTTTACACTTAGAAGTGTTTAAATTTAATCTATTTGATACACACCACTGTTCAACTTTATCAGCTCATATGGTAGGTACTGTAAATAATAGTTTCTGATAGTCAATAAGCTGAGCAGGTCATTGACAAAGATAGAAAATACTAGGGGACCTAAATTGGAACCCTGAGGTACACCAGATGGAGTAGAATACAGGTTCGACTTAAAACAGTTGAAGGTAACATATTATGCTGGAAACGATTATTGAGATAAGATGTAAACATTTTTTGATATATACAATTTAAATTTTACAATATTCTAGTGGTAATTGGTAATAATAATCAGCCACTAGGCCAAAAGAATCAGTTAGTAATTAGTTGTTTTGAAAAGTAATTTTGCCTAACGGAAAATAAAATTCTGACTGTCAGAACAGTGACAAATATTCATAAATATAATTCATCAAAAATGTTGATATTGTTATTACTAATTTTATTTTGTGTTAAAAAATACCTATCGATCTCTTAAGAGCAATAATAGTATTTGATTGAATGCATGTCTGTTCAATAGTTTGTATCATATTATCATCAGTTAATGTATGAAAAACTATCAAATCTGTCATATTTTTTTTTTAATTATGGATAACAAGGTACTGGATTTGTTTGTGGTTCTTCGTTAAATATATATTTAAATTTTTTTTCCGGGCATACTAAAATGAGTTTCTTAACTAGAATTAGTGCATTGAAGTTCTGCGTTGAACATTGTTTTGTCAGTGGATGGTAGATTAACGAGTCAAATTTACGTGTGTTTACTGTAAAATACTCGTCAAAATTAATATACAGTAAATAGATTTATGTAGCGTATACATTTTCATTGGAAATAAGAAGTGATTGAGTTCATGAAGTCAGTAATTTCAAGGTTAGTAATATTCTAGGGGTACGTAGCTCATAGAACAACAAGTACTCCCTCCTTTCTGCGGTTTTTTTATATTTTCAGCAGAATTCTCTATTCGTGACTAGAGAAGTTATCACTATCATATTTGGCATAATATCTAGCACACCCTGTATATTTCTTTACATTATATTAGATACGAGGAAGTTTTTAAAATCTTTAATTATTTATCATAATACTTTGTAGGGTGTAATTTACATTTTTTAAGAGGGAGTGTCAACAACAATATTTAATTTCTTATCTTATCGCAGTGAAACGATATTGCGCTGGAACACAGACGGTGCACAAGAACATATGAAGTGTTCTTATTGCTGCGTAAAGATTTTATAGTTTACGTTTTTGTCACGTATACTCGTAACAATTAATTCTTGTCTTCATATTTATACGATTATGTGTTTAGTGATTATTTCATTCATGCCTGCAAACCATTGTTTGTACACAGTGCTTGCTGGTGAGTCCAATATCGGAAATTAATTTTATAGTATCCACTTATTCCGGGATAAAAGAATGTAGTGAAAAGTATTTATTGTACAGTTTACTTGGTGTTTACAGTTTTTACGTGTAAGTTTTAAAATAGTCATTGCCACCATACATTTTTGGCATAATCATTGGAAACTGGAAGCTCTCAGGCTTTATTTTTACGGTATTTTACTATTTACTTTTCTTTTTTCTTACGTGATGCAAAAGGTGAAGGCTGATCGAGATTAAATGATCTTGAATTTTGTATTTTACTATTTAAGTTATGTAGTTTTAATATACCTACATTTGAAAAATTATTTTTGTTGCTGTTTTTTTTATTCTAATAGCCATCACGAATCACGACAACGATGCATAATTTTGCTCTATATTAATAATATTAGTAACAATATTAGTAAAAAATTAGTATAACAAAATCAAAAATATAGTCATTCATGGGGCCTAACAAAAATTAAATTTACATTCTGTGTAGTTATGACAAAATATGCCTTAAGTTATCATAATTAATATCGTGTGACATGAAAAAGTCAATGTATTGTTACACCCAGTAACACACAGAAAATAACACCCAGATCTTTAACAATAGTCAAACGACTAATTATATTATTATTTATGCTGTAATCCAAGTTATAACATGTCTTCTTTTTAGTGAAGCTAATAACATTACATTTCATTACGTTTAAATACAATTTGTTTACATTGCACTAAGTTTCAACTTTATCCAGTTCTTTTTAAAGTAAGGCTCAATCATTGGTTGATGCAGCAGACATAAATATTTTTAAGTCATCGGCGTACAACAAGTTCTGACAGTTTAGTGAAAGCCTCAGGGCGTTGATAAATAATAAAAACAAGAGATGACCTAAATTTGAGCCCCGAGGCACCCCCGATTTCGCCAAATACTTATTTGAGTTATAGCCATTGTACGAAACAAATTGATATCTCTCTCAAATAAATATGATTTTAACAACGAAATTGACAAAGCAAAACCAATAAGTCTTTCAACCAGAATCTTATGATCAGTTCTATCGAACACTCTGGCGAAATCGATATATATTATTATTATTATTATTATTATTATTATTATTATTATTATTATTATTATTATTATACTCAAGAGTAGAGCAGAGGTCATTTAAGACCTATATTGCTCAATTACAAAATTATAAAAACAAAAAACAATACAATATGCGAAACAGAAAGCAAAATATACAAAGTTCTACAAAACAACCTTCTAACAGTTTTACAAAATAACTACCACACTGAGTTCATATACAATTGTGCTCCACTGTATAAAGTTAAAGTTAACCCACATTAAATGAACGCATGATTGATGTAATTGTCATACATATTTTTGAACACATTCACACCACTTGCCGTTACCACATCACCTGGGAGTGTGTTCCAGTTGTTAAACACTCTATTTGAGAAAAAATTTTGCCGTATTGTTGTCCTAAAATTGTCCTTTTGTAATTTCCATTGCTGGCCACGTACCCTCTGGTCTGGGTTTAGGGTCAGTAGATTCCTGATATCGTCCTGGAAGTGATCATGTAAGGCTTTATAAGTAAATATCATGTCTCCTCTGGCCCTTCGTTCTGACATGAGAGGAAGATTCAGATACTGCAACCGTTCTGGGTATGATAGTGTATGGATCTGAGGAATCTTTTTTTGTTGCTCGACGTTGAACGTTTTCGATAAATTTGATGTCTTTGATGAGATGTGGCGACCAAATTAGTGCAGCATATTCCAGCAGTGGTCTAACATAAGTTTTAAATAGGATGCGAAATAATTCGGGTGTAGGATTTTGGAAAACTTTGAATAATAGGTGACAAGTTTGGTTGGCTCTTTTTAATATTTTGCCAATGTGACTGGACCAGGAAAGTTTGGCATTGATAGTGACGCCTAGATCCACTTGCTCGTTGGTTGAAATAATAGGTTCATTATTAAGCAAATAGATGTGGTGGGGGTTATTGTTACCCATATGCAATACAGTGCATTTAGCCGTGTTAAGAGGAATTAACCGCGTATCACACTATATTTTAACTTCATCAAGACTATCTTGAACAGAGTTGTAGTTTACGAGAGGGTTAGCGTACAGTTTTGTATCGTCGGCATAAAAGTTATGTGGAACCGTTATTACTGTATCTAACTCAGAAGAATATATTAGAAATAAAATTGGACCGAGAACAGAGCCTTGTGGTACTCCGGACAAAACTTTATGATAAGAAGAGTGGTCCGAGCCCACCTATTACATCAATCTATTATCCAACCCCTTATCCATAATGTCAGAAGCATATTGCATAATGCAGAAGTGTATTACTTAACTCTAAAAACTGTCTGTAAAAATAGCTTTACTGTGTTATGAGTCTCTCTCAACAACAGATATCATTAAATATACTATGTTATTAGTTGTAAGAGATGATGATGTAAAAATATATTTTCGAAATGAGAAGAGGAAGAAGAATCTTTGATTTGTCAAATTTTTCCTTTAATGATTACTATATAAGCTTGAAGGAACTAAAAAGACGACTGTATTTTCGAAAATTTCATGTCTCGTAGAGTCGTGTGTGAGTGAGTCTTTTGATTGGAGTGAAGGTTGATATAGTTTCGAAAATTGGCCTCCATTCATTAGATTATCCTATTAAATCCCATACAATTGACTTACTTTGTAATTACTTCTTACAGAAGTTATTAATTGGATAAACATTTCCAAAAACCACAAACATACCAATGAAATTGTGGATTGTGAATAGTAACTAATTAAAATAAACTTCAACGACCCAAAAGTACCACGATTTTTGTACTTAAGGCTATGGTCATACAGATATTAATAAATTAGAATATATTAATGATTAATGGATAGATTATATATGCACAGAGAAAAGCGTAAATGTTATATGAGAGAGTAAACACACCAGTTGATGTAGTTGGCTACTCTCTGCCGCTGACATACTGGTAAAGATTAATGCTTGAATACGTATTTGCTCATATTAATTCGTTTTCCATATAAATAGTCCACCAAACACATTTTACACAACTATGCGAAACCGATAACGAGTGCAGCGTACTCGTATGACAGCAAAAAATTTATGGGAATCCGAACATTTTGCTATTTTTGTTGGAAATGAGATTTTTTCGAAATAGTCAGACGAACAATATATTTCACCTAATTTATCGACTAGAATGGACTGTAAGGTGATGTATGGATACATTTTGAATTAAATTTCAGTAGCGAGAAACATTAACTAATAATTTTTAATCGGTCATTTTTATTAACCCATTTATCATTGTGGTTTTTCATTTCGTTTAACGCATATTCATACCGGGTGTACCAAATTTAACAAGATTTGTACATGTCAAAGATAATCGAATATAAGAAAATAAAGGAAAACTGTGTAGCAAAGAGATCGATCTGTAATATCTGTTTTCATTGAAGGATATGTCATTTTTGGTTTTTAAATAAAATTAACTATTTAATAGGCATATATTTAATGTTTTGTCAACATAGGTAAATTGAAATAAAAATTATTAGCTGTATCTCTGACAGTAAGCCAGATGTGATGAAACAAATATGCTATAAGATTAATATGAATTCAAATTTAAAAGCTTTCTGTAGGGTGCAATAAAACAGTATAAGAACTGCAGTAAGTATAACAAGAAATTAAATACACAAACAACGTGACATACAAAAATTACTAATAACTGTCTCCTTCCATTTTCTAACTAACTTTCGTTAATGAAGAATTGATAATGAATAATGATAAGAGAAACATTTCCGAACCATCAACCGAGAAGTGATGTGTTTTATATTTAATAATAAAATGATTTGTTTTTTTTTCCAGTGTGATAATTTTATTTTTGGTTAGGCAAAATAATTAATAAACAACAACTATAATCAGTGTTTATTTGTGTGTGGTTATATATTAAAAAATATGGAAGAATATACAGGGTGTCCACCTAGTGCGCGTAAGTCCAATATCTGGGTTAATAAAAGAGATAACTTAATTTTTTTTTCTACAGGGTTGTCTAATATCCCGAGCTGCACAAAATGAAAATATATTTACATATTCAGGGTGTTCAGTTTTTCCTGGACAGGTACCAACTTCATTTTTTTAAATGGAAACCTATATTTTTTATGGCATTATCGAATTCTACGTAAAAAATTAGTGGGACTTTGTGCATAACACTGCTATTGAAATATTGATAGTTTTCGAGATATTTGACTTTTAATTTTTTTTTCTTATGTTTCGTCACTTCTAATAGTTGACATAATTATGGTTGTATGACAGCTAGAAATTATTTTTTTTCAGAAACTGTAGAGTGAAGATGGCTCTTTCGAAAAACGTATCAAAAGTTGACCTGCGATATACAGGGGGCAACAGAAATCGTGCCAAACCTGATGATTTAAAATTTAAAAAATCTCGACTTTTTCAAATGGAACACCCTGTGTTTTATGATTTCATTAGAAATTTCATTTCATGAAAAATACCCGATTTGCGCACTCCTTTGACGGAAAAAATATTGTAAGGCTATTTATTTTTATAAAATGTATTAGTTTACACTTCTTAAAATAAAAATAACTGAAAAATTTAGATAATTTCAGTTTAATAAACAAGTCTTTATGGAAAGTTACCATTTATTTGTAAATAAAAGTAAAAAATCATAAAAGCTCTACATGTAATTAAGAATTAGCAAAACTGGCGTATGCTTTAGAAGAAGTTCATGGGAATTATTTGCTAGCAGCACGTATTTATAGAGATTCCCACGTGCTTACTGTTTTGAAAATGTGAAAGAAAGATTTGAAAGAACAGCAAATGGGAATTATGAGAAAACTACCAGGAGACATGGGAGTAACAACGATAATATTTAGTTTAATGTTGTGGTTTCTGCTGTTGATAATTCCCATGAACTTCTTCTAAAGCATACGCCAGTTTTGCTAATTCTTAATTACATGTAGAGCTTTTATGATTTTTTACTTTTATTTACAAATAAATGGTAACTTTCCATAAAGACTTGTTTATTAAACTGAAATTATCTAAATTTTTCAGTTATTTTTATTTTAAGAAGTGTAAACTAATACATTTTATAAAAATAAATAGCCTTACAATATTTTTTCCGTCAAAGGAGTGCGCAAATCGGGTATTTTTCATAAAAGTAGGTTTTTTGCAAAAACTACGCAACTTAGGTATAGGGAAAGCTATTATAAAATTGTAGAGTCTACAGAAAGGCATCTAATGAAATCATAAAACACAGGGTGTTCCATTTGAAAAAGTCGAGATTTTTTAAATTTTAAACCATCAGGTTTGGCACGATTTCTGTTGCCCCCTGTATATCGCAGGTCAACTTTTGATACGTTTTTCGAAAGAGCCATCTTCACTCTACAGTTTCTGAAAAAAAATAATTTCTAGCTGTCATACAACCATAATTATGTCAACTATTAGAAGTGACGAAACATAAGAAAAAAAAATTAAAAGTCAAATATCTCGAAAACTATCAATATTTCAATAGCAGTGTTATGCACAAAGTCCCACTAATTTTTTACGTAGAATTCGATAATGCCATAAAAAATATAGGTTTCCATTTAAAAAAATGAAGTTGGTACCTGTCCAGGAAAAACTGAACACCCTGAATATGTAAATATATTTTCATTTTGTGCAGCTCGGGATATTAGGCAACCCTGTAGAAAAAAAATTAAGTTATCTCTTTTATTAACCCAGATATTGGACTTACGCGCACTAGGTGGACACCCTGTATAATATTGCAATATCGCAAGTTTCATGATTTTATATTATACGCAAAGTTTACAGAATAAATATATCTGTAAACTTTGTTATAAGTAACAATATTTGACAAATGTAATCAGTAAGAATTTGGTGGAACCAACTCTTTATTTTCTTAAGAATATTTGCCCATTCTCATGCATAACTTTATCTTACAATAATTATTATTATTCTTACAAAATCCAATCATTGTCTTAAACTAAACTTTGCCTCAGGCTGTGCATCAGCTCTCATCGTATTAAGAAGCGTTTTATTTTATATCCTGCAAGAAATTCAATATTTTTTACCTTTTTCTATTTTCTCTTCACAGGCAAGTCATCAGAATGTTTTAAGAAACGAAAAATAAAGCGCGCCTTTTAGCCAATTTAACAAAGAAGACGTTTTATGTAACGAGCTGAATAGAGAATTGCATGAACATCTTGATAATTTAGCAAAATCATGTTTAAAAAATATATAAACAATGAGTTCTTCATCGTGCTGGACACTGCTCAGTAGAATGTAGATGTAAATTTGTCCTAGTAAATAGTAAATAAAAATATCTACGGAGAATTGGCAGCAAAACACTTTTTTTTTTAATATATAAAGAATTTTACATCTATATGTACCAATTAGAGTACATATCCTTAAATTAAATTATAATTTTCTTCATACACAAAACCAAGAAAGTAATCAAACATCATATTCTTATATTAATCCAACTACTTTAAAACCGAAAGGTAAAAAATAAAAAATAAATGCAGAATTTAAATGTCTTCTATTTGGCGGTCTAATTTATGTGTTCTTGTTGTCAAGGAAGTTGTAGGTAAAACAGAGGACAACAGATCATCACTATCTTTCTCGAATACATTCGAATGAGGTAATTCATTGCTGGGGTTGTGCTTGGTACGTGTGCAGCAAAAAACCTGTTGCGATCTCCGGACTAGGTACGTTTTTTCTTAATTATTTTACATGTGTTACATTTTTGTATTTGTCAAGTGTCAATTTTGTTCTCCAAAGTTTTTAATTTATAATAAATAATATAAATATTACTATATTTACGACCAGTATTTTTTAATTGTTAAATGATCGTCATCACCCATCAGCCTAGATGGCAGCAAATTTTATTTTATTTATTACATGTATAATCAATCATATTCTACATACACTAATTACTTAACTACGTTTTAACCAGATCAAAAACACTTCAGCTCTTCGATTATAGAGGTTTAGAGAAAAATTAGGGACTAACTTATTTTTGTTTTACGTTTGCTTTCTGGCGGAGAAAGCAGTATCTTAATTTTTTTGTAAAATATAAAATGCAGCTGCGGAAATTAAAATATGTTCAAATTGTCATACAAGGGCTTGCATTTTTTTAGAAAGAGACAGACCCGCAAATTATTTGCTACAAAGTATAAATGATTTGTATCGCTATTTATTTCTGACAGGCAAATAATTATATATATTTTAAATTTTAAAAGTTATAAAGCATTTAAAAATATGTTCCACACACAAGCCTTAATGTTTATATATTTCTTTATACAGGAATTAAGCTAAAAAGTTAACTAAGAGATAAATTATTAATGAAATTATGAAATATTATGGTTCAATAAAGTTTTTACTTTTGCTCGTTACCTATAACCTAGGTACGCAAAGGAATAACTTTATTATTTTTAAGATATGTCGAAAACTACTACTTTGCGTGCAATATGCACTCCTCAACATTGAATTACAACGGCATATCTTCATAAAAACTCAATTTATTGTCTATAATACATTTTCTTTTATCTACATCTTTTTAATATTGAAATATTAAACAAGCATCTACATTGCATTAAAAATAATTGTTTTTGGTTACATATCTTTAGTTATTGAATTTTAATGAAAAAAGTTATATTTTTACTGACAAAACTGAAATTGTAGCAATGAATTGTTTTGTCACTAAACATTTTTTTTCTCATTAAAATTCAATATAAAAGATATATGTGACCAAAAATAGTTATTTTTAATGTAATGTAGATGCTTGTATAATATTTCATTATTTAAAAGTTGTAGATAACACTATTAAAAAGAAAAATGTATTAATGACAATAAGTTGAGGTTATAATATGAAGATATGCCATTGTAATTCAATGTTGGGAAGTGCATATTTCACGCTAAGTAGTTGTTTTCCACATATCTTAAAAATAATAAAGTTATTTCTTTGCATACCTAGGTTATAGGTAACGAGGAAAATAAATAACTTTATTGAACCAAAATATTTGATAATTACATTTTATCTTTTAGTTAACTTTTTGGCTTAATTCTTATATAAAGAAGTATATAAACTATTAAATAAGCCAATAAATAATATTAAAAATATACTATAACAAGCCTTAATGTGTTACCGTTAGAAATGCATTTTACGGCTAAAATATATATATACTCTTTATTTTATTGGTTTTTAATATCTACTTGAGTCTACTATCAATAATTACCCATTGTTATTTTATCGATACAAAATCATAATTACTTTTGATTGAATAATGTTATTAGTATGAGTCAATTATTTAGATTGCAAATTATCATTCCAGGCTATAACCGAGTGACTATATAAAATAAAACGTGTCCCGAAACGATGGAATAAAATAATTTTTTTTTCTAGTCGAGATTAAAAAAAAAATATATGTATAAAAATTGCCACTTTTCTGCAATATTTCCTGTTTTTTTGAGCCATGTTTGACATAACTATAACGTTACCGACATTTTTTTTTAAATAGGATGCTCTATATTTCATAGTATAAATACATAGAATAGCCCTTCTAAAGAGGAATTCGGCGATATAAGGTTATACCTACTTTTTTTGTCAAAGCCGTTAAAATATGTAAAAAATTGTGTCAGAAGGAATTAAATAAAAACAATAGTTTTCGGAATTAAAGGGAATATTTCGATATATTTTTATATAAATTTTTCAAGCAGTGACGAAGACATGGGGAAGCTTCTAATATGTATAGTTAGACAGTAGTAAATAAATTAAAAACTGTTCGGAGGAATGGGGATTTGAACCCACTACCTCTGGGTTGAGCGATCGACACGCTAACATCTGAGCCACCGACTTTCATGTGAAAGTACTTCAAAACTTGAAAAGAGAGGATAAAACAAATAAAATGGCTAGGTTATTTAAACCTTCCTGTTGAAGTAAGAAGCGGAGAATATAACATTATGCAAGGTGTTCCTTAATGTCATGTCCATACTGTAGGAGTTAGTTCCTTGTTTAATTTTATGACAAAAACTCCAAATAAACGTATGTCCTAAATTGCCACGTTTTCGAGATACAGGGTGTCAAGGTTTTTATTAAAAAACCGGTTTTTTATTAATATCTTGAAAACTCTTTCGCCGATTTGGATAAAACTTGGTACGAGGTGAAATTTTTTGTTTATAAAAACGAAGAAGTAAACAAATTAGAACGATGTGTTTGGTATTTCTAGCAGTCCTTTGTTATCAGTTGTGGTCGTATTCGAGTTTATTTTCACGCGATTAGAATAAAAGTATAATTTCTCAAACGAAGAACTTATGGACATGAAATTCACGTTCTTTTATTTTATTTAAAATAAATTGGTATTTCCGAAACTAAAAATGCTTTACTATATTTTTTTCCATTATTTGTCCTCAGTTATAATTTCCCAAGTTTATGCGTACAGATTAAGAATCACCCTGTATATAATAATGATATATACCCATATACCCAATGTAGATATAGAATAAGTATAGAAATATAAAGCTAGAGAAAAACTACAAATAATAAAACAATAATAACAAATTATTGATTAAGAATTACTTGCGGCAATTTGAAATTCAAATCTAGATTAAGTAGGTATAGCATAAAGTGAAGACTAGAATTGCTTATTTCTAAATATGTTCGTTAAATATGTTGTTAATTTTGTTAACAAATTCATTTTTCGTACTCAATTTGCGTAAAACTTTTTCCAAAAATCATATCAGACGGGATACTCAAAAAAATTACAATTAGGTACATGAAAACATGTCACATAGTAATGTGTATTAACAAATTAAATTTAACTTCAATCCGTTGTCGCGTTCGCGTTTTCTAGGAGATCGGTATTTATCCACTCGTAAGATGACTTTAATTGTCATATTTTAGCATTTAACTCCCCCAGAACTCATGGCTATACGCTGATATCTAAATTTACCGACCTTTTCTAGGATATTAATCTTATGCTCTTAAGTGAGATTTTCCCATATTGTTTCACTTAGCCATTAATTAAAAATTCACATTGTAGGCACCACAATCCAACACATTATATCCAAAATGTGTCTCTTTCATTAATTATGATCCATTTTACACTAATATGGATTACACTGCGCTGCATTTAACTAATACTAACACCGAAACATGTCTTGTCACGTACAAATAACATTATGTCAGCATTACTGACGGCACATAATTTACGTAATTTAAACAGAATCGACTCTGGATTCGATTATACATGTTGATCGCGCTGAACCGAATATGCTTTTATGCAGTTCTAAAATAACATAATTTTAAATATATAATTTATATTGACAATAATAAACTATTCAACACGTTAAAAACGATTTTTCTCAATGTTTAGGTAGGTATCTGTAATATTATAGTATATACATCATCGGGCTGGTGGCTCAGGGCTTAGCGTCTCGATCGCTCAACCCAGAGGTCGTGGGTTCTAATCCCCATTCCACCAAACAATTTTTCATTAAATTGTTTACTCGTAGATCAAGGCTTATGCGCAGGGATAGCTTGGCAACTATCCTGGCGGATGGCCTAGGATGGGACGAATGTCAACTTGGTGTTAATGTGAGAGATTAAAATCAGTTGATGTTTGACTTGTCCACCTAACTAATGAGGTTTTCCAGGTTTCCCTCATTCCAGCACTGAATGGTGGTTAGGGCCTACCAACGTAAGTCGTTCCTGAGGCGCAAATGCGGCCCGCGAAATAATAATATGCCGCCCCCTCTCCCACACAAGTCTCAGACTTTCGGGCTAATCCTTGTGATTAGAATGAGGGGTAGAGATATTATTATTATTATTATACAGTGTATTATACCATATAGGTGAAGGAGAAGTATATACGCTAACAATATTTCGAAACCCCTAACACCCGCTCCCAAAAGCAATGCTTTTAGTATTTCTATGTTTTGGGAACCTGTAACAATAAATGAAGTTAAAGATATAATCTCATCCTTAAAGAATAAAAAATCACCCGGTATTGATAATATTAAAACAGAAACGCTTATATACATTAAAGATCAAATAGCGTCTCTCATGTCTTATCTCATATACAAAATATTTGAAAACGGAATCTGCCCCTCAGACTTTAATATGGCTCTTGTAAATCCAATATATAAAAAAGGAGACAGAGAGCGCATGGCGAAATACCGCCCTATATCGCTAATTATTAACTTCAGAACATTTTTTAAAAAGTCTTGAAATTCCGATTAACAAGTTATTTGACAAAATATAAAAAAAATCTGACAGGCAATTTGGATTTAGATCAGGTATATTTCAACAGCAGACGCTATTGCTTCTTTAACATCGCAGATTTATAAAGTGGTTGATAGTGGCACCCCTACGTTAAGCATATTCCTAGATCTTGCCAAGGCGTTTCACACCGTCTGCCATTTGCAGTTAATAAATGCCTTGCAGGATTTGGGAATTAGAGGTACAATCTACAATCTATTTCAAAATTATCTCTTATATATGATAAGAGAAAACAAATAGTAAAAATTAGTAATGCCCTTGATTCAGAGAAAACAGTAAAATATGGTGTATCGCAGGGTACAGTATTAGGACCGTTATTATTCTGTATTTATGTTAAAAATCTACTTACCTTAAACTTATCCGGGGAAATACTTTCCTTTGCGGATGATAGTACTCTTATAAGAACGGTTTACCAGAATATCAATATCTTTTAGTGAAAAATTATGGTATGGGTGGGGTGGATGGATGATGGGCTCATATGGTAATTTAATTAAAATACAGTCAGCTGATCATTAAAATATCTAGGTGTAACGATTGATTGTCACTTAAAATGGGATAAACACGTTGAAGAGGTAACAAAAACCTTAAGGTGCGTTTTGTATAAATTTAAATATTTGTGCTCTATCTTGGAACTACCACATCTGAAAATGATATACTATTTATTAGTACAATCGCGCTTACAATATGGCATATTGGGATGAGATGGTGTATAGTGCAGTCATTTACAAAAATTAGATGTTTGTTGTTGTTGTTGTTGGATGGTGGTGCGGTTACCCACAGCACTTAGGTCTTTCGAACCCTTGTGCCTGCCGCTAGTCGAGAGCTATTGGAAGAGACCCGTGCTATGCGCATATACCAACGCTCGTTCTAGAGGAAGCTCTTTAACGTCCTGGGGCAGGAGAAATGCTGCACCCAGATGTTTGGGTCTCTTGACCATGAGGTAGGTACAGCGACAGAGGATGTGAATGGAGTCTTCGTCATCATGTCCGCAAAACCTGCACCTTCTAGTGTCACTAAGGCCGATAGCCTTAAGTTACTTGTTGAGATGAAGCCAGGCCCTTCAATGAAGAGCCTGGCTTGTCGCAGCCCAGTCCTGTTCGACCATTCTTCCTCTGATCTTTCCTTGATACAGTTTCCAATAGACCTTATTCTTATTACATAACTAGGCGGAAGCCCGAGTACTGGTTCGGGCCCTGTAAACTGTAAACATGGGTCTCTTTTAGCCAGTGCATCGTCCTCCTCACTTCCTGTTATGTTGTGATGACCCGGTAAGGTCAATTTTACTTGGTTGTTCTATCCCAATTGAGAAAAATTAGATATACAGCAAAAGAGATTTATAAATATAATGTTAAAAAAACAAAGATTTACTCTTCAGATGCACTGTTTTACGAATCTTGTCTTTTTGATCTACGACAACTGTATAATAATATGTACAAAATTGTTGAATTTATTTATAAACGTCAAAGCCTTCTTCAAGAGTCTTCTTCCTTATTTTTAAGTGTTAGGAAAAAGATTATTATTTAATTTATGTTACCAAATAGGAGTACAACCTAGTACAAACAGCAGAGAAAAAACCCATACTCAACTTCATAGTTTTAATGGGTGTTTTCTAGCAGTTTGTTTACTTCTGGAATATTAAATAAACATCATGTATCCATTTATTGTAATTTACCATGTTAGTAAATAAACATTATTTTTTTTTTGTTGAGATCCAGTCGACCGGTTCCCTGGCTCCGATTCTCAGGGTCGGCCACTGGTGGTGGTTATCAGTAGCTACTCTCCTGAGTAGGTGTAATAGCCGAGAATGGCCGCCTTTTACATTCTTCCGGCTAGAAAATCTGCCGAATTTCAGCATGCTGGTATGATCTTCAATTCCGAAAGCAGTGTATCTCTTGCTCCACTAAGGGCTCCTATTATCAGTACCACAAGCTTCACAGTACGTTCTGAATGGAGTCTACGGAGTTCGAAGAGAAGGCCTCTTGTTATTATTATTATTATTATTATTAATTCATATTATTATTTTTATATTCTTACATAATAAGTCAAACGTAAGAGTGACAAATGTTACTCTATTTCTAAGGAAATCAACTAACTCCAAACTTATGTTGTCACGTGTAAGGTCTTGTTTTGTAATAGTCGAAGGGAGAACTGAAGGGGTTAATATAATCTACATTAGACGAATCTGAAAATATTACTTTTAAAATCAGTATATATTCAATGAAATTGAGATTCAAGGATATGTGGATGTATGTATACGGATTTCACGAATCCGTTGGTTCGTATTGATCATGGATAGCTAAATAAATTATATAATCCCGTGTTCAATTTCTATTCTTTTTGTGACTTCAGGTCATATTTGCTTGTCAGGAAACAATATCTCATGCATAAGTTACAGATATTGTCGCATATATTGTGCACAAAAATCGGCAGTTCTTATAACTACTTCTGACGAAGGCTCTATTCTCTACGACATCAACGATGTAAGAAACTATGATAAATTGGTATTCGCAAATTGTTTTCTAGAATGAAAACTGTGTCTACTTATTGTTACATACATTGTAGGGTTACTAATAACAGGCGTTCCCTTTAATATTCAAGGCCAAGTGAATCAATCACATGCGATAATATATTGTATTACACCCCAAACGCCCTATGCGAATTTTATATATTACATAAATAACTAAACCCTAAAAGAGGATTCATTAGATAAAATAAATAACCTGACAAGTGAAGCCACTTGTAATATTTGACAACAGTCATCAACCAGTAACCATAACGTCAATAAGTTAATATGACAGAGCATTAATATCTTTATTTTTGAAATTTATTAGCTTGTCTAAGCGAATATCAGAATATATTAGTAAAGTAGACTCATTCATAAAGCATTTAGAGGCGATGAAAGCTTTTCTGTGTTCCTTCCGAGTCGATAAAAAATATTAACCTAAAATTTTTACAGGCATTGTTTTCAGAGGTTTATAAAAACCACATCAACTATACCGAGAGGGGCGTTTTCAATAGTAATTAGGCAGTCACTAGATCACTGTGTGAGCAGCTGACGACTGCTAAATTAAATCGGCAACGCCATGTGGCTTTCCCAAGTTCAAAATTGGTAAATATCTTATTGACTTTTCCTGATTGGTTTTAATAGCATTAATAGCTACCAATAGGGATAACTAATTAACGACTTAACGAATTCTTAAACACCGGAAAATATTCTGATAACTACATATATATATATATATATATATATATATATATATATATATATATATATATATACACTTCGCATAAAAATTAACGCACCACTAAGAAAAACCGACAAAGTCAAACTGAATTTCCTGGGGCACCGTCAACCCGATTTCGATGAATTTTTTTTTTTTAATTGTAGCCTACTTCTTCAGCAAGGGCACTATGGTAGTATTTCTTATTCGAATTTCAGTTTTGACCATATACAGGATGTTACAATGAAGTAAAGTTTTTTTCATGAACTTTGCAACACCCTGTGGAATGCTGTGATTAAAACAGTCGCTGTGTACTGATGGTAGACTGTAGCCCCATTTTTTTCGAACTTTTTCGTTCTCTTTTGAACCCGTTATCTCTAATATTAAAGGAGATACACAACTAAAATGAAAATGCAGTATTGTAGTAATTTAACAAGAATAACAAAAATCAACAAAACGGATGAAGAAAATCAATACCGTGTATTTTGACCTCTACTTCTAATAACGGCTTGGCATCTACTACTCATACTTGAAATCAGATGTGTAATCTGGTCTTCATATTGGTTCCATGTTTCTCTCAGAATGTTTTCAACGTCGTCAAGCGAGGCGGCGAGCGACTGATGATTTCTAAGTTGCCGACCCAACCTGTCCCACAAATGCTCTATAGGATTGAGATCTGGACTACGCGGAGGCCAGTTCAGCGTTTCCATGCCCACCTCCTGTAGATATTCCTGCACTATACGAGCAACATGCGGCCTTGCATTGTCATGCATTAATAAGAAATTATTGCCAATATTTGGGGCAAAAGGGACAAAAACAAAAGGGACATGGTCGGATAAAATTTCTTCAATATATCGTGCACTGGTCAAGGAATCTCCACGTAAAGGAACTAGCTCTGTATGAGCTCTTGGATATTCCTCCCCAAACCATTACAGAACCTCCATTAAATGACACCCTCTCCCGAATATTCTATTGAGAGTAACGCTCATTTGGCCGTTGGACCACCCTTACGCGTCGATCGGAGCTATATAAACAAAACCTGGACTCATCAGTGAACAAGACACGCTCCCAGTCCTCAAGATTCCAATTCACATGCTCTCTAGCGAATTATAATCACAGTCTACGATGGTTTACGTTTAACTTCGGTTCTGCAGCTGGAATTCTAAAACTTAAATTCTGTTCTGTAAGACGTCTTCTTGCGGTGGATACACTTGTATGGACATTATGAGTGGTACTAACTGGTACTTGTAGACTACTACTACTACTACTACTCATTTTAGTTGTGTATCTCCTTTAATAATAGAGATAACGGGTTCAAAAAAGAACGAAAAGGTTCGAAAAAAATGGGGCTACAGTCTACCATCAGTACACACCGACCATTTTAATCACAGCATTCCACAGGGTGTTGCAAAGTTCATGAAAAAAACTTTACTTCATTGTAACACCTTGTGTATGCTCAAAATTGAAATTCGAATAAGAGATATTACCATAGTGCCCTTGCTGGAGAAGTAGGCTACAATTAAAAAAAAAAATCATCGAAATCGGGTTGACGGTGCGCCAGGAAATTCAGTTTGACTTTGTCGGTTTTCTAAGTGGTGCGTTAATTTTAATGCGAAGTGTATATATATTCAGTTCTACAATATGTTTATTTAAAAAATAATAAATTCACCTATTACATTTTCTTTTTTTACAATTGACTAGACACGTTAACATGTTAAACCCTTCATTATTTTCGGATCACAGCACCATAAAGAAACCTTTGTGCAGGTTTGAAAATTTGCTTTTGTAAAAATTAAATAATAAATATGTATTAAGTATATTTACCCATTTTGAATTTAAATTTTACATTTACTGGAATGCCTGGAGCTGGAATCTGCAAGTATATCTCCAGTTTGCACAAATTATGTTACCTGAATAATTAAATGGGTAACAATATTTTTAATTCAATGTTAATAAACAACGCTCTTTCCTGAATTAATGTGTGTAAATTAGGTCAGCACAAATCAGCGTAGCATTTACGTACAGGGTGGTTCAAATTGGTCGCTTTTCAAGGGTTACTGCTAATCTGATACATGAGTCGAAAGTAACAATGCTGCAAACCACATCTCTCTATCTGTTACCGTTTTCGAGCTACAGGGCGTTTCTCGATTTTTGGCTAAACCGAATGGTGTCCTTTTCTCGTCGTGATATGACTAAAACTTGTGTTTTTTTATATGACTGAGAAGTCATATAAAAAAAAACTGAAAAAAAAACTGAAAGAGGGCTAAAAATGCATTCCAAAAATATATATTTTACTTATTATTTTTTGTGTAGATTTGCGGAAAATATGAATTCAAAATACTCGTACCAACGATATTTAAGTTTTCTGACTGAGAAGGCTTTGAAAACAAGTAAGTTTGATGTTTAACATTAGAACCGTGTTAACACAAATCAAAAATAGTTCGTTACTCAAATGAAGGCAAATACAATTTAATAAAATGTTTTATTAAAGAAATGTAAATGCAGATTTAGCAAGGGATCTCTATTTTCAATTGTAGGTATTTATAATTTGAATGTTGTAAAATTAACTTGATAGATTGTCAAATATCTTCATAATATATGTGCAAGTTTTTGTGAATTAAAGCCTAAAGTAAGAAACGTCATTTTACTACAACAACTGTACCTTAACAAGACAAAAAAGATTGAAGATCAACCTTCCAGGGATTTTTTTTAATACGATATAAACCAGAAAATAAACTCCGGGTGTTTTTTCTTACTGCTTTATTCCAAGACATTTAATACAAGGTTGTTTCTAATGATAAACTTAATATAATATAAAATTATTGTGTTATTATTATTACCTTTGTAGATTTTTTGTACATTTTCATTAATAATAATGGAGTTTTCTTTATCTAGAGTATGGTTTTTGTGATATTCGTATATAAAATGAAGTCCCACCAAAACCAACCACTATTTAGTGGTACTATATTACCACTAAAATGTGAAATTTATTAAATTTGATATTGTGACAAAGGTATTTGGTTATACATAAAATAAACTAGGTATGCCATAACCTTGTACCTGCTTGTAAAGAGTGCTTTTTAGAAAACAGTTACTGCTACCGCTTTTATCTCTAAAATGTGAAATAGGACAACGGTTTTAGTAACAGTCTGCATCTGTCATTCTTATGAGAATTGGTGACAATAAAGTGTATGGACCGGTTTGATGATACATATATTGGAATGAGTGAAACTATAAGGTATAGAAAAACAGCTAATAGGGCAAGTTTTAGACAATTTTGCCAATAACATTTTTTGCGTAACAATTTTTGCGGTAATATAAATATTGCTTTTATTGCTTCCTCCCAAAAAACCCACACCCATTATCGCCCATACTCCACAATTCTTCTTAAAAACAACATGGGTTATTATTGTGTATTATTTTTTTGCCCGAAAACCATTCTTTCAATTTTTTTATTTTTTACAAAATACCAAGCAAGAATAAACAGCATTACTTCTTTTGAGCATTTTGCATAAACTGTTGCATTTTTTATTAGCGATTAGCCATTTTCATTAGCGATTTTAAAAAATAGCTAAATTAAAATGGTTCTAAAACTACTTACATTGAAGATACATTATTTTCGTTAAACTTCACATACTGTTGTGTGACACAATGTAATTTTTTATTTCACCACTCACTGTTTTCCTGTCTTAATTAAGTGTTAGCATTAGTACAGTGAATACGATGAAATGAAAATTGTTTTAATTGTTGCAATAATGGTCCACGTAAATTAACTTGATTAGGGATGTAGTTATGTCTTACAATGTTCTCATCGTTTCCTCCCCCAGAGACTGCTTACCATAAATCTGACTAATTGGTGGAATATCGTCGAGTGAATGCACGTAAAATGAAATTCTAAAGTAACTCAAAAATTAACGACGGGAAGGTTAAATAACAAAAAGTCCTCGTAGCACTTCTGTTGGTTTTATATATAGTTTTATTTTATAATCATTTAGATGGTGTAAGTAAATACAAGTAGTTAATATTTAAGTCAACTTTATTTATAAATATATTGTAAAGTTTTCTCTGCGAGATACCAATTTTCTGACATTCTTAAAAATATGTAACAAGAAATGATACACTAATGTTTAACTAATTTTAAACATAATTAACGTATGTTGTATACCTATTAATATTAACTATACCTTTTCTGTTTCTTCAACAGTAAAAAGAGTGTTACCATTGACGTCTTTTTCAGGTTATTTAGACGTAGAAAAACGTTTTAATTCGTTATTATATGTTTTAATAACGTTAATAATTGCGTTACAATTGACGTAATTTTGCGGGGCATTTGTATGTCTAAAAAATATTAGAATATCAAGGTTAACTAACTACTGATTATGTTAACATGTTAAACGTTTTTTCTACGTAGCTGCTCTTACTGGGTTACCAATCATCATACTAATCACCAATAAATAAATTTACACAATACGTACAACAGAGTTATTTAGGGGCTCCTTATACACACGTTGCTCTTCACCACATTTAAAAATATTAAATTATTTAAAAATTCGCCAAGAGAAAATATGTAAGGTGAATTAAAATGTTTTGAGGAAATCAAGAACTTTGTAATAGGCAAGGTTATCACATTAAAGTAAAAAGATTAAGGGCATTTTATGTCAAAATTAATAAATGTCTCAAAAACTATTCATCTCAAATATAGGGAATAACATACAAAGTAATTTTTCAAAAGGAATTGTCGAATCGAAAAATACTGTTAGGACAAAGGCCAATATAATTTTACAAATTTGTATCTTATGTAATCCTATCCTCTATACCTAAACTCAATATTTTATCTCTAGGGTAATGTTATCATTTTTAGGTGAGGAAGTTAAGATGAAAGTGTCCATAAATTCAAATGGACCTACCACAAATTCAAGTAAGTTATTAACGATTTTATTTAATCTTCTTTATCCTGTTCAATATATCCTAATTATTTATTTTGAATTAGTGCCCCTGTATTAGCATAAGATATTATTGATGTTTTATATGCCTATTGATAATGTTCTGAATGTTGAAAAAGTATTGACTTTCTATTTCTTGCCAATTTTTTAACAAGCAATACATTTTAGATTACTTTTTTGACGCCGCGAATTGTTTGCAGCTCCTCAACGATTCATGAGTCGTCTCATCCGAATGAATAGAATCAGCTTTGTACAGGATACTTCCATATATTTGAATCACATGACATTACTTGCACGCGTAACCTCCATTGGTTATTCTGTCTGGGAATGGACAAAAAAAAAATCTAATATTAACGAAGAGGCGTCTAAAGAAATGGAAGAAAAGGAAATGGATCGGGCAAAGTTGAAAGAAGAAAGTTATGGTTATAACGATGAGGAATATGCATGTCCGGAAACACCAGAAAAGGATAATTTGTTGAAGAATGAAGAAGTTAGGGATTTCCTAAAGAGAAAGGAAATTGAGAAATTAATTGAAGAAGAGAGAAAGGAAGCACTATTACAAGAACAGCAGGAAGCCTGGATACTAGAGCTGACTGGAAAAAATTTTTGATATTGAGTTGTTAGTTGTATTAGTTTATTTATACCAAGTAGTATTACTTGCACTATAAACATATATTTATAATTAAGTTATACTTTGTAATTAGGTCTTAATTAGGAGAAATATAATCTTCTAAGTTACTATTTTAATATACAGATCTGTTTACTGTATAAATATGTAGACATTAAACTTACTGCACTACTAGATATTGTGTATTAGGTATAATAGATACCGTCAAATATAATACGGACAATCGATCAATCGAATAATGATTATCGACATAATTATATTATGTCGATAATCAAACCAACACCGAGAACATTTATGATTATCTAAAATAACCGTCAAATCGTTAAAAGGTCGCAAATAATGAAAGTGTGGAATAAAGGAAAGATAATATTTTTCCATTTTATTTAGGAACCGATCAATGTTTTCAACGGCGGAATCATAATGGTTGGTGGTCTCCCATTGTTCTCTGTTGAGGATGGATAGACTAGATTCTACAGAAGCAGTCCACCTTTAACAGATGATAGATATATACGGCCAGTTTTACAATGTATTGTAACCATCATTTTACAGACTATAAGTTTATATGGGAAGTTCTTCTAAACTTATAGTTAGTGAACTATCGGTAAACAGCTATTGTGAACACCTTAGTGGACTAACAAATCAGATCTTCTGTTAAATTTTGTAATTTTGTCAATTAGTCAGAAAATATTGTTCTAGTTTATCATGCTAGTTCTAGTTTATCTAGTTCTAAAATTTATCATGCACCTGACCACGCGCAGAAATTTCAATGATTAGTGATTACAAAGTTAAGTCTTTATATAACCACTCTTATCCTTAGTCTTTGTGATTTAGTGTTTCATTAGTTTTGAGGTAGGTAGGTAGGCATGTTCCTTAAAATATATTTACAAATTAGACTACGAATCTTGAAAAAATAACAAAATTGAAGTTTCCTTGAATATGAGATAAGGAAATATTGATAATCATAAATATGATTTTGATTTATTTGCAGTTGAATAATATACAGGGTGAATCAACGAAAGGTTTCATTCTCAATTATCTGTCAAAGGATTATTTTCCATGGAAAATGCTCGGATAGGTCGACTTTTTATTTAAAGGGGACACATTTTTATGTTATTGACATTTATACGTGTTACCCCAAAAAAAGAGAAGTTTTTTAAATGGAATACCCTGTGTATTTTTACTGATTTTGGACAGAACGACCTCTCACGAGTACATTGATATTGGGTTTGATAGATATAGCTCTAATAGTGAGGGAGATTGACCATAAATATTTATCATAAAACCAATATGTTGAAGAAAGATTTTCTAACTTATTATGCTCATGGAACACTCATATCTCCCTCACTATATAGAGCTATATCCATTAAACCCTATATCAAAGTATTCGTGAGAGGGAGGGCATTCTATCCAAATCTGTAAAAATACACATTTAGAAAATACAAGTTGTGGGAAACCTTTCTGTTTTGGGCACCTTGCAAACTTTTCATTGATCCACACTGTATACGCTTTCTATCAGCATCAATCACTTGTCAGCCGTTATTTAGTAAACAACATTTATTTTAGAGGTATTTCTAATACCTTACTGAGCATTTGTGGCTTCAGTTAGACACCTTCTAAATTAATGGAAATACCACAAATAGATTTACGCATTGGGATGTTGAAATTGCTAGTTTGTTTGATGTTAATTTTGTGTCTCCTATTGGTATAATTCGAACACTCATGAATAAATATGATTAATATTATCATAAGGCTGAAACTTCAAAAGCAAAACAGGAATTTTGAATGCATTTATGAACTGCCGATAATAATTAGGTCAACAATAAACAAAATAATTCAGCTAACCTACATTTTAATTTATCTTTTTATAATATATTGAAATATAATTTCGGTACATATCTATCGATTGGAATAGATTCATGAATTTACTTTATATCTTGTTGAATAATGAGTTTGAAATAATCCTTGCAATGTCTCCAGTTGATATAACCTAAAGCTTTCATTTTATTTGTATTATTATTATCTCGTTTTTTACTTTACAATTAATACATATGGAAATATATGCTTCTATGAGCACCCTTAGTACAAGTAGTAAATAGACTGTTTTTTAAAATGCCTCCTGTCAACTGACTGTGAGAATTGAATTATCTATGAGAAATGACAGTTATTGACAATCCAAAGTATTAGATTTTTGATCTAAAAATAATTATTTTAAACATTTCCACGGTTGATATAGAATATATTAATATTCACTTGAGACAGTCCAGTGAGCATTTATTAAACTAAGAATATTTTCATTTTTATAGTAATTAATCATAATAATTAATTACATCATAATAATATAATAAAGCACTTAGCTTAAAATTAAAAATAGCCGTTTGAAAATTTAATATAAGTTACAATTTTCTGAGGGATTCCTCTAAAGTAGCTTTTTTAGTAATTTTCTTGAGAAAATAACATGACTGAACTTATTTGAGCCTAAAAAAATGTAATAACTACCTCACATTAAGTATATCATGAGTTACATCACAGTAAATTATTTGTTTGTAGAAAATGATTAGCTCATCACATCACATATGCGATTTTAGAAAACTGCTGTTGAACTTTATTTTAGTACTGAGTGAACCAATATTGTTAACTTCTTTAGAAAATTGTTTTGGACAATGTGTTACTTATCCACCATTCCAAGTAAGCCTAAAGTATGAACTACAGCTTACTGAATTACATTCCATATCAGGAAGCCATTTACTTTGATATTAGATTGATAAAATATAGCAAATACTTTAAACCAGCCAAATTCTACAAAACATGTTAATATACAAAATATATGTTGGTATAGAAATGCAAACCAACCGTTACTGAAAATTAGAAAATGACAATCAAAAGTTGAAAGTAAAATCGTATTTGAATTCATCGAACTGCTTTGATTGTACAAAATGAAGGTTGCATGTGTAGTAGTATCAAGAAGAAATTTAAACAATTTGCAAACTTTATTTTGAGTATTTCTGTTTTCCTGGTTTTATGATTTTACAAATGGTGTATTCCCATAACATTTTTTTGATGAAAAGTAGAGTTGTCTCACAAATAAATACAGACATGGTAATCGACTATATGGTAAAACATATGATTATAGTACAGTACTTTATTTCCCTTATTTTCAATGGAAATTTCTGTTACGATGATTTTACACAATGTACGTGCAAGTGTTACGAATTACCTGTAATGCATATTTTTTACTTAAAGTAAGTACGATGGAATTAGTTTAAGCTTTTCTGAAAAAAAAACAGAAAACAATAACTTTATTTGAATTAAAAAAAAAAAAATTAAAAAATAAATATTTTTATAATTGTTTGGAAAAAAACATTGATCTCATTTAGATGTTCCAAGAAATATATAGAAAACACTCTATATACTAGTATTTCGGCTTATTAGGCCTTTTTTAATAGAGTAAATGTCTGTTACTAAATGTTTCCAAGCGCGCTTTTTGTTATTTATCTGTTTACGAGTACCTACCCCGATTGATCCCACCATCTTGTAAAAAACCGAGTTTTTAGTACCTTTTCTAAGAAGGTCATCTGATCATTTTCTATCTGATCATTCGTAGTACAAGGATTTATAATTAAATTTTTTTAATTTCTAATTGCTCTAACAGATCTAAGCCCTTTCCTTTCTTTTCTCGATGCAGTACCTTTACATTTTTCAGATCTACAAAATGATTATTTTCTATACAATGCGTCGAAAATCCTGAATTTTTTGCGTTATTTAGTATGAATTTTTTATGTTATTTTTCTGTAGTTTCAATACTTCTACCGGTTTGACCCACATACACGGCATTACAATCCTCGCAGTTAATGTGGGTCAAACCGGTAGAAGTATTGAAACTAGAGTAAAAGAACATAAAAAATCCATACTAAGTAACGCAAAAAATTCAAGATTTTGGACGCATTGTATAGAATGCATTGAATAGAAAACAATCATTTTGTAGATCTGAAAAAAGTAAAGGTAGTGGTATATACAGTGTTTTCTATATATTTCTTGGAACATCTAAATGAGATCAATGTTTTTTTCAAAACAATTATTTTCACGATGTTTCATAAAGAACCATCCGCTTCGAGTATCCACTTTAATAAATATTTTTAATAATTCAGACTAATATATTAATTCAAATGTTATAAGGAAAATAAATAATTGTGATTTAGGCATCCGTTTTTTCTGCATATTATATATTATTTCCTGTAAAATATTATAAATGTCATTACTTAATAAGTTTGTGTTTCTTGACGCTTAAGTGCAACATAAGTAATTCTAATTAAGTATATAAATCTCATGACGTTTTAAAACACGTAAACTTTTTTACAAAGGAACATTCTTTCAAAGTTGTGTTATATTCCATTTTTATATCTGAAAATATTACAAATGTCAGTTCTATCAACTACTTAATTTGTAGCAAAAGATAGTATGTAAGTGTAAAAGATTAGTTATTTATATTAAGTAGTTAAAAATGGGTTTGTGTTGACCAAATATTTAGGTATAGCAAGTAATATTAAATTATTTTAATAAATATTTCTATGAATTAATAATAATGTTTAGTTTACACTATTGTTTATGATCTGTATTGTATTATATTTATAATTAATATTATAATTGTATCCATCTTTATGTATGTTTTGATATGTCATCTAAGCACAAAAATGTTTTGTTGAAAAGGAAAGCAAGAATTATGTAAGATAACGCAGGCACCGTTAATGTAGGGAAAGGAGATAAAATGTTTCGCTCTCTGAAATCAAATAATAAATTTAAGAGCTTTGAAAGTCACTTAATAGGACGTTAATAATTAAACATGAGATAATTTGTGATGGATTTAGAACGGAGTTCATCCTGGAAATTACAAAAATAGAAGTAATTTATTCAGTCAGCCAGAAAATTAAAAAAATAGAAGTTAATTTTCAGACATTTTAGTCAAAAAAGTAGTGTCAAAGCTACTAGAAAGTAGTGTCAAAACTATTTTAACTAGATAGTGAATACTACATTTTGAGACAGGTAAATGTTAATGTTGTGTAATGTTAAAAATTTTGCACTTAAAATATAGGCATACCGCAGAAATTAAATTTCTCTTCTGAAGCATCAGGCTTTAATAACATTTGCGTAAAAATTATGCATAGGTTTCTAAACAAATGAATAGTACTCTAGCTTTGAAGATACATATGCCTAAAACAATTTGAACAGCATTATAGCGGACACCACGACCTTATCACAAAACCTAAAGTTTTAACAGGTGACTAAACTATTTATATGTTAAAAATAATCAAAAAATATTAACTTATTGTCAAAGTAAACTTGAAAATCTTTTATGGTGTTCTTCTTCTTCCTGTGGATTACACACGAGTTCCAAAAAACTGTGGCTACAGCCAGGCCTACTATACATCCCACTAATTTCCTTGAATAAAGTCCAAAACTCTACTAGCGGAAATATTCCTTAATACACATGGTTTCCTATGAGCTTTAGCCTTTCACGAGCGTAACCCTCACATACACTCAGAATGTGCAGTGAAATGCAGTTTCGTTTGCATCATCTCAGACCCGGCATACCGGGCTTTCTGCCAATCTTAAATTACGGAGATGTTTCTTGAGATGGTAGTGCCCTGTTATGGGCCCTGTCATACTTTTGAGCCGAGGTTTACTCATGCTCAGATTGTACAGTTCTTTTCTGCGAAGGACTTTTCCATTTCCACCCATTCTCAGGACCATTATCTCCTGGTTTTAAGACCCACTAACTCATATGTCCTAGATCCACCTATTTTCACAGATCCATTCTGGTAGCACTATAAGCAACTCCACAAGCTGGCTTTTATCTTATAAAAGCCATTCACATTTAAAATCATCCATTTCATGTCTTATGAAAGCCATTTTTACTCTCTGGTGTAAAATTGTAGTATAAATCTTCAAATCTGTCATTGGAGGAGTAGAACCTCAAATTTTAATTATCCAGGTGTGTCACATGATATATTTTTGTAGCCCAATAATGAATTGATACTTAAATTCTGTAAATTCATTGCGGATTTATCATCGCTTTAATGTGGTATCACAAGAATATTGAGTAAATGATTCTTCATCGTGTTTAACTAGATTTAGAGACAACAATATCATTCATGATATTGCTTGGACTGAATATTGTTGTAATTAGCAAATAATAATCATTCACTTTAAAGTGAAACACGAATACGAGCCATTTTTTCAAAATCCTAAACTAAAATGACCCAAAGACAAAATATGACAGCGTATTAGTGATCACCAATTAATAGATTCATGGAGAACATAATTCATCCTAAATGTTATTTTTTTCTAATTTTCGATAAAAATTATATTTACTGCTTCTGATATTTTATAAATCAAGCATTGCTATTGGTTCCAGCACTCACCCGAATGGTATTATTATTTTAAAGCTAAATTGATTACGAGAGTGAAACTATTATTTATTTAACATTCCTTTGATAAATCAATTGATAACATTTTAAAATAAAACCATTCATTAATGGATATAGAACGGACGTTTCAAACTTTGTTATCTAAATCACCTTACTATTGGCAAGATTTGATGTCTCCACTCTGATTGGCCGCATTGTATACATTTTATTTAGTAGTCTAGTAATATTTTAATACTACTAATAATCGTTATACCTAAATAATTGAAGTGAAATCACTGGCATACGTTATACTACAATTCTGTACAAATATACCAGACCAGCGCATATGGGTCGGGTATATAAAAGTGAGCGAAAGGAAGTAGGTAGACAGAATTTACTGTGACTGACTCGCAACTCTGGAGAAATAAGTCAATTTCTTGGACAGTAATCACCCGGTCAGTAAAACACTATCCTGCGTTTGACACGTCTTGACTGAAAAAAGTTGTAAGAATAGATAGATCCACTGGTAACTGGTTTTCGAGTTCATTTCTTCTGCTCACCTCATTTTATTTGTTGGGTTATATTAAGCGATGTAGTCTTGAGACGAGGGTATTAACAGGATCATCTTTAAATTAAAAAGAGCTTTACCGACGTCGGCCAGGTTTGTAATAACACTTGGGAAGTCCGGAAACGTCTACAAATTATGTTTTCTTATAGAGATTTAATGAAAATGTTATCGATATGCTGCTGAAACGTTATTAACCTATTTGAAGAACTGTTATACTGACAAAATTGTTCTCAAACGTTTTAGATTAGTGTATAATGACTATTTACAGCTATGTAAATTTATTAGATATCACTGGAGCTTAGCCATTTTAAAGTTAGTTTGTATATTGTATATTTTCTTTGTCATACCTTTTAAGACATCTTTTTTATTTCATACACTGTGTCCAAAAAGCAAAGTAATTAATTATTGATCACATCATCACTATTCTAATTGTTTCTCTCGAAAAATCAAACATTATTAGTATACTAGATTAGTATCTTTTTTGTGTCAACTTTCATCGGTCATATTCGGCAGAACTACATTGTCTTTGAATAGTTTTTAACATACCTACTTCTGATATGGATCTTTAAATTATTTGTAACTCATTAAAATAATGTATTTTTTCAAAATTAATCGTTTCCTAATAGTAGGCAAGTGACTTATAAAAGGTACTCTTATTAATAAATTTTCTTACAATAACTAACCCTTAAACCAAATAATAGAATAATGTTACACTTACGTTCTAATATTATACATTTATAGCTAACTGTTACAATATCAATATATGTAGTTGTAGCAGTACGCAATTGGGAACTGATATTGAGACTGAATAAATACTTAACATACAAGTTCATTGGGTATCAAACAAAGAGAAAAACAAGAAAGAAAAAGTGGAAAATTCATATTGGCGCTGAGAGGGCGCAGATTTAAGTGTTTTGGATAAATAAATCATTATGTTTTAATATTCAGCAAAGTACATTAGCGCAAGAGTCTTCAGATAAAAATATATTTTATTTATGTTGTGATGCTTAAGGGACCTTTGCAAAAAATAAACCAAGTAGTTCGTAAGTACCTACCGTTGAATACATAAATGCAAATGGTCAAAATCCAAGAAGAAAGGACAGAATATTAAAAGATCAGCTTAAAAATTATGATATTTAACAGAATACGTTTTCTGAATCCAGCTTTGTTTGGGTCCACTTTTGAACGTTTCTTGAGATTTTTCCTTTCAAGTGGATGCTTGGCATTATATTCAATATAGCATATCCTATTGATAAAAATATGTTTTATAATATACCAGTCAAAGATTTGAGATCTCAGAGATTTCAAGTCGGTTACAACAATATTTTATTCATTTTCAAATGTTAACATGATTACATTACATGATAACATGTACGGTGTGGTACCCGTAAAGCAGACCCTTATTTTATTCCGATTTAAAAAAATTATTTATAGACGATTAAAAAGATATACGGGGTATACCAATAATATACAGGGTGTATCATTAGTGGGTAATTGTTCCATTACTCACAAACGGTACATTATATCAAAAAACTTTTTACATGAAAGTTTTTTAGCGCTAAAAATGCATATTGTAAAAATATTTTCAATTACACAGGGTCTTCCAAAAAGTCGGGACAAGGTGCAAGTTGGTTATTTCAAATGCGACACCCTATATATTATTATATTTTTGAAATCTAAAGATCACTAGGAATATATTTGTATTAAGGTCCGTTTCCGAGATATTTAACAGTTAATGGTAAAAAACCTCGTAACACTGCATTGGAAAATAAATAAAATTTCCTCTATGACACAATGTGAAAAGGAAAAAAATGTAGTGTCAGTTAGCACAAGGGATACCTTAAATATTGTACTTGAAATTATTTGGCCATTTTATACAGGCTGATTTTTATCGTGATTTATATTTCACAATGTTAAATTGCCCAAATCTCATTTTTTTATGGCATTAGATGTAGAATTTAATTACCTTTCAAATGGTATTAGGATGTCCTATACAAAAAGTTGACCGGTTTCGAGATATTCACGATTTTTTGAAAATTTGGCTTTCATAATTGATAATTATAAATTATAGTCAAGTAAGTTATGAAAACAATTTATTTTGTTGTGGAAATTATTTAACTGTCAACTAAATATTCGATTTTGTGTAATCTGTACATTTTATATGCAAGATGCACTATTCCAAAATGCTTTCAAAAGCACCTCGAATTCTGTTCATCATGTTTTCTCGTATGGTTGATGGTGTGCGGTAAACTAAATCTTTTGTGTATCCTCATAAAAAAAATCTAATTTTGTAAGGTCCGGGTACCGAGGAGACCATGAGATAGGTCCACCCTTCCTATCCACCTATTACTGTAGGTACTCCCTATTTAAAAATCTCCTTACTGAACCGCTGTAATGTGTAGGGCAACCGTCATGCTGCAACCGCATTCCTGCTAAAATGGTCAGAGGTGTGATGTGAGATGTTCAACATCGCCGCCTGATTTTTAAATTAATCTTTCTCACTAAATATACAGGTTTAACTAAGAATGTGCTCAGTTACCGTATATAAATCGATAATTCTCTATTGATTCACACCAAAATCAATAATATTATTTACGTATTATAGAAATACGTCGATAGCAACGCGAGGCTTCGCCCCTTGCGCCTTCAGTTTCAATGTTTTCAAATTTGTGCTATTATATCAGTTCTTTCGTGTTGTGTTGGCATCACTAACTCTAATAATATATTTCTTAATAATAGGGATTTAACTGAGAAAGAATGTGCTTAGTTACCATCCTTGTTCTTTTATTATTACCGGTTATCACGATTGCCGTGAGACCGTGTTAATCATGTATATTTTTATTTTATCGAAATCAAATGTCGTAGTACCACTGTTATTCGTCTACTACGGGCGAAACATCAGTTTATTTAAACTTAATTTGAAATCCATCAATCAATCAAGTATTAATTATATAAAACTCTTCGCTATTCTTCACTGAACTCAAATAACGATCTCAATAACTAATTTGGCAACAAAAGTGCAACGATAGCAAGATATTCGCTAACGTTTCGTATCACGATAATATACCGTTGTCCTATTATTGTGTAAATAATAAGCAAAAATGTTCGTAAAGAATCCCTGTGGAATAGTATATTTTTGGGACATACCTATGACTTTTTACGTTGGTTATGTTGTCATACAACGAATTATTCGAAATACTATGCAGGACAGGTTAGTTTTCATGAGTGATCATTCATCATCACGTCTAGGCTTCGTCATTTCTCCCTTAGTCTATATGAAAAAGCAAAATATATTAAATAGTACTTATGTGGAAATTTTTTTTAGTTGTCTAAATCAAGTTGAAATTTATAATCGTTGATGAAACTCAATGTATATGTAATAAAAGTGATCAAATTGTAAGAATTTTTGGTGTACGTACGTTTGTCAAAGAGAAATTTATAATTCCTAAAAAATAGCTGGTGGAAATGTTTTCCCAAGTAAACATTTCATACATTTCTAATGACTTGAATAAGAGTTTATTAAGAGCTTGTAAAGCGTCGTTATGGGTTGCTGTAGATAACCAAAATGTAAAAAAATGCGTTGATCTTTCAATTCAAGAGCGGCTTAGGTTTTATTCCTCCACAATATAAATACAAATAAAAATAATACTTCCCGACTCTATGAATTAAATCAAAATATTGCAAAAAGAAAGGATATAGCTTTTCATTGATTATAATTGCAACGGGGACTTGGAATGTAATGACCTGGAGAAAAGCCGCACTTTTCCGACGCCAGGGCGAGTTTGTTATAAAGATGGTTATAGAGCCTGCTATATTTCGTCAGCCTGCTATATTCCGTGTGTACAAAATAGATACTATACATAAGATTTTTGGATAACATTGAGTTTTGAGGACCAATAAGATGGCGTGCTAGGTCACCGGATCTCACTCTACTGGACTTTTTTGTGTGGGGTTATCTACAAACAAAATGTATGTAAGGTCGTATGAAACTTACTCGACACATAGTTCATATTTTTTTCGTTTTAACATATGCATATTATACATGGTTGAATAGCACCCATAAGACGGCCATAAGAAAAACAGGTGAGGTATGCTAGCACAAAATCTAGTAAACCGAATTTTTTTTAGAGACCAATTTTGAATTCCTTGCTGAGTGCAATCCCTGTCCTAAAAATTTGATAAATCTATCTTTTACAACAAACAAACTATGGATGTTTGCAGAAAATTCTGCATAAAATAATCTATTTTATATATAATATTTTACATTAGTATAAATTATTTAGTAATAATAATTGAATTACATATAATAGAACTTTTTGTTGTATAATTATTTTACTACAAAGCTCATTCATCTTGTCAAGTTCACTGATATATTTCTTATAGTTGTTTAAGTAGGTTAGTAATGTCTTCAAATATCTAAGTATTTAGGTACTTAAAATTACAACAGTACTAGATAGATAAGCTATATATGAAGTCCTATATGTTTGATGCATATGTATAAAAAATAACTGAGTAGGTACCTAAATATTTATTTAGATGTTGCAAATTAGTATTGTTTTGTTTACATTTATTTGTTTCGAAAGTTTCTAGTGGGTTGAATTTTCAACATTTCCAGTAAGTTTTTAGACGTATAAATGATAAATTCCTCTCGTCTGACCTTCGGCTTCTCCTCAGTTACATTCCAGGCAATATTTGGTACGCTTGATATTAAACTCCAAATTTATTCTGTTCATATATTTGCTCATTATAAAGTTTATTTTAAAAAAATAATAATGACCAACTGTACTTTTCCGTTATTCCAGTATTCCTATACCTATCATATAATTTATAGCTAACACAGTTTGTTTCCGCTACATTTATTTTAACCGATCATGTTTTTTAGCACCACAGTCTCCCGAGTTTCGACAGGTACCTATATTTCCTCTTGTTTAATCTTGTAAAATATTATGTTAGTTTAACTAATAAAATTTTTTATACGAGACTTAACACTTTCTGGCTAGCATGCGATTCACATGTGATTTACATTTTTTTAATGTATTTATGTCTAGTATCTTCCCCAATCTAAAATCTATTCCCCATATTGGGAATAGATTTATCCGAGGATTTTTTACATGTACTCCATTCACCAATGTGATAGTAAAGTGTGCAAATGGCACACTTTATCCGTATTTTATCTTATTTTTAATATTTTGATTTATGGAACTAGCGTTGTGATATCATGTCATCAGACATGTTTAGACGACACTATTGCTCATTTAGAATGACCGTCTGAACTAGTCTTTAGTGCAACGACCCGAAATCCGTATAATTATTATTTATATTGTTATAAATGCTATAGAGAATAATGACTTACCTCAGACCTGGAACAGCTGTAACCATTTGACCGTCCTGCAGTAACCAGTCCACTTGAGGATTTGGTGATCCGTGAGCCGAACAACTGACCTGCGATCCAGTGGTGTTAGAAAACGTAAGGTGAGCTGGAGGCTCTAGCAGAAATACTGGACCATGACTCAGCACAGCAACCCCTAAGGAACCAAAAAACTTATATTAAAGTAAAGGAAATTGCGGTATAATATGGGTCGTAAATTCCTCCACGTCCATCATGTTGTAAACGAAATGAAAATTTTAAGGGAACTTATTACAATTTTGAAAGCATGATCTGAAATACCCCAGTAATTTGTTCAAGACGTCAAAAATAAACTTTTTAACGAGAAATTGGCTGCAGTTCTACCTTTTTTGGGATCTATCCTCATATTGTTAATTCCACCTTCTATAGAATCGATCCTAAGGGATCAATTCAACGACTCGCAGAACAATACAATGTGCAACTTTACAAGTTGTAGCTATTTAAAATAGTTTTTTAAATGAAATTTTACTGAGAACAAGTCTTGATCTACGAGTAGACAATTTAATTAAAAATTGTCTGGGGGAATGGGAATTCGACCAACGACCTCTGGGTTGAGTGATCGATACACTAAACCCTGAGCCTGAGTATACATGTATAGGTAGTATATAGGTAAATATACCTTGATTTCGCAATATATTTAATTCTTCTGTTAATATTACCTCTAGTTTGAAAAATCATAAAGTAGATATATAATACTAAAATATTAATACATATTGTAAATAATGTAATGTCCTTTAGTAGTTAGTATATATGAAAGAAGTTAATGAAAAAGTATATGATCTGTAAACTAGTTATATCATGTTTATAAATTATTGGCATAACTCATATAAACGAATAGTTATTTTTACTATGTGAAATATTTACGAATATACGTGGGGTCAACAGAGTTGTGAGACAAGTCAGCTTCTACAATTTTGAAGATATTATGAGGGTAAAATTTGAATGGAACAGTGTAGAATAGAAAATACCAACTTTTCAACATTTCACTTCATCACTTCAATTTTAAAGTATAAAGAAATAAAAAAAATCGCGATTCTTTCCTCCACTGATGATCTTCTGATGTTTTTTGTACTCTAGATGCGAACATAAAATTCAGTTTAAAAAATTAACCAGTGCAGTCGTATTTTGAATCATCCTCAGCGCTGAAATAGAATAGTATTGCATTTAACTTTTTTATCAGTCTAACGAGTAAATATCAGCCGAAACAGCTACAAGACGAATTTCAATTGTCATGAATTATGTTCCGAAGTAATTTTTTAAATCGACCATATTTGTTAAACATTAAATTCGTGAAGTCTAAATCACTACCTAATTGTTATTCTTATATAAGTATTTTGTAAACTGTGATTTATCTAATAATTCCGTTGACAATTCGTCAACGGAAGTCGTCAAGAAATAAAAAATAAAGGTTTTTATTTTGAACTGAAAATAATCTTCAATGCAATATTGGATTTCAAGTAATTTTCTTCCTAATATTTTATAAAAAACTTGCATTCATTTTGTCAACTGATATTCAGAAATTGCCTTCAAAAACTTCTTAATTTTGACAGGTATGGAGATATTTTGTGTCTAAAATAGACAAAACTCAATTGCCCACTGTTTTTTTTTTTAATATATTGGTAAAATATTTTCCCGTATTACGTGAACTTTTTAGAAAACACGCGGTAATTACGCCATTTAGCTTGATGCGTCTTAGCCATCACAAAGTAATGTCATAGAGACTTTATTTAATAGAGGTAATACATAAAGAGGCTCTTTAACTATAAATTCAAGTTTATTAGTACAGCGTTAAATACATTTTTATTTTGAAAATCCTTTTACGGGGGATTATATTATTATATTTTACTACCATCCTTGACATTTCACCTTACATTAACATAAAATTACTGGAGTCCCCTATTGTTATTTTGATCCTCGCCATCAAACAGTGGAACTGTTTAGTATTCACATGCCAGAAAGGAAGGCGAGGATAATCTTAAATTATTATTTTATAAAACGTTTACCCCTTGAACATGATCCTCTCGCGCCTCTTCCGCCATCGGGAGTTAATCCACATCTTAATTGAATCTTGAGTCATTTGTTGCCGAAAGTTTATTAACCTCATTTTTGGCCTTTAATAAGGCTGTAATGACAAAGACGTAGGTTTTATAAAAAGTATGGCAGGTATTTGTGATTCAACTTTATGAGCCAACCCTAAATATCTTTGTTTCTATACCCGTCGTGGGGGCATAATACCCGTATATATTGAAAAATATGTTTCCTAGTAAAAGGGTGAAAATGCATAATACAATAATTCATTAGAACCTAAGGAAATGTGAAGATAAATCATCAATTTGGAAAAAAATGTTTTATATAAGTACTATATATATATTTTCTAGTACCTTGAATATTTTAAGTTATTTTATTCGGGGAAAAAAACCCACAATGATTTCACAGCTTGCTTGCTTGCTTTCTTAACAGAGTAAGTAAATTATGATTTATGATCGACTCCTACCTACTTTACAATTGATGAAAGTTTTTAATGATTAAACTTGCACAGTGAAGAGATTATTTTTTGTGAAACATATTTGATACGAAAAGAGAGATGTGAGCGAGCAAAAAACGTATAGAAGAATTGACTATAATATCTAAAATATTAGCTATTAGAAATGTCTGTAACTTATTTGCGGTACGTTTTCATGATACATAGTTTCTTTTGGAAACTACAGGGTGGCGCAGATGGATCGGGTGGTTTTAAAATACTTGTCAAACTGTCAATTTTAAAGGTATTGGATTGAAATAAAGTGCAAAACGTGTAGTTACAATGGAAGTTTATTAACAGAAAATTAGTAAAGTTAGTTTTTAAAAATTACATCCATCAAATGCCCTCCTTCTCGAGCGACGCATTCTTGGAGTCGCTCCTTAACGTTCCGCATTGCCCGCTCAAGCACATCACCAGGAATTAATGTGATTTCGTTGTGAATTGCTGCCTTCAACTCCTGAATGGTCCGGGGATTGTTCATGTACACCCTTGCTTTTAAATAGCCCCATAGGAAGAAGTCACATACCGTGAGGTCCGGTGAGCGAGGGGGCCAATGGAGATCTCCATTACGGGAAATCAAACGGCCAGGGAACAGAGCGCATATAGCTTGCATTGATATCCTAGCGACCTCACGGTATGTGACTTCTTCTTATGGGGCTATTTAAAAGCAAGGGTGTACATGAACAATCCCCGGACCATTCAGGAGTTGAAGGCAGCAATTCACAAGGAAATCACATTAATTCCTGGTGATGTGCTTGAGCGGGCAATGCGGAACGTTAAGGACCGACTCCAAGAATGCGTCGCTCGAGAAGGAGGGCATTTGATGGATGTAATTTTTAAAAACTAACTTTACTAATTTTTTGTTAATAAACTTCCATTGTAACTATACGTTTTGCACTTTATTTCAATCCAATACCTTTAAAATTGACAGTTTGACAAGTATTTTAAAACCACCCGATCCATCTGCGCCACCCTGTATTTCTTAGTGTCAAAAAGCGGAAAACCAGAAGCATATGAATTAAATATTCAAAGTGCAGTATCAAGGCAAACTTCTAGTTTGTTCCAAAAAACCACTGTATAATATGTAATAAAATAATATTTGATAAATTAACTAAATTTCATCAGTGGATTTTCAGTTTTATACAAAATTTTGTAATATTATATGTCATATTTTAAAATATGTCTAAATGGAATAATTAATATAATAAAATTTAAAAGAAATTAAATACTTAACTAGCTTTTTCATAAACGTTTCGAGTTGATCCTCAACTCTTCGTCAGTAGAACGTTTGTACGAAAAGTACTTTTTGTATGGTAAGAAGTATTTTTTGTCAGATTGACATTTTTAATTCAAATTGTCATCGCATGGACTGATCACTATGATATTATTAATTTTCCACTGGTAACATCCTTCTGGAGTAGAGGAAGCCACGTTTGATCCATGAATATTGTTTATAACTGGATACAATTATCATCATTAAGATTAGTAAAAGCGCTTTCTTTTGATTTTTTTTTAACTGATTTTTCTTCTTTTTGTAAAACTTTAGCCTGTGTATAAATTATAATATTTACCACATTCACAAGGAATCTGGTAAATACAATTTTTTGAATTTTGCTCGTTATTAATTGGCTTTGTTTTTGTAAGTTTGTGTTGATATTATATTTATTATTATTAGATATTAATTACAAAAACAAAATCAATTAATAATGATCAAAATTTAAAAAATTGTATTTACCAGATTCCTTGTCAATGTGGTAAACATTATATTGGTGAAACATCTAGACCGTTACAAATAAGGGTCCGCGAACATAAAAATTATGTTAAGAATTACCAAGTTAATAGGTCTACATTAGTAAAACATGTATGTGATAACGGTCACCGAGTTGATTGGACACATGCTTCTGGTTTTCTGCTTTTTGTTATTTTACAGGTGGTATAATCCCGAAAGAAACTATGAATCATTAGCTACTAGAACTTGGGCATATTAGGTTTGGTGCAGTTAACTGAAATATCAGTTGGTACTTACTTACTGTTTCTCCTTTGTTGTTTCCTTTACTGCTTTAGTAAAGGACTTGGATTTGTCGTTGTCATTAATGCCATAATAAAATTCAATGATCAATAACTGATCGATTTGAGTTCGTGAAGATGAATATAATTAAATAAAACAATACACCTTTCTTCACCTTCTTGAAGGAAGTTGGAATCTTTGGTGTGAAACTAACACTGACGTTGTTTTCCACATAACATCAAAACACTATACTGAGATTTAATCATTTCCAAATGATGTCAACTTGGTTGGCGAAACGCGTGTCGAGTGCAGTATAATGTTTTGGTGTTATGTGAAAAACTACATCAGTGTTACCTTTCTTCAGATATAATTCTTAAACACCCGTGTTTAAGCCACCGACAATGAGTACATAGTACTCGAAATGTATACATTTACCATTGCTAATATATATAGAGGTAAATATATATATGAAGAAAGGTGAATTGTCTTATTTAATTAATGATCAATAATGAAATCCTGCGGGTGTGCTAGCTTAAAGTTAACTATGACATCACATGTTTTAGCTTTTCTCATTAGGAAAAGTGAATTATAATTTTTCAAATCTTTAGTGACCGGATCTAAGTTTAAAGGGTTATGTTTAGAACAATTGGTAGGTAATTTGTAAACCGTTAAGCCTGATAACTGATTGCGTATAAATAGATCAATACAGTTTCATTTTGGTCCTGATTATACTGATGGTAATATTAATAATAAGCAAACCATTTTTCACCATCAACTTCAATTCTCTGAATTAAAAAAAAAAAAATAGGTAAAATGTATGTTCACTGTGAACATCTTTTCTTTTAATTATCTTATAAATCACCTCCTGAAATTCATCTGCTATTTAAATACAACCCTATGCAGCATACAGCTAAGTATTCGAGAGGAAGAGGAGGAAAAATCGATATGCACCTAAATAATTACTAATATAAAATGACCTGATGATGTAAACCTTCACAGATTCGTCTAGGATTATATTAGGCAATGTGGTACGATCCAATAATTGGAAGTACGGTTGTATTGGAAGTAAAATTTAACTAATCAACGCTCCAGGCTGTCCCGTCACTGTCGAGTTTATAAATAGGGTAACGAAGGGGTCAATATGTTACAACTGGGGAATTCAAACTGTAAAATTTAACATTTAAATTTAGTAGGTATAGCGTAATCATGTAGTAAGGGATATTCTGTTTGGAAACTGAACTGATACATTGACATAGGACAATGTTAGCAGTTTGCGAGCCTGCTCTTTTTCCATTTATAGTTTTTGAAAACTGGCTATGTTATAAGATACAACTACCTCTAAAACAAAGTGAAACTAGTTCCTATTCCTATAACAAATAAAGTACCAAGTATCATTTTTCTGTAAATACTAAGTGGTTAATCACTTACTATTGCTAGTGCTTTTATGTTAATCTAGTGTTTCTACTAATAAGGAAAATTATATAAGCTGAGATTACGGCACATCATTTTAAAGCTTAATGATTATGTAATTAAAAAGAGAACTACAACTGGAAAGACAAGGACTATTGCTTCGAATTAATCCTAAAAATTATGGCTTCTATTCTTTAACGAGCCTGCTATATGCGGAGTCTCTTGGTACCAGTATTCTTATTAAACCCATTTTCATTCCGATGTCATGCAGTTGACATTAGATACGAATTCGTATTGTTATTCATACGAGTATTTCTACGTGTTTTTCATACAAAGCTAAGTTTAGGTTTATGTCATCTTAATCAAAAGCCAATCTTACTCCGTGCTCACAAAATAATAAAAGTGAAATTAAAGAAAAAAGGAGCAACCGAGGATATTAATCTACTATAAGTGTAACGTCTCTGTTTCAAAAACAATTTCACTAACATTTGTGTAATATAAAACAAACATTCCAATCAGCCATATTAATAATGGTTATCGGTACCAAGAAATAGCCACTTACATTTGTCTAAGTGATGTTAAACTCGGACACTTAATAATATTTAAGGCAGTATAATAAGACATTTAACAAATATGTAGCAAATATAACATTGTACACATTGGTGATAGATTCTTTGATTGATAGAGGTACAGCAGATTAGGTTCAAGCAGAGATCAGCAAGTTCCAAGATCACAGCTTATATACTTATTGTGTTGCCACATAATATACGGTTTTAGGTGAATAGGTTCCTCACTATACACAACGGTTACGAGGTTTTCGATCATATAGAACGATTTTGGAAGAGTGCAATTTGTGACGCTAATTGCACTCTTCCAAAATCGTTCACTAGTAAAAATTGCACTCGTTGTTTGCCTTCTTTTAGGTTATAGAATTACGTCAGTAGCATAGAATATCAGCATTTATTAACTGTAAATTGCTAAAAACTTTTCTCTTCAATAAAATTTTAGACATACTGCTCTCAACTACTATTCTATGCTTCTACTAGAGCTTGAAAGAGGACTACAGTTTAAAGGTAAAATCTTTCTCTGCTAGATCGGATATAGACCGAGAGAGATAATTTGATTGTATTACTTTCAAGACTCTAAAAGTACTGCTGGAGAATTCATACAAATCACACGTAGTGTGCAAATCTATATTCTCATAGATTAGAAGAAAATAATCATGGTTGTTTGAAAGATATAAACAAAAGATTGATTCTAGAAACGGTGAAAAGAAATAAAGCCATGAATATTTTTCCAAACACAAAAACATTTCACATGGCGCGTTTTTAATCAACCAGATTAGCTTAAGATATATTGTTATTAGTCTCGGCGTTGTTAATGAAACACATCTACCAAAATATGCCGATATTTTTTCTTTGTGGTAAGTTTTCCAATAATATCTTCCAAAAGTGACGTATAATGACCGGTTCATTCAACACGCACCACACTATACACAATATTACGAAATTTAATAAAAATTTACATAAAAACTATGTCGCTTCAGAGCAAATTGTTTTGACCTGAAGTTCACTGAATTGAGTTTTCTGTGAATTTTTCCTAAACAATGCGAAAGAGTCAATTAACAACAAATAAGATGCCTTACTCTGGACATAATTGCGTAATACTTTCAGTAAGCTACTGCTAGATGACTCTGCTGTCAAAAAGTAACTAAATTCTTCAGAGATATTTTGTGTTTAGTGCGTTATTGGAAAGTGCGTTATTAACTATTTTAAGGACAGTAAAAACGTATTGGAAACTGGCCTAATTAAGTGATAATTCAATTAAAAACTCTTATTGTATTTATTCCGTTCATAAGTTTTTTTTTTTTTTGAAAAAATAGTTTAAAAAATATAAAATAGACTCAACTGTTTTTTACTAACCTGTAAACCGCCACTGAAATGCATCTAGGTACCTGCATTACAAAATAAAATTGAAAATAATATTTGTGTTTCCATGATTAAAATAAAGTCTAGCTATTATTTACTTTCAACTTCAGCTTCCTTCCGATGAGATATTCGAAAGCAAACTTTAAAATTGATACGATTCCGAGACGCACGACGTAAAGATTGAAATAGTAAATATTTATTTATCTAAGTATATTATCACGTAATGTGATTGCTAAACACCAAAACGATGTTTGTGTATAATCTAACCATTTTAATTAGATTCGGAGTACGTTAATGGAGATGGATAACATGAATTACAACCCTTCTACATATACAAATAGTATAACCTATTTAACAATTCTCCTGTAGAATACATTTAATTATATCTTACACAACCTTAATAATTGAATTAGCTAAACAAGATATATATTCACGCAAGATTTGGTTCCCGTTACTGGGAACTTGATTAACACTATATTATCCCACCCTCAAGTTAATTTTAATGGCGGTTCTTCATTTAATGGGCGTCATCTGTACCGCCCTTTGCCTTTCTTTAAAAATTGAGGATTACTGAAATTTGATAGCTAATAAAATTTTACTCTAATAATTTATAATTTGATGTTTGTTTTTTCTATTTTCTATTTTATCTCAGCACGGGTCAAAAATTGTAATACACATTTTATTCTTAAATATACAGGGTGATTGATTAAGGCCGGCCACCGGCTGTATATGGGAAACTATTGGTCCTACAGGTTCGGGAAAAAAATTCTCATAATAAAAGTGGCCATGAAAATTTCATTAAAAATATTTTTATCTTCCGTAAATCTCCGCAAGAGGGCGCAACTGATCATGAAATTTTTAAAATTGACTTTAAATGAAAAAATGCCTTATTAACCTATATATATTTTTTATCAGTTTTAATCGTTAGTCCATTTCCTAAAACTTGTTCAGCGATATTTTTCATGTTCTCGATAAATAAATGGGTGGGAGCAGTTTTTGTTTTTAATTTGAAAAAATGCTGTATTTTCGGATCGCTTTAACGGATTTTCTTGCAATTGGGTTTTTTTAAAAGAGAATACCTTACAGATTTAATAAATCTTTTAGTGATTGCGAAAAGTTGGTTAATAAAGGTACAAAATGGCGATATGTTGAAACCTAACCTATTTTTTAATTTTTCTTGGAAATTTTAAATGGAACGATATACTTTTTTCCACGTCATTATGACCAACATTTAGTTTAAATAACACTGATCAAAACCGCATCTCGATATCTCAAACCGTTTAGGAAATATTTAGATTTTCGTATTGTACTCAAAGAAGGAGAATACATTTTCGTTTACCCCCGTATCATTTCGAAACAAAATATATTTTGTATAAACCCTTCACACTTTATCCAGGCTGAGGAAGAATTACGATTAATTAAAATTAAAAAAAAGTATTGCCCCGGCGGATATCGAACTCTCAACCTTTAGCACATGCAAGCAATGAATAAATTGTTGCTTACAAATCTATTACTGAATCTGAAGTAAACATTATAAATGTTTTGGCTTACATCCATACAGATCCACATTTAAGTATTAGAGATATTTCAAGGGATTTAGGACTAACATTTTATTGTGTCTATAAAATATTAAAAAAACATAAAATGCGCCCTTACCATATTGTGCTACATTAAGCATTAAACGAACAAGATTTTGATCGTAGACTGGATTTTTGTCATTGGCTTAAAGGTTTCCTCACCGAAGATGCTACGTTTCTGTCAAAAATTTTATGGGCCGACGAAGCAACTTTTAGTAGCAACGGGAAAGTAAATTTGCACAACATGCATTATTGGTCGGCAACTAACCCTCATTGGTTAAGAGAGGTCGATCATCAGAACAAGTGGAGTGTAAACGTGTGGTGCGGTATTTTAAACAGACGAATTATTGGGCCATTTTTTTTCGATGGTCATCTTAAAGGGGAAAGGTACCTAGATTTCCTGAACACCGATTTGCTGCTTTTATTAGAAGAGGTGCCCATTGCTGAGAGGATGAACATGTGGTACCAACATAATGGATGTCCAGCTCATTTTGCCCAGAACGTCCGAAATTATCTTGACGATGCGTTTCCAGATAAATGAATTGACAGGGGAAGTCTTTTTCCGTGTCCTCCAAGGTCCCCAGACCTCACTTGTTTAGATTTTTATCTATGGGGCAGAATAAAAGACGTGGTTTTCAAAAATCGCCCCACAACACCAGAAGATATGAAACAAAGAATTCGTGTGGCTATAAGAAATTTATCAGGTGGCCGAAATTGAAGCAACGGTACAATCTACGAGAGAAAGACTTAATTTGTGCATCGACAGCATCGACAATGATGGTAAACATTTTGAACATCTTTAATTTTTGCTTTTTTGTCCTCATAAACGCTGGCAAATTTGTTGTAGTTATTGTTCTACCTTATTGCTTTTCGTTTAGTTTTGTGTTATTGCTGTTTTGCCCATTGGCCTTTAAACACGCTACAATTATTATTTCACGTACTATTTGGACCAGTCCTAAGCCTGGATAAAGTGTGAAGGGAGGCCGGTTTTTGTAAAATAATATCAAATTACTAAAACAGCAAGTAAATATACGTTTTGTTTCGAAATGATACAGGGGTAAACGAAAATGTATTCTCCTTCTTTGGGTACAATACGAAAATCTAAATATTTCCTAAACGGTTTGAGATATCGAGATGCGGTTTTGGCCAGTGTTATTTAAACTAAATGTTGGTCATAATGACGTGGGAAAAAGTATATCGTTCCATTTAAAATTTCCAAGAAAAATTAAAAAATAGGTTAGGTTTCAACATATCGCCAATTTGGTTCCTTTATTAACCAACTTTTCGCAATCACTAAAACATTTATTAAATCTGTGAGGTATTCTCTTTTAAAAAACCCAATTGCAAGAAATTCCGTTAAAGCGATCCGAAAATACAGCATTTTTTCAAATTAAAAACAAAAACTGCTCCCACCCATTTATTTATCGAGGAAATGAAAAATATCACTGAACAAGTTTTAGGAAATGGACTAACGATTAAAACTGATAAAAAATATATCCAGGTTAATAAGGCATTTTTTATCCTGCAAAATTTATTTATTTATATCCATAAACACCTTATCGTTTTTCAACATAATAGCTAGTATTTTCTATATATTTATTATATTGCCATAGAAATTTTTGTAAACGCAAATGCAGTAGCCAGCTGAAGACAGCCTTCTTGTCAATAACTGGGAGCGAAGTCAGGAGATTAAGGAGGATTTGAGACAATTTCCCATCGAAAGGATTCCATCCAATTTTGCATTTTTCCGCACAGAAAGGGGGTAAGCAACACATTTCCTTTTCAAATAAGAGTACCATTTCGTAGATAATCCCAGAAAACCGTTGCCATTACCTTCTTGGCAGAATGTTAGATTTTGTCATTTTTCGGAGCATTTTCATCAGCGGTGAGTTTTCAAGACTATGTTGTATCGTTTTGCCTTAGAGGTCGTAGTGGACCCAGATTAACTCCCCTTCATAATGCTATGAAAAATATCATTGCCTTCCATTGTCAATATTTTTTCGGGACGCTACAAACCTTATTTATAAACATCGGTCCAAAGACATCTTCAGACACCATCAACACAGGCTTAGCTGTACCCAGTTTATCAGCAACAATTTTCCCGATGAAAACACAGCTGATTTCGATATAGGGAGAAAATGGCAGAAATGTCATCAATAGTGATGGATCTATCTGGTGAATGATAGCCGGAATCTCGTGATTTCTGGAGGACGTTGAAGAATTTCTGCACACAAATCTTATCGATGAGTTGTTCAGTACATTAGATATACTGATATAGCCGAGTAGGCAACCCTCTCTACGCAGAAAGTAGCTCTGAAAGGAAGGTAGTATTTTTCTATGGCGACGTCAAAATTCAGTATCTATTGTGTAACAACTAACTAGTTATTTCTAATTAACTTATTTATGTCAGAACTAGAGTATAAAAACAATATGTTATTAGGTCCCTCAAAAAGAATTGGTATTTATTTGTTTAATATCTGCCTTCCAGCTACTTAGTGGAATACATTATTACTATTTATATTTTATATAGAATTAATATTTATTAGTGAAAAATTTAAATCTTATAAAAACAGAAAATGATTTGAGAGTTTGTTCATTAAATATTTTTGAAATCATTTCGATCTAGGTTACAGGACTTCAGACTTATCAGCTATTAATTTTTAAATACTAGCTCATTAAATATTTTTGGTCCAAGGAATCTCTCTATTAATGTTTTTGCACTGTTGGTATCCCAACTGAAAGACTTGCGCTTAGAATTATACTTGTATTGTGCTCAATTACTTTCGTTATTTTATTTGAATGCTGCTAGAACAAATCTGCTCAAATACTCACTCTTGTGTTAAATGTGCACTATCATCCATTTAGTCTGACATTGATATATTTTTCCACACAGTGTTCTAAAATACGTAAAAGTTCGTTCGGCTCCTATTCTGTGTAAATGTTTTGGATAATTTACTTTTTTACTGTTATTGCATATTCCAGCTTTATAATTTTGTTTCCTGCAATTAATAAAATAAATACCTAAAAAATAAAATAAAATACCAGATTAAAAAAAAATTAAATTTAAAAAATTGTTATTAAAATAAAAATAGTACCTACCTTTAATTTAATATTATTATTATTTTATTTCAAATATTTCTATACCTGAAGATAGATGCAGCTGTTTATAAAAAAAGCGTAACTTTTTACAACAAGAGATAAGAGAGAAATTTGAATTTCTATGGACCAGCTATGGTCCATAGATTGCTCATAAAAATTGCCGCCATAGATTGTAATTAGAACTACTATTTTAAAAACAATTCACTTATAAAATAGCGATCGATGATATGTTAAATAAATTTAGTATATACTACTAAAATAAATCATCTTCATTTAATTAGTTAATTACCCTGCTATTCTCCAGTTTAACGTAAACACGTATTACGTATTTTAATTAGAGTAAATAAAAACAAGAATTCCCAATAGCCCGGGGTTATTTGAGGTACGAAACCAACAGCAATGTAGAGTTCACTTCATCATTGAAGAGATCACGTAGTAAATGAGATAAAACTCCTATCGATTTCCTGCTCCTTACAATACATTTCAAGAGTTCCTGCGATAGTTGCTGGAGGTGATAAACCGTTCTAGACATGTGGCTTTACCTTCACCACCCATCTTCGCTCTACCACTGTGAAATATGATTTATTTATCGTTCGGGTAATTCGGAATCTTAGATCAAAGTTAGTACACATTAAAATTTAAAAATCGTCTAATAGACACATTCCTCTTATCGAGTTTGAAATTTTCTAAAATATTGTAAAACCTTTTTAAATATAAGTAAGCTTCTAAAAAATGCATTTAAAATATATGAAGTTTCAAAAAATATATATTGTACACATCACAGATATAGGCTAACTTTCTATCCCAAAATCGGAGCTTGTGCGGGTGGGGCTACACAATCTAAAAACTAGGGCATGTATAGAATACACACACGCGCGTACAGAAGGATACACAATTTTTTCATACAATTTTTCCACCTCTCAAACACTACAAACTAGCTATCAACGTAATAGTAAATTAGATAAGGGAGATTACAGTTGGAGGGGGGGCGGAGCAAATAACGTTTTATTAGCAAATAACTACGAATAGTAAGGACATCATTAGGTCCTCCATCTGCAAAAGCCTTATTTAATTAAATAGGAACTAAAACAAATCAAGCTGACACAGCTATTCCTCCTGGCTATATGCCGTGCCGAGCCCTGAATTACAAAGCAAAATTTCCCGTATTTTGTCTAACACCGTTAGAATCAAAATCAAAATACAAGAATTCGGATTGCAACAAAACTACGAGGAAATACTAAGACCACATATCGTAGGATGTCACTAATTGCAGACCGGTTTCGACCTTTTTATGATTTCATCAGTGCAAAATAAGTGAGCACGAGCATAGCATACCTACGAATGCGAACCCTGAGTATTTGGCACAATAGGTAAGTCTTGCGTAAGCAAGCCCTATTGGTGCCACTTCTTGGTAGTTCTCGCAACACGAGAACCTATTGGCCCTATTGGCGCCAATGATTTGTTTTAGTCCTTATTTAAATAAGGCTTTTGTCTAGTGGTAGAACTAGTTTCTACACCCTGTTATTGTATTGGAACGTTTTATTACATTTTATTATTTTTATTACCATGTTTTTAAACAATCCAAGACTAATAAACTTTTAGGAGTAACCAAGTATGTAACCTAACATCCTTAAAATAAGTAAGTAAGTTGGAGAAATGCAGCAAGCAGAAAATAAAATTTATTTCTAAAATTGTTTAGTTCACTCTGTAGTAGATGCAAGAGTGGATAGAGTTCACATTAAATTTTGGAAACACGAGACCTTATATTTTTAAACCAGGTTATATATAAAATTAAATTCATAACATTATAAATAACATAAATTAAATTAAAATAATCAGCAGAGTTGATACAGTTTTAATAATTTTTTAAATTTAAAATTTAAATTTCCCAGGGGTCCGATTCTCGAGTCGTGAGAATACATTCATATGCGAAAATTACGTAAAAATGACGTAGGCTGGTAGTTCTTTATAGCAAGAAAACTGTCAAATTACGTCATTTTGATGTCATTTTCGCATGACTCGAGAATAGGGCCCCTAGGCCTGCTGATATTCCTGCATACGAAACGTGTGTGCGACGTCATCAACTGAGTGTTTGGGTCGACGAAGATCCACCCACCATGAGTAATATCAACCCTTTAAAATTAGTGTATTGTGTCTTCAGTTTAATATATTTTATCACTCAATGGTAGTAGTAGTAGTAATAGTTATACTGGTGTATGTAGCGGCCAAGACCTGGCAAGTAGGACACAAGCGGGCCCTTTTTGCCTACCCCTGTCGTCCCCTACGTAACTCCGTCTACTCTTCCTTCATCGAACCTTCCCGACCTTCTAATGTAGGGCAGAATATCGGTCCATTCCAAAGGAACTGACCGCTTCCCCTTGCAGCTCCTCGGCCCCCCAGACGTCGTGTCTTAGTCTGCCGAAAGTCACACATTCCGCTAAGAAGTGGGAAGGCGTTTCGTCGCCCTCTCCGCATTTTGGGCAAATAGGGTCTCCCTCAACACCCACCAATGATAGATGTCTTCTAAGCCTGCAGTGACCCGTTAAAACTCCCACCAACTGGTTTAGAACCTTCCGGCTACGACTTAACAGCCAGGCCGTCTTGGTCTTGCTTGGCTCTTCTATAAAGTTGCGAGCTTGTCTACAACTTCCACTCCTTCTCTAGTTTTTACTTAGTGTTTCATGAGCCCAATCATTAAGAGCCATGTTGACCTGCCTTCGTGTGATGCCTAAAATCGATTGTGGTCCTTGGCTGGGTTCCTGAGATCTGAGTCGAGCCAATTCATCGGCCCTTTCGTTCCCTGGGATTCCTGGATGACCTGGTACCCATACCAATTTAACCTCTTTTCCTCTGGCCAGCTCCTCCAGGGTATCTCCGCACTCTTGGACAAGAGTAGATCTTGTCCGTGGAGATGCTAAAGCCTTTAAGGCCGCCTGACTGTCGGAGTAGAAATAAATATTTTGCTCCGTACAGTTCCTTACTTCTTCCTTGTTTGCTGCCATTAGGGTAGCGAAGACTTCAGCCTGGAAGACTGTGGCATACGAATCCAGTGCAAAGCTTTGCTGCACGCCACTGTCCTCCACATAAATTACTGCCCCTGAGAACCTGTCCGCCACACGAGAGCCATCTGTGTAGCAGATCAGAGAATCAGGAGGGAATCTAAACTGGTCCTGCTTCCATTCCTCTCTCTGGAAATATGACAACATATTTCCTCTTTAATCTAAGGCGATCTTTTGCTTCAGTTATTCTGATGGTAGATATAGGTATTTCCCTCTTCGCCATCTGTGCAACTGCCGCGTGACCGTTATTTCTTCCTCCCGCCTGCCAGCTTCTCGAGTCCTGCATTCTTAAATAGTCCGCCATTGCCTCCCTCATTATTCATGTGGATAGGCTTGGCAGCCCCAGCAAGACTTCCAGGGCAGCTGTAGGTATCGTCCTCATTGCACTTGTAATTCCTATGCAGGCAAGTCTTGTCAACATGCGGCCCCCAAGTCAACTTGCTATCTAGGGTCACCCCTAGGTATTTCACCTCTCCCACGAGTGTCAGAGTTCTTGATACATAGTGGGTGCCCTGAATTCCTCTAGTTTTCTTCTTTTTGTGAAAAGGATCATCTCAGTCTTCCTAGGGTTGACTGACAGCCCATCTCACTAACCACCTTTCAATTATCCTACAGGCTACCTGCATTCTATCACAGACTACGTTTAGGAAGCTACCAGCCACTAGGACTAGTCCGTCGTCTGCATAGGCCTGCGTATAGAATCCTTGGGAGGTAAGGCGCCTCAAGAGACCATCCATCACAAGACACCATAGGTGGGGCGATAGGCAGCTGCCTTGTGGCCAGCCCGCCCCTCTCACCCCCATGTCCAGGTGGCAGTCCCCTAAGACTGCGCTAACCCTCCTCTCTTCCAACTCAGATCTTACCCATCTGACCATTGTTACTGATGTTCCTCTGGCCTGAAGGGTATCGCAGATAGTCCTACTCCTTGCCTTATCGAAGGCTCCTTCTATATCAAAAAACACTGTAAGGGCAACCTCTTTGAACAGAAGTGCCCTTTCCACTTTATGCACCACATTATGGAGAGCTGTCCTCTCTCGCATATATGCGTGCTGATTTTTATGGATCGGGTGCTTAGTTAACGTCCCCTTCATCAAAAACCTACCTACAATTTTCTCTAGAGTCTTAAACAAGAATGATGTAAGACTGATTGCCCTAAATGATTTCGCAGTCGTGTAGTCCCCTTTTCCCGCCTTGGGAATGAAGACCACTTTGGCTGCTCTCCAGGCTTGGAGAACATATCCCAGCGCTAGACTGGGTCGAAAGACCCTCCTCCTTATGTACGGTAGGATGATATCCAAGCCGTTCTGCAATAGTGTCGAGAAGATCACTCAATGGTAAAAATATATCTCAGCTATTTTTGTATATCCACCGTTTCTTGGAATGCAGAAGTAATTAGAGAATAATGTCGCATACAGTTTGAGTGCTGTATTGAATTCTTCTGTTCATAGTTTTTCTTAGAATAAATAAGTTCAATAAAGAAATAGCAAACCATTTGTCCGCCCTTACGTTTGGTCATTCTTGAATTTTTTATCAACTAGTCAAATATTGGTATTTAACTCTGCATTAATAAGGAAAATATATTTCAAGGTTACTTTCTATATTTACACAGTAATACCAATATATTTTCAGTATTATAAGCTTTAACCTATAACGGACGAATGCCAGTCCCTATCGATTATCGTTAATTTTATTTAATATCCTGATCTTTTAAAGGTGCGGAATTATAAATAAAGACCTTTTTACTCGGGATATCATTTAGATAGAAAGCTATCGATTTTAAGAAAAAATTAATGTTCTAAGTAAAAAACGTTTACGTGAGATAAAACTATAAATTTTTATTGGTCATCTCGTGCTACTTAAAAGTAAAATTATCGAGTTTTATGGGTCCCTGTCGCCTGGCAGCAATAAAATTTCTGTCAGTAATCCATTAGTAATATTTGAAAATAAATTAAAATCGTGGAAAATAGAAATAGGTTAAACGCTATCAAATGAATCTCGGTAATTATATAAGGTGCTACCCTTAATAACCAACTAACAGAAAAAAGTTCCAAAACGCGTAATATGTATCCTCTGTAGGTATATTTTGACGTGAAATATATAATTGCTAGATCCCGCTATACGGGTTAATTTTTTGTGAGTACATATTTCTTCTATAACTTTGTTATTTGTTGAGATATACAAGTATAGTTATCATACGGGAATTCAAACCCAATTCAAAGTCATCCATCACCAGGTGCCATCAGGAGCTAACTTCGGGATAAAATCTTAGGATGGAATATCAGGGTAAGTTAGTTTCGGGGATGGTATCCACCATCCCCCCACAGACCCTATACGTGAACATCATCCCCGTAGCTTCTTACCCTGACATTCTATCCTGAAGTTACCTCCTGATCGCACCTGGTGATGGATGACCTTCAACTGGGTTTGAATTCCCGTATGATAACTACTTATACATATAAATTTAATCTTCTTTAGAGAAAATTGTTTGAAAATTTTATGAATTTAATGATAAATCGCCCCTTTCTAAAAGGGCTATTTAATTATGGGCATTTATAATACATTTATGGCATAGACAAACTTGATGTTTGATTTTTAAGTTCTAATTTGACATAGTTAAAATACATTTTTCTAGGTTCTTAAATATAAAATCTTTAATATAAAAATTAAATGACAAATGTGTATCCAATATTTCTATAAATGTTGATAGCTGTTGGTTATTAATTTTAAAAGACGAGGTAAGTCAAAATAGAATGAAAATCGACTAATATCTAATATGCCCATGGAAGTAGATAAATAAAATAAATTACAAACTGTCATACTATTCTGTATGTCAGTCACACGTAAAGTTTTGATAACGAAAACGGAAAAGTTTTCGAAACGTAAACGTTTTTAAGTGATTTGTTTAATGTTATATATTGTTAATCTGCTTTTTAGAATAACATTTTTTGATTAGGTAAAAATATTTCTCAAAAAACCAACCTTTGATCCGTCGGCGCAGAGGTTGATTATTATTTTTTTTGTATTTTTCAATGATGAATACCTAAATAAATAAGAGTAGGTAATAAAATCGTCCTATCTATTATTACTGTTTCTGATGTAAATCACTGTTTCATGGTACCTAACTTCTACCTAAAAATAAATATTTTCCGTAATATTTAAAAAGTCAATTCAGTACTTATTTTGGCAAGGCATATAATAATAATAATTAATATGACAGATAGAGGATAACTTCGTCCGGATCAGTCGGTTCGAACGAATAAGTCAGACCGTAAAACGTAATTTTATTTTTGTAAATTTCAAAATCGAATTTCATAACAATTTAGAACCCACAGTGCATGTGCAGGGTCGAACTTCTGTAAATTAGATAAAGTTGTAGGTAGTCTCAGTCCCTCAGTATTTTTTATACGAGAAGTAAGTGAATTTTGTTTTATACCTATATCTTAAAGAAAAGAATAAAGAGTATTTCTTTTGAACTATAAATTAGGTTTAAATCTGAGTGGGCTGACAATCAGACCCTCCACCGCAACCAAGTACCTAGTCTATTGTGGCTCAGACTTAATTATACTTCACCCAACAGTTCCAGCGGTCATCTTATTGGTTGAAAACTTATTCAGATCTTTTGGCAAATCGTGTTTGATTGATTGATTGATTGATTGATCCATTCCCGTATATTAAATGTGTTTCGCTGTTTCAGCGTTACACGTTAGTATACTTTGTACTATGAAAAAATTTTCAGATTTTGATGTTAGCAAAATGACATCTGATAAATCCATATATCCAGAGGTCCAAAAATTCCTTAAACACTACGGCGCCGACATACTATCTCTATCCTACTCCAGAGTACCTTAGTCAAATATACGCATGCGTACGAATATCGCAAGATCCAATAAGCATATAGCATAAATACTACATCTCTGCCTACCGACCTCTTAAAAAAAAAAATTGAATATTGGAAAGCCTGTCAGCCTATAAACAATGTGTCAGCTTCTGTTACCATGGAGAATCACAATATCTGCGCATAAGAAAATCGAACAAAGGGTCTCTTTTGTCCTTCAGTGTTTTCGGAGAAATCGCTTATGGGTTAACATAGGGAATCCGAGTTATACAGGTATTATATATATGGATAAATGGTACCCTTGTTGGGTAATACTAAAAAGTACGCCACCTCACGTTCTTTCCAAAAGGACTAAACTAATATTCAATCTCAAAATATTTTTAATACATTTTTCCGTGTGATAACATTATTTTAAATGTCAAATTTATCCAAAATGACAGGGTTTAGTTATAGGGGTATGTTATTTATTTTTACCTTAAAATCTTGCCTTAATGAAATAAAAGACAATAAGTACAAAAATATGTGTAACATATCACATGTAACAATATAACAAAAATATCTAACCACTTTATGTTCACCAAGTTTTTCAAAATTATCATAAGGTATAACTTCTGTTCAAGAATGTTTTATCTATCACAATCAACAACAAGCCACACCTGTACTACATTTTTGAGTTCTATGGCATAGATTTTGGGCAGGGACAAGGAGCGTATTTAGGCACCAAATGTGGTCATATTTAGTAGTTGATTTGTGTGTTTGTTGAGTGATCACAAACACACAATGATAAAAATCATGTTTTCGCTTTTTCGAAAAAAGTGATTTAATATAGCGCTATTTCTGACGCTATTCTGTGAGTTCTTTAGTTCACGTTTTCGCTTTCCTGTAGTGAATTTCTGACTAGCGAATCCAATTGCCTACCGTTAAACAAATGCCGTTATCAACTAAAGTTATTAGCAAGGTTAGAAAAACAAGTGATTATTGAGTGATGATGTTTTATTTTTAATTTATTTTTTTGTAAACATGCCGGTATATTGTACTGAGAATGGTTGTTCCTCAATATATGGAAACGTAAATTTTTTTAAGAAAATATATTTTGCATCACTCCTGTGAAATTTATAACAATTTATGTTAAGTTACTGTGTATAACTTACACAGTTATATTCTGTAAACTTTGCTTATATATATATAGTACCGAATTATTTACAACTCTACTATTTGCAAGGACGTTATACCTATAAGGTCTAAAAATTAATTATTCTTGGCTATATGCTGTGACAAGTAGGTACTGAACTTTTATGTAGGATATCTTACGCGAACATATGCATACATTTTGCATAAAAATAGCAAACTAACTGTTATATCGTGTATATATCGTGTATTAATCAAGAGTAACTGTAAGTGTCCTCGTATATCATTATTATGCTATACTATTTATCGTTGCGACCTAATAGAGTTTATCATTATTATCATTATCGGTATAGCTCAAGGGTCAAAGGACTTGAAATTGCCTGATCCAGCTGCATCGGTGGTGCAAATCCCTCTCGTCGAAAATTTGATTAAAAACTGTTAGTCTTGTATAGAGTCTAAATACATTAAATTGCAGTATTTCTCAAATAAAGTATTTGCTAGTCATTTTTATAATTAGAGAGACCATTGTACTAAACTTATGACTATCAATGTTGAAAGTATTATTCATCATAGTATGTTTTTAATATTATTTATTGACTTATTTAACTGTTTATATCTTTCTTTATATAGGAATTAAGCCAAATAGTTAACTAAGAGATAAATTATTAATGAAATTATCTAATATTATAGTTCAATAAAATTTTTTATTTTCTTCGTTACCAATAACCTAGGTACGCAAAGCAGTAACTTTATTATTAAGATATATCGAAAACAACTACTTTACTTGCAGTATACACCCCCAACATAGAATTACAATGGCTTGGCAATGCTTGTTTAATATTTCATTATTTAAAATATATAGATAACACTATTAAAAATAAAAATGTATTAGATATTAAGTTGAGGTTATATGAAGATATGTCATATTTCAATGTTGGAGGATGTATACTGCACGCAAAGTAGTTGTTTTCGACATATCTTAAAAATAATAAAGTTATTCCATTGCGTACCTAGGTTATAGGTAACGAAGGAAATTAAAAACTTTATTGAACTACAATATTTGATCAGTTCATTAATAATTTATCTCTTAGTTAATTTTTTTGGTTAATTCCCATATAAAGAAAGATATAAATAGTATTATCCAATAGTCTGATTTGTTTTCAATATTATTTATTACTACGATTTACAGTTCAAAAGAAATTAAAACGAATTGCACTAAAACCAAATATTCTAGGTACCTATATGTTTTAGATAACATTAAGCAAAAACTTAATTGTCAAATAGTAAAATGTTTAAACTTGAACGGAACACATGATTTTGAAACTAATTATTTTAGAATAATACCGATGCTATTATATAATTACGTGATACCACGACGCTAGTGCAATATTCAGATTATAGGTAGATATAATAAATAATGAGTGGTACAATTTGATCCAACCAGAACGCTTATCTCTATTGTTTAATTCTGTAACGGTTCAATTGACTAGCAGCTCAGTGACCTATAGCGATAATTTTCCTATAAACAATGAACACTTTTTAAGCACGATAATCTCTGAATTATGAAAATGATTAACGTTGTGTAACGTTGATGGCTTACAACAGTTCGACTTATTTTATTTTACAATATGCCCGACTGCTAGAGTAACATAAATCAGTAATTGTTTAAATTTGGTTTCATAAACAGTTTCGTTTCCGATTGTATTCGGGAAAGTTTTCGTAGAATGCTGCAACGCACATAGGGAGCATCTGAAAGTTCCCATTCCATTTTCGTCTTTGTCACAAATACACTGACACAAAGGTTGGTGAATCCGTCACAAAATAGTAAAAAAATGAAATTTAAAAGAGTGTTACAAAGATATGCCAATTTTTGTCTTATGTTTACGTGCGTTTATTAGTGCGTTTGTACAATAGTGGATACATTTTTATTTTATCGATATTCTCTATCTAGTACATGACTCTTATGATCAATTTTTTGGATATATCTTCCTTATTATTAGAGATATACCCATAAAATCTTATATGATCTTATTCGGAAAAAAATAGTTCTTTCCAAATATATAAAAAATACAGGGTACCTATCTTACTTAAAATATTACAGTTTATATCGACGTAGCTTCCTTGAGTCACCCTGTAAAAAATGAAATATATGTAAAATAAGGGCAGAAATAAAAGAAACACTACGGGTTTGAGTGATTTTAAAAAAATTGGGTATTTATAAAATAACGAATTTATTCACTACTTTACAAAAGCACTACACAGGGTCTACGAAAAGTTTCATCCTCGATTATCTGTCAAAAAATTGGTCGAACAGGCCGATTGGTTGAACAGACCGATTTTTATTTGAAGGGGGACACATTTTTATATTATTGACATTTATACAAGGTGCCCCTAAAAAAAGAGAGATTTACCATAACATGCATTCTTTAAATGGAATACCATCTGTATTTGGACTTGGCCACAGATTGGGATAGAACGTTCTTTCCGGAATATATAGTTTGATGGATATAGCTATAATAGTGAGGGAGATGGGAGATATACATAAAAGAATGTTTCATAAGCATAATGAGTTAGAAAGATAATATCGATTCGTTGCCAGACACTACAAAGTTTTTCCCCAACACATCGCTTTTATGGTCAACTATGGTTATATCAATGTATTTGCGAGATGACGTTCTATCCAAATCTGTCAAAATACACAGGGTGTTCCATTTAAAAAATACAAGTTGTGGTAAACATCTCCATTTCGGGATACCCTGTATAAATGTTATTAATATAAAAATGTGTCCCCCCCTTCAAATAAAATTCCACCTGTTCAAGTATTTTCCATGGAAACCTTTGGAATATCTTTGACAGATAATCCGGGATGAAACTTTTAGTTGACTCACCCTTTATTTTGAGAGATCCATTTATATTGAAATGCGTGGATTCTGTCTCGCTCTATAAATTCCGTCGCCACATCGACACAATTTCTAAGCTCTCTCCTTCCAGCGACGATCGCGAAGCGATCCCCGCGGGCGACCAAAGGTCGCCTCAAGCCTTTCTCCTATGCTTAGGCGCATTTTCATCCCGTTTCTTACGCTTTTTCTCAATTTAAACGTCTTTCAAAAAACCTTTGCAAAAATTTCGTCGATCGCTGTTCGGCGAGCGTTAGCACTGGCGTTTGTTCTCGGGCCTAATGGCCCCGTCACGCCTGCTGAAATCCCGACTTTTCGCGGGACATCGTCGACCCTTTTTCTAATTCTTACAGCTTCGAGAACCGTTTCACACGAAAGATCCGTCCTTTCTCTAATCCTTTGAAATTTTTTCTCAAAACCGTCTACTACTTCTTCTACGTCTATTTCGTCTTCAAAAATCTCGAGTCGGGTCCGTCTCAACTTCTTTCTCATTTTATCTGCCGATGTGAAATTGCACTAACGACAAGCACCTCCCACGGAAACTGTCAAATTAATTAAACTTCAGAGAGGTTATTTTCCTATGAGAGATATTGCTAACGGAATCGATAGTACTGACTGCCAAACACTTCTGATTATCAAAATACTGAACCGAAATGCTTTTCCAATTAGAATATTGGTAAAACTTAATTTCAGGTTAACACGTACCTACAGTTTACATAGTTGTCTCGACGTCAAACAATAACGAGTGACGCGGTGGCGTAATGGTATAGGTCGCAGAATTTGAAATACCGAAGTGCAGAATTTCGCAAGTTCGAATTCCGCTGGATGCAACTTTTTTTTATTTTACTTTTTAATTCCAATTATTTATTAGTATTAGCGTTTTGTTATTGTTTCATTGTCCGTAGTTTTTATTCTTTCTGCAGATAAAGTTTGGAATTAATTCCAAATGCGCAAATGCGGCCCGCGAAATAATAATATGCCGCCCCCTCTCCCACACAAGTCTCAGACTTTCGGGCTAATCCTTGTGATTAGAATGAGGGGTAGAGATATTATTATTATTATTATTATTATAATTCGTTCCTTTTGTCAGTCTGTAAAATTCATCATTTTAGCTTACAAAAGTAAATATCTACAATATCTTTTTGCTGCAACAATTATAACAGCAATATGTTTTTAACTCCGCCCTTACACCTTTTCGAAGGGCGGGCGGGGCTCTGAACCGTAGCGGAGGGCCCCATTGATAAAACTGATAAAAATATCTACTAAAAAATGAATTCTACTTTCAGCATTTAAAAAATGATAATGTTTTACCATCAAGAATAGAGTACCCTTACAATTCATGAAAACATTATTAAGAAAAATCGTTTAGTATAATTATTACGTTATCATTCCAGATACAAAATTTCAGCTTTCTGTCTCTAAATTTATTATTTCATATACAAGGGATTATCTCAAATTTCTTTAATATGTATTTTCTTCAAAATAATATTATTCTAGATGCTTTTGTCGCCCGAAGGGTGACCCCAGGTGTCAGGGCTGGACCCCCGGTAGGGATGGACCCCCGGTAGGGCTAGAAATGGGACCGAAAAACTCGATAGCGATTTTCTTCCATTTATAGTAGCCTCGTTAAATTGTAATAAGCCAGTTCACTTAATTTTAGAATTTCTGGCAAAATCAAAGATTCTTTTGGGAGCTAATTTTCCAGGGTTATAAATGTTTATCTCAAGTTGTTCTACCGTTCCGAACAAACACTCATCCGAAATAAGAACAAAGTACATGAGACAAATGCCCTCAGTTTGACCCATTAGTTTGATATGAGGCATTAGTGGGTAGCGTGCCACAAAGTAGCATTGATGCCAGTTTTTTATTTTCGTCTAGGCCTTTAGCTCTCTTGTGCTATAGTCAAAACTCTTCATTATTTTGTTCTGAATTTCGTGCAGTAGCAAGATTATTGTGAATATTCATTTTCTAACCTCTTCCTTTGAGTGAATTTTTGATGCTACGTATGACAATAATTGTGAATCAATGAATACTTATTGTGCACCAATGCGCTCTGCAATCTGATTCTTGTCTATTCCTTCCTACTATAGTACACACATCAGGGTAACGGTGTTGTTTCTTGCTAGATCCTCACCGCCTCCGGACATTCCCAGATACATTCCAGATTCCATTGGATCCATTCTCGATAACAAAGATCTACACTATGGATTTATATCGGAAAGAGAAGTATGAGAAAGGGGTTTTTCAGTGTTTACAATTATAGCCATAAATGTCTCGAGTTACCCCTTCCTTCATCTTCAATCGCTTTCTCGCACTAGATGAGGGAGATTCAAAATATTTTAGAAATTGTAGATTATCATCTTATAAATTTAAAATGAAGTGTAGGTACATACAAATGTAAGTCATAAGTATTAATATGTAATTAAATTTCAATTGTATCTTTTTTGTTATCTTCATATAAAATATAAATTATTAAATTATTAAAGACTGCTAAATATTAACAAAGTTTTACTTTAAACCAACGTTTCATATAGACAAAGCCTTCTTTGTATTACTGAAGAAGCCTGCATTCAGTGAAAGGGTATTATATCGGGGTAAACTCTTCTATTGACTGATGGAAATTTGAAAGATTATCACAATTATTTCTCCATAATGAGCCGGCTCTCGTACACCGACGACAGATTTTGAATCTACTCGATCTACTCAGTCTGTCACAGCATTTAATAATCTCAAATATTTACAGTGGGTATATTGTCTAGTTTATCCGGTAGTATTCCCTATTCACCAAAATTGCTTCGGTTGAGGACTGACATGAATGATCCGACAAAACTCGAGTGATGAAATAGGTCATCCATGTTAAATACATGCGACCGTTTGATCCTAAAGCCCTAATGAATTCCATGCCTACCTCAATGAGTCTTTTTAACACAATGATTGTATGTTTTGAATATTGTCAGGAACGTTATTTCACTAGCGCTACTTTTCATTCCGTTATCGTAACGGATTTTTATTATTCATGTCCGAAGATTTGGTTACATAACCTAAAAAACATTCTTATAAAACTTTTATATTAAGTGTTTTGGGGTAAAATGACTTTAAAATTTACATTTAAGTTAAAGTATTTCTCAAATACACAGCGTGAGTGCTAGTCACTAACCATATCCACCCATTTTTATAGGTTCTATACATATTTAACTGAAATATGACTCAATTTACATAGCAAGGCAATGGCAGGTGACCCCTAAGTATTGCAAAACTACCAAAACAATTTTAGATTTAACGTGTTTCTGATAACATATTCTGAAACTTTGAGGGACACCAAGGTCATCAAGTGAAGATTTTTTAAATTAAAATTTTTGGAAATAGGAGCTTCGCAGGTTACAGTTTTTTCTTTATAGTGTAAACACTTGTAATAATAACTTCGTCGCAGATATGTTTTTAAAATGAAATAACCACAGTGTTGTAGGTATCTCTATTTTCTGAGGAGCATTCTCACAAACTCTATAATTCGTGGGACTAATTCTAAGGCTCTTTTAAATCATCTTTTACTTTGACCTCTATCAGGCCCGGTTTCTTCATAACGAAAGACGTGTTTAGTTAAAAAATATCATAATTAAATATTACATACAGGGCGCCCTATTTCTTGACCCGTTGCATGGGTAACTTTTTTATTAGTAGAGATACAAAAACGCTTAAATGAGCAAATTAGTGCAGTTTCGTATTAGTAATTCTACGGTAAGGCGAAAAATTATATACGGGGGAAGGTTGAAAAGTTATTGACAAAAAACGAAAAATCCAACTTTTCTATTATCCCTCGTAGCTCGTTCATTTGAAGAGTTAGAGAAAAATGCTTCACATGTTTTTTGCAGTATTTTTCATGTAAAATGACATGCACTTGCTACTTTTTATATATCTCTTAAAATGGTTGAGAATCACAGTAAAATATATATTTTTTAAATGTAATGGATAGGTGGCTGTGACATTAACCGAAAGTCCCCTTTTTTCTCTTTCAGATGATATAACATAGTCCATATTTTATCCTTACAAAAGTAATAATAATCGTTGTTTTTAAAGAAAGTTTATTGTCACATCAAGAATGCTATGGAAATAAAACAAAAAATAGGATTCCTGATATTTTTAAAAACGTCTAGTTGGCATTTAATTATTGACAGATCATAAGTGACATTTTTAGTTTTTGTTAAGTAGTTTATTGTTTATTATTAATACTGCATACAAAATAATAGTGTTGCAAATATGTACACCAACGAAGAGAAAAATGATATGCTATTTTGTTATTATAACCAAAATCGAGATGCACAAGCTGCAGCGAATCTTTATTTTGAAACTTACATGGAACGAAGACAACCCCATCATAGAATATTTAGAGAGCTGGAAAATAATATACGATTATACGGTTCTTTTTCAAAGCCTAAGGATGAAAGAAACTTCAATGAAGACACTGAAATAAATGTTTTGGCTTATGTAAATTTTAAACCTGATTCTTCAACTGCAGAAATTGCACATCACTGCAACACTTCCAAGGAAACTGTAAGAGCTATTTTAAAAGATAACAATTTAAAGCCTTATCATTATTCCATATGCAATACTTTATATCCAGCTGATAATCAAAGAAGGATGACATTTTGTCGGTGGTACATTTCAAAATGCGAAGAGGATCTAGACTTCTGGAAAAAGATTTTATTCAGTGATGAAAGTAGATTTACCAACAATGGTATTTTTAACCGCCATAATAACATAATGTGGTGCCGAGAAAATCCACATCTTGTTTCTGAAAGAAGAAATCAACGTCAATTTGGGATAAATGTGTGGTGTGGAATTTTTTGTGGCAAAATTATTGGCCCATATTTTTACGAGGATAATTTGAATGCGAATAATTACCTTCATTTTCTAAGGAATACTCTAACAGAGGAATATTTAAATGAATTACCACTTCATATTTTTAGAAATCTTAAATACTTCCAACACGATGGAGCACCTGCGCATAATTCCCGCGAGGTAAAACAATATTTACATGAACAGTTTGATAATGTTATAGGAAATAGAATGGATATCGACTGGCCAGCGCGAACACCTGATTTGACCCCCTTAGATTTCTTTCTTTGGGGGTTATTGAAAGATAAAGTTTATGTGACAGCTCCTCTAGATATAGAGGATCTAAAAGTCAGGATTCAAGATGCAATTAGAAGCATACATGGACATACGATAAATAATGTTTTAAGAAGTATCCAGAAACGTTGCTTACTATGTATCCAACAGGATGGTGGTCATTTCGAACATTTACTTCAATATAATTAATTAATTAATAATTTCTGTTCTCAAAACATTCTTTTGTTCCATAATCCATAGCATTCTTGATGTGACAATAAACTTTCTTTAAAAACAACGATTATTATTACTTTTGTAAGGATAAAATATGGACCATGTTATATCATCTGAAAGAGAAAAAAGGGGACTTTCGGTTAATGTCACAGCCACCTATCCATTACATTTAAAAAAAATATATTTTACTGTGATTCTCAACCATTTTAAGAGATATATAAAACGTAGCAAGTGCATGTCATTTTACATGAAAAATACTGCAAAAAATATGTGAAGCATTTTTCTCTAACTCTTCAAATGAACGAGCTACGAGGGATAATAGAAAAGTTGGATTTTTCGTTTTTTGTCAATAACTTTTCAACCTTCCCCCGTATATAATTTTTCGCCTTACCGTAGAATTACTAATACGAAACTGCACTAATTTGCTCATTTAAGCGTTTTTGTATCTCTACTAATAAAAAAGTTACCCATGCAACGGGTCAAGAAATAGGGCGCCCTGTATAGACTAAATATTTTAGATCAAAATTGAAATTGTTTTTATGTTCTGTCCTGATGTAAACACACAATAATCTATTATTGCTCTATCTATTATACAGAGAGTTCCAGAATGATTGTCTGTGCCGCTTCATAATGATTTTTTATGTGCCGCCTTTTTTATTTTTAGTATCTGCACTAGAATCATGAGCGCAGGCAAGGGAATTTACTGGTTTGATTTGATTTGTTCCATGCCATGGTACGTCAGTAAATATAGGTTATGTTAAAAATAAAATAAAGACAATTTATTAAAAATAATATAGTTATTATTTTGTATTATTCTATTCTTATGTATCACCAGTATAACCTATTCAAACTGTGAATTGTGGAGCGTTAAAAAACATTAATTTATGGTTCTTATATTGATTTCAACATTAATTTCAATTTAAGAAATACAAAATTACCAACCTGATTTAGGACTCTCTGAAACTTTATATTATTGAAAAATAATCTTTTAAACGCAAATGGTACTTCAGTAAAACAATTTATACACGAAAAATGCTAAGCGCCACTGACTCAAACGTCAAATGCTGTTAAATATGAAAGTTCTCAAATTGACAGTTAAAAAGAAAGTAATTTTAGCAAGTGGAAATAAATTTTGATTATATTCAGGATAGACTGCGTTCCCGTACCGGACTATCATTCTGGAACTCTCTGTATCTATTTCCAACTATATGAATATAATATAACTTTTTTATATGGTTTTACAAGGAAAAATCTTAAAGTGCACTTCGATTAAGCAAACCGAAGCTGTGATGTAATATGTAATGTAACGCGTAACGAAAAAAAGCAATTAACAAAAAAGTAAACATGAAAAAACAAAAAATGCATAACCACCACTTGTATTCTCCCTCATCTGCTGAAAATTGTTTCACTCAATGTTTAAGTAGTGCAAATATTTGCAGCTATCAAACGAGATTAATAGGGACACCGGAACGGGTAAGCTTGTCACTTCCATATAAATATCACAAATTTCATTTGAAGTTTCAAAAACTCAAACTTTTCTCAAGCTTTTGAAACTTTCCTTTCAACATAACTGATCTTTCTTGCGCACCTTCATCCGAAGTACAACAGTGTAACAGTGGAGCGTATGCTCCTGATACATTTGACCTTTGACCCGGCGCCCTGTGATATACGCTAACATAACGTCATCCTTATTCGAAGGATAATTAATGGATAATAATTTATGAGTGACAGGTACGGTAGGGGCTGGAGAGAGTGAGTGAGCTTTATAACAATTAAGGTGTCTGACTGGATTACTTTAAATTCTGTTCCACGAATCTGGAAACATAAAAGGAAGTATATTATATTATTCTGTTAAATTATTATCATCATTCAAAATGCATAAGTCGTTCATAAAAATATAGTGTAGGGTATATAATATCCAGACAAACTAAACAAAATGTAGAAGCCTTAACTTATTCTATTATTTGCGAATATTAAGGGATTTCGCTACACTGAACAAAAAAATTGTTTCTGTTTTCTTATCTTTCAGTAGGCAAATATCTTAAAATGATAAAAGCATGCCATAAACTTTTTGATGTCAAGTAACATTTCTTCGCCGCGGCGATAGCACAGTCTGTTAGGTGCTGGGTGGTAGCTTCTGACTAACAGAATGGTATACCGCGGCGTGAGTTCGAATCTCGCCAGGGAAATGACACCTCTCCCAGGGAAAGATTGTGTGTCTGCATTTTTTTCATGTGTACCCACCCTCCCTCTACACAAGCCTGAGGCTTTAAGAAGGGAGGTTGTCCATTTCTGTATTGTGGTGTATTCTCTTATTTATTTATTATGTAATCTTAATTGCTATCTAATCAAACAATAAAGCGTTATCAAAAGACAAATACCAGACACATTTACACAAAACTATACTCTTGAAAGGGGTTGGAACCTTTGGTGTGAAGATAATACTGACGTAATTTTCCACATAACACCAATACACTATACTGTAGAATTTTAAAATAGGTTTAATCATCTCCAGATGATGCTAACTTGGTTGGCGAAACGCGCGTCGAGTGCAGTATAGTGTTTTGGTGCAAGGTGGAAAGTGTTACAATACTATACATGTATCTTCATTTAATAAGATTCCTTCTTTCTCGTCTTCTCTTTCATCTTTTCCTTTAGTAACAAAAGCTGATATGGTGTTTTGGAGGTAGCTTCTGGGTGAAACTGTAACTTGAATATGAATTCCCTCTTCCTTGTATAGTCTTCATCAACTTTGTCGATCCTTGTTTTGTTTTGAGGTTTCCTGCATAGTGCTTATCATATTCACCAGGTACGCTGTAAATGTTCTATTTTAAATATAGTAACTCATTTTGAATCAAGTTTTCTGCAAGTTATTTACCACCTGACAACTGTTCCTACCTAATATAACCTACCAACCTACATATGACAAAACAACCTTTGCTATTAGATACTGATAATCTTTAGATAAATTGCATTTGAAAAGTTTGATTCGATTTGGAGGATATTTTACATTTTGCACAATTTACAAAACATCCCCTTGTCTTCCCCTCTATTAATGCATATCTGTATTAATCTCTATAACAATAACCTGTTAGTAGTGGTGAGAAACACACCGTATTGCCCTCTTTGGGCCTTTGCTACTATCTGCCTGACAATTATTGTCAAATGGACAGACAGATAACGACCTGCTTTTCCACAGGCGCCATTATAGCACTGACCTCTATTGTCTTTGAGGAAGACAAACCTACTTATTTATTTGAAGGAGATCCCGAAAACAACTACTTCACGGGAAATGTGCCCCGACTGGCATTGCATTACTTCGGCATCTCCAGAGGAGTCGCCACATTTTTCATCGAGACCAACCACCAGACACTGACTTAAGTAATGCAATGGCAGTCGGTGCACATTATCCGTGAAGTAGTTGTTTTCGGCATCTCCTTCAAATAAATAAGTAGGATTGTCTTCCTCAAAGACAATAGAGGCCACTTCTATAATGGCGCCTGCGGAAAAGCAGGTTGTTATCTGTCTGTTAATTTCACAATAATTATCAGACAGATAGTAGCAAAGACCCAAAGAGGGCATTACGGTGTGTGTCTCACCAATACAAACATTCACGATGCCCATTAGGCAATCATGTCGCAACATCGTTCAACGTGTCCACTACCTACGGCACTCTGATGAGCGCATAATAAGTGCGAAACCGGTCAGTGTCTTGTGGTTGGTCTCGATGAAAGATGTGGCGACTCCTATGGAGATACCGAAGCAATGCAATGTAAGTCGGGGCACATTGGCCGTGGAGTAGTTATTTTCGGCATGTCCTTCAAATAAATATATTCTACATATTCCATAATAACATGTACGAAGTTATCTATGGAGAATTTCCAGCGTTATAACATCATTATTTTATTCTTGTAAAATTTTATATGAAAATCGTAAGAGTTTTAAAGGCTTTAAAACTGACTACAACTTACAAATATAAATGTAACTGATACTTGTAACATTGATATTTTTACAAATATAGGCTAGAAAAGGCTCTCACTGCCTTTCTCATTATGAATCAACTTCTAGCAACACTAAGGCACTACGCTAGATGTAGTGAAAACAAAGTTCAGATGAATAATGTGTGGGACCAACATATATTACACTAACAAAAAAATGTCTACTTCTGTCTATTAATTATTTTATACTCACTTCCTTTACTTTTACTCCAATTTCGATAAGTTAGTGGTGGTTATCAGTAGCTATTCCCAACATACGTGAGGTAAATAACTACCTTAGTCCGGGAATCGTGTGCATAAAGTCGCCGTAGTGAACCCAGAATTTCGGCAACAAAAAAGACCATTTTTAAAGATAGGTATCATTTTCATACTGGTGTAAAGGTGAAGGGGTAGTTTTTCTCAAGCGACAGTTATGACTAGACATTATGTATATAGAATATTTTACAACGATACCAGAATTCACATGTTATCCTGTAGTATAAGTGAAATATTGCCTATAAAATAAAATCTGGAAGATGCCGCATTTCTTATATTACCGAAACGAAACAGAATTATGATACCTTCTGCTAATATATTTTGTATAAGACTGCAAAATTTATTTTTAGAAGTATTTTTTTACAATAAATAGTGCGAAATGTATTACTAATACTAGTTTTACCACTATATATTTTAAAAATAATCTCATAAACTAGGGCCTCTGCATTCTTCCAGCTAGAAGATCTGCCAAATTTCGGCATGCCGTTATGATCTTCAGTTCCGAAAGCAGTGTATCTCTTGCTCCACCGAGGGCTTCTATTATCAGTATCGCAAGCTTCACAATATGTTCAGGATGGAATCTACAGAGTTCGAAGAGAACAGAGTAGTTCGGCACTTCTCACTTCCGACAACGGACTGAATATCCTCCCGAAGCGTATGGCACCACTGGTGTTTTGTCTATCTCGCATGAGAGCCGTAGAAAGTAGTAAAGCACTCGTAAAGCCAAATTATGTCTATGGACATAGGCCGAGACTGCATATTATGCCAGACCATCGGTGAGCAGATGCATAATTGTCTCCGGCTTATTTTTTTATTATTATTATTGTTATTATTTTTCTTTAAATCCAGTCGATCGGTTCCCTGGCTCCGATTCTCAGGGTCGGCCGCTGGTGGTTAACAGTGGCTGCTCTCCACGTCCTGTTTTTCCCACTGGCTTAGAGATACTCGAAAATTTGATCAAAATCACTGAAAATTGCAACTGATGGAAACAGGTGCAGGATAAGATTGATTGACAACCAAATAGCTTGTATGTTACATAATAAAATGATAGCTGTAGGAGCAACATTATTTTCCAGCAATTTCATAGCAATCTTATAGGTAATCTGACTTTATATCTCCTGTGAACAGTGACCTACTATACTGGATCTCGATTATGCTCACATCTGAAGCATTATTTAAAAGGAGATATTGGGAACTGTAACATTCTAAACTAGTTTGTAGATAAAAGTCCCGACTAGTGTTCAACTACATCGGCTAATACTAGATGGTTATATCATAGCACAGACCAATATAGAACAGAGCTGTTCTTTTATCGTATCTGAAGCATATTATTTTGCTTAGAAAACACTCTGTGTGTATTTTTCAATATTGGAAAACCATGTCTAGTATTAAAATATATAGAATGTTCCCCCTCAGGCCACATAATAATATCTAAAATTATTGCTTTAATTCATTTTATATACCTATATCTACTATTAATTTTATTAAAATGGATGGAAAAGTTTTTGTGAATCGATATAACTAATAATACTTTATTGTTTATGTAAACTAAATAACTAATACATGTATAGTAATTAATGGGATTATTTCTCTTAGTATTAATTTTGGAATTAAACGTTTTTAAAGGCTTTTTTAAGAAGGCATTGTATTTTATAATTGGTCATAATCAAAGATTAAAGTAAATACATAAAGACAGAATTTTAGAATTTATAATAGGTATTATGTAATATGTTATTCTGACGGTTTTAGTTAATATATAATCTAATGTGTAAGTATAGTATATTCGTTCACAAAAACAATATAATTATTGACTATTAAGGTATAGATTATATAGTTTAACTTTAATCAGACAACTATTAAATTGTTTCTTATAGGTGAGAGAGAAAACATAATATAATGATTAAACCTTGCTTAATATAAAAAAATAATAACAAACATTTTATAGAGTTAATTAATATTGGCTAAAAATGTACTTCAAAATGATATAAGTACAGTAACTTTTTTAACACCTTATCATCTCACAGAACTTTATTGCAGTGTAAAGAAATAATAATATATAGGTACAACACATCAAAATTTTTTTGAAACCACGTTGATCTAAGCCGAAAAAAATTGAGTTCTTTACTAATTTAAACTTAACTTCACGTATTCCATTACTTTGTAAACAAAGTTGTCCCAGTTTTTATATATCTTTCAGCTCAACTGAAAGTGTGTTCAGAGTAGCGTGTTTATTCTCCAAATTTAAATCACACATATTTCTTTGCAGATCCCTTTCCAAATATCCCGAAGCCTTTTCCATCAACTTGTTATTGCCTCACCCACTTCTAGTTTTCGCATTGTCGCTTATATATTTCTTTATAAAGTTTCCTATACTTATTCCATGTGGGAATTATTTACTTTGCACAAGAGTAAAGCTAATGTAGAAGTAGCAAGTTTGTTTATCAAACAACTCCTGCAGCCAGGTGTCCTCTGTAGACCCTATTAAGGACACCGTACACTATTAAACAATTCATCGAAAGTCTTGCAGCACACATCTGTTGAATTGCAGTATGTAAGGCATTTTTCCTTAAGCTGTATCAAAAACTGTTTAGAAACAGTGTTCTAAACAGAATCACGATCAAAACACAAGTCCTCCTCCTCGGCGATTTGGAATGATATGAAACAGTTCGTCAAGTAAATTCTTCCTCTGATATGCTTCCTCCACCGTTCCAAATATTTGTTTCTCATCCATTCCCTAATGGATGGTCTTATGAGTAGCTCTGCTGTGTTGATTTGGCCCTGCATGAATTCGCCTATAACGAGTAGGCGAATTCATGGGTCAAATTCATGGGCCCTTGTACCCATTGTGTCCAATGTAGGGTCACTTTATTACAACTTCCCAGCTTTTAAATGTATTCAGTCCCATACCAGTTTTGAAGAAACCTGTAGGGTTAAACTTGACTCTCAGAAAAAATAGGAAACAGTCCTTCGTTTTGTTATACATTTAGCGCAAGACCGTGTTGCATATTGGAACTAAACTTGGAATTTGAAAATAGTTTTTTTGGCTTTGCCGCATAAATCTTTGTTCTGTCTTGGAGTCATCCGCGAACCAGATCATTTGTCTGAGTGTCAGCAAGTTATTAGGTATCATTATTTCAGTCTTCTCTACGAGGTATTTTGTTTTATGAATTTTTGTGGAAGCTATTATAGTAGCTTCTACAAAATATAAGCTATTTTGTACACGAGGAATTATTATATCCCTGACCGTTCCTAAACTAGGCTCAACATACAATTTAGTAGAGCTTCAAATAACTTAACCATAAAACTAATCAGTTCTCTAACTTCTTGCTCTTATGGAACACTATTCTATGCTTATTTCCCTTATTATTAAGAAGAGACTCATGAATATACAAAAACTAGTCAATAATAATATTTCTACCCCCATCATTCTAATCACAGGGATTATCCAGGAAGTGTCAAGCTTGTGTGGGAGATGGGGCGGTATATTATTATTCCGTATGCTGCTTTTGCGGCTCAAGAATGACTTAGGCTAGAAACCATCATTCAGTGCTGAAATGAGAGAAACCTGGAACACCTCATTAGCTACGCGGATATTTAAACATCAACCGAGTAAATCTCTATATTAACATCAAGCTGATGTTTTTCCCATCCTAGATGTGCATGCTAAGATGGTTGCTAACCCATTCCTGCGAACAAGCCTTGATATACGATTAGAAAATTTAATTAAGAATTGTCAGGCGAAATTTGGTTTGCTGCTGTGAACAACCCTAATAAAATTCAAGATCGTCATAAAGAACTAAATTCCACAACTATTGTATTCAATTCTTTTCTAAATCAACATTTACAATCAGGTACCCTGTACATAGGTAGCCAATGTTAGATTAATCGCTTTTTATCATTTACGAAATATGTTGACCAAGGTTTGCTTACAGTAATCGCTTTATCTCGACTCTGTCGCATTTCCAAACAGATTACATCACGTTTTTAATTAAAATTGCAACTACATGTGATGACTCATCCACCTCATAGAATTTGACATTGGTGGTAAAAGCTCATTGAGGTTCAACCAGAGAGACAATGAGATAGTAATCGATAGTGCGGCCAGAAAAATCACTGTATACTGCAAAAGCCAATTCAATAAACGATAAATTTGCTTTTGCAGTTTCAGAGAGGCATGCATATATCGGTCGGCGGATGTAAAATGCGCTGGCAAAACATTTTTTATGGTTCTTTTATCCAATAAAATTCTGACGATGAGAAAGGGGTGCGATTGATTGCATGTTAACTCCGTCGGGGGTAAAATATTGCACGTATTGCATGTCTAAAGATTATTTTCTTTTAGAGACCTTCTTTATAAGATAGATAAAAGGTTGAAATATGTTAGTCTTTTTCTAGGTATTTGAACAATATTTAAAAAACTATGTATACATTTATATATACATTATTTATAAATGTGATCAATCAAAATAAACGTAAATTTGGTAAAACTAAAAGTTTTTAAAGTCGGTAATTGACATTAATCTAGATGATACCTATTACTTTAAATATTTGAATACAGAATGTGGTGTAAAAATACACAAATAAATCCCAAGTACACGAATATCTCTCTAATATTAAAAAACATTTGTTTTTCGGTAATCGAAAATCACTGAAAATTGAGACGGTTCAGTGCACAGGAAATAACAAATACAAGAAATATAACAAACTTACTGATATTTTCTAATGTTGTACAACCGAATATGGAGAACTACAGTCCATCTAAAATGTATACGAAGTTCACTGACCGGTAAAACGGCGAAGATCAGCGCTAGTCATGGGCGTAGGCATTTTTTTATTTTTAGGGGGTTGAAAATAGGTTTTTATTTGCATATTTTAAACACCACAGATGATATTGAATGCAAGTTTTCACACCACTCATAAAGTATTGCTTTCGGCGCGTTACCATTTTTTAGTGGGTGGTTCGCCAGTAGCCATATTTCCCACAAGAAACAATTTTCCGCCCTTCGTTTCGAAGCATTTTTATTTTTCGAAGATAATCCATTCGCCAAGCAACTATTTCATATCTTTCTATGAGAATACTCTTTCTATCTACTTTTCCCTACGTAAAATTCATGTCTTTCAAAATTTTTGCCAGACTAGCCTTGCACATTTTAGGTATAATATCATTTTCTCTTATACTTTGCAGCACCTTATCTAAAGTTGGTAATTCGTTCTTTGTAAAGAAACCGTGGACCGTTCTACGTACCGCAATTTTTGCATCTTCTTCCACTACAATCTTATTTAGACCGCTTTTTGGTTCGGTGGCTGTACACTTCCATGTATCTTTTCTTCTCTTAAAAGTGTGTATATGCTTGTCTTTGACTTTCTGTATAATCCGAACACATATCCATTAATTCATCCTTGTTGCGATGAGGATGATCTCTCTGTATGCAGTAAAATACTCGTAAAATAATTTTCTTCTCGGCTACCGTTCGATAGGGCCTACGTTTTGCATCGGCGGCAGATGACGGCCCTGAAATACTTTCCATCGTTCACTGATATTATATTGTATCACAATAACAGTAAAACAGCACTACACAATCGCGAATACCTACACACGTCTTATGGAAATTGAAATTACTGAGAAATTCAACTCTTTAAAGTTAAACTCAAACGATTTTCCTATTATAGTAAAAAGTAGATACTTACGTGTTCCTTATATGGGTTACACTATTAAATCACTTACACTTATTAAATCACTTCTTATTAAATCATTTCCTATTAAATCACTTACACTTATCTACAGTTGCACTGCACCAACGTCGAATAATTTATATAAATTCTTTATGTAAATAACCGAATGACAATAATTGCAATAAAAAACGCGCGCGAAACATATTTCCAACCCGCCACTGTCAGGCCAGAACATTCATGTATTCTGCCGAATGAAAAAAGATAGCACGTCTTTCCAATAAGTTAAAAAGAGATATATGCAACGAGCTGAGCGGCGTTGTCGCTTTTAACTATTAAGATAGATGTTCACGGAATTGTCATAGTAAAGCAGACGAAAATATTTTCAGAGTAAATGTAAAAATGGCTAATATCTTGGCGTATACTAAATTATTGTATTTCTTTTATGACAGTCATAAATAATATATACAACTATTATACATTGTTTTGTGGAATTGGATATTTTAATTGAATATTGAGAAATTTGAAAATTACATGTGACAATAGCGATTGTTCCTTTAGGCGGTCAGTGAACTTCGTATACATTTTAGACGGACTTTAGTTGTAAATCCATATTATTTATACTAATTGTAAAAAGTTCCTGATACGTTACAAAATACGTTGCCCTAACTTCCAAAAATATAAAAAATGTCAAAAAATAAACAAACTCCTGCCCCAAATCAGAAACTTTTTAAACTTAATACTGAAAAAAATAAGGTAATTATTGCTAATCAGTCTCCTAACTTTATTGTTGTCGTTTCGGAAGTCTATATTTCCTTTATAAAAAAAACCATAATTGAAACTCTATTTCGAATTTATAAAATGTGAGGGAACAATTTTTGTTAATCTACTTTCATAGATATATAAGCTATTAGACAAAATATTTTCTTTTGTTACTTACTTTCCCTTTAAACGTAGACAACCAACATTTATCAAAATTTAAAGATAAAAAATTAAAAATACATTTATTTTAGATTTTTCAGTCTCTTGACGTATTTTTAATAGAATACTATTCAAAGAACTTTCTCCTTATTTTTCCAACACCATAGAATCACATTATATAAAGTCACAGCAGGTACAACAGTTCTATAATCAATTAAACTAAAATCGATTTGAGCGCATTTTTTGCTGTCCTCACTGGATATTCGTATTTATCCACAGAAGTTGAAATTAGCTTTTCTAGGAAAAAGGTTCAATTTAAAACTCTGTTTTGAAGTCGGTAACATGAAATTTGTTTTAGTAAAATTTAGTGAAAAAGCACCGATCTGGGAGCGCTGGATATGATGCCAGAATGTCAGTTTCAATTGACTATTTAATCCGTTTGGACTGAAGCTAAATCAAATAGAATATAACATCCACATTAGGAAGGTTTATACATATTTTAGTAGTACACGCAATTTTCAGTGTATTAATCCTAAATAATGTATTTTAACAGTAAGGATAATAAATCATATAGAACACTTCAGCACTAATAGAAAAGTAAATTAATCATGATTTGTCACTATGTTCAGAGTTCAAATTTAAGTATGCTATACACTAGATTCTGTTCAGATAATTATGTATAATATCTAATTATAGGTACTTTTCTATCTAATATCTAAAATACTTTTTTATGACTTAACATTTTTTAAATATAATTGGCGATTCTTTGGTAGGACGGTAATTCCTACGACGGTAGGACGGTCGTAGTTGGTAATACGAAACCGTAATAATATCAAAATCATACTATATAATATATTCACTGTTTTAATAGTTCAGTCGATCTAATTATATAGTACGGAATTATCAAACTGAATAAAGAAAGCAATTCATCACAATATATTTTACCATTAAAAACTTTGTAACCAAATTTTACATAGATACATTTCTTTCAAAGTATCAAAGATTTCATTCCTATTAGTTGGAGTTTACCATCATACATATAACTATTTTTCTCTATAGGTATTTAACTTAAATAATATATAATTACATATTTTACCATTGACTGTTTCTAATTAATTAATGTAAGTAACATAATGAGGATTCTACACAATACAATGTAGCAGTACTCTGGGCATAAACCTACAACAGAGTTGTATAATAAAATGAGTGACATAATGTTAGTAAAGTCACGGGTTTGTATTTTAATAAAACCACATAGTCTGAACCATTTCCGCAGAATATCCTCAATATAGAGATCGAATCTCAATGTACCATCGAATTTTACACCTAAATCATTCACTACGTTAACTCATATTAATTTGATATCAACGTAATGACCTACCTAATAATGACATTCTTTTTACTACTTTATACTCTATACTTATGTTCTATAATGGACTTACACTTATCACAATATAAAGATTTATTGTGGCCATTTACCCCCCCCCCCCCTTCCATTTAGCCATTTACCTAAATTTTTTGCCATTTAGCTAAAGAAATTAAGTCATCCTGAACCTTTTCACAGTCATTGAATTTATAATAATTATAAATATTTTTAGGTCATCAGCGAACATTAAAAATCTACAGTATTTTATATTATAACCAATATCATTTACAAATACTAAAAATAAAATTGGACCCGAATGACTTCCTTGAGGAACCCCTGCCGGCGCCGTTATTTCCTATGAAGTGAATCCTTTTATGTTTATAATTTGTGTCTTGTGTGCCATAACAACAAGTTGCCGATTATCCTGTAAGACTCTTAATTTTTTCAATAAGAATTTGTGGTCAGCCTGGTCAAACGCTTATCGAAAATCCGTATAAATTGCATTAACTTGATCACCGTTCTGAATACTCCATATATCGTTGAGTAACCAAGTTTCGTCACTCAACGGTATGATATAATTCCCAAAAATTAACTTCTGTTAAGTTTGTATTAATTTTTAGTTAAAATTTGTGTAAACAGAAATATTGTAAATAGCGTTTACAAAATAATGCACTAATTACACTAGCTTCGATTGCGTAGTAATGTGCAAATTATAAGGCAGGTTCGATAAAGTATTTTTTTATTTTGCGGCTATAAATAAGTCATTATGAAACGCAATTGCGTATCGAAAAGAAACCCCTTTTCGACACTCAACTTTTTATTTTTAAATGTTGGTAGCAACAAATTTACATCCTTTGTTGTGTATGGTGTGCTATAGTTGCTATAGTAATAGCATACAAATGGTATGTAAATCATAACCTAACTAAATTTTCAAGCAATGAAAAGTTGATAAACGTCAATAACACCAACTTTTCAGAATATGTATAAAAATTTCTATAAGGGAATTCAATTTTCTGATAATTTTTCTTTACTTGCATAGGTGTTAAACGTGCAAAATAGAAAAAATAGTATAAACAAGGCGTTTATCGCACTTGTCATTTAGAAAACTCGCCGCTGTGCGGCTTATGATACTCGTTGTTTAATATACTACTACAAATGGAAGTTCATTCCCATTTCTAACCCTACCGGGGGAATTTCTAACCCTACCGGGGGACCAGGCTTGCCATCTGGGGTCACCCTTCGGGTGACAAGATCATCTGGAATAATATTATTTTTAAGAAAATACCTATTAAAGAAATTTGGGATAATCCTTTGTATATGAAATAATAAATTTACAGACACAAAGCTGAAATTTTGTATCTGAAATGATGATGTAATTATACTACACGATTTTTCTTACTTAACAATATTTTGATGAATTGTAAGGGTAGAATTAATTTTTTAGTAAACATTTTTATCAATTTTATCAATGGGGCCTCCGCTACGGTTCGGAGCTCCGCCTGCCCTTCGAAAAGGTGTAACGGCGGCGTTAAAAAATATATTGATGTCATATTTGTTGCAGCAAATTAATATTGTAGAAGATATTTACTTTTGTAAGCTAAAATAATGAATTTTACAGACTGCTAAAATGAACGAACCAAACTTTATCTGCAGAAAGAATAAAAACTACGGACAATGACTAGAATAACTAAACACTAATACTAATAAATAATTGGAATTAAAAAGTAAAATTAAAATAGTTGCATCCAGCGTGATTCGAACTTGCGAAATTCGGTTGTTCGATGTTTGAAATCCTGTGACTTATACCATTACGCCACCGCGTTACTCGTTATTGTTTGACGCTGAGACAGCTATGTAAACTGTACGTGTTAATTAATCTGAAATAAATTTTTACCGGTATTCCAATTGGAAAAGCATTTCACTTCAGTATTTTGATAATCAGAAGTGTTTGGCAGTCAGAACTATCGATTCCGTTAGGAATATTTCTCATAGGAAAATAATAACCTCTTTGAAGTTTAATTAATTTGACAGTTTTTGTAGGAGGTGCATAAAATGAGAAAAAAGTTAAGATGGACGCGACTCGAGATTTTCGAAGACGAAATAAACGTAGAAGGACGGAAGTTTCGTGTGAAGCAGTTCTCGAAGCCGTAAAAATTAGAAAAAGGGTCGAGGGGGTCCCGTGAGATAATCGGGATTTCGGCAGTCGTGACGGGGTTATTAGGCGCGAAAACAAATGCCGCATCTTTCTCGCTGAACGGCGATCGACGAAAATTTTGCAGAGGTTTTTTGAAAAGGCGTTTAAATTGGGAAAACGCGTAGGAAATAGGAGAAAGACTTGCATGCTTCTTAAAAAAATGGAGCTATGGGCTATGATTGTTTGACTGTCATGTTTATGCATGGTGACTAACCAATTTTGAAATAAATTTACAAAGCTCCCTTATCGGATATATCAGGATCGATGTTTTGTAAAATTAGTCTCCTCTTATTATGAAACAACAATATCCGGGAGCAGAAAGGCTCTGAATGCTCACCATAGCCAGGGGATGAATACATTTTATATACGTCGCTATTGGTATATTTTTCCATCCGGTATATTGTGAGCAGTTCTCTATGATAATGAAGGCATAGCGAACTATAACGAACATCAGGCAAAAATGAAATTAGAATCGCAATTTTCCAGCGCTCGGGAAAGTACTGGTACTTAACTCGAAAAATCATCCATATTAAAAGGTAGCAGAAAATAAATATTCTATAACCGACAAGCATCACATAAGAATATATTTTAAAGTTTATGAGGAACGAGCAATTTACAAATCAATCATTATGCATCAAGAGTTTACCTTATACAGGGTGTCCACCTAGTGCGCGTAAGTCCAATATCTGGGTTAATAAAAGAGATAACTTAATTTTTTTTTCTACAGGGTTGTCTAATATCCCGAGCTGCACAAAATGAAAATATATTTACATATTCAGGGTGTTCAGTTTTTCCTGGACAGGTACCAACTTCATTTTTTTAAATGGAAACCTATATTTTTTATGGCATTATCGAATTCTACGTAAAAAATTAGTGGGACTTTGTGCATAACACTGCTATTGAAATATTGATAGTTTTCGAGATATTTGACTTTTAATTTTTTTTTCTTATGTTTCGTCACTTCTAATAGTTGACATAATTATGGTTGTATGACAGCTAGAAATTATTTTTTTTCAGAAACTGTAGAGTGAAGATGGCTCTTTCGAAAAACGTATCAAAAGTTGACCTGCGATATACAGGGGGCAACAGAAATCGTGCCAAACCTGATGGTTTAAAATTTAAAAAATCTCGACTTTTTCAAATGGAACACCCTGTGTTTTATGATTTCATTAGATGCCTTTCTGTAGACTCTACAATTTTATAATAGCTTTCCCTATACCTAAGTTGCGTAGTTTTTGCAAAAAACCCACTTTTATGAAAAATACCCGATTTGCGCACTCCTTTGACGGAAAAAATATTGTAAGGCTATTTATTTTTATAAAATGTATTAGTTTACACTTCTTAAAATAAAAATAACTGAAAAATTTAGATAATTTCAGTTTAATAAACAAGTCTTTATGGAAAGTTACCATTTATTTGTAAATAAAAGTGAAAAATCATAAAAGCTCTACATGTAATTAAGAATTAGCAAAACTGGCGTATGCTTTAGAAGAAGTTCATGGGAATTATTTGCTAGCAGCACGTATTTATAGAGATTCCCACGTGCTGACTGTTTTGAAATTGTGAAAGAAAGATTTGAAAGAACAGCAAATGGGAATTATGAGAAAACTACCAGGAGACATGGGAGTAACAACGATAATATTTAGTTTAATGTTGTGGTTTCTGCTGTTGATAATTCCCATGAACTTCTTCTAAAGCATACGCCAGTTTTGCTAATTTTTAATTACATGTAGAGCTTTTATGATTTTTCACTTTTATTTACAAATAATAATAATAATAATAATAATAATATCTCTACCCCTCATTCTAATCACAAGGATTAGCCCGAAAGTCTGAGACTTGTGTGGGAGAGGGGGCGGCATATTATTATTTCACAGGCCGCATTTGCGCCTCAGGAACGACTTACGTTGGTAGGCCCTAACCACCACTCAGTGCTGGAATGAGGGAAACCTGGAAAACCTCATTAGTTAGGGGGACAAGTCAAACATCAACTGATCTTAAATCTCTCACATTAACACCAAGTTGATATTCTTCCCATCCTAGGCCATCGTCAGGATGGTTGCCAAGCCATCCCTGCGAATAAGCCTTGATCTACGAGTAAACAATTTAATGAAAAATTGTTTGGCGGAATGGGGATTAGAACCCACGACCTCTGGGTTGAGCGATCGAGACGCTAAGCCCTGAGCCACCTGCTCGGTAATAAATGGTAACTTTCCATAAAGACTTGTTTATTAAACTGAAATTATCTAAATTTTTCAGTTATTTTTATTTTAAGAAGTGTAAACTAATACATTTTATAAAAATAAATAGCCTTACAATATTTTTTCCGTCAAAGGAGTGCGCAAATCGGGTATTTTTCATAAAAGTGGGTTTTTTGCAAAAACTACGCAACTTAGGTATAGGGAAAGCTATTATAAAATTGTAGAGTCTACAGAAAGGCATCTAATGAAATCATAAAACACAGGGTGTTCCATTTGAAAAAGTCGAGATTTTTTAAATTTTAAACCATCAGGTTTGGCACGATTTCTGTTGCCCCCTGTATATCGCAGGTCAACTTTTGATACGTTTTTCGAAAGAGCCATCTTCACTCTACAGTTTCTGAAAAAAAATAATTTCTAGCTGTCATACAACCATAATTATGTCAACTATTAGAAGTGACGAAACATAAGAAAAAAAAAAATGAAAAGTCAAATATCTCGAAAACTATCAATATTTCAATAGCAGTGTTATGCACAAAGTCCCACTAATTTTTTACGTAGAATTCGATAATGCCATAAAAAATATAGGTTTCCATTTAAAAATATGAAGTTGGTACCTGTCCAGGAAAAACTGAACACCCTGAATATGTAAATATATTTTCATTTTGTGCAGCTCGGGATATTAGACAACCCTGTAGAAAAAAAAATTAAGTTATCTCTTTTATTAACCCAGATATTGGACTTACGCGCACTAGGTGGACACCCTGTATGATAAGTTATCGCTACATTTTATTGCAATATCATTATTTTAAATATGTATTATGTAATGATGTTTTATAGCTATAAACAAACTTTTGAAAAAACTGAAACATGTAAAATATAAACTTTTTCTAAATAGAAAATCCAGCTATCTCCAGTTTTTAAAATGGCCCGCCTGGTGTAAAGTTTTATTATTTTGGATAAATCAAATACTGTAAGTAACACTGGTTAAAAATATAGTCTGTTTATTTCGGCTAACTGTACAGCAGAATAGAAACAAAATTTCAAATTTGCTTCGAGTTTTGTTTCATCCCAAAGTCATAGTCCCAAAAGGGATAGTACTACTGGATTCCATGAATAAGGATTTCATGAAATAAAGAACAGTACTGGACTGAGGTATGTACATAGTTCCTATATAAAATTTTATATTTATAAAGAAATAGTATCTCATCTTATACTGCGTTGGTGACAAATGGACAAAAATACCACTAAAACTATTCAGTCGTAGGTATAGTAATTAACATATATAAGTAAAATGTGTTCTAAATGCAGCACCGTTTGTCCGGAAATATCCATCTGCAATTTCCAACAAAACTCGCTAAACACAACTTGTTTCTGTTTTATTTGAAGGAGATGCCGAAAACAACTACTCTAGGTGCAATGTGCACCGACTAGCATTGTTTTACTTTCTGCACCTCCATAGGAGTCACCACATCCTTCATCGAGACCAACCAGCAGACACAGATTTCGCGCTTATTATGCCCTCATCAGAGTGCCATAGGTAGTGCAATCGATGAACGATGATGTGACATGAATGTTAGTAGTGCTGAGAAACACACCGTAGTGCCGTCTTTGAGTCATTGCTACTATCTGCCTGACAATTATTGTCAAATTGACAGACAGATAAAGACTTGCTTTTCCGCAGGCGCCATTATAGCAGTGACCTCTATTGTCTTTGAGGAAGACAATCCTACTTATTTAAAGGAGATGCCGAAAACAACTACTCCACGGACAATGTGCCCCGACTGGCATTGCATTACTTCGGCATCTCCGTAGGAATCGCTACATCCTTCATCGAGACGAACCATCAGACACTGATCGGTTTTGCGCTTATTATGCGCTCATCAAAGTGCCAAAGATAGTGGACTCGATGAACTATGCTGCGACGTGATTGCCTAATGAGCATGGTGTATGTTAGTAGTGGTGAGAAACACACCGTAGTGCCCTATTTGAGTCTTTGCTGCTATCTGTCTGACAATTATTATCAAATTAACAGACAGATAACTGCTTTTTCGCAGGCATCATTATATCAATCCTATTTATTTAGTTGAAGGAAATGCCGAAAACAACTACTCCACGGCCAATGTGCCCCGACTGGTCAAATCTCAACCGATTCCCAAAAACTATGCGCCAGTGAATGCGTAGTGGCAATGGCTTTAAAATGATTTATTAGAAGTAGGGTAGTTCCATTTGAAATTTTAAAGTTTTGGTTGCTAGGGGTTAGGAGGATGAACATATCAAGTTGGCTTGATTGTCAAAAATGCTCCCCCCAAGAACACAAATCGACGGGTCTTGGCGAATTCTAATATTTCTTATAATTATAAGGGGCATCGAGTTTTCGTTGAAACACCCTGGTTTTTTATACAGGGTGAGTCGACGAAAAATTTCAAGCTCAATTATCTGTCAACGGATTGATTTCCATGGAAAATTAAGAGAAAATTCAATTTTGATTTGAAGAGGGACACATTTTTATATATATCTCAACTTATATTTTTTAAATGAAACATACTGTGTATTATTACAGATTTGGATAGAACGTTCTCTCACGAATACATTGATTCAGGGTCTCTTAATAGTGAACTCTTAATAGTGAAGAAGATATACATAAAAGAGTGTTCCGCAAGAATAATGAGTTAGGATAATTAGTTAGAATAATTAAAACAGAATGTCAAATTGTTGCTAGGCTACAGTCACTACAATATTTCTCCAACCCATTACTCTATGGTAACCATTTATAGTCATAACTACCTCACTATTAGAACTATATTCATCAAATCTTATATCAATGTATTCGTGACAGGACGTTCTATCTATATCTGTAAAAGTACACGGTGTTCTATTTAAAAAAGTATAAGTTGTGGTAAACCTCTACTTTTTGGGGCACCCTCTGTAAATGCCAATACTATAAAAATGTGTCCCCCTTCAAATAAAAATCGACCTGTCTGTGGATTTTCATCCAATCCTTTGACAGATAATCTAGAATAAAACTCTTCGTTGACAGAAAACCAGGCAAAAGGACAAGTCTGTATGTGGTTATGCGTAGTAAAGTAAATGTAGATGTATACAAATGACGTTATTGAAACGAAAAACATAAAATGTTTTATAAACTATAAAACTATAACAGAAAATGTATTTATAATCTTTTAGGTAATATTGATACCATTTTTCAGAAAAGCAAAGCTAGTTAATTTAGTTTTGAAAATATAGTATATTGCTGACTACTATTGTTAAGAATTTTTACATTTTTATTTTCGTTATTATAAAAATATATATTTTACAGAAGTTATAGCTGTCAAATAATAGTTGACTAGTAATATTACCATTAAAATTCGTTTTTGTCCCAGGTATTCTCGTATACTCTGAACTATCGTGTCTGGCTGCATAGTTTAGTTTTATAAACTTAATTAAAATTTGTAGTACTAAGTACGATACTCTAAATCAGTTTACTAGTGCAGGAACTAAGAGCCTAAGCCTAATGTGGCCTATCTAAATCCGCTTTTGAAAAGCTTAGTTACATGTACCGGGCTAAAGACTACTTAATACTTTGCACCGCAATGCCAGTTCGCACGTATATATAGGTTTCACTCACTAAGTAAATATTTAAATACTGTACCTGTTTCGATTCCAAATTGTGAAACTTATTATGATACGACTGATGACTTCAGGATGATTATCCCAAATATATGACGATGATTATAATAGAATAAAAAACTAGGTACACCACTTTCAAAAGTATAATAAAACAGTATAAAGCAACAATAAAAAATCTGAAACTATAGTTGGTTTTTGTTAATTTGATGATTTATGTGTCATAAATTTTGAACAGGAATAATAATAACTTTTATTTTGCAGGATGTTTCCCAATGGCGTGCAGAAAATCCAGAGGCGTATTCTACGATTAAAATTAAGAAAATTTAAGTAATTAAAAAAAAAAAAAATTATTTTTAATTTCTAAACCGCTTAAAATCGTTTTACCAAATTTAGCATCAACCATAGCAGATTAAGGTAATATACATCATGTATACATATAAAAAATACACACTTAACGGTGAAGTATGCGAAAAATTATGTAGGGATAAAAAATGAAAGGAATGCAAAGGAGCATATTAAGACATATTTTGTTTGTACTATTATACAGGGTATTAAAAAAGATATGTTGTTGTTGGAAGGCTGCGCGGTTACCCGCAGCACTCAGGTCTTTCGACCTATTGTGCCTGCCGCTAGTCCAGAGTTATTGGAAGAGACCCGTGCTATGCGCATAGGCTAAAACCCGTTCTAGAGAGCTTCCCTTAGAACGGGTGTTGGCCTATACCAAAAAAAGATATGACAGTACCCATAATTCTGCTAGGGGTTATTTATGAAAGCTGAATTTTTTGTATTTAATAGCTGCTAAAAAATTAAACATGTATTCCTAAAATAACCAAAATAGCAGTTTCAACAATAACATGTTTACAAATCCATTAATATATCCTATCACCAAAACAGTACTTGCAATCAAAGTTGCTGCATGTCGTCGTCATGTAGTTATGTATTTCTGACTCAGTGCGGGAGCTAAAAGTAATAGAAGTTTTTGGACCAACTGTCACCTCCAATTTCAACTTATAGCGCCGAAATTACTCTAGTTACATTATAATTAATGTGAACGACAGATGTAGGCGCTGTATACCCATGCATGGCTTCTATTCGCTCTTATCCGTTCGAAAGCCACAGCATTTGCATCTAAAAGAGATGCTACCCACCGTTACTCTCATATATCACCTAAGTTTTCCTCCGGAATGTAGCCTGTGTCGGCTAGTGTAAATTTAAACATAAATTTCGGCATCCTTTAGAAGATTGACTACCCTTTTAGCCAAGCCGAGGAACATGATCCATTACGTTCGATATTAAAAATATAATTTTTGATTAGCGTTGGCGTGAAGGTAGGAATAAGCCTTCTCCAGAGAATATTGTTGCATCCGTAGAGAGAGAGAGAGAGCGCTACAGTAATTATCTATCTGGCCATAAAGGAAATGACATGGAATAAGTTTTTAGTTCGATAACCTTCTCCTCGTCTGAATGCATATCGTGTCAATTTTCCTGCGACTTTATTAAAGGCTGGGGAAAATGAGGTTACTTTTATCGAGGCACGGCACTATTTTCTTTGGAAAAATGAAAATATTTACACATTTTGCAGTTTTGCAGGGACAGTATTAAGGCAGTAGAGAGTTATTGGATGCTCCATAAGATTAAGCAGTAATAAGGCTTTCCTTATTTTGACATGCGCATCTATGCTTAATAAGATTAGTGCTTGACTTTAATTCTGTAAGTTTAACGTACGGTGTTATATATCTCCTTTATTTGATGTTCTGAGCGTAACCGACCATACTAGTGAAAACGAGGTAACATTTACAATATTGTTACGTATTTTTAGAATAACAAGATAGAATAACAACAGTAAATACACAGAAGTAACTCTAATAGCTTCACTTGACGCGCTGTCTAGTTCATTCCAATAACTACAATTTTGTGAACAAGATAAAGTCAAGCAGTATTCAAATAAAGTCTTTAATACTGGACGACAGTATTAAAGGAATTTCCAATAACTCTCTAATGTAAACTAACTTGAAAAGAAGGTTTTTACTTTCCTCCCTTAATTGGTTAGTTTACGAAGATAAAACATGTTTTCAAGCAGACGTACTGCTACTACTTCTACCTGAAGTACAAATCAACTCTTTTATTTTAAATAGAACAACCTGTTATATTTCGATACATGATTTATACAGATTTTGATCAAATGTTCTTTTACGAATTTATTGATATAGGGTCTGATGAGTCTATGTCCTTAATAGTAAGGGACAGATAGACTCATCAAGATAGTTAGATAGATGGGTCACCCTGCTCAGCTTCGCGGACGATGTTGCAGTGACGGTGGTCGCGAAAGGGGAGGACATCCTCAGAACAACCGCTAACCTGGCACTCCAGAGAATCTCCAACTGCATAGATAGAAATGGCCTTAAACTCGCTCCGGAGAAAACAAATGCAGTCCTGTTCAAAAAAAGAGGAAAATCGAGCCTATAAACTTCGATGTCCTGGGCACGCCAGTGGTGTCCTCCACCGCTTTAAAATACCTAGGAGTCTGGCTGAATACGAAGCTCACCTTCGGCACCCACGTGAGTAAGACTATTATCAAGGTTGAGAAAACGACGCCGACGGCAGCACTGGACAGTCTTATGCCATATGGTCTTATGCCTGATATCGGAGGACCTAGATCATCCAAGAGAAGGTTATCATCAAGTGTAGTTCACTTCCAGATGTTGTATGCAGCTCCAGTGTGGCACACGATAGTAAAGAACAAGGAACTACTGAGGAAACTGGCAAGCATCCAGCGCAGAATTAATATCAGGGTATGTTGCGCATATAGGACAATATCTACAGAGGGAGCGGACGGTATAGCAGGAATCCCTCCAATAGAACTGCTGATAAGGGAGCGGCACCAAAAAAACCAGGGAGTGGACAGGAAAACGGCAAGAGACAATCCCATCGCAACGTGGCAGGACTCGTGGAGTCAAGCAACATACGGGCGCTGGACGTATCACCTGATACCCAATATCCAGGCGTGGATAAGTAGGCCATATGGAGAGATAGACTATTTCCTGACCCAAGCATTGTCTGGACACGGCTGCTTTAGAAAATACCAGCAGAAAGTCGAGAATCTAGACCAGCAGAAATGGATGCCTGCCGGTATTGCGATGTCATGGACGATGTGGAACACGCGATGTTCCACTGCTCAAATTGGGAAGAGGCGCGCAGGATTTACCACCGAGAGTCGGGAAGAAGATTTGACATAGATAATTTAGTAATTGACCTCGCCTCAAATGAAGAGCAATGGAAGCTGGCATATAAGACCGTCAGAACCATCATCAAGACCAAAGAAAGGGATGACAGAAATAGATGAACAACAAGGATGGCCTACTCACTAAGGTAATGCGGAAGCGGTTCCAGTGTGTTAGGCGAGAAGAAGGGAGAGACGTTTTAGTCGGTAAAAATCCGACACTCTTTGGTGTTGACCGGGGTCTTATGCAAAATTTTCTCTCCTCCCTTAAAAAAAAAAAGATAGATCGATAGACATAGCCAAGAATTAGAACAGTTACAGGAGACCATCGGAACACGAGCCAGTGTTCACAATCTCGTGCAAACTATGATTGCAGATAAAGGAAAATGGAATGAAATACTTAGCCATCATAGAACAAAAAGAAATCGAAGAGAGACACTAAATTAACAGATCACCACTATGGTGGACACGATTAGTCTCCAAGCAAGGTTGCTTAACTCAAATCTATTTAAAAAATATTTCTGAGAAGAAATCTGAAATAAAACTTGCAGATTTAAAAATCACCGTTATACTTTCTAATTTGGATAAAACAAAACTGATAAACCGGGTCAGTAATTTAGATGCTTCTTAAAATCCTTATTGTTTTGTAACTAGGGGCTACACTTTTGTAAGTGCCAGAACGTATTATTCAATATGTTTAGAACATTTTAATTTAGAGTAAAAAATTATAAATTCTGGTCCATTTAGAATTTTAATTTAAGCTGTAGTTGAACTGACTACTTTACATTAAGATGGCATCACATTATATTTTGCAGCATTTATTGGCAGTCGATTCTTGGTACATCGAGTATTAAAAGGATCTAGATTGTGCTGAAGGTTCAAATAATCACCAACGTAGTCTACGCAAAAATATAACTACGTAGCTCTTAGTCGGCTACGTAGAGTAGAAAATGTATTTATGAATATACATTTTCAGGTAGTCAGAAAAATCATTTATAAATAGAATGAACGATAGTGATCTTAGTACGGAGCCTTGCGACATACCCGTGGTTTAATTAAATATAACCAAGATACTTAGTGTTATAGGATTTAATGTGACATCTTTTCAAACTCGTTCTTATTCGCTCTTTTACCTTTCCACACCTCGTACGAATCTATTGAAGTATTCACCTCTTTTTAACATGTGTTTCTACGGTAATGAGTATCAGTCTTCTTTTGACATTTTCAATTGTAATATGGGTGACATTAAAAGGTGTATTTTATATTCCCTAGTTAATGTATAGTGTATTTTTTTTATAATTTAGCTTTATCTGGAAATATATTATTATTATCCGGAGATATTATTGCTCTGTTATTGTTATGTCTAAGATTTGTAGTATTTAAGTTATTTTTATGTTTATGATGTTTTTTTACTTAAATTTAAGTGATATTTATATTATATTGTATGTATTTCCTGCCCCATAATTGGAATTTATTTTCTGTCAGGGCTTGTAACTTTAAATAAATAAATAAATAAATAAATACTGTATAAACTGGTTTTAAGAATGAAGATAAGGAATAAATAAATTGAAAACATAACTTAGTGCCAAGTATTCCAATTTTTTTAATGTTACGTCGTGTTCCAGTTTCGCCTTGTAGAAGCCATAATATCTGCTTGATATTTTTCGAACCTATATGAATTTAATTGTATACTTCTTGGACTTAATGTATATAATTTTACTTTAATGTATTTTTGCCCATTTATATAATCACAATAAATTAATAGTACCTACTAATAATATTAATAGTAGCAATAATTAAATTGGAGAATTGCCTACTCTAACGACCGGTTTCACAATTTATTTTAATTAGTTAAGAGTGTGAATTTCTTTAACATTGTATCTACAACTATGCACATTCCAAACCTACAGTTAGTTAACTATCGGTTAAGTAACAGTAACCAACTCTTGTGAAACCGGGTCTTAGGGTGTTTATAATGGAAAGTTTTCTTTTTTTTATAGTGTATAAAATAATAACTTATTTGAATTTAAGAAAACTGCTTCGACTGAATAATTCGGTAGAGGGACCGTCATCTAATTTATTTAAGCCTGGCGAAATACCCAAATAAATCAAAGTGATTTTAGGTTAGTGTTAGTTATTAAATGATAACAAAAATTGCTGATTTCAGTAATAGGTTTACTAAGCCTTGGGGTGCATATAAATTAATATTTAGTAGAAGTTGTTAAAAGATCACTTTAATATTCCTTATTAAAGTTGACAGCATAAGCCGACAACATAACACGAGGACACACTAAATAAATCAATTTTCCTTCAAAGAAATTCGACCATACTTCCAAGACAGCTTCTGTTAAAATCGGTCACAATTCTAATTTTTTAGAGTATTATAACATTTGTTTATATCAAGATAGCTTAATTAAACTTATAAAATGGTTTTCATGTTTTAGTAACAACTTTATACGCAAATATCGTATGAAAGTGAAGAAAATGGTTTGTTTACTTTTTCTTACTTGTTTACTCTACAGGGTGTCCACCTAGTGCGCGTAAGTCCAATATCTGGGTTAATAAAAGAGATAACTTAATTTTTTTTTCTACAGGGTTGTCTAATATCCCGAGCTGCACAAAATGAAAATATATTTACATATTTAGGGTGTTCAGTTTTTCCTGGACAGGTACCAACTTCATTTTTTTAAATGGAAACCTATATTTTTTATGGCATTATCGAATTCTACGTAAAAAATTAGTGGGACTTTGTGCATAACACTGCTATTGAAATATTGATAGTTTTCGAGATATTTGACTTTTAATTTTTTTTTCTTATGTTTCGTCACTTCTAATAGTTGACATAATTATGGTTGTATGATAGCTAGAAATTATTTTTTTTCAGAAACTGTAGAGTGAAGATGGCTCTTTCGAAAAACGTATCAAAAGTTGACCTGCGATATACAGGGGGCAACAGAAATCGTGCCAAACCTGATGGTTTAAAATTTAAAAAATCTCGACTTTTTCAAATGGAACACCCTGTGTTTTATGATTTTATTAGATGCCTTTCTGTAGACTCTACAATTTTATAATAGCTTTCCCTATACCTAAGTTGCGTAGTTTTTGCAAAAAACCCACTTTTATGAAAAATACCCGATTTGCGCACTCCTTTGACGGAAAAAATATTGTAAGGCTATTTATTTTTATAAAATGTATTAGTTTACACTTCTTAAAATAAAAATAACTGAAAAATTTAGATAATTTCAGTTTAATAAACAAGTCTTTATGGAAAGTTACCATTTATTTGTAAATAAAAGTAAAAAATCATAAAAGCTTTACATGTAATTAAGAATTAGCAAAACTGGCGTATGCTTTAGAAGAAGTTCATAGGAATTATTTGCTAGCAGCACGTATTTATAGAGATTCCCACGTGCTGACTGTTTTGAAAATGTGAAAGAAAGATTTGAAAGAACAGCAAATGGGAATTATGAGAAAACTACCAGGAGACATGGGAGTAACAACGATAATATTTAGTTTAATGTTGTGGTTTCTGCTGTTGAAAATCCAAAAATATTAGTATCAGAAAATCAGTAGAAATCTTGGAGTTTTCAAAAGCTCGACAAATAAGATATTAAAGAAGAAGTTTCATACGTATCATATTGAAAACCAAACGGTGTTACCGTAGTTAGAAAAATTATTAGTGAAATGGATGAATATACATAGAGTATTGAAAAAAGAATACGCAATACTCATACAAGCAAGCTAACCTAAAGTAAATGCTCAAAATGTCCACCGTTGTTTTCAACACAAAGCATTAATCTACGACGAAAATGAATGTGAACATTTCTTAACATTTCGGGCGTTATGGTTAGAAACTCATTTTGGATCTTTTCTTTCAAGTCTTGCATATCCGTTGGTGGTACTTCGTATACTCGCTCCTTGATATAACCCCACAAGAAAACGTCCAGAATATTTAAATCAGGCGAACGTGCAGGCCAAGGAACTGGACCACCACGACCTAACCACTTATTTGGATATACGTGGTTTAGGTGTTCTCTAATCTGAAATATGAATAGATAATAGGAAAAGTACTACAACAATAAAATAATCACAGTACCGCCAAAGTGGAATGTGGAGGGGCACCATCATGCTGAAACCATTGTTGAACCAAATAATCAGCGGGCATATTCTGTAGCTGTAGAAGGGGAAGTTCGTTTTGCAAAAAATGCAAATACACATTGGCATTTAAATTGCCTTCAAAAAAGTACGGTCCAACAATATGTTCTCCACAAATTCCAGCCCACACGTTCACTTTGAAACGATGCTGATTATCTAGTAGCCTCAATAATCTTGGATTATTGTCAGCGTAGTGATGAAAGTTGCGACGATTGGGTAAGCATGTGTTTGAAAATGTTGATTCGTCAGTAAACAAGACATTCATAAAAAAGTTTGGACTTTCCTGAATTTTATCCAATGCCCAGTGGCAAAATTGCAGGCGGTTTAGGTGATCTTGAGGTAACAGTGCTTGATGGTTTTTAATATGATACGGATGAAAATTATTCTTCTTCAGTATCTTGTTTGTCAAGCTTTTGGAAACTCCAAGATTATTACTGATTTTCCTGACACTAATATTTGGATTTTCAACAGCAGACGCCACAACATTAAACTGAATATCGTCATTGTTACCGTCATGTCTCCTGGTAGTTTTCTCATAATTCGCATTTGCTGTTCTTTCAAATCTTTCTTTCACATTTTCAAAACAGTCAGCACGTGGAAATCTCTGTAAATCTGGATTATTTGCTTTGTAAATACGTGCTGCTAGCAAACAATTTCCATGAGCTTCTCCTAAGGCATAAACCATTTTCACTAATTCTTCTTTTGAATAGTTCATTGTATGCACGCTTAGTACTTACTCTAAACTCGTACGTGAATATTCAGTAAAAGAAGAAATGACATGTAAACTGATTGTCACAAATTTTATTGCGTGACAGACGCTCACTGCGTTTTTTCCGAGAAAGGAACGTGCGCAAATCGGGTATTTTTCATAAAAGTGGGTTTTTTGCAAAAACTACGCAACTTAGGTATAGGAAAAGCTATTATAAAATTGTAGAGTCTACAGAAAGGCATCTAATGAAATCATAAAACACAGGGTGTTCCATTTGAAAAAGTCGAGATTTTTTAAATTTTAAACCATCAGGTTTGGCACGATTTCTGTTGCCCCCTGTATATCGCAGGTCAACTTTTGATACGTTTTTCGAAAGAGCCATCTTCACTCTACAGTTTCTGAAAAAAAATAATTTCTAGCTGTCATACAACCATAATTATGTCAACTATTAGAAGTGACGAAACATAAGAAAAAAAAATTAAAAGTCAAATATCTCGAAAACTATCAATATTTCAATAGCAGTGTTATGCACAAAGTCCCACTAATTTTTTACGTAGAATTCGATAATGCCATAAAAAATATAGGTTTCCATTTAAAAAAATGAAGTTGGTACCTGTCCAGGAAAAACTGAACACCCTGAATATGTAAATATATTTTCATTTTGTGCAGCTCGAGATATTAGACAACCCTGTAGAAAAAAAAAATTTAGTTATCTCTTTTATTAACCCAGATATTGGACTTACGCGCACTAGGTGGACACCCTGTATATGTACGTTTGATATCTATTACAGTTGCAATTAAAATTATTAAATAAAATTTCGATTCACGTCACCCTGAATAGCTTATATGAAAATTTCGCAACAATGATATCATTTTTTAGAACTTAGATGACAATGATTGTTCAGTTCCTATAGAACAGTGGTTATGATTTCAGCATACAGGGTGTTTACAGGTCTTCGAAATTGAGTCTATTTTTAGACTTTATAGAACCACGACAAAGAAAACTATACTTTTTTAATATTATTTATTGACTTATTTAACTGCTTACACATTTATTTATAGGAATTAGGCCAAAAATTGATTAAAGAGATATATTATAGTATCAGAATAGTCATTGAACTACTCCACATTTGTTTTTTATTCACATTTAACATAAAACAGGTATTGTAGAACTTTGTTTAGATCAAAAGATATATTTCACGAGTTGTGAAACAAATAACATGAAAGTTTATCTCTAACCACATGTGTATGAGTAAAAAACAATTTACTATTTTGTAAATTGTGTTGCCCTTCATACTTCAATAAAATATTTATTTAAAATTCATAGATTAATTTTCAGGACCCCGAGAATTTTCAAAAAATCGTTATTAACGTTCTAAAAATCTGAATAATCCAAGTGTTCATTTAACCTAATATCAAAGTCTACATATATTCTAATATGTAGACTTTGCTAATATGTATGAAATATCAATATCAAATACACGTTAAAACATAGAATAAAATTCCTATCAACAAAGTCTTAAATCAAAATACATATTTACATACGTATTTCCCCAATATTATTTTTTCTCAGTCTATGTGCGGAACTGTCGCTCGTTGAAAATATATTTTCCTTTCTAAAAAAAAGAGCGTGTCTATGAAAGCTCAGTTGTAGTAGCTTACGAGGGAGGCAGGTGATACAGCTTGCGGTATAAATGATTCATGAATTCTAGTGATATATAGGAGATGAATGGATGTGGACCTATCGCACGGCATTATCGGCAAATGTTCATGTATGTGTTTATCACAATGCCTTTAACGAGCGGTTTCGTAGACCGACAAACTTCATCAACAAGGCTATGCAACAACTTCTAAGTACTGTGAATTATATACAAAATAAACTGCTTGTTGTCTGAAACAACTATTATTTTATACAAACATCTAGGTATTGTTTGTAAATATATATTTCGCTTGTATGTTAGCATATTATGTAAGTAACAAAATTTTTAAGAGTATAAATTAAATATAAAAATATTAAATTACCGATGAAAAAAAATATATACAGCGTGTCCCGAAATTAGTGTGCAATATTTTATCAGTGCAATAGTTTATCCCTATGGGGATAAAGTATTGCCGCCTAAAAAGGGGGCTTTTTCTTCACATAAACATGAATCGAAAAATACTTCCTATAAGGGAGCTACAGGTGCCGATTTTTTCGAAGTAACTCCGAAACCAGTTGAGATAAATTTATCAAATTTGGTATTCTGCCTAAGTCTAATAAATCCACATAAGTCTTATATACTGAATCCGATACTGTATATAAAATTTCAAAATTTGTATCACATATGTTCCAAATGCGGGGGGGGGGGGAAGTTGGGTAAATATTATCCCAACTTTTTTGTGCTTTGGCTTTTTAAGGTAAAAAGCTAAAAAAAGGTATACTTGGTTCGTATCAATAGGACGCATCGTTTTCGAGCAAAATCGGTTTCGGTTTTAATTATTTACATGCGATAACACGAAACGTATGTAACTTCTTTGTACGAATGATGAAAATGAAGTTAATATGAAATTTTATTTCTAAGTAATAAAAGTACTCTTGTTGAAGATCGATAAAATTTATATGTTCATCATCTTTATATGAAGGAAAAATCCTCTTTTTAACCATAGAACACACTGATAAAATATTGCATACTAATGTCGGGACCCCCTGTATTTACTGGATCCTTTAGTGCTATTCTTTTTGAAATTTATAAACGATGTCGAGATTTTATTTAAAATTCACTATTTATTTACTATTCATTATTCATTATTTATTTTACTATTTATATCTCTTCGTGTATGAAATGAGGTATAGTATATGATACCTAATGAAATTATTTTCAAAAGAACCACTAGCATTATTTTATAGAACATTCATTATATCTGAGTATCTGCGTAAAAAATCGAGAAAAATAATTTTAATATAAGGATAACCTAATATATAGGACAAAAAATCATTTCAGATCGACCAAAAGTAAATCTAAAATGTAATAAAATTCATCTACTAATAATGACCAAAATAGAAGAAATGTCTGCGTTTTTAATGTAACTCTTTTCCTAACATGGTTTGGCTTTAGATTTGGGGTTGCCTAATTTATGTGATGTTTTAAAATGTTAAGCCATTACAAACAAAAGAGCTAAGGAACATGAAAACTATGTTAGATATTCGATAACTAGATCGATACACTCTGGATATCTTTAGCTACAAATATCTAAAAACATATGGGATAACGTTGGATAACTGTTGTTGGTTGTATTAAGAAATTCAGTGGTCGTAATTGTATTTCGCTGGAAACGATATTGTCGAAGCAACATGGCATCCTTGTTTTCCAAGGGATATTAAGAGTGACAAATTGGAAAGCGTGATCCAAAGAGTTAGTGACATTAGATTAGAAAAGTTATATTAATTTTATTTTGTTATTATTCATTATTTAAATGAATTACTAAATATAATTTATAGTTGAGATATTTCATTTGTGCCAAGCTTTGTGATTTGTGAAGTTATTTGTGGTAAGCTTCAGTTCATTTTAATAGATTATGGTATTTTCTGGGGCAAACGTTTTAACTTAATACTGCACTTGCAACTTTTAGGTGATAGTCTATAATGCTGAAATAATTTAAAAACAAGTTTTTACTAATGGAAGGGAAAGTGTTTTTAATAAGTGATACAACTATTATACTTACAACTATCTTTGTGTATAATATAAATAACTTTACAGAGATAAAAACACTGAAAATTTTTCATATAATTTTATTTCGTCACGCTTCGATGTAGCTATCCATTATAAAGTAGTAAAATTTAAAATAAATAGTTTCCTAAAGTTGTTCGCTAAGCAATTTTTCTGATGGAAACTGACACGTGAATAACGCATCTAACAATAGCTTATCAATTGAATTTCTCCTTCGAACAAATCGAATTTGAAAGCAATGGAATACGAAAAACAAGAAAACAGCTTAGTCGGAAATAAATGAATAGATCTTGATTCTGTATTATTTTCTTCCGAGACTACCGAATACTGGGATTAGAATTCCTTTTGTGCAAGGGATTTATCGAAAGCGATTTATACAAAAAATCATATGGTTCGTACACAATATGAGAAAGCGTTCGCTGAGAGATCTAAATTATAATCTAATAGAGAACTTCAGCATCTGCTACCGCAGTTAGGTGCTTTATTTCATTTTACAGTTATACTCACATAATGAATATATGTTTACTTTATGTGCTATTACCATTTTATGACTTTCCTTCAGCGGTACGACGTTTTCCCGTATTTTTATAACTGATGAAGATTTCTCTCAGCTCAATTCATACAATTTTAAAGTCAGCTGCTCGAGAAATGAGGATGATGAATTTAATTTTCAATTATTCAATTCAATTTCAATTATTCAATTTCAATTCAAATGTTATTATTTTATGAATATTATAACACTGAGTAAATGTAAACGCGCTTCTAATATTTGAATTCTAAAACAGAAAAATAACCGAAAGGTGCGATACTGTAATAATACAAGCAGTTAACTTTCTGGCGTGAACCTAGGAAACAATTCAGTCATTGGGTTTACAGGAAAACCTTTGGGAAATCTCGATTTGATTTTAGTTTTTAACTACAAGATGTTGTTAAAAGTGATTAACAACACCCCGTATATAATAATAACACAATGTTAGTTCGAAAACGTAATTTTTCAAAAAAAATTCGTAGTATTTTTCAACTATGATAGACATTGTATAAGAGCAACCAGGAGTGTTTTAGAAATATCCATCCATCATGTCAAATCCGACGATTAAGCTGGAATACAGTAGCAATTTTTAACTTTTAGACAACGGTTTTTTAATTATCCTCATTCTCTTCATTTCTAAAATAAACAATTTTGTATTCTCACATTTCTAAACCACTGACAGATTGAGTTTTTCAAATTTGATGAAAAGTATATCACTTTATTTATAGTTTTTATAGTTTTGTATTTTTACAGATAATAACTATAGTTGCAGATATAGATAAATGCATTGTGTTACATATTTGGTTATTTATAAAAGTATATAACTGGTGGATTCCAATATATCTCTTGGTTTAGAAGTAAGGGATATAAAATTACATGTTCGGGTTGGGGAGAACATAAATAAAATAAAACATATAGTAACATATACTGGATTATGCTCATGAAATATGTAGAAGCAGATATTTATAGAAGCTTCTATTTATAGATGAAAAAATTGAATAATGAAAATTCTTATAATTATTGAAATCTGACACACTACACTTTACTACGGTCGTGTGAATCTTTTTGGTTCACTGAGCCAACTTTTGGGCTTAATACAATGGTGAGAAATGATTACATAACAATGCAATTTTTTAAATGTCTACCAATACAGACTAGTATAATACTCTTAAAAATAATTGTAAACATTTTATTTGTTTTGAATAATGTAACAAATGAACAACATATATTATTTTGTAATCACTGAATATTTTACACTGTCTGCCTATATAAAATTGAAATTCTAATCAAAATTTGATATGATATGTAATACACGAACATAACTAAGTTTTCTTACATACCAATATGATACCAGGTACTAGAACCTACTTTACAGCAAACTATTCGCTTTCATGTTGTTGCTTTAGTTTGTGCGAGAAACGGGAATGCATCCAACTAAATTATATTATGTATTTGCGTCTATTAAATTCTCTATCTACGAAATTCAGTTAAACAGTTACTGTATCCTGTTTAGACTTTGTCCAGATTATTCTATTAAATATCATGTTTAGTTTAAACACAAATGCAAGAAACATGTTTGTATAGACCCTTTCATAAATGATAATTCGACATTAAGTTAGAAAAAGATATTTCAAAAAATAAAAATTCAATAATTGTGCCGGTTGAGTACGCAACTACTAGAATAATATATTTAGCCTTTTCTTTTTTCCTTATTCTACAATTTTTGCAGGTATGATTTATTAGGATTTTGACAGATAACGAAGCGTTAGTCGAATGTGTCGGAGAGATAAAGAGCTGCAAATTTCTGAAAAAGGCCTTTATGCAGAGTGTATTTTTCCAGTTACTGTTCAAAAAGTTACTGTAAACAATTATAGGCACAATATTCCATCTATAACAAGTGTGCGTTTTATATGAGTAACTCCTTTGTGTTATCTTTGTGTATTATGACAATTACAAGAATGTTACAACTATGGAACTAATTAAGTTAGTCATTAAATTAACATAATGTACATTTGCCCCTGTACTGCAACACTTAGTATAATAACTATGTTTATCAAGCTCTTCAATTAATCTACCTATATTGCTTTGTGACTTCCAATAAATATCGTCTAAAGTAGGGTAAGTTTGACAGTTTAATCAACGTTTCAGAAAAGGCAATAATAATTGCTATCTGTATCCTACATTCCCAGAACTCTGATGACGTTATTTCTTATACCACGGATAAAATACGGCCACCTATTTGGAAAAAATTATGGCTCTGGAAAAATTAAATATAAAATAAATATATACAATATATACAGGGTGGAAACTTTAACCGGAATAAATTCGCTACCGGGGAGCTGAATAATTTTTCGAAAAATTCCCGAGGCACGTTATCGTTTGAATGTATTTACCCACCTTTTCCAAGCAATATGTGAAATATAGCCCTTCAGGGAGAGCGGAAACCACCCCCAACTTTGTTTTTCAAATGCAACACCATGGCGTGTGACCCCTCATTGGAAAGGCGACAGAAAGATAAACCCAACGTACTGATCACATTTAATATTTTTCAAGAGGTTGAGGATTGCAGAACATTAAAATGTAATTGTTAAGATTAATTACTTTTCAACGTAACAACTCCTCAAAATGTGCACCATTGACTTGTGGGCAACATCCTAATCTGTAATAGGTTTCGTCCCTCACATTACGTAACATTTCCGGTGTTATTGCTCTGGTTTCATCTCTTATTCTTTCCTTCAGCTCATCAATGTTTCTTGAATGTAAACCTTACTTTTGAGTTACTTAATACGCTGTTATTTTTCGCCAATATTTAGGCAGAATTTTCCCTGGTAGGTGGATTGGAAGACGAGGTACCATTGAGTGGCTAGCAAGGTCTCCAGTCCTTACACCGCTGGATTTCTTTTTGTGGGGACATCTCAAAAGTTAGGTTTATATTAGAAAACCAAACAGCATTGATGAGCTAAAGGGAAGAATAAGAGATGAAACCAGGGCAATAACACCGGAAATGTTACGTAATGTAAGGGACGAAACCTATCACAGATTAGGATGTTGCCAACAAGTGAAGGTGCACATTTTGAGCAATTGTTACGTTGAAAAGTAATTAAACTTACCAATTACGTTTTAATGTCATGCAACCCTCAACGTCTTGAAAAATATTAAAAGAGATTAGTACACTGGATTCGTATTTCTGTCACCTTTCCAATGAGGGGTCACACGCCGTGTTGCATTTGAAAAAACAAAGTTGGGGGTGGTTTCCGTTCTCCCTAAAGGGCTATATTTCGTATATTGCTTGGAAAAGGTAGGTAAATACATTCAAACGTTGACGTGTTTTGGGAATTTGTCGAAAAATTGTTCAGCTCCCCGGTAGCGAATTTATTCCAGTTAAAGTCTCCACCCTGTATATATGTATATTACATATTTATTGTATAATATAGGTAATAAATATTTATTTAACAAAGTGACTGTAAATGTAAATTTTGTAAAATCATCGTAGATATCAAATTTCGTAAATTTCAATTGGATGATATTTAATTTGGGTGGTTATAGATGGAGCATACATTGAATTTTTGCTGGCAACAAATTATTTAAAAATAGCTATTAAATCTGCATCAGTACTGAGCAGTTCATTAGTGGTATAGAGCATCGCTTAAAATCATTTTCAGTTTTTGTCATAATATGGAGATGCATAAATTAATTCTACTACCTAATCAATACCACTTGACTGTACTCCAACGAATTTTTTTACGCACATATTGACAGCATAAGAGAATCCAATATTTCAATTAAATCCATATTTGTCATCTTTTGTCTGAAGTAATTACTTTTTTATTCCCTCACGTATTTGACATAGTAAAGTGTTATCTATAGTATTATAAAAGAATTTCAAAATATACTAATAACTTTTCTTCATGTTTAAAATTTAAGGTCGTTTAGGCAGTTGTAATTTAAAAAGTACTATTGTTAATTAATACCAATGACGAATTTAACTGATCAGTTTTTTACCATAAAAATTGTAATTATCGAATTACACCTTTTTTAATAATAAATAGCCCAAAATCCATTTTTTCCGAATTTTTCTTTTTATGCCATTTTAGATTTAAGTATTACTTAGGCGTACGGATGTCCTTCGTAGATTTAATACAAGTTAATTACATAATATGACTTTTCACATGGAATGAGTACTTTTCCAGATATTTGACAAGATAGATAACCAAAATCAAAATTTTTCACTTTTTGGAAAAATTTGACAACTTTTTAAAACTGTTTCTTGGAAACTTATGGACGTACGGAGCTAGGTTTGTGCTGGCTTTAATTTTAATAAATTTATTCTAATTTAAAAAAGAAAAGAAGATCCAATAGAATTTTTTGTATTGGATACATACTTTAGGAGATATTGAACAAAAACCGAAAGATATGTGCAAACATTTTGTTGTTTCGTGGGCATTGCGCAGGTGCAAACTCGGTTTCTTACTATTGGCATAGGCCCTAACCACGGCCTAGAATTTTTTGTATTGGATACATACTTTAGGAGATATTGAACAAAAACCGAAAGATATGTCCAAACATTTTGTTGTTTCGTGGGCATTGCGCAGCTGCAAACTCGGTTTCTTACTATTGGCATAGGCCCTAACATATTAAAAAATTAAAACTACACGACCTTTTACAAGGTCGGTTGTATAAATTGACCGGAGTATACCTATACAATTTACTAACTTAAAATATTAACTATTTATATTTTTCGAAATATAAAACTAATAAAATATATGACTCACATTTGGTTTTTAATTGTTTTGAATTCCAATACAGTGACATGAATGAAAAAATAATGAAAATTTCGTTTTTTTATAAAACAAATCACATTGCTTTGACATTTTGATAAATTAAACTGTTATCTACTTAGGTTAGGTTAGGTTCAAAAGTGAGTGGGCCGAAAACCAGACCCTCGACGACGACCAAGTGGTCTATTGTGGCTCACACCTACTTATATTTCACCCAACAAGTCCAGCTTCCTAATGAAGCTGAGCACCTTATTGGGTGAGAACTTATTCAGATCCTCTGGCAGAAGTTGTCCTTTGCCAAATAATGAGTATCTGATCCTTTCCCGAGCTGGGCAGGTGCATAATCTGTGTTCTGTTGTTTCATCATCTTCTAAGCACAAGTGACACTCTTCTGCTAGGTCGAATTTGTACAGATGATATTTTAAACGGCAGTGACCAGTATATAGGCTAATTAAAGTTCGTAGGTGCAACCTGCTTAACTCTAAAAGTTTTTTAGTTCTTGTTTTTGAAGAATTTATTATGAACGCTTTGGAATTAATTAATCTTGGTAGTTTTTGCCAGTACTGGATGATTTACCTCTCAGCCCAGGTCAAGAGAGTTGCTTTGGCAGTACTGGAGGATCTGCTAAGAACCAGTTCTGATCCGACAACTTTAGAAGCAGCACCTTTCCTGGCTAGAGAGTCGGTTGCTTCATTTCCTTCATAGACAGAATGGCCTGGGGTTATCTACTTAATTTAGCGGATTAGCCTTTTCTCTCAATAATCGATATCAGATCGCAGTTCTTCTGATATCGCTAAAGTTTGGAAGCATCGGAAAAATCTAAAACACTCTTCTTAATTAGCCCTTAATTTTAGAACATTATTTTATTTTATTTACCCAGCGTAGAATGACCAATTTTTGTAAACTTATAACTAGTACCTAATAGTAGTACTATTTTACGGTATTTTAGATTCACAGGAGTAATGGAGTAATTATAAGTTGGCATATGAGTGATATGAGTTACACTCATATCACTCATTTCATTCTACAAAATATCAAAGAGTACTCAAACAAATAATGTAAATATTGTAGACTTGAGTACCCTGAACCCAAGATTCCCTTAACTAGTTAAGGGATCTTGACAGAGACATATACCTATCTATGGATCTTGAGTGCAACCTACTAGTTAAGGGATGTTACCCTGAACCCAACTGAATCTGAAGGAAAAGTGTGGTTATATGATGATGATTTGACGTGTGACAGATACACAAAATATGCACAGACACACACACACCATATTTTGCCGGGTATCTGATCGATTCTAAATTGATAGCTGATCGTTCAGTGATCGCTACTGCGTAATAAACATTATATCAATGAAAAATTTGGGAATCGACTCAGTTGATTTTGAAATTTACTATTAAGTTTAACCAACATTGAAAGATAAAATAATTAAAATTAAGAACTGTACAAAGTTTTCCTGATTATTCATTACTAATATAATAGTTTTCACTATTTTTTTCATATTTAAAAAAGATAATTGGGTGCCCTATGAAATCATTACAAAAACAAAACTCTCGAGATAGAATTTAAATTAAGGCTGAGTTGCCTTTGTCTCACGGCGTATTTGATCTAATGCTTTATTCGATATGTGTCCTGTGGGGCCACACTCCAGGTGAATACTAAGGTTGACCTAACAGTAAGTTTGTCGAATGTATTAAATAATGGTATTTCGTAAGATTTTCAGTATTCCCCAGATAGTTGATCCAGGAAATATTTCCAAGAAAATCGACTTCGAAGTAATTGGATTTCGATTTTTTTTGTGGACGGTGAAATTAATAGAATAATAATTTTCACAGATACGACAAACATATATCTTCAAAAGTGTTTTATATGTCGTTATTTTGGAGAATATAGGACAAATAGTTCTAATAATTACATCTTTATTTCTCAATATTCACTAACATTTATTTGTATATTAGAAATATATTAACTTAAAATATAATGTGACTAAACCACTAAGAATTTAGCCCATTTGTTTATGCTACGTGAATTAGTTCCATAGAAGTTGTTGCAACAGTAAGCTCAGGACAAATTTAGTATGCTGTATTTAGCCTCTAATACACCACAATAACAGATAAACACGTGACAGGATTTGATCTGCAAATTAATCAAAATAGTTTCCATCGGGATATCTCCATAATTTCCCTTGTTCCTAGAAATTATGGTTTGTCGTTTTCCCTTGTTGTCCATCAGTGGCTTACAGTGTCATGGTGTCCACATTACTACACCTGATAAAGTAAAACAAATGTAAAAGCCTAAATGGATCTTACAAACATCATTTTAATTTGAATCTGTAGCCTCGTTAAAAGTTGCTTAATACTGTTACTAAACTCCTGAAACTTATAAGTTGATCCAGTAGTGATGTATCATGGATAACATCAGATTGGATTAACATTAATTAATATACCACCTACATTAGACAACCCTTAAATGGCGAAGGCAAAGGCTATCCGGACGGGTGTTACGCTATGAAAAAAACGCAGACATACATCCCATACCCACCGAGATTGTCAGTGCCGGAGCTGGACCCAGACCATAATAGACAGTGTGACCGAAAAATGCTGCCACAACATGCTCTATTCCACTGCTCTACCGGCGGGGAGGTTATTTCGATGTACTTTAAATCGAGCTCCAAATAATTCCCCATATTTATTATAATGAAAGTATAGTATTTTATAAATAATAGTATTTTCAAAATTAGAAGGATATATCTAGTGATTATATTCAAATAAATATCATTAAACCTATTCTGGGGAATAATGTGCAGTTAATAATATATTATACAGGGTTATTCAGAACCCATATAAAATACTTTGAGGATATGTGCATCCTTAAATAAGAAATCGATATCACCAAAAAAATTGTAATAAAAGTAATTAGGATTTCCCGTAAACAATGTTTAAAGTTATACCATTATAAAGGACAACGTACCTGGGCAACTGTACTTCAACGAGATCGGATATACCACATTCCGACAAAAAACAGTAAACAAGTTTTTTGTACCTGGAACGTCTATGTATCTTTAAGTTTATTTTAAAGTAAAAACGCTGCAAACCTTTTTTTTGCCGGGCGCGCCGGTTTCTTTCGTGCTAGCTAGTTTGCATTGTCAGTCCCAAAGTCACTCCATTACAGTGGACCAGTATCCAGCGGCGTGCAATGAAAAATTTTTAAATAGTTTTCAGACCCCGCCAAAAAAATTTCTTTTTGCACTACCACATTTCTACATGTATGTTGAACATCCCCAAATTTTATTTTCGATAGGTTCTGAATAACCCTGTATATTATGAGAAAACTATTCACTTCATATCCACAAATTGAAAGTGTAGGCGGAAAAATATTCAGCCACTTCTAAAATCAGTAGTTAATACACATATATGTATGTATGTACAGGGTGGGAAAATTTCGAAGTTTTTTAGACTATCTCGTTAACTATAAGATATGGAAGAAAATTAACTCCCCTTCTCGATCCCTTTTTTTATTCAGACACTTTTTTGTTTCCACAAACAATCAAGATATGGATATGTACCCGAAAATTGAAAACTAGAAATTTTGTTTATTACTCGAAAACAAAAGACGATGGGTCATTTTGATTTTCACCATCAAGTTGGTCAAGAAAGTTGGTCTTCTATCTCTTATAGTTAACGAGGTGGCCTAGAAATACATCGAAAATTGCCACCCTCTACGTAAAGGCTTTATTAAAGGAACTATTATATTTAAGAGGATTTTCTTTAACTTTAACAGCATATAACTTTCTCAATTTTACATAGAAACATTTAAAAGGTGAATTAAGTCGTTTTTCAAGTAAAGTGACCATTCTGTAAGTTCTTTTACCTACCAAGTTCTTCTACTATTATTATATGGGATATAATCTAGCAAACAACGTGAATTATTCAACGAAATCGATATTTAGATTTTCAACAAAAAACTCAGCTCCCTTTATCTATAGCTGTACCCTAATATCTCATCGCATACTGAATGGACCCCTTTCATGGAAAATATGTGAGAAAATGGGTGCGAGTTTCTTATATAGAATTGTGGAAAGTGTAAAAAATACACATTAATGGATTCTTTGAAGGGTATGCTTTTATATAACCCATTTATCTATTTTTTATATACCACAAGACTTTTCAATTTTTACTGAAGGTTGGTTAACAACGGCAGACACTTTGGTAAAAGCCAGTAAACATGTCACGTTCCATGCTGTGCCGAAAATCATGTTTCGAAAAACCGATTTTTTATTTCAGTTTCAATCAGACTGAATTCCATGCCTCTTGAAGTTATGGTGTCCAATAACAGCCCTACATAACATCAAAATGTAGTGACACCCTTGTATATAGAAATCTATAGTAATACATTTCCTATATACAATATATTAACTAGGAAAATGAGACAACTGAAGGTCTCGATATCTATCGCCCGTATCTGAAAAGATCCGTATCTGTTATTCTTTGTGACGTATTTAATATTATGATGTTACTTATTGTGTTAAAATGTAATAAATATGCAGTTGAGTGAAGTTATTCTTACAAGTTAGCCATACAAATTAGTCTCTGGAATGGCAAAATAAAAAAAAGTTAAAGTTCATTGGTACTTACACAGATGTTAGTGTGTATTGCTATTTGTAATCTGCGATGTACAGGGTGACCTTTATTAGTAGTGGAGTAAAATAGCCTGGCTATCTCGCTTATTTCTGGTACATTTTTTTTAAGTATAACCAAACGAAACGTTTACCATTTTGTAGAGTATAATTTTGTTCATCTGAAATGGACTTCTACAACTTTTTTTAGTAGAGTCGAATTTTGTAAAATCATATTTTCGCCATTTGTTAAGTAATTCAAAAATTATGTTTCTCGTAACATGAATCGTGCTTATAAATTAATGATTCCAGTTATGGTTACGAATCTTTCACAACTGACATAAGAAGCTACAGCGCCTTTACCACCAATTCTCGAAAATATAAAGCCTTTTCTAGAAAATAATTCCCAAAGTCACCACCATGCGGGGCATTGAAAAGTTCATTATGCGGAGAACTATATCAATTATATTATTTAAAATTTATCTATACCTACATATATCCAGTGAAATATGGTCAAAAGTATAAAGAAGTTTTTTAAAAAAAAATTACCACGTTAGAAGTTACGAAATTTCCAATGCGGTGGGTGGATCTTAAAGGTCGCTACAGTAGCAAGTCGCTCTCTTATACTCGTTTCGTTGAGTAACAGTATCAAGCTTATATCCGTGTATAGATTGACTATTATCCTTGCACTTGACTATTATCCTTGCATCTAATTATATATGCAAGGCTATTTATTATTTGTGATTAATTGTTTTCATGATTTCGGCACCACAAGTATTCGTATATCGGCGGGAAATTTATTACTGTTCAAAAATCGGTCCATTATCAAAGATACCAGAGCCAAAAATCACAAAACTATTTATCAAAGACAAACAAGAAGTAATATAACACTAACTAAATTGCAATATGAACTCATTTATGTCACTGTTTATTTATATGAAGCGCTGAGTTTAACTCCACTAGACTTAAATTATAAGTCGACTGACTGAATCGAGCCGGAAAATACTTTCTGCAAGATCTTCCAGAACAATCCAAATCTGTTGTGAAGGATTTAGGGCCAAATTTATAATCGTCCCTTAAGGCACCCTCCATCCTTAAGGCTTCCTTAGTATATAGTTTTTGTTCTATAGTCGATTAAGGCTACCTTGAGGGATGCTTAGATCTAAGGTAACTTCTCACTTCCCTTCAAAAATTCCTTACTGTTAAATATTGGGGTTGGAGTTGTTAATGTTTTAAATAATTGTTATTATTTTAGTTTTGTGAAATTGATAATAAATTAGTGATTAGTGTATTTTATTCCTAATTTGATATTTTATTAGTTAAGAAAAATGGAGGACTTTGAAGAATTTATTGAAAGAGTAGGTGAAAATCAACGTCTGCCAAAAAGTTATAAAAATTATAAATTAAAAAAATTTGTAATTTTTTGCCAGGCCTCCTGTTTCTGTTTATTATTTGTCCCATCAGTTTTCTTATTCTCAATCACACTTTTATACCTGTCCACAAGATTGAGTGTCAATAGTTTTTCACTTTGTGTGTATAGTCTTTATAATCTCAATTGAAACTGCATAAAAAATTCCTACAAACGACACACGTGCGTAAATAAAGAGGCAGCTGTCGAGGTGCAGGTGTTTCTTTTGTCGGATTTTTTTTAGTTTCAATTGACATTATATAGACTATACCTACTGTTTTTTTTTTCACCACCAACACCACCAACACAATCCATTTTTCAAAAACCATAAGTTGGATAGAAATGTGTGGAATTCAGAGGAAACTATGAATATGAAATAATTATTAAAAATCAGAAGAAATAGGAAATATAGGTTACATTTATCCATAGAACAACCTCCATCATACCTTCATTTATCTCGTGTCATAAATCATAAACTCAAGTATTGCGCTGTTGCCAAGTATATACCTAGCCAGCGTTGCCGGCTCGCGTTCGCAAGAATATTCTGCTACGGCGACTTTATTTTTATACAGGATCAAATAAAAATCACAACCACAGAACCACAAATCTAGATATTTTTAGCTTCTCACTTTGATTTTTGTTTAGTTAGGCCAAATGTTTTGGTTAAATTAATTATGGAGCTTTTACAATATTTCGCGGTGCACCTATGAAGGTGCCGCGGCGCACAGTTTGGGAATCACTGGATTAGCCCAATGATGTGCTATTCATATAAACATTATTTCAACTATGTTTATAAATATTAAATTAATCTAGTAATAAATTATTTAGTTATCCAATTTAAGCGGCCGTGTGTAGATCAAACATGCGACAAATGTTGTTTGCGGATCGTTATTATGATTATTGGTAAACTTATATTCATGGAACATCATCATCTCGTCAGTTAGTAATTTGCATTGGGTAATCCTATTACCCTACGTCTATGTCGCCAGGCAGGGCCATGCTAGATTAAACATGTTAATATGAAATTTACACGTCGATATATGGCAGTTGCAACCCCGTAATGGACTGTGCATGGCCATATCCTATCCCTGCAGCATACTGCAAACTCGCGTATTAAACCTGGCTCACACCCCAATTACCTCGTTTATTATTACAAATTCCAAACCGCCCAAGCCGAAAGTACTATTTCGCTCTGGAAATCTGCTCACTTAATAGGTACAGCTGCAATTAATTTTTGGACATTTTGCAGAGGATTGACGCAAAAAGTTTTTTAAAACTTTATTAAATACCTATAATATAATGACTACTCTATATTTTGTTATATCATTGGAAATAGAAAGCTATACATTTTTTCATGTACTTTTATTTTGGTATGGTTTTAAATTTGTGTCTTTAAAGAAACAACAATTACCTATTTTTATTTGTTAAATAAAGGGCCCTGTATATAATAATAATATCTCTACCCCTCATTCTAATTACAAGGATTAACACGGAAGCATGAGACTTGTGTGGAAGAGGGGCGGCATATTATTATTCGGTAGGCCGCGTTTGCGCCTCAGCAACGACTTGCATTGGTGGCCTTAACCACCATTCAGTGTTGGAATTAGGGAAACCTGGAAAACCTCATTAGTTAGGGGGACAGTCAAACATTAAAACATCTACCAATGTTAATATCTCACATTCCGCACGCCAGGATGATTGCCAACCCATACCAGGCCTTAATATAAGAATATATAATTTCATTAAAAAGTATTCGTCGGAATGGGGATTCGAACCCACGACTTCTGGGTTGAGTGATCGAAACATTAAATTCTGAGTCACCGTCTCGATAAAATTTTCCTAAAATTTTTAACCTGAAATCATATATTTTTGTAAATGGCAATACATTTTTCTTACGCAGCACCTTTTTGTTATTATTTATCATACGATTTTCAAGAAGCACCTACTTAGCTGAAAAAATAGTGATGCACATTTTCTACACGACTTTATTTTGCACTTATAATCTAATATATAACTTATATTAAGGTATACTTAAACTCACTGAAGAGTTGTGACAAGATATTGTGTTTTTAAAGAAACAATTACATACTACATTTGTTAAATAAAGACTCTGTATATAATAATAATATCACTACTCTTCATTCTAATCACAAGGATTAGCCAGGAAGTCTGTTACTTATATGGGAGAGAGGGCGGCGTATTATTATTCAGTAGGCCGCTTTTTCGTCTTAGGAACGACTTACGTTTATAAGTCCTTACAATCGTTTAGTGCTGGAATGAGGGAAACCAAAAAACTTCATTAGCTTTTACGATTGTCATGAAATTCGCAGTAAATTTTTTTTTTTATTTCGTGATGCCGAAATATGGCAGATACACGAAGATGGCAAGTAATGTTAATAATAATAGGAATTATTATAATAATGTAATCAAATGAGTTAACTAACATCTCTAACTTTGGTGAATAGCGATAACACTTACCATACCTTGGAGAGCCAAATCGGTCCGTCTCCGGGACCGACCTTGAGTTTGTTATACTAACCAACTAACAAGTCTCATCTTCTGGTTCTAGACCAAAAATGACAAAGACTCCACGATCGACCGCATTTGAATGGAATTCAATGGCAAAGTGGTGATCCCCAATTTGACGGATTGAATGATAACTATATTCGCGAATAATGAGTTAAGGGATGACCTTCAAAACATCGTGGTGTGAGTTACACCTTGAATGTCGTGTCATCGCAAAACAAAATCAGCTCTACTATGTATCATACCTTAGATGCAAGATCGACATCATTAAACTTCGAAGGCCACAACATCTGGTCATCTGGGAGTGTTTGTGGAGTTAATAAAAGTACTTCCAGAAGACGCTAATATCTGGTTTGTGAGTTGTGCAGTGTATGATGTTGCAGAGGGCCTATAATGTCGCTACTTTCCCAGCTGAAAGCCAATAGAACAGTGAATAAACAACCTCTTCTATTAGAAACCTTGCTTCAGTATGTTGTAGATAATCAGCTGATCATCGGTCAAGTATAAATCTTCTGGAAAGAAGTTTATGAACAAAAGGCTACGCTTACATAAACTTTTGCCCTTTAGTACCTTTCAGGTAGTGGTCAACTAATTGTGAGACTGTTCGAAAAGCTCTTGAAGGGTTTAAAAACTGCAGCTCCAGGTTCTATGGGATATACAACGTCTAATGGAAAAAATGTTCAGAAGTACCCATAACCATTTATTGAGAAATTAATTGTGACTAATGCGGCTCAGCAAGTTTATCAGTTTTGGCTTACGCTCCTAGGCATATTGAGTCCGTTATGGGAAACGAGAAGTCCATAATTTATCAGAACTACTGTTTTCCCACACTCAGGCAAGTGCTCTCTCTCTCTCTCTCTTGGCCACAGACCAAGGGGTTTGAGTTTTACTTTCTGTTCTCTGGTTTTAGTAAGACAATAAGAATACGCCGAAATGCTTCGAGAACAGGTTACAACAGCACCTTTAGTTCGACTTGGCCCAGATAGTAATAATAATAAAAGCAATAGTAATATCTCTACCTACTTGTTATTTACCTCTAATTTTTATTATAATTACAATGATCAGTTAGTAAGCCTTGTTTGAAAGAAACGGGAGACGTAACAGCCGTATCTGGGAGAGGAGGCGGCATACTGTTATTATGTAAGCCGCATTAACGCCCATGAAAATTTGGAAAAATACTGAAAAATCTGATTGGTTATGAACACCTACCCATGTTTAACGTGTTATATTAATACCTGTTTGTATTCTTTCTATCTTGAGTTATATGCAGAGCGGATTGTTAACCCATCTCCATATGAGTCAAGTAACGAGTCATGATTTCATTAAAAATTATTGGTTTTGGCATTTATGCAAATTTACATCGTGAAAATAATATTTCTCCAATAAAATAACGATTTATTTATCAGGTCGAGAAAATACGTTGAAAGGCAGGGAAGATAGAAAAGGGATTATATTATTTCCAGCATTAATGTTCAAAGCTTTATAAACATCGTAATCCAGATTTAATTTTGACATAGTGGAACTAACTCTTTGTTTAAGTAGGTACATTTACAGAAACAAATAATGGCTGTATTCTTTTACATAATTCAAAAACATCGAATGAAAATGTAAGCATATACAGGGTGTCCACCTAGTGCGCGTAAGTCCAATATCTGGGTTAATAAAAGAGATAACTTAATTTTTTTTTCTACAGGGTTGTCTAATATCCCGAGCTGCACAAAATGAAAATATATTTACATATTCAGGGTGTTCAGTTTTTCCTGGACAGGTACCAACTTCATTTTTTTAAATGGAAACCTATATTTTTTATGGCATTATCGAATTCTACGTAAAAAATTAGTGGGACTTTGTGCTTAACACTGCTATTGAAATATTGATAGTTTTCGAGATATTTGACTTTTAATTTTTTTTTCTTATGTTTCGTCACTTCTAATAGTTGACATAATTATGGTTGTATGACAGCTAGAAATTATTTTTTTTTCAGAAACTGTAGAGTGAAGATGGCTCTTTCGAAAAACGTATCAAAAGTTGACCTGCGATATACAGGGGGCAACAGAAATCGTGCCAAACCTGATGGTTTAAAATTTAAAAAATCTCGACTTTTTCAAATGGAACACCCTGTGTTTTATGATTTCATTAGATGCTTTTCTGTAGACTCTACAATTTTATAATAGCTTTCCCTATACCTAAGTTGCGTAGTTTTTGCAAAAAACCCACTTTTATGAAAAATACCCGATTTGCGCACGTTCCTTTCTCGGGAAAAACGCAGTGAGCGTCTGTCACGCAATAAAATTTGTGACAATCAGTTTACATGTCATTTATTCTTTTACTGAATATTCACGTACGAGTTTAGAGTAAGTACTAAGTGTGCATACAATGAACTATTCAAAAGAAGAATTAGTGAAAATGGTTTATGCCTTAGGAGAAGCTCATGGAAATTGTTTGCTAGCAGCACGTATTTACAAAGCAAATAATTCAGATTTACAGAGATTTCCACGTGCTGACTGTTTTGAAAATGTGAAAGAAAGATTTGAAAGAACAGCAAATGCGAATTATGAGAAAACTACCAGGAGACATGACTGTAACAATGACGATATTCAGTTTAATGTTGTGGCGTCTGCTGTTGAAAATCCAAATATTAGTGTCAGGAAAATCAGTAATAATCTTGGAGTTTCCAAAAGCTTGACAAACAAGATACTGAAGAAGAATAATTTTCATCCGTATCATATTAAAAACCATCAAGCACTGTTACCTCAAGATCACCTAAACCGCCTGCAATTTTGCCACTGGGCATTGGATAAAATTCAGGAAAGTCCAAACTTTTTTATGAATGTCTTGTTTACTGACGAATCAACATTTTCAAACACATGCTTACCCAATCGTCGCAACTTTCATCACTACGCTGACAATAATCCAAGATTATTGAGGGTACTAGATAATCAGCATCGTTTCAAAGTGAACGTGTGGGCTGGAATTTGTGGAGAACATATTGTTGGACCGTACTTTTTTGAAGGCAATTTAAATGCCAATGTGTATTTGCATTTTTTGCAAAACGAACTTCTCCTTCTACAGCTACAGAATATGCCCGCTGATTATTTGGTTCAACAATGGTTTCAGCATGATGGTGCCCCTCCACATTCCACTTTGGCGGTACTGTGATTATTTTATTGTTGTAGTACCTACTTTTCCTATTATCTATTCATATTTCAGATTAGAGAACACCAAAACCACGTATATCCAAATAAGTGGTTAGGTCGTGGTGGTCCAGTTCCTTGGCATGCACGTTCGCCTGATTTAAATATTCTGGACGTTTTCTTGTGGGGTTATATCAAGGAGCGAGTATACGAAGTACCACCAACGGATATGCAAGACTTGAAACAAAAGATCCAAAATGAGTTTCTAACCATAACGCCCGAAATGTTAAGAAATGTTCACATTCATTTTCGTCGTAGATTAATGCTTTGTGTTGAAAACAACGGTGGACATTTTGAGCATTTACTTTAGGTTAGCTTGCTTGTATGAGTATTGCGTATTCTTTTTTCAATACTCTATGTATATTCATCCATTTCACTAATAATTTTTCTAACTACGGTAACACCGTTTGGTTTTCAATATGATACGTATGAAACTTCTTCTTCAATATCTTATTTGTCGAGCTTTTGAAAACTCCAAGATTTCTACTGATTTTCTGATACTAATATTTTTGGATTTTCAACAGCAGAAACCACAACATTAAACTAAATATTATCGTTGTTACTCCCATGTCTCCTGGTAGTTTTCTCATAATTCCCATTTGCTGTTCTTTCAAATCTTTCTTTCACATTTTCAAAACAGTCAGCACGTGGGAATCTCTATAAATACGTGCTGCTAGCAAATAATTCCCATGAACTTCTTCTAAAGCATACGCCAGTTTTGCTAATTCTTAATTACATGTAGAGCTTTTATGATTTTTTACTTTTATTTACAAATAAATGGTAACTTTCCATAAAGACTTGTTTATTAAACTGAAATTATCTAAATTTTTCAGTTATTTTTATTTTAAGAAGTGTAAACTAATACATTTTATAAAAATAAATAGCCTTACAATATTTTTTCCGTCAAAGGAGTGCGCAAATCGGGTATTTTTCATAAAAGTGGGTTTTTTGCAAAAACTACGCAACTTAGGTATAGGGAAAGCTATTATAAAATTGTAGTCTACAGAAAGGCATCTAATGAAATCATAAAACACAGGGTGTTCCATTTGAAAAAGTCGAGATTTTTTAAATTTTAAACCATCAGGTTTGGCACGATTTCTGTTGCCCCCTGTATATCGCAGGTCAACTTTTGATACGTTTTTCGAAAGAGCCATCTTCAGTCACTGAATATCGTCATTGTTACCGTCATGTCTCCTGGTAGTTTTCTCATAATTCGCATTTGCTGTTCTTTCAAATCTTTCTTTCACATTTTCAAAACAGTCAGCACGTGGAAATCTCTGTAAATCTGGATTATTTGCTTTGTAAATACGTGCTGCTAGCAAACAATTTCCATGAGCTTCTCCTAAGGCATAAACCATTTTCACTAATTCTTCTTTTGAATAGTTCATTGTATGCACGCTTAGTACTTACTCTAAACTCGTACGTGAATATTCAGTAAAAGAAGAAATGACATGTAAACTGATTGTCACAAATTTTATTGCGTGACAGACGCTCACCGCGTTTTTCCCGAGAAAGGAGCGTGCGCAAATCGGGTATTTTTCATAAAAGTGGGTTTTTTGCAAAAACTACGCAACTTAGGTATAGGGAAAGCTATTATAAAATTGTAGAGTCTACAGAAAAGCATCTAATGAAATCATAAAACACAGGGTGTTCGATTTGAAAAAGTCGAGATTTTTTAAATTTTAAACTATCAGGTTTGGCACGATTTCTGTTGCCCCCTGTATATCGCAGGTCAACTTTTGATACGTTTTTCGAAAGAGCCATCTTCACTCTACAGTTTCTGAAAAAAAAATAATTTCTAGCTGTCATACAACCATAATTATGTCAACTATTAGAAGTGACGAAACATAAGAAAAAAAAATTAAAAGTCAAATATCTCGAAAACTATCAATATTTCAATAGCAGTGTTATGCACAAAGTCCCACTAATTTTTTACGTAGAATTCGATAATGCCATAAAAAATATAGGTTTCCATTTAAAAAAATGAAGTTGGTACCTGTCCAGGAAAAACTGAACACCCTGAATATGTAAATATATTTTCATTTTGTGCAGCTCGGGATATTAGACAACCCTGTAGAAAAAAAAATTAAGTTATCTCTTTTATTAACCCAGATATTGGACTTACGCGCACTAGGTGGACACCCTGTATATAAAAATATGTATTCAACGTAAACAATTAATAAGTGCCGATTAAACAGCTGTGAGAAGTAATAAAATATTTAATTTTTATACTTTCGTTTCTTTGTGTATTTGTCACTTCTTAAGAGACTTCTTAAAAAAATGAGAAACGAAACGAACCAAATTAAAACTTTTGCCCTATGCGCACAAGCCAGAGACTTGTTTTATTTCAGAATACTCTGTTTTTACAGAACACAACAAAATGATTTTTTTATGCATCTACTTATATATGAAGATGAGTCTATCGCCTAATAGAAAAATATGAACAAAACTATCTGCTATAAGTAGAGATTCGGATGTTTAGAGTGAGTCGTACATGGTGGTGGTGAAGGTACGACGTGCCTAGTCAATCGTATAAGTACAACTGGGTGAAGAGAAACCGTCATTGACGTGTTTTATCACCAAATTAATAAATATATTAATCGTTTCCCCGAAGTACCTACACTATACGCTAAAGCAGTAGTAAAGTGCAATGTTTGTGAGTGGAATTTGGTGGACTAGAATTCCTGTAATTCTAAAAAATGTATTCAAAGCAGAAAGTACAGATTCTCAGTTACAGGTCCCATGTTGGAGGATTCTACATGATCTAATTTTTAAGTTAAATGTGTTACATTTCTCTTATACATAATAACGAACATGTTCAGTTATTTTGAACCCAATGTGGACCCTAAGTGGCTACAAGTGAATAACTAAGTGTTCCTAATGGGAGAATCATGAAAAGTATACATATTCAGAACCTATCCATAATAAAGTTTGGGGATGTTCAACATACATGTAGAAATGTGGTAGTGCAAAAAAACACTTTTTTGGCGGGGTCTGAAAACTATTTAAAAATTTTTCATTGCACGCCGCTGGATACTGGTCCACTGTAATGGAGTGACCTTGGGACTGACAATGCAAACTAGCTAGCACGAAAAAAACCGGCGCACCCGGCGCAAAAAAGATTTGCAGCGTTTTTACTTTAAAATAAACTTAAAGATAGATAGGCGTTCCAGGTACAAAAAACTTGTTTACTGTTTTTTGTCGGAATGTGGTATATCCCACAGCCTTCTCTAGTACTAGCCATGAACTGAGAAAATTGCAACATTGCATTCCGTCCTAATTTCAGACCGAGCGATACAGTTTTGGTAAATGGTGCGTCTGTACGTGTGGTATTAAATCATTATATTTATGTTAAATAGCGTTTAATTATAAGAGATAATTATTTCAGACCGTTGTATATTAAAGTATAATCAATGTAGATAGTGCCGTGTATTACCAATTTGATATGTAATATCATTTTCCCGAGTTTTTACATGTTCTATTTATTAGTTGGGGGTGAAGTGAAATTAACCTTGAATAGTGAAAATGCCGGCACGGTGCTGTGTACCAGGGTGTAAATCTAACTACGATTCCTCTGTAAAAAGTGAAGGGGTAAAAAGTGTTTTTGGATTCCCTAAGGACGACACATTTAAACAAAAATGGCTCAAACGTATCCCTAGGAAAGAATGGTCACCTACAAAATATTCCGTTGTTTGTGAGTTACATTTTGATCCTAATGATGTCGTTAAACTTGACAGACATCTTTTACCAGACGGTACATTAACAATGATTGCTTGTAAAGCAAAATTAAAAGCGGATGCTATCCCATCTATTTTCCCAAATTTGCCTAAATATATGTCAAAGGAAAAGTCGATTGTTCGAAAAGATCCTGAATGTAGACGCCAACAGCAAGTTCAGCAACATGAAATGTTGTTGAATTTGCTGAAAAAGGAAATACTCTGCCTCCACGATAATAATGGCATTTATGATTTTTATTCAGTCTCCTACTACATACAATATGTTACAGACTTTTTTTATTTTACCTTTAGACTTTTTTACTTACGACTCTTTAGAAATTGACTTCCTTAAAACTGAAAAGCAAAAAGATTTGCTTGCAAGTTTAACTTTAGAAAGTATAGCTTCGGATAACTTTTACTTAGACTTCTTAGACACCTGTGTCTGTGGAAATAATGTAAATTATATTTTAGGAATAATTTGTTCAATATTTGCAAACGTTCTCTTAAATAACTATGTCAAAACACAAAATAATAGAATTCTGGAAGAAACCCGATGAAAATCCCAGTTAAAAACAAATAAAAAACGATGTGAAATAGCACCAGAAGATAAAATAAAGAAGCGGAAATTAGATACTTTCAAAAAAGCAATATAAATAATTTGTTAGTCATTCGTCAATAATTTGGTCAATTTGTCAATAATTCGTTTAAGCCATTTCATTTAAACCCATTATGTATAATAGATATTAAATAAGTACCAACCAACATTGATTATTATTATTATTATTAATCTAGTCTAGGTATTTCTTTGCTCTTTCACTTTGTTAATTCTTTCCTGTTAATTTTATTTTGGTTAATTTTATTTTTTGTCATTTGTTTTTTCTACATAGATATATTTGTTATATTTTGTGCCTATCAGCTTCCCTTTATTCCTATCCTAATATGAATCATTTCCTATATCCTATCCTTCATCTGTTTTTCTTTACCTTTTTTTCCACTCCCGGCAAAAATACGCATGCTAGTTGAATAATCTGAGAAACATATTATTATTTATTATTGTAGTACTACCATACACATACTGTGAGCAATAATATTATTTTTTGAATTATTTTAAAAGCTTATGTAACTCTGCACCTTCACGTTGGTTTTGCTGGAAATTGCTGGTAAAATAAGGTATATATTGTTTTACATAAAATATTGTAATATTTAATTGACCAAGCAGATAACGTATACATATTATTTAATATTTACTTAAGTAGCTTATTACAAACAAAATTGGGAATACACGTCAAATACGATCGGCCACAGCCTTCTCTGCTAAAGAGGCTGTGGGTCGGCAATCGGACTAGAACATCGGCGTGGAGCGGTGTTGCCAATTTCATTTCATGGCTAGTACTAGAGAAGGCTGTGTATATCCGATGTCGTTGCAGTACAGTTGCCCATCTACGTAGTCCTTTATAATGGTATAACTTTAAACATTGTTTACGGGAAATCCTAATTACTTTTATTAACATTTTTTTTGGTGATATCGATTTCCTATTTAAGGATGCACATATCCTCAAAGTTTTAGAGATGAGTTCTGAATAACCCGATATATTATTGTCAAGATAATTTCACAGTTTCACGTATATTTTTCAGGTTATTCTGCATATTGCAGTCAAATTCAAATCATAGTTCCCTTAAACACGTACCTAATAGTATTTCAGACTAATTTTATTTCATCGACTTATTAGATATTATCAGTATCAATATTTTGGAAAATTTTAGTATTGAATTAATGGCTGTTAAAATATTTACACAATTTTGTTGGTACCTTAGACTTAGTGACTCACTATTAGAAATTTCATGTTACCCCACTGACCACGTGAACTAATCATAATGCAACAGCTTTAGCTATAAGAGAAGTATCAATTTGTTGCTTAGTTACGTCTAATGGTACATTTTATTGTCATCTACATATTATCTTTTTGTTAATATTGTCGCTCTAAAAATACATAAACAATATTCTAAATGTTATATAATTTGTTAAATGTTACATAACACCGTACTTTAAATCTGCACAATTAAAGTCAAGCGCTAACGTTATTAAAATTCCCTTATACATACATGCCACATGCATGCATGTCAGATGTCAAAATAAGGGAAACCTAAATATTGATCCACCTTATGGGGCTTCCAATGGAAAACTACGTCAGTGTTAGATTAATACATAAAATAGTAAAAATTCAACGTCAGTGTTAGATTAATACATAAAATAGTAAAAATTCATGAAGTCGATGGCAAAGAGTTTAAACTGTCGACAACTTAATACAGAGGTCGTGGGTTCGTGTCGAATCCCCAGTCCGCCCGACATTAATACCTAATTCTATATTTTATTTTTCTTAAATACGTAAGCTCTGAATATTCATATTGTTATATACTTACGCCTTTATGGCGACTTGTTATTTGCATCAAATCTTACAATATGAAAAGTTGGAAATATTAATTACAAACAGCTTAAAATATGGTAGAATCTACTTATCATTAATTTCGACTTATAGAAAATGACTTCTTAGAGATCAATACTAGTTTATAAAGTAGGAAGCAAAGGTTATATAAATCAGGACTTATGTCAAAAGATATATTTCATAAAAGACGCTTTTTGTAATAAGGAATTATAGGAAAATGTGAAAACATTTCGTTTCTGTGTATTCTGTGTATTTCTGCATTATTACTTTTAGAGAAAAATAAGCAGATTATATGACGTCACTCTTCCAGATTTTTTGAAAAATGTTAGAAAATTAGAAGATTAATAGATTTTCTTCAACAGTCTATAGATATCCCATAATCTCAAGTTGAGGTGTTATTATAAGTACCCTTAAGGGTCCATTCTCTGTAGATTTGAGAGGCATGAATGTTGGGTCGGATTGAGAGGACCGATGGGTGGAGACTTATATATTCCAACTATCGAATTATTAAGATTTCGGAGGTGCACGTAAAGCCGAAGTAAAAAGGTATGTACATCAAAATAAAGTTAGCCCTCATTGGAAGGGTACCGGATTTGTCTTATAATTGCAACAAAATTTCTTTTTAGTGTTATAAATTATATATCACTGGAAAGATCAAAAGATAAACTAGATCTTTAGAGAAAATAATTTTTGAAAATACGTTATTTTAGTACAAGATTTTTTGTCTGGAATTTTAAAAATAAAAAGAAATACCAAAAATTACTACTATAGGGACTTAGAATAAAGTCTTATCTTTCAATACTTTTTTACTAAAAGTCGCTATCTTTTATAGTTTTTTTTATAATTAGACACGAGACGAACGCCGATTTAGGGCTTATTTCGACCTAGTGAATGGACTCTTAAACACAAATATTACAATCTTATTATTTCCTCTTTTCTAAATTGAATTTGAATCTAAATTGACTTTCACTTGAATTTGAAAACAGGTTAGGTTAGAAGAAAGTGTAACACCAAAATAGGGCACACTGTTTAATCCACTTCAATAACTACAATTTTGTGAACAGTGTAAGTTAAGCAATATTCAAATAAACTCGTCGTTAATACTGCCCGACAGTATTAATAGTACTTTGTGTACCTAGGCGGGAAAGTGAACGTTTTCCGGGCTGACAGAAGAAATCTTCTGGAAGCAGAAGAAGAAACTTCTGGAAGACCGGAAAACCACTCTCCCGTCATGGTGCACACAATATTTTTTATCCTACATAAGAAAAAATCATAAACTTCAAAACTTTTTTATATAACAATAAATAATTTATACAAAGATATTAAATACAGGATTATGAATAGTGCAATTAGCAAAGGCAATACCTTGTTTAGATAAACCCAATAACTGAGTTTGTTCTGAAACTGTTGTTGAAATTAAATCATGATATTCATGATGATTTGTAACTTCTGGAGGTTCTCTTACAAGTGAAGCTTCCATACAGTTTCTTGGATGCCTTCATCACTTTCAGAAGCTTGAGATGTCCCCGGGATACCTGTCTCATCCATTATTTAATAATTAATGGTAACAATGTGTTCACTTAAAATTACTTTATAATATGAAATTAAATGGCACTACGATGACAGATAATAGATGCGCCACCTACTGATAAAAAAATTAATTTTTTTCGCGGCTAGCCGTTCAAATGCCTACTTTTGCACCTCTAAAGGCTCACGAAAATAGAATTTTCACCTAGTGTAGGATAAAAAGAAATTTCCAATAACTACTATACTACAACTAATCCGTTCTTCTGAATAGCTTGCCACTCACGACTACGACTAGTCCACTTAGCTGATTAAATTATTATTATTTAATTTAATGTGGAAACCCTGCTCATAAAATGGTTAAATTTGGTAAATACTAATGGGTATGACATAATTTTGTATGTTTCTTAATAATATGTATCGACGAGAACCTATCTATTGTTGATTTTACTTTATCCTCCTCATATTTGTACAGAGGTTTCGTTATTTGCTACCTACATATTTTCTTCTGAAGTTATTACTTCATACTGAACTGGTAGGAATTGTAATAAAATAAAAGTGGTTATGATTGGAATGATTGAAAAAGTTTTCCAATTTTTATAAATACGGTTTTATATTTCGGCCTTCAAGTTTTCAATAAACTCGAAAAATAAAATCGAAAAGTATATAATAAACTCTGACCAATTTCCTGAAAGCTCTCCGTTGAAAATAAAACGGTCCTTGCTCTTGCATTCAAAATTACAGCAAGTATTATTAAATTAATCCTTTAAATATAAAGACATGAAAACTTGATAGCACCATGTAGCTATCACCTTTCTTTGACAAAAGCTTTTTAAATATTAATTAAGTTAACTTGAATTTCTAAAAGCATATCTTGGGGATACTGTTTCTCAGTTACCTAAATTTTGCAGCATGAGATGTTATTAAGGCAATATGCATATTTTATTTTGTGGAATTTATGAAGTCAAAATATTTCATGGTAAATAGTGTCAACAAGATAATTAAGTTGTTTTAATAGGTCCATCTAATAAATGAATTTGCGTGGCAGGCCAGCAAGCAATTTATCATTCCTGAATGAAACAATCGATAATAACTAATGACTTTTCCCGCCTAATGTAAGTATCGGGAGCGTTTGTTATTCTTGCTGGTGTCTATAAAATACAAACAACTGTTGTAAATTTCATTGAATTAAATTTTATGGTTCTTCAAATTATCACAGAACATGATGCTAGGATATTCAACTCGAGTTACGGCATTAAAACGGTTTACTTGTTAATTGAGGCATAACTTTAAAGTGTTTTAGAACGCTAAATAGGTTGCAAACATATTTAATATTCCCTGTGATATCTTTAGAAGGAAATCTCCTTAAAATTACCGAAATTCAGAATTTACTAGTAGTAGATACTACTACTATTTATCTTCTACAGACATATATTCATCTTCTTATATATTATTTATTTTCATTTTTAACTAATTCCACAGACAAATAATTACTTTCTTGTCTATACTAATTCTATTTAGTCAAACAAATTGAACTAAGAAATATATTATGAATTAAATAATTTAAAAATTATAAGCTAATGGAGTTTCTCGTTTCCTTATTGCTAGGTACTTACCTACATATTACATATACAGGTATGTAATAATATTATTATTAATAACAATAATAATAATAACAATAATAATAATAACAATAATAATAATAATATCGAAACCTCTCTTCGAACTTCTCGGACTCCATCCAGAATATAGTGTGAAGCTTTGGTAGGTACTAATTATATGAGCCCTCGTTGGAGCAAGAAATACACTGTTTTGGGAACTGAAGATTATATCTTCTAGCCGGAAGAATGCAGAAAGGGGACATTCTGGGTTCATTACATCTAATCAGGGCACACGATTCCCGGACCCAGTAGTTATTCACCCTACGGACTTGGGGAGTAGCTACTGGTAACCACCAGCTCCTGACCCTGAGAATCAGAGCCAGGGAACCGATCAACTTGATTTTAACAAAATACTAATAATAATAATATTAATAATACGAAGAAGAAGAAGAGGAAGAGCTGCGACAACTCGACATAGGAACACGCAAAATGATGAATCTCAATGGAAGTTTGTCGTCCACTACTGTACTTCCCAAGATATCGGGGAGGCCGTGGGCTCTTTAGTTTGGAATGTCTGCATAGCAGAATGGTGCTGGATGGAGCCTGCAAGGTAATCAGGCAGTTCTAATCCCCTTCTCTGCATGGCCCAAGAACATGAAAATGCAGGGGTCTGAGCACTTTTATTTACGGCAGCACGAAGAGCAGCTGATGAACTCGGTCTCATTTTCGACGCTGAGCGGAGAAACCCAGACTCTGTCAGCGAGTTGGGACCCGTTCGGTTGAAAGCCCAAGTTAAAGCTACAAAATGCTGCAATCTCCTGCAGCTGCATAAGGGTAAGCCATTGCATGGTGTCTACTATAAGAGCATTGAAGACCATGGCTTATCTGAAAGGCTGACCTTTGCTTTTTTAAGGTCAGCAGGGCTTAAGTCTTAGACCGAAGGATGGTGTATTTAACACCTTCGTCTATCGAAGCCGTGTCACGGGTATGGAGGTTCCTGATGTCCACTCCAGGGCCTGCCATAGGGCGCCGGAAACAATTATGCATTTGCTCTCCGCTTGTTCGGCATATGCAGTCTCGGCCTATATTCATAGACACAATGCGACTTTGCGAGTGCTCTACTACTTTCTACGGCACTTGTACGAGATAGACGAAACACCGTTGCTGCCATACGTTCCGGGGGATAATGAGTCCGTTGTGGGGAATGAGAGGTGATGAATTTATTGGAACTACTCATATAGTTATAGTTATAGTTATAGTTATTTGTCGCTATAACTTAGTCTTGTATTGCAAGTATAAGTACCTACGATTATTATTTCTGGTAATAGTAATATTAATAGCAATAGTAATAGTAACAGTAATACCAACAGCAATAGTAAGAGTAATAATACTAATAAGCATATGTAATTAATAACATTAAAATTGCTAAGACAAGTCAAATTGCACGCCTTAATTTTCTAAAAATAGCACAACATGACACAAATTAAAATAAATTTTAATTTGTTCCAAACAAAAGATTTTACATTTAGGTGTCATTCAGTGCACGATTGATAATTTACACTGTCCCTTCTTGTATAAAGAGCTAAATAAACCGCACAAAGAAAACAACGCTGTCAACGTTGAAATTGATGGCAAATAATCAGGCTCGTATATTTTTTGTTCGAAAGTAGATAACTTTATTGTTCTAACAACCTGCGTAATTAATGTGATGGGACTGGTATTGACAGCGTAGACAATGTGTATTTGACACCTGTATCTCTATTATAGTTTCCCACATAACGTAATAAGTAGAGCATTAATGCGGCCCGGAAAGCAGCATATCAAAGGCTCGTTTAGATTTTCCGGAACATTTTCATGTTTCTAATCATGTTACATCAATATCATTTGGTATTTGGTACATTTGTTTCACTATCTATTTGTCAATACTGAATTTTTGAAAAAATTAAATACAATTAACTGCAGCTTCATATGCCGTGTTTATTTATAAACATGCTTTCTTATTATAATTTATTATTAATTATTCCAAATATACAGTTTGTACAGTACACAGTGCACCATGGGAGATAACGAAAAACCAATTTTTTTTTGCAACCGTCGGCTTCAAGCACTACAAAATTATACAGGGTATTCCAATAACTTTAACATTTAGTAATACCACCAGTCCAAAAATCGTCTCACAATAGTTGGGGTCCACTTAGTTTTTTTGAACACTCTTCAATAATATATAAATTGTGTTTCTTCAACCCCTCATACAGAAAAAAGATATGCAAATGAGACGAAAAGTTCTTTCTGATTTTTTCCCTGCCTATACTAATTATTACTCTATCACTCCTATGAATTCAAAATACTGCAAATTATAAGCCGTTAATTCAAATTTCTCAAGCAGCCTGTTCCATTTAAAAACATCTATTGTTTGTTCAAATAAAAATCTACCTTCCTGGATAATTTGTCTGGAAAATATTTTATACAAAGTCATTTTTAATTGGAATGATGAATGAATTTAGAAAAATTCTAAATTCATTCATCATGTGTATTGAATTGCCCTTGTAAAAGGGCAATTGGTCCTGACAATTCAGGGCCTTTAAGACGATGGCGGTTTGGCGCTATGAAGTTCCGTTAGTTTAAGTTTGTTCAGCTCATACTAAAGGACCCTACCGAAGCTGTACTTTGACCCTTAATTAATTCCAAAAAAGAATTCAATCATATAAAGACTATTAATATTACCTTTTTATCTCCGTTAATTTCAGCTGCTGTAGAAATGGTATTCAATAATCAATTCCTAAAACTAGCTGACTTTTAACAATCCATTAAGTAATAATCCACGGAAATAATAAAGGAAATACGTTTATTGCTTAAGGAAAATTCAATAAAATCATTAAAATCGCACAAAGGTGAAAAAGTTGCCAATAATAAACTTAATAAAAATTTTGGGAAGTTCATCTGTTTTGTAGGTCAGGGTGTAAATGCCAAACAGTAATTCTTTCAATTCACCAAGTGACAACAGTCGATCAGGAGGTAGCCAAACGCGCAAATAAGAGGCACCGTTTATTTATCGGAGAATCAATTTTAATTAAGAAGAAGTTCTGAAGTTCAGTTAACGGCCGAGGGTAAAGAATAACATTTTTCAGGAGCTAAGAGAGATTACTTTGTAGAAATGATGAGGCAACTACTATTTGTGTAAAAGCGAGGAAGCGTGGTGTGAGATATTATGTCCTGAGGCTGCTGTAATTAGATGGAGTGGAGTATGTCATCGATATGCTACGTAGGAATCGACCAACTACTTCACAGTGCAGTTAAGCACTGAAAGTCTTGGAATTATAGTAATAAAACTCAGGAAAGCCGTCACTTGGAATGTGTTTCTTTAATTTTAAATAATATTAATATCAGTGGCGGCTCGTAACGGTAATGCACGGGAGGGCTCAGAAGTAAAAATACCACGGCCGAGCAACGGAGGGTATAGGGGGTGGCAGATGCAATGCATAGCGCCGGAGACAAAAATTTTTCATGAATTTTAAGGTCAATGTGTTTTAATGTACCTACCCCAAACCGTAACTTTAAACTCTACACTGACATTAATGAACGCGTGACAGTCTGTCCTATATCGCCGTATAAAAACCGCTCGTTGCTGTTCGTTTTATTTCGCTGCAGTCATATATATATTTCCTTATGGAAAGAATGGCTCACTGGATCGGGGGCGCCTCTTACTCTGGTTAGGAATTTGGAATGGACTGTTGGCTAGATCTATGTATTTATGGGACTTTATTGTACACATAAACATCGGAATGGGCAATATCGATGTTAAAAAAATATTAATTTATATCATTTATGTTTTCCTATTTTCCTAATAATGAATTGGTAGGCTCGAACCCCTGAGCCTCTGACAGCCGCCACTGATTAATATAAGAGTTTTACTATTGAACTGATTAATGGATCTAGCTCAGTAACTATGTTTATCTAATAATTGGCTAGATCAGTAACATGTCTATGTTATTGCGTACTTATTACGATCTTAAGAGAAATAAGCAAATAATATTGATATAAAGTAAAGAATATTGAAGAAAAGATACAAACAAATGCATACTGGAAATGTAGGATTATTAATTCAGAAATGAATAAATTAAGATCAATGTTACATAAAAAAGCCAAAGGATTAATAAATTAAAACACTAAACAAACACAATTTTTTTTATTTTCAAGAATAAGAGGTTAAATAAAATATTATATAAGATGTTATATACGTAACTTTTTTTTTTAAACGATCACCAAAATTTGCCAGAATTGAGACTTTCCCTATTCCGAACATGTTTCTTACCCATTCTTCAAGGGGTTATCTTATATGTGCCACAAAAGGATTCAGATCTAATTTGGGTTTTGGATGAGATGTTAATTAATTAACATCGATTTGACAATACATATACAGAACGTGTACAGCTTAGTGATCTTTGCCTAGATTAAAAACTGTAAATATATATATATATATATATATATATATATATATATATATATATATATATATATATATATATATATATATATATACAGGGTGTTATTTAAGTACCTGGCCAAACTTCAAAGGGTAATTCTTTGGGTGATTCTAAGATGAAAAGTTTATATAAATATAGGTCCGGAGATGCTTTGTTTTCACAGGGTGTGAAACTTTTTTAAGAAATCGTTTTTTCCTGAAATCTTTATAATCCTTTAGCCGATTTTGTTGAAATTTGGCAGTGTTATTTATATCTAGTAGAGAGAGGTTAATTTTGCCCTTTATTAAAATTATTAAGTCCAGTGGGTCCCGGGGGCACCTTAACCAATATTTTTGACAAATAAAATGTGCGCCACTGGCTTTTTAAAACTGATTTTTCGCATTCAGCAACCAAAAATACAACTTTTTGTCTCTTGCATTTTTTTCGTATCTTGCTTCGTTTTCGAGAAAAAAATAAAAACCACTTTATTGAATGTTCCTGAGACAACATATTAAAAAATTAAAACTACCTAAACTACCTACTAATACGGGGGCGTACCTGATATTTTTTTCATATGGAAACCTATTGATATGTATCTTACTTTTAATGGAATACACTGTCTCTTTTGGCGCATTTCGATAAAGTTATCTACCAAATTTTTCTGCCGGTTCAGGTAAAATTCGGAAAGTGTTTTATACATATAGGTATTGTTTTCCGATACTTCTAGTTAAAATAATATTAATCATTCTGGGCGTATCGAAACATGGATTGTTAAGATAATATATGCCTAGGGTGGAGCCAATGTCAACTTAATGTTAATGTGAGAAATTAAAATGGGTTGATATGTGGGGTTTCCCTCCTCCCTCTTTCCAACATTGAATGGTGGTTAGAGCTTACCAATCCCCCTAAATAATATTATGCTGTCCCCTCTCCTACACAAGTCTCAGATTTTCCTTGTGATTGAATGAGGGGTAGAGATATTATTATTATTATTATTATTATTATTATTATTATTATTATTATTATTATTATTATTATTATTATTATTATTATTATTATTATTATTATTATTATTATTATTATTATTAATATTAACACTGACCTAGTTTTCCACATAACACCAAAACATTATACTGCACTCGACGCGCGTTTCGCCAACCAAGTTGGCATCATCTGGAGATGAATAAAACTCTCTTGTTTAAACTTAAAACTCGAACCCTTTTCAACATTATTAATATTATTATTAATAATAATCAGCAGTACTCTTCCGTACATAGCTGAACATTAAAGTCATTAAACAATTGTAATCATTGAGTGTTCCTACTTTATTAGTAGATAAATGGTAATTGGAATTTACAGAATGTAAAAATAGACGAGCAAAATAAACGCAAAGTTTAATCCTGACGCTCTTTGTAGTGCAAATAACCATTCTATTAATGTTTTAAAATAACAAAGGTCTAGTGGGAATTTAAAAAATGTACGCATGCTGGAGTCGTACATTTTTATAATGAAATCAACCCTCTCATGCAATTTTACATATTATAAAGTTAATTTATATGTAAAACATAAAGTCATATTTACAAACTACAATATAGACAGAAACTTTTAAGATTGCACAGATTCGTTACCCCCTAAATAAGACTATTAATATAGAATGCGCTGCACCCGAGTAATTTAAATTATCACGAAATGTGTAAAGGAAAATTGCAATGTGTACCAGCAAGGGAAGCTTATTCTTTATTTAACAAACCGCTCGGGCAAGTGTGGATTGCGCCACGTCATTGCCAGACTAATTTCTGCTTCTGCCTTTTTGCCCAAATAATCTACTTCTGTTTTAGTAATTCACTTAATTAACAATGAGAATAATTATCTCTTACGCTTACAAATAAAAAAATCATTAAAAATGTAAATTTCATATTTAAATTTTTAACAATTATGATTCGCCGACATTCGATGTTCTCTTCTAAAAACAATTGAGGTTAACAATATGTATATTTTTTTTTATAAAATTCTCCACATCCTAAATAGAAGCCACATTGACCGACTGCTACGATTCTGTATTAGTAAATCTGGAGACTAGATTAGTCATGGTCGCTTTACGCTGAAGTTCTGCTAGTAACAAAAATTTTGCCATGCCAAGGATTATTGTATGTGGCTCATCATACAATAGAACCAAAAGGCTGCAATGCATAGGGAGGGAGCATTTAGATCGCTCTCACAAAAAATAACGATGTCTCAGTTTCACTATATTTTAATGACAAGGAGAAATACAATGTCGCAAAATGTTTTCAGCAAAATGACATATTGTTTATCTGTTAATGTTTATATTGTTTCATTAGCGTAAAAGTATTGGTTGTATTAAAATACTTTCTAAAGAATTAACCCCTATCTAACACTTTTCGTGTAGCGACTTTTTTCTCAAGTATCAAAACGCCGAAAAAAATAAGGATAACCAGATGATGTAAATAATTTCAAACATCACCTTAATACGCAAAATTGTTGAGAATTTACGATTATTAGTGCAAAATGTGTGCAATTTGTAAGGAAACAGTTAAATCGGGACGTAAAATCCTTATCCCCCTCGTAAAAACTGAAAAAGGCAACTCGGATTCAAGATTTGTTTGCGAAGCATTACCCAACATATAAATAGGTATTATAAAAACGAACGCAAGAGGCGAAAGAATGTAGAGATCGCGGTGACAGATGGAAGACGGTTGTCTTTTTGTGGTCTAATCAACACGTTATAAATGTGCATTTAGATTCGCCACATTTCCGCGGAGGATGTTCGGTATCCAATTTAAGCAGAGCAAAGGATAAGGCTCAAGAAGGAAGTAGGGGCGCTCTCTTTATCTCGAAGAACATTGCGCAGGGAGCAAACAGTCGACAGCCAATATTTTATTCATGGTTTTCTACTGTTGGTTCATCATCAATATTAGACGTGCCGGGTGGCATGTCGTGTACCGTACCTTCCTCTCGCTCTTCTTGTAGCTTATGTGATTCGATAAAAAAGACTTCCTTTTCTATTTATTTCACGGTCTGCCTGTATACAAGCATCATTACTGGGCTATTGTTCCTTTCGCTCGATTTATTAATTAACTGCAAGTTGAAATACGTTCAAATCTACGGAACTTGGTGCAAATAATGATTTAGCGCGTTTCCTTAGTCTGTTCAGTATTCTGATTTAAAGATAACTTATATTTGCAACATGTTAAACATCTAAATGTATAAATATAAAAATATATAAATGGCTATAGCGATTTTAAGAGATTATTGCGAAAATGTAACGATAACTTTATGACAGATATGATACTAACTAACTGCAATGACATGAACCAAATTTAGATTAACGAAAACGATAGCTGAGTGGTATCGCATCACCTGTTCAATTATCCACCTAGTTGACGCGGTTTCGAAGCTCGCTGATTGAAAAATAATTTGGAATTAAATTATACCCAAAAGCTGGTTGGAATTCCTGTAAAAGCTCCGAGAGTTCCTTAAGCTGTACACGTCTTTGAATGTTCCTTATGTTGGTAACTTGAAAGGTCAATTTTCTTTTTATTCAAGGAAACATTAAGCAAGAAGAGATACGAATATATTTTTCATAAGTCAGATAGAATAGTATGAACGAACAAAAAACATTAAAAAAGAAATTACAGCACATAGAAATATCCACAAAATACTTGTACACAATATAATGACGACAGTCGCAATAGAATGCAGACTCAAATAATGCTCCACCTACTTTTGAGCCTGAGATTATATAAATATTTATATCACACCACAGAAATAGACAACTTCCCTTCTGAACACACTTCACTTCATATGACACACACACACACACACACACACACACACACACACACACACACACACCCACACACACACACACACCCACACATAACCATAACGTACATTATTATGATACATAACTATTCCTTAAGAAACGCCCTGAGAAACTCGAACCCACACAACAATAAGCTACTACTGTCGAGTGACTGACCTCTGGCTACCGTCACATCTTGAGTTATCGTCGCGGTATAAGTAAAGATAAAGTTATCAAACAAAAATTAGTTCAAGGATTAAAGGTCCTTTATTTCACTGTGGATAGTGACTTCATTTCGGAGTTGCCATAGCTTCAATGTGGTTTTAGTTTATAATTTTGCCCCTCTTATTTCAGTTAATTTTGGAAACACTTCCATTCGTGACATCTAAGAAGAATTTTGGTTTAAAAAGAGACACAATATCTATAGTTATTGAAACAGTTCGTGCGGGTCCATTAGAGAAAAATACAAAAGCCATTCTTATTTTTGCTGAGGTTTGAAACGATAATTATCTTCACAACAAGGAGCAGCTTATGGGTTACTTTTTAGCTCAAGTATCTTCATTATAATTGTATGTCTGTAATTAACTTGAAAAATAGTAAGATCATATATTCATTATTAGCACCTGCATCATTCATATGTTCCATTAAAAATTATATCGTCCGTATTTGCTGTACATCTGCAATATCACAGGGATCAAATTCAGAGCTCCCATAAATATCTTTGTATTATGGTAAATTAAATTTATTACAAATGAGACAGTATTTTTAAAGAAAATTTCTGTTTTGTAACTTTTGTTTGTCATAAGTAAGGAGTTGTTATTACCAACTAGCCGCAACTATTGAAAATTGCAAAAAAAAAGACAAAGCTCAGCAGGAAACCTGACAAAATCCAAGAGTACGGAACACCTCATACGTACGTGCCTCAGAACAACTAAATCTGAATTTACCTTTTATCTCCTTAGAATAATAGAACTTCCTGGGAAATTCATTAACTCGTATTTCCCCCCTCATAAAATATATTTTATGTTTCCAATTAAACATGCATCATGGCATGTAACACACAACTTAGAGTAATTTCATAAACAATGCATACAGGGAAAGTGAGACTACATATTAGTAAATTAGAGAATCTGAGATGATTTGAGCTTTAAAGTAAATAAAACGCTCTTGATTATAAAATATATATATATATATATATTAATAAAAAAGTAATTTATACTCGAGTCGAGTCGGTGGCTCAGACTTTAGTGTCTCGATGGCTTATCCAGAGGTCGTGGGTTCAAATCCCCATTCCGCCCAGCAAATTTTAATTAAATTGTTGACTTGTACCGGGATATCAAAAATTATCTTGGTCAAGGGTGGTTGTGGAATGTAAAACGTGTGTCTTACTTCTTAAATTTTTGAATATGTTTTGTTGTGTCAGAATCTGTCAAGTCATTGTGCTGAAATTTTCTAATCCAGTTTTTGAATCATGCCTCTTACCATACAGCACAAAATTTTCATGATTGAAGCCTATTTTCGAACGGGTGCGCTAGTTAATGGAAATTGGCAATACAGTCAACGTTTGTGTTTGGACAATTTTCGAGAGCACTTCCCAAACGTGGCAATATTACCGGACAATTTTTATGCGTGCTTTACAAATTGTGTTGAAGTGTTTCGCAAAACTGGTTGTGTGATTCATAAAAAAGGTGCTGGTAGACCAAGAGTTCGTACAGAAGAAGTTGTCAATGACGTTCGTCAACGTATGGAAGAGGAGCCTGCAAAACCTTTGAAACGTCTCTCTCAGGAAATTGGACTTTCTTATGGAACATGTCATAAGATTTTAAAGAAAGACTTGAACATGCATCCATATAAGATGCAAGCACATCAAGCTCTTCTGCCCGCAGACCACCCCAGACGCCTTGCTTACTGCCATTGGTTTGTCAATAATTTAATGAATGACGATCTTCTGGACTTAACTTTTTTTTCTGACGAAGCGTGGTTCCACCTTTCGGGATACATCAATTCTCAAAATATGCGAATGTGGAGCAATGATAACCCTCATGTTTTTACTGAATCGCCACTACATGCTCAAAAAATTGGTGTTTGGATGGCAGTTTCTCGCAGAAGAATAATTGGGCCAATTTTTTTCGATTTAACCGTCAACGTAGAAAGGTACAGACACAACTTTTTGGCTGAATTTGTGCAACAGCTAAACGATGATGAACTTCGGTACGGTTATTTCCAGCATGACGGTGCAACAGCACATACTACACGAGAAAATATTGCTTTCCTCCGCGAGTTTTTTGATGACCGGCTGATAAGTTTGCATACAGAAGTTGAGTTTCCTCCGAGATCACCTTGTTTGACAATTATAGACTATTTTATATTTCCTTACTTAAAAAACAAGATTTTCGCAACTCCGGTAAATAATTTGCAAGAACTGCAACAAAGAATTGTTCAGCAATGTGCAACCATAAGGCCAGAAATGCTGCAAAACGCTTTTCACAGCATGAGGAGGCGCGTCAACTTGTGCATCGAACAAAACGGGGGACATTTCCAACAATTACTGTAATTTAGTTTTTCTTGTTACTAAAACCGTTATTTCATAATTTGTAGTTCATTATTGTTTTACAACTGAAATAAATAGGTATGAAATTTGAAGGTTATTGATGATGTCAGTGTGACAGTGACATAATTATTTCAAATTTATAGTAAGACACACGTTTTACATTCCACAACCACCCTTGACCAAGATAATTTTTGATATCCTGATATATTATATGATCTGTTCGCAGATATGAGTTGGGAACTATCCTTGGGTGCGTGCGTGGATGGGAATAATGTCAGCTTGGTGTTAATGTGAAAGATTATTCTTAATATTATTATTATTATACTAACTTTTTTGTATGTACCTAACCTTCCTATAAAAATAAATTTGGTCATCGCTCCTTTTAATGTATTCTCGACAGTTTTTTAATATACTTACCACCAATCTTTATTTACCATAAACTTCCCTATCTATTGTACGCAAGAGTCTATATTATAAATTTTCTTCGTAAAACACATATTTTCTTTGGAGTTCGAATCAGCCAATATATTAAAATATTGCGTATATTACAAACAGTAGTTTTCTTGAGAATTCTGGAAACGTTAACACTTTGTTGCCTATTTCAAGCACGTTTCAAGCATTTTTCTTTTTCAGTTGGCGTGATACCATCTAATTGATGATGAATTCTCTATAGTTCCTTGTCTAGTGAAAAGTTCGTGAAAAAAACTGTAGAAAAATAACGTTTCGAATTAAAAATATTGTTCTTTGCAATTACATTTCCTATTTAATCCTATATAATACCTTTTAAGAAAGCGCGGAGGGTTAGAGAGAGAGTGATACTTTTTGCAAGGCTCTTAGCTAATTGCATACGTCAAACTTCAGCGGAAAGGGTCTAATAAAGCACTCTTACATTTCTTACATGATGCTTTCCTCGTTTTTGTCATTCCACCAGCCACGTTGAATTAAGCTAATATAGCTTATGTTGCTATTTCAGCTTTTCATATAATTTCGTCTAATTAGTCAGAAATAATCAACCAAAGTAAAAGTTTTCTTCTAAAATACTTTATTAATTTACACTTTTCATTCTAATCGGAATTTATAGGCATATTGCTTCTTTGAAAGAAGCATATGATAATGATAATACAAAAAAGAGTACAAGGAAGAAGGTAGCAGATGAAAAGATTTCCATGAGGTGTACAGGAGGAGGAAAGAAAGAGGTTGGGAATACAGACACTAATATGGATTTGGCATTAAATACTATTAATTTTAAAACAGTATATGGACTTGATAATCTATATTCTTGAAAGAGTTGGAAGCTTTGGTGTGAAGATATCACTGACATAGTATTCCACATAGCACCAAAACACTATACTGCACTCAACGCGCGTTTCGCCAACCAAGTTGGCATCATCTGCAGATGATTAAAACTAAACCTATGCTAACATTGTGTCCTATTTAAACCTAAACTATTCCGACGGTTCAGTGAACCGTCGCGACTGCTCAATGACCCATCGCGACTGATCAGTGAACTGTGACTTATTATCCAATAAAGCGGGCTATATGGGATTGGCCCTCTGTCACAATTCATACTATCTTTACACTTAGAAATTTACAAACTCTCAAAAGCATCCAGCTGTCTGGAAATTGTCACATTCCAAATTAGTCTCAAATTGCCACTATCTATTTTATGGTTATTCTCAAAAGCATGGTGGGCGACCCTAGACTTATCTGTTCTCCCATATTTGAGATGTGCCATATGTTCCTTGAATCTAGTTTGAATTGACCTAGTTTGTTCAACATACTTTTGATTAAAGCCTTTACAAATAATTTCGTAAATTTTCGTTTCCCTGATTATTTTATGAATTAAAGTTACAGAATATCCATTACTCGCAGCTATATCACTAATCAATGCCTTTTCTTTTTCAAACCTCTCCTTATTTAGAGGGAAGCTTAATAGGCGATGAATTAAAAAATTGAAACACGCCATTTTGTGTTGAGCACAATGGTGAGAGTCCTTAGGAATATATCTTAAAGTACCCGTGTCTTTTCTGTATATGTCAAATTCTAACTTATTTTCACTATTTCTAATTATTAATATATCTAAGAATGGTAGTTGTCCAGGCTTTTCAATTTTATATTGTTGTTATTTGTAAACAGGAAATAAAGCACTAGCAAAATATCAATATAAAAATCAGAATAATGCTTTAGTCAGATACTTATTTATATATTATATACAATGCCAGCCGGTGGCTCAGGGTTTAGTGTATAGATCGCTCAACCCAGAGGTCGTGGGTTGAGATCCCCATTTCACCAGACAATTTTTTTATTAAATTGTCTACTCGTAGATCAAGGTTTGTTCATAGGGATGGGTTGCCAACCATCCTGGCGAAGGCCTGTTGAGAAGAATGTCAGCTTGGTGTTAATATAAGTAATTAAAATCAGTTGATGTTTGACTGTCCTCCCTAACTAATGAGGTTTTCCAAATTTCCCTCATTCCAGCACTAAATATTGATTAGAGCCTACCAACGTAAGTATATTTTAAAATAAATGTTGAATTATTTGTAAATTTGTAAGTAAATTTGGTAAAATTATAATATTATCAGGTCCTACATGTCTGATAATTGAAGATATATCAAAAATATATTATAAAAATATAAAAAACACACAGGTCAGTAATATTACTACTATTACTTCATATAACTATAATATTACTGTTTGTAGAATTATTAAATAATAATATTATTCCTTAAATTTATGTATAACACCCGTGCTACAAAATTCGTGCTTCCAATACCACCACCAGTTCTTATTCATTCCATCGAGAAATTAAAAGCTTTTAAAACATTCCGATATCCAATTTACCGTACAAAATCGTTCGAAATCCATATACATATCAAATAAGGGAGCCTTAGACGAAGAAAGCACTTACCCAGGATGAGGGCAAAGACGAAAACCCTTCGCAGGTCCATTTAACAGAGGCTCACTCTGGCATCGCTAGTACCTGAAATCAAAATAATTTTAATTAATGACGACGACCGCATTAGATTCGTTGAATTCGAGTCTCTGGTGAGTCGACTTTTTATGTTAAACAAACGTAATTAAACTTAGTGGATAAAATCAACACAAAGTCCTTATTTACACGAAACATCGTAAGAGGAAATATCTCCTTTGCAACATTTTTGAGCCCCATAAAATTTGTTAATGAGGAAGACGTCTTTCCAGTAGTATGGGGAGCATTTATAAATATACAGGGTGTCTCACGGCGACGGCTTATTAGAAGTATCTGGAGAACCAATAAAGCTATTAATTTGAAATATTAGGTGGAGTTAAAGTGGGCCATGATCTACTTGATGAAAATTTCAAAATGAATTTTGAAATTACAGATAGGTACAGTGGAACACCCTGTATATAGGATGGTTCACTAGTTTTCGCCAGTCTCGAGAACTATTTGAACTACAATTTTGAAATTGGTGATTTGAAACAGTCAAAAGCCTTGTCCATTTCTGAACTTCATCAAAGGATTTCACATTTTCAGTCTCGTGACATCAACTTCAACATTTTGAATAGAACACCACGTAAGTTATTGCAATTTTCGGTGTTACAAATGTAATAATTTTTTTTAGTTATAATTGATGCACTGACGCCGAACACTACTTAAAAAAATAATAATAAAAAAGTCTTTCGTATTTGTGCAGACTTTTTGGCGGATACTATATACAGACTGTCCAAAATTTCCCTATGTAGAGACTCGAATTTTGGACAGCCTGTAGAGGATGTTTCACAAAAATTTGGTATTGCCATTGCTTTGTGAGTAAGTAACAAAATCGTTATTTGATATATCTCACCCTTATGGCATACGCTTCAGGGTATATATACTTTATTATTAGAGATACCCAGAAAATTCTATATCATTCTATACCCATAAGTGAATGATCTTCTTAATTATATATAGGGTATTCCAATTGTTCAATACCGCAACAGTAAACAACTTCCAGTATGACCGGATTTGCGCTTCTGAAAATATTTTTAATAACTATTAATATTTTAATATTTCTAAGTTATATCCAAAATCCTATGTAAAAGTTTCAACTTGCAGAAGTTTTCCATAATCCTCTAATTTAATACATTTTATAAATATATAAATTATTTGGGAAATTTTAAAAATACTATGCTACTGTTAAGTTTGCAAAGTGATTTCAAAGTTTTCGTTGGAGATGATGTGAATTTAATGAAACTAGAAATGGAGATAAAAGATTTAAGCATTATATATGAACTCTAGTAAGTACTGATTGTGCAATGTGCAATGCTCTAAACCAGTCATGTCCGATGAACAATTTATCACCTCGTGTTTCTGTTAGTATAATTCGAAGCTTAATATACTTTTTCAATTCTATTTAAATTTCAATCAGATTATATAGTTTACATTTTCTAAATGCACGCAAACAGTCAGTAAAAGCATAACTAAAACTACCTCTGTTAGTACTTGGAGGGATGAGACATCTGCGGTGCCTGCCCACCTTCTACTGTACTGTACGGATGTTCTACATCGCCTTACATGGGTGAATTCATAGAAGCAATACACATTAAGTGCTGTTTCAATAGAGCGAATAATCAGGAAGGATCGTAAGGACGTATAACCAAGCACCATGTGTTTAAATGAGGAATTTCACATGAAGCGAGTATGATAAGTCCGTGTGATTTGGTACGACGGGTATACGTCGAACCCGTGCGTCGTCGTATTATCAGTGCGCGCACGAGTCATTGTGTATAAAGGCGATATTTGTGTAGAAGACACTCCTCAGCTTAAATCCCCACCATTGCAGGTCCTCCTTTCCTCGGAAATTTTCTCGCTGTATGATCAAGTTCAAGGTCAATTTTTATTTCAGGGATAATTTAAAATTACATAGGAAATGTTAAAGAGAGAAAAAAATTGACAATAATTTCAAACATACAAAAAATTTACAATTACAAAATACATTATAGACACTTACTTTTAAAAAACATAGATAAATACAATGCAAAATATGTACAGGGTGGGCCGTATAAGAGTGCGTATCCCCTTATCTCAGAAACTATGTGAGATAGAAAAAAAAGTTTTATATAAATGTTGTTTGCATTAAAGATGTCAGTATTTTTTTAATATAGTTATATTTGATTATCCTCAGAATATGGGATTTTAATACTGGCTATTTCCCGAAGATAATACTCAATAACTCCGAAACGGTGAGCATCAGACCTATCATATTATATATCATTGAACTAGTCTTTAGAAGGGCTTTCTGAAAATATAATAATATATAGGGTGTGGCATTTAAAAAAAGTATTATCTTCGGGAAATAGCCAGTACCTATTAAAATCCCATATTCTGAGGATAATCATTCAGAAACGATGTCCCAAACCCATCATATCATATATCTCTAAATTTGTCAATAGAAGGGCTTTCTAGAAATGTAATAATATACAGGGTGTTTCATTTGAAAAAATCGTGAAAATTTATGGTTTTCGAAATGTGGCAACACGGTAAAAATTTTTTTTAAACTGAATATTGAGTAATTACATAATAAAGTAAATAAAATTAGAATTCTCTTGGCGCAAGGTAATGCTCAAAAACTTAATTATTAACTTTTCTAGCACGATTTTAATATTGGCTATTTCCTGAAGATAATTCTCAATAGCTCCGAAACGGTGGACTACAGACCCATCATATTATATATCGTTGAACAAGTCTTTTGAAGAGCTTTTCAAAAATGTAATAATATACAGAGTGTTCCATTTAAAAAAAGATAAGTTTAGTTCATCACCCTGTATATTGAAGAGCTACAAATATAACTATATTAAAAAAATACCGACATCTTTAACGCAAACAACATTTATATAAAACTTTTTTTTCTATCTCACATAGTTTCTGAGATAAGGGGATACGCACTCTTATACGGCCCACCCTGTACATACATACATATATTGTTATAATAGTAATAAATAGTCATAAAAAATTGCCCTGTTTTTCTTTATAGTCTGTTTTATACATCATAAAGTTCCTTCGCAGAATTCTTCAAGTTAATAAATACACATTTCTATTAGAAAATGTAAAATGTTTTTTAATTTATGCAATTGCAATTTCATATACACTTCTAAACGTCGGAAGGAACAGAAAAATTTGATTTTTACATCAGTATTTTTAGTAGTGAAGACGGTGATAAATAAATCCAAAATATAGAGACGATAAAGGGTTAATATTTTTAATTAAACGGATAAATTACCACAGGAGTAGATATTTGCGACACACCTTATGATTCTTTTTTAAGAGAAATACATCTTTCACGTGAAGAGAACCACTATCTGACTATCTGACTAAAATAGGAAAGACGCATGTGAAGCAAGTTTCTTATTTGGCAACATTTTGAATTTAATTATTACATAAATTTAAATAATGCCTTTTAATGGATAAGTCTGAATCAAAAGGGATTCCAAGAAATTTGACAGATTCACTATTTACAACATTTGAGTTATTAATAGATATTTTAAAGCCAGGTACCTACCTACAATAGCTTTTGACACGTATGAAATGAGACAGAGTTAGTTTTATTTAGATTAGATAACAACGAGTAACTAGACCAATCGGAAAATTTGAAGAGGGCATTTGTAATTTTGTCGATATTTGATTTTGGATTTTTTTTTATTTATTTTGGAAGTTTGGATTTTTATCATTAAACAGTGATTGTTGAATTATCAGTGTAAAGTGATGTGGATTATTCTGATAAGATAAGTGGAAGTTTATTAACACAATACAAACAATACTAGACCTAATATTGACCCCTGTGGCACTCCATTTCTATTAACAGTCGTATTTGACTTGGCAGTATTTCCTTTGTTATTTTATTTGATATATGTTGTTATTAAGTATTTTGTTTATAATTTTTACTGATTGGGCTTTACACGATTATGTGCTTTGATCCTCACGCCATTTTCATAAAGTTTATCTTTCAATATGAAGTGAAGCGTGTACAAGAGAGAGCGAATTGAACTGAGGTGATTTTAAGCTGATGGTTGGTGTACCATCCCTCGTATACGACATAAAATCGAAGGTCTTTTGTTTATGTTTTTGTACTAGGCAAGTAAAAGAAGTAGGGTAGGCATCTCTCGGACGTCCGATTTTATATCCACAAATTCAACAAAACGTTTGGTTGTTAAACGTTAGGTTGAGAGTTGCTCGTCTGCTGGCTTGTTATTGGTCGCTGAAATATGCCGACTTAATCAAAAGGTTCATCCTATTATTATTTTAAAATTACACATATTATAAATAAAATGGATAGATATTGTTAGTGAAAATAAAACGTAAATATTCTTTAGAAAAAGAAATGGCAGCTCAAATTGAAAAACTCATATATCTAGCACATTTTCTAAATAAAATGTTACCTTCTATTTAATTTACACAACAAATAACCGAAAATGAATTGTAATAATTATAAATATATTGAGAGATACGTGTGCTGCCAAACCCAGACTATATTACAAATATTCCTATCGAAGCAGTACACATATAAAAATCAATAAACCATTAAGATATTTAATAAAATATACCTATTTGAGATTGTGTGGAGTGGAATATTGCCACTGCCGTGGAAGAATCTGTATTTAGTAGGAAGCCCACAAAAATAACCAATTATAAGTAGACCAATATCTTTGATAAATGGTTTTGCCAAATATTTGAGATATGCTATTTGCAAAGTTAATTGGCAGCTCGTTTTAACAGATTCCATGTAATTACGGATAGACAATTTAATTATAAAAAGGACATAAGCACACAGTATAACTGACTTGACCTAAAAAAGTTAATGATATTGTTAAAAAAAAGACTCAGTAGCTTTCCTGAACTTGATTCTGATATTGGGCAGAAGATTCGTGTGCGCAAATTTCGGCTTGATGGTTTTTAGTTTAGGAAGCAATATATGTAGTTATAGATTTATAATTATATAGACATAATTAGATTATCATAATTAAAGTAATATATCGTAAAATAGATTGAGAGTATGTTTCAGGTTACTATTATTACTATTACTATTACTGTTACTGCCATTTCCAGAACCAATGCAGCTACCAGTGCCCTTCTTCCTCTACTGCTTTCTCTTAGTCTTCCCCTTCCTCTTCCCCTTCTTCTTCATTTTCACCCGCTCCGTGCCCCTCCCTTCCCACCTCTCTTTCTTTATCTCAACCTGCTCTTCTCCCATTCTGTCTTCATCACCATTTTCAAAGCAATACCATTAGTCATTGACACTGTATCACTATTACCATTAATATTGCGTACATTTTGTTCAACAAAAATAGTAGAATGACTTCTATAATTACGCGGCATGTAGTTATTTAATTTAAATTAAATACACCGCAATCACACATATGCATATAACAGACACAAGCCTATACTATTATCCGTATTTCTAGTTTCAATATATTTCATAAATCCACTGTCTAGGGTAAAACTATTGGTCATCCAACGGTGTCAACCAAATATGGAGGAATTCCTCTGAGGATGGAACCAATGGAGTGCATTGAGATAAATTCTGCCGTATTCATTACTCAGACGTTGGATTTGCTGAGTATCGCATGTTTTAACGTGACAAATGTCATCTGTATTCTAATTACTTCTATTTATGATTTCTATTTAGATGTATTGCGGTACAGTTGGACTATATATACGATCTTTATTAGTAATATGACATAAAGCAAGTACACTGCCTGTCATTGGTCTACTTATAAACAAATAAAATCATATCCTTCAGAAAACTCTTCGCATTTCCCATGCAATTTAAAATAAATACAAGAAGTTTTACGAGTTGTTCTTAGATTAAATGCACCGACTAAAACTTAATTTGGGTAAAATAAAGTCGATATTACGTCTACTTCATGTCAATCTAAAGATTGTTTTTATATATAAGTATTTTTCGTTTTTTTAAAGACTTAGACGGTTTTAGATGATTTTTAACTTTTACTAAATGTACTTTAGAGGGACCTGTTTTTTTCGGGTAATAACCACTGGCTTAATTTTTACTACCGGTATAAGAAGAATGAATATACATTTTTTTTAATTTCGTCATTTAAATTCTGTTAAAAAAGCTAAAATAAATTTTCCTCTTTTACAATGTTCAAACAGCAGTTGTGTGTGTATGTAAATTTCATTTAGGTATTAATTATTCCGTTAAATGAAACGATAGCGCAAATTTTGCTAATCGAATATTTAAAACCATTCGAGCGGGGGGAATCCGGCACAAAATATCATTGACCTACATGCGTAGATATGAAATTATTAACAAACTTGTTAGACTTGTAATTTATGTGACTTGTAATGTAATTTAATAAAACCCTAAATATATTGTCTACAACTAATTTCTGACACAACTATATGACTCACCAAATATTCGTCTGAAAATATGCCACCTTTAAAATAAAAATAAGAAACCAAGGTAAGTTTGCTCGTTCTTTTATTTACTAAAAGTACCTATAAGTTAGGAAATCGGAATAGTTCTATTTTCAGGAACCATTTATTCATTTATCCATATTATTTAAAAAAACTAGGTATGCAAAGGAATAACCTTTTTAATTTTAAGATATGTCGCAAATAACTATTTTGCGTGCAGTATACACCACCCAACATTGAATTACAGTCGCACATAACCTCAACTTATTGTCTTTAATACATTTTTCTTTTTAATAATATTTCATAATCTACATTTTTGATAATGAAATATTAAGCAAGCATCTACATTATATTAAAGTTTGAATGTAATGCAGATGCTTGCTACATTGATTACATCAAAATTTTAATATAATCTAGGTGCTTGTAGTTGACATAAGTTGAGGTTATGTCAAGATATGCCGCTGTAATTCAATGTCGGGCGGTGCATACTGTACGCAAAGTAGTTGTTTACGACATATTTTAAAAATAATAAGGAATATTTGACAATTTCATTAATAATTTACCTCATTTTACTTTTTGGGCTAATTCCTATACAAAGAAAGATGTAAATAGTTGATAAGCCAATAAATAATATTAAAAAATATACAGGGTGTCCACCTAGTGCGCGTAAGTCCAATATCTGGGTTAATAAAAGAGATAACTTAATTTTTTTTTCTACAGGGTTGTCTAATATCCCGAGCTGCACAAAATGAAAATATATTTACATATTCAGGGTGTTCAGTTTTTCCTGGACAGGTTCCAACTTCGTTTTTCTAAATGGAAATATATATTTTTTATTGCTTTTTCGAACTAAACTCTTGATTTTAGTAGGACTTTCATCAGCCTTCCCTATACCTAACTTAAACTGTTTTTGAAATATTGACGGGTGAATATTGACATTTTTGCAACTTTGACACCCTGTAAAATCTAAACGGTTTGAGATCATACAAAACGGTTTGCACATTCCTATCTTAACTTTTCATAAGCTATCGTTTGGTACTAATTTCAGAATTATCCAAAAATTTAAAATTTTCTGAAAATTTTGAAAATTTTTAATTCCTGGATAAATTTGAAATTAGTACCAAACGATAGCTTATGAAAAGTTAAGATAGGAATGTGCAAACCGTTTTGCTAGATCTCAAACCGTTTAGATTTTACAGGGTGTCAAAGTTGCAAAAATGTCAATATTCACCCGTCAATATTTCAAAAACAGTTTAAGTTAGGTATAGGGAAGGCTGATGAAAGTCCTACTAAAATCAAGAGTTTAGTTCGAAAAAGCAATAAAAAATATATATTTCCATTTAGAAAAACGAAGTTGGTACCTGTCCAGGAAAAACTGAACACCCTGAATATGTAAATATATTTTCATTTTGTGCAGCTCGGGATATTAGACAACCCTGTAGAAAAAAAAATTAAGTTATCTCTTTTATTAACCCAGATATTGGACTTACGCGCACTAGGGGGACACCCTGTATATATATTTGGTCAAAATATGACAATTGAACACAGAAGAAAATATTAATTCAAAAAATTGGAGCAATTGACGAGTTTCAGTATATTGATAGCATAATATAAGAAGATGGAAAAATATGTTTTACTTAAAAAACATGGAATACAAACAGGCTTATGCCCAGAGCAGCATTCACAATCTCATAAAAAGAAATTCACAAAACGAAATCATACAAGCGTATTTTGAAGATATATAAAAGGCACAATATACGCAACAAATTACTTACTATACCGTAAAAAATATATACTTATTTTGGTTCATACATTTTATTTTTATCTTGAACGAATGTATTGACAAACTAAACATATCAATATTTGAATAACATTATACGGACTACACGTTCTAGTCAGAGGAAAATTTGCCACATGATAGTGCTATTGCAATCTACATAAAACTAATATAAATTACTAATTCCTCTTGATGCTTTGTGGAAATGCATAGTAGACAAGGATTCAGGAGAATCGATAAAATTATTTATGAGTTTCAATAAAAACATCAGATCTGTCTGACATCTTCGCAATTCCAATTTATATTATACCAAGGAATTTACGAGTAACTGAAATACTTTTAACAATATAATATAACGCTATTTATCTTAAAATGTAGACATAATAATCTGAATTATGTTAAAATTTAGATATATGGGGTCTTCATAAAGTACCTAAGGGATATACTTTATAGTCTTATATAATTTTAAGAAATCAAGCTAGTAGCAAAAAGTAAATGAATCTAGTTGCTTCAATAATTGGATTTTACTGTATCTATGGAAAACAAAAGAGTCTGTTAAACGTAATCATTGCGATTTAGGGAATTGTTCTCAAAATAAAATTCACGTAAACGTAAAGTGAAACAATCTAAACTTGAATAACATGGATCTAGAAACAAGAATTGCTTTAGTACAATGTTATTACGAATGCGGCAGAAATTACACTGCTGAATTACGATGATTTCGTACGAAAATGGGTGTGAAAGCAGGACCCTGTCAAATGAAAGCGTACCGTAATTTGATTAGCAAATTTGAAAGATCAGAGTCTGTAACTGACATTCCAAGATCAGGAAGACCAAGGATTAGTGATGTCCAAGTTGCAGAAGTTCTTCAGGAAAATCAAAACATAGCCAATACTAATTCGTTAGCAATCAGTAGTGTGAATTCGATATCAAAACGATTGAATACACCACGGTTTGGAAAATTTTACGCAAAATCCTAAAAATGTATCCCTATAAACTTAAACTGCTGTTTGAATTAAATGATGCAGATTTTCCGATCAGGTATGATTTTTCTTTATAAATATTGGGCCAGATGCAAATTGAACCCGAATGGTTATTCCGTATTTTATGGATGGTGAGGCCCATTTATCTCTAAATGGTGGAGTCAATACTCAAAACTGTCGAATATGGTCAACAGATAATCCACATGAAATCGAAATAGTTCAGGAAGATCTTCATACAAGAAAGTCACCGTTTGCTGCTGTTTCACATCTAATTTTATCATTGGACCATACTTTTTTAAGGAGATACAGAATGGAGAGGCGGTATCTGTAACTGTTACTGGTGAACGATATCCGCTTATGTTACGAGTTTATGTTATTCCACGGATAAAAAACGAACACGAAGGAATTGAAAACATGATTTTTTTGCAGAATCGAGCACTCCCATATTTACTGACCAGTTGGTGATGGTACAGTAGCAAAATGGACCACATATCGAACATTTGCGTTAACCACTGTTGAACATAAGAAATTCCATTGTTTTTTAACAAGTGAATTTCTTTCACATCCTGTAATTAACTCAATTTGTTAAAAATACATAATAAGCTGAAATAGATAATTTTGTCATGTTTAAATTTACCTTCCCTACCTCTACAAGGTTCCGCCCCATTTGTTTTTAATTTCACAGTATGATTGTGTTATAGCTATTTGAAAGATAATTTAATTCTCTTTACAATAATGTACAGGTTTTGAAAAATTTTAGGAAACAAAAGAGTTACAAATTTTGCTGTCAAATAGTAAATTTATTAAGGAATATAATTAAACAAATACTTTTTCAAAAAAGCTAATTTAATACATGTTTAAACTGTTGGCCCCCATTCAATTTGGCAATATACCAATCTATGGTGTAGAAAGATGATAAATTTTATAAGATTTCTCTTGTGATCTGTTGAGATTCCACGAATAGCCTATTTCTCAAGTCTTCTGTAAATATTATTTTTCAAATACCTCCCAAAAACCGTAATCTAAGGGTGCTATATGGGGCGATCGAGCCGGTGATTCAATATCCCTCTTCTCCCAATTCATCTACCTACAGCAAAATGAGGTGTTGTATCGTCCTGCCGAATTAATATACTGTCAAAATGAATACCTAACCTATCTGTTGTAGGGCAGGTACAATTTGATTACGAAGCATTTGATCGTGCTTTTGTCTATTTAAATTATTATCTACAAAGGGACTAATAACGCTAGTGCATATAAACCCAGCTCAAACATACATGCTTTGAGGCCTTTCGATATGTTCTTCTGTTATTCAATGAGTGTGTTGATCGCTCTGATACCTGAAATTGTGATAATTCACTAAACCATTTAAAGTAAAAGTGCATTAATCGGAAAAACAAATGTTAAATATAAATTTAGGGTCTTCGTCAACTTTTGCAATTACCGTTTCATAGAAATCAAGCCTGCGATCATAATCCTCTTCATTTACCTAACTCTTACAGTAAATGTATGTGGTAAGGTATATAACAAATTGTTTTTAAAATGCGGCAAATAGAGGAATTACTAACTAACATGTTTTCTAGTACCATTACGTACAGAAGTGTGTGAATCTTCTTCAAAACTGCAATACTGCAACAGCATTATTTTCATTAGTTGCTGTTCTTGGCCTTCCAGATCGGAACTTATCTTTAACAGATTCATTTTATTTAAACCTCTGTATTGTTTTGTATACAGTTTATTTTGATATAAGACTTCGGTATGGAAAGGTATAATTAAATGATCGAACTACTTGATTGCATGACCCTTTAATATCGCCATATACTCTCACCATCAAAACAGTTATTCGTTCTCTTTCATATAGAACCATAATTTACCACAAATTTGACGAAGTGTAGAATTTTTGATAAAAATACTTTATACTTAAATGGCAAATGCGGTTTCTATTGATATTACTCTACAACTTTGATTATTAAAATATTTTAATTAATTGATGTTTAGTGTTGGTTTAGTTAAAGAATATATGGAATTCTATTGTTTCCTAAAATTTTTCCAAAACCTGTACATCCGCGCAAAGATAATAAAATTATCAAAAGGGGGAAAATTTAAATATTCGTTACTGTATTTTCTGACGTACATGTGCTTCTCATTAGTCAACTTATCAATTAGTTATGTTTCAGGAATTTCGAGAAGCATTTTAATGTCATCCGCGTATAAACTTGAATATTACGTGAATTATTATAAGGATGTACCAATATCATTGATGTACAACAAAAAGATTAAGAGCCCTAGATGTGAACTCTGAGGTTCTACACCTGAAATTCTTTTAGAAAGATATTTGCCACATTTACATTTGTTGCCACTATTTGAGATCTGTTGTATAGGTACAAAACTATACAACGTAGTAGATTCACTAATAGACCTACAGGAAAATATTGTGTGCTACTATATTTATTTAATGTATGGGGATGTGTCTAGATATTTATCTATTTTTATATATTCTGCTTCGCAGAATAAATTTTACATCCAAATGCCTCAATATAATAAGTTCAAAAGTTGAGATAATAGGGAGATTTTGAACCCCTTAATTTTTAGCTTATCGATATCGTAATCGTTATACTGAGCAGGCGTAGCGCCAAAGAAGATACTCTTTCTGGCAGAAGGAAGACAGAAGCATGTTGAGTGAATAGGTCATGAGAGATTGGTAAAAAAGCAATTGATACATTCAATAAATAATCAGTAAAAAAGAAAGAAAGGAATCGAAGACCATGCATAAATATATGTAAGTATGTTTTGTTGTAGATCATTAAATAAAATTAATAAGTAAATTTAATTTTCACAATAATTCTCCTTTTACGATAAACAAGCTACTATTCCGTATCTTTCTAGCAGCAGTTGCTATCGAAACCATTCAATATAGACCAATAGGAAATTTAATCCTTGCGAAATAACCAATAAGCAGTAGTGGTTACCAAAGCGACGGTTGCTGAACAATAAAAAAGCGGCATTATCATATTATTTCATGCTGCTAGAAAAACAAGCTTGATGAAATATGCATTTTGATTAGGAGGATAGTGCAATACACATGTTGCCCTAAGTTGTATACAACTGTTAATAGATTAATATTGTTTAGTATTTTAGTATTTCTAAATCAAATAAATAATAATTACATATGTTCACAGATTAATGATGTTACAGATTAATCCCTACTCTGGTAGTCTAACTGCAGCAAAAGATAGATTATATATATTTGAAAATTTAAGAGATAGACAGGTCCAATTCAATTCGTTGAGAGATATAAAGAAATGAAGAGAACTGCTTTAAATATACTTACAATTTACTTTTAAAACAGAGACATGTTAAAAAAAGTTTTAGTCAGTTTGTTTGCTTTTGTTGAGATACCTATAAAAAGTTCAGGTCAAACATGTCGTCTCTTTATATAAAAACTGACAATTTATTTTATATCCAGCTTTGACCAATATGTGGTTGGGAAAAAATGTATATTATTACTATGTTGTACATTTCATTGAATACGGGTCGAAATTGGAAATATATTTCTTCATTTCTACAAATAATTGGCATCGGTTTGGAGGTATTCATGCCATACACACACACTATAGGTTAGAAAAATTGATATAAATTTCCATATATATAAAACACCCACCAATATATTTTTACGAAAAATGTAATCTGTATGGGAAAAAGGGAGCTTATTTAAATTATTTCTTGTGAAGAACAGGCTCTATTAAGAATATATTTTTAAATGCATATATCAATAAAGAGCTATAAGCTATAAGATATCCCTTTTGGTCCCTTTTATTCCAGTTAGCTAAACGACAAAACAACTCAAAGATTTGGCTCCAAAAGGTTCTATATCTTTTTCTTTTGTTCCTTTTGCACTAAAAAGGGGCAAAAACTTCGAGACGTCAATATCTCTAGCAGATTCGTTGTTTGCTATTGAGGACTATTTCAATTATAGTTTATATCTAACTTTGCCATTCAAGTTATCATTTCTATCTCTTAGAGAGACAAAATACCTCTAAATTTAATCAAATGGTTGATGTTACTCGAACGACATTTTAAATTTGTAGTAAGTTTTGTATGTGTAGAAAACTTAAAGTTTGGCAGATAATATATTTATATATGAACGCCTAATTCCCTGACACACATGCATATTCATGTATTTAGATTATACGAAATTTGCATATATATACTTTGTTATCAGTGTTGTTCCGTTTGTGAGCTTGTTCAGTATTTGTCTATTGAGTGCGACCTACAAGAGGTAGGACAAATTGGCTTCTTGAATTTAAAACCCGTGCCCACCAATTTTCAAAATATAAGCACAAGATTCCATTTATATTTAAAACAAATTTTCTCATATTTATTTGACAGAAATAAATAATTCAGAAATACACTCGTTTATTTTAATGATTTTAAGCACAAAATATAAATCCAAAACTCCTACATTTAAAATAAAAATACTTGTCTGTCTCTTATAGTGAACCTTCTAGTGTAAGTGTTGATATAAAAGAAAATCGTGTACACTGAATATGTAGTAAATTATAAAAGAATATAAGAAAATAGTTTACTTGTTACATGCCCACTGGAGTTTACAGAGTTACACTACTCGATTTTGAAATATTTACTTTTAATTACCGTGTTGCTATTTTACCACGGCTAATTTCATGAGCCCTATTTTACATTTTAGCCCTGAAGTTATTCAGCATTAATATATAATCCACAATCCCTCAGCTCTAGTATAGTACCTAATGCACTCAAGATGAGTCATAGCAAGAATATATCAATTATTCATATTACTGATGTTTTCAAAATAAATAACAAAATATAAAAACTCCTGCCTTAAAGTGTTACTTAGTAATAAAAAAAGCATAGCAAGCGTGTTAACATAAATTTTTTAGGATGAAGAGTAGATGTTACTGCATCTTGTTTCCAGAAAATATGTGGAATAAACAATATATGTATAAAGAGAACCGAAGAAGGATATTTTAGATTATCGTTAACCATTTAAAACCAGACGAAAAAAATTTGTGGAAGAATGTTGAAAATTTCGCCACAAAAATCGCACGGCATGGTGTCTAAACTGGTCTACATGGCAGTCGAGTCGCAAACGCTGCGACACGGTCGATAGAGTGCGCGGATGAAACGCTCCAGCGTATTGAATCAGTCGTATCATACCAGCGCCAATGAAACCATACCTTAACGAACGAATTTTTTATTACATTGTGACTAAATTTTTTACTACATCGCGGCTGTTTGTTACTAAAAAAGCTGGTGCATTTACACGAAATATGTTTTGCCTATATTTTTCTTTTGAATCTTGAAATATACAGGATTATTTAAATTTTATTTGGTTTTACAAATCCAAAATATATACATACAACTTTAACCTTGACTACTTAACCCAAATCAAGTAGGTACATGATTTCCCTTTCAAGGAAGTTCTCATTGAAGATAGAAAGAGATAAAGAAGCAAGAATAATTAACATCGATTACTTAGGTGATATTTAAATTTATTAGATAATATCATTTCCAGAAGTTAACTAACTTTTCCAATATAAACTCCCACTTTAGGTCAAACTTTATACAGCCGTCTGAAAATTCATAAAGTTAGCCGCATAATAGAATGTTAATAATCAAAACCATTCTTTGAGGTTCATTGAAATTCAAAACTCTCTCTACTTTTAGAACACCTAAATACCTAATTTGGTTGTTGTTCCCACTTTTAATTATGCCAGTTCAAATTAGCGGATTATTATCATTATTAACTAATTAAATTATGTAGTCACTGAAGTGACAATTTACACTTCTGTTTAAAAAATAAACTATTATACTCCAGTATAATATTAATTTTATTTATGTGCCAACATTAAACTTAATTGAAATATTTATTTAATAATCCGCAGGTATTATTCTATACCAATTAATTATATTTAAAGTACATCGCATATTTTATCGAAGAATAGGTATGCATTTCAGCATTTTTCTCTACGTCGAGAAAAATCGTTAGTTACTAAATTTATGTTCTGCTATAGTTGTACTTGGAAAAGATACGTATATTTTTTTCAGACTATTTACGCTATACGACATAAGTATAAGGATGATGGATGGTTCATTCAAGACAAGGCAGTAGGTAATACAAGTTTTACTGATATAAGTATCTTGCAATATATTTACTTTCTTTTTATTCTTCCTTTAATTAGATATTTTACACTTCTGAAACTACACAATATTATTAAATAAACGCCTGCCCAAAAATAACCATCCTGCGTTGCTTTTTTGATAACTAGAATATCCACATACGTTTACATTTCTGAAACAAACAAGAGCAACAAACTAATATAATGTATACAGGGTGATTCAGTCATCCATATATATTAAAACGCGTCGATTCTGTCTCGCTCTAAATTCCGTCGTCGAATCGACAAAGTTTCAAAGCTATCTCCTCCGAGGGGCGATCGCGAAACGATCCCCGCGGGTTACCGAAAGTCGCCCCCGGCCTTTCTTCAATGCGTAGGGGTATTTTCGACCCGTTTCCTACGCGTTTCTCCAATTTAATCGCCTTTACAAAAAATCTCTGCAAAATTTTCGTCGATCGCCGTTCGACGAGAGAGATGCGGCTAGCACCGGTGTTTGTCCTCGCGCCTAATGGTCCCGTCACGCCCGCCGAAATATGGACTTTTCGCGGGACCCCCGAGACTCTTTTTCTAATTTTTACGGCTTCGAGAAGGGTTTCACGCGAAAGTTCCGTCCTTTCTCTAATCCTTTGAGATTTTTTTTTGAGACCGTACGTCGACTCCTTCCACGTCTATTTCGTCTTCTCGAAAAAAGAAAAGCTCAAGTCGCACCTGTCTCAACTTCTTTCTCATTTTATCTACCGATGTGAAGATGCACTAACGAGACAAGCACCTCCCACGAAAACTGTCAAATTAATTAAACTTCAGATAGGTTATTTTCCTACGAGAAATATTGCTAACGGAATCGATAGTACCGACTTCCAAACACTTCTGATTACCAAAATACTGAAGCGAAATGCTTTTCCAATTAGAAAATCGGTAAAAATTATTTTTTCAGGTTGACACGTACAGTTTACATACTTAAACATGTCAGGGTAAATTTTTTGACAACAGGCGCGGTAGCGCAATGGGAAAGTCGTAGGATTCAAAACGTGATAATGCTGATTTCGCGAGTTCGAGTCACGCTGAAGGCACATTTTTTTTTACTTTTTAATTCCAATTATTTATTAGTATTAGTGTTTAGTTATTCTGTTTCATTATCCGTAGCTTTTATTCTTTCTGCACGTAAAGTTTCGAATTAATTCGTTCATTTTGGCAGTCTGTTAAATTCATCATTTTAGCTTACAAAAGTAAATATCTACAATATTTTTGGTCCCATTGATAAAATTGAAAAAAATGTTTACTGAAAAATAAATTCTACTTTCAGCACTTAAAAAATTAAGATGTTTTACCATCAAGTAACCTTACAATTCATCAAAATATTGAGAAAAACCGTTTAGTATAATTATATCATCATTCCAGATACAAAATTTCTTTAATATGTATTTTCTTTAAAATAATATTATTCTAGATGCTTTTGTCACCCGAAGGGTGACCCCAGGCCGCACTTGGACCCCCGGTAGGGCTATATCGTTAACCCTCATTGTAAGTATGATTATTGGCCCGAAAGAAAGAGACTTGTGTGGCAATAAGTGCGGTTTATTATTATTCTGTAGAGCTGCCACGAACGACTAAGGTTGATAAATCCTAATCCCCATTTACTGCAGCAATGGGAAAAACTTGGAAAACCACATGAATTAGGGGGACAGTCGTGCAGATACTCATGTTGACCTCATACATTACACCTGGTAGGTAAACTTCCATCCTAAACCGCAGACAACGTTGATGGTTGTCATTCCATCTCTCCACCGTCAAGGCAAGCCTTTTATATCAGTCAAAATTTAATTAAAAATTGCTGGCTCTGCTTGGGATCGAATGCGCTATCTCTGAGTCTAAAGATAAATGTATTTTAGCTCTGAGCTACCGACTCGGTAAGGTAGTAGACATTATTACTTATCTCCTCTTTAATCAAAAACAACGACAGGTACGCATTATTGAAAAACATAAAATATTTTTCCCCATTTAATAAAGTTGTATAAAAAGAGGTCATTTGTAAAATCCGACATTTACAAAATTGCATAGAAAAACAAACATTAGATCAAGTGGGATTCGGACAAAGTTTTATAAAAAGAAAGAAATTATATAAAAATAAAGTTCAAGAAATCACTAAACAAAGAAAGTGTTTAATTATACTCGTTTTTCCAAGTGGAACATCCTATTTGTTTCCATTACATCAAATACATAGAACCTATTTTTTATCTATTTACTGTTCTAGTAAAAAGCCTTTGTGACAATTAGAAAGTTAATAATAAATACCATTAGGTATTACAAATAATAGGAGAATAATCAATATGAATGGAGTACAACTGAGAGGGAATAACTTTACAGCCGCAAGGCAGGGAGTCCCCAAAATCAAACTTAGATAATAGGTAGAATTCCAATATGACAGAAATGTGTAACAAAGGCCTATATAAATAGTCCCTGGTGGGAAAAAATATGGATGCGTATATTTATGTTTTATATATACCTATATGTTTCGAACCTAATGTTTTGTGCCCTTTCCAAAAATGCAAAAATATACAGAGTGTTCCGTTCAAAATAAGAGAGTAAGATACTATACAAAGTTATGTGACCATTCTGTATATACTTTTAAGTAAAAGACAAATAATAAAGAGCTATTACTATTTAGTTATCCCAAGAAACAACGAAGTTATAGAAAAAATAACTCAACGTCTTATATATTTATTATGATTACTATTTATTTCTAACACATTCATTTACGGAAAAATAACATCCTATGAAATAAAAGAATTTGTGTAACGACTTAAGGGTAAGAAGTCAACTTTCCTGAAACATTATACATAAAGAAGCCATAGTCCGACGATTCGAGCAAATTGTATAATCTATTTTAATTTGTTCTGGTGGATTCCGTAAAAGTTGATGGAGTTCGGAAAGCAAACCTTGTCAGGATATCCGATCGAACTGCTGAGGTCAGGGGATTCATTTGCCACGTCCGATAGACTGGTGATCTTCCAATAAATATTACCAAGCAATATGTTCCAATACATAAGATTATACTGTAGTTCTGATAAGGTTTTACTGAGCCTAGTCTTTTATGTTATTTCCCGTCACAAGAAAATTAACCAATATTTATGTCTTTTCAGAAGGGAAAATCAAAACACAGGTCATTACAGAGGTTCAGAATGCATCAACAAGGAAATTAATAAAAAATGTAATGGCGGCGACCATATAGGTACACTTTTTCACCTTCACCTTTTCATCTTTTTTATTGTAACAGTTTCGAAAATTAACATTCCATTTGCAAACGATCCTCGATACCATACAGGGTGTGTAGCGATGAGTTGACAGCAGACGTAGGTAACTGTGAAATTAATTTAGACGCGCAATTGCAATTTTGATTCCTGCCATATGACATTACGTTGTATTGTTTAAAGTAATGTCAAAATAAAATTGTTATAATAATCAACTAGTGGCCAATTTTCACAAAAATTATTAATAACAGTTAAACAAGAAGAGAATATATAGGAAAGCATGGTGGTGGAGGCATGGTAGTCGAGGGTTAAAGTAAAGTTACTATGGAAGAGATGTGATCAAATTATTTTAAGTCAGACAGAAGTGATCTTAGTTAGTTCCTAAATCCACCTATGCCTCAACATAGCTTACTTCCTCCAAATACAAAAATTACTAAGATAATATGAGGGTTACCTCTTCCCTAAAGAAAAAACCCTAATTTTTCAGTTCAATTATGTCTGATTTCAAGTCGCAATGAGTAGATGCAGGGTCTTAAAAAAGTGTAGTATCGGCTGTATAATAGATTGATATTAGAGATATGGGGCAAATCAGAAAAATACGCTAAAAACAAACCTATTCATGACCATAGTACTCAACAACTCTTATCCCAACACTTTACAGTTTTGTTAGAAGTCTACATTTTAGAAACTCGGTCGAAGGGTTTGAAGAAGTCTAGAAATGTATAAATATACACGGTATTACATTTAAAATAAGAAAGTTAATGTAAGCCTATGTTAATGTCTACTTACAATGTTACTAAATGTTAATCGTTAATTGGATTATCAACTCGTTGCTACACTCCTCGTGTTCATTCACTATGAGTTACAATGAAACAGTGATAAATAAATTGTAATCTTGAAAGGGGTTGGAACCTTTGGTGTGAAGAAAACAGTGATGTAGTTCTACACATAACACCTCGAGCATTCGACGCGCGTTTCATCAACCAAGTTGGCATCATCTCGAGTTGATTAAAACTAAACTTATGTTAACACTGTGTCCTATTTACACCTAAACGGTTCAGTGAACCGTTGTGAGGAATCAGTGAGCCGTCGCGACGGATCAGTGAACCGTAATTTACTAACCAAAAAGGGGACTGTATGGGATTGACCCTCTGTCACCATTCATACTATTTTTACACTTTACAATTTCCAAACTCTCAAATGCATCCAGCTGTCTGGAATTTGTTACATTCCTAATTAGTCTTAAATTGCTACTATCTATTTTGTGGTTGTTCTCAAACGCATGCTGGTTGACACTAGACTTACCTGTTTTACCATATTTGAGATGAGCCATATTTTCCTTGAATCTAATTTGAATTGGCGTTCTAATTTGTTCAACATACTTTTGATTGCAGTCTTTACAGTTAATTTCGTAAATCCTCGACTTTTCCTTAGTTTCCATTTCGCCTAAAATTTGTTGTAGTTTATTTCCCGATGAATTAACTACTGACATACCTACATCTTTAAAAACCCTACCAAAACCACAGGTGAAACGAAGATCGTAAGGAATAAATATGAATTTTGAATTTTCTCTTTCATTTTGAAAAATCGAGGAATTTTGAAGTGTCTCTTTAAATTTACGTTTCCTAATCATTTAATCAATTAAATCTATAGAATATCTATTACTCGCAACTATATCCGTAATCAATGCCTTTTTTCTTCAAACCTCTCCTTATTTAGGGGGGCTTAGTAGGCGATGAATAAAAAAATTGAAACTGGCCATTTTGTGTCGAGCACAATAGTCAGGGTTCTTAGGGATATATCTTAAAGTACTGGTATCTTTTCTGTATGTGTCATATTGTAACTTATTTTCACTATTTCTAATTATTAATACATCTAAGAACGGTAGTTGTCCAGAGTTTTCAAATTTCATATGTAAATTTAACTGACATGAAACGACTGGTTAATTTATAAACAAAGTTGTCAATAAGAGTAACCTTTATATCAAACACTGCAAAGATATCATCAAACCAAACCCTGGGGAAATACTCGAATACTTCTTTTGCCTCCATTTCGAATCTGCTCATGAAGAGATAGGCAATAAATGGTGACAAAGAGTTCCCCATTGCTGTACCCTAATGCCGTTCGAAGAAATTACAATTTAATCAGAAGCAATCTTGTTTCATGCAAAGCTTAGTGAGTTGAAGATATTCTTTTACTAAATCTTGACTGAAATTGTTTGATTCGAGTAGATTCTTAAGGTTCAAAGTCTGTGGTATAGAAACACTTGGAAACAATGAACAAACATCAAAGGAGATCAAAACTTCACCTTCTTGCAATTGGATACTTTTCACCTTATTAATGAAATCATTGGAATTAATCACACAAAAACTAGGTGGTGCAATGGGTAAAATTTCGAACTTCTCTGTTAACCATTTTGATAGGTGGTAAGTCGGCGATCCAATTAATGAAACAATAGGACGCACCGACTTTCGTGGTTTATGAATCTTAGGCAAGCAGTACAGTCTAGGTACCCCTGGGTTAGAGACATGTAACCTCCTACTTAAAGCTGGAATAATAAGGTTGTTGTAGGATTTAAGTACATTTCTTACTTCAAAAATCATTTTTGGTAATGGATGATAAGGGCCATTATTATAACGGCCATTACTTATCAGGTTGTATACCCTTTCATAATAGTCGTCTTTATCTAAAATAACAACCTTATTACCCTTATCAGCTTTTAGGTAAAAACAATCTTTTTCACGCGGATGTTTGATTATGTTTCTATCCTTGGTGGATTGACACTGAGCCCGTAGCAATAGTTTAGGTGTAAATAGGACACAGTGTTAACATAAGTTTAGTTTTAACCATCTCCAGAGGATGCCAACTTGGTGGGCGAAACGCGCGTCGAGTGCAGCATAGTGTTTTGGTGTTATGCGGAAAACTACGTCAGTTTTAAATAAAATGTATATGAAAAATATTTTTAAAATAAAACTTTTATTTGAACTCGCTCATTTTCAATAAAATATTTGTACTAATAAATGTATGTGCAATCAATAAAAGCTGGAGACGATCATTTAATTTTTATGTAATATTTGGTTTGTACATTTTTGTAGGTACTTCCATATCCAAGTTGATACCTATATATAGTGCAGATCATTAATTTCCTAATGATGTATTTCTAATTTCTGACAAAAAATTCGTAGTTGGCCACCGGACATGAAAAGCCCCAGGTAACACGTTTGAGTAGAATCAAAAAATTCTTTATAATTTTAGTATACCACCCTATAAATGCATCGTTTTCGTTTCATATGTATACAGTTAATTATTAATTTGATAGGTTCAGTTTTCACAATTGACATTAAATTTCAGTTTGTCAAATGTTAGGTACATACCGATCCATAAACTGTTCCAATTATTAGCAATACCAGAAAAACAGGTAAATATTCTGCGTGAATAGGAATGACCGAAGCGCTTCGTTAAAATTGGAATATTTTCATAATGAAACTAATAGCAATAGTTAAATCTATATTATATCAATGATTTTTGTTGATGATATTATATTCTTAATACTAAATTTTAAGATCAAATTTAATTTCATATCAGTATGCAATTTTCTATACTTACAGTTGTAAAGTACATTTTAATGTCGTTTCATGAGGTTGACTATTATGCATCCCGTAAAACACCCAACCTAATTGTTGTGGCTTAAGTTCTCGATTTTTGAAATAACGCGCTGGAAGGTGCTGATTGGCTATAAACGGTAGCCCATCCAACAGACTATCGGGTGTAATTAGGAAGGACAGAGAGACAGTTCCCGTCTTCGAGAATAGGCACATATGTGAGTTATTTACCTTTTGATATATATAATTTATTGACTATCATTATTGGTTGCGATTATAATTATTAGTACAGAAATACGATCATAGTGATTTGTTGTTATTATTAAGTAATTATATTTCATATATGATCAGGATTTACCTGGATTTTAGGTAGGTAAATTATTTAGGCGTGGTCAGTGAGATTTTTTTGTCACCCTATATGGTGATAAGTAGTACGATTCGAAACAATAGAATATAGTTTCAATATTATTTTATAAATTTGTGAAGCTGTGCTCTAGTCAGGAGATTATAGAAAACATTGTTTTTTTTTTAAACCAATAAATTTGAGTTTTCTTGCCTCCATTTTGTTGGAATCGGATTGCGACTATCCACCACGTGTTGGGCCCTTTGGGAATTAAGTTCATTTATCTTATCTTTATCTTATCTTCTCTTATCTTAGCGTTATCATATATTGTATGTACGCTATAGAAATTGCTAATATCGTACTTTATGTACTACGTTAATTAATTTGTTTCATTGCAATTATCTACATTTGTTTAGAGCTCGGTTTAGAGGTAGTGTGGTATTGCTTTGCCTACCTGAGTAGATATTTGAATTAATAACTCACATGCACGCCGATTAGAAGACTGGAACCTGTTTCCTAATATTTGTAAATTCATTGATTATTGTTCTTTGGCAACAAATTTGTACAATAAATCAATACGAATTTTTATAACTTGTCACTCTGTCTTTGAAATATTAATGAAATAATTTTTCTCTTTTACCTAATTAGAGTGGTAATATTTCCTTGTTTAACCGGTTATGAAACCGTTGTTTTTGGAATTTTGGGTCAGATGATAGAGGGTTTTTTGTTTAATTTATTTTTGTTCCTTCTGAACTATACTATCTTTAAATATTAACGATTAGAGTTTTTTTATTAAGAATAATTGTCGAGTGGCTGAACTGTAGTCAGTTCATTTGAATGCAATTTTTTGGGTAATTTTATTTGCTTCATTCTGGGTAGGGTCACTAAAGGTTGACACCTTCCAGGTTTTGTTTTGATTTGTTAATTACTTTCCCTGTGAGAATTCACAGAGTATTTTACCAAACCAGATTTGCTGGTACATTCCTTTCAGGAACTTATTTATAATTTTTAATCTTGGCTACACTAGCCGTCAACGTTCATCTATATATTTGTAAATTTTGGGGCACTCTTAACACAAACAATTCTTTGTATGTACTCTTCTGAGACGAGGCTGCTGTAACCTGACTGCAAGATCTATAACCTGCTGAAGAACTCTGGACGCTTACCACCTGCAGATCCCTCTAGATAAGAGGATTGGACTTAGCTAGTACGTGACCGTCATCTGGACTAGAGCTCTAGCTTCCCCACTTTGCCACGGCAAATTCACCTGGATCCAATCATCAGCACAGGTTAAGGGTGAGAGTACTGACCTCATAAAGAAGGAACGAGATTGTCAGAGTGACCCCGAACCTCATAAAATTTTTGTAAAGTTAGCCAATTTTAAAATTTCATTGTCACCTTTTTTTTTCATTTTTTAGTCAATATTAAATCATTTTTGAATTATTGTTAAATAGTCACTTTATTATTCAATTGTAATTTCAATTCAATTTGCTTATTTGATTATAGTCTATTCAACTAACTTTTATACAGTTTTCTTTTATCTTACATCTAAAAGTTATCCTGGTGCCCAAATAACTTGTCAACATCCAAAGCAGTCCTACGAATACTACGCCCTAGTATCATAAATCTCCCTGAGCTACCGGAGCTAATGTCAATGAACTTAAGCTAGTGGAATTGCACATCCCTAGCTTATCTGAGTTTATTGTGACACAGTTAAACTGGTTATTATATTGACTGGAGTAAACATAAAGACATTTTCCGGTGAGTACTTATTTAACACTGTTATGTAACGATAACTAGAAGATAAATCAGGTTTATTCAAATTGTTCATAGTTAGTAGTTACAATCTGCAAAACTGATTGGCGCATTTTCTGGATTTAAGCGTTGATAACCAATTGAAATAAAATTATATTACCAGTAATTATATTTTACTCGTATATCTAGTAGGATATAAAGTATTTATGAAATATAAAATTAATTTTATCTTCATATCGCAAACAGGTGGGTAGAATAATAATAGAAATGATATTAAATTCATAAATTTAAAAATCGTAGAATTAACCTGGTAATTGAATATTAGTAGATATAACTAGAATACGGATTAAACATTCATGAGAACACTGTGTTGCACCCCACAAGGTAGGTGTTTATGCGCAATATCATAATGATAGGAATTTATTAATGAACCAATAACGAGAGAGATCCATTAGTGTACAGAGATATAAAGAGCTTTGGCTTAAAACATGCACGGTTTAATAACGTATGCAGTTTGACTAGCAACCAGTTTTGCTATTTCAGCCAGTTAAAACACATATCACGATGCATGTACGTGATGAACTTTTAACATTAGGTACGTATGTATTGATATAAATCCCTCAACCTGCATATTAGGTACTCAGATATTATGCGGGCTGGAGTGATATTAAGTATTTTGTAGAAATTGATAAAATTTTGACAACTCATCTTCTATAGATAGCACAACAACAACAAGAACGGTAACAGTAAGCAGCACCAATACCCGCAGTTCCAGTAGGTGTAGCGATAATGATAATGATAACAATAATGTAACGATGATGATGACGATAAAGAGAAGAATAAAAATAACGATAACGGTAACAGTAAAGGGAGCGGTAGCGGAAGCAAGAACAGTAACAGGAACCGTAACAACAATATTAATATTAACTACTGAAGCTTAAGTAGAAATATTAACAGCTATTGTTGTTACTGTGTGGGTGATCGGAATGAAGGCGAGACCACTATCCACGGACAGGTCACAAAAGACCACAACCAAAATTCTCGTAGCGCGGGATCATTGCGAGAAATAACACGGATCGGAAATCATTCTTGCAACAACTGGATTGTGCAGTATGGTATGTTACGTATGCTACGTTCTGCTATAACCACATGTCGTCCAGATCCATACCGATCAATGCAGACCACAAAAACTCCGGTTTCGTTCTCGAAGAAATATGGCCCAATCACTTTTCCAGTCTAAAATCCACATCAAATAGTAACTTTTTGTGGGTGCATTTTTTTCTCATGAATTAGCCGAGGATCCTCAGCAGCCCAGATATGAGTCCAGCCCAGTTCACTGTTTTTACATACCCAAGTGCGCTTCATCGCTAAACATAATTTTCTTACAAAAATTAACATTGAATTCTTGGTTTTCAATATCCATTCAACGAATGCACGGCGTTACGCATGATCTGCTGGCATTATTCCTTATGTTAACTGAACCTTGAAAGGCTGAAAATTAAGATCTTTGTGTAAAATTCGAAGTAAAGTGGTTTTGGAAATTCCCAATGACGGCGAGTTGAGGTTTTTGATTAGTTTTTGGAACAGTTTCTGTCATAGGCAATATTTTCGATATATCGTCCTCGTCGATGACGAATCGGTGTTTTTTTATCAACAACTGAACCAGTTTCTTCAAATTTGAATCACTTGCTGAACTGTTGAACGATTTGATGCCATTTCCCTACCGAAAATTGGACATAATCATAACAGTAAGTTTTCACAATTAAAAAGCCTTCTTGAATTGTATAACCACTTAATTTCTAATAGTCAGGATGTGTCTATTTGACATTTATGATAATTTGAGCGCAGCATACCTATGTACTTGATTTAAAAAATGTGGAAAAGTTGAAATAGTTGCAATATTTTTAGACCATCCTCTATTTAATCCATTGGTACTTACCCTGTATTACAAACGTCTTGTTGACAAAATGCTTACGATATTTATATTCTCTATCTTGAACAAATCTTTGAAGTTTAAAGTATCTGTAAATATCTGTGTGTTTTCTATTAACATTTGTCCTAAACGTCATGATCCTACCATTAGGGATTAATAAACACAATAAAATTAATATTATAATCTCATTAATTTAAGATATTATTGTGATAAAATTTGCCACGTTATCAATATAATAACCATTGATTGGTTAAACAATTTAGTCAACTCATATAAAAAATATGAGAAACAAATGTTTCTATATCACGAGCTCCTATTTAAATCCAATTTTGCTTGATACCTGTATTTTATATTGTATATAACCGCAATTTATTCGTCCTATTAACATAAAGTATATCCTGTTGCGAAACTGACATTAGAAATTTCTTTAATAAAAAACGAGAAGTTCATAAAGTTCACGTCAGCTAAGCATATTGGGCGCTAGATATTTATAGCGCTTTAAAACGAATGGAGACAGTACCTGAAATGTTAATATGTTTTCATATTTGCAGTTTTCTCAATTTGGATGAAACTGGGTATTGGATGGAACAAAAATAGTAATGCTCCGAGACGAATCCAAGACTTTTTGGCGAAAAAGAGAATTTATTAAATATAATGAAAATAAATAAAAATCGGAATGGTAATGTTTGTAGTGTATAATTGTTATAATTAGGATATTAGTTAAATATTATTAATTGTTTTAATTAATATGTAACTTCTTCCTTACTGCTATCTGTGATTGAGTAAGAAAAAAATAATGAATCAATATAATATACCTATTGTACATAATGCAAATGTATAATATATACTCTATATATTACACATTTGCATTATATAAGTAGATATTATATTGATTCATATATTTTCATTTACCTTCCCAAATGTGAAAAAACAGTGGTTCATTTAGATTCCTCGTTTCCGGTCCCTAAAAGTTTCCATTTCAGACTGTTTTTTCGGTACACAAATATCATAAACTTTTGATTTAACGTAAAAGCAATACTAATAATTTAAAAGTCTCAAGTTGGAGTTAGATGTTGCGAACATTTAAATTACTTTAAAATGTAATTTTAATATAAACAAGGGTGAGATTTGTGAGATTTTCGACAAGAAAAAGAATTTTATATATTTATCCACTAGTTTGACAATTTTATTGGTCAGTTTGAAGCAGACAAATATTTCGAGAGTACGATTATAGAAAATTAGTTATAAATTATTTTTTTATCCAAAAAATATTGGTGTACCTAAAGACGCAGTTGTTTCTTAAAAGAAGCACTGACTATCAATTCTCTGCTATTGCACTTGTAATTAACAATATAATAATTCACGTAAATAAAAATATATATCTGTCGCAATCAACAGATATATATCGACAATCGATTTTGCCGAAAAATATTAATGATAATTAAAAAAATATACAGGGTGGGCCATTAGTGCGTATGCGGACTGTACTACCTATACCGTTAAAGATAGAATAATAATTTTTGGTACGAAGTTAGATGCCAGTGGCGTGCATATTTAAAAATTATTTTGGCACATACAAGGTGTTTAATATTAAAATGCCGAACCGAACATACATTTTTTTAAATAGAACACCCTATATATTTTTTGATTTTTGAATTAAGCCTACTTTTCTGAACAATTTAATATAGCACTTAATATATCTAAATTTACAAGTGGCGACGTTGTTGCAAGTTTTCTATGAAAAAGGTCGCTACTTCGCATTATTGTATCTCTCCATTTAAATGAGATATGACGTCCATTTTTTCATAGGATACATTAAGAATATGTCTTTATTCAAGAAAATATAACGATTTAAACAAAAGTTACATTTGCTATACAGGGTGATACATTTCGCATATCGTAATTTTACTTCAAAATTTTAAATGGACCACCCTGTATATTATCATGTCGTCTTAAAGAGCTCCTTCTCAGCTTTCTAACGATACCATACTTGGTGGGCTTAAATAAAATATATTTGTTAAAAAAAGGGTTTGAAACTTGAAGAACCGTTGAAATTAAGATAAGTTGTAAAAAAATAAGTGAATAAAAAGTTTTTACTGGCAGTTTATTATTATTCTTATTGTTAATATCAAATTGTGAGTCGCACTTAATAAAAAAATAATTCACATTTTAATAAATAACGAAAATAACCATGTCTTCGTGGTTAATTGTAAATTGTAAAGACAAATTATTATTAATAGGGATACCTACTATACTCTTATATAGGGTGCTTTGAAAACAAAATTGAAAAGTGGCTCGAAGAACTGTCACTGTCATTATTAATGTTTCTATTGTGTTGGTTTTATTGTATCAGTCAGTATTAGAGGAAATATTCAATCTACCCATATTATCGAAAATGAATTTTACTAAAGAAGAAATGCTAGATATTAGTTCTCGGAGTGATACAATACTCGGAATACTGACTGATACAATAAAACCAACACAATAGAAACATTAATAATGACAGTGACAGTTCCCCAAGCCACTTTTCGATTTTCTTTTCAAAGCACCTTATATAAGAGTATATAGTAGATATCTCTATTAATAATAATTTATCTTTACAATTTACAACCAACCACGAAGACATGGTTATTTTCGTTATTTATTAAAATGTGAATTATTTTTTTATTAAGTGCGACTCACAATTTGTTATTAACAATAAGAATAATAATAAACTGCCAGTATAAACTTTTTATTCACTTATTTTTTTACAACTTATCTTATGTGCCATCATCTTTTTACATCTTATCTTTGTATGTGCCAAAATAATTTTAAAATATGCACGCCCCTGGCATCTAACTTCGTACCAAAAATTCTTATTCTAACTTTAACGGTATAGGTAGTACAGTCCGCATACGCACTAATGGCCCACCCTGTATACTATTTCTTGTGTTACTGCCTAAAAAGAAATCACAGCAATCAATTAAAAAATATAGTCTTAAACTTCATATATCGGTAAGAAAACATATATCTGTCGCAATCAACAGATATATATCGACAATCAATTTTTCCGAAAAATATTAATGATAACTAAAAAAATATATACTATTTCTTGTGTTACTGCCTAAAAAGAAATCACAGCAATCAATTAAAAAACATGGTCTTAAACTTCATATATCGGTAAGAACACTTTCTGTATATCAATATTGTTATCTGCTTATTGAGTTAATATATACCTAAACTGTATAATGCTTCTGTGCTTCGATTAGGTAAAAATCAATATTAGATAATTAAACACCCCCGTATTTAATCTACGGAAGCATTATCTTACCGAGGGATCTTGAAATATGAACTGGTAAGCTCCTTGCTTTGAAAAATAATGGAGTACGTGTGAAAAGCGTTTATACGAGAGTTTGATTTTTGTAAATCTATAGTTTCATTGCACTTGTGACGAGAGAGTAAAACCCAGAAGTCGAGATAAACATTGTCGTTAAAGGGAAATGATGTATTCTGTCATTTATTACCAACGTAACAGAAAAAGGCAATTTATTATTCAATGATTTAAATTTTTTTGCATATCATTATTTTTTACTGATACGTATAGTTCGTATAATTATATTTACATTTACATTGTATACAAGCTGAATGAAATGTTTTATAGAAGTCAAAATTAAAACCAAAATAAAAACTTTTGAATATTTTTTCTTATGGAGAGGGCGGTAGTTTGATATCTCATTTTAAATGTATTTTTAAGTTTACTTTACCTCTCGATTTTTAGAACTTTTCAGTTGGTCATTAGCAAATAGCAGCTAATTCAATTTTCTGTGACACCGAATTGTATTTACTCTTATTTTCGCCAACGATCTAGATTTTCATGATATGGCTTCTTTTTTTGTTCTGATGGTTTGATGTTTAATTGCCAGATACTTTAAATGTATACGAATCTTTGCCGTGTATGAAATGGGTCGTCCCTTAGAAAATAAAATCGAAGCCATTATTATTTTGACCGTTTTAATGAACGGTTTCTAGAACCGTCAATAAGCAGGAAATAAGTTTTTGTTAATAAATATATTTTTTTAATTTTTGTATCTATTCTTATTGTTTTGGTAAAAAAAATAAAAAATACACATTTTTCGCTAAAGGGGAAAATTGAATTAGCCGCCATTTGCAGTGGCCATTTGCAATGGCCATTTGCAATTGCATTTGCCGCATAATCGGAAGATGAAGTAAGCCTAAAAACACTTTCGAAATAAGATATAAACAGCCCCCTTTCCATAAGAAAAAAATATTTAAAATGGCGAAATCTGTCATATTGACAGTTAGAGATGTCATTTGAATGTCAAAAGATATAGATATTTTACTATTATTTACGCCTACGAAATTTACATGCAATATCTGGAAAAATAAAAAAATTAAGAGAGGCGATTGACTTTATATCCTCACTGTATATATATATAAAACCATTATAAATTAATTTTATAGTAAATCAAAAGAATATTTGTGTCAAATAAGTGTTACTCGAAGGCACGCACCTAACTTACTAAACAATTAGGGTGACTATTATCTTACAGAAATTGATACAATTATGTTTTATTGGTTCAATTGTATTGAAATACTTGCTTAATAAGATCAAGCAAATTGGCATTAAGCACCGCATTAATTGAGTATAGTTTTGGTTATGATGAAACCTCATGCACAAAACAACGACAGAATCGCTGTTACACATTCCATGTAGTGTTCATTTCATATTCCATTTTCATCTGAAACGGCATTTTCATTAACAAATAACTATTTTCATTTTGTATTATATTCACACGTCTACACATCTGGGGTTACAGTAGTGCATTAATGTTACAAAAATGTTATTCATATTTACTCTAGTAATATTTCACGTGCTATTATTCCAGGAAGTTCATTTTGCTAATTTCATTTAAATATAAATATTACAAACCTAAATCAAACCGGATAGAAAATAATTATCTCATTTGTTTACTAATTTTATAATAATCTAATGTGACTGTACTAATGCACTAATAAACTAATGCACTGTACTGATTAGTTTATATAAAATTCCACGTCAAAATGTCAAAATATACGTAGGGGTGTTGTATTTTACACATATTATCTTATTTGTATATTAAAACGAATACAAATAATAGTAGACTCCTGTTATCTACTCTTTATTCTTTGACTAATCCTCCTCGATCCTACCAAACGTTCTAATACATACCAGTATATTAATCCAATTGAAGGTATTGTTCTCTTCTCAGACTCCAGATTAGAGACTGTGGCAAAGTCCCTGAATTCAGGTTTAACTAATTAATCAGCTTTTCTATACCCTGAATCAGCTTTTCCATACCCTGGGATTATTATAATATAATAATCCCAGGGTATGGAAAAGCTGATTCAGGGTATAGAAAAAGCTGATTCAGGCGGCAAAACTGATTTGAGTACTTAGTTATATTATAACTAAGTACTCAAATCAGTTTTGCCGCCTTTTGCCTGGCTAACAGCTCCAAGGCATCACCACACACACACTTAAACCAGAGCGGATTTGGTTCTTGGGCTGCTTAGAGCCTTTAACTCGGTTTGACTGCTAGAGGAAAATAAAAATTTTTTCTCTGTGATGTTTCTTACTTGCTACCATTAAGATATTACCCGCAATAAGTTACTAAAATGTAATATCAAAACAACATCGTACTAGATACCTCCAATATGTCCTAGTGAATTGTCAATAAAAGTACTTACACTATACTTATTAGAAAATCAGATGGTGGTCTTTCCAGTGAAAATTTACAAAGTGTGTATTTAGACAATTAGTTCAAGCTTTCTTTTCTCATTGAACTGCCCGTCAAATAACCGAATGTGCGATTTCTTGGGAAGAATAGCACTGCCTCTCTTTATACACTAACTGAGGATGCTTATCACGGAAATGATAAGCATTCTCTTGAATAACTTCTACAACTTTTGACCACCACCAAGATATTTGATTATATATTAAGACAACCTTTGTTGCAAAATCTAAAGAACTTGAGAGGCATGTGATTTTGACTTCCCCTTTAAGGGTCCATTCTCTGTAGATTTGACAGGCATGAATGCGGGGTCGAATTGAGAGGATGGGTAGCCGATGGGTGAAGACTTACATATTTCCACTATCGAATTATTAAGATTTCGGAGGTGCACGTAAAGCTGATGTAAAAAGGCACATGGAAATAAAGTTAGCCCTCATTGCAAGGGTACCGGATTTGTCTTATAATTGCAACAAAATTTCTTTTTAGTGTTATAAATTATATATCACCGGAAAGATCAAAAGATAAATTAGATCCCTATAGTAGCAAATTTTGTTTAATACATGTATTTTAGAGAAAATAATTTTTGGAAATACGCTATTTTAGTAAGATTGTTTGCCTGGAATTTTAAAAATAAAAAGAAATACCAAAAATTACTACTATAGGGACTTAGATTAAAGTCTTGTCTTTCAATACTTTTTTACTAAAAGTCGCTATCTTTTATAGTTTTTTTATAATTAGACACGAGACGAACGCCGATTTAGGGCTTATTTCGACCTAGTGAATGGACTCTTAAGGAAAAACACTGAGTAACCTTCATACATCATACAATGGTTGCCGTGTTTTCGGTCTAGTCACTTTTGAATCTAACCTACATACGTCGTAGAAGTATTATATAATTTAATTTCATTATTTTTACATTTTCGGTGTGTTCGGGGTTTAGGTAGCATATATTGATATGATATTGATATTGATTCTATAAAATCAATTCTATTCATAAGTAGTCAAAATATAAACGCTGGTGAAGTCAGTCTGTTAATACATGACATCTACAACTCCTGTGTAAATACATTATCGTTTATTGTACTTGTCACATGTATGACAAGTACAAGTGATGATATAGGTTTAATAAACTATTATTATTATTGTTTTATTATTTTTTTTGTTGAAATCCATTCGACCGCTTCCCTGCCTCCGATTTTTAGAGTCGGCCGCTGGTGATTAACAGTAGCTTACTACTCCGGCGCCCTATGGCACCGGAGACATCCTACACCATCCTGGCAAGCCATTATGAATCCCTCGGTCTACGACTTAAGCCCCGCTGATCTTAAAAAAGCATAGGTCAGAATTTCGGATAAGCCATGGCCTTCAAGGCTTTTATAAAAGGCACCGTGCAATGCCTTATCCTTATGCAGCTGCAGAAGATTACGGCTTTCTGCAGCTTTAACATAGGCTTTCAACCGAACAGGTCTCAGCTCGGTGACAGAGTCTGGGGTTCTCCGTTTAGCGTCGAGATGAGACCGAGTTTATCAGCAGCTCTTCGTGCTGCCTTAAATAAAAATGCTCCGACCCCTGCATTTTCATGATCTTGGACCATGCAGAGGAGGGGATCCAAACTTCTGATTACCTTGCAGGCTCCATCCAATACCATTCTTTTGTGCAGACACTCCAAACTCAAGAGTCCTCGGCCTCCCCGATGTCTTGGGAAGTACAACCGTGGAACGGACGACCTACGATGCAAACTCCTGTTAAGATGCATCATTTTGCGTGTTTCTGTGTCGAGTTGTCGCAGCTTTTCTTGTGTCCATTTCACTAATACGAATGAGTAGAGGAGGATCAGAACGGCAAGCATATTAATAGCACTCACCTTATTCTTACCGATAGTTCGCAAGACTAAATCTGCCGGAGGCGGTGTCTATACTTGCCCCGGAGAGCGTTTTTTACGTCAGCAGCCTCTTGGGTGGAGCGTTGCTCGACACCCAAGTAGGCACACGTCTCTCCGACATCCAGATAATGTAAGATGCTTCCATCCACGAGCTGCGCATCTTCGCGTAGTCACCCCATCGTTCTCTCTTGAAATGGACCAGTGCACATTTGTCCAACCCAAACTCCATCCCGACCGTCTGCGTGTACTCTTGTACCACCCTGAGAGATTGATGTAAATCTCTCTCCCCGGAGAAATAAAGTTTAAGGTCCCATATAAAATAAATGGGTGACCTTATGTCTCCTGTTGCCGGGGGTACCGCAGTTGTATGCACGAGTTTTGCGGAGTTCAATGGACTATGGTAGTAGCGAGATGTAGAACAGGAGATAATTTGAGGGAATTTCCCTGAAAAACCTCTCTCCTGAACGATACCAGCTCTGTCTGGACCCTGACATTACCAAATGTTATGGTAAAGCGGTGCATCAGTTCTTCGATGCATCTCACTATAGGGAAATCTCCTTTCTTAGGGATTAGCAGTGTCCTCCCCTCGACAAACCATACCGGAACTTGCTGCTCTCCATTAAGCCAGGAGGTGAATATTCTGGCCAAATAGTGGTGAGTACTTGGTAGTTTTTGCACCAAAAGTTGTTGATCCCATCAGAACCAGGAGCAGCAAAGTTCTTAGAGCCTTTGACGATCCTTCGAACTTCTCCCGGCGTTATCGGTGGGCACACTTCTTGAGACTGCTGATGCCTTCGGCAGAAAGATTCAAAGTGTGCCAGGGCTGGAGTGTTTTTATCGAGCGGTAGCTTCTCCTCGTAGAGAGTTTTCCAGAACGGTCGGCGGGATCTCAGCAATAAGCTGTGCATCCACTCTAACCAGATTTTGTGGCGCGGGGGTTTCTGACAGTGTAACACCCGTCGGGTACTGAGGCCGAGGCCTTCTGATGCCGGTGGAGCGATGATCACCTCCTCCATCAGAGGTTCATTCAGAGGACTTTCGGCCTCGTTGTTCAGCTCAGGTAAGGTAGCTCAGGTAAGTGGTGTCGCTGCTCACCAAGGTCTTAGATGTTGGATGACTCCCCTGCTCGTTTACTATTATTATTATAAATTAATATTATAAAAAATATATGTGTTGATGTGTTTAAAAAAAACTAAATACATAGGTATGTGTGCATGTATGTTTGTATGTATGTATGTATGTATGTATGTATGTATGTGTGTATGTACGTATGTATGTACGTATACTTATATATACATATATATATATATATATATATATATATATATATATATATATATATATATATAAATATGCATAACATTTATAAATTTTCAGTATTATTAAAAGTAAGAAAAATAGACTCAAAAGAGGTTTAAGTTGTTCGCCTTTTACTTCGTATATTGAACTGTATTCAGGTTTTTAAATCAGTTACGCAAATTTCAAATACTGTATTCATTCATTAATTCACTCATTCATTCATTCATTCAGTTAAGCTCCCTTATAAAAGGTACATCTTCAAGACAGGTTAAAATTGAAATATATGTCGCCTTTCTGTTTATGTTTTTTATCGAGAAGGGAATAAACATCGACTTCTACATGTTTATCAGTAGGTGCAGAAAAACAAGTTATTGAAAAAGAATCTAGAGTCCAGCATAAATTATTTATTTTGAAAATGCTAAAGTTTTTGAAAAAACGCTCGGAGACATCGATTTTCTTTTCTTTTTACGTTTGATTTACGTATATTAAATTTTCTACAGGGCGACTCAATGAAGCTACGTACCGATATAAACTTTAATATTTTAAAAGGAACACTCAATACTGTTTTACATATTTGAAAATAACTCTTTTTTACGAATACGGTCATATAAGGTTTTATGGCTATATCTCTAATAATAAGGGAGATATGCCCCAAAAAGTGTGTTATAAAAGCGATGTATTGGACAAAGACTGTGCCTAGTAACGAATCGTATCGAATCGATATTCTCTTTCTAGTACATTGATTGAACACAAAAGCAATTATTGTAAAACTAAGCTATGTAACTGCTTAGGGTATTTGCCAACTCTTTTGAAACTACTTGCTAAATATTTTCTAAATAAAAACTTATTTCTAAATAAAAATGTAAGTGTACATACTTGAGCCAACAGTAAATAACAAGGAAAATGCGGAGGATATAGAAGAACTGTTCAACCATGAAAAACCAGGACGTATGGATTTAAAACTGAACCATTAAGAAATGAACTAAAGAAACTAATATACTTCAGAATCAACTAAAATAACTAGGAAATATCCAAAGGATAAGAGATGACGAAATGGTAAAACAAATAAATGAGAAAAAATTGAAGATAAGTCGAGTTTACTTGTAGGGATGGAAAATCTTAGGCTGTGGTTAATAAAAGAATTAATACACATGGATCAGGATATCTGTTGACTGCCGCTAAATGTGTAACCCCACACGCACAAACTACCAGGATATCAAAAATTATCTTGGTCAAGGGTGGTTGTGGAATGTAAAACGTATGTCTTACTTTAAATTTTTGAATATGTTTTGTTGTGTCAGAATTTGTCAAGTCATTGTGCTGAAATTTTCTAATCCAGTTTTTGAATCATGCCTCTTACCACACAGCACAAAATTTTCATGATTGAAGCCTATTTTCGAACGGGTGCGCTAGTTAATGGAAATTGGCAATACAGTCAACGTTTGTGTTTGAACAATTTTCGAGAGCACTTCCCAAACGTGGCAATATTACCGGACAGTTTTTATGCGTGCCTTACAAATTGTGTTGAAGTGTTTCGCGAAACTGGTTGTGTGACTCATAAAAAAGGTGCTGGTAGAACAAGAGTTCGTACAGAAGAAGTTGTCAATGACGTTCGTCAACATATGGAAGAGGAGCCTGCAAAACCTTTGAAACGTCTTTCTCACGAAATTGGACTTTCTTATGGAACATATGTCATAAGATTTTAAAGAAAGACTTGAACATGCATCCATATAAGATGCAAGCACATCAAGCTCTTCTGCCCGCAGACCACCCCAGACGCCTTGCTTACTGCTATTGGTTTGTCAATAATTTAATGAATGACGATCTTCTGGACTTAACTTTTTTTTCCGACGAAGCGTGGTTCCACCTTTCGGGATACATCAATTCTCAAAATATGCGAATGTGGAGCTATGATAACCATCATGTTTTTACTGAATCGCCACTACATGCTCAAAAAATTGGTGTTTGGATGGCAGTTTCTCGCAGAAGAATAATTGGGCCAATTTTTTTCGATTTCACCGTCAACGCAGAAAGGTACAGACACAACTTTTTGGCTGAATTTGTGCAACAGTTAAACGATGATGAACTTCTGTACGGTTATTTTCAGCATAACGGTGCAACAGCACATACTACACGAGAAAATATTGCTTTCCTCCGCGAGTTTTTTGATGACCGGCTGATAAGTTTGCATACAGAAGTTGAGTTTCCTCCGAGATCACCTTGTTTGACAATTATGGACTATTTTATATTTCCTTACTTAAAAAACAAGATTTTCGCAACTCCGGTAAATAATTTGCAAGAACTGCAACAAAGAATTGTTCAGCAATGTGCAACCATAACGCCAGAAATGCTGCGAAACGCTTTTCACAGCATGAGGAGGCGCGTCAACTTGTGCATCGAACAAAACGGGGGACAATTCCAACAATTACTGTAATTTAGTTTTTCTTGTTACTAAAACCGTTATTTCATAATTTGTAGTTCATTATTGTTTTACAACTGAAATAAATAGGTATGAAATTTGTAGGTTATTGATGATGTCAGTATGACAGTGACATAATTATTTCAAATTTAAAGTAAGACACACGTTTTACATTCCACAACCACCCTTGACCAAGATAATTTTTGATATCCCGGTACAACATCTGAGATAGGTTTGTCATTATCTGTGGTGTGTAGCGATAGTATAAACACCATGTGGACAAAGTCTATAAAATTACTACTTTTTGGCTGAACTCTCATTGCTCCAGTTCCTGGATTGAAAACTGTGCACGAAATTGAAAATTTTTACTTCTCAAATTACCGACATTCACAAACCAATGAAATCCTTATGGTTCTTATATGTGGTTATGTATGGTACTCCTGAACTCTGAGTCTACTTCAAAACTGAGAAGCGTGAACCAATATTCATACCACCCGAATCACACAATACTCATTATGAATTGAAAATCCGCAGACTCACTTAACTGTTTAATGTTTATTTACTGGGAAATGTGTAAATTCTAGATAAATATTCCACAGCTGCTCTCAGGGTGTAAAAGCAATTGAACAAGACAATGAATAATTACGCTAATCAATATTTAATTAAGTTAATAATGGAGCTCCGATACATGATATTATAAATACGTAAGTATACAGTACTTAACGCTTCACTGTGTCCATTTGCATAATTGTTTGCTCAATATTCAGGCATGCATCGTGTAGATTATATACAATTCGCAGCAAATTAACACATCATCTACTTTATTACAGAATCAGATAGCGCTGGATCAGTTTCCAATAGAAACAGAGGAATATATTTTCAGTAAATAGTAGGTATAATGAACCACAGTCGGTTGTTTTAATTAATATCGCTGTATATTCTATATTTCTATAAAGCGCTTAATGCAGTTCAGGCCTGGTGCAGTGATAACTATCTTAAACTTAACTTATCTAAACGTAAAGTGTTGTCTTTTCATAGAAAACAAAATCCTATCACCTATAACTATTCACTTGACAACGTTGCATTAGAAAGATGTAAAACATTTAAGGACTTGGGAGTGGTTTTTGGCACAGAGCTCACTTTTAATAAGCACATTGTCGATACTGTTTCTTCGGCTTACAAGCTACTGGGTTATTTTGTTAGAAATTGGGGAGGTTTTTCGAATGCTAATACGTTAAAACTATTATACGTAACATTTATTAGAAGTAAGTGTGATTATGGTTCAATGATATGGTCACCTATATATCATAATTATGTTCAACAACTCGAGTTTGTCCAGCGAAAATGTTTAAAATATACTTGTCTAGTATCGTCTAAAATATATGTTTTTAAAATGTAATGGTTACTATCCGCCTAGAGGATATGATCAGGACGTATTAGGCTCTATTAGCTCTATTAGCATCATTTGATTTGCAGACCCTGGCTGACAGAAGAAATTGTACTGCTTTGACATTTCTGTGTAAACTGTTTAGCTGTAGGATAGAGTGTGACTACTTGTTGGGCCAATTTAAGTTGTCGGCACCTAGAGTGAAGTCGAGACAGACGCAGACTTTTTATTGCGTAACACCGAGAACTAATATTTTGTCCAAGTCACCTGTTTATAAAATGTCTCAGTTGTTTAACAAGGTCTCCCATATATGCGACATACATTCTGATAGTGTGAATTGTATTGTTAATAGTTATAAGCAGTGGCTCTTGAGTCAACGCAACTAATGTTTATTTTTGTTTTTGTAGTTTATTTGTTCTTGTTGTATTGTTAATAGTTATAAGCAGTGGCTCCATGATTAACGCAACTAATGTTTGCTTTTGTTTTTTATTTTATTTGCTTTTTTTTATTTTTTCTCTTAAATTTGTCTTGTATATTTTATACTATTGTCAACATTTTCTCTGTAATTGGGTAAACCCCTTAAAAATAAATGTATTATTATTATTATTATTATTATTTCAATTGATATAAACGAATTTTTCTGTCATAAATAGATTCAGGGAGTAGAAGACTGAATTTTCATACCGAATATTTTATTTTCTACTTCATATTACACATTATTATTTAAAATAAAAATAATGCACCTATTATATAAAACAAATAGAATTAGGTATAATATAAAAAAGCTCATATTAAAATATAAAAGTCTAAGATTTTTTTTCTTCTATAGGTACTTAGGTTATAGGTTATAAGGAAAACAAAAATTTAATTAAATAATAATAGTTATAGCTACTATAAAAATATATCTATTTAATTTTTTGGCTAAATACTTAATATGTAAATATTTACAAAACCCAATAAACAGTATAAAAAACATATTGCCATCTTAAATTAATACAACAACAGTCAACAAGTTAACTGTGTGTAATTTTCTAATCTTCTCAAAGCAAATGCTATATCCGCCAATCCTTTTGTTTTACTATTAAGCGAAATTGTCTGATAGTACATGTAGCTACTAAAATGCAATAATTTTAGTTTGTATTTTAGCTCGGAAAATAATCCGATTAGGAGTTTTATAAAACGATGGAAACTCCGGAACTATGAGTCGGTAACTCATTTAGGTCTGATTTACTCAGGCCTTATATTCACTTCCATAATAATAAGATAACACTTGTTGCATTCTACCCGAGAACGCGCTCGCGGCGGTTTGGTGGGATCTTTCCAGCATCTCCTTATTCCTCTTGCCTTGAGTCGAGCTTCTTCCATGCCAGGATCGGACTTCTGACTTACATAGGGATACAGAAATATTAATTTTACTAAAATTTTATATCAGAGAACGATTGATTAATCGATCATGAAGGTACATGACACTTTTCCAACAAATAAAGTTTAATTACGATATTATAATAATAATAAATTCCAGTGTTTCCATACCAAGTTTCTAAACTGAATAAAACTCAGTTGATAATATGCTAAATGGATATCTGTTTAATTAAAAAGCTATTCATCTCACTTGCTCAACAGCAGACTGACACATTGTTTTGTCTATTAAGGCTTTTGTATTTACTCATTATACCAAGTAATACCGCACCTTGTTTATTAAGACAAAACGGTGATTAAGTTTCATTTTGTCAGATGTGAAGAGATTAATAACTATAATAAAACGTTAACTATAGTCTTTGGTACTTCTTGCTCATAGGTACTGATAGAAGTCCACAGTACATTTATTAAACTTGTCTCACACTATGACAAAAAATTATAATATAAGTATCAATAAAAAAGCCTGAAAAATTGGGAAAGTTTGGAGAATTTTATTTTTAGGTAGATAATGTTGTACGAAAAAAAGCTTGAAATTCATATAATTTAGTTATTGAATGAGGAAATCAAAAGTTCTATTTGCCGTATATAATAAGACTTATGCAATGACTTCTGCGAATTTAGGAATAATATATATTACTTATATATCTTATATACTGGTCAACTTTTGTCAAAATTAAAACTGGATATTAGTAGATATATTTAGTTTAATTATATCTAATAGCGAATATACCACTTAAATAATAAATTCGATATAGAGACTGATATACTTTAAAGTTCTCTTATACAGTACCACATAATGTTTTGGGAACTTTACAAAAAATTAAATCATTCACTGTTACGAAAATTTCCTCTCATCCCTTACCAGAAGTTTTGTCTTGTGAAAATTCTTTCTCACCTCGTCTGGATTACACGAGAGAAATAACTCCATCTTTATCTCATTTCTAGAACCAGTTGAATCAAAATAAAAAATCACATGAAGCGCTATTTAGGATAAAAATTTAATTCTCATTTCCAAATATTGTGTTTAATAGAATCCAGATGATAATAGAAAATCTGGAGTAAAGAAGTATGGAAATATAAAACAATAACATTGACTGCAATGATACTTTATTATTGCCTAATTTTCAGATATCAAGAGTAGGCTTCAGACAGACATCAACATTTGATCTCACCTCACCCTCAAGAACCATTATAAAACTATTTCTCCTACCAGAAATGCAACAAAAACGAAATAACTGTAAATTATTAATATATTTAATAACTGCATTATAGCTGCCATAAAATTGTAAACTTTGCCTTTTTATTTTTAAGTTATTTATTTTTTTATATGTATTATTAAGTACCTATGTATTATTTTATATACTTATGTATTATCTTGGTTGTATGCATAATATTATTTATGAATTATATCACCTTAGTTCCCTGTTCTGTCATTGGACTGGATGGATACTGTAATTGTTCTATACGAAATATATTGTGCGGAACTATAAAAATAAAATCTACTGGTTAATCAAAACCAAACGACAATTAAACAGCAATATATCCAGCTCCACCGGCCAGTGTGGCCCTGGTTATCCGTGCTTTGGTTGTCGTCCAACCCAGGCGTTTATAATCGCCTTAATGAATAATTGCTCTGTATAAGACGTATTTACATCGTTGTCAATGTATGATCGTGAAACGGGTAGTTTATAAACTAATTACATCGTTCTTTGATCGATGAGGAAGTAGAGAGAACTGAGCCGACTAACAGACGGAATCCTATTAACTGAGATCTTGAGGAGGTGATTGATGTTTTAGAATTATTTCCTTGCTTTGCAAACTGGGTGCGCATCCTGAAAAACTGCGGGTTAAGAAAATGAAATTTTTTAGACTAGATGGATGGTGCGGCGGAGTTGAACTAACCAGGGCCTCTAACACGATATGAGCAAGTACGGAAAAACGCTAATGAGTGCGGATGAAATTTTACAGTTAAACTGTCTGTTTAAAGTCGAAGGAACTTGAAACCTAAGGATCATTCGTCTTTAAAAATTTAATTTATCTGCAGTCAAGTCGGCATAAACATATTAAAAAAGTATATTTATTAGCAAGCATATGTATAACAGAAAAATAAACACACATTACACATTATTAATGGGCAAAATTACATTTCGCAATATTTTCTCTAGCATCATGCACGGTTGACGGTTTAAAGTTGAACTTTAAAATTGAAACCTCTGAAAACAACATACTTTTAATATATAAAGCGCGTCCACAAGTGTGTAGATATGGTAAGCGAAAACTAAAATTCACTGATTATGATTAATAACGAGTATTGCCTCGGTGATATTTGCAGTTATTAAAATAATTCAAAGGGTAACAGCTTCTCTTTTACCCAGAGATCTATGATATTGAAATGTGGTGGAGTATACAGAGTGGCCCAATTTTGGCAAATCGACTTCAACTTAAATCTTGAATAGATGAATGCCCAAAAATATGGTAAGGGGAATGAGTATAACTAATGCTATGCTGCTAACCGAGTCTTCCGTTACTGCTTTGATCTTCTGGCCCATTCTTTTCGAAATATTTATTTATTTATTTATTTATTTAGATATTCAGTACACTACAGAAAAACATTTCCAAATGGTACATACAAAAACAAAAAAAGGACATTTAACAAATGATTACATGAACACCCATACAAAAATAAAAAATATATACACAAAACACATACAAATTTTACATTATAGGTACTTAAAGTATACTAGCTTTTAAGGAGCTCTGACTAATATTAAATATGTTAAAATATTGAATATTGCTATTTTAGTTCCTCTACAATTGGTCAGTATAGGCAGAAAAACTACACATACTGAGTTCTGTGAGATCGAACGTAAAACATGTCTTACACAGTAAAAAAATCCGACTGATTTTAACACTGAATCAACACTCATCAGTGTGTATATAGTCCACACTAGGCAGTGTTAGACATATCGATGTATTATTACATTACATAAAAGTAATTTAACACGGTAGATTTTACAAGGTAATGAGTAATAGTTAATTATTCACCGTGTAATTATTCCATATTTATGGCGGATTGATTCATTTTTAACACAGGGTTTTGTAAATTTTAGTACAATTTATGAGTACTTCTACAAACTTGGCGAGTATATCGTTCATGTAATATGAGTTCTAAAGGTTTAGTTATTATACTACCCAGTTCGTGTTAAAAATAACACTGCAGCAAATTACGATTACCATTTAGTAATTTTACCATTTGTCTTTTTTTACTGTGTACTTCTGGTAAATCTAGTCGGGACTTGGACTTGGATCATGCTAGTTAGTTTGTTACAATACCGTATATAGTGACCAATAAGGTATAGTAATAAGATATAGTAAGGAATAGTAATAAAAAGGTGACTATATTGTACTGTTATACTCCAAAACACTGCAAACTAAAGACAAGTAGAGAGTCCTTATAGCACAAAGTATTATGTGAAAATAGTGTTTTTTTATTAAAGCACAACATTCTGAATGCCTTTAAAGTAATACTAGAAATGGGAGATTATACTAAACGATTTTTTAAAATATTTTGATGAATTGTAAGGATATATACTTACTATATTATTCATGGTAAAACATCATAATTTTTTATGTACTGAAAGTAGAATTTATTTTGAAGTAAACATTATTATCAATTTTATCAATGGGACCAAAAAATTATTGTAAATATTTACTTTTGTAAGCTAAAATGAAGAATTTAATAGCTACGGATAATGAAACACAATAACTAAATACTAAATACCAATAAATAATTGGAATTAAAAAGTAAAAAAAAAAGTTTGCCTCCAGCGTGACTCGAACTCAGGAAATCAGCTTTATGAAGTTTTGAATCGTACGACTTTCCCGTTGCGCTACCACGCCTGTTGTAAAATGTTCACCTTGAGACGTGTCAACCTGAAAAAATAATTTTTACCGATTTTCTAATTGGAAAAGCATTTCGCTTCAGTATTTTGGTAATCGGAAGTGTTTGGCAGTCGGTACTATCGATTCCGTTAGCAATATTTCTCATAGGAAAATAACCCATCTGAAGTTTAATTAATCTGACAGTTTTCGTGGGAGGTGCTTGTCTCGTTAGTGCATTCTCACATCGGAAGATAAAATGAGAAAGAAGTTGAGACGGACGCGACTCTAGATTTTCGAAGACAAAATAGACGTAGAAGGAGTCGACGTACGGTCTCGAAAAAAAAATCTCAAAGGATTAGAGAAAGGACGGAACTTTCGCGTGAAACAATTCTCGAAGCCGTAGAAATTAGAAAAAAGTCTCGGGGGTCCCGCGAAAAGTCGGTATTTCGGCGGGTGTGACGGGACCATTAGGCGTGAGGACAAACGCCGGTGCTAGCCGCATCTCTCTCGCCGAACGGCGATCGACGAAAATTTTGCAGAGGTTTTTTGAAAAGGCGTTTAAATTGGGAAAACGCGTAAGAAACGCGACAAACATACCCCTACGCATTGGAGAAAGGCCGGGGGCGACCTCCGGTGGTCCGCGGAGATCGTTCCGAGATCACCTCTCGGAGGAGATAGCTTTGAAACTTTGTCGATTCGACTACGGAATTTAGAGCGAGATAGAATGGACGCGTTTTAATATATATGGATTATCGATATGAGAAATGAAATGTAAATGTTTGTCAAAAATTATGCCCAAGTCATTGACTATTGTAATAGAACTAATAGCAAGGTTTTTAATAGGGTAGTTGTAAATAACAGAACTTTGATACCGGGAAATCTCATCGTAAAACATATAAATACATACATTTAATTTTAATAATTTTTTTTCGCACCAGGCGGCAAGATTGGTAAGGCCAATTTGTAATTTTTTGCGTTTTCAATTCGAGTATAAAATTTAATGTCGTCTGCGTATAAGAGACATTTACTATGATGGAAAATAGTCACAATGTCATTAATAAAGGGGGAAAACATAATTGGACCAATGTGGGAGCCTTGGGAAACACCAGAGGAAACACAAATCTCATGTAATCTACCACCACCAACAATCACTGCCTGTTTGCGACCAATTAAATTAATATATAATCCATTCAAGGTAGTTTCCCTGAACACAGATAGACTGAAGTTCCTTTATATGTAAGCGATGACACTATCAAAGGCTTTTGAAATGTCTCTGCATCTATTTGATAGCCACATTCAGTTGAAGAACAAAGGAAATCTTGAAAATTGCGAAATTAGTTGCGGTTACTTCAAATGGTTTTGTAGATAATATTGATATGACTTTATAATTTCGTATGTCGGACTTGGGTCCATTTTTGTATTTCGGGAAAAGCGTAGAATTTTTTCAAAATGTGGGAAAATGGCCAAAGTTGAAAGACCTTTGTAAAATAAGTCGCAAACCCAAAGAATAGTTCTTTAACAAAACTTGAATATTTCCCTTATTACTAAAGATAACCCTAACTAAATAGTATAAAGGGTGGACATTTAATAATTACATAATAATAACATAGTATGATTTCTATTAGACAAATTTAATCCGTATACTTATTATGTATTATATAGTAAGTTATAAACAATAAAATCTACGCTAAAAAGTTGATGGAAGTCCTACTGAAAATTTATGGATGTCTTTTCATATAACAGACTCATGTCAAGTCGATATATACTACGATCCAAACAGAAATGCTCCACCTGTACTTTTTCGGTACGCGTAACCTTAGAGTTTAAACATCTACTTTGAAATTTGCAGTTCATTAAAATTACTGTTATGTATTTGATATGCCCGCATGTCTGCTATGTTCTAACCATATGAAATTCCCCATATGATAACGACAACTGCCCGGATTCATCTCATCAAGTGAGAAAACTGATATGGCTCGGCTTGTACGTGTCATTTTGCCCGTCAAAGCTTTATGCAAGATAATATTGCCGCGGAATGCAAATAACTTCTTTGCAAGTATATCATGTATGTGACAGCTATATACTGAATAAAGTATACACATAGTAGTAAATACTCAAAGTATTTAAATTATCATGAACATTACTGACAATAGCAATACATTCATTGATTGCATTGAAGGCATACTTTTAAGACACCTTACTTCTTAGCCTTACACATGAGATTATAATAAATAATCTGTACTGAATTAAGACAAATTTTATGTCCCTTAATCGTTGCTACTGAATTAAAAACCGAATCCAAAAATACATCAACGATATCCTTGTTCTTCATTAACCTAAGAATATTCTATAAATTTAAAAACTGGACGCTCATATCCCTCATATGTCTTCTGCTTAACAATTTGAGTTGAAATAAGATTTTCCCTCTAGTTTATTAAACTGTATTAGGGAATCTTATAAATATGCTACTAAATAATCGAACAACGATTGGATATAATATTTAACAGAATCTCCTCTTATATTTTATCGTTGCGACTTTTCAATCGCGATAAAATAGTATGTGTGCGTTTACTTTAATACGTAGATAATAAAATATAGGACACATTAGATGATATTAATTAGTAATTGCATTAATAGAATCGATTTCATCGTATTCCCCTTAAAAATATTACGGGTCTCCCAGCCCTAAGGGAACTCAAAAACACATTAATATATTAAGGGCCTCAACCTGGGCATGTAAACAAGCTTCTATGGATTACACTATTCGGAATAAGTAGGAATAGCAAATTGATGTTAGCTTATTCCATGTTATCCAAAACCTGGAATCGTATCAATATAGCAACGTTAACTTGCCTATGGATATATATTCGATTGCACTTTACTAGATGAACATATCGATTTCTCGGTAATCGACGGAGGCTCGTACAGAATAAAGCCGAAATTTAAACCTCTACTTGCCTTTTTATTTTGTTCACGTCGGTTTGCTTGTTTCTCTCTACTAGATCAGCACACAGTGGCGTACTTATAAAACAAACGTGGATCCTCCTTTAAATATATATTAGTACGTATATATGTCCTATATCTACATAAATATTTTAATAAAAGCCCTAAACAGTCCATTATTAACAGCTAAAAACTGCAAATTTGCAGTAATGAAAATCCTTCGATCCTTCTTTTCTTTCTTGATATTTCCTATGAAATTTTAAATTGTCCATGGAACAAAAATACTTTAACTTGAACATAAACCCTTCCTTTTGATTTATTTTATATTGTTTGTTTTGCACATATATTACTCTTTCTGTCGCAATCTGATTGGTGTTGATCTGGTGTTGGAAAATATGGACACACCATGTTTTCTTTGAGATACTCTTAAGTAATTCAATAAGCAAAATCTCTTTTAAGCCTCGATCTTATTATGACTGGGTTTTCCTTTCCTCTTCGTATACAATGTAAAATAAGCAAGGATGATCCAATAAGTTTCTTTGTCTTAATCCCCGGATATATTATCCTTTCCTTTTTAAAATAAATGTCTATTTGTAAGAATTAAATACATAGTACAATTAAATTATAATTACACTAATGTTTTTATTTGAAGGAGATGTCGAAAACAACTACTCCACGGACAATGTGTCTTGACTAGCATTACTCCGGCACCTCCATGGAAGTCGCCATATCCTTCATCGAGATCAACTACCAGACACTGACCGGTTTTGTGGTGATTATAGGCTCGTCAGAGTGCCATAGGTATAGCGGAATCGATGAATTGCCTAAGGGGCACCGTGAATGTTAATGGTGGTGAGAAGCACACCGTAGTGCCCTCTTTGGGTCTTTGCTACTATCCGACTGACAATTATTGTTAAATTGACAGACAGATAGTGATCTGCTTTTCCGCAGGTGCCAATACAGCTGTGACCTCTGTCTTTGAGGAAGAGAATCCTACTTTTTTATTTGAATTATATGCCGAAAACAACTACTCCACGGTGCTCAAAGACCATGATGTCCGTCATGGACACCTTATCCTAGTTATACCTTTTCTATCATCATTACTCAATTTTCAAGGAAATATTTCCGAATATTTAACTAAAATTAACTTTCAAATTAAATTAGTGAAACACTATTTCATTCTTTTTAACGAAGAATTTAATTTCATATACCTTTTTCTTAGCTGTAATTGCATTCCTGTTAACAATGTTGATGCTTAGACATTTATATCAGATTGTAAAGTAAGGCGTTTGCATTAATTCATAGTTTGAAAACTTTAAGTATTTCCCTAGTTAAATATTTATGATACCTCCGCCTCGTTAGAAAATTTTGTATCTGCGCTAGTGCTCAGACGGATTTACCCTTTGATCCTTTCGCTAAAAATCTATTACAGTTTTACTATTCCTTAGCTTGCTTTTAAAACTGAACTTCGATGCGAAAATGCTAATATATGCCAGTTACTTAAAACCTAGTACCCTATCTTGGTATTTGAAAGGCGTGTATAGAATGCATTTAATTAACTACTTATGCTATAAAACTGCTAAGTAAAGCCTTCAAAGGCAGTGCAAAGTCGAAACATATAAAATATTTCTTCTGAGAGCCTTAACATACAGTGAGTCAGTCAGGACAGTGTGTAAGTAAGTTTTTTCTATATTCAAACTCGTTTATATGTACTTATGTCCACCATAATTATAATTATACTCGTAATATTGTATATTACATACTACTTGTGTCACAGCACACTCGTTAAAAAAATTCTGACATAATGTATTGTCTGGTCTTTTCTAACATGATTATGTTAATACAATATGTATGTGATAACGGTATGATATGTATTGATATACAATCATGACATTGAGATGTACGAAACAGCAGAATAGCAGGCCTGTAAAAAGTTTCAAATAATGTACTTTAAATATTGATTAGGTACCTACTTCAAATGTAATAAAACAAATAATTCAAATATTAAAAGATTTGTTATACCATTACTTTATAAGAGATTTTACAGTCCCTTATACATTTTTTAAATAGTCTTAAACATGTTTAACACAAGTAGCAATAATACACAATCATGCAATAAAATACAAATAACTTTCCGTTCACAGTCACTAATAGATCATAATATTTTTCTTGAAAAATTAAATAGATACGGAATTCGAGGTATTCCATTGAACTGGATAACCAGTTTTCTCAGGAACAGAAAACAGTACGTATCAATTGACCATATTTCGTCAAAGATAAAAAATGTTAACTTGGGAGTACCACAGGGCTCAGTTTTAGGGCCTGTATTTTTTGTTCTTTATATCAATGATCTCGATAATCTATCTGGTCCGGCTGAATATACCTTCTATGCTGACGATACATCAGTAATTGTCACTGCAAAGTCGGATGAATGTTTAACTAAGAAATGTAATTAGGTGTTGTCTGATATGAATGAGTGGTTTAGCCAAAACTTTTTATTTCTGAACACTGACAAAACCAACGCGATCCGCTTTCACAATAGACAGAAAGCATGCGCTAGTATTGGTATGAATATTAATGATAATGTAATTGTTACTAGTGACAGTAGTGTTAAATTTTTAGGATTAACAATTGATGCATGTCTAAATTGGCAGGAACAATGTAACAACATAATCTCTAAACTCAATTCAATATCCTATGAGATAACAAATCTGAAAACCATACTGAATACTGATCAGTTAATAAAACTATACTACGCGCAGGTAGATTCACGATTGCGCTATGGTATTGGTTTCTGGGGGCTTTCCTCCCATTCTGATGACGTTTTTATTGCTCAAAAAATAATCATAAGATGTTTTTTGGGGATGCCCCCTAGAGAATCATGCAGGGATGCTTTCAAAAAATATAATATTCTGACACTGCCCTCACTGGTCGTATTCGAGATGTGCCTATATGTATACATGAATAGAAATAAATTTGTTAGCAGAAGTGAAATTCATTCTGCTAATACCAGACAAGCAAATCAGTTGCATATACCATTTAGTCGACTTAATATTTCCTACACAGTAAAAAAATCCGACTGATTTTAACACTGAATCCACACTCATCAGTGTGTATATAGTCCACACTTGGCAGTGTTAGATATATCGGTGTATTATTACATTACATAAAAGTAATTTAACACAGTAGATTTTACAAGGTAATGTGTAATAGTTAATTATTTACCGTGTAATTATTCCGTATTTATGGCGGATTGATTCATTTTTAACACGGGGTTTTGTAAATTTTACTACAATTTATGAGTACTTCTACAAACTTGGCGGGTATATCGTTCGTGTAATATGAGTTCTAAAGGTTTAGTTATTATATTACCCAGTTCGTGTTAAAAATAACACTGCAGCAAATTACGATTACCATTTAGTAATTTTACCATTTGTCTTTTTTTACTGTGTATAACTCGCCTGGCTGCTTGGGATTGAAAATGTATAATGTATTACCTAGTCATATAAAATACTGTGATTCCATAACTGTTTTTAAAAAACGCTTAAAGATATTTCTTGTAGAAAAATGTTTATATAAGATTGATGAATACTTTGCCTAAAATGTAAATATTGACTATAGTTGTCCATCTAGTTTGTAAGATATTGACCATTCCTATTAAACTTGTACTTACTTGGGAAAATAAACTTTATTATTATATTATTATTATTAGATAAAGTTAATGTTAACATTATCCTAACGTTTTAACTACAGAATCTAAATTATCGATATGGATTCAAATCTGTCCGGCAAGAAAGTATATCTATATTATAACTTTTTTTATTATAACAATTACTATATAATAACTTTATTATAACAATTATTTCGGCATCTTGAGTACTACTACCAAGTGCGTAATATTTAGATAAATGTTCTGAGATACAATTCCGGAGACCAATGTGGACGGCAATGTTCTTTTCTGTTGTTTAATGTACAAAAGTAAAGTACACTCACATATCGCATTGATATTAACTCCCGCGAAAAGAAACAAAAACTATAATGGCCGTTCTTGTAGCTAATATAGTTGAAAAATACTGGTATTTATTTGACGGTCCTCGATAATCAAATCCATTGTTCTCATTTTCCCGTATTCTGCGCTTGTTCCGCTATTTGAATATTTAATGTCTAAAGACCTTTCATTAGTCTCCATTGACAAGAAGATTACTGACTTTTAGTCGTTAACGAATCCATTATAGGGAGAAGTGGTAACTGGTTTTAGAGTTTTCTATAAGCAAGGCGTTGTCAGATATAAAATACAGGGATAAGAATTGCGTGAGAAACTCCAAAATTCTATTGTTTTGAAATTGTATTATCCACGGTGATGGTCAGACACGTTTGGTCGTTAAACTTCTGCATTTCTGTAAAGTAAAAGGTTATTTGCTGCTTTACTTTTCGCTTGTGGAATGTTATAAATATACCTCGGTCTCCCGTATTACCTTTATATAGAATCGATGGAAGTATGGCTTAATGTAACGCAGACGTTGCTAAAAGAAAATCACAGTGACTGCAAGTAAACATGTCAACATAAATTTCTTGCACTTAGAGTTTTTTTTTCATAACTTTCAGTAAGTATGAGTATATTTTTAAGATAAAAGTCTAGATATAAGGATCACATAATCCTTGAACTTTGCTTTCTTGTAAACTCACTGTTATAAATTGCCGTCACAAACTTTGTTTAATACTGATTTAGAAGTTGGAGTTATTAATTTTGTTTGATGTATTTATGACCTTTTTTTGGATATATATGATTTACTGATTATGAACAGGGTGTTTCGCTTTTATTTAAAAGCGAAATTTATTCATTTGAATTAACTCTGCTGCGTGGGCACAACACGACAACTTAACAACTTTCTAAACTTCATAAACACACTTCACCCTAATATTAATTTTACACTTGAAACTGAAACAGAAAATTCTATTAACTTTCTAAATTTAATAATTACGAGACTTAATAGAAAACATGTTTTTTCGATATTCCACAAACCTTCTCATACATCACAATACATAACACTTCAACACATCCATACCAACAAAAAATGGCAGCTTACAATAGTACACAGTAAAAAAATCCGACTGATTTTAACACTGAATCCACACTCATCAGTGTGTATATAGTCCACACTTGGCAGTGTTAGACATATCGGTGTATTATTACATTACATAAAAGTAATTTAACACAGTAGATTTTACAAGGTAATGTGTAATAGTTAATTATTCACCGTGTAATTATTCCGTTTTTATGGCGGATTGATTCATTTTTAACACAGGGTTTTGTAAATTTTACTACAATTTATGAGTAATTCTACAAACTTGGCGGGTATATCGTTCGTGTAATATGAGTTTTAAAGGTTTAGTTATTATACTACCCAGTTCGTGTTAAAAATAACACTGCAGCAAATTACGATTACCATTTAGTAATTTTACCATTTGTCTTTTTTTACTGTGTATGATACACAGACTCTTAAATATTCCTCTGTCTAATGAGAATTACAATAAAGAATTAAAAATAATATGAGAAATTGCAGTTAATAACGGATACAACTCCAAAATCCTCTAAACTTTAGTTGTAATACTTATTCATATCTGAAGAAACCCCTATTTGGCGAAGCAATTGTTATGTTAAAAAATTAAATGGAAAATTTTATAAAAACAACTACTGTTTTAATGTGATTGAATTTTCATCAAGTAACGGCCCAGTCGGTGCAACGTCTTTATTTGTTTATGCCTAAGAGATAAAAGTAAATTTGATTAAACACACATACATTTTTCCCAGCTACAACTATTAATACAAAGTCTTAAACAATGTTAAAGTTCATTAAAAAACTAGCACTGAAATAAATAAAATTATTCTCATTTGTCACGAAACTATAAGAAATATACGATGGTAACTTATACTATGCACCACGTATAGTTTAAATATCTCCACCAGATTGGTAACCATTAAAAGAAGTCACACTGTAAATAATTGGTCTGAGTGAACACCATAAAAGTAGTGAGTCAATTTATTGAGTTAAATTATTGAGTCAACATTTAATTATTATTGAGTAACTTCATAATTTTGCTCATTTTGGACAATATTCGTAACAATACTGATTAATCGTACTCAAATATAGTATCTATTCTATAAACACTCAAAAATGTACTTCTATTAGAGTACTTGAACCTTTAGTCTGAGTTAATTTTTGCAATATTACCCGTTCCAGAGTAATTTCACTAAAACAAAGGCAACGTTTGGTTTGCCCCACCACCTGCCCCCCTCCAATAGACAAATTATAATTTCTTTCTCTATTCGCTTCCCGTTTCCCCCCGTCACTCCGCCTTATTTCATCATTTCTTTCTTGTTGTGTGTCATGCATGTTGGATCTTCTCAGCATTAATGTTAGCATCATTCATTTTTCATTTGAAAAAGTTAGAAGTTTTGTGAATTATTGTGATTGTTGTTCCTAGTTTTCTAGATAGGTATAACCACAGAGACTAGTATAACGATGATATTCAAATAATTGAAATTAGAAAGAAAAAGTGATGTGGTGTAGAAACACTGATCCCATTCATAATATGGAGGAGTTTTTTAAGTTAGGTAAGTAAGTGTACGTACAAAATAAAAGATTAAAATTATATAATAACGTTGCACATATGTTTTAAAGATCAAAAATTAGATACTTTTATGGCGGGATTTCAGCATAGTGTTTTACCTACTGCCTAGTAGACAGTACGGTGCCTTGTGCATTGTTTAATGTTTAGTTACAAGTAGTGTACCGGTCGGCTATGAAGTAGGTAATGGCCGCTACCTGTTTAGATTACCTACTCAATATTGAACATTATAAAGCAATAATGAGCGAAATATTCTTATACTGATTTCTTATAACCAAAATTGGACTCTTTAACTCGTTCTTTATTGTTTAGTTCTCAGTTTTAATGTTATATTTCAATTCCTAGGTACATTCACTCATAGCAGTAAAATCTGTCATGCTACATTTTTTGGGATTTGTTAGTTATGTGATTGATAAAGTTGAATGAGCCCATATGCCGTTTTATGGTTTACTTATTTCTAGAATTAAGTATTCAGAGAATATTCTACATCTCCAAATTCATAATATAAAACGGATGTAAAAATCCAATACAATAAAGGGTTGTAGAAACTAGTTCTACTACTATCAGATGGCATGCATATAGCAAATAACTACGAATAGTAAGGGACATCACTAAGTATCCTCCATCTGTAAACGCCTTATTTAAATAAGGACTAAAACAAATCAAGCTAAAACAGCTATTCTCCTGGCAATATGCCGCGCCGAGCGCTGAATTACAAAGCAAAATTTGCCGTATTTTGTCTAACACAGTTAGAATCAAAATACTTAGTGATGTCCCTTACTATTCGTAGTTATTTGCTAAAACGGATGTTTTATTATTGATGAAAAGTGTTTAGAGAGTTGATTTTTATCTCATATACCTAAGTATCTATTCTAAATTATAATGATTATTTAAAATAATATTTCAATGTGAATAGTTCTTTCTAGAACTCAAGTCATGAATAAATATACTCCTGAAAGTAATTATCATTTTTCTATGAGTGACTAACATGGAATTCTGAAATTTGTTCTTTGTTAATTTACTGAAATGTGTAAGATTTTGACATAAGTATTTTAATTATTAATTGATAATTGTTTCTTGATTTTAGTATGGATTAAGGATGTAAGAGCTTTGTTAGCCATTCGACATGTTGCCACCAACTGCCAACGGAAAGAAGAAACGTATTAACGATACAGAATCTACTATGATTTGATGAATCTACTACGATACTATGAATTTTAAATATAAAAATTCTGATGTTTAATACCTACGTTTTTTATATACATTTAAATAAAACACTATATAGGAGACTACTTTTAGGATCTCATTTTCAAATATATCTTAAATTTTAGCATAGCAACTGTGAATTTTTTGTAATGCCTGTACACAGTGGATCAACTTTTATTTAGGAGACTGAGCTAGTGGAAGAGGTGAAAATAATTTAGTGGCTGGATTAAGCATATTTTAAGGAACATTTTCTGAGATTTTTTAAATTCTAAGATTCTAAGAAACTTTTTTTGAAATATGTCCTAAACAAGCATAGTCCAATTATTTTAATATCTTCTGTTGGTTCTCATGTAATACAAAAAATAAAAAAATTGAACCACCGTAGGTATATATCTAAATGCTAAAATATTTGCATCAAATACTCATTTATGAGTGGTATAGACCTACTCAATATTTACATAATTAAACTCAAAAGTGAGTTGAATTCTAATTAAGTTTGAGCAAAAATTAACTTTGACCTGAGTTCATGTTCATAAAAAATTTACTCTCGAATAGGTAAAATTACTCATTTTTGGTGCTAGAGTTTTACTCACAAAATTTCAGAGTTACTCATATTTATAGAGTAAAAATTTCACTCAATCGGGTGTGGACAGAAATTGAGACATTATTGAGTGCAATTTGAGTGAAATTTCACTCAATTTTCTTTACAGTGCAATATACTTTAAAAACTTCAATCTCTGTTATATGGCCTTTAATATGAAAGTTGTAGAACAAACTGACATTATTTTTCGAAGTTCTACTGTTCTCAAAGTTTGTTTATTTGAAACAGAATCATCATCATGTAATTCATAGAGAAACACAAGAAGTAGCAGGTGAACCATAAGAGAACAAAGTTGTCCAATTTAGTACTCTAAAACTTTATCTGAAATATTGCTTTTTAAAATATATACAAGTGTCTAGTTATATTTCCGTTTTTGGAATTATGTCGACAAATATCATACTTTTTGGTCAAAATCATAAAGGAGATAGGTATTTTCATACAACATTTTTTCTCTGTTTGCCCGTAAATTTAGAATTTTATTGAGACATTGATGAGAAAACTATCATCAAATCTACAGTTTTAAAATCGAATCTAAATTTGTCTAAAAAGAAATCAAGAAATTGAGGTTTGATACATTTTGAGAATGAGTCGACATGCTGGTATTTTCATGTCCTAGATTGAAAATATAGTTTGTATTTGTAAGTAGCGATTTATTCAGTATACTTTAGGAAAATGAATATGATTTATTGGCTTGGTTTGGTTGGCGAAACGCGCGTCGAGTGCAGTGTAGTGTTTTGGTGTTATGTGTAAAACTACGTCAGTGTTAGCTTCACACTAAAGGTTCCAACCCCCTTCAATGATACAAAATAATAAAAAATAATAAACGGAGCGTCGCCTTTAAGTCTTTTATGTACCGAAAAATATAACAAAAGTTTGTTTCTTTACAATTTTAAGAAAATATTTGATATTTATTTAAACTATATACAAGGTTTTAGGTATATTTAATTTAACGGCAAAATAACCAATTAGTTGGTGGTTTGCTGTAATGTTTGCCGCGCAACCAATATCTCATATTAGGTACAGTTCTATTTGGTATTGGCGCATTCGCCATAATTTAAAATACCACAGAGATTGAAACAGAATTGTTTATTTCTCTGTCTAAAGGTCGCCGTAAACGTTTAGTTCTAAATATCAACTTGCTTCTATCAGTATGATGTAAAATTAAAACGGATTCTTCATTTGGACAATCCTTTTAATCAACAGACATTGAAATAGACGTAAAAACGGTTGACTATTGATGCATGCCAATTTTTGTGTCATACAGTAGGTATAGAGATAGAAATGTTATTCTCATTTGATTCTCATTTTCAATCTTATCCAGTAGATACGTACCGATCTAGCGTTGCTATATATCTTATCGTGGCTTAACATTTTATGTTTTATAAAAATGTGCTTATATATTATACGTTGTAAGTATGTGGCCTTTATTCAGTTTTATTTTTCCATAAATATTTTTTCTTAAATGTAATTATTTGTTCAATATTCAGTTAAATAGGTCGACATAGAGCATTATTTATTGTGTATTGCGTTTATAAAAATAAAAGATTTTGCGCAACAATTTTGCAACGTCAGTTCAGTTGTAGTGAAAGTAAAATTTTCTTATAGCCAAAATTCGCTTAAATACTACTTATACTGAGTATATTAAACAAAATAAAATTACTTAAGAGTACTTAGAACTGAATTTTATGGTCATACGAATAAACTCGAGTCTACTGGACCAAAATCTAATGTGTTCGTTTTAATTTTATTGTAATGTCCACGAAATGTTCGAAAATCGAGGAAAATTGCGTATATGTCTCAAAAAGTTATATCCGTTATCCCAACAATACTTATCCTAGAAAAAAAATTATTTTACACAATTTGAGGTAGAGAAAGAGAGGATTTTTTATTTGAACAGGAAATGTTCGCTGTTTGAGTTTAATACAATTTAACATAAAATACCTATACCTTATACCTTAAGTTCCACATATCAAGACATAAATGAGAACCTCTCATATGAAGCAGTTTCAAAAGTTCTATCAATTTTCGTATGATAATTTATAAATATAATACATATATATATATATATATATATATATATATATATATATATATATATATATATATATATATATATATATATATAAATAGGATATAATATCAAATATTTCCATTATATCCTATTTTCAAGATATACATAATATGTATAACTTAAGTACATACGGCAAATTTAAAAACTTTACGGAATATTCCATTAGAAATAACAAAGTAAAATGTGGTCCCTCTCAAACAAAACTCCTTATATATTGCTAAACAGTTCGTCAATAGAGAACAATAAATCTCTAAAAAAAAAATCTGGTGCAAAAATCTAAAATAATTCTATTCACAGAGTCCTCAGATACCAGCTATGTTATAAATCGGTTGAAAATTGTAACAGTTTTTACCCTGTACAACAAAAAAACTACCATTGTGGTAAAGTGTTTCAATTAAAGTAAGTTTTTCTCATTAGCATTAAAACAATCGGCTAAGCCTCAGAGCAGGAAAGTTGGTATAATTTCTATTCCTACTAAAACCTGAATAAACAATGAGTTAATATGTAAGCACGCTTGCTTTTATATAATCTTCGAAATACACTCGTGCTTCCGAAAAGGAGAACTGGTATCACATTTTCTGTTTTCGCATTAGGATGTGGGAAATTATTACTTAATGCGACACGTATATATACTAGGACATCCAAGTGGTGATAATTTATAATGAAAAGTCCATGCACGGGTGCTTAACATAAATTTTATTATAATATACATTCCCTTTTTCAACTCATCCCCCATATTTCACCACAAAAAACTGCCTCGACTTGATGGAGTTCCTACGTTTGTATTTCTGATATTATATCAGCAGTTAATGAAAAATAATTGATCTCAATGATATATAATATTACAAAAAACGATGGTATAATGAAAAAACTAAACATTGCGATTATTATTAAGCCATTTTTTTATTACATGGTGGGCCACGAAGTACTGGCTAGTCGAAATTTAAAAAACTATTTGGATTACGATTTTCAAATTCGGAAATTTTAATTAATGTTGTTGAACTAATGAAGGTAGAGATCAATTTGAGCACTAAACCCAATTATTTTTATACTTCGTTTTGTTTTGAAATTATTATTTATATTCTTTAATATAATTAAACAAAATCCGTCCATATATTTAACAGCTAATATTATCATCACTGTTTTACACAAAAACGCTGACAAGTATGGTATTGCTGAAATGGTATTGCAAAGACACTCACCGAAATTTTAATAACATACAAGGTGTCATATTAAAAATGTGTAAGACACCTTGTAACACAAATGTAAGACACAAATGTATAAGACACATTTCCAGACACCTGATATTAATCAGGTGTCTGGAAATGTGAGGCATACATAGTTCCTTCATACCATAAATTAAACTTTAGACTATTTAAAAAACCAAATTCTAAAGTCCTAGTTCAAGTACAAAAAAGTACTACCATGCTGATATAAATCCAATTGAAATGATATGGGCTCAAGTTAAAAATAATGTAGGAAAGAAGAATGTTTTATTTAAATTAGACGTTATGAAAACTCTGACAGAAGAATTTTCTTCACGGTCCAAGATTGGATAAAGTGTTGCCAATATATATGTTAAAGTTGAAGATAATTATTTACAAAACGATATTCGAGTTGATTTGATAACAAAAAATTTTATTAGCATATTTTCTACTCTCTACTCAACTTCTAGTGATACAAACGATGACTTCCGAAAATTTATCAGATTAGAGGCTGTAGTTTTTATGTTTCTTAAGCACCTAAATGTTTCTTTGTTTATTCGTTTTTTTTTTTTGTATCAGCATGTATTGTATAGTATAATAAAATTTAGCTAGACGAATAGTCCCAAATTGTAAAATTACATTGGATCATTCGCTCCATAAGGATCTTTATACCCCTTATCATATATTTGCATGTTATCTATCACGTAAGTCACGCTAAAGACTCTATAGGAGTCTTTTGTGATTATTGCAATGTTTATTTGTATTTTTTTGTTTTGTATTTCTTTGCCACTATAAAAGGTATATCTAATCAAACAAACATTATTATATATTATTATTATATAGGGAAGACCAACGATGTACTTTAGCGAATTCATAGAAACTATATACAAACTTAGGGGAAGTTTATATCGAAGACACCCTATCCCTCGAATAGGATGTCCAACCGGACGTGTCTTGTCTATTGGATGATAGGCAAAACCCCATGACAAAGGGAGGTTTGGCATAATTTCAGGGTTGGAGAACATTCATCTCCTGACTTCGGTAATATGCATTAGTCGACGATAAACTGCTTAAATAGATATGTGAGAAAATCTGTGCATATAAAGAAATACGTGAGAACTAATATAGTTTGTAAGCTCGCTTGTAGCTTGCTCTGAAAGTTACCCAAGACATGGATAACCTAAAGACATGGAAGACTTTTTAATTAAAACATAGGAACAGCCTATATATTTTTTAAATACGTCTATTTACAATCAGTCAAGACATATTTCTACGTATAAGAGTGTGATATATTAAACAAATTGTTTCATAAAATATGTATCTAAAACACTGGTGTGTTGTATCTACAATTTTTGATGGTAATGTTAATCTAAAATTGACCTAACACATTTTAATAAAAAGTTGATAATTTATTTTCTTGTTTCAAGAAATAATATACATCTAGCAGTCGGCTGATTCGGAAAGTTACGCAATATAAAGTTTGAAAATGTATTTATTGACTTCTTACTTGCTCTGACTAAAAGCAAACTTTTATTAATCTTTATAAATTATTTAAGTCACTAAATACCTGCTATCTTCAGTTTAATTTTATATAACACTTCTGATGATGAGTTTTTATGTACTAAATACGGCTCCTACGAAACTTTATTAAACTTCATTTAATAAAAGTATTTTCTACCGCATCTCAAGTAAATCACCCTGCATAAGGGTGCTTACTTTACTATAGTAAATATTAACTTATACCTTAAATCACATGGAAATATAATAATGAGCATCCACGCAGCAGTGATAATAAAAAGCCAGTTAGTAGAGCAAGTTTCAGTTTATGAGATATTTACTTTACATGGTTAATATCACATTTTAGTCTCAACTAGGTCAAGATAACATTAAGGTTCTCACAGAGATTCTCCGAAAATTGAAAGCATAGCTCCTTTAAGAAGCCGTTAATGCGGGATAATCATATGAGAGTCGATATCAGCGCTCTGAGTCTACCAAGTAATGTTGCGGTTAACTTTTTTTGTGTTATATACAGTTTTCTCGTATATTCGATTTGAACATCATTTGAGGTTTCTATAAATCCTCTAATAATTCCAGCAATAAAATATATAACATGCTTGTAAAAGAACAAGAAAATGTATTCAGTTTGTGATATTAAATAGTTTTACGTCTAGTATATCATAATAAAAAACATGTGTGTATATGTGATTATGGCTTTGGTTAGACCAACTAAGTCAGTTAGAAATCCTTAATCAGTTAATATATTATAATACGGCGGTAGCGAATTCACTGCTGTTATTGATAGAATGTCACTTCGCAGGTAGAATACAAAATCTGAGAATTCATATATTTAATCCAAGACTATTAATGCGTCCTCAGGTGTTCCTCAAGGATGTAACCTGGGGCTTTTATATTGTTCTCCATATATAAATGATAGTAAAGTTCTCTTTCAATTCTGCAGATTTCATTTGTCTGACATCTAAAATTACTTTAATTAATAAAATCGGATTAATGTTGTAAACAACTATAAAAATATGTACTCACTAAATAGGTATTTGCCTTGAAATATGTAAATTCTTCTGAAAGTTAGATTAGATTAGATTAGATTTATATAGGAGTCGGTCCCCTGGGCTAATCCACCGCGACCTAGAAGATCTATTGTGGCACTCCTAACCTGTTTAGAGCACCCTGTCCAGCTTTGTCCTTTGCATTAGACTCCACAGCCTTGATAGAGGCTCCTCCATGTAGCTGTTGGCTCTTGGTCTTCCTTCCCCAAGTATTTGAAATCTCAGTCTTGTCAGGCCCTCGCACTAACACAGTACGTGTACTGAGGTTTCCTCTTCTTTTTGACAGAATCTGCAAGTTGCTTCTTCTGACAGTCCCATAAGATTCATGTGCCTGTTTAGCCTATAGTGTCCTGTCAATAGACCCACTATTATTCTGATGGCCTTTTTATTCTGGCCTAACAGATCTGCTGTGAATTTAGGTTCTAAAAGTTATATGTTTCTTTTTTATATGAAAAAACAATTCTTATACGTATTTCTTACAATGTGAAGACTATTAACAGATTAAGGGTTTGTATTTAGTGTTATACCGCTTTGCGCACTATGTATAAAATATCAGTTCGTTCAGTGCTGGAGTAATAATCCGTTTTATTACTCCTACGTTTAAAGAATTGATAAAATCAACATAAAGTAAATTCCTATGGAAACCTTAATCACTGTTACTATATTTTTTACTGACGTTTTACTTACAAAACCAAGTATTTAATAACTTAGTTGATCTCTAAATATGCTCTAGATGTTTTGGTTAGAAGTTTCAGAATTTTCATTTTCCAACTAGCAGTAGAATTGGCAAGTTAATGAAAATAATACTAATACTGATTTCTTCGGAATGTTTCAGTGTTTAAATAGGTCACTGCAATCAACTCCTTATCCGTAAGCTTCACTTATATTCGTTTCTTTATTATATTATTCTGGATTAAAAGATGAGTGCTATTGTACAAAAAAATTTGTATGCTGTAATAAAGTCTATCTCTCAATAATTACTTAAACTTAAAATCACTTGAAGCTTCGATTGTAGATTACAAATCTCCCACATATTATCTGAATTCTATATGTATTTGGAAACTGTATGTGTCCCTAAAGAGTTAAACCAACTCTAGATATGTGCGTACCCACCACAAATCTCGAGCAATCCTAAGGATATTGCAGTGCAGAGACTCGATGTGAATTGATAGTGATGTCTCCTCGTGGTCTTTTTTATTTCATTGTCTCTTGTTACACTTCAGTTTGCTTTGACACCAAGCAATCTTTTATCTTTATTGCAAAAAGAAAACAATGTTCCAATGAAACTCGGTTACAAAAAGATGTGTCTACGTCAACACAATTGTTATCCGGTGGATTTTGTGTAACGGGCTTCTTATTAAAAATTTTATATTAGTGGTTACTGTTATTTTTAACGATTGAAAGGAAAGTAGTAGCAATACACGATAAAAGTTAAACTATTGCAAGTTACCCTTTGTTTGATTTATGTTATATATTCTAAAAGAATTTCATTAATCAATAAATAAGCAATTTTTATAATAGAAATATGTTTTATTAATTTCATTTGTAAAAAAAATTACTCTCTTGAATTTTTTCGAAAATGCTTAATTTCACCATATTATGAGCGTTATGTCGACACGTCCATACATAATTTTCATCTACAATACATGTATACTGAAATTTATTATATACTTTTCAGGACAAACTACATAATGAAGAACCCATCAGCCCATCACCTAAGCACCTACAAGTAAAATACTATTATTTTTAGTAAATTAAATGCATGATTGTACTCGATAAAATTAGATATTATAGGGGTATAGCACCAAAACAGATAAACAGAAGACGGATAATTTGAAGCAGAATTTTTTAAACTGATATCCTAAGCTGACTGATAACAATATAAAAGACATCGCCCTCATATAATATACAATAAGAATGAGGGTTTTGCTACTCAGAGTTTGTAACCAGAACTTTGGGAATTTTATTATAAAGCTACATTGCCACATGAGAGGAATCAGAATTGCCGATATTAAGTATGTAAGTTATGTTATTTAAGTCTAGGAAATTTTCCCAAAGCAATATGGTAGCGGTTAATAAAACAATAAGTGGGATACGATATATACCACGAGTTTCTGAAAACAATATAAAGCCGAATTACTAAACCAAACAGTAATACAGCGGAAAAAACAATAAACGTACCTAATTAAAAAAAATTAAACTAATTCTAAACTAAAAATATTGGGTCACCGGAACTCTGGTAAAATAAATAATATATTAACAAATACACAAACTATTGATTTAAAAAGTATTGTAAAAGTATTGTATTAATGTAATTTTATATTTGGTTCGTTACATACTGTAAATTGAATGTGATGGGCACAGTTAATAAAGGTACTTTTAGCAGACCTTAATTGGGCCCTTTTTGTCCATTAACTTTCAGTACCCGTCACCTCAATATTCACAAATATCCTTGGTTCTAAATGGAATTGAACCGATTCAGGCCAAGTGAACCTTGTATAGGTACTTCCTAGTTACGTCGGCTATCTAGGGCCACTAGCATAGGTACTATATTACAGTGATTTATTTTAGTTTCTTTTGGGAATATACCATACCTCTAAAATAATAAAAAATAAGAAACCAGAAGTATTAAAAAAAAAAGTTGAATAGTGCAGTATCAAGGCAAACTTCTAAAGTTTGTCCCAAAAAGTGTTTATTTTAAATTTTTATTATATAATTCTTTTTATTTAAACGTAATTCCAAATATACTTTTGTAATATTACAGAATTTTACATGAAACTAAAAAACCACAGATGAAATTAAGTTAATTTTTCATATATTTATTTTTACTGTATACTATACAGTGGTTTCCTGGGGCAAAATTTTAGAAGTTTATCTTGAAACTACACTTTCAATTTTTATTTTGAATACTTCTAGTTTCATGTTTTTTATTATATTATTACAGGTGGTGTAATCCCAGAAAAAAAGACTACAATGAATCATGCAGTTGAACCACAAATAAGTTACATTGTTCGGTATAAAATCTGATTCTTAATATGTCAGGAAATAAATTTTAAAATAACAAAATCACACAGACAGCGGCATCTCCGGTAAAAATGAAAATGTATTATTTTCCTTGCTTTTACGTTTTTGCTTCGACATGCCAAAAAAGGAGCTAACACGGTGTGAAAGGAAAGGCTTTTTACGAAAATAAAAAGTTAAATAGGTTACAAGACGTCAGCGGAAAAGTGTACGTAACGTTTAAACTAATCGCTATATGCGGAAGTTTACCTTAGTCCTGAAATAAACAGGGTAGGTTAGGTGGTTCTTGAGTTTTGATGCGATATCCTTGTGATACTTTCTTTTGGCAGGATATGGTCATGCACATGTTTTTTTGGTGAAGGTCTTCTCATAGTTAGGAGTTGGCCTTGAGAAGCTACTCGAAAAATGTGTTAAGCTATTAACTAAATAATATAATTTCACTAAACCTTGACTACCCTTTATAGTTGCATATTTTCTGTAAGCTCTTTTAATAAATAGTTATTGTGAATATTTCTTTATGAACATTCATAGATGGTATTTTATCACTAGTATAGGTGTTGTTTTTACTGGGTGGAAAGATCAGAACTCTGGAACGTTCGGGAAATTGAATTCTGACTCTATGGAATATTCCGGGAAAAGCTTCTACATGTGTACAACTGGCCATTATTTTTGCTAAGAGACCTTCATTACGAATAGGCAGAATAGTTTCATAGGTTAAATAAAGATTTCAGGTGGCCTCAAAAGAAAAAATCCAGAGGGTTTAGATCAGGAGACCGCGCGGGCCAAGCCAGGGGGTAGCCAAATACTAGCGCACATTCAAACCAAAACGTTGAGGTCCTCCGTCATGTTGGAACCACGCATTATTTCTAATGTTTAATGGGACATTTTCTAATAAAAGAGGCAAATCATTTTGCAGAAAATGGAGATAAATATCTGTGTTCAAACGAGCAGTCAGCAAGTGAATTATTAGATTCTCTCCAACAATACCAGCCTACATGTTTACAGAAAATTGTTGCTGGTGTCCTCTACAGACCACAACGTGAGGATTTTCATCATGCCAAATGTGGCTGTATCTAGCATTAAAATAACCATCGCGCGTGAAACATGCCTCATCATAAAACAATACTATTCTCCCGAATTGAGATTCTATTAAGTTGTGACTCAAAAACCATTGGCAAAAAGCTAATCGATGTGGATAATCTTCTGGATTTAAAGCTTGTATGCGTTGTAAATGGTAGGGGTAGAGGAGTTCTTCATGCATGATACGGTGTACCGACGACTTGGAGGACCCCATTTGATGTGCAGTTGCGTGAACACTTGTGGATTGATTTTCCTTCACATGGTGTAGTAATAACCTAATAATAAAACTCATAATAATAATACTGGTCTTAAAATTGGTATCTTTGGAATGTTTATTGTGATAAGTACTTTTTCTCCCAAAATGAAGCGTAGTAGAAACAAAAAATGTTGAACGAAATACAGTGGTGTCCAACTAAATCACGAATTATTTTAGTTATTTGGATATGATTTAAAACATTTTATTGCTTTACAGTCCAAACGGATAATTTGCTTTATTATTATTATTATAATTATTATTATTTGGACATATGTTTATTAAGCAAAAAAAGGTTTGTTTTCATGTCACCTACCACCCCTTAAAGTTTGTCGGTATGTTTTTGGGACACCCCTTATAATAAAAGTACAAACAAATATAACATTTGTAGTGGCGAGATACAGTGAAATACACTGTGCCCTCTATGGGTCTTTGCTACTACCTGTCTGACAATTATTGTCTAATTGACAGACAGATAACGATCTGCTTTTATGCAGATGCCATTACAGCGACCTCTATTGTCTTTGAGGAAGACAATCCTACTTAATTATTGGTAGGAGATGCCGAAAACAACTACTCCACGGGCAATATGCCCCGACTGGCGTTGCATTACATCAACATCTCCATGGGTGTCGCCACATCCTTCATATTGCCCGTGGAGTAGTTGTTTTCGGCATCTCCTACCAATAATTAAGTAGGATTGTCTTCCTCAAAGACAATAGAGGTCGCTGTAATGGCATCTGCATAAAAGCAGATCGTTATCTGTCTGTCAATTAGACAATAATTGTCAGACAGGTAGTAGCAAAGACCCATAGAGGGCACAGTGTATTTCACTGTATCTCGCCACTACAAACATTCACATATACCCCTTAGGCAATCATGTCGCCAGATCATTCATCGATTCCGATACCTATGGCAATCTGATGAGATCATAACAAGATCGAAACCGGTCATTGTCTGGTATTTGGTCTTGATGAAGGATGTGGCGACACCCATGGAGATGTTGATGTATTGCAACGCCAGTCGGGGCATATTGCCCGTGGAGTAGTTGTTTTCGGCGTCTCCTACCAATAAATATAACATTGTTTTGTACTGAAAATTAGTAGTGGTCGGGCCATATTGACGTAAATAAAACTGAAAAATAACCTTCATAAAAAAGTCATTTATTAATCGTTTTATTCATAACAATTAGTTTATACTACTTGAAAAGAATTGCACAATATTGAGCTTAATTTGCAATTTGGTTACGCCTAATTGAAACTAAATGAGAGAGGCACAAATCTAACTCAGGATATTGTATGAAAATTAGTTTCTTTTTCATTACAATTAACCCAGTGCTACCTTGCAAGGCAGACATTAAAAATGATACAACACTGAATTGTACCAAATTTTGTTAGGTTTACCTACAGTACCTACCACATGCCTTTTGTTGTAAGTGAAGCGAGTCATAAAAGATGATTATATATTTTACACTGAAAATTAATTATTGCCATGTCATACCTACATAAATAAAAGGAAAATGATCAACAGACAAAAATGATCAACATTACATTATGCCAGTTTAATTTAAGGGATCCCCAGAAGATTAGTTTAAAAGTAATGTACCACATTGAGTTTAATTTGCAATTTGGTTGGTCGCAATTGAAAGTACAATGCGAGGGACGTCTCCCTTGTGCCAAGCGAGCCGTTTATTTACCTTAATATACCGCAACCGTAGCTACTCTCAACAGGGAATCACTACAGGTTCGTTACGTAGGGGCAGCACTGAGGAAAGTAACATTTTAAAATTTTTGTTAATCTGATTAAGGCAAAGTAAAAGTTTTACGCAAAATACAAATATAGTAATACAATAAAAGAAATTAAAAGTGATTAATAATATACCTAAATAGGATAGAATAATGCAAAAAATAGCCTCGTACCAATTTTTAGCCGAATATCGTTGAAAATGCCTGAGCTATGAGAAAATTAAAAATTCTATTTTTTCAGGATTTTTCAAAAACCACATAAAATAATTTAATTTGAAAAGTGCTCTATAGAGGGCGTATACAATAGCAAATTTTTTCTAATCGAACCTTTTCTGTATCTAATTTAGTTTCTGAGATCCCAATAGTAAGCGAGCTTAAATGTGGTACCCTGTATCTTAACATATTTGTGCTCTTACTTTTGAACATTTTAATCCTACAGAAATGTCTGAAATAATACTATCTAATCCGTTGATACCATTGTGCGCCACTGTCAGTTTGCGTGCATATATCCACAGCTATTCTGCCGTTTTTATCACCCAATTTTGTGGCACAAGTTAAGATTGTTTCATTAAACTCATTGGAGTAAATTGGCTACGTTGTTCTGCCATATACCGCTCCGCCGTGGCTAGCTCGGTTGCTTCGACGTCAAATTGTCTTACGCTATGGCGGATTAACAAAACGACTTTGGACGTTCAGCCGTAGCAGCTAAATTGTTAATTATCATTGCGTCCTAACGCCATAGTGGAAAAAATACACCAGGATAAGACAACTGACCAACAGAATTTATTATATTGTTTATTGCACGTTTAACACTGATGTAGTTTCCCAAATAGCGCCAAAACACTGTACTGCACTCGACGCGCGTTTCGCCAACCAAGTTGGCATCACCTGGAAATGATTAAACTTAAGTTTAATCATCAATTAAGTTTTAATCATCTCCAGATGATGCCGACTTGGTTGGCGAAACCAATCCAGTATAGTGTTTTGGTTCTATGTGGAAAACTATATCAGTGTTATCTGCACACTAAAGGTTCCAACCCCCTTCAATATTGCACGTTTGTAAATAATATTGTTACTCCCTCCGGGGTTCTAAAGATAAGTGAGACTATTATACCACAGTAAAAAATATTTATTTAACACTGCAGACACAATTCAACACTTCTTGTATAATGTCTAAATAAACACACGCCGAAAACACTTCGAAAATTGCAGTTATTTCACTTCAGTATTGTTTCTTCTCTTGATCGCTGTCCTTGTACTATCCTGACTTCTTCGCTGACACGGCGCGGCCTTTAGGTGAACTAGGCTTCTATATCCTTGTAGAAATGGGGACATGGCTTTAGGTACCTACATGATATCCGAGATACGGTACGTCTTTGACACAAACCTCGCTTAAGTTTGTACAGCTTATGTAGTTAAGATGAACATACAGAGTGGTTCAATAAAAAGTATCCATATTGAATTACTTATATAGGTACAAGTTTTTTCGATTCAATTCGAGAGATCGATTTTTATTGAGAGAGGGATACATTTGCGTATTTTTGACATTTATACAGGGTGTATTTATTAAATGGAATGAGCTGTGGTTTGATTGATATCTAAAAGTGGATGAAAACCCTATAAAGTAAGTTATATATGTACAAACATGTTTAAGAGCAATGTGTCAGAGAAGAACTTTGTAGCGTCTGTAGCGTAGCAACTCATACATATTCTTTCCTTTTCCCTCTCCCCCGCCCTCATGATAAATTCGTATCTTCTTAAAAATTTTGTAAACAACTACTTTATTAGAAAGCTCTATGTATAGTACCTATACGTAATTCTATATTTATAATTGGACTTTCTCTTAAATATATTTTTCTCTTTGTATGATGTACTGCATGATGGTTAAAACTTACTAACATAATTTGAGCTAATGATGTTTAACGGATAACAATATACTGCCCCTTCTCTAGTACGACAATTAGTTTCCTCTACATTTTCAATTTGGTTATGCATTTATTTGTATTTAGAAAACTGGTTCAACCAGATTTGTTTAGGGATCTTTTGAGCATTTTTGTGGTTATATAATTACCAGGCATTGTCTCTATGAGCAGTTGTCCATATGAAAAAAACCATAAGACAACTCTGTCAAACAGATGCTAACTACCCCAGGTGGGAATCGAATACGATCGAAAATAAAGTATTCAACTCATCCGTAACCAGTGTCAGTTAATAAAATAATATTTATCTACTGTTTTTGCTATAATGAAAACCTGTTAAATTGAATAAAATATAGACAGCTTAAATAAGTTAATCAAGGAGAAAAATTGCATAAGCCTTACTTGATAATAACTAAGTAATGGAATTGTAAATTCTCTCATTACAACAGTTTTCTGTTTTGTAATGTTTTGTTAAACGAGTAAATACAACAGTTGAATAGTACGTAATACGATATAATAGATTTTATGGAAGTTTAGTAAACTTTCTAACTTTTTTGTAAATGGAATTTTAACTATAATCCGCTTCTCGAGCTCTCCCATTTATCTGATGTTATAATGAGATAAGTTGCTTAAAACTCAAACACAATAAATAGTTCAGATTTTAATGCCATAATCCTTTTATTTTACATTGTTAATGCTGTACCAAGTTATTACGAAATTAATGCTGGAGATTAACAATTCAATTATATTAGGTGGATAATTATAATCCTGCATAAGTAGTAAACTGCACGTTCAGGATATCTACAAAGATACTATACAAACTTGAATACATGCTACCAAGTCTTTAATGTCTAATATTCTCTTGAAATTACACATCTACTCCTCATTATAACAACATGGATAATAGTCCTGAAAGTTCGAACTTGTATTGGAGCGGTGCGGCATACTATTATTATTATTCTGTACGTCTGTAGACCTCTTCAGATCCTTGGAACTAGGTACTATGTTTCTTATTTGATGAGTATTATATCTTTCTTATTGAGAGTTATAGCACCAGGAAATCTCCTGCTTTTCGAAAATTTTCTTCATGTTTTTGAGAATCAGTAAGATATCGTTTTCGAGTATTTTCCAAACCTCCAAGTGGTATGGGCAAGAGATCTTAGCATAGGAGAGTATCCCTTACATAGATGGAGACTCCGAATATAGTGACCCTCTAGATAAACAAACACATGTAGTACATACAAAGAGACAAAAAGGCATACGCCTTAACTTGGAAAGGCACATCGGTGCTAATATTTCGTATCCTTTTATGAAAGGCGGTTGATGGGCTGGAGATGATCATTTAATGAATGGTCTAGAAATCATTCTAGAGAAATTCATGAGAAATCATTCTCACAACACAAGAGACATATAGAGATCTCAAGATCTAACGAGACTGTAGAAATACCTAGTTGGAAACACAGAAAATTAGGTTTTTTGAAACGCACACGCACACACCTCAATTAAGGACAAATGGCTTAACCTAGACGTTTATACTCCAGAAGCCGAGTGTTGGGGGCCTTCGGTATGAAAAGATGATGCGTAATCTTCAGGCTTACCTCAAAATTAAAAAGTGTTTGTCTATACAACTCCACTCTATTCCAATTATGGACAGACTATACTTATATACAATAGCGTATTTGGCGCATTTAGCAGTGTATTATGCCATAATACAAATAGGCCAATCATTTAAGACATCGTAGGTCGCAAAAAATTGCAGAGTTTTGATTTTTTGGAATGTTGTCAGGATAGGTACCAATAGTTTAAAACCAAGTTTGCAGCTTCGAAAGACCTGAGCTAACTGCGTGGTGCTCGAAAAACCTTATTTTTTTCAGACTTTTTTCAGTTTTTGGCTTATAACTTCTAAATGGTGCATTCTGCGGAAAAAGTCGCCCTGTACAATTTTAATCTAGACAAAATTTACTACAATTTGATATTGCAGTAAATAGGTCTAACAGGTCCCGAGATAAAGCACTTAAAAAATTGGCCATTTTTCCCAAAAAGTTCGAAATTGTTGTTTAAGCTGTCTTCCAAGCCGAATATCCGCTAAAATACTCCTACGTGGGAAGTCATGGAAAATGAAGTTGTAGAGCAGTTATTTAGCTTTAATTTAAGCATAAGCGGAACACTGTAGGGCCAATAGTTCCCTTGTTATCACGAAATAAAAAAAATGAAGGAAAATGGGATTTTTTATGAAATGGAGCCTGACGAATTGCAGGACTTTTGTAAAGGATAAGAATGACATTCCACGCAGTTAGCACAGGTCTTTCGAAGCTGCAAACTTGGTTTTAAACTATTGGTACCTATCCTAACAACATTCCAAAAAATCAGAACTCTGCAATTTTTTGCGACCTAACACGATTTTTGTGCCTACGGTGACTGGCCTAAAAGAAAGATACTGGAGTACAAAATGTTTCATGAGTGCTAATATTAGGCTTGCTTTGGTTCTCACACGAACCGGTTCTAAATCGTACAGAGCAGGCAAAGTTTAAAAACTCGAAGGTTTTATTCAAACTGCGCACGCTCAGTACAATTCAGAACGGGTTTTTGTTCACATGCAGCACAGAACCAAAACAAGCCTATTATAAAATGAAACGTATTTTATTAGGAATTCTGAGTCGTATAAAACAAAATATTGGTGTCGGTGTACAATCATAACAAGCTTATATACTGACAAAGTACACTTGTATTCGTGAAAATCCCCTTTAGTGTATCTTGTCAAGGTGGAGGTAAATTTGAATACAACCTGGTCTGATATATTTTTAATGATGTCCGAGCTCCCGTTTCTCGTAATCTCTTTAGTCAATTCACCGACAGATTTTCAACAGTGAGCCTCACATTTTTCACGAATAAGGGCAGTACTGGCTTAAAAAAAAATATATGAATATAATCCGAAGCGCAAAGACTGAATTTAAATGTTTAATATCCTGAGCCGGTGGAAATGAAAAGTAGCTGATATTTTACTTAATATAATGGATAACGTAGTAGCAAAATAAAGGCATAAGAACGTCTAATAAGGAGCACACCGACGAGTAACGACAATGGAAAAAATATGAAGAGATATATCTTATATTATCTGTAAGTATTATAATATATAATATATATACAGGGCGCCCTATTTCTTGACCCGTTGCATGGGTAACTTTTTTATTAGTAGAGATACAAAAACGCTTAAATGAGCAAATTAGTGCAGTTTCGTATTAGTAATTCTACGGTAAGGCGAAAAATTATATACGGGGGAAGGTTGAAAAGTTATTGACAAAAAACGAAAAATCCAACTTTTCTATTATCCCTCGTAGCTCGTTCATTTGAAGAGTTAGAGAAAAATGCTTCACATGTTTTTTGCACTATTTTTCATGTAAAATGACATGCACTTGCTACTTTTTATATATCTCTTAAAATGGTTGAGAATCACAGTAAAATATATTTTTTTTAAATGTAATGGATAGGTGGCTGTGACATTAACCGAAAGTCCCCTTTTTTCTCTTTCAGATGATATAACATAGTCCATATTTTATCCTTACAAAAGTAATAATAATCGTTGTTTTTAAAGAAAGTTTATTGTCACATCAAGAATGCTATGGATTATGGAACAAAAGAATGTTTTGAGAACAGAAATTATTAATTAATTAATTATATTGAAGTAAATGTTCGAAATGACCACCATCCTGTTGGATACATAGTAAGCAACGTTTCTGGATACTTCTTAAAACATTATTTATTGTATGTCCATGTATGCTTCTAATTGCATCTTGAATCCTGACTTTTAGATCCTCTATATCTAGAGGAGCTGTCACATAAACTTTATCTTTCAATAACCCCCAAAGAAAGAAATCTAAGGGGGTCAAATCAGGTGTTCGCGCTGGCCAGTCGATATCCATTCTATTTCCTATAACATTATCAAACTGTTCATGTAAATATTGTTTTACCTCGCGGGAATTATGCGCAGGTGCTCCATCGTGTTGGAAGTATTTAAGATTTCTAAAAATATGAAGTGGTAATTCATTTAAATATTCCTCTGTTACAGTATTCCTTAGAAAATGAAGGTAATTATTCGCATTCAAATTATCTTCGTAAAAATATGGGCCAATAATTTTGCCACAAAAAATTCCACACCACACATTTATCCCAAATTGACGTTGATTTCTTCTTTCAGAAACAAGATGTGGATTTTCTCGGCACCACATTATGTTATTATGGCGGTTTAAAATACCATTGTTGGTAAATCTACTTTCATCACTGAATAAAATCTTTTTCCAGAAGTCTAGATCCTCTTCGCATTTTGAAATGTACCATCGACAAAATGTCATCCTTCTTTGATTATCAGCTGGATATAAAGTATTGCATATGGAATAATGATAAGGCTTTAAATTGTTACCTTTTAAAATAGCTCTTACAGTTTCCTTGGAAGTGTTGCAGTGATGTGCAATTTCTGCAGTTGAAGAATCAGGTTTAAAATTTACATAAGCCAAAACATTTATTTCAGTGTCTTCATTGAAGTTTCTTTCATCCTTAGGCTTTGAAAAAGAACCGTATAATCGTATATTATTTTCCAGCTGTCTAAATATTCTATGATGGGGTTGTCTTCGTTCCATGTAAGTTTCAAAATAAAGATTCGCTGCAGCTTGTGCATCTCGATTTTGGTTATAATAACAAAATAGCATATCATTTTTCTCTTCGTTGGTGTACATATTTGCAACACTATTATTTTGTATGCAGTATTAATAATAAACAATAAACTACTTAACAACAACTAAAAATGTCACTTATGATCTGTCAATAATTAAATGCCAACTAGACGTTTTTAAAAATATCAGGAATCTTATTTTTTGTTTTATTTCCATAGCATTCTTGATGTGACAATAAACTTTCTTTAAAAACAACGATTATTATTACTTTTTAAGGATAAAATATGGACTACGTTATATCATCTGAAAGAGAAAAAAGGGGACTTTCGGTTAATGTCACAGCCACCTATCCATTACATTTAAAAAAAATATATTTTACTGTGATTCTCAACCATTTTAAGAGATATATAAAAAGTAGCAAGTGCATGTCATTTTACATGAAAAATAGTGCAAAAAACATGTGAAGCATTTTTCTCTAACTCTTCAAATGAACGAGCTACGAGGGATAATAGAAAAGTTGGATTTTTCGTTTTTTGTCAATAACTTTTCAACCTTCCTTCGTATATAATTTTTCGCCTTACCATAGAATTACTAATACGAAACTGCACTAATTTGCTCATTTAAGCGTTTTTGTATCTCTACTAATAAAAAAGTTACCCATGCAACGGGTCAAGAAATAGGGCGCCCTGTATATAAATATAGATTTATTATCAGATTCCCATGCAAAAAGTGAATTAGGTAGTCAATATTTTGAATAGCTTCAATATTCGTCTTTTGATAAATGAGCCAACTAGAGTCACGTTAAATTCATCCACCTGTATAATTAATATATGTAGTAATATAGAGGAATCGTTTGTTAAAAATTGCTATGTTGATCATAATTGTTTATTTGATCACTCAGCGCTCTATTTGCAGTTATGTCTAGAGTTAGATAATGTGGTCGGCAGTGGATGTTTGTATACAAGAATTTTTAATGTTAGTAACTATAACACATTATTATTTTACATTAGCAGAGAAAGCTGGTCTGATATTTATACTTCACTTACAGTTGATCAAGGTTTTGAATGTTTTATTGATACTCTGAAGTACTATATTAATTTAGCTTTCCCGGAAATAAAAATAAGCCATAGTCGGAGAGTTGATACATGGATTACAAGAGGCATTCGTATATCATCCAACAAATTAAAATTACTGTACAACATTGCCATGGAAACAAAAAATCCACTTTACCTGCAAAAATACAAAGCATATAAAAAATTTTACAAAAAAGTCTTATTGGCGGCTAAAAAAATGTTTAATGATAGGAAATATATGCAGGCGCAAAATAAGTCTAAAGTCACTTGGCAGTTAATAAATAATACCATAAATAGGAAAAACAGACTAATAATAAAGTAAAGGAAATTCTTGTTGATGAAGATCTCATTGTTGATTGTGCTGAAATGGCTGATCACTTTAATAAGCATTTTATTAATGTGTCGAAAATAATAAGTGATACGTTTCTCTCTGATACTGACACTAATGAAAAATATCAATTTAGATTGAGTCAAGTGTGTTATACAATGTTTCTTGAACCTGTGTCTGAATCTGCTGTTTTTAATTATATATGTAGCTTAAAAAAATCAAACTCAAGTGGACTTGATCTTATAAGTTCAAATATCCTGTCATGTAGTCAATTATGTCGTAAAGCCTTTAACTTATTTGGTAAATAGATCTTTTCAAGCGGGCATATTTCCCGAAATTTTGAAGATAGCACGAGTAATTCCAGTTTATAAAAAGGATGAACCATGTTCTATAGAAAATTACAGGCCAATATCATTGTTGTCGACCGTATCAAAGGTTCTAGAGAGGGTCATGTATGACAAAATAGTATCTTTTGCATTTCGACACGACATATTATCATCGGCACAACATGGCTTTAGAAAAAACATGTCTACCAAATCAGCTGTTTTAGAATTTTTGCAAAAGGTATATAACAATCTCAATAATGGCAATAAAACTCTTGGTATTTTCATGGACTTAAGTAAGGCTTTTGATGTGGTTGATCATACTTTACTATTGAGTAAATTGTACAAATATGGAATAAGAGGCAATGTTTATGATTGGATAAATTCTTATATCTCTGGAAGGAGTCAGTTCGTGCAGATTGGTGGTGAAAGGTCAAGTACCCTTAGTATAAGTTGCGGTGTTCCGTAGGGCTCGGTGCTGGGCCCTTTATTGTTTATTTTATTTATTAATGACTTGCCAAATGCAGTTAATAATTATTCACTTGTAATGTATGCTGATGATAATAGTTATATATGCACAAACTCCTCGCTTCCTGAAACCGTAAATGTAGCTCAAGATATGTTAAATAAATTCTCGCAGTGGTTCTATCAAAATAAATTAAAACTAAATGTTGATAAGACCATTTTTCTTAATTTTACTCCAAGAATCAGTCAAATGCACGAAAGCTATTTATTAAAAGTTAATGGCAAGTCAATTACGCAAACTGCTGGTACAAAATTTTTGGGAGTATGCCTGCAGAATTCTTTAAGTTGGGAATCTCATATCAATAATTTGTGTAAAAATCTCTCTCCAATTAGCTATGCAATTTACAGGTTAAGGAAATTAACAAATGAAACCACTGTACGATCGTATTATTATTCTCAGTTTGTATCTAGAGTATCCTATGGGATTATCTTCTGGGGCACATCGAGTCACAGAGTGTTCCGAATGCAAAAAAGGGTTGTCAGATCTATGATGGGGGCAAGTCGACTGTTTTCATGTAGGAATATATTTCGACAATTGAATGTTTTAACTTTGACAGGTATATATATACTTGAAATATTGCTTTATGTAAGACAGAATATTAATGACTTTAGAGCTAATAATTTTTTTCATAGTTACTATACACGCGGGGGTGGTGACCTGTCGGTGCCAACACATAGTCTGACAACCTATGAAAGTAGTCCGTACTTTATGGGTATTAAGATTTTTAACAAACTGCCACTTTGTCTAAAGAGTATAGTTGATATAAGGAATTTTAAAAGAAGTGTCGTAAAATTTTTAATTGAACGGAGTTTTTACAGTATTCAGGAGTATTTTAGTCATTGAACTTGTATTTTAATTATTAACTTGAATATGTGTTTCTTGTGTACTCTAGTTTACTATTGTTGTAATTAGGTATTTTCTTATGTATTTCTTTTGTTGTTTGTAGTTAAGTTTTTTGGACGAATCCCATGCCATTTCTGTACTTTTTTGTACTACTTGTTGGTTCTAATGGAGAATAAAATTATTATTATTATTATTATTATTATTATTATTATTATATAACTTATATTTGCTTTCATTTAACATGAACCCTACATTTAAAGGAATGCGAGTTCAAGTCTGAATTTGAATGTATATTTGTATCCGCAGTAATGTTTTAAAATTTTAAATATTAAGTATTATTTTTATTCAGCAAACACGATAGCGTTTACATTACTTTAAAAAATATACCCAATAGTGCAAGTTACGGACCACTAGATTTTTGTATTGGACTGAAATATATAATAAAGGTTCACTGTAGTACAAATTATGGCAAACTAGAAAATACTTGGTTAATTTATTTATAAAATATAATTACAGTGTTTTATATGAAATATTTCCTTAATTGTTATGATAGAATTTAATAGTGTAGTGTGATAATTTTTATAGAAAGCACACTATTACTAGGTATTTAACATTAGTGAATATTTGTTTAAAATATTTATTACCTTGGAGAACAGAAAACACTTGCATGCACACTAAATGACTGAATGTATTTATAATTTAGCAATTAAAGTGTTCTAAACATTAGTAATGTCTTATCTGTATGAAACCAAAATATTTTTAACGATAACCTTTTTATGCCAGCATTTTCCAGAAGCATTCTACCGCCTATGAAATGAAACTTACACAATAACATAAAATAATATAGCAACTTTTTAAAAATATTCTTGAACTGTAAGTTAATGCATAATAAATATCTTGATGCTTTGTAGCAATCACAAAACCTAATTCAGATTATATTCCCTAGCTCTAACCCAAATCGGAAACCGGATATACAAAGGTCAATCGCATTATTGACATTCCTACGATACCCTTACCTTCGTACAAATACGACTCAAAAATAAAGCATAATTTTATGTTAGTTAATTTGTACTGAACCAGGTTTAATTATCTTACTAATTTAACTGGGAAGTATTTATTTTAAAAGAATATAAAATATCAGAAACAGGAAAATTAATTTCCGTTTAAGCCTTTGGAAATATGTGGAAAGACTAAACGACAATCTACACGACACAGTTACGAAAGCTTAAACTTTTCACTCCATTTTAAAACTAACGATCGATAAAAAGAAATTTAATTAAAACCAACGACTTTCAGTAAATCTTTATAATCTAATGCACTGCAAGCGGATAGTTTGTTCATATTTATAAAATTATTTTAGAGGTGAATGCTGTATGTGTTCTATAAAGGACAACATATCACGTACGTTATTATCCTGTCAGCATAAATAAATTTTAATTTGCTTTATATAAACCCTAACACTCTGGACAAAATTAACTGATTTATTATACATTATAATAAATAAACAACAAAATTGCTCTAACGCAATTAAATAATATACGCACAAGTTATTATATTATATTGATTATCAAACATCAATTAAGTATTAGAAAAAATGTAAAATCCTTTATGTTCAGTTATACAGGGCGCCCTATTTCTTGACCCGTTGCATGGGTAACTTTTTTATTAGTAGAGATACAAAAACGCTTAAATGAGCAAATTAGTGCAGTTTCGTATTAGTAATTCTACGGTAAGGCGAAAAATTATATACGGGGGAATGTTGAAAAGTTATTGACAAAAAACGAAAAATCCAACTTTTCTATTATCCCTCGTAGCTCGTTCATTTGAAGAGTTAGAGAAAAATGCTTCACATGTTTCTTGCAGTATTTTTCATGTAAAATGACATGCACTTGCTACTTTTTATATATCTCTTAAAATGGTTGAGAATCACAGTAAAATATATTTTTTTTAAATGTAATGGATAGGTGGCTGTGACATTAACCGAAAGTCCCCTTTTTTCTCTTTCAGATGATATAACATAGTCCATATTTTATCCTTACAAAAGTAATAATAATCGTTGTTTTTAAAGAAAGTTTATTGTCACATCAAGAATGCTATGGATTATGGAACAAAAGAATGTTTTGAGAACAGAAATTATTAATTAATTAATTATATTGAAGTAAATGTTCGAAATGACCACCATCCTGTTGGATACATAGTAAGCAACGTTTCTGGATACTTCTTAAAACATTATTTATTGTATGTCAATGTATGCTTCTAATTGCATCTTGAATCCTGACTTTTAGATCCTCTATATCTAGAGGAGCTGTCACATAAACTTTATCTTTCAATAACCCCCAAAGAAAGAAATCTAAGGGGGTCAAATCAGGTGTTCGCGCTGGCCAGTCGATATCCATTCTATTTCCTATAACATTATCAAACTGTTCATGTAAATATGGTTTTACCTCGCGGGAATTATGCGCAGGTGCTCCATCGTGTTGGAAGTATTTAAGATTTCTAAAAATATGAAGTGGTAATTCATTTAAATATTCCTCTGTTAGAGTATTCCTTAGAAAATGAAGGTAATTATTCGCATTCAAATTATCTTCGTAAAAATATGGGCCAATAATTTTGCCACAAAAAATTCCACACCACACATTTATCCCAAATTGACGTTGATTTCTTCTTTCAGAAACAAGATGTGGATTTTCTCGGCACCACATTATGTTATTATGGCGGTTAAAAATACCATTGTTGGTAAATCTACTTTCATCACTGAATAAAATCTTTTTCCAGAAGTCTAGATCCTCTTCGCATTTTGAAATGTACCATCGACAAAATGTCATCCTTCTTTGATTATCAGCTGGATATAAAGTATTGCATATGGAATAATGATAAGGCTTTAAATTGTTACCTTTTAAAATAGCTCTTACAGTTTCCTTGGAAGTGTTGCAGTGATGTGCAATTTCTGCAGTTGAAGAATCAGGTTTAAAATTTACATAAGCCAAAACATTTATTTCAGTGTCTTCATTGAAGTTTCTTTCATCCTTAGGCTTTGAAAAAGAACCGTATAATCGTATATTATTTTCCAGCTGTCTAAATATTCTATGATGGGGTTGTCTTCGTTCCATGTAAGTTTCAAAATAAAGATTCGCTGCAGCTTGTGCATCTCGATTTTGGTTATAATAACAAAATAGCATATCATTTTTCTCTTCGTTGGTGTACATATTTGCAACACTATTATTTTGTATGCAGTATTAATAATAAACAATAAACTACTTAACAAAAACTAAAAATGTCACTTATGATCTGTCAATAATTAAATGCCAACTAGACGTTTTTAAAAATATCAGGAATCTTATTTTTTGTTTTATTTCCATAGCATTCTTGATGTGACAATAAACTTTCTTTAAAAACAACGATTATTATTACTTTTGTAAGGATAAAATATGGACTATGTTATATCATCTGAAAGAGAAAAAAGGGGACTTTCGGTTAATGTCACAGCCACCTATCCATTACATTTAAAAAAAATATATTTTACTGTGATTCTCAACCATTTTAAGAGATATATAAAAAGTAGCAAGTGCATGTCATTTTACATGAAAAATACTGCAAAAAACATGTGAAGCATTTTTCTCTAACTCTTCAAATGAACGAGCTACGAGGGATAATAGAAAAGTTGGATTTTTCGTTTTTTGTCAATAACTTTTCAACCTTCCCCCGTATATAATTTTTCGCCTTACCGTAGAATTACTAATACGAAACTGCACTAATTTGCTCATTTAAGCGTTTTTGTATCTCTACTAATAAAAAAGTTACCCATGCAACGGGTCAAGAAATAGGGCGCCCTGTATACGCAAAAAAAATTGTTGGTGATTGAAGTGTATGCAGCTTTTCAAGTTACGTATTATGGTTACTATAATAATTGTGAATATACATATATCTACATACCCATAAGATGTCGAGAGTCAAATATAACGCTACTCTCGCTAACTCGGAACTGGGGTCGTTGGCTCAGAGTTTAGTGTGTCGATCAGTTAACCCAGAGGTCATGGGTCAAGAACGTCGTTAGCTTGATGTTAATGAGAGAGATTAACATCAGTTGATGTTTGACTATCCCCCTAACTAATGAGGTTTTTAGATTCCACTCATTCCAGCACTAAACGGTGGTTAGGGCTCTTCCAGACAAGTCTTAGACTTCCAGATTAATTCTCGTGATTAGAGTGAGGGGTAGAGAAATTATTATTACCTATAAACAATGTATGCTTAAGGGCACTGTTTTTAGGCATCAAATGTTAAGCTTTGCGATAAAGAATTTCTTTTAAATCTTTCAATTATAAACATCACTTTTTCATATAGTCTTTTGACTATGTTAGCAGAGGCCTAATTATTTCTTTTGGTCTCAAACTGGACTACCTACAGATGCCATATTATTTAGTTCTGACAGATCTTCTTAACACCATACATTGTTATTTCCTTCTTCATTTATATGGGACCCTGAATAGATTCACTTTTGGTCTTTGAGAGAATATTCCGAGAAGACACAGCAAAAGAATTTTTATTCATTCCTATTCTCAGGTAGCAATAATAACTTTAGCGTGTCCTTAGCTTTAGCAAAGATTTATTCAATATTAGTCTGGTACTGAATCTTCTACTACAGACGAAATGAGATAACACTTGGTCATAACATACTGGCTAATAGAACAGCCGATTTTTTATCCAGAAAAGCATCCGCAGACAAACGCAGACATCCAGAACATACATATGGAATAGCAAAACCTGGGCACGACACTTCTTGAACAGGTAAATTAAAATAGAATACCAGTATAACACCATACGCTAAAACAAGAGCACAGCAAATGTTTTGTTAAAACTCTATCGAGAATACCAGCCTTCGATATTTTGCAACTAAAGAGGAATCAGGCAATACAGGTAATGGGAATATTGACTGGACAATGTGTCTAAAAATCCAACCGAGATACCGTAAAGAAGAGAAAAAATATATTTGATTTAATGAGAGGCTAATGGTTGCAGCAATGGATATAACATTTTCTGGGAGATGTAAACCTCCATAGAGGATGTATCACATGTAAATTTAAAGGCTACTATAACAGATAAAGATTACGATACAGACCTACTCACCTAGAGTAGGACAACTGCTGCAGAATACAAGATTACAGTCTGTAATATTGGCGAATACCGAACCATACTCAGTACGCTGTATTAATAGATCAAATCAAATAATCAGATTGATTTACAATCTCTCCCTAAATTCTTCTTCTTAAATTCAAGAAAAATAATAATGTAGACGTAGGCCGCTAAAAGGTCGACAAAGGGTTGCGACACAAACTGACTAGAAACAAATCAGAATAAATGAAATTTTGCACCCTGTTTCAGCGGTTTTAGAAATTCAGTGATATATGTGGTAGTTGTATATGAACCTATTACTTGACCTATGACCTATTAATAAAAAACCTCTGAAAATCTTGTATAAAAACGAGACTTTACAAGCTAAAAGATTGGAATTGACAAACAAGATGCAGAAGGTTGTGCAGTATATAGACCATGAAGTAGTCAGAAGAAGTGCCAGAAAAACAAAATGTTGTATTGCAGCCTGATAAATAATCTCTTTTAGCCTTTTAGCTTGAATGTCTCCCTAGACCTAGAGGTTTATTTGGGAATTATATTAGAAAAAATGAAGGAAAAGGTAAAAGTTTCTCCTGCAGCAATTCTGTGTTATTGAAAGGGCAATCGGCATATTGATAGCCATCAGTATGGTTAAGATACAGATACTGGTACAGATAAGCTAAGCATACAGAGGGCAAAGAGGCTTTATAGGTTAAGGAATTAATCAAGCCAAAATTCTACTCTGCAGGCAGAAAATTTGAAACACAAAGTATGTGTCCTGAATGTTGATTGTCAATCGAATATTTGGAGTCCGAAACCTCTAAAAGGCAATGTGTTCCGATGAAAGAATCATCATTGAAGAATAGAGTTTATCCCTCGCCTAGTTCTCTTTAAATGAACAGTTCTTGTCATTAATCCGTAATAAATCGCAGTTCATGTACCGTGCCATTGTAAAAGTCTAACAAAACTGATCTTATTCTTCTTTCTATCTGCCTATCTACTACTAGGAAAATAATTAAGCAAACAAGTCCCTTTCAAGACTATGGAGTCTGGTATAAAGAACAAAATTTGTATAAGTCGTACAAGGTAAACAGTAGTTTTTTTGCATTAATCAGATAATAAACTTGCTAGATATGAAATAATAATCCTCTGATCATAAACAAGTTGTAGTTCTTTCGTAAATACCTAACAAAATTGAAGTTTCTATATTTGGGGTAACATTAAGTCAATAACATCCAGTTAAAATTATAGAGATTAGTATACAGAATAAATTTGTATCGCTCTTAAGAAAACAACTCTGGCCAATTGGTCAAATAACCCTTTAACCCCTTGTAGGAAATAGCAATCGAGTTGAGTTGATTTTTTTGGCATCGTTGAAAAGAGGAACGTCCACTACAAGATATTCAAGTACTGATTTCAAAAACATTCTAAACTGTCAATTTTATCTAAACACTTTTAAACTAAATAACTGAATTCAGTAAAACAACGAGCTATTTACGTGCTAATATTTGAAATTTCTATTACTGTATACTTAACGCAAATTATGTTCAACTTTATGGAAATAAAGTTGAATTGAATTAAAATGAATTAACTCAAGAAGAATTTAGAGACAATTTAGAGACAAATTTGAAACTATACTCATATTTAATACTCCTTAATCTGAACAAATATAATTCTCTGGGAGGTGGCTAATTGTCTAATCCACAAGTATAAAATTTAATAAAGTGGCCCTTTCGTAATTCGATAAAAAAAATAAAACCTCTAGCGAACTGCCTTACTTCCTTCCCTGAAAATGCGATATATAACACCATTACACGGTCGCTAAGTCAGCCACTTAACGAAATTTGTTACAGCAGGAAGAAAAACGTAGGTTTGTAATTGCATCCTTGCAGGAGATGCTGACGATGTCCTCATAATTTATTAGACTAAAATCCACAGTGACAATATAGAACGATTTTAATTAAGAAATTTCAATGACAAATTGGAACTCTTTTTAAATATCTACCTAGGTACACCTATTACTGATGTTGATTAAGAAACATTGAATTTTAAGGATTTTTTAAAGAACCACTAAGTTTTGCTGATTCTTTGAAAAACATATAATTTTTAGGTATTTCCAATGATTTTCTAGATTCACCATGATAATCGTGATATACACATCTACGCTGCACTTTTAAACAACTATTGATGCGGAAAATTCAATTCACTCCCCGAAATAAAACAAATCTTGTGCTAGTAGTTCTTAATGGGTTTCTAGTCAGACTAGTGCTAGTCTTTTGTTAGTGGTACAAATGGGTTAGGAAAAATACGAAATCACATATAACCCTACTGATAATCACTCTCTTATCTACAAGGAGTATTAGGCTGCGCTAATTTCTTGACAATTAGTGTGGTCGGATTGAATATCGAATCAGATTTCTGAAACTTATCTAACCTACCTAGTTTACCAACATAAGTAAACTCTCTCAGTATCTGAAACTTTTTCATACAAGAAAGCAATTTGACTCAATACACTAGTTTATTAATAGTTAATTGGTAACAGAGTATTAAACAAGCACCGCCTGATTGACACTTAAAGGATCTACGGGGCCTTTTAGAGGTGTCTTTTGGTAGATTTCCAAAAATTATGTATTGTACTTATGTATAAAATTATGTAGATGCCGTCAATATTCAATTCGTGCCATATATTATATTACTTACTATAAGAAATTATTGTAAATATCTAAATATTAATAACAAATACAAGTTTTTCAAAGTATTAATCGGTGATATTATCTTGACACTGTCACATTATTATTGTGACAAAATCAAAATAAATGCTATACCTTCATATAATTTAACATTACCCCATGCTAGACTGTATTGAATTTATGAAACTATATATTTATATCGAATTTATTTGTATTTAGCTTGCGTATAATGAAACGGTCACCAGAAACTTGCTTCCTAGATTGTAGTTGATTCATAGCATCATAAGGGATAGGAAAGTGGTACGCAGGGAGGAAAGAACTGCCACAGTGGAAAGGTGGCAAGAGGAGTGTCGCTCGGGGATGAAGGGAGCGTGGACTAGGACCCTGATTCCGGACTTAAGACCGTGGATAGGCAGGAACCATGGGCAAACGGGTTACCATCTAACCCAGGTACTTACTGGTCATGGTTCCTTTAGGATATATACCTATGGTATTGGAAAGGTAGGAGACCCTGGCTGTGTATACTGTGGGGAAGAAGACACGGCTAAACATACTAATGTTCTGGTGCCTTAGATCGGAAAGGGAAAGGCAGGAACCGGAGGCCAAAGTAGGGCAGCCTATCGGGTTTGAAACTATGATAAACATAATGCTTCAAAACCCAGGAGGCTGGAAGCCAATAGAGGAGGCGGTGGGAAAGACTATGACCAAGAAGGAGCAGGACGAGTGGGACGAGAGAGGTTAGAGTCATTGGGCTAGTCACTGAAGTATGTTCGCAAGAACGGTTACAGTGCCTGGTTCCTGGGAAGAAGGGAGGGGTTTTAGTCTGAGTAGCGTCCGACACTACCAGAAGCGACAGACTGCACAGAACTGCCTCATGCAGACCAATTGAAGAATGTAAAGGATACCGTGAAAGCGATTAGAGAATTCCTTTGATCTATTGTATTGGCTTCACCGATACTGTAAGTTGTAATTGCTGGTCTGAGGCATTCGCTTTATATAAAAATAAACACGTCACGCTACTAATTCAATGATAGTGATAGAAAAATAATATATATTATATATTAAATGTATAAATAATTAAATAAATATAGGAAATTTTTAGCAGTTCTGCAGTTTTGAAGCATTTATGCACCAGCCGCCCCTGACCATAATATGTACAACTGCAATTTTCGCACAAAAATCTAATTCACAAGATTTATGCGAATAGCTCAGCCTCTGCCTTTAGCTAGCTTTTACATGGTTTGTACAACTAAAGCGGACTGTAATATTACTTCGCGTAAATAAATGTATTCCTATTAATTACTGTCACAATTTTTACTGCAAATATGAAAATACATTATTTTCATGATAACATAATTTATTGAAGCAAATACTCTATTGTGAAAATATAAATAGCACCTCATAAATATCATTCGAGTGGTTGTCATTGTATCTACTATTTTATATGGTTAGTATGAGAGGTAAACATACTATTATTATAATTATTATTAATATTATTAGTTTATTTTAATCATGTATTAAAATTTTGGGTTTTGTTCATGCTTACTTGAACCTCATCCCCCTCGATTTCGTTACATTCACCCCGAGTGCCTCGTTGCGGCATTCACGCAGTGTTCGGCAATGCTCGGAATTCGTCACCAAGTCTCGTACCTAATCGTGCAAAGACGAGCGTGTTGTCTTATAGACATTCCGCTCGTGTGATTTCGGCAGGGGCGTAGAGGATTTTCGCGCAGAATATCGAACAATGAGTGCTATATGTAATGGTACGAGAAGATTGTAATATAAGTATCTACATATTCATATCTCCGTGACTGTGCAACAGTTTTGTAATCCCAATTTTCTCATTTTGACGCCATCGATTTTGTTTGATAGTAAAGGTTAAACAAAAAGAAAAAATAGACTTATAATATTCTCTTTCTCATTAATCTATGTTCATCCATTGTTGTACCTTCACATACTAACAACATTTTCATAAATGTTAAATTTTGAAAATTTTAATAAATTAGTCTGTGAAGGAACATTTTTCAAGATCCGTCAGTAATATATTGTGGACCCGCTAAAATTCTAGTAACTTACTCATTTCAAGTGTAAAAATTACTGGTTTTAGTTTCGTAATTTGTGAAGGTTATTGCTCTTTAATTCAAAATCTAAATCATTCTTCATTGACAATATACCAAAAAAAATTAAAACCCTACCGATGCCAAATATCATCCAATAATGGAAATGTTGATTTTAATTTCAATGCATAATCTATAAATCTAATACAGTGGAATAATATTCATTTAAATTTCATTTAACGTGCCAGGAAAAGTTTATGGTAGAGTGGCAGAAACAGATAATTATTAATGATTTTAAAAGGGAGTCATAATTAGTTGCTTAAAACTCCTTCAATATGAATTTAGATGTATAAAGTTATTTATATTGACATAACCAAATCTTCTCTCCTCGGTAGGAGTAACTTGAATCACATTCGAAAACATTTCTATTTATATGTATTATAACTCCAAATTATTTTAATATATTTCTTAAAAAAATGTCTTTTATTATGATAAAATTAATGCAGTAATATAATAATACTATTATTAAAACCTTTGAATAACAAGCGGAAATAACAGGCAGAAATAATTTTAATGAAAATTTTACATATAGAAGTAAAATTCAAGTTATTTATATTTCTAAGTTTAACTCAAGTTATTTTAAACTCATAATATTAAAACATTATCTTTAAAAAGTATAATAAAACAGCACATATATTTCTGTCATATAATATGTCACAGAAAATGTTTGAGTCAATGTTAAAAAAATATTTTACATTGTACTGGTTTCATTAAGCTTTTAATTAGGTACCTACATATTTCCGTTGTCTTATTTTCTTTTAAAACTGTTTAACCCTCAGAAGACACATTGTAAAACGTATTTTAATGTACCATGACTATGCTGAGTTGCTACTTTTACATTCTAAATCGTCTGTTAAAGTAATCATAGTAGCAACTCATTTGACTTTGACATTCATGTCAATTAAATTATCTGACATCAAATCAGTCCGGAAAAATTGTTCTATATTTCCGTTAACTGTGATTCATTAAATATTTGGTGAGTACTAGCCTATGTATTAAAATAAGGACAACATTTTAATACATTATTTTCCTATTTCAGGTCATCATTATACTCATACTTGTATAATATTGCTCTTGAGGTACAAATTCCAAACAGCAAAATGAATCTCACACTTACTCTACGAAACGGTAAGTTTTTATTATTATAGTAAAAAAGGATATATATATGAATGAATCTGTGATAAAAAATTGACAGTATTTAATTAATATTTTCATGTTAAAGGTCTAAAATTAATACTCACTATTGATAAACTCATACAAACCATTTTAGTTGATAATAGCAGAATATTTTATTCTATTTTTCTGATATTTTCCTTTTTAAAACAAAATCAGGATAATCTTTTTTGTTTCTATTTGATCCTTCCTCTTTTGATTTTATTCTGTATACGTCTGTACATATAAAAATTGATAAATTTTTTTTTCCAGTTATTATGAAATTTATCATACCGTTATACCTTAACATACAATGTGTAGTTGTAAACAGTACCTTAAGCCAGCGCAAAATTAATCTCAATTTAGATTTGATAGAAGACATTGCATTTGAAGTATTTATGGATATGATAATGCGTCACTTCCTCCAGAAAATTGGAATAGATCTACCATACTATCATCGCTTGTATATAGCGTCAGCGGGTTTGTAACGACACAGAGGAGTCATTACATTAAATAGTCACATACTATGTTAAATAGTAACACATAATAGTGTGTTAACAAATTCAAAATTTTAATAAACATTGCCAACCTAAAATATCTAAAGTTGTTTTATTGTTATACAGTAACACAAAATTGAATAAAGAAGACGCTGGTGAAATAGGCCTACTGGGAAAACCACTATATAAAAACGCTCCACATATCACTATCACCAGGGTGGTGTGGAAATGAGATACTTAAATGTACTTGAATTTTCATGATGTGTTTAGTAGGAGCTTGAGTAGGAGGTTTTATATAAAACTGTATTTCTTAAATGTATACATTTAACGCAGTTTGGTAAATAGAATATTCATATATTGTCTTCTTTATGATACTGAGCATAGTACAGTTTTTTTTACATTTACTCTGTGTTGTTCCCTTCAGATATTAGAGTAAAATAATATTTTAATGAGTTCAGTGTAAAACACATTTGTTATGATATTGTTACTTAACTAAAATATATAACCGTACATATATAACACCGCTAAATACGTAGTTCTTTGTATTAGACAGGATGGTGCTCACATTAAGTGATCTGTCTAGTTATTACTAGACTAAAAAAATAATACATTTTTCAAAATAAGACAAACTTTCTGGTTTCTCATTTTCTCTTAGTATTAAGTTAACTATAGGAGTTTAATGGTCTGACAGAGGAAGCAACATGCAGATTCTATTAAGAACCAGGGACTGAGTACTTGTTATATGGCATTCCACAATCTAACAAAAAAATAATGCTAAAGTACTTTGGTCGAACTATCAGTCAATTAATAAGTTTATGGATAGAAGTAGTGTTAATTCGATTAATAACAGTTTTCCCTTTGCATCCTGCGTACGATCATCGAAATAGTTTTTTGTCATCACATTTATAATGAGATATGATAAGTTAATTCCAACTACAATTTCATTAATCCTAAAAATACTTAAATTATGTCACTGCAAAAAGAATTCTAAAGCGTCCTCTAAACGTAACAGTAGTTACGTAACGAACTACTCCTTCAGACAAATTAAGCAAACGTAAATCCTGATAGTTGAATGTACAAACATCCATAATCCCTACATTGTAGTTATGTTTATGCCAGAAGTTGTTACAATCATGTTTGAATATAATAATTTAACCGCAAATTGTATACGTCAAACTTTTTTATTGCACATCATAACTGAACGATACGATACACCTATTGATATTTTATGTGTTATGTATAAATAATATGTGTGTACATACCAGAAATTACGTCTAGGTTTATGATTTGATAGTGCAATCAAACCATACCATACATAATTCAAAATATCTGCAGAGTTTCATTTTTTCTTTGTGCCTAGAAAAGTCGAAGCCTTTAGAGAACGCGCACAGTAACTACTGGGGTTGGATTGTTAATTAAACATGGATATGCGAAATTAATATTATATTCTCAGCTCATTTAAAAGATTAATATGTGTGAACTGATGTATCTTTTTATACCACTCTTTACACTATAGTCTTTTTCGTTTTTCTGTACAATGTTCAATAATTACAATTGCAGTAGCTGTCGCTTTTCTTTTCAACATGTTGAAATACTGATCGTCATTGATTTAATGGTGTAGTTGAGTGACTACTTGATGTGATATTTGAAGTTTATGTCTACATATTGCTGAAATTATCATACCGTTTCTCATCAGACTGTTCAGAGCTGGTCTGGACCTATTAGCCTGACATCATTTCTGTTGAAAAGTCTGGAAAAGGTGCTGGACCGATACATTAGGAGTGTGTTAAGCATTCACCCTCTTAATACTCACCAGTATGCCTATCAAACTGGCAAATCAGCGCTCAATAACCTAGTCGGGAAAATCACCCAATCCCTGCAGACTAAACAAATTCCAGTGGCGGCTTTCCTTGACATTGAAAGAGCGTTTAACAATGCACTGCCTGATACACGGCTGCTGCTGCTAGGGGAGTCGACCCAACCATAAGTGACTGGATTCGGGCTAAGTTAGAAAACAGAACTATAACGACGTCATTTCAGGACAAAACGGTGAGATTTAAGGCCGCAAGAGGGTGTCCACAAGGTGGGGTTCATTCCCCCTACTTTGGTTACTGCTTGTGGATGACCTAATAGCCATACTTTCTATGTGGGAGGTTGAGGTTCAAGCATATGCGGACGATCTAGTCATTTTAGTCAGTGGGATCAGCTTATCACCAGACTCGAGCAGGATCTCTTTTCTTTTACTCCCAAACCTAAGCAGGATCGCCTCGGTTTTTTCCGGAGCCATACTCAGACCATTCTCCCCTAGCCACTCACCGAACTTCGTCAGCGCAGCATTCATTTTGTGAGTTAACTGCACCTAGTCCTTGCTCTCTCCCACAATCGCGATGTCGTCCGCGTATCCCACGAACTGCACTCTCTCCGGAAGGTCTAGTCTGAACATCCCGTCGTACATGATGTTCCACAAGGTTGGACCCAGAACCGACCCCTGAGGAACGCCCACGCGCAGCTTCCTCGTCTTGCCCCTTCCGTGTAAGATTTCTCTCTCACTCAGATAGTTCATAATTAGGTTCCGCAGATACCCCGCTACCCTTATGGTCTCCTTCGCGTCCATGATTCTCCGCCAATTTGTCGAGTAAAAGGCATTTCTTATGTCGACCATGGCCACCATGCACCACTCTCTTGGAGTTCTGCGGTGTGCTGCTTGAGCCCTGCCCATCACTTCTTCCACCGCCATTGTGGTGGAGTGTCCTTTCCTAAACCCGTGTTGATGAATGGAGAGACCCCCGTTCCTCAATGTCGTCCAGTAACCTATGGTTAATAAGTTGCTCATACAGTTTTCCCATTGAGTCTATAAGGCAGATTGGTCTGTAAGACTTCTCTGCATTTCCCTTGCTTGGTTTCTCAGTAAGTGCCAGCTTGATTACCTTCCACCGCTTGGGGAACCTTCCTTGTCTTAGCAGTGCATTCAGTACCTCCAGAACAAAATCACCTATACTTTTAACCGCGGCTTTAACCACTTCCGCTGGTATCCCATCGATTCCTGGTGCCCTCTTGTTCTTCAGTCTCCCCACGGCCTCAACTAGCTCTTCATCAACTAGGGATCGACATCAACATCGACTATCAACTAGGGATAGTCGACCCTGTACCTCGCCTAACAAACGTATGTACTCCATCATTAAGCGCCACCATGTGAAAAGACGAGAGCATTTCTCCAAGTATTCTCTTCTGTCTTCCTGTCTCGACCCCCCACATAGGTGACTTCGCATTAAAGTCCGGCCAAATAAGGTTAGGATCACCTTATTTGGCCCCTTCCTCCGTAAGTCCACAGCGTCTACAAAACCCTCGAACTCCTCCAATGGGATATTGGGCGATATATAACAGTTGTAGATCCAATAGCCGGAGACCCTTATCTACACGAAGCCGTTCCCAGACCCAGTGGGTGACACCTCTGTACCCGATCCGATATATCATATCGAGGCATCATATCTATTATGTTTGAACCATCTGCCACCTATAGTGGTCTTTCGGTTAGGCTCACTGAACAATAGGTACTGCATGTTCCGCTTCTTTGCTAAGGCCTGGGCCAAATCCATGGCCACAACACTCCTATTAACATTGATTTGTAAAAAACTAGGCATAACTACAATGAAATAACACCAAATATATGTAAAAAAGCAACAAATAAGTATATATATATATGACTATGTGTAAAAATAAACAATAAATAAAGTTGACTAGATTAATGTGTACGTGTTTATCGACAAGAAATTTGCCACCGGCTCTAAGATAGCGTCGCAGCCCTTTGATTGAGTTCTTGCAGGTGCACCTGTTTGCCCCCTCTTGACCTGGGACAGAGTCCCCCTGAAGATTCTGCACCTCCCGCTGTCTGCCTTATGTCCCGAGACTCCACATAGAGGGCAAGCCTCTGGGTTTTCACAGCCTTTAGCCTCATGGTCTTCGCCACCCTATAGCACTACTTAGACCTATCCAGGCCATCACACTCTGAGGCTCTATGAGTGTAGGACCAACACTTGTAGCATTTCACCACATTAACCCTTTTCTCAACTAGTTGTGACCACTCCAACCCTCAACTTCCATCTTCAACAATTTTATTGGCATCATCCCTATTCACCTTTAACGTGGTTGCAAAGGTATTGTTTGCATTGGGTCTTAATTCTCCTATCCGGTACTCCTTTCCTCTGAACGAACCTATCTTGGTTTCTACCGCCGCTATGACATCATCCTTTGTCGTTAGCGCCTGCATCAGTCCACCTGCCTGCTTTACCTTCAAGTTTTGAGAGGCTTCGCCCAAGACCTTTTGTAGTCTATCCAGGGCCGCACCCCTTGTCTTTATAGGACTTGCCGCTCTCTTCTACCACCAGCGCGTAAGTTTCTCTTCCCCTTTTCTTACTGTCAGCTGTCGATTTTCTTCCGCTTTTGCGTATCGGCGTATATAGGCATACTTTTGTACCAGAGCCCCTAAAGACGCACTCCAGCATCTTCCTCAAGCTAACTGATGACATACACGCTAACTGGTGTATCCCACTGGGTGACAGGGTGAAGTACCTGGGCATCACATTGGACTGGGCGGTACGTTTCGGGCCCCACAGTAGAGAAGTGGCAGCTAGAGCGGAGTGGCAGAGCAGACTCATGCCAAATATAGGAGGTCCAGGTGAACAGAGGCGGAGGGTGTTGGGCTCAAGGACTACAACAAAGGACCAAAATAAAACTTTCTGGCTTACAGAGACAAGCCTGCCTAGCCATAGCTGGAGCAATTAGCTCTTCACCGTCAGCAGCTCTGGACTGCTGGACCTGCCTCCTCTTCACATATATTTGGAGAGAGAGAGGCCAGATGGGGAACATACAGACTAAACCAGGCAGCTATTAACATGCTGCAGTCTGACATTATGGAGCACAATAGGCTGCTGGATGACATGGAAAGTCACAGCATCCTGGAGATGATTTCAGATGTCATGCCTGCAACGACCAACCATGAAGCGTCCTTTAACATTCTTTTCCCAGGAAGAGATGACAGGATCAGAACAAAGCTGACCTATTGAGGGCAGATAGTTGTTGGTTTACAGATAGCTCCAAAACACCCATGGGTGTTGGAGCCGGAGTGTATAGTTGCAACCCAACGATAAACATATCCACATCCCTTGGTAGTTATGCAACTATATTTCAGGCAGAAATCTATTCCATCGAATTGTGCGTACAGAGACTGGAACAAACGCAACTTACACGCAAATCGAAAAAAATCTTCTCAGACAGCCAAGCAGCTCTTAAAGCTCTTGGTTTCTACCGTTGTAACTAAAAAACGGTGTGGGGTTGTCAGCAAGCGCTCGCTCATTTAAGCAGGAAAAATAGAGTAACTCTGGTCTGGGTCCCAGGCCATTCTAGCCATGAAAGGAATGAAGCAGCCGACTCTCTAGCCAGGGAGGATGCTGCTTCTGAATTTGCTCGAGTACTGCCAAAGCAACGCTCTTGACCTGGGCTGAGGGGCAAATCCTTCAGTACTGGCAAGAACTACCAATATTAGTTCATTCCAAGGCGTTTATCGTCCCTTACGTTACTTATTCACCCTTGCACTGTGCACCTGTGCACCCTTCAAAAAGAAAAACTAAAAAACTTCTACAGTTAAGCAGGTTGCACCTACAAATTTTAATTGGCCTATATACTGGTCACTGCCGTTTAAAATATCATCTGTACAAATTTGGCCTAGCAGAAGATGCTGAGTGCCGCTTGTGATTAGAAGATGATGAAACGGCAGAACACATATTATGCACCTGCCCCACTGGGGAAAGGATCAGATACTCATTATTTGCCAAAGGACAACTTCTGCCAGATGATCTGAATAAGTTCTCACCCAACAAGGTGATCAGCTTCATTAAGAGGCTCAACCTGTTGGGTGAAATATAAGTAGGGGTGAGCCACAATAGACCACATGGTCGCGGTTAAGTCTGGTTTTCAGCCCACTCACTTTTGAACCTAACCTAACCTAACCTACATACATATTGCTGAACCAACCCTTCAAGCAAGATTACTCAAATATTTAAAACCAACTGATTTCGGTATTATAAACTGCGCTTACTGCATTATAGATCACAATAAAAAATGTTACTTAGTTATTTCTCTTTATATTTTAATTTGAAGAGTTTAATATTAAGTATGTTATATTTTGACACAAATCATAATTAATATTAATTTTTTTTACTACTCCATAAATGGGGTATTAACTACATTTTGCATAAACAAATAACATAAAAATTGAACTAAATATTATTAAAGACATTAACAAATTAAAACTGTTGTTCATGTTTATATGTGATACTATTTACGCTACGCTAATTCCAAATATAGGTTCCAGATATACCGCACTTGCATTATGAAAGATTTTCTCGGATTCATCTACCTTACTTGATTGGCAGAGACTGCTGGGATGACCCCATTTTTACTTACTGTGCTATTCACAACACTTATGCTCTGAATATATACATATACCTATATTTCTCACCCTTTCATCTTACGTCTCTCACAGAGATATTAAGTCTGAGTTTGAGTTGTAGATATATTTTAGAATAAGTTACCATATACTAGCATAAAGCAAACAGTATTTTATTTTTTTAAACAGTATTAACTTCTCTATGTTATGTTCTACGTGTAAAATATACTAAAACATGTATACCTCTTTAAACCAAAAGATCTTTCAATACTTCTAAAACAGTGTTAATTTGTGTGAGTGTATTCTACCTAAAATATTGTTTTTACAAAAATTACCTATTTTTATGACTGTAGTACCTATGACGTAATTGACGTTATTAGAAATGTCAAATGAATTAGTTGACATAACATCGTTATGATTTTTCCTACAAAATTCTAGGCTTTTCCAGATTTACTAAAGCTTTGGTGAGTTTTCATTACTATTATATTATAGCACTTGGGTTTCTATATAACATTTTATTCATTTCAGTTCCTCTGGTTCAGGTATTTTCACACTACATAATTTTCTGCAAAGAGTTTGATCAAACATGTACCTGCTGCTGCTTCTAGAAATCTGTAAGTATCCTTTTCCATACTATAGTTAATTCATATTAATGTTGTGACTCATATATGCAATATTATATTGAAGTGTTTTCACATATACTGATAAACTCAAAGTGATTCACTTACTTTAAAGTGATAAGTTTAAGTTAATAGATCAATCTCGAAATTTATTTCTGCAGTAAAAATATAGCTTTTTGACAATAATTATGCTTTATTGTATTTACTTTCAATCATTATGATTGATTACAAAGGTTGTGTATATTATCATGCCGCGATTTTTTTGCTAAATTTGTTAATGCATTTGGGTTTAACAAACCACTCAACGGAAAATTTCATTCATGCTCATTACCTGCTACTACCATATTTTAGTTATAAAACGTTATTTATTTTTTATCTTAGCTCAATTGTACTAAGAGCTAAGATTTTTTATTAAGGGGGAGACAAAATGATGTCCTAATAGAAGACAACAAAATAACAGTCATCATAACTTATAAAAATAAAAATGTAATAATGAGTGGAATCTTCTCTAGTTCTTATGGCCTCTTAACATCTTCGAGACATACTTCCAATATTTGTTTATTTGGCCTTGGATTTTCTATTAGTTTATTGTTTACGAATTTTATCTTCTATTTAATTTGGAAGAATTTTTTTAAAATGTTCAGGAGAGCATGCCAGATATGCTCTAATGAATTTAAGTCAGGTGAGTTAGCATAACATGCTTAGAATGTCTTCTCTTATTGGCTAGATGCTGCCCTGTGGTATAAAATTATTGGTCGACTCATATGGTGATCCAATAGACAAACCATTGATTCTAGTATGTACCATTTCTAAGTAACATACAACAAGCAGTAATTGTCATTATTGTTATTATAAACTTGTCAGAACCTACATTGCTTCTTGAAGAATTCTTAACTTTATGTTTTATTATGGAAAATTACATAAATATGGAAACATTATAACTCTTAGTGGAAAAGAGCTAAGATAAAATAGAAAAAACTGTGTGCTTATAACCAACACCATGGTTTCTTTGTCTTATTTATGGAATCATACTTATCAAAAAACTCGCATCATTCTAAATATCCCTGTGTAATAGAGAATAATAACAGCAAACTGCTGGATCAAAAAGGATCAAGAAGTTTTAGTCCACTAATTTTGGAAGAGGACCAGTTCGAGTGACGATCAGTATATTTTCATTACTACATAAAGCTGCATTAAATCGAAATGCCATAATATGAATAACCCAATTTGAATAAAAATAATCCATGAAATTAGTAAATTGTTTTTCCATATAATTGAGTGGATATATAGCAATTAAAGGTATTTTAATCATGTTTACGTATTCATGGAATAGAATTATTGTTTGAAATGTTTTGAGCTTTTTCAACTGCACCTATAATTTTGTATTCTCACAATCCAATAACGATTAAAATAACAACTATTTTATTTTTCAACAATGTAAACATCAATTGCAAAACAAAGTACACAAGGGACACAAATAAAAATATAAAATAAAATAAAAATTAAAAAAAGGAGAATACACTGCTGCTTAACTATTAAAGCAAATTCAATTGGGTTAAATAATACCTAGATATAAAAACATTTTTTGAAAATGTTAACCTTTTGAATCTTAAGTTCTCTTAGTTTACATTTTTTTGGCTAAATCCTTAAGCGTTTGACTTCATTATTCTTTACTTTAAAGATTCTTAAGTCGGTTAACATAATTTTGCGATGTTCCGTGTCAATTTCTTTAACAAATGAATTCAATACATTGCATACATGCACAATACAGACAGTTAAAGCAATATTAATAAGTTCACTAACTAGTACAATAACACTGCTTTAAAAACGAATAAAAAAATCTGCATTATTTTCGTAGCCATTAATTTTTTACCTTAACAAAAACCTCATCTTTTTAACAAATATTATCTCTCTCTATTATTTAGCAAATATATAGGGGTTACAAACGGAGCGTTCCAAGATAAGTGTAAAAGAATAAAGGACATATAGTAGGTACTTATAAAAATAAGAAAATCATTCAGTAAAAGTATGAAGAATTCATTAAAAATGTATCGAGAACTTATCATTCTTTTTTTCAAAGATTACGTACTTCCTGTTCCTGGAGAACACGAATAGAGACAATCTGGAAATGCACCGAAAACGAATATATACGAATACTACATAATTCTACTTTATTAATAATTGATACATTTTATGAATTTATAGTAACTTCAATCTTCAATCGATAATTCTTGATAACTGTGATACGTTATATCAGTAATTTAAATTTTCTTAACATTAGTAATTCAAGAGAAAAAAATAGAACCGAAAGCCCACCGCTCCAATAAGAATTAGCACCCACAAAGACACTAGTAAATATTATTACCACAATCAGCTTCTATATAAAAAACATCGCAAGTTTTAAAAACTTCAGTTAGAATTATTAGTCGTTTCTTAATTATTAAATAAAAACTGAAGTTGTGTATATCTGTTAAACATAGACGTCTAATACAATAACAGGTTGTAGAAACTAGTTCTACTACTTGTCAGATGGCATGCATATAGCAAATAACTACGAATAGTATAGATGTCATTAAGATCATCCTCCATCTGAAACGCCTTATATTAAATAAGGACTAAAACAAATCAAGCCAAAACAGCTATTCTCCTGGCAATATGCCTCGCCGAGCGCTGAATTACAAAGCAAGATTTGCCGTATTTTGGTCTAAACACAGTTAGAATCAAAAATACAAGGATTCGGATTGCAACGAAAACTACGAGGTAATACTAAGACCACACATCGTAGGATGCCACTAATTGCAAACCAGTTTCGACCTTTTTATGTATGCTCACTTATACTGCACTGATGAGACCATAAAAAGGTCGAAACTGGTCTGCAATTAGTGGCATCCTACGATGTGTGGTCTGAGTATTACCTCGTAGTTTTCGTTGCAATCCGAATCCTTGTATTTTTGATTCTAACTGTGTTTAGACCAAAATACGGCAAATCTTGCTTTGTAATTCAGCGCTCGGCGCGGCATATTGCCAGGAGAATAGCTGTTTTGGCTTGATTTGTTTTAGTCCTTATTTAATATAAGGCGTTGCAGATGGAGGATGATCTTAATGACATCTATACTATTCGTAGTTATTTGCTATAGACGTCTAAATTGAAAAACCAAGTTTTACTCTTTTTGGAAATTTCAACAGACACTATTTCAGATACTTTCAGAAAATACTTGATGCAATGCTTTGTATAATGAATGATTGCTTGTTTCATTAAGTTCTTCTAATTGTAATGGTATTCAGTAGTCTATTGTTAATTTACATGCAACAATGTCTTGACAAAGTTCTTGTTGTGTTATCTAAGTTATAGCCTAAACTTTCATCTAATTACTTAATGTCCCAAATAAAAAAAGAGCGTCAGTGAGCTGCTGCCTTAAGACATTTTAGCAAATTAACATTCACAACTACAAATGTACATCTCAATGTACAGGGTGGGCAAGTTTAGATGCTTTTATAGGCTACCTCGTTAGCTACAAGAGATAGAAGAAAGTTAACCCTCAATATTTTTTTTCGTAACCAACTTGATGGTGAAAAACAAAATGGCCTACCGCCTTTGGTTTTGGGGTAATAAACAAAATTTCGATTTTTCAACTTTCGGGTACATGTCGGGTACGGTATCTTGGTTGTTTGTGGAGATAGAAAAGAATAATACACATGTTATTAACACATTTTTTTAGTAGAATCTAGTGGTGTGCTCAATTTTTTTGCTGCTTCATTAAGTTTTGAATTATGACCTAAAGTTATGTTTTTTTAAATAAAAATCATATTTGACTCGAAAACAAGTCGACAAGATGCTCACAAAAAGAAGAAATCAGGAAGAGAGAGAGTTCGTTTTCTTCTATCTCTTATAGTTAAGGATATGCCCACCCTGTATATAAATATTATGTCTGTATCCAATTTGTGGCACAGCTCTATCTATAATTCTTATATATTATGTTATACACTTATGTTATATAATTTGCTCTATGCATTTTGCTGTTTTTATTACTTTACAGACAAATAAAAATAAATACGCAAATATGCTCTCTAAATATTAATAACTGTTTGTTCTATTTTAGTCGCAGTCAACTTCTACTTCACGTTCTATATCTACACACAAATGCTAATCATGAAAGGTGCCCTTAATCTGGACAGATTTACAATTCCCCTTAACTTGTTGGAAGAAATATCACTGAAGCTGGTAGTAGATATGGTGATTCGTTTCGTTGCAGAGCGAATTAGACTATTATTCATCCCGAATTTCGATGATTTCCTGCGCTCACAGTTTTAATCATAATTATCCTGTCATATAAATTCGATTAATCAGTAAAGAAGATGAAAATTTACTATTGCTGCTTTTATTGATATTTACAGATAAATATACTGCAGAAGCATTGTCTTGTCGATATATTTCAATCAAAAAATAATTTGCCCATATGAAAACTGATTTCATATTTAATTTATAAAGTGGATCAGGAAACTATGTGATAGTGGTGCATACAAATAGATAAATAGGTCTGAGTAATAAATAACATGTGGTCCTGTTAAAAAACATTTATAAAACTGTAAAATGCTTCTTCTATAATTACTATATCATCATAAAACAGCTCTGTAAAAACATATCAGTTTTGTTTTTCAAAGCTGATACAATAAAAGCCAATTAAACAATTCGGTAATAACCTTTTCTCTAAATTGTTGTCGATCAATCCCCATAAAAATTAAATAATAACGTCTAAATATTCATCAAGCCAAAACTGCAGTGTAAATGTGATAACTACTGGGGTGTCAATCATTGGGACTTGGGTGCGGCTTGTGACGTTAGGTCGCCATCTTGACGAAGGGTGCTCTTCTCCAGCCCCTGGGGCTCCTACACCTACCGGGATGCTACAAGAAGTCTGGTTCTTCACCCCAACGACAATAACCAGCAGCTCCTTGCTCTTGGTCGCCATTCTGGCCATCAGCAGCTGTCCCAATGTGCCCCATAGCTCACTCCCGTTGCAGAAGGAACCCAGTATATCTACTCCGATGTAATATTCCTGGAGCCACCCTGATATGCTAGTGGAAGCTCTATCCTCCTAAAGATAATTTACCATATCTAACCACCTTTGAAAAGAGATAATAACTGAGTTATATTTAAAAAAATTAACACCGCATAAATTTTGTATCGTGGTCAACATCCAAATCCAAAGACAAAGGCTGTTGGGATGATAGTTACACATTGAAAAAACGCAGACAAACACCCCTATACACACCGAAATTGCCAGTGCCGGAGTTGAGGATCGAACCCAGATCATAATAGGCAGTGTGATCGAGAAATGCTGTCACAACATGCTCTAGCCCACTATGTTACCAAGGCGTACTATATTCGTCCACTTCTCATTGAGAACAGCTCTTTGCACAATGATTAAGGAGCATAGTTGTTTACTGTGCGGAGAAATATTATAAGCAAGAAAAAATTTTAAGCAAAACGTAATCTATTCCGTTATTCCATTGTGAAAGGTTTAAAAGTAGATTAAGTTCACAACTACTAGAGAAAAAAACAAAAGACGGTTATTAATAAGCTTCTGTTAAAGCTGTGAAGAGCAGGTGTTATAAAGCTAAATATGTTGATATCAGGAAAACAAAGGAAGAGCGTTATTGCAGATTTTCCCGTATAGCGATGATCTTAGCCAACTATGTATGACTGCTAACTAAATTTCAAAAACAATATCACCATGTAATAATATTCACTCTTTAGCATCCTGATTTTTGAATATATATTATTATATGCCAGACCGAGTATAATCTCGGAAACCTCATTGTAGGAAACTAAAACGTCCAAACATAAACAAAATAGTTACTTATTTGAAGGAGATCCTGAAAAGAACTACTCCACGGCTATGTGCTCCGACTGGCATCTCCATGGAAGTGATTCATAGCCTTTATCGAGACCAGCCATCAAACACTGACCAGTTTCGCACTTATTCTGTGCTTATTAGAGCGCCATAGGTAGTGGACTTAATGAACGATGTTGCGACATAAAAATATATTATATTAGTTTATAAAAAAATCCTATCCGGCAAATAAATACACTGACTCGGGCCAGATACGATTCGCTCTGTTCAAAATGTGGACTATGTTAACATTCCGAAGGTGCGACTTCACTTCTGGCGCGGACTTTATTAAAGCAATACTCCGTTTCTCTATAAAATTAAAGTAGTATTTTGTTTACTACTATACTTAATACCATATTGTTAATATTATTTCCCTTCTCTATCTTTAAATAAATAAAATTGTATAAGAACGAAATGGTAATGAGTTGTGATATCTATAATAAGTATTAATTTCAAATTAACTAAGATTTTTGTTATAAAGGGAGTTTGTATTGATATCATACTAAATATTTTTATTGAACAACTATAATAGTAGACTATGTAATTTAAATACATAAATGCAACTAAAATGTCTAAATACAACTTAGAATTTGAGATTATCTGAGAGAAAATTTCATCGATTTAGTAAAGATTGATAATACGCAAAACGTAGGGCAGCAAGGAAGCTTTTGTCAATTACAATCAGTTTATCAATGAAAAATGTTCCTTAACGACGTTTTTCCCTCGCTAACGAGAATTTAAGATTTACTCAATTATTCAAATTAAATCTTTCTTATCCTTGGGTGAAATTAACACAATTATCTTAATATTACAAAGTGTATTTTAAACCGACTCTCAAACTTGACTTAAATATGCATGCCCGGACGAATTAAACAACGTTATTATCACAATTACTCTCTTTCCAGCCGAATGGTTTCCTTTTCAAGTTTCAGCTTCTTGTTATTATTTATCACATCTAAATAACAAATTTTATAACTTTTTATTTCTTTTCCTCTGTACTCACACTTACCTTCATGCTGTTGTGTATAAAATTAACAAGTTCTCAGTACGCAGTGCTTCAACGTCCAATTATAAAAGGGCATATAGACGAAAAATATAGAAATGTCACGAATAATAAGTTTTGCAAAGAGATACAAACTTAGAATTATCTTGCCAGGGTGAAAAGCGTACAACATGTGATGTAATTAAATATGCCTACCTATCTATTATATAGTCTTGGTACTTGGTACAATATGTCTTGTAAACATTGAACCTACCACTAGTAATGACGAGGGCGATGTTTTATATAGGTATATACATATATAAATTGTCAGTAAGTTGTGAAAATAAAAAATAGTTTTAGGTAAGTAGGTATATGTTTCAAATCTATTATTAACTTGTAATTAAGCTCCTTAAAAGGAGTAGGAATAGTAACGGGATTGCAAATGATTTTAACACCATTGCATTTCCATTAAACAAACATTTTTATTATGACACAATTGACGTAGGTATCTCTGAAAATAAATTCATTAAAACCTTACTATGCAGACCTCTTTATTCCCATCCCACCTGTTTATATAACAACTAGCAAAAAAATAAATATATTTGAATCAATGACGTTCTGGAATCTTTTTACGTTGTGTTATTGTATTTATATAATAAAAAACACACCACAGAAATGGACAACCTCCCTTCTGAAAGCCTCAGGCTTGTGTAGAGGGAGGGTACACATGAAAAAAACGCAGACACACAACCATTCCTTGGGAGAGGTGCCATTTCTCCCCTAGCGAGATTCGAACTCACGCCGCGATATACCCATTCTGTTAGTCACAAGCTACCACCCAGCACCTAACAGACTGAGCTATCGCCGCTATATAATACCTATATTATACAGGGTATTTCATATATAGAGGTCAAAAATCCAGGGGCATATTCTGTGGCCAAAAATAAGGTTTTTTTGTAATATAAACATGGGGCATTAAGGCTCGTCCAGACTATATAACTTGTATAATAATATTAAATAACAATATTTTGTTACATTGTTATATATAACTAAAACGTCCACATAACAGCTCTAGTTTTATAACACCTCCAGTTGAAATAAATATGTAGACATACGGGACGCACTTCTTATAGCAGCAGTTTTCTTGGTTATTTTAAACAATAAATAAATTAAAAATGCAAAAAGAGCTTCTAGCTTTTTCCTATTTCGCTTCTTTCTACATTCATCACACGTGCAATATCACACCACGGATTATGTTTGCGCTGACGATTTTTAAAATCTCTGTTATGAATGACCCACAAAACTTGTTTTTCCTTATATAGGTCGATAAGGAAAAGATAGACTCCTTGGGCCACTCCATTTCTTTCCATAATTAAAAAACTGTACAACTGCACGTCCGCTCATACTAAACATTCACAATAAACTAATCTTAACTCAAACTTATTTTATAACAGTTATATAACATTCTTTAATATTTACCGCTTCCAAAGCGATAACATATAACATTGTTATATGAAACACGAAATATTGTAATGTTTTACTGAAATTCGTATAACATATATATAAAACATTATTATAAAACAGTGTTATATAACATAATGCAGACGGGTCTTTACGGCAGCCCTTTTCGAACTACAGGGTGTCAAATATTAAAAAAATCAGTTTTTAATTTTTAATTTCTAAACAGTTTGAGGTCATAACATTAAGATAAGTAATTAAATATAAGATGACGGTTTCTTATTATTTCTGTTTTGCATAGCCTCTAAGATATTTTTTAATATCGTAAAAATGCACTTGGTCAAATAAATCATTAAATTTTGTCGCTAATCGGTTCGAAATACAAAAAGTGTAAAGAGACGAAAAATGAAAATAATACAATAGTGCATATAACGACCTATTTTATTTGTAATATGGTACAGCGTGATATATATATTTTTTTGATAAATAATCATACCCACACCTCCACCACTGGTAAGTTTTTAAAGCTGGTAATTTTTTGTGTTATACCCACCCACTGATATATCTACCAAATATGGACACCGACTTTGGTTAAATTCCCTCGGTTTAGAAATTGAAAATAAAACTAATACCTTTTTAATACGCCCCTGGATTATTGACCTCTCTTTAGGAAACAGCCTGTATATATTGTATTACTTCTACTTAGGTGCATATTTCCATTGGCCTAAGATGAGTACGAGTATTTTCTTGTATTTTCATCAGAGTAATTCTACTTATTTATTAATATACTATACATACACATTTGACTTTGACATTCATGTCAATTAAATTATCTGATATTAAATCAGTCCTCAAAAATTATTCTATATTTCCGTTAATTGTGGATTCTTAAATATTTGGCGTGTATTAACCTTTGTATAAGGACAACATTCGAATACGTTATTCTGGAGTATACCATATATATAATACTACTATATGGAGCCTATGTAATCTTTACCATGTTTCACATGTGAAGCCAAATTAGAATAGTCCAGAATCATATCTATTGTCTCTTTCACGGAGAAAATACCAAATACGCATGCGCAGCAAACCGCGGGAATTTTGCTCCATATACTGTAGAATACAATAAATTAACGTTATTTTATATTGTATTTTATCTACATATAACGGTTTTTCAATCTTGTTATTGGGATGTTCCCGTATTTATCAAGTTTACCAAAATAGTAGATGCAGTTTGTATTTGAAAAGAAAATTTTAAAAATACATACTTAAGGTATGCAACTTCATATGGAATATTTCCTTCGCACAAAAGTCAAAACCTCGACTGAGTTTTTCGTTTCGGCATGAGGTACAGTGTAATTCATATAATTCACTACATATTTAAATTTACAAAATGTTCTTATGTACCTACACTTGCAGTTGCGACCACAGAGGAAGGTCCTCTGTGGTTGCGACTGTAAAAATACCGTCGAAATAATTTGATGAGCAAATGTCTCTAATCACTAATAAGTTTAATATATGAACAAAATTAAAACTACAAGATACACTTAAATAAAACACTTCTAAATTGCCGGCACTACGAAAAACATAAATTTATTTTCTGTGAAACACAAATATACATGAAATACAAAAGATAAACTGTGACATAACTACACCACAAAACACATATATGACAAAACACATACAGGGTGGCCCATTAAGAACCAGGACACGCTTCTTAAAAATTTTTGGTAAGTGAGATTCCAATGAATTTTTTTATATAGCCTCCTAGATGTACTTGTTGAACCTATTACCAGCTGCTAATCTCAGCCTACTAGGATTTTTTTTTCAATAAATTTTTTCAAAAATTGCTTTGGGTATTTTTTTTATTAAAAATTTGACATCATGGCATTCTTCAGCATCACTTAAAACCCCTGTGGCCCAAATTTCATCAATTTGTATCTTGTACTTTTTTATAGAGCCTTAAAAGTTCCAATAAGTTTATTGAATTTGTGTCTCGCTTATTAAAAGGTATAGCAGGCATTGAACACTCTAATAATTATTGTTAATCTAGAATACTGTTCCTTTACTTACTTCACAAATTAATAATAACGTTAAAACAATACTTTACAGGAGTCCCCTATACCCCTAAATTCCTAAAGTAATTTTAAAAAAATTGATTGAAAAAAATCGTAGTTAGGCTGAGGATTAGCAGCTGGACCATCGTATTGAACATATTATGTTCAATAAGTACATCTAGGAAGCTAATATATACAAAAAAATTCATTGGAAACGCGCTTGCCAAAAATTTTTTAGAAGGGTGTCCTGGTTTCATAATGGGCCACACTGTATATGACAACACAAAAGCCCGGTCTTTCTTTACTTTGGCGCCACATTGAAATTCTTGGATTGGATTGGACAACACTTGGGCATGTGCAAAGGAACATTTGTCCGTGAAAGAGAACGAAATATATAACTCCATCTCATAAACCGGCTTCAAGAAACACTCGAATAGCTCAATATAGTAGTATTATATATATGGAGTAAACCGACACCCGGCGCAAAAAAGATTTGCAGCGTTTTTATTCGGTCGGTTTTAACCAGGCGTTCCAGACAAAAACGTGTCTACTTTTTTATCACATTCTTAGGAATGTGGTAGAAAAGTATCAGATGTGTTGAAGTACAGTTGCCCAGCTACGTAGTCCTTTATAATGGTATAACTTTAAACATTGTTTACGGGAAATCCTAATTACTTTTATTAAAATTTTTTTGGTGATATCGATTTCTTATTTAAGGATGCACATATCCTCAAAGTTTTAGAGATGAGTTCTGAATAACCCTGTATAAGAATATCTAAACTAAAAATTAAAAACATTGTTATAATAGTAAAAAGTACTACCGATATTGATACTAATACTGTATACTGTACAACTGTTTCTGTATACTATAGTTATTACAAAAGATTTTAGAAAAAGAAAACCAAATACAATTTTTGATTTTCTTTTATCTTTTCCACGTGCTCTCTTTATTATGATTATGTCTACATAAAAACTAATAAACGTTTTTTTTTTTCAGTAATAATGAAATTTCTGTTACCACTATATCTTATATAAACATGGTTGTAAATAATACTATAAGTCAGCGCAAAACTGATCTCAATTTTGATTTGATAGAAGATATTGATTGCATTTGAAGTGTATCTGGATATAATAATAATGCGTCACTTCCTCAAGAAAATGGTAATAGATCCGCCGTACTACCATCGCTTCTGCAGGTTTGTAGGGATCAATAGAAATCATATATTAAATATTCCTTTAATGTATTCAAAATTGTAATAAACCTTTCAAACCTAAAGTTGTTTTCTTGATAAAAGCAACACAAAATTTAATAAAAGCGACATTGGTGGAATGGGCCTATACTATGGAAACCACCATAAAAAACGCGCCACGCATATCTCTACCTTGAGGGTGGTGTGGAAATGAGATACTTACTCGAATACTTATATGTACTTCAATTTTCATGATATATTTAGTCGAAGCATGACTTCAGCTTTGTATAAAAATTTATTTCTTAGATGTGTACCTTTAACGTAGCTCGTAACATTTAAGAAAATTCAAGTATCTACTTTACTGTATTTGATACTGAGCACGGTGTGGTTTACCTTGTACCTACTCAGTTTTTTTTACCTTGAGATGGTAAACAAAAATATTATTTTTGTCTTCAATAATGTCTTCAATAAAACTGTTTAGATTAATTAATTTACTTTGATCACGATAAGATATAAAAAATATAAATAAGATAATTACTGCATAGCTACAAAAGAAGAAGACCGAACTAGGTCTAAGTACTCCTATTAGTCTAAGTAGATTAATAGGACATCTACTACTGTTTACATATACAAAAGACTAAATGCTTGGAGTTGCATATTGGATTCAGTTTTCTATTAGCCCTAAGACCACTTACAGACGAATGATAAATGAAAACATACACCGCGATACCGTAGAAAATGTGGGAACGCTGAAACTCGTAACCGAGTGGCACCAGTCGGTAGCGCGACGCAGTACATCTCTTATTAACCTAAATCTTAACCAGGTTTAAAATAATTACTCATTTCCATATAAGGGATATACATTTTAGTTAGAATACCCTTAAATAGCACTAACTTATTTCTTTATAAATTGTTAGATATACATTTTTCTTGGTTTATTTTATAATAATAATAATAATAATAATAATAATAATAATAAAAATTATTTATCCAACAGGACAAATATCCAATGGTTACAAGACAACGCATAAATAAAGCTAATGACAAAAAAGATGATCATGAATGGAAACAAATGAGAGAAAGAAAAACCGTAATTGTAAATACTATAACTAGCCAAAACTTATTCCAAATTAAGTAATCAAGACATTCTAGAAATTTCTGGCATCTCTAAAAGTTAAATTTCTTACATTACAACTAAATATATCAGAAATATGGGCAATTGAATTGAAATTTGCGCATATTAGATGTATGGGAGATTTTATCATAATATTAGTTTACCTAATCCGATGGATTAAAAAAACATGGACAAGTTGCGATTATTATTAGGTCTCGACAATAAAAAATAGTCAATAATTGAGTCAATAATGGAGAACAACGGATTTCATTAATTACCCACATGTAAAGAAATTTGACAGTCCTTCTAAACTTAAGGGAATTAAAGCTAAACGGAGTAAAGCTTAAAGGAGTAAAAGATAATTATTGCTGTTGCATCCACGGTTGGGATATGTACCATCTACAAAAAATACAAGATATTTTAAAAATTTTCTTTGAACACTCTCAACTGACTTAACATAACGATCATAAATAGAATTCCAAACTAAAGAACAGTATTCAAGTTTGGAGCGGACATATAGGCAGGGCATAATTTTATTAATGCATCTAATTAGACACAAGTCTTGGACTAATCCTTGTGATTAGTAGAGATATTATTATTATTATATCTTGACTAAATCTAAAGACAAATACCAACATTCTCATAGACGACGGAACCATCTGTTCAATATGATACGAAAAACTGAGTTTATTATCAAGAAAAACTCTTTAATAACATCAACTTTGATAAGAAATCGGCACGACATTAGTTTTACATATAAAAATTACTTTACACTTAGAAATATTTAAATTTAATCTATTTGATACACAGTTTAACTTTATTTAGCTCATACAGTAGGTACTGTAAATAATAGTTTCTGACAGTCGACAAGCTGAATCAGGTCATTGACAAAGATAGAAAATAAAAGGGGACCTAAATTGGAACCCTGAAGTGCCCCGATGTAATGGAATAGAGATTCGACTTATAACAGTTGAAGGTATACTAGAAACGATTATTGAGATGAGATATAAAAAAATGTATGACTTTAACAGAAAAATCGTAATATTCCAACTTAGATTGAGGATACGATGCTCTACTCGTATGGGATCAAAGACTTTCGAGAAGTCTATATACAGGGTGAGTCAGTTTATACTAGCAGGACTCTGGCATTCGATAGAACACCTGATTTTAAGTTAAGTTTGTCATATAAACATATGTCGGGAATCGCTTCGTTTTTGAGATACAGGGTGTCAAAGTTTTGGTTTTTTTTTAGTGTTTTCCACACAGCTCCTATAATTTTTAAGATAATTTATTCAAATTTTTACGGTAGATTACCTATGATGGTCTACAAATTTTGACATATGTAAACGATTTGAAAATGTACAGGGTGATATTTTTTCGGGGGTCAGGCCCCCGTTTATCAACCAGACCTTTTTTGTGGTGCGCCACTGACTGCTCATTTGTCAAAGTTTGGATTCCATGTTCAATTTAGAAACTTTTTCGTCTCTTGCATTTTTATCGTAGTTATAACAGTTGTCGAGTAATTTGAAGAAATCTCTGAAAGAATATGTTATTAAAAAAAATATTTTTATGAAAATTTTCACTAAAAACAATAATTATTGTCAAACGAAAGTTCATTAATCTAAATTATTAAAGGTTACATACTTACAGTACAACTTTTGCCACTAATTATTTATTTTTTATAGCATTTCAGAGACTTAATAATTAAGTAAAATAATTAAGAACTAATAATAAACCAAGGCAAATACAAATAACTTTACAAACAACCCGAAATAATTTTATTTTCAAATTAAAATTTTCAAAATATGATCCATTTTGTTGGATACATAATCGGCATCGCGTTTCAATAGACCTTCTTGCTGAAACTTAAGTGATGAACTCTTATGTCTTCGCAAGCATGCCTTATACGCCCTCTAAGATCGTCATCATCTTGAACAGGAGTGGCATACACTTTTTCTTTAAAAAAGCCCCACAAAAAAAATCCACTGGTGTTATATCTGGGGAACCTGAGGGCCATGCGATTGGACCTCCACGTCCAATTCACCTCTCTGGATAATTGTCGTCTAACCAAGCTCTTACATTTTTTCAAAGTGAGCTGGGCAGCAATCCAACAGGAACCAAGCTTGCTGTCTTAAATTTAGAGGGACATCTTCCCACATATTAGGATGCTCGGTTTCTAGAAACTGTAAGAAGTTTTGCGAACTGACCCTTTCTGGCAAAAAATATGGTTCAAATAAACGATTTTCAAAAATGCCTACCCATACGTTAAAGCTAAACTCATTTTGGAATTTTCTTGGCCTAATAGCACGTGGATTTTGCTCTACCCAAATATGTTGACTTTTGAAATTTACTATCCCACGTTGGGTGAAGCAAGATTCATCAGTCCATAATACGTTGGATAAGAAAGTTCTATTATTTTCGAATGTGTTAAGGATCTAACGTCAATAATTCACTCTGCTTTGTTTCGCCATGATGTAGACCTTGGTTTATTATTATTTCTTAATTATTTTACTTAGTTATTAAAAGTCTTTAAAATGCTACAAAAAAATAATTAGTGGCAAAAGTTGTACTGTAAGTATGTAACCTCTGACAATTTAGATTAATGAACTTTCGTTTGACAATAATTGTTTTTAGTGAAAGTTTTGATGAAAATTTTTTTTTTAATAAAATATTCTTTCATAGACTTTTTCAAATTACTCGATAACTGTTACAGCTACGATAAAAATGCAAGAGATGAAAAAGTTTCTAAATTGAACATGGAATCCAAATTTTGAAATCAGCAGTGAGTGGCGCACTACAAAAAAGTTCTGGACGATAAAAGGGGGCCTGACCCCCGAAAAAATATCACCCTGTACGTTTTCAAATCGTTTACATATGTCAAAATTTGTGGACCATCATAGGTAATCTACCGTAAAAATTTGAATAAATTATCTTAAAAACTATAGGAGCTGTGTGGAAAACACTAAAAAAAAACCAAAGCTTTGACACCCTATATCTCAAAAACGAAGCGATTCCCGACATATGTTTATATGACAAACTTCACTTAAAATATTCAATATTCAATCATATTGTTTATGTTTATTTTAATTTAGGTATTTGACTCATTTCTGTGATTAAGGGCAATCAGGCGCCTCGTCAGGCGCCAAAGATAAGAAAAGAGGCCTTAATGTGCCTCTCTCTCACATTATCACCAAGCTGACATTCTGCTCATCATTTTTTCGAAAGAATTCGATTTTTTTATCATTTCTATAAGAGCCCATTTTTAAATTGTATGGAGTAAAGCCAATATTTGACTCACTATTTTGTAAAATATTCTAATATAATTTCAATAAAATAAACAAAGTTATTATATGAAATGTCAAGACGTTGTATTTTCAAATAAAACCCTGTGCTCAGAAGGAGTTTTGTCTATTTTTTTGAGAAAATGTTATATTTTAGAGTTCCAAACAATAGTACATTAATAGAGTTCCAATTATATGATGACGACATAATATTGTGAAATTTAGTTGCATCTCGTTTTGAAAACAACATTACCGTTATTTACAGATCAGCAAATCATATAATTAATATAGTTTGCTGTTTGTTAACCAAACTGAATGAATTTCAGTTGACCGAAAACCGACAGCACATTGTTAAAATTAAAAAGTCTCGATATTTACATTCCAAATTTAAATGATCGCCCCTATGCGCGACAGAAAAATAAATTCGTTACTCGAAACCTTTGATGACGAAGTAATACCAACATAATCAAATCAATGTCGTTGTGTATAAGTTATAAATGCTCAAAAAATGTTAAATTCAGTATAAGCGAAACAACTGCCTATCGCAAATTCAGAGGGCTGTCAACTGTTTCAACTGAAATATTTTCAGTGGCATGACAGTAATGTAAAATATTCCACAATGTTATTATAGAACACGCCAATAAATGATTTCAGATACAGTTGTGACTAGGTACATGTCTGTAAAGACTAAGTTTATTTCATAACATTATCTCACTTTATTGTCCATCATAAATATACAATAATCAACTATACTCATCATTATTTTTCAACTACCCTTAAATCAAATCCAAACCTTACAAGCTCCTTGTTAAGTATTTTAGTGACAACTGATCAGCAATCTCAATCAAAGGTTCCTAAGATAGAGGTACAATAGAAGAGCACCCTTGACATCATCGTCATAAGATTGTGACTAGACTATAGACATGTCTTATAATGAAAACTCTCTTTAAAAACAGAGTCAAGGCTGTTTTAACCGAGAAAATATACCTTGAAGTTAACTGGTGTACACGAGCCACAAAATCTCTGACAGAATACAGAGGAAGTCATGCGGGGAGATAAGAGGAAATCAAGAGAATTTAGAGGTCTGAAGAAATTCAAAGATTCCAAGTCATGTACATTTTGTACATGACTTGAAGCGTGTAGCGTGGAAGTCTCAAGAAAGCCTAAGGAAGATTGGAGGATATCTCTTGAATGGGGGGGAAATCACGACAGGAATATTTATTTATGGACACATGGTGCTTTTACACATTCTACCTACGAACTTGCCATCTAGCCCGAAACTCCAACAGAAACCAAAACTGTTCTATTGAAAAAAAATTGGTTATTATAATTCGCCACTGTAGAAGAAACAACAAAATCTCTGACAAGATTTAGGGATGCCGAGTGATTTGCTGAGTACAGTTATTTGTTTATCTACTTGTTTTTTTAAGATATATGGCAAGATTCAAGAAGTCATAGAGCTAACAATACCACAGAGGACACAGACCAGAGGCGAAAGCTTGCGGCGGTGTCTTTGATGTTTAATGGCCCATTTTCGATACCAGTTACGTCTACACTGAGAGAAATAATTGCTTAATTCTAACAATACCACCTTACTATAGGTACTCTGAAAGAAGTGTTTAATGATTATCGTTAACGGCTTTTGTAGATTAAGTATATCAATACAATAATTCACCTTATGTAATGTAACTAAACCACAGAGGACCTAGAACATAGACGAAGGCTAGTGGCGGCGTCTTTGATGTTTAATGGCCCATTTTCTGTACCAGTTACATCTACACTAAGAGAAATAATTGCTTAATTCTAACAATACTACCTTACTATACTCTGAAAGAAGTGTTTAATGATACTTGTGGTTGTGACTGATATGTTATATTACTTATATTACTAATGTCATTCAGTTTTTTGTTTTATGTATTTTTAATAAATGTTTCATGTCATTTATTGCAAATAAAAGATTTATTATTATCCATATGTGATCTTGTATTTTTTATTATTCCCAGAAAATAACCCGAATAAGTTGCAGATCATTATTAGAATTAGGAAAATTATCAAAATTTTGCTTATAAATGTACCTATGCTTTTATTAATAACTGAAGTAGTAATACAATAATTATTATTTTCCTACTGATATTTTTTACACTGGTTTTGTAAAATCAGATGCATTTTTAATAAAAATCACCAGTATACAACATATTTTTAAGCAAGTTCTAACAAAAAAAGCCATAAATTTGAACACAGCGCAAACTTTACATGTAGACCAAGATACCTCCAAGCTTCGTAAGATTATTTCCTATATTAGAATAATTTAGAGGTACATCTCGATGATAAAGCACATGGACTATTTATTTATGTCCATCTATATTAAATAATTTAATATTTAATTCATTTATTCTTATTCTGAATTTTGTTGGTGTGCACTGCAAATTTTTTGCACTTGCAACTACAATAATTTGCTACTAATATACTTATGTATTAGTACAGTCTAAACAGCAGACTTAAAGGAAACACAAATATTGGTAATGTAGCTTAGTTACATTACATAAGGTGAATTATTGTATTGATATACTTAATTTACAATAGCCCTTAAATATAATCATTAAACACTTTTTTCAGAGTATAGTAAGGTAGTATTGTTAGAATTAAGCAATTATTTCTGTTAGTGTAGACGTAACTAGTACAGAAAATGAGCCATTAAACATCACTAGCCTTCGCCTCTGGTCTGTGTCCTCTGTGACAATACTATCTATGAAATTTACTACAAATAAATGGCCTTATTTAAACTATTATTTATAGCCATTTAGGTATATAATAAACTATTTCTTATAGGTTGACGTGATTAGTATATACTAACTACAGGACGTAAAAGGGTTAATTTAAACATATGAAACGGAGGAGTTGAGCCAAGACGGAGATGTAGGAAGCTCTGTAATGAGCCGTCGAGGCAGGGAGTGGAAAACGTCCCCATTGTTATGTTGTTCTTATTCGGGGACCGTTTAGAATGGTCCCGTTTATAAGCAATAATGGCAAGCTATAAATCCCAATGCATTACCTTACTTATAAGAAAGCGTACCAATTAAATCATAAATAATAGGAAATATATTATATGTGCTTCCTATAACATTTCTGTTCGATTCATTCCATTGAAGAAATATTTTTAATCGTTATTTTACAGATTCATATATCATAAGGAATTACATTGACATACGAGTTTTTCAAACAATATTTCAGGCTTATATTCTCGTATTGCTGATAACGCTGTAGTAAAATTGTTAAAATTTGTGAAAAAACTGGATGTATGCGTTCCGATTAGATGAACAATGGCATATCTATATTTCATATTGGATAATAAATAAACTGGTAGATTAAGAAATATTGTAATTTTATTTTGTACATCCATTATCGACGCTACTATTTTATAGGTATTTATTATGGTGTCACTTCTCGTACTTTTTCGTATTAGTCATATAAGTATAAAACAGATTACTTAATGATCCAAATACTGAGACATATAAATCAGCCAGTAGTGGATTACTGAACTACGATTGGATTTTTAGAAAGTCATTTCAATACTGCCATTTTCAAAGATTCAACTAAGTTTTCTGCATTTATAAAAGACAAGACGTAGGATAAAGTATAAATCTTTAAATCTCCAAAACTGCTGGTTACGTAAAAGATAGTAAGGGTTGCAGTAAAACATGGTTATGCACGGCAACTACTGAACACGTTTATGTCAGTCTCGTATAGAATATTTAAATAATTGATTCCCCTATACTGTGTGGCTGAAGTCCGAGGTTGACTATTAGAATCTCGGGAACGATGAGCTATATAGGTAGTTGGTTAAAAAGCTGCAGAATAACATATAATCTCCTACCTAGCAACATACCTCGTATTATACCGTAATGAAACCCAGAGTATTTTTATTTATTTTTGGTTATTTAGAAGAAGCAAAAATTGTTTTGATGTAATTTTTAATTAAAATACTTAAAAAGACAATCCAGGCTATTTACAGTGCACTCTATAAGTGCATTCTACAAGTTGCAGTATAGTATAGTTGCAGTAATATAGTTATTGATTACGATTACTTTCCATGGTAGTGACCACATTCAAGTAATCGTTATACTGAGCATGCGCGCAGTGCCAAAAAGAATATCCTTTTACGATTACGATAACTCTAAGCTCAAGTTTAAGGGGTTCAAAATGAAATCCCCGTAATCATAATAACTTGTATCTTTGTGTAATGCAGAAAGGTTTGATTGGTGGTATAAGTATTTTCTATTTTCTATTATTAATAAAGCAATTGGGTAGTATATTATGTAATATTAATATTAGTTATGTATTATAAGTAGTGTAGTAGTTTCTACAAGCGTAGCGAAATACAAAGTGCAATACAAAATCATCTGTAAATGTTATCATTTACAAACTATAATCTCTATCATCTATAAAACAATCGCCAACACCTATTAGGTATTAGGTATTACTTTTAAACGAAATAATAATAATGGTAAGGTAATGTTAGTACTGTAGTGTTTTTGCAGTGGATATTTAATCTAAAAAATAACTGAGCTTCCTATTATTGCTGTCGTGTTAAAATAATTTATAAGTTCTTAGTAAGTCTATTATTATTAATTACCTCAGCAAGAAGCATGACCTTATATACATGTAACATGTAAGTAGAAGATGTATAAATCCCAGTCAACTAACCTGATATCTCTATTTCGGGTGAACTGCATCCATTTCCACTCACAAAAAAACATCATGACATGTGATTAATGTACCACTTAGTTATTTTACCCACTTTTAACACATTTTCACTAATTTGAACATATTTTCACTACACACTTTTCACTGTTTAATTCATTAATCTATGGAACTCAAGATTACAATCGAACCGACGCTTACACAAAACAAAAAACGATAACGTATCGCCAACTCTAAACCGCAACTCGTCGGAAGCAATGCATTGGACGCAACAATTATTTCATGGCTTACTAGGTAGTTAGTAGTAAACAATTCTAAGAAATCTGCGAGTGGTTGAGGGAGACATCGGGTAACGTTCTCAGAATTATTTATTATTGAATATTTATTGTAATATACCTATATGATATATGATGAAAAATATTTAAACAGAGAATTTGATTATTTAAAACGTAAAAATATTATGTTTATATATGAAAAATAATACTAAAAACTATTTCTCTCAAACAGTAACCACCAAAATTATTTTTTTCTAAATATATACAGGGTCCTGCACCACAGCTCCCTTCTTTTGTAGCTCATGAACCGGTGCCTTTATAAATTTCGTTCAAATTTGACTGCAAACTATTCGTAGAGAGGCACATTTTGAAAATATTTTCAAATATACAGGGTGCTCTAAAAACATGTACCATACTAAAGTTATGTTTTTTTAAATGGAATAAACTATATATTTTTGCATTTTTGGATTCTACCTGAAATTCTAAACACATTTCATTTAGGATGTCCTATACCTATCTTCAACATTTTTTTGAAATATTGACAGGTGAATATTGACATTTTTGCAACTTTGACATCCTGTAAAATCTAAGCGGTTTGAGATCAAGCAAAACGGTTTGCACATTCCTATCTTAACTTTTCATAAGCTATCGTTTGGTACTAATTTCAGAATTATCCAAAAATTTAAAATTTTCTGAAAATTTTAAAAATTTTTTATTCCTGTATAAATTTGAAATTAGTACCAAACGATAGCTTATGAAAAGTTAAGATAGGAATGTGGAAACCGTTTTGCTTGATCTCAAACCGCTTAGATTTTACAGGGTGTCAAAGTTGCAAAAATGTCAATATTCACCTGTCAATATTTCAAAAAAATGTTGAAGATAGGTATAGGACATCCTACATGAAATGTGTTTAGAATTTTCTGTAGAATCCAAAAATGAAAAAATATACAGGGTGTTCCATTAAAAAAAACATAACTTTAGTATGGTACATGTTTTTAGAGCACCCTGTATATTTGAAAATATTTTCAAAATGTGCCTCTCTACGAATAGTTTGCAGTCAAATTTGAACGAAATTTATAAAGGCACCGGTTCATGAGCTACAAAAGAAGGGAGCTGTGGTGCAGGACCCTGTATATATACCTATAATGTGTAGGTAGGTACTTATACCATTTCATCGATTTAAATATGAAAATAGGTATAATATTTTTTAAAATAGACTTATTGTTATTGTAGTACCTACTTAGAACTCAAGCAATATGCCCCGACTGGCGTTGCATTACATCAACATCTCCGTAGAGTAGTTGTTTTCGGCATCTCCAAATAAATAAATAAGTAAGATTGTCTTCCTCAAAGACAATAGAGGTCGCTGTAATGGCATCTGCAGAAAAGCAGATCGTTATCTGTCTGTCAATTAGACAATAATTGTCAGACAGGTAGTAGCAAAGACCCAAAGAGGGCACTACGGTGTATTTCACTGTATCTCGCCACTACAAAAATGTATCTCTTAGTTAACTTTTTGGCTTAATTCCTATATAAAGAAAGATGTAAACAGTTAAATAAGCCAATAAATAATATTAAAAGATAGTATAAAAATTACTTAAGTTATATCTACAAAATGTTGCCAATATATGCTGTGACAAAAGATTACTGAATAAAGTTTATATCTCTTTTTGTGACTGTTCCTCATGCAGGAAAAAACTAAAACGGGTCAATTAGTTTTTAAAATTATTGTTATATAAAAAGTTATTTGAACACTCTTCCTTCATATTACACAGAGTTACAAGAATGTCTATTTTTGAATGTATTTTTTTCAAATACTTGGACAAAGCTTTGTCTCACCAGTACATTGATATACAGGGCGCCCTATTTCATGACCCGTTGCATGGGTAACTTTTTTATTAGTAGAGATACAAAAACGCTTAAATGAGCAAATTAGTGCAGTTTTGTATTAGTAATTCTACGGTAAGGCGAAAAATTATATACGGGGGAAGGTTGAAAAGTTATTGACAAAAAACGAAAAATCCAACTTTTCTATTATCCCTCGTAGCTCGTTCATTTGAAGAGTTAGAGAAAAATGCTTCACATGTTTTTTGCAGTATTTTTCATGTAAAATGACATGCACTTGCTACTTTTTATATATCTCTTAAAATGGTTGAGAATCACAGTAAAATATATTTTTTTTAAATGTAATGGATAGGTGGCTGTGACATTAACCGAAAGTCCCCTTTTTTCTCTTTCAGATGATATAACATAGTCCATATTTTATCCTTACAAAAGTAATAATAATCGTTGTTTTTAAAGAAAGTTTATTGTCACATCAAGAATGCTATGGAAATAAAACAAAAAATAAGATTCCTGATATTTTTAAAAACGTCTAGTTGGCATTTAATTATTGACGGATCATAAGTGACATTTTTAGTTTTTGTTAAGTAGTTTATTGTTTATTATTAATACTGCATACAAAATAATAGTGTTGCAAATATGTACACCAACGAAGAGAAAAATGATATGCTATTTTGTTATTATAACCAAAATCGAGATGCACAAGCTGCAGCGAATCTTTATTTTGAAACTTACATGGAACGAAGACAACCCCATCATAGAATATTTAGACAGCTGGAAAATAATATACGATTATACGGTTCTTTTTCAAAGCCTAAGGATGAAAGAAACTTCAATGAAGACACTGAAATAAATGTTTTGGCTTATGTAAATTTTAAACCTGATTCTTCAACTGCAGAAATTGCACATCACTGCAACACTTCCAAGGAAACTGTAAGAGCTATTTTAAAAGGTAACAATTTAAAGCCTTATCATTATTCCATATGCAATACTTTATATCCAGCTGATAATCAAAGAAGGATGACATTTTGTCGATGGTACATTTCAAAATGCGAAGAGGATCTAGACTTCTGGACAAAGATTTTATTCAGTGATGAAAGTAGATTTACCAACAATGGTATTTTTAACCGCCATAATAACATAATGTGGTGCCGAGAAAATCCACATCTTGTTTCTGAAAGAAGAAATCAACGTCAATTTGGGATAAATGTGTGGTGTGGAATTTTTTGTGGCAAAATTATTGGCCCATATTTTTACCTTCATTTTCTAAGGAATACTCTAACAGAGGAATATTTAAATGAATTACCACTTCATATTTTTAGAAATCTTAAATACTTCCAACACGATGGAGCACCTGCGCATAATTCCCGCGAGGTAAAACAATATTTACATGAACAGTTTGATAATGTTATAGGAAATAGAATGGATATCGACTGGCCAGCGCGAACACCTGATTTGACCCCCTTAGATTTTTTTCTTTGGGGATTATTGAAAGATAAAGTTTATGTGACAGCTCCTCTAGATATAGAGGATCTAAAAGTCAGGATTCAAGTTGCAATTAGAAGCATACATGGACATACAATAAATAATGTTTTAAGAAGTATCCAGAAACGTTGCTTACTATGTATCCAACAGGATGGTGGTCATTTCGAACATTTACTTCAATATAATTAATTAATTAATAATTTCTGTTCTCAAAACATTCTTTTGTTCCATAATCCATAGCATTCTTGATGTGACATTAAACTTTCTTTAAAAACAACGATTATTATTACTTTTGTAAGGATAAAATATGGACTATGTTATATCATCTGAAAGAGAAAAAAGGGGACTTTCGGTTAATGTCACAGCCACCTATCCATTACATTTAAAAAAATATATATTTTACTGTGATTCTCAACCATTTTAAGAGATATATAAAAAGTAGCAAGTGCATGTCATTTTACATGAAAAATACTGCAAAAAACATGTGAAGCATTTTTCTCTAACTCTTCAAATGAACAAGCTACGAGGGATAATAGAAAAGTTGGATTTTTCGTTTTTTGTCAATAACTTTTCAACCTTCCCCCGTATATAATTTTTCGCCTTACCGTAGAATTACTAATACGAAACTGCACTAATTTGCTCATTCAAGCGTTTTTGTATCTCTACTAATAAAAAAGTTACCCATGCAACGGGTCAAGAAATAGGGCGCCCTGTATAATGGGTTTTAATGGGTCTCCGTCCAATAGTAAAAAAGATAAGTATGTCTAAAATAATGTATCGCAAGTATTATGTGTTATTTATTTCTTCAATAAAAAACAAAAAAGAGGACTTTCAGCCAGATACATCCTACGTTTCGTCCGAGTTTTCGGACATTTTCAGGGTTACCTAATAGCTAACATCAATTTGCTATTTTAATTTCATTGTATGGGTTGGTTTTATTTTGTTTTTCATCCATTTTATTGTTTAAGAATGCAATGTACTTGAAATTGAAAGCAGAGCCCCTGGTTAACTCTTCAAACTACACGTAAACAATAATCTTAAAACAATATCAAAGATGAAAAACAAAATTAAAACCAACCTACACAATACAATGAAAATAGGAAATTGATATTAGCTGTTATAGCTAACCTTGAAAAATCTGAAAACTCGGAAGGAACGTAGGATATATGTCCGTGTATCTGGCTGAAAGTCCTCTTTTTTGGTTTTTATTGAAGAATTAAATTCTATTTTAACAGCCAACAACTTTTCCAATATCATACGTTATATGTTATGTTGTATTAGACAAATATAATTTATAGTCCAGCGTCAATAACAAATTGATAATATCCTAACCCTTTAGAGGCCTATAATCATGGTCACATAAGAGAAAATTCTATTAAAGTGTGTGAAAATATACAATGTGCAATGTTTATAAAAATGTCGATCATTATAACTCAATCAAGTATTACAGAAAAAAATTGAAAACATGAAAAAGGGATGAAAATTCTTATATACTAATTGATGTGTCATTTTTCTGAGAAATAATTAGAAAGGATTTGAATTTTATTCACTACTTTTGGAATACAATGTACGATTTAAGATAAGATTTCATATAGGTATTTCTCGTTTTAAAAGTATCATTTTGTCTAGAAGATGCTAAAAGTGTTTCTAAAAGAGGCTATAGGCTCTCTTGAATAAATTAATTTAATATAGACATGTCCTTCATTCAATAAACTAACGTTTTATTAATATTATATTGGTTCTATAATATCTCATGCAATACTATAAATTGATGTAATGAGTATCAAAACTTTTCTGGAGATATAAACAGTTATCAGGGAGGGAAATACGCGTTTTCGTACCAAATTCATTTTTATAGCGAAAAACGCGTTAAGATGGGATATAAAATACTGTTTGTTGAAATACTGACAAAGGTATTACAGGATTATGCAAATAAATTCCTTTTTTCGTTTCTCGTCTTAGCACATAATAAAAAATATCGCTCTCAAAGAAACTGATTCCAAAGGAAAAGAAGTCCTGCATGTTTTATTAAGCAGTTATATAAATATTTTATTAAGACACATATTAGAAGACCAAAACATATTTTCATGTAATGTATGATTAAAATTATATAACAAAAAAGACTGCAAAATAGTTTTTCCTTTAATAACAATACAACTTACAACAATTTCCGTTTGATAAAAGTTTTCGTATGGCACATACAATTTCCTTACTAAATATACAATATATCCGCAACTAAAATGGTAAATATTTAACATGAACTTAACACGAACTATTATGAACTTAACTCATAAAGTTTATGAATTTGTTACTTTTAACAAATTATTTTTTGAGAAAGATTGAAGAAGAAAGAAAAGAAACCAGAATCAAGAAATTGATACTAATTTAATATTAGTAATTTTAGGACATTTTAATAAATCTGAAACTAGAATGAGAAGATATAGAAAATACTCTAATTTGCTTAAATAAACCAAACATTTTCCTGGATTTGTGCTTCACAACAAAAAAAAATTTCTATTAAAACTATAGCTTGAAAAACTATAGATCACGTCATATCAACTCAGACTCAAAAATAGTGGTCAAATGTATAAGTGAAATTATTGTAACACTATATACTTATCTTAACATATTTGTATACCAGATTGAGTTGAAATTTGTTAGACTACACTTATGGGAGTACTGGAAAATACTCTACTATATATTCTTAGTAGACTATTCTTTATAATTTGAAAAACAATCGAAAACCCACATAAATGTCGGAATCTTACTCAACCGAAAGCCTATGGCAGAAACTTTTTTACTTTTGAATCTATTTTTTAAAATCGTTTACAAACAAATACTTAGGACACACTGCATTTTAAGATGTAATATGACAGAAAATTTAAATATTTGTGTTACTTCCAAATAAAAGTACATATTAACAAAATTCATTTGCTATCTTTAGCGAAATTTGAGACATGCATAATAAAATCGTATTGTGGAAAACCATATTTTTACATGTTGAACACTAAATATTTTACTTTTGCTAAATATTTCACATAATTATATAAAAATAATTTTTTTTTTTTGGCAAAGTTTATAACATACTTTTCTATTTGTTAATTATTTTCATTAGAATGTATTTAATTTTAACTTACATTAGATAACTATTTTTAAAATAAATTTAAAAAAAGTTATAAAATATTTTATAAATCAATTCCATACAAAAAAACATGCAATGGAGAGGAGGAAGTCACATCTTTAGAAGGAAATAGTACATACTTTCGGTTGTTGATTTTTTAAAAATGTACATATAGTCCGCTTCTGAAAGTTTAGCAACAGCGATGAAACTTACCACGTGTATTTGGCTTCGGGAGGGAACCGGAACACGGTGCTACGCGCACGATGCTTATGCCGCGACTGAGCCGTCAGGATGCATCCTTTGAGTCACGATATCTGATCAGTTCTACCGTGCGCGAGTTTTACTACACAACCTTATATACCCTTTTGTGGCACCCACAAAAACTCATGTATACGGGGAAATGTTTGTGCAGATATTCATTCATTATAAATTAAATATATAAAAACAAGTTTCTATCAAGACATTCAGAAAAACGAATCCTTAGGCTTGGAATAAAAACTCACTTGATTACTAGATTCAGAAAATATCGATAGTATAAAATAATCAGTTGTTTGTATACATGTTTTAAACATATGTATACGTTTTACATAGTTAAATCTTATTTTCGGAAAGATTTTGAAGTTGATGGAGAGTGGAGTGAACTTTAAACTGAACTTGTTAGACAAACTATAGCGAGGTTAAATAGCATCAGTTAAATATTTACGTGAGAAAGTTGATGATTTGAGTTAATATACATGACATAAAATATTAAGACAAAATTTACATTTGTATCGTCATGGATTTATTTCCGTTCAGGAACTTTTAAAACAGAATTATCCAGCAAGGGAGTAGTTTTAATAAAATAGTGAAATAATAGAGCATACCGTATATTCTTGACTTCTTAAATACATAAATAACCAAAATGCGCTTGGAAATATTTAGTAATAGACATTTACTCTATTGGGAAAGGCCTAACAAGCCGAAATACTAGTATACAGAGTTTCTTAAATAAGAAATCGATGTCACCAAAAAAATTTATAATAAAAGGCTTAGGATTTCCCGTAAACAATGTTTAAAGTTATACCATTATAAAGGACTACGTAGCTGGGCAACTGTACTTCAACACATCTGATATATCACATTCCTTCAAAAAACAGTAAACAACAGTTTTTGTATCTGGCGAACGCCTGGCGAATACAGTTGGAGTGGGGATAATATCTCTTATTGTCTATGCAGTCATCAGTCTTTCTGTGTCGCTGTCTCTGTGCGGGTGTTTTACTTGTCGAGTGTTAAACTGTAAAATTTTCAAAATGGCTCATGTGTACAGTAATGCTAAGTTAATGGACATGATTCTTATTTATGGCGAAGTTGGACAAAATTCATTGGAAGCTTCGCGCTTGTATGCGGAACGATTTCCCAATCGACACACCGACACATCGACAGTTAGGTTTTGTAAGTGGTTGTTGCAGCAAAATGCTGAAAATCCCCAATTTACTTAATAATTTGCGTTTACAAGATCAGCAACCAGGAGGAACATTCGGTTTAGTGCGGCAAAATTGGATAAGGGCGTGCCCAAAATTGTGTACAAGTCGAGGAATATTATTTCGAAAAGCTTTTGTAACAAGGTATGTGCAAATTTTTTATACCTAAATTTCACGTTTCTAATACCTAGTAATCAAGTAGCGCAATTCTTCAAAATTAGTGTAACAAAATTTTATTCATTTTAAAGACACGTCACTTTGGTCAGATCTATCTATCTTTAAGTTTATTTTAAAGTAAAAACGCTGCAAATCTTTTTTGCGCCGGGTGTCGGTATACTCTCAGATCTTCCGAAGTTTTTTTGTGCTAGCCTGTTTGCATTGTCAGTCCCAAGGTAACTCCATTACAGTGGACCAGTATCCAGCGGCGTGCAATGAAAAATTTTTAAATAGTTTTAAGACCCCGCTAAAAAATTTTTTTTGCACTACCACATTTGTACATGTATCTTGAACATCCCCAAATTTTATTATGGATCAGTTCTGAATAACCCTGTATAAAGTGTTTTCTATATATTTCTTGAAACTAGATCTTTCAAGAGAACTGTGTTTTTTTTTCAAAACAGTTATTCATATATAGTTTGCAGTTATACAGTTATATAACAGTTTGTTTTTATTTAAAAATACCTATAGCCAATATCTATTATGCAATAGATAAATATAGAGATAAAAATATGAAAATTTTCATTCTACTCTAAAAATTTTAAATAACTCTTGAATTATCAAATTGATGTTGCTGAAGTACCTTGAACCTAGTTTAAGAAAAAACAAAAAATAATGCCATTTTCCGTTATATTTATTCTAAAAAAGTTGTACACCCTAATTGCAGATTCTCGTGGATAATGAGATCAAGATTATGAAGTATAAGTTAGTAGAAGTACACAGGGTGTCCCGAAATTAGTGTGCCATATTTTACCTGTGTGTTGTATGCTTGAAAATAGGACTTTTTCTTAATAAAAACTTACATTTATCGATGTTCAAGAAGAATATCTTTTTTACGTAGAAAACTTTCCACTAGAACGGGCGTTTATACGCATAGCATGGGTCTCTTCCAATAGCTCTCGACTAGCGGCAGGCACAAAGGGTGGAAAAGCCTGAGTGCTGCGGGTAACGGCACCGCTTTCCAACAACAACAACGCAGAAAACTTTAAAATTTTATATTTTAATGACAAAAACAGGGAAAAATTACCTACAAACCAAGTTACATACATCTTGTGTTATCGAATGTAAATAATTAAAACGATTTTACTAGAAAACGATGCGTCCTATCGATAGGTCGTGAAGTCTATTTTTTTTAGGAAAAAATATTGAAATTTTAATGATGCATGTAATGTAAGCATCCATTTGTTAAGTAAATTAATTATTCAATAACATAATTTTGTATGACTCCCCTGTACATCACTATTATATTCACTAAAGCGAGCATAAAGGAGAATTTCGGCATTATACATGTATATCATTTTGGTTTTTGTTTAAATAAAATGAGCAAGTATATAATGTTTATAGCATCATGTATACAATAAAATTTATACCTTAAAAAATGTCAGTTTATTTCAGCATATTCCATTGCCCTCTATGCAAACGTTCTGTTCCAAACTTACGTGACATACAATTAATCAAGGGAGAACCTGCTGGGTAGTACAAAGACCTACTTCAATTGATACTGTCAATAGGACAACCTATCTGAAAAACGGAGTGGTACAAAGTGCATAGAGAATTCACGGAATTGAATTCTGTGCTAAGAATAAAACAAATTCGTTCAAGTTTTTATTATTTACATTTTTGACCTTGGATGTCAAGGGATGTTTCCTCAAATTATTTGTCATTTATTCATAAGAATCCTTGAAAATTAAATTCAGTAAAGGGGGAAGTCTAAAACAAGACATAGATAAAATATATATGTATATTATTCATTATTTAATAATGTGATACTTGCCCTAAACTTGAATTTACAATTATCTCCTTCATTTAATATAAATGTACAATATATTTGAAGTATAAAAAAGAACAAATACATATTTAATAGTCATATATGTACAAAATCGAATATAAAAAGAATTTTTAATATAAATAAATATTTTCATATAACTACGTATAAAACTGAATGGTGTCTTATCAAAAATACCTATTAATACCTAAAAATACTTTTTAGCCTGTCGTCTTTACTGGTAGTGGATAGTGTGTACAATCGTATTTTGAAATGGGAAAATATTTCTTAGATTTATACGGTAATTTTCAAGTATATTAAATAAAGTTTTTGGACGTACTCTGGGTTGGGTTTAAAAAATGTATTACTGATAATCTGATTACTGTATTATATCAGGGAATTATAGAATCATTGATAATTTTAGTAAGTATCCTCTCAAATAATGATATTCACTGGAACTGGATCTTTTCAGACCTTTTTCGAACCCACGCCATCTGGGTTAAGCGATCGACACAATACAAACTCTGAGCCACCGGCCCTATAAAATATACTTAGGTATAAGTAATTACTTATATAATTGTAAGTGTATTTCTTTGTTGCGGCATTATTGTATTTCAATATGTAATGTTTGTTTTCCTATATATGAATAATAAAGTAAATTTGAATAAAATAATATAGTCCTTGATGTTTTTTGCGATGCTGCTAATCACTATTTCTATTTCAATTTCTGGCGAATGCGCCCGCCAACTAGGTACTCTCTATTTATTCTTTTCAGATCTCTGTAACTTCACAATTAACGTTGCAGGATTTTTCCATTGACATACCGGCTTATGAGGATGGATGTCAAGATCAAGTTTAATTGAAATATTTTCACTGAACAAACATAGTATGTGTATTTTTCTATTTTATTGTATTTTTCTAGTATTCTATTTTTAGAGCTATATAGAAAACACTTTTTATAACAGTTACACAGTAAAAAAAGACAAATGGTAAAATTACTAAATGGTAATCGTAATTTGCTGCAGTGTTATTTTTAACACGAACTGGGTACCTAGTATAATAACTAAACCTTTAAAACTCATATTACACGAACGATACATCCGCCAAGTTTGTAGAAGTACTCATAAATTATAGTAAAATTTACAAAACCCTGTGTTAACAATGAATCAATCCGCCATAAATACGGAATAATTACACGGTAAATAATTAACTATTACATATTGCCTAGTAAAATTTACTGTGTTAAATTACTTTTAAGTAATGTAATAATACACCGATATGTCTAACACTGCTAAGTGTGGACTATATACACACTGATGAGTGTGGATTCAGTGTTAAAATCAGTCGGATTTTTTTACTGTGTAGGAACTAGTTCGAACCGTCTTTATTATCAAATAAAAAAAAGAGCTGAAGTTAGGAAAAAATAAATACTGTTTTTTATGGTGATTTTTAACACCCTTTATATATTTTATTTTTGGATATAGGTCATTCATTCTCTTTTGATTTAATTGATAAGTTTTAAACGAGCCCATATCTAATCTTATTTTCACTAAACTACCATTTGGACATAAACCCAATTATTTTACTTAATTAATTTTCTTTATTTCTACAAATAAATCCAGTAAATCTCATCAATGCATTCAAGATTATGTCGATATATCGACATAAACTAAACATACAAAATATTTCATTAAAAGAATAAGAGCCTGATATTTTGGAAAAACAGTTGACATATTGCTAGCGCGAGATTAATTATTGTTCTATAAGTCTGTATCATTCGAGTAATTCTATATATTGGCGAATGCGCCCGTTTAAAAATACCTTCGGAAAGTATAGATACACATTCCGACATTACACTTTTCAGCATTCAGTGGTAAAGGTTATCATGAACCGGAGATAATAATTGCAATTTCTAATAATATCATACAGTTTAAGATCATCTGATTCATAGAGGAGATATTTTACATCTAAATCAGTCACGATGTCATTAATAAAGGAAACGAATAGTAAAGGTTCCAGAACAGAACCCTTCGCAACACTAGATGTGGCCCTGTATTTAATAGACCTGAACCCATTAAATACAACATACTGTATTCTATTACTTAAATAAGACGAAAATGCACATACTAAATTTATTTTCTATTTTTATTTTTATTTTTTTTTTTTCATTTATATACACGTCTTTTCTATTTTCCTCTGCATGCCTAACAAAATTTCTGTAAAGTATTCTCACACTATTTTTAATTATTGCTCTCAAATATTAAATTCCTGGAACAATATTGCATCTACATTGGCTTTGTATGTTTGCCAAAGTTTTGCCTTGGGTTTAATATTATTAATTATCTGAGAATTAGACCACTGAGGATACTTTTTCTTATTTTTAGCAGAAAATTTAAGCACACAAATATTAAAAACATATAGTTGATCATAGAAATAGGCAGTGGCAGTCTCCAAATTAGTGGATAGTTCAATTTGTCTCCGGTTAATATTAGAAATCGAATCATATAAGATTGGCTTTTTAAAAGCTTTTTCATTCGTTTGTTCATTCTTCTAATCTTGGTTTGGGAACATTACGAAGTATTTGATTTATAATTACTAAATTAAACTTGAAATAAAGGTTTATTACATACAAAGAAAAGGAATTTATAATATAAAATATGTTTTTAGTTAACATTAACGTAGTTTTACACATAACACCAAAACACTATACTGCACTCGACGTGGGTCTCGCTAACCAAGTTGGCATCATCTGGAGATGATTAAAATTAAACCTACGCTAACACTATGACCTATTTACACCACTATTGTAAACGGTTCAGTAAACCGTCACGATGGCTCAGTGAACCGTTGCAACGGCTCAGTGAACCGTCCAGACGGATCAATGAACCGTGATTTACTGACCAATAAAGTCGGCTATGGCGATTGGCCCTCTTTGGCTATTCATACTAGTTTTACAGTTTGCAATTTCCAAACTATCAAATGAATCCAACTGTCTGGAATTTGTTATTATTATTATGTTATCCTAATTAGTTTTAAATTGCTGGTTGTTCTCAAACGCATGTTGGGCGAAACTAGACTTATCTTGAAATGAGCCATATATGGCTCATTTCAAATATGGTAGAACAGATAATTCTAGTGTCGTCCAACATACATTTAAGAACAATCATAAAATAGATAGTAGCAATTTAAGAGTAATTATAAATGTAACAAATTCCAGAGAGACAGACAGAACACATTCCTGGATGCATTTGAGAGTGTGGAAATTGCAAATTGTAAAAATAGTATGAATAGTGACAGAGGGCCAATCCCATATAGCCCGCTTTATTGGTTAGTAAATCACGATTCACTGAGCTGTTGCAACGGTTCACTGAGCCGTAGTGACGGATCAGTGAACTGTAGCAATGGTTTAGGTGTTAGGACATAGGACAAAGTGTTAGCAAAAGATTAAGTAATCATCTCCAGATGATGCCATCTTAGTTGGCGAAACCTTATATAAGAGTCGCTTAATATTTCTGAATATTTTGCAGCTTTGTAGTCTGGTTAATTAATTATTACTAGCCAGATCGATTAATTAAGTAATTAAAACTGGCCAAACTTAGCATACAGAGTCAACGCCTATAGATACCCTCACTGTATATTCACTTAACTAATTTGCGTAAAGTTTAGTACATTTCCTTTAATGAAAAATGTTACAAAGTGTCATTATTATCATGCAGTCATTACATTTGGAACGATAACAGCGTTTTTTGTTGTTTTACTTCCGAATCGCCTCATTTATAATGGAGAGCGACTAAAGCTTTACATTTCCCAAGGAACCAAGTTAAGGCAGCAATTGTGTATATTTCCCCTGTTGCATGTAATAAAAAGTTGATAATGTGGTACACAACTGCTAATTAAACACAAAACGTAGTGGGATATACACCGTGAATTTCAATTAAGGAAATGTGTATTCTCTATGCATATTGTTTCAATGTTAATTAGTTATCATTTATGGAAATGAAACGTTTGAATGTGTGCACACCGAACAGTGGCTGCATTACTTAGTCTCCGAAAAAACCATGCACTTTCGGATAGTATTAGGATATTAACAGATGTAAGTATAGTTACAGGATGTACCTCGATCTTAACGTTATGGTCGGGGATTTTCAGTTTTTTTTATACTAATTAAAATAGGAACCCAAATAAAACATCAATTCTGACATTTTTTTATAATTTTTTTCATGATTTTTTTAATTAATTTTTTTATGATATTGTCATATTTTTACAGATTTGCACAGTGTGTCCAAAATTCATTAACACATGACAATAAACACATCGCATGATCGCGTGATGTGGAAATCGCACGATGTGTTGATTATCGTAAAGCATAGAAACATTTTTATATTAACGATGGTTTTGCAGAATTTCTTAATGATCTAAATTATCCCAGGCAATTTATTATCTCGTATGTTTTATAACAAAAGATATTATAAGCTAAATAGTCTTTGATCATCTTGGCTACCAAACTCGAAAATAAAAAACATATAACATTTAAAAAAAAAACATATGTCTAGTTTTGAAGACCAACAAGGATATAACAGGAATAATACATTTACAATACTATATTATCGCTTAGGGAGGATTATCAAAAACGTACATGAAATCTATAGAGGTAGCACAAAACACTTTTTGAAAATTATGTGCTATAAAGATCTTAGATATCCAACAGAGGTAACTAGTAACAGGCTAATGTTTTAGTTCTAAGGCAGCTTTTTATTTTCTGATTAATCATATATAAATCTACACACACCCAAACAATTTGAACCATGCACTATGAAACAAGACAAAAATTAAATATATAACTCCTTACGTGAAAAAGGTGGTACGCAGGTGATAAAAAAGACAAAGCAATTATCTATACTTTTATATACTTATACGGTCTCAACGCTTTTCTTACATTACTTGGTGAAACGAAACACTTTCTTTCTTTCAGTCGATTTTATAAAAGCAAAATTTCGTTTATTTGCAGGTACATTAATAGAAAGTTAACGATTTCGGTTAGGTATTTGTATATGTTTATTTTTATGTATATCTTTTTTATTTTTTAATTTGTTTTTAATAACTACATTTTCTTTACTATAAATTATGATATATTTTATATGAGTTAAATTTGGCTTAGTCACTGACAAGTTGAATGATTCAACTTCATGACTTAATCGTTTATTACATTTATTACATTTAGCAGGGCCCTGTCAAATGAAAGCATACCGTAATTTAATTAGTAAATTTGAAAGATCAAGGTCTGTAACTAATCTACCAAGGTCAGGAAGATCAAGGATTAGTGATGTCCAAGTTGTAGAAGTTCTTCGAGAAAATAAAAACATAGCCAACACAATCCCTTAGCAATCAGTAGTGTGAATTCGATATCACAAAACGATTACAAATGCCATACACCACGGTTTGGAAAATTTTACGTAAAATCCTAAAAATGTATCCCTATAAACTTAAACTGCTGCTTGAATTAAATGATGCAGATTTTCCTATTAGGCATAATTTTTCTTTATTGGCTCAGATGGAAATTGAACTCGAATGGTTATCTCGTATTTTATGGACAGATGAGGCCCATTTCTCTTTAAATGGCGGAGTCAATACTTAAAATTGTCAAATATGGTCAACAGATAATCCACATGAAATAATTCAGGAAGGTCTTCATGACAATAAAGTCACCGTTTGGTGCGGTTTCACATCTAATTTTATCATTGGACCATACTTTTTTGAGGAGATACAGAATGGTAAAGCCGTATCTGTAACTCTTACTGGTAAACGATACCTGGATATGTTACGAGATTATGCTATACCACAGATACAAAACGAGCTCGAAGGAATTGAAATGATTTTTATGCAGGATGGAGCACCCCCGTATATTTACCGACCAGTTAAAGAATTTTTAACTGATGTTATTCAGAATCGTTTTATAAGCAGGCATTTTGTAAATTCATGGCCTCCAAGATTGTAACCCAGCGGATTACTGGCTGTGGAGTTATTTAAAAAATGTGGTGTTTAGAATATTATGACCAACAACGCTGGAAGAATTAAAACTCTCTATTACGGAGTAAATTGCTGCAATTCAACCAGAGATCTTGAATAATGCTATGTACAATTTGGAGGAACAGTTGGTGATTGTACAGCAGCAAAATGGACGATATATCCAACATTTGCGTTAACCACTGTTGGACATAAGAAATCCCATTGTTTAAACAATCGAATTTCTTTGACATCCTGTGAATGAAACAACTTAATTTGTTAAAAATTCCTAATAAGCTGAAATATATCCCTTACTTTATGATAACCTTGTATATTTCAAAAACATGAAAAAATGAACAAATATCTGATATTTCTGTTATAAACAAAGAAAAGTCCATAGTCATTATTGACTTTTTTGATACATACTAATAGCTCTACTATCTTAGTGTTACATATGCACAAATAAATTTTATACCTACTTCTTTATTATAAATCACAGGTTTCATAAAGAAGCATATACTTAGTCATTTTAGCTAAATTTAATTCCGTATAATAAGTAAAACGCACGTAAAAACATTATTATATAAATATTCTATTATAAAGATGGCGATATTCGAAGACTGAAGATACAAGTACTGTGCAGTACAATGGACTAGAAATGCGAGAAATCCGTTTGAAAAACTGGAATACATTACTAATAGAGCATAATATTTCGATAGAGAATTAGTTTATTACAAATTTTTGCGCTGGCAGCTATATCATTGACAAAAAAACAGTCGTCATATTTGTTTTTACAAATGAACTACTAAATATTACAATGAAATTCAGAATATATGTTGTGTATGTATGTTTCGTTATGACAAGTTATATTTACGTCCTCATTCATTTTTGATACCCACAATATTATGTAGTAAAATTTATGGTAGTCCGCTAACACAACTCACAACTTTCCGTTTTTGTTAGTGTCTGCAAACAAATCTGATGGAGCTAGTGTACACAAATTTGCAGTGTTGTCAAGCTCGTTGTGATATTAATTAGAAGGATTTTATTCACAGTAAATTAAAAAATGTAACCAGCGAAAAGGTAAAATAGACAAAAAATAATATGTTTTATTATTTGTGGAATAATAAAGAACCATCAACAGTATTTAATAAAGTATTATAACTAAAATTAATGTTAATCGTGTCTATTAATAAATTAATTTATGTCTAATATCCCTTAGTAAATATATACATGGTGCGCAAAAGAAAATTAAAACAAAGATGTTTCAATAGGTGTATTTGATTATTATTGTTATTGTTATTACTTTTTCCTCTCGATGATCATTGGTTCTTAGTAGTAATCGCCAGTTTCCGTCATAGTAGTAGTATAGTAGTAGTAGTAGTATGGGGCGGCCAAGACCTGGTAAGTAGGCCACAAGCGTGCCCTTTTTTACCTACCCCTGTCGTCCCCTACCTAACTCCATCACCTCTTTTCTCGTCGAACCTTTCCCACCTTCTTGTAGGTTAAAATATCGGTTCATTCAAGGGAACTAACCTCATCCCCTTGCAGCTCTCCGACCTCCCAGACGTCGTGTCTCAGCCTGCCGAAAGCCGCGCATTCTGCCAAGAAGGGGGAAGACGTTTCGTCAACCTCCCCGCACTTTGGGCAGATAGGGTTTCCCTCAACACCCATCAATGATAGATGTCTTCTAAGCCTGCAGTGACACGTTAAAACTCCCACCAACTGGTTTAGAGCCATCCGGCTACAACTTAACAGCTAGGCCGCCTTGATCTTGCTTAGCTCCACTATAAATTTGCGAGCTTGTCTACAGCTCCCACTCCTTCTTCAGTGTTTACTTAGTGTCTCATGAGTCCAATCATTAAGAGCCATGTTAACCTGCCTTCGTGTAATGCTTAAAATCGGTTCTGGTCCCTGGCTGGGTCCCTGAGATCTGAGCCGGGCTAGTTCCGGGATGACCTGGTACCCATACCAATTTTACCTCTTTTCCTCTGGCCAGCTCCTCCATGGTATCTCCGCACTCTTGGACAAGAGCGGATTTGGTCCTTGGAGATGCTAAAGTCTTTAAGGCCGCCTGACTGTCGGAGCAGAAATAAATATTTTGCTCTGTACAGTTCCTTACTCTTCCTTGTTTGGTGCAATTAGGATAGCAAAGACTTCAACCTGGAAGACTGTGGCATACGAACCCAGTTCAAAACTTTGTAGCACGCCTCTGTCCTCTACATAAATTCCTGCCTGTGAGAACCTGTCCGCCACACGAAAGCCATCTGTAAAGCAGACCAGAGAATTAGGGGGGAATCTAAACAGGTTCTGCTTCCATTCCTCCCTCTGTGGAAATATGACGGCATATTTCTTCTTTAATCTAAGGCCATCTTTTGCTTCAGTTACTCTGATGGCAGATATAGGTATTTCCCTCTCCGCCATCTGTGCAACTGCCGCGTGACCGTTATTTCTTCCTCCCGCCTGCCAGCTTCCTGAGTCCGGCATCCCGCGTAGATAAGCTTGGCAGTCCTAGCAGGACTTCCAGGGCAGCTGTAGGTGCCGTCCTCATTGCACCTGTAATTCCTATGCAGGTAAGTCTTTGGACCTTTGTCAGTTTCTTGGACACAGTTACCCGGCCGACGCTTAGCTTCCATCAACACGTTTATAGTATAAATAGCTATATTTTTAATATCATGATATGGCATCTACTACAAGGTGACTATGGAAATGTTTCCATTTAATTGTATCTACAAATGCATTTTGTACCATGAACTTTTCATAGTAGTCACGTTATTTGACCATACACTGTAATATTTACAAATTTAGAGATAAATAAATATATTTTTGATAAACTAATACTCATAAAGAGTATGATACTTATAAGTCTAATACATTCTTAATGGCAAAATGACCAAGTTTACTGATAACTCAATTTATTTAGACTAAACAAACTGAATTACCTAACTGTTATTTTTTGATCAAATTATCTGTCTCTTCAGTGTACATTAATTTTGTCCAAACGCAAGATTTTTTTAAAACTAAGTAAACCCTTAAAATTCATGATGCACATTCACATTAAAAATAAGCATATATTCATAAAGCACATATATGGAAGTGAGGCGTTTTGTTTTCATATATATCCTTTTTACTCGGAAGCTAGAATAACGGTCATGGCTAATAAATTTTTCGTGTCAGACCAAATAAACGATTATACTGTGTAACAATAGAATACATCTGAATATACCAACAATGAGATTCATATTTAACAAAATATAAGTTTGAATAAACTGCGCACAAAGAACTTGAATTATTTGCTAAAATGTTGCCCAACCGCGGATTTTTATGGGTGAACCTAGGAAGTCGGTCAGTTTGAAAACTTTTACAAAAATTCATTAATATACGGGAACAATACATGCCTTAATTTATGTTTATCGCACCAAAATAATTGTTTTGAATTGTTTCTATAATGATCACTTTATTCAATACTAGTACTAGTTCACGCAATGCAGAAAATCGAATATGTAATTAAAATAATAACTCATTGTAATGCAGGTTTACTTTTTTGTAAAATTTAATCTTTTCGCCTTTTTTTAAATAGGTATATACAGGGTGTCAAATGATGACGAGGCATTAGACATATTTCAGAGACTACTTCGATTTTGATTTTGAAAATTTGGGCAATAGTGTTTTCGGACATGCCCTTCTCACCTAAAATAATGGCGTCCACCTAACGCTTCCGGTTATACCGGAAGTTGATGTTCATCTTCGTTATTTTAAATGGAACACCCTGTAGATTATTGGAATTTTGAACTTTACGTGAAATTTTAAACACATTTCATGTACGATGTCCTATTAATAAGGACACTGGAAATATTGAGAGGTGAATATTGACATTTTGCAACTTTGACACCCTGTAAAATCTAAACGCTTTGAGATCAAGCAAAACAGTTTGCACATTTCTATCTTAACTTTTCATACGCTATCGTTTGATACTAATATCAGATTTATCCAGAAATAAAATTTTCGATTACATTTAATCCCTTGGGTATACTTATTTTAAGCATATTTGTAGCTCAGTTTATTTATCTTGTTTAAACTAAACTTCGAAACAAAAGTTTGTCAACACTTTTCTGTTCCTTTTTTGTGTTTCTTAAAGGCTATTCTGTTTTTCGTCGACATTAATTCCTTCAAAATTCTACATGTTTCCGAGTTTAGTTGTATTACTAAGTAATTTATAGACCCTTTCCTGTAGCAAACCTAATGATTTTCAATGTCGCTGGAAAATAAAGGAAAACATCCAGTGACTCGAGAAGCTTTTAGCCTTCCCTTGCGAGCTTTTGGGTTTGCAGTAATAGCCTAGAGCAAAACTCCAAAGATATCTATTGATGACCTTAGAGATCCTCTTCTAAATGGAAAAGTTTTTGTGATTAACTTTTGTTGTTCCTTGTTGAATAGCAATTTACTAAAGACAAATATTTTTACTTGTATATTTTTATTTGTTCTACTGCGATTATTTATTTAAGAATGTATAAGAGAAGTTATTACTGAATGCTGAATATGATTAGAACATCATAAGTATTATATTGTTTTGCGCAGCAATAATTAGTTGTGCTTACAATTTTCTTAGGATTTATCTAGAGATGTTACAATTTTGAACGACATTGATGTTAGATTTTATTTTTTAATTAATTCAAGACAGTTCGGAACATTCAAGGCTAAGTTATTGTCTAACAATTGAAATAATATGATAAAACATTGAAAATAATGAAGAGATATCACTTCAGTTACTAGGGTTTAATAAGTATTAATTGACTTTTAAATTGAACATTCTTCCTAACCATAATGGCTTGTCAGAATAACGCCCTCGTCTATCGAAGCCATGTTATGGGTATGGAGGTCCCTGATGTCAACTGCAGGGCCTGCCATAGGGCGTCGGAGACAATTAAGCATCTGCTCTCCGCTTGTCCGGCATATGCAGTCTCGGCCTATATCCATAGACATAATGCGACTTTACGAATACTCTACTACTTTCTACGGCATTCGTACGAATGAGAAGTGCCGAATTTATTGGAACTACTCATTTCCCACACTCAGGCAGATTCGAGTTAATAAGCCTGATGTAGTCCTCCTCGACCATCAGCCCAAGAGAATGTTTGTTATCGAGTTCTCAGCAACTCTTGGCCCTGCCGAGACCAACATTGTCTTGAAAGATGAAGAGAAACGGATGAAACATCGAGACTTTCTCTTCGAACTCCGCAGACTCCATCCAGAACATTCTGTGAAACTTGTGGTACTGATTATAGGAGCCCTCGGTGGAGCAAGAGATACACTGCTTTCAGAACTGAAGATCATACCAGCATGCACATCTTCTAGCCAGAAGAATGCAGAAGGGGGTCATTCTGGGTTCACTACGGCTACTCAGGACACACGATTCCCGGACTCAGTAGTTATTTACCCCACGGACGTGGGGAATAGCTAGACGTAGGTAACCACCAGCGGCCGACCCTGAGAATCGGACCCAGGGAACCGAGTGACAGGATTTAAAAAAAATAATAATAATAACAATAGGTCTTTAGTAATAATAGGCTTTTCAGTAATCTAGAACTGGTTTCAGTGGAGAATGGAGATGTTTTATTTTTGTCTAAGTGTTCATCAACACTTTCAATGTCAATTTATCTATAAAATATAGTAAGCAATATTAATTTTTATGACGACCAAATCTAGAACTGCATGCCACAGGTCTTCTGTATTGAAATAACATTGCATGTGTCACATGTTCGTAATACCTACTATCTATGTATATATTTTACATCCTATATACCTATATTGATAATGAGCAATTTATCTTAGAACAAAGCTGTTTTCTTCAAGTGACAAGTAGTTTATTAAGATATTTAATTGTATGTATATTAATTTTATTCTGTGACATATTTAATTTATAACCCATTTTATACAAAGATTATTAATTAACTGAATGTTGTTTGTACCTCACTTTGTTACAAATATTCAATCACATTTCGGCAGTCATAAATAAATAATTCCGCTGATAAGAGTGAAAATTCATTACGCGCCGAGGGAAAATAAATTGAGAATAGTAAAAGGAACGCCAGAGGCGATTAATATGATATTGAGTAGTAAAAAGTAAATTCCAAGCTAAGTCGAGCAATTACATTCAGATCTCTCGCCCTCGTTATCACTTCCTATCTGGGTTATCTCTTTGTTATTTCCTTTTTTATTTTTTGCCCGTTTTATTCGAGTTAATAACGGATTGCTTGCGGAATAAAAAATGAAAATTATGTGTACCAAGCTTTTTATTGGATATTTTGAAATGCAAAGGTGATGGATCAAAGCATTAAATATAATGGTGGTTTACTAAAATATACAGTGCCACTTTCTACTAGTTATTTATAAATCACTGCTGAGATACCTCTAAAATTCCTCGTCGCTCCACTCATTCCACTCAAAAAACCATTATTAGTTTTAGTAGATATTAGTTTATCTCTACGTATATCGACGTTGTAACCTTAATTTTTACTGTAGGTATTTTACAAAAAAGCGAATTGAATTTTACATAACTTCTAGTTAAAAATATAGGGTGACTATGAATGAATAAAAAAAGTTGTCGCTGTTTGAAATTGAGCAACGTAGAATTGTCAAGCGATACGAAAATCTTATTTCTATTAAAACTGGTCTGATGACCAACCATTAATTTTCTTCTAATAATCTTACAAACTAAACATTTCAAATTAAAGTTCATCCACTGACGCCCTTTAGATTGTTTTCTTCTAACAATTTCACTGGCGCACTATGTCCTGCTTTTACACAGCACACTACACTAGCTGAAATGGTTTGGGTCTCTTCAATCTTCGAACAAGATGTTGGTTGTCCAGCAGCTGAAGAGCTTCTGCATTGATGTGGAGGTGAAGTCTGGCCTCATGTCTGCCAGCAAACCTTTTGATCTCATCTTTAACCATTGGGATGTTAAGGTCTCGATGCAAGTCGGAGTTGCGAATGTACCATGGAGCGTCTACTATGTTACGCAGCACTTTGTTCTGGAAAGTCTCAATGGTTTTAATATTACTATTTCTGGCAGAACCCCAAAGTTGAATACCGTATAACCAAACTGGTTTTAAGATCTGATTGTAAATTAGTATCTTATTATGTATTGTCAACTTAGAATTTCTTCCAAGCATCCAATAATGCTGTCTATATTTCAAACCAAGTTCGATTCTTTTCTTCTTCACATGTTCTTTCCACCGGAGCTTGGCATCCAGGGTCATGCCTAGGTATTTGGCGTTATTCTCATTGGGTACAATAGTACCATTAATATCCAAGGACGGAGGATTAACTAGTCTTTTGTTGGTAAAGTTAACATGAGTTGATTTTAGCTCGTTTAGCTTGATCTTCCATTGTTTGGTCCAATCAAGTATTGCGTTGCTAGCTACTTGCAGTATTCTAGTGTATATTCCTTTATCTTTACCGACCGCAAGAAGTGCAGCGTCGCTACAGTGCAGTGTAGCTACAGTGGTCTCTTCTAGTACTGGCATATCACTAGTATATAGCAGGTAAAGGATAGGGCCAAGAACGCTACCCTGGGGCACTCCTGCTTTTATATCTTTCAGGTCAGAATAATCATATTCCTGTTTTATTCTGAAAAGTCTGCCTGAGGTATACGATGACAGAATCTCTACATATTGTCTCCGAAGTATTTTGTTTAATTTGTGTATCAATCCTTCGTGCCATACCTTGTCAAAGGCTTGAGCAACATCTAAGAAACTTCGTTTTATTCAAGTGTACGCTCTATTATGTTAGTAATACGATGTACCTGATCAATAGTTGAGTGCTTTTGTCTAAAGCCAAATTGGTAATCCGGGATAAGATTGCTATTTTCAATTAGTGGTTTTACTCTCTTGAGAAGTAGTTTTTCAAACAACTTTGAAATGATTGGCAGCAGGGAGATAGGTCTGTAAGACTTGACATCATTTGGTGGCTTGCCTGGTTTAGGCAACATGATCACTTTCGCTACCTTCCAGCTGGCAGGAACGTGTTTCAGCCTAAAGGCTGCATTGAAGAGGTACGTCAGCATGACCATGCACTTTCTCGGTAACTGCTTTAAGATTTCAGTGGTAATCAAGTCATTACCTGGTGCTTTCTTTAGTCTTAGATTTGTTTTTATTTCCTCAGCTACTTCTTTTGGGGTAACAGAGGTAATAATAAATACAAATAACTTCTCGATTATCTCGATCTCGATTGTATCGTATCATGGAGTAAGATATTGTTATTGCCTTTAAATGCCCAAAAATGTGTGGTTCTGCATGTCGGAAAAGGTAACCCTCGATTGTCCTATTTTATAGACGGAAATAGAATCGCTGTAGTGTCTTCACATAATGACCTTGGTGTTACGATATCAGGGGAGCTTTCTGGGTCCCCACATATTTTCAAAATATGCAACAAAGCCAAATCAACACCATTTATGCTCACCAAAACATTTACTGAATTATCTCCTCAGCAATTCACAAGATTATTTTATATATACGTGAGACCTATCTTGGAATACCCAGGACCTGTTTGGAGTGTGGATTGGATTCGAGACAAAACACTTCTCGAATCTGTGCAACGTTAGGCCACCCGTTCAATGTATGGACCCACAAGACCTTCTTATGAGCAACGATTGGCAGAACTTAACATGACATCGCTTAGTGAAAGACGCTCACGAGCAGATCTTATCTTTACATATCGTGCGCTGAATAATAATTTTGGGGTGGAACTCGGTAATACCTTAATGATCGTTAACTGACATCGTGACGTTAAATCACAATGAACGGCTACGTGGACATTCCTGTAAACTGACCAAGGAGAGGTTTCATTGCAGAGCACGGCAAAATTTTCATTCCAACAGGATTTTCTCTCAGTAGAACGCGGTTGTCAACTCCACCTCAGTGAACAGTTTCAAGAAAAACTGTGATGCGGGAAAGCTTCTATGTGACAATATGTGTTTTTGTGTTCTATTTTGTGACTGTTTTGCACCAATTCTGGCTATAGAATATAGGTTGCCTTTTAGTTATTGTGTAACTGTGGATGTTAATTTTAATTTTATAATTAATTTTTCACCTTTGTTGTAGGATTATATAGGTCTTAAGGCCTTAATTCCCAATCTAATTGAATAAATATTAAATACTAAATACTTTTTTGACTCCATCCTTCTATAAGTGGAACTATAAAGGTCTTGGGCAGTACATATATTTATAAGTATCAAGTCTGTATTCTTATGATATCCTATTCCTTGAAAATTTTCATGTTGACTTTTCTACTTGTGCGAAATTACTCCAAATGAAGAAGTGAAGTGGAATAATATCTAGAAATCTTTTTGGTTATGCTATTGCGCCTACTAATCCATTTTTGGGAAATAAAAGTTGATCCAACATTTTTATAACAGGGTAAACTTAATGAGGTGGAGCTCAGTTTGCTGGAAAAACATGGCTCTGTTTTATCTACTTAATTTTCTAGACTTCTTCAAGGCTCTAATTTGATCGGTTCTGTAATATTCTCTAAAATATTGAAATACAACAGTCTAATTAAATTGTTTTCAATAAATACAGATCCAATGATTTAATTTTTAAGAATGTCTCCTGCCCAGACGTAGCTTTTCTGTGAAAACTGAATATATTCTCATCGTCCTACAACTTACAGTTGCGTTTATGAAAAAACCCATTCAAAAGTTTGTTTTCAGTTTTCAGTCAGAGTTTTCATTGAAACCGGTACTTTTTATTAAATGTTTTTACAAAAGGCTGTATTTGAAGTTTTAGTAAATCCGTGAGAACATATCTGTTAAAAAAATTAGAACATCCTTTCGTTAGAGAACATCTTTTCGTCTCGTTTTCACGCATCCTGTACATATTCCAAGAATGACCTAAACTCGACGACATTATTTCTTATTTTTGTACACTTTAAAATCTTAAAATGGTTGTTATGCCTAAAAAAGTGGTATTTTTTAAATATCAACCGCCATGGTCAGCATCGAAATTCAAAAGCCTAATTTTAACGCTGTACCTAGTAGAAAATATTAACCACGAAGATTATCTACAATTCTTTAGGATGTACTTACGTTCTGTCTAAATGCATAGTCGTGAAACTATAATTTTCTATGAGACAAATAAAAAAACTGGAAGCTATATTATCAGTATCAAACAGATTCGACAGTTCTCATATGAGAAATGAGACGAGATTCGGTTTTACTTGGCGTATCCAGCATAGACAACTTGTGTATCCAGTTGCCAGATGAGACGAAAGAAGTATTTCTCATGTCGTCTCGCGGGACCACTGTATCTAACATAGCAGTCGTTTTCTAGATATGGCTAGTACTTTTTCATTGTTCGAGGAAAGCGCATTATTATTCTTGGTTGGCTAATATAGCATAGAAAACGGCACACTGCTCAAAACTTCACGAACTACCTTGTTGATATCAGTGTTTCGTTTTAAATTAGTCAGTTAATGTGAATGGTTCACGTCATTTGTTCGCTCGTTGATGTTTTTGGTTCACACCCCAGGAGAACACGTCTTAATATTGATAAAAAAAAAATGTTTATCAGATTAATTTAAGCTAAAGGCATATTTTATTTACATAACGACTAACAACTTCAATTCATCAAATCAAATCATAATTAAATTAAATTCTCAAATTGAATATTGACATTTTAACATCGCCGTTGATGAGTAATAAACTCATGTTGTACCTTATTGATGGTAGTATGTCCTGGTCCATGTCTTATTTAAAGTTGTATTGTATTGTATACGCTCTTTTGAAATTTCTAAATGTCGATTAACATAATTCCACATACTTAAAGTAATTCTATCTTCGAGACAAACTTCCATGCATGAATACGATAATTAATTAATTATAAACCGTTACTCCATAGTTAAATGGAAAAGGAACATAGAAATTGAAATTTAGTTATAATAACATCCACCACCCCATTATGCAGGACGGACATGCGGACATGAGCAGATACGTATCTACTTTGAAATATATAAAAATGTATTATATCTAGTAGTGGTGAGAAACACACAGTAGTGCCCTCTTTTGGTCTTTGCTAATATCCGTCTGACAATTATTGTTTAATTGACAGATTGATAGTAACCTGATTTTTCGCAGGTGTCATTACAGGAGTGACTTCCATTGTCGATGAGGAAGACAATCCAATCGTATTTATTTATTTGAAGGAGATACCGAAAACAACTACTCCACGGACTATATGCCCCGACTGGCATTGTATTACTCTGGCATCTCCATGGAAGTCGACACATCTTTCATCGAGACCAAACACCAGACACTTACCGGTTTGGCATTTATTATGTGTTCGTCAGAGTGCCATAGGTACTGGAATCGATGAACGATGTTGCGATATGATTGCCTAAAGGGTATCTGGAATGTAAGTGGTGGTGAGAAACACCATAATACCCTCTTTTGCTCTTTGCTACTATCCGTCTGACAATTATTGTCAGGTATTAAAATTTTATTATACAAATTATTAACATTTTATTAATATCTTACCACATTAATTTTAAAATTTATTTAAATATTTTATTCAGGTATATCTTGAAAGGGGTTGGAACATTTGGTGTGAAGATATCACTGACGTAGTTTTCCACATAAGACCAAAACACTATATTGTACTTGACGCGCTTTTCACCAACCAAGTTGGCATCATCTGGAGATAATTAAAACTCTATTTCAGTTTTAATTATCTCCAGATGAACCAACTTGATTGGCGACACGCGCATCGAGTGCAGTATAGTGTTTTGGTGGTATGTGGAAAACTACGTCAGTGATGTGATGCAAGGAAGAAATGTGAGTCTTCGAGATTGCCTCACGTAAAAGAGGCGGTTAAAGGAGTGTGAGTGAGTATTCTCAATAAATTACCCTGTGCCTCAAACTTCGTTATTTTATGTAACTGTATTTAGCTATTTTATTGTTTTAGTTTCCAATAAACATTCTTGTAAAATACGAAGAATTACAAAATGTGAAGTTTTTAGAAATGTGGCGGATGCGCCAGTGGAACTCGTTCCTATTTCAAAATTTCAAAATTTATTTATTACCTAATAAAAAAAAATATAGAATATAGAAAAATACGTCAGTATTATTCAGGTACAAAAATTTTATTACAACACAGTTAATGAAAAGTACAACTTAAACAATTTTAAAAATGTATACAGAATGAAGTTCAGCTAAGTAAATTTGTGTTGTGAGTTTGATTCTTATATTAGTAATTGTAAGCCTTGTTCTTACTTCACCAGGATGATATTAAAAGAAAAAAAGAACAAGATTAAGAAATGAGAAAAATAGGTAAGCTACATGATTGTATGTCCAAGTTGTTTTGCTTTATTTCTATTATTAGGTATATATTTTACACGCCATAAAGCTTATAGAGATCTTAAGACATCTTAATTGCGATGCGACAAGTAACTCCTTAGAGAGTTTTACATTCTTCAAGTTATTGATAAATATATAGAGTTACATTGCAGGTTATTAATATCCCAGAGGATTTGTCTCTTCCATCACGCCAATATCGTTTTTAGGTTATATAAATTAAGATTCGATTACCCTTCAAACTTCATAAAAATATATTTGAAGAGCAAAGTTAAACTATTCTTAAACTGCATTAATCATAGTAAAAATTACACTCTCTATCTATCTCTCTTTCTCTATATATCATATATGATACAAGTAGTTTCAAGGTACACTTTAGTCTTATATAATTTTAAGAAATCAAGCTAGTAGCAAAAAGTAAATGGAATCTAGTTGCTTCAATAATTGGATTTTACTGTATCTATGGAAAACAAAAGAGGTCTTCATGACAAGAAAGTCACCGTTTGGTGCTGTTTCACATCAAATTTTATCATTGGGCCATATATTTTTGAGTAGATACAGAATGGAGAGGCTGTATCTCCTGTACTTATAGGAGAGTGATTATACAGCAGCAAAATGAACAACATAGCGAACATTTCCGTTAACCACTGCTGAAAATAAGAAATTTCATTGTTTAAGCAATCGAATTTCTTTCACATCCTGTTGTTAACTTGATTTGTTAAAAATACATAATAAGCTGAAATATATCCATTACTTTGCATAAACTCTATGATTCTGGTTGAATGTGGATGGGTGTTACTAGTAGGTTGACTGGGTGTGAAAATGTCTGGGTATCCAAGAAGGTAAGGAGTGAAGGGTTAAAATAAAAGGAATATAATTATAATAAGAAATCCAGCAATATATTGGGCCGATAACGATCGAATTGTTACCAACTAGCTGCTTGCTTCTTGGCAGCTCAATATGAGCTCTAGAATAATATTGTACCACCCTTACAAGTTTCTGACTTTCGCGCTCATTATCACGATGAGAATAAGGGATAGAGATATTATTATCTAAACTACACAGTAAAAAAATCCGACTGATTTTAACACTGAATCCACACTCATCAGTATGTATATAGTCCACACTTGGCAGTGTTAGATATATCGGTGTATTATTACATTACATAAAAGTAATTTAACACAGTAGATTTTACAAGGTAATGTGTAATAGTTAATTTTTACCGTTTAATTATTCCGTATTTATGGCGGATTGATTCATTTTTAACACGGGGTTTTGTAAATTTTACTACAATTTATGAGTACTTCTACAAACTTGGCGGGTATATCGTTCGTGTAATATGAGTTCTAAAGGTTTAGTTATTATACTACCCAGTTCGTGTTAAAAATGACACTGCAGCAAATTACGATTACCATTTAGTAATTTTACCATTTGTCTTTTTTTACTGTGTAACACGACGTATAACAGGTATTTAATATTCCAGTATTAATTAATTAATTCATTGCAGAAAAAAATAGAAAGCCCATGTTGCCTTCATTTCGCGCAAGGCTGTAAAGAAATTAAATATAGGCATTCGCATTTCGGATTTCTTTTAAAGTAGTCCTATGATTTCATCTCTGTACTTATATCTCTGATATATTTTACATTAGCAAATAGAAAAATCTTACCTGAAAATTAAAATTTTAAAATTTTAAAAAGTTAATGAAGTACAATCAACAATATCTAAATTTTTATTGTCATTACTATTATTACATTTTATGTTTACTACTAAATAATATCACATATCGCAAATAAGTATTATTTCATAGAATAAAGTACTCAACGTACTCATAGGTAAATGTATAAGAAATGTATAAGAAATTGACTTAAATGTACAAAAATTTATAACGTAAATATCTTTATATTGCTACAAATACCCAATTTTATATCATTAAGTTATTCACCTGAAAGTTTTAAGACTGAGAATTTGCAAAATATGAGTTATACTAATTGATACAATAAGAATTGAAATGTTCGATAAAATTCTAGTAGGATTTAATAATCTTAAGAGATAATGACGTATGAGTAAACAATACTTATTATTAGTTTTATGCTATATTATATTATTCTAAAGGTAGACTTTCGTAACAAGCGACAGCGACAGGAGACCGAGACAGGCGACAGAGACAGACGACAGCGACCGAGACAAGGTCAGTGCATTAACACCTTTTGCTGAAAACTAAAGCGTGTGCTGTGTTTAGATTATAATGTCCGCAAATAAGGAAATTATTTTAAAACAAATACTATTAGAGGAAGAAGAAGATGAAAATCTGATTTTATATTACTTTTATAAAAAATGTGAAAGAGCGCCAATAAATACTTTATTTACAAAACGAAAAATGAGGGATCTTTTAACCTATTATAATATCGCAACATTTAATGTCTGATGAATATATGTTTAGAAAATATTGTAGGTTAAATAAACAACAATTTTATTTGGTTTTAAGTTTAATTGAGAAGGAAATGGAACCAAAAAGAACTGGAGCAATGATTTCAACTGAGGAAGAACTATTTATTACTCTACTAGTCTAATAGACAACTAGGTCTTTAGAATTTCATCTTCTTCAGATGAAAAAGCAATTGACTTAGACTGTGATAAAATAATTTTAGCTTTTTTCGACGTAGAAGCCATTGTTTGAAGAGCCAAAATACACTTGTATCCGCGTGGCGACAGCGACACTACTGCTCTAGAAGCAGACGTGAGACAGGCTGCAAGAGACAAGGCGCGACAACCACGGAGCTGCGTGTCGCTGTCGCATGCTTCGAACGGAATCGCATTGAATTCCATTGTATCGGTAATGTCGCTGTCGTCTGTATCTGTCGCCTGTCTCGATCTCCTGTCGCTGTCGCTTGTTACGAAAGTGTACCTTAAAAATCCTCATTTACGATAAAACAATTTTCGCAACAATTTGTGTCGCCGTTGCTTCTTTAGAAAGGCACATAACAATGTTGATCTCTCTTGAGTTAGTGTATAGTATCATTAGCTCTCAAATAGGATTACATTAGCAACTGCAAGTGTCAATATGATACACTGAAATTATAGATTAAGTTAAATTCCAATACAATTATTCTGAAACTGCTAAGCGTCTACTGGTATTTGTAAACAATTGTTATATTCTAGAGACGAAGATAGTTCAGACTCTCTATAACAGTTCTAATATTAAAAATACATTAAGTAAATATAATTGACACAGCGCAGTATTAAGAACTATGTAATCGCGATTAGTACAAATTGCTTGATACAAATTATTTGATAGTGAATGAAGGGATTATAGACTTAATCTCCCTAAGGAAGCTTTTCTAGGATGCTGGATCAAGGTAACCGTTTAAATCACAGTCATATTTATATCTGAAAACAGACAGATACTTATAACCAAAACCAAAAAGATACACATTTTGGTTTGGTATAATTAGAAGTTGAACATTTCAGTACATTATCAATACCAAACATTAAAAAAATTATCTGCACGCTTTTGTTTCTTTGACAAAATCAGTGATCTTGTTTTATAACAAATTTAGGTATAACAGGATCTTCGTCTTCATATTTGCCTTTGGGCGGTTTTTTAGATGCTACTTCATCCCATAATTGTATCATTTCCATGACATCGGTATGGCCAAACGCCAAAGCTTCTTCCAGAGGTGTCCTACCCCATCTATCACGTACTTCGTAGGGAACGCTGCAGTGTTTTAGAAGAAACTCTACACATTTTATGTGACCTTCGGCTGCTGCTAAGTGAAGGGCAGTTCTTCCGTCATAGTCGGCTAAAGACATGTCCATTCCTAATAATTTGTGCCTTGAAAATTAAATATGCGATTAGCATACTGTTTGTTATTTTATCGTTAATATAATTAGAGTAAGTATAGAAATGGCGTCGAGTATCCACCCATGAAACTTCTGATGGAATAGGGTTTGTCACTATATGATGTGAAAATACTGACATATTTTGAGATTAGATAAAGTCTGAAGATGAGTAATGATTGATGATGATGAACATATTTTAGATGATAATGTTTTTGACATGACATATTTTGCTATTCTATGACATTACCAATATAATAGCTATAAAACTTTCAATTTTTTAAAAAATAACTTTAAATGGTTTCAAACAGAAAATAATATTTTGTTATATTTAGATGGGCTTATATTAAACAGAAATATCTTGATGTGCTTTTTAAGCAACTATTATTGTGTAACTTACAAGAACTTATATAAATATAGTTTCTTTATAGTATGAGAATAGCATCTCTTTCATAGTTTATATCTTTATCTTTATATCTTTTTCGAAACTTTAGCTTGTATTTGTATTAGACTGCAGGTTGTGTACGTTTTTCCATGCAATACTTTCAAAAACATTTCATTGTAATTAACATTTTCTGCACATATGGTATAGTAAACGAAGATCGACGAATATTTTAATGGCGATAATATAAAATAACAGTCAAATAATTGAAGTTTTATAATACTTAGTTTGCATGTATGTATTTGTTAATTGACCAAAGGCCGTAGTCACGATATATCAGTATGTTACAGAGATCTGATAAGAAATAGAACAACTACAACAAAACATACATATCCAAAAAACGAACTACAAAACTAAGGAAACTTCCCAGATTCATATTAAAAAAGGAATAGAAAAAATAGCAAAAAAGTGATCGACATAGGGAAACATTGAACCATTTAAGGGTCCATTCTCTGTAGATTTGACAGGCATGAATGTTGGGTCGGATTGAGAGGATGGGTGGTAAGGCGATGAATGGTTGGCACCAGAGTACCAATCCATGAGGCTCTCCGCTTTGTAGCGCTTGCCCCGGGGTGAAGTGTCTTCTTAATATCTGGGCATCTTTCGCTTTGCTGTAGAGTAGTGCTGGGATGAGGTGGGTGGGTTTCAGGGTAGTGGACAGTGGATTTTTTATTATTTATGAAGGAACGTTGTGGCTAGGATTTGTGTTGTGGTATTAAGGGTGGTTTATAAGGGTTGGTATGGCGGATTTTTTATTATTTATGGTAGGATGATTTGGGGTTGATTTAGGAAGTTTTGGCAGTTAAGGGTGGTTTTTGGTTAGGGGTGGTTTTTTGGATTTTTTATTATTTCAGGTAGGAAGATATTTGGGTGAGTTTGGGAAAAAATTTTTAGGGGATGATTTATTTAGGGGTGGGTTTTTTTGGATTTTTTATTGTTTCGTGACAGGATTTGGATTTTGGGTTTTGGAATTTTAGGGGTTGTAATGGAAGCTAAGGGATGGATGTTTAGGACGGGTAGCAAATTTGACGGTTAGGGGATCAGTCAGGGAAGGATTTGTATGTTGTCTAATGGTTTGTGTGAATTTAGGGATGAGTCGGTGGTTTATGTGTTCGTCGATTGTCGGGGTGCCTGATATATTGTGTAGAACAGGGATGGGTGTGGCAAGTGGGAGGTTATTCGCAAGTCGAAGGGATTTATTTTGGATTACCTGAAGGGTGGACTTATGGGTTTGACTAATTAAGGGATACCAAACTGGAGAGGCATATGTAAGGATGGGTCTTATGTAGGATTTATAAAGGAGGGTAGAAATGGCAGGAGGTCCGTGTTTAATAACACTAGCTATTTGGCCGAATCTCCGGTATGCGTTTCCCTTGATCTTGGAGACCTGTTTCGAAAAGGTGAGACCCTTGTCGAGTACGAGGCCTAGGTATAGTAAAGTGGCGGTGGTATGCACCGGCATATCGCTGATTCTCAGTGTTTGCTCAATAGTGAGCAGTCTCTTTGTGAAGAAGGTGTACTGGGATTTTTGTGGGTTGACTAGGAGTCCCCAGTCTCTGTAATAGTCGACTAGGTCGTCCGTCTGGTCCTGTAGGATTCTGTTAAGCAGGTTTTGGTCACGTGAAGTGGTTATTATAGCGGTGTCATCCGCGTATAGCGCAAGGGTAGTTCTGTGGTCTTTGGGATCTGGGATGTCGGCGGTGTATAGGGTAAATAAAACGGGACCTAGGGACGACCCCTGCGGGACGCCGGATAGGATAGGGGTTGTAGGAGAGCTCTCCTCTTCGACTACTACTCGAAAGGAGCGGTTAGATAAATAAGCTTGTATTAATTTAATAATACGCGCAGAGTATCCCGCGAAATGGAGTTTATATAGTAGTCCAGGATGCCAGACTTTGTCGAAGGCTTTTTCGAGGTCTAGGGAGACAACCCCTGTCAATAGACCTCGATTGTTATTAGTGGTGATGATTTCACAGACTCTGAGGAGCTGTTGGGAAGTGGAGTGGTTTCTCCGAAACCCATACTGGAAGTCACTGATGACTTCGTCACCATCCAGGACCTCCAGCATTTCCTCCAGGATCATGGAATCGAATACCTTGGATAAGGAGGGCAGAAGACTTATTGGCCTGTAGCTGGCCGGCTGATTCCCGGGCTTTTTGGGCTTAAGGATGGGGATAAGTTTGGCGGTTTTCCAGGGAGTAGGATAGTGTGTTTCTCGAAGACTAGAGTTATATATTTTGGTAAGGAAAAGGATTGTGTTAAGGGGTAGGTATTTTAGGGCAAAAGTGGGAATATTGTCGAGCCCGGGAGCCTTCTTGGGATTAAGGGATTTAATATGTTCGAGGACTTTGGATGGACGGAAATATACGGGGTTATCTGTTGTTGGTAGTCGACCTGCCGGTATATCGGCGGCTTGGTGGTCGACTAGGGTTCGGGTGTGTTGAGGGATGAAATTTGGGGTGAATTGGGTTTGGTATTGGGTAGAAAGGATATAGGATTTTTCAGAGTCTGTTACATACTTCTCATCACCTACTTGCAGGGGTGGAATCTGAATTCGCTTTTTAAGAAATATTCGGGGTAGATAATATGGATCTTCAGGGTGGTCGAGGATAGTTTGCGCTATACCTTCGTCTCTGTAGGCTCTAATTTGTCTGGCGATTTCGTGTTTTTGTCTATTGAGTTGCGTTAAAGTGGCCGGATTATGAGTACGCAGGAATTGCTTCCTGGTCCGGTTTTTTGATTTAATTAAGTCAAGTATGTAGGGTGGCAGTGGTCTGTTGTAGCGTGTCGTACGTTTTAATGTGCACGTCTGTTCTAGGGCTCGTTGAACTACCGTCGTGATGTTAATCACCGCTCGGTCGATTTCGGGAGGGTTGTTACAGGGTGGGTTATTTGGTAATTGGGATGAGAGAATGCGGGAAAACTCAGCCCAGTTATAGTCCTTCTCCCTAGGATAGCATTTTACTGCTCTAGGGACGGCCGTTATGTTAACATGCGTCAACACTGGCCAATGATCACTATTTAATTGTTGCAGAACAATAAGTTCTGCATCCCCTTTGAAATTGGAGCTGATCATGAAGTCTATAGTGGACTGAGAAGAGGGTCTGGTAGGTTCTTGGGGTGTGTGTATTTGGATATGGGGATTGTGAGATACGTAATCATATAGGGCCTTGCCCGAGGCATCAGCCGGGTGATATACGTCCCAGGTAGGATGTTTGGAATTAATATCTCCGAGCAGCAGGTATTTGTTATTAACTTGCCCTAGTTTGTCGAGGTCCGAGGTGTCTAATATAATTCTATGCTTTTTATAAGCAGAGATAATCAAAATGTCCGTACCTGTGGTTTTTAATGTGATGGCCACAGCGTCGAAGGAATTAAGGGTAGGAAGTGGGGTTTCAAAATGTTGTAGGTGGGATTTGACTACCAAGGCAGTGCCTACCCTGCCGACTGCTTGGTCGGCCCTATACACTCGGTAGCCAGGAAAGCTGAAGGCTGAGGAAGGTTTTAGGTTTGTTTCACAGAAACAGGCGATGTCGATGTGTTCTGCGTCGAGTATCGTCTGTATCTCGGGCTTTTGTCGCAGCACACCATTACTGTTGTGCTGCAACATATTTAACTTTGTTCTAGTCATTGTAGGTTCATGTAAATATGTCCGAGATAGCTTCTACAATAATCAGAAGCTTCTCCGTCGGGTCTGTCGCGTTCTTAAGTTTTGCTATTATTAGCTTAATTTTATTCCAGATGTTCTTCAGATCGAAAGATCTGAAGAAATCCAGAATATCCTTTAATGGACTGTCCGTCTGAGGGGCGGGTTGTGGCGTCTGTGGGGGTAGTCTCTGCTGCTCTCTGGCCCTGAATTTTGTCCAGGCCTGTGCAGCAGTGTTATTGTCTGCTGTTTCTGCAGGGGTTGGTCTTGGGGCGGCTGTGGCCTTTGTTTGGGGGGGTAAACTTGGGAACGCGGTTGTGGTTAATCCAGGGTTGACGGCTAGAGTCGTGCCGGACGGCCGCTTGTTAGCAGCAGTGGAGGCAGGGACTGGCTTAGGTGCAGGGTTGGGATTAGACCTTGCCTTCGCTACCAGATATGCCGGACATCCACGGTAGCTGGCCGGATGTTCCCCGCCGCAATTGATACATTTGCAGGCGGGGGCGGCGCAGGGTTGTCCCTCGTGGCTACCTCCGCAACGCACGCATTTATGCGCGCGGTTGCAGAGTTGGGACGAATGTCCGAACTTCTGGCACCTGTGGCATTGAGAGATGTCCAGGCGTACATAATCACTTACTGTGACTTTGAGATGACAGAGATCCGTCATCTCATAGTACGCCTGTGTGGAATCTTTCGGGATGGTGATAAGTAGGATGTTGGAGGGAACTTTTTTGCCTCCACGGGATAACATGACTCTAGCTATGGAAGTGAAAGGAAGAGATTTGAGCCTGAGATCAGTCTCAATGTCAGAATTCGGTGTGTCTACTGGTACATACTTTACCACCACTTTCACAGGCCTAAAGTTGGTTAAATTGTACGTAAAGTACTCGACTTTATTATCTCGCAAAAGGTTCACCATTTTCTTATGGGTCTCCTGGGATGTTGCATGGCATACCAGCGCCGAGTTATTAAATTTAAACACGGGGGATGGCTGGATGTTCGTTGTGATAAGTTTTATAACTGTGGCGTGTTTTTGTGTGTATATGTATATTGGTGGTGTATTGGGTTTTTTTATTTGTGTTTGTGTAGGTGTCTGTGTTGGTTTTGGGGATGGTGGGCGTGTGTTTTTGTTTATTTTTGTTCTAGGTGTCGGTTTGGGTGCAGGCGTGTTTTGCGTCGGTGTAAGGGGAAGAATTTGTATTGCGTCTAAGTCTTGGGATTTGTTTTTGTTTATTTTTTTTTGTTTTTTGGTAATCTGAAGTGTCTCGGGAGAAGAGTTGGTGTCGGAGTCTGATATTAGGTCTAGTGTTTGACGTTGGAAGGGATTGTCTGGGAATATGGAGTTAATACTGACGTCAATCAGTGTTTTAGCTCCATATGCTGATGGGGTGGTTGTTGGAGTAGGGGTGGTACGTGGCGTCGAGTGGATTAGGGCTGTGGTCGTCGTCGTATTTACGGTCGTAAACGTCATCGTCGTACTGGTACTTGTCGATTGTAGCGTCGGGATGATATTTGCCATTGTGATGTATGTCGTTTGGTCCTCTGTCATTGTCCGGGGGGTGGCATATTCTGATAGGAAGGATGTGTCTATTGGTGAGCTTACGCTGGAGGAATATGTGCTGGAGGCTATGGACATGGTGATGGGGGAGTTTGCACTACTGCTACTTACTCGTGCTGTAGTGGTGGCATCGACTTGAAGGGGTGCTGGTTTGTCGCGTTTTCGCTTCTTTTTGCGTTTCTGGGCTGGGTTGGTATTAGGCATCATAATTTTCGGCGGCACTTTTTTGATCTGAAGGGATAATTTAGGGGTGGGTTTTTTGAAGGGTGGTATTTTGGGGTGGGTTTTTTATTGGGAGTGGGGGTAAGTAGGAATTTGGTAAAATTTGCTATTAGGATAATATGGAAGGAGTCTGTTTATATTCGCTGAGTTGCACAGGCGCAGGCTTATCTCGATTCAGGATCTTTGTTGGGAGCGTGTAGATTATAAAAAAACTACGCGCGTGTATACCCAACGGCAGTTCAAGAACTAATGGACTAAGAACTGGACGTAGCACCATAGTAGCCTTATTTTAAGGGTCCATTCTCTGTAGATTTGACAGGCATGAATGTTGGGTCGGATTGAGAGGATGGGTGGCCGATGGGTGGAGACTTATATATTCCAACTATCAAATTATTAAGATTTCGGAGGTGCACGTAAAGCCGAAGTAAAAAGGCACATGGAAATAAAGTTAGCCCTCATTGCAAGGGTACCGGATTTGTCTTATAATTGCAACAAAATTTCTTTTTAATGTTTTAAATTATATATCACCGGAAAGACCAAAGATAAACTAGATCCCTATAGTAGCAAATTTTTGTTTAATACATGTATTTTAGAGAAAATAATTTTTGAAAATACGCTGCTATTTTAGTAGGTACAAGATTGTTTGCCTGGAATTTTAAAAATAAAAAGAAATACCAAAAATTACTACTATAGGGACTTAGATTAAAGTCTTATCTTTCAATACTTTTTTACTAAAAGTCACTATCTTTTATAGTTTTTTTATAATTAGACACGTGACGAACGCCGATTTAGGGCTTATTTCGACCTAGTGAATGGACTCTTAAGATACTTCACAGTGACCTAAATAATGATATTTTGTATGTATTACTTCTCTGGATAAACTTGGAGAACTACTAAATTATCATTAAATAGGTATGGGAAGTGAAATTACTATTATAATCAATGTATAATTCTTAATGATCTAACCTTCTTAATCCAGGTAAATCTCCTGAAGCAGCAGAGAACAATAAATTCACAATACTAAGTCCTATTGTTTCAAATTTGTGGTTTCTAGGGTCAGACTTATTGGAAGCATGTTTTAAATTATCGTATCTATGGAAGTTGAACTTTTTTACCAATTCCTGTAAATAGAAAATAAATTTGAATGTAATATAAAAAATTAGCATTCTAAAATAAAAGGAGTAGCTTTGAATATTTTGTTCAGTGTAATTTGTCAAATTGTTTTACATATAATGCTGCAATAGCTTGGAAAAGTATCTCCAAGCATAGATCCACCCAGATGGGTGTATCTAGGCTAATGTAGCGATGTAAACGTCGTCCAAATATAATATATATATTTGGACGAGTACTCCCAAGTATTTTGGTGACAATACACTAATCATCTACAATCTGTTTAGGGTTAGATTCGATCACGTCGATGACTAGCTTTAACTCCAGAATGAAAATACCATTCCAGTTTTTGTGTAACAACATAAAAAGTCAATCAATCTGGAAAGCAACAGAAGCTTTGTCTATCCTCTATCATACCAAATGAGTATGAGTAGACAAAGGATATACCAGGGCATGTGTAGGACATCTGGTATGCCCTTTGGTGAACATAACAACCACCTTGAGGTGGCCTCGATGCATAACAATGTCATCGAGACTATAGCAATCTCCTCAACTGTGTCTGTGACGTTCACCAGAGGGCATCGTATCACTACGGTATGATGGAGGATATAAACAAACCTATTGCTGAACGTCTTTCGTCTTTAGAAATCCCTTTTTCCAAGGACCTAAAAGTCAACAGAATGAATTGTTTAGTGGTGCAGGTAGCTATGTGACTTCGAAAGCTTCAAATTCTAATACTGCTGCAACAGACATTTTGTTGTCCCACGGATGTTTGTATTATCGAGGATGGTATAATAAATTCGTACGTTAAAAATGGATTATGTCATGATAAATGTCAAGAATTACTTTATTATGAAAAATATAAACGGTTAACTAGGCAAATAAACCAAATAACATCATTAGAGCTTTTTTACAGAAGATATAATTAACACACAAAAAAATGGCTTGAAGGATTGGTATCATTATTGATATAACATATAACATTGTTTATGATGTGATGAAATACCTTAAAGCTTGTGCACTGTGTGCTCCTAAAAAGTTGATGTCTAAACCCAAGCAGAGAATAGTTCAAACCCACACTACTTGCCTTTTTTGTATCGTATGGTGACATAATCCTGAACGTCGAGAATATTCTAAATAATGTCATTTATTATCAAAACCAAAAAATATTTCATTCATGTGGAAAGATAATATTGATCATATTTGGAGTACGAAGTGTCATTGCGAAAGATTTATCAATTAAACAAATTAAAACCACTAGTGCTTCATATTGTTATATTAACTGAAAAATAAAAGTCGGTACCTAACTAGAACGAAACGACTTTGAATATTTGTCTTTGTTCAAACGTAGAACAGTCTTTGAGATCTATCAAATCAATGCCCAAGTCGCAAAGTTTCGTTTCTTTGTTGTCAAACATTGTCCGCATTCTGTTTTTCATCACCATCTCTGGGCTCGTAGTAGATTTTTTTATTCTCCAACATGATACAGTTCTTTAGATCTCTCAAAGAAATGCCCAAAGCAATTTTTTCCCAAATTGCCCAAAGCTAATTAGAAAGGTTTCGTTTAGTAGTAGTCCAGTTCGTCTCTATTATTTTCTCTATTCTACTCTATTTCCAGGAGCACCTGTAGGAGGAATATTTCAGTTTATCCTCCTATTTCCTGGCTGTTTCCCTTAGATATATAACATTTTGTTTGCCCATATAATTATTATGGTCCGATAAATGATTATATCTGGTTTTTTCTTGCATGATCTGCAAAATCTGTCTCCTTTATTTCTTGGTACTCACAACAGGATTACCCTATTACCTATCGTAGATATGATTACACCTAGTTTTGCCAGATGAATTACTGTTTTCAGATATGTTCAGATACTCTATGTTTATACTGAACAGTAAATGACCTTTAGTTTTCAGTGCAGCTTAGCTGTTTGATAGGATAAAGATTGTTGCGCCTCGTGGCTTCGTAGTCAGTAATTATTAAATGTTGGTTGCAAGTACAAAACTTAGGATGACTGTATTTTGCAGATATCGAAAGTGTGAAAATTGTGGCACAATTTAGTTTCTCACCAGCCAAAAACATTATTCTTGCATCGCAAGAATATTCGCATGCAATTCGGCATTGCATAAAAATATTGCGCCTTTCTCGACCATTTTTTTTTTATTAATTTGTTTAATGAAAAGAGAATTCGGAATTTATTTAAATAGGTTTGTATATGGTTTGATTTACCTCGCAAAATTGAACTCCTCTACAACTGTTTCCTAATGCATCTAGAGGTGGGGAGTATAGGCACATTCCCATTACATTAGGCACCACTACCAGCATTGCACCACTCACTCCAGATTTGGCAGGAAGACCAACCTAAAAACATTTATTTACATTTGTTTCATACAAATTTCTCAAAAAATTGGACGTTATGAATTACCAGGATGGGTCAATTGAATAGAAAACTTTAATTACCATAAAACCATATAAAGTTTTAATTTGAATATTTATGAAACAATGTGTTTCTAACTTTTCTGGAAATTTTTAATAGGTATAAAAAACTAGATCTTAATAATTTTCTTAATAGATGGCTAGGTGAGTTCCAGGTGAATAAAGTTTCACTCTAACAAATTTTCTTATATATGAAAATCTACCTTAAATGCAAATTGCCCAGAGTAGTCATACATCCCACAACTATGCATTAGTGACAAAACATCTCGAACACTTTCTGGTTTAAGAACTTTTTCTTCAGAAACTGGACAGATTCCACCATTTGCTAAAGTAGCTGCCATAACAGCAACTATATCACAGTTCGCTTCTAAAGAGCAACACTGAAAAGTTAACAGCTTTTATTTATTTAATAACTTGTAATTGAAATAATATAGATGAGTAATAAAAAAACACACAAGATCAATGCACTGCACAACAAATTACTACAATTATTAGGTCATATCATTTAAATTATGTAACATCTGCCGTATTATTAGAAATAGACCCATCAAACATTATATTAGTATATTCGTAGTAGAACGTTATATCAAAATCTGTAAAAATGTAATATAGTGTTCCATTTCAAGTATCAAATTGATTACATGTATGAACTTCTTGATCAATGGCACTGCAGTTCAGTGAACTAATTTTGAATCCTCGTAACATCTGTTTCGATAATACTTTAGATCTCAAATTTCCCAGTTGAGATGTCGTCAGGACATTTATGTAATCCACCAAATTTCATTTTTATAGCCGTGCAGAATTTATTAATACGCAAAGTTCATTGATTTCGTCACTCGAACACTCACTGACTGGTGATGCGAGTGAGCAATCCGAACGAGGGCATATGCGTGAGGGCAGACGTCAAAGCTTAAGAAATTATAGAGTTGGTGATCTAGTCCAATTAACTAGAAGTATTCATAGCGCTTCTAGAGCAAAGGGTTTTCTCTCAGTAACAATACAATATCATCGATGTGGATAGCGATGGACCTGATGTTGCAAAGATGCCCAGAATGGAAGAATGAGAAATGATGTTTGTGGTTTGATGCTGTTGTTAATGATACAATATCGAGTATTAGAAAGAAGTTGAAAGTAAAAAAAGTTGAAGAAAGTGTTGTAGGTGACTTGGCCATCACATAAATTCGTATATTTCCCTGGTGTAATCGGAACGTCTTCCTCTTGCTTTTTCGAGATGAGCGATCGGCTTTAATATGGCTTCATTAAGTGGATGGCACTGCTTGAAACATATACAAACTGAAAGTTTCCTAAGACATTCATTAGCCTCATTAGAATAACAATGAAGACAACTCGACGTTCAGTTAACACACTGCGGTCTTGTTATTTAGTACAAGTTTTACGAATGTGGAATCATTAAGCTGCCGCATATTTTAAGTAAGTTCCTCGTATTGAGACGGTGCAATGTAAAGGTTAGAAAAACTAAGTGAGTTAAGAAGTTGGTTAATGTTGGTTGATGAAATAGAAGATTCCGAAGTACCAGAAAATCTGTTTTATCAAGTCACCTACAACACTCTTCAAATAATTGATATTGTACCATTAATATCAGTCTTTCTCATTCCTCTGCTGGACATGGGCTCTCCCTACCTCCCTCCCTCTCCTCTCCCAGGTTGCACTTCAACATCAGATCCTTCACTATCCACATCAATGATGTCTTGGTACTGAGAGAAAACATTTTTTCTCTGAAAGCACTATAATTACTTACAATGTTTTTTACTGCTACGTGATCCGGAGATTTGGCGTTATTTCTACAATATTTGTTTTCAGTGGCATACTTATGTTACTAATAATTCGAAAACGAAAATTTCAAATTCTGATTGATCGAGTAAAATCTTAAACTTTTGTATGTAACATTATTACATAACTAACTCGTTATATATCGCCGCGGCGATAGCTCAGTCTGTTAGGTGCTGGATGATAGCCTGTGACTAACAGAATGGGTATATTGCGGCGCGAGTTCGAATCTCGCCAGGGGAGAAATGGCACCTCTCCCAGGGAATGGTTGTGTGTCTGCGTTTTTTTCATGTGTACCCTCCCTCTACACAAGCCTTAGGCTTTCAGTAGGGAGGTTGTCCATTTCTGTGGTGTGTTTTATGTTTTATATAATAATAACAAACAATAATATGGTAGTGTATACTAATTATACTTCTGATAGTTAACAACGATAGCATAATAGCGCTGAAAACCGTCATCGGTGTTCACTGAAATATTCTGATATTCAGCAAGCGTCATTTTATACATTCGCTTGAAACATGAAAACCGATGACGCTTATGCCATACCGCTGGCGTCTTATTTCTTCTTAAGTCAACAGTTATAGTCAATTATTAGAAGCGACACACAATTTTTATTTTAACAATTTTGTTAGACGATAATTGTCTTTTCAGTATTTATTACTTTTAACATGCGAAGTTTTACTTACTTGAAAGTAAAAGTCCATATATTCATCAAAGTTTGAATTCTAAAAATGCGAAAATTTGTGTGTCAGATGTATTAACTTATGCAGTACTTTGATTAAAATTACACAACTAACTGGTGAAATGATTATTACACAATTTTATAATATACATATTATTATATATTTTTGAATAACTCAAAAAGCCAAAATTATTATTCCTCAAGATGATGCTTCATTAGCTAAACTAAAATAATAGTTAAATTAATGTTAACTAAAGACATAGGTAACACTTTTTGTCATCATTTCACCACCATAAGGAAGATACCATTTTTATATTATCTACTGTTTCAGCATGCCAAAAGTTGTCTATATTAAACTATATTGTAAGACATTAATTGTCTGAAAACACCTACTACCTAACCTACCTGAAAATAAAAGTCCATACACTCCCTAAATTTGTTATTCTCAGGAAAACACTTGTGCTCTTTCATATAAAATCCTAAGGCATAATTGCGATCAGCACATTCTCGTTCTGATAAAAATACTGCATTATTGAAGCCCAAATCCTCTCCTCCTGCAAGTCTCTAAAATGTAATTATTATTAAACGGTTTTAGTGTAAAACGTTTAAGTTCTTACTTCAAAATAATTCATTGTAAAATCAAATTTTTCTGCAGAACTCATTTCTGGCCGATGTATAGTTTTTAAAAGAGAGCAAATTATAATAGCTCCAGCATTTATCATGGGATTGTGAGGTTTTTCTAAAAATAAATAAAAAACTATCCTAAAATCAATAGAATAACGAATTTAGCTTTGTTGCATAGTTATACAAGTAGGTAGATTTGATTTTCAAAAGGAGTCGGCCACCTGGTCTAGTCCACCGCCATCTAAAAGATCTATAGAGGCACCCTGAACTTATTTAGAGCACCCTATCCAGCTTTATCCTTTGAATTAAACTTCACAGACTCGACAGGGGCCCTTCCATGAAGCTATTAGCCCTTGGTATTCATTCCTCAAGTATCTGAAATCTCAGTCTCGTCAGGTCTCCACGTTGGTACAACACATGTACCTACTTTGAGGTTTTCTCTTCTACTCGACAGAATTTGCATTGCTTCTTCTGTTAGTCCTATTACATTCATGCTCTTATTAAGGCTACAGTGTACTATTAGGAGACCCACTATTATTCTAATGGCTGCCTTTTTACTCTGGCACACCAGATCAAAATATCTTTATTCGTCTTAGTTGTGGCAGATTCCTTCACCATTCCCGAGATTTGTTTCTTATCCATTCATCCAGCATTTACAAGTAAGTGTGTCCTGCAAGTTTTCTTCTGTATAAAATGCTTTGTCAACTTTTCACATAATAGTAGCAAGCAAAACTGAGGAATTAAAACAATATTTATTTAAATATACATGTGTAAATATAGTTTTCAGTTTTCTAATGATTCGTTCATATGTTTGATGAAGCCGCCTAACTAATCTAGTCCCCATTAACCTATTCTGTGAAGATCTCTTTTCCAGTGCAGATATCCTGCTAGAAAACCTATAATAATTATGCTTCACTGATCCCTGCTTAATGAGGATAGTTCTTCAGTCTTCTTTCGATATAGTCCTTTGGTGAATGGCAGACACATTGGTGCCTGGTCATATTATTCCAACATTGTTCTTCATAATTTCTGATCTGTTCTCTTATTTGACCCCTTATTATTGTTTTAGATATTCCCAGTGCCAGTTCTATGTCAACATATTGAAGTATCGATACATTTCTTGCTAGCTCATTGACTTTTCATTACTTTAAATTCGTAATGTCTTGCCACTCGCAATAAATTTACCGCATTATGATCGACCTCTTGACACCAGTTTGGATGTCACTTTAGAATTAAAAGTACCCTTAAAAGATACCTGACTATGTTTTATTAGGCTAACAGGTGAATTAGCCTTAGGTTAATGTCTGTAACTTATTTGTGGCGCATCTGTATGATTCATTGTAGTTCCTTTTGGGATTACACCAACTGTAAAATAAAAAAAACTGGAAGCCAGAAATAGTCAAAATAAAGATTGAAAGTGTAGTATGAAAGCAAACTTCTAAAGTTTGCCCCAAAAACTGTATAATATGTATAAACTTTCAATCTTTATTTTGAATGCTTCTGGTTTCCTATTTTTATTAATTCAAGTGGAGTAATCCAAAAAGAAACTACAATGCATCAGTTAGCTTTATTTTATTATTCTATAGGCCATTTTCTGTTTTTTTGCACTAATGCAATCTGCAAGAAACTGTTGTAAACAACTATGAGTTATTCATATTATTATCAACCCCGATTATTATAACGTAGAGGAGTAGATCCAACAGGACTTCAGCTGTTGCAGTCGGTATGCATTTCATAGATCCCGTTATTCCTTAACAAGCAACTCTTTAAACCTTGCCCAATTCAAAAATCCCGGTGTATTATATTAAATATATAACTATATTTAATTCCTTCAGTATTTCATCAGATCTCGAAAATGGTAAGAGATACGATGTCGGTTAAATGGGCGCAAAGTTGCGCAATTAGAAGACCAACATAATGGCTAAAAAATAGCAAGGCTGACTTGATTGATTTTTGAAATATTTGATAGGAATTTAAATTTTGGAAATTCGTTTTTATTTTATTCCAACTTTATTTGAGTAGATATTGAAAAAAGAACAGCACTTCTTCATAGCAACTGTTTGTGGTCTATCAATTAGCATAACGATATTTTTCATAAAACGTTTTGTCTTTCCAGGGCCATCTTCAATTCAAATCTTACTTACTCTTTCGATTTTGTTAGCGATCTTATGACCAGTTTACCTGTGCTCAGTTAAATAATAAATAGCAGACTAGAAACTTAGATAGGATTTGTCGTAGGTAAATAAATGTTCTATGTAAAATACCTACAAATCTTTTAGTTAGCAAGGTATCCATTGATTAGGTAAGATAAATCGGTCAAGCCTATACTTTGATTTACTCAACTATAGGCTCTAACTTTTCTCCAGTAATATTATCACACGCAGGCTTTTGAAATATTCATATAATTCGTGTACTGGCCATTCTTTCTGTTTAGAGAAACACATGATTTTGCTATTAATATAGGTTGTCAAAATACTGTATATACTTTATTATACGTATATTGACTTTTCTCTGAAATAAAGAATAAAGCTGATATAACAGGCAGATCATAAGTAACTAACTCAATGCTGTGCTGTAAAAAGATAAGTGACATGATCACAAATACTTACTGTTGTGGTCTAGAATCAGTTCGTTGAAATTTCTCCCACTAGGTTCTTGTCCAACATACTTATGAACTACATCGGCACCAAGAAGATCTAAAGCTATAGCGTATGACAATGGTTTACTACAAGACTGAATAGTAAATGGTATAGTCACATCTCCAACAGAATACCTTTGTCCATCTATGGTAACTATACTAACCCCCCAATAATTTGGACTCATTCTTTTTAGCTGGGGAATGTAGCATGCTACCTACAAACATATGGTCAAGCATAATTTTTGGCGGTTTATATTTTTATTACATTGCCGTTAGTATTCTCTTTACATCTCCAGTAAATGTCTTCTATTTCCTTGCTAAAATCTTGAAATTCTGGTATTATGAACTGATGCCTGAATGCAGTGGATAAGAGACCAATACTAGGATATATTATACTAAAATAAAAATGTTAATTAGGTTTTATACAGTTTTTATTAATTCTAATACTAACGTATATATATTAACGTATTTCTATTTTATTAAACTAGAGTTCAAATTCACAATTCGCTTCAGTTTCTTGGCCTTGATAGAAGACATTATATTAATGTCTACTACACATCCTGGGTATTTATTATCAGTTATTTTTCAAATATTGTTTGAATATATATGTTATGCCCTTTAGTATTGATTCCCATTCCGCCTGTATATAATCGGTTTTCATTCCTCTGTCTATTCCATCTTAATTTCTCAACATTTTTCTTAGGTATCAGCAAGTATTATTATTTTTATTTTCTGTCTTGGAGTAAGTGTTTGCGCAAGCGTGCTTAAGACTATGCATAACAATGTGTATCAAAAGAGTTTTTTTGTTCTACCTACCATTTAATTTGTAGGGTTCTCACGTTCCGTTATTCTCTATCAGCATTATTCCGAAATGATTGTTCAATACTTAAAGTTTACTAATAGTAGTGGACTTGAGGAGGCTGGTTTGTAATAGCAATAATCTGTAGGTTCTACGAAAGTGTTAATCTTTTATTAAAGGTTTTATTCGTTGTTCATATAGAAAATAGTGCTATGCAACGTGTTCAAATCTTTGAAACCTACTCTTATGAAATTACCAGTTCCTCTAACTTATTGTATACGAACTGCAACTGAAGCCTTATTCCAAATTTTACCCTACAGACAATCAGTAGGAACTTATAGTTTCGGAATTAGACGGTATAATTGGATAACTATTCATTCAACCATGTTTCTCAATTTCTGTGGCCAACGCTAAAATGATGATGAGTAATGAACCACGGATAGGCTTGCTGTTACAAAATACAACTGGGGCTTGCAATACCTGCACAATATGCTTCCACAGTATGTGAAAACAATCATGCACACTGACAAAGTATGCTTGATAGTATGTAGGCTGCTTGTATGTATGTAGTATGGAGGATGGTCTCGAATGTTGCCACCGTGGAGCGTATTAAATGGACCATAAGTACTTTTGCCCCATATAAGAGTGCAGGGTATGGATGGAATATTTCCGGCTCTTTTTCAACAAGGGTCAGAATACATCATCCAGCATCTGCGGGATCTATACATAGCAACATTAGCTCTAGGATATATTCCAAAACCCTGGAGAATAGCGAGAGTGGTTTTCATTCCCAAAGCAGGTAGAGCTTCTTATGACGAAGCGAAGGCCTTTAGACCGATCTGCCTAACGTCGTTTCTATTGAAACTACAAGAAAGACCCATAGAGAGATTTCTGAAAGAGGGTCCGCTAGTGACTATACCATTACATAGCTCACAGCACGCCTACCAAACAGGTAGATCTACGGAAACAGCACTGCACTCCGTGGTCTACAAAATAGAGAAAACGATTAGCCAGAAGGAGCTCGTCATCGAGACCTTCATGGACATAGCTGGGGCATTTGATAATACCTCCTACAATTCAATTCTAACAGCGGCAGAAGATCACGGATTCCCACCTACCATAGCTAGGTGGATTTATTCCATGCTTTCAAACCGCTCAATTTCTACCTCTCTCAATGAAGTCACAGTTAGAGCGACTGTGGGCCGAGGCTGCCCGCATGGGGGAGTGCTTTCCCCCTTGCTATGGAGCCTTGTGCTCGACGGTCTTCTTTGCAGACTTAACGAGGAAGGGATTATGACTCAAGCATATGCAGATGACCTTACGGTCTTAATCGCAGGGAAATCTGCAACCATAGTTAGTGAGCTCACTCAAAGGGCTCTAAGAAGCATAGAAGAATGGTGTATAGGACAAGGACTGAGAGTTAACCCATCTAAGGTCGACCTAGTCATCTTCACTAAGAAAAGGAAGTTGGATGGTTTTAAAGCACCAACCATTTTCAATAGGACCATTCAGCGTACAAAGATGGTCAAATTTCTGGGAGTTATCCTAGATGAAAAGCTGTCGTGGGTACCCCACATAGACAGACAAATACAGAGAGCCACCGCGTCCTTCTGGACATGTAAGAGGCTCTTTGGAAAAATGTGGGGGCTTAATCCGAGAGCCAATTTATGGTTCTACACCTCGGTTATTGGACCCTCCTTTCTATATGCGTCGATTGTATGGTGGCCAGCCGTCCGGCGGGCTACCATCAAGCAACGGCTAAATCAACTACAACGCCTGGCGTGTGTAAGCACTACAGGAGTGATACGCACGGCTCCCACAGAGGCTCTGGAGGCTCTCCTGTCTCTCCCTAAACTACATATAGTGGTCAAGGGGGAGGCAAGTAGGGCCTCTTATAGGGTCAAGCAGTGGGGGCGGTGGCTAGGTAAAAGCCACGATGGTGGACACACAAGTATTCTGGGGGAACTTGTCGGAGGAGACAGTCTGCTGGACGCACCCAGTGACAGGATAGCTCCCACTTATGTGTTTCTCAAACCTTACATAGTAGAGATACCGGACAGGGACGCTTGGCTCGAAAACCCTGATGCTCAGGTCTCGAATGGGCTCGTCTGGTTTACGGATGGGTCCAAGACAGACCAGGGCTCGGGGGCGGGAGTCCGGGGCGTGCGCTCGAGGGCGAGACTATCCTTTCCCTTTGGAAAGTATGCCACGGTCTTTCAGGCGGAAGTGTTTGCTATCTCTGCATGTGTTCAGGAAAATCTCAAAAGGAGATATTCCAATCAGCATATCCAGATATGCACCGACAGTCAGGCGGCTCTACGTGCCCTGATCTCCTACAGGATCACCTCCAGGGCGGTCCTAGAGTGTATTAATGGTCTGGCCCAATTGGGACAGAACAACCAGGTAAAATTGACCTGGGTACCGGGTCATCACAACATAACAGGAAATGAGGAGGCTGATGCACTGGCTAAAAGAGGCTCAAGTATACAGTTTACAGGGCCCGAACCAGTGCTGGGGCTTCCGCCTAGTTATGTAGCAAGATCTATTGGTAACTGGATCAAGGACAGATCAGAGGAAGAATGGTCAAACGGGACTGGGCTGCGACAAGCCAGGCTCTTAATTAAAGGGCCTTGGTCAAACGCAACTCGATCAATACTTGCGCTAAGTCGTAACAGCATAAGGATTGTCACAGGACTGCTGACGGGTGACGGACATCTTAACAAGCACCTTAACACTATCGGCCTTAGTGATACTAGAAGGTGCAGGTTTTGCGGACACGATGACGAGGACTCCATTCACATCCTCTGTCGCTGTGCCTGCCTTATGGTCAAGAGACACAAACATCTGGGTGCAGCATTTCTCCTGCCCCAGGATATTAGAGAGCTTCCTTTGGAACGGGTGTTGGCCTATGCGCATAGCACGGGTCTCTTCCAATAGCTCCCGACTAGCGGCAGGCACAATGGGTCGAAAGACCTGAGTGCTGCGGGTAACCGCACCGCCTACCAACAACAACAACAACATGTAGGCTGCTTTGACTGGAGCAACTTAAACTCATGGGTAGAAAATATGTCCCGATTTTAGGTTGCAGGTCGAACGACCTATTGATAAACACTTACACAAACAACTGTTTATACTGAATAAGACTTTCATGGCCACTTTATCAGATGTTGTATCATACAATCAAAACGTGCGTTATATAAATCAAGTAGCCCACTGAAAATTAATTCATCAATCGTGTAGTGAAATGGCGACAGATTTGTGTTATCAGTATATTTGTGGTATCAGTATATTTGTGGTAAATAGAGTTCACGTGTACCACTTTTATGAGTAATTAGACAAATTATTTCATTATTCTAATTTTTTACATCTATCTTGTATTTATATAAAATAATCAAATTAATTAATAATTTTAATATTTATGAGAATAGTATATTCCCTGATTACCGTATTTAAATTAATATGATAAGGCATGTTTACGATGTTGCTTTTTACTATTTTGAGTTTGTTATACAAGTACAAAGTTTTATTTACTTCCCTTCAAAAATATTCTGATGTAATACCTAATCAGCAAAGCGGACGCTCTGACAGTTCGTAATTGCATTTTTTATTTTATTTTAGCACGGATTTAAGTAACGTTTAAGTGAATTTACTATCTTCAACACTATATTTCTTGGAGAAACATCTATTGATCAATAATTTACATACCTAATATATTAGTAAATCTAAGAACACAAACATCAGTTTTGAAGATATTCCCTTAAAGAGATATTTGGCTTACCTTTTAAATTGTTCCAAATTTAGTTTTTGGGTGTCTATAGAATATCCTTCAGAATTCTTTCTAGACATTTTTTTCAAGTTTTCCATCAATTCCTTCAATCTGGGATCATTTTTTCTTAAACCTGTAGCTTTAAGTGCCTAAAACATACCAGAAAAGTAAATGTTTATTTTAAATAGTTCTTATAAAACATTTTTGTTTTTCAATCTAAGTAGCAGACTTGTGCGGAAGAAAATGCAGAGTACTATCTGACTAGACCAGATGTATCAAAAGACAAAGTTAAGACATACCGATAAAAATTTCCCTATAGACAGAAATCCAGTTTCTTGATTTTTAAACATTTCAAAAAGAGCTACGTCAGGTTGCACATCATTGCCACTATAAAATATATTTATTAGAAAAATACAGTTACTTAAAGCAACACATTACTTACTAATGTAAATAATTTGTATCGTGAATAAATGAGTATGTCCTCCTGCAATTAATAAAACCAAAAAATAAAATATATGTAGGTAATGATAAAATTGAAAATAATAATAATACCTTTGTTGGCCAACTGCATCATAGAATTGTTGAATAGTTGCCTAAAAAACGAGCGTAATTGATTCAATAGCAATTATTTATAGTAAATCACCTACTTACATTTTTTCCGTTTTTATGATAACTGGATATATTTACGTTTAAGACGTTATGTTTAAGTGATAACCACTGCTCAAGTTGACTTCTTAGTTGACTCCTATTAAAATTGTTAAGGATTCTGTTCGACAGCATGATTTTAATTTGCCGGTGATCGATATTTCCGTCTAGATTTCGTAATGCGTCGTCGCGATCTGCTAGAAACAAATTCGACCCGCCTAAATTTACACATGCGTATGGGAACGTTGCCAAATTTAAATTTCGTCATTACTTTGCTCGTTGGATTTTTTACCAATTAGGCACCAAGCTACTTTGTAAAATAAGATACTGTTTTGTGAATTTTTTTAGAAATTATGCCTAATAATAAGTAATTGTTTTTAGGGCCAACCTACTTTTAGCTTTGCGAAGCAACTCTTTAACTTCAAAATCTATAAAAGAGGGAGTAAGAAGGACCTAATAGTCATTTTCGCTATCCTCAGCTGCCATTACAAAGATTAATAAACGGTACCAAACATATACTGTCACTCCTTCCGGGGTTCGAAAGATAAGTGAGACTATTAAAAACAATAAAGAAATCTTTATTTAACACTTCAAACACAATATAACACTTCTTGTACAATATCTAAATAAATACACACCGAAAACATTTCGAAAATCGTGGTCATTTCACTTAAGTATTGCTTCTTCTCTGGATCGCTGCCTGATTAAAACTGACTTCCTCGCCGGCACGCCGCGGCCTTTATATAAGTAAACTGGGCTTCTAGACCCTCGTAGAAATTTCCATAGAATACTCATGAATAATCCACATACCAGGGCAGTTCCACAAATAGTCAACAGCCAAGTTATACGAAGGATATTCGATGAGTACCGCTGCATGGTGACATCCAGGAAATGTGAGCAAAAGGGTCTATCTCCCTTATTTGAAGGCCTAGAGGGTTGAGACTTCGTTCTTGGGGGGTTGTCCCAGGCAACTCCAGAGGCGGTGTTGCCAGATTGTGCACAATTTTCCTAAGGCTGGAGGAAACGTATATTTGGCAACGCCGCAGTCGGCCACTGTGTCGGTGATTTTGTAACAATACCATAATATATATATATTATTATCAAACCTACATAATAAATATACTGATAGCAATATCCTTATATCCTGCTACAAAAATTTAAAGACGCGCCCCTGTCGGCTTTTTGAACCTTTAGAAAATTAACTAAAATTAGAAATATATCCTCTTAATAATTAATGTAATAAAAGCAGCATGCAGATTATGTCACTCTATCTATATAAAATATAAATAAAGAGAAAAAATGTATGGTAGAATAATAGCGCCATGCAATGGTAGTGTAGTCCAAGTTGAAACATACATGCAGCATTGCAGCCTACACCAATATGAAAATAAAAAACAATGTAACATCTTGACATGATTACTGAATTTATGTTTTATCCAAATGATGTTAATTTGGTTAGGGAAATACGTAGAGATAATATTCGTGTGTTGATGGAGCGGAAAATTAAGTTAGTTTTTCGAACCTGTATCACAGAGCTATCAATAAAGGAGATACTTGTAGCTACAGACAGACAACTTCATAGTTGAAAGAACAGTTTGTAATGACACCGTGTGTAACTATTAACTTAATTTTCCTCTCGTCCACTTCAATTCACTGTCATGCTTGAATCTTGTGAATATTCTTATTATCATCCAGAAACTTCCATGGGTCGCTGTTCTTTCTTCGTTATGGAATTCTTATATGTTTGTTCATTTATCAAATATTTTTTATTTCTCCTCCTTGTGTATAAATACATAACAGAAAGCTTTCTCATTTTCGTTGTAATTATACCCAGGTCATGCAAATGGTTGTAGCTACTTTTGGATTGATGTTGGTTGCCGATTACAACTAGGTACCTAATTTAAGTGAAATCACCACTGTATCACCGCGCCATGCCAATATCCACTGACCGTGGTCATGACCTGGGATGGTTTGAGGCAGAGCGGGATTATCGCTCTTTCCCCTCCCCATCGCTGTAGGCCTGGACTGCCTCGTAGAGGTGAACCCCATCCTTCACTAACCCTCATCACAAAAAGTGTTAGGTGTGGGAAATTCGTAGGGTTTCCTCCTGTCCTGGCTCTATCCTGCAGGCTAGGTATCTTCTGGGGCTCTTCTACCCACCGGCTAACCCACCGGGGATACCGCACCATGTAGTATACAACATTTGAAGCAAGATTACCATGCACATGGTGCAGGGGCATTGTGACTGCATCTGTGGCGATTGACAATAAAGAAATTTCTTGAAAAATGAGGTTATTTGAGGACATAACATAGCACCATAAAGTTTTTATTTATTTATTCAATTCGTCCATCCTAGAATCATAGCTTAAATGCGCCATCAAAGTAGGTGGATACGTATCTGCGGCTACTCCTTCATATGCAATGGTTCATAGCCACTTTCTTCTATGCGCAATCCCTACTCTAAGCTTCTTTGCATAAACATATATTTTCTTAAGAAAATAAAAACATTGTTTTATCATTTATTGGTAGACCTTTTTCGATATCCAGTAGTTATTGGCAAAAGTGTTTTACAAATGTATTAATATTATATTTGGTCAAGGATATTTTGATGCCGACTTACAGATCTAGGTATTTATTTTTTACCAGTAGGAGTAGACTTTTGACAACACCGAAAATATTATATATGGCCTATTTTCTATTGTAACTATTATTCAAGATATATTACTCATTTGGAAGGTAACATATACCTATAACAACTTTAAATCATAGTAAATAGTAATAATAATAGTCTTCAGGTAGCTTTAACTCGCTCTCAACAAACTGCTACTAGTAACGCAACGATATCATTACCCCTAAAAGGTTTAATCTCTAGCAATCGTGCACGTGTTTCTCTTTCGTAGATAATAATAGGTAGATTCTTTCTCTTTATTAAGAAGTATGTAGAAGGGAAACTCGTTATATGACTATTCTGTATTACTATTCTCGAGACACAGTGCCTATATCTATAGCTCCGTTAGCTACATTACATAATTCCTTATTAGCTGCAAGACATCTGTTGGGGGTTAGGTCGATGGTGATAAAGGCTTTGTTGTGGACTAAACGAGGAATGCAGTTTCAACGAAAGAGGTATTTCATTTTAATAATTTCTATATGTTTAGCGCCCGTGATGTGTTCATTCTCTTGATTTACCTCATTATCTCATTGCATGCTAGAGTTTTAAGTCATATGAGAATATATATTCTGTAAAAAATGCTACAAATAGTAAATATGCCTTGGTGATATAGGGTGCTCAGGAGACTAAGAACTGACACAAGGAGACTCTTTAGCAGGACCAAAAAGAATTGAGAAAAATTAAGAACTTCTGATGAGTCCAAGCGGCACCTACATTCAAATTCGGAGGAAAGTATGACATTACTTCGAAAAACGCACTTTCTAAGATATATCACTTTGTATGTGGCGGAGCCGGTGACTTAGGGCTTAGTGTCTCGATCGCTTAACCCAGAGGTCGTGGGTTCGAATCCCAATTGCATTAAACAATTTTTAATTAAATTGTTTACTCATAGATCAAAAGGCTTGTTCGCAGGGATGGGTTGGCAACCATCCTGGCGATGGCCTAGGATGGGAAGAATGTCAACTTGATGTTAATGTGAGAGATTAAAATCAGTTGATGTTTGACTATCCCCCTGCTATAACTAATGAGGTTTTCCAGGTTTCCCTCATTCCAGCACTGAATATATATCCCCTCATTCCAGCGAGATAATAATATGCCGCCCCCTCTCCCACACAAGTGTCAGACTTTCGGGCTAATCCTTGTGATTAGAATGAGGGGTAGAGATATTATTATTATTATTATATGAAGAGGATACTGAAAACTTAAGAAAGGACATAGATCACTTAATATAACGGATAAAAAGTTTCTCTGAAAAAATCTTCGCATGAACGGTGAATACTTTTAAACCTAATCAATCACTGACTAACTGAGGATAGCATATTTCTAACAAACATAGGTAGATATATAAACATATATCTTTCTGTTTCTGTTTCAACAAACTATAATAGAAGAGATGCTATACATCTTGCATATCATCTTTCACATCAGCGACAAAAGTGACAAACTATTGTACATGGCTGGAGAGAGATAAGTTGTGGTTATATATACCAAAGACTGGAAGTCAGTTAAATGATCAGGTTTATTCCTCCAGATACTTACTAGATTACTATATATATTGTATAGACATCGGTACGTCCAGTTTCATTTTGAAAGTTGCTTTACTGTTCCAGCAGACATTACAGACTATTTTAGACGCAAAAGTTATATGAACTAAGAGCTATTGGTGTACCCGGCTGTATGATAGAAATCCGGCTGTCATATTTAAAGCATTCCAGCATATTTTGATGAAGTATGGTGGAGATATAACCTATAGGATGGCATATGGAAGGATGTAATCGATATCACTTAGGTTTCACAAAGTGTCACCGAGGGCATCTCCGGATGAAGGGTAACATACTGCATCTTCATGTCTGATTATAGGATGATCGGATTAGAGGTGGAGTCTGATCTAAAGGAAACACCCCTCCGACGAAATCCGACAAGAACAAACTGGGAGGTATATCGTAACATCCTAGGGCGTTCTGATGAAAGAAGCAACCAAGGCGAACGACTTACCTCCTAAGGTGTGTAGTTAGATGATGAGGTAGAATGTTTGAGCAGCTGTACAGTCTCAGCTTATGGGGAAGGCGGACGAACAGCACAAAGTGGAATAAGTCTTTAAAGGGCCTCCGCTAGGCGGCCAGGCGTAGCCTAAATCCGTGCTGTCAGGGGAAGGGCGGAAACCTCTTGGGATGAGTATGAAGCAGCAAGTAGGAATTTTAAGAAAGAGAGAAGACACAGCAAAAGGTGTGGTTGGAAGGCATACTGCAGTGAGCTTCAGCTCCTACAGTATGCCTCTCTGAGTCCCTGCCGGAAACATCCAGACTAATAAAGATCTTAAACTCCCACAAAACGAATAGGACATGCTCACTAAAGACGGTGGACTACTTCTAGCGAGGAGTACCTCGAACTCCTTCTGGAGACTCACTTAGCGGGCGAAGGTCAGATCGCCATGATCACCATAGCGGAGCCAATGCCACAACTTGATTGGCTCCTCGACGAAGAACTGATTGGTGGTGAGGCAGTAACCTGGGCAGTGAATGAGTTCGAACCCTACAAGGCTGCATGGCCTGATGCAGTCTTCCCGTTGTTATTACAAAAGGACCTAGATATTCTCTTGCCATGCATGGTGAGGATTTTCCGGGCCAGCCTGGCCATTGGAGATGTTTCACTGACATGGAGGTCAGCTAAAGGATTCTTCATCTCAAAAGCTGGGAAACAAGACTACACAACAGCAAATTCTTTCAGGGCAATTAGTCTGACGTCCTTTCTATTTAAAACAATGGAAACGATCGTGGACAGGCATCTGGATGTGATAGTGACAAGATATATCTAATCCATGAGAACCAGCACGCTTACAATAGATGCAGGTCCACCGATTCTAGAATTTGGAGAGAGATAATTGGGATCTCAATCCGAAAGTGGTACACTGAGTGCACATGGCGGTGATCAGACTGACGTTGGAATATGGGGCCTTCGTTTGGTGGCTGAGCGTGGACCGGGTGACAGTAGCCAAAAGATTATCGAGAATCCAAAGACTGGCCGGCTTAGATATTACGGAGGCGATGAGAACGACTCCACCAGCTGGGCTGGAGATTCTCTTAGAGTAGCCACTTTTCTCTTCAATTGTTGACTTTTATATAATCCTACGGTGTGTACGGAGAAACGAGTAGGCAACAAACACTATGTAGGAGCTGTAATTGAATCAATACCTATTCACCTAAGTACTATTTCGGCATCTACGGAAAAATGTCAGATCATAAAAGCAAAAAAACAGAATTCAAGGCTAATCATGTGTGGACACATGCAACGAAAGAGTTATAAGGAAACATTTCTTTATCAAAGAAATAATACCATATTACTACGACATACCAAAGAGCAATGAGTAAAAACAACACACTATATAGGTGGTACCTTACCTTAATAATATACCTAGGTATTTAACATAAAGCACCATGCATGCAATATATAGTAGGTAGGTACCTGTACCTACTTAAATATGCTGTATAATACCTACACATATACCCTATATAATTATATTTTACCTCTCTGAAATCTACGAATAAATATCCGTAGATATTTCTTCTTTTCAGATTTGTTAAAACTTCGGTATCTACAGTAGGTAATCCTAAAAATACCTATTACTAATTGCTTCCTTGACAAAAGGTTTGTTGTCTACACAAAAAAATGCAAATGGGTAGGTAATTATTGGTAATTGTAATTAAAATTATTATTTTATACCTCCAATGCAGTTTTTCGTTCTCTAATAAAATGTATGCCCCCTCTATACTTTTCCCAGAAATTGTGAATCCAGATTTTTCTAGAAATAACTTTTTAAATCAAAAATGAAACATAAAGCTGGTGGTGGCAAGTTTAAACGGTTTACTCTGCCAAATATGGACATATATCAACCTTTAGGATACAATTGGTTCAATTTTTCCTCATTTGCCTATAGTATAGTAGATATCCCCTCTATATATTTATCCCTTACCCCATCCCCTACAACCCTATGGTCGTGTGGTGTGGTGTGGTGTGCAAACTGCAAAGTGCAAAGAATTACTCCGCTCGTGCTGCACAGTAAAAAATAATCAGTTTCTCTATGTGCAATAAAACTAAATAAATTGAAACTGTTGATGCGCTTTGAATGCACAAAAATATATATTGCATTTTACATTGCTTGGGTACTTGATCAAAATGTGCAAGTGTGTATTTTTTGTGTTGTAATAGATAATTTTCATGAAGATGACACTATTACTTATTATTATACCTACCAACTTATAAATTATTGTGGTAAGTACTTTATACATACACTGCATTTATTTTAATAGGTAGATAGACTGATGTCTATATGTTGTAATTTTTATTACTTTTTTTATTAAACGGTAGATTTAAATACACCTACTCCAGAGACAATAAAAAGACCAGTCAATCCCTGTTATACGGTTGGCAATAAGAAGCTCTGTGGCGCCCTCCAAGTCAGAACCCCGAAATATTAAAAACCGCGGGAGTTTTGAGATTTATTTACTTTTATTTAATGATTCGTATTGCGTCGCATTAGAATAACAAAGTTCTATCTGAACATTCAACCATATTGAGAAATCAAAGGCTAAAGTTTGAATAACTTATAATCTATTATAAAATTAATGATATTCAATTGAGATAAATATTACCCCAATATTACATAATATTTATCCCAATTGAATATCATTAATTTTATAATAGATTATAAGTTATTCAAACTTTAGCCTTTGATTTCTCAATATGGTTGAATGTTCAGAGAGAACTTTGTTATTCTAATGCGACGTCAGGTTGGTCGGTTGGTTGATTCGATAACCATTGGATCGATTTCAGAAAATATGTATTCAATGAGACCTATTATCCTGCATATAGATTACATGAAACATTCCTTAAATAAAAATATAATAGTAGCAAAACCATATTACACAATTAAAAAACGAATTAAAATCAAGGGTATATTCCCTCGATTTAAATGGAACGTTTAAAAATCAACTGAAATATACAATACTTATTAGCACACTTATTAGGTTATACTTATATTCTATATTATTTACTTTTTAAAAATGTAAATAAATAATTGAGTGAATGCAGCACTTGCAGAAAAGTAGGTCGTATCGAATAGTGATTATAAACAGGACCATAAAAAATAAAACTACAAATACACGTATCATGGCACATGGCACGGCACCACAATACCACAGAATACACTCAAAATCCGGTATCTTTATATAGGACTGCACGGTATCCATGCTTCCAGCGCCCTCCAAGTTGGAACCTGAGAAATTTCCATTCTGCCTATATCATTGAAGAGTCTTTTTATTGTCTCTGACCTACTCCATAATACAAAATAAAATAGGTAGGTAGTTATTAGGTAGGTACGTTTTGCATGGTAATGTAGGTATCTACACTTTCTCTGTTACAAACATTAATTATTCTCGCATAATATTTTAATTAGGCTAAGCATAATTATTGATATTTTCTACTCAACAAATTTTTAATAAAATACTTACAAATTCTTAATTATACATATACCTATTTTAGAGTACAGTTTAAATTACATTCTGTAGAGTGTAGAGTAGAACCTAATCATTTCGGAGTAAGAATACGAACGCAGTGCTGTAGAGGGCGCTCAAGACAATTTGTTTGTTTGGAGCTTGCTTGATGGAGCTGTCAAAGCTTGCTATTGGATATTTCAAAACAATCCGTTAGCGTTAGTTTGTTGATTTGTTTTTCAACTTTTTTAAGGAAGTGTATGTTTGTACAACTTTTTTCAAGTGCTAAGAAAAGTTAAAATGAAATAATAGTGGTAACAGCAAGTACGACAAAATGTCCAGTGACAATATATTAGTGGCAATCAAAAGCCGACCCTTTATACAAAGAGAGAAATCTGAAAAGTTGAGGCCTCAATGGAGCATTCAGGACAAGGCTATATTCCAAATAGATGAAGAAGGTTATAGACTTGGCGAACCATACAGCTTTGGTAAGTAAGAACTTCTATAATACGAGGGCAACCTAATTTTTCAAAATTATAACTTTAAAAATTGCCGAAAGATTTATTGTAATTGTCCAAGTGCTTTTAAATTTGAACTGAAAATGAGACATAACAAGTAGAATTTCTTGCTATAAATGTGTCTTACAACTTGTGTCTTTTGTTTATAGATCATATATTTACGGAGTGTATAACCAACGCTAATGTATATAGTGCTATAGTTGAGCCGTTGGTAAAATCATTTTTAAATGGCTTTAATTCAACAATTTTTGCTTATGGTCAAACTTCCTCTGGAAAGACACACACTATGATGGGGACTGATGCTACTCTGGGTATTATTCAAATGGCAATTAATGATGTATTTCAGCATGTTGTACATGATACCCAGAGACGTTATCTTATAAGGTAAGTGATGTATACTCAATACTGTAAAAGTAACAAAAGTATAACGAATGATTCACATAGAAAGATATTCTTTAATTTTAATGCTTTGGAATTTATTTCTATTGAGTAAAAATTTATAACATATTTTATTACTTAGTTGTAAGTAAATCATATTAAATCACATGACAGATTAAAAACTTTGCTTTTAAGTCTTTATTAGATTAGATTAGTCTTAAATACTTATTGTAAAGCTATTTGCTACTAATAAGTAGGTGATATGTTTAATTAATATTTCCTGATAAGTAAATTGAATCTAGAACTGGATAGTTTAACAATGTTTGATAATGTTGATCTGTTAAGCGTATTTTGACAAATTTTTTCAGTTACTTAGTGGTTGTTTTATTAAAATTTAAGGCATTTTGCAAGCAGGTACTTCAGTAATTGTGTAAATTGTAAGTAACCAAAAAATAGAATTTTTTAAGACGGTTAAAATACAATCACAAAGTATGGCATCAGCCGCCTTTGCTTCTTCTTTTAACTGCTATCTCTATTAATCCTCTTCAGTCAATAAAAATCTTTTGTAGGTACCATGTCAAATCTGTCCTTGCCTTTCAGTCTTTTCCAAAATGTTTTTTCATGAAAATACCAAGATCGTTTTTTCTGGAATATCGGTGGTATATGTTTTAATCCAACATCTTCTCGTTTACGTTTTTCACATTAATATTCAATATTCAATTTACTTCCAGATTTACTTTTAGGTTAATATTTTCTAACATTATATAACTGTCAATCTTCTCCGAGAAGCCACAAATATGTTGATCTATACCTACTCGCAAGTACAGATTGTCATATTATTCTGCCGTTGGCAATTGCAGAAATTTGTTTAGTAAACTTTCCCCTCCTAAAAGTTTTGTTTGGTGCCTTGAATCTGTGGCCTCTGACTAGGAGCATTATTATTTCAGTAACATTTTCTAAAGACTATTTTTTAACCAAAACCTCAATGATGTGAATGATGAGCGAATTTTTTTTTTTATTTGGCTCGTCCGCCACAAAAAATTAGAGTTTGTTACATCCTCTGCCAGCTAAATTCTCAGTCTAAACATAAAATAAAATTTCAGTAAGAATTTTTCTCAGGTCTAAACCGAAAACTTTTCAAAAAACTTTCCTATATTTCAAAATTCTAATTAAAGCACAGCATAGCATATATAATAACAACTAATTTGGTGTGAGTAGAATACGTCTCCTATTGATGTGTTCCTCAGTGTTTTGTACTTAACAGTACATAAATTATTTTCGAAAGTATAAAAATTACCAAAAATTTTTCATGAATTGCAAAAATTACTTCCAAAATTATAAGTAGAAAAATGACAGGACAAAGTAGAAAAAGTATAAAAATTACTAATAAAAGTAGAAAAATTACAGTACTTTTCACCGGAGCCATTCTTGCGAACATACTTCAGTAACTAGCCCAATGACTAACCTCTCTCGTCCTGCTCTTTCTTGGTCATAATCTTTCCCACTTCCTCCTTTATTGTCTTCCAACCTCCTGGGCTTTGAAGCAATATGTTTATCATGGTTTCAGCCCGGATAGGCTGCCTTACTTTGGCTTCTGCTGCCTGGATTTCCCTTTCCCATCTAAGGCACCAGAACATAGTATGTTCAGCCGTGTCTTCTGCCCCACATTATACACAGCCGGGATCTCCTACTTTTCCAATACCATAGGTATACATCCTAAAGGAACCATGACCAGTAAGTACGTGGGTTAGATGGTAACCTAGGGTCTGCCCATGCTTCCTGCCAATCCATAGTCTTAGGTTCCAGATCAGGGCCCTCGTCCACGCTCCTTTCATCCCCGAGCGCCACTCCCGCCATCTTTTCACTGTGGCAGCTCTTTCCTCCCTGCGTGCCACTTTCCTATCCCTTATGATATGCCAGATTGCACGCCTTTCCACCTTCCGCTTTCCTTATCCTATCCACTGATATCTTAATTGCCTCCGCTGGAAGGCCATCCAACCTCGGAGCCTTGCCGTTTTTAAGCTTGCTGGCAGCTTTCCTAACCTCCTGCGTGAAAATGATAAGCACCCTTCCCCTTGTTTTCTCCCATCTTTCTTCCTGCTTCCTGGGGAATAGCTTTTCGATATGCTTCACCCTTTTCTCTTCTGTTAACGCCAGGGGCGGCCACCCGCCACCCCCCTCCCCCTCATAGTTTTGGTTACAATCTTGTACTCCTCTCAAATACGCCGTTTTCAACAGCATCTATGAGATCTATCCACTTCTTTCTCTTACTCACACTAACTGCTTTCCTCAACTCCTTTTTAGCCTGCCTATATTCGTTTTCGAAGGCCTCTAGACGCTACAGATATGTTGCGTCTTTCAGCGATCCCTTCCGTCCACCAATACGGGACCTTCCCCTCTTTGGTTCTGAACTTCAGAGTTGTGTCCCGGTATGCCCTCTTTATTACGCTGATCATCCCCTCAGGGGTCAGTTCTACAACCCCATCATTCACCAGGCTGGACAGTCTTATCCCCTAGCCTTTGCTTATTTATAGGTCCATAGGTCTACCTATCCTTTCCACCAACCCTATCCTTCACGCTGAAGACGATGTAACGGTGAGGGCTCAAGGATTCCTCCTCTTGCAATACCCTCCAGTCACAGATCTTGCTGCTTACTTATGCCTTCAGAGGCCGCCGTGACATCGATTACACTCTCGGATGCCCCCCTAACAAGAGTAGGGATTCCCTTCTCGTTCTGAGCCGCCATCTGCAAAGAGGACAGCATTTCCCCAAGCATTCTGCCCCTGTTATCTTCCTGGGGTGAGCCCCACAGAGGAGACTTGGAGTTAAAGTCCCCCATGAGTATTATTTTGCCATTGTAGTTCTTCCGCCGCATGTCCCTTTCTAGTTCTCGCAGGAAGGCCTTGTAGTCCTCTATGCTCCTATTTGGCGAAAGTAGCAACTATACACAACCCAGCCGCGCGTGGCTACCCAGACAAAGCCCTCGCCGGCCCCTGTGGCTGTTGCGTCTGTGTTTCCAACATACCCAATAGCAGCGTCACTCCTCCTATCCTTATACCACCTCCTTCCTTTCATGACCAACACATTAGGCTCACTGAATAACAGATATTTAGCTCCATGGTTCAGGGCAGTGGCCCATGCCACATCCATCGTCACTACTCCTGTTATCATTTATTTGCAAAAAAGTTGTCATCACACCTAAATACTATCCGGTATATATCTCACTGAACAAAAAACCCTATAAATATATAACTTCTTGTGAATCTAGAAGAACTTGACTAGAATTGAAAACCTGTAAATCTACCGACTAAAACTGTCTCTTCTTCTTAGCGTTTAGCCTTGTTCTTCTCAGAGCGTTCCTAAATGCTGGGCATGCTCCAGACCCCGCCTTGTGGCCCGAGGTTCTACAACTGAGGCAGAATACTTCCCCTTCGCACTCCTTTTCCTTGTGCCCCGTGCTACCACAACGTCTACAAACTTCACTGGAATCTGTCTTTACGTCACATTCCTTCCTCAGGTGCCCATATTTCCAGCATCTGTAACATCTTGGTACCTCAGTTTTGCCTTCCACTCTACACAAACAGCCCAATCCTGATGCTGCCCGTTTTGACTAGCTTCTTGGCAGCCTCTTTCTCCACCCTGATTGTAATGGTTTGTGTGCCTCTGAAGTATGGCTTGAAGTCTCCTATTTTTGGGGGAGCATATGCCCCTCCTAAGGCCTTGACAATTGCCCCTTCAACTTCATCCTTCGTAGCAATACTATCGATCTCTTTGATCGCTAATGTTGCGATGTGGTTGCCTAATGGTAAGTAGATCAGGCCCCCCTGAATTCTTCCGAAGTGATCAATTGGAACATCATATCATGATATACTTTAGCGATCTGAGAAGACTATTTCCAACTGCGACGTCAATTTTATATCAAATTTATTGTTCCCTATCCTATCCTATCCTAATTTCCTTAATCCCTGTCCTATCCTAATTTTTGTCCTCTAGACCTTCTCTCTCTCTCTCTGGCAGTCATTATAGATTTAAAAAGTCTCGTGATGATTTCCCAGTTTTCCATTTCCTTTGATTCCCATAAGATTGTTAAGTCATTTTATGAATACGCCCAGACTTTTCCTGGGCTTCTGTACGCTGTGCGTCCCATCTCGGGCAGTAAAACACTGTGCTCTGCTGAATCAGCAAGATCCAAGTTGCAATAAGTGCATATGTTCAATTCAGCTTTACGAATTATTTTCAAATATACCCCAAAAGTCCTATGGTCTGGTAGAATTTCCGTGGTGAAATAATCAACCTTTCGCTGCGTGCTCATCAGCTAGGACTTCACTCTCAAACCTGGTGTCCATATTGGGAGCTGAATATAATATTATCGAGTATGCTACTCCAGCCAATATCGCTCATTTTTTCGAGGCTGATCTGCCGATATTTGGCATTTGGGCCCTTTAGAAACATAGCTTCCGTTTTGTGTATTGCAAGTTTTAGGTTGGCGTTTTTTAACCAGACAGCAATTCTTTTTTTGAGTCTCATTCGCTCTAAATTCCAGTGACTCTAGGTCTTGGGCTGCAGCAATTACCGCCAGGACATCTGGGACACCATGAAACCAATCATTTTTACCCCATTTAATATGTCCAGATTTAGTACCCCATAAAGGGCACATTCCAAATGGTGGGGCCCTGCATGGATCCCTCCGGGACCCCTGCTCTCATATCTTTCTTGATTTTACCAGTAATAATTCGTCTGTTTAAAGTACTGACATCAGTTTTATTAGGTAACTAAATATTCCCTTTTCCCTCAATTGTCTAATTATAAGGCTCCAAGTAGCCGTATTAAAAGCATTTTGTATGTCCAATGTGAGCTATTATTAATACCTGTTCTATTGCTTGGGTTGTTAACTGGTTCTTTTTGAATCCAAAGTGAGCTTCTGAGAATTCGCCTCCTTCCTCTATTTCTTGCACCAGCCTATCTCCTATCAAGGCCTCAATTATTTCCCCCAGTACTATGAGACATATCGGTCTGTATGAAGTGACACTGTCTCGGGGTTTATCTTATTTCCATAATACCGAAACGGTGGCTGTCTTCCAAGCTGATGGGAAGCTTGTTTATGTTGTGATGGCTGTGTTTAACAATATTTGTGGATTAGTCTGTATAAATCATCTCCGGCAGATTCTTAACGGGTCAGGTGCCGTTCCTGCCTTCAGTCTCTCTCCAACCTTCATTAGTACGCGAGGGAAAATTTTCTCGGTGTGCTGCTGTCTTGTTCTTGCCAGTTTTCATCAATTGTGGGGAATAGAGCTTCCAAGATTCTAGTCTAAAGCATATAAGTAAGAAACGGGGCCTGTATTTGTTTTCTCGCTATCTGATACCCTTCCCCAGATGTCTTCGTCTAATCTTTTACATAACTCATTCCAATAACGATTTTTTCTCTAGTCTTATCAGTTTTCTTTGTTCTTTTTCAGATGTTTATATTCCTCTTCCTTTTGATCTACATGTTTTATCTCCCCTCTTCTTAATCTGGTTACATTTCTCCTAGCAGCGGAACATTCTCTTCTCTCGATGTCTACATTCTACCTGTTTTTTAGGTCGACCCCTGTTTGATATCAAGCTAGCGTGATATGAATTTTGTATAACCTGACTAATTCCTTTCGGTTCATTCATCTCCTCGCTCACAAGCTATGTCTTCTGATTTGGCTATCAAATTCGGTGGTGTTAAAGAGCACTTTTTGCTTAAAAGTTGCCGCATTCGTATTGGGGGTTTTAATCCCAATTTTAAATATTATATGTTTATGATTAATTAAAGGCTCATCTATCAGTACTCTCTAGTCCGAAACTTTCCTGCAAATCCGGGGACGAACAGGTAATGTAATGATAGGTAATTATTTTTGTGGCAACACATTTGTAAATGCAAAAGAAGAAGTTGTGACTTCACTGCACCTCTGATAAATGTGGCTGCGCCAGTGTTGTGTATTATCAGATTCAACGTTGCTAGAGCCATTCCGTTTGGCACTCCTCGTTCTAGTGATTTCGCATTTATTTCACCCGCTATCACCACTTTCGAAGTGAGTCTGACCTCACTTATTAAATTTCCGACAAATTCCTCATATCAGCTTATCGAGATATTTGGAGAGACATACACCGAAAAAATTTAAACTTTCAAATTTAATATTTAGGGAATCCTGAAATGCCTTGGTACCTCTCAGCTCTATGTTGCCATTTCTGAAGAAGACATGTCTTTATTCTGTATACCTAAAACCATTTTAGTCTAGCGATTTAACCTTAAATAATATTAAACAAAGTTACCTTTTTAACATTTGCGCTCTTTGTATTATCAATATTATCATTATTTTTAACTGCCCGCATTATCTTATTCTACCGTAATTGATTATTCTCAACTGGTGCACAGTAAAATATCAGTAATATTCTAAAAAGTAAATAATCATTGAATATAAACAAACACTACATGAATCAGCCAGAAAATCCGTATGAACATGAATCAGAAAGCCAGAGGCTGTCCGGAAGGGACAAAAATACCATATCCACTGATATTGGCGGTACCGGAGATGAGGATCGAACTGAAATCATAATTGGCAGTGTCAACGAAAAAATGCTGTCACAACATGTTTTCGCTCATTTCTCCCAAAGCATCAATCTGAGCTCAACGCATGAATAAATATTTTTAATAGTCTTTGGCAGAATTTCTTCCACCTTATGTTCATGCCATTGTATATCTTTCTTTTTGTGCGACTCCTCTTTGTAGTCTGGTCTCTGAAAATACTAAATTCTTCACTTTATTGTGCTTTTTCTCCCATTGTCCTGTGTAATTCACTCCAACATTCTGGTCACATTTACTAGCTTTTACAACCTCACCATTGAATGAGTTTACTATTCTTAATCCTATGTTCTTTGTGTTGTATTTTGGTTCACTTCGATTTGCAAGTGTCCTATCATTCACAATCATTTTCGATTATTGTGATCTGCCAAAACTGTTTACTCTTCTCGACATTCTCACACTAGGGGTCTGATCAAGCTTATCATATACCCCATGATAAGCTTAGGTGAGCCTGTAAACAGTAAATTTTGCTCTAAGAATCGTACTGTTTTGATTTATCATAGAAATGTATAGGTTCTATTGAGGTCAATATTTAATACCACTTTTCACTCGGTCATTTGCACTTGGTGTGCACTAAGGGTAGGTTTCGCTTTCTTAATATTATAGTTGATAATATAAAACTAAGAAAAACCAATTGCAAAATTGGAAGCAGGTTGCAAGCAGTATAAGGCTAGTGTGACACTACACTAAAATTGGAACTAATTTTAGCAATAAATTTAGTTCTGAAAATTCTTGTATAGTGTCATATATAAATTGGACCAAGATATTGGTCCAATTTATATATGACACTATAGAAGAATTTTCAGAACTAAATTTATTGCTAAAATTAGTTCCAATTTTAGTGTAGTGTCACACCAGCCTAAGGGGACTGATGTATATCAATATTATAAATCACGATTATTTTTAGTTGTTCTTATTTTGAAATATACAATGAGAAAATTAATGATCTTCTGGATAAAAATGGCCAGGACTTAAAAATTCGTGAAGATTTTTGTGGCAACACATTTGTAAATGCAAAAGAAGAAGTTGTTACACAACAATCACAAGTCTTTGAGCTCATGAAAGTGGGTAATAAAATCAGAAAGATTGGATGTACGAACATGAACGAGAGATCAAGTCGTTCTCACACTATATTTAGATTTGTAAGTACTTTTAAATGTTAGTGTATAGGGTTATTTTATAAAAGTTGTTTTTCTAGACAATTAAATCCACTCAAAATGAAATTGAACATGGACCTGTGCAAATTTCGCAGCTTAATTTGGTAGATTTAGCTGGTTCCGAGAGAATTGCACACACAAAAGCAGCAGGCGTGCGTCTCAAGGAAGGTGTCAATATTAATAAGTAAGTCTTACTTTTTAAAATGGTATGAACCATTTTAAATAGTTCATACAATGCAGTTGCTTCTCCGAGAAAAGAATAAAAAGTTTCATATATTTCCAAAATTAATATGCAGATTGTTTAAGAATAATTGTATATTTTATACAACTTTACTACTATTGTTTGATGGAAATTTTTAATAGAATAAACTAAAATGTATTCATTTTAGGATTTTTTTTTTAAATTATGTTTATAAAGAATACACTCAGATCTGTTGGAATTATTTCCAAATATACAGGGTGTTTCATAATATATGCGCAGAACTTCAGGATGTTATAGCTCGTCCAAAAATATGAAAAAAAGCCTCTATTAACACTTACCCTCTAAAATGCACCATTTTAGAGATACAGGGTGTTGAAATTGAAAAAAAAATTCGTTTTTTGCGAATATCTCCGGAACCGTTTATCGTACAGAAGACAGCTTTTGTAAGCATTTGCTACTCATAATAAAGTATGTTTTGTGCAGAATTTTTTTTTTTTTAAGTTATAATTGGTGAAGGTTTTGAAGGGGTGGTGGGTGTTTTTCTCCCCAACTTCTACGCTACTGAAAAAAGTACGATTTTGAGACGCCCATTTGAACCGCCAATGTTTTCTACACAAAAAAGGTACTCTTGGTCATAAGCCCTTAAGTCGATCGTTTTCGAGAAAAATCAACTTTTATGTTGAAAAACATGGTCAATTTTTTTTTAAATAAATTTTTTTCTTACTAATTAAACAAAATTTATTTAAACGTTAGAACAAGTAACGAAACGAAACGTTAACTTCATAATTTCAAAATTAAAAAAAAATTAAAAAATTATACAAAAGTTGTCTTTTCAAAATTCCCCAAACCGTAAAGGTAAAATTGACCATATTTTCAAAAAATTGACCATGTTTTCCAACATAAAAGTTGATTTTTCTCGAAAACGATCGACTTTAGAGCTTATGACCAAGAGTACCTTTTTTGTGTAGAAAACATTGACGGTTCAAATGGGCGTCTCAAAATCGTACTTTTTCCAGTAGCGTAGAAGTTGGGGAGAAAAACACCCACAACCCCTTCAAAACCTTCATCAATTATAACTTTAAAAAAAAAAATTTCGCACAAAACATACTTTATTATGAGTAGCAAATGCTTACAAAATCTGTTTTCTGTGCGATAAACGGTTCCGGAGATATTCGCAAGAAACGACATTTTTTTTTTCAATTTCAACACCCTGTATCTCTAAAATGGTGCATTTTAGAGGGTAAGTTAATAGAGACTTTTTTTCATATTTTTGGACGAGCTATAACATCCTGAAGTCCTGCGCATATATTATGAAACACCCTGTATACTTGTTGATTGAAATAAGAAAAAACCTTGAAAAATTACCTATAAATTTTAATATTAACTCCCAGTCACAAATATGAAGTTGTGTATTTATTGCATTATTTCCTGCTTTTGAATCCACTATCAGTTGATCTGTAGTTTTATTGTCCATGTAAATTATGCACCTCGTGATGCACTTTATTTCATAGGTCTTTATTGGCATTGGGGAATGTGATCAGACAACTCAGTGAAGGGGAGGGTTTCATCAATTACAGAGACTCTAACCTTACCAGACTTCTCCAGCATGCATTAGGAGGAAATGCCAAGTCACTAATCATAGCCACTATTACTATAGCTGCAGGGGAGGAAACAAAATCTACCTTGGAGTAAGTTTCACTTTTCAAATTCATAATTATACGATTTAGGTGTTTTTCCAATTTTTGCCCAAAAAACTTTATCACAAATTTAATTGAATGTGCCTTTACAAAGAAGTAGCTGTTTTGGAAGGATACAAAATGTTTGTCAGATTTCTTGTACTATTTTTGCACCCTGTATAGTATGATGGATGATTTAATCAAAGGTGTTCATTTCTGCATACCAATTGGTGTTATATTTATGATAAACACTAAGATAGAACTGTGAATGAGATTTACAAATAGAAAATGTTTTAATTAATTACCATTTAAAACAAAAACAAACAACTGATTAATCATTTATGAATTCCATAATTATTATGATTATGAATTTTAATAAACATTAGGTTATCAAATATAGTAGTGTATATGTCAATTCCTTTACAGATTTGCTCAAAGAGCCAAGGTGATAAAAAATAAACCTATAATAAATGAAATATTATCAGAACAAGACAAACTAAAACAATATGAATTGGTAACTGCGTCTTATAAGGGCAGGTTGGAAAAAGAAAAACAACGTATACAGGAAATGGAAGTATGTAATATTTATTTTATTATTTAAGTATTAGTTAAACTTACGTGAAGGCAGATTTTAATATGTGTGTCTTTAATTGTAGCAAGAAAAACAGGAGAGGGAGAGGGAAATTTTAAAATTGAAGCAGCAAGTTAAATTGATTGATTTGTTCACCAATGGTCCGAAAGTATCGAAACATGAGAGTAGAATTCCTAGACGGCACACTGTGGGACATTACGCATCTAGAATATCTTTACAAACTATTCCAGAAGCGAGAGAGTTATCTTCGAATGGAGTGCATGAGAAGCATTTTGAGAATGGTTCAAAACATGAGTTTGACGATGAGGAATGTAAGTACCTACTTGTACTTTAATTTAATTGTCCACTTTCCATTTTTGACGCAGTGTTGGCGAGTTATTAAAAAAAAATGTGCAAATTTTTATTGCACTAATCAGCAACCCTGTATATATTAGTAGAAACTCAATATATAATCACTTTAAATTTTGAGATTTGAAATTATTTGGTAATAATGAAATAAATTGCTTGTAGTATTTTTGAAAACAACTTCAGATGTATCAGACTATGACTACATGAAGATGGTAATAGAGGAATCCCTAGATGAAGGAATATTGTAAGTGTATATTTTTTAATTATTTATATTTTTTTAATCATGAAAGTACAGATGAAAGAAAATGTTGCATAGTCATTAAATAAATTTTGGGTCATTGGTGCAGGATAAATAGTAGATAGAAATAAGATACAAGATAGTTCAGAAGTAGGGAAAAATAAGACATACGGAGCAGTTGTGATCACGATTAGTTCCCATGGTAGTACCACTGCTGTAGTATCATGCGAACTGCTTTAGAAAAACATTTCTTATCTTTAGTACATTTCTCGATTTGAAACCAAACGTCTGCTTCATAGACAAACTTTATTTTTCAAGAGTACTTCAAACTAAAATTACTTTTTCCTTTAGTAATAAAATTATCACCTTTTAACATTATAAATGGACGATATTTCTGACTCACTAAAGTATTGTATATTAAAATACAAAGTTACGATAAACAATCTGGACGTAACAAAATTTAGATCATCTTCTGTAATGTGTACGTAAATACTCATATACACAAGTTTGCCATTTTACACATCACCTCATATCATTTATATAAGTTAATAAGTTCACTCCATGTCATGACAAATGGAATAATCTTTTTCGTGCTAGGTTATAAACTTGATCCATTCATTTGAACGAGGCAGCAATGAATATACAGGGTGTCCAGTTAGTGTTCCATCGGAAGATTGTACAAAAACGGCCAACTTTATAAAAAAACTTTCTTAACAAAACTTTTAATATTTCATCTTTACTACAACGTACAATTATTTAGAATTATACAAGGTGTCACAAAAACGAGTTACACAAGAAAGTATAATTTTTTTTAATGGAACACCCTGTATATTTTTAGCGCCAGTTATGCCTACAACGGTCCTGTGTTACACCCTAAAATATTTCGCAAATCGGATGCCGCGTTGCCAAGTTATGATTTTTTTTCTGTTTTTTTTTGGCAATTTACAAACATTTTTTGACTGCCATATCTCCGCTATTTATTAATTGTTTTTTCTAAAAATGTGGGACGTTATTTGATAAGGATGTATTTACCGAAAAACATTTTTTAAATAAATTATTATTATACCGGGAATCCAAAATATTTGTTTACATTTCTTGATATTTAATTAATATTTTTCTCAATTTTTTTAAATGGAACACCCTGTATATTTTTACATGGGTGAATAAAGCATACAATTCCCCACATTTTGATATCATACACTTTATTTTAATAATTATTATGAACGGTTTTTGAGAAATAATTGTTTTCATTATATTAAAACTAGCCTAACAATTGCTCAAAATGTCCACCATTTTGATTCATGCAACACTGAAGTCTCTTGATAAATGAACGCCTTACATTGTATAACATATCAACATTTATACAATTGAAACATTGACGAATCCTTTCCATCATATCTTCTCGAGTAGTTGGTTCTACTTTGTAAACGTCTGACTTCACAAATCCCCAAAGGAAAAAGTCCATTGAAGTCAGGTCGGGTGATCTAGGCGGCCATGCAGTGGGACCTAACATAATTTAATAAAATAATGAAAGAGATATAATTTAACAGTTTATTAAAATATCAGACCTCTTCCTATCCACCTTTCAGGAAACTGGTTACTAATAGCCCGACGAACATTTCTACTAAAATGTGGTGGTGCACCGTCAAGTTGTAACCACATGTTATTTGTAACATAATCAGGAATATGCTCGATCATTTGCGGAAACGTATTTTGCATAAAATCCAAGAAGACTGTTCCATTCACATTTCCCTCAAAAAAGTGATGACCAATAACATAATCATGTACAATTCCTCCCCAAACATTTAAACTCCAGTTGTGCTGGTAATGATTTATCTGTACAACATGAGGGTTTCCTCTGTCATAATAATGGAGATTGTGCCTATTCATAAATCCATTGCGATGAAACGTTGCTTCATCCGTGAACAACACAAATTTGAAAAATTCTTCATTTTCTCCAATTTGGTTTTGAGCCCACTGGCAAAAATTTAATCTACGATTTAAATCCACATCCAAAAGCTCTTGATGCAGCTGTACTCGATAGGGGTGAAACTTATTTTTATGAAGACATAGGGAAACACTGGATTTACTGACCTCTAAATCCCTACTTAACTCCCGAACACTTGCTGTAGGACTTTCGGTAACCGCTAAAGTTATAGCCAGCTCATTTTCTTCACTTAATACGTTTCGTCGTCTCATCTTCTTTTCATATGCAACACTTCCAGTACGTTCAAAACGTTCTTTAAAATTTTTTAGACACCTCACATCAGGACCCCTTCTATCGGGATATTTTTGACGATACAGTTTTGATGCCAATAAACAATTTCTATCAGATTCACCAATAACATACACCATGGATATCAAATCTTGTTGACAATAATTATAATTCATATTTACTTAAAATATTACTTTACAATATTAATTCAATTTACGATAATCTGAAACACCTTACAGAAATGTCAAAGTGAAAAGCAGACGAGAAACAAAAGACCAAAGCCATATTAGATTTTAATGCTAAAATAAAGAGCACCTTAATTTACGCAAAAATTATTTGAAATAATCATATCTCAAAAACCGTTTGAAATAAAAATAAAGTGTATGATATCAAAATGTGGGGAATTGTATGCTTTATTCACCCATGTAAAAATATACAGGGTGTTCCATTTAAAAAAATTGAGAAAAATATTAATTAAATATCAAGAAATGTAAACAAATATTTTGGATTCCCGGTATAATAATAATTTATTTAAAAAATGTTTTTCGGTAAATACATCCTTATCAAATAACGTCCCACATTTTTAGAAAAAACAATTAATAAATAGCGGAGATATGGCAGTCAAAAAAATGTTTGTAAATAGCCAAAAAAAACAGAAAAAAAATTATAACTTGGCAACGCGGCATCCGATTTGCGAAATATTTTAGGGTGTAACACAGGACCGTTGTAGAAATAACTGGCGCTAAAAATATACAGGGTGTTCCATTAAAAAAAATTATACTTTCTTGTGTAACTCGTTTTTGTGACACCTTGTATAATTCTAAATAATTTTACGTTGTAGTAAAGATGAAATATTAAAATTTTTGTTTAGAAAGTTTTTTTATAAAGTTAGCCGTTTTTGTACAATCTTCCGAGGGAACACTAACTGGACACCCTGCATAACATTTTAGACGAGCATGTTGTAGTAGATTTTTTAGGCGTTTTTATTTTGGTTTCTTTGTCTTACCACCACTACTAGGTTTTTAGTGGGCGATATTCCCGATTACCCTTTTTAAGATTTAGAGGTTAAACTGCATTGTCTGTTTTTCTTTTCTTGAAATAAAAGTTAAAGAGATTACGAAGAAACTCGGTACACTGTTAATCTCTCATAAATATTGTGTCACTTCATGGTGTGGTGTCCGATGTTCCAAGAAAAATGCCGACTTCTGTCGTCAAACGCGAACTGCTCCGATTCCATACGGACCGAATCCTTCACTTCCGATCTTCAAAATATCACAGTACTTGTATAAGATTCTTCCATTCTATAGTCTTTATTTCTGTGGTCATTAACTATGCAATATGTAAGAAACCTATTCCCAAAGACCAATAAAAAAGGGTTACTTGTATCAAGTTTAAAACTGGATGCTATTTAAGACTAAACGATACTACATTAACACATCTTATATAAATTATATAAATTTATATCAAGTGCACACAAATTTATTTGTTATTGTATTTTTTTTAGAGCTGTTACCCCAGAACCACCAGAGGATTTGCCAGTTCAAGAGGAGTAAGTATAAAACATTGTGTTTAAGAAGTAGTTACATATTTTTCTATAATTTTTATTTTATTGTAGTGATAATGTTAAATATTATAATAAGATTATCACCGGTGCCTCTAACCAGTAGAATTTATATCAAATATCACTTAAAATACCATGTTTTTTTTGTTTTAAGTTTTTAGTAGATTAACTCAGTTGTAATCTTCTCCAGATGATGCCAACTTGGTTGGCAAAACCCGCATCGAGTGCAGTATAGTGTTTTGATAGTATGTGGAAAAACACTTTGCATTATAAAAAAATTTAAATTATGAAAGTGTTAATTTTAATGTACGTTAACAGTATATTAGGTCCTGCAAAGTGAATATTTTGTAAAAAGTATAAATTAAACTCCGTTACCTACTTTTAATCATATCACATTCTACATTTATTTTTAAAAATTAGGATATGAGAGAAAGTCTCTCTCTGTCATGTCATTAAAATATCCGGGGTTTAGTTATTATTAAATTTTTAGGGGCACACCTACCTCCTGCCTTCGGGAAAGACTAAAGTACTTAGAGGAGTCTTACATGTCTCTGAAAGAATTCACAAAATTAGAGTCTGAATGTAAAGAAGATAAAAGCTTGGTAAGTTTTTTTTATTTATTTATATATTTTTCTATAGAAATTACATTGGTTGTTTGTTTATTATTTATTTTTTTTAAGATATATGAACTGGTAAAGGAAAAGGATAATCTGTTAAAGGATTTAATTGATTTGAATGCCATAGTAAAAGAAACAAGGCAGGAAAAAGAACAAATAAAAGTTAAATTTGAGGATGAGTTATGTTTTTTGAAAAGCGATGTGGATTATCTTAGGAAAAAAGGTGATGAATATGCTTTTGCTTTGGAACAAGCAGAAGCCGAAAAGGTAAGAATAAACTATAAGATCTGAAAATTTGGTTATATCAGCAAACTGCGGAAACTTTTAGTGCTCCTTAAGATAAAATTTTAAAGTTTTTCTATAGGGAGCTCACTTCCTAGGTTCACAATATTTTATGGTTTCGTGCAGTTGCGTAATAAAACGTCCCTGAAAGGTTTTTCTTATCTGCAATAATTTAATGTTGTACCCAGAGTTACCATTGAAATTTTGCACCAATAACATAACCTGATCACCCTGAATGCAAATATTAGGAAAAAAATACTGAAAAATTGCCAATTTCTTTATAATTGCAATAAACTCAACAATGTTTCAAAGCGATGTAATTTATAAGTATTTTGAATGCGTTAAGACCAGACTTCAAATTTTTTTCTTCGATTTGTTTAAGGTGTAAATAAATAAATAGGAATCTTCTGAAAAGAACATGAGGTAACTTACCATTTACATATAATTTCAGTGATTCGGATACTATAAATATAAATTCAATACTTTTTTGATATTTTTTTCATGAAACAAATTACTATATAAACATGACCATATGGGATAAATTTTTAACGTAACTTATTTTATGAACTAATTTTAGGCTATAATGTAACAACAGCTACTTGTAAAAGTAAATATGTATACAAATATAATAACAGACATTGATTTGGCCTACTGTAAAAATAAAATTAGTACCGATAAATAGTAAACAGTACATAATATTTTAGTGGATACCTCATTCATTAAATTTTTATCAATAATAAATATATTACGGATATCCAGTTTTGAATATAAAAAAAGAATTTAGGTATAATCTGTCATTATTGGATAGAAGACGTCAATTTATTTGAAATAGTAAATACTATAAAATTTGGTCTCTATGTAAAATAATTAAGTTGATAACTGAAAGACGAAATATTTCAAAAACCTAAAAGTACCATATTGTAGATTAAGAAATGTTATGACAAAGTTTCATTTGTTTTTCGATACCTCTAAAATGGCATACAATACATTGGAGATGATTAAAACTAATCATCTCCAAACAGTTTTAATAATCTCCAGATTACGCCAACTTGGTTGGAGAAACGTGCGTCGAGTGCAGTATAATGTTTTGGTGTTATGTCGAAAACTACGTCAGTGATATTTTCACACCAAATGTTCCAACCCCCTTCAATAAACTGAAACACCCTGTATAATAAAAATCGCAGCACAAAACAAACAAAAAAGAAAGACAAAATTCCAAAATTTTATTTAATTACTTTGTTTGTTCGACTACTTCAACTTAGTGGTGGTTCATGACCTCTATATTTGGGTAGGCGACAACGTAGACCGCCTGGCCATACAAAGTAAAATACATATACACAAAGATGCAGAAATCAAAGTGAAAAAAAAAATTGTTTCAATGTTTACTTTTTGAAGTTGTTCATCGTGATATATAACTCCTAGTCTCGTTAATCGGTGTTTGTTGGTCAAAAATATTTATGCAAAAGTTAATTAAATTAGTTACTAAATCAATGGAAAATTTTTGCGGTACTCTATAAATTTTGATTAATCAGTTAGGGAAAAATATAATATTTGTGACAGTTCTGCAAATCTTATTTCTATTTGTGTTATATAGTCTTCTAATATTTCATAAAACAAAACAATTCATCAAATTTTAACTCATTTCTCTAGCCGAAAATACTTATATTTGCAGTAAGCAATATCCAACGATTTTTTTTTTTTGGGGAATATCAAATAACAAATAAGTAAACCAGGAATATGAAAAACATATTTTATACGCTTTAGTTTAGTAAAAAAGAAAATTCTAAATCTTTCAGAAAGTTAATCCCTTTGCCCCACAAATTACGTTTGCGAAATAAATATGACAATCTTTTTTATTTATCGATCCATTTTGCACATAGACTAAAACAAACACTAGATTACTAGAATACTACAAATGTTATATTGCTACAATACTTTTAAATATATCCCAACAAAGGTAAAAGAACAACGAAAATTAAGTAAGACTTTAAAAAACAATCAAAACATTCAAAGCCAAAGCTCTCAAATACGAGGGATATCTGCCAGCACCATTTGTTACGAAAGTGCCGAAGTCTCCGCCAGCGGCGATGGTTAAATTTATATAACTATAACTATTTTTTTAATAATTAAATATAATATATGCAGCGGCGATAGCTCCCATCTATTATAGGTGCTGGGTGGTAGCTTGTGACTAACAGAGTGGTATATTGCGGCGCAATTTCAAATCTTGCCAAGGGAGAAATGGCATTTCCCCAGGGAATTGTTGTGTGTCTTCTTTTTCATGTCAACCCTCACAAGCCTGAGGCTTTCAGAAGGGAGATTGTCGTTAAACGACTTTTTAAAAATAGGTGGCGCCTACCTTGCCTACACTGAGGAGCCGCCACTGCTCACTGCTTCAACTTTATGTTGGTGCTGAATATTTTTGTATAAAATAGTGTTTTAAACATTGTATTTCCAAGCATTATTTTTGGGTTTTACCATTTTACATTTATGACCTGAGTTAGTAATATTGTTACAAAGTGCTTTGTAACATCTCAGTGCTTAAGTGTTCTTGTGTTGATGTGTTCTTTTTTTTTTCATTTTGGATTCTAATAATTTTTAGAAAGACTACCGCATTTTAATCCGGTTTATAAATAAATATTCGTATGTCATTTGAATAATTAGCAGTTTATCCCCAACACATTCTTAAAAATATTTGTGTAAGCAATTTTACTCTATTTATTCTTATATTATATGTCTTTATACATGTCCCAAAAAATAATAACGACATTTTTTACTAATAGGATGCTTTGAGACTAGCCAAAGAGCAACTCTTAAATGACAATGAATGTCTCTTGGAGCAACAAAAATTAAAATATGAAAAACAACTTCAGTATCTTACCAATGAAGTGGAGCAATTGAATAAACACTATAAAGCTAATAAGGAGATGGTGGATTATAATTTTGAGGAAGAAATTAAAAAATTAAGGGAAGAAAATGATAACTTTAAAATAAAAGTTGAAAAAATTACCGGTTATGAAGAGAAGATTGTGGAACTTGAAGAAAAACTACAAACATTTGAAAAAGAAGAGGAACGGGATGTCGATATTTTAAGTAAGTTATATTTTTTGCAAGATATATTATTGGAAGCTAATGTTGACGTTCAAGGTGTTTCTATGCAAACTGAAGCAGAAGAAATAACATCTGACATGAAAGAAGCACTTCAAACTGATTTAAGAAATACAATTATAGAAAAAGAATGTACTGATCTTAAAGAAAATATAGAAAAATTAAATGACAAACTGCGACACATACAATATTTAAATTTAGCTTTGGAGGAAGAGTTGCAAACATGTAAACAAAAGAGTTTTTCATTTTTGGAAATAGAAAATAGTAATAGCAACATGAGGAAAGAAATTGCCCAAAAAGAAGAGGAAATAAATACTTTAATTGCAAAAGTACGAAGCCTAGAAAATGATAACCAAAATTATAAAACTGAAATTACCATCCAAAAGGAAGAAGCTGAATCTAGGGTTATCAACAATTCAGAATTATCAACTAAAGTAGAAACTCTCCAAAAAGATGTTCAAAGCAAGGAAGAGCAAATTAAAGTGTTACTTAATCAAATTGTCACTTTGGAAGAGCAAAATCAAAAGGTTGAAATTAATCTCCAAATGGAAGAGGTTCAATCAAAGAATGAGGATATCTTATTTTTAAAAGACAAAATTGGACATCTAGAAAAATCAAATCAGGACTATGAAGACAGAATTTTAATCTGTAATGAACAAATTCAGTCAAAGGATGACAAAATCTCCGAGCTTGCCAATAAAATTCAGAACTTGGAAGCAGATCATAGAAGCTATATGGCAGAAATTAATTCTTACAAAAAAGAAATGGATACAAAGGCCAGTAAAATAATAAGTCAGGCAGACAGAATTACCCAAATAGAAAGTGATATCCATAAATATGAAGAGGATATTATCTTTCGTGAGAAGGAATTGGAATCTAAAGCCACAAAAATAATAGCACTAGAAGAAGTACTTACCAACTTGGAAATAATTATTAAGGATTATAAGAAAGATGTGGACTTTTATAAAGATAAGCTACAATCCAAGGATATAGAAATATCGGACTTATCTGATAAATATAATAGTCTACAAAATAATTCTGAAGTCTATGAAGTAAAAATCTCTCAGTACAAGCGCCAGCTTGAGTCAAGAGAGCAAAAAATAACTGTATTAACCGATGAAATTGAAAAGCTGGAACAAGAAGGTGAGAATAATAAGCAAAAAATGGCCACCTGGGAAGAAAAATCTCAAAACCAGGAAATGAAGATAATGGGATTAGAAGAGAGGATAATAACATTAGAAACAGAAAACAATGATTATAAAGAACAAATTGCAGCTTTCAAAAAGGAAGCCCCTTTCAAAGACAATCAAATTTTGAATCTCAAATCTAAGCTTGATGCCATACAAATTGAACAATCAAATAATGTAGCAGATATTGTTGCATATAAACAGGACGTTGAATCAAGAGATAGTCACATTGCAGTGCTGAAAAATAAAATAGGTAATCTAGAAAAAGACAATGATAAGTATAAACAAGAAATTGACATTTATATAGAAGATGTTCATTCTAAAGAGAAGATAATAACAACCTTAACAGAGAAAGTTGTTCATTTGGAGAAAGTCAACGAAAAGCATGGAGAGGAGACTCCTGATAAAGAAGATCTAGTTAACAAAATTGAGCACTTGAAACAAGAAAATAAAATTCTTGAGGAAATAAATGTAAACCTTAAAGAAGAAATTGAAGTGAAAAATCAAGCCATGTCAGAATTAAATACTACAATTACTAATTTAGAAAAGACAAATAGCCATAGTCAAAATGAAATTCAGTTCAGAGATGAGAAAATATCAAACTTGACCGATGAAATTAAAAACCTAGAAAATGAATATCATCACACTAAAGATGTTCTTGTAATGTATCAGAATAAAATTAAATTAAATGAGACAACAGTTTTGGAATTGATTAATAAAATAGACAAAATTGAGATGGACAATAACAATATGAAATTGAAAGCAGATACCTTTAGGGATGAAATTCAGAATAAAGATGTACAAATTTTAGAGTTGACAAATAAAATAAAAGATTTAGAGAACAATATTGATAGAGACAAAGAGGAAGTTCAGATTAGAGATATGCAAATAATAGAGTTAACAAATAAAATAAAGGACTTTGAAGATTTGAATCACAGTAATATGGAGCAAATTTTAATTAGAGATAACAAAATAACAGAGTTAACAAATGAAGTAAATGGTTTGGAAGAATGCAATAACACTAATAAAGAAGAAATTCTGATTAGAGATAATCAAATAATGGGTTTAACTGATATAATAGATGACTTAGAAAGTCGCAACAATGGGTATAAACGGCAAGTTATGATAAGAGATAACCGAATAATGCAGTTAACAAATGAAATCAAGGAGTTGGATGAATCCAATATCAGTAACAAAGAGCAACTTCTTCTTAGAGATAACGAAGTAATGGAGCTGACAAATAAAATAAAGGACTTAGAGAAAGACAATTGCAATAACAAGGAGCAAGTAGTAATTAGAGATAAACAAATTTTGGAATTAACAAATATGATTCAAGATCTGCAAAGAGGTCAAAATTCTAAAAATGAAGAAATTTTCGGGCTATCAAACAGAATACAAAATTTAGAAGATGAAATTATTCGTTTAAATACTGATATTGAATCTAAATCTGAGACAATATTGAAATTAACAAACAAAGTTAGTAAGTTGGATAATGATTGCCACAACTATGAAGATGAGATTTCTCAATGCAAAGAAGAAATTTTGCTTCAGGAAAGAAAAATAAAGGATTTAATAGAATCCAGTGTCGACAAAAGTATACAACACAAGACAGTTGAAGATTATAATAAAGAAGATGATATACGAGATTTAAATAAAAGAATTACGAGTTTGTTATCTGAAAAAGAAGATATGCAAAAGAAAATAGATGATATGCTTTACCAAAAAGAGTATGAGAGGAGGAAGCATAGCGAATTAGAAAACAGAGTACGAAGTTTGCATTTGGAGAATGTTACTTTGTCTACCAGAATTTTTGACTTAGAAAATCTCGTAGTGGAATTGAAGTCAAGTGCAGGACAATTTCCAGAAAAGCTAGAGAAAAGGAACATCCAATTATCTGCATCTTCTTCATCAGTCGACTTATCGCCAAGGGAAGCCAGAAGACGCAAAAGACAGTCCATTCATGACCAAAGACGTGGAATTGATCTAGCAGGTAATGTTAACTTTTTTTGCAACTATTCATATTTTGCTTAACACATGGATGTCTAAGTTGTTATTGAGGTCTAATACAATCTACCTATACATAAATAAATTGTTCCTAATTTATCTTTGTCAGTGTTCAGTGGAAAGGACTGAAACTGAATTGTAATCTCTTGTTGAAATAAGAGTTTTCGGTTTCCACATTCGATCAAAGGAATGACACATTCAGCGTGTCTAGTACTAAATATACCATTTATATTATTCATTGTACTCAATCATAACCATTGTGAAAAGTAATTTAGTTAGGGCTTATCCTTAGGATCTTGAATAATTAGTTATAAATAACATATATATTTATTTACAGCCGGTGATATAGATGAAGCAGCTGAAGAACAGAGCACATCAACAAAGGGTAAGTAAACTAAATTGAATTAAAATTTTTTCTGTACAAAATTCCCCCACTTGCTGCTGCCTTTATTGTTCAACAACAGTTGTATTACAATATATGCTTTACTAAAAAAGCAATTGTACTTGGTTCTTTATTATTTTTTCTATCTGGACCTTAGCAAGGCTTATAAAACACTAGATACTGACCAGTATAAGTATTTGAATATACGCTAAAACTCTTATAATATATGTCAAAATTATAGAGTGACTTATATACAAATTTTTCGAACGTCTGCAGCAACACCCATGTAATTATTTTGTTAGTATACTCAAGTCTTTTTTACTAGTTAGTAACTAGATTTTACAGATAATTTTTTTACAATCTGTTGTCTCGTCAACACTTAACCACAGTCGTGCATACACTTAATACACATTTGATCTTATTTACAATGGCTTCACGTACCTACAGTTGGTTAATAAGTATAAAATTGATATTAGCAATAAAATACAACAAATAAAATTAACAAGAATGCAACAACATAGACTACAATGGAAAGGAATTAATAAATATGCACACATCAGGGTGGCACGATGTACAATAAACAATGGACTAACATGAAAAGCAGACTAGCGGCCGCGGCTGACATATTTATGTCGTAGGCCAGCCCGAAACACCTGCATGCGTGCACTGAACTGCGGCGCGACTTGCGAAGCCTACTGATTGTTTAATATTTTTATACATGTAATTATCTCCATTTTTTGTTCTCTAGATTTAAAGGATTTGATAGAAAAATTGAAAGCACAGAATGAACTGTTAACCAACGAAAATAACAGCCTAGAATTTGAAGTACAAGGGTTCATTAGGGAATTAGATGATTACAAAAAATACAATGAGGATCAGGATATCGAAATCAAAATGCTGAAAGAGAAAATTGAAAAAGGTAAAGTGTGTGGATAAGGAATATCATGTGGGTTTTAATATTCTTTTATGTTCCAGTGAAAAAAGAAACAGGTCACGAAGATTGTAAGGAGTGCCCACAAAAACTACACCATATTAAGAAACTAGAAGAACTACAGAAACAAAATAAGTTTAAAATAGTCGATCTACAGACAAAAATTTATGATCTTCAAAATACCCTTAAGGTGGAGAAAAGTAACACAGAAGAAAAAGAAAAACGCATGCATTTTCATATTAAGATGTTAGAAACGAGACTAGGAGATATACCTCTGCCTGAAATGAAAAATGCTGAAATTCAGGTATGTACTTTTATTACACAATACGCTCCATTAGTGATGACGTAGCGCCAACCATTTTGTTCTGGTAGGTCACGGTTCATTATCCAAACAAAGCTCGATTAACAAGGCAAATTTACAGAAAAGTACTATTTTGACGTTATTTGAAGATTTTAAGGGGAAAAAAACATCGAAAACAGTAAGAGTGCAGTAAATGTACCCTATAAACGCATTCATGCAAGACAGATGGGTAATAATAACTGAAATATTAATACAATCTAAATTTAACATAACCTCACTTTATATAGTTTATTGTAAAAATAACTTTATTTAATGATTTTTACAGTACCAATCTTTCATTCGCCATGGTTATGTGCTGGGCTCCGGATTGCAAGCATTACAATCAACGAGAAACTTGTAGATTTTTTATATTTCCGAAGGACCCAAAGGAACGCAACCGTTGGAAAAACTTGTGAGGTAGGTTTGAAATATACCTTTTAGTTTTAAATAGGTAACTGTTTAAATGTTTAATATAAATATATTGTATATTATGACAGACGTAGCGACGAACCTGGACCTGGTGCATTTTTATGCAGTTGTCATTTCCGTGATGGTAAAAGGGAAAATGGGCCTGAAATCTTCTTGCACAATGTGACAAAGAAATTCACTTATACAAGTCCTGAAAAGAGAAAAAGAAGAGAGCAGAGAGTTATAGTTCAAGAGCATCTGGAAGGCCTACCAGCAAAGCGTCGACAAGAAGGTTATTTTGAAACAGATGTATCATCTCCACCATCTGAAATGGAAGTGTGAGTGATATTTATGTCAAATATGTATACGTTAACAGATTTCATTGTGTTTTACTGCTAAATAAATACAGTGCAATAATAATTACTTGTCATAACGAACGATCAAAAACTAGGTTTATTGATTAAATCGAGTTTTTGATTGCCCTTTTATTAAAATTTCAATGTGTTTGATTTTTAAATAAAATAACAATTTTAGTTTCAAGATTGTTGTGGATTATCCCAGCAGCAGTGCTGGTTTTTGATTGTTCGTTATGATAAGTGATTATTATTGCACTGTATTTATTTAGCAGTCAACGCAATGAAATCTGTAAAACGTATACATATTTCATATAAATATCACTCACATTTCCATTTCAGATGGTGGAGATGACACATCTGGTTCAAAATAACCTTCTTGTCGATGCTTTGCTGGTAGGCCCTCCAAATGCTCCTGAACTATCACTCTCTGCTCTCTTCTTTTTCTGTTTTTGGGACTTGTATAAGTGAATTCTTTGTCACATTGTGCAAGAATATTTCAGGCCCATTTTCCCTTTTATCATCACGGAAATGACAACTGCATAAAAATGCACCAGATCCAGATTCATCGCTACGTCTCATAGATAAAATATATATATACTGGCTACGTCTGTCATAATATACAATATATTTATATTAAACATTTAAACAGTTACCTATCCAAAATTAAAAGGTATATTTCAAACCTACCTCACAAGCTTTTCCAACGGTTGCGTTCCTTAGGGTCCTTTGGAAATAAAAAAATCTACAAGTTTCTCGTTGATTGTAGTGCTTGCAATCCGGATCCCAGCACATAACCATGGCGAATGAAAGATTGGTACTGTAAAAATCATTAAATAAAGTTATTTTTTTACAATAAACTATATAAAGTGAGGTTATGTTAAATTTAGAGTGTATTAATATTTCAGTTATTATTACCCATCTGTCTTGCATGAATGCGTTTATAGGGTACATTTACTGCACTCTTACCGTTTTCGATGTTTTTTTTCCCCTTAAAATCTTCAAATAACGTCAAAATAGCACTTTTCTGTAAATTTGCCTTGTTAATCTGGTTTTGTTTGGATAATGAACCGCGACCTACCAGAACAAAATGGCTGAAGCTACGTCACATTAATGGAGCGTATATTTAGACATTATTATATAATGTAGATGTAGAAATTAACATTGTAAAAGTGTGGCAGAGATACTTTTGAAAATTTGACAAAAATTCTACTAAAAATCTGACATATCTGGAGATTCTATTGAATGTCAACCAACAACCTTGATTCTAACCTACAAATCTGGTACCTGACTTTCATAGTATGTCATATTGACATTATTCGTAGGGGCAAGTGACTATAAAGTTTACTTATTTGTTTTGACTAATTATTATTGTCAAAATTATATTAAATTTCAATATTTATTAATTTATATTCATTCTTATACATATATTATACAACTCAAATATTTTAAACAGTGAATCCGTCAATTTCCTATCATCTTCAATTCAAAATGGACTACGTACGTCAGAAATGTTGTTAGCAAAGTTGCGAACGCCCCAAAATGTACCTTTCAGTACAATCCTTACAAAAATAAAAATTTATAGATTTTTCATTTATTCCATTTATTCCATTTCTAGGAAGGTAATGTGCTGTATAAGAGGTACCTACATACTTATGCTTAATTACTCTAAATATTTTTGTGACTGTTGGATATTATTAGGCGATAAAAAAATGTTTTTCGCTTATATTAGCTTTAGGAAAAGTTGAATGAACCATTATTGTTCCCAACGTATTCTCGATTATTGCATAAATTATCTGAAGAACAATTGTTAATTGAAATTATATTTAATTTCAGTCTTATCCTTGGAGCTCTCTTAATATTCGTGCAATGAAATTAACTAGCAACAATTCTATGTCACACTATACATTAATCTATTTTCCCAAAGCTAATTTGGAAGCCGAGAGAAAGTTATATGAACGGCATTGTATCGAATCATTTTCGCTTCGGAATTATCTTTTAAAAGCCATTGTTTGAGTTTATGTAATATTTTAAATTTAAAGTGTTGCCAAATAAGAAACTTGAAATGAACCCTTAAGTCACTTCACATGCGTCTTCTATTTAAGTAAGATGCACTCTAGATCACATGGTCACGGTGGAGGGTCTGGTTTTCAGCCCACTCACTTTTGAACCTAACCTAACCTAACCCCTAGCAGCAGCAGCTGTGTACAGGGAGTTAGGCAGTGCATTTTTAAATGCTCCTTCACTCCTTCAATGTCAAGGAAAGCTACCACTGCAATTTGACTACTCTGCAAGTATTAGGTGATTTTCCCGACTAAGTTATTGTTTGAGCCCGCTCAAAGTAGCTGGCAGCACCTGCTTGAGGTGCAACAGCGACAGTTCTGTGACATGCGAACGCCCTCTTCATCAACTAACTCCACGAAATACAGTCCACAAAGGCCCAGACAAACTTGGGTCCCAACCAGTTATTGAGCGCTAGTTCTATTGATTTGCCAGTTTGATAGGCATACTGGTGGGTATTAAAATGGTGAATGCTTAACACACTCCTCCTAATGTATCCGTCCAGTACCTTTAATTGGTCTATATACTGATCTCTGCCGTTTAAAATATCATCTGTACAAGTTCGGCCTAGCAGAAGATGCTGAGTGCCTGATGCTTGTGCTTAGAAGATGATGAGACGGCAGAACACATATTATGCACCTGCCCCGCTGTGGAAAGGATCAGATACTCATTATTTGGCAAAGGACAACTTCTGCCAGAGGATCTGAACAAGTTCTCACCCAATAAGGCGATCAGCTTCATTAGGAGGCTGCACCTGTTGGGTGAAATATAAGTAGGTGTGACCCAGAATAGACTACATGGTCACTTACTCACTACCTCCCCCCCATGAATGCAAGGAATCTAGAAATTTTTTTAAAATACCTTCTTCTCACAGTTTTGTTTGTTGCAGTGTGATTTAATGAATTATCAGCAGTTGCAAGAAAAATACAGTAACATGAAAAAGCTTGCTAGGATGCGACGAGAAGAAGGGAATCTCTTGAGGGCACGCTTAGGAATGAATCCTGACGAACCAGTAACATAAGTGTTTGCTGCTGTTTTCCAAATTTATTGCTCACATCAGCTCGGTGATGTATCTTTGTTTAATTGTGTTTAATGGTAGTTTGTTAAATATTGCATGTTACGTAGTTTTAGTTACAAAAGATGAAATGTCTGGATGACTTTCTAAATCTATATTTTTTGTAACTGATAACTTCTAGATTTCGTGATAAACTTTTGTGATAAATAATTACGCTTATATAATAATAATTATTTATTTCACTTTTGTAATTTATAATATTACTCGAGTAACTCAAAAATATAGGTCACAATTGAATCTTATAATTTAGCAGTTCCGTAATATGTCTTCCAGCTTTAAATAAAGGTAAGGGATATTTATAATCGAAATACATCTTTGCCCACAGTATTATATTATATAAGCACAAATTTCAAAAACATGTCCTTGTAAACTTCCATTCATTTTCTTGTAAACAGTGATAACAAACATATAAGTATGTTTAGTTTAAGTTGAGTTATAGCAAAATTTGAATATTTTACATTTGAGTGCTCTCTGCACCTAAAGTGTATATATTACCTCCATAGGGGCAAAAAAAATTATCTGTATTACAGCAATATACATTAAGGTCTTGAATTAATGTTGGTAAAATGTATTTTGCAGCAGATATATAGAGCCAACTCGAGTAATAACTACGTAATTTATTTCTTTAGTAAATTTGTCATCTTAAAATTATAATATTACTACAATTTTTGGCATAGTATTTCTTATTTTTAAATTCAGTATTTTATGCTCCTATTAAGACTGATTAACTAATCAAGACCAATAAATTATTATCACTAGGGTCAGGAGTGCGACTGTTTCAGACATCTACAGTCAAATTCATGTTTTCTGATTATAAAACGGTTTTAATTGAGGCACAAAGTACTAGTCATTAGATTTGCATGTTAATTCCTATTTTCAAAATGTAATCTGTGATAATTCAATTTGTGATATTAAATACACTTCTAAAGTGTTATATGTAGACTTCTCAGGACAATGCTTAAGCGCTGACAGAAAAATTTGCAACTTGTATATGTGGTTGCTTAGATATTAATTTTATTTTGAATATATTGTAAAATCTATAAGATTTGAGATAAATAAAATAATTTATTCAGTGTTTCGTACGAAAGCGTAGAACGGACATCGTGTAAAATAATTTTATAATTGCCAGATCAAACAGACAATCATAAACTGTCAATTATACATAATTGCCAGATCAAACTGACAATTATCTATAATTGACAGTTTAAACGGGCAATTATAAAATTATTTCACACGATGTCCTTTTATAATTGCCAGTTTAAACTGTCAATTATAGATAATTGTCAGTTTGATCTGGCAATTATGTATAATTGCCAGTTCAAACTGTCAATTATACATAATTGCCAGATCAAACACTATTATCTATAATTGACAGTTTCAACGGGCAATTATAAAATTATTTCACACGATGTCCTTTTATAATTGCCAGTTTAAACTGTCAATTATAGATAATTGTCAGTTTGATCTGGCAATTATGTATAATTGCCAGTTCAAACTGTCAATTATACATAATTGCCAGATCAAACACTATTATCTATAATTGACAGTTTCAACAGGCAATTATATAATTATTTCACACGATGTCCTTTTATAATTGCCAGTTTAAACTGTCAATTATAGATAATTGTCAGTTTGATCTGGCAATTATGTATAATTGACAGTTTAAACTGGCATATAAACTGGTATAAAATTATTTCACACGTTGTCCTTTCTACGCTTTTGTAGTTTCGCATGTACCCAAATACTATTAAAACAGAATTATTACCTTTATCAATGTTAAAAATAGTTTCATTTGTTTTATAACCTATGGATTTTGCAATTTACCCGAAATAAGATTAAATATTTTAGGTAATCAAATATACAAATGGTGACAATGTAAGTTTGCTATAAACTCAAGAGCTGGACCAAATTAAGAGTTAATCTAAATTAGGAATACTTACATTCCAGTTTAGGTGTTTATTTTTTATATTAGAATTTTAAATATCAATCTAGTCACCTAGTGGGTGTTTTTGGCATCCAAACAGCTCTAGTATTGATGAGCCATAACCGAAAAATACTCGCAATTCGAAATTCCTATTGCTTAGCTATAGAATTTACAATAATGAAGCTCTTCATATTTTGACTTTCATTGCAAAAGAAAAATAAATCAAATTTCAGAATTGATAATCTGAACCGAAAGTAAATTTGACCTAAGTCTGTTTTCTAATAGACTTTAAACATTCGTTTGCTGCCCTGTTGGACGCAGCAATATTTACATATTTAAAATATCTTAAATTTATGGACTGGACTGTAAGATACATCCCATACAAAAAAGATTGACACAGTTTTATCTTTAACAACAAATTTTTATGGGTAATTAAAACTACCAAATGTTCTTTCTAACATGAAGGGTTTCATAATCTAGTTATAATTTTGTTTTGTTCTTGTTGTTGACTATATTTTAGTTCTGCTAATGTAAAATGGTCTGTTTGATTATTTGTTAAGTGCTACAAGCACATTCTTCTAACTAGTTATTTCAATTTCGTTGTAAGTTTTCTGTTCCCTAGATAAGTTATTTTTGTATCTGTTTTAGACAAATAAAAGTTCATCTATAAAACCAAACATTGTTTAAATCGGTTATTCCTAATCATTTACTTTCTCTTATAATGCTGAAAGTGTGATTGCTTATAAATTTATTTGTGGCACAATTCTTGATTTATTTAAAAACTTTCTCTAGGAGCAGGCCACCTGAAAATGAAAAAATAAACTGAATTGTATTGAATATAATATTTGACTACTACAGGATTTTAGCTTGAAATAAAATTAACTCTTCAATATCCAATCAATTCAATATCAATATCAATAGTACTGAGTGTATTTTTAAATATAAAAATTATATTTATCAAACAATTTAAAATGTTTAGGTAATTGATTCTCTCAGTATACTTTGATTATATATCTCTCAGTAGGTGTTGATTTATAGACAATTGGGTAATTGCGAGGTCACAAGATATATGCTCAGCATCTCTAAAATATCTTATATGGAGGTAAATGCCACCAAAAAGAGTAGGTTATGCAGACATGATCAGTTTTCCATATACAGTAAAACTCGCTTATAACGTACATGCTTATTATGAACCCGCAGTTATAACATACCAAATAAAAAGTCCCGGCTGTTATTATGTACTTCCAGCGACAGCCTACATCCCGACTAATGCGGGATTCAGCCATACAGCACCTTGTGCCTTCTCTTCTTTTCGTGATAATAAGAGCGTAAACACATGCTGACATGAGCTTGTATGCACCATACATCAAGTATATACCCTCTTTTGTTTTCATGAGGAGAAGAGAGAGGCAAGCGCCGACAGTTTTATGAGCCCTCAATTCGTCGGGATGCCAGCCTCGACTATACTTCTATTAAAAAGTACGAAATTACTGGGTCCAAAAAGAGAAGGGAAAATATAAAGTACTTTTTACTAATAATCTATTTTTTATCTCAGAATTGGTAATTTGTGTATTGCACTTGCGTATATTGCATGCACGTTGCCGCTGTTTTTAGTTGGCATTACCAGTCCCGTAATTAATTTAAAAATTAAAAAAAGCAGTATTTCTATTTTTTTTGTTTTATTATATTTACACACAAAGGAATACATATGTATATTTTAAGAATTATGTCTTTCTGTTTTAAAAAGAAAATATTTTATTTTGTAGCTTTCGTTACATTTGTCTTTTTCTAAAGAATTAATAAAAACAAAGAAAATGAAGTGAAGGCTACGCATTTATGAAGCTAACTCTCCAGGTTAAACCATTCTTGGAACTTTGTAAGCTAATGGAAATATCAGAGAAGACTTCGGACTTTAAATAAATAACAAAGATGCTCACTGAATAGCGAATCAGAGGTACGCACAATGGGGCTAGCTATAGCCGCAGTGTTTGGGGACCTGCTTCAGAGAAAACCCACATGAAAGAAGATTTGATTGTTTGTTACATTTGGATGTCTTTTATTTATTTTTATTAATTTGCCATAATTTTTCTAGTTTTTGTATGTTACTGATCATTATGTGCGACATTCTGAGTTATGTAAATAATTTTTTTGTTACATTTTTGGACATAGGTTCTCGTGCATATATATACGTCCTATGTATGTACTGTTGCACTCTGGTATACTGCATTTTTCAGTTGTTATGGGAATTTTGAGTTTGTTTTATATAGTGGTGTACAGGGGCGTACTGGGACAGTCAAAACGAGCCGAAAATACATGTAAAGCAGGCACAGCTGACCAAGATAATGTTCCAAAACTCTGATAATACTTTTAGACCTTAAGTTTATGTAAAATATGTTGAAATATACAAATGAAGTTTGTTAAAAACTTTTTAAAATTCACCCAGCAGTTCTTTTTTAAGTAAATTACTGTTTTCAGCAACTTTGTCAACTATAGCATCGCTATCATTGTTATAATATCGAGTTTGTTTTTCCACTGCCATTAGCATAAAGACCTGCAAAGTTATTTTCACTCGGTCCTTTTGACAATTTTTATCGAATTTTTAAAGTCAAAAACGATCGTTCTCATGCAACTTACGTTTTTAAATATTTATATGCGAGTGTCAACACACTGGAAGCCGTACTAAACAGATTATGTTTTATAAACACTTTATACCAACAAATTGAACGGTTTTGGCAATTTTTCCATGATGTAGGTGATCGTATCATATGTTCATTTTTTGAAGGTGGGCCGTAAGAAGCAGCAATGGAGCTTGTCCAGTTTAATTGCTAGTGTTGTGTATGTGATTTATTGTGTTGGTCTCTTCTCTCGTGATTCTATCTCTACCTCATGATATAGAGCAGAGCAGTCTATTGGAACTGTCATTGCATGTGTCTAAACTATGTGCAACTGTGTAACTAAAAAAACATTAATAAGGTTTAGCTAATATTTGAGGCTTTACACTATAAAAGTTTGAATAAGCCTGGTGGTTGTAATCCCAGAAAAAAATTATAATAGGTTTGTTTCAATACCGTGAAAATTGTTTACTGCATGGTAACATTCATGTGCAATATGCAATGAATAAAATGCCTTCCAACCAAGAAATGAACTGGACAATGTTTTGAGGTTCTAGGATTTTTGGGCGGTAATTTCCATACATAATTAAAAGTAAAGGTTGTTTAGATTGACCTGTGTATCGATTACTTTTACAGTTAGTTAATGATTTATGCATTTATTTCTGGCTCTAAATTTTTAAATATTTCAAATCTCCAATATTAGTGATGAAGAAAGAGAATTCAGACTACTAAGTGGGTTTTACCTTCACCTATTTTTCAAAAGTATCAAGGATTAGAAGTCGTACTAATCAAAATTAAAAATGATTTAGGTCAGTAGGTCTTAAGGACTCAGTAAATAAGGGTTTCTTGAAGTCTTCTTAGTAAGGATTTCTTCTATTTTTATTCGTTTCAACGATTGGATTTCCTTGTATCAATAAAAAACGTGAAGTTGACGTCTGCATACAAAACAATGTCCTATTGTATGTGTATAGTTCTCAAGGTTATTTCTATGCGACACAATAATTCCATGTTGAAAGTGATAAATTTGCAGCAATAACTGCAAAATTATAAACAAATTATGGCAGGATATTCAAATTTTGAATCGGCTCAGAATTCAACGAATTTTATCTTTTTTTTTTGTAATTTTCAGCTTTAACTAAAAAATTCACAGATCTTGCATCTTACGCAAATATTGTAGGCGTATTGAAAATACCAGACACAACTATCTTTGTTACGCACTACATATACATTTCATAGTTCATTATATTTATAATTTATACAGAGTGTGATACCAAAACATTTCATTTAACGTATCTAGAAAACTAAATCTTCCAGTTTACGGATTACTTATTCTTAATGAATCACCTTGTATATATATTAGTCCTATATATGTTAGTTTAAATTAATAAAATAACAAACCTGTTCATCCTATTACAACGATCAGTAAATACCAAACATTTATTTTACATTCAACATCAGTTCATAAATCACTGTAACATGTACTAGGAAGTTTTTTATTCAACTTGCTCGAATTATAAGGGCCCACTACCGTGATATAATCAAGCAATCTCTGTAAGTCAAGGAATCATGTAATGCAAGCATAAACATACACTGCTTATTATAACAACTCGGCTAGGTCGTCTCCATGAGTACGTGACCATGTCGAGGTCGCTCGCATTTGAATGTCGCTACAAGCGATTTTTAAGCGTTAATATTTTAAGAGACAGCTCCCATATACACGCACCCAGAAGTATTTTCAATACTAAAATTACCTGACATGAAGTGGGAGGATTAAATAAAAACACATTTTTCATCAAAATAGTTAGTATATTAAAAAATGAATCGAAAGTATTCTAATGGAAGATAGTTAAGTAACACATATTCTTTGGCAAGTAGTTAAAGGTAACAAAGTTTTGTACTCTTATTAACAATAGCTAAAATTATTAAGATATTGCTTGCATATTTGGACAAACGAAGCAAAGGATGGCTGCATTAGTGGGTTAAGAACACATCTATAAATATGCAGTTACAACATAACGATTTGTAAATCACAAGGCATAAGCATTATTATCACTTAGTACATAAAAAAGAACGCTACTCCCAGCATTGTCGTTGTATCTATATCACATTTTTTAAATTTATATTCCTTGAAAAGGAAAGTACATCTCTTCACAAGAAAAATTGCATGTAAAAACATTGCGTTTGGTCCATCAACAAGGAAGTTAAAATATGCTGAGAGTATGCTTGATTATCATGCAGCTAGCCTAAGCTTCAATGTTAGCCAATGCACTTATAAATAGATTAATACAACAATAAAACTAAGTAACAAACACATGGAGATTAGTTTCATATATATTGTTGAATCTAATGAAACTAGTTTACGATTTTATAGATTTTTCCACAGATGGTTTTACCATTTTCTACGTATACCTTTGGTATATAATAAATTTAAATATAAATAACTCTGTTTATAGGAGTTTTAATCCTGACAAATTTCACGTGAAGCTAAATCTTTTGGCTATTATCACATTATTACATTTCATGGATTTAAAAAATAAGAAAAACAGAGAGCTATATCCTGCTTTAATCACAGTAGAATGCTCAGAATTGTGTTTATTTTAAAATTAAACATGTATAAGGTTTACACCTTGCACTAACTTTTGAGTTTAACTGCTTTTTAAAAGGAAGACATTTTCTTGTACAGTGTGGCCTCAAAACTGCTGACGGAGTTTAAAACTTTTTTATTGTACAAAATTTTAGTATCTTGCGTTTGTTTTAATAGCAAGCGGATTTTATTTATATTGAAGAAGATTATAAGATATTGTGTAATTTAAATTAAATTAACTTTTTATACATCTAGAGATTCGTTGTTTTTTTAAAAGGAAGACTTTTTTAGAAGAGTATAGCCTCAAAATTGTGTGATACACACAATTATTTTCTTTTAATTTAATGAAATCCTAAATTAGTTTATATTACATTGGTCCGTATATCATCCAGGCTGAAATACATATTTATACATCGCTTCTAAGCTGTATAATACAATTTACTATCATTTTAGTACATTTTTCTAAACTATATATAATATATTGCATATTTTACAAAACTATTATTTTCTATTAGTAATTAGTATTACAGAACATTTTGAAAAACATACACTGAACTCCATTTGAAGTGGACCAACGAAATTTAGGGTCAAATTTAAGCTTCGGTAAATTTCGAACCCAGTGGCGTAAAACTATGAATTTTTTTTTATTGTACAGGTCTATCGTTCTAGCAAAATGATATATGTTGTGTACGTCTCCAGCTTCTTTATTTTAAGAGATACAGCGGATTTAGTGGAACTATGTTTTTTCCGTAAATTTCAAATGCATACACAACCTGTACTAATAGAACGAGAATGATGGGAGTTCTTTCCTTTTGTAGCCTAATTCATGGGCTTCATTTCCGTTTTTGATTTGTTTTTTTAAACCCAGTATTTTAACAGATATGGAGGTTTTCGTAAACCACTGTTTTTGAAGTAAAAAATCTCTTAAAATTTTGTTGAAAAAATGTATGAAATTTATTAAATTTTTAATAACTGCATGTGCCATATTAGGTTATACATTTTTAAGGATGTGGAACACCTAGTAACTTAAATTAATTCTATAGAAATAAAAAAGATAAACCAAAACAGATAAACAGGAAACGAAAATGAAATAACAACATTAACAACTACTATTTATTAATATCTTGTTGCACCTCCTCTTGCCGTTATTACAGCCTGGCAACGCCTTGTCATGCTATTTATGCAATTGTCTATAACATCTTGACTCACCAGGGGCCACTCTTCCATAACGGCGTTAGCCAATTCGTTAAGATTGACGGGCTGTCTACGACGATTCCTTAAACGTCTTCCAAGAACATCCCACACATGTTCAATGGGATTGAGGTCCGGTGATCGGGAAGGCCATATTAATCTATGAATTTCATTTTCTTCTAAAAAATTATTTATAATTCTAGCTCGATGTGGTCTTGCGTTATCATCTACATAACTAAAGTTAGGTCTTCTCTGAATTGCAAAGGGTAACACAATAGGTCGTAAAACCTGATTTAGATACCTTTCTGCATTCATAGTTTGGTTAATTAAGACGACTAGCTCGGTCCTTCCACCTGTGAATATACCAGCCCATACTGTAACTGACCCCCCTCCATAGGGATTCACTGTGATCATACAGTTTTCTTGGTAACGTTCAGCTTTTTCTCGCCATATCCTAGTACAGCCATCAGCTCCTTTTAATTTGAACCTCGATTCATCCGTAAATAGACAGTTGCTCCACTGATTTAAATTCCAGTTCAAATGTTCTCTACAAAAATATAGACGATTCCTCTTGTGTTCAATTAATAATGTGGGATGTCTAGCTGGTCGTCTTGCCCTCAAATTTACTTCATGTAATCGCCTCCGAACTGTATTTTGGGATTTTGGGATATGTTTACATTATTCACTTCTCGAACATGTTCTACTAATTCTGCGGCCACAACAGTTCTCCTTCTTCTGGTAATGAAACATATTAATCTATCAGTTCTAGCAGTAGTTTTTCGAACACGACCTCCACCATGGCGAAAATGAACGGAATTTAATTGATGTCTTGCCCATTCACGACTTATAACACTATGACTGACACCAAAAAATGCTGCCACATTTCTTTGAGTGCTTCCACTAAGTAACGTACCAACTGCCTGATTTAATTGATCTATTGATAAACGTGCCATTATTTCGCTATTTAGTGTGACAATTAGAAAACTAGTCCACAATTTTTCCAAAGCCACCCTACATTTTTTCAACAAAATTTTAAGAGATTTTTTTACTTCAAAAACAGTGGTTTACGAAAACCTCCATATCTCTTAAAATACTGGGTTTAAAGAAACAAATCAAAAACGGAAATGAAGCCCATGAATTAGGCTACAAAAGTAAAGAACTCCCATCATTCTCGTTCTATTAGTACAGGTTGTGTATGCATTTGAAATTTACGGAAAAAACATAGTTCCACTAAATCCGCTGTATCTCTTAAAATAAACAAGCTGGAGATGTACACAACATATATGATTTTGCTAGAACGATAGACCTGTACAATAAAAAAAAAATTCATAGTTCTACGCCACTGGGTTCGAAATTTACCGAAGCTTAAATTTGACCCTAAATTTCGTTAGTCCACTTCAAATGGAGTTCAGTGTATTTTTGCTTTAGTGTTTTTACACTTTGCAGGAATACATATGTGAACATGTATCGACAACATTGAAACTGGAATTATTTAGAATTTTAAGTATTTTGTCAAGATTAACATCGATTCTAACAGGGGCACCATAACCAATTTTCTTAAGTTTTTAAAACTAAATAAATAACCTTTGACTGTTTCTTGCATGAAATATATCTTTGGTGGTTGAACAAGTGCGCAACAGCGATATTCTGATTTTACCATCTAAATGATGCCCCTGAATGCTCCTATATACAGGATTACATATAGTGACTAGACTTATTCTATAAATATTATATTAAAAAGACGAAAATGTAATTTGCATGCCAGTCTTAGATCAACATCAATAAATAATATCATACGACAAAAAGAGTAAAACGTTATTTTTAAAACAACGAACAGGTACTTTGTAATGCACAAGTTTCAAAATAAATAGAGGTAACCATAGTGATTTTAAATGCACTGGAAGATGATAATACTGAGAAGAAATGTTTTGTACAAAACCTGAGTTAATTCTGTCACATCTGACGAGTAATTATGTAGTTTAGAATAAATTAAAACTTATATCTAGTAGTCGTATAGCTAAAAATGGAAGTATTTGATTAGAGGCTACGAAATTTGGAAGTTTAGTTTTCTACCTCATTAACATCATTCGAGGTTTTCTCTTGGCATTTGTGTCTGAGATTATGACTAGGCAGATTGTCCTTTCTATTAGTTTGGTATGGACAAATTTTACACTTATACATAATAGTCTCACTAGGCTTCTTGTGAATTAACATATGACGTGTGAGATCATACTTAATTTTGGTGTCAAAGGAACAGGAAGAACATATATACGTTTGAGAAACATCGGCTTGCTTCTCCTTTTTTCTATGCCTTGCCAAATGTTTGGTTAAGTTGCTTCTTTTATTCGAGGTATACGAGCATTTTGAGCATAGAAAAGTAGAATTATCTTTCTCTGAATGCTGATCTACGTGCTTCTTAAAATCAAATTTAGAATTAGTTTGAAAATCACAATTTGAACACAGAAAAGTCTGTGAGGATTGCTTGGTGTGTCGGGCCATGTGGTTGGTCAAATTATTCCTTTTATTTGTCGCATATACGTTACATATAGTGCACTTGTAAGGTTTAGCCTTTGATTTGGCTCTTTTTGTTTTAGAAGACTTCATTTTGTGCTTCTTCAGCTTGTGGCGCTTTAGGTCATCTCCTTTATATGTCTTAAAGTCGCACAAATCACAGTCATATTCAGTTAACCTAGAAATAAAATTGAAAGGTATTTATAAAACCAGTCAAATTAAGCTTTGTACAGTTGCCAAAATTTTCTTTTATTGATATTTTCTCAATATTCGTCATTTAAACATTTTAGTGAGTTAAACGTACATACAAATTTTGAAGAACTCAATTAAGTAACCAGAAAAATACCTGACACTTAATTTAAAAAATATGGGAAAACCGCTTTTTTTTAGAAAAAAAAAAAACTTCTACACTGCATATACACAGTTCTCCTTTGGCTATAAACTTTTTAATAGCTCGTTATATCCTGTTTTTATATTCTTTGTCTGATATAATTTTAAATTCCTATCCACTAATATATAAAAAATACTTTCATATATTACCATCACATACATATCAAATCATAATTAAATTAATGAAATCACATTTGAATGTTTTTTTGGTTGCATAATTAAATTCTATGTTACCTTTTTGCCTAAAATATGTCTTTTTCCCCATCTAAATATAAAACATCTAAACAAGTAAGCAAATGTTAAAAGATTTTACTGTATTACTGACACATGTATCATTACAATACTTTGATGATGATGAAGGTAGATAGCTGTGAATGAATACCCTACCTGTGCAACAAATTATTTGACGTGCAATTTAATGAAATTTTAATATTAGCTGCCATTTTGAAAGTCTGAACATAAGCACTATCTTCCTTGTAGAACACGTGCACCATATGTGAAAATATGATTTTAAATTTTAAAATGCCAAATTATGTTCAGAAATGTTATTTCCAAAAATGGAATATAAGCAACATTTTATAAAAATCCACAAATTGGAAAATCTTTCACTGGGGAACTCAGAAAAAATGCAACTAATCTATAATACCGTTTGTGCTGAGCATAAAGTTATTCACTTATCATTTGGGTATCATTTGGTGTATCATACTTAAACACGTAACATTTATCATACACTATATAGAATACGCTATATACACTGTGACTCAAAATGATGGAACAAAATTTAGATAGCCTTTCTAAAGACGAATTCAGCGATATACCTACCTACTTTTTTTGTCATAGCCATTAAAAAAACTTGTCTTTTATGTCACATTGGTTATTTTATGCCTTCTTCTTGACTTTAAAAAATGGATCTACTGTATGCATTATTTGTACAGTAATTACTTTGAACATTGTTTTCTCCAAAAAAAAAAACTAGGCACAAAATAAACACCTCCATAAACACAGAAAATTCACCAGAGTAGGTACACCTTGGGTATAACGTAAATGGGTTTAGTTCCGATTCTTTCATTGTTAAATTATTTTGAAAAATGGTTGCCTGTTTAAGTGAAAAAATTTTAATTATGGTTGGATGTGGAGATAAAATCCAGTCAACAGGAGTTATGCGACTTATTTCACTATAAGTATCCCGACTCGAAAATTAGTCGAGCTACAGTAAGTAAAAGTGTATCCACAAAGTTTGAAGAAACCGGAAGTATAAAAGATTTACCTGGCTCAGGAAAGCGAAGAATGGTAAGCAAAAATGACCGTCAAAATGTGATGTTCGCCATTACTGAAAATTCTCACTCATCCCTTAGATCTATTTCAGTCAACTTCAACTTGTCGAAGTCCTCAGTACTCTGACTCTGAAGTCTCAAAAAAGGTATCCTTACAAAGTTAACGTCTTACAAGAACTATGGGCAGATGACACAGACAAGATTTGCGAGGAACTAAGAAATTTATTTCAGAGACAATTCAACTTAAAAAATCACATAATTTTCACCGACGATGCAACTTTTTGCTTAAACAGAACTGTGGCCAGGAAAGACTACATTTTTTAGCCCAGAAAATCCTCACCCGATGCAAGAAAAACATACACAATGGCTGCGAAAAGTAAATGTTTGGGATGGAATAGTAAGGCTAGATTAGATTTACAAAGGAGTCGGCCACCTGGCCTAGTCCACCGCAACCTATAAGATCTATTATAGCACTTCCAACCTATACAATAGTAAAGGCATACTGGGACGTTATTTCTTTGAGGGCAATTTGTCAGGCGACATTTTGGAGTTTTTGCGTTTTAGGTTGATTCGACCCCCGAAATTAATTTTTCCTAACCCTAATGAGCATGATTTGCCTGCTGTTGATGTCTGGTTCAAACAAGATGGTGCCTCTCCACATTTTCGTTTCAATGTAAGAAATTACCTTAATGAAGTTTTCCCAAATCGGTGAATAGGCAGAAGAGGGCCACATTAATGGCCACCACGCTCCCCTAACTTAACTCCATTAGATTTTTTTTTGGGCTTATCTAAAAACAAAAATGTATGAAAACAGACCAGACACTATAGAAGGATTGAAAGATCGTATCAGGGCAGAAATTCGAAACATAACACCAGATAATATTGAATGAAACAGTGATTTGAACCTATCACCGTACAGTGGTGTACAAAAAAAACTGCAAAGTAATTAAATATGTTCGCCTAAGAAATACATTCAATTTTGCACCTATGTAGTATACACCATGAATAATATACCGAAAATGTGGGCTAGAGAAATCTGATAAACTACCTATAGGTTAATGTAGTGACAAAATATTAAAAATGAACATTGGATAACTGATAGTTTTACATAAAAGTAATTTTTTCAAAGGATAAACAGCTTCCATATTCATAATATTGAATATATTGTTTTAACAACATTCAAGTAACAATATTTAATACCAGTAATCACAACAATTTAATTCAAATTATATTAATGATTGTGATTTGAAAATGCATCGTGATTTTTGAAAATGAAGAGAAAGTCGATTAACACTGAAGAAAGAAGAAACTATTTTAAGAAACACGACATTTAGAGAAAAAATATTTACATTTCATGCAAGAAAAACGTGCACACTTTGTACAATTAAAAACTTCATATCCTTAGTATCTCATAAACAAACGGAAACCCAAAAATTTCTCTAATTTTTATTCGAAGGGTGTCACAATCATGTTGACAAGTAATATACAAAAAAAACGTCAGCTGGTTTGTTGTTAGATTGCATATTACTCTTTATAAATTTTTTGGCTTATATACCTTTCAAGAATAAAATTAAGACATTCTCACAACACAAATTTCATACATATAAATAGTTTGTGTGGAAGCAGTTTATGCAAGAATAAAGTGCTATAGGTACAATTGAAAAAATCTGGATGTCACTGTTAGGAGGCAAAATAAGTCTAGTAAATTTAATCGTATAATTCTTCAAATAAAAATCGACCTGTCTCGGCAAATAATTAAGTTGTCTTTTGTTTTTGAGATTTTAAAGGAAAGAAAGTTTTTAAATTAATGTACTTAGCGTATAAATTGATTTTTCTACACGTAATACACCTAGAAATGTGTACTTACTTATTATCTTTGGTCTCCTTAAAATGCTCTACAACGTTTAACAATAAAAAGGATTTATTTACTTTATCTATAGTTGTACCCGTATTTTCCAAATAACTTTTTATTTTATTTTCTGTTTCCATACATTTTCTATTGAACATATACATTTCAACAGTTTTGAAAGTACACGGCTCACAAAGTATCGGATTGTAAGTCAAATCCATTATCTACAAGTAACCAGAGAATACAATTTAATGAACTTTGATATATTTACTCCATATAACTTTTAACTGCTGTTTGTGAGAAATAAGCTTTTATAAGGGATAGAGGATACAAGTAAATATTTTCACATACAAAACAAATTTGCTGCATATATTGTTTAGATAGAAGTAACGTGTTGTTCTCTTGTACATAATTCTCATAATCAAATATATTACTATCTTTGCACATCATACCTTTAAGAAAACTATCAAATTTCGCAGTCTATAATATAGATCACTACTTTTGACAGAACATCAATGTCTACTAGATTTCCAGTAGACATTGACTGAGCATGTTTATTGGCATTTTCCTGTCCTAGGAGCGTTCCTAAAGGGCTTTAAGGGATTTTCGTCCTCTCCAGTTTATCGTTCGGAACACCCTACTAGGACTTAATTATGTCGGCTGGAATTGGGTATAATAAAAGAAAGAAAAAGTCGAACATTAAAATAAAAATTAAACTAGAATAACTTTCATTTAAATAAGTATTATCATTAATTATGATTATAACACAGATGCTGTTTACTAATATAACAGCATAGGTATTACAAATATAACAAGATAATTCCAAAAACATGGAACATACTTATAATATTGAGGGCTAGAGACCCATTTAAAGGACTAAATCATTTTTCCATTTACTAATTAAGGCTTATATATGTGAAGTTATAACAAAGCACCATCCATACCTATATTTGAAACCTTATTACAAAGCCTTTGCATGATCGAAAGCAGTCTCTTTCCCCTAAGGACACACAGTCTCGAAGTATACTGGTAAGAAATTCTTTAAATGGTAAGTAAGTCAGATGTTCTCTAATATAACGATGAGGACAAAAAAAAATATTAAAGGCAAATAATACAATTAAGCCAAATCAAAAAGGAAGCAAATGTTTACCCTGGCTGTCCACCTGATTTTCAGATGTTCTCTAATATAACAATGAGGACAAAAAAGAATATTAAAGGCAAATAATACAATTAAGTCAAAGCAAAAAGGTAATGGAAGTAAATGTTTACCCTGGCTGTCCACCTGATTTTTTCATAGTTTCTTGAATAAATAAAAAAAGGGTAGGAACCAAACAACCGAATTTTGTACTACAACACAAAGTACTTATACCTACCAATTCAGGCATTGCAGACTTAATCATATCGCTCAATGTGACATTTTCAATTTCAGTTGATAAGGTTAGAAAAGGTTGACTTTCAAGTAAATTTAAACAGATCCGACAAATATTAACAATATACTCATCGCCTTCTAGAAGGCAGAAGGGAAATGCAACTTGCAAAATACTAATTTTCTGACCACCCATTCCTGAAACCTTATCACGGACTTTTTCTTCGCTATCTAAGTAAAGGGCCTTAAAATAGTATAAATCGACTAGCTTTCTCAGACATTCAGAGCACGTAAACGAAGTTTCTGAAATTTCTAAATTCTGAAACATAAACAAACATATAACTTGTTTAAAATATAGGAATTCTCGGATATCATACCATATCAGGAGCAATGGAACTAAGAAGCGCTTTAAATTTGTTTTCTAAGATGTAATGTTCGGTCCCTGTTGATAAGCAGATGCTGCATACTTTTAGGTCTACTTCGGCGCAGCTCATATTTAAAAAATAATTAAAAACCGGATGTTTTGTAAATAATTTAGATGGCAAACGGTATCATCGTTGACAGTTGACGTTTGATTTCTGTTGATCGTTCTCCTTGTCCAACACTTTTCAATAAACTTTAGAACTTAGCAGTGTTCTTTTATTATCTTCTGCTTTTAGACCGCAGGAATGCGGATACATTTCAGATTCAGTCCGTTAGATGGCACAATCTACCTGACTAGAGTCTTTATATAGGACTCTAGACTAGAGAGTAGAGTCCTCTACCTCTATAAAGTAAAGACCTAAGTTGAGGTTTGGAATTGAAGAGATTAAGTTGATAAACTTTACATTACCTAATATTTCTTGTAAGGTACCTATACCTATGTTATTAATGCAACGGATTACCATCCAGTCGAAATGTTTCTTAAATGTTTCATTCATTAGTGGGAATTTAGTATACCTAGGTGTATAAGGTACCTATTCTACTTCAATACTGATGAAGTTATTAATGGAAGCAATTAAATTAAATATCTAGTTAAAATGGACTCACCTCCAAAATTGGCGGTTACTCTCATAAGTATAATGATGCAAAGTTTTTCACATATACCTACCTATGCCTTGAATGATTTGTCTGTTTTATTAATTTTAATAGATAAAGCACTAAAGATCACGTCATGTACCTACTAGGTATACCTACCAGGTATAAAAAATTTTTTTTACTACTAACATGAGAAAACGTTATTATTTACCTCATTTGTGTAATGAGAAGTAGTTCATTATTAACCTAGGTAAATAATGATTTCATTATTTACCTAGGTTAATAATAAATTGTATTGAAGCTCATTTGTTTGACATTTCACCCATCAGTTTGACATTTCACCTACTTGATATTTCGATATGTTTGAGTAATAGAGGAAATGTCTGATTTTAAAATGAAAATAAAATCTTCTGGTGTTAATTCGGCTATTACCTAGTAGTAAAAAAAATACTATATATACTTCGGTTGAGAAGGCCATTATTTACCTCGAAAATTATATATAAAATATTAATATTATATATAAAATTTCTCGGTCAATAATAGCTCACTTCTCAACCTAGGTATATAATATAGGTACTATTGACACTAACATTTTAAGCACTTACATTTATTACCTAGGTACCTACTTCAAAGAAATTATCTTGATTTATAAAGTTGGTGTTGAACTTGCGACTGTTTGTTGCTATTTTAAGCTGTGGAATTTCTGACATATTTGGCGCGTTAAAACTAAGAAAACCGACGTAATTTTTTTTAATGTCGATGTTGACGATGTTGAGTCTTAATTTTTGTGAACATTACAGTGTGTGTGTGTATTATCAAGAACGGGAGAACATTGTGTATTTGTGGTAATAGGTACCTACCTACGTCAAGAAGGAACATAAAACACAAAAAACTAAACGGGAGCCACAAATTTCGTTATCTACGATTGTTATTATTTTCATGATCTAAGACACAAAAAACAAGTAGACATGCCGAAGATCTTCAATTTGGGAGGTGAGTATACCTACATTAACTAGATATTTAGATATACCTACCTACTTATGAAATAATATATAACTAGATATTTAGGTATACCTACTTACTTACTGATAGCATTCAGATTATATCTAGATCCATACTCATATTACCTACAACCAGAGGCTTATATCTACATCTCTGCTACAACCACGTTTCATATATCTGGTCCAGATAGATGTATGTAAATAGTGTTTAGATAATACATGGATTCCAGATAATCTGCAATATCTGAAAATGATCAAGTGTTATACAAGTAGGTAGGTATGTTCAATCTTAATTTTGCCTATTTTACTATTGGAAGCAAAGTCTACATATATTCTAATTTTAGTACCTAAGTACCAATATTTTATTAAAATTATACTTTAAAGATAACTGTGGTATCATCATTGAATATGTAAGTTTGGGGGCTTTCCATATCAATAATAATTAGGCTCACATAGTTCGTATAACGTTTTTTTCAAAATATGATTGTTTAAGTAGGTATAAATTTATTCGAATACCAACAGATAGGATTACAAATTAACAGATTAACTTATTAAGTACGACACTCATTAAGAAGGACAGTCACACTTTACATATCGGAAAAAGAGAAAGGGTCCCTTTTTAAGTAAAAACCTGTCACTTGCTATGTAGTTCTGACACTCAGAGAGAGATGCTAGTAGCATCTCCAGCAATACCCCAGTAGTAGCAGTGCCAGTAATAACTCCCCTAACATTGATGTTTGTGGCAACTAGGTACATCCTAATGTATCTATTTTTATTTATATGTACTTATACATATGTATACGTACATCTTTTTTCTCAGTAAGCTTATTCTTTCTCATAGGTATAAAAAATATATGATATAATTCAAATGACTCCAAGAATTATCGTGGACGATAGCTATTAGCAGATATGAAGATTATTATTATAGATTTAATTCCACTTCCGTGGCCACTATTTCATTATTGTTCTAAACAGTAGGTATACCTTTGAAAGATGTTGCTGCTGAATGTCTATCACATTAGGCTGGATTGTTGTCCATAATAAATCCACAATGCTGTTCCCTTTTATTCTGATATCCAAATGTTGTGGTATCCAAATGAAACATATTTCTTGGATAAAAAAATTTATTGTTAATAAATCAAGCACTAATTACTATAGTTTCCTTATTCGGAACACACTCAATTGGTACAACAAATCCGTTAGAGTTCTATCAGTGTTCACATTCTATTTGCAAACTAATATTAGGTATAAATAATTTGAAAGTATTGTAGATCTGTATTGTATTTAGAGTCAGAGTCAGTATCCGGCTGAAAGGATGTAACGGCTTATGAGGCTGCGCTTTGTCCATCCAATTCATTTTTTGTGCCTCTTTTACCTTAAGTAATTTGAAAGGAGATGCGTTAACTCTCATTATTTTTCTCTTGACCTATGGCCGAATGAAGAATTGTGCTTGGTGACGGCACCAATAGAAGCAGTTAAGCTTGGAACTGCTTCTGATATCAATTTCTGAGGATGAACAAATTAACTACTCTCATACTTATACTTATGTATTTTTCCGATTCCCGGATTAGTGTTTCGAACAGTGTAAGTAAGTACGGTGTGTAGGTAACAGAACCACTTCATTCTTGAACAGTATTTATGTTTTGCTTGGATATAGGTAGGATACTTTTTGTGTAACATTAATTAGGATCTCCATGTGCTTGTACGGTTAAAGACGCAATTAAGGTTTTAATCATTCCCCATATTAATGATGCTTCTGATTTCGCCCCGGGTCAACTTTTACTACTTAATTGCTTCTATATATTAAATCTATGTGCTTTACTAACTTAGCTTCTATGCTTTGCTCGCATAAATGATCAACAATTTTGTCTAGTCTACAATTCAGTAAATCCTGCCAAAGTCCTACTCAATCCATTAATATAACTATGAGGAAACCGTGAAAGTCATTTCAACTTTAGCATCACAAATCGCCCAGGACTAGATTGGACAAGGACACCATCATTCTATTTTCATGGTCAGAACTTCGTAAATGTAATCATAAACTGATACTAAGTAGGCAGGGTGCCATATTGCAATCAAATTTATATTCCTACTACCTCACCCTTCAAGTTGAAACAAATAGTTCCCATACTCAATTCCCCATATTGTATTTACAAAAGAATACCTATAGACTTCTTTTGTAGTTGGATTGATATTGGAGTTGATGTAGTGGGTATAAATAAAAACAGGTCCAAAAGAGTGTAAGGACTATATGATAGCAACATATTAGGTATTAAGGCACGTATTCATCAAGCTAATGCACATCGAAGCACGTATACATCAAGCTTGCTCGCTCTTGCTCGCTGATTTGGTACGGACTCGACTTAAGATGAATCCAAATACATGATAAAGTAGATAGGAACAACTAGAAAGAATTTGCCAAACGTTCAGTTCGCGTCATAGCGAACGCCAAACAACAAACATGTCAGACACCTGCAATTTTGTATCTGTATGACATAATTTTATTTTTATTGATAAAATGGATCTTTAATCTTTTAGCCTGAAAGTAAATCAGTTCACACATTTTCCCCTTTACTCCTTTGCAACTATAAATATAGTAAATATACTTCTATCCTGGATTGATAATATCCTATGTTTCTCAACAAATGACCTTGTTATCAAAAAGTAACTTTACTTTTCGGCTACATTCACAGATCTGTTCTAGTATTCCCTTACGAGTACGCTTTCGTTTAATCGTTTTTCGTTCATCTTCATAAAAATTTATGTAGTCTTCTTTGAAGTTTCTTCATCACTATCTCTATTTTCACTTGTTCAATTTAGCAATTCCGAAGGAACTATTACTATCCGCATTGTAGATTTCCAAACATAATGAGGCAGAGTCGAACCTCGGACTTTCTGCTCCCTATAAATGAATTCTGTGCCAGTGGCTTAATTCTGCGAATAGTCTTAGAAAACTCTAATTTACTCCTATGACAAACTCTTTAGGTTATATTTCACTTACAACAAGTGCTGAATAGTAGGTCAAGGACTTAATTTTTTTTTTATATATAGAAAATACCCCTTGAAGGGTATTTTGCTACTATTACAATCTGATCAAAGGGAGATCAATGAGTAATTTGGTTCTATCCTAATTTAACTAAAGTTGAGAATCTTAGAGCTAAGGTCTTACTCACTAGTGTACCTTAGAGTCTAGTAACTTAATAACAATAACGTGTAACACTAACCGCACAATACTCTGCTTTTATACTAATCTAATCAGTTCACTAACTCAAAGGGCTTAACCTCTTGAGCCTTCTTACTATGTTAGTGTTGTCGAGGAGCTGGATGGCCTCGATGTTCACATGTTGATGCAGTCGTTGTTCGTGATTTCTTGCAAATGTAGTAATTGTCTGATCTACAGTGTCCATCTGAAAATCTCGATGAAGGTCGCTGTTTCTGATGTACCAAGGCGCTTTGACGATGTTCCGCAGTACTTTGTTCTCAAATATTTGAATGATTAATATATTACTCTTACTGGCACAGCCCCAGAGCTGTATTCCATAGGTCCATATTGGCTTGAGAATTTGTTTATACAACAGTATTTTGTTGTAAGTTGATAAGCAAGAGTGTCTACCAAGTAACCGGTACATTTTCTTATATCTGATGTCTAGCTCTTCTCGTTTCTTTTTAACATGGACGTTCCAGCGAAGTCTTGCGTCTAATGTGATGCCTTGATATTTTGCTGAGTTTGCATATGAAATCTGGGCATTGTTCATGTTAATAGGTATTTGTTGTTCTCTTTTATTTGTGAAATTAATCTGCACTGATTTGGTTTCATTCAGCTTGATACGCCATCTTCTGGTACAGTTATTGATTTGGTTAACTGACGTTTGCAGTTTGTTTGCAGCTTCTTCATATCCCTTCCCTGTCGCAAGAATGGCAGTATCATCTGCAAACGTGGCTATTGTGTTTTGCTCTAACTGTGGTATGTCACTGGTGTAGATCAGGTATAAGATAGGGCCTAGGACGCTTCCATGTGGTACACCTGCTCTGATTTCTTTTAGTTCAGTGTATGATTAATCTTGTTTGACTCTGAAGAGTCTATCCGAGATATATGATTCCAAGAATTCGTATTTATATGGGAGTAACTTATTTAGTTTATATTTTAACCCATCATACCACACTTTATCAAGGACTTAATGAGCGAATTTTTTTTACAGACCTTAATGAAGGTCCTACGCGGTATTCCATTTAAAAATCAATTCTGATTTTAAACACCCTGTATGTTTTAAGTTACTTCAAGTAGGTTTGGTAAAACAGGTTTCTACACAAACATAAATCCAGATTTATTAATGGTTTAACCCAAATTGAGATTTATACGATGTCTTAAAGGTGTAATTATCGAACGAATGCATTAAATGAAATTAAATTAAAACATAACATAATGATGCATTTATATTTCCGCTTCCATGCCAAAAGGTTGACTTCTGAAAAGCGTCGTGTTCTGAATCTGTAAGGAGGCGTCCAAGCAGAATATTTTAATTACAACAGGGTCATTCTTTTTAGTGCTGAATCATGTAATATGAAATATGAAAAATTTAGAGAAATGTCTGTACGCGATATATAGCCATTATGCTGCAGTACATTTGAGCATGAGTAAAATGGTGAATGAGTAGGTAACTTCATATTTTAAAACAGGATATGCCTTCTAAAGATGGGCCAAACTTCACCACTACATTCTGTGACGAAAATTAATAGAGGGGTTACATATTTTGTTTTACAGATTCAAAGGTTGAAGAAATATTAAAATCAATAGTTTCGGTTTATTTTGGAAATTAAAGAAGTGATTATTTCCATATTTGATACGACAGGTGCTAGACCTCACTAAAAAGTCATGGAGCATGTGAGTAAAGGAATATTTTATTCCTCTTGAGTTTCAAGTGTATTTGCTACACAGACGGTTTGTGAGTCAGAGACAGGTTTTGTGGTTATCTTAAAGGCAAACTTTGTGCTATTATTTACAGTTTTCCAGGAGCAGCTTTAAGCGATTTTAATAGTGATAAGCAAGGAGGAAACAAATAATATTACATTATATAGCAAACATTTTTTTCTTATAGGCAAACTGTCAGAGCAAATATGTCTGTGGATCTAAAAGAAGATCCGCTGTTCAGGACTGTAAGTAGTAAAGCTTTGGCTAGACACATTAACTAGACAAAAGAAAGTAAAATTGTAATAGGTACCTAGCTTTATAGAAATTCCAGCGAATGTGAAAGCTCATTTGAAGTTCTGGTAACTTACTAAGACCTTTAACTATTATAGCAATCATTAGAAGCTAGACTTATGCAGTTCTCAACATTTTACGAGGTGTTTTAGTAAATCTGGAGGAGGATTAAGAGCTGCTACCCATAGCATTCTAAAAAAGCCTGAGAAATTTTGACAAGACGAGACAACTGAAGGTGGCTATCAGAAACTTAAAGTAACTGGTGAAAGGGCTAACTGGATACTGTAGGGATGACATCCTTGGTAGGGGAAAGAAAATCAAGTTTAATCCTTTGTATCTTGCAAGCGAAGGCTTTGTCCATAGATTTTTATATAAACACCACCACTGATACTGCAGTGTGAAACATTCTTTATAACACATCTTAATAGAAGTAGCTAATCTAGAGTATGTTTAACAGGTGCTGATAACTGAAAATTAAATTATACGTTAAAAAATATGTTCCGCTTTGAATACATAATAAAATCTTAAAATTCCTGAAATAGATTATAGTAAATAGGAACTGGGCACATACTGTAAAAGTCTTTTACGTTAAAAGGGAACTGAAGAGTAATCTACAAAAGGTGGCTAATCTCTATTTTTTTTATAGATACATCCAAGAGTGAGTAATCATAATATTTCTGTATCCAATGCTAAAATTTATCCGACTATGTGTTTGAACCTTTTGTGAATAGGTTTTTAATATTTTAAAGTACAGGTAATAAGTTTCAACTTATTCTTATATGGTTGTTTTCTCACTGAATACCTGTTCATAAAAGAGGTGATCCTCTATCGTTGCATAATTAAGGCTGATAACGGCATTTTCAAAATTTTTTAATACTCTCTTTTGGATAAACTTATACAATTTGTAGATAAGCATAAAAGTATAACAATAAATCGAAATGGGTTTCAATGTTGAAAATCCACCAACAACGCCATTCATTCTTTCTATGAGGCTGTGCTGGACTTGATTAAGGGTGTCGAGTGTCCTTAGCAGGGTTTTTGATTGCGTCAATCACAATATACACGCTGAAAAATTATCGGCGTTTGGATTAAGAGGACTTTCTTTGAATTGAATTGAATTAAAACTTTACTACAGTAAACACAAGTAATATGGGAGTACCACAAGGCTCCACATTGGGTCCTGTATTGTTCCTATTTTGTATAAATGTACATTTTACAATGTATGCAGATGACACTTCCGTTCCTACTTGTGAGAAATCAGTGGATATCTAGAGAATAAAATGTAATGTGGATAAAACTTATTCGGTTGTACTTCCATGTCACCAGAGGACGGAGATAAGTTTAAATTTAATTATTGATACTACTGTAGATATTGAGTCAAAAGTCTGGTTTTTAGGGGTCGAGTTTGACCAAAATGTATTATGGGAACAACATTGTTCAAGTCTTTGCTCTACTATGTATTCATAAATCTGCAGAGAATGACTACAACACAGAAGTTATGACTTGTATTATGCCCAGGTGGGTAGTAGAATAATGTATGGCGTCTGCTTTTAAGGTGGGTCAGTTAATTCTACTGATGTATTTATATGTCAAAAAGAGATATTAAGTATTGCTAATGTTTCTAGTGTACATCATGTAGAAATATTATTAGAGCTTATTGTATTTTAAAATTACGTTTGTGAAAGAGAGATGTGTGTAGGTCTCGAATAACAACGAACTAATCCAATATGAGTATATTAACTTAAAATACATTTGAGAATTTAGTAAAAGTAAACAATAGTAATTCTTAGAAAAACCGAGCGTGTGTCTATAGCGGAGTCTTCTCGTCAACTAGGTCAGCGAAGGTCTTGCTTCCAGAAAACTAGTTCTAGCCCTCTCCTCCCGCATGACCCTTTAATAACCGTTCATCGGATGTATGATCGGTTGTTATACGTTTCATTTTCATTTCTGATTTGTGTAATTACGTATTATTTCACAATAAACTTAAATTTTAAGCTAATGGCGGAATTCATCAAATCATTCATTATACCTTGAAAGGGGTTGGAACCTTTGGTGTGAAGATGACACTGACGTAGTTTTCCACGTAACAAAAAAAAAACACTACTGCACTCGACGGGCGTTTCGATAACCAAGTTGGCATCATCTGGAGATGATTAAAGCTAAACCTATGCTAACATTGTGTCCTATTTATACCTAAACTATGTCTACGGTTCAGTGAATCGTCGCGATAGCACAGTCAATCATCGCGACTGATCAGTGAACCGTGATTTACTAACCAATAAAGCAGGCTATATAGGATTGGCCCTCTGTCACCATTCATACTAGTTTTGCATTTGCATTTAGCAATTTCTAAACTCTCAAAAGCATCCAGCTGTAAATTACTACTATCTATTTTATACTTAATTGATGTGCCCGTAGTCATTAGAAGAGTAGCAAATAACTACGAATAGTAAGAACATCATTAAGACTATCCTCCATCTGTAAACGTCTTATTTAAATAAGGACTAAAACAAGTCAAGCCAAAACAGCTATTCTTTTAGAAGAGTATTTTAGAGTTTTCAACTTTTGACTTGATGTGTTTGCATATGATCTTTGTGATTTTTGAATTAAGTTTTAAGTTTTTTTTCTTTCTTCTGACATTTCCTTATACAGTCTGTAAACTGTCTCACAGGAAAACAAAATTTATTATTATTACTGTTATTACCTACTATTGAAGATGTAAAAATCGCTTTATTCGATTAGGCGATACAATTTTATGCAAATATTTTAAAAAGATTAGTAAAAAGTTTAATTTTCGTAAGACATTTTTCAACAAAAATTGATATTTTATAAACTAAGCTGTAAATATGGAACAGTTCATGGTTTATTAGGTAAAAACCTTGAAAGTTATTTGCCATTTTTTATATCTCCTAAAGGAATGATTAATTAATTAATTATTAAAACCAAAATATGATATTACATAATTAAAAAATAAAGTTTAAAACCTTTTGTCATTAAATGTCGGCTTTATGCTTATTTGTTTTCTATATACATATTTCAAATTTAAACTGAATAAAATTCATATCTTCTCATGTACCTATATAATATTGTTTTAAAACTCGAAAGGTAGTTTATGAAGTGCAATTAAATCTACAAAGACAACATTCGATCTATATGTCAGAATTAATGTAAAAAGTAATCTCTGTTGAATCATATACCTTTTTCTTTTATGTGGAGTGTAACTTTGACACGAAATACTTCCTTTGTAGCTTGGTAATATATCAAAGAGCATGTTGACTAAAAACCTATTTGAGTGTATCAGAAAAAGTTGTCGCTTTCAGTGCAACGTTCCTCCTTTCCTAACTAAATTATCATCCTTTCTCGTAAAAGTTTTGCCATTTACTCCTGGCTAGGCTCCGCATTCCTCCCTAATAGGAATGGCTGCGTTTATTTTAATTTCTGTCATACCCTAACTCGTTTACAAAATGTTTTTGTTTGGTTCAAACATAATCAAAATGGAAATCCAAAAGTTCTTATCTAAAATTAACGTTTCAATTATGAATATCCTTATGCCTCATTTAATAAAGAAAATTTTCGGTAAAAATTTAGATTTTATCTGAAATTGATTCGATAACCCTATTATTTCACTTAATTAATAATGCATTTTTTATAATCAGATAGTCTTGTGTATAATTTAAATATAAATTCAATCGGAGGGGAGAACAAAGCTGCGTATGAAGCGATTAAACACAAAATGTGTTAATTTTTTAATAATTTAAATAAAATATTTAAAAATTATTAATTAAATCAAAAAATACCTGTGGTATAGTTTCCAAACTAAAACAACTCCATCTATATCGGTAATGTAGGTATTGACGTTTTGGAGTTTTCGTTCCTCTTCAGTGTTTAGTGTAGAGTAAAAGGAAAGACGCAAAACTATGAAAATTCAGAAAGTATAGTACGCTACATTGTAGTTGAGCAAAATCTCCGAAACGTCGATGTCTGTAGCTACGTTGCTGCTTACATATAAGAATTATGGCACAAATCAATTGTGTTACTCCTCCAGTTATTTTTTACTGACTGAAAGTTCTAATTAATAAATATTAGTCTTTGATTTCGCCAATGTTTTATCACTTTCATAGATAATACAGATATCATCGGCGATCCTATTGTTTTTATTTTATATTTTGAGAAAATAAACTATAGAGGGTATCCCAAAACGATGGAACATAATTCAGATTTTTTTTCTAGTTGAGATTAAAAAAAAACAGTGAGATAGGTTAATTAGTATGGTGAAATTTTCGCTTTTCTGCAATATTTCTTGTTTTTTTTGAGCCATGTTTGACGGAACTATAACATTACCGAAATTTTTTTAAATGGGACGCTCCATATCCCATTCTAGTCCTTCTAAATACGAATTTAGCTATACAGGGTATTCCACGTAGCGTATTAGACATTTTTAGAATACTATGCGTCCTGAAATTCTGAAAATTTGTATACGGGGGTTTCTCACAATTTTCTATCGATTAAAAAGGTTGCGGATGACGTCACACTTCCAGTTCTAACGGAAGTAGACATCAACTCGCTTATTTCAAATGTAATCTACTACTTTTTAATTAATTTTTGAATTCTACGTCAAATTTAAAGGTAAGTATCATAAGAATACCCTATTCCTAAACTCAATGGTTTCTGATATATTTCGACTTTTTAAAAAATTTTGGAAAAAAACATACTTACGCTTAATCGGTTGTATCTCTTCTAGTTTTTAATTTAGAGGGCTAAAATTTTAGACGAGACGAGAAATACTAAAAGGTATCCAAATATCTGGAGTATTCGAAAGTTGATGGACGTTGCACAGGGCGTCGAAAAATCACCGACCAATTGTATCAAATTGAAGGTTCAATAACTCGCTTATTAACCTTCCGAAAATTAACCTCAACTTTGTTATTTTAAATTGATATGTACTTTTTTATCGCATATTTTAATTCTATACTTCTGATTTCCTATACTTAAATTTAAATCTGTTTGAGATACTGATTTTTTAAAAAATCGGTTTGATAGTGTGACCATTTGCAAATTATTCACTGCGGATATTTTCAAATGAATATTCAAATATTCACCATATAATGAGAGGAATCCATAAGTTTTGAATTAATACCTCAAATGTTAGTCATCTATCTACAAAGTGTCCAAAAAATAGAATATGGTCTTAACTAAAATTCAACAGAATTTTTTTAAATACAAAGCCCAAATTAGTAAAAATAAAATATGAAATATCACAATCTAATTTATTAGTACATTGTCAAAATGTGTTTGGTGTCTATATAGAATATTGTATAAATAAATTATGACAATATGATAAAAATAAATCTAACAAAAGAACTATTAATATGACTGCTTCCCACCCTTACAGTAACTTCTAAATGATTCAATGTCTAAAAATTATCATAAATCTGTGGAAATGGCAATTAAAAAATATTTACAATGTCTTTACGAGCAAATTTAGTAAAAATCTTAAATATGTAACAAGAAAATTATTGCAGGTAGATATGTATAATGAATGCTAAAGCATAATATATTTTATTATTTGTTTTACTTTCATTGTATATATGTAATGTTGATTCAAAATAAAAAATTTTCGGATAGCAGATTTATATAATTTTCAGTTTTATCAATAATAAATACAATATAGGTTTGTGATTATATGATTGTTTGTTAAACAATATATATTGTACAATTGTTTGTTTGTTACATGTTATGATTGTACTAGTTTTTAGGTTCCTCCAAGTATTATGAAGAACTAAATGTAACATGCCTACTCAAATAAAGCGTCTATATTGAAAGCAATTAAATATTATGCTTTCTACAGTATGTGAATACCTAGTCAAGCAATTAATTACTTAGATCATTTAAGATGAATATGAGTATAGTTTTATTGTATAAACAAATTGGTTACCGTGTTGGTGAATAATTTACAAACGCCCATGTCAGAAGCATTTCCAAATAAATTTGGTTTGATTACTGCGCACCAAAGCTACACAAATAATCTGCTAGCATTTGCTTCATTAACTAAAGCAAATACTTGAAAGCATTGGAATTTCATTATTAATACGAAAAGAGGGATTTACCTTTACCAAAGCATTTATACATTTGAGTAAAAATATTTACTAATATCGTCTGCTAAATATATGGTTCATTTATACCATGAAGTTCAGAATATGGTTTTATGCACTCGCTAAAAATAATCACATGCTTCTGGAATATTAAATAAAATTAAATGTCTTGTCGTGACAAGGATTATTCCTACGTTCTCTGGGTATTTCAACCTCATTCTTACCAAAGAGTATGACCTATTTTTGCAAGCTTTTATGCAACTTCCAGGGACTTAAATATGTACGTATATAAACATACTTCAACATTTTTAACGGTAATATCATTCACTTTCATAATTTAACATACTTATAGATCTTAGAAGACAATATACACTTTAATAATTTAATCTTTAAACACCAAGGGGGCGGAGTCGGAGTAAAAATAAAAAATTAAGGATGACGCCCTTAACAAGACGAAATAATTTTGCCATTTATTATCCAATTCTACTAACGACAATCGCTATCTAGTAGCTAATAACAAAATTTTGACAACAAATTATACGATAAAAAGGGCAAAACTCATGAATTTTACCGTTTCAGAGTTAGGTATAAATTATGAATTGTTGCTAAAACTTCATAATTTTCAACATTCACCACTAATTTGAAGGATGATCTTTTCCTGTTTATGGTCAAATTTCACAGAATCGGTACTATTCAGTACCTAACGGGAATTATGATTTTTGTTACAAGAATTTAAATTCAACAAGGCAGCATTAATAAAACCCAATATACAGGGTGACCCATTAAGATTGGAAACACTCGCGTACAAAAGTTGTTTATGGACCGATTTAAACCGGATTTTTTTTTAAAGATAAATCTCCAAAATCTCTATGTTTATACAAAATCTGAAGACGAAATTTTGATTTTCAAGGCCTACTACGATTTTTTTTTTAAGTGAAAAGTAGCAAAATTTGGTTAGCGATTTTTTTATAAAAAATCTGACTACACCGCTGGATTTAGAAGCCCCTCGAATGCATTTGTCCCAATTTTTGCGAAAAAAGTTTGTTCCTAAAAAAGTTATGACAATATCGTCATCACCAGTGTTTGCCTTTGTCGGTGAACCTATTCTTTTATAAAGATCGAATAAAACCCAAAGAGAAACAAAATTAAACAACTTACATACTGGTGTAATTATTAAAAGGAACCATAAAAACAAGTATACATAAAATAACCAACAATAACTAATATAAACAACAATTGATAAAAAAAATAATGATTAGAAAATTACATCTTTAAAAATGAAAAAGGAGTCTGTCAAATTGATTCACACTTTTTGAATAAAAAATTATAATGTAGTTATTTTTTATCTAAGAAGGTAATATTATAAGTTTTGGCATAATAACCACGAAATAATAATAATTTGACGAACTTACCTATCAATTGTTGTTTATATTAGAGTAATTGTTGGTTATTTTGCGTATACTGGTTTTTATGGTTCTTATTAAAAATTACACCAGTGTACAAAAGTTGTTTAATTTTGTTTCACTTTGGGTTCTATTCTAATTTTATAAAAGAATAGGTTCACCGACAAAGGCAAATACTGGTGCCCGATATTGTCATAACTTTTTTAGAAACAAACTTTTTTTCGCAAAAATTGCTTCGTATGTATTCAAGGGACGTCTAAATCCAGTGCGTGTAGTCAGATTTTTTATAAAAAAATCGATAACAAAATTTTGCTATTTTTCACTTAAAAAAAAATTCGTAGTACTTAGGCCTTGAAAATCAAAATTTCTTCTTCAAATTTTGCATCAACATAGACCTTTTGGAGATCTATCTTTAAAAAAAAATCCGGTTCAAATCGGTTGATAAACAAATTTTGTACGCGAGTGTTTCCATTTTTAATGGGTCACCCTGTATATGGGTCGCCACAGTAGTTACATGAGAGCTCTGCGACAAAATTTCATGTATTTTCTTAGGGGGCTCCTTTCTGGAATCCAAGGATATTCGCACTGTGTTTCAACATACATGCAGAGCAACTTGACAAGTGTATGACATTTATATCTGCATATAGATAAGTACCATACAGCCATCACATAGTCGTATATATATTTAAAATTTTAAAAATTAAGTCGACAAGTAACAATTTTGCCATGTGTACGTGTACACCTAAAATTTATAAAAACAGATTCATAATGTTATACAGTGTATGTAAAAAATCCATTTGACAACTAATTTGAAAAACTCAATTTTGAAACAGTTAAGTACCTATCTAACTCATTTTTTTTATTTTTATTCAATTCCTCTCAAAAAATAATGCATAGAATGATGCGTAAAATTTGCTATACCTAAATGGACCCATTTTATGTTATTCCAGAACAACTGTTTTTTTTTGTGTCTTTATATCAACCCATATTATCTAGTTACTTATGATGACTGACAGGTATAAAACAATAGTTTGATTAATCTGTCACGTAATTTAAACTTGAGAAATGTGGCGTCCATGATTGAATAATGAATATCTCTTCAATCTAATACAAATTTATTATAGATGTGAGAAAGTAGTTAAAGGGGAAATGTTTTATTAGAAACGTTTTGTGTCAGATATCCAGATAAACCAAAACTATCAGCTTCTGAAATTAGCTATAATAATACTGTTTCACAAAAAGGATGACACACTTATGGTGAATAACTCTAGGCCAATAGCATTACTCTTCTGTTTTTCCATATTATTTGAAAGAATTGTAAATAAAATAATTTATACTGCTGCTGTTAAATATGAAACCAAATTGCTATCAATCAACCAGTATGGCTTTCGTTTCAAAAATTCAACAAATACAGCCAATGTATGCTTTATTTAGAAGGTAAAGTTATATTGTCGTCCTTTTTCTTCCTGACAAGATAGTTTGATTGCGTCCAGAGATACTTTTTGAAATAAAAATTGAATGGGTTGCATATTAGAGAACCAATAGATAATTGGACGTATTTGCCCTATAAATACGTCTTATCGGACAGGACACTTAGTGTTAGATTGTCTGGAAATCTATCTGAAACTCAGATATTACATATTGCAAAGTTCAAGGGGGTGTTATTTTTCCGCAGCTGTTCTTACTCTTTATCGATGATTTAGAATATTATTTATCAAATGATACACCATTGGTGGTGCTCGCCGGTGATACCACTCGGGGTATCGGGATCTTCATGTAAATGAAAACCCATGGTTCGTGCAGTTAGACTATATTGCTGGCAAGTTGAATTCACCATATTTTGCAATTTAGAAATATAAAAACTATTATAGACAAGCAATATCTATTAAAATCGGTTTTGCTTTAGCATATCCACATCTAAAGTACCTAATTATATATTGGGGAACATTTACACATGCGCAGCGGAAGTTTATTTTGTAAAAATGAAAGAAATTTATTTTTTTATGTACTAGAGTCGTGAAAACCAATATTGTTACTTCTTCCAGGGTTCTAAAGACAGGTAAGTGAGACTTTTAACAACAATAAAGAAACCATTATTTAACACTTTAGACACAATACAACACTTCTTGTACAATATCTAAATCAATACTCCCAGGAAATAGCAGTTATTTCACTAAAGTATTACTTTAACAAAAACAAACTACTACGAGTGTAGTAAGGATACCCCCATATCCTCCATCTGTAAACACGCCTTATAAAATAAGGACTGAACCAAATTAGGCCAAAACAGCTATTCTCCTGGTTAATGCCACGCCGAGCGCTGAATTGCAAAGCAAAATTTGGTGTATTTTGTCTAACAATGTTAGAATTCAAAATACAATGTTTTGGATTGCAACGAAAACTACGAGGAAATACTCTGGACCTCACATCGTAGGATGTCACTCACTAATTGCAGACCGGTTTAGACCTTTTTACGGTCTCATCAGTGCACTATAAGTGAGCATACCTACGAATTCAAAGACCTGAGTATTTGGCACAATTGGTAAGCCTTGCGTACGCAAGCCTCAATGGCGCCACCTCTTGGTAGTTCTCGCAACATAATCCAAACCCAACGGGGAATCTAACAACGGGGTGTAGAAAAAGAGTTCTACAGCTTAACAGATGGTTAATGTAATTAGTGACATCCTACGATGTGAGGTCCAGAGTATTTCCTCTTAGTTTTCAATCCAAAACATTGTATTTTGAATTCTAACATTGTTAGACAAAATACACCAAATTTTGCTTTGTAATTCAGCGCTCGGCGTGGCATTAGCCAGGAGAATAGCTGTTTTGGCCTAATTTGTTTCAGTCCTTATTTTATAAGGCGTGTTTACAGATGGAGGATATGTGGGTATCCTTACTACACTCGTAGTAGTTTGTTTTTGTTAATTACATTAACCATCTGTTAAGCTGTAGAACTCTTTTTCTACACCCCGCTGTTAAAGAATTGCTTATTTGCTCTTGATCGCTGCCTAATTAAGACTGACTGACTCGCCGGCACGCTGCAGCCTTTATATAGGTGCACTTGGCTTCTAGATCCTCGTAGAAATTTCCATAGAATACTCACGAATAATCCACATACCAGAACAGTTCAATAAATAATGGACACCCACGTTATACGAGGGGTATTCGATAAGTACCACTGGTGATATCCAGGAAATGTGGACAAAAGGGCCTATCTCCCTTATTTGAAGGACTAGAGGGTTGAGACTTCGTCCTTGGGGGTTATCCCAGGCACGCCAGAGGCGGTGTTGCCAGATTGTGCATAATTTCCCCAAGGCTGAGGGAAATGTAGATTTGGCAACAATATATAAAGATAACAATATACTTACCTATTATTCCATATTTATTTGAGGCAGCTGTTTTCGTATTGCATTTTCACAGTACCAGAAATGTAAACCAAGTAAACTTCGCTGGTTTATTTATCTTGTAGACGGCAAAAAAAATTATGTTTGGTTTAGAAACGATCTTACCATATTGAATGTATGGCTGCCTTTTGTGACTGGGTATATACACTTTCTTCCATACTAAGTTGAGTGAGGTGATTTACAAAAAATGAGTATGAAGTGATACCCATCACCAATATAATAAATGAAATAAAACAAACTTGTTTCTTTTTCTATATTCTTTCAACTTCTATTTCTAGTTGTTGATATATTTTTTACTTTTCCATTAGCAATACCATTTTACAGATGGTATTGCCAGATCGATAAGGTGACCCTTTTTATTTTATCTTGAGGTGTTATATCTGGTCTATTATGGGCTACCATTGTATCAGTTTGCATGGTTAAGTCTCGGTATAATTTATATATTATTTGTTTTCTAGTAAAGTTGGTAGTGAATATTGGTAGTACACTTGAGGCTCCAATTGCAGATTTATATCTCTGAGTTATTGCACGGTGAATAAATTTTGCCACTGATTATGTCTATTGGCACCTATATTGCACACCTGCCAGTAGTTTACATCCGGATATTATAGGTTCTATCGTTTCAGGAAATTGGTAACATTTTCTGCACCTATCGCTCGTAATTGGAATATCGTTTAAAATATATTTTTTATAGTTATTTGTCGCTATAACCTGGTCTTGTATTGCAAGTTTAAATCTCTTCGTTTCTGGATATAACTGGCCTGTTTGTAAGAACTTATATGACAGTTCTTTCTTTATATGTTCTTGGTTGACACATATTTAATTCACATCAGATTTGTATGTGTAAAATTTACTATAGCTAAAGTGAACCTTTTCTGTGTTATTGGTATTTATAAGCAAATCATATGAATCTAAGACCAGATGAATGACCATAGTTGTTGAAGAGTTACTCTCTCGATTATAGAATAAGTCGAAATCGTTTGTTATTTGTCACTAGCATGTAGAAGGATATAACATATACACCAGGTAAATATGACTCCATTTGACAGATGTATTTATTTTTGCCTTTGCAATGCCCCTTTTCAGAGGCATTGCCCCTTTTCAGCACACCAATGGGGCTAAAATTGTACTGCAGGATTATTAATCCCCTATAGCGCACCCAGCGTTTTAAAAGAGCAAACAAATACTTAAAATATTACCCGACTTGATACCGTATTCAGATATCAGGCAAGTCTATTTATTATAATAAAAGCTTTATTGATGAAGGCATAAATATTAGAAGCTCATTAGGTGAGCATATCCGACATCGAACTGAAATTAGCTTATAACGCAAAAACAAAGCCATAAGGTAAAAATCTGATAAGGGAATGGACGCATACGTCTAAAGCTCTGACGGATCCCTGCTAATTTATATTAATGGGGTATCTAATGTCCAATGACGGGGGTAAATTGCTCTTATACCGCACCGTGTATCCACCGGACGCATATTATAATGAGTTAACCATGATTGCCAACTTAACGGATAATGGGGGCCATACCTGTCATCAACTTCCGTTGATAGCGAACTCTCTATTCTGCCACGGTTAACGGTTATATCAAATTTTTTGTGTCAATGGCTGCCACCGTGGACTGATAAATTTCATACACTCCTCTAATTTGCATATAGTGATAAACTCTGCGCATGTTGAATTTTTTAATTATGTAATCACGACGTAGGCGTACAATAGTAATTTTTGAACACATTATCTGATACCACTATAATAATAATAATAATTATTATTATTATTATTATTATGTCTACTCAGGGCACACGATGCCCGGAGTCAGTAGTTATTCACCCCACGGACGTTGGGAGTAGCTACTGATAACCACCAGCGGCCGACCCTGAGAATCGGAGACCGGTCGACTGGATTTTAAGAAAAAAAAAAAAAGAAATAATAATAATATGCCTTTATTTTCATTTAATAATGAGTTATTACAAGAAGGGACAATCCTTGCGCTAATCTCTGTTCTTCGTTGAAATAAAAGTATATTTTATAAGCGATATATTTGCCATGGAATTTCCCAAATAAGTTTTGATTCGTTTCGAGCTGAAATTATATTTCAACAGAAACAGAGGCTATGAGAATGGTAACTACCAAAGCAACTATTTTATAATATTCTGGCATACGGTTTTCTAATATATTTTTGAAAAGATATTTTAAAATTTCACATGGTGTTTTACTATCCTCGATAAGGTGATCATCTGCATACATAGAAACATGCATACATACTACAAAAATTTCATTTTTCAAATTTTCAGGGTTCCCGCCAATATCCATTGACCGTGGTAATGACCTGGGATAGTTTGGGGCTGAGCGGGATTATCGCTCTTTACCCACCCCATCGCTGTAGGTCTAGACTGTCTCTTAGAGATGGACCCCATCCTTCCCCCGATCACAAAAAGTAATAGATGTGGGTGATTCGTGGGGTTTCCTCCTGCCCTGGCTCTACCTTGCAGCCTAGGTAGAGTTTTCTAGCGCTTTTTTGTCTTGTCTTCTTTCTTCGCGTGTATGTCTGACCAGCCGGGGGTTGTTCGTCTCGGGCGGGGGCGGCAAGTGCCGCTCTCGTCATGGGTGGTGGTTTGGGGTAGGTCAGGAGTGACTGTGTAGCCGGAGATGCACCTCTAAAGGAGCCAACTGGCCCTTTAGCTTTATGCAAGGTAAGGGTAGGGTACTCTAAGTGAGCCAGCGACCGCTGTGGGAGGTCGCGGCTTCTAGGGGAGGTATGAAGGTCGTTTTTTAGTCGCTTCGTAGCCTTCTACGCTTGTGCCGGGTGGAATTTGAAACATAAGAAGATAAGATCTTACTCTCATCCTGGGTCTAGCAGTTGGAGTCTCATGGTGCTGTGCGTCTCGGCACGCGCGAAGAACTTGACTCCTGATGACTTCTAGGACTGGGAAGGTCTCGGTATATATCGGCTGTCCTCAGGTACCAGGGTACACCTACCGCGGTCCTTAGCGCGATATTTTCGACGGCCTGGATAAAATATTTGCATTGTGATACGTACCAACCCGCTCAATAGCCGAGACCCACTCGAGGATCTGATGATCATACACTCAATCTCTCGCGCTCATGGAAAACATGCCACCCAATGTGATTCACACTTATTTGCACGGATAGGTTGGCATTGTTTTCATTGGTCGGAGGCTATGCCGTATGACGTATGATTAACTGGTTATAAGATATGAAATAATGTAAAAGCCAAATACATATTTTGCGTTTGAGTAAAAGCAATAATTTGAAAGTATTGTCAAAAAAATCTTAGCAAAAATAGCAGCAGATACTTATATAATCGAATTTGAATTCTTGGAGACAAAAATATTCAACCGTCACGCTGCCTTCTTTGGTATTTGCACGTTGGCGCTGAAGTTGGTTGTGATGGGACAGATTTGAAAGATTCTTTGCTTGCGCTTGGAACCATATACCCCCTAACTAATGAGATGAGGTTTTTCAGGTTTCCCTTATTCCCGCACTGGATGGTGGTTACGGTTTACCAACGTACGTCTTTCCTGAGGCGTAACTCCACACGAGTATCAGACTTCCGGGCTAATCATTGTGGTTAGAATGAGGGGCATACATATTATTGTTATTAATATTATTACCTATTCAAACAGAATTGTCAAACTTTTTGGCACTTGGCGCTTTATGACACTTTCTGGCACAAAACGTTCTTGATTAGTTTAAGGTATTGTTAAGTATTTTATTTATTTAAAAGCATATTCTGTCAAAGTTGTCTCTCATTCAAGATCGATTTGATAATGCTTTGTTGACATGCTTATTATTAATTACATCTTAAAGTTTTAATATCTTGGGGCGACTTGAAGAATAGTTTATTAAAATGGATTGATGTTATTTACAAAAGAATATTAAAGTTAGTAATATATCACCGAATGAAAATATAGACGATATAACCTCATTGATTTATTTCCTTTAAAGTCATAAAGGTAAATAAGTCGTTCAAATATTTTTGTGGTGAAATTTGTATGTATTCAGGCTATTAATACTGAGTATACATGCTAAAAGATGGAACTGATATCAAAGAGAAGTATCAGTGTACAGAATGGCATACCATGGGTATGAATACTTATTAAAGCAAAGTTTTTGTTTGTTACTCACTTATAAGTAATTAAAATATATACCTACCTCTAAAATAATTCAATCTAGACCTACACTCTGAATAGTATTACTGTATTTATATATTGTATATTACTATATATTACCTATTGTATTTATTAAAGAATATAAAGGATTTTTTCATGGCCCTAAAGCGATCAACGAAATACCTACGGATATCGATGTTTGGGAGTTATGCTCCGCATCAGCGTTGAGCAGCTGCAGTGTAATTGTATATCTGGAACAAAAACCAATGAAAGACGGAGAGTACAGTACAGGTACCTCTATTGCCAGTTGTATGAATACCCTGTATGTTTAGTTTACAAACTATTGTTAGTTTAGTTTATATTTAATATACTATCATAAATATTTCCTTAAGAATAAGTGTATAGTTATAAATATAATACAGGGTGTACTTTAATGTCATCTCCATACTGGGGGAGCAAATTTTTTGTCTAATGGTATGACTAAAAGTCCTAATAAACGTGTGTCCTAAACTGCCTCGTTTTCGAGATACAGGGTGTGAAAGTTTTTATAAAAAATATTTTTTTTTATTTATATCTTGAAAACTCTTTCGGTGATTTGGATGAAACTTGGCACGTTGGTTTGAAGTAGTAAGGCGCTTATTTTAACCTGAAAAGATTAAAATTGTTGGCTCCAGTGGCGTCCAGGAGGGTAACCTATTTGAAATTTATGGAAAAAACATTGGACGCCAGTGATTTTTTACAAGTTTTGGATTTTTTTTAGCTGAATCAATTTCAAATACAACTTTTTTGTTTCTTGCATTTTTGTATCTTGTTTCGTTCTCGAGAAAAAAAACTATTACAGTGCATGTCTATTTATGTTAAAAATACAAGATACAAACATAAATAATAACTACAAATGACTACAAACCTTGACACCCTGTATGTCGAAAGCGAGGCAATGTAGGGCACACGTTTATTTTTACTCTTAGTCATAAAATTGGACAAGGAATTAGCTCCTACAGTTTGGACATGACAATAAGAAACACCCTGTATAATAAAAACGTACTGAGGATATGCGATAACTTCGTTTCAGCTTGAGATTTCTAATTCTCCACGACTTTTAAACATAAAATTATCCCTAAGAAGGCAATAAAAATAATCTTGCACCACTTTGCTAATCAGAAACGTGAAGTCGTTATACAGATTAATTTGGGTTATAATCTCTTTTTTAATAAGATATTAGTTGGGCTACTTCCCAAAAGAATTATGTTTCATAATAAATGGTACAGCTGTCGAAGTTTTCAAATAAAACTTTTGCGATTTTAGGTAAAGTATAAAATGAAGTTATTAATTTATTGGGGAATAATTTTTATGTTCTAATTTAACAGGGCATTTATTATGACCTTATCTTTAGGTAATTAGAAAGTAAAGATCATTAAAATATTTTACTCGAAAGTCATGGACCTAAAGTGTTTAAAAGATGAGAGGTTTTATTACTGAGAAAGTCCAGATATTCTAAAAGATTAGTGAAAACTTTATAAATTGCCTGAAGGGAAGAAATTTCAGTTTCTTTAAGTTTTCATCATTAGCTCAATTCAAAAATCGACTCCTTCAGGGAGTTTATAAAATTTTCCAACACTTTTAAAATTTATTCCGTTTTAAACACTTCAATGAAATCTAATATCTAATAGTTACAGTCATTATTCTGTAAAACTTTCAGTTCATTAGCATCCATTGCACAGGCCATTGCACACTTATTAAAATAAATTACATTAATTTCACGTCGCAGGACTTCAAATAAATTTAGTTACTGTTAGTCATACCTTCAGGATTTAATGGCTTAATTTAAACATACTTCAGACAGCTTCATTTCTGATGTACAGGCTGTTCCAATAAAATTAACTTTGGCTATATATCTACCCAAGTATTTTTCCAACGTCCGACTAATTTTGTACCACCGCAACGTCTTACTTTGTGCAAAAATTGGTTGGCGTATATTACTATCTTAAAATGATGGAGGGAACAACTTTGTTGTAACAATTATCCGAAGGTTAATATCAAATTCCATTGGATGAGCTCTCACAATCGACATAGCGTACATCAGTAAGATATAACGCAAGTTGTTATAGATATGAAAGTCCAAATGTCAACGTTTTCCGTGCGTTGTCGAACAGCTGTCAGCTGTTTGACAGTTGTCAATGTCAAATGCAAGAAGATTTATGTGCGTTGCGACACTAACTGTCTGAATTTAATTAAGATCTGTATTTTATTTATGTTTTTTTTTCAACGAAAGCCATAATAATGAAATATTAGTAGATGGATAGATATAAATTTATTTGACTACTTTACATTTTCTTTTGTCTATAGCAAGTCGATAGTTACAAAAATTTGTACAGTACACTAACAGCAAGTACTTACAACAATAAAAACTTAGACCTATGACACAATAACATTATATAAACAAGTATAAAACCATGCCATGTCAGTCGGGGCACATTTTCCGTGGAGTAGTTGTTTTCGACATCTCCTTCAAACAAATAAGTAGGATTGTCTTCCTCAAAGACACTAGAGGTCATTGCTATAATCACAAATGCGGAAAAGCGGGTCGTTGTCTGTCCGTCAATTTGATAATTATCAGGCAGATAGTAGCAAAGACCCAAAGAGGGCACTACGGTGTATTGCTCATCACTACTAACATTCACGATGCCCATTAGATAATCACGTCAAAACATCCTTCATCGAGTCCACTAACTATGGCACTCTGATGAGCGCATAATAAGCGCGAAACCGTTCAGTGTCTGTGGTTGGTTTTGATGAAAGATGTGGCGACTCCTATGGAGATGCCGAAGTAATGTAATGCCAGCCGGGCCACCTAACTCGTGGAGTAGTGGTTTTCGGCATCTCATTCAAATTATATCCCTAGTTTCAATAAATTAGTTTGAGCAGAATTATCATATCATTAATTTGTTAATAAACTTATTAATATTATTGACCTAATTGGGTATTCGCATGGTGTTTCTTCACTGATTTATACTATTTAAATTTACTAGATTTTATTACTTTTAAATTCCAGCAATTTTTGAGATTTTGGAAATAAATTGTTATCTCTGTATTGTCCATTTATGGCATTTTATTTATTTGTGGTTTGACCTTGTGGTATATTTTTGTATTTCAGTTCGAATACTCGGTAACTACGTACCCTGAATACTGTCTCAATTTTTATGTTCTCATACAACACAATGAATTAGTAAAAAAATATGTAATACGTATGTGACCATTTTAAATAATACTTAGATACTTATGCATCCGTGATTATTCAATAAATTTACTTAAATCTGAATAGATTTTGGCGGCATTAATATTGTGTGTTATTTAATGGTTTGCTGTGCTTTCTTAACGATTTTTACTTTTTAATTTGTATTTTTAAACTTAATCTGCTGTAGCTTAAAATCTTTTAATAGATTTATGGCCCAAGTTTTAACTTCTAAATAATTCCATTAATTTTCATTAACTAATAGGTGGTCGAAACTCAACAGTCTAGACAGCATAAAGGAAGACTGAGCTTTTAGCAACTTATCTGGCTTTCTATAATTAATCTTTATTATTAGTCAATTCACGTTGAATAAGAATAAAAACAAAGACTTTTCAATTCAATTTTTGCCTTAATATCCAGCAGGTCTGTAAGAGAAAGAAAGGTAATAATCCAAATCGACCAACAATAAATATTTTTTCAATTTCTTTTTGCACCTAAATTTTTTTGTGGCAGTAATTCCTGCATTAGTGTGTGTGTTAATTATTTACAAATAAATATTTCCATATCAATCGGGTTATTGTCACTATAGCTATCAGCGGCGGCGTTTAGATGTTGCTACAATTTCTAGATGCCTAGTAAAACATTTATATTGGCATCATACTTGTACCAGGCAAGAGTACTGCGTACTCTTTCCTGGTATTTCTTCCTCCATTCTATTCTTCCTCCATTAACCTTCCAACTCTTTTATGGTCTCTGAATTTTTGGTCTTTTATACAAAACAAAAACACGCTCAACTCGCATGTCATCTAATTGTTTTTTAAATGATTCACTGTGCTAACCAAACCAAATGGTTAAAGGCTTTGCAAAATTTTTTTCGAGTATTTTCTCCACCGAGAATAAGTGTCGTCAATAGGACACAATTTTTGAAACGATTCAAGCTACTTTTGACATTGTCAGGTTCACTGATGCTAATGTTTGTAATGTAATTTTGAGATTAAAAAAGTAAACTGACCTGTGGTAATGATCATACCCCAAGATTTCTGATAAAATACTGTTCTGTTGTTTTATCCGAACCTGATAAAGCTAAGCTTATTTTATTTAATCTCATTTTGTCCGCAGAAACATTCCCAGATGTTTGCGAAGTGACTAGAGTCTGTCCTGTTTTTAAAAATGGTAATTCATCAGATATAAAAATTATTGTCCCATAGCTATTTTATCAAACTTTGCGAAGGCCTTTGAGATGTCTGTGTATACTCTCATTTATGACAAAGTAAAACTTTTTACCTATCTCAATTAACATGGATTTGTATCACTACGTTCCACTGTAACAAATTTAGTTAAGTTCACTCAATTTATATCGAGTCATATGGACGGTAAAAGCCAAGTGAACGTATATGGACTTCTCGAAAGCTTTCAACATGGTTAAACATGAATTTATACTACACAAATTAGATTTTTTGGGTTTCAGTGATAACTTACTTCGTCTTATCTGATCCCTCTCCATCAACGTAAATTCTATGTTTCATATAATGGATTTAAATAACCTTGCTATTTAGCAAATTAGGGTGTACCCCAAGGTCCAACTTGCGGCTCATTCTTTTCTTTCTATTTATTATTGATCTGTCCGTATCACTCAAATCTATTTTTTGCTGATGATTTGAAAATATTTTCAAATATAAATTCTATTGACGACTGTCCAACTCTACAACACCTAGAAGTTTTGGTTAAAAGATGGTGCTTAATAAATGGGTTAGCAATTAATATAAATAAATATAATATTTGTTCCTTTACCCTTAAAAACTAATATATATTCTGGTGGTGAGAAACACCGACTGCCCTCTTTTGGTCTTTGCTACTATCCATCTAACAATTATTGTCTAATTGGCAGATAGATAGCGGCCTGATTTTCCACAAGTACCATTATAGCTGTGACCTCTGTTGCCTTTGAGGAAGATAATCCTACTTATTTATTTAAAAGAGATCCTGAAAGTAACTGCTCCACGAACTGTGTGCTCCGACTGGCATTGCATTACTCCGGCATCTCCACGAAAGTCGCTACATTTTTCATCGAGACCATCCACCAGATAATGACAGTTCCGTACTTATTATGTACTCTTCAGAGTACCATAGATAGTGGAATCTGTACCATCTGATCTGGAATCTGTACCATCTGAGTGGAATCTGATAGTACCATCTGGAATGTTAGGTGATGAGAAACACCGAAGTGCCCTCTTTTGGTCTTTGCTACTATCCATATATTGTTGTACTATAATTTGAACTCTTCATCCCTACCTTGGTGTGCTACTGTTAAATATTTATTTTTTGTTACAATTCAGTTGACCGGATCCCTGGCTCCGATTCTCAGGGTCGGCCGCTGGTGGTGATCTTCAGTTCCGAAAGCAGTGTATCTCTTGCTTCACCAAGGACTATCATCAGTACCACAAGCTTCACAGTATGTTCTGGATGGAGTCTGAGGAGTTCGAAGAGAAGGTCTCGATATTTCGTCCGTTTCTCCTCCTCTTTCAAGACAATGTTGGTTTCGGCAGGAGCCGAGAACGAGAACTCCATGATAAACATTGTCTTGAGCTGGTATTATTATTATTATTTTTGTTACAATCCAGTCGACCGGTTCCCTAGCTACGATTCTCAGGGTCGAATGCCGATTATTACCAGTAGCTATTCTATATTTAACTACTGAGTTCGGGAATCGTGTGCCCTGAGTAGACGTAATGAACCCCGAATGTCTGCCTTCTGCATTCTTCCAGCTAGAAGATCTGCCAAATTTCGGCATGCTGGTATGATCTTCAGTTCCGAAAGAAGTGTATCTCTTGCTACCCGGATGGCTCTTTCAATCAGTACCACAAACTTCACAGTTTGTTCTGGATAGAGTCTGCGGAGTTCGAAGAGAAGGTCTCGATATTTAGTACAGGTCTTCCTCAGCGTGGGAAATGAGTAGTTCCACTAAATTCGGCACTTCTCATTCCCCACAACGGACTCAATTTCCCCTAGAGCTGGTATCTGGCACCACTGGTGTTTCGTCTGTCTTGTATGAGTGCCGTAGAAAGTAGTAAAGCATTCGTAAAGCCGCATTATGTCTATGAATATCGACCGAGACTGCAAGTGCCGAACAAGCGGAGAGCAGATGCATAATTGTCTCCGGCGCCCTATGGCAGGCCCTGCAGTTGATATCAGGGAACTCCATACCCATAACACGGCTTCGATAGACGAGGGTGTTAAATAGACAATCCTGGCAAGCCATTATGAAACGATTATGAAGCCATTATGAATATTATAATATAATTATTATAATAATAGTACGAGAAATAATAATCTTATTATTATTCCAGGAAAAATGGACTAATGGTTTAGAATTCTATACGTTAATTATTTTTATATAAATATATAACATGTACCTTTTAAAAGTCTTCTTTATTATATAGAGCAGTATGACAGAAATTATATATATTTCATCCTCCAAAATATACCTATAAATCTTTCTTTCAGTATAGAAATTATGGTGTATCATCAATTTTCATTTCGATCGTGTGTTAATTGAAATTCCAAGAGAGACGCATTGTCATTTAAAAAGCATAGGCGTAGAGCCATCATACGTTTATAATATCACCGCAGCCCATTTTTGTTGTCAAGTATCAGAATATTAATCTCTACCTTAAATGGCACTACGCTAATTGGTAATTATATTTTCAGTATAATGAATGGCTCTGCTAGATGAAAGCCGTCGCAACCTAATGTTAAATTGCTCGTTGTCTCTTTGAACCTTCTAAATATCGTTTTAACTTTTACATTGTGCCGCAGAAAAAACATAAAAACCTTATTACTCCGACGTAACTTTTTTGCTGTAGCTATAATTATGATTATTTGGCAAAGCCAGCTTTAAGGAAATTGCATTACGCGATAGTATTTTCTTTATTGAGGTTAAGGCGAAAGATAACAATTTTTACTTTTTATTCAAGCTGTTTTAGGCATTTATTAATATATAAAATAACCTGTAGATCTAAATATTTTTTGGTATATTGAATATTTTAATATATAAGATAACAATTTGGGGCAGCTGCAACGTTGCTGCAAGTTAGGTATATTTAAAAAAAATAAAAGGTTAAGAATATGCATACACAAATTTTGATCAATAAATCTCAGTAACAGTAGAAGAGCAAAATTTTTATAAAATATATGTCAAATAATGTAAAGCACATAAAGCACATAGTGTGGTTATAAAGTAAGAAAACTCTGTTGTTACATAAAATACAAAAAATATTATATACGGATGTTAGAGGATATCTATTTAAAATGAATTTAAGATTATGGTAATTTTCACAAAACGTCCCTTGAAAACTCAAAAAAAATCGCAAATATTTAAAAAAAATTTACGTCAACCCCTTCTTCATGTGGGTCGGTGGCTCCGAACGAGTCCCAAAGCACTGCACTATTATCAGCCTAGTCACTGACTTAACCAAGGTTTATTCTTGCCCAGCATCTCGAGTTATTTTTCGCGAAGGACTTTCACTTTCCATCGGTGTCTTCGCATGACCCTGTCTTGATTTTAAGACCCAGTAATTCCTATGTTCTAGTTCCACGCATTTTCCTAGAGTCGTTCTGGTAGCGCTATAAGTGACTCCACAAGCTGGTTGTAGTCCTATGAAAACCATTTCAGATCCCTTTCTAGCAACTTCATCAGCACGTTCATTTCCTTCAAAACTATATGCCCTGGCACTCAACACAGTCGCACTCTATTGGTATTTGTCAATTCTATTAGCACTTGGAGGTAATCGCAAACAAGCCTTGAACTAACTTTGTTTGAGTTCTACACCTTTATTATGCCTTGGCTATCGGAGAATATGTAGATGAGTTTACGCATGTAAACTCCTCCTCCTCACGTCTGCCAAACACGCCATTATTGCGAAAATTTTTGCTTGGAATACTGTGGGATAAGTCCCTATTCTATAGCTTCTACGCCATCTAGGTCTCAGCCCAAATACTTCAGCTCCTATCCCTCTATCTGTTTTGGAACCATCTGTGAACCATACGAGGCTTCAGGCCTTCACAGAATTTACCTTCGACCCGCAGTCACCGAGATTCTGTATTTGAGCCTTGAAGGTTGCGGAAGTTAAACTTGGCAATCATTCTGTCAGATATAATGCCTAGGATAGGCTTTGACATCAATATATATCTTGTCTTAGAATGTCTTCCTTGGGAACTACTTGTCCAATAAGTATTATTTCTGATTCGTTACTCATAATTCTAAGTAAAGAATATAAGATATTTCATTTAACATTAAAAAGTTTCTGCAGTTTGAAATCCGTATCAAGTAGCGTGGAAAATGGAACATTTGGAATGGAATCTCTTATAATTCCAACAGGGGGAAGCACACTATGTCCTTTTTAGTGCCAAAAACGAAATGTGTAAAAAGTTATAAAGGCTCATACAAATATCTCATACATCTCAAAATATGAAAATATACCTACAGTGCATTTCATTAAAAAAAATCTCTATTTGCCACTATCAAACGAAACAAACCATGTGCATCCTACACTAATTTTAAAAAAGGTGTCCAGTTGAAATTTTGTAATACCTATATTTAACATTTTCTGTATTTTCCATAACAGCAAGAGTTATAGTGCTTTTTCACACTATTCGTCCACTCAGTATATTATATGATACAAGAGAACATGGTGATACAAAACCATTTTTTAATTAATCTATATTCTAACCGGATTCTTCATTTTCACCTTTTCTAGTCCATTGGAATTCTCTTTTTACTTATGAAAATCAACGATATTGAAGTCGTTTATTTTAGTAGCTAAAATGTTATATAGTCTATATCTCCTGTACTTTTTAAAAAATTAAAGGAAAGAGTAGAACCGGTATTAGACGATCTAATTTCTCACTATCCAGTAAAATACACAACATTAAGTGATTAAAGGCAACTTGATTATACTGGGACTTCTTGTTTACAAGATGGAGGTCCTGCTAAATTGCAGTTTTTTTTCTAGCGTATAACCTTTATGTACTGTTCCTTAAGAGAAAGAATAATATGTTTCCGAAACTATCTCCAATTGAAATAGATTTATAGTGATGAAATCCTGGACAAAATTAAACTTCACGTTCCTTTTTTCGAGTCATTAGTTTTCTTTCTTCGATCACACCGGTAGGGTTTACAAGTTTTTGCTCTACAATTTTATCTCCTTCAGTAATAAATTTACAGAAACTCAAATATTTTGTATTTCCCCATGATTGGAACTGTATTTATTGAACCATTTATAACGCTCATTTTCAAACTCGGGCTAAATGGGGAAAAACCTACAATTACTGCTTCGACAAATGTTCTGTAAAATCGTGTTCCATTTCCTGATATGGTTTCATTACGGACATTACGTTTCATCTTAATGCTAAAACCTTCTTAGTTTCTTAAAATAAAATCATAAAATGTATGTTTTGTAATTTAATAAATATATACCTAAAGGTTACAAAGTGAGTCATGCCTTCTGTAAACAATTTGTTGAGACTTACTCTTAAAAAGGATTATGTTATTTACTATATTATTTAAAAATATTGGTCAGCATATAGGGTGGTGAGATATTTCTGGTTCGCTATATTTTCTTATTTTAAATGGATGTAAATAATTATTTGAATAGAAATGCTGATCATGATAATATGCCGATGGCATTACGAACTTGTAGCAATCAAGCAGGCAGTGTATTTATATGTTCAGACATATCCACAGCGGTGATTGCCTGACGTTGAAGTATTGAGAAGATTGAAAGACTGACAACTTTATTCACAGGGGGTGTTACAGTACCACGGAGTATAAATGCTGGTCGTAGTAGAACAGGTAGTTCCCAAAGAAGGGGATATTCCAAGATAAGATATGCATTGATATCAGAGTCTATCCTAGAGATGATATCTGACAGAATTATTGCAAAGTTTAATTTCCGCAAGCCATTCGAGGTTCAAATAGAGAATTTCAGTGACTGGGAGTCGAAGGTAAATTCTCTGGAAGCTTAGAGCTTCGTGTGGTTCACAGATGTGGTTCACCAAAGCAGACAGAGGAACACCAGCTAGAGTATTGGGGGTATCCCACAGTATTCCAAGAAAACATTTTTGCAATAATGGCGTGTTTAGCGGAGAAAGTAAGGGGTTATACGAGTAAACTCATCTACATATTCTCCGATAGTCAAACCCCTATAAAGGCTTTAAACTGAAGCAGGGTTAATTCGAGGCTTGTTTGGAATTGCCTCCAACAGGCAAATACCACTATAGTGAGACTTTGTTGGGTGCTAGGGCTTAAAGGCATTGAAGGAAATGAACGTGCAGATGAACTTGCTAGAAAGTGATCTGAAATGTATATGTATATATGCTTGTACCGCTGCCAGAGTGACTCTGAAAAAATCGGTGGATCTAGAATATAGGAATTACTGGGTCATAAAACCAGGACAGAGTCATGCGTTGGAACTTATGGAAGGTCCTTCGTAGAAAAGAACTGTAGGATGCTATGCTGTCAAGAAATATTTCTATAATTTAAGATTAGCAGAAAGTTCGACATGCCGGGTCTTTTGGACTTTATGCAAAGATGCTCGCTGATTAAGATATCAGTGGGATGCACAATAGGCAGCTGTGGCCTCAATACTTTGGGACTCGTTCAGAGAAACCGAAGAAGAAGAAGAGCAAAATACTGATCGTCGACATCTATATGATGATGATGATGCTCTTGGAATAATATCAAATAATCCCTCAAGGAGCACTAGGTGCATTGCTAGATAAATGAGAATTAACCACATCCGTGTCCAGACTTTTTTTACATCATTTACTAGATGATTTCCCAAACTGACATAGGTTTTGTGAGTGGTATTTTAATCGCTAAGAACAAAATTTTATTTTCCAAGATACCGTTTTTTGGACGGACGAGTGATTATTAAGACGTAACTGTACTTTTAACTCTCAATGAACTAGTTTAGAGTACAGAAAATACACATACATACATTGAAAATTACAAATTACCAAGAACGTTTTAATTTAAACGTATGGTGGTGTTAGGTGACCGACTGTAAGATATCTAATCCTAAATTTAGTTCTATTTCTTTATCATATCTATTTTTCAGTTTATGCACATTTTATCAGACCTATTAAACGCAGAAAATTATTTACATTTTTTACGAGCTTTAGCAACTTTCACAACTTTTGGAGCTCTTAATATGTACCACAAAATCGGTGAAAATATGTATTTATGCATAATGGTGCAGGCACTCATGTTGCTTTAAATGTTAGGGAATATCCTGACAATACTTTTCCTGAGCGCTGGATAGGCAGAGACGCCCCCTTAATTAGCCATCTCATTCGCCGGACCTAACTCCATGCGACTTCTTTCTGTGGGGTTATTTAAAAATTTTTGGTGTGCAGAACACCAAAACTTAACTTATAAAACATTCGAACGCATATTTTCAGACGGTCCAAGAAATGACACAACAGATGATATCAATTTCAGTTCGTGGAGTTCAATGACCTCTTTGACGAGTGCATATTTAGCAGAAGATGGGGACTATTTTGAAGAGCTGTGTTCCTTTTGTTTCTGCATATTTATTTAGCTACTAGATTTGTTTAATAAAAATTAGTTAAATTTTCCATTTTCAAACCCTGATATCTTGAAAACTATTCATCGAAGCACAAACTGATGATGATAAATAAGGTTTTTGGTCACTTTTCAGTGTATATTGTTTAATTGATTGATGTTTAACATCAATCATTGGCAAAATTATGGAACGCATAATATCAAAGAAACTTATAAATTTCCTTGTATCTGAAAAGATAATACCTAATGAACAACATGGTTTTATCCCTAATCGGTCAGTGCTAACAAACCTTCTTATCTCAACTAATGACTGGAGTTCTTCCTTTGATAACAAGATACCAATTGATATAGTATACTTAGATTTTTCCAAAGCATTTGATCGTATCCACTACAGAGGCTTATTCTTAAATTGCGTCATTTTGGTGTGCGAGGATTGCTATTGGACTGGATACAAGATTTTCTCTCTAATAGACAGTTTTCTGTTCGGGTTGGTGACGCACATTCGCCTAAATATCCTGTTTTAAGTGGTGTCCCGCAAGGTTCTGTCTTGGGACCTATTCTCTTCCTGGCATATACTTCTGACTTGGCAGTATCGATGAAATCTAAATTTGCAAGCTACGCGGATGACACAAAACTTTACGGCAACCCATTGCAATCATATCAACAGCTTCAAGAAGATTTAGATAAGACACATAAATGGTGCAACGAATGGCTACTTCCCCTTAATATAGACAAGTGCGTTGTTTTACACATGGGTAGAAAAAACCCAAATTTAAGGTATCACATTAATAATATAGAACTCGTGTCTGTCGAAAGTCATGTTGATTTAGGCGTAACAATAACAAAGGATCTGACATGGTCTCAGCATATAACAAATGTTACAAGGCGAGCAAACAGATCAAATTTCTTGCTTCATAAAGTTTTTACCAACGTATCTCTAGAAATGTTTTCAAAACTATTCACAATTTATACAAGACCGATCATGGAATATTGTGGACAGGTGTGGCACCCTACCCTTATGCGCGATGTGCAACAACTGGAATCAGTGCAACGACGGGCAACCCGTTTACCATTTGGCCGTGTGAGACCATCGTACGAACAAAGACTACAAATCGCTAATTTGCCTGTTTTTGAAAGTCGTAAGACTCGTGGAGACCTAATTCTGACCTATCGAATACTTCATGAAATGATCCCAGAGTTAAGCAATATTCTTAAATTAAACAACAATGAACATCTCCGTGGTCACCATTACAAACTCAAGAAAGAGAACTTTAAGACAACTGTGCGTCAGTGCTTCTTTTCTAACCGTGTGTTCGATACTTGGAATAGACTCCCGGAAAATGTTGTTAGTGCTCCGTCCGTATCTTGTTTTAAAAACAGACTCGACCAATGGCTGAGAAACAGTTAATTCCGCTACAACCTCCAGATTATCTCATTTATTGTTTATTTTTCTCTATGTTTCATAATCGTTTTTCTTGTGGTATATGTGGTTTTTATGTTGATTATGTATGTATTTGTATTTCCTGCTATTGTTATACTTCTGCAATTATAAGACTTACACAGTTATTTTGTAATATGGGCTTTACAGGTTCGTCCTCTGCCCACTTCACTATGTAATAAATAAATAAATAAATATTACTGTATTACTGTCAGTATACGCGAATATTGTAACATCTTATATATTAATATTTTTGATATATCTGACAAAGGAAAGGAATCTATTACGAGAGAATTTTGATAATTTTTGATTTTACTAAAAAATATAAACCTGTCATGGGCAAACTGAGATACGCTGTATATTATTTAATAAAAATACTTTACGTCACTATGCAAAACTGTGAAAAACTTCAATCAAACAAACTTTATCTGCTAACAGAGGGATATGTCTTTCGAATCAGCATAAGATAACGGAATAGACAGAAAGGCGAAATGTAAGATGGATTTAATAACATTAAAATTCATAGGGACAACTTTGGACGTCAGTTATGTGACACTCACGAAGCAAAAGCAGACAAGGGTGCCCAATAAATGTGGTACGTCGTGCATTTGTCGACGGAGAGACACTTGATGTTTTCATTGCATCATTTGCCAAGTAAAATTCTTAATGTATGTATTATTTTATATAAAATCGACAGGAATTTTGTTTAACATATTGTACCACTATTTTTAATTAAGTTAATCTCTTATAATAAATTAAAACTTTAGTTATTACGAGTAGAAATAGAAATCATTAAGTTGTACTACCAAAAAAATTGTGCAAACTATTACCTATATTCACAAAGTTTGAATAAATTAGGACATGTTTGATGTAGCCTAAAGTATAATAATAAAACGCCACCTTTACTACCACATAAGTCTCAGATTACAAATGTGGTATATTGTGTCTTTACATTACATAAATTTTCAAAAATATATCGGGCGTATTGTATTATATGAGTTATAACATTTTTTTTAATAAAAAATAATCGATGCTTACAAACAAATAGCACTGAAATACCGTGAGCGGCAAGAAGATGAAGAAGATTCTGAGAGATTCTTAGAACTGCGGCAGAATACAGAAGATATTGAGCATTGTTTTTTTATGTCGGATGAAGCATATTTCTCCCTGAATAAACATGTTAACAAGCAAAACTGTAGGTATTGTGGATAACTGAAAATCTCTGTCAAATTCATGAAAAACTGTTCTCCAAAAGTAACTGTATACTGTGCAGTTTCCTCTTCCAGAATTATTGGTGCATATATTTTTGAGGAGAATGGTGTAACGGTAATAGTTAGGTTAGGGTTAGGTTAGGGTTAGGTTAGGTTCAAAAGTGAATGGGCCGAAAACCAGACCCTCCACCGCGACCATGTGGTCTATTGTGGCCCACACCTACTTATATTTCACCCAACAGGTCCAGCTTCTTAATGTAGCTGATTACCTTATAGGGTGAGAATTTATTCAGATCCTCTGGCAGAAGTTGTCCTATGCCAAATAATGAGTATCTGATCCTTTCCCCAGCGGGGCAGGTGCACAATGTGTTCTGCCGTTTCATCATCTTCTAAGCACAGGCGGCACTCAGCATCTTCTGTTAGGCCGAATTTGCACAGATGATATTTTAAACGGCAGTGACCCGTGTATAGGTCAATTAGAGTTCGTAGGTGAAACCTGCTTAACTCCAGAAGTTTTTTAGTTCTTGTTTTTGAAGGATTTATTATAAACGCCCTCGAATGAACTAATCGTGGTAGTTCCTGTCAGTACTGGAGAATTTGCCCCTCAGCCCAGGTCAAGAGCGTTGCTTTGGCAGTACTCGAGGATATGCCAAGCACCGGTTCTGGTCCGACAAATTCAGAAGCAGCACCCTCCCTAGCTAGAGAGTCGGCTGTCTCATTCCCTTCATGGCCAGAATGGCCTGGGACCTAGACCAGAGTTACTCTATTTTTTCTGCTCAATTGAGCGAGCGCCTGCTGGCAGCTCCATACCGTTTTTGAGTTGCAACGGTAGGAACCAAGAGCTTTAAGAGCTGCTCGGCTGTCTGAGAAATTTTTTATCGATTTGCGCGTAAGTTGCGTTTCTTCCAGCCTCTGTACACAGTATATATTCGATGGCATAAATTTCTGCCTGAAATATAGTTGCATAACTGTCAAGGGATGAGGATATTTTCACCGTTGGGTTGCAACTATATACTCCGGCTCCAACACCCATGGGTGTTTTGGAGCCGTCTGTAAACCAACAACTATCTGCCCTCAATAGGTTGGCCTTATTCCGATCCCATTCATCTCTTCCTGGGAAGAGAATATTAAAGGGCAGTTCAAGGTTGGTCGTTGCAGGCATGACATCTGAAATCATCTCCAGGATGCTGTGACTTTCCATGTCATCCAATAGCCTATTGTGCTTCATGATGTCAGACTGCGGCATGTTAATAGCTGCCTGCTTTAATCTGTATGTTGCCCATCTGGCCTCTCTCTCCAAATATATGTGAAGAGGAGGAGGTCCAGTAGGATTTCCAGAGCTACTGACGGTGTAGAGCTAATTGCTCCAGTTATGGCTAGGCCGGCTTGTCTCTGTAAACCAGAGAGTTTGATTTTGGTCATTTGTTGTAGTCCTTTGGACCACCAAACTATGGAGCCGTATGCAATCATGGGTCGTATGACCATCACATACAGCCAATATATTTGTTTGGGTCCAGTGCCCCAAGATTTCCCACAAATTCGTCGACATGTCCATAAGGACAGTCGTGACTTATGGATCATTTTTTCGTAACGGTAATAGTTACTTCGGGGAGGTATATAAATATGCTACGAACTTTTTTCTTCCTGAGTTGAGTAATGAGGAGAGCGAACCATTTTGGTTCCAACAGGCTGGTGCTGCTAGCCGTACTGCAAGAATTTCCCGGAGAATCTTGGAAGAAGTCTTTCCAAGACTTTAATATCTCATGTCATATCGAGATCATTGGATTTAACTGGCCCGAATTTTTTTCTTATTAAAGGCGAGAGTATATAATCAAAAACCGCGAAATTTAAATGAAAATAAGAGAAAAATTCAAGCGGAAATCGAAGCTATTTCGGTAGCTGTGCTTTAGCGCGTAATGTCCAATTTGGTTCACCGTTTGCACGAGTGCCTTGACAATAATGGAAATCATTTATTGCATTCATTTATAGTTTATTGAATTTATAAATAAAGTAACTGGTATATTCAATACCTCTGAACAGTTGCTTTGTAAAAAAATAGAGAAGGTCGACTGATATTAAAAAACCTGTTTTTGGTGCCATTGGCGCTTGATCCTGGCGTCATCAGTGTCAGAGCTATGACATCATCGATAATGTTTTTAAACGGAACAACTGTAGAATATTATGCAATGATATAGAGTTGATTTTACACCCGATAAATAAAAGGCGGTCTATATTTACTGAACTATGATGAAAAACGTGTAAAAATCTTAATAGTGTAATAAAATACTTGGATAATTTTATTAATAATATATCGTTTAGTTTTTTGGTCGTATAGGTACTTATAAATAAATATCTAAATGGTATAGTGATACACCATTAGATATAGTATTGCTTTAGGTCAAATGAGAAATATATATATTTTTTTTAATCAAGGCATGCTGAATTGTATTTAACTCGATACAAAACACTTATAACATTACATTTTTTAGGATGATTACGCAAAGTTTTCCCTCATCCTGTTTGTGCAAATTTGAAATGGCAAAAATTAAACAAATCGAGCGTGTATAATAGACTCTCTGTCAACTTGCTGTCACGATATATATTTTTATAGATATATATATATATATATATATATATATATATATATATATATATATATATATATATATATATATATATATATATATATAATACAGTATCTGATTTTATAGATTGGAAACATAATTCCATAAATGTGTTTATTATTTCACATTTATGGGACTAACTGATATCAACGATTATAGCACTTAAATTGATTTAAATTGTTTTACGAAATATTATGAGAAAATATGACTTTCATTGCACTGACACCATTATTTGTTTTGTAGTCTAGCGCATTTGCAGTCCGCGTTGTAAATTTTAACCCGTTCATTTAGGTAATTGATGATTCACAATTGCATTTTTACATACTGTTGTTTACATCCTTGTTTGACAAATAACGTGGGAAGGTGTAAACAAGCGTGCATTAATTTAATGAAATTTGTAAATTATATCGCTGCAAAGTGGCGACTCTCTGCTGAGCTGGTGGCGACAATTGTTTTTTAAAATAGCACGCTGCAGTCCAATTCCCTATTTTGCATAAAGAACAGAACATAGAGAACAAAGCTATGAAAATTTATAAAAACAAAGATTATCCACCTAGTCCTGATTATTAAAATACTCGTAAATAAATATTTTGTTCAAAATACTACTATATGATCAAAAATCAATCAGTTTACCTTCTAATAGATAGTAGTACTTAATAAAATATTAGAAGAATATACAGAGTTGAAGGCAGGGTACTCCATATGCCCATATAATGACACTATGGTCTAAAACTATAACTACAATAAAAACTATTTCACATTAAAACACTAGACAAGGACGATTCAAAATATTTAAAAGCAGTAGTGCAACTATCAAAAGGCAAAATACCTTATGTAGATTAGAGGCCAGAAGATAATGAGAATAAACCCATTCGGTGGGTTAACACAAAGTCACATAAAACACAACTTGGAGGTTAACATCAACGCAAAGGCCACCGAAAAGGTTTATTGACTACTTTAGCTAAAGCGCTACTAGAATTTAGTAAACCAGACCGGATTATGAACAGACATTTTCACATAATATTGCCCACTCGGTTGTTGTTGTGCGTTGTGCGGCATAATCCATGTGTGATCATTCAATGCCTTTATATATTAATAGTAGTGTAACCTGATCTGCACTCCACCAGGTTGTCCACCTGTCTGACAATTATTGTCTAATTGACAGACAGATAACGATCTGCTGTTCTGCAGATGCCATTACAGCGACCTCTATTGTTTTTGAGGAAGACAATCCTACTTATTTATTTATTTGGAGATACCGAAAACAACTACTCCAGGGGCAATATGCCCCAACTGGCGTTGCATTACATCAACATCTCCATGGATGTCGCCACATCCTTCATCAAGACCAAATACCAGACAATGACCGGTGTCGATCTTGTTATGATCTCGTCAGATTGCTATAGGTATCGGAATCGATGAATGATCTGGCGACGTGATTGCCTAAGGAGCATAGTGAATGTTTGTAGTGGCGAGTGGAGTGGAGTAGTTGTTTTCGGCATCTCCAAATAAATAAATAAGTAGGATTGTCTTCCTCAAAGATAATAGAGGTCTCTGTAATGGCATCTGCAGAAAAACAGATCGTTATCTGTCTGTCAATTAGACAATAATTGTCAGACAGGTAGTAGCAAAGACCCAAAGAAGGCACTACGGTGTATTTCACTGTATCTCGCCACTACAAGCATACACTATGCCCCTTAGGCAATCACGTAGCCAGATCATTCTTCGATTCCGATACCTATGGCAATCTGACGAGATCATAACAAGATCGAAACCGGTCATTGTCTGGTATTTGGTCTTGATGAAGGATGTGGCGACATCCATGGAGATGTTGATGTAATGCAACGCCAGTCGGGGCATATTGCCCGTGGAGTAGCTGTTTTCGGCATCTCCAAATAAATAAATGTCTATTCCTTTTATTGCTTTTTTATTGCTATATATTCTGTCCAGTTTAGTGTATGTGTCAATATAATGCCAAAATATTTGATTTTTTTTTCCAAGTGATAGGAACGCTCGTAGGAACGTCATTGTATAGGACAGTGGGATATGTGTTTTGCGAGTTCTTTTTTTTTAAACAAGATTGCAGGTGATTTTGAAGTAGATAAAGTCAGATTGTGCTCTTCGAACATTTGTTCAGGTTAACTAAACACCGATTCATCTCTTGTACTATGTTCGTTATAGATTTACCTTTGTGTAGTAGTACAATATCATCGGCATACTGTAACAATTGGATGTTTAACTTCCTGGTGAATAAATTTTATTATTATATTGTCTAGAAACTTTGCAATAATATATTTTGGAACGTTTTCAAGAAAGGTAAGCATTTCTTCTGATAAATAAAGGAAAATATACAAAAATAATATGACATCCATTAGAGTTACACTTGCAGTAATATTTTGTTTGATCCACTTTGTTGCAGTTTTGATTCTTACTATATTACTTGCTTATCTTGATAATGAATAGAAACCATTTAGATACAAGCGGAATCCTTCTCGGACACATTTCATTCTCCCCAGTCTATTACTTTTATTATAATGATAAATAAGACGCGCTATTTAAAGCTTTCCTCTATTTGGGCTATATAATATATATATTTAATATAAAATGGAGGAAACATTTGTATGAGAAAATATGGCTAAGAAAACGTTTGAGTTCAATTGTAGCTGAGAGTTTATGCTCCACATTATTTTCGAAATGTCTTCAACAACGTTTCTTGTAATAGTTTAAAAAATAAAACTTTTATGTCCTTACGTTGCTAAAAATAGAAATTGTGACTCACAAGATTTTCTTTCCTTATAGTGCTACTGTTTCCTGTATAGTCATGCAAATGAAGCAGCGGCGTATCCTACATAGCTAAGTATTTGTAAAAAAGATTTTTAAATAACAACAATGTACAAATTACGGTTTAGTGAGTTTTGTTAATAATTTCATAAGTGTATATGTTCAATTAAACTAATATTAAATTAGAACATCAAACCAAACCAAGAACTTTCCCAGGATCGAACCCAGATATTCAGTATGGTGTATCTGATATATAGTGCAACAGCACACTCTTAGCAATGTACTATCATGGCGACCAAATTAAATATTCTATACCATTTCTGTTATCGCCCCGGCATAGCTTAGTCTGTTAGTTGCTGGGTGGTAGCTTGTGACTAACTCTTTGTAACACGATTTTGAAAAACATCAGTTAAACATTCTTTAACTGGTCGGTAAATATGCGGGGGTGCTCCATCCTGAATAAAAATCATGTTTTCAATTCCTTCGATCTCGTTTTGTATCCATGGCATGGCATAATCTCGTAACATATGCAGGTATCGTTCACCAGTAACAGTTACAGATACGAACTCTCCATTCTGTATCTCCTGAAAGAAGTATGGTCCAATGATAAAATTAGATGTGAAACCGCACGAAACGGTGACTTTCTTGTCATGAAGACCTTAGTAAACGATTTCATGTGGATTATCTGGTGACCATATTCGACAGTTTTTAGTATTGATTCCACCATTTAGAGAGAAATGGGTCTCATATGTTCATAAAATACGGGATAACCATTCGAGTTCAATTTCCATCTGAGCCAATATTTGTAAAGAAAAATCATACCTGCTAGGAAAATCTACATCAGTTAATTCAAACAGCAGCTTAAGTTTACATGCATACGTTTTTAGGATTTTGCGTAAAATTTTCCAAATCGTGGTGTATGGCATTTGCAATCGTTTTGATATCGAACTTACGCTACTGATTGCTAACGGATTAGTGTTGGCTATGTTTTTATTTTCCCGAAGAACTTCTGCAACTTGGACATCACTAATCCTTGGTCTTCCTGATGTCGGTAAGTCAGTTACAGACCTTGATCTTTCAAATTTGCTAATCAAATTACGGTACGCTTTCATTTGACAGGGCCCTGCTCTCAAATCCATTTTCATACGAAATCTTCGTAATCGTGTAATTTCTGCCGCATTCCTAATAACATTAAAGTTTAAATCGTTTCAATTTACGTTTACGTGAGTTTTTTGTTTGTCTCTAAATCGCAATGATTACGTTTGACCCTTGTATTCAGCTGTTGACACGACAACTCTTTTGTTTTCCATAGATAGAGTAAAATCCAATTATTGAAGCAACTAGATTCTATTTAAACTTCTGCAGGAACGGGAAAAATTCACAATTTCCAGTATATTTTATAATAAATGTCATGCGCAGACCTTCAATAATGACTGACTTATGGCGACCACCTGGTAGTACCTATAATCGAAGAACTTTGAAGCAAAAATAAAATTAACTTACTAGTACTAGAATAACTTAAAATATTTCATTAGTTCTAAAACTAGATTATAATTTCATAAACACAGAAACATAATTCTATTTGTTATAAAAAAAGTAATATTTTCGTTTGTTGCTTACTTTAATTAATAAAACTAATAAGATTAACTGAAACATTTTCAAAATATACCCCTCAGTTCAAAGTATTCGCACCCTTTTGGCATGACTATGCCATAGAGTGTTATAAAACAGGCACTGAAAGGTATACTGCAGCAAGAATATGGTTGATAAGAGGGCTTTTCTTAGGATATAAAAAAGTGTTTATGAGCCTCTCAAGATAATCTTGAATTTAATATATTTTCACAAGTAGATATACGAAAAATTGGAACATGCTACTGAATATTTTAAAAATAATTAAATCGGTTATTATCGTGCATTTGCTTCGTTTAAACACCGAGGACATTTTCCACTAAATGGTGGAAAACATCATTTAGATGCCTCTACAACGGGTTGGTAGCAGTTTACATTATATTTATTATATTTAACTTCTGTAGGTGGAAACACAAGGTGGAACCAATTTCCCTTGCACAAATATTTTGTTAAATATTGGCATATTAAGGAAACTGGTACCAAAGTTAAACAAACATTATCTTGTAAACTCCTAAGAAGTGGTTAAAGTTTCCTTTAGAATCTCGAATATGCAAATATTTAGCTCAAAAATTGTATTAAAATAAATAATTAGTTGCTCATGTTAATGTACTTTGCGGATTCATCGCACTGATGCTTGTATGGCATTGAGTAGACCTAATGGAACAAAACAATATATTTATGTAGAATAGTAGCCATCGTTAATACGATGGCTACGGTAGAATATATAATATGTAGTAGACGTGAGGAATAGGCTCAAAATGTCTATCTTTTGTGTCTTGTAACTGTAACAGTTATTTTACGATTAATCATTTACAGATAATTAAATAAAACAAACGTACTGAACAAAACATTTATATTCAATAAAACAAAAATAGTTTCACAATAACACGTTCAAAACTAGTAATTTCCCTGCAAATTTAAACGCTATCGGCTTGCTACAAAAATAACTTTTTAATAATTTACTGACAATCTGAAAGAAGTAATTTATTTCTGATTTTTCCAGACCAAATATTTCCGAAGCAGTTTGACAAATTTGTGTTTATCATTAGGTCATTATAAAAATGAGAACCTAATACCCCTAAAGCGGGATGATTTTAGAATTCAATCAACATATGCTGCTACTATTGTTTGACTCATTATACAGTACATTCTTTTCAAAACTAACCACCCTAAATATCTTTTGATTTTGAGAAAATTTAATAAATACAAAAAACACGTCACTTGAGATATCAAGGGGGAAGTTTAATTACACATTGGATTTGATTTTAGCTGTCATCCCCTCTTCCATAACCACCCTCATTTTGAGGTTTCAAACGAAAACTTCCATCTAGTGATACATCGTTGGAAAGGGCATGCAATTCTCTATCCAATTATACCCAGAAACGTTAAATCGGTTGATTGATTCACGAGTTAGAAGAAAAAATGTGTCAATCAATTTAAATAGATTTAGCGAAGAGATCTACACTTTAGTAGAATAAATAAAACATTCAGTATCCTTTAATATCAACTTGTATTAAAAAAACTTTTCATTTTTTACGTATTGCCTTCATGATTTGTCTGTTGTATATTTTAAGTAAGGCTATACTTTAGCAGAAAGAATCGAAATGATCTTCGTTTACGGATCCACCAGAGTATTTAATGCGAGGTATCCAGACAAAAACATCGCGCATCTCTAGATATTGGAATAATAATAATTCGCATATATTTCATGAAAGTCATACACAATATCCACAAAAAATCAACGTTTGGCCATGGATTCTTGGAGCCGAAGTTATTGGACCAGTCTTTCTAGAAGAAAATTTAACTGGACAATTATATTTAAACCTTTTGCAAAGTGCGATAGACCCTCTACTCGAAGAATTTTTGGAATGTCAAGTGAATGAGAATGGAGTAATGATACTCAACGAAGAAAATTTGCTTTTCCAGCAAGATGGAGCTCCTCCCCGTTATGCTTTAGGTACCAGCTAGAGAGTGACTCAATCATGGGTTTCCCGTCAAATGGATTGGAAGACGGGGTACAGTAGAATGGCTAATAAGATCTCCAGATTTGACCCCGCTAGACTTCTTCAAGAATATTGGATCTTTCCTTATAAATATTTTTTTAGTAGCCCTACAACCAAAAATCAGGTGGTGTAATATCGCAAGCTCGAGCGGGCCAGCGAATGAGTCCATTTGTACCTAAAATTATATAAAATAGAGATATTAAGATAAACACTGAAAAATAAAACTCACCAATCCATTTTTCCAGAAACACTTCATTAAGATATGCCCTAGTTCACCGAGCATTGTGTGCAGAGGCATCTTATTGAAAATATATATACTGACGATTAGGAAGAGGAGCATTGTCTAAATATGGTATGAAATTATTTTCTAGTATTTCTATATAAACCGTTTCAATACGATTTTCATGAAAGAAATACGGTCCTATTAAATGGTTGTTAATCAAACCGCACCAGACACTAAATCCAAATCGACCTTGTCTATTTGTCGTGACGGTAATATGGAGATTATTTTAAGAATAGTGATGATTATTGTTTCTATTAAATATGCCATAGCTACTTATATAAGACTCATCTGTCCAAATATTATTTTCTGTAAAATTAGGGTTCAGATTGCACTCCTGAATAAACCAATTACAAAATTCTCGTCGTCTATTAAAATCTATTATGTTTTTAAGTATTCTGAGGGCCGTATTTCGTTTAGCATCTATATCTACTTCTATTTGTCTAGATGATGTATTAGGATTTTGTCTAACACACTGTAGAACATCATTTTCCTGCTTTTCTCGATTAGCCCTGTTTGAAATTTTGTTCCTTTGTTTTAGTGTAGGTTAGGTTAGGTTAGGTTCAAAAGTGAGTGGGTCGAAAACCAGACCCTCCACCGCGACCATGTGGTCTATTGTGGCTCACACCTACTTATATTTCACCCAACAGGTCCAGCTTCTTAATGTAGCTGATTACCTTATTGGGTGAGAATTTATTCAGATCCTCTGGCAGAAGTTGTCCTTTGCCAAATAATGAGTATCTGATCCTTTCCCCAGCGGGGCAGGTGCACAATGTGTTCTGCCGTTTCATCATCTTCTAAGCACAGGCGGCACTCAGCATCTTCTGTTAGGCCGAATTTGCACAGATGATATTTTAAACGGCAGTGACCCGTGTATAGGTCAATTAGAGTTCGTAGGTGAAACCTGCTTAACTCCAGAAGTTTTTTAGTTCTTGTTTTTGAAGGATTTATTATAAACGCCCTCGAATGAACTAATCGTGGTAGTTCCTGCCAGTACTGGAGGATATGCCCCTCAGCCCAGGTCAAGAGCGTTGCTTTGGCAGTACTCGAAAATATGCCAAGCACCGGTTCTGGTCCGACAAATTCAGAAGCAAAATAATGCCAAATAATGAGTATCTGATCCTTTCCACAGCGAGACAGGTGCATAATATGTGTTCTGCCGTTTCATCATCTTCTAAGCACAGGCGGCACTCAGCATCTTCTGCTAGGCAGAATTGTTTTAGTGTAAGGCCCATAAGTATTCAAGTTCAATTTTAATTTTTCGAAAATGGGCAATCTGGGTTGTGGCTTGTCTGGATACCTTAAAATTTAATAAATGCATGTAATTTTACTACATTCAAATTATAAATACCAACAATTGAAAATAGAGATCCCTTGCTAAATCTGCATTTTGATTTCTTAGATTAAAACATTGTATTAAATTGTATGTGTCTTCATTTGAGTAACAAACCATTTTTTATTTGTGTTAATACTAATAATGTTAAATGTCAAACTTGTTTGTTTTCAAAGCCTTCTCAGTCAGGAAACTTAAATATCGTTGGTACGAGTATTTCGAAATTTCATATTTTCCGCAAAACTACACAAAAAATAATAAGTAAAGTATATATTTTTGGAATGCATTTTCAGCCCTCTTTTCGTTTTTGAAATATAATATAGGGTGTTCCATATAAATAAACACAAGTGGTGGTCATATCACGAAAACTAAAAATATTATCACATTTATTTTTATGCTATCGAATGTATGTCTAAAAAGTGCCTGTAGAATGTTTAAACCGTTTTGAAAGGGAAACAAAAAAAGAGCACCAGTCGGTTTAGCCAAAAATCGAGAAACGCCCTGTAGCTCGAAAACGGTAACAGATAGAGAGATGCGGTTTGCGCCATTCTTATTTTTTCGAAAAATAGCTCTAATCATCTCTCAGATTTACTATCTATAACAGATTTGCAGTAACCCTTGAAAACCGATCAATTTGAACCACCCTGTACATAAAGCGTTGTATACCGAGGATTTTGTTAATTTGTTCCAGGCTGTAAATATTTCTCTAATCGAGTATAATACCGCAATTCTATATTCAGATCTTGCCGGAAACTTAAAAATTTCACTAAGAACCCGCATTGCTAGTCTATATCTGATTACCAAGGAAAAAGAGAAACAATTGCTTAGTTTTAAGGCAACTCCCTATTGGTTTTCAATTAAGATAAATGTATGTAAATTGATTTAGAGGACAATTTCAATTTTGTTTCTGCTCATTGACGAGTACAGAAAGTAGATTCAATGCCATTGTTACTGTGATACAGCAGGCTAGAAGGGAAGTTTTACATTGGAATAGTTGCAAGGCATCTTTGTTCAGTTTTAGATGAAACTAATGAATGTAAAATAAATTTAAATTACGATGAATCCATTCTGTTTCTCTTCGTAACGAAATTAACCCAATTTGATCTTTTATCGTGTCGTTCAATCACTGCAGATTAACTTTTAACAAAAAATTGCCTATTCTTTCTCGGAGATATTTTCATATAACATAGTATAAGTACAACATATTTCACTAAATAAATTTGTAGTAATCGATTAAAGTTAGACCTTGTTTTTCTTTATTTTTCAAATTTACTGATTTTTTTATGTACTGTATTGTTATTTGGTAGAACATTTCAAACCGAAGATGAACGTCACTATAGACTTTAAAGTGAAAAAAATTGTGTAAAAGTAAATTATTTAAAATAATTGGGTACATTTTTTATTATTCTATTTATTGTTTTTATTGTGTTGTTGTATTGTGTGTTTTATTGTTTTGATTCATTTAAATCTGACATAAATTTTAACCAATTTTAGAATAAAATATGGGATATACTTATTCATCAGTAGGCATCGAAAAAAAATCTACATTTCAGTTTTAATTACGTTAATTAATGTAAGGAATATCATCTGAAATGTAAAAAGAAAACGTAATTATATACTTATAATGAAATGGGAAAATATTAATAGACGGTAAAACAGGCTTTTACATTTTTGAGTCTCATAAATCGCCACAGTGCCGTAAAAAACTTAATTATGACTAAAAACTTTGATTCCATTTCCTACGAAGCGCGACCAATTTTCCGATAATATTCTCTTAACCCCTGAGATTAATTTAATCTATCCATAAAGGCGACATTTTTTAATACAATCCTATATAACTAACTTGGTTATGTACGAGACCAGATATTAAACCCTTTCAGTGAAATGGAGATCTTTTAAATAATATCAGGTCAACTGATTCCAACAATGTTGCTTAATTTGATTATACCAGGTGTACTCAAATGTTTGGCCATATTTTAATGGGATACTCTTCGTCGACTCTTCGACAAAAATAGTTTTATGAACATGTGTCCGCAAAAGCTTTGTTTTCGAGATACAAGATGTTAAAAATTAATGAAAAGATATGGTTTATTTTAAATTGAAAAAAACGGCTGATGCGAATTATTAAATTGATTTAAAAAAAACACTACATAAATTAGACATTTTTAGATAATAGAATTAAAATAATATATTTTAGTTTGGTTATAAGTAAAGCGACTATTTACATTACTATCAGTAGGGTTGGCATAAATGCGCCGCGGGACATAGGCGTACGCATCGTTATAATAATAATAATAATAATGACTTTATTAAGGAAACCAGCAAAGACAAATATAGAAATTATAATATAGAAGCTACTTGGCTACCTTAAGAGGCGAATTTCAGTTGCTCTCTTATACACAAGTAGAAGAGAGGTCCTGCTCTACCACTTAACCTTACCTTACCTTACCCTAAAATTACTATACAGCAATTATACATCTATAGGTACAAGACAAAAAAAATAGATCAGTTAAGGATTGACTTGTACATCTCACATACATCCTTAGCTACAGCACGCGTATACACACAATCATAATAAGCATAATAAAAGACACATAACATTAAGTAGAAACAAAAGCAATAAACCGTAAGAATCGGCTGTGGTGGTTTGGCGAATGTGCGAAGAATTTAAGAGATTTAAGAAACACTTTTTTGTGCAAGATGTAAAGCATGCACTTTACACGTAACATGCACCAACCTACAACCGTGTTCTTAAAGAGAGTTCTACCAAAGTTCTACCAAACTACTCCACTCTAGAGGGTGCCCTACCAAACGGATTGTCGCGGCACCATTGGTCACGAACATTAACATTTGACTTGTTGACAGATCAAATTTGCTATCTTGCTATCTAGTAACAGTGGAAATGTTGGTTAAGAGGGTCCAATACACGTATTATAACATTTACAATAGACTTTTTTTACAATCTATGTCGTCTCATCAACATATAACCACAGCCCTGTATATTTTAATACACTTTTGATCTTATTCACAAGTCTTCGCATATACACTTGGTACATAATTACGTAGCGTTGCGTGACTTGGTAACGTCACCTGGGGGATTGTTTATCCAGTATATGCAAGGGAACATCAGAGGCAATCGGTATTAACAGTAAATCAGACACAAACTGTGTTTGTATACTCACCACTACTAATATTTCCAATGCCCCTTAGGCAATCATGTCGCAACATCACTAATCGATTCCACTACCTATGGCGCTCTGATGAGCGCATAATATGCGCGAAACCGGTCAGTGTCTGGTGGTTGATCTCGATGAAGGATGTGGCGACTTGCATGGAGATTCCGGAGTAATGCAACGCTAGTCGGGACACATTGGCCGTAAAGTAGTTGTTTTCGACATCCTCTTCAAATAATAAACTGTGTCGTGGAAGACACGTCACTTTTTTATTTTTATGTTGCACACAACTTATGTGTGACGTCTACAATCATGTTTGTCCCACCGCATCAGGTCTCTCTCCCTTTTTTTTTAAGTTATTGTGTCCTATGTTTTATACAGAATGCTTAGTGGTCAGTATCGGAGATACAAAGTTATTGACATCTATGCAACATCACTTGCCCCTCAAGGATCTGTCCTTGGACCAGTCTTGTTTGTATTCTTCATAAATAATATTTGCAATGACCTTTAAACAAGTGCTCTGCTTTATGTTGATGATCTTTAATTGTTTATACTAATACTAATACTAATACTAATAAATGTCGTGTAGTACCTATGCAAAGCAAAATATTACAAAATATGTTGTTCAAAAAACAAATGAAGATGTAATCAGCAGGTTTATAGAGATTTAGGGATGGATGGCTAAGTCTACTGGCTGTTGTAATACTTATCTAACTTACTTATACTGACCGACTTATCCGATGTTAAAAAAAATACGAAGAAATTTCTGAATTCGGTGCAGGATGGTGCCTATAAGAATAAATAAATTGCTGCTATTTTTTCAGAAACTGTTTAAAAAACAAAAAATAAAACAAAATTAAATATTAAACAAGACAATCCAAAGTATTTTTAATAGGACTATAAACAAAAAGTGCTAGATTTATTCATTGTAGATTTTGATTTTTTTACTATTAGAGATAGTAAGAATGTATCAAATGAGTAATATGGTATGCATAATTCTTATCTTGTCTCCTGGTAACGACACAGGGTGTTCCTTAATGTCATGTCCATACTGTAGGAGCTGGTTTTTAAGTTTTGAATTTTTTTTAGCTGAGACAATTTCAAACACAACTTTTTTGTTTCTTGCACATTTGCGTACCTTAGAAAAAAAAAATAATAATAAAAACTGTTACAGTGCGTGTCTAAATGTTTATCATGTTAAAAGTAAAAAACTGGGACGTCCCCATTTTTATAGCAGGAATTTAATAGCTACAAATACTAGAAAAAATACAAGATACATAATAATAAATACTAAATACTAAATAATAACTACAAATCACTATAAACCTTGACACCCTGTATCTCGAAAATGAGGCAATTTAGGACACATGTTCATTTGGACATAAAACTGGACAAGGAATTAGTTTCTACAGTATAGACATGACATTAAGGAAGATCCTGTATATACCTATATGTCCTTGTCGCTAATACTTATTAGAGGCTTCCCTTAGTTCTTCTATTACTCAGTATATAATTGATAGTATAGGAGAGACTATTTGTATAGGTTAAAATATTTTTAAGAATTCAATGTTTCAAATTCTACTCTGTTGTCCATATATGTAGTATATTAAATCCTGTTCTAAATATGAGTATTTAGGTAGACCACAAATAAACAACTTTAGACAATATAACTAGTCACTCAACTAAAACAGCATTAATTTCAGTTATTAAAAGCTTTAGTAAATTGCTGTCAAGTACAACAGCTGTCTCACCCAAACACTGTTGTGAATAAATGACATTTCACACGAATTTTGTTACAAATCAATATTTATTTATTGGGCAACTGACTTGCTTCCTAGTTGCGGTGGGATAATAATCTAAAGTACTTAAACTACTCCTTTTCAATTAGATAACATATCTAAAATCCAAAAAATTATCTACATATAGATGAAAGATAATAGTATTATATGTATATTTGATTATTTAGCATAAGATTAGATTTAGATAATAAAAAATGTAATCTGTTTCCGATTTTATTCCGAGTCCATTTTATTTCAATGGGTATTTTTAATAAAAAATACACTTAAAAATAAAATATCTTAAGTTTTTTGAGGAGAACAAACAAACTGAACTGGAATCGCATTTTTAAGAGATAGGGCCGGTTTTAAGTTAGTTAAAGACAATAACAAGTAGGAAGAGCTAGAATTTCCGTAAATTAGTTTTGTTTTCTCCATGTAGGAATCCACTTTTATTTAATTTTTTTTTTGTTTCGACAGCCTACTACGTTTTGTAATGCGCAAAATAAGCTTAAAGCATAAATAAATACAAATGAATGCTGCAGTTAACGTTCTTTCCACACGCTGCAGGATGGTTGGCAACTCATCGCTGCGAACAGACCTTAATACACAAGTAAATAATTTACTTAAAAATTGTCTGACGTAATTGGCATTCGAACCCACGAACCCTGGATTAATAAACGATCGATAAACTCTGAGCCACCGCCCGACAATGATTTATTATATTTATGAATAAAAAGATTAGACTGTAGTATCCAAATATGGCTACAGACATTAATGTTTCTGAGTTTTTGGTGCTTCGTTAGTGCATTATAATAAAAGAAAAGGGTGGGCATAGATGTGGAACAAAACTCAATGAAAATGTGGTGGTTACTAAGCATTAAATTTATGCTATAGTCCTCAATGGAAACAACAACGGAGCTACAGATTTTGATGTTATGGAGTTTTCACTACTCTTCAGTGTGGTGGCATAATTAAACGCAAGTGTCTTGGGTGGTATAAATATGGAACAAAACTATGAAAATGAGGAATAAAAATATCTACATAATGCTATAATAAATAAATAGTTACAGGCAATACAATATTCATTTGTTAAAAGCTTATTGTAAATGATTGCCAAGTGCGCCAGCTGTTTCTTTAAAAACTTGTTACAACCCAATATTTATTTTCACGTATGTGCCCATCTTGACTGAGAATCAAGTCTGTTCTGCCTCGGCATACTTTTTGTTTGTTGTGGTGGCAGATGGAGGAAATAAACATTGAAATTTGTTTCCCTAACCGGCCAACAAGCCATGCTAATTGCAGTGAGAGGAATAAATCCCCAAGATTAAACAAAGATGATTCATGGCGTTATTTAAAAACTTTTTTTATGTAATTTTTATGATAATTTATTATAAAACGGTGAAATACCTGGGCTGCTTTTGAATATTTAAGGCAGGTTAATACGAGACGGGAGGAGTTACCTTATGAGCACTATCAGAAGATTAAGCTTAATATAATTTAAACATTTTTCCTTGAGGTGAAGTTAAGAAGAATTCCCCGCTACTAGGGAATTAATTAAAATTTGAATTTAAAATGTAAACATAAATCTTATTTGAATTACAATCTTTATTTTCACCTGAAGGGTTATCTTTCCCGTTGTTTTTCTTTTGCAAAAATAAATAGTTTAAGAATACTTAAGTAAGTTTACTTGCGGCAAGAATGTTTCTTAGCATCTTTGATTTTAAATAACGAGGTTTTTACTGAAGTTCCGCTGACTATTCGTGGTAAAAGTTTACAAACTTATTTCATACTTCTTACAAAACCTTTATAAAATACCTTGTGCATTTCTGGAATACTTCCAATTAAAATGTTTGAATGTACAATAAACCTTTGTTTTCGAAAACATTTCTTACAGTCCAGTTATAAACAGAAAATTATTCTGTGGTAGATATTGTATTATATTAGACACAATTACCTACGCTTCTTTTTTAAATTCGACCTATAAGATCTTTTGTTAATACGGTAGTTTATGTAAGATGAAGACTCAACGAGATACTTTTCTGAGAGCTGTGTTACTCACTTCAGCATGAGTTACTTACATACCTCCATGAACTCAAGTTCAAACACGCGTTCATTTACTGAGCATTCGATTTCGGAAACTGTCAGATTACCTACTCGATTCTGTACTTGGGTCATCTAGAGCTAACCGTGCTAACAAATGCCCCAGAGAACTTTAGGTTAGGTTCACTTTCGTGGTTATCTAGTTGAAAAAGCATCGTTCGTTTACATATGATCTACAATAACCGAGTTACTCACCCAGAGTAACTTTCCGAAAAGACATCTGGCCGTCGGTGGTTTAGCATTCCGTAGGATTAGGTATGTAGGTTAATACATATACATTTCTTTCTTTTAGTTAGTGGGTAATCTCTTATGCCAACTAATAGCCTAGACCATTCCATTTTACCGGACTATTTGCATTAAGTGGTAGGTACATAACCAAAGTTGAAACTTTTAAGATGGAAACCTGTAATTAATTTTAAACTGGATACCGCTACCAGTATATTCTTATAAACACATTTATTTTATTAGTGGTGAGATACACATCGTAGTGCGTCCTTTGGGTCTTTGCTATGATCTGTCTGACAATTATTGTTAGATTTACAGAGAGATAACAATATTCTTGCAAGTTTTTCTGTATCTACATCAGTGGATAATGTACAAGGAGTTGTGTGGATAATACCAAATACCAATACAAGTGGATAATATCAAATAATAACTCTTAAAATAGCAACTATAAAAATTTTTATCTAGAAATTAACTTGAAGTTAAAGCTGAAACCGGCACACCAGACTTTTAGTTTTTAAAAATATATCATGCCCTGAAAGTACAAAGGGCGTGCAAGGACGAATTGGGATCTAAGGGCTCCAGTATATAGTCTCTGATTCTAAGAGAATAGTTTAGTGTGAAGGCAATTTTATGAGGAATTTCTTTTCAAGTCATCCGTGTGTGGTGAAGAGCTACATCCTGCTCGACGTGCTCTATTTACGACTAAACACGGCGAATATAGACAAGGAAATTCGGTAATTTCAGTCACGCTAGGATGTTCTGCAACCCGGACCCATGGCCGAATGGCACCGCGGGGTGATTCGTCCCTAACGGAGCCACTGGAATGCTTGGCAACTTTCTGGAACATTCTTGCCTTGTTACATTACTGCGAGGCTCTGCTGTGGTGGAGTTGAATCTCTTGCTACTCATGGGACTTGTATGGGAAAGGTAGTAAAAACCCCATGAACGTTGGGATCGATCTAACTTCTATTGAAATACTGATTTGTCGAATCAGAAAAGAAGGCTGTTACAGTCTCCAAACCTGAGGTTAGAAGGAAATTTAGGGAATCTTCAGCCTTCAACAACCTGTCCCTTAACATAAGACGACTAGGAGCTGCAAAAAAGCGACTAGTCCATTTTGATTTATAGCGAGTATTCGGTATAAATCAGTAGTAGTAGTATCTTCCGAAACCGCCTGAAGTATGACGCTGTGGAAGTTTAATCTCCAGAAGAAGAGAGGTAATCAGTCATCTGTGGCGGTGAGAATGAGTAAACGCATGCGTTCAGATGGTAGTTCACTGAACCTGAGAGTGGAGAAAGTTAGGGAAGATGAATATCAATTCTACACACCACAACATACAGCTTCCTTCAACGCCGTAACAGAGGGAATTAGGATGAGATTTTTTTCCTTGAACACCCTGGGACAGCCTTGACCAACAACAAAATGGGAACTCTGCAGAAGGCGATAATGTTAGGTGTAGATGAACTCCGCTCCCCGTGCCCTCAGGTGAGATTCCAAAGTTCCACTCATCGGCCTGGATGACTTCTCAGTACCTGTGTGGATTAGACGAGTGTCTCGTGGTTGAAAAATACAATAAAGCACGTCCAACCTTGGGAAGGACCTCAAATTCAAATCATGCAGGTTACAAAGGCAAACACAGATACACATGTGCTATATTTTTGTGATTGTTTCTTAGAAAGAGACAAGGTATAAAAAGTTCTTTCGCGAGTTTAGTGATATATAGATTGATGGGTATATTTTTAATAAGCAATAAGCAATATAACACCAAGAGAGTGTACGAAAAGAAGTTTGTTAATTTGTTGGTGTCTTATAATAAATATTATTGTTTTCGCACTTACAGTACTCTTTTGAACTGCGACGAATACTTCGGTTTGCAGATACGAAGTGTCACTTTGACGCCTGAGTATCGGTGCTTCTTTTGATTTGTCTCGGGCGCCAGTTCCTGTTTATAGTGCAGAAACATCAGTACTCAGGTAGCTACAGTGAAGATACGGTACGCCAGGCGGTCGTTAGGGAAAATTAGACTTCACACACACCTAGGAAAATACACCAATAAACCTTGGTGATGGTGATGATTCACAATAATCCTGCTATATACAATGCTAAAGAGAATCCTTAACTAATCGACCAAAAGCAACCATGACGTGTGAGCAAGCGAAAGTAAGCACAAGCGGTGTTAATTACTGTGAGTAATAAGCAACTAGGTTAGCTACGGGACGGTGATCGTGCGCGGATACCAGGTGAAGAAGCAATGATTAAACAAATATTAAGCAAAATATTAAGCAAACCACTACTTCAATTAGTTATTGCCTACAAGTTATACCTGTTGTAATAAGGTTCAGGCTGGAATAGAGACTGGTTAAAGCTTCGACGTAATAAGTACCAACCCGCCTGAATGAGCAGGTCGTGTCTGACTAATTGCTCATAGTCCGGCGATAGTAAATCTGAAATAAAAGTATGATTAGTATAATAGCCAAGGTTCAATTCACTCTTTAACCTTTTCCCTTGAGTTTACTTCTTTAGCGGTCCAGTACACTTCTATCGCTGGTCAACGGTCGGGCGGTACTGCTGAGCTTGTTCCTAGGCCTCAGGAACTTTTCGGGCTGGCGGTGGGGAACTATTGATACCTGCGCAATAGTTCGACTTCCTAGCCACAATAGACACATGGTCGCGGTGGAGGGTCTGATTTTCGGCCCACTCACTTTTGAACCTAACTTAACCTAACCTACTTCTTATCTCTCCGTACACGTAACAGTTGTGGCAACAGGCAGGACTGGTCTCGTTGCTGGACGGCTACCAACTAAATGTTTGAGTTGATCCCTGTTGACTTGATTACCAGACAAACGTCGGACATGCCCAGTGTCGAAATTGGACTTAGTATATTCTTATATCCAACAGGCCGTGAATGGTGAAACATTTTTCTAAGTGGCGCTTTTGTGGACTTATATTTCCATACAAATAGACAAAAGCCGGAAAAATTATTCCGTGACAATTTGTGGACTTTACAGGATTCAAACTGCCTGTAAATTTCGTGCGCTCCTCATTCTAGCCAGCGTAGCAGGCGTAAGGACTTGAGTGTGCCCTCTTAGAGTCGGGCCGACGTGTTAAATTATATTCCTCTGGTCTTAAATCTTGTTTCAGGTATTTTAACTGATCGCCGAAAGTAGAATATAAATAATTACAGGTGCCGGATCTATTAAATTTTATATTAAACAAAATGTGGTTCATTACAGGACATATTTTCTTTACTATTACATCAACACATACTATACTATTACATATTTACAGTTCCATCAACTTCCATTACTTATACATAAAAGAATGTTATATCCAAATATGCAATAATATCCAAGATGTAAATGACGTGCTAAATATGTAAAATATAACGAAAAAGGTTTGAAAACGTTTTAAGAAAATACAATTTTTGTAAATTCTAGTTGATAATTTTTTTTAGTGTTTCTAGAAACCAGTAAAATAAATAAATTAATAATTTGGCTCCCTATTTTTTTGTGCACAGCTTATAATTTTAAAATAACCATTATGCAACATAACACTTAATTTTCCTTTGTTCATTTTAAAAAAAATTTGACACACTTGTTAAATGCTTTTATATTTATAAATAATATAATACTTTTCATTGTTTCAGGTAAGAAATTATATGCAAGGAATATTTAACATGGTGAAGTCATGATTAGCAGGTACTATTTACGTATTGTTCCTATATATGTTTTTTTCCATAATAAAACTATAGCTTTAAGCTCTACTGAAGTAATAATTTTATTTGTTGAAAGAAGCAGAAAGTATAAACCTAGAATTTGTGATAAATTTCCTCCGCAAATGACACAAATCTGCTTGAAATTTAAGGTCTATAAGATTCGAAAGAAGCAGATCGATTAGTTTTACCAGAACCACATGAGAGGAGACATGGGACATTCCAATTTCCTGTCCCCAATCAGAGCATGAAGTTAAACTCCTGCCCTTAAAAATTTAGTAAACGCGAAAATGCCGCAATAAGAAAAGTCGGCTAACTTTTCGGTTTTATTTTTCTTTAGGGCCTGACGGGCAGGAGAGAGCTAACAGCTAAACGAGGCATGTCTCTCATATCGTGGCCGTTTTACAAATCAGTCTAACATTCAGCAAGTTGTCTTAACGAACTTTCCAGGCACCGATCAAAAGTCAATAGCCAATCTATATAACTTTACCTTCGCATTCACAATGCCTAGCCACTACTTGAACTTTTCACACTCCTCCTAAATTATATCCTTTGATATCGTTTTCTCTCACGCTTTTTCTCGACTCTTCGTGCTCTATCCCAATAAGAGAAAACTCTAACTCAGTTTATTTCAAATCTATAGCTTAGTGCTTGCTTCATTATATTAATTTTATTGTTTTGTTAAGTTCAATGGTCCTCGTATATACCTTGTTCGGTTATTATAACATTAATACATTGCAATAACTCATGAAAGAATTATACAGATAAATGAAACACCCTGTATATTCCTACAGATTGAAATTATGCATACTATTCTGAATCTGAAAATATAATTATTACGATTGACATTGATTTTGAATATAAAGCTTCGGAACTTTCATTTCTGTTGCCAATTATTTTCCTTTATTTTCATTATTTCTTTTTACAATTATTCTGTGAGTGAGTTTTTTTGGACAGTAACAAAAATGTATCAATAGTTTTATTAATATTGATTTTAATTTTACACCTTATTTATTAAAAAAACTACATAACAGAACCTAGTTAAATGTGGTATCATTGGAGTTATTTTTTAATGGACTTTTGATCACAATTTTTTTATAATTTAAGCCACCCAGTATCTTTTACTGTTTCTGAGATAGCAATAGTGAGTGCACTTGGAAAAATAGATTGTGTATTACTTAAAGAAATTTTATATTAAAAGATTACTTTTTCTGACATATATTTCGCAGAGCAACACTTCAATTTAGAAAAATGTATAAATCTTATAATTATTAAATTAAACACAAGAAAAATTTCTTACCTACTCCTTCTTCCTCCAATGCAGGGATGTCTTTCCCTCGCGTCAAGTCACCTTCCCTTCGATTATTATTCTATTCCAGATTTAAATTTAACAACCTTACGGGAATTTTTACTTGCGGATGATTTATAACGAGATTAAGAAGAACTTCACTCAGGACTCTATAGCTGAAGTTTAACCGGTGGATTATGGTACAGAATTCTTTACATTTTCGTCATATTTATGGCGGGAGTTACAAAGTCATTCGGTGACATCGATTTTTTCTAAATTTAACATTTTAGGCACGCTTTGGTTAGCTCAGTAGAAAAGGAATGCAAGTAAGACAATCATATTAATAAAAAATCAATTATTATGCTAATAAAGTTATAAGACTTGAATAATTTCTCAAAATAAAATCGTAATATAATTATTGTAATATTGTAATGTAATGTAATCTTTTGTTATTGCTTAAAATAAGATATTTTTTTCGTTTTCTTATAGATATTGTTTTTACAATAGAGTCTAATTGTGTATGTTGTTATATTATACAAGGCACTCTTCTTCATAAATGGTACATGCATAAAAGTCATGCACAATGTTATACAGTATATAATACATGTTATAATTAGTACAGTCCAGAGTTATAAGAATAGAACACTTTTCGGATTTAAAAAATTAGATGCTAATTTAAAATTCTTCATTCTAACTAAACATTAAGCTTCTATAGAATGTTGCGTATATTATCCTAGTATGTGTATGCTATTTTATAAAAAAACATTAAACTAATGAATATATTTAAAATCAAATAAAATAACGTATTTTTATACATCCGGATAGATGTTGACGGATCTATCTTTAATAATGAGGGAGATATTATCGATAAGTAAAGGAGAATCATTTTAAATAGCACGTGTAACTGTGCGTGAAAGTGGAAATGAAATTAATATTTTAGGAAAAGTGTGGTTACAGTAAAAATGTCAATGGAAACAATGTATTTTTTTCTGTATATGCTGCACATGTGAAGAACGGAATTTTTAATCAAATTAGTTCGGTGCGTTGATGACTAAAATAGATTTGGTTGACATGACGCACAGATGGTTTAAGAGGGTCATTGAAAACATAATGTACCTACATGTAGACCTTCTTTGCAACGGAATGTTTAATTAAAAAATTCTAAAACTTTTTAAAAAACTAACTACAAGCGCATATTCCAAATTTGGAATGGTAATTTAATTGCAAAATAGGTGTAAATAAGAAAATTATTAATACTTCAAATAATAAGTTCTGGCCATGTTTAAAAATGAGAGGACTCCTAGACTACATCTCCATTAGTTGGTTTGTACAATTTGGCTCTACAAAATGATCTAGATAAGGAATTAAACAGTTTCGTAACAAAATCTGATATTTACTTTCCAAATCCGCCATTTGCAATAAAGAATTCATAAAATTTTAGCACAGATCTTTACCATGATATATCTCTTGTATATGTTAAGGAACTTTCACGTAGATATCGACACATTTGAAGCAAGAGGATTTGCAAAAAGGAAACAAAGTCTTAATAATTTAAGTTTAGTTAATATATGTTACATAACAAAAATTTCTTTAAAAAATGAAAACGGTGGTTTCTGTTTTCTCTAATTGACAGCTTCGGTATTCTATAGAAATCCAAAGCGAATTCTAGCATGGTGTGACGTGACAGCCATCGAGGTTAAGCTCGGTCTTCCTGGGAATTTTCTATGGGGCACCTTGCTCTTAAGTTTCTTATAGTATTTTGTATGTAGATCTTTCTTTCCAAACTTTTATAATCGTGGAGGCATTTATCACAAACTAATTTCTGGCCATTACGTCTACTTAACTGTTTTGACACCAGCATCGGAAGCTTTTTAATTCATACATAATGCCATTTGATGGGTACTATATTGCCTGCAGCATTATCTTTTCAGTGTACTATGGCACTACTTTCTTGAATTTTTTTTTAATGATCTTATGATTTGATACTCAATATTGCTCTTATATCACAGCACAGCTTCAAAATAGTATTTTCATAAGCCTCACAATTCTTAGTATTGAGGAATTTGACATCCTCTTGTATCCGCTAGATGATTCCTGAGAGAACAATCCGCAAAATCTGGCATATTAATAGGTTATTTGTTCTCAAACAATCTTGTATATGTTTGGAAAATCTGAACTCGAGTTTTAAATGCTGAAGTTCTTCTAATTTAACTCCAACTTTAGCCGTTCCTTTCCTTTGTGTATAATAACCTCCACCAAAAATATGCATGGCTTTACCAATTTCTTTGATTGATTTGGCTTGACATAAACAGGCTGTTAACTGAGAAGTTTTTTTAATCGATGTTTCATTTTCCAATGCCTCATCAATTTTTTAATCGCTATTCAACATTATTCTAAAATCGAACAAATAACTTTCCTTCGCTGTCTAATTGTTCGATTAATTACGATAACATTTCGATTGTGTTCGATAATTCCATCGATTAAATCATTCACAAACGACATTTTAACTCGCGGAGTGATACAACTGTGTGTAAGTGTACGTAAGTGTGTGTACGTAAGTGTGTGTACAAAATGAACTCGTGCCTTCCTGAAGTATAAGCTATAAAAAGCTTCTTTCACTCTGTAAATGAAAAATATTTAGAAATTAATACGGTAATATGATTGAGGAATTTGAATGAATTTTAAGATAATGATATGAAGATGCAATAATTAAATATTTTTTACCTGATACATACTAAATTAATACCTAAAATAACACATATGCGCCATCTTTTGGGATCTATAATAATAACTCTCCTGATGGCTACTTAAGTAGGTATAAAGACCTCCTGCCCACATGTGCCTGAAGACACCGGAAGTAGAAATGTGTATCGTACATTTTAGGCTAAGAAAATTTGCTACAATTTCATTTTGTCAGTAATAAATAAATATTTTCATTAAAATTCAATACAAAAGGTATGTGACCAAAAATAATTATCTTTAATATAGGGTAGATGCTTATTTAATACTTCATTTTTTAAAAGATATAGATAAATTAATAAAAAAAATGTGTTAAAGATAATAAGTTGAGGTTATATCAAGATATGCCGTTGTAATTCAATGTTAGTGGCTGCATATAGCACGCAAAGTTGTTTTTTTCGACATATCTTAAAAATAATAAGGTTATTCCTTTGCGCACCTAGGTTATAGGTGACAAGAACCATAATATTTGATAATTTCATTAATAATTTATCTTATAGTTAACTTTTAGTCTTAATTCCTATATAAAAGAAGATCAGTTAAATAAGCCAATAAATAATATTAAAAATATAGTCAATGGTGAAGACGATGGTGAAGATCAATGGTACCCTACTTTGCACTTTCACCCTGCATTAGACTACAGAGAGAATCAGCACGAACAGCACTCCTGATTGAAACTATACGGATCTCCAAATGAAAATATGCTCAATTTGGAGACAAGGACGGGTTAATAGTAAGCAAAGTGTGTATTAAAATAGAGACAAACAACGGTACATGGATGGGCCGAGGTATTAATATCTATGGGTGGGAGACGTGACACGGTCGATAGAGGTCAGAGGTATGGCCACAGAGGTGTCTATGAGTGTAGCTGCGTTCCCCCACTAAATAACGAAGTAGAAGTATTTTTCCACTATTATATTATTAATCTTTATTTAACTATTATGTATTAATTTCTTCTGTCTTTGTTTCCAAATTGAACATATTTTTATTGGGGGGACCTGTATATATGTCATTTAAGTTCATAAAACTTACCCTTCTTACTAACAGATGACGCGTTGCTCCTGGTTTTCAAATTGGGGTAGATGATTTTACATAGATACAACTGCCAGTCTAGAGTTATATATTGGTAACATTTAAGCAGTTTTGCAGATTTATGTAAATATAACCTGACTTCACGCTGTCTGGGCAAATTTTGCAGAACTGTCACCGCTTCATGTACCCGTACTAGGAGGATAATTGGCACTTTTTAATTTCTATAATCAATAGAGATTCAAAACTAAGTATAACATTTTTGAATGACTCCCTCAGTAGTTTATATGGTTATATGATTTGTATGGTTCTACCAAATACTTGCACTATGACGCTCAATAGCGAATGTGGTCAGTGAATCTGGTCAGCGTGAAACTGCAAAGAATCTACCTACCGACAAAGTCAGAAGAAGAAACTATCTAAATAAGCATCATTCAAATTAAAAGATGATAAAGGAAAACTTAGGTATTTAAAATGTGGAGCCACAAGGAGATTTCTTATTTCTGAAATAGCTCACTTGTGACTACATGGCTTATTTTGGATCAAACCTTAAACCATTAAAATACTTTACCTCTTATTTAACACCCGTTGTTTTCTTTATTAAGGAAACCTAAGCTGTAACAACTCACTACATACAACTGACTACTTAGTATTCCCAAGTCGATGGACGCCAATCGAGGATCACCACAAATACTGCTGATAACACAGACTGGACCAACTTGGTCTATTACTATGCATCGACCGCAAGATATGTTATTAATCGGCTGCGCACGTTCACTAATCCGTATTAGTAGATGCCGCCTGCTTTATGCTGTGTTCACACTAATTCAAATCAAGCGGTTTATTAGTCCCTTCAACTGCTGGAGCAGAGGACTGGAGTTCATCATTCTCTTCAGATAAATAAGAGGAGACATTTTCCAGCTTCATGTCGCACCATAACATAGACAGGGTGTTAACAATTTATATCTTTCTTTATATAGGAATTAAGCCAAAAAGTTAACTAAGAGAAACATTATTAATGAAATTATCAAATATTATGGTTCAATAAAGTTTCTAATTTTCTTCGTTGCGTATGTAAGCTAGGTACGCAAAGGAATAACTTTAGTATTTTTAAGATATGTCGAAAACAACTACTTTACGTGCAATATGCAACCCCCCCAACATTGAATTACAACGAAATATCTTCATATAACCTCAACTTATTGTCATTAATACATTTTTCTTTTCTACATATTTTAAATAATGAAATATTAAAAAAGCATCTACATTACATTAAAAATAATTATTTTTGGTCGCATACCTTTTGTACTTACTGAAATGGTAGTAATCCTCCTTAGCCTAATATACGACACGTATTTCTGCTCCCGGCGTCTTCAAGCAAATGTGTGGCAGGAGGTTTAACATCTAAGACTTAAAAATTACAAGAAATATACAGCGTTATTCAGAACTTATTTCTAAAACTTTGAGGATATGTGCATCCTTAAATAAGAAATCGATATCACCAAAAAAATTTATAATAAAAGTCTTTGGATTTCCCGTAAACAATGTTAAAAGTTAAACCATTATAAAGAACTACGTAGATGGGCAATTGTACTTCAACGACATCTGATATATCACATTCCTACAAAAAAAAGTAAACAAGTTTTTGTACCTGGAACGCCTGGTCAAGACCGAGCGAATAGAGTTGGAGTGGGGATAATATCTCTATTGTCTATCTGTGTCGCTCTCTCAGTGCCGGTGTTTTATTTATCGTATAGGAGTGTTAAACTTTAAAATTTTCAAAATGGCTAAAGTACAAGTCAGATCGCTAGGCAGGTGCCTGGGGTATCCCAATCAACGGTGTGGCGCTTACTACACGAAGCTCAGTTTTATCCGTATCATATCCAGCGTGTTCAAGCACTGTTACCAGCGAATTATCAATTACGAGTTAGGTTTTGTGAGTGGTTGTTGCAGCAAAATGCTGAAAATCCCCAATTTACTGCTGATGTACTAGTTACAGATGAAGCTTTGTTTACTCGAAATGGAATACAGAACATTCACAATACATACGTTTGGGCACTCGAAAATCCCCACGCAATTCAACGAAATCACTTCCAACACCGTTTTTCGAACAGCTTTTGTAACAAGGTATGTGCAAATTTTTTATAAATTTCATGTTTCTAATAGGTACCTAGTAATCAAGTAGCGCAATTCTTCAAAATTAGTGTAACAAAATTTTATTCATTTTAAATACACGTCACTTTGGTCACATCTATCTATCTTTCAGTTTATTTTAAAATAAAAACGCTGCAAATCTTTTTCGCGCCGCGTGTCGGTATACTCTCAGAACTTCCGAAGTTTTTTTCGTGCTATATGTGACATCGCCAGTTTGCATTGTCAGTCCCAAGGTCATTCCATTACAGTGGACCAGTATCCAGCGGCGTGCAATTAAAAATTTTTAAATAGTTTTCAGAACGCACCAAAAAAATTGTTTTTGCACTACCACATTTGTACATGTATGTTGAACATCCCCAAATTTTATTATGGATAAGTTCTGAATAACCCTGTATAGGAATTAAACTGATTTCAGTGTCAAAATTATCAGTTTGTAGACAACTTAGATGTTTTTTAATGAAATTTCTCTAATTTCCTATATACTTATGTAATAACAAATTGAGTTCGTAATAATTATACACAGTACTTTTTTTATTAAATGTCCTATTTTTTGCATCTTCTAGAAAAATCTGATGTGAAACGAGAATCAAATGAAATAATTATTATTGCTTTGTAAAGTGGGGATGATTGATGAAACTATAGACCTGATATTGAAATTTTCATATGTATACAGAGTGATTCATTAATATTCCGAAAATTTGACTAGAACGTCGTGTAATGCGGAAAGATTTTTTCTATAAACACTAAACCATTACATTTTTTTGACACGCGTATATGAAGTTAACATCATTTGAAGATGATTGAACGTGTCTGTGGCCAATAAGGTTTATTTCCATTGTTTAATTTACTTTTCTCTACATAACTATTAAATTATGTCCATCTATTTAGTGATTGTGCATGTGTATTTTAACTTAATTATAGCAAACATACGTTAAAAAGAAGTCCTTATTAATTAGTTTTATAAGTCTGTGTGTTCATAATTACCGCCTTTCAGTTTTGCTCATCCAAACGCTAACTTTGGTAGTGTTAATCCAAAATACACATTGCAATTAAAGTTTTAATAATGAAAACCTTAATATGCTCTAACTACCCACTGTAAAACTCATGAAGTAGTGAAAGTGGATTCACTGGTGTTAAGTAATTACCAATGTTGTGCAACATTAGTTATTTCAATTGTAAATATGAACTTGATAAATAAACTGAAAGAGTTCTTCTACATAAAATTAGTGTTAATTTCTTTTTTTTTTATAAATATTCAAAACAAAATAAGATAAATCTAAATTTACTTCTTTCCTACTTAAAATTTTTTTGGGGAATGAAGACATTTTCCCTGGTTCACCTAATTCAACCTTGCATACTAGCTACTTTTAACTCAAGTGTGATTTTTATTATTAAATATGCCATATTTATTAATCAAGCTATGAATACTCAAAATCCAATAGTAATCAAGATGTGTCAGTCATATTATTATCAAAATAGTGAAAATAGTGATGCTTAAGTTATATTTGTCAGATTGACACATCGTATCAAACAAAAACCTACAAACTCCTCGGTTAGTATTTTTTCTACATATACTGGTATGTTTCTAAATACATCAGAATTAGACCAAGGTTTGCTTTCAGCATATTTCTTCATTGTCTCTTTTAAAGAGATGAGTTAAGTGATGAGAGAATGCATATTTAGACAGCCTATAAAAATATTTAAGAAAACATATAAACAACAAAAAAACAAAACAAAACGTATAAACCGTCACATTTACTGTTACCGGTTCTAGAGTGTTGATAACGAATACGAATATATTTATTTAGATGTCTGTATGATTTTATTTTTAAAACATAATCTGTTTTATGTTAAAGAACAATAGGTTTACTTTCAGAGGTTCTTTTGTCCGTGAAATCCCGATGAAACTTCTTCGAACAAGCCTTAAATATATGATTTTTGAAGTAGCCATTTTAAACGTATATTCATAAGAAATTGGTGCTTATTCGTTTTTTCCATAATCTGAAACAAAGCTCACAAAGAGTCTAAATGTAAATATAAACTTCCTTAAATGTTTTTGATTGATTTGATACGCGTATTACATGCATTTTGTAAGGGTCCATTCACTAGTCCGAAATAAGAGCAAAATCGGCGTTCGTCTCGTGTCTAATTATAAAAAACTATAAAAGATAACGACTTTCAGTAAAAAAGAATTGAAAGATAAGACTTTAATCTAAATCCCTATAGTAGTAATTTTTGGTAATTCTTTTTATTTTTTAAATTCCAGGCAAACAATCTTGTACTAAAATAGCGTATTTTCAAAAATACATGAATTAAACAAAAATTTGCTATTGATCTTTCCGGTGATATATAATTTATAACATTAAAAAGAAATTTTCTTGCAATTATAAGACAAATCCGGTACCCTTGCAATGAGGGCTAACTTATTGTCATGTACCTTTTTACTTCGGCTTTACGTGCACCTCCGAAATCTTAATAATTCGGCAGTGGAATATGTAAGTCTCCGCCCTTCGGCTACCCAACCTCTCAACCTTAACCCTACCCCGTATTCATGCCTGTCAAATCTACAATGAATAGACTCTTAAGAAAAATGAAATCTTAACTACCCTATGTGTCATGTATCAGTTTCTATTATATTTGTTAATGCCTATATGAACATACTTTATCTATTTTTTTTCTATGTTTTAATCTGTTCATTTTAATCAACATATTTTAACATCCTGGTGTCTCGTTCATTGATTTTCCTTGTTTTTCCATTTAGTAAATAAAATAGTTATGTTATTAATTAAGACCCTTTGCCGTTGCATTTCAGCACTGATGAATTATTGGTGACATTGATAGGAAATATCTCACAGACATATTTATTACCAACTGCGATATACATGTTATACTGATATACTATTTCATTAAATATTATGTGAGGTGCTACTCCTTGAAAGAAAAATCGGCATCTCCTAAAGCGATAACTGTTAACCTGCAGAAAATCCGATAGATTGGTGAAATATGTCGGTGGTTGTTGCCCATGCATTTTTCAGGATGTGTCTACACCATTCGGAGTCAATATCAATTGAAACTGTAAAATGTACTAACAACGTACCACCTATTTGTTAGGGGAATAGAACGAGGTATTTATTGAATGAATTCTACAGAACTGCACTACAGAGTGTCGCTTACTTTATCGAAGCGAAATGTAAAGGAAAAGGAAATATAAGAACTTTACATTTCTAAGTAATAAAATTCTGCATTCGTAAAGGAACTCTATAAAATGCTTGCATTAATATTAACAAATCGTAATTTGTCGTCTATTACTGGTACTGGTACTGCACTATAATTTTACAGATGGACGATTTCAACATAGACGGTTTTCTCATATTACCTAAAACTATTGACGAGTGTATACAGTGCGGTCATATTTATTTATTTATTTATTGATTTACTACTACAATTATTTATTACTTCTTAAATACTTTACCAATTCCATTTATAAAGCAGGGAGAAACAACGAATATTTACAGAAGAAATAAAACATATTCATGATAGGATACATATACAATATACAACAGTATAATAGCATCTTCCGTTAGTCCGAATTTGTGCCGATGGTAATATTAAAAGGTAGTGCCAAGTATACAGGGTTATTCAGAACTTATCTTTAAAACTTTGAGGATATGTGCATCCTTAAATAAGAAATCGATATCACCAAAAGAATTTATAATAAAAGTCTTAGGATTTCCCGTAAACAATGTTTAAAGTTATACCATTATAAAGGACTACGTAGATGGGCAACTGTACTTCAACATCTGATATACCTACCACATTCCTAAGAATGTGGTAACTAAAAAAAAGTAAACACGTTTTTGTACCTCGAACGACTGGTTATGACCGAGCGAATAGAGTTGGAGTGGGGATAATATCTCTATTGTCTATTGTCTCTATGTCTATTCAGTCATCAGTCTATTTGTGTCTTCTCTCAGTGCCGGTGTTTTATTTATCGTGGGAGTGTTAAACTATAAAATTTTCAAAATGGCTCATGTGTACTGTAATGCTGAGTTAATGGACTGTTACCAGTGGATTATCAATTACGAGTTAGGTTTTGTGAGTGGTTGTTGGAGCAAAATGCTGAAAAGCCCCAATTTACTTAATAATTTGCGTTTACAAGATCAGCAACCAGGAGGAACATTCGGTTTAGTGCGGCAAAATTGGATAAGGCGTGCCCAAAACTGTGTACAAGTTGAGGAATATTATTTCGAACAGCTTTTGTAACAAGGTATGTGCAAATTTTTTATAAATTTCATGTTTCTAATACCTAGTAATCAAGTAACGCAATTCTTCAAAATTAGTGTAACAAAATTTTATTCATTTTAGAGACACGTCACTTTGGTCACATCTATCTATCTTTAAGTCTATTTTAAAGTAAAAAGCTGCAAATCTTTTTTGCGCCGGGTGTCAGTATACTTTCAGAACTTCCGAAGTTTTTTTTGTGCTAGCCAGTTTGCATTGTCAGTCCTAAGGTCACTCCATTACAGTGGACCAGTATCCAGCGGCGTGCCATGAAAAATTTTTAAATAGTTTTCAGAAGCCGCCAACAAATTTTTTTTTGCACTACCACATTTCTATATGTATGTTGAACATCCCCAAATTTTATTATGGATAAGTTCTGAATAACACGGTATAGACTAATCATGAAAGTTCCCAGGTGCAGCCTGTTTAACTCTAAAAGTGTTTGTTTTTGAAGCATGTATTATCCCCTATTATCGGCTATTATAACGCCTTAGAATGAAGTAATACTGGTAGTTCTTGCCCCAACACTGGGGGATTTTCTCCTCAGCCCAGGTCAAGAGAAGAATAATTGCTTTGGCAGTAAAGACAGGGGCACATTGCTCTCATGCGATACCACACCACATTATGCGTTATACGCGATCTGACACCGTGAATTTTTTGTATTTTTTATATATTGTGTGTATAATGTTCTGATACGATCGCATTCCATGTCATACAATGCCTTGCGACGATGTACGAGTCCCCACGAGTTCATCATGTCGTATTCCATAGCTTAGTTTCGCCTCTCAACAGTTTGCACGCGAAGGTAGAATCATTAGTTTTAGAACAGAGATGTTCTAAAACTAATAAAGCTGCTGCACATTCGTTTTCTTGATCCAGCTCATCAGAAGAACAACTAGCCATAATGATTTCTAAAGTGAAACTGTTTTGCTTTGTTTGAAAAGTAACGTAACGTGGTATCGGATGGCGTGGGAACAGTGAGTACACAGATTACATCTAATGCATCATGTTAGATGGTAGATCTAGTAGTATCACATAAGAACAATATGTGTCCCTGCCTTAATCGAAGATATTATTTTAAGAATTATATTAAGTATATAGGTACTTATCATGTACCTTTATTTTTTCACTAGAAATTTAATGAACCACAGACTCCACGAAATTTTTGGAAACAGAACATTTTTCCGTATAGACATTTCGTATTGACATGATAGGACAATGTGAAATGTAAATAGAAACATAATAGTTATTAAATTAAAAATCGTATTCTGAATTGTTTTTGAATATTATTTTGTTTCCTTTGGTGAGAGTGTAAAACAAATGAAGTCAACTTACCATTTTCTCTAGGCACACCCCGTATGAAAACTTGCAGTTTATTTGGAGTGTTTATGTCGGTAGCTCAGGGGTCGAAGCACCTCAAATCGCATTGATCATACTGCCACGTCGTGGGATTGAATCTTAGCGATATAAAGTCTCCTATATGAAGTATCCTCGTATGAGTAAGCAACCAGCCCTGTGGGCATGGTAAGATAAAAAAGCGCCTGCTAGGTTACGGAAGACACTACTAGCTTATTTACTTTATTGTCTACAAGAGGGCCCATTAGGATTATCTCAAAAAATAGTCAGAATTGAAATCTGAAAATTTGTACACAGGGGTTTATCAAAAAAATCTATTCAAATCTATTCCTTGCACTTCTGGTTAAACCGGAAGTTATCATCAACTTGCGCTTATTTTAAATATAACACCCTATATATTATTTGATTTTATATTTTTTAATACTTTCTTTGATACTTTTATTTGTGACTATTCAATGATTTATTCTTATTAATTTTAAACATATTTAAGAGAAACTCATAAGAATTTTATCACGTGTCTTTATTGGTCATTTTGCTTTATTTTGTATAACTACAAATATATTTTTCCTAATTCTTAAATACTGCAGTTAGTATTTTTACATTATTTTTAGTCTCAGTATACTTTACATTGCACTGTTTAGTTTAGAAATATTAATTTTGCTCTATTTTTATATTCTATTTCGACATTCTTATTTTATTATCATACATTTCGTAGTTAAATAATCCTGGATATGTGTAGCCGTGGTGTTTGTTCAATACAAAATTAAACCATAGTTTAAAAGATTTTGCATTACTTTTAAACACTCTTCGCCTGAAAACCTCCACTGGCTCCCAGTGCTGGCTTTTACGTTATAGGCGAAGTTGGAAATCCCATGGGGTTAACACTTCTATCTTCTATATTCGTTTGAAGGCTTTAGCCAACCACCAACTTATCTAGTTACTCTTTGATATGCAAGCTTTGCATTCGGCTCCTCTGACCACCATCATTACCGCAAGTACGCTCACCCTATTCCACAGCGACGTTGCAGGAGACGCTAGAGGAATACCAACACTCACGGTGCAATTAAAAACCATAATTCAGTGACGTAGGTAGTAGGAATAAATACGAACCCAATAAATGAACAGGAATTTATTTCCCTAGATATCTTTTGTCTTTTAATGCTCTACTTTTGATATTATTCATTAACTTTACTAACTATATTCGTTAAACAATAAATATTAATAACGTTATTTGAACATTATGATAAGTTTGGGAATTAAACGATATTTTTTTCAAAGATCGGTTTATTGAAGCAGCCAGTGGGAATGTAACTCAGTGGATAATAATAAATATATTCAAAAATATTTTCATATATAGATACAGAGTGCCAAAAAGCATGAAGTATAAAAATTTATTTCTGAAATGTGATACCTTTGTATATTATTTCATTTCAGGTGTTCCGTGATCTAGCGATTAAACACGTCGGGTTTTTAATGGTTCCACGCATTTGACGACGATTCTCGCCGCCGCGCCACGGAGGTCAACTTTTTCTAATTGCTCCTATTAAATCTGTGCGTGTAATAAAACTAGTAGCCTTTTTTATATGCTACTAGTAACTGCAACCTCACTGTATAAATCCGCTCCCTTACACATATCTTTGATTTCCGTATTCATCGTTAGAATGAGAATGAGGGATAGAGATATTATTATTATTATTATTATTTTTATTATTATTTTTTTTTTTTGTTGAAATTCAATCGACCGGTTTCCCTGGCTCCGATTCTCAGGGTCGGCCGCTGGTGGTATTCAGTAGCTACTCCCCACGTCCGTGTGGCGAGTAATTACTGAGTCCGGGAATCGTGTGCCCTAAGTAGACGTAACGAGCCCAGAATGACCGTCTTCTGCATTCTTCTGGCTAGAAGATCTGCCGAATTTCGGCATGCCGGTATGATCTTCAGTTCCGAAAGCAGTGTATCTCTTGCTCCACCGAGGGCTCCTATTATCAGTACCACAAGCTTCACAGTATGTTCTGGATGGAGTCTGTGGAGTTCGAAGAGAAGGTCTCGATATTTCGTCCGTTTCTCCTCCTCTTTCAAGACAACGTTGTCCTCGGCAAGAGCCGAGAACTCGATGACAAACATTGTCTTGAGCTGGTGGTCGAGGAAGACTACATCAGGCTTATTGGCTCGTGAGCGTGAGAAATGAGTAGTTCCAATAAATTTGGCACTTCTCATTCCCCACAACGGACTCAATATCCCCCTGCAGCACTGCCGTTTCGTCTATCTCGTACGAGTGCCGTAGAAAGTAGTAAAGCACTCGTAAAGCCCCATTGTGTCTAAGGATATAGGCCGAGACTGCATATATCGAACAAGCGGAGAACAGATGCATTATTGTCTCCGGCGCCCTATGGCAGGCCCTGCAGTTGACATCAGGGACCTCCATACCCATGACACGGCTTCGATAGACGAGGGTGTTAAATACACCATCCTGGCAAGCCATTATGAATCCCTCGGTCTCCGACTTAAGCCCCGCTGACCTTAAAATATTATTATAATTATAATTATAATTATATTATAGTTATAATCTTATTATTATTGTTATTATTATTATTATTTTTGGATAGCATCATCTCCTGAAAATACTCGTAGTTTGGTGCCCCAGGCAGTATTACATTTAAAACATATTCGATTTTTACACTTGCAGTAAATCACCAGATATACGTTATTATAGTAGTGGTAAAAAGTAAAAAATAACGAGAAATATAGCTGAAAGTGAAAAAACTATGCCTATATAGATAGTTGTATTTTACATTTTGGCAGTAGTATCTTCTCTATAGGAGATGGTAGAAATGATATTCGAGAAACTTAGTAAAAAAGAGTAATATCCTCAGTTAAATTTGTGTATTGTAGCATTAAAGTACTCGTATTGTCTGGAACTATTTATTTATGCCTTGGAATGAGGGAAACCTGGCAAACCTCATTAGTTAGGGGGACAGTCAAACATCAACTGATTTTAATCTCTCCCATTAACACCAAGTTGACATTTTTCCCATTCTAGGCCATCGCCAGGATTGTTGCCAACCCATCCCAGCGAACAAGCCTTGATCTACGAGTAAACAATTTAATTAAAAATTGTCTGATGGAATGGGGATTTGATCCCACAACATATTTAAATATTATTTTATATTTGGTTAAGCAATACTAGGTTTTAAAAAGATATAAAAGGTTTTTTTAAAATAAACTCCTGCTATAAAAGAAACCCACCAACAGGAAGAATAATACAGGGCGATCAAACGCGGAAGGGTGAAGGATTATGGCCAAACCAAAGAATTTCATGAACATTTTAATGCCGGATGTTGTCAAGGTCACTGGAAGGCACATTTTAACATTTTCAAAACACCGAATAAAGACATTTTTTTCATAAAATATTTGCTTTCTCAAAGACCACTAATGCCAGACCTTCAGAACTTATATGGGAGTGTCAACTAGTTGCCTTTAATCTTAAATGCGACACACCGTATATTTCACTTTTAAAATAATATATGTTTGATTCGTCACTTTTTTTTGAGCTTCTCTATACAGTGTAAAATAATTTTAAAATGTAACTTTCAGTAACATGTAACTGGTATTAAAATATTCATGAAATTATTTGTAATTGAATGAAATGCAATTATTATGATGCAGATGTTTTCTGATAAAACAGGTGCTAACTACTTCAAGTGGTTAAAGTAAAAAAACATCTAAATTTTAATTCAGCACAGAAAGGCAGAAGTTGATCGATAAAGGGGTTTCCCAAAACACTATTGATTAGCATACACCCTTTGACATGTTAATTTCCAAATGGTTTTTTGGGGAACTTAATATTACTTTTAATAAGCTACCGAGGGTTACACAGACATTTACATCATCAATATGATGCCAAAGAGGCTAGATCTGAGGGGAAGTAAGCCCTTCGAACTTGAGACACATTAATTTTTATTTAGGAATGATCGAAGGTTGACTCAAATAAATGGAATTACATCAGAGCAGTGATCAGGGCCGTAACAAAGGGGTTGTGGTGGCACAGGTGCTGAATATTATGAGGTGTCGAAGGTACTTGTAAAAACTCAGCAGTTTGTCAGTTCAGTATCAACAGTAAGAAATCTAAATCATCGAGATTAGATCATAGATACAAGATATGTTTATAATATTTTATTTATTTTATTTTTATTTATTTTATTCTACACTACTCAACAGGTCTAATGATCCAATAGAAGAATAGGAACATTGAGTAACATACCATAGTATAACATACTAATATTAATATCTAAGTGATAATACATAGAATAATGAAGATCGAGGCATACAAAAAAAAATGAAAAATCAATGTGTACTTAAAATATATACAAGTCAGGAAACACTGCAAGAAAACAGCAAACTAGTTCACAAGAAATAAGAGGAAATCTAGAAGGCTATTCTCTTCAAAGAGGATAATGTACAAGCAAAAATATCAATAAATTCAGATAACGTTATTATAAATATTGCACATGCTGTAAAGCGGCGAAATTTTTTTTATATTTGTTCTTGGAGTTGATAAGTAAAAACCATCAGACAGACGAGATGCCGCTCTAGGGACATACAAATTAAGCATACCTAATATTTGACTACAGTTTATGTTAGCGTGTATTATCTTGAATAGAAACGTCAAAAACAAACCTTATGTCTATTTAGTAAGGCATCTAAAGAGAATCTGTCTAAAAGTTCTGACTGAGGAAAACCTCTCGCAGGATAATCACCATCTGTCCTATAAGCCACAAGTTTTAAGAAACGGCGTTGAATTCTCTCAAGACTATCAATATGTGTCGCATAGTTTGGGTACCAAATTATTGATGCATACTCCATCTGAGATCGAACTATCGTATTATATAGGACCATTAGAGCCATTTCATTATCAAAATTTATCATGTTTCTAACCACAAAACCCAATGCTTTATAAGCTTTGGCAGTAATATTTGAAATATGGTTGCTGAAGCTGAATTTCCTGTCAAACGTGATTCTAAGATCACAAAAGGTTTCAGGCCTGCAAAGTACTTTTCTATTAAGTTCATAATTATATATGATTAAATTTAGCTTCATTGAGAAAGTCATAACATTACACTTATCAGGATTCAAAAACAGATTATTTCTAACGGACCCAATCAATTAAGCCCAAGTTTTTCTGCAGCAAACGGCAGTCGCTCAGATCAGAAATCCTGGAATGATTCAGTTCACAGATAAGTTTTCGATAATGTCATTAATAAATAAACTAAATAAAAGGGGACCCAGGATCGAACCTTGTGGAACTTCCGAGGTTTCCTGCAACCTGGCGGATGTACAACCACGATAAACTACATACTGAACCCTATTACAAAGATAAGCCTCAACTAAGTCGATTAAATTTCTAAAAAATCCGAAAGAATTTAACTTCTCTAGTAACATGCCATGGTCCACCTTGTCGAAGGCTTTAGAAAAATCGGTATAAATAATATAATATATAATATATAAACATTATAATTGCTTATAATGTTATAAGCAAACATTTTTGCAATACAACATGAACATATTTTAAATATTTCCAGATATTTCTATCTTGGTTAATGAAACGCCCGCGGAGCGTTTTGTTTCGGTATTTACTCGAAAACTCAGTCGGTTTTTGTAACCTAGAAAATTCTGTATTTTTGGAACCTGTGCATGATTAATATATACGTAGTAACCCAATTTAAAAGAGTAAATTAGTTGTTTTTAATGAGTTCAGTAATAAAACTTTCATATAACGATGGCCTTGCACTTATGAAATCGAAGGGGCAAATCCCTCATTGCTGAAACTGATTTAGAAAAGTCAAAGTTCGAAATTACTCTGCCGCAGATGTGACCACGCGTATCCCTTTACTTCTGAGACAAGGAATGGAACATTGTTTGACACGTTCAAACCGTTTATTTGCTTTTGTTTATGTTGCTGCTGTTGATATGATACAATAGAGGATATTTTCATATATATTTTTAAATAGAATTTATTTTCGTTTCTATTCCGTCTTCTATGATATACGAAACATACTTTGTATCGTGTTGTTTTGTATATTTTTTTAAATTTGGCCCCTTTGATTTTATTACACAACTTTATTGCAGGCTGGCAAAATATCCTCGATAAATTTCGTTTATTTCACATTTGCTTTTATTAAACTGTCAGTCACAAATAATTAACAAACAACAGTGAATTAATAATATAATATTTGGTTGAATCAAATATTTTTTGGAGTATAGTATATAATGTTCTGTTGAACCAGTTGGGATAATAGTAAACAACAAGAATATCTCTATTTATCATTCTGAAAATCAAAGATTAACCCTAAAATCTAAAATGTATGCAAAAGAAGGAGCGGTGTATTATTATTCTATAGAACGGACTAACTGACAGTAACGACTAATTCCAAGCTACCATTGCATTCCACGAGTTGGTAGAATGATTCCTTATCGATGGTAGTAGGTATGTAAAAATAAAGTATTTGGGTAGTAAACTTATTAGCCGTAACATGAAAATTGCCATTAAAAATATTTTCGGTAATAAATATCCGCACAGAGTGTCCAGTTTTCGTTGTCATTGAGGGATATCTCTCTTATTAATAAAAATAAAGGGTTGCGGTTTTTGCAGGATTTTGATGTTTTTTTGAGAAACGACAGATGCCACAAACAAAATTTCCACAACCCTTTTAGTTTCTGAGCTATACGGGGTGAAACTGGTTAATTGCCATTATTAAGCACCTCTTGTATCTCTTCTCTATCTTGTATCTGTATTTTTTTATGTAGAATCAAGTGGCGTACTTACTTTTTCTGAAAGGGTCAATTCTAGACCCAAATATTTATTTTTAAGAAATACATTTATTTCCCACAGTTAAATATTTAAATGAAACCGTATTTGCGCGTAAACGATCTTTTCTAGCTTCTGGGACAGTGGACATGACACCAGTCATGGCACAGCCACTTTTCGTGTCGCATCGTGTTGTGTGTTTCTTTGCAAGTAAAGTAATGTGTGTGTGTAACGGAGATGGCTTCGTCAGACACTGTTATTTATTATTAAATATTTAATATTCGCCAAATATAAATACTTAAATAATTTCTCAGTGCAGTGTCGCGAAAACCATATCCCTGTATCTTTATTACTAAGCGAGATATCTCTCAAAAACGAAGAAAGCTTGAGACTCTGTACATATAGTTTTTCGAAAATTAAAATGTCAATAGTTAGTCGTAAATTATAAACATCTTTTTTTAAATCCAAGGACCTATAAGTAAAACTTAAAATTTTTATAGTAAATCTACACCTGTTGTTTTTAAGAAATACATTAAAATAAAAATATATTCAGATAAAGTGAGCAGTAGTAGGTACTCGTGTTATTTACAACTTACAACCGTGGGTTATTTTTAAAATGCATTTGTCTGGGGTTTCAGACATATAGCGCATATGTATTTAATTTTGAATTAATCGTGTTCCGTCTTGAAGTGAGACAGGTACTATTAATAAAGTCAGAAAATGCTTTAGATGCAGGATAAATGTATTACATGTTTCAATTTGTTGAGACATAAGTTGGAACTCAGTTAGAGCACAGTACAAGTTACTTGTACTGACTACCAGATATAGTGCATCTACTTTTACTCACTTTCTTTGTAATTTATTAAATCAGAAAGCAACTATGTACTGCATTTGCATATCTGCAGCGAGTGCAACGGAAATGTCACCTCTCCTCCTCCTCACCTTCTTTATTACTACCTCATTTTCCAAGATGTTAATTAAATTTGGAAAATAACTACTGAATCAAAAACTGCATTTTTTAAGGGCACTTTCATACACATTTCCAGATACTTCTGATTTGATAGAAAATCTAGGTAATCTAGGAAATATTGTCTGAAAATAAGCTTGACTAATTATAAAACAGATATTACCAAACAAATAAACACTTAGCAGTGTTGCTAAATGTACTTTTTGAAATATGTGTAAATTACACTGATATAATAATAATAATAATAATAATAATAATAATAATAATAATAATAATAATAATAATAATAATAATAATAATATCTCTATTCCTTATTTTAATCAATGAAAACGATTATCCTGAAAATCTGAGCCTCGTGTGGGAGCGGGGATGGTATATTATCATTGCACGGGTCCCATTTGCGCCTCAGGAAAGTGTTACGTTGGAAAGTCCTAACCACTATTCGGCGCTGGAATAATGGAAACCTGGAAAACCTTATTAGTTTGGGAGACAGTCAAACATCAATTGATTTTAATCTCTCGTTTACTCTTTAATCTCTTAGTTTCAAAACAAGTATGCAATATTTTTAAAAATATTGTCTCCTCCGTTTCTGTGAAAAGTGCATGAGTATTAACTGTAGCTTCTCTAATTTTCTAATTGTGTTTCAAAACTTCAACGGAAATTTTCTTATCATTAACACTAAATGTATGCACAATCTGTACAGGGTGATTCACTTTCGAGTGTGTAACATGGGTAGGTATCTCGCTTATTATAAAAATATAGACTGTAGGTTTAAATTCGGCAAAGTTGTGGAATTTTGTGCTAAATAAGTTGGCGCAAATAAAACCCTCATATCTGCTTTTGTTTTTGGGTTTAAGGCAAAAAAAAAAATTTCCGGCTTTCGTTTACTGGCCATAACTTCTATATTTTTGAAAATATTGGCTTATCGTTTTCACATTATTAGGACACTTTTTTGAGACATATACGATTCCGTAAACCGTTTTTTAAAAAAATGTCACTTCTTTTGTAAATCGTCGTCAACCTTCATTTTTATCATATTTAAATATACCTATTTTTTCTGAATACAACAATATAATATATGTTAATATTTGCCTAAAAAATAAGGGCATTAATTAAGGAAAATAGGTATTTTTTTGAAAATGTCTAGTTAGCCATTAGTTATTCAAATATGAGAAAAATTAATATGGTGCCCATAAGAAAAAATAAAGTTGACCATGATTTAGGTACATTAGAAGTGACATTTTGTTAAGAAACGGTTTACGGCATCGTATTTGGTTCAAAAAAGTGTCCTAATAATGTGAAAACGATAAGCCAATTTTTCAAAAATATGGAAGTTATGACCAGAAAACGAAAACCGGAAAATTATTTTTCTTTGCCTCTAACTCAAAAACAAAAGCAGATATGGGAATTTTCTTTGCGCCAATTTATTGAGCACAAAATTCCGCAACTTTGCCGAATTTAAACCTACAGTCTATCTTTTATAATAAGCGAGATACCCATGTTACACACTCGAAAGTGAATCACCCTGTACACTAAGCTTTACTTTATAGCATACGTACGGTACCAATTGAATTATTAGTAAAATGATACGAATATGTCAAATATGTATGTCAGGATAAACAATTACGAATTCCAATTTGAACATGACTCTTTATAATATTAATTATTTGTAGTTATGATTCCTATTTTGATTTTTTTTTAAGTTTTCAAACAACGCAAACAGTGTTCAACAAACTCAAAAATGTTCAAAATGAACATTTTTAACTAATATCTGATGGTAACGAAACTGTAAAATAAAAACACCACTAACTGGTTATTTTGATAAGCAGCCAATATTTTGACTTATATGGATAACATATTATAGTTTACTTTAATGATAATTAAGTAATGGTACTACGGAAAATCTGTAATAACGACTAAGTATAACTTTGTTTAATCGTCTATAATCTTATCCCAGAAATATAGATTTATTAAAGGAACAATACAGTTATAATAGTTATCATTATTTTGTAAACTGTCTTAATTTATAAAATCGTGATATGTTTGCTGTATTGTCCCATCGAGCCAATATAAATACGAGAGGTCGTCACTGAACACCAATTTTCATTTCAATCGATGAATTTCATACGACCTGTTTACATCTCAACGGGTTACAGGATATTTGTTTGGTTGGAGTGTAATGCTATTATTTTTGCTGATTTATTTCCATATTACATCATCCCCATAGAAAACAAATTCTCTGCAAAAAAACAGGCGCCAAGTTCACTCCGCAGAAAAAAAATTTTTGAAATCAGAATCACCAAGTCCGGTACCTACCTATTTATAAAAAAAATTAGTAAAAGATCTATAATATGTTTTTTATAAAAAAAATCATAAAACAAAACTTGGCGCGTTTGACTTTCCATGTTTCTCACGAAATATCGAGACCTTCTCTTCGAACTCCGCAGACTCCATCTAGAACATACTGTGAAACTTGTGGTACTGATTATAGCAGCCCTCGGTGGAGCAAGAGATACACTGCTTTCACAACTGAAGATCCCGGCATCCCTAAATTTGTTTAATTTGTAAACTGTTAACCACCAACAGCTGATCCTGAGAATCGGAGCCAGGGAACCGGTCGACTGGATTTCAACAAAAAAAGAAAATAATAAAATAATAATAATAATAATAATAATAATAATAATAATAATAATAATAATAATAATAAATAATAATAAGTCTCCTGCCGAGACCAACATTGTCTTGAAAGAGGAGGAGAAACAAACGAAACATCGAGACCATCTCTTCGAACTTCGCAGACTCCATCCAGAACATACTGTGAAACTTGTGGTACTGATTATAGGAGCCCTCGGTGGAGCAAGAGATGCATTGCTTTCAGAACTGAAGTTCATACCGGCATGCCGAAATTCGGGAGATATTCTAGCCGGAAGAATGCAGAAGGCGGTCATTCTGGGTTCACTACGGCTACTCAGGGCACACGATTCCTGACCTCAGTAGTTATTTACCCCACGGACGTGGGGAATAGCTACTGATAAGCACCAGCGGCCGACCCTGAGAATCGGAGCCAGGGAACCGGTCGACTAAATTTAAACAAAAAAAAAAAAATAATAATAATTGGGACAATAGTAATTTATCTATCCATGGGATAGATAGATTACCGCAAAGCCTTCGAGTCGGTGCCTCACTCATGGCTACTGAAAGTCCTGCAAGTTAAAAGGTTAACAGGATTGTAATTGCAACATTACAGTACCTACTTAATGCAACCTTGACGTACTTTTCTTTCTTATAGAGGGAGATTCTTATCAACGCAGTACTAAACAAATTACCATACAAAGAGGAATATTTCAGAGAGATGGTCTAAATCCTTTATGGTTTTGTATGGCGTTGAGCTTGTTGAGTCACATGCTAGAATCCAGCGGATACGGATATGTGATTCAACGGAACCCTACCAGAAAAGTTTGCTACTTACTCTATATGGACGACCTTAAAACTCTATGCGGCTAACCCGGAGCATCTTAGAAGCCAGATGGAGCTAGTTTCTGCATTTAGCGGTTTGATACATAGGAACAAATTCCTATTTTTCAGTGGGTAATGCAATATAACAATTTTAAATCAGTATTTTTGGTCGGTAATCGCCAAGTGCTGTTTTAATTAATATCTTCCTTAATTGTGAAATAAATATATAACTATTATACAGTCTGTCCATAAAGTAACCCCCCCTACTAACTTTTGAACGAATCGAGTTAGAGAGTTTTAACAAAATACAGGGTGAATCACGTAAAATGAAGTTGATTTTGACGATAAATTCAATTCTTCAAATTCAAAGATGGCGCCACGAGCGCTATCAACTCAATTTTTTTAAATGACAAAGTGTGCGGTGTTGCACCTTATTAGAAAGGTAATTCAATTCTCTACATTCTCGTTTTTGAAAAATGACAATCGAGTTATCCGTTCTCTAGTTACAAGCGTTTGTATTAACGATATTTAAAAATTTTGTCTCCTTGCCTTGCTTGCCACTGTCACTGAAACGTCAATAAGGTTCGAGAAAGTAGTTTAGCGTTTAATTTAAGAGTGTTTGAAAGTGTCTACAGGTTTTCTTCTTAATTTTTTAAGTTATTCGATTTGATAGATTTAATAATAATAATAATAATAATAATAAAGTTTATTTTCCCAAGTAAGTACAAGTTTAATAGGAATGGTCAATATCTTACAAACTAGATGGACAACTATAGTCAATATTTACATTTTAGGCAAAGTATTCATCAATCTTATATAAACATTTTTCTACAAGAAATATCTTTAAGCGTTTTTTAAAAACAGTTATGGAATCACAGTATTTTATATGACTAGGTATCTAGGTAATACATTATACATTTTCAATCCCAAGCAGCCAGGCGAGTTATAGGAAATATTAAGTCGACTAAATGGTATATGCAACTGATTTGCTTGTCTGGTATTAGCAGAATGAATTTCACTTCTGCTAACAAATTTATTTCTATTCATGTATACATATAGGCACATCTCGAATACGACCAGTGAGGGCAGTGTCAGAATATTATATTTTTTGAAAGCATCCCTGCATGATTCTCTAGGGGGCATCCCCAACAAACATCTTATGATTCTTTTTTGAGCAATAAAAACGTCATCAGAATGGGAGGAAAGCCCCCAGAAACCAATACCATAGCGCAATCGTGAATCTACCTGCGCGTAGTATAGTTTTATTAACTGATCAGTATTCAGTATGGTTTTCAGATTTGTTATCTGATAGGATATTGAATTGAGTTTAGAGATTATGTTGTTACATTGTTCCTGCCAATTTAGACATGCATCAATTGTTAATCCCAAAAATTTAACACTACTGTCACTAGTAACAATTACATTATCATTAATATTCATACCAATACTAGCGCATGCTTTCTGTCTATTGTGAAAGCGGATCGCGTTGGTTTTGTCAGTGTTCAGAAATAAAAAGTTTTGACTAAACCACTCATTCATATCAGACAACACCTGATTACATTTCTTAGTTAAACATTCATCCGACTTTGCAGTGACAATTACTGATGTATCGTCAGCATAGAAGGTATATTCAGCCGGACCAGATAGATTATCGAGATCATTGATATAAAGAACAAAAAATACAGGCCCTAAAACTGAGCCCTGTGGTACTCCCAAGTTAACATTTTTTATCTTTGACGAAATATGGTCAATTGATACATACTGTTTTCTGTTCCTGAGAAAACTGGTTATCCAGTTCAATGGAATACCTCGAATTCCGTATCTATTTAATTTTTCAAGAAAAATATTATGATTGAGACAGTCGAATGCCCTACTAAGATCACAGAAGATTCCCACTGGGCATTCGCCCATCTCAATAGACTTGATTACACGATCGTAAAAAGAATGAATGGCAGTATTGGTTGACCTTTTATCTAAGAACCCGTGTTGGTTCTCAGTTAATACATTATTTTGAATAAGAAATGGTAACAATCTATGTAAGAAAGAATATTCAAAAATTTTAGAGAATCCTGAGGGCACAGTGATAGGCCTGTAATTTTCTATTAGGGTAGCATCGTTTTTCTTAAAGATATATTTTCCCCATTTTCAGAGAGTTTGGAAAACATCCACTAATGAAAGACAAGTTTATCAAGTAAACAAACGGTTTGATCAAAATATGCAAAATCTTTTTTATGAGAAAGGCCGGAACCTCATCATATCCTGGTGAATACTTACAATTTAGTTTAATGGACAATAGATTATAAAGCTCTTTTTCCCTGTATCCTTGCAAAAAGAACGATTTTTCGTATAAATGTATTTTGTCAGTATACAGTGTACTATGTTCTTGGGGTGGCTGTATTTGTTTAATGACGTTTGTAGCGGCGTTTTCAAAGTAATTGGAAAACAAAGAAGCCACATCCTGTGTATTGGTCAAAAGAGTGTTGTTATAATTTATAGAAATTTTATGAGATTTACATGGGTGCTTCTTTGACAATTCGGACACAATTCCCCATGCGGTTTTTGAAGGGTTCTTTTATCCCTGTATTTTATTTTGATAATATTGTTTTTTTTGTTTCTGCAACTAATTTATTATGCTTTTCTTTATTGATTTTATAGATCTCACTCAATTCAGGATACGCAATTTTTAACCTGTATAAATTCTTCAGCTGTAAACTGGATATTCGGACGTTATCATTAACCCACTTTTTTTTCTCCGTTATATTCATATCCGTTATATTCAAATCCGTTATATTTATAGGTACGTTTTGGGAAATGTACATTAAAATAATATAAAAATATAGAAATAAAATAGTCATATGCCGCATGAATGTTTGTAATGGAGTACAACTCGTCCCAAAGTTCGGATTGAATGTCATTACTAAAATTATTTATTGAACTATCACTGAAGATACTTTTTTTACATTAAAGTCTTCTACAATACAATCTGCGTTCCATTCGAATAATACCGTCCTATGATCTGATACATTATTATCTACTACACAAGATATCCCCTCATCTGCAAAGTTACAGAATATTTGATCAAGCGTCGTTATGTTAGTACTGGTTACCCTAGTAGGCCAGTTCACCTTATACTTTAGATTAAAACTAGATAAGACATTACACAATATTTTAAAATCGTTGTTACTTGAATAACAATTCAGATTAAAATCTCCACATAACAAAATATTAATATTTGGTTTAAAAACAAAACTTAGTATAGCTACCAAATTATCAAAAAATGTGTTTTTATCCCCTGTTGGAGATCTATAGCAGCACAATATAATTGTTTGCCCTAAATCCAATTTGCATGAGACACCACATATTTCAAAATCTTTATCGGTGCAAAATTGGTGTAAATCTAGCTTTTTTACGTTAACATTGTTTTTTGCTAAAATGGCAACGCCACCTGCTTTATATTTATTTCTACAGTAATAATTTGCTAAATCATAGTCATGAAAAGTAAATGAGTTAACAGAATTCTCATTACACCATGTTTCTGTTAAACATATAAAATTTATATTAGATTCTCTAGTATCTATGAACACTTCATTTAATTTTTTTTCATTTAAACTCTGTACGTTTAACAATAAAATACTAGGATCAAACATCACCTCGCTGAATGGTTGGTCCTTGGCTTCATCTCTAAAAAACGACCGATGCACGCACCATACGGTCACAATGCAGGGTCCATCGCTTTTCGGAAATTATTTTCATGAATGTTTACTTTGAATGAAGCATATAGGTGGGGGTGTTTTGATGTAATTGCGTCACATACAACTTCTGGAAAATGTTCCTTTAATAGGGTTGCAAGCGATTCGGCTGTAGTTTCCTTGCCAACCCTGTACACATGTAGAGTAGCAAATTTTGGGGCACCTATCACAAATTTGTTCGTTGTGTTGTTGCCTACAATAACATGCCTTTTACGTCCTTTACGTTTTTCTGCTTGTTTCCACTCAGCGTTGTCTCTCTCAGTGCAGTTAGGCTGGTTGGGAGTATAATTTTTACCTATGGTAGTTTATTGAGATTGAATGTAGTCAATGTCATCATTTACATGTATATAAGTATTTAGTTTGGTTTTTGTTTCTTCCTGCATGATTTCGAGAGCTATATCATTTTTATTTAATTGGGAATTCCCTTGATTCTTAACAGATAGGTTTTTTCCCGTTTTAACTAGAATACTTTTTTGGCTTTCTTTATCTGAAGTAATTTTATTTTTATCGCTTTTTGTTGCGATTTGTTTCTTGTCTCCTTCTTTACTTATGTTTGTATTACTGATTAAATTTATTTGTCTATTAAGCAGCTCGATTTTATCCCGCAACTCCTTAATGACTATATCTTTTTGACTTACAATGTATTTGAAGATACGTATATCCACCTTTTTGTCAGATTCGCACAGGTTATCCATAGCGTCAAAAAATGCTCCAGCGTCACCCTCGCCTACGCTGGCAGAATTATCGGTGCAGCATACAATGTCGTTGTTACCAACAAATTTTACACTATTATGTAACTTGGCACAGCTCAAATGAAAGCCACTGTCACAAATTTTACACTTTATGCCGTTAACTACATTAGATTTACACCTTTTACATTGCAAGGCAGGATTCACGCTTCCGTGCATGTTGCTTGCTTATTCAATTTTATTGACAACTATTTGATAGATTTAAGAGAAAATTTAAGAGGAGAGCGGTACTTAAGAATTTTTTGCGAGTGGAAATTTCTCCAAAGATATAAAGAATAGCGGACAAATAACATTCAAAGTATTGTATTTCAACAAGATGGTGGGGGGGCACCTCATTTCTATGGACCTGTTACCGATTTTTTAAATAACCTTTTCCCAGGCAGATGGATTAGCAGAAGGGGCCCGATAGAATGGTCGGCTCGTTCCCCGGACTTAACTCCTCTTGATTTTTATTATGGGGATATTTGAAGTCAAAAGTCTACAGAACTCCTCCAGTAAATATCGACGAACTACAGCAACGTCTAACACATATGTGTAGAAATAGCCCTGCAGAAATTTTAGGAATTATCAGGTCAGAATTTCAAAGTAGACTTTTTATGTGCCAAGAAGTCATTGGACAACATTTTGAATAACTTATTTAATTCTTTTATTCTTTGTTTTAATAAATATTTGTTCAAAATTGGTTGTATTAAAATATTAATTAACATTTTATTCACGGATCAGATGAGAAACAGAAACGCTTGTAACTAGAGAACGGCTAACTCGATTGTCATTTTTCAAAAACGAGAAAGTAGAGAATTGAATTATCTTTTAAATGAGGTGCAACACGGCACACTTTGCCATTTAAAAAAATTGAGGTGACAGCGCCCGTGGCGCCATCTTTGAATTTGAAGAATCGAATTTATCGTCAGAATCAACTTCATTTTATGTGATTCACCCTGTATTTTGTTATAACTCTCTAACTGGATTCGTTCAAAAGTTAGCAGGGGGGGGTTACTTTATGGACAGACTGTATATATTATTGTACGCGCAAAGACGCAACGAATCCAAAAATGCAAAAATATGTAGGCTGTTCCATTTAAAAAAACAACTTTATAGTGTCCCCTGTGTATTTTTAGAAATAGAAAAAAATCTAATGGCATATTTGAAAATTTATGAAAATTCTACATAGATTCGTTTTATGAAAATGTAAAATAAGTAAATTGTAACCGAAATAAGGGGGAGTTCAATCTTAAAGGAAACACCCTGTACATGTTTAATAAGTAAAATTTTTTAATTTTTTGTTACTGTTGACGATAGCAGTAAAATAAAAATTACATGGGGTCTATTTGGCTCAGGTACCTCACATTTTCTTCGTGCCTGGATGTAAAATATTATTTGTTCCAATTCTTTTACATACCTATTATATTTTCCATTGCGAAACGGAAAATGCAGTCATACCTTAAAGTACCTTACTTCAGTAACATAAATCCTTTTACGTGCCAAATGAGTTTCTAACATTGTCTTTCTCTTAAAGGAGTTTGGCAAGGATTAATTCAATTTTTAATTCCGCGAACAGTTGGGGTGTCTGTGGGTGTTCTGTGTTTTATAAAAGAGGAAAATATATTTACTCCGCACACCCTTTTAGGAAACTTCTTATCTCATAGCGAAGTTTCTAATTTGCTAATCACATCACGAGTGAAAACAATGAATGAATGCATAAGAAGAAAGGTGGGTATACCTACACGGTGGACCAAGAATGTTATATTGTCGTCGGTCATTATATTACTGAGTAGGAGGCTCAGAGTTTAGTGTCTCGATTGTTCAACCCAGAGGTCGTGAGTTCGAATCTCCATTCCACCAAAAAATTTTTAATTAAATTAAAATTAGCTGAAAATTATTTTATTGCAATATTATCCTATGTGTCCTGCTACCAAAAACTATAATCATAAATCTACAGTTCATTCCCAACAAAGACTTATTCTAAAATGTATAAAGCGTGTACTATAGACTAGCACTCTAATTAATTGATTCACTGATTCCCAATCAGGAAAGTTACTGTAAGATGTTGTATGAAGATTGAAATGAATTTAATGGGCATATTTCTCATAATATCAATATTATATGCATCATCTGTGTGGCCTGAAGTCGAAGTTACAGTCAACTATATCTACAGCTCTTATCCACTAATTCCTAACAAAGCCTAACTTACAACATATATGTGTGTAGCAGTGACCTATAGGGAAAATTTAATGAGCATATTTTTGCTATTAATTCAAATATAAAGTCGAGTTAGTGGCTGACTTTAGTGCCTCGATCGCTTGACCCATCCTTATCCCATCCTTGAACGCATCCTTATGAATATAAGGATGGATTGGCAACCATTCTCGTGTGCATGTCGAAGATTGGAAGAATGTTCAGCTCGGTGTTAATGTATGAGATTATTATGGATTGATGTCTGACTATCCTCCTAACTAATGAGGTTTTCCAGATTTTTCTCATTCTATCACTAAATGGTGGTTAGGGTTTACCAACGGAATCATTCCTGAGACGCAATTGCGGCCTATCGATTAATAATATGCCGTCCCCTCTCTCACACACGTCTTAGACGTTCGGGCTATTCCTTGTGATTAGGATGAAGGGTAGAGATATTATTGTTATATTAAAGAAGAAGTAACATACAAATCGAGTGTGTCTCTGAACTTAGATCACCACAAATGTCATATTTTTCATATCATGCTCAAGTAACTACTGTGTTTAATTTAGACATTAAAAAATGTTCTATAGACATTAGTTCGTATATGTTTTTAAGGAAGGCTTTTAAGATGGCGTCAACATATGGTGTTGTTGAATAACACTGATATTGTTTGTTGGTGCTTACAGATGAGGAAACTTAATCTTTCACACACGCAAATTATTAAAACAATTCGTTCGAGTATTTTTGAGGTTGTTTCTTCATAATTTTTTTCTATCTTTACGGAAAAAAGCAGTTAAGTATGTAAGAAAATTAACCAGCTACCAACTCATTTCTTAATAAAAAATGAATTGGTTCAAAAATATGTTCTTCCAAATCAGTTGTCTTGAGAACAACTTGTAGAATTTTATTTATAATTTTCTACTTTTATACTAATTTTATATATAGAATAAGACTTTTAATTACTTAACAAATAAATTAAATATTCGGGAGTATTCTCCTTCCGGATACTTTAGCGAACATCCCTTTTTTTAAAATTATAACACAGGTTAAAACTATTTGTGATAAAAATTGGAAACGTATTTTACGCACGTCATTTACTATTCACTAAGTGCATTGAAAAGAAAAGTTCATGAGCATGAGTACAAGAGCAAATGTACTGTTCACTGGGATCACTGGGCTACAATGTGGATGTAAAGATATCTTAATACTACTTATACTGTTAAAACAGATCTACTGAGGTAAGAGTAAATACGATTAGATTTTAGTAAGGTAGAGTGTACAAGAGTTTAATAAAGTGTATACTTTCACATTAATTCTACGAGGATTGGCGTCGCCGCATTATATTAAACCTGTGCAAGGGGAAATTGACAGATGTCAGTGTTTGAACTTGATAGCATTTCGTAGCCACTGAATATGAGCTACTATTCTAAATTAACATTCACGGACTTATCGAAATCTAGGAAGCTATGTGGATGATTCTGAGCGACAGTGGCGTCTCACAGATCAATTTATTTCTTAAGTAGAGTGCATGTATAACAATAAATAATATACATTTAAATGTTCTAAAGAATGATCGTATTGAAATCTTCGAAAGTATGTGAGTACTAATAATTATCGAAGACTGGTTTAACTTCTGTTACCTGCATACATGGAAAAATTATTTGTGAATAGCTTTATCTCAGGTTTATCAATTATTTCAATTTTACTAGATATAATTTACATGTAAATAGATACATAAAGTTATGTTATATTACGATTATTCACAAGCGTTTGATAAAGAGCTATTTACCAAATTTATAACTACTTCAGTGTCTGATGTTGAAAATCTATTTCGTGTAAGTGTTAGTCCACCTGTATTTTTGTCGCAAATCGTATTTCCGTTAAAAAAATAGTTTTAAAGTGACTTTCCTCAACAATGACGTAGTTTTCCACAACTCAAAAATACTATACTGCACTCGACGCGCGTATCGCCAACCAAGTTGGCGAAAGGTATAGGTTAAGAATCACCCTGTATACATAATAACAATATATAATATTAAATCCGACAAATATAGGAAAATGAATGTCTATTATTATAACTTATTTTCTTCTTACTATTTTTTTGTACGGCTGTGTTTGCATATTTATATATAAATTCCAATATTTACCATATGTCTTATTGTGGAAGCCTATTGAGGAAGCCATATGTAGGTATATCTTTTACTGACTTACAAATTACTGAAGCTTGCCTATTATGCATTGGATGGATGCCTTGCCTTTTATGGATTTTACCGAAACACCTGGTACAGCAAGTCTTGAATCAATTCAAAAACTTAAATTCTAACTAGATATTATCAGACTACAGAGGAAATGATGGACTTGCCTTTGTTTTGCTATTAATTACCTTATAATGGATTAACCCTCACCTCAACCTAATTTTGAGGTATTACTTGTTTGATATTATTATTGATTCTTTGACCTATTTTAATATTAATATATATTTTAAATAAGTAGTAAGAATAATGAAGGATTAAAAACACAATACATTAATTTAGTAAATAAAAATAGATCTTCCTGTTCCTGAAACAGGTAATAAAATTAATAAAATAAAATGTTCCCTGTGTTCCTTCCATTGAATGTAACATTTTAAAATAATGGTATTTTAATTTCTTTAAAATAATTAATATATGGATTGATATTTATTTTTTAGTGATTTTGATCTATTGTAAAAGCAAAATGATTTATTTTTGATTGGCGATTGATTATTGATTTGATTATTTTGATATATCTAATAAAAATGAAGCATATTGAAATTAATCTCTAATTTCTTGATTTTCATCATCATTATCATTATATTAATTTAATATACAGTGTCAACGCCAACTCAAAATGTTGGGACAAAATTCATATAATTTTTCTAGTTGAGATTAAAAAGTGAAAAAAGTGAAACATGTCTATCGGTATATAGAAATTGTCCTATTTTTTTGAGCTATGTTTGACGGACATGACATTACAGAATTTTTTTTTAAATAGGACGCTCTATGTTTCATAGTATAATAAATTATATTCTTTAACAGTTATGACAAAAAAGTAGCACAACCTTATATACCTGAATTCGTCTTTAGAAGCGCTATCTATTTATACTATGCAATATAGAGCTCCCATCCATCCATAGAGCTATAGAGCTATATGTTATAGCTCCATTAAATATGTCTAAGAAACAGGAAATATTCCAGTGGCAATTTCTATATACTAGTCGATTTGTTTCAACGTTTTATTTTTATCTCAACTGGATTTTTTTAAAATTTTGTTCATTCTGGGGCACACTATAGGTACACGGTATCCCAGACCGGGTGATTTTGAAAATTTGGTTATTTACAAAGATCATACTTTTTAAAATATTTTTACGTTTCTGGCATTTCCGGTATAACCGAAAGTCGACACCAACTTGTTGATTTTAAATACCCTTTGTATTATACCATTTCCGGATTCTACGTAAAATTCTAAACATATTTCATGTAGGATGTGCTATACCTATGTTTAACTGTTGAAATATTGACAGGTGAATATTGACATTTTGCAACTTTGAGACCCTGTAAAGTCTAAACGGTTCGAGATAATGTAAAACGGTTTGCACATTCCTATCTAACTTCTCATAAGCTATCGTTTGACATTAATTTCAGATTTAGCCAAAAATAAAAAAAATTCGATTAAATTTAATCTCTTGGTTAAAAATGAAATTAGCGCCAAACGCTAGCTTATGAAAAGTTAAGATTGGAATGTGCAAACCGTTTTGCTTGATCACAAACCGTTTAGATTTTACAGGGTGTCAAAGTTGCAAAATGTCAATATTCACCCCTTTTTACCACAATGTTTTAATTGGTCTTTAAAACAATAATGAACATGTGACATGAAAAATAAAATTATTGTTTAAAAAACTAAGAACACGCTTTTATAAGTAGCTCACTAAAAAAAAAGACCTTCCCACCTCCATCATCGTACAAACTCGATAGAACTATATTATTGTATATTGTCACTAAACTTGCAGTTCATAAAAGCGTGTTAATATAAAAATATGAATAGCCTCTATAATAGTTAGAATATAAAAAATAGTAACTGTTACATAAAAATCAAGAAATGGTTTTTTCTTTTAAAATACCTCGTATCATCGAAATTCTAAAAAGTGGCAGCATTTTTTTCCAGATATATTCTTTTAAAACGTTTTTTTTTATCTGATGGTTCGCAACCGCTGCATAATTTTTTTGAGAAAAATGGAAACAATAACGACATGATGAGCTCTCTGGTCCTTTTTCACAGGGTTATCTTTTATCTTATTTTCACAGTGATCACTCTGAAACAAATTTAAAAAATTTGTACCTCGCCCCCCTTATGACGAAGAAAAGACGTGAGACGCCTGTGGCAATAACACGCAGTCCTCTTGTGCCCATGGGAGCGCCCGGATGATACTTCAACATGCGTCACATCTCATATACCGAATAATGTCAACTCTTATTTTACAGTTGGTTTTTGCTATAGTTCATACGCCTTGTGACTACCAATTTCTTACATCTTGTCTCGCGCTTGGAATTTTTTTTATGTTTTTGTTGCTTTCTTCAAAATTAATAAAAATAGGTGATATCAGATATATTTTTTCAACTCAACTGTTTTTTTTATATACAGTTTGTTTCACTTATACACTAAAACAAATAAAATACCAAAATTATAGTAAATTCCTTTGTAGTGTCTATTCTCTATATATATAAAATTATCTATGTAATTTTATATATTGTTTAAAAATGTACAATATCAAAATTAAATCAAAATACATTTGGTATCAATATTAAAATACAAGAATACAATTCACTATTTGATGTTATTGTAACATAAGATCGGATTAGAGCCCAATGTTATCTAATACAAGCTATTTACCTTGTACCTAATAGCTGTAACAAATAAATACTGTCAACTAATATAAGTACAGAAATAGACGCCTACGAAAGAAAGACAACAAAGAGAAGAAAATCTCATTATAAATTAAAAAAATTCATTAATAATATGTCTCTCAGTTTAATTTTTTTGGCTTATACTTAAATAAATATGTAAAGAGTGTATATTTAGATTATTTTCCTTGACAGAAAAATAAATAATGTTCTTTAAAATAGTATTTATTTTCTTATATGCCTCAAGTAGCTGATTTTACTTCAAATTCCATATATTAAGATACCGATTTTAGTATATTGGGCCTTGAATGTTCGTTTCTTATTTGAATAGAGATTTCCAATGTATACGGAATATATTCTTTCCTACATTTCCCACGTGGTTGATTTTTAGTAGATACATCAAAGAGAAAAATGTAATCTATCACATTTCGGCGTGTGCTTTTAATCAGTGAGGACTTATTAGTTCTGAAGGGTCAGATCAATTCAAACACTCATTAATTATTTGAAGGAAATGCCGAAAACAACTCCTCCACGGACAATGTGCATCTCCATGGAAGTCGCCACATCCTTCATCGAGATCAACTACAGACACTGACCGGTTTCACGCTTATTATGACCTCGTCAGAGTGTCATAAGTAGTCGACATGATTGCCGAAGGGGCATCGTGAATGTTAGTAGTAGTGAAAAGCACACCGTATAATGCCCTCTTTGGACAAAGACCCAAAGAGTTCACCACGGTGTGCTTCTCACCACTACCTAACACTCATTGATTATGACTCACGCCAATAATAATCAAATTTCTAAAATAGCATTTAGCTCAAAGAGCCACAAAGCAATTAAATATCATTTTTTATTAGTGAATTACTAATAACCTAACTAAGTAGGTGTTTTTAAACGTCCTCGTCATTTTACAGGTCTGCTACAGCTTTTAGCAGATCTGTTAGGGCTTTTACAGGTCGATTACAGCATTTAATAGACTTGTTAGTAAAGTAATAAAAAACAGGAAACCAGAAGTATTCAAAATGAGGACAGAGCCCCAAAAAGAGATAAGGAAAGATCTATAAAAGCACTTTATAATATACAATAAAAATAAATATATGATAAATTAGTAGAACTGTAATAGACCTGTTAGGAGCCTAATCTGTTAATATTATATTATATGTCGTAAAATGATCAGTTAACTACCTGCCTGCCTGTCTGTATGTCTATAAATTAAATTTCGTCTTGCCTTGAGGTGGACTAAGGTTACAAATATAGTAGAGAGACAAGCGACGAGGTAGGCGACGCGGTAAGCGACCCATTGCGACGCGGCAGGGGGATGGTGCACATAGTGGAGGAGGGAAAATTGGCAACTTTCTTGTCTACACATATATTGTCAGTATTTAAAATGTTGAGGACTAATTTTTATATGACAGTGTGTCAACACCCGTATAGCAATAGAGGAGGTTCACACAAGAAAATATGCTGTACATCCTATTGATAGACATCGTAGAAAAAATGTAGGACAGTACCATACCCTATTTTCACAACTGGAAAGACACCCCAAAAGATTTTTTGAATATCTGCGGATGGATATTCCAACTTTAATTATATCTTTAATAAAGTTTCTCATTATTTGCAACAGAAATGGACAAATTTTAATGTGCAATCCATTGAACCAGAAGAAAGGTTGGTGGTTACCTTACGGTAAGTTACAACGTCAATAACTAACTTCATTGAAGCCTTTATTCATACCTTATATTTCTATGCAAAAAGGTTACAAAAATTTATTACACTCTCACGTCCATATAGTCTTCCTTATAATAATTTGCAGCACTAGAGTTGTCATCGTATTTGAAGGTTTGTAACATTTCTGTAGTTTGATTACCTTTATAAGCATATACTTGCTCACTAAATTTGGACTGCATTTCTAAATTCTAGAATGTCGGTATCTTTAATTTTTCTGATATGCGGTAACAACATGTTAAGAAAACATTGATGATTGTCACCCGGGACCTTATTGTTTTCTTCCGCCTTCCTCTTTGATAACAATGGTAATATGCGAAATATGTGGTCAAATTTGACGATGTCAAAAACCGCCCCGAAGAAAATTTTGAACGCCAATTACAAAGCCAGAATTGAAGAAGTAAAAGAACCTGAAAATAGTATACATAATACTCCTATTAAGATAAATTATATCTTGGATGAATATCTTGGAAACTGGAAGAGATAGCAGCTCTGTTAAATTAGAAAAAGTTGATCAGTTTAGTGCTCATTAAAATCTGTCAATAGATTTACTGATTTACTGTTTTTATTCGGGGATCTAATGGATTCAGATTTGGTACGTATACATGTAGTCATAAGAACAGTTTTTCTCACTTTTGTAAATATGAAAATTGTCTAGGCTCCGTAGATTTGGAGTGAACATCTTTAAACGTTTTATTTGTAAGTCTAGTTTGCGCTAATATCAGTCCGACAATATTAATAATGGACAGATATTGACCACCTTCTCCGATAGCACCACAGCAGCACCAAAATGGTGTCCCAATAAACAAAAAAATGAGAATGAACTGTTCTACAAGACTTACTACAAGACATACTAGATTTGTAGATATATAATTTTCTAGCACCAACACCAGACACAAAAAGTATCAATTCTCAACTATCGTATTCTCAACGTATGCCATAGATGAAGGAACCGATGAATGAAAAAGCTGGCTCAGACTATAATAGTATTAGTTAGAGGATTATAATATCCTCTGGTGGTCTGTGCCATTATCTATTTAACAGTATTGTCCAAGGACCAATTTTATTTATACAATTATTAGATTTTCTCATTCTTGGGTAATCATTAATAAAATAACATTAATTTATAGGTATGGATATAGCTCCTAAGTATTGGTATAATTGTTTTGGCTACTCATGGTATTGGTATGTCAGAACTTCTAGGTATTCAAAAATATATTTTATTGAAATTGAAACGACCTTGGTTCTAAATTTTATTTTTCAAGCAGTCTGTTGTCAATCTGACGCCTTGTTACGATTTCTTCTTTGTCTAGGTAACTCCAAATTTATCTTATATCTTAAGTCATTTATTATATTAAATTAAACAAGCACCACAAGTTAAAAAAACTTTATTTTTCTGAATTATCTTGCAAATATTTTACATAATCTCGTTTTGATTCCCAAAATGTACATATACCTAGTTAATTTCCAATGAACTGGGATACAGAAACAAGACTGTACAGAAGACTCATTGTCAACACAGGCTAGACGAAAAATTATCTTTAGATTTTACTTAATCAATCAAAGATATTGCATATTCTTTATTTATTATATACTACATTTTTCAGTTGCATGTTCAGTTAAAATGAAAGCTATGCTATTAGTACTGAAACTCCATTGCTGATTCTGAAATACTTCTATAATGCATCTGACTGAAAATAGCCTGAGAAATTAATCATTAAAATAAGTTCTTATCCATAGTTATTTAGGCAAACGATAATAAGGTCAACTGTATGGAGTAAAAATAATAATCATAGAGCAAACACTACAGTGCTTTTATCATTTCTTATCTAACAACCCATCCAGCTTTTCAAATATTTTCATTTACAAATTGAAGTGAAACTGCAACGCTGAATTAAATAAAAGAAAACTAAATGGAGGTTCGAAACAATGAGTTTTAGTAAGTCACGTTTTAGTAAGTAAGGAAAAGAGGGATACTATTCCTTAAAGTTTGATAGCTTTTCAAATATGTAAGTGTTAGATGAAAGCACATTTTGTGTTGCTACCCGGTCATTTTCACTTATTCTAATTTATTTGGAAATAGCACGGAAACAGAAACACATCTTAAATATAAGCGTGTATGTACGGAGAAGGGATATACCTAAATTAATTTATTGTGCTCATTAGTAGAAGTAGCAACGAATTATCTATGGAAATTAAAAAAAAAATCATTATTACGTAAAATTACTTAATAAGACTACGCAGTTTAGTAAGTCAATCATTTACTGAATCTGTAAGTTAATGATAAACCAAGGATTGTTCTTATCCTGTAAAACTCAGGTATAAAAACCATAGAGGTGTTGGTAATATATTTAGATCTTTAGGTGAAATAATAGGCACTTGTAATTTGTGTATGTTACACTCTTAATGATCACAATTCAGTTTCATAGTACTTACTTTAGTATTTGTGTTTACTATCAATTATCACTACTATAAATAGTTATGTTTGAAGACATAGAGGCAAACTCATTATATTTAATTATAGGTAATAATATTATTACTACCATAAGCAAAGCTTAGTGTTGACTCCCGAAGGACGGACACTATGCAATCAAATTAACTGTGTGCATGTAATAAATGTAACAATTGATAATTGCAAATCAATGCAAATGCATTCTGAGGGAAGGTTAGAAGGGGCGAGGACGCATTCTGTTCATGATAACAAGAAATTCGAATGAAAACTGTTTTCCATATCACTGAAATTTTTACTCATGTTCATTATTGCATTATACACGCGCATTCGTTGCACATTTGCAGCACCTCTTAGATGGACTTAAAGGAGTGTCCAACTGTCCACCATCCAGGTGGCGGTGATCTAGGTGTTAGAGATTCTCAAAATGTCCGTTAGATGGCGCGACCGCGACTATGAAGTTTGACAGATTCCTGCTAGATGCAGTAATGTAGTTTCCATGTATTTAATTCCATAATATGTACTTAATTATTAATAATTATTTCAATTACTTTTGCGATTTTCATAAAAAAGATGGATAACACATCTAGTCTTTATGACCTACTAATATGTTACAGTTCAAGTTTAAATCATTCTGCAAAGTGGACAATTGCAAGTGCAAAATTCTCTGGGATGCGTCTTACAGCATGTCGTGATGGTTTCATTTTATGGAGATATCGATCAGCAAATGTGTTGCAAGTTCTTGTTATAACTTTGTCCCATTGTCCATAAATTACATATAAATTTAATCTTCGTAAGTATAATTTAATAGTGATGGCATCTTTATTAACACTTTTGTGGACACAAACAATACTGACGAAGCTTCTGACAACAAACTTGACACTCGAGACAAACTAAGTTGTTTTATTTTTCAGTCTACTTGGCAAAATGAAATATTTCAGCTTTCACACGTTTTTATAACAAAATTCTTTGTAACTGGGAAACCTTGAAAGATAGGTAGGTATATACAAATTTATATCATTCGATTCAAAATTTCATTCTTCTTTCGACCGTAGAATAATATAGTGGGTGTTCCATTTGAAAAAATCAAGTCTTGCAGCTTCTTAACTTGGTAAATTGGCTTATAAATTTTGAGGGCTCTGTACGTTCCTCAGACATTATGGAATCAGTTTCAGATGTAAAATCCCTAAACCATTACTGTTGCAAATATTGTAATTAAGATCTTCGACTGTTTAGGATTATTCAAAATTTTTAATAGTTATGGTGCCTGTAACTGTTACTTTTTTCTTAAAACTGGAGGTATCTTGAAAATAACTGAAATTAGGTTTAGACAACTGTACACAAAACGTGAAAATATTTGAAAAAGGTAAGCCCCCTGACCTTTGTAAATAACCAAATTTTTAAAATGACTGGTCGATTTTGATGTCAATTTTTTTCAGAGTAGGGAGTCTATAGACACACGTATGGAACATATTGCTAATGAGATAATGTTATCTCGTGGCTTGCTATGATTTTTTTAATAATGCTTTTTTGGAAAATCGTATTAGGGATTTTTTTATTTGAAATTTGACCACACTGCGTTGTTAAGCACCATTTAAAACCCAAATATCCAAAGTTTCATTACCTAATTTATGTCGTTGCATATTTTTTTATACTGCCCCAAAGTCGCAAAAACTGAAAACTTTTATTTTAATTTGAAAATATTGGGGCCTTTAGAAATATAAGTAAAACCAATTAAATATAATTTAAAAAGGTTGAAATATCATGTTAAGAAAGAAAAAACAATAGTACCATTATATCTCAAAATTAATTTTCAAATTAAAATAAGAGTTTTCAGTTTTTGCGATTTTAAGGCGCTATTAAAAAAATCTGCAACGACATAAATTAATGAAGCTTTGGGTATTTGGGTTTTAAATGGTGCTGAATAACGCAGAGTTGTTAGAAATCTAATAAAAAAATCCCTAATACGATTTTCCAAAAAAAATCATTATTAAAAAAATCATAGCAAGTCACGAGATAACATTACTCCTTATAGCAATATGTTGAAACTCCCTACTCTGAAAACATTGACAATAAAATCGACCCACAATGTGTAAAATTTTACACTGGTGTTCCAGATCAAATCTGTACACCCTGTATATTATTTATGTTCCTCCATGATAATTAACAGAAAACACAATATTCACATATAATATAACATAGATTACAGAGGGTTCAATTTTGTAGATATACGATTAAACGTTTTCAATACTTTAGATAACTTCATTTCATTTACGTTTACAATATAACGTAGGTACTCCTTATGTTATGGCAACAACGTTGTAATAGATCTCTTTCTAGATACATTTTTGTTACGTTAACTTTTAGAAGTAATTTTAATGTTTGAATATGACGTATTTAAAACGTATACCTAAAACTTTAACGTAGCCATGTCATTATTACTAAGTTATAAAAATGTTTTCAATAGAACGTTACTGAAGTGCCTTGTTTTTAACGTTACAATATGTACTTTTTACGTTTCTTGCATAGTGGGTAGTTCCAATAAATATTATTATTAGTAATATCATATTATATAATAATTTGTGGTCACCCATGTGATTGAATACGCTGAAAAAATGTTTCAGTAAAATAATATAAAATAGATATTTCAAATACTTTTTTAAATAAAAATAAATATGTACTTAATACATTTGTAATCTAAATAAAACTCTATAGAAGCAATTCTGATTGGAACTGTAACTAAGTTTTGAGGAGACCCTGTATAAAACTATTCCATAGATATTTTATTTCTTTTAGCGCAGTTTGAAAGATCAGAGATATAGGTGGATATTTTAATATTTTCTGCCAGTAGTAAAATTTGTAGAAGATAAAAAAATTGTTTGTTTAAGTGAGCCCGATATTGGTAATTTTTATACATTTTATATTAAAGCAGTTTGTTTTACGTTTGAAAATGACTGAACAGAACGTGCCGAATTTAAAATAAAATAGATAAAACTAAAAATCAACATACCCTGCATGCACAGAAAAATCATGGGCCGACAGCATTAATAGGCGCACCTGCTTTAGCCTGCATTCAGGATTTTATTCACGTGCTTACCAGAATAGCAGAATACTCATTTGGTGCATTTCTTACCTGTGTTTTACAAGTCTAATTACATATCTTACATGTCCTGGGCCCTCCCATGTGCCGTCTTTTGATTTTCCTATTGGTTTATGGCATCTCATTGTGGTTTGCCATTGGTTCCAGTAAAGGTTTAGGTTAAATGAGGGCGCATGACTGAAGGTACAACTTGAAAACGTTTGTAGAACTGTCAGTGTTACTGCGACCGTCGTGGGTAAAGCTAGTGACGATCTATATTTTAAAGACGAGCCCACGAGGTCCGATTCAGTTTCAGAGTACGCGCGCGAAGTTGTAAAATTGCAACAATGTGCTCCGGAAAAATGTACTGTTTAATCAAGATACTGATCATCTTTGAACTGTTGTGCTTGTCTTTTGGAGCCTCTTCTACCGGAGCTACTTCAAATGGTGAGTTCTAATACGTTAGGACCTGAAGGTCTACTACAAATTTATGTTACTTGGCGTAGGCGACCAAATTATAAGAAAAATAAATATTAGAGCCAAAATATTTTCAAACTAAAAAAAATTTGTTTTACGCAACAAAAACATTCTTGTTTTTTTATAGATGAATACTAGTGAAATTAAAATAAGTAATTCCTTGGAACAAGTCATTTTTATAAATTCTGTAAACAACAAAAAAACGTCTTGGTCATAATTTTATTACATTTTTTGTTATATTAACTACCTACCTATTAGTTTTATGAAAGAATTCCAGTTGGAAATTTACTTGTTTAATTTACGCATTTTAGAAAATGAACACCTTTAGAGCGGTAACTTGTTGGGAGTAATTCATTTGAATATCGGATTACGTTTTAACAAGACATAGATCCACAGGCGTGCAAATTATATTTAGGGGATGATGTTTTGATCTTGTAGATGGAAAAGAGACAGTTTAAGTAAAGTAAAAAATATATAATTTTGATTTTACCTACTAGCTGGTCCTTTTTTTAATTTATTGGAAAGAGCTAAAAGGTCATATAAAAGTGCATTTCAGATTAATAATAAAATTTCACGTGAATTCTGTGTGTAGTATATTTTATATTTCAAAGTTGGGTATACTTAGTTGGGTTGGACAAACTTATTTTTTTAATAAAACTCAAAATAGGTAACCAAAATATATTAATCATATATAGCGATGATATTTGTCCTTTTACTAGGTATTAATACACTTCTAAAATTACAAATATTTATAAATTAATCATTTTGCTAAGAGTGTATTTTATTTATAAAACTTAAAAGAACCAAAATATATTAATTATATATAGGGACGTTATTTCTTCTTTAATTGGGTATTACCATACTTCTGAAACTATTATACCAACAAATATTTGTAAAATAGGAACGACAGGAATTGATTTTTGAAAACTAATTTTATTTATTGATAGCAGGTAAAGAAAAATTTAATAAAATTACATTTAATAAATTCAAAATTACCTGTTTTTATTCAAGTAGGTAGGTACCTTCAAATGTCAATAAAAAGTTGGTGTTTTTTGTGTTTAATAATGATTAAATACAAAACTGTTTACCTCTAAGAATCTTTGTTTTTTTTTGATAGGCCTTTGACTGTTACTTTTGATGTTTCAAGGTTTATTATTTATAATATTTTTTTTGTTCTCCGAAGTGTGTCAGTATAGCCAGTTGCAAGAGAACATCTAAATTGTGCCACAAATAAATAGATAGATAGAGGCAATATACCGGGCCTGACACGATGAGTTGACGAAACTCTGGAACTAATTATTTAGGTACAGAGGGGGTATTCGCGTATATTTTGACCCCTGCCTACAGGAGTTATTATATTAGAAAGTTAGAAAAAAAGTTTAAATACAAAAGTTATTTGGTTTTTCACGTATTATTTTTTAGCTAGGTCGAAAAAAAATGCATGTCATAAATTTGGGAAAACCAGTTGAACATAATATTTTTAAATGGGACACCCTGTATAATTTTACACGCTTGGGTAGACATTTTTTTTCTGATTTTAAAAATATATATTTTGTTGACATTTGCACTGACAGTTTTCGAAATATTCAACAGCGAGTACCATAAAAAAATACAAAAAATAGGTACAAAGGACTAAAAATATTTATCAGTAGAAACCAACAGTAATAAAAAATATTTAATGATTTTCGATGTAACCTCCTTTGTTATTTAATCATTTTGTAATATTTTCATTTTTTAATATTTTTTTTTAAGATTTATTGCAAACATTAAATATTAAAGATTTCGAAAACTGTCAGTGCAAATGACAAAAAAATATATGTATATTTTTGAAATCAGGAAAACAATGTGTACCCAAGCGTGTAAAATTATACAGGGTGTCCCATTTAAAAATATTATGTTCAATTGGTTTCCTCAAATTTACGACATTCAATTTTTTTTTCGACCTAGCCAAAAGTTAATAGGTACGTAAAAAACCAAACAACTTTTGTATTTAAACTTTTTTCCTAACTTTCTTAATAACCCCTGTAGGTAGGGGTCAAAATATACGCGAATACCCTGTACATATGTACCTGCTGGTTTCGGTCATAATACGATATTAAGTTCACTAAAAATAATGATCATATTTTATTATCTTCGTTTATAAGAAAATAATAGGGAAATGTCCAAGAGAATATGCTACAAGAGTGTTGGACAAAGTACCTACTTATCGCCTTGCCTAGCATAAAAACGAACGAATTTTCTTTCTAACACATTATGCTTAAGTATGGTATATTCTTGGTGGTATTTCCCTTACTATTAGAGACATCTCATTAAACCCTACACAGACCCAAACATATATCTATGGAATAAAATATGGAAAAAAAACGTGATATATATAACATATATGGAAAAAAAACGTGAAATGCGTATAAAACATAAACGTACTTCCTACTTATAGATAAAGATCATAGAGATATTATTAGTAACTACCTACAATGTGAGGTCCACTCTAACTGTGTTAGACAAAATACGGCAAATTTTTTTTTGTAATTCAACGCTCGGCGTGGCATAGAGCCAGGAGAATAGTCGTTTTGGCTGAATTTGTTTAGCCAAAATGGTTTTAATAGTTTTATATTGTACTGACGAGATCATAAAAAGATCGAAACCGGGCTGCAGTTAGTGACGTCCTACGACGTGAGGTACAAGTATTTCCTCGTAGTTTCGTTGCGATCCGAATCCTTGTATTTTGATTCTAACTGTGTTAGACAAAATACGGAAAATTTTGCTCTGTAACTCAGCGCTCGGGCATACAACCAGGAGAATAGCTGTTTTGGCTTAATTTATTTTAGTCCTTATTTAAATAAGCCGTTTAAAAATGTGCATATAAAGTATATACCTACGTACTATTCGCAGTTATGTGTTATGTATACAACCCATCTGTCAAATAGTAGAACTTGTTTCCACATCTCGCTATTGATTCTCCAAACATAAAGATTTTATTTTCAAAGTAGCATGCTAAAAAAAAATTATAGGATACATTGGCACATTTCAGGAAATTTTCGTTCAGTTGTAAAATCGGATAGTTAATTTCATGTGCAGAAATGACAATAATGTTTTACGTAAGATTGTCAGATGTTTAGAGGCCAAAATCACTGCTCTTGTTGAGCAGTGAATGACACAGACAAATTGCCGAAACAATTCGCGTGACGTAGGGCGTGGTGGTAAAAATTTATGCAAGATATCTGTAACTGAGAACACTGAAAAACAGGCCAAGAAAAAGCCGTCAAAGGGTACCTAACTACCGACAGGAACGTTTTTTATGTCAAATGAAAATTTTTGTCTCGAAGACAACTTTTGGAGGCTACAGCACAGCCTGCTTTAGTACTAGCCATGAACTGAAATTGGCAACACCGCTCCACGCCGATCTTCTAGTCCGATTCCCGACCCACAGCCTCTCTAGTAGAGAAGGCTGTGGCCGTTGAGTGAGCAAATTAGCTCACTCAACGCTGTGGCCGATCGTATTTGACGTGCATTCCCAATTTTGTTTGTAATAAGCTACTTAAGTAAATATTAAATAATATGTATACGTTCTCTGCTTGGTCAATTAAATATTACAATATTTGATGTAAAACAATATATACCTTATTTTACATGAAAACATGTGATATTTGATTGTTCAGCAAAACCAACGTGAAGGTGCAGAGTTACACAAGCTTTTAAAATAATTCAAAAAATAATATTATTGCTTACAGTATGTGTATCAGGTAGTACTACAATAATAAATAATAATATATTTCTCAGATTATTCATCTAGCATGCGTATTTTTGCCGGAAGTGGAAAAAAAAGGGAAAGAAAAACAGATGAAGGATAGGATATAGGAAATGATTCATATTAGGACAGGAATAAAGGGAAGATGATAGGCACATAATATAACAAATATATCTATGTAGAAAAAACAAATGACAAAAAATAAAATTAACCAAAATAAAATTAACAGGAAAGAATTAACAAAGTGAAAGAGCAAAGACATACCTAAACTAGATTAATAATAATAATGAATGTTGGTTGGTACTTATTTAATATCTATTATACATAATGGGTTTTAATGAAATGGCTCAAACGAATTATTGACAAATTGACCAAATTATTGACGAATGACAAATTATTTATATTGCTTTTTTGAAAGTATCTAATTTCCGTTTCTTTATTTTATCTTCTGGTGCTATTTCACATCGTTTTTTATTTGTTTTTAACTGCGATTTTAATCGTGTTTCTTCCAGAATTCTATTATTTTGTGTTTTGACATAGTTATTTAAGAGAACGTTTGCAAAGATTGAACAAATTATTCCTAAAATATAATTTACATTATTTCCACAGACACAGGTGTCTAAAAAGTCTAAGTAAAAGTTATCCGAAGCTATACTTTCTAAAGTTAAACTTGCAAGCAAATCTTTTTGGTTTTCAGTGTTAAGGAAGTCAATTTCTAAAGAGTCGTTGTTTATAATGTATTCTAATATGGCATACATATGAAAAAACAAAATTGTTACGTTAGTTGTCGGTATCGATAGACCACCTCGTTGCAAACAATCAAAATATTGATTTCCGATCAAGTTTCCCTTATTTTCAACGACATGTGAAAGGCAAATGTTACAGGAAATTCTTTTGGTTAATACATGAGATGCATATCCAGAAATATATATTCTCACTGCATCATCAACATCACAATCTGATAAATAGTTTGAACAAAATATTTTGGAGAATTTATCTAAATCCTGTTGCATCGTCTGTTTATTTACTTTTTCTAAACAATGAAAACCAACTTCAGAATTTTCTGCAATCTCAAAATTTGATTTTATTTCATTAAACGACATTTGATGTGAACTAGCTCCAGTTTTTTTAAAAATATGTTTTAGTCTAATTTTTTTCTCAGCGCTAACAACTTCATCGAACGATACATTATAATTAGATCCACACAATTGCCTATATATGCCAAATCTTTTTTCCAGCTTATCAGTACAGAATTTTCCAGGAAGAATGTATGATATTGAGAAGTTTTTAAATGAATACTCTATTATGTCAATTAAAACCAATGTACTCTGTCGAAGAGCTGAATATGTTTCAGTTGTTAGATGGCCATTAAAATTTAATTCTTGCCATTTGTCTAACCAAATGATGAACTTTTGAAGAAAGTTTAATCTGAAATCTGTGGCAGAGTAAATAGGTTTTGCCCATTCATTTATTTTCATATCTCCTACTACTATACTGGTACAATTAACAATATCCCACCATTTCTTAATTATGTCCAAAAAATCTGCAGTACCATTATAATTATAATCTCTTATGGCGGCTATTGTTGAATGATGGAAAATATTGTCCACTAAGAAAACCTTTTGCCTTTCAAGATTTGTAGGAAAAACAGTTTTAAAGTTTAATTTGTAGGCTTTCTTGGCAAGCATATCTTTCTCTTTGGAATAGACATCACGAATATCTTTAAATTTAGCATACTTAACTTCGTAGGTATTAAAATCGGGATATACAAATGTGTTGTCAAGATTTTTTAAATTTAACCAATTTGATTTAATATTTTTAAAAATATGTACAAAGTCAAAAGTTAAAAATATTTTTTTATTCGTGTTGGCAGGATTTGGAATAAAGCTATTACATTGTGTTGTGTTTACTTGATTTGATTGAACATTTAATTTCGCATTTGATTCTGAAAGTAAACTGTTAAACATTGTCCTGTTGATTCTATGATTATCTGTTATTATACATAAAACTTCAAAACCACAATTCTGAACCATATTAACAACATTTTGTGTTATTGGAACCATTTCTTTGCCTGTGATATTTAATACGGGTAGTAATTTTACAATTTCACAAAAGTTTCAAAATGCTGAACAAATCATAAAAGATAATATTGTCTTCGCGAATTCTACATTCTCTTTGTTACAAGCTGTACCGATTATGTTTTTTGCACGATAATCTAATCTGCAATTAATATATATTTCATCAATTAGAATTACTACTATCTTGTCAGTCTGTGTAAGTGAAGACGACATATTAACTAAATAGTGCTCATTCTTATTTTCTTTATTTGGAGAAATGTCCATTCCAGATGAAAGATACTGCAGATAACGCTTAGAAGGTAAAATAAAAAAAGTCTGTAACATATTGTATGTAGTAGGAGACTGAATATAAATCATAAATGCCATTATTATAGTGGAGGCAGAGTATTTCCTTTTTAACTTTGTCATTTGGTTAATTTGATCTACGATAATGTTTAATTGTTTAGAATATAAAAAAGTCTCTATATCGCAAAAATCTAAAGCTTGTTTTAAATACAGCAACGCCTGTTGCAATGCATTTTGAGTATTGCTTGTTTCTAAGTTACTTGAATAATAGGTATATTTAAATCTATCTAATAAATTTTGGAGTTGAGACCATCTCTTAATTTTCATATCAAAATCTAAAATCCACTTTAATTCATTAAAATACAATTCACTGCGATTTACAAATATTTTAACTGTTAGGTCGTTATTTATTGATATCTGATTTTCAATTTTAACTATTTCACCATCGAAATTTATTGTATAAAAAATTATTTTAGATGTCAAGACTTTTATATTCCAACTTTCTCCAAGATTAACTTTTTTCGAAAAATTATTTATAAAATCATTGTAATTTGCAATAAGATCTGACTTTTCAAAATTTTGTATCAACATTTCATGTTGCTGAACTTGCTGTTGGCGCCTACATTCAGGATCTTTTCGAACAATCGACTTTTCCTTTGACATATATTTAGGCAAATTTGGAAAAATAGATGGGATAGCATCCGCTTTTAATTTTGCTTTGCAAGCAATCATTGTTAATGTACCGTCTGGTAAAAGATGTCTGTCTAGTTTAACGACATCATTAGGATCAAAATGTAACTCACAAACAACGGAATATTTTGTAGGTGACCATTCTTTCCTAGGGATACGTTTGAGCCATTTTTGTTTAAATGTGTCGTCCTTAGGGAATCCAAAAACACTTTTTACTCCTTCACTTTTTACAGAGGAATCGTAATTAGATTTACACCCTGGTACACAGCACCGTGCCGGCATTTTCACTATTCAAGGTTAAGTTCACTTCACCCCAACTGATAAATAATAGAACATGTAAAAACTCGGGAAAATGATATTACATATCAAATTGGTAATACACGGCACTATCTACATTGATTACACTTTAATATACAATGGTCTGAAATAATTATCTCTTATAATTAAACACTATTTAACACAAATATATAGGATGATTATACACGTACAAGACGTACAAGACGCACCATTTACTAAAACGGTATCGCTCGGTCTGAAATTAGGACGGGATGCAGTGTTGCAATTTTCTCAGTTCATGGCTAGTACTAAAGCAGGCTGTGGCTACAGGTGTTTCAGTTGAAACAGTAAGAAATATACTTCTTACCTGAGATTCATCTAGTAGAAAACAGTTGTTAAGAGTTGTAGTTGTTTTCGATAGATTATCTTAAAAATAATAAAGTTATTTCTTTGCGTACCTAGGTTATAGGTAACGAAGAAAATTAAAAACTTTATTGAACCATAATATTTGATAATTTCATTAAAAATGTAACTCTTAGTTAACTTTTTGGTTTAATTCCTATATATTGATGAGTACTGTTACATCACATTTCAAAGTAGGTTACATATAACTTCTCAAACCATCATTTCAGTTTCATGCTTGAGGTCTTAAAATTGTAATTCTGTTGAGCATACTAATAATGGATATTTTAAATATAAAAAATCAGCTGAAAAATAACTTACTAAAATAATATATTTCATACTTCGAATGTCTTTTGACGACGAAGACATGATCATTATAAAAATATACAAATGATCTAAAATTGACTACTTAACAATATTTTATTTTGAGATATAAAATGTAGTTTTTGGTGCTTTTCTGCATTCTGAATTTGATACCTAATTATTATTATCGAATAATGAGATAGAAAAAGAACAATATAAATGCAATAATTGTAAACATTTAGGTTTTACTTTAAGACAAATACCTTTTCTAATCATAATTGGATATCTGCGGAAAAAATAAAATGATGAAAGATATAAATCTATGACATGAATATAATATATTTAGAATAGGAACGCCCCTTTCCTTGGATTACTCGATCTGAGTACATATGGAGACAACATGAAGAGTTTTTTATAATAATTATAAAGAAATATAAATTCCTGAATAGTTCCCTCACGTGTACAGAAGGTAGAGTCACCATCTCGGTGTCAATTTTATTCTTAGCTATAATAGTGCAGAATTGTATTATCATCTGCGAATTATCTCAAAAAACCAATACAAGTTATCTTCACTCTAAAGTCTGTACTGAGGAGACCTAATAGTCGAAACAGAAGTTTCGATTGATGTTAGGGATGATTAACAACACACTAGCATGAGATGACAGTGCACATACTTTTGTCTATATTCCTTTGTAATAATAAATAAACATCCAGTTATAGGTGCAACTGTTTTTGGAGCCATATTTTATTTTTATGATCATATTTTCCTAATGTCAGCCTCAATGATTACTAAGAAACATTTTCGTCATTGCAGAATTCGCTTATCCTGAATGGCTTTCCGCCTTTTTAATTTTTTGAAGCGACGCTGATGACTTCCTACAATTTGAACTCACTTCCCTCATTCCTTGTAAGTCAACAAACGTTTCATCGACCCTAACTTTTAGAATGACAAGGAGAAGGTAGACGGTATATGCTGTATCGAACACGCTTTGTAAAACTTTTCGCATAACAATTTTACAGATACGTAGGTGATGTTATCTAGTGTTCTGTAATATATATATACAGGATGCCTGGAAATAAGCAACCGTATTCTGGCAAGCGAGCAGATCTTCGAAAAATAGTTATAGAAAACTTAAATATAGTATTCCGTTTTGTGTTTTTGTGGCTAAAAAAAATTCACAGATTTCGCAATCCTCGCAACCATCGGAGACACTGGAAATGAACACCATATGAAACATAAACAAGACGCTATTTCATTAAGTGAGTACGGTATTATAACTGAAGATTCCTCACTACTCTTCGTGCCGTTCGCCGGTCAAGCCCTGCGCTATATTTGTATTATTGGAGTAAAATCGTCGGTCTAACTCGGTTCTTTCTAGGGGTAGACATCTATAAAGGCACCAGTATTCGCGCTATAAGCCTGAGCGCGCCATAATACTTCACTCTGATAAACGCGAGCGTTTTTTAAAAATTCGATAATTCGAAAACGGTTAAAGATATCAACCCAAACTTTTTTTTTACAAGTTTTTCAATATCTAGGCTACATTTTATTCGCTGCATATATGTATATACAAATTTTGAATATTTCACATGGCTAATCGCATATCGAAGTAAGTTTGTCATGTATAATTTTAGAAGTTTTATCCTTTACTTAATTTTGTGGTAATATACATAGGGTGTCCCACGGTAGGCATCCATTAGAATATTTCAGAGATTGCTTCGATTTGAATTTGGAAAATTTGGGATATCGGGTTTTCGGACATGTCCTCCTCAAATAAAATAATAATAATAAACGTGCACGTAGCACTTCCGGTTATACCGGAAGTCACCATCAACTTGCTTATTTTAAATGTGGCACCCTATATATTATTTCATTTCTGGATTCTACGTAAAATTCTAAACACATTTCATGTAGGATGTCCTATACCTATCTTTAACTGTTTTTGAAATATTGACAAGTGAATATTGACATTTGACAACGCTAAATTTTGACACTAATTTCAGATTTAACCAAAAGCTTAAATTTAATCGAAACTTTTTTATTTCTGTCTAAATCTGAAATTAGTGCCAAACGATAGATTATGAAAAGTTATAGGAATGAGCAAACTGTTTTGCTTGATCTCAAACCGATTTAGATTTTAAAGGGTGTCAAAGTTGCAAAATCTCAATATTCACCTGTCAATAGTTGAATATAGATATAGGACATCCTAAATGAAATATGTTTAGAATTTCACGTAGAATTCAGAAATGAAATAATATATAGGGTGTTACATTAAAAAACCAAACAACATTGATGAGCTGAAGCAAAGAATAAGCGATGAAACCAGAGCAATAACACCGGAAATGTTACGTAATGTAAGGGACGAAACCTATCACAGATTAGGATGTTGCCACAAGTGAATGATGCACATTTTGAGCAATTGTTACGTTGAAAGTAATTAAACTTAACAATTACATTTTAATGTTATGCAACCCTCGATCTCTCGAAAAACATTAAATGTGATCAATATGCTGGATTCGTCTTTGTGTCACCTTTCCAATGAGGGGTCACACGCCATAGTGTTGCATTTGAGAAAGCAAAGTTGAGGGTGGTTTCCGCTCTCCCTGAAGGGCTATATTTCGCATATTGCTTGGAAAAGGTAGATAAATACATTCAAACGTTGACGTCTATCGGGAATCTTCCGAAAAATTATTCAGCTCCCCGGTATAGCGAATTTATTCCAGCTAAAGTCTCCACCCTGTATGTAGTATATAACTGGGAAATAACAGTTAATTTAATTTAATGTTTTTAAATAAAATGACTCTTAAAAAATTATTGTCAAACTAACTTACAGAATTGCATATTAATAGAAACAATTCACCATATTAATAGTGGTGAGAAATACAAAGTAGTGCCCTCTTTTGGTCTTTACTACTATCCGTCTGACAATTATTGTCTGATTGACAGACAGACCGACCCTGCTTTTCGACAAGTACCATATTATAGAAGTTGGTCTCGATGAAGTATGTGGCGACTCCCATGGAGATGCCGAAGTAATGCAATGCCAGTCGCGGCAGATAGCCCGTGTAGTAATTCTTTTCGGCATGTATCTCAAATAAATTCACCATATTATGTTATGATCGGTACTTTAGTCAAACTTAGCATCTTTATATCTAAGTTAATATATCACATCTTACATAATTGTATCAATTCAGTTAAAAGCAACTAAACTTATAGAACGAACGAACGAGTTAAAATTTATTTTAAATTTTTCTCTACAGAATTGTACGTTAATATCTAGTATCTTCTAAAACAAATACATTTCATTTTCTGCAATTCACAAGAAACGTTTCATCTACAAACAGTTTTATGGTAACTTCTAATTTACGAATCACCCTGTAGATATGTTGTGTCCTTCGTGAGAGGGAATTCCCAGGAGCCCTCAGTCATAAATTATTCCCATAGGTGCTCTTACTGCCTGCCTACTCCATCATTTTATGAAATCACATTTTTGCACCACAAACTTTTGAATTTTACAGCAGCTTAATTTTTTCAGTGAGTTTTTCCCGAATGTAATGCTTTGGACGTGAACAGAGCTCGACAGTCTTACATAAATATGCCAGTCTGTTACATAGCGAAGCAACAAGATACACGTACAGCGTGTCCCAGATAAACATTTATGTATAAAGAGTGTGAAAATAATTTAAAATCTTTTATTATATCATATTAAAATGTAATTCCAGAGTTATTTAGAGAAAACGCAAGTATTTGCAAGAATAACCAAGCAGTAGACCTTGAAAAACGTAAGGAAATATAGAGACGTGCTACAGAATGTGACTTATATATAATACGTATAATATATTTATAATATAATATATTGTGTGTTACACGTAGTAAGCAAAGATTTCTGTGTAATTTTTTTATTGATTTTTGTTTATATTTCTTGTAACATGTCAAGATTTCTGGAATCAAGAAGAATATACCTAGAATTAGTACATGGCATTCATGTAAACTAATGTATGCCTGATTACGAGGACGATGTAATAATACGCAAGGGCGGCTCTTTAGCTATTATAACAACGCTTACTCGATCTTTAATAATCGTTAAACTTTTATTTTTATAAATGGGGCACCATGTACTGCATTATACATGCAAACTTGAACAGAACGGACCTTTTCAAAGTATTTTGAACTGCCAAAATTGCGAATCTCCTGCTTATCCATGTTAGTTATCAGGTGAATATTTTTCCGAATCTGAAGCCATTAAACTTTTAAAGTAGAAAACCTGTATATTTTCATATATTTGATTAGAATCGCACCTTATAAATATGTTGATAAATGATGATTTCATATATATGTTCCAAAATATTGACCTATAAGTTAATTATTTTGGAAGTAACCTTCTTTACATTATAGACTCAATCCAGATATTATTTCAGGATTTCAGATATTTTTCAGGTATTTCAGATATTTGTGATAGAGGATTCTTTTTAAACATAAAAAAATATAGAAAGCGCCTTATTATAAACAAGGTCAGAAATGACGAAATGAAAACCTTGCAAATGAAGCAAGCCAAGTGTTATTTAATGTACGTCGATCTTTAACTCGCCCTGTAGAAGAAATCTTGTCGCATATCATATTCCTGTCATGGTTTACAATAAAATTTATGAACGCACTCTTCAAAAATTTACGAACCGACCCCGTATGTGAACGAGCTCCAGTATCTGGTTTATAAATATGATTTCCGGCAGGGAAGAGCCTTTTGATTTATTTGCCGCTTTGACGAAGAATTTATATAGTTACATGTTCTCTGAATTTACAAAAAGGTTTTAAACCATCTGCATTAAGAACACTTGATTTTATTCATCAAGCTGTTTAAAAAGTAACAGATGTATCCGTACTATAACACATAAATTATTTTCCCTTTAGCTGTTTTGATACCTATCCAGGAGATTGAGCTATCTAGTTTTTATGGTATTAACGTTAATTGCTATAAATAATAATAATAATAATAATAGATTTTTTTTGCCAAATATTTTTAAATGGAATTAGTCATTTAGTACATTTATCTAAAGCGGGATTTACATTGTATCACTTTTGATGTACATCCAAAGTGAATCATCCAGAGTGAAATCATCAGGAGTGATCATCCTTGTTTACATATTTTTCCATGGTTTACATGGTTTCATCCAGTTTTGTGGTTTCACCTGTCACTATTCACTGTTTCTAAGAATTTCGTCATTTCGTGTTTGGTGCAACAACTTGTGGTACCAGGCGGCAGAATGTCTCGTTCCAAAAAAAATAAAAAAAAGTCTTATACGCGATGGCATTGACTTAATTTCAAGTATACTGATACATGAATTGAACTCAATTATATCAACAACTGGCCGTGCTAAAAGACGTTGGTGGGTGAAACCGTGGGTTTCAAGGAGAGAAAATCTAGGAGCTTCGTCCACGGTGTTAAGAGAGTGGGCAGAAGAAAATCCTGAGGAGTACAGAAATTATTTAAGAATGAACTAGGAACAATTCGCATATCTTCTCGAAAAAGTTACTCCGTTAATCAAAAAAAAGGTACTTGGTTCCGAGAAGCTTTGAGCTCTAAAATAAAACTACAAATGACACTACGAACTCTGGCGACTGGAGATAATATTGGTACATTGAGCGCGAGGTACAGAACTACAAGAAGTACATTTTCACTATTTTTTCCCGAGGTTATTGAGGCTATATACAACTCGGCGAGCGGCGAAAATGAACTCATCGTATTTACATTTTTCACTGAGCCTTCACTTTGGATGAATCATCGGTTCAGGGCACATCTCTTTCATCAAAAATAGATAGAGGGTCGATTTGTTTCATCGTTCATTTTTAATGTACACTTTGGATGCAACACAAATGAAAGGCAATCTACACTTATCACTTTGGATGATTCCTCCAAGATGAACATCCAAAGTGATAAATGTAAATGAGCCTTTACGTCCACTATTAGGAATAGTGATCATTTCTTAGTTTTCTGGACTGGAACTTCTTCTCTATAATATTATTGTATGTGGCAGATGATGTTCCATTTTTTGCTTGACATGTCATGTTTCCAGCTTGACAAAAACAATTTTTGTCCATTCTCGAATTTTCCGGAATAGTTCTGATGAAGAGATTCTGTAGGTAAAAGGAAAATATATATTTTCTGTCTATACACTGTCTAAATCTCTTCATCGTCTTACCTGCCATTTTATTTGACTCGATAACTAGGTGTCATTATCTTCAGTTTTATACCTTTTGAGTGCATTTATACGTTGTTGAATTTTGTTGCTTTGTTCTTGTATGTATAAGACAAATATAACTGTTTATTCTAGTATTAATAAACTACGACAGCAATTTTTTGCTTAATATCCTACATCCTCCACAAGGTAATGGATTTATCTCAATATTTAACTTAAACTACCACTATTTGATGTGTCTACCTTGCGAATCGCGCTCATTTCAAATGAAAACTTGACGTTTGCGTTTCCTTGTACGTCTTTTTGTATAAACGTAATGCATTACTGCTGCTTCGATGCAACGAAAGGGTTGACGGAAGCCATAAATGCAATGACGCTGATTTCAGCCAGAATCTCGCATTTATCTCTACGGGATAGAGCTTGAGGGGATAAAAAATGTCTTAACATCCCCCAGGATGAGCGCGCGTATATTATTTGTATTTATTCAACAGTATATAATTTTTTGTTAAAAATATTGTGATTTTAACTACATAGTTCTCACAAAATGGAAGTTCCCTAAAGCAATATTCCATGAATGACTAAATGAAACAGAATCCATATTGCTCGTGTCCGGATTCAGTTTCTAGTTCAGATGTTCTATCAGGGTATTATAATTTCTACATAGAAAGCTTCCTTCAAATTTTGTTGTAGTAGTTTAATTCGAGGTTTAACTCGTTCCGGAAATGCTTTTACTTATTTTTGCTGAATTTTTCATTAATTTGTCACATCCACTGCGATATCCTTGGCATCACATAACTTCTGTCTGTATACAGGGTGTTACAAATACTTGGGTGTGTTCCAGTAACAAAACAATATAAAACATTTTTAAACTTTTCAATACTTTTGGTGTTTTCTCTGTGCTTTCTGGTTCTATAACATACTTTATAGGAGGGGCAGTAATTACAAAAGAATTTACAATGAATTGTGTCTATACAGGGCGCCCTATTTCTTGACCCGTTGCATGGGTAACTTTTTTATTAGTAGAGATACAAAAACGCTTAAATGAGCAAATTAGTGCAGTTTCGTATTAGTAATTCTACGGTAAGGCGAAAAATTATATACGGGGGAAGGTTGAAAAGTTATTGACAAAAAACGAAAAATCCAACTTTTCTATTATCGCTCGTAGCTCGTTCATTTGAAGAGTTAGAGAAAAATGCTTCACATGTTTTTTGCAGTATTTTTCATGTAAAATGACATGCACTTGCTACTTTTTATATATCTCTTAAAATGGTTGAGAATCACAGTAAAATATATTTTTTTTAAATGTAATGGATAGGTGGCTGTGACATTAACCGAAAGTTCCCTTTTTTCTCTTTCAGTTGATATAACATAGTCCATATTTTATCCTTACAAAAGTAATAATAATCGTTGTTTTTAAAGAAAGTTTATTGTCACATCAAGAATGCTATGGATTATGGAACAAAAGAATGTTTTGAGAACAGAAATTTTAAATTAATTAATTATATTGAAGTAAATGTTCGAAATGATCACCATCCTGTTGGATACATAGTAAGCAACGTTTCTGGATACTTCTTAAAACATTATTTATTGTATGTCCATGTATGCTTCTAATTGCATCTTGAATCCTGACTTTTAGATCCTCTATATCTAGAGGAGCTGTCACATAAACTTTATCTTTCAATAACCCCCAAAGAAAGAAATCTAAGGGGGTCAAATCAGGTGTTTGCGCTGGCCAGTCGATATCCATTCTATTTCCTATAACATTATCAAACTGTTCATGTAAATATTGTTTTACCTCGCGGGAATTATGCGCAGGTGCTCCATCGTGTTGGAAGTATTTAAAATTTCTAAAAATATGAAGTGGTAATTCATTTAAATATTCCTCTGTTAGAGTATTCCTTAGAAAATGAAGGTAATTATTCGCATTCAAATTATCTTCGTAAAAATATGGGCCAATAATTTTGCCACAAAAAATTCCACACCACACATTTATCCCAAATTGACGTTGATTTCTTCTTTCAGAAACAAGATGTGGATTTTCTCGGCACCACATTATGTTATTATGGCGGTTAAAAATACCATTGTTGGTAAATCTACTTTCATCACTGAATAAAATCTTTTTCCAGAAGTCTAGATCCTCTTCGCATTTTGAAATGTACCATCGACAAAATGTCATCCTTCTTTGATTATCAGCTGGATATAAAGTATTGCATATGGAATAATGATAAGGCTTTAAATTGTTACCTTTTAAAATAGCTCTTACAGTTTCCTTGGAAGTGTTGCAGTGATGTGCAATTTCTGCAGTTGAAGAATCAGGTTTAAAATTTACATAAGCCAAAACATTTATTTCAGTGTCTTCATTGAAGTTTCTTTCATCCTTAGGCTTTGAAAAAGAACCGTATAATCGTATATTATTTTCCAGCTGTCTAAATATTCTATGATGGGGTTGTCTTCGTTCCATGTAAGTTTCAAAATAAAGATTCGCTGCAGCTTGTGCATCTCGATTTTGGTTATAATAACAAAATAGCATATCATTTTTCTCTTCGTTGGTGTACATATTTGCAACACTATTATTTCGTATGCAGTATTAATAATAAACAATAAACTACTTAACAAAAACTAAAAATGTAACTTATGATCTGTCAATAATTAAATGCCAACTAGACGTTTTTAAAAATATCAGGAATCTTATTTTTTGTTTTATTTCCATAGCATTCTTGATGTGACAATAAACTTTCTTTAAAAACAACGATTATTATTACTTTTGTAAGGATAAAATATGGACTATGTTATATCATCTGAAAGAGAAAAAAGGGGACTTTCGGTTAATGTCACAGCCACCTATCCATTACATTTAAAAAAAATATATTTTACTGTGATTCTCCACCATTTTAAGAGATATATAAAAAGTAGCAAGTGCATGTCATTTTACATGAAAAATACTGCAAAAAACATGTGAAGCATTTTTCTCTAACTCTTCAAATGAACGAGCTACGAGGGATAATAGAAAAGTTGGATTTTTCGTTTTTTGTCAATAACTTTTCAACCTTCTCCCGTATATAATTTTTCGCCTTACCGTAGAATTACTAATACGAAACTGCACTAATTTGCTCATTTAAGCGTTTTTGTATCTCTACTAATAAAAAAGTTACCCATGCAACGGGTCAAGAAATAGGGCGCCCTGTATAGTCCCATCATTGGCTAAGTTTTACCCCTGTTATGCGATATCTGTTGCATGCATATGGAAACTATAACCAAGGATGTAACATCCTAGAAAAGGGAAAATTTTGATGCAATAGAAAGTATGGAAATGAACTAAGTTGGGTATGAGCTTCCATTAATAATACATTATTGAAAAGTACGTATAGACAGAAACGTACATAGATAAGGAATTTGAACGAAACTGTGTTGCAAATAACTGTCAAATTATTTATGCTTGTTGTTGGTTTATCGGCTATCCAGAAATATCCAAATTTATCCACTTCAAATACAGCTCTGAAACTAAATTTAAAGAAAATTTAATTACAGGAGCTATAAAAACTAGTTAATTGTTAAAATATCTCAAGATATTAAATTTTGAGATTATTTTACTAATTATCTCCTATAGAGGTTATGGAATTAACTTTGTCAGCAGATTTGTATTCTGTAATGTTACAAGATCAATCTTTTTTTTACAATTTTACGAAGTTCTTTATTAGATAATATTTTTTCTTCAGAGTAATTTTGATTAGAATAAATAAATTTGACTTGGGAAAAAGAAACCGACCAAGAAGCTCTGATTATTCCTATTTTCTCATAATAGGAAATCAAACAATTTTTAAAAATTTTCAGTTTTAAGATGTCACTGAAACGTCTTCATTTGTTAGTACTATATTACTACGTGGATGGAATAGTCGGTTATCTAATAAAAATAGACATGCCGTTTCCAGATACTTTCCCAGGAATTTGAAAAGTTCATTTACAAACTCAAAATATAAAAATCTTATAGTATGCAAATACTGCTGACAAATTAAAGGAGTAAAATTATCCAGAACTTAAATTTTGCTTTCCATTTTCACAAAATTAAATTACTTTATTATTCCGGACGTGGAATTTAAAGTACGATTACATTATTTTATAAACGCTGAGCATTCTAAAACGTACGTAGCTACTTTTAACTTGACATGATTTTAACCTGCTTTCCACAAAATGCATACTTATACGTGTTTTAAATCGCGAATGTTTTTTAATCCTTACCTCCAGTAAGAAACTGACTGCTCAATATTTTCTTCATCCAGCAGTAGATTTTAATGTTGATTTCTTTGAAAATATCTGTTTTGGATCTGCTGCATCTTGTACAAAGGTGGCCGTATAGGGTTCTTGAAAAGGTGACGTTTTACTACAGTATAGAAATATCGTAAACCCTGTTAACGTAATCAAAAGCAATACTAATAATTCAGAAGTCCAAAGCCAGTTAATTAAATAATATTAAGCAATGGCAATCAGTGGATATCTATAGTGTCTAAATAAAACAATAATGTGATTAAGTACGATATCAATTTAATTAGTCCAGGCAATTTCAAGGAATGTCTTGTCGAAACTTATCTATATGTTTCTTTACAGTATAACGAATTGGAAAAGTTTTCTTTTATTTTGTCCCCAAATTGAAGCTTGAACTTTTAATTGTAAGCAATTTGTGTTCTATCGAAAAATAGTTAGATAGGTGTACATTTTTAATAATTTATAATTTAGACAACTTTACTGACAATCAATTTGACAAAGCGCCTTGACAAGGCGTTTGAAAAGTTTGAAAAGTTTAGAATGGAAGTAGTTTCTTGAAATTACTCATTATTATTTGTTTTGGCAGAGAATATACCAAGAATTGATATAATTTTAAAACTGCATAGTTTGCTCCAACAATTTTTGAAATATTTATTTTCCAAAATTAATTAATTACTTACCTACAAAATATTTAGTAGTAGATATACTCTCAGTGCTGTGTATAAATTAAACAACTGTATTGAATTGTTGAAAATAAATATTTGATATTAATAATTCTACTACAATGGTTTAAATCCAACGATTAATTCTAGATCCAAATATTTATTTTTAGGAAATACATTTATTTCCCAAAATTAAATATTTAATTGAAACCGCGCTTGCGCGTACACTATGTTTTCCAGCTTCTGGGACAGTGGCCATTATAGCAGTCATTGTACAGCCATTTTTGTATCGTGTTGTGTGTTTCTTTGCAAGTAAAGTAAGTAAGTGTAATTAGCCGTTCAGTGAATAATTATATAACGAACTAATTGCGTAGTACATGTAGGTATGTACGAATTGTATATTGTTTTTGTGTAGTGTTGTATCCAATAATACTCAAATAATAGGTATTATGGCTTATTTATAATCTCAATGAGGCTGGAAAACCTTCCCCTACAGATCAAACCTGTGCCAGATGTCCTAAGGCTTCGGAGGACAATGGAGGTGACTTTGTCAGTTACTGTTATATTTAATTCAAAGTATATAAGTATGTACCTATATCATTAAATTTATGTTAACCAACCTAGTAAAATTTTTTTTTGCGAAATCAACTAGTTTTCTACTCAAATAATTTATAAAAACAAGTACCTATACCTAATATCTTTTATACTCAAAAATAAAACAACTGTTCCTTATTTCAGTCAGGATATAATTATAGCATTTTTGCTATAGATTTTAAAATATATAGGCACTGTTAACTTTTGACTCTTTCCAAAATAGGTTTTTTTATCAATAGCTTTTTATATTATCAATCGAGATTTAAGAGATTCAAATGATGCTGAAACTCAATTTCATGCCATAAACACAATTTCCACAGCCTTCTTAGTTTCTGAGCTACAGGGTGAAATTGAAAATTTGACATTTTCAGGCGCCCCCAGTATATCAGTTACCTGATAATGTATTTAGAAAACAAAAAAGAGCCTGTAGACTCTTTTTTGTTTTCCCAATACTTTATCAGGTAACTGAGATACTGGGGGCGCTTGAAAATGTCAAATTTTCAATTTCACCCTGTAGCTCAGAAACTAAGAAGACTGCGAAGATTGTGTTTATGGCATCTGTCGTTCCTAAAAAAGTATCATAGTGGAGAGAAAACAACATCCTGTATCTTTATTAATAAATGAGATACCCCTCAAAAACAACGAAAATTAGACACTCTGTACGGTAGTGACTTCTATGGGTCGATGCTACGATTTCTGCTACCAGGCCTTGCACCTTTTTTATTTTAGTTAGATGTGACTATCAAAATTATCTTCATCATTCTCTGCTTTCTTCACCTACTTCATTCTAATGACAACAAACAAATTCGAAACCAGTTTCTCTCTTGGTTGATGTTGACGAGTGACACGATTACCGTTTTAGGATATTCTGGTGTAATTTAATGCTGGTTGGGGCATTGTTCCGCAAAGTAGTTATTTCAGACATCTATTTCGAACAAATGTTTGCTCATTATAGTTCTTTATGTAACTTATACTTAGTAACTTAGGATAAGGATACTTAGAACAATTTAAATAATATAATATAGAATGCTACGTACCATATGGAATTTGTGTCCTTGTCTATATGTAAAGGAACAAGTATAACTGTTTTAACGTACTTACTAGGTTTTTTATTAATCCAAATTTTAATATCGAATCCGATTCTATCATAAAATCTCAAAAATGTTCAACAACCGTTATGAAATGGTATATAATCTATGCCAATATAATGTGTAACGGGAAAAATATATAGGGTGTTTAATTTAAAATAAGAAGGATGAGTATATAATGTAATTCAAAAGATCAATCCAAGGATAATTTGGGACAATGCGTTTCAGTACTTATATCTGAAAGCAATAATATTATTATTTTTTTAAATTATAACATTGGCGATATCGAAGTATTCTAAATGAAAAAAACTGGAAGGAGAGAATGTATAATTTCTTATTAGACAAAAATGAACTATCTTATATTAGGTAGTATTATGTAAGGGTGGTACAAGCAGTAATTATTTAATTGTGAACTAATAATTCGAATTCAGGCTGCCTTAAATGATAAAAGATGGGTTTGTGTTGTGAGATAATTACTGTAAGATAAAATAATGTGAAGCAGACGATTATAAGGCCATTAATTTAAGGAGTAGCATTAAGCGGCATTAAATGACACTGTCCATGAAAGTAGAGGATTAACATAGTAAATGGTTGAATGCTGAGCTAAAGAAAGGCAGATAAAACCGAATGGAGGGGCGTTATTTATTCTTATCATCACAATGTATCGTATCGGAAAGATTTTCTAGAATGAAATTCGGAACGATTTAGAGTTACCAAACTTATATAAACTTATTTTCACAGTTCAGTTTTTACCACTTTCTTCTATGATATTCAACTTTGCTGGATTCAATCCTTATAGGAATTTTATTCTTTACCGACGATCTGCGTATAATTTTTTATTTTAATATCAGATTTTTCGTCACAGGAAACCGATATTGTTCACCGTATATTCAGAAATATATTTTGCTGTTAGAGAATTGATCAAATAAAATTTATATTGTAGTTTTGATTCACTAATACGGGTTGGCCCGTTTTTATAATAAAGTATATATTGATTGCATGCTCAATTCCATACTTCCATACCTCGATGTGTGATTTGGAATTATTAGGTTTACCAAAATATGTGGCTAAACGAATATGGAAAGATAATATATCGTATTTTTAGAAATTCTTGAATTAAATGTAGATGAAATTTGCTAATATAATATCTATGTAAACATGCATTTGATAAAAGAACATGCGTTCTTCTTCCTACACGATACGTACTGAGATTTTGACCTCTGTATCTCCGTATCTCTAATGTAGCTAATTAGGTCTAAACCAGTCGTTGCCAGCTCGTTATTTGTATCAAAATATTATTCCGTATGTTTTCTGTTTTGAAAGTAATTTCACACGAGTGTAAAAGTATGTGTTTACTGTCATCTGTAGACTTCTAAAACATTTTACTATCAGTGTTTTTACCATAGAGGAAATCTGACCCGTGACAGATCCCTAATTTCACATTATACGTTATTTAGCGATGTGTAATATTTCCCCTACCATACGTTGATTAGGGGTGGTTAGGGGCTACCCCTAGCTTATCGGTGGGTAATGAATCAGAACTAAATATTTCACCCTTATAAGTAACGTCATTTTCGAACGTGCCATCTGACTATACACAGGGGAGGCATTATGTGGAACCACATATCAAAAAAGTTATTACGGTTTGTGGCGATTTACATAAAATATTACAATTACATAATTTCCATAGAAATTGAAGTCGAACATCCGACTCAAGTTTAATGCAACGAGGTTATTGGTTTTTCCGATGTCTTATGGAGCCATATTTACTTTTAAAATTAGTTGCTATCCTTTATTCCTTACTAGTAAATCATAGAGATCTGCCTTTTGAGGTTTGTGTTACATAACTAAATAAAGTTAAACAGATTACTTCATTGAAGGAAAAATTCAATCAATGTAGAAATGTCGTTGATTTATTGATGATTTTATGAAATATTTCACAGGTTCCTTACATTTCTATATTTACAATTTTCGATCTTTAACTAAACAAATTTGTATTTCTAAATTAATCAAATTGATAAAGTAATACTGTTGTAATATCTGCACTGTTGTGTATCTTTAATAAAGTAATTATACTCAAAATAAATCTGTTTCAGTACCAACACTGTAACATCGAGTTATAAAATTGTCTAGCTTAAAAGCTTAAAAGCTGAAAATATACCTAGCAAAGAAAAGCTTTTTAATTATAATATCATGACGACCGAATTTGTTAATTTTACATAAGCTTTTTGACCTATAATAAGTTTTAGATTCATTTGAGTGTATTTAAAAACCACCTCGTATAATATCTTCCTTAAGTAATAATATAGTTAGTTATAATAATATAGTTATAGTTACAATCAAATTTATTGTATCTTACATATTTCATATACATATTAATTATTACCTTACTATAATATGCCTCTTCACTGGAACAAAATATATGTGTATCGATATTGGTTGACAGAGACTGAAAATTCCGGTTGTCCATAAATGGTCGTCTGTACTATATTTACCTGCGGACTATCTTCTTGGGTTTTTGGCATTGCTTTTGACGAAATGAATTTTAAAACAGAATGAATTAGTTGTGTAAACATGAATTAGTTCTGAACAAATACGATAAATACAATCGGTCTATATCTCGGATGTATAAACAAGTGTAGGAGACGAAGCAGAATCAGAAAGTAAACGGTGCCAACATCTTCTTTCAGTCTGTCTACGACACTATTTTTAATGTTTCAAAGAGAATTTTTTATATTTAGGACTTAGCTAATTAATAATAATTTGCGATGGGGGGCAAAAAATGTGTGGTGTATAATTTTTCAAAGCTCGTAAATATAAAATTACCAGTGTCGCTATAATTCAATTTACAATTTGCTCAATAATTTTACATCAATGTTCTTGAAACTCTTTGTGCGTTAACAAATTCATTGTATTTTCAAGAAGCCCTCATTTTTAACATGAGGAGTTAGCAATTCATCAAAGATAAGTTCCAAAAGTCCATCGATATGTCCAGACGTCGAACTTCAGAATGACGAACTTGAAGATTATACATCGATAACCTAACCGTTGGTAAACGATAAATTTATAAAAAAGTAAACTCTGATTTTATTCAAAATTTATAATTAATCACGAAAGTCACACAAATTCAAAATGCACATATTGCCATCGGCAATGATTGCTGATATCCGTGGGGTGAGTAACTACTGAGTGCGGGAATCGTGTGCCCTGAGCAGACGTAATGAGCCCAAAATGACCGCCTTCTGCATTCTTCCGGGTAGAAGATCTGCCGAATTTCGGCATGCCGGTATGATCTTCAGTTCCAAAAGCAGTGTATCTCTTGCTTATTATTATTATTACTATTTATATCTTATTTTTTTATTAATAATTTTTAAATGTGACATTAGTATATTAGTAAATTATATAATGTAATAAAATAAAAGTGAATTAAATTTTCTGTATTAGTGCAGATATTTATTCCATTAGTACCTATATCTTTTTATTTGAATAAGTGTTTTTTGTTGTAGTTTGTTTCTTTTCGTAAAACTTGTCTTAGAAATAAACCTAAACCCAAATCACCTTAAATCTTAGTCATAGCATGCATGTCTATATATAGTCTTATTGAATTCAAACAGTGTAAACAGGGAATTTGTAAATTCGTTCTATCTGCAAAACCGCTGAAGATGTCCTAATAAAGCCGAAACATCAGAAAAGTAATAAAGCAGTTTCTTATATTTAACGACCGGGAACAAACTGATTGTATTAAATCCAACGGTCAAGAAAAGGAAATTTAAAAATACAATAAATTAAATTATTAGAAATCGTTAGTATTTATAATCTAAAAAACGCGTATAACTTCGTGTTAATTAGTGATTTATAAAAATCAAGTAATATGACTATGTCACGCGAATATTAGAAAATTTTGACCTGTTTTGATAATCTGCTATTCGACGTATTGAAATCGGACAATTTAAATCTAGTAATCAAAACTTTTAGAACCCGATTCGGTAAATTTGATGAAGTCTCAATTTATCGACTTCTTTTACGAACATCTAAAGAAATAAATACTTACATCAGCATTATTTGATCTTGGTAGATGTAGGAAGAAGCTGTAATTACTTTTTAGAGTGTAAACCATATTTAGTTTCTCTCTGTCCAATATGGCCCAAATTAAATTGTTCCCTTTCTTACATCTAAATATTTTTTAAATAGATGTATATAATTCGATTCTTTCTTACCACACTGTCTTTCCATATAAATAAAATATGACAAAAGTGCGTGTTTTCTGCAGACACCATTACAGTTGTGACCTCTATCATCTTTAAGAAAGACGAACCTATGTATTTATTTCAAGGATATGGCAGATTTCCCAGATGCCCTTTGGCAATCATGTCGCAACATCGTCCATCGATTCCACTACCTATGGCACTCTGACGAGCACATAATCAGTACAAAACCGGTCAGTGGCTGGTGGTTGGACTCGATGAAAGACGTGGTGACTTTCAAGGAGATGCCGGGGTAATGCAAGGTTGGTCGGGGTACATAGTCCGTGAAGTAGTTCTTTTCGGCAATAGGTTTGTCTTTCTTAAAGACGATAAAGGTTACAGCTGTAATGGTACCTGTAGAAAAGCAGGTCGCTATCTATCTGTCAATTAGACAATAACTTTCAGACGGATAGCGCACAGAACAAAAGAGGGCACTACTGTGCTTCTCACCACAACTAGATCGGAAGTGTATATTTTATCGTTTTGAATATTCTCCGATTTCGTATTGTACATTGTTATATCTAAATTAGTAATTTGTATATCTAGTATTTTAGCAAATGGTATACAATATTTTACATAGTATTCAATGGTGAATATACATGTTTGCTCCTGCCATATTTCTCAGGTTAATCAATTAGCTTACCTGATCTGTGTGCGTTGACCAAATTATCAAGTTTCAAATTCAAACTTTATTGAAGCTTCTCAAAGCAGTTTCACGGGACTTTAAAATCCTATTCTAGTCCAAAAATAAATTCAAAGAGCAAATAAGTAATTGAATAAACTTAAATCAAGTAATCGTGAGGACTGATTAAAATGCGATACATCATTGGAACGCAAATTTCGCACACAATGTAAAAAAGTTAATAAGATGTATAATCTTATCAATTTTACCTGGTGTTCCAGTTAAACTTGGTTTCGAAACTCGTAAACGAACAGTAGACAAAATGTAAATGCATCAGTGTATCATTTTACATAAAATTTAATTACACGAATGGTAATAGCTTTTTAGCTTTAAACTCTCGATTACATATGCCGTTTGATAAATTCCGAATATGAAAAACATATTTTGTATTATTAGAACAATTATTTTACCACATAACGCATTAATAACAGTGATTTCAGACAGAAATATATTAGAACCGTTACTACGGTCTTTCGTAAAGTGAAATATGTATGCTAATACCGTTCCTTATATTTGTATCTAACTTAAAATTTCGAATATGTATCCATTTGTTTTTCCCGGACATACTATACAGTGTTATTCAGAATTTATACATAATAAAACTTGGGGATGTTCAACATACATGTAGAAATGTGGTAGTGCAAAAAAAAAATTTTTTTAGCGGCTTTTGAGAACTATTTAAACATTTTTCATTGCACGCCGCTGGATACTGGTCCACTGTAATGGAGTGACCTTGGGACTGACAATGCAAACTGGCTAGCACGAAAAAACTTCGGAAGTTCTGAAAGTATACAGACACCCGGCGCAATAAAGATTTGCAGCGTTTTTACTTTAAAATAAACTTAAAGATTGATAGATGTGACCAAACTGACGTGTCTTTAAAATGAATAAAATTTTATTACACTAATTTTGAAGAATTGCGCTACTTGATTACTAGGTATTAGAAACATGAAATTTATAAAAAATTTGCACATACCTTGTTACAAAAGCTATTCGAAATTTTGTCCCTAAAGCTATCCAACTTTGCAGCACTAAAGCGAATGTTCCTCCTGCTTGCTGATCTTGTAAACGCAAATTATTAAGTAAATTGGGGATTTTCAGCATTTTGCTGCCACAACCACTCACAAAACCTAACTTGTAATTGATAATCCACTGGTAACAGTCCATTAACTCAGCATTACTGTACACATGAGCCATTTTGAAAATTTTACAGTTTAACACTCCTACGATATAAATAAAACACCGGCATAGTGAGAAGACACAGATAGACTTATGACTGAATAGACAATAGAGATACTATCCCCGCTTCAACTGTATTCGCTCGGTCGTCGTTCGAGAGACAAAAACGTATTTACTTTTTTTTCTACATTCTTAGGAATGTGGTAGGTATATCAAATGTTGAAGTACAGTTGCCCATCTACGTAGTCCTTTATAATGGTATAACTTTAAACATTGTTTACGGGAAATGCTAATACTTTTATCAGTGGCGGTGAAATTTGGGAATGGGGGGCACAGGGGAAAAAATGCACCGCAGGCAAAAATTTAGCATTTTTCAAGGTCAAACACCTTAAAATTATAAATTAGAAATTCGTAGAGCAAAAATATTTGCTTAAAGAAATAGGTTTCGTTAGGCAAATATCCCCTTTTTTGATGCAATTGACAGAAATATGGAAAAATTATTTAAAATAATATTTAAATCGGTTAAAAAAAAATATACATGTCAGAAAAATGGCAGGCGAAACTTCTGTTTTCTGCTAGACAAGAAAAAACACAGATAGATAAAAAAATAAATAATAAAACCCATTTAAGTACTTAACCCAAACCCATAACAAATCGGTGTGCTTACCTTACAATCTCCAACCACCCGCTCGTCCATCGAAAACTAAACTTCGTAACTTTTAAAATGAAACTCCATTCTTCTTGACTTATCATTTGCAAAATGTTCGATAACTTGTTCGTTAAAATCAGTCATAGTGTTTACTAAATTTTTCTCGATGGAAAGCATTGCTAGAGCACATAACCTTTCTTGTGACATCGTGTTTCTTAAAAATGTCTTTATTCGCTTAAGTGTTGAGAAGCAGCGTTCACTTTCGACTGTAGTCATAGGAATTGTGCACAATATAGTTAATAGTTCAACCGATTCCGAAAACGTCGTAAGTAAATTATTTTTATTTAACATTTGTAATAAAGCAACCGCACCACTATGTTGTATGAAATCATCTCTAGAATACATTATACAGCTTATTTTTTAATTTTGTAATGTTGATCTTTGGAAATAAGGCACACACTGTTTTAATATGTTCCAGAGGAAAAACTATTCTATAGTTGTTAAATTTCTCCTTTTCAAACAAATTGGCTATAGTTTAAAAATCAGTAAATTGAAATCTCTCACGTACGTTCTTTAATATGATGGGGTATTCCCATCTCTAGTTCTCTGTACCGTCTGGTCGACGGGGCAGCGCCCATTCAATGACGTAACAGAACGCATTAGAAAAGACGCGCTAGAAAAATAGAAGCTGTGTATCCTTTTCTTGCGCATGCAAATAGAAAAGAAAAAAGAACAGGCACACAGCGGCCGTGCCCAGCCCAGTGGACACACGGATTACTATACAGACGGTGAAGCGCGAAGCGGTCTAGACGCTAGACGGATATGTATGCACCAAATGATTCAATATTCATGATGAAAAATTAATAAAAAAATCCACCAAATTATAATAATTATAAAAGTTTATAAAATATCACAACATTCACAAGTCTTATGTGCTTACGCATAGGGCACGTGCCCTTGTGCCCATTATGACTAGCCGCCACTGACTTTTATTAAAATTTTTTTGGTGATATCGATTTCTTATTTAAGGATGCACATATCCTCAAAGTTTTAGAGATACGTTCTGAATAACCCTTTAAAAGTTTTTGTTCAAATATATAATGTATATCGCCATGACTTTATTCTCATTTTTAGGAGTAAGTAAATATGAAATTTAGTAAAATATCTTGTACTCACCTACACATCTATTGATCTGTCTGCCGAATATATTTGCCTGCAATCGCTGCTAGTTAGCGTAATTTCATGATGTAATTACTACTACGAGCTGAACCCAGCTAATATTAAAATTAAAAATTTTTAACCGTTAGTTTCTAAAATGAAATTAAAATTTACTTCAACTCAATTTATTTTTACTTTACGTTTTAAAAGAATTGCCACTACCTTAACAGCAGGTGGCACTGAACATTGATTTGGCTAAATAAATATTTAGATTTAGTCCAGAAATGTATAAACATATTACTGAGATCCTTTAAATAAACATATGTGACTTATGACCACCTTATAGCTTGAATAGGTAAAGCAAACATTTTTGATAATTTAAAAAATCCATTGAATAATTGACGAGAGTCTCTTTGTTAAGCCTTTATTTATTAATTGACGGAACTCACTAATCTAGCTACCTATTGGGTCGGTGATTCAGAGTTTAGTGTTTCAATCATTCAAACCCAGAGGTCGTGGGTTCGAGCACCGTAATCCCTTGGAAAGTAAATGTTACTATTTTTCAAATAAGTATACAGGTAGGACGAAATTTTACTTTTTAATCATGAATAAATAAATAAAACAATTGTTTGCTTGAAAACGATTTAAAAAATCTTGTGCGATAGAAGGATTTATAAGATGTTCTGTTTAATTCGAAGTGTAATTTTTGCTCTTTTAAGACAAAGGTTTAAATTTAAAATATTTCTTTAGAGACCCTTGTGTATAGCTCTCTTAATTCTCCATTTCGGCTGCCACCTTTATCTTCCGACCTCAATCCAATAGAAAACTGTTGGTTTCTCATAAAAAGAAGCCTAGAGCTGTAACGAAATTACTTCTTGTTGTAATAGTAATTTAAACAAAAAACATATATGACCCGTTTTAATTTTAACACACCGTACATAAGTATATGATTATTTTTATGAACAACTATCCAAGTAATGCGGTTTTGTTTTCCAGTATAATTTTGCTGTTATAGGATATTTGTTAATAAATAAGACCATAAATAATATACATTTATTTTATTAAAACCGATATCCAAAAAATTCCAAGCGCTGTTTTTACACTGCTCCATCGTTTTTGTTCCTAACGAAATACATGAATATTGACGAGTTGTAGGTACCATAAAATATTATTTAATGTATTGGAACTGGATAATATTTGAATAATTTACTATTTAAAAATACTTATGCAACCACTACTTGTAATTTGTTAAAGTTATAATGTAATAATATCTATTAATGTATTTTATGACAAAGTTTGGAATAAATAGCTCTTCCTACAACCATGTTATAACAATTAATGTGTTCACTAGTCTTTAATGCACTTTCCAGTAATAAATGTTTACCGAACTTGTTTAAATTACTAAGGGGTATACCTATATCTATTATAGAGATATTTTTGATTTATTAATAAACCGTATTTGCCAATTTTTACCGAATTATCTTAAATTAAATTAAGTTATGTTAAATGTAAGAATGTTCAGTTATTAAATATGTTATTATGTTATAAATCAATATTTAAATGCAGGTTGATGCAGTAAGCCGTATAGAAATCAAAATGCTTTTCCTTAAAATAATTAGAATATGCTCTAATTACTTACACATTTCATAGATATTATTTCTTTGCCGATATTTTAATTTAAATTCAAGTAAATATTACGCTAAATATATATAAAAGTTGGGACCACATTCTGTCATGGAACGAAATCTCCTTTCCTGATTGGTTCAGCCCTTGGCTGAGGACTATAAAATCTAAAATCACAAAAAAATAACGTTTTTGGGAAACACGTTACGTTAGCCGTTTTTGTTGCAAAACAATTTAGGGCAATGATTCCATAATTTCGATTTTTAATTTAGAATAAAATAAATAGATGAAATTTGTGTGAATATAAATAGGTGCGCCAGAGTTCAATGGAACTTCAAAAGAATAAATCGCCTTCTCGAATTTACTATTCCAATTCACCGGGACAGCATATTTCAACATTTAAGTACGATAAACGAAAGCATTACTTAGGGTAAAATAAAATACCTGATAGCGATTTCTTCTATTAAGACTGCCGAACGAATTTTCTTTAAAGATTCCTGAAAAGAAATATAGTATTTGCAAGTCAGAGGGTGTTGAAAGTAATTAAATATTTTTAAACGTGTTTTTGAGGATTTTTTCAAGAAATATGCTACTAAATATACTGGTAATATATAGGTAGTACTAAATTCCTACATTTTCATCATTTTTTAAATCAAAAAAAAATTTGAAATTAAAGCAATTAAAAAATAAACACTGAAAGAAAGACATAAAAAAAATGTCTTTTATAATGGAATATAATTTATTATGTTGAACATATTTATCTATATTTTTTAGTGTAAGGATTTTGCTTATCATTAGTCAAAACCAAGTTGCAAAAAGCAACTTCTTATTTATACTTTTGACAGAGAAAAAAATATTATTTCATAAATTTTTCCAAAGTGTGCCAAAATATTTAATAATGGAAATATTCTTTATTAGTTTTCTCCAAAGATCATTTCTTTCTGATTCCAAAAATGTGTTGATATATCTAAAAGTCTTCCAGATATACTACAATGTTAGATTTTAATTTTGTGGAAATCGCCCCTGCGTAGCTTAACTTTTAATATAATCAAATCCCTAGAATTGGTTTTAAAATTAAATGAATGTGACATGCAACTTATTTATTTTAATCTAGCGCTAATGTCTGCTGATCATCTTAAGGGTCCATTCACTAGGTCGAAATAAGCCCTAAATCGGCGTTCGTCTCATGTCTAATTATAAAAAAACTATAAAAGATAGCGACTTTTAGTAAAAAAGTATTTAAAGATAAGACTTTAATCTAAGTCCCTATAGTAGTAATTTTTGGTAATTCTTTTTATTTTTAAAATTCCAGGCAAACAATCTTGTACTAAAATAGCGTATTTTCAAAAATTATTTTCTCTAAAATACATGTATTAAACAAAAATTTGCTACTATAGGGATCTAGTTTATCTTTTGATCTTTCCGGTGATATATAATTTATAACATTAAAAAGAAATTTTGTTGCAATTATAAGACAAATCCGGTACCCTTGCAATGAGGGCTAACTTTATTTCCATGTGCCTTTTTACTTCGGCTTTACGTGCACCTGCGAAATCTTAATAATTCGATAGTTGGAATATATAAGTCTCCACCCATCGGCCACCCATCCTCTCAATCCGACCCAACATTCATGCCTGTCAAATCTACAGAGAATGGACCCTTAAGTGTTTCAGAAACAGAATTTTCATGTCTCCTTTCCTATGATTTAGCATTTTATACGATATAAAAATACCAGTTTTGCAACAAGTTGCCGACCAAAATTAATTATTCCAAGCTATCAAGTGGATTCAATATATTATTTGTATATGTTGATTGCTTTGCGATTCAGTTGTTTAGAATTCCGTTTTATCATCGATAATAACTTGGATCATTTTAATCAGCCATAATACTTCCATGTATATATTGAATTGTAATTCGATTTTTAATAATATATCACTCCTGCTTTAATTATTAAATGATGAGCACAAAAGGGTAGTTCTCTCAAACAGTAAAACAGTCAGTATTGTTTACTATAAGAGTAAAGGCTCCCCCAAACCAACGCGAATTATTCGCAACGGATTCGTGACGGAAAGTTCGCAGCGAAATTCGTGGCGGAATCCGCAGAGAACCCCACACCAAAGCGAATATAATCGCATCATATGCGTCATATTTTCAGTATCGAAAAGGTTGATTGCTATTGCTAAAAACGAAAAATAAACAATTTGTACTTGTACTTACATACTTACCTATCATACAAAAATATGTATACATCATCGGATGAAGAAGAAGCATTTGTGTTGCTTGCATTGGAAGAAGACAATTTAAGGTAAAATTATTATTATTCTTTAAAAATAAATGTGTTGATCATATTATGTATCTAACCTTAAGAAGAAAAGAAAATGGGTTCACGATATTAATAAAAAAAGACGACAATATAGGGAATTTCATACATTAATGCCGCAATTACGAAAAGACGAGAATCTATCTTATATTTTGGTTACTTTTTTCGAATATTTTTGTAATCGTCATGAGAAAGGTCGTCTAATATAATAGGATACTTTCGCATTAATTCAATGATTTTTTCCATTTTATTAATTACTTTCTTAGTTAAGAGACTGCCAAACTACTACGGATCCGAGAAAAAACGCAGCCGATTGCGAACAAAAACTCCATACCAAATAAACGCATATACCAAATAGACTGCAATTCGCAGTCTAAACGAAAAAAATCGTGTTGGTGTGAACGTACATATTTAACGCAATGGAAACAATATGATGCGAATCGCAAGCGGTGCGAACTTCCGCAGTTGCTGCGATTATCCGCGTTGGTTTGGGGGACCCTTAATGTGTTTAGCCAACAAATTTTAGCATAGCATCAAACAGTAGGTTTGTTCCCACAGCAATCAGAAATGGTCGCCGACAGTCAGGATTCTGCGCAGAATGTTATAGAGCGTCGTCCCAAGGATGTTATTGAACCAACTTTTTTCTTGTCTCAAACATTTCATGTCGATATTCGGTTCTTTATTAATGAACACTTCTATTTTGTTTTCTGATTCTTTGCTCAAACTTCACTTACACAGATCTCTATTTTATTATTTTGTAAATTAAATATATAAAAATAATTCTAATCTTCCAATTTTAAATTAAATCTTAATAGTTTTAGTAATGACTTGATTAATTCTGTTAGCAATATTTTTTATTAGGTATATTTTTTCTAAACTTAGCAGTCTGTCTTTTCTGTCTGCAGAACACGGATTTGTCTGAAAATATTTAATTTGAATATTTCTGTTTCCAGTTTTTTTTTAATAGACGCATTCCCAAGAGTTTGTTTGATAAATAATAGAACTCTGTCAGTACAAACAATACTTTGCGTGGCTTTGCTGATCTTTAACATTACTTTTTGAAGAGGGGGAAATTCTTTTAGGAAATTTTTGATGTTTGTATACAGAAGTTTTTTGAGAAGACATCAATTATTCTGCTCGGAAAATTGTCACACTTGTTTCAGTTGATCTGACGAAACTAATATGACATGAAATTACCATTACAATAAACAGTAGCCTTAAAATGTTCATCCTGTTATTTGTTAATCCTTGACTATTTATTAGAAAACTCCCCTGTCCGAATCCCCTCCTAGTGGACAAAATAAGATACATTGTGTGTCCACTATCTAAATGCCGTCATCAAGCAATCTATATAGAGTCACGTGTGTACCGGGCTTTCAAATAAAAGTAAATGCAGGTTTTATCCCTCACCCATTACTGCAACCAGTATCACCTCAATCATTTCCTTGATACGGCGGTTAAGAACTGTCTTATTGATTGCTATCACCCGTATCTTTATTTTAGCCCTCACGTATCAAATATAGAAATCCAGGGTCTGGATGAAGCTCTAAGGCTGGCCTCACGTGTAAACTGTGTCTGGAGACATAAAAAGTTATTTCATTTTGAGTTATATCTGAAAGTGTTTTATTTTATTTTGTTATTGCAAACTATAAATTTGATGAAACGATTAGAAACGATTCTGTTTTCAAGTTCATTCCATGATTAACTCTGACTTAATAATAATTATTACACTTCATTTCATTTTTATTGAATTAAAATACATGGAGATCTAACTTTAAATGATTTGTGTTATTAACACTTTTGTCCAACTCATAAATTCATGTAATAATTAGCACTACATTTTTATAGTCTGCCTATACAATGTATAATATAAAAACATTTTACAGGAATCTAGTTAGCTACTCCATTTCTCCAATGATTTATATGAAATCTTTGGATCTTCAAAATGAAAGAGAAAATCGAAAATTCATAACTATTCCATACGGTCCCCGTTTCACCTGTGGTTTTGGTAAAGTTTTTAAAGATATAGGTATGTCAGTGGTTTATTCATCGAGAAATAAACTACAACAGCTTTTAGGCAATCATAAAGACAATATAGAAACTAAGGAAAAGTCGGGGATTTACGAAATTAGCTGTAAAGAGTGTAATCAAAAGTATGTTGGACAAACTAGAAGGTCCATTCAAACTAGATTCAAGGAACATATGGCTCATCTCAAATATGATAGAACAGATAAGTCTAGTGTCACACAAACATGCGTTTTAGAACAACCATAAAATAGGTAGTAGCAATTTAAGACTAATTAGGAATGTGAGAAATTATCCTGACAGCTGGATGCTTTTGAGAATTTGGAAATTGCTAAATGTAAAAATAGAATGAATGGTGACAGAGGGACAATTCCATATAGGCCACTTTATTGGTTAATAAGTCACGGTTCACTGATCCGTCGCGACGGTTCACTGATCAGTCGCGATGGTTCACTGACCAGTCATGATGGTTCGCTGAACCTTAGAAATAGTTTAGGTATAAATAAGACACAATGTTAGCATAGGTTTAGTTTTAAACATCTCCGCAGATTATACCGACTTGGTTGGCGAAACGCGCGCCGAGTACAGTATAGTGTTTTGGTGTTTTCTGTCGTCAACTACGTCAGTGTTTTCAATGATTTATGCTTAGCATTTTCGAAATATGTGGATGGAATTACCTCCACAGACTGTCCGGAAGCACAGCAAAGACTGTTCTTCCGGACAGTCTTTGACTTTGAATTTGTGGGTTGTCTAATTTGTGTGGTGTTTTAAAGTTTTTAAAGTTTTAATGTTGGCAGCTTAGCTACAAGCCCACATACAAGGCGGCCCACGTGTCCCCGTTCGAGCTATAGCTGCTGAGGAAATGAAGATTAAGAAAATAATTATTTTGATGCATTATTTCTCATCAAGTGAGATAATAATAATCAGTGATGCATTTTCTTCATATCAAATAGTGGTATTCCATTGATATTTGTAAAAATAACAGTGTGGATTATACAGCCATCCTTGAATTATGAATTTGTAAGTAAAATATTCAAAATTAAACTTTTTAAGCAAAAAAATTGTGTATAAACACGGTTCACATGTACTAATCAACTTTTTTCCCAACAAAAACTTGTTTGTCTCTAAGACATAGTTTAGAACTTAACGACGGCGACGCTTGGGAATTTATATGGAAACTGATTTATAATATAGCATTTTTACTACACTCTAACACCAAATTCGAGATTTAAAGCCTAACTTTTAAGTAACCAAGAATAACTGATCTGTAATTCATTTTAAATAAGACATACTCTCCTAAACGTGGCGGAAACTATTGGCATAAACTATCACATTCCAGCAAAACAACTTACACCGATTTTGCAGACAAAAATATAATAAATACTGTGCAGAAATATAATATATACAATGTTATTCAGAACTTATCCATAATAAAATTTGGGGATGTTCAACATACATGTACAAATATGGTAGTGCAAAAAAAAATTTTTTTGGCGGGTTCTGAAAACTATTTAAAAATTTTTTATTGCACGCCCCTGGATACTGGTCCACTGTAATGGAGTGACCTTGGGACTGACAATGCAAATTGGCGATGTCACATATAGCACGAAAAAAACTTCGCAAGTTCTGAGTATACCGACACCCGGCGTCAAAAAAAGATTTGCAGCGTTTTTACTTTAAAATAAACTGAAAGATAGATAGATGTGACCAAAGTGACGTGTCTTTAAAATGAATAAAATTTTGTTACACTAATTTTGAAGAATTGCGCTACTTGATTACTAGGTATTAGAAACATGAAATTTATAAAAAATTTGCACATACCTTGTTACAAAAGCTGTTCGAAAAACGGTGTTGGAAGTGATTTCGTTGAATTGCGTGCGGATTTTCGAGTGCCTAAACGTGTGTGTTGTGAATGTTCTGTATTTCATTTCGAGTAAACAAAGCTTCATCTGTAACTAGTACATCAGCAGTAATTTGGGGATTTTCAGCATTTTGCTGCAACAACCACTCACAAAACCTAACTCGTAATTGATAATCCGCTGGTAATAGTGCTTGAACACGCTGGATATGATATGGATAAAACTGAGCTTCGTGTAGTAAGCGCCACATAAGAATCATGTCCATTAACTCAGCATTACTGTACACATGAGTCATTTTGAAAATTTTACAGTTTAACACTCCTACGATAAATAAAACACCGGCACTGAGAGAGCGACACAGATAGACTGATGACTGATAGACAATAGAGATATTATCCCCACTCCAACACTATTTGCTCGGTCTTAACCAGGCGTTCCAGGTACAAAAACTTGCTTTACTGTTTTTTGTAGGAATGTGGTATATCAGGTGTCGTTGAAGTACAGTTGTCCATCTACGTAGTCCTTTATAATGGTATAACTTTAAGCATTGTTTACGGGAAATCCTTACACTGGTATTCATAGTCGTTCGCCAGCGGCTCGCCAAGCGGCGGTTCGCCGAAATTTTGAATATCTGTTTCACAGTGGAGCGCCCGCCGTATGCGTACCACTTCCACGCCAAATTATCAGCCTGGAACATTCTTTCGCCGACGGGCGGTTTCCGCGATAGTTAATTTTGCGTTTCATAGTCGATCTCCCGCCAAAGAACACATGCGTAGTACTACGATTTCCTATATATTCCTAGTTGGCTATGGGAGAACCGCTGATGGTTCTCCGGGCGGCCAGCAGGCTCGCCAGCGACTCTCCATCGCTTGACTTATGAAACACACATTTCGGCGATTCGCCAACCCTCCATAAAAAACCGGCGGGAGGTTGTCCCGGCGCCGCGCTCGGCGATCGACTATGAATACCAGTGTAAGACTTTTATTATAAATTTTTTTGGTGATATCGATTTCTTATTTAAGGATGCACATATCCTCAAAGTTTTAGAGATAAGTTCTGAATAACCCTGTATATAAATTCCTTTCATTTATTTTACACAAATTTTTATTTTGGCGTCATGTTCGCTGAATAAATTAACTCGATATCCAGAATGAAGTACAGGTTGAATAACAGAAATATGTAAGTTGTCATACTGCTTCTGATTTATTTACATTTATTCGCGTAAAATTGAAAAAATGTTATGTAGTGTGTTTTTATTTGCTTTATTATAAGGGTACGTTAATCTGTAGCCAGGATACTTAACGTCGTCCAGGGGGTAAACTAAAGTCAAAATCTTAGACTAGGAGAAATAGAATGGCCTGCTGGTTTACCGATCTAACCTGACTTGATTATTTTGTTGATAGTTTACTTGAAAAGCAAAATTTACATCAACAGATCACAAGATATTACAAATTTATGAGAGATTATACCTGCAACATGGAATGATCTAATGCAATATTCAGTAATGCAATTCACATTGCAATGCAATATTCAGTAATGCGATGGAATATAATATTTTAACAATGCAATATAGTATTTTGCAAAAATACGTACTGCATTGTTAAAAGTAAAAATAGAAAATGTTAATGGACTTTTAATCATTGATGTTGATAAATCATTTATCTTTGCGAATAGAATATCCCTTCTATTTTTATTAAAATTTCGATGTCGGAAATAGGCGTTGTTATTAAAAAACATGAATTTATTGATGGATTACATTACTATAAAATTCATTGCAGTATGGCAAAATCTATAAAAATAACAAATTCGACAAGTCAACGTGAGAGATTTTAGGAAAATCTGTAATTATAGAGATGTGAAAGGTGTTTTATTCTCCTTTCGCACGTTGTATATTGAGACTGACACATAATGAGACAATGCAACATTAAAATGCTAATAGCAGATACCCGATATGAAATATGGTTAGCATTAGAATAGTATTGGCACCAGATGCACTAGATGCGTATGATTCATCAGTTAAGGGCCTGATTTCTACTAATGTTGACATCCCTCGGTAAATCCCATAAAGCAATTCCTATATGTCACGCTTTTTGTTAGGGGTCTTCCCGTTATTAACATTTTGTTAAAATGGGCGTAACTGGGCTATTGTGACATAATTTCGTTTTTCCGCACAATAGGGCCCAAGGAAATATTAGGTACTTGCAATACTGCATGTGAGCTAATACTCAACTTAATAAGAAATAACAATTTAGTATTTATATACCTTTTATTATAATATAATAACCATTAACTAATCATAATACCTTAATCAGTATTTGTGTTTTATAAGATATCAAAACGGAGTTACGTATACAGAATTTACGTATCATATAATAGACCGGCAGTGATAGATTTTTTGTTGATATTTTAGTCAGTATGCCTTTCAGAGGGTATTATAATGAAAATTTCATACTTACATATATCAGTCAATCAGAAGCTTTATATTGGTCTGTCAGAAGAAGCAACTTGCAGATTCTGTCAAGAAGATGAAACCTCAGTATACGTACTGTGCCGCCAGTGCGAGGACCTGACAAGACTGAGATTTCAAATACTTGGGGAAGGAAGACCAAGAGCCAATAGCTACATGGAAGAGCCTCTATCAAGACTGTGGAGTCTAATGCACAGGACAAAGCTGGACAGATTGCTCTAAATAGGTTGGGAGCGCCACAATAGATCTTCTAGGTTGCGGTGGATTCGGCCAGGGGGCCGACTCCTATATACCTAAATCTAATCTAAGCTTTATATTTCTTTGGTTACCATAGCAACAGAGAAGATTTCCGGAAATTATCTCTACTCTTTCAGGCAGGAGGATAACAGATCACAATAACAGGTGTTATTTTGACATTTCATTTAATTATTATTTTTTAAAGGTGTACTTAGGTTATATATCTACTTCAGTTGAACATATCAAGAGGGAATAATAAAAAAAATGTAATTGCTCAACAATTAGGTACCTAATTTTTTCTTATATGTTTTGACGAACTGCAAATGAACTTGGAATTCCTTAGCCGCTTCTACTTTTTTCAGAAGCGAACAACACATCACTTGATCATGATTCAAGCTTATTAAATCTCGATGTTTTATAAAGTATATGTAATATTTTGAAACAATTTTGTTGAGTTTTGACCCAACTAACAGTTTATATTTAACAGAAAGATGAAGAAATTGTTGTTTTATCACTTCAAATAAATCGTTTGTATAAGTATTTAAAACTTAAGTACCTAGTGAGAAATTTTCTTACCGAATCCCCCTCGTTATTGAATTAATAATCGGGAAATTTTCTTCGAGCATCAATTTTTTAAGAAAACTGAGGCACTCAAAAAATTTCCGGTAATAATTCAATCATTAGGGAGATTATAAGTGAGTAGGTCATGATGAAAAGGAATGAATCAAAGAGTCATCCCGGGTTCTTCACATAGAAAAGAGAATTTTCATTTTTTGTTCGCAAATTATGCGTTTTGGTACGATTTTAGTCAGGCTGCCATGTATTCCTCGGAAAACCACAATTCCAAAAAATTCCTCGGAAAACCACCGGCCTACCGTTTGCATGGGTTCAAAGTGGTCAAAGGGCGTTTATGGTCACGTGAACTTGTACTTGAATAAATAATTTTCGGCTTTTCCGAACACTCTGCCAATAATAAAGTATACAAGTTCTTGTTATAATACTGCTGAAAAACATAATAACATACCATTTGCGTATGCCAAAGGGCATCCTCACAACTGAATACATGAAGAACCCAGGATGACTCTTTGATTAATTTATTTTCGACATGATAATGTACTCATTATAATACCCTCTGAAAGGCATATTGACTAAAATCACAACCAAAAATCTGCCACCAACTACCGGTCTATAAAGATGAGACAGTTTTGATGTTTTTATTTTTCTTTATTTTTGTAAGAATTAAAGGGCATACACTTATATACATTATATAATAGTAGAAACTAATTTAAATAGAATTTTTTGAAAGCAAAATGATTTTAACAGCAAAAAAATATCATTGTATCGTTCATCCCCCCCATGATTTCACTGGTTTGAGAGGGAGAGATGCCACTCACCTTAATTTCTTAAATGTTTCTCTTCCACAAACATTGATTGTATATATGACTGCAAAGTTCATACTACTAATGTCGGCATAAATTTCTGTTTTCTTCTATCTTTTCGACATTTATGATAAGAACTGTATAATACGTGACTCATAGATCACGTTTAAGCATGTTATGTGCCGAATACAGTAGCCCTTAGAAAGTCAGGAAACATCCCCTTCAGATTTTTCTGATTTTTAGTACATTAATCGCTTTTCTCTAGTTACTCTTCATGCTCTCTTTAGTTTTCTCCTTTTGATTTTGAACATTACTACTATTTTTCCCGATTTCAGTTATTTCTGTATAACTTTTTGCATCCTCGTTTTTCCTTTTGCTATATTTTTTAAGCCATTTTGTTCAATTTAACTAAACTACATTTAAAACTTATTTCTTACCGGTATGCACGAATTATTGAAGCTAAAAGGTTAATAGTAAGACACTTCAACTCATTTCTTGGATTCAATTTCTCGTCTCGTTTCAAAGTTCTCTTTTCTGATGGTATCACTAATTATAAGGAATAGATTTTATAGAAAGTCTCTTTCAGTTTCCGAGAAGTCGTGAATTGAACACCTGGTGCACATACACGTGCAACATCTAATCCAATTTTATGTATAGTTTTATTTACCTTAACATTCGTTGCTTCTTTCCGGCGTGTGGCTATATTTGTCATTTTCATTAAGCTCCCTCTAACATTGTATTATATTTTCTATTTTTATTTACCTTTATTATTAATGCAGGAGTTACACAAAGCTAAATCAAATTTTACCTCATAACTGACATTTTATTGGCCGGTTGCCGAAATTGATAAATGACAAAACTGAAAATAAATTTGGATAATCATTAGGAATTAAGGGTTGGGTTTTGTTATGATGCTTATAATGGATGAATTTTATGAATGTTTCACACTCCATAGCAGGAACGAAATAAAGCGATTAAAGTATTAATTAATATAAGTGTGCTCTGGATGGATTTAAGTAAGATTTTATTACTTTGTCATTGCTTGTTGTTAAGAGAATAAAAAGGGCTTTCTGTTGGTAATTATTTCCATATTCATTTTATGGCAAATATTTATGTAAAGGATAAACATCAACATCATTGTGTAGTAGAACCCTTTCCTAATTATAATGTTAATTGCAAATATCGTTACTCCTTACACGCCCTTATTTGTAGAATTGCTAATTATACACGTTTATAAATTTATATACATGGTGAAGTATGAGGATAATAATAATATCTCTACCCCTCATTCTAATCACAAGGATTAGCCAGAACGTCTGAGGCTGGTGTGGGAAAAGGGGCGGCTAATAATTACGAAAGACTGGCGTTGGTAAGTCCTAACCACCATCCAGTGCTGGAATGAGGAAAACCTGGAAAACCTCATTAGTTAGGCGGACAGTAAAAAATCAACGGATTCATAAACAATATGTCAGATTTGTGACGAAATAGATTAAATCCATAAAAATATTCTTCCTTTTAGCTACAATACACCGAAGAGAGCAAGATTTCAAAACAACGCTATTTATGTTAGTAGTGGTAAAAAATACACCGTATAGCGCCCTCTTTGGGTCTTTGCTACTATCCGTCTGACAATTACTGTCTAATTGATAGACAGATAGAGACCTGCTATTCTGCAGGTCCTCCTATAAGTCCTCCTTGTGCAGGTCCTATAGCAGTGACCTCTAGTGTCTTTGAGGAAGACGATCCTACTTATTTATTTGAAGGAGATGCCGAAAAGTTGGATGCCGATGGAGTAGTTGTTTCTCCTTAAAATAAATGGCTATCTATTTGTTTCCTTTGGTTACTATGGCAAACAAATGTCTTTAATCTATCCCCTAACAAATACCATCGTCCCTTGTTTCAAATGTATTATTTATTTTTAATTTTTCCTCGTAAATAATGAGGCCCCTAACTAATGAGGTTTTCCAGGTTTCCCTCATTCCAGCACTGAATGGTGGTTAGGGCCTACCAACGTAAGTCGTTCCTGAGACGCAAATGCGGCCCGCGAAATAATAATATGCCGCCCCCACTCCCACACAATTCTCAGACTTTCGGGCTAGTCCTTGTGATTAGAATGAGGGGTAGAGATATTATTATTATTATTATTAATTTCATCAACTTTATGCAAACAGTTTGGAGTAGCTCTATCTGTTCGTTATTACCTAAAATGAAACAATTTTCGAATAATTTAAAAGTGTTACTTGGTTAATCTATAAACAGACATTATTATCCTGATTTTTCCAATTAATTAATTGATTCGTCATGAGCAAATTTCGATTATTTCAATGTTTCAAGGTGGGTTATAATTAGGCAACAATGGTATTTCGCGTGATAGAAAACTATTATACACCTTTTAGTAATGGGCCTTTACACTTATCTTTATTAGGAGGGTTGAGAAAGTACAATATAGTATTAAAGCGTCTAAATGACGATATAGATCCGTTCGTATCTTTAGCCACACATATCGAACTGTACGGTTTGAGTCACCAGCTGTTCTCACCTGAAATTAACCAAGTAGCATTGTCAGACACAATTTAGAAACAAATTTCAGCAGTAGGAAGCAATTTCAAAACTAATTCTGTTTTTTGTCTGCAATTAATCTTTCCATACATTTTCATTTTCATTTTTAAAACCGTTTCTATGTATATATACATTTTTCTTTGTAGTGTATTTAAATTTTTTTTTCGGAACAAACGGTAACGTTAGAAACTTTAATTATTTATAGAAAAAAAACCTATAAAATATCAAAATTTACTGAAACGACTGTTTCAATATTTCTATATTTATTATAAAATACATGGAAACCAAATAACAATACTAAACTAAGCTTTTTACAAGATGTCAAATGGGAAATCTGAAATCACAAGAACAATCAGATGAAAAGATGTCTCGCTGTCAATTTTCGTCGAAGAAATTGGAAAGTATTTAGCACCTGTTAAATTGCGATTGATCGTTTTTTGGATTATGTCATTGGATTGGATTATTTTGCCATGGATTTGGATTATTTTGAGGCTCGCAGCTCGAGAAAGCAATGCACAGTGCTACTGTGCATTGCCCGTTTTAAGTTTGGGAACACAAACAGTTTATTGAAAATGTTTGCAAATATGTACTGATACTTGGGTAAACCTAATATTTTGGGTTTTGAGAAAATACCTTGCTTTGTATGGCAATATCATTTTTAGGACAGTCAGGAAATTTTCAAAAATATCAGATACCGTACAATCGGTATTTATTCTAATAGACTACTTAAATATATTTATTATAATAAGAAGAATTTAATAATACGTCATTGGATGACATTTAACACATTTTTAAAAATTGGATGTATTCCAAGAAAATAAATGGTAAAAACCAAAATACTGGTGGCACTTTACATACAATCAACTTTTTTCAGGGATTATTGAATTGTTTGTAAATGTTAAGTACCTACGTTACAATAGTTTTAAAAGTTATTTTCAGGGAAAATAGCAGTTAAAATAATTATGGGTTTAAGTGTAGTAGAATGTTCAGTTTTGCACTCTGGGATCAAATACATCGAAACAATTACGCAATGTATCAGTACCACTATTGCCTTTTAGTAAAGTTGTAGTATATTAGTAGTATATTAGTAATATTCCATTTTATTCATTAAAAATCGTAGGGGGGGAGCAGGCAACCAACATTGCGTGCGTGATAAGATGGATGAACGCCCATTGTGTTGACATAAGCTATTGATGTGAACTAATTGTTTATTGCGCCCCTAGGTTTTTCAGGTTTGCGTCATTCTAAGCGAGAGTTAGGATTTATCAACATTACTCATGAGTACTGACGCTCTCTATGAAGAATAATAATGAACCTCCCTTCTCTCTCAGTCTGTGGTAATTCCTATGATTATATGAGTGGTATTTCATTGTTATTATTAATTAATATTATGATTATTAATTATTATTATTAATAGTTTATGATTATTATTATTAATTAAAATGAGTTAAACATAAATAAGACAACCCCTAAATCCAAAGACATCCCGAAGAGGGTAACACATTGAAAAAACACAAACAAACACCTCATATACACCCGCATTGTTAGTGCCGGAGCTGGGAATTGAACCTAGATCTTAATAGGCAATGTGGCGATAAAAACGGGTTATTATCATAAATCCGATTAAATGGCATTATCTATCATCAATAATGCGTAAAATAATTTCAACATTTTTAAAATAATATAAATATTCTAGTAAAAAAGTTTGTATTTTTGAATGCATCTTTGAACGCATTTTTAGAACATATTTTTATGAATTTTAATTTCAATAACAAATCGTACATCCTTCCAAAAATGTTATATGTTCTGCGCCACTGAACAAAAAACAAAATATCGTGAGAGGTTAACATATATTTTAGTCTATTTCTATCCACATAAGTACTGTACTTATGTGGATAGAAATTATTAGAGTTTTTGTCGCTGTTCCTCTTATCCTCGTATATGCCATTCATTCATTAAGCTAGCAATGATTATATCACAAACCTGCAGATAAATAACCTTCTCTTGTTCAGTAATTTGCAGATGAACTGAAAAGGTCTAACCTAAAAGGTATGAGATATTATCATCCCTTTGTGCTTGATCATAGCTGTAACAGAACATGTGGACGCACTGCCGATGTGGAGTGACGCACGCCACTGTTTAAGGATCCAATTCAAAAGGTTCATCTGGCTATTTTACACACTTTACTGACACCGGCTTAATGTGGCCAGAATCAGTGCCCTAACAGCAGCAATATGTATATATTTACCTTATATTAATGCGTACTTAGTCTATAGAAAGTAAGTGACAAGTTTTTTATATAAATTGGTAGGAGTGAATACAAGTAGTTTTGAAAAATGCAGGAAGTTTGAAATAAGCCTGCTGCATTTTTATATAAAGATGGTCGGAATTTCAAAAGGGTGCATATCGAGGGCCATTTCTTTGTATAGTATTAATAAACACAATATTTCTGATCTTTGTTTCATGTCTCTCTTGCATATAGATGATCTATAATTGTATAAAACTGATTTTGGTGTCAGTGGTATTTGTTGTTAATTGTACTCGCCTGCAGAAATATTTAAATACATCACAAACTCGATAAGACAACAAAATAAGCTACATTTGAAAACATAATACAGTATCCGGTTTTAGAAAAAGAGTTCTCATTAGTAGTTATATTCGAACTAATATTATTTTGAAAAGCAGTGAGAAAGTCAAAAGATTGTAATTTCTTGCAAATCTTTCTGTTATTAATGTAATAATTTAGTTTTCCTCATATCAAAGATTTTGTATCATTGACATATTTCTTATATTTAATGCCTTTATTCAGAATTAGGACACAATATCTTAATCCTCTATGATACTCAAATTAACGTCGAATCAAATATGAAGAATCTATATAGTAGTATGAATAGAATCAATATAGTAGATTATATGAAGATTAAATTTGAGAGAGCATTGAGAGTATTCAGTGGAAGTTTTGAAAATATTCAACCTTTTGATATGACGGCGAATACCTACTCAAATAAGGATGTCGCAAAAAAATCTATTGGAACAATTTCATGTTTCAATAAATAATTCTCGATCGTGAATCACATCGACTCCTATTAAACTCTTTGTTTCCCGCATATCATATCTACACTTAAAAACAAATGTAAGTTCTCATTTTATCGTCTGTAGATGTTATGTCTTCACATCAATATACAGGTGGCCAAATAAAAATATGTTTAATTTGGACAGAAAGACACAAGCAGCTGGGGAATATAATGATTTTTGTTACAATTAGAGTAATCTATTAGACATACAATTTTTTAGATGTATTGCAATACTGACGTTATTGGTCATACACGCCTTCACTCTTGATTATGGTTTTAAAGGGAATATGCGGTCAGTGTCGGTATAAAAGCAGCGCGCGCCACTGGTCGTGTTCAGTGGGGTTCAACAACGGACTAACCGGTGATAATAGGTTCCATCAGAGCGGATTTGTCCCGCGTGGACTGCTCCATCTAAATCCTGGCGAAATAACAATAAATCTTTCACACTATCTGTATCTCTGGCTCTAGCTCTCTAGCTTCCCACTTGTCACTAGCGTTACGATCGTTTTCGCATCTTTTAACTTTTAGATAAGTAAGATTCATCGTCTTCGGGACACTATTACACATCACGTAATATGTAAACCAACACTTGTACCTCACGCCTACTATTTTGCCTTTATATGGTACAAGCTTTATCTTACACAATTTATTAGTTTCTAAACATTTTGTGACTGTACTCTCTTGGGTCTAAACAGACGACATCTAATCGATATAGGATGTGATAGCTGTTTAGAATGAAATTTAATTTTTATACGTGATCTACTAATTCATTTTGTAGCGACTAAAATGATTTAGATGGGGAATTAAAAATGAAATAAATGTTTATGAAAGGTATGGTTGTTAAATTAGCAAAAAATTGTAATAATAATATCTCTAATAATAATATTTCCACCCTTCATTCTAATCACAATGATTAGCCTGAAGGTCTGGGACTTGTATGGGAGAGGGAGCGGCATGTTATTATTCAGTAGCTCGCAATTGCGCCTTAAGAACGACTTACATTGGTAAGCCCTAACCACCATTTAGTTCTGAAGTGAGGGAAACCTGGAAAACATTATTAGTTATAGTAATATGAAACATAACTTCACAACTAGTTCACTTTTAAATAAAATGCCATACAGCCTGCCATATTCATTGAACACTTATGTTATAGGTAAGATATGTAATAAAAAAAATATGTACTATGTTTATATCTTACATTTTATGCTATAACAAACAGTAAACAAATTATAACGTGCTCATCAAAACTTTTGAATCTTTGAATGTGTACAGGCTCAAAAAATACATAGAAGTACAGAACAAAGTGCAAAGTACATTATAATGAAATAAAATAGAACAATTCATTAAATATAATGTTCAATTTTCAAAGAATCATCATGTATATAACACCAAGAGCTTTTCAATAGTTTTCTCATTAAAATTTTTTTACTTGTCTCACCCTGTACCTATCTATTATATTTTCTTCATAAGGGAGGTTTTATCCGTACCTACTCTATTTTTATTGTTCTTTGAGACGTAAATCAAACAAAAGTGCTTTTACGACGTTTCCAAATCCTACAGCGTATCAATGAAATCAAAATGAATAGGCTCAAAAGATTTTTAATATTATCCTGTTCACTTATTTCATTCGAAAAGTAGACTGCTTGATATTATTTGAAAATATCGGATGAAGCGTAAAAAGGGGTTTTTTATTTAATTTCTGCTTAGCTCGTTTAAATGCAATTGGAAGAGTGTCAAATACAAAATGTTACAAATTTTACAGCTTACCATGCCATATTATTAAATTTTACTCTACAACGAAGAAGGAAAATACCTACTGTCGTGATCAGGGAATAAATTCGAATTCGAATATATATTCTAATTCGATGAATGCACAATGTATAAATATATATACATCGAATTTGAATAAAGATACAGGGTGTGTCAACGACACACCCTGTAACGAGCGGCTAACGACAATAAATCGTTAGCCGCTGCTAAAAGTAAGTTTACAAAGCTTATGTTTTAAATTGAACATAAAAATTTTCAAAAAGGGTGCAAAATTATTGTCTGAGTAACTGCACAAAATTACTGAATGTATTATTTTGTTCAAGGAAGATGTTGTGCTGACGTCAATGTAATTGATCAAACCTTATCTACTATATTTTTAAAATAAGTCCAATTTCATCGGGTTACTAAAGGTTTTATGCGGAAAATTCACCGTAAGATAACAACAACAAGGAACTGTGAAAAAAACATACGGGTAGGTGCAGGAACCCATTGAGTAATCACAGAGCGCCAAAGAATAATGTGCAATAGCAGAAAGTTCTTATCCTTATTTAACACAATCAAATAGCAGGAATATTTTCATAGATCACTAACTAGTAATAAAATACATTCCGATTTACTAATCTTTATTAAAATACATTCCAAAATTATGCAATAGTATAATTCACATCAATATGCTGATGAATTTCAGTTATTTTTCAGCTTTATTATATTGAACATATATCTTGCAGAACGTAAAACTAATGAGAATATAGCCGCTTTCTCTCTCTTATGAAGAGCTCATGGTCTTATCAAGGAACAAAGCACTAATCCTAATTTTGTAATTGTATTGAATAGTATGATTCTAAATCCTACCAATCAGTTTAAAAACCTGTGTCTGGTATTTTGATGGAAACATTAGATTTGAAAATCATGTTATACGCTTGATTAAAAATTATTTACTCTGCCCATCCTGCTTGACTCAACCTTCTTGTATGCGCGCGAATGGCCACTCGATTAACCTCTTACATTCTTTAGTCATTTTTACAATGTTCTAAGACACAGTATCTTACCACTTAGGTAAGATATGTAGCTCCGGCGATTAAAGCTTCTAGTAGTCTAAATGTAATTAAAAAACAAGTCAAAACTTATAAATATATGCCTCCAATTTTTTATACTGGATACAAAAAATTTATTTTTTTACATAATTTACAAATATCCTTGTTCTTTTTTAATATTACATTGACTGATAAATTGCAAATGCAATGTTTTATAAAGTATAATTGTGTGCTTAGTATTCTGCACAGATTTTTTGTAGTAGTCTGAAGAGTTTATATGTGATCCAGATCAAAAAAGTGTATTATTCAGAAAAAGCTATAAGTAAAACCTGAAAAGAACCGATACAAAATGTAAAGCGATAACATCTTAAGGACATTCGCCTAAGAATAAGAAAATATAATGCCAGCCATAGTAGGCGCGAGTTTACTTTCTAAAGTGTGACGGAACCTTCTGTAACCTGCCAGCGCCATGGGTAAAGAAAAAAACGTTTCCACAACGTTCTCGCTTTGATTTCAATGGAACGTCAAGTTGTCAAATCTGTGGTATCACGCACATTGTACACCGTCGTGAGGTCGAAACCAATTTCGTTCTCTGAAAACGTCTCCAGCTTCTATCATTCAACTGTTTTATTTCGCATTGACTGTTTTTACTTTTATTTCTCTTCCCCGTGCGTGCACTGATGAGATTTTGTATTACATTATGTAACAGACAAAATCGAGTGTATATTGGAAATACGTTTATTGAAAACATGAAATCCATCAGTTTTCATCGTTAAGGAGCCTACGTTTAAAGGATAGACCTAGGCAAGCAGTAAAAATATATATCTATCAAAATATGAACATATGTAATATCTGGTTCCTTAAAAAACTCCCAAAATGTACACGGATTTGACTAGAGCATTTAATGTCACTGTATGGTGGGAAATATATATATTTTTAATATATCCAAAATATATTTTCTATTTCAAAACCGTTTAATATATATTTTTAGATTTTGAGAAACGATAATAATTATTTATTCATTTATTATTTATTTATTTATTTATTTATTTATTTATTTAGAATATACCACCCGACAGCAATGCCAATTAATGAGTGGGAGTAGCATAAAAATTACAAAAAGATAGAATAAAAACACAATATTCGTAAAAAATATGTATAGATACAGATAACAAATAAAATGAATATAATGGATACAGTAAACAATAACAATAAAATTCTAAAATTGTATGTTAGATATTAGTAGAAATTTTCTTCTTAATAGAAGAAATAGAAAATATCATGAAAAATATCAATCAAATTCTGTATCTTGCAATGATAATAGTTCAATCTGTATAGAGAAGATAACTTTAATCGGTCAGTCTTGGGTGTTGGAAAATAAAACAATGATGAAGGCCGAGTAACCAAATCCGGACAGTCAATTTTATTAGTTATAATTTTGTGGAGAGTCACAAACTAATTACATATACGACTAGTGGCATTGAGTTGAGTTGAGTTGAAGTAAATTTTCTTGAGAAATTCCTCGGGGTGGATAAATATCATCAGATTTAAACCACAAATAAATATTTAACATATTTCCTAGATATATTTTTTAATTTGCTGGTATGAATTTGATAACCTGAGTCTCATACAAGAGAGGCATATTCTACTTTTGATAGGACCAATGCATTAAAAAATATGGACACCATTTTAATTTCTGTAAATTATCTTGAGTTCATCAACACAAAACCAAGAAATCTAAAAGCTTCACGTTTGATGTTATTGATATGCTCCACAAAACAACTTACTATCAAGTGTTACTCCGGGATCTTTAATGTTGGTGCATTTCTTAATCACTTTAACCTCAATACTATAATTAAAATCGATGGGATTATTTCTTCTAGTAAATGTCATTGAGTTAAACTTCGTAATGTTAAGAGAACGTTAGTTTATTGTACACCAGTTGTGAACATTTTACCTATATCACGTTGAAGCATATGGCAATCACCAATATTGGACACAGAGAGGTACAGCTTGAGAGCATCTGCATAGAGAAGAGACCTACAATTCAGGAGCAAGATGATGTCATTTATAAATATTAAAAATAATAATGGTCCAAGAACCGAGCCTTGGGACATCAGATGTCGCCTTAATATTAATCGACGATGCCACGATATCCCACAGTTAATCTTCTTTGGTATAGATAAGAGGTGAAAAGTGAACAAATGATGTGGTCAAGCCTATCTTATATAGGTTATGTTACTTAAATGAATATTGAGTCTTGAATATAATATAATATATATTTTAACAATCCAATTTCTCTGATACTCGTATGACCTTTCTATGTTTTGCAGTAAGTAATTTAAAAATATGTGCAATGCCCTGTAAAATCTTTCAATATCTCTGGCAGCTTGAGAGATTTACGGTGTACCTATATAAAGGATATTTACATATATTTTTTGCTTTAAGCAACAAGATTTACACAATTACGAAGTTGAACTAATTAAAATAAGTACCTACCTATCGTATCAAAAATACTTGTACATAGTTTTTGAAGTACTGTATTTTATGTAAAATTGTAATTATACGCTAAACACGAAATACGTCAATTCTTGTGTGAATGTTGCGATAACCTATTGATAAAGAAGATAGATGCGCTAATGCATCAACCTCGAGTTATAATTAGAGGGGTAATTAATTAATATGGGTATAATACAGACGGTTATGACTATGAATGCTAATATTGTACAACAAACCGCAACGCCGCTTTGATATTACTGCTCTGGTTGCCCCGAGATTTAATATACCACTTATATAGCTCTCGGCGAATCTTGATAGAACAATACAAAGGTTGTCCCACTTTATAAAAAACGTCTCTGCTTTCCAAAATTTGCATAAAAATATGCTCAATCTCCCGCACTTATCAAAAAAGATACTGCCTTACTCAATTTACTGTTATTTATGTCTGTCTCCTAAGTTATTTCAAATTTAAATAGATATAATGATATAACCTTTCTGAATTTACTTTCTTGGAAACCGCGACTGATGTTAGAAATTAAGGCAACATGGTACGCTATCGAATAAACCATATTACATGGATACGCAGCCAGCTACGATTGGAAATAAAAATAAAATATTCCCTCATATTGCAACGCTGTAGGCTGATTTAAATTTGAAATTTCTTATATTTTTTACTTAACACACTCCTCGAGCCAAACACGATATACCAAATTAAATACAAAACACTTTTTTTACGCTTCATTCGATATTTTCAAATTTCGAGCGTTATTAAATCAGAACCGCATAATGATGGAATGGAAATAGGAACATTGCAGAATATTTGTATATGTTTAAGATATGCATTTTCTTGGAAAATTTAGAACATAGTTCTAATATATCTACCATTTGTTATAGTACATATAGTTCCTTATTTAATAATTATGCATAACTTATATGTTATACTGACAAGTAAAGAGACAGAAGTCTTTTTCTTTGTCATAATAATTACTATTATTATTATTATTATTATTATTGTCTTCTGAAATCCCGACTTTTCGAGGGACCTTCTCGACCCCTCTTCTAATTTTTACGGCTTCAAGAACCGCTTCACACGAAACTTCCGTCCTTTCTCTTTCCTTCCATTCAGGTTATACCGAATATGCGTAAAAGAAAATTTGAACCAATATCCAAAAGGTTCTATGAAGTAGCATATGTTCCCAAATCTAATAAGGTTGGAAAATGCAGTAAACACGTAAAAATTTCAAAATTTCTAGATTTAGATGACATTCTTCCCATCCTAGGCTGCACGTCAAGATGGTTGCCAAACCACGAGACAATTTTACCAATTTCATTCAAAATTGTCTCGTAGAATTTGGATTCGAACCCACGACCTCTAGGTTGAGCGATCGAGAAATTAAACTCTGAGCCACCGGCTTGCCTAAATAGTATGGTAATCGTATGGTAATACTAATCATCTCTTATGTAACTTAGCAGACGTTGTTGATATTGTAGGTTCAGTATTGATTCTGAGGACATTCTTGTCAGTTTCGATGTGTAGTCACATTTTACCAAAGTTCCAATAGAGAGCCATTATTGAATGACCACTTCATATCGGAAGTGATGGTGATGACCACCATCGGATTTATAGTCATTGGTTCAAAGGATATTCGTAACGGTTTCGACGTGAAGGCATGTTTTACCAAGGGCACTTCACGTTTTACTACGGACTCTACACGTTTTACACTATACTGATATTTTACACGTGTTGAATAACTTCTTTATATCGGAAGCGCTATATTCAGACTATGTTTGGCATCTACATACTTCCTCTGGAATGGTTAGGTTTTCGAATCAGTTCAGGTCACGATACGTTGCACCCACTTATCGCGATGAATATCTTCAAGGAAAATTTTAAAAAGAAGTTCTTATCAGCCTCTAAGAAGCGTAAATGCAGGGCAAAAAATGTGGATTGAGTCGGGAAGATTATTTACAAGAATTTCTGGAATACCTCAACAGGTAGCACAATAACATCAGGTTCATTATGGAAACGGAGCAAAACAATATCGTACCATTAAGACAAAACAGGTCATTAACACAGAACAAAGTCCTATCATTTACTACGAATGGTGAAACTTCTGCGAAGAAGCATCAACCATGCGACCAAAAGTAGCTAACAAGAGCTGCATAATTGAAACTCTAATTATTGGTAAATTTAAGATAAACAAATATATCACTGATATATTACACCTTTTTAAATCAATACTTGATTATATTCCATATTCTAATGTATTTATTTAAAAAAATACTGTAATTTGTTGGAGCATATACCTCAGGTAGGTATCTGTTCCTTCGGGTACAAAAATCTAAAATTTAAAATGCTGTTCTTATTCCACATATAGTTCTAATAATAAATTATTAGTGGAAAGCAACTGCTGAAAAAAGGAACGTATTATTTGAACCTATGAACCATAATCAACCTGCTTGTATAATTAGAAAAGGTAAATTTGATTTTCCAGAAGCATTTTACAGAGAAAGCACGAGGCTACTATAATAATTTGATCCTTGGTTGCAAATTTGAAAAAGAAACATTTTATTTTTTCCACAGGTCTTCATATTCACCCAATACACTAGTTTCTCAAAGCAATAAATCCCAGAATGACAAGTTACATTGCCACCGTCCCCAATGGGATGGCAATAATAATGTGACCTACTTGCTCACTTGATGATAATAGCATTGAACACAAACAGAATGCAGTGCTTCTCAGGAAAAGTGAAATAAGCATAATAGTTCCGCACATATCGTTTTTTGTTTTAATTAATATTGAGATGACTTCATAAACCACATAGTAAATTAATTTAGAGGACACTGAGACAACAGTTAATTTATTTTTAATGGATTACGCTTAGATCAAACAAATGTTGATTTTGGATATGACAGATATATTTCTATTATACTTCAAGATGTATCCAACATTTTTACACGTTTTTAACTATCAAACTATTGATAGTTCTATATTTATAATATTGATTTGTTTTTCTAACTATTAAACATCAGCAGTGCCAGAAGTACACCAACATATGTATTTGCTACCATTCAAATTATTCCCCTCTCTCTTGCTTTTTGGAAAAAATAACAAACACGCAACTAAAAAATACATTGTTAATTCGAAAACGATTTATAACTGCATTAGTCCACTACTTGAAACTATTGTGTGTTTTATGGTATTGCAGTCTAGTCTATTGTCTTCTGTTGTGTCTTTTCAAGTGGTGCACGTTAGTTAAACAAGTTGATGCGGCGTAGGTGGTAAAGTACATAAATGGTTTTAATCATATCTTGTCCATCGGTATCAGAAAATCTTTTTTTATTCTAATAAAACGTATGTTCAATCAGAGGAGTCACTGATTGCTGTGGGAGTTCCTCAAGGAACTATCATTGGGCCATTAATATTTCTATTATTTGCGAACGACTTACAAAGGGCATTGAAGAAATATCCTTGTCTGCTAGTAACATATCCTGACGAAACTAACATTTTGTTTAAGTAAAAAATATGAAAGATGTTGAAGTTTCTGTCAGTTTTATAAACTGCCAGAAAACCCATTCTTGGAATAATTATTTCAAACAATTTTTCACAATTCTCCCAGAAGACAAAGTTCCTTGGACTAGATATTGACTTAATTGGGTAGCACAATGACATATTGATTGTTTATGTCAAAAGTTGACTACCTCCTATTTATGGTAGCAAATCACTCTCTAAACAATAGTCGATATGTTCTGTTATCATTGTATTATGCTGTATGGTTTTTATTCCCATATGCATTGTGGTATTATTCACTGGGAATTCTGAAATATGCAGTTCGTATTCTAGCAAATCTAAAATAGAGACTCCGGTAGGGAGATTTTTAAAAACTTTAAACTTTTAACAGAAACAGCCTTTTATATTTTGGTAGAAGTATGCTTTGTATAATAATTTAGATTGGTTCACAAAAAATAAACTTTACCACTTCTACAGCAATAAATACACTTTATGTTCTGACCGTCATTATTCGGCAATATATCAAAAGGGTGCTTATTTCAATAGCTGCCACTTGTACAATATTTTGATAAATAAAAGAAATAAATGATCAAATATTAAAAAAAAAGAGGTACTAGGTACTAAAAACTCGGGCTTTACCAGATGATAGGATCAATCGGGGGTTGGTGCTCGTAAACAAATAATAGATAATAGTAATAGACATTTACTCTATTTAAAAAGGCCTAATAAGCCGAAATACTAGTATATAGAGTGTTTTTTAGATATTTCTTGAAACACCTAAATGAGAATTGTTTTTTTCAAAACAATAAAAAAAAAGATTTTAATATTTAGTTGATATCTGCCCTTATACTATCTATGGAGGAGTTTTAACGGTAAACAGTTCGGATAACGTTATATCTTCGTCTTTATTAAAAAAATGGCAATTTTACGGTCTCACAAAAACATAAAATTAAACAAAAATTGTAAATAGAGAAATAATTAAGCATAAATCGTGTGCTAACTCCTAACGTGACTGCTGTGATGAAGTAGCCGTATTAGTATAACATAATTTAAAGTAACAAATGTCTAAAATACGTTGGTAATCGTTTGTACCGGCAGAGTATGAACATATATGCACAAATTATTGTACTAATGGGCCCCCCAAAAATACATTACACACACATTTGTAGAGAACGCGATTCCTGGCAGCCATTATGGATAGCACATGCATTATTCGACCGAGGCTCACCATCACCGCATTTAATTAATGGCCTACAGATCGAAGGATCACTTTACGACTTGTTTTTAATCCGGTTTGTTTAATGCGATTTTATCATTCCCGTAATTATTCTGAAAGGTTTACTTATGTGTCGTGGCTCTACTGCGGGCTACCGCATAACACTTTGGATGATGATCCACAAAGATCATCACAGATCAGACACAGAAGTAGAAATAAACTTGATAAACATGCCACATACAGTGCTTTCGAAAAGTAACGAATAAATTCATTATTTTAGAAATTGAAAAGTTTTCGAAAAAATCCCCTGACACGTCGAATTTGTTTTTAAAAAAGGCACTTTTTGACATACGACCCATATTTGTGACGTCATCGTTGTTCGAGATATGACGTCATCGACAATTTTTTTAAATAGCAACCCCCAATTTTGACCACGCCATTTGAAAGAGCGAATCATTCTACATACGCGTCATGATAAATTATGGTGTTACATAACAAAAATTTCAAGAAAATGATGTTTGAAGATCTTAAAATTTAATTTTCACAATACTGACAATGATAATGATTATGTAAAAAATCGACTAAATTAAATGTTCAAATTGTGCACCGTTGGCTGCCTGACAGTAGCCAAGACGATTAATAACCTTTTTGGACATTATCTATAACTTCAGGAGGTATACGATGTATCTCGTGACGAATTCTTACTTTTAAATCTTGTAAATTAACCGGTCTAGTAACGTATACTTTGCTTTTTAAGTATCCCCACAAGAAATAATCTAGGGGTGTCAAATCAGGCGATCTGGCTGGCCACTCAATCGGCCCCTTCTCCCTATCCAACGATTCGGGAACAGCGCATCTAAATAAACACGGACAGGTGCTGCATAATGGGGAGGTGCACCATCTTGTTGAAAGAACATGTCATTTCTTGGAAGATCACGTCCCTCTATATCTGGATATAAAGTTATTAGTGCAGGAATGAGGTCGTTTCGAAGAAAATCCAAATATCTTGCACAGTTAGGTTGATGTCAAAGAAATAGGGACCCAGAATTCTTCCGTCGACTATGCCGCACCACCCATTTACTTTCTGGGGACTTTGAGTGTGATACTCCATCATCCATCGGGGATTCTCGGTAGCCCAATAACGGCAGTTTTGCCTATTGACATGGCCGTTCAAAACAAACGTAGCCTCGTCAGAAAAAATTACGTTTTTTACGAAATTATTATCATTATTGCATAGCTCTTGCATTTGCTCGCAGAATTGATTTCGCCGATCAAAGTCGTCTTCAGATAGCTCTTGAACAAAGCATACCTTATGAGGATGGTACTTTGCTTTTTTCATAATTTTGTGACCTGTGGACGCTGCCATATTGAAATCAGAAGCCAATTGGTTAAGTGTTGAGTGATGATTTTCTTGTATTGCCAACAAAACATTAACCTCATCATCTATTGATTTTGACGGTCGACCAGATTTAGGAAGATCACGAACATGTCCAAAGTTATGGTATTTAGACTCAATATTGCTTACTATGCTTTGGCTAATGGGATGTCGATCAGGATTAGTTTCATTGAACAATTCAACTACTTCTCTTTGGGTGCGCATCCTGTCTCCAAATCCGATCATGCAAAGAATTTCAATTCGTTCTCGTTCAGTTAATTTACCCATTTTTTTTTATAAAATGACAAAGTTACTACTCAATAAACACTTCAAACGCAGTGCTTTTGCCAAACAAAAGATAAGAACTAAAGAAATAACTCAAAAAACAGAAAAAACTATTTAAAGTACGATTTCAAGTTTTTATCTGACAACAATAAAAAACATTCTCGGTCGCTAAGGCTACTGTCAGGTAACCATGATTTTTCATGATGCGTATGTAGAATGATACGCTCTTTCAAATGGCGTAGTCAAAATTGGGGGTTGCTATTTAAAAAAATTGTCGATGACGTCATATCTCGAACAATGATGACGTCACAAATATGGGTCGTATGTCAAAAAGTACCTTTTTTAAAAACAAAATCGACGTGTCAGGGGATTTTTTCGAAAACTTCTCAATTTTTAAAATAATGAATTTATTCGTTACTTTTCGAAAGCACTGTATATTTGGTCAATGACCAATGCAACTTACAAAATCTAGTAACTAACCTATCACAATGTATTGATTATTTGAAAGACAAGTGTGACTGACTATTATCATTGTAGTCTCTTTTGAGATTACACCACCTGTAAAATAACAAAAAATAGGAAACCAGAAGCATACAAATTAAATATTAAACATTTAATGTAAAAATTATGTGTCTAGCTGATTCTGGACTTAAAAATACCAACGAATATATACCATAAACCTTGAAGGGGGTTGAAACCTTTAGTGTGAAACTGTGAAACCTAGTATAGGTTTAGTTTTTATCATCTCCAGATGATGCCAACTTGGTTGACGAATCGCGCGTCTAGTGTAGTATAGTTTTATGTGGAAAACTACGTCAGTGATATATACCATAAACCTAATTACAAAATTTTAAACCATTCTATACCTACTTTGCAATGCAAATTGTAATTTGATCAAAATTAACGTATAAGTTAAAATTAATCTGGGTGCACCAGTGCAATGCACATAAAATCCATTAAAGAGATTAGAGATTTATCATCCGTACCTCAGATTGAATCTGGAAGTTCTCATTGACGTCCCAAGAATGTTTCCTTTAGTTATTTAGACTTTGAAGGGGATGTTTTGGAAAATATCATCCTTTAATCCATGTAGTGGAAGTAGGCTTTGAAAGGTGTCCTCACATTGGAACTTGAATAGAACGGCAAACCTAACGGGTTATTACAATTTTTGGCGATAGCGACATTGATTCTTTAAGCAGAATTTGTAATAACAAGTTTAAAATATATGTATAACATGTAACAAATTTATGCATTTTCATGAAAGAAGATTGAAAATAAGACTCCCCATTTGAGGGAAAAAGGGCGACATATTATTATCCAACAAATAGTATTAGCATCGAGATACAGGTTTAGTAAACCCTAACAACCAATCAGTTATTAGGAAAACATGACGGATCTCAGACCTATTGACATTCTTAAATTTAACAGTTGATAGTCTCTTAATCATATTTATATCGTGCAAGCTACATATTTCTTCAAATTAAGAAAGAGCCACTTTTCAACAACTTCTCCATTTAAATAATAATGGCTTTGAAAGTTCTAAGTTCAGTAACGATGAAAAATGTTAGTGAATTTTAATCTGATACAGAACGAAATGCATTCCACACTTAATATTAAAGAGCAAATTAAAGTGTAGTAATTTAACAGGCATTGTGAATGTCTATATAAACGACTCTGATAAAAAATGCATGTAAAGCTGCAATATAGGAGTTTTTACTTGTCCCCGTTGTCATTTTCAGGAATAAAATTTGACATGGAGTAGAAGCTCTAATTTAAAATTAATGTCGGACGAAGGAAATACAAAAGTTTTTGTCGTATCTATTTCAGCTTTTTTTATTCCTTAAATACTTGCTTCCACTACAACGTGTGTGTGTAGCAATTAATTATCTGTCTACTAGGATTTCTGTTCTTAGAAGTTTTTCAAGTTCTATTCATTTTATCGTTTATATGGAACTGTCAAACACGAATTTTCCACGGCGTCGTTTGCTGAAATACAGAAAAACTTTATCTAACCTACTACGGATTGCTCAAAAAGTTATTATTTGGATTTACCAAGTACAGAATGTATAAAACGACGAAACATATCAGTTTGAGAAGTTTAGGACTACAAAGTTTACCAAATATATTAAAATGTTTATCTCCGAACATCCGCATGTCTCTATAATCATAAATTTTTATTTGTACTGGATGTTTACATTAACTGTGCTCATACACTTTTAGGTTTAGGCGAATTCCTAGAAACTTACCGACATACATATTGTCAAAATTACCATTCTTTACCAGTTCCTGCGAAGAACTGATTAAAGAAAAAAGTCAACATGATATGTATAATTACATTGAACACAAGTCAAAGACAAAGTTAATAATATAATAACGATGGAAAACAACGAAAAAAAAACAAAAAAGAACATGCAAAATACAGACAATACAAAACATGCGGACGCAGCAACAATAATTGGTTATTCTGAATTTCTCCGTAAAAACTTGCAAAAACATAGCTAAAAAGAACTCAATATTACTGAAAATTTCTAGTTTGAAGGTAAATCTTTAAAGACAAAAAGTCATGAGAAGAAGACATATTTATGTTGGGTATTAAACGCAAGTATAGCATGTATTTGACTAAAAGAATTATGTAGTAAACACTTATTGTTGTTTTCATTTATTGGAACTCATGGAAGTCCATTTTAGTTATGCAGATTTTAAAATATAAAACAAATTCAAAGGTTGTATAGTGGAAATAAAATATGAGGTTTATATTCCTGAAAGGGGTTGGAACCTTTGGTGTGAAGATAACACTGACGTAGTTTTCCACGTAACACCAACACACTATAGTGTACTCGTCGCGCGTTTCGCCAACCAGTGCAGTATAGTGTTTTGGTGTTATGTGGAAAGCTACGTCAGTGTTATGATGTTTATATGTTTATGTCCAGAATCAGATTTTCTTTTAATATAGTTACAGAAATATAAATTTTACTATACGATAATGCGAACTTTTATTTGTCGTCCCTCTCTGAATTGCTTTGAATATACACCATCTTAGTGTATGCAGGGTGTTTCCTAAGTACTAAGTGTTTTCAAGGTACCTAGTGATGCTACAGATGATTTTGTGATACCCTAAAATGCCTCGTTTTTAAATTACAGGCCGTTAAAAATTTAAAAGTATTTTACTTTCTTGAAGGATCTCAAAGTAGACTATGTAAGTATTATTTTCTTTTCTCAAATTTTTGTCACTCAAGTATATCTTATCAGAAGATATGTTTAGATCAAGTTTGTATCGAATTGTATCGTTTTCTTTAATAATTTTTCTGCAGTTACGTGAAGTTTTATTCACAAAATCACTTAAGAAATTAGTCTCTTAAATATTTTAGCGTCTTGTAAACATCTTGTAAATTCCTTAGTAAATAAAATTAAATAAGTATGTAGAACCTATATCGCATTGACATAAAGAAAATATCGTAAATATTAGAATAAGTATTTTTATTTTTTAAAACGATTGCTTTAACATACCGTTTTAACAGAAGAGATTATTTCATCACAACAAAATCAATTCCATTTTTATAATCTTCATCATAAAGAGCATCAATCACGTTGTCAAATTCTGATGGTCCCAATCAATGTAAGAAGTAGAGCATTAAATAAATTACCAATTCTTAGTCAGAAGGGGACAAAGGTTTTTGTGGCCACAAATTACCATGCACTGGTCTTGTATGAGGGTTAATTTTCTTCGGAGAGCACTTTCTGCGCACTGGGTGTGTTAAATCGCTTATAGGTACTCAAAATCGGAATGCTATCTGTTAGCACTACTGAATTTCTTATACATAAATATATAAATTATGCTATATTTCTGTTAGAAATAAATTTTTTAAATTTCGGTCACATCCATTTGAGAGTATCCTAAATCCAGTGGGGCACTCAGAAATATATAAATTGTTAAACTTTTTTTTTAATTTTTGGTCTTGAAAAATGTTTTTGGTCTTAATTTTATTTCATTCCGAAATTTGGCACCATAGAAGGATTAAGTATTGAAACTCTCATTAAAAAGAAAACATTAAAATCACCATAAAAATAAAAATTATAGAGATGTGTTCCGGTTTCAAATGGGTCACTTTGTCGATGGAAAAATAAAATATATATAGTAAACATCAGAAATAAATCGGGTGTAGAAATTACAAAAATTAAAGGTATTTCAATAAAAAAACGAATCTATATTTATTCTACAATATAATACTTTTATAAATTAGAGATTGGCTTAAGAAGCACTTTAAGTCCGATAATTTAGAGAGGCACTTGATGTCAGAAGACGTAATTTGGGGCAGGCCATGGTAACGACTTGGCGTTACTTGATTGGTACTTGGATGGACCATACAGGGAAGACCCGCGGTGCCTGCTTGCTTCTTCTAGGGGCCTGTACGTCGGTAAGCCAAAAGTGGAGATTCGGCAAAATTTTTAGGTTGGGGTTGCTCGTCGGTGATTGTCCTGGCGTGGGTGATTAGCCTTAGTCCCGGAGATAGACGTTAAATAATCGAAATAATAAAAAAAAAGACAATTTAATGGACACTAACATTTCTCTCAGTATATCGTACTGATATATCATTATTCCTGGGCTAAATGAGACACTCGGTACTTGTTTTGTTTAAATCGTCATTAAGCAGGGTGTCCAGCGACCTGGAAAACCGGGAAAACCTGTAAAAGTCAGGAAATTTCATCGATCAGAGAAAAGTCAGGGAATAGTAAGGGAATTTTGACATATTTCTGGATTTTATCTTTTTATATATACATATTTGTATAAAACCGTATATTCTGATGATGTTTGATTTCACTTCATATGAGTTTAAATTTTGAAAACTTTTCTTGAAATATTACAATTTCATATATTACTTTTTAGAATTTTTTCATGACTTCGCTGGTTTGTCGGGCTGCTCTGATTTCGACGTTTCGTGGGAGCGCGCAAAAAATGTTCGTCGTGGATCCTACAAAGTTTATGAATTTCTTATTTATTTGAAAAAAAAGTTAATTTCAGATTTGCAATTATTCGTTATTTGTTGACTTCTATTCCTAGAATTACGAGAATATTTTTCTTATTTATTTTAAATGTTTTCTTACATAAATTTTACAAGTAGGAAATCCTGAAAAATAGCATGAAAATATAAAAATGTTGGTATTAGGTTTCTTTCATAGAGGTTAGTTAATTAGATAACGAAATATTTATTAAAATTTTTGTTTGGATCTCATTTCCTATGAGAGATTTCGTGTCCATAAAACCAAGTCCTGAATTTCATTTACTATTGTAGTAGTTTTTATACAATGCAATTATTAGAAGTTATAAACGATAAACTTTTGTTTTACGCTTCTTTGTCATACAAACCATTTAATTACTGAAAAAAATAAATATTTGTCTGGAGGATCTGGAAAAGTTAGGTAATTTTATATAGGCATTATGCTGGACACCCTGTTAAAATGATAACAAAAAAAAATATATCAAAGTACTTATACAAAATATTTATAATTTTCTATTTATTTATTATTTCTGTTTATTCTGATATAATTTTTCATATAAAATGCTGTACCTTGTATAGGTACAGCCTTTCTTTTAAAGTGTTTTTGTATAGTATTAATACTATTATTGCTTGCAGGTGATATTAGTGATATTTTCTGGGATTTTCGAAGGAATTTAATTACAATTTATTATCTTTGCTAATGAAGGAGTAAAATGTATCTCAATTACCTACCTGGGCAGTGGAACTGACAGTTAAATTGCATAGTATTAGAGTTCTTTAATAATCGGGAAGATAGCTCACAGCAGTACATGAATCAAAATATTCTCATAACAAACCCAATTTCAGTTCTCCTCTTTGATAATATTTCAGCGGTAACAGTGGCGTGGGCATACGAAATCTCATTTAGTTAAATGCACCACTCTTATTAGTAAATGTTAACTAAACTAATACATTTAGGACAACTTGAAATAACGTTTTAAGCATGATATTAATGAAATGCTTGAAACTCATAGTAGACACAATATCCTTGATTGTTTATTAAACAAGGTAGGTTTGTTTGTCAGTTTTAGAGGTACAAAAGCTCAGATTTTCTCTGTATTGTCAGTGGTATAGTGTCAGTGGCATTTTTTAACGGTTTGCCGATTATTTTAATTCCCTTTCATTTTATTATAGTTTAGTTCACAAGAATGTCAAGTGCTTCCGACAACATATACAGGGTGTTCCTTAATGTCATATCAAGTAGAAATAATTCCACACAGTAGAAGCTAATTCCTTGTCCAATTTTGTGACTATAAGAGTCCAAACGACCGTATGTCCTAAATTGCTTCGTTTTCGAGATGGTTTGTAGTCATTTGTAGTTATTATTTAGGTTTGTATCTTGCTTTTTTTCTGGTTTTTGTAGCTATTAAATTCCTGTTATAAAAATGGGGACATCCCGGTTTTTTTTACCTTTAACATAATCAACATTTAGAGCATGCAGCGTAATAGTTTTTATTTTTTTCTCGAAAACGAAGTATGAAGAAAAAAGCAAGAAACAGAAAAGTATTTAAAATTGCTTCAGCTAAAAAGAAAATCCAAAATTTGTAAAAAACCAGTGGCATCCAATGCTTTTCCCATTCATTTCAAATAGGTTACCCTCCTGGACGCCACTGGAGCCAGCAATTTTAATCTTTTCATGTTAAAATAAGCCCCTCACTACTTTAAACCAACGTATCAAGGTTCATCCAAATCGGCGAAAGAGTTTTCAAGATATTAATAAAAAAAAAAGATTTTTTATAAAAACCTCAACACCCTGTATCTTGAAAACGAGGCAATTTAGACCATATGCTTATTTGGACTCTTAGTCATGAAATTGGACAAGAAACTAGCTCCTACACTATCAAGATAACATTAAGGAACACTGTATAATTTTCAGTTATTATCCTTTTTAATATATTTACCAATTTGAGATATTTTTAGATTGGAAAGGATTGGATTAAATTTTAAATTCTCTGTGGCTATGATTGCTTTTCTACAATTGGTCGGTTATTTGTGGTTTAGAAAAAAAAATAGAATTAACGCTTTTATACCATAAATTGTAAATTAATACTGTGAATTAATATATACGTTTTATTAAATTTTTTTGATGAATCAATATGTACTAAGATTTTACATCGACTCCGCCACTGTGTTACAATGATCTGCAACTGGAGCCTTGCATTCAGAGCCAGTCATTGACCTACAAATCTAGTCTAATAATTTACAATATGTATATGTAGGTAGTTTCACGATATATTTCCACTTTTAGACAGTTTATTTGTCAACTTATCAAATAAGATTTATATATGGAAGCAATAGAAATATATATTTAGTTTTGTCTGTAAGTGGCAGTTGATAAATGAATATTTGTGTAACGATCGAACACATTCTACAACTGTTATTAAAATAGTTTTTGGTGATATAATATTTCATTATTTATGGGTATTGCAGAAGTTAATATATATGTTTTTAAGAATTTTATCAAAAAATTTAACCACATACAATCATATACCGGGATATCAAAAATTATCTTAGTCAAGGGTGGTTGTGGAATGTAAACCGTGTGTCTTACTTTAAATTTGAAATAATTGTCACTGTCACACTGACATCATCAATAACCTACAAATTTCATACCTATTTATTTCAGTTGTAAAACAATAATGAACTACAAATTATGAAATAACGGTTTTAGTAACAAGAAAAACTAAATTACAGTAATTGTTGGAAATGTCCCCCGTTTTGTTCGATGCACAAGTTGACGCGCCTCCTCATGCTGTGAAAAGCGTTTTGCAGCATTTCTGGCGTTATGGTTGCACATTGCTGAACAATTCTTTGTTGCAATTCTTGCAAATTACTTACCGGAGTTGCGAAAATCTTGTTTTTTAAGTAAGGAAATATAAAATAGTCTATAATTGTCAAACAAGGTGATCTCAGAGGAAACTCAACTTCTGTATGCAAACTTATCAGCCGGTCATAAAAAAACTCGCGGAGGAAAGCAATATTTTCTCGTGTAGTATGTGCTGTTGCACCGTCATGCTGGAAATAACCCTACCGAAGTTCATCATCGTTTAACTGTTGCACAAATTCAGCCAAAAAGTTGGGTCTGTACCTTTCTGCGTTGACGGTGAAATCGAAAAAAATTGGCCCAATTATTTTTCTGCGAGAAACTGCCATCTAAACAGCAATTTTTTGAGCATGTAGTGGCGATTCAGTAAAAACATGAGGGTTATCATTGCTCCACATTCGCATATTTTGAGAATTGATGTATCCCGAAAGGTGGAACCACGCTTCGTCAGAAAAAAAAGTTAAGTCCAGAAGATCGTCATTCATTAAATTATTGACAAACCAATGGCAGTAAGCAAGGCGTCTGGGGTGGTCTGCGGGCAGAAGAGCTTGATGTGCTTGCATCTTATATGGATGCATGTTCAAGTCTTTCTTTAAAATCTTATGACATGTTCCATAAGAAAGTCCCATTTCCTGAGAAAGACGTTTCAAAGGTTTTGCAGGCTCCTCTTCCATACGTTGACGAACGTCATTGACAACTTCTTCTGTACGAACTCTTGGTCTACCAGCACCTTTTTTATGAGTCACACAACCAGTTTCGCGAAATACTTCAACACAATTTGTAAGGCACGCATAAAAATTGTCCAGAAATATTGCCACGTTTGGGAAGTGCTCTCGAAAATTGTCCAAACACAAACGTTGACTGTATTGCCAATTTCCGTTAACTAGCGCACCCGTTCGAAAATAGGCTTCAATCATGAAAATTTTGTGCTGTGTGGTAAGAGACATGATTCAAAAACTGGATTAGAAAATTTCAGCACAATGACTTGACAGATTCTGACACAACAAAACATATTAAAAAATTTTAAGTAAGACACACGTTTTACATTCCACAAGCACCCTTGACCAAGATAATTTTTGATATCCCAGTATATAAATAGGTATTATTTATTCACTTATTATAATTTAATAAACCTATCGTTTTCTTTCATAACAACGATGCATAATAGAAATAGGCTTATCGATATTTCTTTTTTTATACAAAAGTGTAATTTTAACCTTTATCTATTATTTTGAACAGAATTTAGAATTTAATTACAAACATCAAATTAAAATTTAAAAAAATGTTACATACTAAATTTTTATTTAATTCTGAAAATTCATTTTTTTAAATTGTATTCTGTTTCCTATGACAAACGTGTACAATACTATTAGAATATTTTTTTTCCATTAATATATTGTATTATTGATGTATTTTTGTATCATTATTATTTGTATTGATGATTACCTTTTGTGGAAACGAGGAAATCAATACAACTCATTTCAGAAAAAACCTTTCTGATAATATCTCACTTCCTTTAGGAGATACAGCGAGTTATTATTAAATTTTGAAAATATTTCACTGTTTTAAATGAGATACTTGAACATTTATATTATTTCAATCTGGTCAGTTGAATATTATTTACAATTTCTATAAGATCTGTTATATAGAGTGTATTTATTTTCTAGGATGTCTTACCATTGCATCTTATAGAGCTTTGATATTACAAATAGGAATGTATAGGAAATTTTTTATACTTATTAGACAACATTTTATAAATTTCAACGAGACATATAGACATTAGACATATAGACATTAAGAACTTTTTGGTGAACATATAACGCATAGAAGTTTAATATATTGGTTAATAATAGTTCCAGGTATTTTAACTGTATTTTAGAAATTATTTACGGATCCATATCCATATACTAATTTTTTTATTTTAACAAGAGCAGCATGCGTTTAAAATGTCAAATGTTAGTCGATGTTATTTCTAAACACACAGTATATGTTTTGTATCTAAAAGAGTAGATCGCCAAATCGATACATTATTCAAAAATAATACTTACATAAGGAGTTAGATATAGGAATAGTAATAAGGTATCTACGATCTACAGAACACGTTCTTAAAAAAAGGTTAAATTCATAAGTTAGACCTTTGTAAAATATGTTGTACAATTTTCCAATTCGTAGCCTGTAAAATGAAGACTGTACAAATATTAATTAAAATAATAAAAAAATATAGTTATCTCACCAATGACTTTATATTTCTGAAGCTCTAAAACAGACATGATGAGATTTCTTTTTAACGAAACTTCTACAGCATGAGATAAGTTCAATTACTAGAAAGGAGCATTTAGAGGGAGGGTTCTATTCATCGGGGATATGTACTTAAAATCGTTAATTTATTCTGTAACCCAATTTAAAAAGTCCATTTTGCAGATTAAGCCACGTACTCAACTGTTCAATTCATTAGGAAGTACAAAACTAATTACACAAAAAATACATTATATTAACAACTGGGGTTCCTGGCTCTTTACAGCTTACTTTAAATGAATACTTTGTACAATCTCGAATCAGTAATTCACCTAATAATTACGTACTACTGACATTTCTCTTAGTGATAAAAATACGCCATTACCTAATCACTTATCAACAGTATAGGTAATAGACTTTTTAGAAATATACAGGGTATCTCACCTCTCGTCTACACATCAGCGTATCACGATTACTTGATCTCAAACCGTTTAAATTTTACAGGGTGTCAAAGTTGCAAAATGTCAATATTCTCCTGTCAATATTTCAAAAACAGTTGAAGATAGGTATAGGACATCCTACATGAAATGTGTTTAGAATTTTACATAGAAGCCAGAAATGATATAATATATAGGGTGTTCCATTTAAAATAAACAAGTTGGTGTCGACTTACGGTTATACCGGAAGTGCCAGAAACGCGAGGATATTTTAAAAAGATAGGCCCCACTGACTTTTGTAAATAACCAAATTTTCAAAATCACCCTGTACGTACTTTTCCATATACCGATCGCGGTCCTTCCCGGTGGGACACCGTGTATATTTTTGCAATTATGCATATCCAGGGTGATTATAGCATTCTCTACTTTAAAATTAATAGTCAGCGAGACCTTATTACTGAAACAATTTTTTCTGACTCGCACGACATGAAATAACTTCTAAAGAGATGAATTCTTATAATTATTATATGTGTATTTCCCAATTTTTTTTTATGAAATGTCTGGATGGTGATCAAATTCCAAAGTCATTTATTTTCAAATTGAACGTCCTGTGACTAGATATTGTCAGAGCTTGTGATTCTTCAGAGAATGTTCCTTATATTTAAAATTATATTTTACTATTAGTTTTAATAGTTAGTTTTTGGATATGTTTACTTTTTTATATATTATGGTTTTTAATACGTTTCGTGGCAGAATCTGTCTAAAAATGTCATAATCGCCATGTAAATATACAGAACAGTTTAATGTACGCCTGACGCAGTAATTTAATGGGTATCACTGGCGCATTCGCCAAAAAATAGAATACCTAATTTTAAATGGAGAAAAGGATTTAATTGAGATAAATAAAATTTCTTACTATCGATTAAATTATTTATTTGTGTTTAGCGAATGAAAGATCTAATTAGTGACAGTATCTGATGACGAAGCCACCGCCATTGTCTTCCGAGGCCACCTTAGAACGTCTGGCGCAGATTTGATCTCTGGGCGCAGGTTTTCCAACCTCATTCAGATTATAAGTATAAAGCTTTAAATATTATTCACTGGACGGTTAATTACACTTACTTTACTTGTAAAGATACACACAACACCATAAAAAATGGCTGTGCCATGACTGTTATATGGCCACTGTCCGAGAAGCTGAACAATATAGTGTACGCGCAAGCGCGGTTTTAATTAAATATTTAATTGTGGAAAATAAATGTATTTCTTAAAAAATAAATATTTGGTTCTAGAATTAATCGTTGGATTTAAATTTGTAGTAGAATTATTAATATCAAATATTCATTTTCAGCAATTAAATACATTTGTTTAAAATTTATACAGGGCACTGAGAGTACCTATATCTACTACTAAATATTTTGTAGATAATAAATATAATTCTTAAAATAAATGTTGTAAGAATTGTTGGTACAGTTTTTACAAGATCAATTCTTAGTATATTCTCTTTACTAAGAAATTTTGAAAAATAACTATTCCATAATAAATATAGTATGCAAAAACAAATAATTAATAATTTAAAAAAACAATGACTTATCAGCGGTTTTAAGTAAGCTATTTCCCTCACTGTATCGCTTGTATGTCGCAAATATAGCATATAGAACTGAAAACGGTATATATAGTAACACACATTTAAAAAAACATTATTTCACTTACTTGCGTGTCTTATTAAATTCCTCGGTCAACAGTATACCTTCGGACTTGTTAAGATAAATTGGGGAGCAATAACATCTACAAAGGCGGCATCTGATCTTATACTTTCCTTTTTTTATATGAAGTAATTGAAAGTAATGCCAAACACAGCAGTATAACCACGTCGTTAGGTTCTTAAGTAACTAATTGAATATTCTTTTCCTTCATAATAATAATAATTGATTATAATTACGGAGACGTGGATTTAGTTTATTTAATTCCTATTATTTTAATTGCAAACAAGTGGGTACCTGCAAAACCTTTTAATACACCACAAAATTATGAAAATATATAATTAATTAACATACCTACAAAACTTTTGATAGATATGTAACAGGGAAAGCGAGCAGCGTTAACTAGATTTTAGAGAAAGTTTTAAGCATTAAATGCAAGTTATATTTCACATTCAGCAAAAACTGGATCATGCTTTACAGTGCATGTTACATAAAAGCATCGTATTAGTTTAGTTATATGTATTCTCTCTAAAATTATATTACATTAGCTGATGTTTACGAGAGATATAGCGTACCAAGACATGGCACATCCAATATTCTAAACATTTAATCTTTGTCATATTAACGTTGCTTGGATGTTTCGCTTTCTAGATGCTTATACATGTAGAAAACTGTATATACATATAATTATATATAGGGTATGGTATACAAATACTTCAGAAGCTGATTCCTAACGAATAATGTAATGAGGCTGCGATAATCCACACGAGAATGGAAAAGTTTCTTTTCTGATCCAATTGAGACGAGATGGGAAATAGTATCTACAACACGAGAATTTTCTTTTTTTTTTATTATATAAAAGTGCGTAGCAAGTTTTCAATTACATCAGCTAACAACAGCATATCTGCATCTCTGTATTCTCATCTGTATTCTCCCAAAGTTTTACAGTTGAAGGATATTCCACACTTTATTGGCTCGTTCGTAGTCTTCATTAGAAATTGATTCTTGAGTTAAATGATTGTAAAATTTATCTTTTGGTGGTAATTGTCTTTGTTCCAACTTTTCAAGTGGGGTTACATAGTTATAGGGGAAAACACCTTTTCCTCTGATTAACGTAAACCCGTCATCATCTGGAAAGCACTTTCTTGTTTCGATACACTGGTGATGTTCCAAATTTTTACTCAGTTTATCGAGGGACTTGGCTAAAAAGCGAAACGAGTCGACAAACTTAAGCTTCAAATATGTGTCTGGTACTTTTGGATCCTCAGATTTTTCAACTAGAATTGATTTTGAGAATGAGATGTATTTCTCCTTCGTTTGCGCTATCACAGAAACACTTTCCTTTTTAGATGTTAGTTTCAACAGAAAGAGATGTCCATCGTAATTACTAAGGCAATAGAACTGGTATAAACTTTGACTCTTTGTAATTTAAATTGCATACAGAATCTGCTGTTCTACGAAAGCGACCTGTTAGGTGACAGTGATTATGAACCTTCACGTCTTCAGTGTTGAAATGCTTTGTGCAGATATGGCAGTTATCAGCATTTTTGTAAGTGCTTTTTTCTTCTTCAGAAAGCGGCAAAATGTCCCTAACATTATTGAGGTGGTTGTCGTCCAACTTTTCAATAGATATTTGAGCGGCGATTGGTCCTCAATATGATAGGAATCTTGAGAACTTGTCATGAAAATTACACTTTACATAGGCGAAAGACTATGGTTCATGTTCGCAGGTTTTCACAGTAAAGGATTTATCGTCACTAAGTTCATTATGATGGATGGGTTTGAGCAAACATTTGGAAATCTGCATAGATTACGAATGGAATCTGCATAGATTTGTTCTCAGAAATGATAGAATTGTCCAATGGTTTTATCTGAGTTGGCTTTTGTTTTGAAAGCTACAACCAGTATTCTAGAAATCTATGTCGGTTGGGCTTTCTATTCAACGCTGGTAGTCCATGCTTCATGTTATTTCATATACTCTGGCAGGACACAAAAAGGGCATATCTTCCAAATGGGATATATTTCTATAAATTTTGATATAACATCACTTAGTAATATATTCCAATGGTGCTGGTGAATCTTTCGCTATAGTAGTAGAAAATGAGAGACGGGAAGTAATTCGTATGCAAATAAGTATTATATCTAATAAATTTTCTTCTCGAAAATTTCAATTATTTTAAATAAGAAAGTAACTAGCACTATCTGAGCTATCCTAAATTCAGTGATTCAGGGAAAATACGACAGACAGGACGTTTTCACATTACTATAGAAAATTTACTTTGTAACTCCTAGAAAGTTCTCCTGCACTATTTAATAAACGGACAAGGTATATTTACAAAGTTGTATTAATTTGCAAAATTTGCTTAATAAAACGACTACCGACTGGGGTAGATTTTATTTAAACTATCTCTAACAATGTTGAATGTTGAATGAGATATATTGCAGTCGCTAGAACAACCGACCTTTAAATTTGTATACTAATGGGACAAGTTCTGTCTTGGTCACTAGAAATTCCGCAGTTAAAGGAATATTGTCCAGATATTATGGTAGTCGAAACTGCATGTCAATTACCACGTCCTATCAGCAAACAACATTCCTCGAGTTAAATCAACAAAATGCCTTCAGCATTCCTTTTGCGGATATATGGCCTGATGTATTTATTACTTTCCTGGCCCTTTTATTACCTTTGCCACGATTCACTTTTCTTCTCTCATATATCATAAAGCTGAGGGAGAAACGGGGTTTCACGACCAAAGCCTTATTACGCTAAGTAGATTTTTCTAGTTTCATTTGACAGTCGCGCGATCATATTAATTTCAATTTAGGCTAGGATGTAGAGCAGAATGAGAGAAATATATTAATAGTGTTTTTAATTCCTTCGCGAGGAACGAGACGAGAACACGTTATTTCACTCTTTAATAATAATAAAATCGTCGGTCCTCATTCATGGTTAATAATAACAATAAAAATTAATACTCCTCTATCTCATTGTATTGCCAATTAGTTACATTATTTTAATTATAAGTTCTAAGAGTCTACTATGTTTAACCACAGTATCTGTTAAGCAATATACTGTGGTTTAATAAAGAAATTCAATTCCTAAATAAATAACACTGACGTAGATTTTCATATAACAGCAAAACACTATACTGCACTCGAGGTGCGTTTCGCCAACCAAGTTGGCATCATCTGGAGATGATTAAAACTAAACTAAACCTATGCTTACGCTATGTTATTTATACCTACTGAACTATGTGAATGTTAACACTATTTATACTTAAATTATTGTTACGGTTCCGTGAACCGTGATTTACAAACCAATAGAGGGCGCTGTATATGGGACTGGCCCTCTGTCACTATTTATACTATTTTTACACTTTGCAATTTCCAAACACTCAAATGCATTCAGCTGTTTGAAATTTGTTATATTCCTAATTAGTCTTAAATTGCTACTATATCTATCCTATGGGTGTTCTCAAACGCATCTTGGGTGACACTACACTTATCTAAATAAGTGGATACTAGAAGCGGATGGTTCTTTCTGAAACATCGTGAAAACAAAAAAGCACAGTTCTCATTTGGATGTTTGCGACATATACCAGTGAAAAATATTTGTCAAGTGCGGTAATAGATAACAAGGATAAGGATCACAATATTTTGTTGATTTAATTTCTATAAATCAATGTGTAAATAGTTAAATAAACCAATAAATAATAGTAAAAAAAATTATGTTATGAAAATCTACGTTACAGTTAGATATAAGTTAGTTAGTTAGTTAAGTTAGAATTCAGTTTGCCAGAAGAAGTGAAACATAATATATCAAATTTTTCCTACAAATTACAAATTTCTATCTGGGTAGGAAACCCCTTTATTCTCTTTTAAAAAGTGCTAAGTAGAATTTATTATTTTGTTAATAAGTTATAGACAACTCTACATTCATCCGACTGTACACATTAAGAATTTTCGAATAATTTTTTATTTAATTTTAATAATTTTTTTAATAAAACATGCAAATCGTATGGTTTGAGAGGTATGGGAGTCATTTTGACTCAGAATTATTAGGGGAATCCAACAATGCAAAAATATACAGGGTGTTCTATTTAAAATAAAGAAGTTGATGTCTACTTCCCTTAGAACTGGATATGGGCGTTATTTCAAGTGATAGAACCTAACGCCAATTTTGTATCCCGTCTACTGTCAACTCGTTGTTACACACCCTGTACACAGCAATGTAGAAAGTACATAGAAAACGACTATAAAAGTTATTTTTAGATATGGACATGGTAAAAAGTGCCAGCATTTTTAGTTATAAGTCATTTAAGAGTCCATTCACTAGGTCGAAATAAGCCCTAAATCGGCATTCGGCTCGTGTCTAATTATAAAAAAACTATAAAAGATAGCGACTTTTAGTAAAAAAGTATTGAAAGATAAGACTTTAATCTAAGTCCCTATAGTAGTAGTTTTTGATATTTCTTTTTATTTTTAAAATTCCAGGCAAACAATCTTGTACTAAAATATCGTATTTTCCAAAATTATTTTCTCTAAAATACATATATTAAACAAAAATTTGCTACTATAGGGATCTAGTTTATCTTTTGATCTTTCCGGTGATATATAATTTATAACATTAAAAAGAAATTTTGTTGCAATTATAAGACAAATCCGGTACCCTTGCAATGAGGGCTAACTTTATTTCCATGTGCCTTTTTACTTCGGCTTTACGTGCACCTCCGAAATCTTAATAATTCGATAGTTGGAATATATAAGTCTCCCCCCCATCGGCCACCCATCCTCTCAATCCGACCCAACATTCATGCCTGTCAAATCTACAGAGAATGGACCCTTAAAGGAAACCGTTAATAAAACCTTTGGATAAATAATATAAAAGTTACAATTTAGTACTGATAACTTGGTTTACTTGTGGTGAGGGTTTAGTTCTACAAGTATAGTACCAAGAGGAACTATCTCTCGCATGCTAATAATAGGAAAGATTTACATTAATTGATGACTGACAGGCAGCTTTTTAATGCATGATGGGGTTTTTCGTCTATATTCCTCATTTCTGTACGGAATGGTGGTTAGAATTTCATAAATAATAAATTATTTCTGGTCGCCGATGCGGCCTAAACAAAAATAATATTACCTCCTCTCCTGTCACATAACTTGCAGACTTTCTTGCAGTTAATAGGGGAGCGTAGCGATATTATTACGTACCCACAATTTTTAAAAATGAAAAATAGCGACATAAGTTTAGGAAAAGTGCGGACTAATAGAGTGGTGTAATTGTAGTAGTGGTGTCGACGTTTGGTATTAGCTAATATACATATAGATGTGCCTAAGGGAATAGTGAAGAGCAGACAGCGGCTCGTTATTAAATCCCACAGTGCAAAGCAAGCGGAGCGAGCGTTTTTTTAACAAGGGGGATGTAACACGGCCTATTGCGATATTATGAGATGTAAAACTAGCGATGCCTGATTGTAAAGCGATTCCGTAACGAGTATAAAAATATCGATAACATGTAAATTGCAGACCGGGCCGGAATATGAAATGAATAAAATGAACGAGCCACTCGGCAGGTTTATTGGCTTCAGGAAGGAGGGCGTAGGGTGGTGATAAAATGCTTGTTCGTGGTAACAATGCGTCGGCCGTCAAGGGACTTGTACAATTCATGTTACAGGTTAATTCTGCGACTCCTAAAACGCCACTCTCGCCACCATATACCCCAGTTAAAATAAGCGAAATATGGGCCAATGGTGGAACAATTCAGTATAGGTACATTCCAATACCTTGACAGAGGAAGGGCTTTTCTGTAACTATTTATTTTGTTGCATTATCTGGATATTCTTTAAAATCAATATTTGTTTTTCATTTAATAATAATTATAGGCATTCTAGAATACGTCACGAAAATGGCTTCCGCGGATCAAAGTAAGTCTTTGTGGTTTTTTACCAAGGGTATCATATATTCAGAAATTTTGAAACTATTTTTTATCTTCAAATAACATTAAAAACGTTAAACCTTTAGCTGGAATTCAAAAATATTTATTGCAACGAGTTTTTGGAAATGGGAAATGTTACAAATTATGCAGGTAAAAGATACTTGACATATCGTATTTCTAGCAATTAAAATGTATGTTTGTAAATAAAACTGGAGGCACTGCTATTCTTCCTCACACACATTTTAGGCGTTCTGTTTGTCCCATGGCGGCCATTTTTAACATGCCAAACTATCTTATTTTTTATTGTATATAGATTTTTATATCAACTGTTCATATATTCAATTCATCTTATATTATCTCATTACATGTGAATAAACACCTAATAACTATTTACATCTTTCTTTATATAGGAATTAAGCTGAAAAGCTACCTAAGAGATAAATTATTAATGAAATTATCAAGTATTATGGTTCAACAAAATTTTATATTTCCTCGTTACCTATAATCTTAAGTAGGTATGCAAAGGAATAACATTATTTTTAAGGTATATGTCGCAAACAACTACTTTTCATTATATACAGGGTGAGTCAGTTTTTTGTAGACAAACTTTAAGGGAAGATAGAACATATGTTTTTAAAAAGAAAAGTTCATATAAACATATGTCCTAGAAGGCTTCGTTTCCGAGATACAGGGTGTTGAATATAATTTTTTTTGTCGAATTTTCATTACAACTTATAAACGAATGCTTAGATTTTTTTCATGTTTAAATTGCCTATTAATTAAGGGGCATAAAACAAGCGATAAGAATGTTCAAAAACTTGCACAGTGGCGGAGTAGAGGGGGTGCTGAACCCCTTTCTTAAACAGAACTTCTACACCAATGACTGTTTTTTAAAAAAACTGTCATTTTCATTATTTGCATACAGTTTACCAAAAATAATGTCCCTTCTTCTGTTTCGAAATTCCTGTGCGTTTCCGAGTTATTTTGATTTGTAATTTTCGATGTGATTCTAAATTAAGTAATTTATTTATTATCAATTATCGGCTAAATATTTAATTCTTTCAACGAAACCTACCTAAATATGGTTTGTTAAGGATTTTAAAAAGCCGAAATATCTTATTCTTTATCTCTTTCCAATGTAGTCAAAATAAATTATTTGTTATCACAACACCCTGTTGTATATTGTACACCCTGTATCTCGGAAACGAAGCCTTCTAGGACATATGTTTATAGGATCTTTTCTTTTTAAAAACATGTGTTCTATCTTCCCTTAAATTTTATCTTCAAAAAACTGACTCACCCTGTATATATAAATATTAATAACGCATCTTCAATTTGAGCCATACCTTGTATATTTTCGTTTACATCGTATACAACATTCCAATTTAGTTTTAAAATATTCCAGTAACGCAGTGGATAAAAATACTTCCTGTAAAGTAGTTCTTGCTGGGTATGTATATGTGTGGTAAGTTAATTGATACTTCAATCAATATCGGCCGGATATTGCCAAGGAAAGCGGGAAGTTTTCTCAGCTAACCAGTCGCATGGTTTAACTTTAAAGCAGCTCATTATTGAAAAGTAGCAACGAAAAGATACGATACTATCGGATTGTTCCCTTATTGGCAAAAACTTCATTTAAAAGGTGGAGTAGGAGCGAAAGTCCTGTGAACTCCGTTAAAATTCAGCTGACCTCCTTTCAGAACAATTCTGTTGTATTATCTCCACATTTTCTTAAAACACCCAAACAGTTAAATCACGAAAAACAGCTATAAGGGTTAACATTTTTTTGAAATAGTTTACACTACATTTTTCTTTATTTTTCCATTAGAATTGAAAAAAGCATTGAGCATCGCTTTTGTGACATTCAATTTTGAGTTTTGTGAAGTGGAACACCCGTATAATAAAGTTGTCAATGCTGTTTTTTTTTCAGATATTTTAAGTTCACATGCTTCTAATAATTGAAAGTTGTTACGAGTAAAAAAACAGCTAGCTTCTGACGAGCAACCGCGAGACTTACTTGTCAGTAGGAAGTGGAGTATATAAAAAGTAATATATAACATCAAAAGCTAAAAAGCTATTGTGTATACAGGAGCACGGTCTAAAGATTTTCTAACATTGCTGGGGGTGTCCCAAGGGTCCAATCTTGGCCCATTATTTTTTTATGCGTGATTAACGATATACCTGACACTGTTCGATATTGTTTTAATTTCCGATTGTCATTTACACAAGTAGAATTAAATATGTAATACACAGTGGTCGGTAGACAATTGTTTATCTTATAACGTTACGAAATGTTTCGCAATGACATTCGCAGTGACCTATGACATTAATGGGTCGATATTATATATTAAAATAATATAAAAGATTTGGGGGTAACATTCGATACGCATCTAATTTTTAATATACATATAAGTAGCATGGTATCTAGGGCCTTTAAAATGTTAGGTTTCCTCATAAGAAATTTATGTAATTTCAAACAAGAAGAAACGCTAACTCTATTATTTAATACGTATAGCTGTAGTCTACTGGAATATGCAGCTGTTATTTGGTCATCCCTGCATGGAGTATATCGGGTTATTCAGAACTCATCTCTAAAACTTTGAGGATATGTGCATCCTTAAATAAGAAATCGATATCACCAAAAAAATTTTAATAAAAGTAATTAGGATTTCCCATAAACAATGTTTAAAGTTACCATTATACCATTATAAAGGACTACGTAGATGGGCAACTGTACTTCAACGACACCGGATATACCACATTCCGACAAAAAACAGTAAACAAGTTTTTTGTACCTGGAACGCCCATCTATCTTTAAGTTTATTTTAAAGTAAAAACGCTGCAAATTTTTTTAGCACCGGGTGCGCCGGTTTTTTTCGTGCTAGTTAGTTTGCATTGTCAGTCCCAAGGTCACTCCATTACAGTGGACCAGTATCCAGCGGCGTGCAATGAAAAATTTTTAAATAGTTTTCAGACATCGCCAAAAAAATTTTTTTTTGCACTACCACATTTCTACATATATGTTGAACATCCCCAAATTTTATTATGGATAGGTTCTGAATAACCCTGTATACTTAAAGATAGTATAGAGAAAGTACAAAACAAATTTCTCAGGTACTTGTATCTTAGACAATATAAAATCTACATATTTGATATGCCTTACAATACATTGTTAATGCAGTATAATTTTAAGAAACTTCTAAGAATCCAACATTATTTGTGTATAAATTATTTAATAGCAGTGGCAAGTGTGTCAGATTATTGAAACAATTTAAATTTACAGTCCCACAATATTATAGTAGAAATACAAATTTGTTGTTTAGTTCCAGGTCTCGTGCAAATCCAGGGATAAATAGTCCTCTATATAGGTTGATAAAAATTGTAATAGTTGTAAATGTTGAAGAGACTGATATTTTTTTTATTCTTTTGCGAGAAAAAAAATTATAACCGACAAGAGCCCGCCTTTATAAATCTTTTTTTATGATTTGTTGTATATTATCCTTAGTCTAAAACAAAAATGTATCAGCTTTTTATGTTTATATCTTTTACATACTAAACAATAATTACTGTTACATAGTTTAAAATTGTGATCTGTATATAGATAGATTCTGTAAATTACATACACAAATAAATAAATAAATAACTTGCAGTGCCTACTATATGTTACAGAAAATAAAAATATTGCATTTTCAGTTACTATCATTAGTCAAGAAAATGTGATTAAGGTCCAAAGTTATTATCTCGAACAAGTTGTAATCTACGGGAAATATATAGAATTATATCTGTCGGACATCTTTAGGGTTGTATTTCACCCCTAGGGAGTATTTGAGGTACAATTAGCGAGAGTTGCGCTACTTAGTGATACTAAGTGTTAAGGAAAATTAGAAAAGAATCATTTATGTTCTCGCAGTCTTTATAAACATACTAGAAACTATAAGAATGTCTTACTATATGAATCTATCATGGATTCCTAATATCTATTCTAGAAATTAGTGATAAAAGTAATAAAAGACCGTTATATTTTAAACACTTCGGCTACTCATGAAATATATAAATTTAAATGATTATTGAACTTTATAATAGTCCAACCAATGAAATCGCTCAAAGTGAACTAACTGGAAACATACATATGGAAACTTTTCAATTTGTTATTTCTCTTACATCGACACTTAGGTGAATGTATTCGTAAGTGAACATTTATAAATTAAAGAGTGCCCCATTTGAAATAAAGAATGGAACTTATTTTATCATATATGTTATTAACCGATTTTCTAACACAAAGTTTTACTTTACTCATAAATGAAATTATAATATATTACACAGATTATAGACCGAAATTTTCTGTAGGTCGAATCAGTGTTTAGAAACGACCTAAGTTAGTTAGCACTAACAATCATTTAAATCAGCAATGCAATCTAAAAAACCTTATTAGTTATGGGGGAGAGTTAAACCTAACAAGTAGTAAAAACTGTTAAAAATGGCTGCTTTCAGTTTCTTCCAAAAATTTCACCAACTTAAATAGGTGACATTTCTTTAATTTTCTTACTGTTTAAAAGACATCAATAATGGCCCGTATCAATATATCCACAATAAATTTGCTGTGTCTCGTGACAACAATTAAAATGTTTATATTTGTAAAAAATCTTTTTTACTCTGAGCCACTATGTATAAGAAATCATGTCGATATAGTATGTTATAATGCTGATATGATTTCCCGTCCCAGAGACTCCTATAAAAAAATTGTGAGGATCCTTTTAGTTGAGTAAATCCCGTCGTATTAGGTGTGTATATATACGTAGCTCCTGTGGAAGGATTTAAGGAATACATAATGCAAACACCTAAGTCATACCCGCGGTCGAAGTGTAGGAATCCTGGATTGTAACCTCTTCAGATTTAGGGACTGGCGTGAATGCATAACAAATAACTAAGTGGATATACCCCGTCTCCTGTCATATTGATGCTGTCTGTCATTCAAAATACAATTCGTGATTTACATTATGTCAAATCTACGTTGCTATATATCTGTGGGGTTTCGAATTACTTATTCTGGATAGGAATTATTAGTAAACAGGAGTAATGGTTATACGTTACATTTGTGACGGATTATTTCGTTATCTTAATTATAATAATTCGCTAGGCATATTGTTTACTTTCAGATAAAGGCACATATAAATAAATTTAAAACTAATGATGAAGATTGATTGAGAATTTAAAAACTAATTAGTAATTAAAGAATGGCACAAAAAACAATGGGATGTATTTGGGATGTATTTGATATAAAAAAATAGCACCTGTATGATTTGCAGGAAACTTTCTAATTTCCTTCGTATCGTGCCTACTTAATTGAACGCCATTTCAATTAAAATTTAACATCCTGTGTTCTTTATCTCATACTAAAATTACAACTTTTTGAGATTTTTGTTTATCGTATATTTTGTTAAAACGCAAATCTTTTCATTGAAACGTGTTCATTGCAAAACTTGTATTATAAATTTAATAACGGCCAATGGAGAAAACGTTGACAATGATGGTAAGATATAACAAAAGACTACTCAAAAGAATATCAAGTTTCAAGATATTTTATGAAAGAAATTACATTTCTTCCTAAACATGTAGTGATGGATCCAAGTCATACTAATTAAATCATACGGTTACTTCGGAAAGGGAAATTAATTGCATTTCAAGGGTTTATTGAAGGAACGAATTTTACACCACTTGTATTGTTTCATCAAGATTCTCGTCGTTCATTTGAAATGTCTCGTGAAGAATTTAGCCAAATACTTTTTAACATCTTCATGAATGTAATAAAATTCAATTTTAAAATATAAAGGAAAGCTCCTCTATGCTGTTTTAGACAATATTATTAACTTGTTTTAGGGACCCGTGAACGAATCTACTTTCTATTTGATGTCTATATCTGTCAATAATAAGGATATACTATTTGTGCACTACAGTGCAAAATAGACAAACCTCTATTTAATAGTTGTCGATCGCTGAGTGCTACATAAACTATGTCTAAACTCAATACTAAATGCAAATCTTCATTGATGGTATCCATTAATGGAAACCTTGAAACCGTTCTTCTATTCACATGGCCTCTAATAGCGAAATCCAATACCTACTTCAAGTTCTCTTCAAAATATTTAAAATTAACTAATTCATGAAATATAAAAATCGCTGTAACAATTGCTAAAAACATGTTCAATACAAAGTTTTTGTATTGTTATAGAACACATTGCCTGTTCTTCTTGTAACTTTCTTATAACTGTTATTTAGTTTGTTTATAACGAGAAACATTTTTGCTTTTATTTGCGTATCGGTATCATCTCTTGAATGTTTTTTTGTTTACTTTCTTTCCATTCAAAGCTAACCAATCAAACTCCTCATATTTCTTGCCACTTCACTCCTGACTACACTTATTTTTCTTAACTCGCTAACCACAATAGTATTTCTCATTTCTTTGAGTAATTAAAACACATGTAACTAAAAAACATCAACATGTCCTACGAAAACAACACTGACGTAGTTTTCCACATAACACCAAACGACTATACTGCACTCTAAATGCAGTATAGTGTTGATTAAGTGCAGTGTAGTGTATTGGTGTTATACAATAATCATATAAAACAGTTATACATAAAAGCAACAATTAGTGTAGTTCTAGAAGAAACATTGTGTAGTTTACTTTGAATGGTTCGAATGTCAACTGAACGAGGGTTGGAACTTTTGTTGTGAAGAGAACACTAACGTAGTTTTCCACATAACACCAAAACACTATACTGCACTCACTCAACAGTATACTACACTCAAAATGCTGTATAGTGTTTTGGTGTTATGTGGAAAACTACGTTAGTGTTATCTTCACACCAAAGGTTCCAATCCTCCCCTTCAAGAGGACATACGAACAATTCAAAGTAAACTATACAACGTTTCTTCTATAACTACACTAATCGTTGCTTTTGTGTATATCTGTTTTATATGATATGTTACTGCAAGTTATATATAGACATAATCATTGTGTTATATTTAGAATATTTCCTTTAGTACTTTAGTTGATGAATATTATTATCTTAAAAATCTATTAGAATGAATAAATTGTAAGATAAATACCACACGATTTATTGAACTGACCTGGTGCAATTGAAGAATACAGTAGAAACGTAGAATTAAATAGGTTACTCTGTATCTTTTTCGTTTGTAATCCGGTTGCTTAACTACACGTATTGCACTACACGTAATTGCGTAAGTGTTTTTTTGGGTAGCTACCAAAAGAAACTATAGCAGAAGTGGGCATTGTCGGGCATGATAAATAAGGTGTAAGAGTAATAAATGTAGTTGGAAGCATTGCATGAAGTCAATGGTTTAAATGCATGTATGCATATATTTAGGAATGCTAGACGTTGCCGACCTTTTATCTGTATTCCTCTTCGTTTATTGCATTTTGTGTGGATGATCTACTAATAAAATATATCCATATTATAGATACTTAACGTGATCTCTTCATATAAATTGACTCGAAACTTCGGAACACATTCAACTTGAGTAGTTGTGCAAATTATCGCCTTAAATTAAGTATATAAACATATATTGGGTATATCTCACATTATTAAAGATATACCCGTCAAATTATTATTATATTATTATTATTATTAATCAGATAGAAACAGTGATTTAAAAAATGTTTGATTTCATTACTATTTTATGTTTTAATTATAACTTATTGTTATTCTTTTATCATTTTAGTTATAAAAAAAGCTTGAAGCTGAACAGCATTTGATTGAAGGCTCGTTTTTCCTATCAATTTTCTATATTTTAATATTTTTTGTCACAGCAGAGTTACTGTACCAATATTGGATATCCCTATCTATGCTGGAATATATATTTGAGTTAAATTTAGCTATTATATAAAAAGTATAACCTAATATACATATTGATTATTCAAAGACACGCACACGAAATTATCTAAGAGAAAAAATAATTCTGCATCTAATTCAGATTACGAGATTGGTTGCTTTGACTTTGAAGCCACTGAAAAAGGCTATATGTTTTTCAACATGTCTTCGAATAATGTTAAAATATAAATTTCCAAATCCCCTTAATTTTTTAACGCATACCGTCCTTTAATGCAAATTTACAATATATTTAAACTAACCTTCTATCACTTAGACAATCAGTCCCGAAATATCAATGGTCGGGGACCAGTTTGGATCAATCCTTTGTGGCCATTGTTAACGTTTACATTTATTTAACAGCGACACTATGACTTTATGGCCTAACATATTTTTAAACGTTGCCGAAGCATAAATTTATTGATGACAATTAATGTCAACCGCCACACTTCACAACCTGACAATTAACTGAACGTTGATTGATGCTATTCCCGATCGGAAAATGGATCCGAACGCAACAAGCCTAATAAATAAACAAAGCTTAATTACTTATTCCTGCATACGGTATACTCGTTACGGGTGTTTTTAGTTGGCATAATCAAGTGCCATAAACTAGATGGTGGTGGTATCAAGGAAAAGGTGGAGTTTATTATTAAGACACTAGCAGGATTGCCATTAGAGTCAAGTCACGGTAGAAATTTTATTGTAGAATTTAGAATATACAGGGTGGGCCATTAGTGCGTATGCGGACTGTACTACCTATACCGTTAAAGATAGAATAATAATTTTTGGTACGAAGTTAGATGCCAGTGGCGTGCATATTTTAAAATTATTTTGGCACATACAAGGTGTTTAATATTAAAATGCCGAACCGAACATACATTTTTTTAAATGGAACACCCTATATATTTTTAGATTTTTGAATTAAGCGTACTTTTCTGAACAATTTAATATAGCACTTAATATATCTAAATTTACACGTGGCGACGTTGTTGCAAGTTTTCTATGAAAAAGGTCGCTACTTCGCATCATTGTAGCTCTCCATTTAAATGAGATATGACGTCCATTTTTTCATAGGATACATTAAGAATATGTCTTTATTCAAGAAAATATAACGATTTAAACAAAAGTTACATTTGCTATACAGGGTGATACATTTCGCATATCGTAATTTTACTTCAAAATTTTAAATGGAACACCCTGTATATTATCATGTCGTCTTAAAGAGCTCCTTTTCAGCTTTCTAACGATACCATACTTGGTGGGCTTAAATAAAATTTATTTGTTAAAAAAAGGGTTTGAAACTTGAAGAACCGTTGAAATTAAGATAAGTTGTAAAAAGATAATTGAATAAAAAGTTTATACTGGCAGTTTATTATTAGTCTTATTGTTAATAACAAATTGTGAGTCACACTTATTAAAAAAATAATTCAAATTTTAATAAATAACGAAAATAACCATGTCTTCGTGGTTGATTGTAAATTGTAAAGACAAATTATTATTAATAGGGATACCTACTATACTCTTATATAGGGTGCTTTGAAAACAAAATTGAAAAGTGGCTCGGGGAACTGGAACTGTTTATTGTATCAAGTCAGTATTAGAGGAAATATTCAATCTACCCATATTATCGAAAATGAATTTTACTAAAGAAGAAATGCTAGACATGATATTAGTTCTCGGAGTGATACAATACTCGGAATACTGACTGATACAATGAAACCAACACAATAGAAAGATTAATAATGACAGTGACAGTTCCCCAAGGCACTTTTCAATTTTGTTTTCAAAGCACCCTATATAAGAGTATAGTAGGTATCCCTATTAATAATAATTTGTCTTTACAATTTACAATCAACCACGGAGACATAGTTATTTTCGTTATTTATTAAAATTTGAATTATTTTTTTAATAAGGTGACTCACAATTTGTTATTAACAATAAGACTAATAATAAACTGCCAGTATAAACTTTTTATTCAATTATCTTTTTACAACTTATCTTAATTTCAACGGTTCTTCAAGTTTCAAACCCTTCTTTTAACAAATAAATTTTATTTAAGCCCACCAAGTATGGTATCGTTAGAAAGCTGAAAAGGAGCTCTTTAAGACGACATGATAATATACAGGGTGTTCCATTTAAAATTTTGAAGTAAAATTACGATATGCGAAATGTATCACCCTGTATAGCAAATGTAACTTTTGTTTAAATCGTTATATTTTCTTGAATAAAGACATATTCTTAATGTATCCTATGAAAAAATGGACTTCATATCTCATTTAAATGGAGAGATACAATAATGAGAAGTAGCGACCTTTTTCATAGAAAACTTGCAACAACGTCGCCACGTGTAAATTTAGATATATTAAGTGCTATATTAAATTTTTCAGAAAAGTACGCTTAATTCAAAAATCTAAAAATATATAGGGTGTTCCATTTAAAAAAATGTATGTTCGGTTCGGCATTTTAATATTAAACACCTTGTATGTGCCAAAATAATTTTAAAATATGCACGCCACTGGCATCTAACTTCGTACCAAAAATTATTATTCTAACTTTAACGGTATAGGTAGTACAGCCCGCATACCCACTAATGGCCCACCCTGTATATTACAAAAGAGTAAGAGGAATAACTAATCTCTGGTAGCCAAACGCGACCCGACCAACATTAAATTACACTGGTAAATCCTAGAAAAGTAAACATATCATTCGCTAGTACCGAAACCAGATATGGACCGGTTTCGAAGCTGCTATGTTTTGTTCCATGCTAATATCTGTCACAATAATAGAGGGCCTTCTAGTAGGTTAAAGGAAAGGACTTCTAACAACTTGTAATAGTAGTGAGTCAGGTTTACTGCATTTAGGATATGATATTCCGCAGGGATCTGTTCTGGGTCCCATTTAATTCATCAGTTACATTAACTATCTGCCCTTATCTCACGATAAGCAATCATTTATATAAAATCTGGTTCCTTCTAATACATTAAACATTAAATTCTGCACTGGTGTGTTTTGATTTACTGCTTGAGATAATTTGTACCAATCAACGGTTCTTGCTGTTAGCAAATTCGTTTGATGTGACCTGCTTCAAAATGCTTTTCAATTTGAACAAATATCACTAACAAATCCGTAAGTAAATTAAATTGGTCTTCGTAGTTGATACTTTCATGAAATAATCGAACAAAGATCAGGATCAACCTCAAATCCGGTGAGGTATTTTTTTTAATTAAAAATTAATTATTTTTATTTTATTTCCTAAATAAAAAGCGTTTTACATAAATGTAGTAAAGCCATACTTGAATCTACTTTTAAAAGATATTAAACAAATCTTATGAATGTTTTAATTAAGTAAGGATGTGTAAATTTTACAACAAAGAAGTTATTTTGGATCAACGTAACATATTTAGGTCGTTTATTCGTATTTTGCCTACAAGCAGAAACTGGTATAAATATAGACATTTGCTGGGTAGGGGTTGTGTGTTTATAGCATTTCCCTTTGACATTACATTTCAAAGCATAAAGGGTGTGCCTATTGAGTATAAATGATCTTTGTAACATACAGTACTGATAATAAAAAGTTACTTACATATAAAACGTGATTTCCTCAAACATGATGCAATTCAAGTGTGAACAAGATTGCGATTTTAGTATACAAGGTGTTTGCTAATCACATATTATAAATTAAGGAAGTGATTTCTTAGATCATTTTAAGAAAATAGTGCGTATGACCAGACCTTGCATCTCTTTTTTATCCTTCTCTCTCTCTCTATGCTTTGGAAAATCAATTTGGTTAAAATGTTTCAATTATATATTTAATTGTATCTGTATTTAATGTAACAAAGAATTAGATTGTTGTGAACTTGAATAAGGTTCTCTAAACATATATTATTTTGTATAATATATTAAGTTATATATATATATATTACCGAGCAGGTGGCTCAGGGCGTAGCGTCTCGATCGCTCAACCCAGAGGTCGTGGGTTCTAATCCCCACTCCGCCAAACAATTTTTCATTAAATTGTTTACTCGTAGATCAAGGCTTATTCGCAGGGATGGCTTGGCAACCATCCTGGCGATGGCCTAGGATGGGAAGAATGTCAACTTGGTCTTAATGTGAGAGATTAAAATCAGTTGATGTTTGACTTGTCCCCCTAACTAATGAGGTTTTCCAGGTTTCCCTCATTCCAGCACTGAATGGTGGTTAGGGCCTACCAACGTAAGTCGTTCCTGAGGCGCAAATGCGGCCCGCGAAATAATAATATGCCGCCCCCTCTCCCACACAAGTCTCAGACTTTCGGGCTAATCCTTGTGATTAGAATGAGGGGTAGAGATATTATTATTATTATTATTATTATTATATATGGGATTTAAATAATCGAAGTTAAAGCTGCAGAAGGCCGTAAGCTTCCGCAGCTGCAAAAGGATAAGCCATTACACGGGGTCTTCTATAAGAGCCTTGAAGACCATGGCTTATCCGAAAGGCTGACCTTTGCCTTTTTAAGGTCAGCGGGGCTTAAGTCGGAGACCGAGAGATTCATAATGGCTTGCCATTATGGTGTATTTAACACCCTCGTCTATCGAAGCCGTGTCATGCGTTCGGAGGTCCCTGATGTCAATTGCAGGGCCTGCCATAGGGCGCCGGAGACAATTATACATCTGCTGTCCGCTTGTTCGGCATATGCAGTCTCGGCCTATATCCATAGACACAATGCGGCTTTACGAGTGCTTTACTACTTTCTATGGCACTCGTAAGAGGTAGACGAAACACCAGTGCTGTCATACGCCCCGGGATATTGAGTCCGTTGTGGGGAATGAGAAGTGCAGAATTTATTGGAACTACTCATTTCCCACGCTCAGACAGATTCGAGCCAATAAGCCTGATGTAGTCCTTGTCTACCACCAGCTCAAGACAATGTTTGTCATCGAGTTCTCGGCTCTTGCCGAGAACAACGTTGTCTTGAAAGAGGAGGAGAAACCGACGAAATATCGAGGCCTTCTCTTCGAACTCCGCAGCCTCCATCCAGAAGATACTGTGAAGCTTGTGGTACTGATAATAGGAGCCCTCGGTGGAGTGAGAGATACACTGCTTTCGGAACTGAAGACCATACCGGCATGCCGAAATTCGGCAGATCATCTACCCGGAAGAATGCGGTCATTCTGGGCTCATTACATCTATTTAGGGCACACGATTCAGTAGTTACTCACCCCACGGACATGGGAAGTAGCTATACTGATTACCACCAGCGGCCGACCCTGAGAATCGGAGCCAGGAATAATAATAATAATAATTATAAGCCTGATGTAGTCCTCCTGATCACTTCCTACTTATACACACGAATTATTATTAAGTTCCTCCATATTTGTTTGTTTACTTTGACAAGTAAATAACATAATTTTTACATGAAATATAATAGTATATTAAACAACGAGTATCATAAGGCGTATTTTTATCGCACGCGTCCAAGTTTAGAAAACTAGCCGCAAAGCGGCGAGTTTTCTTAAGGACAAGTGAATATTTCATTTGTATGCTTCTGGTTTTTGCTTTTTGTTATTTTATTATGTTATTTTAAGAAACTATGAATCATGAAACCGCACCACAAATAAGTTACAGACATTATAGAAAAAATGTATTATAAACTCATAAAATTAATTATTGTATTGTATAAATACAATATTATTTTGACTTTTTATTTTTAATACAATTAAATAATATAAAAGTACTCGTGAAAAATAATCGTTTAACAAGTTTAATATATGAAAAAGTACCTGGGTCATGACGAGCAATTTGTTTTTTATGCTGGAGTGTTGGAGATTATTTGCACCTTAAATTTGTTAATATTGTAGGTGAGAACAAGTTAATATATCACTTTAAGCATCCATATTTGAAGCCGAGATTTTCATATTACATAACAAATGTTGCGTACGTTGCGTAGTAAAAGAAGTAGGTTTATAATTCTACAAGGGTAGCGTTTACTAACCCTTCAAGCTAACTACTTGATATGCATTACATAACATTCATTTTGTGTTCCTAACTAAAAGCGTTTGGATTTTTCATTTTGCGTGGAAAGATGCGAGTAGTTGTATCTCATACATATAAAATATGAAAATGCGTATTATGGAGGATTAAAAAGAAAAATACAAACCAGTAAGTTGTGACGTATACATTACCACTTCTCTGAATTTCTCTTCTCTATTCCTTAGTTTTAAGAAAATCGTAATATACAGGGTGGCTCAATAGTGTTACAATGTTCCATCACTCTTATGCCATAATAAACAAATATATATATATATATATATATATATATATATATATATATTTAAGATCTCATAGAGCCTAAGAAGATAGATATTTTAAAAATATGTAGTTATCTAAGGGGTTCTATAAACCAGGGCCGTATCAAACTTATGTTTTTTAAATGGAATGACATATTTTCCATTTCATATGTGAATTCGGATTATTTTTCCGAATTCGCCAATATAGGGTTTACTAGTATTATAGGTACAGAGTAATTCAAAAGATATGAGCATTTTTGTATGTTAATCGCAATGAATTGAGCATTCTGTATCTTTTTTAAGAACATAAATAGGTACTAGATAATTTTTGGCTCCATTAATTATGCTAAATGTCTAGTTTAACTTTTTATATAATCAAAACTAGTAACCGCAGTTTTCTCAATTTTTATAAACGAAACGCACTATATTTATTTCATTTTGATTAAGGTCTCTCACGACTCTTTCTATTCTATGAAGCATTTCCTATACCTAATTGCAACGGTTTTTGAGATGTTTGATGTTTTATAGGTACTATAAATTCTCATTTCCTTTGGAAGTATGGGATAAACTAACTGTTTAGCCAGTATAACTATCTAATGCAAGTATCAATTGAACTACATAAGAAAACAGTTCAAATAAACCATAAGTATATTATTTTTTTTTATTGATTTTTTAAAAGTTCCCTAACGAACCGCGAATTTCGCTAATAACCGCTCTCAAAATTATTCGACAGCTAATTTTTTCGTCATTTTCAGACTGCATCTCGGAAACACCTTCGCCGATTTTAGTAAAAAAAGAAAAATGTAAGAGCTGCTGCTCCGAGCCGGCACTGTTGCTTTTACCATCTCGGAGCAATTTGCTATTGCGACAACAAAGTCGCAGTGCCAAAATCGCTGACAGTGAAGTCGCAACCCATTTCTAAAGTCGGTCACCTTACCTCAATTCAGTTGGCATTAAAGGCCAATAATTTGCCTTTAATGCCAATAATCCCCTAGATGAGAATTATTTCAATCCCCATATGGATACTGCCTATATGGGAATTATTCCCATCTAGGCAGTATCTAGCAGAGCGTCGTAGCGCAGCGCGTAGCAGCACTTTATCATAGCTATTTCCATCGGAGCAGCAATCTTCAACAGCAGCGAATGCAAGCGAAGCAACAAGAATTCCGTTTTTGTATGAGTGTCGTGATTATGTGCACGTTAGAAATGACTACATCATCATCATCATATCATCAGACGACTTTTTAATTATAGCAGCTATATGTCATGAACATAAAGAAAACAAAAGAAAAAGAAAGTGACACTATTGGATTCATGACATATTTCATACACTTTTTAGACGGGTCCAGCCGGATGAATAGCTCATCAATAGTTCATTTCTTTCTCCGTCCATAATGTTTTTCTGGGCAAACATTATAGCACAAAATATTTTTTTAATATTAAATCGCTTAGCGTACGCTCAGTGATTTACACTTTAGCAGTTATCGCGCAGTACAGCGCGTTGGTAAGCAACAATGACGAAAGCCAACGCTCCCGTATGAATAAAAAATTTGCTGGGACACGCTACGCTGCTCCGCTCGATGGAAATCGGGCTTATAAATCTGTTATATTTTTATGATGTCTTGGGAACTTATGTGTTTAGTTATGCGACTGCGTTATGTATATACCTAAAATATCTTTCCGTATGTGCTAAAATAAGGTTTGTCCGATTTGTTCACATATACTATAAGTATTCGTAAAGAGTACTACTATAGAGAGACAAGCCTACCTGGCCATAACTGGAGCAATTAGCTCCACACCGTCAGCAGCTCTGGAAATCCTACTGGACCTACCTCCTCTTCATATATATTTGGAGAGAGAGGCCAGATGGGCAACATACAGACTAAAGCAGGCAGCTTTTAACATGCCGCAGTCTGACACCATGGAGCGCAATAGGCTGCTGGATGACATGGAAAGTCACAGTATCCTGGAGATGATTTCAGATGTCATGCCTGCAAAGACCAACCTTGAACTGCCCTTTCACATTCTCTTCCCAGGAAGAGATGAGTGGGATCGGAATAAGGCTGACCTATTAAGGGCAGATAGTTGTTGGTTTACAGACGGATCCAAAACACCCATGGGAGTTGGAGCCGGAGTATATAGTTGCAACCCAACGGTGAAAATATCTTCATCCCTTGGCAGTTATGCAACTATATTTCAGGCAGAAATTTATGCCATCGAATTGTGTGTACAGAGGCTGGAACAAAGGCAACTTACACGCAAATCGATAAAAATCTTCTCAGACAGCCAAGCAGCTCTTAAAGCTCTTGGTTCCTACCGTTGCAACTCAAAAACGGTATGGAGCTGCCAGCAGGCACTTGCTCAATTGAGCAGAAAAAATAGAATAACTCTGGTCTGGGTCCCAGGCCATTCTGGCCATGAGGGGAATGAGGCAGCCGACTCTCTAGCTAGGGAGGGTGCTGCCTCTGAATTTGTCGGACCAGAACCGGTGCTTGGCATATCCTCGAGTACTGCCAAAGCAACGCTCTTGACCCGAGCTGAGGAGCAAATCCTCCAGTACTGGCAGGAACTACCACGATTAGTTCATTCGAAGGCGTTTATAATAAACCCTTCAAAAACAAGAACTAAAAAACTTCTAGAGTTAAGCAGGTTTCACCTACGAACTCTAATTGGCCTATATACGGGCCACTGCCGTTTAAAATATCATCTGTGCAAATTCGGCCTAGCAGAAGATGCTGAGTGCCGCCTATGCTTAGAAGATGATGAAACGGCAGAACACATATTGTGCACCTGCCCTGCTGGGGAAAGGATCAGATACTCATTATTTGGCAAAGGACAACTTCTGCCAGAGGATCTGAACAAACTCTCACCCAATAAGGTGATCAGCTACATTAAGAAGCTGGACCTGTTGGGTGAAATATAAGTAGGTGTGAGCCACAATAGACCACATGGTCGCGGTGGAGGGTCTGGTTTTCGGCCCACTCACTTTTGAACCTAACCTAACCTAACTACTATATTTTTGTGTTATATTATGTATTCGACAGCCAACTGCGGCTCTATTATATACGTATAGGCGGCGCAACAAGTGCTTCAGGATATTCCCCAATAAATACAATGAACTACCAAAATACGCATGGCCCCTATTTTTGATGGATAACCTCTTAGTCACACATAAAAGAAAGTTTACCGGTGACAATACCTTTAACAATTTTTATTCAAATATATGACCATTAATTTAATTACCACACAGTGTGGTAAGCCAGTAACATATATTGCTTACTTCTAACATATATTATATTATGACATTATAAAGTTGGCGTTTTTTTAAATATAAATTATTTGGATAACAGTGACATATTGATAAATTAAAATCGTTCTATATATGACCTGCGTAATGTCCTTTGTAAAGTTAAATTAATTATGTTTACTTATAATTACGGTCTTGCGTCTGACAAGATCAAATTGATTGAAGCAGCTGCCTGTCACTTGATCATAGAAAATCATATAGAAGTTAGATCAAGTGAAAGTTCATTTATTTACTATCATTCATTACACAAATTTAAATTGAGAAATATTCTGTTCGTTTTTTATATGACCAAAATATATGACAAGTTTTTTGTTTACTGTGCGTACCTACCTATGTACTATATAATCTTTTAAGGATGTCTCATAACTATAAAGTTATTTGATAATCGCAATTTATACAACGTGACGCAACGTGATATTGCAATTTAAATGTTCACATAAAAATATCTAGACAGTTAGCAAAACTTCTAGGTATTTATCTATTAGATGCAACCCTTTTTTAAAGGGTGAATATTTAGTCATCTAATATGTTAAATGAAAATTGACACCAAATATGGTTCGCAGCTTTGATATGTAGTTTTCCCCCATGAATGGTCTAAATTATGTAAATTTATAACGTCATTATGCTATTTGACGCATCTGTAACTACTATGGGTTTGTTAAAAGTCTGTTCGTAGTTGAACTAAACATTTCTGTATTATAGTACGCCTAAATTTTACAGAACTAGCTAAATTTGTATTCTTGAATTTACGTACCTACTACTCGTGAATACTTGAGAATAAAATTTGTACTAGAAACTGAAAATAAATACCGGTCGCCATTTAAAAATACCTACATTTTAAGTTTAAAATTAATCAAATTAGTTATTAAACTCGGACTACCCTGTGCACTATAGAAAATTTCAGCTTTTGCAATGATAAAACTATTAGATTTCTAATTGGTATCGAAAAAATAAGTTTGCGAAAATAAAGAATATCCACATGAATACCATATCTCCATATACTTGAATAAAAAAAAGCACATGCGTGTAGTTAGCCGTTCAGTAAATTATAATGATATCTCTACCCCCCCCGCCTTCTGATCACAAGCATCAACACGAAAGTCTGAAACTTGTGTGGGAGAGGGGGTAGAATGCCGCCCCCGCACGAGACATACTACCCCCGGTGGGTTAGACATGATTGCGAAGAAAGAAGACAAGACAGAAGAGCGCCAGAAGATCCTACCCAGCCTGCAGGGTAGAGCCAAGACAGGAGGAAACCCCACGAATCGCCCACACCTATCACTTTTTGTGATCGGGGTTGATGAAGGATGGGGTCCACCTGTACGAGGCAGTAGAGCCAGGACAGGAGGAGACCCCACGAATTGCCCACACCTATCACTTTTTGTGATCGGGGTGGGTGAAGGATGGGGTCCACCTCTACGAGGCAGTCCAGGCCTACAGCGATGGGGAGGGTAAAGAGCGATAATCCCGCTTGGCCGCAAACCATCCCAGGCATGGCCAATGAATATTGGCAGAATATTATCATTCAAAAGGCGGCAATTTCGTCTCAGGAACGACTTACGTTGGTAGGCCCTAAACATCATTCAGTGCTGGAATAAGGGAAAGCTGGAAAACCTCATTAGTTAGGGGGGCAGAACGTCAACCGATGTAAACCTCTCACATTACCAGCAAGTAGACATTCTTTCCATCCTAGGAACCCTCGCCAGGATGGTTGCCAACCGGTCCTTGCGAACAGACCTTGGTATACGAGTATACAATTTAATTAAATTGATCGGCGGAATCGGGATTCAAACCCACGGCCCCTGGGTTGAGCTATTGTGACATTAAACTCTGAGTCACAGACTCGATTATAATATAATAAACTAATTGTGTACTGTATATTTATCTAATATTGTATTGTAGTTTTGCAAAGATAAGCATTATGGGTTATTCATTAATCGTAAGGATGTTGAAAAACCTGCTCTATAATATAGTCGAAAGTAACAGCGGAGGTGGTTTCTTCCGGTTTCTTCAGGAACTGTTATAATTTAAAAATATTTATGTATGAGTATCAATAAATTAATTAACTTAGTTAAATGCTTTCCTGCTATTGTTTCCGCCATTACTTATTCAAATAATTTATAGAAACAATATCTTTTTGTATTCAAAATTAAAATCTTATACTGTTCTTTATTTGAGTCAGAATTTAATTATAATTTCAACATTTTTGCTACATGTTTTCATAAGTTCTGTTAACTGTTATAATGGCTACTTCCAAAATATGTTTCTTTAATATTTTTTTCATTATAGGTACTTTAGTAGTTTAATTTTTTACAAGTCAACGAATGTCTTCCTCACCTTAATCAATACTACAATAAAAAGAACTGTCTGAGTATGTATAAGGCCCCCAAATATAAATTTTTCCTTCCTATACTTTGTTGACCATATGAGACAACTAGGTGCTTGCAAATGCATGATATTTTGCAAGCCATAATAAACCATATAACCAACGAGCATATATACCATCAAATAGTTTCCGAGATATGAATTTTATCTTCCTAGAATTGATCTCTTTAGAGAGTAGAATTTTAACCTTTTAGATCGTTGCAAGTATATGAAATACTATATATACAGGGTGTCCACCTAGTGCGCGTAAGTCCAATATCTGGGTTAATAAAAGAGATAACTTAATTTTTTTTTCTACAGGGTTGTCTAATATCCCGAGCTGCACAAAATGAAAATATATTTACACATTCAGGGTGTTCAGTTTTTCCTGGACAGGTACCAACTTCGTTTTTCTAAATGGTAATATATATTTTTTATTGCTTTTTCGAACTAAACCCTTGATTTTAGTAGGACTTTCATCAGCCTTCCCTATACCTAACTTAAACTGTTTTTGAAATATTGACGGGTGAATATTGACATTTTTGCAACTTTGACACCCTGTAAAATCTAAACGGTTTGAGATCAAGCAAAACGGTTTGCACATTCCTATCTTAACTTTTCATAAGCTATCGTTTGATACTAATTTCAAATTTATACAGGAATAAAAAATTTTCAAAATTTTCAGAAAATTTTAAATTTTTGGATAATTCTGAAATTAGTACCAAACGATAGCTTATGAAAAGTTAAGATAGGAATGTGCAAACCGTTTTGCTTGATCTCAAACCGTTTAGATTTTACAGGGTGTCAAAGTTGCAAAAATGTCAATATTCACCCGTCAATATTTCAAAAACAGTTTAAGTTAGGTATAGGGAAGGCTGATGAAAGTCCTACTAAAATCAAGGGTTTAGTTCGAAAAAGCAATAAAAAATATATATTTCCATTTAGAAAAACGAAGTTGGTACCTACCTGTCCAGGAAAAACTGAACACCCTGAATATGTAAATATATTTTCATTTTGTGCAGCTCGGGATATTAGACAACCCTGTAGAAAAAAAAATTAAGTTATCTCTTTTATTAACCCAGATATTGGACTTACGCGCACTAGGTGGACACCCTGTATATATATTATATTAGTGCCACAATAAATAACTTATACACATGAGAATGTGAGTTGTCAAAAATAGTTTTCGATACAAGATTATCTTTATTATAATTGGCCATTTGCAACCCCTTTGCGAGTACCTACTTACATGAAATTTTACTTGAAGGTGGTCAAGGAGGAATGGAAGCAGGGTGGAATGTATGTTCTCCAATGGAAATTTAAAATCAAGGAAATTATAATGATGTCTTTGAACAACCAACCCTTGCAATTTTTCTTTTTAACAATATATATTTAAAGGATCTATGATTGGTTATAACGAAGTCAATAGGAACACCTATATTTTTTGGGCATTCTGTTTAAAAAATTGAAGGTTATTGTATAATTAAATATTTTTAATTTTCAATTAATTGTGTACTGTCTTGCTAACAACATCCACCTTAAAATATTTGTAATTTGATCTAACGGGTTACTCACAAATAAATTTTCTTTAAAATTTTTGTTAAAGAAACAAATATCTTTCTTATAAATTATAAAACTGGAGGAGCGTCAATGTGATTTAGTTAGAGGGACTCTCTATTTACTATTATTACTAATAATTTGTAAATATTCCGAGACATATTCTTATAATTCTTAGGAAAATAATGTCGATTCTTCTACTTGTTGTGTTCGCTCAATTTCTTATTGTTTGCAAAAGTATATCGCATTGTAATTTTTCTTATACAGGGTTATTCAGAACTTATCTCTAAAACGTTGAGGATATGTGCATCCTTAAATAAGAAATCGATATCACCAAAAAAATTTATAATAAAAGTCTTAGGATTTCCCGTAAACAATGTTTAAAGTTATACCATTATAAAGGACTACGTAGATGGGCAACTGTACTTCAACATCTGATATACCACATTCCTAAAAATGTGGTAAAAAAAGTAAACACGTTTTTGTACCTGAAACGCCTGGTTAAAGACCGAGCGGATAGAGTTGGAATGGGAATAATATCTCTATTGTCTATTCAGTCATCATTCTAACTGTGTCCTTTCTCAGTGCCGGTGTTTTATTTATCGTAGGAGTGTTAAACTGTAAAATTTTCAAAATGGCTCATGTGTACAGTAATGCTGAGTTAATGGACTGTTACCAGTGGATTATCAATTACGAGTTAGGTTTTGTGAGTGGTTGTTGCAGCAAAATGCTTAAAAATGCCCAATTTACTTAATAATTTGCGTTTACAAGATCAGCAACCAGGAGGAACATTCGCTTTAGTGCGGCAAAATTGGATAAGGCGTGCCCAAAAGTGTGTACAAGTCGAGGAATATTATTTCGAACAGCTTTTGTAACAAGGTATGTGCAAATGTTTTATAAATTTCATGTTTCTAATACCTAGTAATCAAGTAGCGCAATTCTTCAAAATTAGTGTAACAAAATTTTATTCATTTTAAAGACACGTCACTTTGGCACATCTATCTATCTTTAAGTTTATTTTAAAGTAAAAACGCTGCAAATCTTTTTTGCGCCGGGAGTCGGTATACTCTCAGAACTTCCGAAGTTTTTTCGTGCTAGCCAGTTTGCATTGTCAGACCCATGGTCACTCCATTACAGTGGACCAGTATCCAGCGGCGTGCAATGAAAAATTTTTAAATAGTTTTCAGAAGCCGCCAAAAAAATTTTTTTTTGCACTAGGTACCACATTTCTACATGTATGTTGAACATCCCAAAATTTTATTATGGATAAGTTCTGAATAACACTGTATAGATTTAAGAAAAAATAAATAAAATGTCAAATAAAAGAATACAAAGAAATTGAGACTTTACATTTCTTAGTAGTGTGAGAAACACGCCGTAGTGCCCTCTTATGGTCTTTGCTACTATCTATCTGACAATTATTGTCAAATTGACAGACAGTTAACGACCTGCTTTTCAGCAGGCGCCATTATAGCAGTGACCTCTATTGGCTTTGAGGAAGACAATCCTACTTATTTATTTGGAAAAGATGTTGAGAACAACTACTCCACAAAGACCAAAAGAGGGCACTACGGTGTGTTTCTCACCACTACTAACATTCACGATGCCCATTAGACAATCAGGTTGCAACATCATTTATCAAGTCCACTACCTATGGCACTCTGATGAGCGCATAATAAGCGCGAAACCGGCCAGTGTCTGGTGGTTGGTCTCGATGAAAGATGTGGCGACTTCTATGGAGATGACGAAGTAATGCATTGCCAGTCGGGGCACATTGGCCTTGGAATAGTTGTTTTCGGCATCTCCTGCAAATTACATTTCTTATGATGCATAAAAATTAGTTCAAATTATTGGATGTCTATGATTTAATTTATATTAAAATGTTTAGACGATTTTTGTTTAGGCATATAATATTATCTTATATAAAGAAGGAAGACTCCTGAGAGGCTATTGATTTTCCATAAGAAAAATATTACTTTAACTGATGGGTTCTAGGGCACTTATAAATCCTAATAATTTTAAAATGTATCTTCTTAAATAAAATTGATCTATATCTGATTTTAGAGCTCAAATTTCATACTTTCCAGCATCACGGTACCTATTTAGGCAACTTCTTTATATAAAAATAATATTACGTTCGAATATATTTCTATAAATCTTAATTATTTTTTATATTCCGTTATCTTTCTATATATCTTTTTTTAATCTTTAATCTAATTGTTGTAAACTACCTAAGAATATTCTTGTGGGAAGATTTTAAAAGAAAAGATAACCCCCCCTTTACTTGATACTTGTGTCATTGGCGCATTCGCCATATATTTAAGTTTTTATTCCATTCTATAGTGGTTCGTTTATTCTCTTTTTAAAACACCCAATATAAAAAAATTGTTCAGACAAGAGATGACAATAAAATGATTTTATCATGGATACGTTCTTTAAAAAAATATGAATGCATCATTTTTGCGAATTTGATACACTTTATATTGTAATTTCATTTGGATAACACCAGCAGCTGTAAAATAATAAAAACTGGAAATCAGTAATAGTCAAAATAAAAATTTATTAAGAAGCGTAGCATCAAGGCAAACTTTTAAAGTTTCGCTCAAATAATGTTTGATGTACCTTGTTATGTATTATATTTTTTTTTATACAAACAATTAATGCAAATAGTAAATGGTAACTATTCATAACTAAGATTACAGTACAACTAAGTTACATACACTTTCATGCGGAGTTTACATCGTTACCATGCAAATTTCGTTTGTTTAGGAGTATTATCCACTAGCATACAGTAAATAATAACACTTGAATAATAGAAAATGGAAACCGCATAGTAAACGACGTAATTTGTATGGTAGTTATACGTATGGCACTCTCAAGATTAATTTTAAATGCATTTATGATAATACTTCAAAAATATTAACATAACAAGTACGGCAAAGCTAAAACCTTTTCACTTGTATCAGTATATTGTGATATCCTACACTGAGAGTAAAATTAAATGATAAAATTTTCATTTCTAAATATATTTATAAAATTTTATTCTCTGAAATATGCGAGGTCTGTAAAATAATGGAAACCGAAACCTAAAACTACACAGTAAAAAAATCCGACTGATTTTAACACTGAATCCACACTCATCAGTGTGTATATAGTCCACACTGGGCAGTGTTAGGCATATTCGTGTATTATTACATTATATAAAAGTAATTTAACACAGTAGATTTTACAAGGTAATGTGTAATAGTTAATTATTCACCGTGTAATTATTCCGTTTTTATGGCGGATTGATTCATTTTTAACACAGGGTTTTGTAAATTTTACTACAATTTATGAGTACTTCTACAAACTTGGCGGGTATATCGTTCGTGTAATATTAGTTCTAAAGGTTTAGTTATTATACTACCCAGTTCGTGTTAAAAATAACACTGCAGCAAATTACGATTACTATTTAGTAATTTTACCATTTGTCTTTTTTTACTGTGTATGAAGATTATTTGCAAAAACTGTTTCCTGTCAATTCCGATTATACCAAGTCAATTTCTGTATTTCAAATAGAACAGCATCTAAATTTTTGCGTTATAAAATGACTGTAATACGGGTCTAAAGGCTGCTGATATTAGTTTTTCAAATCTTAATAGGGTGGCTACATTTTCATATTACTCTTTGAAGCGTCTTATATACATATTACCTTTTTACAAAGACTCCTTTGTTCTGTAAAAAGTACGTGCTATAAGAAAATTCACACTTGTCACGAATAAACAGATTTTATTACTGTTAGTTTCCTTCTGACATTTTATTTATGTCACAATATCCGCCTACTGTTTCATATCAACAGTTACCGTTCTTGGTTTCTGCCGTTCTCAAAAGATTTCATGCAAAAAACTAAAAGACATAGCAACATAATTAATATTAAAAAACAAGAATATTCCGGAAAAAATATAAAACACAATTTTTTATGTTTTCTAAACTAAACATTTTTTGTTATTGAATTTATTTAATTTAATTTTAGACATGGCACATCAATATTCACAATATTTATTACAAGTACGTTTCAAAAACTACATACATAGTATCTATATGTTTAAACTTTATACTGCCCTCCTGTAATTAATTATTTCACTACTTCAGACGTGATACATATTATAAGTCAATACTATAGTCATTATTATAGTCAAAGTCAATATTATAAATCAAGTATCAAGAAGTTTCATGAATAATGAGCAAATCTTGTCTGACTTGGATGACGGCCCTAATTATGCAACAAACAGTAGATACCTACATTGAATGAAAGTTTAGATGACCAATAGGAAACTTTATGATTAAGAATCGTAATAATTCGCAATAATCGATTGAATCATTTATTGATTGATTTCTTTTACATATATTTTAGTATTAACTTCGATATAATTTGATGTACCTCAGGATAAATTAAATTAATGTATTTACCGCTTATTCTAATAATAATTATTAGTCCAGAAGTCACAGAATTGTGTGGGAGACGGGACGGCATATTATTATTATTCTGTAAGCCTAATCAGCATCCAGAAATGACTTTGATAAACCATATCCATCAGCTAGTACAGGAATGGGAGAATCTTGAAGAACCTAATTAGTTAGGGGTCTTTAAAATACCATTTGTATAGATGAATAGCAAAACATTTAGTGCGGGAGCAGAAGTTAATTCTGATTATTTTTACTTTCTGTCGTGTTAGTTAATTCTTTAATTTTATTGAATGTACAAATTTAGCTAAGAATATAACTATTGATGTTTAAAAGTCGGCTGAAAATCTGTTAATAACGCAGGTGTACGTTAGACATTGTAAACGAATATTAATATCTAGGTATAGATATGAAATGAAAGGTAAGTTCTTATGCAATGTTTTGTAATGCCTGACTTATTCACAGTAATTCACTGAATTGTTGCCAAAATAACGCATCAATTCTCTAACGAATTATTCCAAAAACAACATGTTCCAATAATATATTATTTTTAGGGTATTTTATACTGAATTACACATACATATTGTTAATAAAAACTTTTAATATTACATTTACAAACTTTTACAAGTTATAAAAGTAAGTTATATTCAGTAGGCAGGATAAATTGTTGGGAAATACATATAAAGGGCCGGTAATCCAATTTATTATTGATGAATAAGTTGGAGACAGTATTTCCGAAATGGTAACTAGGAAGATTTTATCAGCGTACAATAAATCAAGTTGTAGTCTGCAGGAGCATTCAGATAAAACCATTGGAGCTCCGTCTGAAGCACCTTAGGCTATTCCCGCACCGACTTGTCCCAGCTGTACAATTTTATTTATGCTTCACATTTTTCGGATCGAGTATACTAGTGATATTTGCTCGTTAAATTAAGGGACCACAACTGGGCTGTCAGAGGTGACAACCATCCAAACATTTTTCTTCCAAAATAAAATACATTCTGTTTTTCCACCACATTCAATTGCTTTTTATTGAAGGGGATGCCACCAACTATAAAATAAATCAAGGACCATATCTGATTCTTATAGTTTAAAATGTCTCTGTGATATACATACAGCACGGGAGAATAATGTGTTATATAAATCTGATTTATGTTACAGATTTGTAAGACGTACGAGTACGAGTAGGAATATTTAAAATATTGTAGTTATTAATATGTATAGTGTATACACGGTCTTTTAACTTTTTAAAAAAACCTCTAGCTACTCAACAAATATAAAAAAAAGACCATATAAGGAATATTTCTGATGCTGATGAGTTGAAGAGTGCTAAATCATTAACTAATTATACAGGGTGTTAGTTAAACATGTGGCAAAAATTCAAGAGGTTATTCCTTGGACTATTCTAAGGATATTTTATCCTTTGATGATTTTTGAAAAAGCGCTTTGTTGCGAAGATATAGGGCGAAAAAAAATTTCAACAAATTCAATTTTGGTATTTTTCACATTATTAGTGTAGGTGAAATAAAAGTATGGCGTATTACACTGGACGTATCAAGTAAAAGACATGTAAGAAAAGGGAGTTGTTTTTTCTTACCAACATCCCGTGATACTTCGGAGTGATTATTTTGTATGTTTTTGTATGTTGTGTTTTTGTAGTTTGTATGTGTCGCATTTGTTAAGATTGATTGACGTTTGGCTAGTTGACGTGTAAACCGATACCGATGAAGCCAGTTTCTCGCGAAATGCAATAAGGAATTTCCACAATAACCATGTGTGGGCTGACGAAAATCCACATGAGATTTGTGAAGATCGGTTTCAACATCAGTTCTCGTTAAACGTTTGGGTTGAAATTGTGGGTGACTGGCTAATTGGACCGGTATTTCTACCAGGAAGACTTACCGGCGAAGTATACCGCAACTTTTTGGAACAAACGCTACCTCAGTTTTTGGAGGATATACCATTGGCTACAAGACAGGCAATGTGGTTTATGCATGATGGTGCACCACCTCATTTTAGTGTAGTTGCTCGAGAGTTTTTAACAGCAACATACCGAGATCGCTAGATTAGTCGAGGTGGACCTCACGTATGGCCTGCTCGATCCTCGGACATAAACCCCCTGGATTATTTCCTATGGGGTCATCTAAAGTAATTAGTTTATACTAGGCCAGTGGAAGATGTGGACGATTTAAGAGATCGGATAATCGCTGGGTGTAACTCAATAAAAAACGACCCTGGTGTTGTTGAAAGAGTTCGGGAGTCTATGAGGAGAAGATTGGATGGTTGCATTCGAGCTGGAGGTAGCCATTTTGAACAATTCTTGTAGGTTCAGAAATGTTACATGTAATTTTTAGTAATAAATTGTTATTTGTTGAAAATTTTTTTCGCCCTATATCTTAGCAACAAAGCGCTTCTTCAAAAATAATCAAAGGATAAAATATCCTTAGAATAGTCCAGGGAATAACCTCTTGAATTTTTGCCGCATGTTTAACTAACACCCTGTATATCGATTATTGATTTTTAAAATAATTCTACCTCATGTACAAGATTTTCCATGTTTTGATATATTTTGAATTTATTTATTACTTCAGTGTGATAAATTTCTTATTTAAAATACAGTGTGTGCAATTATAACAGCTAAAAGTGAAATTCAGATTGCAAACTATTTATTTTATAATTAGAATTGGGCTACGGGTCACAATTAGATCAGACCGAATTTGGTAATTTAAACCGTTAAAAAATAGATTCACAGCTGTTGAACGTTCAACTTAGGTGAAAAACTGTCATATTTTTGTAGTGTGGTTGGTTTTGTAGTGGAAAAACTGTCATATTGGTTATGGTTGCATTTGATTTTGCTTCTGCATGTGTTGTGTATTAAAATGAAATATTAGCCATACACTAGTTTTCTATTATCCTGTATTATCTCGTTGTATTTCATTCAAATATTTGTTACGTTCTGTTTTCTCAAATTACTACTTTTTATAGATATACTATAATTTTGTTTAAATATATACAGGGTTTAAAGAAATTAAATATACATAGAGTATACACTTTCGAGATGTAGGAGTTAAAGTTTGTTTTCCTTAAACTTGACCATGTATCTTTTAAAATAATCGAGATTTCATAATGAATTTTGATATATATGGCAACTAGCATAAGATAAATATTTATTAACAGTTTCATGAGGTGTTCTATATAAGTCTTTTTTTTTTCAGGTAAGCCCGCCACTGGACCTTCAGCGAACTTTTGTGAGTTACGCCACGATCCCTCCAGAAAGGTACCCAACATAGAGTGTACGTCTCTGGTAGTCCGCATTGAAACTAAATTTTACTTGGTAACATATTTGTTGCTTTTCGAAACATCTTTGAAATCAATATTACCAATTCAAAGAAGTTACTATAGTTTTTAGTTTACCAAATTACTTTCTGCAGGTTCTCTGAATTAAACTGAGTACGTTTGAACGTCATAGATTCATTTCAATAATATCTCTATACTAATTGGCTGAGATAACAAACCTAATGTCTTTTATAACGCATGTACTGAAATTTACTTCATCTAGAATTTCTCATATATAAATTAGCGTATTTTCAAAGAAAAATATAAAGGGAACGAGAACATCTTGTCACAATGTGACAAACGAAATGGAATGGAAATAAACTACAACAACTTTTAGACAATCCAAAAGACAAAATAGAAAGTCAGGAAAAGTCGGGGATTTACGAAATTAGCTGTAGAGATTGCAATCAAAAGTATGTTGGACAAACTAGATGGTCAATTCAAACTAGATCCAAGAAACATATGACTCATCTCAAATATGGTAGAAAAGATAAGTCCAGTGTCGCCCAGCATGCTTTTGAGAACAACCACAAAATAGATAGTAGCAATTTAAGACTAATTAGGAATGTAACAAATTCCAGACAGCTGGATGCATTTGAGGGTTTGGAAATTGCAAAGTGTAAAAATAGTATGAATAGTGACAGAGGACCAATCCCATACAGCCCGCTTTATTGGTTAATACACCACGGTTCACTGATCCGTCGCGATGGTTCACTGAGCCGTCGTAACGGTTCACGGAACCGTAACAATAGTTTAGGTGTAAATAGGACACAGCGTTAGCATACGGCGGTTTACTGATCAGTCGCGATAGTTGACTGAGTTGTTCCGATGGTTCACTGAACCGTAGAAATAGTTTAGGTATTGAGAACTTGAAGTAGGTATTAAATTTCGCTATTAGGGTGTGAAGCTAACACTGACGTAGTTTTCCACACAACACCAAAATACTGCACTGTACTCGACGCGCGTTCCGATAACCAAGTTGACATCATCTGGAGATGATTAAGTACGCGCGTCGAGTGCAGTATAGTGTGTTATCTTCACAACAAAGGTTCTAACCCCTTTCAAGAACATTTTGTGATCTTCTACTCAATTTTTTGAGCATTACTCTAATTAACCCACGACAGTCTTACGAAATATTTGTAGGACTAGTCATACAATTGGTCTAAATGTGCATACTTAAAGATTTTAGAAAGACCACAAGGCACTGTGATTTTTTATTACGTCATAAAGAATAGTATAATTCTATTGAGTGTAAGCGTAAACAACTATTTATGCACAGCGAGAGCACTACTTCTGCATTGAAGTTTTTATTAACAGTAACTAAAAATTCAGCTCCGACCATTAGTAAATGGTACAAAAAGAAACATGTGGGGCAAGCCGTCGTAGCAACTTGGCGTTCATATTATCGATATGAGCGCCAAGCAAGGTAGGCCGCGGTTAGTACTTGGATGGGTGACCATGCAGGGAAGACCGTCGGCGCTTGCCCGCATCTTCTAGTGGCCTGTACGTCGGTGAATTCACAGAAGCTATGCAAATTTAGGCGAGATTTGCGTAGAAGACGTACCATCCCTTGGATAGGATGTAAAGCCGGAGATCCCTTGTCTATGAAATGATAGGCAAGTAAAAGATCCCCACCCTGCTATAAAAAGTAGGGGTTCGGCAAAATTTCCAGGTTGGGGGGGGGGTTGCTCGTCTCCTGGCGTCGAAAAAAAAAAAAAAAAAAAAGAAACATTTTAGAAGACCATGTTGCAAGGTTGTGGACTCTGTATTATTTTACCATAATGAAAAATATTTGTTATGATACAAACCATCTCAGCAAAACCTTTTGTTGGGGCAATTTCTCTCGCTGTATTTGTTATTGGCAGTAGTCAGTAGCTACGATGAATACAACAGAATACATACGGTAAAAAAGTAAAAAATAGAAGCTATAGAGTAGGAGGTATCTTTAGAGGAACATATTTTATATATTTACAAATATAGTTTTCCATTTTTTAGTTTTTAAGTTCTCTAAACTTAGGAACTTCTAAACAAAACTACAATAACTACGAAACTAAAGAACGAGAAAACGAAAAGTAAAACATATATTAATAATAAGTGGAAACGGAATAGTGACTACGTTTATTTTGTCAATTTCAAGCCCGGTTGAAAGTAAAGCCGCTTGAAACCGAATCTCAATCCTGAGTGTTTATCTCGTAGGAATAAAGAATGGATTGAATTCCCTGTTCATTCCTACTTTAAGTTGTATTCCTGCGCTTGCGTGCTTTAGTTCTGCTGCTGCAGTTAGATCTGATTAAATCCAATCGCATTTATATCGCAATCTGAAGCAGCTGGAGTCAACCCAATTCTACAATATTTTAGGATTGACTTGAACGTTCTAAGCGGCTTGTAATCTCAATTCCAAGCGGTTAAGTCATCATTTTCAATTCTTTTTTTCAAGCCGTTTGGCTTCAAGCCGGCTTGAAATTGACGACATAAACGTAGTCATAGTTGTATATTTTTAGATGTTCTTAAGTCGATGTTTTAGTATATCCATTTTGGGTTTTGTTTTAACGAGAATATTGCGACAGACTCTACTCAGTGCACCTCAAGGTTATGCATTCGGCCCACTAATTATATTTGATTGAGAGAATAAATCTTTTATAAATATATTTAATTAAAAATGTAAATAAAACTATGTATCTAAGTTGTGCCACTTCTAGAATAGTGGAATAGAACTTTGTTTATATGTGAATTTTGGGAATGTATATCCGATTTCTTTATTTCAGACTAGTTTGCAATTCATATGGCGAGATATAGTAGGCTTAGATTAGTACACAGGTGCAAAGATCCGAAAGCGCAACAAATATTTGTTGAGCGGAGTTTATTCGAAGTCACGTTTAGAGTTTTGCTTCGGTTCATCTTACGCGTACAGAATGTTAGCAGAGGTTTGGTTATGTTTCGTCTTGTGTACTTTACACCACTAAGGTCGGAAGATTGGAATAAAACTTGCAAGGGGAAATTTAAAACTTCGCCTTTAACAGCTTACTCTTTGCATCCTGCTCTCAAACGAATAATTATTGATTAAAAGGATTTTACCTCGCGTAAAGTTGAAATGTAACGTAACGTAACTGCAATTATTGTCCGAGTTTTTCTATTTTACGCAAGTGACTTCTACAATTACTAAGAATTTCCTTGAATGGCGTAATTTCTGAGCTGGAATTTATGCCTTTTATGGATATTAATGCATCAGGCTAAATTAAAGGCACACATAAAATTTATTTTCTGCAATAAAACCGGTCAGTTTTATATTTCACAACATGAACAGGAACAAAACAAACAAAAATCAACTTAATCAAGTTCTCGCTCATGTTTCATAAAAGAGTTCGCGTTTGCTCTCTGAAATTATCATTTGTGTGAAAAAACCGTTTTAAAATTTTTATACGAAACTAATTTGTTCCGTACCGCATTAAGTTAATAAGAACTTTCTAATTGCCAATGTTAATTACGAATTAACTTCAGTCAAAATCAATGTTCGTTAATAAATTTCACTTTGATTGTAAAATTACACGTATGAATACAATAACTATACAGAAGTACTTGTAATAAGGAAGTAACCGTGGCTTGTCTCATGCTATTCTATTATATTATTATTTTAATATATCAGATTAGTTTGATTATTAGAATATCGAATTTATTTCTTCAATAAAAAACAAAAACTAACAAATAATTATTTAAAATATGGAGATGGAAGGTGTACAACTTTTAGAATAAATCGGCAATTCGTGAGTTTGTGTACAATGCAGAATTGGAATTGTATTTCAAGTGTTTCATGCAGGATATATTGTTATTTTAAAAAACCGTTTCAGGAATAGTTTACAATTCAAAATTATAATTTTTGGGGTTTTTTCGCAGTAAGAATATTTTTGGATTTATTTGTTTTTAATTTTTTTAGTTTTGCTATTACGCTATATAGTTTCTGGTAGAGTTATTACGTTAAATTGTTTCGCTGTAACCTATGTAACTATTTAAACCATAAAATATGCAACAATTTAGTGATTACAGTTCAGCCCAAAGGGATGATTGCTAACTTAGTTATAAGGGATATCGTTTTCCTTTCCAGGAAATCCGGCAGGGGAGTGTCGCTCCATTTATGGCACTTTTGGTATTCGAGGGTTTTTATATACCTTACATGCGACACGCCGCAATAGGTACACGTAAATATTACCGATAAATATCGTGGGACAATTGTGACTCGCATTCGTTTATCACGTTTAGTGTTTCCGCTAAATCGTAAAACAGTATTTTTATTTCAGTACAATTTATCTACATGAAAAATATCAATAGGGTGTATACAATGACGTAGATTTTCTCTGATGAATTATAAGTCTAACGCATAGTTCTTGTAATATGTAGTGTTACCCATGAAGCTATTATTGGATTGTCAAAAAAAAATAATACTTGATAAAATTATAGGTTAAGATATAGGATAAGATAACGTTAGGCATAACATAACAGAGTACGAGAATACAGTATGCAACATTTTGGTGATGCATGTATTAGTATCTTAAAAACTATAAGAGATAGGAAAATGGTTAAATGCGGGTAAATTTTAGACAGTTCTAATGCTAACTTAATGGCGCTTTTAGACTGGTCCTAGCTCTTCAAATTTTTGAGTTAGTTTCAACAAATATGTAAATGTGACATTTTCGAAAATCATCTATAACTTTTTTATTTAGAGGAATTTTTAAAATCTGAACACACTTTTTTATAGCAAGTTTTTTCGAGAAATTTCACTGCATATTTAGATTTTCACTGCAACGTTTTGGTTGCGGTTGCGGTTGCGGTTGTTTTTTAAATGTTTTCTTACTTATATTATATCATTGAAAAACCAAAAAAATGCTCTAATTGTTCAGCTTAAAATTCAATATAGTACCCATAAGAAAAAAAACAGAAAGTTGGTTATGGTTTTTCGCAACTGAAACGTCGCAATGAAAATCTAAATATGTCTCTATAGTAAAATTCCTCGAAAGACTTGCTGTCAAAAGGTGTGTTCAGATTTTAGAAATTCCTCTAAATAAAGAAGTTACAGATGATTTTTGAAAACGTTACATTTACCTACTTTTTTTTCAAATTCAAAAATCTGAAGAGCTAGGACTGATCTGCAAGCACCATTAAGTTGCAACAGAACTGTCTAAAACTTTCCCCATTTAACCATTTTCCTATCTCTTATAGTTTCCAAGATACCAACACATGCATCACCAAAATCGTCCACACATTAATCGAATGTATACGAACCAGTATACAATATCAGTATACAACGAATCAGTATACAATATGTACCAGATATCAATCCCCAGCGGAATATCTCCATTGTTTTTGAAGATATGTATAAACAAATTTATATTTTCTTAAACCAGAGAAAATCCTCTATCGGATAATGAAAACCGGTTAGAAGTTATTTATGATATCGTGGGAATGGTATTTAACTTTTTTCGTCAAATGTTGATGTTGTTTTATCTGAGATATACAACTGGGGAGTGATGTTTGGGACATCTGTATAAAATAGACTCATACAAGTGTCCTCAAAATGTACAGGGAGAAGAAATTTACAGCTTATAAATAACATAAGTGCTTTTATGAAGTAGGTTCTGATATTGAACGACGTTGGAACCTTTGGTGTGAAGATAAGACTCACTTAGTTTTCCGCATAACATCAAAATACTATACTGCACTCAACGCGCGTATCGCCAACCATGTTCTTCTCGAGCAGCATCATCTGGAAATAATTAAAACTAAACATATGCTACTCGCTGTGTCCTATTCACAACTAAACTATTGCTACGGTTCAGTGAACCGTTGTTTATTAGCCAATAAAACGGGATGTATGGGATTAGCCCTGTGTTTATTCATACTATTTTTACACTTTACATTTTCGAAACTCGGAAATGCATCCAGCTATCTGGAATTTGTTATATTCCTAATTAGTCTTAAAGTGCTACCATCTATCTTATGGTTGTTCTCAAACCCATGTTGGGCGACACTAGACTTATCTGTTCTACCATATTTAACATCAGCCATATGTTCCTTGAATATAGTTTAAAATGACCTTCTAGTTTGTCCAACGTGCTATTGATTGCAGGCTTTACAGCTAATTTCATGAATCCCCGACTTTTCCTTAGTTTCTATTTTGTCTTTTGGATTGCCTGAAAGTTGTTGTAGTTTATTTCCCAATGAATAAACTAGTGAGATACCCAAGTATACAATATGTCCGAGATATCACTCCCTAGTGGAATATCTCCATTGTTTTTGAAGATATGTATAAACAAACTTATATTTTCTTAAACCAGAGAAAATCCTCTATCGGATAATGAAAAACCGGTTAGAATTTATTTCATGATGTCGTGGCAGCGGTATTTAACTTTTTTCTATTAACAGATGTTGTGTTCTGTAAGAAACGTTGATGTTAATTTTGAATTATTTCAATAGAAAATTTTCTCTTTTTGAGAACATATGTCATAGTAAAACTTCCGATAGGGGATTTTCTCCGGAAACATAAGACTTTTTATATTATCTGGGATATTCGACTGGAGACTAATGTTTGGGACTGCCTTTCGAAATCTGGAGTTAAAAGTAATTGACAGCTTATAAATAACATAAATGTTATTATGTAGGTAGGTTCTGATACATTCTTTTATTAGTCAATTTTACATATTTCTGAAAATATTATATAATAATATTAATCACTGCGCCAAAATAATTAGTCTGTGTTTAATTTTTTAAAATTAATAATTTTTATAACCAAATAATAATTTGTCACGGGGAAAAAGAGCAAATAATTAATAAAAAAATATTCGTAAACTAAAGAAACATAAAAGGAAATTGTAATTATTTTCATTAATTTATTTGAAAATTAGTTCCAAAATTTGTGAAATATAACAGCAATTATTATTTATTACTTTCCACAGATATATAAACTCTTAGACAATATTTATTCTTTGGTTACTTATACCTCCTCCTTAAACAAAAACAACCAACTAATCGAAATTTAATGAAAAACTGGAAACACATCTATTTCCATTCAACAAAATTATAACTGATTTATTTTTTTAATAATGTCTTTTTATAAAATTTCCTTTATCAAATATTTTAGCCAACTGGTATGGCATCAACTCTTGTTTCCACATGGACGTTCGTAAATTTTAGATTTGTCCAATTATTTTCCTTTTATCCTGATGCTCGCGATCTTTACATAAATATACTATTCGCAGGGTATACTGTAAATGTAGTTAGGAAATTTGTAGGCAAAACATTACTCGTCTGAAAAACTGTTGTAGTACAGTAGATATTACCTATTCTTCTTAATCTATCTGATACCCAATGACCGGAATGAATAGATACTCATAAATTTCTCGCCTATTTCAGCCTGTGGACAAAATTATCATGATATTGGTTATTAATCAGTCTTGACAAATTTTAATTTATGATTAAGGGTCTTTATTCATTCAAAATTAAATTGACTATATTTTCTAAGCATAGTCATAGCTAATTATTTTGGATTTTGTTGCAGAATATAGAATGACATTTGAAGGAGATGCCGAAAATAACTACTCCACGGCAATGTGCCCCGACTGGCATTGCATTACTTCGGCATCTCCATAGGAGATGTTATTATGCCGTTATCTGTCTGTCAATTTGACAATAATTGTCAGATAGATAGTAGCAAAGACCCAAAGAGGACACTACGGTGTGTTTCTCACCACTGCTAACATAGAATGACATACTTAGCTTCAGTTGTCATACTTTGACAACAAGATATCACTGAAGTTCAATAAAAATGTTAAAAAATATATTGAATAATATCTACTATTGTTATTCATTACTTTTGATCTGAAAAAAGTATTTTCTACCCTTTGTCTTGTACCAGACAATTTTATTGTTTGCGCTGTTTCTGTTTTGTGTTGAATAACTGCGGTATTTTGATAAATTAAATTCATTTTAAATTTTTTATCATTCTGTGCAAATCAGTGGATGGTGACAAGACTTGTTAAAAATGTTTACATTGCATAACACGTTAAATCTGCTCCGACGAGGTCGTTTATCTAAAAAGTGTTTTCCAAAGTTAGGTAGCGGTTTCCTAACTAAAACAAACGATGTTTGTTTTGGAGTAAAACTGAAGGGGCATCTAATGGGAAGTTATTTAAAATGGTAACTTTGTTAACTTTTAAAAGACGACGAAAAAGAATTGTATCTTCAGAAACACCTCTAAGAGGACAAAATAAATAGATATGCAGTTTTCAACAGGCCAATGTGTTCAGTGTTTTATCAAACTAAAAGTATGTCTTCATATAAATGAATAAAGCACTGTCAGTAGGATTAATACAACTAACGGACTGTTATGGAGAACACATGATTGTGAAATTTTCGAGATACTGCCTTTTTACTGATACTGATTTACGTAGCCATTAAACGGATTTATTAAAATAAGTACGTGAATATAGTGAAACAGAGGAGTAATTTATTTTATCTTTATCTGGTAAAATAAACAAAAAACTTGACCATTGTAATCGATAAAATTCGAATGACAGATATTTATTTTCAGCAATAATTGGTGTGTCGTACAGGGTACGGAGACAGGAGATTGTTTTATTCTTTATATTATTAATAATATTTTTCCAAGTTTATAAAATTGCATGGACGGTATCGCAAAAATAAAGAAAGAAAATATGCAACACAATTCGGAGTTCAGAAACTTAATTTTACAGGCCATTTTTTAAATTAGAAATAAGCCCAGAATCACTTGGTTCAGGCAGACCCTATGCAAGCAAATTACCAAAATAAGCAGCAACTGCCAACACTTTAGTAGACAGGTCGATATTTTATATTTCCCGTCAATTTAATTTGTAAAAAACTGTATATATTTCAATATTTCTATTGTTTGATTATTCTTCTATGTGTATGAAAAGAACTTGTCTGTATGTGGCTAAGACAAGGTTCGTAACTGATGTGTGTATATACATTGGTGTGTTATGATTTAACCGGATGAAGACAGCTTTTCCGTTGGGTATTGCTTTACTTGATTATTGTTTTGCCGTTTTGCATCATCTTACAGCAAGGAAAATTAACTGGTAAAGATCTATATCGCACAAAACGGATAATCAATAATGTTTTTTGACTAATAAAAACTATTTTATGGATTATCCATCAGAAATCCTTCCCCATTCTGATAGTTGTTCTATTTCATTGTTACATTTTTGTTTGATTCAATGTCATCTCGTAATCTTGAAGGGGGTTGAAACCTTTGGTGTGAAGATATCACTGCCGTAGTTTTTCATATAACACCAAAACTCTATACTGCACTCGACGCGCGTTTCGCCAATCAAGTTGGCACCATCTGGAGATGATTAAAACTCATCTAACGGTAAATTCTGGTAAATTCTAACGACCATTTCGTGCATGAATGAGGTAAACCCGCAAAATCTCACTAGTTTTTAGTACACCACGGTTAATATCTGAAATCAACACCCGATATACAGAGTGAGTTTTATGTATGGAACGCCTCAATTATCTCGGAAACGGCTTGCCCGATTTTTATGAATTTTGGTTTATAAGGGTTTTGTAATATGGCCGATATTATTGTGGCATTTACATTGTTGTCAGATCTTTCGTTTTTCCGGAAATATACTGAAATTTGTTATTTCAAATGGATCACCCTATATATTTTTTTGTTTTTGAAATCTCTAAGAAATTTAGAATATTTTTCATGTAATGTTCCCTATACCTAATTGCCATAATTTCGGAGTTACAGCTACATTTGCAATATCTCCGCCGAAGTTAAAATATTACATCAGGGCGGCTATGTCTGCGACAAAAACAATTTTGACGTTTTAATAAACTATTATTGTTGGTGTTTATTGAAAGTTACAATGGACCGTTTATCTGAGAAAGAACGAATTGAGATTTTAATGATATTAGGATATGGTGATGTGCGTAGAAGTCAACAGGAAACGTGTAATATCTTTAATAATTTATATCCTAATAGAAATCCCATAACAAGATCTACTGTGAGTAAGTTGTTAAAAAAGTTTAACCAAACTGGAGCCATAAAAGATTTACCGAAATCAGGGCGTATAAAAACTGCAACAACTGAAGACAAATCTTTAGATGTTTGTGTTATGTTAGAAGAAGATCCACACTTGAGTACTAGACAAATATCCAGGGAAGTTGATATTTCTCAAACATCCATAATGAAAATTTTACATGCCAATAAATTCCATCCTTACAAAGTAAGATTGGTTCAAGAGTTGTCAGATGATGATTTCGATAGACGTGAAGAGTTTGCCGACACAATGATGGAAAAATGTTACGATCAAAATAATCCAAATTTTTTAAATAATGTTATGTTTTCCGATGAGGCCACTTTTTGTATTGATGGAAACGTAAATCGGCATAATTGCAGATACTGGTCACGTAACAATCCTCGTTGGATGAGAGAATCCCACACCCAATTTCCACAAAAGATTAATGTATGGGCTGGAATAATAGGCGACAAAATAATTGGTCCTTTTTTCATTGAAGGAAACTTAAATGGTCCGGCGTATTTAAATTTATTACAGAATAATATTATACCTGAGTTGGCTCGGTTATTTCCAAATCTAAGTAAGTATTCTCAATTGCCTGTTAATTTAGAAATTTTATTATTTGAAACTTTCAGACAATAACAATGTCCCAAATAACAATATTTGGGTGCAACAAGATGGAGCTCCACCTCACTATGCGCGTGACGTGAGGCAATACCTAAACGATGTGTTTCCCAGAAGATGGATTGGAAAGCGTGGTTTTATCGAATGGCCCCCGCGATCACCCGACATGAATCCTTTAGACTATTTCCTGTGGGGGTCACTTAAAAAATATTGTTTATAAAACCAAACCTGTTAATATTCAGGAATTAAAAGATAGGATTACCACAGAGGTAAGAAGAATTGAGCAGTCAGGAATGTTACAAAATGTACTGCAAAGTTTTAAACATCGCATGGCTTCTTGTATGGAAGTAAACGGACAACATTTTGAGCATCAGCTGTAACCGCCTTTACTTTATGTTTTCAGAAGATCCTATGAGATTTCTATTAGGATATAAATTATTAAAGATATTACACGTTTCCTGTTGACTTCTACGCACATCACCATATCCTAATATCATTAAAATCTCAATTCGTTCTTTCTCAGATAAACGGTCCATTGTAACTTTCAATAAACACCAACAATAATAGTTTATTAAAACGTCAAAATTGTTTTTGTCGCAGACATAGCCGCCCTGATGTAATATTTTAACTTCGGCGGAGATATTGCAAATGTAGCTGTAACTCCGAAATTATGGCAATTAGGTATAGGGAACATTACATGAAAAATATTCTAAATTTCTTAGAGATTTCAAAAACAAAAAAATATATAGGGTGATCCATTTGAAATAACAAATTTCAGTATATTTCCGGAAAAACGAAAGATCTGACAACAATGTAAATGCCACATTAATATCGGCCATATTACAAAACCCTTATAAACCAAAATTTATAAAAATCGGGCAAGCCGTTTCCGAGATAATTGAGGCGTTCCATACATAAAACTCACTCTGTATAGTGTCTCATAAATAGACATTCACTATATAAAGTTGCATAAATTATATTGTAAATTTAAATAATAAATATGAAGGAATACCTTAAACATAGAGCTTTGTAAGATATAGAAGAAATGCACAGGATGCGTATAAAACGATGGTTAATTTGGAATTCATAGATATAAATAAAAAATCCAGTTCTGGTTGGTTGATCTGGTTTTTATTTGATGTGTCGATCTTGACTGGTTTGCCATGTGATATGTATCATTATATACTATTTATATTTTTCTCAATAACTATATATCTATTACCTTAATAATTTTAATAATAGATTAAGAAACCACCTTGTATGTAAATCTCTAAGCTTAAATAAGTGGCTTTCAAAGTTAACAGCCTCTCAGTAGTATAATGACCTAGATAACAAATGGAAGTAGCCTGGGTAGTGGCAGATTGGCTATTTTGAGGTCTAAACAAATTTAGTTAAAACGTATTAGCGAGTCTAGTCCGTTTAAGTTGATTACAATTAATTTACATAGAGCAGAGGTAGACAATTAGCTAGATTGTTTCGGCAATAACTTACATACAAATACTGCGTTAAATGGCTGTCATTTTTGAAGCTTTGAAAGATCAATAAATTAGCGGGTTGAACGTGTGTCCACCAAAGCGTAGACATTATTGGATTACTCTATAATTTGTTCCGAATATACTGGTAGATGATGGCGCGATATTTTTCGCTGTCAAATTTTAACTTTTACACATCTGTGATGCAATTTATCGTAAAGGATTTCCCAAATTAAACGATTGCTTGAATGCCTTCCACTTTTGAGCTGTAGGCAAAATCAAAAATCAACTTGTATAATAATAATAATAATAATAATAATAATAATATATTTATTCCTTATTCTTATCATTTTGATGAGCTCGGAAGTTAGAGACTTGTGTGTCGGGGGGAGCGGCATATTACTATTTTGTGGGCCACGAGTGTATATTGCATTCATATACAGAAGCAACCGGTAAGTTATTAATTGATTTGAAATACATTTTCTTTTACATATTTAAAAAATACTTTTGGTTTCTTTCTTCGCTTGGTTTATGATACTAGAATGAAGTATTTAATTTAAAATTGAGTAAATTTCAACAATAGAATGAATATCCCACAAAATGGCAATTAAAGTCTTTAACTGGATTATAAAATGTTTTCTAAGGCACAAGTAATGATGGTTTCTCAAAAATAACATCTCCCGAGGGTGTTTTACAATAGTTTCCATCTTTCCCCTTTTGTTTTATATGCTACAGACATTTGCACGGGAAAATGGTTGTTGACTTTAAGTGTTCAAATGGAAATTTTACATAATCAATGCATAATAGCGATGGTATTTACATTCTATTTGTACAGCTGTTACGGTTCTTACTCCTTTTTTAAGGGGTTATATTTTATTCAAATTAATCCAAATCTATTTTAGCAACTAGCTGATGTGATCAGATTAGGCTTCTAAATTATGTATAACAGTCAATAGCAAATTAAACATACAATATTGATTTAGCAATAAAATGTATTTTACATTAAATTTTCATAAAAAATGTCTTTACCATAAACAGAGTATGTACAATTCTGAAGTGGCTACTAGAAGTAAGCGCAGTTGTATACTTATTTATACAGGGTGTTCACCGAATCTATAGTAGGTAATTCCTATTTGTTACGTATATATTAAATCTTTGCATAAAGTGAATACATTTCTTATAGAAATATGTCATTTTTAAGAATGATAAATAATAGGAGACAGAAATAAAAGAGTAAGTTTTCAAAATAGAGATTAGTAGTGTATCCTCAAACAACAATATATGTGGCGTACTCAAGATAATGACTATACTCATATTAGTTGTCTCCAGTTTTACCTATTTAAAAAAAAAAATAAATAAATGTGGAGAACTTTTGAAATAATATCTCTGTGCCTCATTCTAGTCTTGTCAGATTTGTGTGGGAGAGGGGTGGCATATTATTATTCGGTAAGTCGGATTTGTCGCACCATTCAGTGCTGGAAAGAGGGAAACCTGGAAAACCTCATTAGTTAGGGGAATAGTCAAACATCAAGTGATGTTAATCTCTCGCGCCTTGGGGATTCGATCTCACTATCCCTGAGTTAAGCGATCAAAACACTAACCTCTGAGCCACCGACCCCATCTAATAAATATTTATAAAAGTATATAGAATATTATAAAATAAGCTCCCGTGCCAAAAAGAACTGAAGTAGACACATTTTCGAAAATATATGTAAGTAAATGAATGTAACAAAGTCTACAGTTTATCTATTTGATTTCACATAATAAAATATGCTTCTTTATTTATCCAGGAAAATCATAGAACGCTTTATTGCATTTTCAATTTCTGTTACCTACAGATTATTGATGTAACTGTCGACATGTGAACTAGATCAAATTAAACAAATTAAAACTACGTGTTTATTAGGATTTTCACTATTTCTTTCAACATCGCAACTTTTGAGTTTTAAATCAATTACAGTCGACGAACTGGAAGCGTCCAACCTCACCAGTTTTATTTCATAGCTCAGAAAATTGATAGGTATAAAACATTCTCATATTTGATTAGCTATATCCAAACAAAATCCAAGAAAACAGATCAATCACTACATAATATTAAGTTACATGAAGTAAATAAAACAGCAAGAATTTTGAGTACGTCTGACATTCATGTGAACTCCATATTCTGTTTAGACAGGGTTTGTACAGGGAGAACGATTGCAACTGTGCATTAATAGTATTAAGATGCCCATTCTTATTTCTAAAAACTTTAGTCACGTCACAGCAGGTATTTTTTTACAACTCATTCGATTTCGGAGCATCCGATGATTTGTCAAAGTGTAAGTTAAATTTTCTATCTGTTACGTGAAATTTCATTTAGTTGTTGTTGGCCATCGAATGTAAACAACAAATCATTTTAACATGTCGTTCATACATGTCGTACAAACATTATGTCACTACCAATGAAGACCCCACATACTACCCACCAAACTTGGATTTACCTGAGGTAAATATTGCAAATATATAATTAGACACATATTATATACAAGGTGTTCCAAAACAAAGTGCAAATATTTTCAGGGATCATATACATGTGATGTTTAAGGGGGGGTCTTTTATATAACATTTTTTTATTTAGGCCTCATTTGCAAAGTTTGCAGTCCGTCGAAATGTTGGGGTAGAAATTACTTTTTTATTTTTTCTCGAAGGCCACTGAAAGCAGGAATTTTAACATTTCAACCAATCAAACATTGGTTAAAGAGGGCTTTGAAATACGTTTTTATAATTTAACCCCTGTTTATTAAAGGGTTGAAATAAATCACCCTATTAGGATTTTTAGTTACAACTTTTTTTCGTTATTGTTTTTTATTATTTAAATTTTTTTAGTGGTAGATACTGTCTTGTTTAGAAGGTTTTTTGTATTTTCAAAAATTACCATAAAGTCTACTGTATTCCAGAAAAAAAAAATATAAAACCGCATCCTGCATATCACGTCTTGGCAAGTTAGCCGAGACAAATATTAGAAACTGCAACTCCCAAAATAATGTTAAAGAAATAACTTTTTGCTTAAAAAACGAACAACAATTAAGAAGAAAAAATTATTCTATAGTAACTACTATAATTTTTAGAAGGTTTTTATCTTCGAAGAAGACATTCTAATAGAAGACTTTCTTCTCTTTTTTATTTTCCTTCACTTTATAATTATGTAGACACCCGGGACAGTAATGTATGCGTGTTCCAAATTATAATAATAATAATAATAAACTTTATTGCCCAACAGATACAAAATCCAATTATAGGACAAACAAAGAAAATACTCAAATACAATTCTAAATGTACGGCAATTATCAAAGGAAGCGGGTTCAGTCTCTTAAAATTCATGCGGACCCAACCATTTTTTTTATTACAATGTGACTCGTATATAAGGTTTGTACATAGAGAGGAGTTAACGTGAGGTGAACTGTCCTTTAACTAATATTGTTGTACAGATTTCCGTAATTCCTTCACTAAATGGTCTCCACCCATCATGGTGGATAGATTCCACCAATCTAAGTCGTTCTTAGGCGCAAATGTAGCTTACATAATAATAGACACACACACACACACACACACACACACACACACACACACACACACACACACACACACAAGATCTGACTTTTGGGCTAATCATTATGATTAGAATCCATTCATTATGCATTCTCTTATCCTTTATCTATAATTAGGTATACAAACGACTGAGTTTCCGTACTTATTGCAAGGGTGTTAAAACACTAAAACCTACAATCCATATGTCTACACATAATGTATAATATGACAACTTGCACTATGTAAACTGGTTTTCCGCAGTTGTATTGTATATTCTTCTCGTTCACATAGCAGGAAATGAACAAGGCAATGTGAGCGAATAGCGAAACATGTCAGCATGAGATATTGACTTTTGCTCTTTGCTCTTACTTGCTACCGCTACAATGCTGTAGCAGTGTCGGATCAGAGTTGCCAGTTTCGAACTATCGATTATTCTCAAAAAATTATAAAGTCAAACATTGAGACAACGCAAGCAGGTGATTGGAATACAGATCACAGCGGCTATTTGTTACTGTCATAGCTCATGGAGTCCACTGAACAGGTATACAGGGTAGTCAGGCGAAAATAAGGTGGAAGATTATATATAGTGATCAAAGAACTTCGTCCAAATTTTAATGTGAATGTGGTCCACATCCACATGTGTTTCCAACAATGATTGAAGAAAAAATATATACTTTAAAAAAATTCCTGTTATAAACGATTATATACATTTAAATGATTAATGATGACATATTGAACACTATTAAATGGATTAAGGGTAAAGGGTTTTCCATAAGAGCGATATGATTTTATATTGAAATCAAACCACAACAAATAGAAATAGACCAGACATTTTTACAATAACAGGTTGTAGAAACTAGTTCTACTATTTTATTTTGAAGTGTTATCGATACAATTAAGTTCTGATTTTGATAAACCCAATCTTCCAGCGCTCTATTCAATTAGTTAGGTCTTATGTCACGAATGGTACAATTTTAATGCATCAATTGTGTCTGGTTTATTCTCATAAAGAATTGACTTTAATTAACCCTACATGAAGAAGTCTAAAGGTGTTAAATCACAGCTTCTTGAAGGCTGTTGGGAAAGTCCATTTCTGGAAATAATCAACTGATCAAACTTTTGACGCAATAAATCAATTGTTTCACGAGTCGTGTGGTACGTAGCTCCGTCTTGTGTGAACCAGATATTAGTTAAATCAATATCATTCAGTTGAGACCATAAAACGTTAAGTTATTATTGATCTGTACTGCTCACTATTGGCAGTAATGCCATCTCCATCCTCATTTTGGAAGAAATTAAGGTTAGATGATACCACCGTACCACAAACCACACCAAACGATCACTTTTGCAGAATGTAAAGGTCTCTAGTGAATGATTTGTGGATTGTTTTCACTCCAATAACGAGAATTTTGTTTGTCCACCATTCCAGAGAGGTGAAAATGAGCTTCATCTGAGAATTTGATTTTCTTAATAAAATCACCATCATTTTCAAGATGTTCCATGACGTAATCGACAAAATTCACGACGTTTGCGATCGTCCAAAGGGTTTATTTCTTGCATCAGAACAATTTTATATGAATGTAACCCGAAATTATTACGTAATTGTTGTTAGCATCTTGGAATGGATAAATTAGGGTTTTTTTCATCAACACTGGTTTGAATTGCAGCAGTGTTCTCAGCATTTCTAGTATTTCTTTGTCTTACTGAAACACAAGCGTTATGTAAAGAAAAATTACGCTCGAAATTGTCAACAGTTCGACGAAAGGTGAGCACACTAAGTCGATTATGGGGAGCATAAATTGGAAGAAGTGCACGATAAGTTGCAATAAAAGAACAGTTATTTTGATACAAAAATTGGATAATTTTCAAACGTTCCTGAGGCCTGTATCTTTCCGTGATGAAATTGCATAGTTCATTAAACACGCTTGCCAACGACACACAATTTTGACATTTCAAATATTGCCGCTATGTGAGTTTCAAAACATATCACCCTCATTGAAAAATCCTTTAGTTTTTGAGAAAGTTTTTTTTTAATTTAATTTAATTATTCCTTTGCGTTTTATTTTAAAAATCTGAGAACAAATAAATCTGGTCTGACTCATCAACCAAATAATTAATTAATCTGATCACGTACTATTGAGTATATTGAAGTGCGTAAAGATTGTAAGTTCGATACCATATATTTCACTGACAGACATAGTGGTTAGAGTACGTGAAACTACATACTTTTCCCAATACTTTTTAAGTGGAACACCATATTTAGAAAATTATAATAATAATCTTTCAAATGATATTATTTGATACCTCAGCTACCGTTTTCGGCATATCAACTATTTAAGTTGAAAATTGTCTTCAAGAAATTCCAAAAAAATAAACAGGGATAGATAAATGACAGCACCACTTTTGAAATAAAATTATTTTATATACTGAGGTACTAAATAAAAAATTGGATACTTTTTACCCATAACCCAGTTCAATATAATTAAGTTTATTCTTAGTCAAATGTTGAAACTTTTTTCCGCCTAATTAACTGATGTCTCGAAAATATATCTGTTGAAGCACGGCTTAGTTTTCTATTGTGTTTAATGTATATAGTGGTTATGCACTATTTGCTTCTAAAAGTTTGTGTTTGATTTGTGGATCCACGTAATAAATTGTAGATTTCAAAATACTTCCACCAGCCTCATCTGGTAATATAAAGGAAAGAGGAGAATTTTTTCGAAATATGATAAGCTTGAAGGGAAGGACGGACTAACACTGAGTTATGCCGCTCAACAAGCATGACTAAGAGATTTAGTTTATACGTACGTACGTATGTTACGTACATTATGGAGCTTTTTTTTAAATAATGAATAGCCTATCTTGAAAGAAATAAAAAAGTAAATATTAACGAAAACCAATAAAGATAGTAGATTTCTGTTGGGGTATGAATTAATTTCAAAAAATTGACGAGTCGACAGGAGCTGAGATAGCCTGCAATTTCGTCAATTTCAATCCCGGCCTTAAGAGTCCATTCACTAGGTCGAAATAAGCCCTAAATCGGCGTTCGGTTTGTGTCTAATTATAAAAAAACTATAAAAGATAGCGACTTTTAGTAAAAAAGTATTGAAAGATAAGACTTTAATCTAAGTCCTTATAGTACTAATTTTTGGTATTTCTTTTTATTTTTAAAATTCCAGGCAAACCATCTTGTACTAAAATAGCGTATTTTCAAAAATTATTTTCTCTAAAATACATGTATTAAACAAAAAGTTGCTACTGTAGGGATCTAGTTTATCTTTTGTTCTTTCCGGTGATATATAATTTATAACACTAAAAAGAAATTTTCTTGCAATTATAAGACAAATCCGGTACCCTTGCAATGAGGGCTAACTTTATTTCCATGTGCCTTTTTACTTCGGCTTTACGTGTACCTCCGAGATCTTAATAATTCGATAGTTGGAATATATAAGTCTCCACCCATCGGCCACCCAGCCTCTCAATCCGACCCAACATTCATGCCTGTCAAATCTACAGAGAATGGACCCTTAAGGTAAATGAACATTGAGTGCTTTATGCACATCTTGAACTAGAGCTAAACCAAAATCGTTCGGATCAAGTATTCTAGGTGACTCACTTTAGTATTCTGAAGGGAATTAACTGGCACACCAAAAAGAACTATGCGATTCATCACTTGAGACATTGTTTTGCCTCCTAAAACATTTCCTTGTTCACTTTTAAAGTTGCTTAAAACTTTGTAATTGTAATATTTAAGAAGAACATAAAATTACTCTTTTTCTTCAGTTTTCAACTGAGACGGTTTCTAAATTAATCTTGGATGTATTCCATACCCTGCCTGATAATATCTAATCAATAGTTTTAAATAGTTTTCCACTTTTATTGAAATCTATAGTGAGGATCATAAAGTTAGCCTAATAATTATTATTGTTTTCTAAGCAAATTTATTTTTGGTAGCAGAAAAATTTATTGAAATTATTTTCTGGGACAGGTAGGTACCCGTTTCTCCAGTCGGAAATCGAACATAGATTTTTATTGTACTTACTTTTATTGATGATAGAAACTTAAGTTCTGACTTAATATACATTTGGGAAGTGATTAGAGAGAACATTTAAAGACCTTTCAGGTGATCGTTTTACGCCCATGTTATTTAAGAACATGTTAAAAAAATGTATCCTTACTTTTTCGGCGAAAATCTAATATTTCGTTGTTTTGAGATGATTCGGAAGTTAGACGCATGCGGGGGAATTCTATTCCTTACTGTATAAAACAAAACTTAATTGTATAATACAACACTACAGGTCTACTGAGAACGTTGTAATCCCTTGTATCTGTTCGAAGAACGTGTCATTATTGTAAAGGCGTACAATGGTAATAAAATTATCTCGGCACAATGTGCATCCTGTTAACGACGTATTTCCACAATTTCTGAAATTCACCATCTTCTGCTCTCGGCTGTATATTAAATCTGATAAGATTTATTTGTAGCCACACCAGAATACCAATTAGGCTTCGAAAAATATGACGCAGAATTTGCTGTTTAAATCTTATGTTAATTTTGAGTTTTGAGAAGTTTTACAAAGCTGAATTCTTATGGAGATAATATCTGAGGAAGGGGACCAAATACGAAGAGAGATAGAAGTTCTAGAAGACTCTAATACGATCGATTGAATGCTTATAACGTACAAATAGTCTGCATCTGAAATAAACCGCTATTAACTATGAAGCTACGTAAAACCACTATATTCCGGTAAACGCAAATATTTGTATACAGTGTTATTCAGAACTTATCCATAATAAAATTTGGGGATGTTCAACATATATGTACAAATGTGGTAGTGCAAAAAAAATTTTTTGGCGGGTTCTGAAAACTATTTAAAAATTTTTAATTGCACGCCGCTGGATACTGCTCCACTGTAATGGAGTGACCTTGGGACTGACAATGCAAATTGGCGATGTCACATATAGCACGAAAAAACTTCGGAAGTTCTGAGTATACCGACACCCGGCGCAAAAAAGATTTGCAGCGTTTTTACTTTAAAATAAACTGAAAGATAGATAGATGTGACCAAAGTGAAGTCTTTAAAATGAATAAAATTTTGTTACACTAATTTTGAAGAATTGCGCTACTTGATTACTAGGTATTAGAAACATGAAATTTATAAAAAATTGGCACATACCTTGTTACAAAAGCTGTTCGAAATTTTATCCCTCGACTTCTACACACTTTTGGGTACGTCTTATCCAATTTTGCCGCACTAAAGCGAATGTTCCTCCTGGTTGCTGATCTTGTAAACGCAAATTGCTCGACTGTTTCCACTTCGGTACGGTACACCTCACAAAAACCTAACTCACTCAATGGAAAAACCTAACTCGTAATGGATAATCCGCTGGTAACAGTGCTTGAACACGGTGGATATGATACGGATAAAACTGAGCTTCGTGTAGTAAGCGCCACACCGTTGATTGGGATACCCCAGGCACCTGCCTAGCGATCTGACTTGTACTTATTCGCGGATTTTCACGGACCAGATTCAACACTTGTTCTTCAGCTGCTATAATACGTTGTGGTCGTCCCGGGCCACCATCTCGTCCTCGATTTGCACGCAAATTACCAGTATCACGGCCACGTTGTACCACTGCCGTAAAAGTTGCATAATTTGGCGTGTGTCTATTGGGAAATAGATCCGCATACAAGCGCGAAGCTGCCACTGCATTTTGTCCAACTTCACCATAAATAAGAATCATGTCCATTAACTCAGCATTACTGTACACATGAGCCATTTTGAAAATTTTACAGTTTCACACTCCTACGATAAATAAAACACCCGCACTAAGAGAGCGACACAGATAGACTGATGACTGATAGACAATAGAGATATTATCCCCACTCCAACTCTATTCGCTCGGTCTTAACCAGGCGTTCCAGTACAAAAACTTGCTTTACTTTTTTTTGTAGGAATGTGGTATATCAGATGTCCTTGAAGTACAGTTACCCATCTACGTAGTCCTTTATAATGGTATAACTTTAAACATTGTTTACGGGAAATCCTAAGACTTTTATTATAAATTTTTTTGGTAATATCGATTTTTTATTTAAGGATGCACATATCCTCAAAGTTTTAGAGATAAGTTCTGAATAACCCTGTATAAAACAGTATATACTATTTTAAGTATTATATTGAAAAATAAAAATAATATATTGGATAGATATTATCGGAAAAACTGTTCAAATTATAAACGATAAATATGTAGGGACTAGCGAGGAATGTTGTGATGTAATGCGAATTTTTTTTGTAGTGTACTTAAGGTAATAACTCAAGTTTATTTCGATAATCGAGCAATAATAAGATAATGTTTTAGCATTTCAAAATTAATTTGTTTGGAAGTGTACACGTTTTAGCCAGAAAATGATCTGCAGACGAATTCACAGTTTCAGAATCTGTATTCGGAATATCAGAAATGTCGGTGCGAGGTTACTCCACGAAGTGGATTATAACAGAACAGCAATCTTACTGGCATCACATACCAAGGCAAGACCACATCAAGTATTTGGTTTAAACGCAATCGAGAACTCTGGCCACTAACACCTTCAATACGCCACTAAGTAGGTATTTATGTAATTCCTTCTAGCTAACTGGATTACTAACGAGATACAGCGCCTTGAGACAATATGTACCGGAGCTCCAAATAAGAGAGAACGTCTTCCATCTTAGGAACAGTACATCGTAGAGCATCGCTGAAAAAATTGACGTCAACATAAATATTGAAGCGTTTTGGAGTTATGTGGAAAACTACGTCAGTGTTATCTTCACACCAAAGGTTCCAACTTCTTTCAATGTACTGATATAGGCACCTATAAGTTACAGCATGCATAAAAGTTTTTTTAGATAAAGAAAAATTAAGTTAAGTGAAGGAATGAGTAAAAATTGATCAATATTATTAAAGTGAAACAAATAAATATAATTTAGTGACAATGGTGTCTTTAATAATATTGTAGACAGTGCTTCGAGTAATATATGGATTAAATCAATGTAGGTCAAGACTTTGATTATATTTGGTTCAGAACGACGACATTCCATGATGCCTTTATAAGGCACGATGTATACTACCAGAAGCTCGTAATCCTCTGGGTTATCCTTATAAAAACTCTTTTACCATAGTGTCGTCATCCGACGTGTCTTACAGCATAAATTCTTGAAGAAATGATCGCATTTTGTATACGTTCAAAGTAAACTACAAGCATGTCATAACCGCCTCGGTAACACAGTGGGCTAAAGTGTATTTGGGTAGCAGCATTTCTCAGTGAGACTGCTTATTCAGATCTGGGTTCGATCCCCAGCTCCGGCACTGATGATATCGATTGGTACGGGGTGTTTGTCAACGTTTTTTCAATGCGTAACCTTCGTCGGAAGAGGCTTTGGCTTTGAATTTCGGAGTTGCCTAATTTATATGCCCTTTTTAATTTAATTGTAATTTTAATATTTAATTTAATCATATGCTTCAGCGTTTGTTGTCTGCATTTTAAGAAATAAAAGTTACAGACGTTTTGTTCAGTTTAGCAATTTCTGTTTTCCAAGCTCACTTTTCAATTATTATCTTAAAAATAAGTTCAGACGATATATTTCATGTTTATTCATTAAAACAGTGATTTTTGCTTAGTTTCTATTTTGTCTTTTGGATTACCTAAAAGTAGTTGTAGTTTATTTCCCGATGAACACCATTGACATACCTATACCTTTAAAAATCTTACCACAACCTTTTAAAACCCTGCACATAAAATATTTTTAAAGAAACAATGACAACTAAATAAATAAGTTAGCAGTTATGTTATAAGATCGATTTGATTTATATAGCGTCAACCAATGCATATTTCGCAAAAGATTTAATAAACGAAACGATAATAATACAACCATCAAATTGCCAAAAAAATATTTCCAAACAGTTACTCCATAATGCGAAATCCATTAAATCGAACATAAGGTCTGCAGTTACGGTCTAAGTTAAATGAAGGCAGAGCCATTTGCAGAATATGTTAAGTGTTTGGGGCATTAAACTTTGTAGAAATAATAAACGCTAAGGAAGGCTATGTTAACGTGTGTAATCTTGGTGTGAAATTGCTAAATGGTGCAGTTCATTGTATTGAAATAATGAATGTCTCCCAGTTGGTTGACTATGGTACGAGGTGAATCTCGGAAACAGAGCAGGCTCTAGGAGTTACGTTCTCATATCAAATACAAAACCACCAAGAATTAGATACTACCCATACATCTATCCATTTGATTAATAAAGTACATATAATTTAATTATTTTAAATATACAAGTGCAATAATTATGGTGATATATTATTTGGGCCACTAATTAATGAGGTTGATATTTCCCTCATTCCAGGACTAAATGGTGGTTAGAGCTATCAACGTAAGTGCGAAAATGCGTCCTACTGAATAATAATATGCCGTTCCTTCTCCCATACGAGGTCGGTGTAGAGTTCAGTATCTATGAAATGATAGGCAAGTGAAAGATCCTTACACCACCAAAGGTTTTACGGAATTTTTTTGTTTTAATTTTAGCACGAGTGACTGCTAAAACCTACAGAAATTTTTGCGACAGAGAAGTTTGTATTCAAAGTGGAAGAAATAAACTCACCGTCGAGAAGTAACTGCATTTGAGTTATAGAAAATCCATAAACCATAAATCATAAATCCATCTTATAAAACTAAAACTCGTAGACCAAATACCAATTTAGTGAGGGTTTTTGTAATAGTTATGTAATAGTAAAGTAAAATTACTCTTATTATTTATTTGTTTTAATACTCTTTTGCGATTTAACATATTTTATATAGTTTTAAGTTAGTGAAATAGAACAATGGCTCCATAAGGTTATTAAATTGCAAATTGCAAATAATTATTGTGAACACAAAATATATTTTCCCCTATTTAATATTCCGCCACTTGTTTTGCCATACAGTTAGAACAGAACTAAGTTAAAACATTTCAACATTAATAGCAGGTATTTTTAATGTTTGGAATACACAGAAGTATAAACATAATAATGCTTTTAAACTGAAATAAACAAGCCGTAATTATTTATTCTTGTTTTTAGTCGTAGATAGACGAATGCAAAGCAAGTATTGATCGTCCAAAGTTTTAATTGAACCCATTTGAATATTTGGTGGTGTGAAATTTATGATAATAAGCAGTAACGCAATATAAATCTACTAAGCTGGCTTAATTGATGTATTAGTCAATAGTGTACCAGAGAATTTCAGATTTCGTTGTCAAGGGTCTGCATAGTGGCAACAGGTTTTTCAACTGAAGGTCTTTTCTTGCATTTTCCACTGTTTACCATGCCTTCCCAGCTCCCACTGAGTAGAGGCGCCTTTAGGCTTAAATATTAATGTACAGGGTGGGAAAATTCCAATGTTTTTATAAGAGATAAGACTAATTGATAAAAGAAATTTAACCCCCCTTTCCGATCCCTCTTTTTGTTAACAACTTGGTGGTGAAAACCAAAATGGTCTACGTCTTTTTGTTTTCGGCCTAATTTTAGATTTTTTCTAAAATCTTTGATGATGCATGCCCATGTCTGGGTTGTTTGTGGATATAGAAAAAATTAATAAACATGTTACTGAGATACTTTTTTGTGTAGAATACAGTGGCATGCTCAAGTTGATTTCCCTCATTGCAGCACTTAATGGTGGTTAGGACTTGCCAACGTGAGTTGATCCTGAAGCGCAAATGTGGCTTGCTGAATATTAATAATATGCCACTCCCTCTTCCATACAAGTCTCAGACTTCCGGGACGATCCTTGTGATTAGATTGAGAGGTAGAGATATTATTCTGGGTCTGTCCCAGTTTTATACTGAAAAAGTTCGGCAACATGTGGAACCAGTAAAAGTAATGAGACTTTACTGTATAAATTTATATCTAAATATGTACCGTTTCCGAGATACAGGGTGTTGAATTTAAAAAAAAGTATATTTTTTTATTTATATCTCTGAGTACTAAACGAACCAACTGTTTTAAAATTTTATTTAGTAGATGCTACTATGAATCTTTATTTCCACAAAAAATTTCAGCTTGATGGGAAGAGCCGGTGGCGTGCAATCTGCACTCTTGGGACTCCTTTTTTAAAAAATATATGTTACGCCACAGATTAACGTTTAAAATAATACGATATTTCGATATCCATTTCTCTACCAAAAAGCATACTTACATTTTTTTCACAAAAAGCACCGTTACGGAGTAAATCGATATTTTATGATACCATGTCATATCCTTTCCTAACAAAATAATACCTTAAAATAAGAAAGAGAGAGAGAGAGAGAGAGAGAGAGAGAGAGAGAGAGAGAGAGAGAGAGAGAGAGAGAGAGAGTTACTGTTTAGTGTCTCGAGGGCTTAACCCAAAGGTTGTGGATTCGAATCCCCCATGCTGCCCGAGAATTTTTAATTAAATTAGGGCCGGTTTTGATGTTTGACATCATCTTAAGAGCACCGGGAGCGTAAGCACGTGTACGATTTTCGCCGTTTCATATCGTTCAGATGCCCCACCACTAGAACGCACATAACTGATCCCGAGTACAGTCCGGATAGCAAGCACAAAACGGCTGAATACATATAGGAGAATTAAAAATTAATACTGCATTGGAAATTCGATGCTCTCCTAGAGTTGCAACCAGTATAACTGTGATATTGGTTGTTACTGATATTACTATTAATAATGACTAATAATAAATAATTAATAATAAATAATAGGTGATGAATTCTACTTTGCAGGATATTTTGAAACCTAATGAATGAACCTAAGTGATATTTAGATGGCGAATTGCATTTTTTAACATAATCCCTTTTTATAAAATTATAAAGTGGGTACGCAGGCAAATAAGAGAATAAAGAATTTATATTATTTATTTTTGAAATTTTTGATTTGGCATGTAGCCAAGATAATAATAATAATAATAATAAAAGTAATAATAACAATAATAATAATTTCGCTTATCACATAAAAACACATGCAGTTAAAAATAAATCCATATCTATCGCAATCCGACGAACAGTACGTAGTCGACGAACGGCCAGACTATTAGCGGATTTTTGCATTGCCGTCGCGTGAATGTGCGTTGGGTGTAACAATACATGTAGTTTTCTAATATCAGTTGAAACATTATAAAAAATTTCGACAAAGGAAACACCTGCACTTCGATGGCGGCCTCTTTATTTACGCACGTGTGTCGTTTGTCGGAATTTTTTTTAATGTGTCAGCTGATATTAGAAAGAGTTTACCTACTTTCTATTTTCCGCTACATACCGTCGCGTCCATCCGATTCCAATATACAGGGTGTCCCACCGGGAACCAAATCAATCTATATATCGAAAACTATTCATAGGAAAATTTTGAAAATTTGACAGTATACTAACGTCGATAGCTGCAACTCGCCTAAAATATAGAAATTATACTTAAATATTTTAAAAATTTTTAGGAAATTTGTAATTTCTGGCTAAATCTGAAATTAGTGTCAGACGATAGTTTATGAAAAGGTAAAATAGGAATGTGCAAACTGTTTTGCTTGATCTCCAATCGTCTGGATTTTACAGGGTGTCAACGTTGCAAAATGTCAATATTCACCTGTCAATATTTCAAAAACAGTTGAAGATAGGTATAGGACATCCTACATGAAATATGTTTAGAAATTTACGTAGAATCCAGAAATAAAATAATATACAGGGTGTTACAAAAGTCCGGGCCGCTACTTCAGGAACATATTCAACACATTAAAATAAGAAAAATGTTCAAATACATTTTTTCTCTAAATTGCCTCCTAACGGAGATATGACCATTTGAAGATGGCGCCTCTAAAGTGGTTTTTTTATTACAAAAAGTTAACGGTTAGTCGCAAAGTCATGAAATTGGGCAAGCAGTTAAAGAATTGGATGAGGCATATTCTCATGTAACAGATTTTTTAAATAAGCAGTAGCGTGGTGTGTAGGGGGGTGCCCGCGATTATTTTTTGCCGTAACTTTTTTGTATTGCAAAGTTTCGACACGAAAGTGCCATAATCGTAAAAAGCAACATTTTTTATACAAAAAAGGTACTCTTTCTCAAAGTCGCTAAAAGTAACCGTTTCCGAGAAAAAAGCGTTTAAATCCTATCCCGTCTTCGAAATTCTAACTAATTTGGATAAGAAAAAATAAGTTGGCCATACAAACTGATCGTAAAGAAAACAATTGTACTTGACAATATCTGCCAGAGATTGACGTTGTGTCACTGATAAAATTTGGTAATTTTGTAATAAAAAAACCACTTTAGAGGCGCCATCTTCAAATGGTCATATCTCCGTTAGGAGGCAATTTAGAGAAAAAATGTATTTGAACATTTTTCTTATTTTAATGTGTAGAATATGATCCTGAAGTAGCGGCCCGGACTTTTGTAACACCCTGTATAGTGTATTCCATTGAAAATAGGCAAGTTGACACCTACTTCCAGTATAACCGGAAGTGCCACCACCTTGAAAATATCTTAGGCGAGTTGCACCCATCGACATTAGTATACATACTGTCAAATTTTCAAAATTTTCCTATGAATAGTTTTCGGTATATACAGGGTGACCCATTCGTCTGGGATTCCTTTATTTCTCCACTATTACCAACTTTAGAAAAAAATATCTAATACAAAAGTTTTCAGAAATGATAAGGTCTACAATTTAAAATTAGTTACAGATATACAGGGTGTTCATTTCCTTCTAAACGTATAAAAACGTTCTTATTTTAAATGGAACACCCTGTATATTATTAGCTTATTGGATTCCTCATCACAAGCGCTTTCAGTCCATATAACATTTGTTATAGCTAAACTTTATAGTTACCGAGATATTTTATATTTTGTGTAAAAAATGACAAATGCAGACTTTTGTGAAAATAATAGTATCTTCCTTGGTTTTTACATTTCGATAATAAATATTGGTATTCGTTTAGTATAAGCCATGGCGAATATATTGCTGTATATAAATGTTTTATAAATTATACAGGGTGTTAATAATCTCGTACCACTTCTGGAAAACTGTAAGGGCCAATATCTCGTTTATTTTAAATGGAACACCCTGTATATTTTTAATGGATCAGATACAGAATTGAAAACTCTATCGATCTATATTAGTATGTTATATACCCAAAGATAATAGTTTTCGAGTTATTTTGAAATTTAAAATATTTTACTCTTTGGTTACAAGTAAACATAAATTATGAGCCTAGATGGCTTGGAAAACAATAAATTTTCTGTCAGTTTGATAATAATAATTGTTAAATAACGCGTTGCATGATAGTAGGTATTTTTATAAAATGAATTACAATTTTGTAGAATGAAAAGACATGATGTATGATCTTGGTGAGGCATCCGCAAATTCATTTCTAGCATCACGTTTGTATGCGCAGAAATATCCAGATCGCAGGCATCCACGTGGTGAAGCATTTCAAAGGCTTAAAACCAGACTCGATGAAACAGGCAGTATATCATATCCTAAAAAGCAACCACCAAAAATAAAACTCACTCAAGACAGGGAATTCGAAATTTAAATTTTTTGAACCGACATTTTCCAAATAGATGGATTGGTCGACGGGGTCCAAGTAAATTGGCCTGCGCGTTCTCCAGACCTTACATATCTGGATTTTTTTCTATGGGGATACGTCAAAGATACAGTATACAGCATGCTTCCGACAACAGCGGACTATATGAAAGAAAGAATTAGACATTGCTTCCGAAACATTACACCAGATATCCTAAGAAATGTGCAAGTCTCATTTAGAACAAAACTTGAACTGTGCATTCAACAACAGGGTGAACTGTTTGAACATGAAATAAAATAAAATTTGACGAGACTGTTTGTTTAAGCTTACGTTAATCTTTAGAAGAGTTGAGCAAAATCTCATTTATATTAAAAAAATCAAAAATTTATTTTTATTACGTTGTATTGATAACTTTTTAGAATATCATGTTACGTTAGTAATTTATGTGAATAAATTTGAAAAAATATATATTAAAAGAGTTTGATTTAAATCATGATTTTAATTATGATCTAATTTCACTTGATAATGAAAATTTATTGTTTTCCAAGCCATCTAGGCTCATAATTTATGTTTACTTGTAACCAAAGAGTAAAATATTTTAAATTTCAAAATAACTCGAAAACTATTACCTTTGGGTATATAACTTGAGTGAAGTTACCCATAAAAGTTAGCCATAGAAATTACTATATGTAGCGGTGAAATAAAAATAATTCTAGTGCCGTTCCCGGTCCCGGACAAGTCATTCTGACTATATAGGACGACAAAGGGCACTTCCTTTGACCACCCAGCATATTTTTTTTTCAAAATTTCCAATAATTAATTGTTTACAGACTTCGCCATAGAAATTGATATCTCGATCGGTACAATAAAAAAATTCTAGTGCCGCCCCCGGTCCCGGACAAGTCGTTCTGAGTATATAAGACAACAAATTGCACTTCCCTTGACCACCCACCATAATTTTTTTTTCAAAATTTCCCATAAATAATTGTTCACAGAGTTAGCCATAGAAATTACTATACTGGTCGATAAAATAAAAAAGATTGTAGTGCCGCTCCCGGTCCCGGACAAGTCGTTCCAACAATATAGGACGATAAAGGGCACTTCCCTTGACCACCCAGCATAATTTTTTTTTCAAAATTTCTCATCAATAATTGTTCACAGACTTAGCCATAGAAATTACTTTACTTGTCGATAAAATAAAAAAAATTCCAGTGCCGCTCCCGGTCCCGGACAAGTCGTTCCAACTATATAGGACAATAAAGGGCACTTCCTTTGACCACCCAGTGTAATTTTTTTTTTCAAAATTTCCCATAAATAATTGTTCACAGACTTAGCCATAGAAATTACTATATTGATCGGTAAAATAAAATTTTTTTTATTGTATCGACCGATATAGTAATTTCTATGGCTAAGTCTATGGACAATTATTTATGGGAAATTTTTGAAAAAAAATTATGCTGGGTGGTCAAGGGAAGTGCCCTTTGTCGTCCTATATAGTCAGAACGACTTGTCCGGGACCGGGGGCAGCACTAGATTTTTTTTTTATTTTATCGACCAGTATAGTAATTTCTATGGCTAAGTCTGTAAACAATTATTTATGGGAAATTTTGAAAAAAAAATTATGCTGGGTGGTCAAGGGAAGTGCCCTTTATCGTCCTATATAGTTGGAACGACTTGTGCGGGACCGGGAGCGGCACTAGAATTTTTTTTATTTTATCGACCAGTATAGTAATTTCTATGGCTAACTCTGTGAACAATTATTTATGAGAAATTTTGAAAAAAAAATTATGCTGGGTGGTCAAGGGAAGTGCCCTTTGTCGTCTTATATAGTCAGAACGACTTGTCCGGGACCGGGAGCGGCACTAGAATTTTTTTTATTGTACCGATCAAGATATCAATTTCTATGGCCAAGTCTGTAAACAATTAATTATGGGAAATTTTGAAAAAAAATATGCTGGGTGGTCAAGGGAAGTGCCCTGTGTCGTCCTATATAGTCAGAATGACTTGTCCGGGACCGGGAACGGCACTAGAATTATTTTTATTTCACCGCTACAGATAGTAATTTCTATGGCTAACTTTTATGGGTAACTTCACTCAAGTGGGTATATAACATACTAATATGGATCGATAGAGTTTTCAATTCTATATCTGATCCATTAAAAATATACAGGGTGTTCCATTTAAAATAAACGAGATATTGGCCCTTACAGTTTTCCAAAAGTGGTACGAGATTATTAACACCCTGTATAATTTATAAAACATTTATATACAGCAATATATTCGCCATGGCTTATACTAAACGAATACCAATATTTATTATCGAAATGTAAAAACCAAGGAAGATACTATTATTTTCACAAAAGTCTGCATTTGACATTTTTTACACAAAATATTAAATATCTCGGTAACGCTCCAGCACTCCTAGGTAGGTATACGTATACGATACGAGTATGTTTGATTGCTCCACTGACTGTACTGGTCTCGGGAATACGCGGCACAGCTCGGCTGCACTATGTAATAAACTCTGGCGATTATTTACGTCCAAATATTGGTTTCGTAATTCAATTGTAACTATTACATTTCTTAACGAAAAACATTGAAATTTAGAGTGTTTATGGACAAAAGGTTTCCCTAGAGAACGACTAGAAAACATTTTCGAAAATCCTTTTCTAACGGAAGGTATAGCCATTTGAAAAGAGCCATTTTGAGCCGTCTTTACAATTTTTTTTAGAAAAATTGGTGAACAAAATTGAAAATGTTTTCTAGTCGATCTATAGATAGAATGTTGTATTTTCAGGTAAAAAAAATTCGGATAAAAAATATTAAAAATGAAGGCGGTGGGATTGAAGTAAAACGCCGTTTTTCACAGGCTGTATGGCCCGGTTGCGGTAGCCTTAATTAATGAGGTTTTCCAGGTTTCTCTCGTTCCAGCACTAAATGGTGATTAGGGTTTACCGATATAAGTCGTTCTTGAGGCGCAATTGCGGCCCACTAAATAATAATATGTCGCCCCCTCCCACACAAGGCTCATAGTATTATTTTTATTATTATACTCGTATATATGCATGTATAACATATTTACTTTATTATTGCGACCTAATAGATGTTGATACCTACCCTTGCATTACAGTAATAGCTATTAAACTCCTTATTACTAATAGATCTGGACAATCACCATTGGGATGGAAATCATATCTATAATGCTATTATCTCGATAATTATTAGAATGGGATAATTATCACATATACATATCTATTTGATATCACTTATGCATTGTCCAAGTGCACTATGCTGAATTTCGATATAATTATAATAGCGGCTATGGGGAATAATAATTGTCAGTATTTGTGTCGTTGTTTGTAGTGATTTTATTATGAGTTGATATCCACACATAACACATATTTATACATAACACTATTCTTTGTCCTGATGACATATTAAAAATATGTGTATTCATATTTTAGAAATTCCTTAATATGAAATACATAACTGACGAAGAGCCGAGTATCGGCTTGAAAGGTTTGAGGTGACAAAAGTTTTTTTATTTTGTCATATACTTACACACCTTATTTAAACATACCTTTAAATGTCATTCAAAGTATTTAATTTGTCTTTTGACTAAAAAACAATAATATCTAATTAATGATTTTGTAAGTGTGTAACTAAGTTAATTAGGAATACATTTTCTGCAGTCATCGATTACAAATGTCACTCTTAAATATTTTATTTCTGACTTAACAGAAAAACATTGATATCTAAATTTGTGGAGGCAATATGAAGTTTTTTATTATGACAATTATTTATTACATTTTATTTATAACATATTATTTATTTATAATTTATTATGACGTTTTTTATTCTCAATATCTTGACTTTTTGCTCAATATAATGAGATTTTTCTCAAGACTACGAGATTTTTGTGAATTCTTCACTTAATAATAATAATAATAGTAATAATATCTCTACCCCCATTCTAATCACAAGAATTAGTCGAAAGTCTGCGACCTATGTGGGAGAAGAGCCGGCATATCATTATTCCGGAGACCGAAATTGCGCCTCAGGAGCTGCTTATAAGTAGCGGGATATAAGCCCTAACCACCGTTCAGTGCTGGAATGAGGGAGACCTAGAAAACTTCATTAGTTGGGTCAACAGTCAAACATGTTAATCCCGATGTGAATCGCTCACATTAGCACGCAGCTAACATTTTTCCTGTCCTAGGTCGCACGCCAGGGTTGCTAACCCATCGTTAGGAACAAACCTTAATTTAGCTGGAATGGTGATTCGAACCCATGACAACTGGGTCAAGGAATACAGATACTAAACTCTGAACAACCGACTTTTACCAGTTGGCTGCGATTAAAGTGCGCTCTCTCACGGTTTAGATGTAATTTTTATGTGTATATGCATTCAGCAGTCGTGAAAAAGAATTTATGCTATAAACTATAGAATAAATTGTCGATTAAACTATACCGGATCGCAACAAAACCATTGTGAAAGGCGCCATTTTATTGTCTTTGATGTTATAGATTTTATTTTCGGGTCGAAGATTATTGTTAATTCGTTAAGACCATTATTTTCCATGAAAAAACATGTGAAAATCACTTTCTGTTTTCCGGATGTGGACTTATATCGAGAATTTTGAATAGCACCATGTATATTTTTTTGGCCATTCAATAGGGTTTAAAATTCCCTTTTCAATGATATGATAAGTGACAATGTGACATACAAATATAGTTAAGATATTGAGATTTTTCGCATTATATTGAGAAAAAAATCAATATATTGAGAATAAGCTCTATATATTGAGTTTTCTAAAAATAAAAAGTATGTTTGACACCCTGGTGCTTTCGTATATGGCTTTTATATTATTCACCCTTGCATTCTTTAACGCATATCTTCATTATTCTTACAGATATATCCAGCATAGGATATGTTGCTTGTATCTATGTATTCATAAGTGAATTGCCCAAAAAGGAGTAAATATGCAGACTATTTCAGTTAAAACAAGATTTGACTTGTTGAGGTTTTTCACACTGTGTATAAAGTTAAATTTCATCATAAAAAACTTCATTTGATATCTAAAAAATCTACTACCCTGTATAATCATCTCAAATGTATAAGCAACCTTTAAAAAGAACCTGTATGGTTTTCCGGTATCGTACGATGTTTTTGCAAGTTAGTGCTTGATCAATATGTTAAGAGAATGTGAAAATGAAACCAACAGGGATATTTCTATTTATAAAACGCGTTTAGGCCTTTTTAATTAAATGTATCCTTTCCCCCTCGATTTTTTTGGGTTAAGGGTTGCGGGGATCTCGAGAATCTGTGTAGGGTCGAAGGTCTTAGCCCGATTAGTGAAATTACAGATGGCTTAATAAACTTATCATCAAAAGGTGTGTAACTGAATGAGAGGAGAGGAGTGCGAAGGGAGACGCACGTATTTTCGGTTGGACGAGTCTCGAACCGCGAGCGATGCTTTTGGGGATTATGAACCGAGTCGGAAGAAATTGTTAAGTCAGCATACTTTTTCATTCTCTATAGCTACAAACTTGAAAGAAAGACATTACTATCATAAGACAATTTTATTGAGGTTGTCTACATAAACATTACGTTTGCGATGCCTTTTAAACGTCCTGGCATTTTAAATGAACGTGCTTTTTAAACTTGATGTAGCACGTTACTTTATATTCTTTTTGTTTTGCAATTTATTCAGACAGATAAAATCATCTAAGCCACAACGTGTTCATTCCCTGCATGACATCTCGCAAAACATATATGAAATTACGGAACTATCATCGTTTCTCAGCTGAATTTAAATATGGAAATTGCAAATAAGATTAGGACTGTCTGAATCTAAATTTAATACACAGCACACATTTTTCAACATGCCCCGCTTAGTATCTAATTCCTCTTTATATATTACTGTCTTGCTACATTCACCAAGCGGGTTCATGAATAATTTGTCTCATGGTACCTATACTAAATTTTATTTCCCAACTGGTAGATATACGACCTAAATACAGGGTGTCTCTGAAATGCATGTACCACCCGATAATCATGTTCCTCTACATTAATAATTTATCTCTGTCTCTTCAAGCTAATCATCTTTACGTCACCGATGACCTCAAATTGTTTCATAATATACGTCGTGCTGTTGATTGAATATATACATTCTGCAGATATATGGGGTTCTTTAAGGTAGTTATCTATTAATATTAGGATATGCAGGATTTGTATTTTTATGTTTGAAAATCTATTGTTTCTAAATTATGAGTTAATTAAGATCATCTTGTTATTAGTTATGTAAAAAAATTACAGTAAAATTAGGTGGCAATTAATTTTTATTTTACTGTAATTTCCTTATCGACCGTAAGTTTACAAATAAACGGTAAAGTTCTATTGTAAAATGATTTTGGAATGTAAATTTACATTAAACTAATGTAATATTACAATGTGATTCTACAGATCAAAAGTTCTGATACATAATAATTTTGTATTTTTACATTGTTATTTTATAATCACATGGGGTTCTTTAAGATAGTTACCTATTAATATTAGGAAATGCAAGATTTGTATTTAGATTTAGTTGGAAATAAATGAATGTTTAAAGTGAAATAGTAAGTTATGTGTGGTTACACAATTCATCGTAATTTATTTTGGGATTACGCCACCTCGGCGGTTTTTCAGTTTGACATAAAATACAATATAATATGTTTGTATACAAATTCTAATAATAACATAAACAGTTGCTAGCTGTATTCTATATGTTTCAAGTCTATCCAGTTTAATGTAAAATAGTTTGTTCAATATTTAACCTTGTTTTGGGACCATCGAGGGGACCATGCATATCCTTTAATACTTTAATCTATGTGGTGATGTAAAATTATAGGCAGCAAATGAGTTGACATTCAAAAGCTGCATTTTTGGTAAATAATGTGATTGTCGGCAATTATTTTTTAATCATCTGCTGAAAGGGCAGAGTAATTTAAAAAACGTATTTCACTTGTTGGCAATGTGTTTGAAAACATTCTATTAATCCTACTGCCTGGCTTTTTTAATCCATCGTAATAAATAGGATATTGATGCTGCGTGACATCTCTATTGAGTGTTTCAACCCTCTGATAATAATTAAACTTGAGTGGTATGGATTCCAGACAAATTGGATTTGGGTCATTAAAGATTTCCATAATAATGTAATCAAACACTACCTGTTTATTCGACACCCTCCTTCCTGGTGATAATTTTGCGATCCGTTTTTACCTGGAGGGGATTTTTTATTTGACGGATGACTTTTTATGCCTTATTATAGTAAGGCTTTGGAAGGTATAGCTAAAAATGGATAGTTGTACTAATAATAAGGTTCTGAAAACTTAACAACTAATATAAGGTGTTTGAAAAGTAGTAGGCGGGCAACTCGGAAGCAAATATTATTGTTAAATTTCATTGGTTTTAATGAATATGTGAAAAACTTTTAATGAAAGCAGTTTATCGACGTTCTTACAGCCCTTGTTCAAAATTAAACTTAAATTTATAAAGAATCTGATGAAATATACGCTATTATTATAACTATTTCGATATCAACGATACAGATCTTTCTAAAGTATTCGGCAGTTCGGCACTTGATTACAGTATTCTGCTTGACAAGTCTCAGTTTTGGTTCTTTACCTCTACTTAGGAATTTATTTCTGGTCGCAAGTCTGTAAAAATTTTTGTTATATCTAGTGTACCTTAAGGCTCCAATTTGAGGCTACCGTTACTTATGCTAATTGCTTAACGACGTTACCGTTGACAATGTGTGATTCAAAAGAAGTAATCTTTCTATATAAATTTATCAAAAACGCTATAAATTATCCTATAATGTAAACTACTATTACATGTAGGTAGCTATAATATCCTAAAACTACTATTACATGTAGGTACTATGTTCTGGTATAAAACATAAGACTTTTTATCTTGCGACACCTCGGATAAATATTTTAACTTTTTGTTCCTTGTACTTTATATCTAATACAAAGAATGGACAAGGAACTTATACATGTAAGAAGAACTCCACATGCTTTATTATTGTTTAATTAGCTCCATAAAAAGGATACGTTGTGCTTATGACTTTTTGTGTTTTGTTTTGTGTAAAATGTCCACATTTGCATAAGATGTTTACTTGGTTTATTTATCTATTTATATCAAATACATTTTTTTGCTGTAGGGACAAATTTTTGGGACATTATATCTATAAAATAAAAATGAATTCTTCAGATTTTCAAAAAGCTAAATTTAATAATTTGAACATCAACCCTCTTAAGTAGACAAAAAAAGTAGCAAACATTTCTGTATATTCGCATCATAAACTTCTTAGTTATATCTTTTAGGCATTATTCGTGCATAAGACTGTAAAATTTCGTCAAGCGAGAAACGAACAGCAGATCAGCTTAGAGCAACATAGGCTACATAACTGCGCTAGTGTAAACGGAAAAGCTCCTTTTGGTGCCGTCCAATCGATTTTAATTTCCGATTCCAGATAGATTATTCCAGAGTAAGGAAATTTTGCAATGTTAATGCCATTGAATGTGACACATGCATATGATTGCATATTTTACAAGACTTACTAATAAATCTCATTATAGGTTAGTTGTAACGAACACATCAAGGAGGCTCTGGAACTTTCGATGTAGGGCGTATCTTGATTGATTGATGGAGAACAGCTGACTATGTTTCAGCAAATCCAACATACACTTATTTTGTTGCCAGTTGTACTATTCTGGGGTTTGCAACAACCTTTTTACAATTCTTTTACTGAAAAGAACATTCCTCGGATCTACTTCCTAGAAAGTTGTATATCTAAAAGTATAGTGCTTTGGCACAGGATATGATTAATTCTGAACATGATTTTTGTCTAAGGACGAGTTTTCTATGTGATGACATTTTTTATGGCGCTTATCATAGAAACCAGTTTTCAATTCTTTTTTAGACAAGCGTCAAGACAGGATCTTATTTATTTTGACAGTAACAAGATAAACAATAGTATACAAGCAGTACGTCTAAAGTTTTACAAATGATCACTAGTTTTTTATAAATTCTAGTAAGGATTAGAGAAAATGTTCATGAGTTTCAATACAAAAAGTGAGTACGAGTCGGAGGCTAGTAAGGCTGGTTTAAAATGAGTTTGATCTGAGTTCTTTCTATGAATTTGATCCTTAAGTCTAGATCTCCTAAGTAACTATGCTATCTGATGAGACGAGACCAGAAATATCATCTCTTAGTATTTGACGTCTAATAATTCAATTAAAGTCCAGATAAAGGTGATAACCATAAATATTATTTTGGTTTTTAATGTTAAGCATAATATTTTCAGGTAGTACGTCCCAGCGAACAAATATTCAGGATACTGGATGAAGTCCAAACAGCACAGTTAAAAATTCACAGGTGGTGCATATCATCGCTGAGCCTTCGTAGTAGATTCTCTGACTGGACTACATGGGATTTGTAAACAGACAACGTTTCAATCTTCCCCCATTTTTATTGGCGATGGCTTTCTAGCATATAGAGACCGTTTTGGGTTGATATAGAATGCGATGCATACCAAATACGTCGCCTGACTGACGCGAGTATTTCTAATATTTGTGTTGTTAATAGAGGGTCGAGGATTTTAATTAGTATTTTTTCTGTAATGAACAAATTATACGTACCAATCATGAAGATACCGTCTGTGTAGTATTCATTTACTTCCAACAGAAAGTAATATACGCAGGATAAAATCAATATTTTTTTCATTGGGACAATGTTATTCATTAAAAGCATAATATTATATTTGAAAGACTTGCACGGGATAAAAGGACGAGAACATTACAGATTATATGTAATCCGCATCAGTTGGGGTAATTTAATAAGTATATTAGAAATGGGAGAACATCGTTTAGTGTCTCGATCGTTCAACCCAGAAGTCGTGGGTTCGAGTCCCCATTCCACCAAACAATTTTTAATTAAATTGTTTACTCGTAGATCAAGGCTTGCTCGCAGGGATGGGTTGGCAACCATCCTAGCAATGGCCTAGGATGGGAATAATGTCAACTTGGTGTTAATGTGAGAGATTAAAATCAGTTGATGTCCCCCTAATTAATGAAGTTTTCCAGGTTTCCCTCATTCCAGCACTGAATGGTGGTTAGGGCTTACCATCGTAATTCGTTCCTGAGGCGCAAATGCGGCCCGCGAAATAATAATATGCCGCCCCCTCTCCCACGCAAGTTTTAGACTTTCGGGTTAATCCTTGCGATTAGAAATATTAAAACAATTAAACTTGTAGATTTTTATAACGAAGACTGAATTATTTATTTCACCCTTATCCTAGGAAAGTTGAGTAACATTGCCTGGTCTATACCTGGTAATACGTAACCGGCAGGACGGACAAGGGTGATGACGAGACATTTTTGAGATTTTTCAGAAAATTAGATTGGAAAGAAAATTGTGAAATTCCTGTGAATTAATACATACCACAGGGATCTTACATATAACTTGTGGTATCATCTATCACTTGTCATGGAAGTGTCGTAATGGACCAACACATATATAAACACCTGCCAGTCTCTATTATACGCCTTACAAACAACTGTGTTTTACCAGAAACCCTTTTCAAAACATTAAACCCTGAGTAATTCGTCTGTTTTATTAGTTAAATAAAAGTACTTCATGGAGGGATTAGATAAATAATTAATTATATTAAATAATTATATACATAAAATATGTGAAAATTAATACACAGAGTTTGTTCTCTTTAAAGAGAAGCGTGTACCGAAATTAATAATAATAATAATATTGATAGTAACAATAATATTTCTACTCCTCATTCTAATCCACGAGGATTTGCTCGAAAGCCTGAAACTTTTGTGGGAGTGGGGGTGGCATATTATTATTCAATAGGCCTCAATTACGCCTGAGGAGCGACTTATATTGGTAAGCCCTAACCACCATTCAGTGGTGGAATGTGGGAAACCTGGACAATCAAACATCAACCGATGTTAATCTCTCACATTAACACCAAACTGACATTCTTTCCATCCAGGCACGGCGTCAGGATGGTTGCCAAAGCATCTCTGCGAAAAGGCTGTAATATATGAGTTGACAAATCAATCAAAAATTATCCGGCGGAATAGGGAATCAAACCCACGAACCAGTAGACAGTCAGTAATCGGACACCTGATTTGATGGACTTAGGTATAAGGTACCTCTTAGGTAACTCATCATTTTATGATGCGTATTTTGTCGCACTTCTAAAAACACGTAACTTTTACTCGTACCTATACAGTGCTTTCGAAAAGTAACGAATAAATTCATTATTTTAGAAATTGAGAAGTTTTCGAAAAAATCCCCTGACACATCGATTTTGTTTTTAAAAAAGGCACTTTTTGACATACGACCCATATTTGTGACGTCATCGTTGTTCGAGATATGACGTCATCGACAATTTTGTAAATAGCAACCCCCAATTTTGACCACGCCATTTGAAAGAGCGTATCATTCTACATGCGCATCATGAAAAATTATGGTGTTACATAACAAAAATTTCAAGAAAATAATGTTTGAAGATCTTAAAATTTAATTTTCACAATACTGACAATGATATTGATTATGTAAAAAATCGACTAAATTAAATGTTCAAATTGTGCACCGTTGGCTGCACATCATTCCTGCACTAATAACTTTATTTATATCCAGATATAGAGGGGCGTGATCTTCCAAGAAATGACATGTTCTTTCAACAAGATGGTGCACCTCCCCATTATGCAGCACCTGTCCGTGTTTATTTAGATGAGCTGTTCCCGAATCGTTGGATAGGGAGACAGGGGCCGATTGAGTGGCCAGCCAGATCGCCTGATTTGACACCCTAGATTATTTCTTGTGGGGATACTTAAAAAGCAAAGTATACGTTACTAGACCGGTTAATTTAGAAGATTTAAAAGCAAGAATTCGTCACGAGATACATCGTATACCTCCTGAAGTTATAGATAATGTCCAAAAAGAATTTATTAATCGTCTTGGCTACTGTCAGGCAGCCAACGGTGCACAATTTGAACATTTAATTTAGTCGATTTTTTACATAATCATTATCATTGTCAGTATTGTGAAAATGAAATTTTAAGATCTTCAAACATTATTTTCTTGAAATTTTTGTTATGTAACACCATAATTTTTTATGATGCGTATGTAGAATGATACACTCTTTCAAATGGCGTAGCCAAAATTGGGGGCTGCTATTTAAAAAAATTGTCGATGACGTCGTATCTCGAACAATGATGACGTTACAAATATGGGTCGTATGTCAAAAAGTGCCTTTTTTAAAAACAAAATCGACGTGTCAGGGGATTTTTTCGAAAACTTCTCAATTTGTAAAATAATGAATTTATTCGTTACTTTTCGAAAGCACTGTACACATCTCCTTCTTCAAAAATTCACAGATCTTGCATCTTACGCAAATATCGTAGGCGTATTGAAAATACCAGACACAACTATTTTTGTTACGCACTCTATATATTTCATAGTCATTATATTTATAATTTATACAGAGTGTGATACCAAAACCCTTCATTTGATGTATCGAGAAAACTAAATCTTCCAGTTTAGAGATTACTATTTTTATTGTGCTGTCATAATAATTATCAACATTCCGTAGTTTTCATCGAGTACAACTAAAATATACCTTAGTGTCATTATAAAGACAATTATTAGTGAAAATGGAATGGAGCTCGAGGGCTGCACAACTATATTTTGAACGATATTTTGATCGCCGGCAGCCATCAGTAAGTACTTTCAAATAATTGTGTTCAAATTTAAAAGATTTTGGAGCGCTCAAAAAGCCGAATAGAATTGACAGTACTATTGACCAAGTATCCGAAATCAATGTTGTTGCTTGCGTACACCATAATGCTGAAATATCAAGGCAAATTGCCCAAAAAGCTGGTACTTCACAAACAACAGTAGTTAGAGTTCTCAAAAAACATAAATTCCACCCATACAAAAAAATATCCCTTACCCAATTTATATCCAGGAGACTATGAAAGATGGAGTGTCTTTTGCAATTGGTTGGTGAATATGTGCGGTCAAAATTCTGAATTTCCATTTCAAGTTTTATGGAATGGTGAAAGCCGATTTACAAATTGTGGAATGTTTAACCGTCATAACGAACACGTATGGGCACAACAAAATCCACATCATGTTGTTCAAGTAAGGCCTCAAATAAAATTCGGGTTTAGTGTTTGATGTGGGATTTTAGGTTCATCATTAATAGGACCGTACATATTCCATGAAAATCTGACTGGAAATCGTTATTTGCGTTTCTTGCAAAATATTCTTGATGATCTACCGCTACACATATTAAGAAATTTAATTTGGTTCGCGCATGATGGAGCACCCCCACATTCAAACGCTCCTATTCAGTGGCCTGCAAGGAGTCCTGATTTGACGCCACTGGATTTCTTCCTATGAGGCACTATTAAAATCATTGCCTATAGTAACCATCAATATCAGACCATTGAAGAGCTGCAAGAATGTGTGACGAATGCTTTTCCTACTCTAGATAGACGTCACATGAGGAAAGCAGTTAATTCCATTCGAACCCGATGTGTCAAATGCCGGAATAATAATGGTGGACATTTCGAACACTAACATATTATTAATAACAGTATTAGTTTTGTTTACGTATTTTAGTTTGTTATTAGATTTCAGTATACCTACCTATAGTTATTTTTCAATCTTCATATTTTTTCAGATTATAATAATATGCATTATTTATTCACAATATGGTGTTTGTTTATTGCTGTCACACTTATCTTCAAGGCCTACTATTTTGTTCTTGAAAATAATATTTTGCGTTACTAAGACTACATCGTAGATTAGAAATATGACATGTGCTATATCAAGGTAATCAGAAGAAATCGCTAAATTAAAAAATGGAAAAATCCAATATGGCGTCCATTAGAAAAGCTAGCATTTTCTCGAAAAGTATGTATCATAGCAAACTGGGATCCCCGTAAAAAACTGCCCAAAATGACCTTTAATTTTTTTCGATCCGAATGCAAACAAAAGAGTTAGAAGCAAACTTGAAAATTGTCGATTTTCACTTTTTTCTAAATAAAATATAGACGGTGCGAAATTCAATTGTTTTCTCAGCGGATTATTGACGGGCATTAAATTCTGCACTACTTTGCCCATTTAACCATTTCTGTATCTCTTCTAGTTTCCAAGATCCCTGTACGTACACACAGTCAGATTTAGTTCACCCTGTATATTAGCCCACCCTATATATATGTTAGTCTAAATTAATAAAATAACAAACCTGTTCATTCTATTAGAACGATCAGTAAATACCAAACGTTTATTTTACACTCAACATCAGTTCATAAATCACTGTGGTCAAGGAATGATGTAACCCAAGCATAAACAATAAACATAGACTGCTGATTATAACAACACAGCTAGGCTAGGTCGTCTCCATATGAGTACGTGTCCATGTCGAGGACGCTTGTTTTTGCATACCGCTAAGCGTTAATATTTTAAGAGACGGCTCCCATATATACGATCACAGAAGTATTTCCAATACTAAAAACTGCACTGGAAATTTATAAATTTGCGTTATATGTTTCCAAAGATACTTGAACGAACTGATACTTTCCAACGAAATGTATGTATGTACGTCCAAATGTATCACATTCAAAAGGTATATCTACCATGAATGCATTTTTTTTTGTGCATTACTACATGGTCAAGTTTTCTCTTAAAACTAAATGCAAACTATATAATTTTTTTAATTATTCTGATATTGACCCTATTGTACCTATCCTTCGTTATCTATTCGATATCTCCATAATTGTAAGGGATAAATTGAACTACACTGCTCATTTCAAGAAAAGGAAAACCTTGTATAAAGACATAAATAATATATAGTAAATTTGATCTCAGTTATTAAGTGTGCAGACATTGAACATCGTAATGTGAAATGGTTTCTAATTAATTTTTAATTATAATTGTCTGAAGAAGTTTCTGATATCATTATAGATCGTACAAGTGTCTAACTTATGGTAATTGTTGCATAGTTTAAAAGGCATGACAAATGCTTTATGTTCTTCCTTCCTTTAAAAATATCTCTAGTTTTCAAGACTGTTTATGTGATTAGTATTCAAAAATAAATTACTTACAACTCCTACACTAAATCTCTCTAAATCTAAGAGATATTTCAATTATGTAAGAAGCAATGGGAACATTATTAAATTGGCCACATTTGTGTCTTTTAACCTATATTTCAAGGTCCGTAGTAGGTATCAAAAATTGGATTTTTACATGTAATAACACTATCTATACTTAATGCATTGTATAGTAGTTGAGACAGAAGCATTGGTTGCTCGTAAGCTGATGCGAGTTATATAGTATTAATATGCTTCCCTCTCTCACGCACAATATTCATAACTCTGGGATAAGTTTTGTGCTTCAAGTGAGAGATAATAAGTAAGTACTCTTATGTACTATTTCTTTCTCTTACTACATTATCGATGTATACCGGGTCTGCAATTCTGACTTAGGATTTACTTTTTATTTAATGATTTTGACAAAATATCCACCTGTATTGCGAATCAGAGGGTCAGAGTTTTGTTGTGTAACTGGGGACAATTAGGGTTAATGCTAATCGCCTTCTTGTTAAATAAACTTCTAGAAATAAAATTAACTGAAATGTACTTAGAAAATTAGGATTGACTGTTTTGACTTTTTTCAAGATAACAAAATGTGTAGGGTGTTCCATTTACAATAAGGTAGAGGGTCTGGTTTTTAGCTAAACAAAAGCTGGTACATCTAATAATCTGATGAATTCAAATTTACCCCTGTTAATGCTTTCGAAATTGTAAAAATTATTTACAGGATTAACTCAAATGCACCTGATTTGGATGGTCGATATTTGTTAAGATGTTACTATATTTGATTTGACATTTAAACGATCACTTTAACATTATCGATAAATGTTTAAACAACTGTTCAATTTCCTGATGAATAGAATATGCTAATATTATACCCCTTCCAAAAAACAATAATCTAACTCTTTATTTCGCATTTCTAATCGATAAGCATCTTACTCTGCTACTCTGACAACCAAACTCAAGTAGTTTTTGGTCAAGTGTTTCTGGTGTCACTACATAATTTTTTCAAAATTATTAAGTAATAGGCATCAGAGTGTTGTCATAGATAACTCCTTTTCAGAATGTATAAAATAAAAAATCTTCCTCAGGGTAGTATTTTAGGTCCTCTGTTCTTCTCTGTCTACAAACTTCAGACTTATGTAACCACCTTAAATATTGTAACTCACATCCGTCAAGCCGACGTAAGTGGTTTAGTATTCATTAACGTTTTGAAATTTAAATGTCTTATGTATAAAATTCTTAATTGCAAAACTAAACAATACTTGTATGAAAAAAAAATTGACATACTTGACCCTGTTACTTGACATCATGATCTTGTAAATGTACCCAAGCACAATTTAGCTATCTTCCAGCCCAGTTTTAGCTATTACTCTATTAAAATATTTCATTTAATACCAGTTGCCATCAATTTACCTAAAAACTCCGCTGTATTTCAGAGAAATGTGAAAAACTTTGGTTGTACTCTTTAATTAATAAGGTTTTCCAGGTTTCCGTTATTCTCGTACTAAATGGTAGTTAAAGTTATAGCATCGTAAGTCCTTCTTGGGCGCACTCGTGGCCGCAAAATAATAATATGCCGCTTCCTCTCCCACACACGTCTCTGACTTTCGGGACTTCATCATCAAGGGGAGAATGAGGGATAGAGATATTATTATTAACTATGTTGCATTGCGCCACTCAATTTAATTTAATTATTTGTAGTAATTGATCAATAAAGTCATATTATTATTATTATTGTAGTTGTTCGTGTTTTTGCGAATTATGCACTTCTCAGATTTTCGCTGGTTTATGTTTCTTGTAAATGGGTTATTACCAAGTCTAACAAGAAATTATTCTTGGTTTATAAACGATCTTACTGTATTGCATGACTGCTTTTTGTGATTGGGTACTTTCTTCCAGGATAAGTTGAGTGAGGTGAGTTATGAATAAGTATGGAGGGATACCCGTCACGATATAATGTGTGGAATGATATGAATTTGTTTCTGTATCCATATTCTTTCAGCTTCTATTGCCAGTTGTTGATATTTTTCTTTCGTTTCTGTATATTTGTTAGCTGTTTCTTAGTCGGATAATATTGCCATATCGATGAGGTAGACCCTTTTTATTTTATCTTGAAGTCCGTCCCCCCCCCCCTCTAACTTTTGAACCACTGGGTAGATTGTGATGAAATTTGGAACGATAATATATGACTAAATTCTGCATTTTTTGACATATCAATGGCAGCTCTGAATGTCAAAGTGACAGCTGGGCGCGCAATAGGAAAATTTTTTTAAATGGAAATGGGGGTCGAGTGGGGACTCATTTTGAAGATATTTTTATGCTCAAAACATCCCCCGAATTTGAGAACATTTGGTTCAGTAATTTCCAAATAAGTACCAGTAATATCGATTTCTGTTATATAATTTTTTTGCATACATATTACAAATTATTGTAAATTATTCAAAGCTGAACAAAAATTAAAAGTAAACAAATAACAATAAACCATCCCTAACCTAAAATAACCTAAATTAAAAAATTATGAAGTAATTTAAATTAAACCTAAAAAAAAAAAAATTTTAGAGGCAGAAACAAATTTAGAAAACACGTGTTACTTCAAAATATGTTGAAAATGACCTCCAAGAACCTCCTGACAAATAAATGTTCCATGGGTAAGTTCTATTATAAAGATTATGTGGTAAAAAGATTATGTTATAAACTGATTTATTTGGAAATTACTGAACCAAATGTTCTCAAATTTGGGGGATGTTTTGAGCATAAAAATAGCATCAAAATGAGTCCCCACTCGACCCCCATTTCCATTTAAAAAAATTTTCCTATTGCGCGCCCCTATTGTCACTTTTTGTTCAGAGCTGTCATTGATATGTCAAAAAATGCAGAATTTAGTCATATATTATCGTTCCAAATTTCATCACAATCTACCCAGTGGTTCAAAAGTTAGAGGGGGGGGTGGGGGGCGGACTTTATGTCCTCACTGTATGAATCTCTGTCAACATTAATCGACCTCTTCAGTAGACTTTTAGGTACATAAACGACGCGAATATTTTTCTTTGAAATGAAATTTTAATTGAGAGCAGATGCAGGCATTTTAATTCTTTTGACCGTATATTATCGTTAGAGAAACAGAGAAAAATTCCGTGTGTATGTAATAGGTACTTGTTTGTGAACGTGGAACTTTAAACGAAGTTAAGTTAAATGTCGGCTGAAGTTGGAAATACCATAGGAACGAAATAGAAATAAGAATGACTGAACAGGCCCTGTAAGAGGCGGTAACTTTCGTGTACTTGTTCAATTATGCAAATGCATAGCTTCTTACAGAATACTTCCGTCTTCAACACAGGACTACCTTGAGCGACTGCGATATGGCAAACGGATTTACAGTGGCAATTATATGTAACTCTCAACGGGGCCTTGCTCTATCGAAAACGGAAATATCTGACTAGATTATGCACAGCCTTTGGTTGTCAAAGAAAAAACTAAGTCTTTGATATCTTGTGGAATTTTTATACGAATCATACACTACAGCCAAAGAATATCAAATAAGTTGAGAGATTATTACGTTCAGAAGGCTTTGGTCCTGTTTGCATCACTTAGTTATATCCAGTAAAAGAATATATAGGTCGGTATGAATATATAAAAATGTAAAAAGTGACACACTTATAGAGAATACAATAAAAGAGCGTATCAAACGAAGAATGGTTGAAATTGATAGCTATTTCATTATTAATAAACAACAGGTATTATTGTTTCATGCTACTAATTCAGATCAGGTGTCTCAATATTACTGATAAGTAATTATGATAATTGATTGGTATGATGATAATATAATGATAATTAATGAGTAATTGGGCTGCATTTGAGAAGTTATTTTCAAATATGTCAACAAAATATTCAAATCTCAAGAACCAAGATAAAAAACTAGGATTTTCGAACAAGATATGAAACATGATATGAAACTATGAACTGTGTTGCAACTTCGGAAATTTCATAAAATCTTTTAAATTTTTTTATGACGTTATTTGAAAACAAATTTTAAAACGAATAACACTTCGTTATTGCCTGCATTTTTATCTTCTGCAAGATGGTGCTGGTACTGGCGCTGATGAAACTAGAATATAGGACTTATTGGGTCTTAAAACCATGACGGAGTCATTCGAAGGCACTGATGGAAGGTCCTTCGCATAAAAGAAGTGCAGCACAAGTAATCTTCAGCTCAGGAGTATGACAGGGCTCATAACAGGACACTGCTGTCTCACGAAATTTAAGATTAGCAGAAGGCACGGCATGCCGGATTTATGATGATACAGACGAGACTGCGCTGCAGATTCTGGGGAATGTGAGGGCTACGCTCCTATGAGGTTAACAGTCCCCGGTAAACAATTTTTGGAACCTTGTGAGCTGAGGGAAAATTCAACAAGTAGACTTTTGGATTTTATGTAAAGAACAAAGATGTTACCTGTTGAGTGCCTTGGGACTCGTTCAGAGAAACCGACCCACATGAAGAAGAAGAACAAGAAGAAATATAGTCGAACATCCACCCATGTTAATCTTTGACCTTAATACATGGTAGGTGTTCCCATCCTAGCTTGTGTGCAAAGCTGATTGCCAATACATCTTTCGCTACTTTTAGGTTCAAAAACATATATTAACACCATGAGCTGTCGTTTCAAATAACAAATACAATGAAAACAAAATAGGCACCTACAATGCATATACTGCCTATATGGGGTGATGCATTTAAAAGTAAATTATAAGTGCCTGGTTTCTCGTGGCATTACTATTGCATGTGGAACTTGGCGGTACTTACTAAAATTAATTTAATTTTAGATTATTATCAGAACAGTAGCAAACAAATTTTTGTTGTAAAAATCGTTTCACGGGATATCAATAGATACATTTTTCCAACATTTTTTTTTGTCTTCTATATTCAAATAATTGTAACTGTTATACCCGTCCCTTGTCGTGAAATAAATCCTTTAGGGTAGGATGTTTTATCCTTAACTGAGAACGAGGAATACAATTAAATGTTCTCCGGATTTCCTTTTTGGCTTGCAGGTGTGTGACAACGGATCTACCACTCGCTTAAAGATTACAGTTTCATTATTGCTTGGCAATACAGCAGTGAAACAGGACCTTTACATTAATGAATTGCTTATACATTAGTAACGATTTTGTGCAGTATGTTTCTAAAAGTCTAGAAATTATTTTTTTTTTAAGTACTTAATTTTACAGACCAATAGGGAAACACGTAGTTATTATCTTGCTCAAATTGCTCAAAACGCTCAAATTGTAAGTTAATTAGTGTCAGTATGTCTAAGAGGTGTGGTGTTTTAAATTTAAAAAAAATACGTCAAATAGCATTTTTCTTAGGTACGTGTTTCAAAGACACTATCCTTAAATCGCGTAAGATACCTTACAAATACTCAAAGTAATTTCTGACATCGTTGTGCCAATTTATTGGTAAATAAATGTATATAAGGTGCATATTGACGTTGATATTATATTTTTTACAAGCACTTCTGGCTTCCTTTTGCTTTACGATGTCTAATCTGATATTCCCACTTCACGAATTGACACATTATTTCCATAATTCTAGCTCCTGTGTTGCACCCTCGTTACATATTTGGCAATGTTGGACACTTTTTATTATTTCTCAATTATTCAAGTCTAATCTGATTTTTCTTCCTTTTTCTTATATTTTGCTGTATCAGTTCTTTGGATCCATTGGTCCATTACACTTGTGTTTAATACTATGTTTTATATTTGTATATTTTGTAGTGATACATTCTTAAATTATTTATTGATTATTTTAAATGGTCAGTAATCTATTAACTTGCTATTATATTAGATCATAATATATAAATAATTATTATGCATTTAAGTTTTGTATATATAAGATATCTAGACAATATATTATTCAGATATCTTAATTATTTTTGTCAATTATTCTTGTGTTATTTTTTAAATTTTTGTTGCCGTTTTACCATATTTTAAACTACTTATTAATTGGAAACACAAATTAGATAAGAAATAGTATTTATAGAAAAATATCTTAACGAATAATGATAGCGATAAAAATCCATTGCGTATTTGCGATTACTTTTACTATTTTTCAAGCGATTCAATAGATGATAGTATAGACAGTAGACTATATGATAGTAATATTCACTTTATCGCCAAATAAAATCTCTAAATTAAATTCTGCTGACAGTCCTATTGTTTGAGAAGCTATAATTATGCGTTATAAGTTTATTTCCTCGAAAATGTTATAATTTAGCATTTTGAGTTGAGTTGAGTTGAGCAAGTTGATTTTGAATTATTATTAATAAATAGTAGATTAATGTTCACAAAAAGCTGTAGTGGTCTCAAATGAAGCTCGTGTGGTACACTTGAATTCACATTTAGGTCTTTAGATTTGTATCTTTATATTAAAATATAAAACAACACGCATGAACTCATGATGGAAGCCTTGCAATAAAATGACAAGTTTAGTTATAAGTTTACACACAACGATTGTTGGACTGTTGGACGACTTATCGAAAATCGAGTTTTCCTCATTAGGGTGCATAAGCAATTATGATAATGCGAAATCCCGGCGAATGAGATTCATCGCTCCAATGCAGTTACGTTACGGCCATCGACCCAATCTCGTCGGAACGACTTTATAAAATAATGAATTACCAGTCGATCATAATTTTTGTGCTATTAATTATGTGGAAACACGCAAGATATCCGGGTAATGTTTCATTGTTACTGCCGTCGCATCAGCGCTGTGCTTTAAACTTAAAATTAACGAGCATTGTCATTCTGTAGTCTTACCTCGAAAGATTAAATGTTACATTAAAATCTCTCTATTTTCCTGTTTACTTAAAACGCAGTAATTATCCGTCAAAAATATTTAGGTGCATTACTTGCATCTGATGTATACTGGTTACTTAAGGTTTATTAATTTCTGAGCATAAAATCGCATAGTCATCTCTTATACCAAACGACAGACAGCTGTTTCGATCTATTTGGTATTCTTGGTGCGGTGCAGGTTTAGTAATGAATATAAAACATACAGTGCATGGTATACACTGAAATTTTGAGCTATTATAAATGTGTGATACATATTGCGTCATCTAGGATGAAGAGAATCTTTTTTTAGAAGTTTACTTTAGTTCCTTTTATTTTTCCTGCTGTACGTTTTACTTTGTCCTATAATTTGGTCATATATTGTTAAACAAATTAGCCATTATCATTATTATTATGATTTAGTCGATTTTCATCCACATATATCTTAGAGATTGCCTTGGTGAAACTTCAATATGGTTCTGTGTCAGAATGGTGGAATATCAGGATTATATCAAAGCGGGGTGGGGCATAAAATTATTCTCGACATGACTGATATTTCTCAAGAGAGACTAAATATAAACACATGTTCAAGAAGTCGATATTTTCCACTGCAGTGCAAAAAATATGTATCTATGAAACCACATCTGGAGTAGGTATGCAAATGAAACATATTTTTCTCAAGCAACGAGCTTGTTGTTAAAATTTTACTGTAAGCAATATCCTTCCTTTGTTTACAAAACTCTTCTCTAGAGAACTTATAGAACGGCTGCTGGCCCCTTAGAAGCTAGTAAATATTGTAGGCATCTAGTAGTCTTCCTAGTTTATTAATAACTGATTTACTTTATCTACAAAGTATCAGTAAAATTGGACGTCTATCTATCCATCTCGTTTGAATTCACTTATTAGAGGGTGAACTTGTTTTAATTTCCTACAATACTAACATAAATTAGACAGTAAAAACATACTTGACGCGAGTATTCTTTGAATACTTTCCTCGTGACATCATATCCATGCGTCTAACGATAAAGTTATTATTATTATTATTATTTATGTTTTTCCCGCATTATGCACTTCTCAGTTCTTCGCTGGTTTCTGGTTTATGTTTTTTTTTAGACGGGTCAAACAAGAAATTATTATTTGTTTAGAAACGATCTTACTATATTGGATATATGAAGTATGGCTGCTTTTTGTGACTGGGTATATACACTATAATGTAATTATGTGGCGAGCCGGTGGCTCAGGGTTTAGTGTCTCGATCGCTCAACCCAGAGGTCGTGGGTTCGAATCTCCATTCCACCAGAAAATTTGTAATTAAATTATCTACTCGTAGACCAAGGCTTGTTCGCAGGGATGGGTTGGCAACCATCCTGGCGATGGCCTAGGATGGGAAGAATGTCGGTTTGGTGTTAATGTGAGAGATTAAAATTAGTTGATGTTTGACTGTCCCCCTTATTAATGAAGTTGTCCAGGTTTCTCTCATTCCAGCACTGAATGGTGCTTAGGGCCACTTTCGCACTAATCCTTGTTATTAGAATGAGGGGTAGAGATATTATTATTATTATTATATTATGTGAACTTGTTTCTTTTTAGATATTCTTCAAATTCTATTGTTAGTTGTTGCTATTTTTCTTTCTTTTCTGTATATTTTTTAGCTGTGTTTTGGTCAGATGGTATTACTACAGCGATTGATGTGGGTGACCCTTTTATTTTATCTTGAAGCGTTATATCTGGTCTATTATGAACTATTGTTTTATCAGCTCATATGGTCTCAGGTGAACTGAGGTCTCAGTATAGTTTATACTCGTAATATTTGTTTTCTATTATAGTTGATGGTGAATATTGGTAGTACGCTTGAGGCTCCGATTGCAGATTATATCGTAGGGTTATTGCCTTGTAAATAATTTTTGCCACTATTGGTATATTGCACTGTTGCTAGTTATTGCATACATTATTTATAGTTATTTGTCGTTATAACATTGTCTTATATTGCAACTATAAATCCCTCTGTTTCTGGGTTTATTATTATTATTATTGTTATTATTATTATTAATATTATAACAACAATTATTGTTAATATATTTATCTGTTTTCTTCAGAATCAGAATTTAATGTTTGGTTAGACGAAAAAATTTCGAAAACGGAATTCGAATTCTTTCTGCTGGACTTATCCTTTTGGCGCAGAGGTTAACCTTATATTTAAATTTTTTTCAGGAATGTGGAAGGCTATCCAAAAACTAATAATATTATAAGAGTGTTCGTGATGTAAATATATATTTGACATTTTGTTCCAAACCCCAAAATATGCGACTTATAATTTATATATCGTATAATGGTTTTGTTTTGCTTACCGTGTAGATTCTTGTGGATGCTATCCTTATCTCACCCCGACGCCTAACTATATCGCCTGGGATGTACCCAGACTAGATTTACGCGTGTCACCGCAGGAATAGACCACAACAAACCACTGCAAAGCTGGCCCTCTTAAACGCATCCTTTATTATTACCACCGATACGTGGTTAGCGTACGACACGCCAGTATTTACTTAGTAATTGTTAACATTGTAGTACGTAAATTATTCCTTTTCTTACAGAATGAGCTCTCTGGATTTTGATTTCACCTGCATTAAATATTCAGTACAAAATTTAACCCGCATTGCACCATCTATTTCGGACAAGTTCCGTTGTTTACCGGGCCGACATTTAAGCAAATTACAAGTAAGGTAAACCATGACCGTCCCTGAATCATATTTTGAAGGGAAAGTAAATGTATGTTATTAATAAATTAGGGAATTATGCCTGTGGTCTTGGATCCCTATATTATTTACTGTCTCCCTGGAAGTTGCCAAGTATATACCGGGTATTTATTAGAAGAGCTGAGTTCTGAAAACTTTACATCTAGTCGTAGATGACTAGATGATTGGTTTAGCCGTCGATATCTATATTTAGTTCTCAAATATCTTTTGTGTATATCCTTTAATCTGTTTTAGCAAGTTAGGTTCAAAATAAGAACTTTCATGGGCGATATATTACCTATTGGTTAAGGTTCTCGTAGGAAGGGCATAATCTGTGACATATTTTTTACAACGCCTCAATACAATGGCCCATAATATTTGGGCGATGGAATTTCCGATGTGTACTTCCATTATTTTTATGCCATGTTAATCTCGGAATATGCACTGTTACAATACTTGTCATAACAAATGCTAATTCAATGAGACTACTGAATACATTTTGTTATTATTTTTAAACTCCTTAGCAATTCATATAATGAATTTAATCTAAAATGGAAGTAGGTAGCCCATAAAATATTCATATAATGAATATGGCAAAATAAAACAAGATGAGTCCTGTAAACAAGTAAAAGTTGTGTATTTTCAGGGAATGCCTTAACGTCGTTCTGTGGCAATAAGGTGTATAATTTTACATTTGATTTGCATTCCAGATGATATGGATCACAACATTTTGCTGCTGTATAAAGTTGCGCCTCGGCTTTGAAATACCATTAAATTTCTATGCATATGGAATGAAGAATAGACGGGGTATACGAAACGCGCGTGACCAAATATGCTGGCCGTCTGTCACAGGAACCGTCCGGGGACCAAATCTCAAAATAATACACCAAACAAATTATGACGTGCTTTTCAATTTTCTTTCACATACGATTTCTGACGTTTCTGTCACTTTTCATAATATGAAGGAGGTGGACATGTGGGAAAAGCATGAGAACATCCATATATACAGAGAGATTCAGAATGATTCACCGAATTCTGAACGCACCCTGTCCCTGCTGCTATCAAAACTGGTTTTTGTTTGTTAATATAACCTTATTTCCTATTGTCAACTGATCGATTTTCAAAATCGAACAATTAATAATAAGAAAGAAAGTAATTTTGGCAAACAGAACCCAGTTTTGATAGTAGTTGGGGCAAGATGTGTTCAGAATTCGGTCAATCATTTTGGATCTCACTATACATACAGTGTCCAGCCAGGAGCTTACACCATCCATATCTCAGAAACTATAGACACGATTTTTCTAAAATTTTGTATATATTTTGACAAATGAAAAGATGATGTCGCTGTTGCACTTTCACTTAACTTACTTATCCTTCCGAAATTACATTATTTCTTGTTTTTGTACACAGTAAAAAAATACGACTGATTTTAACACTGAATCAACACTCATCAGTGTGTATATAGTCCACACTTGGCAGTGTTAGACATATCGGTGTATTATTACATTACATAAAAGTAATTTAACACAGTAGATTTCACAAGGTAATGTGTAATAGTTAATTATTCACCGTGTAATTATTCCGTATTTATGGCGGATTGATTCATTTTTAACACACGGTTTTGTAAATTTTACTACAATTTATGAGTACTTCTACAAACTTGGCGGGTATATCGTTCGTGTAATATAAGTTCTAAAGGTTTAGTTATTATACTACCCAGTTCGTGTTAAAAATAACACTGCAGAAAATTACGATTATCATTTAGTAATTTTACCATTTGTCTTTTTTTACTGTGTAAACCATGCTTGACTTTTTTATTCAAAGATTTGTATTAGACTGAATGTTTAATGAAACAATGGTTCTAGGAAAGACCATTATTTTAAACCACCATTTTATTGGGGGTTTTGGGGATTTTGTCATGGACTATAAAATTAGTAAAGATCAATAGTGTGGCATTGGATTTTTTTTTAAAGGATGCTATTATATATTTTACTTAGTTTTTCTATGTCTGTTTTATCATTTATACTATTGGATTCTTTTCTAAAATTTCTCGTAAGTTGGGCATGTTTGGTTAGACCTGTTTGATTGACTTTACTATATATGTGTGCATGATTGTAATCTTTTGTCTAAATGTTGCTTATTTAATTTTTTACTTATTTGTTCTGAAAATCCTCGTGTGTATGGGATAAAAATATATTTACGCTGGAAATTTTTTTGAATTGTTAGTACTTTTTTACTGTTTTGATTGTAATATTTATTAATTCGTTTTTTGAAATATTTTCTATGAATTGAATAGGGTTATTATTTTTTTGTAGAGCTGTTTTGGCTTTATAGCAACTGCTCTGTACTTTGGCTCTGAAAGTCTTATTGTTCTACGCCTTCTCTTTCTATTGTAAATCTTAGTTTATTATACTTAGTATAAATTGAATAACCTAAGTACATTGAGTTTTGTCTCTGGGAATAGCTGTCACGCAGTCGTGCTACAAATCTAAATTTATTGATTTTCTTTTAAAGGTTATGATCTAAATCAGTGATATGTGGTGCTTTATTATTTTTAGAACACCTTGGTTAAACTTTGGATATAACAAAATCGGTTCTACATGTTTTCTTAATAAACTCCATTTCATTTTATACCCTGTAAGAGTGGCCAACACATTTTATATAACAACTTAATGCAAAACATTAATATAGTTTCATTAACCCTATAAACCAGGTTATATATTGTGTGTTCATGAAATCTAAAAAATTAATTTACTGAAGGAATTCTCTAGGGCCACATTTATTAGAATTTGGTAGAAATAAACATGTGTACACAAACTTATAATTTTTTTTCTAAATGTATAGTGAAATGTCCAGGGCCTTAATTAAAAATTGTTTTGAGGCGACGAAATACTGCTATAAAAATTTGTAACTTATCATTACTCAATTAAAAACATATTTTACTAACACTTATGAACTTTTAATACCAATACCCTGTATTTATATTTGTAAAATTAACTAGACGTCAATCTATTCAACACTCTTTGTACTTTCATTATAACTTATTTAATACTAGAGGTGGTTGAAAATGTCAGAAAAATATAATATCGCGAATTTGTCTGGAAAATCGACCTCAAGTAGGTCATTATATTTTTTGTACCTCCAATAGTTTCTGAGATATGATGCAGATATAGTTTCTGATACAATCCCTCGGAATTTACCTCATACTATACAACAAAAATGGTTTGTGTCCTAGACAAAGAGAGAGAGAGAGAAAGAGAGAGGGAGAGAGATAGAGAGAAAGAGAAGCAGATCAAGTGAGGTGAGTGGCGAAACAAAAATATTAGCATTTGAAGAATAATAAACAATGCTTTTTGTCCCATGTTTATTCACCACTTTCGCGTTATTTTCGACACGATAAAATATCTAAATAGTGAATAAGAGAGAGAGAGAGCTGTCTTCATTATGAAGAGATTTTGTAAGTAGTATTTACCGGGCAAATATTTGTTGATATACCTTTTGACTGCTATACCTTGCACTATGCTCTGGAGATTACCAGCCCTTTATGTACCAAACATACAATGTTCTGTATAAAATATACTCATTCATTTTCAAGTTAAGCTGCAAATTAATTTTAAATAATTAGTCTCACAACATGCACAACACTATAAAAGGCTTTTCCAAGTCTTCAGATGAATTTCTCTTATTAGTCGTAATTGAATTATTACGACGTACATATTTAAGATATTTCGAAAATTCTTTCCTTCCAGTACTGGCGTCGAGCCTCACAGACCCTACGGTTAAGTTGGTAAGTCGGAGGTGGGGTGGGAAAATAAGCTGCAGTTCCAGGTAGCCTCCTAATTCCTTAGTCAGAATCGATTGGTTATGGGTTGTGGTTATAAGTTTTCTATAAGATATTATTGAGTTGGGTCTGTAAGACTAGGCGTCATTAATAATTGATCGGTCCCGGTTTTTCCAGTTTTTGACTTACCCAAGTGTATTTGGATTAGTATGTCCAAATATATGTCTCATACATACAGTGTCAGAACACTAACATTTACATAATTACTAATTACACATCCCTAAAACTATACTAGAGAGAGAAATACAATAATCACTGATAAAATCGAAATAAACGCTCTTTTTGGTCTTCTGTATTTAGCTGGAATTCTCAAAAGTAGTCGTCTCAACGCTGGAGAACTCTGGGACAGAAACTGTTACGGAATAGAGCATTTCTGGCTCACAATTTCAAAAGAACGTTTTCTGTTCCTACTAAGATTTATTCGTGTTGATAATGTGACTACAGAACTACAGATAAATTGGCAAATTGGCACCGATACGTAAACTATTTCAAACTTTTGTAGAAAAATGCGCAAAGAAAATTTTGCTATACGCGCCTATGGTACAATCGACGAGAAATTAGGATTCAGGGGTAGATGGAGCTTCAAGCAATATATCCCTGGTAAACCAAATAAATATGGTATGAAGAATGAAGATATTTGCCCTAGTGGATTATGACATGGTATACCTTGAATTTAGAGATATATTCAGGGCAATAACCAGAAGATCCTTATCCAGTTCCAAATGACTCAGTGAGTATCGTCGAGCGCCTAATTTCACCTATATCAGGTACAAACAGAAATTTAACATGTGACAACTGGTTTACTACCTTCCGATTGATTAGAAAGCTTTTTCCAAACAATAAAATAACCTATTTAGGTACAGTCTGCAAAAATAAAAAAGAATTACCACCTGACTTTGTCAGGTGGTAATTCTTGTCTGGTGACTAAGCTGTCAGGTGTCTGATGACTCTGTCAGGTGTCTGATGACTCTGTCAGGTGTCTGGTGACAAAGCTGAGCCCGAGATATTTTATTCACTTTTGAATATTGTGGGAATAAACTCTCAAACCATAATATTATTGTAATAACATTCAACTTGAAGGCAATATAAAGCGCAGAAAATTTTTGATAGAGTTTGGCATTATCTCTTCCTGACGAACATTTGAAACACCGAGCTCTTCTCAAGAATCGACCACCAGAAGTTACGCGAAGAAGACTACAAGTTGCAGGAATTGCTCCTAGGATCAATAAGTAGGCAACTGTTCACCAAGAACAAGAAGACGGTGTTATTCTTGCAAAAAAGACTCTAAAACTCGCTATTTCTACAAAATATGCAAAAAATTCATTCATTCAATTAAATTCATTCAAAATATCATATTTAAAATATCATTCCTATGATAGATGGCCAGTTAAATATCGCGCTATAGTCTCTTTCAGTGGGTATCAAATCAGTCAGACATACCTAGCTTTAAAAATTGCTATTGGACCATCTTTAGAACCTAATACAATCACGTGAAGCTGGTTTACTAGCATGTAGTAAATTATAGCCCAGTAGTAAGAAAACTTCCTCCGATTAACACGCAAGGTTATTTTATTTTCATCAAATAAACTATTTACGTTTACATTATTATTTCATGAAGAAAATATCACCATTTCATTTTGCAGCCTCATACATATTACAAATAGTAATTGTCAAATTAAATAGAAATCCAACCTAAAAGTTATATATGTACATCCTTTTACAGATTCGAATAAATATATTTACTGCTGAGCTGTAAAAAGCCGTGAGCAGTATAGGAAGCAGCATATTTTAAATTTAAATATATTCTAATTTGAAAGACTGGGTAGCTATCACTACTAGCTTTTTACAGACACTCTTGTAAATTAAAAGTAAGGTGTAGCATTATAAAAACAATTTATTTTCAACAACTTAAACGCTCTATGTAACAAAAATGATTTACAGTTCAAAAAAATACTTATAAAAGGTATATGAACAGTACGTCGGAAATTATAAACATCAATGTTGATGGCTTGGTTGTTATAACAAATAGAGATATGTCTAAATTATAAAAAAAAATCACTCCTTTGCTGGAAAATTACAAAACGGATTTATATTTATGTAACAAAAATCAACACTTCCTGTACATAAAGCGTAACACATCATTAAGGAATGCTTCAAATTTCGAACAATTGGAGGAGAGGATATGACATGTCTGTTACGTCCTTGCTGGTGCTAGCTACTTGATAGATCACTGGCCATTAACTTTATTATAACTATTACTTACTAGGTATTAATAAAAAATTATGAAGAAAAGAAAATTACAATCTTTTTTATAGTGCCTACTAAATATCACACGTAAAAATCTGATTTAATATTGAAAATTGCATTTATATCACAGCATTGCTAACTAATGCTATTAATTTATATTTTTTATTTTTATGTATATATTTTTATAAAAAACTACTCTAAAACCACAGGCCGCCTTTCACTATATCTTTCATCAGAGTTATAAATATAATAAGTAGCACGTTTTTCAATATCCCGATATTTCGATAAGTTACCCCGGCACTGGGCAATACGAGAAATTGAAGAAAAAAGTATACTTGTGCTGCAGTGTCATCACATGTCGTGTCGCGAGCTCGTTAGAAAATACCCACATTAAACTTTTGAATAAGAATTCTTCGGTGACAAAAAAAGGAATTCGTTATTTTTCGGTATAAAGCAAAAAGTTGGAGGGTCCGACACCGTCCCATCATGTAGGGCGGTCAAGCCAAACATTCAAGTGTAGTCTTGTTAGGCTTAGAGAAGCTGAGCCGACTACAATAGCAGCTGTCGAATCAGAACCGTATCCTCTATTTATTAAATTTTTTCAGAGCAATTATTTCACTACGACTTTCTAACAAGTTCTAACAGAGACATTATCAGCACGCTCAAATTGATTATTATTGAATAGAAAAAGTTGTTTGAAATTCAGGTAAATTTCTGAAAAAACCTATTATATTCTACTATTCACAATTAAAAGTGAATGAGCCCGGAAGTCAGAGACGTGTATAGAAGAGGGAGCGGCATACGTTGGTAGGGCTAACCTCCATTCAGTGCGGGAATGAGGCAAACCTGGAGAACCTAGTTAGTTAGGTTGACATTCTTCCCATCCTAGGCCATCGCCAGAATAGTTGCCAACCCATTCCCGCGAACAAGCTTTGACCTACAAGTAAACAATTTAATTAAAAATTGTTTGGTGGTATGGGGATTTGAACCCACGACCTCTGGGTTGAGCGATCGAAACACTAAACCCCGAGCCACCGGCTCGCCAACATCCTTAATTATAAAAGTTTCAAGCTGTAATCAGTTCGCCTGTCAATGAAATTATACCTTGCGGAAAACACATTCTTTTAAAAATCTATATTAAACGTTCTGTCCGTTTTAATGCGAGTCTATTGGTTAGGAATAAGTATTTTTCTTCTATTATAGAGTGTTTTGACATTGAGAGGAATTCAGATTTATCGGTATGATTGGACGTCTGTTCTTAAATAACTTGCATACATTAAAAACAACACTAGACCCATTATGGATACCTGAGGAACATCACATACGACTAGTAGTAAGTTAATATCTGTGTGGGTACTTCTTTGAGTATATCGGTGCAGCTAGTACCTCTTGGAGTGTACTAAATGAGTTACGATAAAAATAATGTGTCAGACAGCCTAACAACAAATTTGTTTCCTACACATTACGTTTTTGGTAATCCTGCGAGTATATCAATCACAGTATTAGAAATTAGTGACCGTATGCGTAACACTAAAAATTTCAATTTTACAAATGATGAGAATGAGAAAAAAGTACAAATACACCCACATAAACAACAACAACAACAAAAAGAAAGGGTAATCGCGTGTATTTATATTTTTTTCTGTTTACGTTATACCTACAAAGAAAATGATAATTGAGATTCTCAAATCAATTCATTGCTGCAATGCATCTTCTCGCAACAATTTGGTGGCTGGGACACGACCGTAATTGTCTATTGATTTTGTATTAATATCTACTTCATCAAATCAGCCCTGGTGCCAATTTGTTATAAATGATTTAAGTGGTTAATATGTTTTAAGAGTAACCTCAAACAGCAATCGAACTTTATTAGAAATTAATTTCACATAAGAACCCACTCAACGTGGATATTAAAAAGCTATAATATGGCGGATGCGCCAAGGTTTAGAACCAAAAGCTGAGGCCATTAACAATTCTTTAATAAAATCTTTAGAGTAAATGTAGAATGTACTATCACAGTAAAAAAATCCGACTGATTTTAACACTGAATCCCCATTCATCAGTGTGTATATAGTCCACAGTTGGCAGTGTTAGACATATCGGTATATTATTACATTACATAAAAGTAATTTAACACAGTAGATTTTACAAGGTAATGTGTAATAGTTAATTATTCACCATGTAATTATTGCGTATTTATGGCGGATTGATTCATTTTTAACACAGGGTTTTGTAAATTTTACTACAATTTACAAACTTGGCGGGTATATCGTTCGTGTAATATGAGTTCTAAAGGTTTAGTTATTATACTACCCAGTTCGTGTTAAAAATAACACTGCAGCAAATTACGATTACCATTTAGTAATTTTACCATTTGTCTTTTTTTACTGTGTATATTGCCCGATTTTGTACAAAATATAATCTAGCTTTCATCTATGTAAGTCTATGCCTTAATTAAATTATAATAAATTATATGGTACCCGTTTCTTTGTATGTATTAAACCTTTATTTCAATTTTAATTTATAGTAAGTATAAACCAAGTTTTACTAAACCTTAAAAAAGTATAACGAATAACGTCAAATGTCTTATCTGGCCACAAGTTCACTAAGTTCTTGGTACAGTAAAACATCTCAGTTAAATAGAGAGGTTTTAACCGATCAGAATCCTAAATCTTCAAGTATGACATCATGAAAAGCGAGTAATTTTCAAGCTCTAGGTTGGTGTTGGCACATGTAGTGTGGTTCAGTGTTAGTTCTTCAACGTGTTCACATGTTACTATAACACGTGTTTATGTATGTCCACTTATTGCCTAGTATTATAAATTGTTTCTAATAAATTGCGTAAAAAAAAACTGGGGCTGCCCACTCAAATTAATTGATAAGAACAAATTTTGTAATTTTTATACATATAAATCAAGGTGCTATGGTTTTTACAACTATTTATTTCCCTTGATGCCATATTGCCAAAAAACGGATAAAAAGCTTTGACTTAAAATAGGTAACCTATTTTTTACACGAAATCCGTGATTATGGTCATATTTCTTTGAGTTATGACTATATTTTTTTTCATTAGCAACCATTAGTTTTACGAAAGCAGTGCCTAAATTACTAGGACTTCCTAAACAACACGGTTTCAGTGAACACTTCTCCAGTGTATTTCATCAACAGAATACTACCTCCCTGAGTTTAGCCTAACACTAGCTCATGTAATTTACCTAATATTGTCCTTGATTGCATTTATATAGATGATATTATTGTTGCAATGAAAAAACTCAAGGATAAGCCAACTCCAGGACCTGACCAAATTCCAAGCTTTCTTCTTAGGGACTGTGCACATGTATTGTCTTATCCCTTACAGGTGATATTCAATCTCGCAATAAAAACATCTACATTTCCTTCAAAGTGGAAAGAGGCAAGTGTGTCTCCGGTCCTTAAAAATGGAGATTCTGCTAATATAGCTAATTACAGGCCTATCACTATATTGAACAATTTTCCTAAGGTGTTTGAGATGTCGGTATACAATTGCATCTAATATCCAGTAAAAAATTTGATGTCACTAGAACAGCATGGTTTCATGTCAGATAGATCTACAGCTTAAAATTTACTTCACTTCACCCAGTATGTGTCAAATACAGTGGACGTCCAGGGCCAGGTAGATGTGGTTTATACCGGTGTTTCAAAAGCGTTTGATAGAATACAACATGTGATCTTATTGAAGAAATTAACTAAATTTGGCTTTAGTGCAAATTTAATAAAATTTTTTGAATCATACTTATCTGACAGATCCCAATATGTTACATTCAATGGCTATAAATCTAGGATTTATGCAACAACTTCTGGCGTACCACAGACATCTAATCTGGGTCCCCTGCTTTTCCTTTTATTCATTAACGATCTTGCTGACATCTTGCAGTGTGAAAAGCTTCTTTATGCTGATAATGTTAAACTTTTTTGTGTAGTCAGCAACGTAGAGGACTGTACAGAATTACAGTTAAATTTATCACGGCTTCAAATCTGGTCAGATAAAAATAAGCTAGACCTAAATGTAGCGAAATGTAAAGTAATTACCTTCAGTAGAAAAGTAAATCCTGTAATTTTTGATTATGAGATCAATTCTGAAACATTACAAAGGTGTAAATCTAGCAAAGATCTAGGGGTTATTTTTGATGAAACTCTAAGCTTCAGAAATCATTTTGAATATATTACCTCGGCGGCGTCTAGGTCCTTGGGTTTTGCCATTAGGAATAGTAAATCATTCAATAATATAGATACGTTGAAATTACTATATTGCGCTTTTGTTAGATCTAAGCTGGAGTACTGTTCCTTGATCTGGTTTCCTTATTATATGACCTATATAAATGATTTGGAGAAGATCCAAAGGAAATTTTTGAAATATGTTGCCTATAGAGTAGATGGTTACTACCCAGAGCGTGTAGTTGATCATAATTTATTGTTAGGTAGATTTAATTTTGCATCGTTAGAACAAAGACGGTTTATTTCATCGCTTCGGTTTTTACATAATTTATTGCATGGTAAGGTTGACTCTTCAAATATTTTATCTCAAATAAACTTGTTAGTACCCCGTGAATCTAGTAGAAGTACTATGCCATTTTACTGTCCTCCTAGTAGAACAAACTTAATGTTGAAGTCCCCAATTTACAATATGACACACAATTTCAATTTAATATCAGATAGATGTGATATTCATAATTCTAGTTTAAGTCAACTCTTAACAGCTGCCAATAATTATTATGTTAATTAATTTGTTTTCTATTCTTTTATGTCTTTTTCTATTTTATGTTATACATGTATCACTCTAATGATTATTGTTTATGATTATGTGTTTTATGATTATGTGTATGACTCTGTATTCCTATGTTTATGTTTTTTTTTTTCATCTTTGTGTTTTGTATTACTTTTTTAAGTTTTATTTTTTGTCACATTATTTACTTATTTACTTTTAAGCAATTTTCTATTATAGTCCTGTAAGTGGGTATTCCTGTTGGACTAATAAAGTTATTATTATTATTATTATTATTATTATTATTATTATTAAACAAATGTTTTAAATATTTTTTTAGTTTAAAATGTCTTATCTTGACGAATGCTGATGTCATGGCTATTGTAATGACTTGATTTTATTGTTTATTCACTATACTTTCATGAGATACCTGCACTGTAGGTAATCTAAATAAATAATGGGATGGGATTGTGCAAGGGAATTGGAGCTTAAAGTGAATTATACGGCAATACAATCAGGCTGTATATCGTAACAATTAGCAGAAATGGCAATAAGCGTTATTGGGTAAATTGTACCTTATATACAGATTGTAATTCTATATTATTATAGTGTGCTTGTTGTTACAGCGGTAGTGGAAGAGCCCGAATTTACAGACGTAATCGAGAATATCACCGTTGCCGCAGGGCGAAACGTCAGATTTGCTTGTTCAGTCAAGAATCTAGGGACATACAAGGTAAGCAAATACACTTAGATGTCTATGAATTCTACTTTACATGCGCCTTTTCGTCTATTTGCTGAAATCTTCCGCGGCAACTTTGCTTTAACCGAAAATGGTACAAATCTACCGCATCGTAAGTTGTGGAATTGTTCATAAGTATCTAGATAGTAAGATAAGTACTCATGACAAGTAAATAAGGTAATTGCTCTTAAAACAATACTACACTGAGAGAAATAATTTAGTTTCAACAATCGAATTAACTGCGTACGTATATTTTGCAATGAAAATATTTTTCGATTATTTCATATTTTATTTCAATTCTATTTCATGGACCCCTATAAGTCGAAATTAAATATAGAATGAGTTATATAATAATTTAGTTTACTAATATACAGGGTGTTAGTTAAACATGCGGCAAAAATTCAAGAGGTTATTCCTTGGACTATTTATTATAAGGATACTTTATCCTTTGATGATTTTTGAAAAAGCGCTTTGTTGCGAAGATATAGGGCGAAAAAAATTTTCAACAAATCCAATTTTGGTAATTTTCACATTATTAATATAGGTGAAATAAAAGTATGGCGTACTACACTGGACGTATCAAGTAAAATACATGTAAGAAAAAGGAGTTGTTTTTTCTTACCAACATCCCGTGATCCTTCGGAGTGATAATTTTGTATGTTTTTATATTTTGTGTTTTTGTAGTTTGTATGTGTCGCATTTGTTAAGATTGATTGACTTTTGGCTAGTTGACATGTAAACGGTTGTTAGCGAAGTCCTCTATCATGGCTCGCTATACGAATGCCGAGATGGCTGACATGCATTTTATTTATGGACTAGCTGATGGGAATGCATTAAAAGCTAGGCGACTGTACATTGAACGATTTTCTAACCACATTGCTCCCGATAAAAAAATCTTTCAAAGTATTCATCAACGTCTTCGAGAAACGCGAACATTGAAGCGAAGTGGAGGACCAGGAAGGCCAAGGACTGTAAGAACGGTAAACGTAGAAGAGAATGTGCTGGACATGATAGAAGAAGATCCAGGTACTTCTACGCGAAGAATTGTAAATACTTTGAACGTAAGTAATTGGACTGTTTGGCAAATTCTGAAAGATAATTTGTTGTACCCATACCACATTCAACGAGTTCAGGTACTTCTTCCTGCGGATTTTGCTACACGTATTGCATTTTGTCAATGGCTTTTGCACTACTCCCTCCCTAAATTCCTCAACTACTTACGCTGATTCTTTTTACCGATGAAGCCAGTTTCTCGCGAAATGCAATAAGAAATTTCCACAATAACCATGTGTGGGCTGACGAAAATCCACATGAGATTTGTGAAGATCGGTTTCAACATCAGTTCTCGTTGAACGTTTTGGTTGGAATTGTGGGTGACTGGACCGGTATTTCTGCAAGGAAGACTTACCGGCGAAGTATACCGGAACTTTTTGGAACAAACGCTACCTCAGTTTTTGGAGGATGTACCATTGGCTACAAGACAGGCAATGTGGTTTATGCATGATGGTGCACCACCTCATTTTATTGTAGTTGCTCGAGAGTTTTTAACAGTAACATACGGAGATCGCTGGATTGGTCGAGATGGACCTCACGTATGGCCTGCTCGATCTCCGGACTTAAACCCCGTGGATTACTTCCTATGGGGTCATCTAAAGTCATTAGTTTATACTAGGCCAGTGGAAGATGTGGACGATTTAAGAGATCGGATAATTGTTGGGTGTAACTCAATAAGAAACGACCCTGGTGTTTTTGGAAGAGTTCGGGAGTCTATGAGGAGAAGATTGGATGGTTGCATCCGAGCTGGAGGTAGCCATTTTGAACAATTCTTGTAGGTTCAGAAATGTTACATGTAATTTTTAGTAATAAATTGTTATGTGTTGAAAATTTTTTTCGCCCTATATCTTCGCAACAAAGCGCTTTTTCAAAAATCGTCAAGGGTTAAAATATCCTTAGAATAGGCCAAGGAATAACCTCTTGAATTTTTGCCGCATGTTTAACTAACACCCCGTATAAAACATTGAATTAAAAACGTGTGAACAGAATTATAGGTATGTATAATTATAAAAATTATAGGGTCGAATCCTGTCTCCTGTTTTTGCCACCCCTACCGATGCGGTGTGCAGATAGTTTTATGTCTGTACATCAAAAGAGACTCGCCCACACTGAGTTAAGAAATCTACGTAGTAAGTGGAATCATCTGTAGGTAGTAATGTGTTAAAAAAATATGTCAGGATAATATCATACTTTACTTGATATTTCATATATTTAATCTTGTGGTCGTAATATTATTTTGTGGTAACTAGACTTAACATATAATAAATATTCGTCAGATTAGATATGGGGGTTTCAAACACTTTCCTTAAACACGAAATGTTATTCAAAATACTCTTTGAAGAAATATAGTTAATAATGTAACATTCACACTTTCAACTTTATGTGTGGATTTCTGATTTAATAAGTTTTTTTCAGTGGATTTGTAATTATTTACAGAGAAAAATCTGCCTTTGAGGCCTTCAATCGAATCGAAGGCGAGGACTAAAAAAGTATTATTGAGCTTTAAACTGTAGGGTTGATTCTTAATAGTATATTACAACCAGTCTCTAATATTTCTTTCTTTTTTTTGGATAAATTACTTACGTTTAACAATACAAATGTGTTAAAATATTAAATTTTCAGCCCTGCATTATTTTGTCTATGTCGTAACACTTCATTGAAATAATTACAAATTAATTAGTAGAAGTAAATACGACAATATAGGTACTGTAATTATCTTAATTCATATTTTGTTTCGCGACTAGACTTTGTCTCATATAAATTTTGAAATTTTCAAGATGATGGAAGTTTAACGTATTTTCAACTAGGTTAATGAAAATATTTCACAGTATTTTGTTTTTGAGGAAATTGCACTAACTTTTGTTTTCATATAGCCGCCATCTTGGATTTTGCTACGATTTAGTAGCAATTTCAATTCCCTTCTCAACGATATGCGTCACATAATATTAAAAATATTTAGGATACCAAAATTATTTTTGTCCCTTTTATTGAAAAGGAGGCCATGAAAAATATGTTTGAGATGCAATAGAATATCTTTGGTAACAGTATTTTCAAATAGTAATTTGTATGATTCAATTTTCTTCTTTATGTGAATATTTCAATTCAATATTTTTTATAAGGTTTTTAAGGTTTACCAATAAAGAAAAATTAGATACCTATGCTGGAACAATATTTTAAATCGAAGAGAAATACTTCTGAAGGCTGGAGAGGATAAGAAAACAAATTATCCTAAACATAACCAAACCAATGTTCGTTATTTGAGATATCTGGTGACTAATTTAACCTAGAGTAAGGGTATTGATATACATGATTCAATTTTTTGCAATTTACAAAAAGAATTCCCTATATTTCTAATCTGAAAACACAATCGACGTGCCCGTAAAATTCTCTAAAACGGTCCCTTTTTAAGCGTTTTTGTATCTGCAATAATAACCAAGATAGCAATACATGCAGCACCAACTTGGTCCACACTGTATAAAGTATGAAATTATTACATTTACAAAAATGGCTTCGTGTGTTCATACTTTATACTTTGTAATTTTGTGCATGGCAAATATTTAATGTACCTACGGGTTTGAAAATTATGGATGAAACTGTGCTAATGTCTTTACAAAATATTATTTACCATTAACAAGTTAACATTAGCTTGATATACAAGGTACATCGATCTAGTATAGTGCACAATTGGAATAAGCACAATTGAAACCGTATAAAAACTAAAAGCCGGCAAAAACAGTCGGCATCTCTTTATTGTACATGGGCGGAGGTAGAAATGTTTGCTATTAGGAAAATGTTATAGAGATCGTTTTTTATTATTTTGTGTTTATTAGATACCTATTATTTGTAGCCAATGTAGCCAATAACATATTTTATTATTCTTAAGTATTGTTTATGTTTATTATTGTTATTTTTATTGTTTATTTAACAAAACTAAACTACGCTTGGTAATTGGTATTTACGCGCTGCACTGGAAAACTATTGATGATATTTCAGCACTCGGCACGGGAAACAAAAAAAAATGATTTACAATCCAGCAGACCAGCCTGTTTATTCTCTTTACACCTGCGCGCGATTGTAGATGGTTCATCGGGCTGATTAGATGTCCAGTGTAGGACTCACTTGTACAGTTTTAGTTACTATTCGAATCACGATACCATTGCTAAATACATAGGACGAAATATCAAGATAAGTGCGCACGGTCCTGTGCCTTAACACTGGCCAGTTCCAATTGTCCTTATACGAGCCCTGTCTCAGTGAAGTTGGCCCAACTATCAAAACTACGTATTTTTATGAAATTTGTGATATTAGCGAAAGCGTATTAAAAACTAAAATGTATTTCTGATAACATACGATATTTTTATTTAATATTAGCCTAAAATACTACATTTTTTTGTAACAGAGAAAACATATCTTACACATTTATACAGCTTTACCACGAGACATTTTTCATTGTTAACAACAACACCAATGCATTGAAAGTTGATTTAAACATCAAAATCGGCTCTTAGCAACGTAAAATGTTATCATTTGTTTTACAAAACCAACCTTTATTTTATCGAAGCGAATAAACAGGCCATTCAACTTAAGTTGTCCCCATCATGTATTTTTCTATGCACAAATCATTGTGCAAAGAAGACAATTTCTAAATAAAAACGCTTTAACAATAGCCGCGTCGGTTTTGTTATCTTTCCATAAACCTTTAAAGAAACCAAAAATATTATATTTGAAATAAAATTTTAATTAGCCCTCAAATAAATTCACAAATATCATGTTTTGGGGCATTGGGCCAACTTCACTGAGACAGGGCCCGTATACACTATACCTTACTTGGGCGACTAATACGCGTACTGTATTCCTTCTAACGTACCTTCTTCGGTCAACAGCAATTAAGATTACTTTGTATTTCAAAAGTCTCTCAATCTCTCGGATATTCCTGATAAAATAAATGAATTAAGGTCCACATCTTTTTTACTGATAACGGCAGTGACATTTTGATTAATCCTAAATCTTATCAGCTACAAATCTTTTTGAATTTCTTTAAATAAAATGCTAATATGTTTTTTGTGCGTGTATTCTAAATACTTCCTTACTATCTTAAGAGATATCAAGCACAATAATTACGAAATGTCCCTCGTAATTTTAAAACTGTCTATAAAGAAGACGAATTTTTTAATGATTGTTCAGGAGACACATTTTCAATGAGAGTATAAGGTTGTAAAAAGGGAAACTATTCTGAAAATTAAATTTAATATCTTTTATTCATAAAATATCCAGGACATCGGAAAAGGATACCACCCTACTCTTCAATCGAAAGATATCAGTAAAAACCTTTTCTGCTAAAAACACTGTCCAATTTCTTTAGTAGTAAAGACGACGTCTGATGTATTAAAAAAGTAATGTCACTGTAGCACAGCGCGCCTAAAGAAAATTGGGCGGCGAAAAACTTTTCCTAAAAACGTCTCTGACTTTTGCATCTACATGGGATTCAACTGATTCAAATCTGATGTCCATGAACAAATCAATCATGCGCCCTACCGTCCAGACAGAGGTACAGGGTGCCTCATTTTCCATATCCGGGGGCATACGAATATCATACCTTAAATATGAATATACAGTTATATAGTTATTATTTTTATGCAGTTATCTCAAATCCTGATTTTCTTAAATCAATTAGCACAGAAAAAACAAATAACATGAAAGATGTTCGTTTAGTAAGCGTACCATTTTCTTTAATTAATATTTTGTATAATTGATTATCTATTAATGTTTCATGTTTCTTACTTTATATTAGAAAGTCAAATATATGTTTTATACTGTTTATAAATTAAAAGGAAAGGAAATCGTTATAAAATGTGAAGACAAAATTTAATTACTGGCCGGAAAGAAAGCATTTTGGACATTCCAAAGTTCGAAATTACACATTTTGGCCGTTTGTATGGCCAGACAGGACACATTAGCCATTTTTCGCATAATGGATTTTTGTTAAAACCCAGCATTGGTTTTGGGAACTAGATCAGATAGTCACTAGGACGTCGAACGTTTGGGAGTTATCCTATAGACGAAAAGTTGTCATGGGTACTCCAGCAACCGCGTCCTTCTGGACATGTAAGAGGCTTTTTGGCAAAATGTGAGGAATACAACATCTGGCGTGTGTAAGGACGACAGGAGCGATGCGCACGACTCCCACAGAGGCTCTGGAGGCCCTCCTGTCTCTCCCAAAACTGCATATAGTGGTTGAGGGGAAGCAAGGAGGGCCGCTTATAGTTGATCGTGGAGGCGGTCGCAGGTAAAAGCCTCGATGGTGAACACACAAATATTATTAAAGAACTTGTGGGAAGGAACAGTCTTCTGGACGCAAAATGTGTTTCATAAACCTTTCACAGTAGAGATACCGGATAAGGATGTCTGACTCTAAAATCCCGATACTCAGGTCTCAAATGGGCTCATCTGGTTTACAGGTAGGTCCAAGATAGACCAGGGCTCAAGGGCAGGAGTTCGTGGCTTGCGCCCAAGGCCGAAATTATATTTCTTCTTGGGAAAGTATGCCACGGTCTTTTAGACGGAAGCGTTTGCTATCTCTGTTGTGTTCAGGAAAATCTTATTCTAATCAGCATATCCAGCAGATATGCATTGACAGTCAGGCGGCTTCATATGCCCTTTATATGTATATATATCCTCCAAGATCACTGGCAGGACGGTCCAAGAGTGTATTAATGGACTGGCCGAATTGGGGCAAAAGTACAATACAATCAAGTAAAATTGATCTGGGTACCGGGTCATCACAACATAAGTCGAAATGAGGAGGCCAATACACTGGCAAAAAAAGGCACAAGTAATCAGTTTACAGGACCCGAACCAGTGCTCGAGCTTCCGCCCAGTTATGTATCGAGGTCTATTGAAAACTAGATCAGAAAGAGATCTGAGGAAAAATGGTCGATGGAACTGGGCTGCGACAAGCCAGGCTCTTAGTTGAAGGGTTCCGGTCGAACGCAACTCGATCAATACTTACGCTAAGTCCTAACAGCATAAGAATTGCCACAAGGCTATTAACAGGTCATGGATATCTCAACAAGTACCTTTGCACTATTGGTCATAGTGACACTAGAAGGCGAGGACTCCATACAAGTCCTCTGTCACTGTGCCTGCCTCATGGCCAAGACACACAAACATCTAGATGCAGCGTTTCTCCTGCCCCAGGACATTAGAGAGCTTCCAGTAGAACTGGTATTGGCCTATGCGCGTAGCACGGGTGTCTCCCAATAACTCTCGACCAGCGGCAGGCACAATAGATCGAAAGGCCTAAGTGGTGCGGGTAACCGCGCGGCTTCCAAACAACAACAACAACACTAGGACGTCGTTAACTGTTTCAACGCAATTACTGGGTGGAACAGTAAGCGCATTTTGTAATTTATGATGTATTTATGAGTTTTTTAACAAGTTTTTTCGTTAATATTAATATATTCATATTCTGAAAGTCAATAAAGACATTGGTGTTAAAATTGTATATTCTGCAGGGACCTTACTGGAGTCCTGCAGGAATCCTGCCAAGAAAGTTAGAAATACTTTTGCAGAGAAAATAGACTTTATATGTTGACCAAATTTCGATGGACTGTTGCTCATTTATCGATCAATATGAATGTAGTAATACATTTTTGAAAATTTTTGCTATCTTTACATCATAATCATGAAACCTGTGTATTAGGAGAATATCTTTAGGTATGTTGTAAGGAATCCTCATTAACTAAATTCCTTAACACTATTAAAATGTAGACGCATTACCATTAAATGACGTAGGTAACAATTTTCACAAATTATATTGCGAATTTTAGAAATTTTTTGTCCTATTTTTTTTGTTACAACAAAAATATCCAGATATTCTTTCTTTTATTCAGTATTTTGTTACAGTTCTGTAAATATATAAAAAAAATTAAATATACATCTGTGTCGAAAGAATCAGCAGAGATTGATTAACAAAATTCATAATCATGGATGCCTATGGTTTCAACTAAACATAATATAAATTAGGCAGGTATTTTGGAGTAAATGTGAATGTTACTGATTTTATTCAAAATGAAATATCTTTTCATTTAAAATACATTCGGTACATTATGAACCCATTAACGCAAGGGATGATCTGATTTACATATAAATCAGATTATGTGTTATACTTTATATCGACTAATGTTTTAATTAAAGTTACAATTTAAATCAAAGTTATGTTTTGTATTTAGGTATTAAATAAATTAAATTTAAATTAATAAAATTACAAAATAATAAATAAATAATTAAATGCCAAAATATTAATTCCCTAAAAATTGTATTTGCACATCACGCTTTTTATAATATTTGTTTTTGAATAAGTAAACAAAAATCATTACTATTTTTCCTGTATCAAAATAAATATTTTAGAACGTAAAATGTTTCAAATAAATGTCTGTATATAAGATATACCTAGTTAGTCCACAAGTACACCACTGCGTATTCAGTGTAAATAAATTGACTTATAAGAAGAACGAGTTCATCAAAAAGTTTGTTCATCATTTCATCATTAAATTTTTTGTTGTAATTGTAAGATGTTAAAAATATGTACTGATCTACTAATTCTATTTGAAAAAGTTACCTCAGTTCGTAAAAATGGATATCTCTAACTCTGACTTAGATTGATAACCGATATTTCGCCGAATAACAAAAATGGGACACCCCGTACAAGGATTTGCCATATATCATCTCTCGTTCTTTTAACAGGACTTTCCCCTTAGCATTCAGGATCTTTTCATATTAAAGAATACGCCACTTCTGGCCCTCGATGGTCTTATCAGATATACAAAGGCTCTGGTCCAAATTTAAAAAATCACCAACCGCTCGCTCATTAAACTGCCTCTTCGTATATGCACAGAGTCAGTATATATATGTATACAGATAGAATTCATTATTTTTTATAAAATATGTCAACAGTAAATAAGGAATAATAAATTAATTCATATAAATTAATAAATTTTAAAACCTTATAGTACGAGATATTAGACACAACAAAATATTTATACAAATAAATCGACTGAAACATTACTATTGTAACCTACTTAATTAAGGGTTCATATTTCAGGATGATTTCAGTCATTCCTTGGTTGATTTAAAATGAAAAATTTAATTTATGTTATAAAATGCTTTAATAATTTTCAAATTAACTAGATGTTATTGGCTACTAAAATCCTAACACTAAAAGTACATATTTTAATAAAAACACATAAGTTTTTCGTTAAAGCCTCAAAAAATCCATACTTGACTGTTTATTTGAGGAAGTATAGGAGACTATTTTCTAATTTTATTGATTTATTTAACAGGAATATGGCATATTAAGGGAACAATAATACAGAAAACTTTAGGTTTCCATCTAATTTAAGACTATCTCTGTCAGTTGAGTATATTTTTTAGACCCCAATGTCTATTGATCCTGAAGATATATGTAAAACAGATACCTATTATTATGAATTATAAATTAATATTTGCTAAAACAACTGAATAGTTTATTTTAATGCTAAAATAAACAGTTTTAAACAATTTTGTAATAAAGAGTTATAAAGGCGTCTCTTTTAAATGTAAACCAACATTCATTGAGTTACCCTTTTACGTGTTCCCACAAAGGGCCACTCACAGAGGTGTAACATATAAGTCAATTTACATAAATAAACAAGATTTTTTAGATGGCATCAAAGGAGAGTAAAAATACACTCCCAAGAAATATTTAACAATGAACCTAACCTTATCTAGTAACAGTAAAATGGTCCTGATAACTAGGGTAAAGGGAGGAGAGATGGACCACCATTTATAAAAATTAAGATAATTTCTTCATTAATCAAAGTACAAATCTGCAAATTGGTACATAAAATAACTAAGCTTTGGTACTCTTTTTGGAACACTTAGAAAGTAAAAAATATTTATCATTAAAACTAAAAAATAAATAATTCTCAGACTTGTCAACGGTCCATCTATCCTACCTTATGGAGGTGAAATGAACCACAGTAGGTAGGAGAGATGGATCTCGCTACTTTTCCTTTTTTCTAGAAGCTACGTTTCCACACTTCTGGCAAAGGTTAAAAAACTTGTGCAGCTCGTGCAACCAGCGCTTGCACAAAAGGCATTGTGACCAATCGTCTTTCTTTTTCGTTAAACGATAATCTTCACTGCAGCCAACACTCTTATTTTCTAAATCGCCGAAATGTTCATCCGTCCTAGAATAGTCATCTAATGTGACATAGCCAGATGTCTATTTACCGCTTTCACTGCCAAATTGGGGCCAGCTTTTTTCTTGCATTGTGCCTTTTTTTAAATAAATTCCGGTGAGGTAATTAATAACTCCTGATATATTTTTTTAAGAACTCTTTTTACAGCTACAGATACGACGGGTAAGGGGGTAACTTCATCCTGAGCTTTTCCAGGAGCTAAATCTTCAGTACCTAGCTGTTGATTTGTTAGGAGTGGTTTGTTGGTTTTGTATACCAGAGGTACTTGGTTGGGAAGATTCAGGTCTTGCTTGCACTTAAATGTAGTTTTAGGTATTCCAAATGCTGTAGCGGCTTCATTGCCGCCAATTTTGCCATTTCTGTATGCATTTACGACATCATTTAACGCTTGAGAGGTTCAATATCCTCGTTCAGGAACATGTCTTTTACATATGTACCTACTTATTAAGCATTGTACTAAAACAAAAAGTTATTGGTCCGACTCTCCTCCCCGATATTGGTTCATCTATCCTCAAATGGGAGGGTAGACGGACCACTCGGTTACAACTAAACGGTTAAAAAAAAGTTTTAATATTTTAGGTTCTATAAGACATTAATGCATATACTTACAGTTTCATTAACAAAAAAAAAAACATTTTAGACTTACCTAAGTTTGTTAAAAATAGAAATGTATATCTTTAAATACAATTTTCACCAAGGCAAAATCTATTTTTCTTAAAAAACTTCCACATAAATGCTGGAAACCACGTGATCGCGACTGTATCAAGGTGAACTGATCGAAACGCAAAACATACGCCTGTCAAATGTTGCGGTGGTGCCTTAAATTGCAAAATATTACCGATAGTCCGTCTATCCTCCTGGTCCATCTAACCTCCCTTTACTCTATCTCATAAACAATTATCCATATGATAAGTACTCTCAGAAAATTGTGTCATACCAATAAAATAAAACTATTTGTAGCTTTACGAGACGCCCAAATAAACAGAGGTTTGTACCAGAATTAATAACGCTGATAGAGCCAGTTTTACTGATAAATATTTCATACACAATATTAATTTGATATGTATTAAACACCAAAAATATATCAGTACAAATTGACCAGTGAAAGCATCGAAATAATTGAATAGTGTGGTAATTAATTTAAATCGATGTAAAAATATCAAATTTTATTACACGCTAATTTATATAAATTTAATTTACTATTCTAATAATTATTTAACCGAATCATGTAATCATAAATATATTCATTATTTACAATATTAAATTTGGTAATAAAAATGCGGTTTGAATATCCCATTTATGGCGTAAAATTTGTTAATATATGAGAAAAGCGAGTTTTATGCTGAGTTTGCCTCGGAGTTTGCATTGCATATCAACAAGGTATTTCCAAAATCCTGCAATGGTTTCAGGTCGTGGCACTTTTTAGATCGACTGTAGCTTATTTATGTTTAAATATTTAAGGCATAAATGAACTACAATTAGTCAAATCACGTATATGCATGGAGAAGTTTCGCATTTAGTTTTAACGGATGCAACTACAAAAATTACAAGAAATTGCACTATTACATTAAAACTACTAATTGACCAAATTATTTCCCCAGCTTTGAGTAAACCCCCTTTGAGACAGATATGCCTAGAAACCTATATCTAAAGCTATACGAGTAATCTGTTAGACGACCATAGCTTGAAATAGGTTGGAACCTTTGGTGTGAAGATAACACTGACATAGTTTTCCACATAACACTAAAACACTATACTATACCAAAATACTAAGTTGCCATCATCTCGAGATGATTAAAACTCTTATGTAAAGTCCATAAACTTGTAACTCAAGCATACTTCGTTACTATAAAAATACTTAATTTCTAAATCAAACCATTTCTGCTTCGCAAACATTGTAACTTTATCTGTAATGTGTGAAGATTTTGGAATTTTAACTTGAACAAGATTTGGAAAAACTGAACGACGTTTGTATGTTCTTAGAAACCAAATATCTGACCCTTGTAATCTAATCTTAGCATTCACCTTGATACAGATTAACTCTGAATGATACAGATTCAGTTCCGTTGACCTTGAAGCTATTAACTTGGTTGGCATCAACTGAAGGTTATGTGAAAAACTACGTCAGTGTTATGTAGTATAGCAACAAACAAGACAATAACCGGTGGAATTGGAGGTGATCTCCTTTGGTATAATATTATTAATAATATATTAACTTCCAGTAAAACCGTAAGTGATGTGCTTATAGTATCTAATAGTGTTTTTACTTATTTTAAAATTGATCTAGTAGTAAAGATCTTATTTTATGAACAGTGCCCTGACAAAAAATTTAAGGCTATCGTCTATATTTTCTGATCCATCCTGTAAAGGAAACATTACGCTAGAAAATGTTTGCCGAAAATGTATGACAAATTTGTGTCTAAATTTGTTCCGATTTCATTTGAATTAAGCATCACAAACTTGTTGAAAAGCTAATCAACGAGGAACGTACAAGCCATTCAAAATCAAGAAAGTTTACATATTTAATTTAAAACTGTCGCAACAAACTGTATTTGTTATTGATGCTGTAACAGGGATGTAGAGTAGGAAGTAAAGAAAATTGACTTGAATTTAATACCGGAAATTTCTTAACAAATTCCAAGTCTTGATTGAAAAAAATACTGGTGATTTATGTCAATCCTTTCGATCATAAACAACATATTTATTCTTGACTTTAAACGGGATCTTAAAAAGAGTGCTGAATCAAGAAATACAAATAATGCTACTCATAGTACCGTAATTATTTCGGTAATGCACTTCTTCTTTTACTTTTTCTTTCAGGTATTACAGCAGTATTACAGGTATTACAGCACTGCTAAAAAAGAAATTTGGAAAACTACTACTTTATGGACAAACGCACCGACCAGCATTGAATTACTCCCTTAAAATTTTAGAAAGTTAGGCAGTTTCGTACTTATTAGAAATTCCTCAGTACTTTCAGTATAAGGTAGAAAAAACGTTTACTTTACTATTTAGAATATTTAGAATTTTCTCACGTGGAAGAAACAATATTTAAAATATTACAATTGCCATTGGCTATGCAGGATATAGGTTAGAACATATATAACGAGTATACAGTGCAGTACAGTATGTATTATACGAGTATAGTACCTTACAGTAATTACGTTACTGATATATAATATCCCGTTTTAGTCCCGAAAGAGATAATAGTAATTTTCAATAAAATGCGTAATTAAGAATTTTCAGCAAATGTATTCATACAAATTGAGAATGTTGAATTTGCTCACACTGCAGAACACTACAAAAGTCATCAGTTCAAACAGCTACGCGCAATAAATTGAGAAAGAGGCACTTCCCTTCGCTTCAGACACAATAGCAAGTGGCAACATTTTCCTCTTAGTTAAAGGTTTTTGTTTGTTGTGTGTATAGTTTTTCCACGCATTAACTTCTTTTATGTATTATCCTTCTCCAGTTCTAAATAATTACTTAGCTAATGTTAGTTTTACAATTTATTAATGCGCGTATACATTTTAATCTTATAGTGTGTTGCAAAATAATTAAACTAATTTATATTTTTTCTAGTTGATATTAATAAACACTGAAACAGTTTCTGCAATATTTCTTATTTTTTTTTAGCCATATTATCTACTGAAACTAATAGTTTATTACCATTACTATTACTATTACTAGGGCTTTTATTATTATACAATATATTGTATTATCTATCTTAACCCATATTATTTTAACATTTTAACAATCTCAAGACTGCTCATAGAAACTGTCCCGCATTACCAGTATTCTTTCTTACTGTTAACTGTGTATACCTATGATGTATCTGTCATGTTTCATATCTTTTGGCTTTAAGACATAATTTGGAACAGGTGCAATCAATAATTCGCCTTAGTTTTGATTGACAGAGATATGAACGAACAACTGAGTTGCCATCAGTTATATTCAATAGTGCCTATGCTACAACCCCCGCCCTTTCCGCTTCGCGCAATAACCATATAATCAAGAAGGAAATGTTCGTCTGCATATTTAGATTGATCACTGTGGAAACAAATTGCTCACCTCGGCCTATCAAATCAGAATAATTTGAAGATCTTTGAATCACTGATTTAATGTAACATGGCAATCTGAATATTCTACAAAAGCGTGAAAAGATTGTAGCAGACATAATGGGTTGTACTACTATATTTATCAAAATTAAATTAGTCAACTACTCGTATACTCTGAAATTGCAGTTCTCGGAAAAATTGTTTCTTATTCTATTACTTTTTTCTTCTACTTTATGTATGCTATTACCATATTAAGATATATATTTAAAATGTCTCCAGATTTTTTATTTTATCAATAACTTTCATGATTATTTCATAACTTTTACTGCTCATTATTTTACAAATTAATTATACCGCCTGATTACTCAAAAAAAATGAAGAAAAAAAGTTCATAATAATCGTGCTTGCCTTTCCGAGACAATCCAGAAATGCCAATGAACTTTTAAACAATCCTTATTTTCTGATCTTTAAATTGTTCTAAAATGCCGGAGAAATCTATTTATGAACATGATTGCATGTTTTATAAAAAGTTTATGGAGTTTCTCAGTCAATTCGTATTATTAGAAAATGATGCCTCAGTGTCCAAATAAATAATATATAGATACCTTATCATTTATAAAATTTTACATGATTAAAACTCAGCTTTAATCATCTTCAGATGATGCCAACTTAGTTGGTGAAACGCGCGTCGAGTGCAGTATAGTGTTTTGGTGTTATGTGGAAAACTAGACTAAGACCATCATATCGTTGTAATAGATATGATTCAAATAAAATACATGATTGTTTCCGCGTTTAAGTTACAACTTTACAGTTTGATATATTCATATTAAGGTTGTTGATATGGCACCAATTTCTATTTTTCTTAATTGATTTTGGATATTAATACAGTCAGATATTGTGTTTATCCGAGAAAAACGTTTAAGGTCATCAGCAAACATCAACAACAACAACAACAATATATAAATTTAAAGACTTCTTTTGAAATTCCAGATTCGAATCACGCTCAGGCGGTTTTTTATGAAGAGGGATTAATTTCACTGGGATATGTCTTAATAGTTTATTATACTTCTCCCAAACAAGTTTTGGTTTCTCGAATAGGAGGTGTTTGTCTCTTGTGTGTGATTCATTTAAACACAAACTATGTAATGCAGTTTTACATTCTACAACTATGCTTTTTCATATAAATCAATAAATGTTATTGGTTTCTGATTGATTTTGTGATCTTAGTAAGACATTTTACTATGTCAATCGTGATATTCTGCTTTCAAGACATTATTTTTACACCGGATAGCATCTTTTGTAAATATAAACCGAAATTTGTGCGAGTTGAGAATTCATTGGCAGGAATTTCATTATTAAAATAACCTCACTCATGGATATTGTCAAAAAAGGCATAATTGCCAGTTGTGGGTCGTGCTTTATTAATATTTTTTACGAATAGCCTCGACAATATTATAGGTAGTCCATTTTTTACCATTTTTGCCGAGTATCTTTCTTGGTCATCATTTTGAAATGAATGTGTAGCTGCGATTTTAGCTAAAGCTTTTGACTATTTCAGTTTATTTCAAGTAAAAAACATTCAGTCGGGCCAAGCCTTAAGATGGTCAGCTTTATGAGAAAGCCTCACCAGAAGAAATAGCTGTTATTCTCATCAAGAAACGAATTTTCTCAGTTTTACTATTATGACGAGTCAAGGTCATTTTAAAAATCTTTATTAGCATGAAAGTGGCATACCCTTACGTTAATATGATCCTTTCGCTTTATTTTCGCGAGAGGAGCATAAACCCCTGAAAGAATACGTTTAATTTTTAAATACCCTCTATATGAGGGCGTTAAAACTGCGTTCCAAATCAATAATGGATTAAAATTTGACTACTCTACTAGATATAGGAAAGTCTTTGAATATTCTTTATTAGATTTAGGTATCATTTACAAATAATAAAATTAATGCTATTAAAATTGTATAGAGGAATACCTAACTTAATGGTCCCATTATTTTGTACTCTATTGATGTAGGTATAATATATGAAATATACAGTGAGGACATAAAGTCCGTCCCCCCCTCTAATTTTTGAGCCACTGCACTGGGTAGATTGTGATGAAATTTGGAACGATAATATATGACTAAATGCTACATTTTTTGACACATCAATGACAGCTCTGAATGTCAAAGTGACAGCTGGGCGCACAATAGGAAAATTTTTTTAAATGGAAATGGGGTCGAGTAATAACTCATTTTGAAGCTATTTTTATGCTCAAAACATCCCCCAATTTTGAGAACATTTGGTTCAGTAGTTTCCAAATAAAAACCAGTAATATCAGTTTATAACATAATCTTTTTACCACATAATGTTTATAATAGAACTTACCCATAGAACATTTATTTGCCAGGAGGTTCATAGTGGTCATTTTCTACATCTTTTGAAGTAACACGTGTTTTCTAAATTTGTTTCTGCCTCTACGTTTAATTTAAATTATTTCATAATTTTTTAATTTAGGTTATTTTAGGTTAGGGATGGTTTATTGTTATTTGTTTACTTTTAATTTTTGTTTTACTTTGAATAATTTACAATAATTTGTAATATGTATGTAAAAAAATGATATAACAGAAATCGATATTACTGGTTTTTATTTGGAAATTACTGAACCAAATGTTCTCAAAATTGAGGGATGTTTTGAGCATAAAAATAGCTTCAAAATGAGTTATTACTCGACCCCCATTTCCATTTAAAAAAATGTTCCTATTGCGCGCCCAGCTGTCGCTTTGACATTCAGAGCTGTCATTGATGTGTCAAAAAATGCAGAATTTAGTCATATATTATCGTTCCAAATTTCATCAAAATCTACCCAGTGGTTCAAAAATTAGAGGGGGGGGGGAGACGGACTTTATGTCCTCACTGAATATTGAAAATAAATGTAGGTATAATGATACCGGAATATCAAAAATTATCTTGGTCAAGGGTGGTTGTGGAATGTAAAACGTGTGTCTTACTTTAAATTTGAAATAATTATGTCACTGTCACACTGACATCATCAATAACCTACAAATTACATACCTATTTATTTCAGTTGTAAAACAATAATGAACTACAAATTATGAAATAACGGTTTTAGTAACAAGAAAAACAAGAAAACAGTAATTGTTGGAAATGTCCCCGTTTTGTTCGATGCACAAGTTGACGCGCCTCCTTATGCTGTGAAAAGCGTTTTGCAGCATTTCTGGCGTTATGGTTGCATATTGCTGAACAATTCTTTGTTGCAGTTCTTGCAAATTATTTACCGGAGTTGCGAAAATCTTGTTTTTTAAGTAAGGAAATATAAAATAGTCCATAATTGTCAAACAAGGTGATCTCGGAGGAAACTCAACTTCTGTATGCAAACTTATCAGCCGGTCATCAAAAAACTCGCGGAGGAAAGCAATATTTTCTCGTGTAGTATGTGCTGTTGCACCGTCATGCTGGAAATAACCGTACCGAAGTTCATAATCGTTTAACTGTTGCACAAATTCAGCCAAAAAGTTGTGTCTTTACTTTTCTGCGTTGACGGTGAAATCGAAAAAAATTTGCCCAATTATTCTTCTGCGAGAAACTGCCATCCAAACACCAATTTTTTAAGCATGTAGTGGCGATTCAGTAAAAACATGAGGGTTATCATTGCTCCACATTCGCATATTTTGAGAATTGATGTATCCCGAAAGGTGGAACCACGCTTCGTCAGAAAAAAAAGTTAAGTCCAGAAGATCGTCATTCATTAAATTATTGACAAACCAATGGCAGTAAGCAAGGCGTCTTGGATGGTCTGCGGGCAGAAGAGCTTGATGTGCTTGCATCTCATATGGATGCATGTTCAAGTCTTTCTTTAAAATCTTATGACATGTTCCATAAGAAAGTCCAATTTCCTGAGAAAGACGTTTCAAAGGTTTTGCAGGCTCCTCTTCCATACGTTGACGAACGTCATTGACAACTTCTTCTGTACGAACTCTTGGTCTACCAGCACCTTTTTTATGAGTCACACAACCAGTTTCGCGAAACACTTCAACACAATTTGTAAGGCACGCATGAAAATTGTCCGGTAATATTGCCACGTTTGGGAAGTGCTCTCGAAAATTGTCCAAACACAAACGTTGACTGTATTGCCTATTTCCATTAACTAGCGCACCCGTTCGAAAATAGGCTTCAATCATGAAAATTTTGTGCTGTGTGGTAAGAGGCATGATTCAAAAACTGGATTAGAAAATTTTAGCACAATGACTTGACAGATTCTGACACAACAAAACATATTCAAAAATTTAAAGTAAGACACACGTTTTACATTCCACAACCACCCTTGACCAAGATAATTTTTGGTATCCCGGTAGATCATTATGAAACATAAGAAATCATTTTATTTTTACTATTAAATGATCTACACAGCTTATGCAATGTACAATACTTGAAACATGTAATGGTTTATTAATGCAAAGTAGTATCGAGGTGATACTGTCGTACAGTAAATCATTAATTATTTTTACACAGCTGTGACATGAGTGCAATTCCCCTACCCACCGTCACTGTGTTGAGAGACTGGAGAGGTTTAACAGATACCGGTAAGCCGAACGGACCTAGCTTGCGGCTTATAATCTAATAATATTCAGCTCCGTAATCAAGGATTCTCTCTCAAGCCCACCACTAGTTCACCCTCTTCGAGAATCGTTCTCGTGTTACATATTGCATGGAATAGTAAAAATAAAGCTAAGCCTGAGCGTGGAAAATGCCTTCTGTCTTCACCCACAAAAATATAAAGACAAATATACTAGTACATCATCGATTCCCATAAATTTGTGTCATCATATGTCTTTATGCGTTTCGAATTATCCTGTAGGTAATATAAATCCTGTAAAATTGTAGCAGTATGGGAATCAGAAATAATTTATTGAATATTTTTAAAAGCTATAATATTTAGAGCGGTTTATGTAACTACTGTAGGATTATGGACTACCACAGGGCACAGTGTTAGGTCCGGTGATTTTTTCTAAACCACTGAATGGAATCACTGAATATGCATATGATACTATATTTTATAAATCTGATTTCTTAGAAAAAGGTTAAGAGATTCGTTGAAACCTATATGACTAGACTTAAACTGCTAATACCCAATTTCGAAAATATAAATTTTAATCATTTTGCTTTACAAAGCCAAGTTTTTAAGTATTCAAATAAATATTAGATCCAAACAGATTATCTTGCTTGTACAAGGAATTTAAAATTTGGATATCACTACATACACCTATAGATATGAATTAAAGTAGTATATGCATATACAGAGCATTTCAATGAAAACGAGCCACCCTGAATAACTCTGTTACTGTTTTGTTTCCAGAGAAATTCCGAGACAGCTAACCGAGATTGCTAATTACCTCAACTGATTACTTTAGAAAAAAATGAGATTTTCATCGTTATATGTAAATGTAATTTACTTTGCAAAGAAGTAAAACAGCCATTTCAAAAACGTAGAAATGATGTACAGAAATTGAATATTATGAATATTTGCACAATTGCCATACAAATAGGCACAACGAGAAACTGTTCCCATTATTTGTTGTTATTATAGTGTTGTTGTTAATAATTTCTATTACATGTGGAAAACACACAAAACCAAATATTTTACTAATAAAACAAGGCTTGTTCATCTTCCACGTTGTTGAATAAGTGCTTCTGTGTTATTATAAATATAAAATAAAAATGTACCATAATATTACTGCCTATAAATATGTACAAGATACACAAATTTAAAAAAATTAAAGGCATCTTATAGAGGTTTATAAAAACCTTGTATAAATATATCTACTTGAAATTTGAAGCCAAATAGGGTCTACTACTTCAAACACGTTTAAAAGTAAAATTTATTTGCTTATTGAGTCATTACAAGCAATTTCTTAGTTCCCAAATCTTCTTAGTTTATATACAAACTTGTGAGAATCTGTATTCAGACATTCTAAATATTATAATGTTTGATCTCCGAATAAACAAGCAACAGTAAAATATGTTCTCCAGTAATGAAAGGAAGTATAGCAAATACGAGCAAAACATTCTTACAGTGAGCTTTCACGGAAATCAGTTCTACAACCTCTCAGTAAAATAATTTAATAAATAGTATATCACAACACTGATGAATAGGTTAACAGCACAAAAAGCAGTAAGTACGTAAAACGTTAGTTACTACAATATTAATATTAACAAAAGTCCGGTGTAATTTAATCGAAATAAAAGCTCTCTCTAATGATCCTCTGCAAAAATTTTCTTGGACAATAACGGATTTAATTAAGAAATCTTCTTTACATAACCATCGTTTCTTATGCGTATATTTTCATTTACAAACGGTTTAAATTTCTAGCCAAAATATCTGTTGATAATAATTATTACTTGTAAATTGATATTTTATTTTATTACACTTTTCTTTTCCTTTTAATTACATAGGAATATATATCGGAGTATACCAGTTAGCTATTTTGTGATTGTGCATAAAGATACTTTAGCTCAAACAAGGAAAATGCTCACACCGTAGGTCACATCTTTTTTATTTTTCTGATATGTCAATTTTAAATTTTTTTAAGTACCCATGTGATTCAAACCAGTATTTAAATATTATAAAAAGAGTCTTCGGTTTGACTGGAGATGACCACAATTTGACAATTAAACATTCAATTGGCATTTTGGCATTCTCTCGCAATTGCTTGACATAATTGGGTTGAATACATCTCTAATGGAGCGGGAGTATCATCAAATGGATTTACAATTATTAAAGTATTTTATTTGAAAGAGGGAGATAGATTATTAATTTAAGAACTCATTTAGTTATTTTTTTTTGGGTACCTTTTCACCTTTCTGAAAATATAAAAACATAAACTCCTGCACAAGGGATTCTTATATCAGAAATTAATTTCGCCTAAACAAAATAAAGATTTTTAGATTGGTAACCCAAAAAAAAAAGAAGTTGTTTTACCTCTTACTTAGTTACACCTTACAAATCGACGTTTATTCTCATATACTTAACTGAATGTAAAAAAAATATATTGTTTGTTTATTAACAAAAGTATTAGTAATATGATCACAGGCCTGAAAGGCCTATGATGCCTGACATGATCACATGTCAATAATAATATATTGCATTTCACAGAGTTCATATACCATCGCAATAATTGTACAATTGTAATACACTATTAAAGTATTACAATTTAATTAATTACCTCATTTTGTGAACCATTTCCGTAATTAATGAATTAAATCCAGTTCATTCCTTTTATAAACAGAATATAATATAAATACCTCGTTAAATTTTCTAGGCAATATAGTTAATGAATGTTGTTCATCTTTTTCTATAATATCATACCTTGTATAACTGTAAGGTTTTTCATTACTTTATACCAATATGCAGTTTCAGATGTGTTATAGTTTGGATACATTATCGATGACCACAGAAAATAGCAAATATCTGAAAATGTTGTAAAATTAAAGACCAGTATATCCACCTTCTGGTAAATTACTATTAGCTAACTGGAAAATATGGATAGACAAAGTGTGACGTAAAAAATAGAACAGTAGATATATTTTAAAGTATTTATTTACTAATATACAAGGTAGTTTGTTTTATTTCTCTATGCTAAGTAACAAATAAAGATTTTCCATATAAAAACCGTTATAAACTATCTCACAGATCCTGGTATCTATAAAGTTGTTTTTATAAAATGTCAATAAGTAAACCACTAGATGCTTTCACAAGCTACATGTTTTCACAAGCTACATGGCTGCAAGCTATATATTTTCTACAAAAGATTGTGCGATTTTCCATCAACTACAGGGTGCTCCATTTAATCTAAGAAAGTTACTTGCTGCACCGAATTACAGAAGTATACAGAAGACAAGGTTATACATATAGAAAGTGGATCCAGACAAGATAAATAACATTTTAATACCAATTATTAATTAAATCAGATGACAGGCTAATAATAAATTTACACAATAGTATTGAAAAAGACATAAATAAATAACAAAAATCCCAAACATATAAGATTTTCTGTCACGAGACTAAATACCTATACACTTAAAATTCTCTCTTAAAATTCTTGTTAAGTTATCTGTCAATTGAAAATAATGGTTATAAAAGTAAACATCAACTTTCTTATTAAATAGATATAAAATTATTCTCACTAGATAATTGAAAGGGATTTGATCTATCTATCTCTAATAGTAAGGGAGATGTTATCAAAGGAAAGTACCACTTTTTAGAAAGAGAATTCCATTTCTTGCTTGCAAAAAGACATTACCTCTTTGTCTAACTCAATGCTCTTATATGCTACACTTTTTTTGACATATCTCTCTTATTATTTGGACTGGACGGACCAAGATAGATATCAATGTTTTCATTAGAGAACAATTATTATTATTATTATTATTATTATTATTATTATTATTTCGAAAATCTGTTGGAACTTTAATTTTTATTGTAGAATCACCCCCCGAAATTTTTGCGCATAATTTTCAGACCCCCCTGTATATGAATCTCTTGCAATAGTAACTTTTAGCTACTAGTACTAAAGTCTAGAATAGTAGATATATAACTTCGTAAGTAGTATTTTTTATTTTAGTTTAGTTCGCGTATACCAATTTCTTTACATGATAGAACTTAATTATTCGAACACAGCTTTACGCTGGTACGAATACTCCTTTAATTTATAATTACATTTATGCTGCTTAATTGTAGATTTATTCCTCGAAAGCTAAAGACGTCGCAAACACCTACAAGCTAACTAACATAATAGTGATAACAGTGTTCACGTGTACCAGACAGCATAGAAGGAGCGAGACATGTAGGTTAATGTATTTTGCTACAGTCTTTTGTATATCGGCTTACAAAGTGAACTAATTTTCCGGGAATTTGAGAATTTTACTCTCCCCGACGACGCTAGATAACTCGTATCTCACGGAATTGTAGGATTTTCTTGGTGTTGCCTAACTAGGTTTACAAAACAAAATAAACGTGCAAATGAACAAATGGAATTAATTTTAAGAAAGTGCAATGAACTCTAAAAACACTATCTGAAACAATTGGTTCTTTTTCCTGGACATTTTTCCTGATACAATAATGTAAAATAAATAATTGTTATGAAAAAAAAACAGTTTTCATTTAGATGTTTCAAGAAATATATAGAAAATACTCTATATACTAGTATTTCGGCTTATTAAGTCTTTCTCAATAGAGTAAATGGCTATTTCTCTATTGTAAATTCATGGCCTCCAAGATCGCCTGATCTTAACCCAGTGAATTGCTGGCTGTGGGGTTATTTAAAAAATTTGGTGTTTAGAATACTACTAACAACGCTGGAATAATTAAAAGTCTATTAGCTAGAAAATTGCTGCAATTCAACCAGAAATGCTGAATAATGCTGTCTATAGTTTGGAGGAACGGTTGGTGATTGTAGAGCAGCAAAATGGAAGACATATTGAATATTTGCGTTAACCACTGTTGGACATAAGAAATCCCATTGTTTAAACAATCGAATTTCTTTCACAATATGTTTATAATCCCGCAAGAAGAAATTATACTAAATTTGGTAATACTTTTATATATAAGAAAAAGGATACAAATTAACAAAAAAAAATAAAAAAACACCTATTGTGGTAATAAATAAATACTTCTTTTAAAGCAATATGCTATTGCATATTGCTATTATTGTCTCCAATCTTTTACACCAAAATCTACCGCAAACTAGGTTTCTGAGATGAAATATGACAACAGAATGTACCTTTGCATAAACCCCAAACGGGTGCATATTTTAGCAGAATTAGTTTTGCGCCAGTAATCACCCAAAACCGTGCTGTTTCTTGGTGTTTACTCTACACTCAACTTTTCTAATCTGTTTAATACAGGGTTATTACAATTCTCAGTCACGTACAATTTCTTATCGAATCCATAACTAATATATGAACTTTCACTCATAAAATATTTTAGCTTAGGGCTAGCAACGTGTACGGCGAACCAAACCTTTTGTGCGGATAAAATCGAAGAATTTCCAGTGAGATTATTTATTTATAAAAAAGGTATAAAAGATATTGACGTTTTTTTATTAGATACATCGAAGGATAGATCTGCAGTTTATATTGAATGTCCACTTGAATAAATTGTTAGCAATTTCAGCTTTTATCTTAAAAGGACTTAATGAAACTGTTTTAAAAGATCCCCTGTCACTGCGTGGCCGGATCGCTTCTACATTTGACGAGATACTAGAATGAAATTTGCTTCAGAAGATGATGCTGCAGTGTGCATTTTAAAATTAGTTTTGCCTTTAAGCGTTAGCCATTCACAGAATGGTGAAATAAACATATTTGAGAAACAACCCTATTTTCTTTCCATATTCGAATAGCCCTTTCCGTAACCCTTAGATGTAAGTGGATGGGAGGATTATAATCATACGTTAATTAATACGAAGTTTGAAACGTGTGTGGGAGAGCGGCGGTATATTATTATTAAGGAGGTTGCACTAGCGCCTTAGGAACGATCCTATTGACCTAATTCTTAGTTACAAGAAATGGTAGGATTTATTAATATAGGTATAAAAGATGCCCTAAGATAATTAGACTATTTTTGCTTCAAACGTGCCGTTTTTTGATATACCATGTGTTTTAAAATTGTGGTTTTTGAATATTTTCCTATTTTTGAGCGTATAAGTAAAAGACGTATCTCATTTCAATCAAATACATATGTTGGCTAAAGTTAAGGAGACCTACCCTCGAATCTGTACCAGTTTTTGAAAATTATTTAATGAAAACATATTTCCCTGAAAGCAGGATTTGAATTCGTTTGCATTGACGCACTATATAAAAATGATAGCAGTTTTATATAAGATATAAATAATAAATTAATGCTACTTGGTGGAGAAATGAATTATTTAATTTAATTTGTTTAACTCTATGAAATCTTAATATTTACGATGGTAGGTATGTAGTTAACCTTTTAAAGAACAAAATATTAACAACTGTCTACATGAAACATAATACTATTACATAAAAAGATGTACAATAATTATTACCAAAAACAATGAAAACACGCTTCTATGTATTTTACCACTATATATTTTTGTTTTTACAAAAATTTTGTGACTGCAGTTTCGACTTACAAAGTCATTTTCAAAAACTCCACAAAATTCCTTTTTAGTATCTTTTGATATCAAAAGTATGTTTTCTAATATACCGAATGAAGAATGTATACGCCATATTGAAAATATTTTAGATAAATCGAAAATTAACACTGTCCTCTCTAATGAAATAATTTTAGCCTTTGAGACTTGTCTATCTCAACCATACTTTCAGTTCAATAATAAATTTTATATGCAAAACTCTGGATTACCAATGGGATCTCCTCCTTAGTCCTCTTTTGGCAGATATTTTCATGTCCCATATAGAGAACGAAATTATTAACTCACAACTGGGAAGAAAGCACATTCAATTCTGGTATAGATATGTGGATGACATTCTAGCATGTTTTAAAGGTACTAACAGACAGTTAAACAATTTTCTGAATTATATAAATAGCATACACCCCAAAATACAATTTACTTTAGAAACAGAAGAAAACAACAAAATTAATTTCTTGGACCTCTCTATTTCTCATGTTAACAACTTATGCACCTTTTCAGTATTCCGTAAACCAACATTCACTGGTATTACAATTTCTAATGACTCCTTTCATCCGTATCAACATAAAATGGCGGCCTATAATTCAATGATACATAGAGCTTTTACCTTGCCTTTATCAGATTTAGATCGAGAGAAGGAATTACGTATTATTGAAGATATTGGAATTAGAAATAACTTTTCTCAACATTCTATTAGAAAACTTATCGGAAAAAAACTTAAAAAATACACTTTCCAATTAATATATCCTACAACAGAACAAACAGATAAATATACCTACGCAACATTAACATACTGTGGAGAATTATCAGAGAAAATAGCCAATATCCTATCTAAGCAAAATATTAAAATTGCCTTTAAACCGCAACATAAGCTTTCAAATATCCTATATAATGCCAAAGATGTAACCGACAAATATAATAAATCTGGAGTTTATAAGATAAAATGTACAGAGTGTAATAGCGTCTATATTGGACAGAGTGGTAGGAACTTTAGAACTCGTTACCTTGAACATTTTCGTTCATTCAGATTACAAAAAAAATGACTCCTCTTTTGCTAGTCACTGTATAGAAAATAATCATAAGTTTCCCAAATTAAACACCATAGAAATCCTACACTGCTCCACTAAAGGCCGTAAATTAGATATACTAGAATCCCTAGAAATTCACAAATACCATAGTAATAATAATTTCAATTTGTTAAACGACCAGTTAGATCTGATTTACTCACCCTTATTTACATCTGTTAAAACCTGTAAAAATACTATATAAATTGTTTTATTATATTCATAGTTAAGTTCTCAAAAATGGTAAAATATGCCTTAAAATACTGTCTCTTTTCTTACCTGATAGTAGTTATATATATAGACATTTTGCCGGTTGTAATTCATTCTATTTTGAATCACTGTTTGAAAATGACTTTGTAAGTCGAAACTGCAGTCACAAAATTTTTGTAAAAACAAAAATATATAGTGGTAAAATACATAGAAGCGTGTTTTCATTGTTCTACAAGATGTTAAATTACCACATAGTAACGGCTTCCTCAATTAATTTTTATTACCAAAAATCCTATTCTCTGTCGCAACTCTAAAAACTCTATTCGCAACTACTAGCAATATGATGTCATGTTAAGAGCATCAGAACAACATTTGTACAATATTTTTTATAAACGTTTCGTAATTTTCAATTTGTAAAATTTTCTCATTCCATATAGTCCATTGAGTAGAACTACAAAATTGTTTAATTATGTCCCCTGAAAACCAATAAGCTTTATATCATGTGCAAGAAAATATCACTGGATAGGATACCTGTTCGTCGTTTGCATGACTACGTCCTACATATTTAAGCATAGAGTGGACATACATCGAAATTAATCATTATTTTTATGTGAAATGTAGGTATTGCGCCTCTATCGTAACATTTTTACGCACCTCGTCGTTAATGCAAGTATATTTCAAGTAATATTTTAAATATAATATAAAAATATATTTCCTGGGATTAGTTGTTTAAAAAAAGGTTTTAATAAATTACTATTAACTAGTGCCCAAGGCACAAACGTTTGTTACAATGTATTGTCTTTGATTTTATACTGGCAAGACCTATCTGGTCATCAAACATTAGCCTCCGATAGAATTTCAGAGCAATTCTACATGCAACATGAGTATATACATCAAGAGACTTTTTATATTTTTCGAGATATTATTAATAGTGTAGTAAAATTAACCAACTTTCAACTAAATTTTAACAGGCTTGGAACTTATTTGGAAAAAAAACTTATAAATAATTTTAGAACATTTAAGTAAATAAATTAGATTTACACTAGACTATGTTTAAAATAAACATATTTATTATTCGTAGAATAAATAGATAATAAAAAGAATATGCACTAAACCGAAAGTTATTGACAAATTTTTGGTTGTGATTTTAGTTAGTATGCCTTTCACAGGGTATTTATTATATTACATATATTCTCATAATGAAAATGAATGAATCAAGGACTCATCCTGGGTTCTTCATGAAAAGGAATTTTCATTTGTGCGTGTCATACGCAAACGGTGTCATCTTGTTTTTCAGCAGATTTATAACAAAAAGTTGTATACTTTTGGAAAAATTCTTTATTCAAATACAAGTTTTTGTGATCATAACAGCCATTTGGACCTATAGGTACTAAAAGTATGCCGGTGGTTTTCCAGTATTCTTTTTGTTGAACTTCATTTTAAAATATATGGCAGCCTGACTAAAATCGTACTAAACCGCATAATTTGCGAACAAAAAATGAAAATTCACTTTGAATATGAAGAACCCGTGATGACTCTGATTCATTCTTTCCATCATGAGAATATACCCATTATAATACCCTCTGAAAGGCATACTGACTTAATTTACAACCAAAAATATGTCACTAACTGCCGGACTATAACCTGGGTTTTAACTAACTACATTTTTCTGTATGTAATATTTTTTTCTCTATTTGTAATTATCATTCGAGAAATGCATAGTTTCTGAGGTGTTGATGACAATATATGAACAAAAAAGGTTAATTTTAGGTGTAAAGCCTGTGACTGACTCTGTAAGTGTTTGCCTCCCTGGTAATAAATTAAGATTAATTTAATTACAGTACAATACTGTCGGCAGTGTATTTATAAAACTACATCATAATAGGCATTGTTTTGGTAAACATTTCGATAGTTAAATATCTAGCTATATATCATTTTTTATTTTTTATTTATTTATTTTTTTTTAAGAGAAAATATCTAGATTTCAGCTTTAGATAATTTCGTTCCATGTCCGATGTGAATTAAATTCGAATACGCTGTATACTGAAATTTAAACATCACTTACTAAATTAAAATAATAATGTAAAAGTAATAATTATTTTAAATATTTAATATTTACTTAGAAGATATCTTGATAAACAGGGAATTTACGATGGATTAACCCAAATTATCTTAAGACTTAATTCAAATTAGAGTTAATAAAATTAAAACAAAGCAAATTACCGCGGTATTTAAAACCCTTAAAGCGTTAAACGTTCATAAAAAAGTGATAATAAGTGGTTGACTACGTCTTGACAATTCATGGACGATAAAAAAGCATTAAACAAACGTGGCTCCTTTTTACACAAGTTTAGTGAGTTGAGGCGTCAATAAAGTTGTAAAGTAGACCGTTGGGACGCCTGTAGGAGGAATAAAATCCTCACCATAAAGTCATGACTATTTGCACTTTTATGTCACATATTTTAACACCTTCGCGATTTCTGTTTACTTGAAATACCTACACATGTCAACAAAATTTAGCAGCAAAGATATAAAATATGAATATCTTTATATATATATTTAATCTTTGTTACAGAAAGTTGTAGATATTTAGACAGTAATATTCACTTGTATTATTTTAATTGTTTATTACTTTTATTGTTTTTTGTTGTGGCTCGGATAATCATAGATAAACATTACTATCATCAAGTTTCAACAATCGACGTGGTAGCGTATTATCTTTTTTCTTTTAAGTTTTCCTCAAAAACTAACGTATCTACAACATCTAATAAAAAGAAATAAATAAAAATAAAATAATTTTTCAATAAGTTAACGCCTTATATAACGATTATCGATTATCGATATTCTTTCTAGTTTTACTCAAACGACACATTATATTAAAAACATAATTAGATTTAAAGGAAATTATAAAATTACAACAAAATGTAAATTTTAAATTAATCGAACACGTTATCTGTAACCTCTATTTTCCCTCCAGTTTTACCTTACCGAATTTTAGAGCTTCATTGAGTCGCCTTTTAGAAATACCTACGAGCATACAGGGCGCCCAACGAAAAGTCCCTACCTTGAACAACTTGTAAACAGGTGTCTTCAAACATATTCCAGGGACAGGTCGATTTTAATTGGAAGGGGGACACATTTTCATATTATTGCCATTTATGCAAGGTGTTCCAAAAGGGGCGGATTTAGCTCCACTTATATTTTTTATATGGAATCCCATGTGCATTTTTACAAATTTGAATAACATGTCCTCTCACGAATATATTCATGTAGAGTTTCAAAACTTAGTATTTTATAGATTTCTATCCAGTAAACTATACAAATTTTCAAGTTAAAAACAGGATAGAATATGACTTAGTCTACAAATTAGTTTAGGATAAGATGATTCGGGTTCAGGAAAGACAATACTTTGGTTGGCATTATAGTACACTCTGCGTCACATGGACAAACCACAGATTAGGCAGTTCCTATTATTAGTAAAGGAGGAGGATGAATATGTCTGGACATCTTCAGATCTCAGAAAAGTAGCAAAATAAAATGATGATTTAGGTCGCAGATAAACATGAAAGACATTTTTTTTAAATCAATTTCTCACCGTAGAAGGAAACTATTAGTTGGGTGCGAGATAGAGCATGAATCTGGAAATACCTACCTTATAAGTAGAAAAAATGGACGAACATGTCCTATTTGTTTAAAATATCACTAATTAAAAAAGTATCGTGTATTAAATTTTACAGCCCTGCCCGATTGCTTGTTCCACTTTAGATTAGTACAATTAAAAAGTAAAAATTTAATTCGAATTTGCACGGTTTGACATATTTATTACAACAGATATTAATCTGGAAAATTTAGAGCCATTATGGTAATTGTCAAATTTCAGACCGAAAGCATGGGTTATCGTCAATGTATGTTAAGGTACACAATTTATCAACGCCGAACATTGCTCCCGTTTATAATTAATATGTGTTGTGATAATAACTCAATAAACGGAACGTATGGAACGTGATCAAAATCTTGTGCAGCCGCAACAAAGGGTTATATTTAGTAATCAATTTTAGCGCCGGTTAAAGAATTTTAATATAGATTACAATGTTATCTATTACGAGATGGATATATAAATAATGCCTTGCCACGTACACAGATTGTACATATTATACAATTGATCTAATGGTGTTTATGTTTTCCTTTCTATCTGTAGGTAATCTAGATGTGTAACGTAAATAACCTCATCACTTCAAAGGATATGTGAGAAGCAACTATTCTGCGGGAAAGCGACTAGTAGTAACTATGCAGGTTAGTTTCGCAAGTCGTATTAATTCTATTGTGATTGGGGCTTTCGACTAGATATAATACTTGTTTCCGACATTTCATTTTAAGTAATGAGGTTATTTTCTTTGGATATACCCTAGGCATCTCCAAAAGAGGGCACTACGGTGTATTTCTCACCACTACTATATGATTCTCTAAGTAGTTCTTATTATTATTAATATATAATAAATAAATAAATAAATAAATAAATAAATAAGTAAATAAATTTCGGAAAAATCTACCATTTTATATACTAACATTACTAGCATTTTTTTAAGAAGAATATTTTTATTTTAATGAAGTTGAGGATTGTCTACCTCCTTTGTTTTCCATATTATGAAGGCATGTAAAAAAGATCAGAACATTTTTGATTGATGATTGTGAAATAAACGATATCTTCATTTTTCTCAAACATAAAGTGGATACTCGAAGAGGATGGTTCTTTATGAAACATCGTGAAAATAATTGTTTTGAAAAAAACATTGATCTCGTTTAGATGTTCCAAGAAATATATAGAAAACACTCTATATACTAGTATTTCGGCTTATTAGGCCTTTTTCAATAGAGTAAATGTCTATTACTAAATGTTTCTAAGCGCGTTTTCGTTATTTATTTGTTTACGAGCACCTACCTCCGATTGATCCTACCATCTGGTAAAGCCCGAGTTTCTAGTACCTTTTCTAAGAAGGGCGAAAGTGTAAAATCCATCTGATCATTCGTAGTACAAGGATTTATAATTAAAGATTTTTTAATTTCTAATTGCTCTAACAGATCTAAGCGCTTTCCTTTGTTTTCATGATGCAGTACGTTTACACTTTTCTAATCTATAAAATGATTGTTTTCTATACAATGCGTCGAAAATCCTGAATTTTTTGCATTATTTAATATGGATTTTTTATGTTATTTTACTGTAGTTTCAATACTTCTACCGGTTTGACCCTATACACGGCATTATAATCCGCGCAGTTAATCCGCGCAACTATAAATGCTTGTACTACGATAGATCAGATAGATTTTACACTTTCGCCCTTCTTAGAAAAGGTACTAAAAACTCGGGCTTTACCAGATGGTAGGATCAATCGGGGGTAGGTGCTCGTAAACAAATAAATAACGAAAACGGGCATGGAAACATTTAGTAATAGACATTTACTCTATTGAAAAAGGCCTAATAAGCCGAAATACTAGTATATAGAGTGTTTTCTATATATCTGTTGAAGTGCAGGCAACGTCTGGTGTCCCTCAGGGATCAATTTTGGGACCCCTTCTGTTCAATTTATTTATTAACGATATTGTTGACAATTTATCGGTCGGCTGTTTGCTATACGCTGATGACTTAAAGCTGTTACACAGAGTTACTAATCTTAGCGATTGTCTTTTGCTTCAACATAATTTGGATCTTATTGAGCAATGGTGTAACATAAATTGTTTGCCTCTAAACCCTGCTAAGTGTTGCGTAATGTCTTTTACTACTAAACAGAATGTATTCACATTTGATTACCAGCTTTCTAGTAGCATCCTCCTACGACCCGATACTATGTGTGACCTTGGAGTCATATTTGATAAAAAATTGCCCTTTAACAGCCACATTTTGCAAATAAGCTTAAAGGCTTATAAAGTCCTTGGATTTGTTATTAGGAACACAACCAATTTTAAAAATGTAGATTCGCTAAAAGCACTTTATACCACATTAATTCGACCAATTTCTGAATATGCTTCAATTATTTGGTGTCTTAACTACTCTATATATATTGACAATCTGGAAGGGATTCAACGACGTTTCTTAAAACTGGTTGCTTTTCGAGTTGACGGGCATTATCCTCAAATTGGTTTTCCTCAGACTGAACTTTTAAGTAGATTTTTACTTGCTTCTCTGAAGGATAGACGTCACCTTGCTTATTTAACTTTCTTATATAAATTGATACATAGCCATATTAACTGTAGTCATATTTTGGGCATTCTTAGCTTTCGCGTCCCAAGAGTTGAATCGCGGCAGAATAACCTTTTTTATTTGCCAACAGTGCGCACTAACGTAAATAAATAATCTTCTTTACATAACATGTGTAATATTTATAATGAGATGACCTCTCCAGTTGATATTTTTTCATGTAATATTAGTAGCTTAAAAAAAATTACACTCTGATTTTTTGCCCGTATTCTGTATGGTGCAGTAATATATTATGTATGTTTTATTTAATGTTTGCCTTTGTATTTTTTCGTATTATGTTTTTCTCTGTACCACTTTTTTTATATATTCGTTATTTTGTAATTTTTAATATGTATTCGTATTCTGTAATTGGGTCATTGACCTGTTGAATATTGTATATGTAAATAAATAAATAAATACATATTTATTGGAACATCTAAATAAGATCAATGTTTTTTTCAAAACAATTATTTTCTCAAACAGGTATATTGAAAACTGTAAACATGAAATAAGACACAAAACACTATACTACACACTAGAAACCATAATAAAATTCTACAAAACTCTTCGTAATTTAAACATCTGTGTTTCTAACAACAGCAAAAAACAGCAATGTTAATGTATCGAATTTAAGAGTCACTGCATATTATATGAGGCAGGAATAACGACCTCCTCGGCGGGCATTGCTTCACAGATGATCGTTTCATTCATGGGTAAATGTTTTATCGACGACGCCGTAACTGTTTTCAAACTTAATTGGATTTAAAAACACTATAACGAACAAACACTATTTTATAGCAAACATTGTTAGTTTTTATAGGTATTACTGTACAAAACAGTTATTTTTCACATTTTTACACTGGAAACTAATATTAACATTAATAATACATAGGTTTCGAAAATACCACTTCGAGAATCTAGCTTTAAAAGAAATACTTTTATGGTATTCAACAAAACATTGATAAAAAGGAAGTTGAAGATAAATTTTGTCAGATTCACTTTCTCTACCTTTATAGGGAAAGAAATATTTTCTTAATAGAAAATTTTTATCTTCACGTGTTTTTATTAATTATTTCTGTAAAAAAATATACTGATACAATCAAAGATAAATCATAAATACTTTTATGCAGAAAATATGTTTTATAAAACAATGAATTATTGCTCTTAAATAATTTTGTATAATGCTCGTGGCGCCTCCGCCAGAAGTTTAAATAAATAAAATGCAAACTTTCATGTTCGATAAATTGTGCTATTATGAAAACTTATCAAAAATATCGATTTGTTATTTAAAAATATTTTTTAATTCACTTTTATAGGTAGTTATGTGTGTCCATCATGTTTTGAAATATTTTAAAATACAAGCTAACTATGCCTTAAGTTAGCTTTTATGGCCTCTTAAGAATATTTCAATATAACTGACAAAGTATTTCATTTTCTATTTGAGGATTAAAACTTTATTACCTATGTAATTGCAAGAAAATTGCAGGAAAATGTATTCCCGCTTATGCATGTTATTAGTTATATAAATTTTTATAATATTTATTCTGTACATGCTCTACAGATCCTTCAAATATTTCTCTCGGTAAAACAGACGCCGAAGCTTTAAAAATCTTCTTAGAAAAACATTTTCACATTAATTTAATTTATAATTTTCATCTTATTTGTCATGAACTAAATCAATTTAAAGCAAATAGATAAAACAATAAAGCACCTTCAAAAAAACGTGCTAAACAAATAATCCACCCCTGAGGGATGTTACGGGCCTAAGGGTCTGGCACTTGGCAGACCGCTCCAACGGCTGTCTAACACCTAAACGGCCGTTTAAAGCCTACTTGAATCTTTATTGTGATCTGATGCCATTCGACATCCAAAATAAGGGAGGGACAAGGTAAAACGGCAATGTACATAGCGGCAAAAAAAATATCAGGGTAAGTATTCATCAGTAAGGAGAGTAAAATTTACTTAAATGTTTCAGCAACATAGGTTTTATTGGTTGAAATAACTTTTGTTCAAGTATCATTTGATGGTAAATATTGCTATTATATGTGGAACTGGTTTCCGATGCACAGGTAAAACTAGTTGCCACACGTTTGAAAAAAATTAATAAGACACTATATATTTTTATATATTTCGCTAAAACTTCTCTGATGCAATGGCTGATATGGGATTTAATTGATCCATCTTTAAGGTCAACAGAAATATAACTTAAATCATACCATAACAATAAAAAGTGGCAAAAAAAAATCATTTTTATTGCCACTTGCCACTGGTATTTTATTTCAGATTCAGATACCCAAGTTGGACAGTTAATTTTAGTTGGGTTCCTTTTTTAGGGTCAGGTTTTCCATTTTTTTTTTTTTAATGAAATATGTGTATAAAATATTTTCATTACTTTTATAAAATAACTTTTTAAATTAAGACTAGTGGGAAAGTTACAAGAGTAACTCGCAAATGTTAAGAGAGATAGGTATCACAATTTTGTCCTATATTATTTATCTGGATGTTTATTTCTCCCAAAAATAAAAACAGGTGAAAAAAACACCACAGTATCCATTACAAATAAATCTTACGACTACTATTAAGAATGGAATCTTAATCTGGAAACAGGAAACAAAGAAAATAAAACACCATGTTTATCTGTACATAAAGAATATTTTAAGGACTGATAGGTTTTTCACATATGGCATTATGGCATAGAATAAATAGTAGCAATATTCCTGACCTATATTAAAAAATTATACCGCTGTATGTACGTCTAAGCTAAGGGCATAATTTGTATTTCTGAACGAAAAACTAAGGTACTGTGCGTACTAAGGGCTAACTAAGCCTTATATTATACTTTTCCTTCATTATTCAAATCACTATTTATTAAATTCTGCATTACATGACTGCGAAACTGCGTGCCCTGCGCTTGATTGGATTGCATTACCGATGTAAAGGTATACAAAAACTAAAGTTGAAAAACCTACAAAGGACGAAAAAGTGTGTGGGCTCCTTCACTTAACTTTTATTTATTCACTTCTATATTTCGTCACTTGAAAGTCCGTCCCTGCTTGTCTCGATAGCGCTACCGATGTGCAAAGCCGAGGTAAGCCCCAAAACGTGGCGGGCTATTTTCCAAACTGGGAATGACTTTACACCCTCCTTTCTTACTTCACGACTTGTAGGAATCCCTTCTCTAGAGCAGCCGCCCACTTTGTATCTCGGTTTTCTGAGGACAGCGGTGTACGCAAATGAGGCGAAGATTTTTGTGTCTCATTTATATATGATGGAAATTGTTTGTGCTAGTTTAATTTTCAACTTAAACCGATCATATAAATGTTGTTGATAAATAAGTTTATTGTATGTACGAAAAAATTATTGACAGTCAGTCCAAGACAAACCCAATTATGTGATAAACACAATCTGCATGAATATAAAGCACTACTGTAACTATTATCAAAGAAAATACGCATATAAAAATCACCCCAGATCATTTAATTAACAAGGAACGTTTAAAAAACGCCAGTCTTCTGTTTTCGGAAATATACCTTTTGATATGGAAGGAATAAATAATTCTACTAAGCTGGAAACTGACCCATTCCTAAGTTTTTGTAGGCATGGAGTTTGAACAGATAAAATATCTTTCTATGCTAGATTGTAGAATAGTTTTTAGTGATGAAATTGACTCCTCGTTAGAATGTTTGTATATCCTTCTATTTTATAGACTTTTCCATTGTGAGAGTTTTGACCATCCCATAGAATGGTTGTCGTCAAATAATTGATAGAATACACCTTTTACAAAAAAAAAACAGTATGTATATCTGTAATGTAACATAAATACAGGGTGTCCACCTAGTGCGCATAAGTCCAATATCTGGGTTAATAAAAGAGATAACTTAATTTTTTTTTCTACAGGGTTGTCTAATATCCCGAGCTGCACAAAATGAAAATATATTTACATATTCAGGGTGTTCAGTTTTTCCTGGACAGGTACCAACTTCGTTTTTCTAAATGGAAATATATATTTTTTATTGCTTTTTCGAACTAAACCCTTGATTTTAATAGGACTTTCATCAGCCTTCCCTATACCTAACTTAAACTGTTTTTGAAATATTGACGGGTGAATATTGACATTTTTGCAACTTTGACACCCTGTAAAATCTAAACGGTTTGAGATCAAGCAAAACGGTTTGCACATTCCTATCTTAACTTTTCATAAGCTATCGTTTGGTACTAATTTCAAATTTATCCAGGAATTAAAAATTTTCAAAAATTTCAGAAAATTTTAAATTTTTGGATAATTCTGAAATTAGTACAAGAGACAATTTTTTGAAAACGAAAACATTCACGAAAGTAAACTGAAAAAACATCTGTACGATTTGACAGTGATACGCCACTGGTTTATTTCATTTCTGCAGTTACTACGAACATATCCATTTAGGTAGGCGGATTATGTACTTAAGGTAACTTTCTCTCGATAGGGGTATAATAACGTTAATTAATGATATTAAATTGAGGAACCCATCAAATTTTCATTACAGATTTTTGAACTCTACATCTGTTTGATTTATTTATAACGGGGAGAGAAAGCTGTAATCTATAAAGACTTTTTCGTCTCTAACCAGAGTAATTACAATTTTGTGTAGCTGTTTGTATTTTAGGCAGCTTGAATAATGTTAAAAAGAAATAAAATAACAATAAGTAATATCCTCTAAAAAGACGATTTATATGACTTCAATGTCCTCAAGGTTTCTGACCTGGTAATATAAATATAAGAATGTCAAAGAGTAACGAAATTTTGTAAAGAATTATATATTAAACCTTGTAAAATAATATTGTTTAAGAAACAATGGAATATTGTTTTAATCCCGGCATGAATATGTTTACAAGTTTAAAACAGGCTATACAAGAGGCTAAAAAAAACACTACACCCGTGGTGCATACAACATTCTGTCATGAGGGCAAAACTATTATTGCAAAAAGAATCTTTCATTTCATTGATGTTCTTAAATTGCATGCGAGAATAAATGATTGTTTTACTCCCTGTGACGCTATAAAATATTGTTTTATTTCTGTTCGTAGAAAATAGTATTTATTTCCTGAAATCTTCAAAATATAAGAAATACTGGGATCTGTGCACAAGAATTATGTTAGAAACCAGATCGAATTCAAAATGATACCAAGTATATGGCTTCTTTTCCTTTAAAAAAATAATGGAAAATTTGAAATTATATTAAACTGATATTATTATATTATATATTATATATTTTTTTTTTGTAAAATTAAAACCACAGATGAAATTTTGTTAATTTACTAAATGATTAATTATATTACGTAGGGTTTTCTGGGGCAATCAAAAAGTTGTACCACAAGTTTGAATATTTAATATCAGATGAATTATTTATTGCTTAAAACTTGTCAACATGTATTTCAGTTCTTACGTGTAGAATGCTGACCAATATATGTATACTTAACTGAGCTGATCTTAATAAGTTTTTCCCGGGTCTCTTATTCTCGTACTAAATAATAATAGATATAATAATAATATCTCTACCCCTCATTCTAATCACAAGGATTAGCCCGAAAGTCTTAGACTTGTACGGGAGAGTGGGCGGCATATTATTATTTCGCGGGCCGCATTTGCGCCTCAGGAACGACTTACGGTGGTAGTCCCTAACCACCATTCAGTGCTGAAATGAGGGAAACCTGGAAAACCTCATTTCATTAGTTAGAGGGACAAGTCAAACATCAACTGATTTTAATCTCTCACATTAACACCAAGTTGACATTCTTCCCATCCTAGGCCATCGCCAGGTTGGTTGAAAAGCCATCCCTGCGAATAAGCCTTGATATACGAGTAAACAATTTAATTAAAAATTGTTTGGTGGAATGAGAATTAGAACCCACGACCTCTGGGTTGAGCGATCGAGACGCTAAGCCCTGAGCCGCCGGCCCGATTCAGGATAAACGGTATAGTTAAAGTTAAAACATCTTAAGTTGTCCTAGGCACGCTCGCGGCCCGCAAAATAATGATATGCCACTTCATCTCCCACACAAGTCTCTGACTTCCGGGTTCATTATCAAGACGCGAATGAGAAATAGAGATATTTTATAATATAATTTTGAAAATAAATGTTATAATTCAGACAGCTTTATTGTAAAAAAAATTTAATATATTTATTCAAACATAGAGACCATAATATTACATATAATGATCATTGTTACAACACTAGAAACAAACTTGTAATAACTACTAAAAGTAATATCAACAAAACTATCGGTAGCAGGACAAATATATGGGCTGTAAAAAATTTAGGAAGTGCTTCCCGTCGCAATAAAACAAATAAGAACTATATCACTCCACAAAAAAAAATTGACTATGGCTAAATAAAACTATACTTGATAATTGACAAATGAAACAATAGACTCGAAAAAATATTATTACAATGCCAATTAGATTTAAAAGAAATAATAAATTAAAAAATAATAATAAATAAATATGTATACGTGTATTTGTACCATTCTATTTTTAAGGGGAATGTCTGTTTATTTACCATCATTTTATATAATATTATTTCAGTTATTTGTTAATAACATTGTTAATTTTGTACATTAATACAAACTGTATTCCTATAGTATTATTATTATTAAATTGTTCATAGAGCAAAAAAGCGCTTAAAACTTATATTAAAAGTACAAAATCGTTATTTAATTGCTTATACGAATTTCAGTTTTCATGTGCCATTGTTAAATGCCTAATAAAAGAATATATCTGCAATAAAATGATTTCATTTAAGGGAAGATAAGGAAGAAAAAAGGAAAATAAATTATATCGTCCTTAATAAAATAATGTAATAGCTGTATTCATATAATATCGAAGGTTGTGTTTGGTTCTAATTTATTTATGTTAAGCTTTTCATATGCGACTTTTACAGACCAAACAAAGCAATAAATTCGGTAGAGTAAACCCTGAGGTAGTTTAGCGAAAAGAAACAATAGAAATAAATCTAAGCTTAATAGGTGTTCATAATAAAATAGCTATGGCTCCTACATAAAAGTCAATTATAACTATTAACCAAAGTAATGTATTATTTTGTAACCATAAAGGGGGTCATAACCCATAATTGAAAAAGTTTATAGGTTTGTTGTTACAGGGGAAATGCAGATTCGAGTACGATCAATGAAGATATCGTAAAGTTCGAACAAATACATAAAACCTATGGGGTATTATTCGGAGAAAGTTCAGGAAATATCGTTCTTTGATCAAATTCTTAATCAGTACGGAAGGGGGGATACAAATCCATCCGACCTGATTAGCTAGTCAGAATGGAGATATTGGAAGTCGCTGGCACAACTCTTCTATGTTACTTTCAGAAATAGCAAAGTCTGCAAATTAAATTAAAAAACTTCACCTCATTAATGAACTATTAAAAAATACATTAGTGAATTATAATGCTGGTAACCCATAATAGGCTTTCATCCTGCTGTCATTAATAACTCTGTTCTGGCACAAGTCTTCCCCTTATTCGTATCGTCTTGCCATTCTTTTGCCCTTTTTATACTACGTCGAGACTCGATAATACATGCAAGTTTTGAATCATAGTTGAAGAACTTTTTCCATTACAGCTAACACAGACAATACTTACCGCCCGGTTTAAGGGACAGATTAAAAATAACTTCCAATATTCTCTTCAATTTATCATCTTCCTATTGCATGCATATCTAAATTTATTTTTATTCAATTTTAAGTTTATTTGATTGGTTGATTGATTTCTATACAAAGCTATACACTGACTGAAAATCTTGCTTAAAAAGTTATTATTTAAAAGCGTAATTATTTATTTTTGCATATTATATTTATTATAAGTAAATAATTATTTTGCTAATTTTTTTAATATATAAGAATATACCAAGAATTGATATAATTGTAAAAACTGGCTACCTACCTAGTTTGTTCCAACTATTTTTAAAATATCCTATTTCTAAAATTAAATACAGGGTGTTCCAGTGTGAGCATACAAAAATGTACCAGGGCGTATACCAGACCATAATAAGAATGAAATTCTTATAAACAAATTTTCTCTGATGCACGCCTAACGAGTTACAGGGTGTTATTTTGGAGGAAAAAAACCATTTTCCGCAATAACTGAAAAACCGTTTCGTAGATTTAGATGACGTGTACGTCTATTAATGGTCATTAAAACAACATGGTGTTTGTTTAACTCTGACACCTGTGGTGATATTTTAGATACTGCCAAATACACATGCTGATTTTCAAAAATTATTTACATTTCTAGTGCTACAAATGTAAATATATGATTCATTTTTCAAAAAGCTTAGCGTAACTAAACCTTCTACAAACACTGATTTCACTTATGTTTTTTCTCTTATCCTAAATATTTATCTCACAGCCTCACGACAGCCGCAGCTTTTTCCGCTGCCCATAATGTTTTTAATGCTCTGTTACGTGTTTTGTTTTCATTCTAATATATCCCTGCTACATGTTAAATGTAATGTCGTTATATACTTTCTTGGTACATTTTGACAGGTCATTCGAATAAAAACGAGAGAATTTGAATAGTTTTTTAAGATTTGGTTTTCAAAATAATCTTAATTCAGGTATCGACAGGTTGACCTTTTTTCATTTATATTCTATTATATGGAAAATATTTGCAGATTTTAATAGAACCGTCTTCTCTCGTGATAACATTTATTTACGATTTGATGATCTATCTAATAATACGGATATATATCTAAAAAAGTAGTCTTTTACCTTTTATCCCGTATTCGGTACCTAATTTTAAAATGTGTCATCTTAAAAACAAACATTGTTCTGTCTAAAAATTTTTTGAAATCAAACACTACCGAAAGTATTCAACTATTGGCTCGTTTTAATTGGAGTGCCCTGTATATATTATTCTTCAGTTGCATAACAACCTGTTCTCAATCGTATGAGAATCCACTACAATAACGAGATGTAGAAACAAGTTCTATTACTTGACAGATGGGATGTACATAACAAGGTAGAATAGGTTACAATTTTCTTTACCGGATACATATAGCTTTCATGAGTGTAGGTGATAATAAAACATGTTGTGATAAGGTGATATGTGAACAAACAAGCATTATTACGAAATATAATGCATTGGGTGCATTGTGTTATCACATCAACCTAACAATTTTGGAAGATTCACTACACATGTATGTATATCTATATATGTATGTAGGTAATTTATTAACGGTCTTAACACAAATATCACACAATACAATTATTTGACTTGTTTATTTTAAACTTGACGCTTGTGAGCTTTTAATATTCTAAAAGGAGAAATATAAGTAAATAACAGATTTTTTTAAATCCAGGCACCTATCACTTTATCAGAATCTGGATTCCAAAAAGAACACACTCCAATGAAGATTTAAGGAAAGAATTGAACACTGCAGGACGATCACAGAAAAAATATTCGCATTATGCAGACTTAGTCGCGATTTGACACTTTTTAAACAGAAAATTGATTATATTATATTAGTTTATCCGTAGGTTAGCTGGAAGCTTTAAAATTTGACTGGTTACGTATAACTCTAAAAAATTTCACAAATTTCGCAATCCTTGCAACGATCGGAGACATTGGAAATAATAACACCATATGTAAAACATAATTATAAGTGCGCCGATCGTCCTATCAAGTGGGACGCTATTCCATTAAGTGAGTACGGTATTATAACTGAACACTCCCCACCACTCTTCACGCCGCTAGCCGGTCAACCGCTGCGCTATCTATATTAATAGAGTAAAATCTCCGGTCTATCTCGCTTCTTTCTAGTGGTAGATATCTATAGAGGCCTAGAGGTGGTATTCGCGCTATAAGCCTGAGCGTGCCGTAATACATTCTTATAAACAATTTGAAAATGGTTACAGATATCATCCCAAACTTTTTCTTAAAATCTTTTTCAATATCTAGGCTACATTTCATTCGCTGCATATACAGGGCGCCCTATTTCTTGACCCGTTGCATGGGTAACTTTTTTATTAGTAGAGATACAAAAACGCTTAAATGAGCAAATTAGTGCAGTTTCGTATTAGTAATTCTACGGTAAGGCGAAAAATTATATACGGGGGAAGGTTGAAAAGTTATTGACAAAAAACGAAAAATCCAACTTTTCTATTATCCCTCGTAGCTCGTTCATTTGAAGAGTTAGAGAAAAATGCTTCACATGTTTTTTGCAGTATTTTTCATGTAAAATGACATGCACTTGCTACTTTTTATATATCTCTTAAAATGGTTGAGAATCACAGTAAAATATATTTTTTTTAAATGTAATGGATAGGTGGCTGTGACATTAACCGAAAGTCTCCGTTTTTCTCTTTCAGATGATATAACAGTCCATATTTTATCCTTACAAAAGTAATAATAATCGTTGTTTTTAAAGAAAGTTTATTGTCACATCAAGAATGCTATGGATTATGGAACAAAAGAATGTTTTGAGAACAGAAATTATTAATTAATTAATTATATTGAAGTAAATGTTCGAAATGACCACCATCCTGTTGGATACATAGTAAGCAACGTTTCTGGATACTTCTTAAAACATTATTTATTGTATGTCCATGTATGCTTCTAATTGCATCTTGAATCCTGACTTTTAGATCCTCTATATCTAGAGGAGCTGTCACATAAACTTTATCTTTCAATAACCCCCAAAGAAAGAAATCTAAGGGGGTCAAATCAGGTGTTCGCGCTGGCCAGTCGATATCCATTCTATTTCCTATAACATTATCAAACTGTTCATGTAAATATTGTTTTACCTCGCGGGAATTATGCGCAGGTGCACCATCGTGTTGGAAGTATTTAAGATTTCTAAAAATATGAAGTGGTAATTCACTTAAATATTCCTCTGTTAGAGTATTCCTTAGAAAATGAAGATAATTATTCGCATTTAAATTATCTTCGTAAAAATATGGGCCAATAATTTTGCCACAAAAAATTCCACACCACACATTTATCCCAAATTGACGTTGATTTCTTCTTTCAGAAACAAGATGTGGATTTTCTCGGCACCACATTATGTTATTATGGCGGTTAAAAATACCATTGTTGGTAAATCTACTTTCATCACTGAATAAAATCTTTTTCCAGAAGTCTAGATTTCTAGAAGTGTTGCAGTGATGTGCAATTTCTGCAGTTGAAGAATCAGGTTTAAAATTTACATAAGCCAAAACATTTATTTCAGTGTCTTCATTGAAGTTTCTTTCATCCTTAGGCTTTGAAAAAGAACCGTATCATCGTATATTATTTTCCAGCTGTCTAAATATTCTATGATGGGGTTGTCTTCGTTCCATGTAAGTTTCAAAATAAAGATTCGCTGCAGCTTGTGCATCTCGATTTTGGTTATAATAACAAAATAGCATATCATTTTTCTCTTCGTTGGTGTAAATATTTGCAACACTATTATTTTGTATGCAGTATTAATAATAAACAATAAACTACTTAACAAAAACTAAAAATGTCACTTATGATCTGTCAATAATTAAATGCCAACTAGACGTTTTTAAAAATATCAGGAATCTTATTTTTTGTTTTATTTCCATAGCATTCTTGATGTGACAATAAACTTTCTTTAAAAACAACGATTATTATTACTTTTGTAAGGATAAAATATGGACTATGTTATATCATCTGAAAGAGAAAAAAGGGGACTTTCGGTTAATGTCACAGCCACCTATCCATTACATTTAAAAAAAATATATTTTACTGTGATTCTCAACCATTTTAAGAGATATATAAAAAGTAGCAAGTGCATGTCATTTTACATGAAAAATACTGCAAAAAACATGTGAAGCATTTTTCTCTAACTCTTCAAATGAACGAGCTACGAGGGATAATAGAAAAGTTGGATTTTTCGTTTTTTGTCAATAACTTTTCAACCTTCCCCCATATATAATTTTTCGCCTTACCGTAGAATTACTAATACGAAACTGCACTAATTTGCACATTTAAGCGTTTTTGTATCTCTACTAATAAAAAAGTTATCCATGGAACGGGTCAAGAAATAGGGCGCTCTGTATATACAAATATTGAATTGAATATTGCACGCTAACCGCATAGCGAAGTTTGTCATGCATAATTTTAGAAGCTTTAACTATACGTCATTGTTTTGGTAATATAGGTTTATATCATTCGAAGCGTTTAGGTTTTGTGCATAAGTGGTAAAAATTTCAGGACGGTATGTCTAGCAGGTTTTTTTTAATGGCCGATGTGTGTACTCAGAAACACATTTTTTCGAATTGTGCAACTAACACACTATAAAGCCATTTAAAAAAATTGCCCCACTAAAAAAAGTTGTAGATCACATCACATATGCCTCAAAACATGTTTTATAAGATGGTATAGGTTCATCTGCTCCACTATATGTATTGCGTCACTCGATCGCGACACCGCTGGTCTTTTGACTTTCAACGAAAACTCCTAACTTGGTGCCCATATACGAACATAAACATTTCGGGCAAGCCGTGGTAGCAACTTGGCGTTTATATTATCAATATGAATATGAAGCTATGCAAACTTAGGCGAGGTTTGCGTAGAAGACGTACCATCCCTTGGATAGAATGTAAAGCCGGAGATCCCTTGACTATGAAATGATTGACAAGTAAAAAATCCCTACGCTACTATAAAAAGTGGGGGTTCATCAAAATTTCCTGCTTGGGGGTTGCTCGTCTCCTGGCGTCGGTGATTGGCCTTAGTCGCGGAAATAGGCCGACGTTAAATAAACGAAATAAGAAAACATAAACATTTTCAATGTTATAATTATTTGATCCAATGACGAAACTAACATAGTAAGGATGACAGATTCGTTCAATAATTTTCCGAGATAATTCATCCCAGTGAAATACAGATAAATATCAACACTTCTTTGTCACTGCTTCTTTGCCTTCCCCACGTGTGTCCCTATGTTATCCGCGGTAACATAACTCTCTTATTTAAATGTTCTTCAGGCGGAAATTCTCAGATAAGGAGATTGTTGTTTTCGCAAAGGCTCTTTGCATAAATAACGCATAAAAAATAGAAACAAAGTAACGATTACTGTTATCTTGACAACTTTTACACAAACTTTTAATCCATTAAAAAAGTCCCACTCTAAAATTCAAGAATGGTAATTTTATACTTGCATGATATGATGTAATAAGTATATTAAATAAAGATTGCGATATTGCATTGTTAAAATCAATTTGAACGTTCTTTTTCACTACCAAACACTAAAAGCTGATTTTATTCCTGCATAACTAAGTACCTACTCAGAACATGGTGGCTTTAGTCGCGAAAAAAAGGTTAGGAGCCTAAGGTCGGTTAGAAACGTAGGCCTTTAACAATAAAGAGTAAAGAAACGAGTCTTGTATAAGAGGTTAGTTGAAATCAATTTTGGCTAAATGTACCAGTAGTTCGTTCTTGAGTCGTTTTAATTAATTTATTGATTCACCAACAACTTTGCAAACAAAATATCTCTTTTTTTCAAAAGAGTGAAAATTCATACAGTTACTAAAGGTCTGTAGATACCACATATATTTATTACATTATAATTTGTTTTATAGACATTTTTTGTAGTACGCTTCTATGATTTTCAAGTTTATGTATTTATGTATATTGGTCTTAAATAGTTCAGAATAATCTTTCATAATATGATGCAAACAGCAGCATAACAATTTGAAGCGTTTTCCTGTGACGCGTTTGTAAAAAAATCATGAAATTATGAAATAGTTACCACCTATATATACACGTATATTGTGTTTCTGATAGCACATTCTGAATCTTCACCCTAAAGATCCCTAAAATCCGTATCAAGAAAGTTTTTTTTTGTAAAATCAAAGATTAAGCAGTTAGAGTTTAGTTAAAAATATACGTTCAGACCCTGAATCATTTTACAAGTTTTTTTTAACAACGCATTGTAAGGAACCTTTAGAAATCATGCTCACAAGGTCTGAAACGTTCCAATGAAACCTGGTCACAAAATTCCATGGATATAAAACAGTAGCTCAATTATTTCTTTGTCCAGTATTAAGAAAATTAATTAATTATATCTAAAACATATCAGCTGTATCAGTATTATTCCTCTTTACGGAAAGTTTTGTCAGCTTTCTGCATGAGAATTTTCTAAATAATTCAAATTTATGTAAAGTCAAAACGTACTGATATAAAACATTTTGTTTTAGTAAGGGATTCCTGTGATGAAAACTAAAAATGTTTAGTTTTATCCCACCCGACGGTTGTTTTTAATATATCCTTGTGCTTTATTCAAACAAGTGGACAAATCAAGAATGCGGGAACATTTTACGGTTACGAGTAGCTGAGTGAAGTGTAATTACCCCCATTAGCACCCTCGTAAATTCACCCTTGTTTTAATGTTGTACGGGGTGTCTCATTTTCGATGTGTCTTACGGGGATATGTTATTCGTCTTCAAAGTTATAGAGAGATATTTTAGATAAAGGATTTTTTTTTGGTTTTATGCGTAGGTATCTACAAAAAATTTACCAGATATTTTACTATGCTGCGGTGTATTGTTTTTGTTAATAATCTGTCAAGGCCTGAGTAATCAAATTTTATATTTATAAAAATAATAAAAAATGTTTAAAAAGGCTTAATATTGAACAGATTATTACATTAATTTATAGAAAATCCATCCAATTTTATAGGAAATGGGATAAATTTTTTACTTTTTTAAATATAATAATTACTCATATGACCTGGAATAATTGTAGAAAATGCATAAAAAACTTTTCACTGAGCTTCAGCATCATTTGAATATTCTGTGTGCGGTATCTCTTAATTATCGATGCATATATCTATACCTAAGTAATGAAAATATTGATAAAAAAATATTTTGAAAGGAGCCAAAAGTTAAAATTGTATGTATTTTAAAATCTGTAGCAAAAATGTTGAAATTGTAATATTATTCTGACTGAAATAACGAAGAGTTATTTTATTTTTGAGTATAAAATATATTAGATATAGGTACTTGCTTTTATAAATTATTTGAGTAGACAAAAAAAACATTTGAATAGGTTAATGAACATAAATTTATTGATATAGGTACGTACGTATATATTTTGAATTAAATAATAGTATCTGACGAAGACACCTTAGAACCTCTTGGGCATTTTTTTCCAACCTCATTGAGATTAATAATAACCCATAATACCTATTATTTGCGTATCATTGGATACACCACTACACAAAAACAATATACAATTATTACATACACACATTATACAATTAGTTCGTTATATTGTTATTCACCGAACGGCTAATTACACTTACTTTACTTGCAAAGAAACACACAACACGATACAAAAATCGGCTGTACCGAATGGCCACTGTCCGATAAGCTGGAGAAGATGGTGTACGCGTAAACGCGGTTTCAATTAAATATTTAATTGTGGGAAATAAATGTATTTCATAAAAATAAATATTTGGTTTTAGAATTATTCGTTGGATTTCAACCATTGTAGTAGAATTATTAATATCAAATATTTATTTTCAACAATTAAATACATTTGTTCAATTTATACAGAGCACTGAGAGTATATCTACTACTAAATATTTTGTAGGTTAATAATTATTTAATTTTAGAAAATAAATATTTTAAAAACGCTTGGAACAAACTATGCAGTTTTTTTAATTATATCAATTATTGCTATATTCTCTTTACAAATAAATTTTGAAAAATAATTATTTGTCGATAATAAATATAATATACAAAAAACAAATAATTGATATTTTCAAAAATCTGTGGTTTATTAGACAAGATTTTTCCCTCAGTGTGGTTATTCAAATCTTAAGGCCTCTACTGAAGTCACAAGTGACAGTAAATGTTCTAGTTTTTCCTATAATTAGAAACTACTGGATATAACAAAAATGTGTTTACCTAGTGTGAGTAGTGTAGGTGCGTAACCTAATATCGGAATATGTATACAGGGCGCCCTATTTCTTGACCCGTTGCATGGGTAACTTTTTTATTAGTAGAGATACAAAAACGCTTAAATGAGCAAATTAGTGCAGTTTCGTATTAGTAATTCTACGGTAAGGCGAAAAATTATATACGGGGGAAGGTTGAAAAGTTATTGACAAAAAACGAAAAATCCAACTTTTCTATTATCCTTCGTAGCTCGTTCATTTGAAGAGTTAGAGAAAAATGCTTCACATGTTTTTTGCAGTATTTTTCATGTAAAATGACATGCACTTGCTACTTTTTATATATCTCTTAAAATGGTTGAGAATCACAGTAAAATATATTTTTTTTAAATGTAATGGATAGGTGGCTGTGACATTAACCGAAAGTCCCCTTTTTTCTCTTTCAGATGATATAACATAGTCCATATTTTATCCTTACAAAAGTAATAATAATCGTTGTTTTTAAAGAAAGTTTATTGTCACATCAAGAATGCTATGAATTATGGAACAAAAGAATGTTTTGAGAACAGAAATTATTAATTAATTAATTATATTGAAGTAAATGTTCGAAATGACCACCATCCTGTTGGATACATAGTAAGCAACGTTTCTGGATACTTCTTAAAACATTATTTATTGTATGTCCACTTCTAATTGCATCTTGAATCCTGACTTTTAGATCCTCTATATCTAGAGGAGCTGTCACATAAACTTTATCTTTCAATAACCCCCAAAGAAAGAAATCTAAGGGGGTCAAATCAGGTGTTCGCGCTGGCCAGTCGATATCCATTCTATTTCCTATAACATTATCAAACTGTTCATGTAAATATTGTTTTACCTCGCGGGAATTATGCGCAGGTGCTCCATCGTGTTGGAAGTATTTAAGATTTCTAAAAATATGAAGTGGTAATTCATTTAAATATTCCTCTGTTAGAGTATTCCTTAGAAAATGAAGGTAATTATTCGCATTCAAATTATCTTCGTAAAAATATGGGCCAATAATTTTGCCACAAAAAATTCCACACCACACATTTATCCCAAATTGACGTTGATTTCTTCTTTCAGAAACAAGATGTGGATTTTCTCGGCACCACATTATGTTATTATGGCGGTTAAAAATACCATTGTTGGTAAATCTACTTTCATCACTGAATAAAATCTTTTTCCAGAAGTCTAGATCCTCTTCGCATTTTGAAATGTACCATCGACAAAATGTCATCCTTCTTTGATTATCAGCTGGATATAAAGTATTGCATATGGAATAATGATAAGGCTTTAAATTGTTACCTTTTAAAATAGCTCTTACAGTTTCCTTGGAAGTGTTGCAGTGATGTGCAATTTCTGCAGTTGAAGAATCAGGTTTAAAATTTACATAAGCCAAAACATTTATTTCAGTGTCTTCATTGAAGTTTCTTTCATCCTTAGGCTTTGAAAAAGAACCGTATAATCGTATATTATTTTCCAGCTGTCTAAATATTCTATGATGGGGTTCTCTTCGTTCCATGTAAGTTTCAAAATAAAGATTCGCTGCAGCTTGTGCATCTCGATTTTGGTTATAATAACAAAATAGCATATCATTTTTCTCTTCGATGGTGTACATATTTGCAACACTATTATTTTGTATGCAGTATTAATAATAAACAATAAACTACTTAACAAAAACTAAAAATGTCACTTATGATCTGTCAATAATTAAATGCCAACTAGACGTTTTTAAAAATATCAGGAATCTTATTTTTTGTTTTATTTCCATAGCATTCTTGATGTGGCAATAAACTTTCTTTAAAGACAACGATTATTATTACTTTTGTAAGGATAAAATATGGACTATGTTATATCATCTGAAAGAGAAAAAAGGGGACTTTCGGTTAATGTCACAGCCACCTATCCATTACATTTAAAAAAAATATATTTTACTGTGATTCTCAACCATTTTAAGAGATATATAAAAAGTAGCAAGTGCATGTCATTTTACATGAAAAATACTGCAAAAAACATGCGAAGCATTTTTCTCTAACTCTTCAAATGAACGAGCTACGAGGGATAATAGAAAAGTTGGATTTTTCGTTTTTTATCAATAACTTTTCAACCTTCCCCCGTATATAATTTTTCGCCTTACCGTAGAATTACTAATACGAAACTGCACTAATTTGCTCATTTAAGCGTTTTTGTATCTCTACTAATAAAAAAGTTACCCATGCAACGGGTCAAGAAATAGGGCGCCCTGTATAGAAAAAATAGAAGCCATGAAAATTATATCTCTAACTTTATCAGTAACCGAGAGATATCTCCGATAAAATTGGGTCACCCCGTATACCGTAGTCCGGAACTTATTATATCTATATATCGATTCGGTTATAAACAGACGATACATTATCGTAATAGGAATGAGAAAACAGAATCCTGTTACAAACAAGATTTTCATCTCAATTCGTGATACAATCCGACCCAGATGCTGAGATAAAATATTACAAAAATCTATCTCTGGCATTTTTTCACCCAAATACTGACCTTCTAAACTAACAAATATTAACGAATGGTGAACTTGCTGATGTAACCTATTTTATTTTGTGCAAGTATACTAATATAGATTCCTGATCTCATGAGTCTTTTGACTATCAATTGGATATTTGACAAAAACAAATGGTACATTCTCCATGTATCTTTTAAATAAAATTAATTGATGAAAACCAAAATTTGCTGTAGTCCTTGGTTTTTGAATTATTTATTTGTACAAGTTATAACATTTTGATATACAGAGAGGTTAAAAGTTTTCCATCATAGGAGAATGAGTATCAGACCAATTTTCAATTTCCCAAGTATAGTACGCACCCACGTGCTATAGAAATTTGAACTTAAAATTAAATCAGAGGTGCTGAAACTGAAAACATTATTAACGTTTTCAATTTCCATTACAAATGTTCGTAATTTTGTTGTATCGCAATGATAGTCCCAAATAAAATACAAAATGTGATGAAGTTGGAATGAAGTTTTCTATAATTTTTAAATATATAAGATATTTTATTTGAAAAAGCATTTTTGGGGAATTTTACCATAGTTTTCTTTATATGTATAAGAGTCTGAAATATATGTACACATTTTTTTTCTAATGCCATAGACAATTAAGATATCAGTACATCGAAAAGTTCGAACAAAATCGAATTTTTCTTTATAACTAGGAAACAAAAGACGATAGTAAACATTCTTCCTTGTATACTTTTGGTAGTAAAATCGAAAATCTCGATTGGAATATCTAGGTACAATATCCAAATATTAGGTGAAAAATTCAGCCTCTTCTCCTAAATTAAAGTTGAAATATAAATATTTATGTAGAGTAGCTTTTCTATACTTTTTTTAATACTGTATATCTATAATTATTAATATCTCTTAAAATCACAAATTTAAGCACCCTTCAACAAAAGTAATGTAATATTAAAGGCAAAATCCAAAACGGAATAAAATAAGCAGGCACACCACTTAAAATCGCGAAGTTAGGGTCAATTTCCTATTCCCTGAAGTGATTCTTGTTTGAAATATTTTTAAAATAGACTTCCGTTCTTGAAATACTTCCAGTGAATGATCAAGAAAAGTTCGCTCCCTCTAAACCATTTTTGCTGGTTTTATTATATACGCAAACTGTTTTACTATGACTACTTCTACTTAATAGATATCATATCTATACTACAAATACCCTATTTAGCTAAGCTCGTGCGAGGAGTATATTATCAACAGCAACTTATAGTATAAACTGTAATTCAATCTTAGTAATGAACGATATAAATCACTCCAAAATGAAAAATGTTCGTAGTTTCTGATTTGTAGCCATTAATTAAAATGTAGTAAGATAATGTAGCCCAGAATAGATACGATATTTGGAACTATTGTGGTAAAGGAAAACAGCTAGGCACCAATAGGTACGTACACACATTTGTTATAACACCTTTCGTAAATTTTCGAGAGATTTGAATATATTTAATTTATCTTTTCTCCAGAAAAAAAATTGTTATTGCTGTTGCACTACCTACCTTTTATCGGTGTATGGGTTATGGGTATTATTACACAGAACTAGAAGGGGAGGAGTGTCCGTAGTGAATTAAACCAAATTCAAGGTTATCAATTTTATTACAGTTGTGAAAATAGGATATCTTTGATATTTTATTTGATATGAATGTATCTTTTATAATGGCTTCCAGCTCTTTAAGCAAGTCTTGACATTCGATGATTTTTTTCTGAATCAGATGGCAATATTACTTCAAAGGGTATTTGAGAGGCGCAAAATTAAAGGCTGGTCATTAGGACCTTTGAAAAGAGATACAAAGTTGATTAAATGAGGGTGAAGTAATTATACGTTTAGCAATAGCAGCGTTGACACATTTGTCTTCGTCTGTTTTTGGGCTGTATAGAAAAAACTATTACTCTAAAACGCCCCTTTTAATATAATAATTCAAAACTTTAAATACGGTGTTCCCGTCAGATCTCGGTCAACTTAAATTTGATTTTGTCAAAAAACGAACCTGGAAGTGTGTTCTTTGAATTCCTTTGGATTTTCGATCATGATTTCAATCATTTGGTATCTGATAACCTCAAAGTAATATTTAATCTATTATTGTGTTAAGTGCCCCAATATTAACTATAAATCTGCCTAATTGCGGTTCTGCCTATTTCGTTCAATGTATTCAATACAAGAATATGTAACAACATAACAAAAATAAAAATTTTCTGTGCTGTTACAAACGGCTATAAAAGGGTCAACGTAATACTGAAATTTTTAAGCTCTATATTTAATACATAATTTTTAAGCTCTATATTTAATACATAAAAATGTGTGTGTATGGAAAAATTAGATACATTAAATTGCAGTGCTCTGAAAAAACTATAAATCTTTCTAGGGGATTGCTGTAAGGACCTGTTGTCGAGTAATCCTATTTCAGAATTTCGTATGACAGTAAAGGATAACATAAAATATGAAAATGAATTATTATGCAGACAAATGCATTTATTCTTATATACGACTCTCATTGAAGATGTGACATTAAACTTGTAATCCGGAAATGTCTCGTAGGCAGGAATGTAGTAGCAACGTTAACTACCAAAATTGCTCCTGTGAAATAGCCCACTAAAATTTAACCTAGTTGAAAAGGGATTCAATCTTCAAGGGCAATTTCTAACAGATGCGAGGCAGCTATAGACAGGGTAGTATTTATAGCTGTAATAAATAGCATGAAGTCCTTTGAACTCAAATCTTCCCAGCGATATTTAAGATTTTCACAAGAACTCGGCTGTCAGATGTATTCAGTGGCGTTTTAACAATAAAAGTGGAATCGGAAAACGCTTATTTTATTCTTCTTACAAAAAACATTTTGTATAATAAACAAGTTCCTATGATGCGATCAGAACATCTGAAGCAATTGACAGGTAATCTTAAAGTATATTTCATACTTTCCATTAAATTTCTATTGGAAAAATAATAGTTTCAAGGCCAACTTCTAAAACAGCGTTTTTTGTTTGTATTTTGATTTGTAAAGTATTAAGCTGATATTACAAAATTAATACTGATAAAAATACAAGTCTGTTTTTATAAAAATCAGTGAAAGTGGTAAATACTGCTCATGAAAATCATTTGCCCAAAAATCATTCAACAATAAGAAAAATCCAATGCAGAAAAACTTCGTCGTATTCACATTGCTGGTGAAAAATAAAAAATAAAATAGTATTATGTCCTAGTTTAAGTGAATTGAACTGATATTTAAAACATACAAAGTATAGTGTTCATTGAAGAAGCCTTCAAATATTTTCTTATAGAATTAAATGTTAGAAATCTTTTATTTACTAAATTTTGAGCAGAGAATAAGGCAGCATTCTCTCTATAAAATGATTACAAGACTGATACTGAATGAGAAGATCCTAAATAAAACGGTTACATAAAAATCATCTATCGAGTTGTTCCTGACCAAATGTTCTTCTCAACAATATTCAACTAAACTCCAAATGATGCGAAAAACTGCTACACACAGGCGGCAATTATTTCAACGTTTCTAATTAACTAGTAAACGTATCATTTACAAACAGCATGTCGGGATTTATAGAGAAATTGAAGGAATCAGATAATTTATCCTACAGATTTCAAATAGACCGGCAGTTAGTGACCGATTTTTGGTTGTGATTTTAGTCAGTATGTCTTTCGCGGTCTAAAATGGAAAAGATGGAGTAGCTAAAAATATATCAATATTTCGGAGCACTGCATCGTAGACCCTTTCAGTCGATAAAATTTTTCTAATTGCTCCTATATTAAATCCATACAAAAAACTGCTAGCGTTCTTAATTTGCAACTAGTACGGCAACCTCGCACTGTATAAATGGCTAATAACATTCTGTTCATTTTAATTGATAAGGTTCTCTAGGTTTCCGTTGCTATGGGCGCACGCATGGCCTGCAACATATTAATATGCCGCTTCTTCTCCCACACAAGTACAACTTCCGGGCTCATCATTACGATGAGAATAAGCGATAGAGATATTATTGGAGATATTGTTATTACCAGTACTAGTTTGTAAACGTTACCGCATTTTGAATACACGGACGAAGTCTTATAGAAGTGAACAAAGAAGTAATAGACAGTATAGATATACGTAATATTGATTTAAAATTAAGATGTTATCTTTGTTAATAAATGAACTATACCATAACTGTGTTAGTATCGTACTTTTATAAATATAAATACACAAAGCGAAATGTCTTTCTGATTACCTGAAAGGGAAAATTCCATTTATGTTTAGAGTAATTTATTAATGGAATTAATATGAATTTCTATTCCATATGTCACAGAGAATAAAGTTACCTCTGAGCCCTATGCGTTTGTTAACGATTTTATTATTATTTTATAATAGCATGTGCAATCATTTTTCGATAAAAGATGACGTTAAACTTTTTACATTCAAGAAAAATTAATATCTTTCTGTTTATTGCATGAGGAAGTCTTTATTTGATATATATAGAAAATGTATTAATTCCTCTTATTTTCATATACTATTACACTTCTATTTACTTCCTTTATGAGCAATGTTTGCTAAAATTCAGCTGCATGAGTAAACATATTTGTCTTTCCTTCTAATCAGAATGAGTGTATGGCGGAGGGCGCGGTACATTATTATTCTGTAGGCCAGTTAAACGCCTATAAATGACTTAGGACAGAAACATCTCACTACCCTTTACTGCAGGAACGACGAAAATATAGAAAATGTATTTGGCTTCACATTAGTTAAGAAAAATGTTAAATACAGTAGAAATTTTACTATCCTAACTCGTGTGAGCTTTATACATACATATATCGATAATTTAATTAATAATATGCTAAACCTATAGCTGCAATACATAATACCACATTTGATGGAATCTAGCAGTACCTACTGGGTTGGACTTTACAGTACTGAGTAGTACCTGGCAATAGTGCAGTACTTATACGACCTGACAGTATCAAGAAAAATCCGGCAACACTAAGGACCGAGGGCTAAGGATCTGTCAATACTAAAACAATTCCGGACAGTACTAGACAACTTCTGGCAGTACCAGGCTATTCCTAGTAGTACCAGATAGGAATTGGGAATACCAGGCAGGTCTTGGCAATACTAAACAGATATTGGCGTAGTACCAAGAAAGCTCTTGCAGGTCCTGTCAGGTACTAGTAGTTCCAGGTAGTACTGAACAACTAGTGCTGTTAAAAAATGGCAGTAGGTATTATGCAGTAAGAGAAAACTTTCGACCTCATTATATCCAGAAACTTGATTCTCTACTTATGTGATTCTTTTCTATCAAAAAGTGACGTGAAAATAATATGGTTTTGTTGAGTATACCTTCTTACGATTTATTCTAGTAAGGTTAAAGAATTATATCACTTTCTCATATTGATGTAATTGTCAGATAAGCAGATAGCGAAAGACGACTCCTCTCTATTTTACTGTAGCTAAATCATGTTGTTATAAACCAAATTTTATGTAATTTTATGTAAAAATAGTTCCTAGGAATTAGCTGAGATTGTGTATTAGAAATTTGCGGCTGTATATTAAGCAGGTCAACAATAATATATTTTTAATGACTTCAGATGAACATGTTTTGCTCTTGGAATTATTTTAACTTTTGACTCATATATTAAAAAAACATGGATTCTATTATTTTATGCAATTTAGTAGCTCCCTTATAGGTACTATTTTTATACAGTGCTTTCGAAAAGTAACGAATAAATTCATTATTTTAGAAATTGAGAAGTTTTCGAAAAAATCCCCTGGCACGTCGATTTTGTTTTTAAAAAATGCACTTTTTGACATACGACCCATATTTGTGACGTCATCGTTGTTCGAGATATGATGTCATCGACAATTTTTTTCAATAGCAACCCCCAATTTTGACCACGCCATTTGAAAGAGCGTATCATTCAGTATATCATTCTACATACGCATCATGAAAAAACATGGTTGCCTGACAGTAGCCTTAGCGACCGAGAATGCTTTTATTGCTGTCAGATAAAAACTTGAAATCGTACTTTATTAAATAGTTTTTTCTGTTTTTTTAGTTATCTTTTTAGTTCTTATCTTTTGTTTGGCAAAAGCACTGCGTTTGAAGTGTTTATTGAGTAGTAACTTTGTCATTTTATAAAACAAAATGGTTAAATTAACTGAACGAGAACGAATTGAAATTCTTTGCATGATCGGATTTGGAGACAGGATGCGCAATCAAAGAGAAGTAGTTGAATTGTTCAATGAAACTCATCCTGATCGACATCCCATTAGCCAAAGCACGGTAAGCAATATTGAGTCTAAATACCGTAACTTTGGACATGTTCGTGATCTTCCTAAATCTGGTCGACCGTCAAAATCAATAGATGATGAGGTTAATGTTTTGTTGGCAATACAAGAAAATCATCACTCAACACTTAACCAATTAGCTTCTGATTTCAATATGGCAGCGTCCACAGTTCACAAAATTATCAAAAAAGCAAAGTATCATCCTTATAAGTTGTTCATGAGCTATCTGAAAGCGACTTTGATTGGCGAAATCAATTCTGCGAGCAAATGCAAGAGCTATGCAATAATGATAATAATTTCGTAAAAAACGTAATTTTTTCTGACGAGGCTACGTTTGTTTTGAACGGCCATGTTAATAGGCAAAACTGCCGTTATGGGGCTACCGAGAATGTCCGATGGATGATGGAGTATCACACTCAAAGTCCCCAGAAAGTAAATGTGTGGTGCGGCAAGTCGACGGAAGAATTCTGAGTCCCTATTTCTTTGACGTCAACCTAACTGGTGCAAGATATTTGGATTTTCTTCGAGACGAGGGACATGATCTTCCAAGAAATGACATGTTCTTTGAACAAGATGGTGCACCTCCCCATTATGCAGCACCTGTCCGTGTTTATTTAGATGAGCTGTTTCCGAATCGTTGGAGAGGGAGAAGGGGGCCGATTGAGTGGCCAGCCAGATCGCCTGATTTGACACCCCTAGATTATTTCTTGTGGGGATACTTAAAAAGTAAAGTATACGTTACTAGACCGGTTAATTTAGAAGATTTAAAAGCAAGAATTCGTCACGAGATACATCGTATACCTCCTGAAGTTATAGATAATGTCCAAAAAGAATTTATTAATTAAACGGTGCACAATTCGAACATTTAATTTAGTCGATTTTTTACATAATCATTATCATTGTTAGTATTGTGAAAATTAAATTTTAAGATCTTCAAACATTATTTTCTTGAAATTTTTGTTATGTAACACCATAATTTTTCATGATGCGTATGTAGAATGATACGCTCTTTCAAATGGCGTGGTCAAAATTGGGGGTTGCTATTTAAAAAAATTGTCGATGACTCATATCTCGAACAACGATGACGTCACAAATATGGGCCGTATATCAAAAAGTGCCTTTTTTTGAAAACAAAATCGACGTATCAGGGGATTTTTTCGAAAACTTCTTATTTTCTAAAATAATAAATTTATTCGTTACTTTTAGAAAGCACTGTATATACGGAAGCTATAATTGTAAAATATATTGCTTAATACTGATGTATAGTTTTACCATTACCAGTTATATATATCGGAACGGATTGTTGACTTGCTCTTGTTAGTAATCGCACGGCAATTTAAATGAAAGAAAAAACAACTGAGGGGTTAATGATCATCACGTAGAACTGCAAATAAGAAAACCAATGGCGGAGTGACATATACGGAGTAATTCATTTAAGGTCTAATATTCTTATATTACAGAATATAGGTCGAGATAAAAAATAATAATTACAAGCTATAGCAGATGTAGTTAGCAACTTTTGAGATATACGCTGTCATCTCTAAGGGGTGTAATTTTTAATATGTATATGTTTATTTATTTATACTAAATGTCAAAAATTCTATACAAATACTACAAGACAAAGGCTTACAAGATATTTATTTCGTTGTTGAAAGGAAGCCATTATAGAAGGCACCCTAATGCCTTTCACTTTCATCTGAATAAAACACGAGTAAGTCTATTTAGCTATATTTAATCCTGCTAACCATTTCAAACGATCATTGCTGCCACTAGAATAAATCCCAAAAGTTCCTTTATTAATAATTTGTAAGATATACAGCCTTATTATTTAGATTTAATTAGCTTTTACCGTTAATATTTCACCTTAAATATTCATTGTATGTTTTGTTACTACCAGAAAAATATACTGTCTTCGAATGTAGGGTTCTTCAGTTATATTAGGTTGCTACTTATACCATAACAACCCGCTACATAGGTTATAGTTTTCAATGTGATATCAAATATCAGGTAATATTAGTAATAACCAAATTCCTTTTCAAATAAATGACGTAAGAAATCATTTACATACCAATTATTGCGTTTATTAATTTTAAGCAATCACTTCTTTTAGTGCAGTTATTCAAACTATGAACGGTTTTTTTGTTACTTAATCCTGGACTCTAGTTTTATTTTAGAGAAATAATAAAGTACTCTAAAGGTTGAAAAGCTCGACGTTGATTTTCATAAGTGCATGGGAAAGAAGTCATAAGAAAAACAAATAACGTTAAGTTACCTTCGGGAGGAAGTTAATTTCATTGTTTTGACGATTGATTCGGAGAAAAGTGAACATAGTATACAAATACTTAGATGGCGACCGGCGACCGGGGGACTCTCAGCATCTTCCATTATTCGCTCCAAAGCATCTCAACCTCATTTTCTCGACCGTTGATTTTGTGTCCCGTCTAGAGCGCTCCCATCTCTCTCTTTTGTCATCGGCGGTGCTGGCGGTGGCCACTTGTATTTTGCTGCCGCTCAAGGCCCATTACTGCTATGGCCCTGGGGCCCGGCTAACTGTTACACAGCCTACTGCATTATGAACTCTTTTACACCAATTGCTTTTCACTCATCACACTTCATAAAATGCTGTGATTTTTATTTGCTCTTCTTAAGACTAAAAACCTTCACTTATATTATTCCCACCTCTCTTTTTCACTCTAATGCCGTAAATTGACCAATTTTCATCACTCAGGAATTCTTAAAGCTTTTCTTAAAATGCTTTCCCACTGAATACAAAGAGATATATACATTCATTTGAAACCTTCAGTGTTCTAATATTTTATGTTTGCTTCTCTTGACACGGTAATGCGAACAGGCAAAAATAATCATATTGTAGTTAATATATGCCAAAAATATATAATAATTCTTTTTAGCGCGGAAATGGGTATTTTACAATAAGCCACTTATTTGTTTTACATTGTTTTACAGTAGGTCTTTTGAATTTAATTTTTAAACACGCTAAACAAATGAGTCTTGTATCCGTTGTCTCATATCTTCTATTGTTGGAGGAATTTGGTAGACAGTATCCTTAACATGCTCCCACACAAAGAAATCTAACTTAGTCAAGTTTGGAGACCGGGCTGACCAATTAACGGGACCACCCCTTCCTATCCATCTATCTGGAAACTGTACATTTAAAAATTCTCTAACAAACAGAGAATAATGTGCTGGGGCGCCATCATGTTGCAACTATAAATTTTCCCTAATATTTGGAGGCATATTTTGCAAAAGTTGTGGCAAATTATTTTCCAAAAAACGTAATTATCGATCACCAGGGAGGTGACCCTTAAAAAATGTGGACCAATAATATAGTCTCTAACAATACCTCTCCATACGTTTACTGATTACTGTCGTTGTATATCGCTGATCGCATGATTTTTGGGTTTTCTGTGGCATAATGGTAGAGATGATGTCTGTTTGGACATTAATTCAGAAAACTAATTAATTTAGTTCCTTAAAATTATGAAATCAATTTTAAGAAACCTGAAAAATCTAGAAAAATCCAATAAGTTATGCTGACGATTACAATATGTGCCGCTTATAATTCTAATTTACTAAATTGGCGTTTATGCAAAAAACACCCTGTATTGCTCATCTTACTCAATTTTAAACGGTCTATAGTTTATCACAGAGACTGCTAATATTATTTATTATAGATAGATACCTAGGTACATTGCTATATCTGTACGAACGAATAAACACTACGTATGTAGAGTATTGTGAAAATAATTGTTTTCATACTAGATAATATTATATATTATAACTGTATTATAATTTTCAATCAACAAAAGGCTATATCAGCATAATTATTATCTCATAACGATTATATAAAATAATAATTATTGCAGTTTACTCCAAAACTCTATTTAACATAGTCAAAACTCAATTACTGTACCTAATGTACTCAAACTGTACTTAATTATCGACACAAATTGATTTATTAAAAATAACTAATAATTAGTTCTCTAGGGATCTAAATGCGATTGATTCATATGTCGTTAATACTAGGAATTAGTAGATTTTCCGTAAAAATATATACTAATCACATAAATACAATTTTGATACTATAATACGTCTTACCATTGTTCATAACTTGTGATCTAAAATTGGTTCTTTCTATAAGTAAATGTTTGTTCTTAGAGTGACTTGAACACATTTAAAATGAGAGGATGTTTTTTTTAAGTGAAATAGCTAATTTCTTGAAAAAAATGTGTTAAATTTCTGATACTGAAACTGAAACATTGTCAAAACAAGAATCCAAGCCATGCACGTCATCAGTAATATAAAATTATTTACATGACGTTAAAGGGCCAAAAACATGTATTGCTTTGTAATTATGTAAACCCAGTAAATCACACTGGTTTAAGTCATGCTGAGCTACATCAGAGACTTATACTGAAGTCTCTGGCTACATCAAAATTAAAAGAATATACAGGCTGATTTATATTCGAGTCTATGCATGGGAATTTGGAAATGGTAAGAGATAAGATGTCGGTTAAAAGGGGACAAAGTTGCGCAATCAGGGGACCAACATAATTAGAAATATTAAGGCTAACTTGATTGGTTTTTGAAATATTTGAAAAAATAATACATTTTGGAAATTCGTTTTTATTTTATTCCAACATTATTTCAGTAGATATTGAAAAAAGAACAACAGTTCTTCACAGCAAACTTTTTGTTTTAGTGATACTAATAATTCTCAGAATTCATTTGAGTGTAATCCAGTGAACATTTATTTTCAGCGGAAAAGTATCTAACCAAAGTAAAATACGACTATCAGTGCTATATTTTTTATACTTTTTATTACAGTGCATTCGAATTCTCGTTCAGCTACAATAATATGAGATATATTGTTTAGTTCTCCACATACTACTAATAATAAATAAGCCCTAGACTTTGTGAATAGTTCTTGTGATTATATATATCCAGTTGGAGATACCGGGATATCAAAAATTATCTTGGTCAAGGGTGGTTGTGGAATGTAAAACGTGTGTCTTACTTTAAATTTTTGAATATGTTTTGTTGTGTCAGAATCTGTCAAGTCATTGTGCTGAAATTTTCTAATCCAGTTTTTGAATCATGCCTCTTACCACACAGCAGAAAATTTTCATGATTGAAGCCTATTTTCGAACGGGTGCGCTAGTTAATGGAAATTGGCAATACAGTCAACGTTTGTGTTTGGACAATTTTCGAGAGCACTTCCCAAACGTGGCAATATTACCGGACAATTTGTATGCGTGCCTTACAAATTGTGTTGAAGTCTTTCGCGAAACTGGTTGTGTGATTCATAAAAAAGGTGCTGGTAGACCAAGAGTTCGTACAGAAGAAGTTGTCAATGACGTTTGTCAACGTATGGAAGAGGAGCCTGCAAAACCTTTGAAACGTCTTTCTCAGGAAATGTGACTTTCTTATGGAACATGTCATAAGATTTTAAAGAAAGACTTGAACATGCATCCATATAAGATGCAAGCACATCAAGCTCTTCTGCCCGCAAACCACCCCAGACGCCTTGCGTACTGCCATTGGTTTGTCAATAATTTAATGAATGACGATCTTCTGGACTTAACTGGACTTTTTTCTGACGAAGCGTGGTTCCACCTTTCGGGATACATCAATTCTCAAAATATGCGAATGTGGAGCAATGATAACCCTCATGTTTTTACTGAATCGCCACTACATGCTCAAAAAATTGGTGTTTGGATGGCAGTTTCTCGCAGAAGAATAATTGGGCCAATTTTTTTCGATTTCACCGTCAACGCAGAAAGGTACAGACACAACTTTTTGGCTGAATTTGTGCAACAGTTAAACGATGATGAACTTCGGTACGGTTATTTCCAGCATGACGGTGCAACAGCACATACTACACGAGAAAATATTGCTTTCCTCCGCGAGTTTTTTGATGACCGGCTGATAAGTTTGCATACAGAAGTTGAGTTTCCTCCGACATCACCTTGGTTGACAATTATGGACTATTTTATATTTCCTTACTTAAAAAACAAGATTTTCGCAACTCCGGTAAATAATTGGCAAGAACTGCAACAAAGAATTGTTCAGCAATGTGCAACCATAACGCCAGAAATGCTGCAAAATGCTTTTCACAGCATGAGGAGGCGCTAACTTGTGCATCGAACAAAACGGGGGACATTTCCAACAATTACTGTAATTTAGTTTTTCTTGTTACTAAAACCGTTATTTCATAATTTGTAGTTCATTATTGTTTTACAAGTGAAATAAATAGGTATGAAATTTGTAGGTTATTGATGATGTCAGTGTGACAGTGACATAATTATTTCAAATTTAAAGTAAGACACACGTTTTACATTCCACAACCTCCCTTGACCAAGATAATTTTTGATATCCCGGTACTTATTATTATATTATTTATAATTTTTTTTTCTATTCAGATTCAACATTTTTATAAGCGAAGTCGTATCAAATAAAAACCATTAAATATATTGAGCACAAAGTGATATAACCAAAACCACAAACCAATGGGAGTGTTCTCCTTTGATGCTTTTTATCACCGCAGCTCTGATATTAATGGATCAAGCAGCACATATTAAGATAATAGAAAATCAAAGGATATATCGAATTTACTATTCCTGCTCTGTTATAATAAAGTAACAGATATTCTTTGACAAATGATAACTGCGAGAAATAAAAGGACTTTTGATGATGCTTTGGAATCCCACACCTTCGCCGAAGTAAAGCCTATGAATAATTTCCACATTTCTTGTCTCAAATTTCTTTATCTCCTTTACTCTTTGGTATCTGATTCTAGAGCCGGTCGAGTATTCATTTTACACTACAGCGAACTGAAAGAGACTCAGCTGATTTATATAACTTGTAGATTTTTAACGCCAATAACTCATACATACAGAGAGGAGAATCGAAATTCGTATCAGGTTTTTACGTTGATTTATACATTATGCTGTCCCAATTTAAGATTTTTTCAGGTTCAGTTCTTACGAAAAAGAAATGCCACAATTTTACGGTATTTTCTATAATACTTCAATCTAATTTTAAGTAAGTTTTATATGTATGATAATATACAGGGTGTCTCAAAAATATACCGACAAACTTTAAGTGGTAGTAGGGGACATGAGAACAAACCTAAGTTTTTTTTATTTCAGCAATAAAATTAATATTCATTTACAAAAAATGTTCAGGAGGACATTAATAAATCACTTTTTGTTCGTGCTGGACTTTGTTTCATTGATAAATAAATGATGGTTTACAATAAGTGTTCAAAATGTTGACCATTTGCTTCAATACAAAGATTGCAGCGTAGGTTCATTATCTCGCGGACTCTATGGAATATTCCGGGAAGAACTTCTGCATGTGTACAACTGGCCGTTATTATTAGCGTTGATCAAGGTATTAGGTGTTTCGTAGACTAAATATTTTAGATGACCCCAAAATAAAAAATCCAGAGGGTTGAGGTCGGGAGAACGCGCGGGCCAGGCCACGGGAACTCCTCTTTCAATTCATCGACGGAGAAATTGCTGGTGCAGATACTGGCGCACGTCGAAACCAAAATGTGCCCCGTCTGCCCCGTCATGTTGAAATCACATGTTATTTCTAATGTCTAAAGGGACATTTTCTAATAATAGAGGCAAAACATTTTGCAGAAAACGGAGATAAATATCTGCATTCGAACGAACAGGCAGCAAGTGAACTATTAGATTCTCCCCAACAATATACCAACCCACATGTTTACAGAAAATTGTTGCTGTAGAGACCACAGCGTGAGAATTTTCATCATGCCAAATGTGACTGTTTCTACCATTAAAATAACCATCGCGCGTAAAACATGCCTCATCAGAAAACAATACTATTCTGCCGAAGTGACATTCTATTAAGTTGTGACCCAAGAACCAATGGCAAAAAGCTAATCGATGTGAATAATCTTCAGGATTTAAAGCTTGTACGCGTAGAGGTGGTAGGGGTAGAGAAGTTGTTCATGTATGACACGGTGTACCGTCGACTTGCAGGATCCCATTTTATTGTGCAATTGCGGGAACACTTGTGGTTTGATTTTTCTCCACACGGTGTAGAACTCCTTCTTCTAATTCAACCGTACGAGTTGTTCTTGGATGACCACCACCAGGACGCTTTAGGTTCCCACTTTCTCTAAGGTGACGATGGATGGAAGCAATGGTTGTGTCATGAGGTTGCCGGCGTTCCAGATATCTCTGTCCATACAAGCATGCAGATTTTCTTCCATTACAATTTGCTGCACCATAAGCAAGGTGTATATCGGTAAGTTCTTGAAATGAGAAATTATCGTCCATTTTCAATACAAATTTTGAATAAAAATCAACAAAGTTAATGTTCTGATACCAACTAAATAGGTCACAAATATAATAAAGGGTGAGATTTCGACTTCGAGAGCAGTCCTTTAACTTCTAGTTGATGAACAACTGTTAAAGCTGCTTCTATATGTAAACGATTAGTAATTATTATTTTTCGTCGATGTTGATGCTAAGGTATCATAACATACTCGGCAAAATTAATGGGCAAAATATTGGGCAAGTAAATAAATAACCCAATTAAAATATTTTTTAGGTTAAAATCCATGTCAGCAGGCCAGCATCACTCGACATTCCGTAGGACTAATACAATAAGCCAAACCTCTCATCATGTTTTTCGGTCAGATTTTAAGTGGCATTTTTCGTATTTAAAAAAGTTCTTGTTGTATAAATCAATACTGTGTTTTTCTGACATTACCATGGGAAGTGCGAAAATTACTTTCCACCAATTACTTAAAATCTAATAACTTCTTCGTTGACTGTATATAATAAAATTTGCTGTTATTTTTCGTCAGTTCTCAATTTTAAAACCTGAAAAACATTTCAGTGTATAGTTAAACATTATATAGAAAATTCTTCAGACATGTGTATTTAAGAAAATTAATAGAACATTTTTTACTACAGTAGTGTTTATATGAACAACATTAATGTTAATATTAATATGTATTGAGTAAACGACGGGTCTTGTGTACAATTTACAAAATGACTAATATTAGATGCTAGCAACCCAGACGGTTTTTTTGGACACGCTTGTTTTATTTTGTTAATAATAAGTTTGAAGTTGCCGTTATTCAGTGAGCAAATTTGCATAAGAATATTTAATATATGTATATATATGAGTAAGTACTTATTACTGTTTATCACAATTCTTAAAAGGTAAGCTTTCACTGCATATTCTTTCAAGTATCACGTTTTTTCTTAACATATTATTATAAAAACTTTTTATAACAATATCTCTTTATTCTAAACAAAGGATTGACCGAAAGTGTATGCGGCCTAGACAGTTCTTTTCTGTTCTATCTGCTATCTAATTCCATATACATCAAGAGTAAATGTTTTAATTTCAGACGGGTGAAAATAAATCAAAATTAATGTAGTAAACTCCCTTTAAATTTTATAAGAAGCAGCTTTCAGGAAAATGCCTACTCATAGATTTATCCGTTTTCCGCCGCTTTGGAGAAAGTGCTGGAAATTGAAATTTCCTCTAAACCGTCATAAGCTTCCTTTGCATTTTCACTTCTAAAATACACCCCATACATCTAAATATATACGGAAATGTGAAATAAAATAGAGAAGTTGCAAATTAAAATGTAACGGTACAGAAATAACTTACTAATCTAAATTTTATGAGACCAAAATATGGACTTCAAAGCATGTAGGTACGCTTTATCAGTTTTGCGCTGCTAACTGCGCATATCTTATAAATGTAATATCTATTTGTTTATCTCTGTTAGTTGCAAATTAAATTTTTTTCCTAAAAACTGATCGGAAAGAAATACTACATGATAATAATAACAAAACGTCTGCTATTAAGCGCCAACCACATCAGAACAACACAGAAGATGTACATCATGCATCTGACACCAGTAGTGAAAGCTTACAAATTACTGGTTTTCCATCATCTGATCCCCAAATATTTGATTTTTATTAGGTCCGTTGATAAATGTGATATTTCGGTTGTGAGTATTGGAACACAAATTATCACCAATATTTAGTTTATTTTAATCTAGTTGACCAGTAATGAGGTTACTTATGAAAAAGAATGAGTGAATCTCAGTGAATAAAAAAACCCAATAAATTTGATGAATCTTTCCGGGCGCATAAATCATTTGTAGAAAATCCTTAAAATTAGGTCGATGAAGTCTAAACAAATAGTTAAGGTAAAACAGAAGCTATGTATACAGACTTCGGAGTGAAGGGGAAAATTACAATCGGAGGTAATGAGCAATATAATCTGTTACACGTCCTAAATTCACACTGCAGTTTCAAAATCCACCTGTCTCTGGTAGTGGTAAAGGATTCTAATGCTCCAGAATGTGGGGGGGGGGGGAAATGAGGAAATGACTTTCTACTTTCTGGGGTAATAAATATGCGATGGAGTAATGGTTTTCCTCACATGAATCTATGATCATGCTAATTCGTCAGAGTAGGGGTAGGGGTAGACGAAAATACTCCTCAGGTGGTCTAATTGGTACGCTTTAGTCACCTCAATCATACATCCCTTTTATTACCCTCCCAAAAAGCATTTAAAAGTTGTTTTGATTTCACCTGATATATCTATAATCTTCTAGTATTAAAAAAAGCAAAGCCGAACATTTTTTCCACCAAGTGCCCATGTCCACATGTCTAGTATGACTAGACATGTGATTAAAACCAAGCTATAGTCACGATTAAAGTTCAAGTTTCAATTGTATTCTAGGCAGTGCCATTGATCAGCCCAAGGAGTAAAGCTCCCGTCTATAGAAGCGAATTATACCTGGACTTACTAGAAATATCGATAGATCTTTGTGTTTCATACCAAAACTTCTCGCACTGATCATCTCGTTTACCATGCAACTGCAACTGATATTAACTATGGGTGACACCATTTTTGTTTTGACCTAGTGGAATGAAGTATCGATTTTCATCATAAAATATGTGCAAAATGTTGTGGGATTCTAGTTTGTTGCAGCCAACTTCAGTTTGTTTAACGCTTAGATATTGATTTGTTTCTATCGTGTGTCCTTGATAATTTAAATTTGTTGTTTTATTCTACACCAGTACTTTTAAAAATAAGGACGACTCGTTTGGATGTTCTCAAGACCGATTTTAAAATTAAATTTAAGTAAATCATAAATGCCACATACTTGAGTTTGTGTTAAAAATGGAGCTAGAAAACGTGGTATTAGTTGTTTCTTATCTCTAGTACTCCACATGTCATGTATATAAAACTAGACTAAGAATTTCTCTTTGATGATATATTTGTATTCTTGTAACATCTCATACTAATTTAAAAATGTATACGTATTTTCCTTATATAAATTAAAGGAAAGGAAAATAAAGTTTATAAATCTGTAAGACCCGATATAAGATTTATCTTCTTATTTATTACTATATCCACTTTGATATAGAATTCATATTAAGATTTAAGAGAACACTAGACATGCATAAATATATTTTTGATTAAAGGTATTAAACTAAAGCTTTGCAATTCTCTTATTTTATCTGCACTTGCATAGGTGATATATTATGTTGCCTGCCTTCATTTAAAAATATTGCCCAAGCTTACAACAGATTTAAAATGCTAGTCGATGATCCTTGTCATTATCAAAGAGATCATTTGCTTATAACGTGATACCAATTTCTAATAAACTTCCAGATAATATCAAGGTATCCCCCTTATTCTCGTTTTGTAGAAGAAATGAATAACATTATTGAAAAAAGGTAACTGTACCTTATTTTCACGTGTATTTGTATTACTACTTATTATTTATTATTATTACGTATATTACTTAGCTTAAATTACTGAACTATGGTAATAGCATAAAAATATTTATTTTTAAGGAGATTTATTTCCCACAATTGAATATTTATTTAATTGTGGGAAATATATCGCATATAGAATATTCAAATGATGCTGAAACTAAGTGCAAAGTTTTATATGCATTTTCTACAATTCCAAGTCATATAAGTAATTATTATATTTAAAAAAGTAAACAATTTATCCTATTTCCTATAAAATTTTATTTTTTATAAATTAATGTAAGGATCTGTTTAATATCAAGCCTTATGTACATTTCAGTATTACATATTTGGTAACTATAAGTACCTACTTGTCTCATTTTGGAAAAATAAAGTTTATTTTTTAATAGTAAACTAAATTAAATGTCCCAGATTAAATATTTTTCTCTTGGGCAATTAAATTTATTAAATAATATTGAATATTTAATATTGCCATTGAAATAAATGCCATATTAGATACCAATAATAATAATAATAATACCAATTAGATCTTTAATTCGCCAAATACAAATAAATAATTTAATTGGTGGTACGAAATTTTATTTACCTCAATTAAATCATTTTCTGAGTGTATAATCATCAATAGTTAGGGCATTTCAATACGTTTATGTCTACCTACATATTTTTTAGGATAAGTGTAGGACCTATTTACATTTTTATACTGTACCGAATTTACCTATCCTGTTGCCTAAATACTGTTTTTAACGATACCTCACTTCTATTTGTACAACATTAATATCCATTTTGGGTGTGTTCACTTAATTATGATGATTTAAAATAGAGCAACAGTAAGTTTAAGGTCTAATGATAAAATAGATTAGGAGTAATCGATGGAGCTAACCGCCAAATTTCTTAAATTATTCATAATGAATTTACTGCAAACCGTGGCCGACCGACGGTGCTGTGCTAGAAAGGCGGAGGAGTATTGCACACCGGGTGTTAGTAATGTGGTTACCCGATTGCGGAAGCGGCCTAACCCAAGCTTACTTACTCGTTTACTGTAAATTTTAATTAGTTATTCCACATACGTTATTGTATATAAATTATCTTCAACTGGTGTTGTTTCTCCCATCAAAACGGTACTTTATTGGAAAACTTCAAGTTGGAAAGACGTTTTTACCTGCTTCATTAATGCGGCTTCTTTATAACCGTATTCTTATTTTACTTGAAACGTTCTTGGAAATATATTTTTGTTTTTTATGACAAAGGGCCCAGCGCAATTTCTATGGGTCTCTGGAGCATGGTTTATTTTGCTGAAACGTCAGTATGATTACCTTCCTGGTCAAAAGTATTTGAAGTAAAACTTTTCTTCAAATTAAAAAAATTCTAATAATTCGAATGCTTTTAGGGAAAAACAGCTTCTGATATTATCCGACAAGTATTTCGTTGAAAACCTCTTGACTGTCTGACTTCTGGTGCGGAGTTATTTCAAATACATAAGCTTTATCTATTTGAGGTGAAACGCCTCAAAAATTCCTAGAGCGTCAGATCTAGTGACTGACCAGGCTAATGTCTGCACGATATCTTATCCATCCAGTAGCCACAAGGTGGATATTTTCAACAAAATTCTTGTTAGTTAATACTACTATAAGTTTCTGTTTTATTGAAGTTATGGGACCGATTGCATTTTATTTATTCATCACTTTACTCAAAGCGTTCTTGGTCCTATCCTGTACCTTCTATATACTAGTGATATGCCAGTACTAGAAGAGACCACTGTAGCTACATTTGCTGACGACACTGCAAGATCAAGGAATATCCACTAGAGACTGCAAGTAGCTAGCAATACAATACTTGATTGGACCAAACAATGGAAGATCAAGCTAAACGAGCTCAAATTAATACATGTTAACTTTACCAACAAAAGACTAGTTAACCCTCCGTTCTAGGATATTAATGGTACTATTGTGCCCAATAAGAATAACGCCAAATACCTACGCATGACCCTGGATGCCAAGCTGCGGTGGAAAAAACATGTGAGAGAAGAACCGAACTTGGCAGAGAAATATGGACACCATTATTGGATGCTTGGAAGAAATTCTAAATTGACATAGTACATAATCAGATACTAATCTACAATCAGATCTTAAAACCAGTTTGGTTATACGGTATTCCACTTTGGGGTGCCAGAAATAGTAATATTAATACCATTCAGACTTTCCAGAACAAAGTGCTGCGTAACATAGTAGACGCTCCATGGTACATACGTAACTCCGACTTGCATCCAGACCTTAACATCCCAATGGTTAAAGATGAGATCAAAAGGTTTGCTGGTAGACATGAGGCCAGACTTCACCTCCACATCAATGCGGAAGTTCTTCAGCTGTTGGACAACCAACATCTTGTTCAAAGATTGAAGAGACCTAAACCATTTGAGCTGGTGTAGTGTGCTGCTGTGTAAAAGCAGGACATAGTGTGATAGTGAAATTGTTAGAAAAAAATAATCTAAAGGACAATGTTGGATTAACTTAATAAATGTTTAGTTTGTAAGATTATTAGAAGAAAATTAATGGTTGGCCATCAGACTAGTTTTAATAGCAATAAGATTCTCCAACAAAGAATTTTAATAGAAAAAAAAACTTTACATAAAAAACGCTTTTAACTTGAGAACTACACTAAATGTTCAGGTTTCAAATGAAAAATCGAGTGTCCATCCAACAAAATGTATTTTCCTGAACCTTCTAACGTAATCAGTTCACCAGTTTCAGGGGCTGTGAACTTTAGAGGTACTATTGTAATTATTTATTGTGCTGCTGTACTAACTGCATCCTTAACTGTTTGGCATAGAAATTTTATATCGGCAATCTATCTCCGTTGCTGAAGAGAAATGGTGCAGTGATTAAGTGATTTGCTAAGTACTAAGTACACAACGTTAAGTGATTTATCTTGTATATTTTTTCCGGGAAAGACGTGGCGTGCAGCTTAAGCAACGTTCTGTATGTAGAAATGCATTTAATTTTCGTTCCATTATGGCAATGTATCCATTAATTACAGCGATGTTTAATTACATCCTCCACTAGGTATATGAAAACATTTTTGATGTTAATTGCCAAAGCGTTCATTGGGTATTTGGATGGGCACAATGATTTAACGCCAATTACAGGAAATTATTCAAAGTTTTACCATTTTGAAATATGGTTGCTACATAGTAACTAAACTAGAAATCATTTGTGACTGTCGGAATAGGGAAGGGACCTTGATTACATCCTTCCGTAATGTAGTTTTCACTTTCAGTTATAGAATTGGTTAGGTAACTACTATACTTAATGAAATAATTTCTAGTACGATAGTAAATTTCAATACGAGTAGGAAATTGTTGGTTTTTTATTTGAATCAAATGCATGGTTAACTGATATGATTCTGCATATACAGGTTGTCTCTAAATTAGTGCACACTATTAACTATAGTGTGATCAATTTCTAAATATTTTTCTTATGTGTCGAAAAATTATTCATAAGAGAGCTGCAGTCACTTTTAGGGGCTGAAACTTAATACTAAAAGCAAGCACTGTGATACTAATTATTTTAAAATAACTTCGAAATTGCTTGCGTAATTGAAATTTGGCATTCTTTGGTTTAAGGCACCGTGAATTTGATGGATCAAACAAAAAATAAAAATTTTTGTCAAATATCAATACCTATGTCTTAGATCAAAGAATTCCAAAATTCAAAAACGCAAGAAATTTCGAACTTATTTTAAAATAATTAGTATTAATGTGCACGCTTTCAATTTTAACTTTCACCCCCTAAAATGACTGCAGCAGTGTCTTTGGGTGTTTACATTTTTGACAATATATCGTAAAATATTAAAACAAAATATAATATGCACTATACCATTGAAATCAGAAAAAAATAATAATATGCTATGTTATCAAGATAATTTATTGGTATCACGATACAGCCTTTAGTTTACAATTTTGAATGTTATACTTACGATTAACACATATATAATTTTTAAATCGATTTTGCTCCCAAGCAGCCATAGATACGGAACAAGTGTACCTTTCTTTACCCTCAAATTTTAGTTTTATCAGAAATTTAAAATACCAAGGCACAAAGAAGTTATCCCACCTCTTTTATTTGATAGAAATTTTTTTCAACAGCGGCACCGAATTCAGCATGTAAGACTCCAAACTTCGTTTTATAAATTCCTTATATATTTTTATGAAATTTGTAATTTAAAAAACTACTATCACTACCTCAAGTATACAGGTGCTTTTAGTAGAAAATCTAATGTTACCATCTGAATAAAAATAGAATAGAGACTCCTTAGTCTAAAATATTATTGGTAAGATAACTTAACTTCCACTCCTACACTTGTACAAAAGATCACTATATCCAAATTTGCATTATTTATACAAGGTACTCCTATTAAGATAACGAGGCATATTATTTTTATAGTTTCTGATATAGTAAGTTATGTTTTTCTCTTTTTTTTTATTTAATCCCATTACAAAAACATTTAACATAATTAAAATTAATTTCTACAGATTGTGTAACCATCAAATGATGACGAGGTTGTACAGACTAGTGCAGGGAACCATCAAACTATTATTATCGTAGGACATTGTCGTAGGACACTATATAAAATTTTTTGATTTTTTCATATAGTAGTAGTTTGTAAAGGTCTAATGCCATGAATTTGTGAAAACTAAGGCGATTTTAGTTGTTTTAGTATCTGCTTCAATTACTAGTACCTATTTGTATTCTGGTTTAGAAGAAAATAATGTAATCTTACATATTTTAGGAATAGCCATTATATTTATACAGATTTGCATAGACGCTCTCTCTAGTGCACTGATAAAATGCTTATTATGAGTTTATGGAATCTTTTTAAATGTGAATAACATGATAATAACAATTTTTAGTTTACAATAATCCATATAGACAGAGTCCTAAATGTGAGGTTGAAATTTATATGTATTTTTTTGATTGTTTTCCAGAAAAACGAAAAGGCAAATTGAAATACAAAATTTTAATGGAATACCCAATATTTTTTCAGATTCCGATAAAATATTGTCTCACTATAGATTGCTTCAACATAATACACTCGATAAGTGTATTATGTTGAAGAGTTTTTTCTGCGTAATAAACACCGGGTATTCTAAACTTAACAATATCTTCAGATATTAAATTTCAAACATAAAAAGAAATTACTTGTTGAACTCCGCTGTATTTTTATCATTATTTTTATATTTTTCAAACGATTAAGCAAAAAGGAACTCAACTTTTTCCCCACGTAGGAAGTTCCAAACCACATTCTGAGAAAAGCAGAACTTTTTAAGAGCTATCCGTAAATTCTGAAATTTAATGAGGTGTCTGTGTCAGCGTATGAATGCATTTGCAACTTTAATTGGTTTTCCGCATTCAAAGCAAAAAGAAGGTTAATATCTTGAGCAGTAAAGCGTCGTGATTTAATTGTGAATTTACCAATAAATGAAAAGGATATATATGTATACGACTTATAATATATATTTTGTAACAATATGAATTAATATAGTAAAATATGCAGGAATTGTAATCACAGATTTTAGATGGTACCACGGGTGCAACAGAAAATTGGAATTTCTTTTATTATCAAAGATTGATTGACATTTACATTCTGGATATGCACATGTTACCATAATCTCCATTTAATGATATTATTGAAGGTTCTCAGCACTTCCGAATTGACCACAAGTTTTTAAAATTAAATAGCTGACCTTTAAGTTTTGGAATAATGTATTATTTTCAATTTTTAATAGTTGAATAGAATAATTATATATTTTATAAATATGAATATAGAAGGACATAATTCATTTTCATGAAATGGCTTTCTTCTAAACCAAATATCAGCAGGAAATTAACCTTAATGCTCAACATATTTTTTCAAAATCGATGCACATAATTTAGAAGTTATGGAATTATAGAAAAAATATGACCACTACCTATGGCACTCTTATGAGCGGAAAATAAGCGTGAAACCAGTCAGTGTCTGCATGGTTTGGTCTTGATGAACGATGTGGCGACTCCTATGGAGATGCCGATGTAATGCAACGCCAGTCGGGGTATATTGGCCGTGGAGTAGTTGTTTTCGGCATCTCCTTCAAATAAATAAGTAGGATTGTCTTCCTCAAAGACAATAGAGGTCACAGCTAATGGCACCTGCGGTAAAGCAGGTCGTTATATGTCTGTCAATTTGACAATAATTGTCAGACAGATAAATAACAATGACCCAAAAAGGGCACTACGGTGTGTTTCTCACCACTACTAACTTTCATGATATTTTGTCTATTATTTGTTTAACAAAAGAGTAAGGTCATATTAAATAAATACTTATTTAATATTACTTATTCGTTTGTTCAATGCAGTAATGAAACAGTATTGACAAATGAAATTTTATCATATTAACGTAACTAATATTTTCTTACGACAAAATGTTTTATATTATCAGTAATGGCAAATTTTCTCTGAAATGTAGCGGTATTCCATTTCTTTCATCCGTACAGTTTCATAAAGGCTTGGAGTAAAATAATTGACCTGTTGAATGTAATGTAGGAATATGTACCTACGTGTAATAGACAACAGAAAAAATATTAAGCAGCAAATGGTCAACAAAAACTTCTTCCTCCTAAATATGTTTGCTACCTATCATAGTTGGATAGCAACACCATTTCTACGAAATCTAAAGATTCAGCAAGCATTGCTTGTTTTTGTTTTTTTGTCGTCTTGATGACATGTCTATATTACTTCGACTAAAAAATATGTAAAAATGGTGAAATTTATCCTTTGAAAATTAGTTTTGGAAATTAACGTCATCTAATACAAATGTTCTTATGTTTATTTGCTTAAAATTGACTTATTATTCTGAAATATTTTTACTTACTTAAGCTACACCCTGTACATTTAAAGTACAAGTTTTATTTTCTCAGACAATCTGATTTAATCGATGCATATATTAAATCCTGCAAGTATTATATTATCAGAGTATATTTAGAGGGGTTGCAAAAAAGAGGAAGCTTCAAATTTATTCACCAATTTCCTAAAAACAACTGATCAAAAGTCAGATCAATATTCTGGAAAGATAAAACTGTAGAACTATAAATCCCCTATAAAAGTAGATAAACGGTCATCAACAATAAAAACATTTAAAGTTCGTGATGAGCCAACTTTGGGGGAAAGGTTTTTACTTGATCCACAAGCTGTTCAACCGTCGCAAACATTTGTAGTTTTTATAAGTACTTGTAAGACAAAATTCCGGAAATCGAGCTATCATATCGATTTCCTCTTTCAACTAGTAGTCCCCCACTGATTTTGATAAATGATACACATGTAACTATCCACTAATTGCATTCTGTTTTTATGTGTAGCCACTATGTGCACAACTCAAAGCTATTTATAACTAGTTACTATTCCGGTTTAAAAATTCAAAACACAAAGGTAAAAGATTATTTCGTCATGAGCTGCAATTCTTAAAGTCTTATATTGCATGAATGTACACTGAGGGAAAACGTTGGTAATTATAATTAAGACAATTTGGTTGAACACAATTTACTTCATATTAAACAGCTATAGCTCTTATAACATTTTTGGCTATATAGCTATTAATATTTATAACTATAACTATAACTAAACCCATATTTTAGATATCAATTTTGAATATTAAATATAGATATACAGGGTGTCCACCTAGTGCGCGTAAGTCCAATATCTGGGTTAATAAAAGAGATAACTTAATTTTTTTTTCTACAGGGTTGTCTAATATCCCGAGCTGCACAAAATGAAAATATATTTACATATTCAGGGTGTTCAGTTTTTCCTGGACAGGTACCAACTTCATTTTTTTAAATGGAAACCTATATTTTTTATTGCTTTTTCGAACTAAACCCTTGATTTTAGTAGGACTTTCATCAGCCTTCCCTATACCTAACTTAAACTGTTTTTGAAATATTCATGGGTGAATATTGACATTTTTGCAACTTTGACACCCTGTAAAATCTAAACGGTTTGAGATCAAGCAAAACGGTTTGCATATTCCTATCTTAACTTTTCATAAGCTATCGTTTGATACTAATTTCAAATTTATACAGGAATAAAAAATTTTCAAAATTTTCAGAAAATTTTAAATTTTTGGATAATTCTGAAATTAGTACCAAACGATAGCTTATGAAAAGTTAAGATAGGAATGTGCAAACCGTTTTGCTTGATCTCAAACCGTTTAGATTTTACAGGGTGTCAAAGTTGCAAAAATGTCAATATTCACCCATCAATATTTCAAAAACAGTTTAAGTTAGGTATAGGGAAGGCTGATGAAAGTCCTACTAAAATCAAGGGTTTAGTTCGAAAAAGCAATAAAAAATATATATTTCCATTTAGAAAAACGAAGTTGGTACCTGTCCAGGAAAAACTGAACACCCTGTATATGTAAATATATTTTCATTTTGTGCAGCTCGGGATATTAGACAACCCTGTAGAAAAAAAAATTAAGTTATCTCTTTTATTAACCCAGATATTGGACTTACGCGCACTAGGTGGACACCCTGTAGATGAGGAAGACATCGTTTTCTTTGTATATATTAATAATAATATAATAATATCTCTTAGATTTAGTAAAGGATATCAAATATCAAAGCAGGTGAACTAATTTTAATTTTGATCTTAGTAAAAGTTTGGGTATAATTACAAAATAATATATTAAAGCAAATAGTGATTTGGACAGTACTAACTGAAAAAAATGTAGTACCTATTGGAATATTTGGCCATAACAGCGAAATAACAAAATTATAACAGTCAAAGTGATTCAGACACACTATAGAGATGATTCAGCTAAGATATTTATTTCTTTCAGTGTATTTTGCAAACCAGCAAGTTTGTAGATAGGAGATATTTTTAGAGTAAATCCTCTATCAACATTTAACTCATTAAGTTTCATTGTACTAATGAAAGTAATTTTCTTACAACTTTTTTATACAAATCTCTTTTATCATTAGCGATAGGCCCATCAACTTCAATTTCAACCTGTTCGTAAGAGGATGTTTTATCCTATATAATCAGTAAAGGAAAGGTGTATAAACTATATAATATGGTTTACTAAAGGTACTTATGCAGTAAGTACCTTTAGTAGAAGTAGGAATAGGTATATGGGATACTGTCCGAGGGGTAAACCGCTGAAAAATTTTGGTGTTCAACGTAGACGAATTGGGATAACTTGAGGTATACAAAATATTTGGGAACTATTTATTATAAGTACATGAACGTTATAAATCCGTATATATTAAAACGCGTCGATTCTGTCTTCCTCTAAATTCCATCGCCGAATCCGCAAAGTTTCAAAGCTATCTCCTCCGTGGGGCGATCTCGGAACGACCTCCGCGGACCACCGGAGGACGCCCCCCGCCTTTCTCCAATGCGTAGGGGTATTTTCGTCCCGTTTCCTACGCGTTTTCCCAATTTAAACGCCTTTTCAAAAAACCTCTGCAAAATTTTCGTCGATCGCCGTTCGGCGAGAGAGATGCGGCTAGCACCGGCGTTTGTCCTCGCGCCTAATGGTCCCGTCACGCCCGCCGAAATACCGACTTTTCGCGGGACTCCCTAGACCCTTTTTCTAATTTTACGGCCTTGAGACCCGCTTCACGCGAAAGTTCCGTCCTTTCTCTAATCCTTTGAGATTTTTTTTCGAGACCGTACGTCCACTCCTTCTACGTCTATTTCGTCTTCGAAAATCTCGAGTCGCATCCTTCTCAACTTCTATCTCATTTTATATGCCCATGTGAGATCGCACTAACGAGACAAACACCTCCCACGAAAAGTGTCAAATTAATTAAACTTCAAATAGGTTATTTTGGTTATTTTCATTATTTTCCTATGAGAAATATTGCTAACGGAATCGATAGTACCGACTGCCAAACACCTGATTACCAAAATACTGATGCGAAATGCTTTTCTAATTAGAAAATCCGTAAAAATTGATTGTTCAGGTTAACACGTACAGGATGTTTAGCGCAATGGGTAAAGTCGTAGTATTTCAAAGGTCGTAATCCTGATGTCGCGATTTCGAATCACAACGAAGGCAACTTTTTTTTTAATTTTTTATCTCAATTATTTATTAGTATTATTATAATATGTAGACTTTGATATTAGTAGTTAGTTATTCTTTTTCATTGACCATAGTTTTTATTCTTTCTGCAGGTTAAGTTTGGAATTAATTCGTTCATTGTGGCGGTCTGTAAAATTCATTATTTTTGGCTGACAAAAATACATATCTTCTACAATATTTATTTGTTACAACAATTATGACAGCAATATAAGGGGGCGAAAACAGACATAAAACTCAAATTTTAAAAAAATTTGAGTTTTATGCTTAATTAAATAATTACCTTTATTAGTTCATAGTAAGTGTATTGTAAAAAAAAAATTCCTTCAATATACACCAAATCTGTGTATCTTTAACAGTTACATATTTAATTATAAGCATTGTAGACATATATTGGGTATAAAGTGATCAAGTTACCGTTATAATAAATTATGGAAGAATACAAGTTATGAATTTATTTTTTTTTCTCGAGAAAACAGTTTCACAGTACTAAAAAATGAATTATACTTTCAGCACTTAAAAAATAATGTTTTACCATTAAGAATAGAGTACTTTTTTTAATAATATAATATTATTAAAAAAAATCGTTTGGTTTAATTACATCATAATTCCAAATAAAAAATTTCAACTTTCTGTCTCTAAATTTATTATTTCATATACAAGGGATTATCTCAAATTTCGTTACTACGTATGTATTTTTTTTAAAATAATATTGTAAAGGCTTTTGTCACCCGAAGGGGAACGAAAATCGCGATAGAGATTTTCTCCCATTTCTAGTTTTTCATTAAAACTTGCTCGTTTCAATGAAATTTCCAAGACTTTAGAAAAATCAAGAAGGAAAGACAAAGGAATTTTGGAGAATATACAAGAATTTATGAGAAAATAACGGAATTTATGAGGAACTAAAATGAAAAGTGATTTCCTCAATCACTTTTCAGAAAAAAGAGACATTTTTGTATACAGTTTCTTGCCGGGGAAAACCCCAGGGAATCGAAAATAATTGAGAGAAATTAAATACAATTGAAAATAAATTGATAATTTATGAGAAATTGAGACGAATTTAAAACAATTGGGAGTATTTCCTATTGTATTGGGACAATTGGGAGTCGTCCTTCATTATGTATAAATAATGTGAACAACACTTTTTACTTATTTCCAACTAACCCAAAAGAAGTAAAAAAAATTATAAAAGAGTTAAAAAATAAAAAATCTCCTGGCCACGATGGTATACGCGCTGAAACGTTAAAAGAGATATCTGATGAAATAGCAGAACCTTTAGTTAATATCATTAATAGTTGTTTCAATGTCGGATGCTTCCCACAATGCTTAAAAATGGGCATAATAAAACCGTTATATAAAAAGGGTGATAAATTACAAATGGAAAATTATAGACCGGTTACGTTGATATCGAATATCTCAAAAATAGTTGAAAAGGCTATAAAATATAGAATAAATAGTTTTCTAAAGAAGTTTAACATCCTTTCAGAGTGGCAGTTCGGATTCAGACAATCGAAATCAACAGAAGATGCATTAAAATTAGTAACAGCAAGTATAAATGAAGCAATAGACAAAACCACCCCCAGTTTGTGTATATTCCTGGATTTATCTAAAGCATTTGACACTGTTTCTCATGTCAAATTATTATATAAACTAAAACGATACGGCTTTAGGGGAAACTCGTATAGACTTATTAGCAGCTATCTTTCACAAAGGATGCAATATGTTAAAATCGAAAATAGTAAAAGTGAAATAAGAGAAGTGTCATACGGCATACCCCAAGGTACAGTCCTTGGACCACTTCTTTTTGTTCTCTATGTGAATAGCTTGCTGAACACAATTGGCGAAAACCAAAAAATTGTTGGTTTTGCTGACGACATCTCGGTTGTATATAAGGACACTACCTGGATCAACTTAAAAAGGCGTGCTGAAACAGACTTTAATTATATAAGTAAGTGGTTAAAATTTAATAAATTAACTTTGAGCTCTGATAATACAGTATACTTAACATTTTCTTCTTATACCAACAAGCTACCAAATATGGGTCCGCTGAATATCGATGAGCAAACTATTATTCCGGAAGCCGAGTCCGTCAAGTACCTCGGTGTCATATTTGACAGGCATCTTAGATGGGACGTGCAAATCAAAAACATTACTAAAAAAATTAGACCATTTATATCGCGATTTGCCTTTTTAAAATCTTTTTTAAATAGGTCTCATTTAAGGATGGTATATTTAGCGCTAGTTCAGTCTCATTTGAATTACGGGATCTTGAGTTGGGGGGAAGTTGCTGATTGTTATTTAAAGGATTTGGAAGTTGTGCAGAAGTGGATATTGAAAATAATATACAACAAACATATGACCTTTCCAGTAATCGAATTTATGAAGTTAGCAAAGTTAACGATATACGGCAATGTTATTATTTAAACATTTTAATAAACATTAAAAACAAAAAGATAAAGTTAAATGAAATTTCTCATACTTACTCAACACGCACAAAAGAGAAAGGTGTAGAACTATCAACCTGTCGGAAAACTGTAGGACAGAAATGCTTTACGTTTGTGGCCCCTAGACTATACAACGCAGTTCCGGATACACTAAAAAAAGAACATAATATAAGGGCGTATAAAACAAAAATAAAAGAATGGATACTTACCACAAATAGAAATTTTTTTCGAAATTTAATAAACTCCAAAACCTAACATTGACATGTTTCTGTGTAAAAAGCAAATAATATGTGTAGTGAAATTGCAATTTTTATTTTACTTGTAGATTTAATATGAAAAAGTGGGTTTAGAGATGTGTGTAATGCTCGGTGCAATGTATGTAATGTATAATAATATGTAATGTATATAATGTATAAGTGTAATGAATGTATTTAATATTGCACTGTATGGTGTATACATATCGCAAAAAAGCAGTAAAACATTTTACAGCTTCTGCGATTATTAGTTTATTTTGCTTAGTTAATTTTATACTTAACTGTTGCATGTATTTGGTCTTGCAAATAAACTTATTATTATTATTATTATTATTATTATTTACTGTAATTTCTAATGAAAATATAAAGTTGGAACACTATGAACGTTACAGCATAGGTATACAAAATAGGACACCTGTCATAATAATAAAGGAAAAATAAAAATCATATATTTCTATAAAGGAGGATTTGGTACAGCAGGTGGCATGACAGTATTTTGAGAAATGTGTACGGTTAATGCAATATCGCGCGGGAAAGGTCCGGTGGCCGTGGTCGTCTCGTCTCGCGCGCACGAAAATTTACTACCCTGTTTACCACTTATCCACGTTTACACACTCAGCCGAGGCGCATAAGGAAGCTTTGTTTTTCCTGGCGTTCCGCCGAGGCCCCAAAACTCGAACGCCGAACTCAGACCCAGACCTATTCCCGTCGCCAGTTAATCAGACAGAGTTGTTATTTTGTCAGTACGTAGTTAACGCATTATCGATCCAATTCATATACCATATATAGATTAGCTTCCCTATACCACCCTCCTATATTGTTCAAGGGATAGGTTTGTTTTTATTCTAGACGTTCAAGCTTATTGATTCCAAATCTAATCTGACCGCTCTCGTCTGTAATAAGTTTTACGATTTTTGCTGAGACGGAATGTGCAATACTTTTTTAGTAATATGAATTTTCTGATTTCTGGCCGATAGCGAGGAAGGTATGCAAAGAGATGTGATACGAATATATTTCTTTAAATTCTTCATTTCAAGTATCATTGCAAGTGATCTTGAAGTTTGACAAGGACACTGTCAAGAAATTTTCTTGTATTTACTTAACCCAGGATTGTTGACTGACCGCTCGAGTTTCTCTTATAAATAGAAACAAAAGGCGTTGACTATTATTAGAACTCATTAACTTTTTAGTTAATGAGTTTTTTTCCCGTCTTTGTTTGTCTTTACAAACAGAGACAGGGTTATCTGAATGTATGAATTATTTGAATCTAACATGCCATAAGTATAACAATTTCTGTTTAAATGTTTAAATAAATAATATAAATGTTTAAATATTTTTTGCAAACTTTCAAATAAGCAAGGAATATATGGATCGTTATAAAGTTACCCTTAATAGCCATTCAGTTTCTATAAAATTGCCAATTTTTAAAATGTGTAGCTTAAACTTGGTGATATTGAGCAAAAAGACCTGCACTTTCCAGTTCCACAACCAGAATAGTCATAAAAATACACCACAACCTCAAGGGCATTTAAAAGAATACAGACGTACATAATGTCTGTAACTTATTTGTGGTGCATTATGACGATTCATAGTTTGTTTCTTTTAGGATTACACCACCTGAAAAATATCAAAAGCCGAAAACCAGAAGCATACAAATTAAATATTCAAAGTATGGCAAGGCAAACTTCTAAAGTTTGCCCCAAAAAACCACTGTATAAATGTGTGATAAAATAATATTTGATATATTAACTAAATGTTATCAATGGTTTTTCAGTTTTATACAAAATTCTATAATATTATGTCATATTCTAAAATATGTCTAAATAAAATTTAAAAGAAATTAAACACTAAACTAGCTTTCTTCTGTAAGTTTTGAGTTGATCCTCAACTCTTCTTCTGTAGATTGTTTGTACGATAAGAACACTTTATATAAAAAGAAGTATTTTTGTCAGATTGACATTTTTAATTTAAATTGTCATCACATACACTAATCACTATGATATTTTTAATTTTCCATTGGTAACATCTTTTTGGAGTAGAGGAAGCCATGTTTTGATCTATGAATATTGTTTCTGATGAGATACAATTATCACCATTAAGTTTAATGAAAGCACTTTCTTTTAATTTTCTTTTAACCGATTTTTCTTCTTTTTGTAAAACTAGTCGGTATTTAATTTGAATGCTTCTGGTTTTCTGCTTTTTGTTATTTTACAGGTGGTGTAATCCCAAAAGAAACAAACTATGAAAAGACGTACAACCATTATTACTTAATATGGGTGCCTATCCGAAACTACGTACAACTAACTGCAATTACCGTCGCAGCTACAATATATTTGTTCGTTTTTTAGTTATTATGGGCACCATATCGAGCCAGATTTTAGGTTCTTCTCTATTGACTGCAAAATTATCTATCGGATAAAATGGAAATATAGTATTTAGAGATGTTATTATCAAAAATTCTCATGATATTTTGCAATATCCAAAGAACTAAATATATTTTTTTACACGTCTCTGGTTAAACGTTTCTCAAGACACAAATTATTTGGCAAACAATTTTACAGACCTTTGTAATGAATTAAGACAAATTTTTACTTAACTATTTGATAATTTGATAGACATATCAAATTAAAATTAAAGCACCATATAAATAAGACAACCCATAAATACAAAGGCAAAAGCTGTCCAGAAGAAAATTACCAGTGGCGTCCAATCTGCACTCTTGGGACCCCTTTTAAATAATACGATATTTCGATGTCTCATCCATCTCTCTACAAAAAAGTATTCTTATATTTTTTTCAGAATTTACTCCGTTACGGAGTAAATCGATATTTTATGAAACCATGTTCTTTCCTAACAAAGTAATACCTTAAAATAAAATTATTCCTATTATTCGTGTAATTTTAATGTTGTATATTATGTATTTTAATATTGTATTATAATATTCCTATAATATTGTAGAGAAGGTGTCAGCTCTAAAATTTTAACGCCCGGAAGAATATACTAAATATGTCGAGTCGTTTTATATATGATTTATAACCTTATTCTGATCCACTGCTCAATAACTTGCAGTCGGTAAATATAAATATAAAACTACCCATGTCATCTTATGTCTATAACAAGTTTTATGACTTTTGTAGAACAGCACAAAATATGCGACACTTTTTTAGTAATACAACTGTTTTCTGATTTGTGGGTACGATAAGGGGAACATAACTCCAGATATGAAAAAACTTCTACTCTTACGTGACTAGCCTGACATATTTATTTAAATGTAAACAACGACTGCTTCTGCAAATAAATATGAGTACACAGTCAGAATTTATCAAATCTCATGCTTAGAAAATTTTAATTAAATCATTTTACAAAAAAATTATTTCAAAATCTTTTAAAATATAAAAATTGGAATACCTGAAATAATAAATTAAATACATAAAAAAATTATTAATAGTTATACACATTTCAGTCATAAGCTTACGCAGGGGGTTACAAGTTATCGTAAAGTTACAAATTCCATGAAATGTCATTTTATTCATGTAAATTACATTTACTTTTATATAATTTCGCATTTTATTTCATAAAAACAACTCAGTTTATATAATCTAATAGCACGAATTAATGTAAATTTAAGTGTTTATAATATAACTGAAAGAAGTAAAATATAAATAAACAAGTAAAATGTATGTTAATGCCTTTTCATAGCAAATTTTAAAATATATTTTCTGTTTTCTACATCTTGCACGTTCTATACATACACATTCATGCATATCTACAACCCCCGGCACATTCTATACCAGGTATATGTGAAAATTAAGACTACTTTTTTAAGTATAGTAATAAACCATACACAGTAAGAACATTAAATTCGTATATAAATACACTATATCGAGAACACTAAGCTACATCCGGTTTAGCCGAAAGTGGCGTCCACTTTAGGCTAAACCCAAATCCACATCAAAACTTAGATGGAACATTTCGTCTAAGTTTATGTATTACATATTCGGATATTCTCGAATACATGACACAGTTTTATACATTTGTCATCTAATAGTAAAAGCGATATGGCCAAAAGTCAGTTTTTTTACACCCGGAATATTAGTGTAGGTTGGACACCCTGTAGACGCGTTAGCAGTCATATTGGTTTTCTGATTATTAGCAGTTTCTAGTATTTATAGTATTATCAATAATATAGTATGAAGTGAAAATGTATTATAAAAACCTTTTCTATACAGGGTGAGTCAGTTTATACTAGCAGGACTCTGGCATTCGATAGAACACCTGATTTTAAGTTAAGTTTGTCATATAAACATATGTCGGGAATCGCTTCGTTTTTGAGATACAGGGTGTCAAAGTTTTGGTTTTTCTTTAATGTTTTCCACACAGCTCCTATAGTTTTTAAGATAATTTATTCAAATTTTTACGGTAGATTACCTATGATGGTCCACAAATTTTGACATATGTAAACGATTTGAAAACATGATATTTTTTCGGGGGTCAGGCCCCTTTTTATCGTCGAAAACTCTTTTGTACTGCGCCACTGACTGCTGATTTGCCAAAATTTGGATTCCATGTTCAATTTAGAAATTTTTTCGTCTCTTGCATTTTTATCGTAGCTGTAACAGTTGTCGAGTAATTTGAAGAAATCTCTGAATGAATATGTTATTAAAAAAAATATTTTTATGAAAATTTTCATTAAAAACAATAATTATTGTCAAACGAAAGTTCATTAACCTAAATTATTAAAGGTTACATACTTACAGTACAACTTTTGCCACTAATTAAGTAATTAAGTAATTAAGTAAAATAATTAAGAACTAACAATAAACCAAGGCAAATACAAATAACTTTACAAATAACCCGAAATAATTTTATTTTCAAATTAAAATTTTGAAAATGTGATCCATTTTCTTGGATACATAATCGGTATCGCGTTTCAATAGACCTTCTTGCTGAAACTAAGTGATGAACTCTTATGTCTTCGCAAGCATGCCTTATACGCTCTCTAAGATCGTCAACATCTTGAACAGGAGTGGCATACACTTTTTCTTTAAAAAAGACCCACACAAAAAAATCCATTGGTGTTATATCTGGGGAACCTGAGGGCCGTGCGATTGGACCTCCACGTCCAATCCACCTCTCTGGATAATTGTCGTCTAACCAAGCTCTTACATTTCTTTCAAAATTTTCTTACATTTTTTGCCAACAGGAACCAAGCTTGCTGTCTTAAATTTAGAGAGACATCTTCCCACATATTAGGATGCTCGGTTTCTAGAAACTGTAAGAAGTTTTGCGAACTGACCCAGTCTGGCAAAAAATATGGTTCAAATAAACGATTTTCAAAAATTCCTACCCATACGTTAAAGCTAAACTCATTTTGGAATTTTCTTGGCCTAATAGCATGTAATGAGACAAAAAAGTTTCTAAATTGAACATGGAATCCAAATTTTGGCAAATCAGCATTAAGAGGCGCACCACAAAAAAGTTCTGAACGATGAAAGGGGGCCTGACCCCCGAAATAATATCACCCTGTACGTTTTCAAATCGTTTACATATGTCAAAATTTGTGGTCCATCATAGGTAATCTACCGTAAAAATTTGAATAAATTATCTTAAAAACTATAGGAGCTGTGTGGAAAACACTAAAAAAAAAAAACAAAACTTTGACACCCTGTATCTCAAAAACGAAGCGATTCCCGACATATGTTTATATGACAAACTTCACTTAAAATAAGGTGCTCTATCAAATGCCAGAGTCCTGCTAGTATAAACTGACTCACCCTGTATGTTAAGCTACTTACATCCTTAGTACATCTTTCAATATTGCACAAAAATATGCAAAATTTGTTTATGCTTCAGCAATTTTTTAAATCTCTACAGTATTTTATTCTCGCAGCTGAAATCTAAAATACCTGTTTGTTAGCTGAAAATACAACAACCCTAAGTATACATATTGTTTTGTTAAATCAGCCAGTGTGCTTAACTAACCATGTATCATATTCCGCAATTTGCATATACAGTACGGATGAGAGAGGGAGATAAAATATTAGTTTGTAAAAAGGGCCGCATTACCTACCGTATGCAGACACGACCCCTGACCTCCAAGGGGCACTAAAATCCTGCTAAGATATAATCTGCCAACGTACATTAAGCGACGCCTGCATGTCGCAGTGTTGTATTTAGAGTGTCACTTATAACATAACTGTTATCAAAACGTTTATTAATTGATGATATTATTTAACTGTTTCGCCTAGGTTCTCTAGCTTAGCTCTTTAAATCGTTAGATATGTTATTATGAAACAGTATTTATTACTCCCATAGGGACGATAAATTGTATTTTATTATGACAATAAAGTGGCGTAAATTTGTTTAGGCGTCTTTCTTTGTTCCAATATTCCCTGCACGCGTAGTTTCTCGCAGAAGTTTTGGCTGGTTTTATTATTTTTGTAAATTCAACCACAGTGTATGTAGAAATTTTACACCTGAAATTAGATTGGGGCATTTGCTGCGAAATCAAAAATAGGTAGTTTTCCAATAAACACTGCAATACTGCATTTGCTTTGGCGCACGATTCGTTATCAATCTCAGCATCATCTAGAGCCAATGAAAATTTTAGCATTGAAAATGCTTAAAGGATCGCGAAGGTATATGGGTATGTTTCGATAAAGAGTGTAACGCGATGAGCATGTCACATCGACATGGTTAGGTAGTGGGAGACCCAATAGAACGGGCGGCGTGGGCGCCTAGTTTGGCATTCGTATTCGTATATTGCAAATTGCAAGTCTGAGAATCTGAGCTCTCATGTGAATGTGATATACAAGGTGGCAAAGTCTGTAAGTCGCAAATGGTAAGTTCTAAAATTAGAAGGTAACTTTTGCAAGCTTTCTATAGTTCCAAATTTCCTTAATTCATTTTCAATGCACTCCGATGGTTGTTATAATTGCGAAAGCTGCGAATTTCTAATTGCCCGTTTTATTACCAACTAGAAAAATACTACAATATAAAATATACCGGCTGTGATAATTAATAATAATAATGATGTAGCGTGTCGAATTATTCAAGACATCATCTATTTTAAAAGTTGGCCAACTATGGGGTGAGGTATATCCCTGAAACTATGTCATATTTAGAAAACCTGTTTCTTTATTTGAAAGCATTCGAAACAATGCACCTCAAGGCTCTGCTCTGGATCCACTACTTTCAATTATTCAGGTTAAGGATCTCTTGGTATGTTATTTGGTTTTCTAATAATGTTTTGATTAAGTGATACAGGTAATTTTTATATAATTAGAATATGTATTGGGTAACTAGATATATAAACATGCATGTTTGCTACACAGCTAGTGACACAACTAAGACTGTTGCGATGCCCACTACCGTAAATAACAAATTTGTTTATGTAGTTAAAACAATTATTTAAATTATTCAGTCACAGATATAACCAGGAAATTCAGTAGTAAAATGTATGAAAATAGGCCAGTAATTGATTATAGCAATTGAGTAACTAATTATGAAACTTACAATTTTTTAGGATCTGAAATACTTTACTAATGAAACGAAGTTATATAAATATGATAATGTTTAAAATGCGTATACGAAGGTTTCAGAAAAGTGACACGGACATCTGCAGTTATTACCAAACGAAAAATAGATTTTGCGACAGCTGTTTCTTCATTTTGATACTATTTTAAATTCGATGGTTCGTCGAATGTGTGATACTACAAAGAGTAATGTCAGTAACTTATTTGTGGTGCAGCTGTATGATTTACTGTAGTTTGTTTTGTGATTACACCACACCACAGCACTTTTACTCCAGGTACGCGATATATAATTCTTGAGACTAAAGACTGAAAGTTTATTAAATTGTTAATAATTTTATAAAGAAATATAATTGAATACATAACACGTCTTTGATCCAAACTTAAATTCGCATAGAAATATTTCTTGAGGTGCCCCTTGCGTAGAATATGTTTCATGTATAATGAAATGTAATTGTTTTAAATGTCTTCGCTGCACTTTTTATAACTGAGTTACCTGTTTGTTATTAATATTGCCCCAAACAACGAAAGCATTTCAGTTTGCAACGAACAAACGTTGATTAAAGCAAATTTATGGTTTTCAAACTTCGAAAGTGTAGAATTACGCAGAACAAAACCCATACTTCTAAATGCAGACTGACAAGTCAGCTGCTCAATATGCTCAAAAGACATTGTGCAATCAAAAGTAATGCCAAGATTCTTTACTTTTATTTAATCTATTTAGAACAGTACCACCAAGTTTATAGACAAAAGTTATACTGCCGTTACGCCTAGATTGCTAGATAACATTGCACTTACCGACATTTGAAAATGAGTCTCACACCACACATTTAAATTATTTAAGTTTTGCTGCAGTTTCGCACAATCTGTCTCAAAATTTATTTCAACATTATAACTTCAGGTCTTACAGCTTTAGAGTTAAAATTGACATCCAATATTTGAGTTATGTCGTTAATAAATATTACAAAGAGTAGTGGACTGAGAATAAAACCCTGTGGAACTCCCGCTAATTGAGAAAACATCAATCCGGTTTATCCGGTTATCATACAACGGCATCAGACATTTTGTTCGGAAATATGAAGTATTCTTAAAACTACTGATAAAACTTAATTACATTTAATTCAGTGTTTTTTTGGAGCCAACTTTAAAAGTCTGACTGATAAATAAATTAATTAGTTAGAACTATACAATTTCCTGAATTCTACTTTCAATTTCAGCCTTGATTTATAATCTGACACAATCCTAGCAGCGAAGACACGACTGCACATCTTGATAGTTTCGTTAAAAGCAGCACACCTCTTCAAAATCCGTCTGCTGACACAGTATCCGCCATTAATATTTAAGCACGTATGCCTTTGAAAACTCGTGTGCTATTGTTTGTAATAAATTAAATTCGCTAGGTAAAACAAAACCATCAGATACTGGAGCCGTCTCTTGCCTTAAAACTAACTACTTTAATGCGACACTAAAACAAACTAGTAAAGTTGTATTAAGACGGTATTATTCTGATAGAGTCAACAATTTCGTATGAAAATTCAAATTTAACTTCAACTAGAATATCTAGCATTTGCTACACAGTATTATTTTACAGTATAGTGTCTACGTAAGGCTTAGTGTTTAACATTCCCTCTCGTATAAGCATTCCTTTAGTATTAGCAGTGGTTTTTGCGTGCTTGAGCATAAGGCACTCATTGGAACTTCATTACAAAAGGTGTTTGTGAGTTTGACATGAAATTTATTTGTCATCAGACAAGAAATATATAATTAATGCTTCAGTTATCGACTTAAAACATAACAGACCACGTTTTAACAGGGGCGGCTTCAACACATGCAATGGCTGTTACTCTCGGAATTGTATCACTTGTCAAATAAAAACAAGAGTATTAAGAGAATGTATTCAAAAATCAATCAATCAAAAGTGCAATATCAGAGCAAATTTCAAAGGTTTGTTCCAAAAAACCGCTATCTGAAATAATAGGTAATTATTTAATAAATTAACTAAACTGAGTTCCTTTTAGTTCTCTACAAGTGATTTTTATATTTGAGTCTTTTTTGCCTGCAACATAATTTTTGTATTCATGAACATGAACAACTTGTAATTCATTGTAATTTCTTTTGGGTTTTCACCACCTATAAAATAATGAAAAACAGGAAACTAGAAGTATCCAAATACTGATGGAAAGTGTAGGATCAAGGCAAAACTTCTAAAGTTTGCCCCAAAAAAAAACACTGTATAATATGCAATAAAAATAAATATATGACCAATTAACAAAATTTCATCAGTGCATGGTTTTTTAGTTTGATATAAAATTCTGTAATATTAGAAATGATATTTTGAATTATGTTCAAATAAAAAAAATGTAATAAAATTTAAAAGAAATTAAACAGTATATTATAACTGTTTCCAGTGGATCCTCGACTTGTCGTCTTTAGAAGTTTACATGACAAAAAAGTTGTCAGATTGACATTTTTAATTCAAAAGTCATCACATGCACTCATGACTATGTTATTATTAATTTTCCACTGGTAACATCTTTCTGAGGAAGTCACGTTTGATCCAAGAATATTGTTTCCGACGAGATGGAGTTATCACCATTAAATTTAATAAAAACACTTTCTTTCAATTTTTTGTTTACTGATTTTTCTTTTTCTTTTTTGTATAGTTTTAGTAATCGTTGTCCCATACAGGTTTTACTAATGTAGACTTATCAGTTTGGTAATTTCTAACATAATTTTTTTATGTTCGTGGTCCCTTATTTGTAATGGCCTAGATGTCTCTCAATATTATTCTTATTATGTATTATTTTTTGAAGCAAATTTTAGAAGTACCTATGCCTTGATACTACACTTTCAATCTTTATTTTTCTGGTTTCCTATCTTTTATTATTTTACAGGTGGTGTAATCCCAAAAGAAACTATAATGAAGCATACAACTGCACGACAAATATACATTAAATTCAAAACCTTAAATGCATTATGAACAACTTATTTATATGACTTTCTGTTGTGTTTTGGCCCGGACACCTGTATATTATAGAATAAATATAAATATTTAATAACTTCATTAAATATTACCAACATTTATTTTTATTGTATATTATACTGGTGTTTTGAGTAGGTAATTTAAAAGCTTGTATTTATTTTGAATACTTCTGGTTTCCTGTTTTTATTATTTTACAGCTGCCGTAATAACAAAAGAAATTACGATTAATTAAAACAAAAATTACAGATATTCTGCGTAGTGTGTATATTGGTTCAAATTCAGCAAACACTGATTTTTCAAAATAAAAAATACAAAAAGAGTGTATATCCTTGAAAGGGTTTGGCTTTGGTGTGAAGATAACACTGACGTAGTTTTCCACATACCACCAAAAGACTATACTGCACTCGACGCGCGTTTCGCCAATCAAGTTGACATCATCTGGAGACGATTAAACTGATCATCTTTTAAAAACTGATCCAAGTGTTAATCATCTCCAGGTGATGCCAACTTCGTTCGCGAAACGCGCGTCGAGTGCAGTATAGTCTTTTGGTGTTATGTGGAAAACTGTGTGAGTGTCATAGCAACAGTTTTTTTGAAAATTGTTTAATGTGTTAAACATTTGCTAATTAGGAGGCAAGCTAAAGTTGATATCTTCATTATTTTGAAATATACAAGGGATATTTACATATATCCTGAAACATTAATCCTAATAACAAATTATAATATGGAAAAAAAATATATAGGTGTTATTCACACTGTGAGAAAATAACCTTGCGAGGTAATTTTGTACACTAATTAAACACTTTATTTCCAATTTTAGCAAATAAAACGATAAAACAGCTGTAAACTTTTCAGTATTGGAATTATTCAGTTTTATATTACCTACCTAACAAATGCCTACAAGCTTTACATTCACGTTCTCTATAAATCGAACATTAACCAAGCCAGCGAAAGCATGCCTTTGCGTTTTTGTACTAATAACCCTCTAAAAATATGTTGACATTTATTACCCTAAAGCACTTACTTGGCTTTGATTAAAGGAAAGCAACAGGTTAAAGATGAAATTAATAATGGGCCTCACGGCTGTTACCTTTAAGTAAGCCCAGAAGTAAATATTTGTTTTCTGTTAAAAAAATTTACAGATTTCGCAATCCTTGCAACCATCGGAGACATTGGAAATGATAACACCATATATGAAGCATAATTATAAGCGCGCTGATCCTCCTATCACATGAGACGCTACTCCATTCAGCGAGTACGGTATTATAACTGAGCACTCCCCACTACTATTCACGCCACTCGTCGGTCGAGCGCTGCGCTATCTATATTAGGGGAGTAAAATCGTCGATCTAACTCTGTCACCGTAATACTTCACTCTGATAAATGCGAGTGTTTCTTAAAAATTCGATAATTCAAAAAGGATTACAGATATCTATCAATCCAAACTTTCTTTTTTAACTTTTTCAATATCTAGGCTACATTTCATTCACTGCAAATATATTCAAATTTTGAATATTTCACATAGCTAACCGCATATCGAAGTTTGTCATGGATAATTTTCATGTTATAAGTTCTAATTAAGTAATAAGTACTACTAAGTAAGACATACTATCCATTGAATCGCATATAAAACTGGAGGTCCTTTATCGATATGATACGTAAATAAAAGAATCCTACTTACTAAGACAAAATGGAACTTCAGCAAAACTTTCACATTGGAGCTCTTTCATATCATGGCATCAATAACTGGCTATAATCGTGAAAATTTGCTAAAAATATAAAAAATATAAAACGAAGAAGATTAGTTTAGTAAAAGTAAGTTCCAAATCCTTGATAGGGAAAATGTGGGGACTAAAACCGTGGATGTTACATTGGATGTACACCTCAATAGTGAGACCTAGGATACTTTATGGTGCTCTGGTGTCGTGGCATAAGGCCACGCAGGCCACTGTAATGGAAAAGCTGAATAAAATTCCGAAGTTAGCCTGTTATCCAACAGCTGCGCTAGAAGTCCTGCTAAATCTACCACCACTTCACGTGATGTTGGAAAGAGAAGCAAGGATAGTAGCATACCGAATCAGGAACAATCACGATTGGATAAGTAGTTCCCAAGAAAGGGGACACTCCAAGATAAGAAGCACATTGATGTCAGTGCCTATCCTAGAGATGATATCTGACAGAATGATTGCATGGTTTAACTTCCGTAAGCCATTCGAGGTTCAAATACAGGATCTCAGTGACTAGGAGTTGAAGATAAATTCTCTGGAGGCTTGGAGCCTTGAATGGTTCACAGATGGCTCCAAAACAGACAGAGAAATAGAGGCTGGAATATTTGTGCTAAGACCTAGATGGCGTATAAGCTATAGTCTGGAGATTTATCCCACGGTATTCCAAGCAGACTTTTTTGCAATAACGGCATGTTTGGCAGAGAATGTGAGGAAAGGGTACACACGTAAACTCATCTACATATTCTCTGATAGTTAGGCCGCAATAAAAGCTCTGAATTCAAACAAGATCAGTTCGAGGCTTGTTTAGGACTGTTTGGAATTGCTGGTGGAAACTAGCAAATACCAGTACGGTGAGACTGTGTTGGGTGCCAAGTCATAAAGTCATTGAAGGAAATGAACGGGCAGATGAACTTGCTAGAAAAGGATCTGAAATGGCTTTCATGGGACTGGAGCCAGATTACGGAGTTGATTATAGTGCTGCCAGAACGGCTCTGGGAAAATGGGTCGAACTAAACAGGAATTACTGGTTTCTAAAACCAGGACAGAATCATGCAGGCACTCATGGAATGTCCTTTGCAGAGAAGAACTGTAGATATGCTGCACATGAATAAACCTCGGCTCAGAAGCATGACAGGGCTCATAACAGGGCACTGCCATTTCAAGAAGCATTAGTATAATTTAAGATTAGCAGAAAGCCCGGTAGACCGGGGCTGCGATGATGCAGACGAGACTGCGCTTTACATTCTAAGTGAATGTGAAGGCTAATGCTCCTGGGTAAACCATTTTTGGAACCTTGTGAGCTAAGAGAAATTTCAGCGAGTAGACTTTTGGACTTTATGCAAATAACAAAGTTACTCGTTGAGTAGAACATCGGCGGAATGCACAATAGGCCTATATGTGGCCGCAGTGCTTGGGACTTGCTATAGAGAACTGGCTATAGATGGCGTATAAGCTGTTGTCTGGAGATTTATCCCACGGTATTCCAAGCAGACTTTTTTGCAATAACGGCATGTTTGGCAGAGAATGTGAGGAAAGGGTACACACGTAAACTCATCTACATATTCTCTGATAGTTAGGCCTCAATAAAAGCTCTGAATTCAAACAAGATTAGTTCGAGGCTTGTTTAGGACTGTTTGGAATTGCTGGTGGAAACTAGCAAATACCAATACGGTGAGACTGTGTTGGGTGCCAAGTCATAAAGGCATTGAAGGAAATGAACGGGCAGATGAACTTGCTAGAAAAGGATCTGAAATGGCTTTCATGGGACTAGAGTCAGATTACGGAGTTGCTTATAGTACTGCCAGAACGGCTCTGGGAAAATGGGTCGAACTAGACATAACAGTTACTGGTTTCTAAAACCAGGACAGAATCATGCAGGCACTCATGGAAGGTCCTTTGCAGAGAAGAACTGTAGATATGCTGCACATGAATAAACCTCGGCTCAGAAGCATGACAGGACTCATAACAGGGCACTGCCATTTCAAGAAGCATTAGTATAATTTAAGATTAGCAGAAAGCCCGGTAGACCGGGGCTGCGATGATGCAGACGAGACTGCGCTTTACATTCTAAGTGAATGTGAAGGCTAATGCTCCTGGGTAAACCATTTTTGGAACCTTGTGAGCTAAGAGAAATTTCAGCGAGTAGACTTTTGGACTTTATGCAAATAACAAAGTTACTCGTTGAATAGAACAGCGGTGGAATGCACAATAGGCCTATATGTGGCCGCAGTGCTTGGGACTTGCTATAGAGAACTGGCTATAGATGGCGTATAAGCTGTTGTCTGGAGATTTATCCCACGGTATTCCAAGCAGACTTTTTTGCAATAACGGCATGTTTGGCAGAGAATGTGAGGAAAGGGTACACACGTAAACTCATCTACATATTCTCTGATAGTTAGGCCTCAATAAAAGCTCTGAATTCAAACAAGATTAGTTCGAGGCTTGTTTAGGACTGTTTGGAATTGCTGGTGGAAACTAGCAAATACCAATACGGTGAGACTGTGTTGGGTGCCAAGTCATAAAGGCATTGAAGGAAATGAACGGGCAGATGAACTTGCTAGAAAAGGATCTGAAATGGCTTTCATGGGACTAGAGTCAGATTACGGAGTTGCTTATAGTACTGCCAGAACGGCTCTGGGAAAATGGGTCGAACTAGACATAACAGTTACTGGTTTCTAAAACCAGGACAGAATCATGCAGGCACTCATGGAAGGTCCTTTGCAGAGAAGAACTGTAGATATGCTGCACATGAATAAACCTCGGCTCAGAAGCATGACAGGACTCATAACAGGGCACTGCCATTTCAAGAAGCATTAGTATAATTTAAGATTAGCAGAAAGCCCGGTAGACCGGGGCTGCGATGATGCAGACGAGACTGCGCTTTACATTCTAAGTGAATGTGAAGGCTAATGCTCCTGGGTAAACCATTTTTGGAACCTTGTGAGCTAAGAGAAATTTCAGCGAGTAGACTTTTGGACTTTATGCAAATAACAAAGTTACTCGTTGAATAGAACAGCGGTGGAATGCACAATAGGCCTATATGTGGCCGCAGTGCTTGGGACTTGCTATAGAGAACTGACCCGCAGGAGAAAGAATAAGAAGAAGTTCCAAATAATAAAGTGAGTATTAAATTCTACTATTTGAAATATGCATAATAGTAAAAACAGAGTTGAGACTTATCTTGAGTTTAAATTTATTAAAAGGTCTGAAAATGTTGGATGCATCATTAGCAGTTATAAGGTTACATTTTTTCTACAAAATTATTATTAAAATATATACAAAAGTTATTTATAAATATCTGTATCCATATGATGAGAAAACTGCTCAATGTAAAAAATGTATCCCGTAATTTAAAGGCAATGATTGTATACCTCAAGGTTCATCTTATTACATTCCTAGACTTAAAACAGTTATTGTTTTTCTCATGCTGGTGTTAGACCTAATAGAGTGAAAATTTTTAGGCACCCACCAGTTCGATAACAAAATACATATTTTATTATAATGACTGATGTAAGATTCTTCGTACCTAATTTTTTTTTGGATTAGGTACACCTCTAAGCTAATAAATGCAAGAAACCAGAAGTATTCAAAATAAAGACTCCAAGTGTTAATATCATTGTATACTATTAACTGCAGAGTGCAAAATGTTAATCGACAGTAACTCAACACAAACAGAATCAAATAAATATGTCACAGAAATCACAGTTATAAGTAATAATTAACAAACCATCCACAAAATATGATTTGTGGGTAATGCAAAAGTTTAAATCATTGATAAATATTGACAAGAGCAACGGGTCTAGGTTTGATCCCTTCAGAATCTCTAAGTAAATGTTCGCGGATAAGGTAAATATTTTGAACAATTGTTTACATAAGATGATATTAATGAATCTGAAGATGTAGACAATCGATATCATATTAAAATTACATTAAATACACCGTACAAGATGTACAGTACAGTAACGTTGATACGGTTTTACTTATGCCTTTTTTCAGTACTTCAGTAAGTTTTATCAAAGTTTACAGTTCTATAAACATTGGTTTTATTTAGATCTACATTAATATTGATTATTACTAGTAACAGTTTTATCCTGGTTGTCATCAAATATATTTTTAAATATATTAGTTTTCCCGCTATTTACCTCCAGTGAGTCGACACTTCTTATTGGCTTTTTCAAGAATTAACTCGAGCTCGAAAGCTCGCAAGAACGAGTTGCTTAAAAAACAGTCGCCGCCAGTCATTACATTAATAAGTGTTCACAAAAATTCTGTAAACGCTTTACAAGCAATATGATAGTGTCATAAAGAACCCCTCTGTACCTTTTGAAGTTGGTGAAAAATTGGAACCTGGGAAAAGTTCTACTATGATTAAAAAAAGAAATATCAGGTAACTCCCTATAACCAAAATACCTACAGTCCACTAACAATTTGTGTCCATCACAAGACAAATGTATTACGCAGATACTATAAGGTAATAGGTCGAATAAGCAAAAATAATAAATTATTGAAGGGAGGGGTTGGAACCTTTGGTGTGAAGCTAACACTCATGTTAGCTTCACACATTTGGACATGTTTTAAGCGGAACAGTTTTAAAACATTTACAACAGTCTTAAACAGCTTTAAACAGGCTTAAAGCAGTTTTAATCATCTCTAGATGATGCTAATTTGGTTGGTGAAACACCCGTCGAGTGCAGTATAGTGTTTTGGGTAATGAGGAAAATTACGTCAGTGTTAGTAATACATTGATATGTTAAGATGTAGCTGAGCAGAGTACGTGAGACCTCAGATTAACCATGTACAAGATAAGTAACAACAATACCTAAAGCATTAATATGCCTGTCCATGTAATAAACAGTAATTTGCGGCGGGGGGGATGTTTACTCAACTCTGTTTGTAAACAACTACCAGTGGCGGCGGTATTTCTCAAAATAAGAAAAGGGTCTATTGATATTTTTAAAGGTGTTTCTAACCTCAGATTAACCATGTAAAAGATAAGTAACAGCAATACCCAAAGCATTAATATGCCTGTCCATCTAATAAACAACAATTTACGAAAGGGGGAGTGTTTATTTAACTGTTTGTAAATAGCTACCAGTGGCGGCCAGTATTTCTCAAAATAAGAGGGTTTATTAATGTTTTTAAAGGTGTTTATAACAACGTAAAGTACCTATTGCCTCACGATTAAAAGAAAACCCCTAACATCTACAAAAACTAGGTAGCTAGGTATATAACATAATACGCAATGCATACTTTACTTTATTTAGCTATTTTCCTAAAATTCAGAAAAAACTAATAAAAAAGTAAGAAAATAAACCTCTGCACCGAAGAGTCTGTTAGAGTTTTTTCTTAAATATAGATACATAAATATCATAGAACACAATACATTCTTCTGACAGTGAAGTTTCCGAAATGTTAGTGCTATTTTAACTTAAAGTGTGTACTATGTTTTATGATATTTATACATTTTTCAGTATGAGAACTGATTAGTCAAATTAAAAAAAAACTTTAATGGGTCTTTTAGCGAGGAGTATGTATTGTTTACTCAAAATTTTATTAATTTGTTCAGAATTGTGGCCAAATACCCAAATAAAGTAGCGATATAATATAAAGATATTCATAATACTTTATACCTACTAAAAACCTGAAAGTGAAATAAGAAAATACATTTTTTTCGGTTCGGAATTCACTTCCCATTCTAAATCAAAACTACATCTAATACTCTTATCTATATTTTAAATTATTCGAATTTTTTTTTTCAAAGAGGGGTAAACATTTGAAATTTTCCTTGAACGATGAAAGAAAAATGATAAAAATTTCATTGTCTCCAAATAATTTTATGAGGATCAGAAACTATTATCCATAGAAAATATACAATATAAAACTACAATATTATCTATATTACTTATATTACATACATATGAACATTATACGTAAGTTGAATTCCTAACGAATGATACGTCTATGGTCAGCATTGTTTACTTACCGGTGGAACGATCTCCCATCACCTTTTTTGCCCGATTTATGGAAAACTATGCATTTAATAGTCATTTCACTGTCCACAAAGATTTTCCACAAACTAAAAATCTATAACACAGCGTAGATTATTGACTGATGACCACTTATATCACATAAAATACTTAAATAAATTTACGTTCACAAAACTTCAAAACAAATATGAAGTCACGAGTCGTTGTGTCGTGTATTTTCGGCATATCTCGGTCCGTCAAAAACTGTAACGAACCAATGGCATGCAGTGGGATTTGTTTATTTAATTATATTTCATTTCGTGGACATTTTTCTCTGGCTGTTATTTATCTTGTATATGGTTAATCTGAGCGTGAGACAACGACTAATATATAGTTGTGCTTTTGTTGACTGGGTTCAACTCTTTGCTGAGGCAGTGGCATTTGTTTTAGGGAGTGGTTATAAGTCTTACGTTAGTCTATTAGCTTTATTTCATTCTAGCAGGAACTACATTGAGGGAGAATTAATTTAGATAATATACAAAAAGCGTCAGCATGCACCACGGCTTCAATAACATAAGGGTAAAATAGAGTTCAGAAATTCATGTACGAGTACAGTCAGCACGTATCGTGGTAAAATGCCCCAAAATTTATGAATACACCATAAACAACCTCAAATTCAAATAGGATTAAGCGTGATAAATATTACTACAAGTGCATCTACATACTCGGGAACGGATTGTAAACAGTCAGCTTTAACAATATGAAACAGTGCCATGTTTGTCTCGAAACTATTGTAGTAGATATGGTAGTATTTATTTGATAATTTTGCTCCAATAGGCGCAAGTTATGTATTTGTTTTGTAAAATTTGTATTTCAGTGCACGGAAATTATAATTTTATACGAATCATAACAATAAAACTACTATAAGGACACACCCCACAAAAATATTAGCTTTATATACACACAGGGTGTTCTCTAAGTACGTGAAAAAAATTCATGGTTGTATTATTTGGTATACTTTAAGAAAATGATTTCCTATACACATATGTTTACAAGTTCTTCATTTCTAAAAATTTCTAAATAGGTAGGTAATTATATTGAAATTTCATAGTAGGAATATAGAAATTCCAAAATAGGTACGTAAAATTTCATAGGTGCATCTGAAAACTTTATTAACTGACTGATATACTGTATCTAACATACGGCAAATATTTTTACTTAAGAATTCAGCAAAAAACTGATATATTGCATTATAAATTGCATATTTAATTTTATAACACTTTCTCCTTATACCAATATGTTTTCTAAATGTCATTAATGTCCATAACTGATTTGTGGTAGATTTTCATGATGCATTGTAGTCTTTTTAGGGATTGCACCACCTGTAATATAATAAAAAACAGGAAACCGAACGTATTCAAATTAAATATTCACTTTGAATATTTAATTTGAATATTTCTGTGTTCAAATTGTTTGTTGTGTATGTTTACTGTTTTTATTATATTGAAGGTGATTATTTTACTACTAAAACAAATATCAATCAACTACGAAATTGGTTATTTAATAATTATTCTTAAACAAATACGTTTCTCGTTAGTTTCAAACTTTCTGATAAATGCTGCATATGAAACTTCAGATTTGCACTATAAAATTTACAAACACATCTTGAAATTTCTAGATGCCTATTTGAAAATTCTGATCTTTCGAAGGTTACGTAAATAGTTAACAGACAAAATCAGAAGTTTCGAGTTCACCGAACTGTAATTAAAAATATATCAGGAAAATTATTTTCAAATAACTTCATGCTTCCATTTGCGTTATAAAAAGTAATAGCCTAAACAAAACTAATTATATGTGTAACAAAAATCGTGGTTGAGATAAATAATTAAGTGAACTTGGCTATAAATGAGACAATGAAACTAGGGTACACAAAAATCATAGTTGTATTATTTGGAGTCATTTAGTTAAAAGCTGTAATAATGCAGGGCATAATGTTTACTTTGCGTGCGTGTACGCTGATTTTATTAGTGATTTAAACAAAGTTGGCAGATTGATACAAATTGGTTGTATCCGTTTCTATGCGGACATCTCAAAAACCATAAAATGCACTATAAAAGTTAAGTATAAAAATGCGATTGTAGGACAATAACAAGTAAAAAGTATTAAAACTTTACGTCGTTACTTTGGTATATGAGAAAAATTAAAGACGGTGTTCTGTATGAAGAGAGAATGCACATAGGTATCGCCTGAATAAAACATCAAGCCAGCTTTGGAAGTATCGAAAGTTTTAAGATAAATAAAAACTCTAGTCCGGAGATGCTGCTTTTTCAAACTTCATTATATATTGAGGTTAAGGATTAAGGATTTAATAATCTTAAATAATACTGACGGAGAAAAGATTCCACTCCTTTTATATAAAAGCGCACTAATGAAAGTCAGCTTCAAGCGGATATTTCTGCACTTAGTTGTTGCACTAACAATATCAATAAGAATTCACTATAAAGCTGTATCTAAATTATTTTTGCATATATCAGCAAATATCATCATTTCAAGTTTAGCGAGACAAGTGCGTACACTGAGAAAAGGATTTAATTGAGACAAATAAAATTTCTTAACACCAACTAAATAATTTGTTTGTATTTGGCGAATTAAAGATTTAATTCGTGTTAATATGGCATTATTTCAATGGTAATATTAAATATTTAATATTAGCAAATAAATTTAATTGCTAACGAATTATTTACTATTGAATATTTACTGTTATTTTATTGAAAAATAAACCTTAGTTTTTCAAAATGGAAGAAATATTGAGAGTTACCAAATATTTAATATTTAAATGTAAGGCTTTACATTGAATAGATTCCTACATTCTATTTATAGAAAACTACTACTACTACTACTACTACTAGAAAAGTCTTTATTATGAAAAAAATGTAAAAAAATATGTGTTGAAAATAGCTGTTATAAGAGTTAATAGTATTTTAAATCTGTAAAATCTGCAAAAATGTTGAAATTTTAATTACATTCCGACTGAATGTAATTAAAAGGAAAAGTGGAAAAAAGGAAAAGTGGTTTTATTTTTGAGTTGAAAATGATATTGTTTCTATAAATTAGTTGAGTACCTGGGCAATTAGTTAGGTTAAGAAAAAAAATTTGACCCATGTAACATTAATTTATCGAAATATATAACAGTTCCTGAAGGAGCCAACTCCGTTGGCACTTGGAACGCCTGACCTTGGAGCCTATATTGAATACGACACTACACAACTACAATATACAATTATTATTACATACACTACACAATTAGTTTGTTTGTATTATCATTCACTGAACGGCATATTAAGTACACTTTTGGCTTTACTTGCAATGAAACAAGCAACACGTACGTAGTTCACCATTTTTCTCCTCACATGGTAACGCTACAAAAATGGCTCTGCTTCAGCCAGAGCTCAAGTTGTATTTCAGGTTATACAGGCAAGCGTTCTGTGCGTTTAGGGGTTGCAATTAAATATCTGATTATAGAAAATAAATCTATTTCTTAAAAACAAATATTTATGGTAGAATTGTTAATATATAATACTTATTTTTTTTTGTTTAAATTTATACAGAGTACCGAGAGTATATCCACTACTAAATATTTTGTAGGCAAATTATTATTTATCGAGCTGGTGGCTCAGGATTTAGTGTCTCGATTACTCAACCCAGAGGTCTTAGGTTCGAATTCCCATTCCACTATACAATTTTTAATTAAACTGTCTATACTCATAGATTAAGGCTTGTTTGCAGGGGTGGGTTGGCAACCATTCTGGCGATGGCCTAATATGGGAAGATCTCTAGATCTCCCTCATTCCAGCACTGAATGGTGGTTAGGGTTAAGTAGTGAAACATGACGTGACCCATTCTGGTGAAGGCATCTATCATCAGATAAATTATGAATTTTGAATTTTTCTGTATTAAATTGAGAGAAAAGTTTACAAACAGTATTTACTTAATTAATTAATACCGTTAATTAGTTACATTAATTAATTAATTAATTTTTAATTATGTTATTATTTTCAAAAATACATCAAATAATGCTTGTACGCCACTGGGAATTTATACTGACTCAAAATGTATATGATAAGCTTTCTAAAAATTGTTTGTTTTGTTTGTAAGATTAGCCGAAATTACGGTTTTGTTAATTTCAATGCCCTGTATCTCAGAAACAGTTTTTTTTTAATATGTTTATATAACGGATCGGATTACTTACCCCTTTTATCCTTGTTATGATAAAAAAAAACTGAAACACCTCCTAGTAGTAATAGTAATAAACATATTTCTAATAATAGAATGAAATTTTGCTTTCAATTCAGAAAATTTTTCTGTTGCCTCTATGTCTTGTTCGTTTTCGATCAAATTCACTTATATTTACTCTGCCGTTTGATTTCTGTGAAAATGGTCAAATTGGCTATGAAAACAGTGCAAATTTAATGGTTTTATTTCGTTCCAGGTCGCCTGGATGCACTTCGAACAATCAGCAATTTTAACAGTGCACAATCATGTCATAACGAGGAATCCACGGATAAGCGTAACCCACGATAAACACAGGACATGGTTCTTACATATTAGCAACGTCCAAGAAGAGGACAAAGGCCGCTACATGTGTCAAATCAATACCGTCACTGCCAAAACTCAATTTGGGTACCTGCATGTTGTTGGTAAGTTGATTTATGCTTTAATTAACTTAGGCAACTAGGAAATGATGTGGCTGGTGAAATTCCTGTGTTTACTTTTCGTCATTTCAGTCCCACTCCTGATATAAATACACAGGGAGCCAAAATGTGAAAGTTTAAATCCTCTAAGCCTAAAATTCATTGTGGTATTTTACTTCGCTTTATTAAGTCACCAACAAACTCACTATACGAAAAGCAATCGTGGTTGAGCAATCCTTGGTTTTATACTTGTCTCAAGCTCAGGATTTTAGCCGTTTATATTGGAGAAAATAAAATGTTTTAGAATGTATAAAATAAAATGTTTAAAATCCGGACATAAATAATAGTTACGCGAAGTCACGATTTATAATAAATATTTTTAATTTTGAAATTCAGTTTCTTTCGCGGTCTACTTTCGCCCGCGTATGTAACTCAGTTGTTGGACAAAAGTTGGGGTATAGCTTACAATATATATTGGGGTATTTAAAGCTAGAATAGCTTTATTTTATAATTTATATTTATGCTTTATTAAACCAGGTGACAGCAGTTGACCGTTGAATCGACAACTGCTTTCAAACTGGTTTTCTAATGTCAACATTTCAATCAATCAACAATTCAATCAACAATCAACATTTTTAAAGACTATGGCACGGGAGTAACCTTTGAAATATAACATAAATAAAATGTGACATATATGAAAATGATAGTTTCTTTGAGAATCTAAGCTCACAAAAAATTTAAGTTGGACTGAGAATGCAATAACCTGATTTAAGAACGGTTCCTCAATTCAATGTATTAATTGATTAATTACTTATGTTTACGTTTGAAATTTGTTGTTTATAGCCTACATATAAAAAATTATTTTGTGTGACGTTAAAGTTGGTTAAATAATTTTCTGTGTTAAAAGAATTTTTAATATTCTTTCCTATGAAAATAATGTTATAGTTGAAAGAGCAGATAAATTTCAGAGAAAAAGCAGTTTAATTGAAACTTTCTGTTCCAGAACAAAAGTACACTATCTATAAATTTCTAATAATTTTGTTCTTTAGTTTACGTAATTTTTAATTACATTGCTATTAGCATCTCGCTAAGATAAAGACAATATTGGTTAATGAAATGACTTATCGTTCGAAAATCGACCTAAAAACTTCCAAATACTAAGAATATTTCATTGTTACAAAAAAATAATAAGATAATGATACGTAATAATATATAAATTGAGGCGGAAATACTGAAGGAAATAACTTTTTCCTTTTGTCAATAATTATGTATGAGTATATAATAACAATAATATTAGAAAGTACCTTATATTTTTAGTGTCATTAGACTAATAAATTAATATTATATTAGAATTCGTTACGATATATATGTTTCTAAATATGATATGGAAATCATTGCTTTATTTACATCAATCAAAATTTATCTACTTCATCGAACAATGGCTATGAAATAGGTTTAGTCAATAAACCCCAATATTTTATGTTCATTTACTCTTTGTGTTTTATGTATTGTATTCCTAATAGAAAATACGTGATTCTATTTTGTAGCTTTGCTGTAATTGCATTTATACACATAATATAATTTAGTATACATATGAGGTTTTTTAAGATATACGCTTTAATATTATTTATTGACTTATTAAAGATATAAATAATAGTAATATTCTATTAATAATATATGTCTTAGTTTATTTTTCGGCTTAACTCCTATAAATAAATGTCCAGGTAGATACTAGGTATTTCTTAATAAATATCAAAACTTCAATAATTTTCTGTCTGTTCAATAACAGACGTCTTTAAACATATGCTTCACTATCTCTTTATCATTTTAATGACATACGTCTTAAAGGGCTTTGGAAATACTAGAAATTATGCTGTTTAGTTAATTATATATTTTAATAAATATAAATAAGAAATATATAAATAAGGTCCTACACTTACAAGATACTTATACTGACACTGAAGAATAAATACTGATTAATAAAATTTAAATAATATATCCTAAATGTCGTCGTTTTTAAGATACAAGTTGCCAAGGATTACTAAAACTTTCGCATATTTTCTAACGTAATATTCTGTACAACGACCCCGTTTAGTAAATTAATTATAATAGCTAAAATCTTTGTTAGTATTTATATTTTAAACAACGTGGATATTGAAAACACATCTTTTAACGAAATATCAATGCGGTTATAGATATCAAATATTCTAATTCAATTTTCATCTTCCCTATATAAAAATTATTGGGTTTCTCTTAATGCCGAAAAAAGTATGTATGTAGAGGGCACATTTTGGTTTTATCAACTATACAATTGGCTAAGTACTTTTAATTGATTATCTTTAATTAGCTAATTGGCTTAATTTATCGAGTCAGTTGCTCAGAGTTTAGTGTCTCCATCGCTCAACCCAGAATTCGTAGGTTTTCATTCCCATTCCGTTGGACAATTTTTAGTTAAATTGTCACTCGTATATTAACGCTTGTTCGCAGAGTTGGCAACCATCCTGGCAAGCGCGCCCAGGTTGCCCTCATTCCAGCACTGGATGGTGGTTAGGGCTTACCAACTTAGTCATTCCTAAGGCACAAATGCGGCCTATTGAATAATAATAGGCCGCCCCCTCTCCTATACAAGACTTCTAATCAATTCATCAACTTTTTTTGCGGTGTCTTGTGTATAGTGGTGAAGTAGTTTTATAATTTTAAAACTATTTTCATTATCATTGGAACGAGCTTTCTTATATTCCAAGTTTAAATAATAGTTTTACTCTCTAAGCTTGTTTTAATTATTAAATAAATGACTAAATAAATAATTCCTACTACGACGTCAAAATCATCCATGGTCACATTTCGTTTTCAGACTTTACATTACTCACTGCCACTTGCGACGGTCGTACTTTTGTTACCGTTTTTGTGACGTCACCCACCGTATTTTGACTGCTGTTCAAAGACGGTACCGCTTCCTAGGAAGGAAACCGATGCTTTAGTTGCGGAAATAGACCGCCGCGACGTTAGATGAAAGAAAAAAGACTTTATTATAGATTTGCCATTCTTTAGACTAAAGTGGATTTTATTATATAACTGAAATACTTTATATATATTTTTGTTCTGAAGCATCTCTTTTTCGGTGCTCGCTTTTAAATATTTTACGGTATGTAGTCGCTTAATGTGCATGTTTTATATTACTTGTGTTGTGTAAAATGCTGAAAATATATCTGGTCAGCATTTGCCGACGGCAAGATTAGTTGATACATTGTAAAGCTTAAAAGAATGTACTTTTAGTAGCAAATGAAACAAGCTATTCTTCTTATTCAAGCAAAGTGAAATGTTAAAACGTTTTATAAAAATGTTTTCAAACAGCCGTCTGTGTTATCTTAAAACAAAGGAAAACAAAAATAAACCCCGGGTTCCCGATTTAAACACCGAAATGTACAAATTATGGATTTAATGGCAAATTTGTAACAATAAATTTGCCTCCATCTTTCAACGTCATTTCGGTGAACATAAGACAAGAAAATTACTTTTATTACGACACTCGAGATAAACTTACAAAATAAAACTTTGGTAGAGCATCTAATTCAGACAACAAATCTTTAGTAAGCATGTCTCTCTTTCGTCTGTACAAATTAGTCACCGTCCTTGTTTATAAAAGCATTTGCCATCTCATTTGTAATGTACAGAAGAAAAGACATTAGAGAAAGATAGATGATATATATCTTAGTACAACTACCGGCAGCGTCGAGCTTCGAATAATGCGACAAATTTCAAATTTGTCTAATGGATGCCAAATTACATCAGTTTACGAAATAAGTCAGCATGCGGAGGTTTTTGCAAACGTATTTACTTGAACGTTTTATAAAACTCTAAAACAAATAATTCCTACCATATCTATTGCAATTGCATGATCAAAGGAAGAAATATAGGGAAAACGAGACAAATGGAGGAAATATAGATTTATTTAAGGTTGTTGATGTTTGTGATCATGTAATTATTACTATAAGAAAACAAACTAAAATTTCTTTTACAATTTCTAGTGCAATTTCATGGTCATCTGCATTCGACATTAAGAGTAAGTTTCACACAGAGAACGAAACAACGTAGGAAAAACTATCTGCCTATATAAAATAAAAAATATAAAAAGGGCATCGTCACTACAAAATAAACAAGGGGCTATGCAGAACGCTGTATGCACATAATTTCAGACAAAGAGAACATCATATTGAGAACATCCTAATTCTGCACATTTTAATTATATTTTTTATCTCTTTGGATCTAAATTAGTTTACACCGTCCCTGCATATAAAATTTGGTACAATGTAATTTTCAGCTCGGGATAAAGCTGAGTTAACTATTGCCAGAATAATTATTAATCAAACCATTTACACATTTCGTTATAGTTTACCCTAATAACGCAGGAAGTGAGTAAAATTCCCAACTGTCCCGGGACACCGGTCGGTCCACATTTATTCACTAGTTAAATTAACTTGAAACTTATTTCCCACTCATATAATCTCGATGGCCTGTGTGGTATGGATAATTACTAGATGGAACTCTCTTTGATGGATTGTGACCCCAACATGCATAAATAAAATTTCAGAGTAATGTTTATTAAGAGCAGATTTAGCATTTATATGAAGGGTAATCTATTATTTCATGCGTGTCTAGGCATTAGAAATATAAATTTATGCATTTGAATTCGATTAAGTTGGAAAAATGTTTGAAATTGCTAATTATTCCTGGTATCAAGTGAAGGCTGAAAAACAGAGGGTCATCACTTTTATCAGTTTTTAATCTTCCTTTCCTTTCTTCATGTATACTCAACTAACGAATTTGGATTATATTCTTAGAAGAATATAACACCACTACTCAGGTGTTATTTGTATCTATAATACCTACCATATCCTCTCAGCAGATAGAGAAGTTTTAGAATAGATTTGGTTTTCCTTCCAAGCAATTTCTGCTGAATTTCCTAGCTGAATTTCCTAGATATATCCTCGCCTTCAAACTTATTCTGTCTAGTTCTTCAAACTATGTAGAAACAAACGCCAACCAGTTTTTTTTTGTTTTTTTTTTAATGGAGGAGGAGAAATACCCCGGTCAATACCCGGGAGTGTCCGATTCTCTTAGCGACTAAAACCCCTCCTCCTTCTTCTCGCCTATCACACTGGAACCACTTCCACATTACTTCAGTGAGTACGCCGTCCTTGTTGTTCATCTATTTCTGTCATCCCTTTCTTTGGTTTCGATGATGGTTCTGACGGTCTTATATGCCAGCTTCCATTGCTCTTCATTTGAGACGAGGTTGATTATTAAATTATCTGTCAAATCTTCTTCCCGACTCTCGGTGATAGATTCTGCGTGCCTCGTCCAAATTTGGGCAGTGGAACATCATGTGTTCCACATCATCCATGGCATCGCAATACCAGCAAGCATTGGTTTCTGCTCGCCTACGTTCTCGTAGATATTTCCTAATGCAGCCATGCCCTGACAATGCTTGGGTCAGGAAGTAGTATATGGCCTTTCCATATGGCCTGCTTATCCACGCCTGGATATTGGGTATCAGGCGATACGTCCAGCGCCTTGACGTATGTTTCTTGACTCCTCGGGTCCTGCCACTTTGCAATGAGGTTCTCTCTTGTCGTTTTTCTGTTAACTTCCTGGTATTTTTGGTGTCTCTCCCTTATCAGCAGTTCTATTGGAGGGATTCCTGCTATAACCCCCACTCCCTCTGTGGATATCGTCCTATATGTGCAACATACCCTTTTGCTTTGCTTTGCGCTGGATGCTAGCCACTTTCCTCAGTAGTTCCTTGTTGTTTACTATCGTGTGCCATACTGGAACTGCATACAACATCTGGGAGTGAACTACACTTGATAATAACATTCTCTTGGATGATCAACGTCAACCAGCTACCTACCTACCTACCTATCTAGCTGCCAAGCTACTTAGCACCAACGCTGCTAATAAACATTACTGGTTAGGAATAATCGTTTCCTCGACCTATAAAATATTTTGTGAATAATCTATATAATTCAAGGCTTCTGACGTACCAGGACCTCTTCTGGAAGCTCGACCACTTACTTCAATAGCGACTACAAATAAGTGCAACTAAGTAACGTATTAAGTAACCCACTGGCCCGAAGAGCATTCTTTAGGATCAAAGTTCATGACTCCATATAGACATGTGTCGTCCTCAGCTTTACCCATCCGTTTGCAATATTATCTTAGTAAGTCTTAATAGGTTTTTCTGTTTATTTAAGTTGAGCAACTATCAAACCCTTTTATGGTAATATATACCATATATCTATGCTGCAAGGCTCGCCTTTGCCCTGGAGCTTTTATCCTCTAATTTTCTAAGCGGTTCTACTGTGCAACTTTTAAGTTATAGAAGGATATTGGTTCGACAAATAATGATTGTGCACTTTTTCCGGGAAGGCGATCTGCAGTTTAATTCCATTCTATTTCCTTATATCCTGCTACCCACATCATGGCAACTCTGTTACTTTTTTGCCAATTGCATTGCTGTTCACCAACAGTTCCATGATATTCTAAACCAAAGAGTTGATGGGCATCAGTACAGCCTGATGCTTCTAATAAATAAATGAATAACCATTTGAAATAGAATATGAATATAGATTCGTACTACTTACAAGTAATTTTAAAGGCACTCTCGACCACAGAGATGCATTGATACACTAAAGGTGATGAAGATACACCGCGCTTCAAAAGATAAGGATATGAGTAAACTGAAAACGGAGTAAAAGCAATTCTAGAAATAAAAAAGGGAAAATAATAATATATGCTTCGCTATATGTTCGCTTTTATTTCTTGCACCTTTTTAAAATAATAAACCTACAGTGATATATGTTTGGTCCTATAAAAGGAAAAATGCCCTAGGGTATATAAATAAAGCTTTGTTACTTCTAAGTGCTTATGTTATGGTGTATATTTTAAGCAATTTCTTAAAAATAACAAGAAAACATCGGAAAAGCTTTCATTAAATTCAACCAAAACAATGGCCTATATATTCAAAACTGAAGTTTTGAGGGCTACTTTAATATTCATTCACGTAAATAATAAATAATGGTGTATCCGTTTGCGTTTTTCTGAATCAAACTTACACATCAAAGAATTTAAAGGAGCTAAAATATTAGCGACACACGGAACTGATGGAATTTATATTTTACTGCACCCTTCTTTCACTAAATAGAGAGGAGGTATGCTAGGAGGACAATTTATTCAATCAGATCATTGCAGAATCAGATCATCATGTGAAAAGCTAGTCTTAAATTAGCTATAGAGTGAGTTACGTAACATTGTTAATTTGCTGGTCTATTTTGTCGAAAAGTAAACATTAAATACAGATACATTACAAGACAATTATTGCATAAGTATAATAAAAATCAATGAGATACAAGCAAAGAAGTGAGCAATGTATCTTTGTTCTTAGTTTTTTACATAATTATTTAGTTCTTTTTAGCAATGTAAAATGTTTCTGCATCGCACGAAACGTTCTGTTCTATTTTGCGCAACATAAACTGTAACATATTTTTATGTTAACTGAACTGATGATAATTTCGACTACAGTCTAAGACAACTTTTATTTTCTTATAAATCAACTTCAGCAACTTTTATCTTCTTTCTTCTTCTTTCTAGCCAGGAGATATTTTAAAACGTTGTTTTCATAGATATTTTCTTTTATTTTTGCGTTTTGTTATTTCTTAAATATTTCATAGTAACTGAGTTACCGAGTCAGGTTTAAAATGTGAATTAAAACAAATATCTATTTCCATCTGAGTATTGTCGATAAACTAAAAAAAATTGTCCTCGTATTCCTGCTTGTAGTTGAAGTCCGATTTTCTTATCTTCATTGTATCGTATGAAACTGTTAAAGTTAAAGTGTCTGAGTTAGGTCCTAAATCACCTTGTAACTTATCGTTCTCAAATTCTAGATTAACTTCGGCAGATCTGTAGTATAATCTGAGCTGCTTTATCATAATTATTAATGCTATTTTCCGCATTATACACATCTGATATCCATCCGATTGGAATAATCCCTGCACTATTATAATTTACCTCATAATTTCCTTTCCCGCATACTCGACTGATTTCCCCCAACACTCTGTGTTCTTTTATCCTACACGGTAGCTATCGTCTAATTTGACCTATATAATTTCCTCTGTGAATACCATTTATCAAGGAGCAGAAGATAAAGAGTAATTTATCAATAATGTCCTGATATTTTTATTGATCACTGAAATCAAATATTTTCCGGGTAAAATCTAAAACAACTCATAAATTTGGTTCTCTCCTCCTTTGAAGATTAGCACTCCATGGGATTTGCACTCGAATGCTCGAAAGAGACCGAAATTTCATACATAATGTTACAGAGAAGTAATTAGTTTTCTATATTGTATGAAAAAATTATAGAACGATTTGGGAACCACACAGAGCATTTATATTGGAAAATATTGGTTGATATAAGAGACAACCAATGACAATAATTAATACTGCAAGAACATATTTAGTCGTTTCCAACAATTATAAAACCTGACATGATGCCTCTATATATGGGAAACTATCCCATAAACTACGTTATTTGAGGATTAGTAGTGAATATTTATATGCTTATTTCAGAATATTTCTGAAATAAGCATATAAAAAAATACCATTTGTCTAATAGAAAATGTTTCTGAAATGATGTATGGTTGGAGAAAATCAGAAAGTGTACAATAAAGGAAAAACTGAGTAATACTAAATAATCTTTAAGGAGACGGTGATTGAAAGTTTTGTTTACCTTACCCATTGTTAGTGAGTCGTTTGTAAGTGTATGTATGCTAACTTTCAGTACTTGTAAGTCGCTAATAAAGAAATTTTGATGAATTAACTGACCCGTGGCTAACTTCCTAGCAGCCTCCAAATTTTCTCTGAATGTTTTGTTTACCTCATAACTTATTAACAAGTCGTTTGCAAGTATTTGTAAGCTAACTTTCATTATTTGCGGGTCGCCAAATCTTAGAACAATGTGGAAGATCCAAGTATAACTTGGAGAATAATTATGAATTATCGAAAAATCCCTACAGGCTTTGGATTGTCTAATTTATATGAGGTTTTTAGTTTAATACATTTTTTGTGCCATGTGAAATGGAACAAAAATTTTTGGAATTAGTAAACAATACTCTTGTCTTTCTTCCTCAGTTTAACTCTAGGAATGTCTTATTTTATTCAGTAAAATATGAAATAAAATATTAAATGTCATTTACGTTAATTTCAGTTTATAAATAAATAGGGAACTTAGCTGGTTTTCATCTGGGTAATTTTATCCATATATTTTTTACGAGTTACTTGAAATTATGTACAAAATAGCGTTTCTTTTGTCGAGAACATAGTTACTGAATTGATTTGCAAGCGAAAGCACCAATAGATACTGTTAATGATTAAATCGTCGTAAAGTTGTAGAGACCTATCAGAGCAATTAAGTGGTATTACGTCTTCAATGAATAATAATTGTTTTGAACTCCGGTCCTGATCATTCACAACGCAGGTACAAATTCTCTCTACATTTCCAGTTTAGCTCCGGCATAGAGCTATTGTATAATCTGAACTGCTTTGTCAAAAGTATTACAATTAATTATACTGAATGCGGCAAGGCTCATCTTTTTGTCTACGGATCTGTAGTAACAGATGAACAATAACTTATGAGGTCACAGTTGTTAATTAAGAAATTAATGTTTCCAACTTATAATTTGTGAGAACTGTTAGAATTTAACAGCGGTTCTCCTAAACTTCATCATTGCAATTATTTTGATTTATTATTTGCATATTGAATTATTCTGTCCAGCATGTCGTTCCTGAAGTCTTCGTTATTTCTGTCTTTTTGTATTAAAACACCATTTTAACTAGCTAAAAATATTCATTAGTAGCAAACATTTACAATAGAGTTCAAATTATTAAAATTTGGGATTTTTGGGTATTTAGGTTATCTGTTAAATTATTTGATGAACATCAATTTTATGTGTCAGATAACATTTAAAATATCATTTCAAGATTTTAGACATTTTTGAGAAATTTACAATTTTCCGTATGTCTAAATTTCTCGTAAATTGTAATTGTCTCAGTCATTGTACAAGGCAAGTTTTTTGATTCCGTGTTGGATCTACCAAATGTGTTTTGTCTTTTTCAAATGTCCGATTTATGAAAAAGTGAGAAATACATCTTAAGAATCTACTGGAAGATAAAATAACGCTCATATATTTTTTTCGCTGCAAATGTCAAACTTGAAAAACATAACCTTACACCTCTCATAACTTTTTACCTCTTAAAGATTCTCTAACTTTATGTAACCATGACGAATAATTTTCGACCGGTTTCACAATAATAATAATAATAATAATAATAATAATACATTTATTCTCAACGGGTTTACCCAATTACAGAGAAAATGTTGACAATAGTATAAAATATACAAGACAAATTTAAGAGAAAAAATAAAAAATAAAAAGAACAAATAAATACAAATAAAATACAAAACAAAAGCAAACATTAGTTGCGTTAATTATGGAGCCACTGCTTATAACTATTAACAATACAAAAAGAGCAAATAAAATACAAAAACAAAAGTAAACATTAGTTGCGTTGATCATAGAGCCACTGCTTATAACTATTAACAATACAATTCACACTATCAGAATGTATGTCGCATATATGGGAGACCTTGTTAAACAACTCAGACATTTTATAAACAGGTGACTTGGACAAAATATTAGTTCTCGGTGTTACGCAATAAAAAGTCTGCGTCTGTCTCGACTCCACTCTAGGCACCGACAACTTAAATTGGCCCAACAAGTAGTCACACTCTATCCTACAGCTAAACAGTTTACTCAGAAATGTCAAAGCAGTACAATTTCTTCTGTCAGCCAGGGTTTGCAAATCAAATGATGCCAATAGAACCTCTTGATCATATCCTCTAGGCGGATAGTAACCATTACATTTTAAAAACATATATTTTAGACATTTTCGCTGGACAGACTCGAGTTGTTGAACATAATTATGATATATAGGTGACCATATCACTGAACCATAATCACACTTGCTTCTAATAAAAGTTACGTATAATAGTTTTAACGTTTTAGCATTCGAAAAACCGCCCCAGAAGAAGAGTAAGAAGATCTTACTCTCAACTTGGGTCCAGCAGTTGGAGTCTTGGCCCCATGTGTACAGCGGCCGTATCTGGTTCGTAATCTACGTCTTCCCGGATTAGCGGGTTGCTGCGCGTCTCGGCACGCGCGAAGGATTTGACTCCGCGCCTCCTGATGACTTCTGGGACTGGGACGTAGTCGAGGTCTCGGTATATATCGGCTGTCCGCAGGTACCAGAATGCACCTACCGCGGTCCTTGGCGCGATATTTTCGACGGCCTGGATCTTTTTCATATATGTCGACGTCATTGCCCCAATCGCCCATACTGCTGCTGACGTATATGTCAACTGGGGTTGAATGACTGAAAAAATAAAAAGAACAAATAAAATACAAATAAAATACAAAACAAAAGCAAACATTAGTTGCGTTAATTATGGAGCCACTGCTTATAACTATTAACAATACAAAAAGAGCAAATAAAATACAAAAACAAAAGTAAACATTAGTTGCGTTGATCATAGAGCCACTGCTTATAACTATTAACAATACAATTCACACTATCAGAATGTATGTCGCATATATGGGAGACCTTGTTAAACAACTCAGACATTTTATAAACAGGTGACTTGGACAAAATATTAGTTCTCGGTGTTACGCAATAAAAAGTCTGCGTCTGTCTCGACTCCACTCTAGGCACCGACAACTTAAATTGGCCCAACAAGTAGTCACACTCTATCCTACAGCTAAACAGTTTACTCAGAAATGTCAAAGCAGTACAATTTCTTCTGTCAGCCAGGGTTTGCAAATCAAATGATGCCAATAGAACCTCTTGATCATATCCTCTAGGCGGATAGTAACCATTACATTTTAAAAACATATATTTTAGACATTTTCGCTGGACAGACTCGAGTTGTTGAACATAATTATGATATATAGGTGACCATATCACTGAACCATAATCACACTTGCTTCTAATAAAAGTTACGTATAATAGTTTTAACGTTTTAGCATTCGAAAAACCGCCCCAGTTTCTAACAAAATAACCCAATAGCTTGTAAGCCGAGGAAACAGTATCGACAATGTGCTTATTAAAAGTGAGCTCAGTGTCAAAAACCACTCCCAAGTCCTTAAATGTTTTACATCTTTCTAATGCAATGTTGTCAAGTGAATAATTATAGGTGACAGGATTTTGTTTTCTATGAAAAGACAATACTTTACATTTAGATAAATTAAGCTTAAGATAGTTATCACTGCACCAGGCCTGAACTGCATTAAGCGCTTTTTGCAATAAAGCACAGTCACTTAAAGATTTTACCTCAAGATATATTTTTAAATCATCGGCATACAACAAATGCTGTACCGGTATTCTTGTAGATATATCATTGATATATATTATAAAAAGCAGAGGTCCCAAGTTGGACCCTTGCGGTACCCCTGAAGTAGAAATATAGGTGTTAGACTTTACTCCACCATATTCAACAAATTGAGACCGATTCAATAGGTACGATTTCATTAATTTTAAGAGGGAAGCTGAAAATCCCATTAAGTGCAGTTTTGACAGCAAATGATGGTGGTCAATCTAATGGTGGTTCACAATATATTTTAACCATCAGCTTAACGTTACTATAAGTTTAAAGAGTGAATTTTAACATTTTATCTACAACTATGTACATTCTAAATTATAGTTAACTATCGGGGGGGGGGGGGTTAAGTATTTAAGTGCAAAGAACAGCGATTATCATCTATATTTTTGAGGTTAAATCATTGATAAAGCTAAATCATTGGAAAAAGAATAATTCCAATTTAATTGATTCAAACGCCGGTAATAATATTTCATTACCATAATTGGCATGAAATTTTTTGAGCTATATGGGAAAGAGGGCAGCTTATCACTACTCATAGGTAGGCGGCATCGCTAACTATAAAAATTTGTCTATTTAATGGAGGAATGAAGGAAGCCTGAAATGTATAATTCATTATAGTTAGAAGTTGAGCAATAACAAATTCTAACTTCTCACACTACCACTACAGGCGGTGTTCGATACTTCTAAAGTAGGTTACCGACTTATCTCTACAACTGTAGTTAGTATGGCACCTTGCAACGATGTTGTGTATTTTTCTCACGCGTTATCCGAATTTTGATTTATATTTTGACTATTAATAGCTTTTAACTTGTTTTTCACAACAAACAATTACACAGTTTACTAAGCTACGTGTTACTAAATAACATAAATTACTAAATAACCTAAGATCAATATGATATACATGTAGTTTTATCCAGAGCTATTTCTAAACATTAGAAGGGCATGAACAAGGTGGTGTCATGGACACTTCCATAACAAAATTTAAATATCAGGGCGCTAACTTCCTCCACTATGTATTTTTCTATAAGCAAACTCGTATAACTAATACAAAATATTACTTTTTGGTATTTTGATTTTCTCATTTCTTTTCTATAGCCATCTTCTTTTAAACAAAGGTTAAAATTAAAACTGTTAAATATAATTAATTTATTTATTACTTCCAACATTAAAATACATGAAACATCAAGATAAAAAATGCATGCAAATGAATTAAATCTACCAAAACACAATTCCGTCCTTGATGTTTATCAGTGTTTTTTAAATTTCGTACGAAAATAAAATTTCACAAATCTTTCCGTATAGACATTACTGGTTGAGATTTTAACGTCTCTACCCCCTCATTTTTTTTGTTTGATCTACCATCATGTAGAATATGTTTTGTTGAAAGGAAAAAGTATCTCTGAATACCGATTTGATCTTCATGCTACATACTCGTGGATGCTACATAACTAGGAGAATTCGTACCTGACTTCCATCCGCCAATATATCCACTGAGCGTGGTCATGACCTGGGATGGTTTGGGGTCGAACGAGATTATCGTTCTTTATATACCCTCCCCATCGCTGTAGGTCTGAACTGTCTCGTAGAAGTGGACGCCATCCTTCACCAACCCCGATCACAAAAAGTGATAGGTGTGGGCGATTCGTGGGGTGTCCTCCTGTGCTGGCTCTACCCTGAAGGCTGGGTAGGATCTTCTGGCGCGTTTCTGTCTTGTCTTCTTTCTTCGCCTGCATGTCTAACCCGCCGGGGGTTGTTCGTCTCGGACGGGGGCGGCAAGTGCCGCTGGGTGGTGGTTTGAGGTATGTCAGGAGTGGCTGTGTAGCCGAGGATGCACCTCTAAAGGAGACAACTGGCCCTTTAGCTTTATGCAAGGTAAGGGAAGGGTTCTCGAAGTGAGTCCGCGACCGCTCTCGGCAGTCGCGGCTTCGAGGGGATGTCGTTTTTTTGTCGCTTCAAAGCCTTCTACGCTTGTTCCGGGTGGAATCTGAAACATAAGAAGATCTTACTCTCAACCTGGGTCCAGCAGTTGGAGTCTTGGCCCCATGTGTACAGCGGCCGTATCTGGTTCGTAATCTACGTCTTCCCGGATTAGCGGGTTGCTGCGCGTCTCGGCACGCGCGAAGGACTTGACTCCGCGCCTCCTGATGACTTCTGGGACTGGGACGTAGTCGAGGTCTCGGTATATATCGGCTGTCCGCAGGTACCAGGATGCACCTACCGCGGTCCTTGGCGCGATATTTTCGACGGCCTGGATCTTTTTCATATACGTCGACGTCGTTGCCCCAATCGCCCATACTGCTGCTGACGTATATGTCAACTGGGGTTGAATGACTGTCTTGATCAGGGTTCGCTTATTCCTTAGGCTGAGCTCGCTGGTGCGGCACATCATCGGGTATAGCTTGACCCTGTCCAGCTTCTCCTTGGCTACGACTTTCTCGATGTGGTGTTTCCACCGCAGCCTCTTATTCAGATGTACCCCTAGATAAGTGACGGTGTCCTTCCACTCGATGTCGGTTTCGTTCATGTAGACGTGTCCAGCTGGCGTCTGAATGTATCTGCGGAAAAGAGAATATCATTAGACTTGTCGGGATTTATACTTACCTTCCAGTTGTTGCACCAGTCCTCAAGAAGGAACACCACCTATTGGAGATACCTCGTTACCATTCTGGCCTTGGGAACCGTGCAATAAATGCCGTATCGTCTGCGTACAGGACTGATTCCTCCATTCATCTTGCGATTTAGTAGTCTTATTTATTAGAGAGACTTCGAGAGACCTCGAGAGACATCGCTCATGCCAGGGTCGTCAACGAAAGATAAGGAAATTATGTGACAGTTTTTAATTCAGAAACGTGATTTGATGAAACTTATTGATAGTTTTTGAAATTTATTCAATTCTCCAAAATTACCAATATTGTATTATTTTGTAAGATTACTCATAAATGCGTCAATCATATGAACTACCAGAAAGTTTACATTTCTGATTCCAACAGATAGCATACTATAAGCTTTACGCAAGCGTTTTTACAATCGAAAATATTTTTATTGTATGTAACTATTCATCAATACTGAAAACTGTTTCCCTTAATATATAAGTGATGTAAAGAATATCACGTGTCATCCGAAATTAATATGTACACCCTAAACGGGAGGCTAGTCACCTTCAGTTATAGTTATTATATTTAATGTTTCCGTTTTTAATTATGTCATCTAACTTCTAATTCTTGCTATTTTTTTCTTTAAAATATTATGCATTTGGTACCTCATTTGACTATAGTAAAATATTTATAGTAACAATAGAAGCATTTTAATGGCTGTATTGAAATGCTTTTTCAATTTTCATTAAAAAATATTGTTGTAGACAAATTTGTGTTAACAAAGTCCGATTTGCCCTGCTGAACGTTTTTATGCAGCTTTTAAAAGATCGATATGACGGCGGTATTAATAATTGGATTTAGTCAAATGTAATAACAAACGTGTAAATTTTTACTGAATGTACTCTATAACGTGATAAAATAGTTATTAATAAGATTTTAGGGCCCATATTTTTCTGTAATATGTTATGTATAAATCATTTGACCATTATATTTTATTTCAACGTAACTACGGCCGAAACTTCTTCTTAAAATAGTGTGAAGCAGTGGTATGCAGAGGATATATCCAATGAATGGTATAATCCAACGAAGGGTATAATATATACTGTCAATAAAGTAAGGACACCTTGATTATCTCTACATTTTTGTTAATATTACGAAAAATATACATTTTTCTTGCCATCCATGTATATATCTGTATATATACACAACATCATAAATGGAGACCAAAGACGTTCAACAGAGCATTGCATTGGGCTCATACTCCACATTCTTTTAGGAGTAAGGAGGAAATAAGCAATAACACAGGGCAAAAGATTTTCATCTGCTCTGACAGTCAAGTCGCGCTTATGGTAGTACGCTCTCCAAGAATAAGATCTGCGCTTGTTCAGGAGTGTGGCGATGCTTTGGAGCTGCTGGCTGGAGAGAAAGAGATTACACTTAATACGATTACCTGGCTACATGGGAGTACTAGGGAATGAGAAAGCTAACGAACTAGTTCATCTTGTACCCGAGAACTTTTGTCAGGAGCGTGAGTCATTTATAAGAATTACTAGAAGGCTCACACGATGTTGGGGAGAAACTGGAGGAGAAATGGAAATTGTAGATTGGCCCACGATTTTTTAAAGCACAGCCTGGGGCATGGAAACCTTTAAAGGGGCATGACAAAGCAAAGATGGTCAGGCTACTGAACCACAGTCGAAACCAATCAAACCAAGCAACCAACCAACCAACCAACCAACCAACCAACCAACCAAACCAACTGGTGAGGAGGACCTGATGTGGTGGCTCAGGAGATACCTATTCCTATAGGAGTAGAGGAGGACTCGATGTGTCCGGAATGTAGAGGATGATGGCACACCCCTTAATTTTTTTTGACAATGTGGGTAATTCGGGAGGCTGAAATATGATGTCTTTGGCACCAGGAAGCTGCAGAGAATAGATGGACCCAAATTCTGACATTAATCAGAAGGCCAGGTAGGTTCGAGGATGGTCAACGAATGGAGTAGAGAGTTGGTGACGGAATGGTAGAGGTAGGCAAAAAGGGCCGCTATCAGCCTACTTGCCAGGCTTCAACCGCCCTATTCACTACTACTACATAACATCATGAATAGGTTATTGATCCAAATGTAGATGGGTCTGTTACTAATAGTAAAGGAGGTATGTCCAAAACAGTACTGGATTTAATGAAAATTGTAAACCTGCAATAAATCGATATTCTCTAAACATATTATTCTTTTTACATTCTTTTGAATATGTTACTCTTACGTATTGAATCGTAATATTTGCGTAATTTCATTAATAGTGTATCTCTTAGTTAATTTTCTGGCTTGGTCCCTATAAATAAAAAATGTGTAAGCAGTTAAATAAACCAAAAAATAAAATTCAAAATATATCTTAAAAAATGTATTTTAAATATTACGCTTTCAGTATAATAGATTATTTAGAAATGATTTTTTACTTACTGCATTTCCGAATACAAAAGCTTTGCAGAGACGTTCAAATTCAACGAAAGCTTTAAAGCTTAGCACGAATGTTTTCCATAAAATCGTAACTTGAAATAAACCAATATAAGCCGTAGTTATTTTAATTTATACAATACTTATAAAACAAGCACTTTAGATGTCTATAGCTTCCTCAAATTTCAAGAAGTTTGTTCATTCTTATTCGAGATTGAAGTCTTCAGGGTCAAATTCAGAGGGTCGTTGTCAAGTTGTTTACTTTTTGCTTTTTATTTTGTCTCCGCTCTGGGGAATTTGGTGTTTTTAAATTTAGTCGAATGCACAGCTGCCTTATTTAAATCCTTTATGCATCCTGAACTTGCAAGAGAGAATATATCAAACCAAGCTGCAGTTGTACCTATGTTCATTACACCATAAGCATTTTTATTAACAACCCGAACAGAATTGAAACCGAGGCAAGGGCTAGAAACTCCTATTTTATTTAAAAACATAGTTAGATTTACTATCATCTCAGATGACTAATAATAATGAATGTGTGTAAAATAGAATTTTTAACATAAACCTCGTATTAGATATTATAAGTTATTTTTTATTTCACCACTTAACCTCGATAACAAGAAATCTTTGAGTGAAAATGTTAACATGCAATATAACAAGATCATTCCTAGACCAAAAATAATTTTTTGATATAGGTATATGATGATTTCTTGAGTTGGCAATAACCCATCTACAAGAAGTACGCACTTCCCAATGGATCGCTGAACATTATTTTTAATTATCATTATTATTACCAATACTATTATAGTAGTGCTTTACTACTTTTTACGGCATTCGTACGCGATAGACGAAATACCAGTGCTTCTATACACTCCGGGGGATATTGAGTCCGCTGTAGGGAATGAGAAGTGCCGATTTATTGGAACACTCATTTCCCACTCTCAGGCAGATTCGAGCCCATAAGCTTGATGTAGTCCTCCTCGACCACCAGCTCAAGACAATGTTTGTCATCGAGTTCTCGGCTCCTACCGAGACCAACATTGTATTGAAAGAGGAGAAGAAACGGACGATTATATCGAGACCCTCTCTTGGAACTCCGCAGACTCCATCCAGAACAGAAGCTTATGGTGATGATAATAGGAGCCCTCGGTGGAGCAACATACACTGATTTCGGAACTGAAGATCATATCGGCATGCCGAAATTCGGCAGATCTTCTAGCTCAAATAATGCAGAAGGCGATCATTCTAGGTTGATTACGTCTACTCAGGCCACAAGCGCTCGACCCTGAGAATCGGAGCCATGGAACCGGTCGACTGGATTTCAACAAAAAAAATTATTATTATTATTAGTTTATTTATTTTTCTAAAAGTAACACCAATGATTACAGAATACATTATAATAGAAACAAATGAAAATATAAAAGAGTTAATAAATAGAAATAGAAATAAGCTGCTGCTTAAAAGAATAAATCCATTCTATGTTATGATGTCCTCTGCCATATTTGAAACTCCGCCATATTCATTAGTTTGAGAATGATAGAATAACATTTTTTTCTTCAAGCGTTCTTCTCTTATAATTAGGCATTACTGCCTGTTAGAGATTGGTAATAAATACATAAATAAAAATAGTTTAATAAATAGTTTAAAGTATTAATTTCATATGGTATAAATAAGGCTTTTGTTGCGATCATTACTCCTAACACTATAATAGTATATTTAATAGGATTTTATCACTTTTATTCCAGTACTTTATTTAAAAGGCCTCCACAGTCACTTCCTTTGCATAGTAAGTTGTTTGATAATAATATACATACATATAATCCTCCTCCTGTCCATTATTGAGAGAATGAGAGACATTAGAATCGATTAAGTTACAACAATAACTTATAGCCCAAACCACTTTCAGGGTATTTTCTGTCAAATCGGAAAACTGGAAGTAATTGTATACTCAACATAAAAAAGCTATAGTTGCTCGCTTCTCCATATTTATTCAATTTTACTTTTTTCTGTCAGTATTTTAAGAAATCCTAGCACCACGGAGGAGCAGCAAGACTATATCAGTTTGTTTATTAGTTTCGAAGATTGTGGTTTTCGTACGAAAAATAGGTCAAGAAGAACAATATTTTATAAAATGTTTTCTGCATATATGAGTTGAAATGTGGATTTTAGTTTCAGTTTCGGATTCAGATTTTATCTATATTTTATATTCCAAAGTTATTTGACACGATAAATTTAACATTGCGCAAATAACTTTTCGTAGATGTTAACGTCTTTGATGGTGCAACTGCTGAAAATCACATTATGAAGTTTTGTACATTTCCACTACAGCTTTGCAAATAGATTTAGAGTTTTTTAATACTTGTACTACTTTACAATGTAATATTTTAGATTTAGCAGTACTAGATATATACTTATATACCTATATATATGCTGATATAATAAATTGCAGCCGTTTAAGTTTGTTTCTAGGTTTTGCAATACCTATATTAATGGCGAACAAAGAATTGATGTTTATACGAGGTTTTTCAAATTTCTCAAGACACTTTTGTGTCTTGAAAGTGTTAGATGGCATTAAAATACATGAATTATTTTTTATTATCCTATAAAGCCAAGTAGTTACTCACCCCACGGACGTGGAGACTAGCTACTAATAACCACCAGCAGCCGACTCCGAGAATCGGAGCCAGGGAACCGGTCGACTGGGTTCCAACAAAAAAAAAATAATAATAATAATAATAGCACCCCCGGGAACACTCATTTCCCACTCTCAGACAGATTCGAGCCCATAAGTTTGATGTAGTCCTCCTCGATCACCACCTCAAGACAATGTTTGTAATCGAGTTCTCGGCTCCTGCCGAGACCAACATTGTTTTGAAAGAGGAGGAAAAACGGACGAAGTATCGAGACCTTCTCTTCAAACTCCGCAAACTGGTACTGATAATAGGAGCCCTCGGTGGGCAAGAAATACACTGCTTTCGGAACTGAACATCATACCGGCATTCTGAAATTAGGGAGATCTTCTAGCCGGAAGAATGCAGAAGGCGATCATTCTGGGCTCACGTCTACTCATCATTCTGGGCTCACGTCTACTCATGGCACATGATTCTCGGACTCAGTAGTTACAACTACCAGTAGCCGACCCTGAGAATCGGAACCAGGGAACCGGTCGACTGGGTTCAAACAAAAATAATAATAATAATAACATCCCGCCATAATGCCAATAATACCCAACTTAGCCTGAAGGAAAGGTAAATACCCAGTCACAAAAAGCAGTCATACCTTATACATACTAAGATACAATAATTTATTGTTAGACTTGGTATAAACCTGTCTATAAGAGACATAAACCAGCGATGAACTGAGAAGTCCAAAAAACACGAATAATAATACTTCTACGCCTCCTTCTAATCATAAATATTAGCCCGAAAGATTACTAAATTGCGCTTCGAGAACAACTTACATTAGTAAGCCCTAATCACTATTCAGTTCTAAGCAAAATAAGTCTATATCTACAGTATAACACAGATTCATAGTGTACCCCTCTTTTTATCTATTATTTCTTTGATTGTGATTTTGGTATGTAACGTATCAAAAGCACTTTATTGAAAAAATATGTTTTTTAAAATTAACTAAAATTTTTCAACGATTCATTTGATTTAATCGGGGAGGGTCAAGGTACTCTAAATTTAAAAATATTTGACTGTTTGACTGTAGATATATTGTCTCATATACATATTTTATTGTATATAAAACACAATGTGCTCCATTTCAAAATCGAGAGTTAATATACTTCCTATGAAAGCGGAAGTGCAAAACTAAAGTTTTATCAAATAATCATGAAATAATGATGGTTATTAAGTACTTCTAACATGCTATATTTCATAACGCGCCTACAGAATAAATAAAAAGAGGAGTATGCCATAAACTTGTATCTCACTGTAGGTAGTGATTTATAAAACCTAATCTTAAAATCCCATTAAAAAATACCTCTAGAATGAGCCCTATTTTCGATAAGAATCACGGTTTTTCTATACCCTTTAATTAAAAGTTCTAAGAGATCGAATGACTAAAATAAGCTTTTATTTCCATTCAGCCTCTGCAAAGGTTTAAAAAATATGCAGAATAAGCCATGATAATCTAAAGTATATGCCTTGTTAATAAAATTTCCGGAAAGAAAATCAAATTCTATAGGCAGTAAAAGAAAAATAAGGACCCATAAAATTTAAATATAAGACGGCGATCGGTCTGCTCTTTGGTTGAATATAATGCAATTTCAAGTATCTTATTGAGACCAACAGCCGCTGGACAGTCATCAAACCCCCCAAGAGAATTGACGATTTGTTCTTCGAACCCACGGTGCCGACCTCAGCCTCGCTTGCACGGTACAGGATACGTTTTGCACGATACCATCGTACGAGCGAGTCTTCGTCGAAGTTATGATTGCGATGTTGGAATTTGATAAGAATGGTTATGTCGGGCAATAAATTTTTATATGGTTTATGAAATACATGAAAACATTCCAAAATTAAATTTCTCTTTCGCCAATAAAGCAGTAAATAATATAAATAAATAATTTCGTAGTGTTAGTTCTAAAATAGGTCTGACTTTAATATAGTTACAACCAAGATTACTAATGGATGTACCTACTTTTATATTAATTCCAGTGGCGTTATTTTGATGGGGATGTTTTTGGCAACCAGGCTACTTGTCTGGATGAGTACCACCTCCAACGATAGAACTTCGGTTATAATTATGCACCTAATCTACCAAAATACTTCGCGTCGTTCCAAAACTTTAATCATGTTCTTTGTCTTGGAACGAAAAATGTGCACATTGAAAATTATTATGACGAACAAAATCGTAAAAAGTAATTCAAATAAAAAAAAACAAAAATTAGTATAAACATATACTTTGTGGCATAGTCCATAAATTTAAAAATACTCATGAAACTTATACAGGGTGCACCATTTAGATTGGCAAACTTGAATATCTTGAAAATGAGACATTAGAGAGAAAAATGTTTCAGATAAAAGTATCATTGTTTTACAAGCGGGATTTAATGGTTATATGTTAGGTTTGTTTGGTTTAGAGTTTCAAGGTTATTTGAAGGGTAACTTTGATTTTTAAATAGGAACCCCTATTTTTTTTTAATGATTCGTATTCTTCGTAAAAAACCTAACAACTTTTGTTCTGTGGTATTCCGTGTTTAACCTCAGCGTTTACGAGTAATTACGCATTTAATGTAGAAGTACAGAACACTTCTGAAAAATGGAGAAATATTTGACTGGATACTAAAGGTAAGTTGAACCCCCCCGGAAAACCCCTGGAAAGCTAATGTTATTTATGAGAGTAACAGAATTTTTATTGCGTACCTACTAAGTTATTGCAAAAAGGAAGTATCATTTATTTGCGAGTTATTCCATCCGGAAATTAAAAGTTAATCAATTTAACAGATGTTCAAAGTGATGGCCTTCGACTGCAATACATCGTTCAATGCGTACTGCAAAATTGTCCACCGTCCTTACTAACATGCCTCTGTCAATGTCGCGGCAAGCATTTCTAATGCGTTCTTGCATATTTTCCGGTGTGGTTGGTACATCTTGGTAAACTTGTTGTTTAAGATATCCCCACAAAAAAAAGTCTAGGGAAGTCAAATCAGGAGATCGGGCGGGCCAATGTACTGGACCACCTCGTCCAATCCATCGCCTAGGATAATCCCGGTCCAATATTGCACGTGACGTCCGTGCATAATGTGGTGGACAACCATCGTGCTGGTACCACATGTTCCTCCTGAGTTGTAGTGGTATGTCTTCAAGAAGCTGTGGTAATTGATGGTCCAAAAACTCAGTGTACATTGCCCCCGTCAAAACACCATCAATAAAGACAGGCCCTATTAATTTATCGCCAACTATGCCACACCAAACATTTACCGTCCATCGTCTCTGCATTTGTACTTCACGCAACCATCTTGGATTTTCTGAAGACCAATAATGCATGTTGTGCCTGTTCACTTCTCCATAACTCGTAAAATTTGACTCATCAGAAAATAGTACTGGGTGAAAAAAGTTTCCATCAGCTTGTAATTGTGCATGTGCCCATTGACAAAATGTGACTCGATTGTGAAAGTCATCGCCATGAAGTTCCTGATGGAGAGATACGTGGTAGGGATGAAATTTATGACGATTCAGTTTTCTAAGAATGCTTGTTTGTGAGATGCCAAGATCATGAGAAATTGCACGAGAACTTGTGTGTGGAGTCATATTGACCGTAGCTAATACTGCAATTTCATTTTCTTCTCCAGTTACTGTTCGTCGACGTTGTCTTTTCTTTGGTTGAATACTGCCATCTTCAGAAAACTGACACACAACATAAAATGATATACTAGATGGATGTCTGCTATGGGGAAAACGCTGTGCATACAATTCGCGCGCGTTCTCAATGTTGCGACCGGCTTCTCCATAAATGAAAATCATTTCAATTTTTTCTTCGACTGTTAAGGTTTCCATCGGTAACATACTCGTTAACATACAACGCTTTATTAGTAACACACAGCTAAATAATAACTTCGTGAAATTTGAATTGATGCGATCTCACGTGTAGCTCGGACTCAACTTAACTCTTTAAGTCTTCAAATTACAAATTTGCTTTATATTGAGTCTAGATCAGCAACAAACATACGGCAAAATATTCGCTCGTGGCCAACATACTTCTTTTTGGTCTAATAAAAACTTACAAGTTTGTAGTGATAGTAAATTTTTTGTAGCCTCTTCTCACTTTTTGTAATATCTGATGAATCAGTAGCCAAACTAATAGCCAACGGTAGTGTTCATTGCAGGGGTAACGGCTACTTTTACATTTTATTGTTACTGCTACGTTCAATGCTTAATTACTCGTAAACATTGAAAGTAAACTCGAAAAGTCAAAAAACAAAAGTTGTTAAGTTTTCTACGAAGAATACGAATCATTAAAAAAAATAGGGGTTCCTATTTAAAAAGTTACCCTTCAAATAACCTTGAAACTCTAAACCAAACGAACCAAATATGTAACCATTAAACCCCGCTTGTAAAATGATACTTTTGTCTGAAACATTTTTCTCTCAAATGTTTCATTTTCAAAATATTCAAGTTTGCCAACTTAAATGGTGCACCCTGTATACATTATATATACATTAAACTTATATACATTTCAATATACCTTTTTAACATAGAAATTGTTTAAAAAATTAGTTTTAACTGTATATGTATAGGTATATTTGAATTAATATTAACTTGAGTTTCATAGACACACTATTTAATTATAACGATATATAGTGCAAAATATATACAGAGTGAGTTTTATGTATGGAACGCCTCAATTATCTCGGAAACGGCTTGCCCGATTTTTATGAATTTTGGTTTATAAGGGTTTTGTAATATGGCCGATACTATTGTGGCATTTACCTTGTTGTCAGATGGTATGGGATTTCTATTAGGATATAAATTATTAAAGATATTACACGTTTCCTGTTGACTTCTACGCACATCACCATATCCTAATATCATTAAAATCTCAATTCGTTCTTTCTCAGATAAACGGTCCATTGTAACTTTCAATAAACACCAACAATAATAGTTTATTAAAACGTCAAAATTGTTTTTGTCGCAGACATAGCCGCCCTGATGTAATATTTTAACTTCGGCGGAGATATTGCAAATGTAGCTGTAACTCCGAAATAATGGCAATTAGGTATAGGGAACATTACATGAAAAATATTCTAAATTTCTTAGAGATTTCAAAAACAAAAAAATATATAGGGTGATCCATTTGAAATAACAAATTTCAGTATATTTCCGGAAAAACGAAAGATCTGACAACAATGTAAATGCCACAATAATATCGGCCATTATTACAAAACCCTTATAAACCAAAATTCATAAAAATCGGGCAAGCCGTTTCCGAGATAATTGAGGCGTTCCTACATAAAACTCACTCTGTATAATTATTGTCTACATTCTTGACTTACATTTGTAAATTTAGTTGCGTTTAGTTTAGTTCAGATAAAATTAATTTTTATCCAGCATAACTATGAAAAGCGGTGGTGTATGGAGTGTTGACGAGTTTGAGAATATTCAACATAATGGTAATGATTTAGGAAGGTTAGCTTGCAAACTAGCATCAGGATTGCTATTGCTATTTCAGTGTCTGTAAGGTGAAGCCTTGGCTAAAGCCATTACCTGGTCAATTACATTGAATGGGATTGAGGTTTTGGAACTGGAGTTATAATTGAAATCTGTGGGATGGCTGAAATTCCCTTAAATCTAGTAATTGTCGGCCTTTGTGTGAGAATATGGGTCGGATAATGCTACTGTTGTCAATAACATACTGTATCATATCTTGAAATATCGCGAAAGTTTTAGATGAAATATTACGATTACCATGTATTATACAGGAAGTTTAAAACAACTGAGGAACTTTGTTAATATTGGTTTCTCAGAAAATGTTATTCTCCAGGAAATTAAGATTTCGTGTTCGAAAGGAGGGTAATATATACAGGGTGGCTAAAAGGAGATGGTTTATTAGATTAATTCTAAAACCACTCTTCAACTAAAATAATGGCAACCATGTAGCTTTTCCGGTTACACCGGATGCTGACTTCAACCCTGTGTATTATAGCATTTTTTGGTCCTACATCAAATTTTAGTATAATTTCCCTTATTCCGTAAAATTAACCGTTTTAAAGGTTTTTAATTTTCTTGAAAAAAAAATCATAAATCAGTACCTAGCTTAAAGCCTTGTTTTTTTATAGACAGAAAGATAAAGGGACAATATTCACAGACGAGAAAGTTGAATCCATAAGCTTTGTAACCATATCAAGGTTGCTGAATCCCATACAGGATGGTAAAAATTTAATACTAAGTTAGGTCGTCTGCAAGCCATGATAACTTGATTTTTTTACTATAAAAACACAGAGTTGTAAGCTAAGTCCTAATTTATGAATTTTTTAAAACTAAATACCTAAACTCGAAATTTTAGAAATAGGAAAATTTAATGAAAGTGACCCTAAATTTAATGTAGAATCCAAAAATGCTATAATATACAGGGCGTTGAATTTAAAATAACAAAGTTGACGACAACTTCCGGTATAACCGGAAGAACTACAGGGACGCCATTATGTTATTTGAGGAGAGCATATCAAAAAACCCCAGAGCCTAATTATTAATGTAATAGGCCATCTACTTTTAGCCACCAGGTATTTGCGTTAGTAATGGCGGTCAAATTAAAATATTGAAATAATTAACTTTCAGAATAAAGTAAAACGTAATATACGGAACGATAAATAAGAGTCTTACAAAATCAACATCATTTACACTAGGTATTCTGATCTGTATGGACTCTGAAATTAGCAGGTATAGCAGGCATTTTTAATAAATCGGGCACCAAAAATAAAATTGAAAATCACCATAAAAGGACTAGCAACTTGTAATCCAATTTCACTGCCACATAAATGAGACTACTTTAACAGTTGTTTTATAACACACTTGTGTATCACCCTTTAGTCATTTTTTTTAATAGTATTTAATATAGTATTATAGTAATATTTTAGTAATAGTATCAAAGTAATTTACTTTGTACCCAAAATTGCAAATGACAAAGTTAACTTTTATTACACATTTTATATAAAACTTGTTTCCAGAAAAGGTTTAACTAAATTATCATATCTTTAAAACTTTGACCTACAATTATTTTTTCTTATAAACAAATACAATAAATTTTATTTATTGTAAATTCAAACAAGTAATTAGAGTGAAGAGGACTAATAACTAAAAGAGCGATTTAAATTGAAATTTTTTTAATGTAAATGTTGTATGGATGTAAAAGTTCCATATAAATATTTCGGTGATTTTCAGTAGGTACATTTTTAATACATTTTTATGAAGTAACATCTACAATACTGTGGAAATATTGAATAGGATTCTTACTCAAAAAATACCGTTTCACGGTGAAGGTGACAATGTATTGATAAAAGTTGCTTTGGTTCTTTTATGAATATTTTAGGGAGTCAGAGAGATAGATAAATCATACCGATTTCTGACATTTTTTAAGCGCGCCACGGCTTTCGGTGTCACGTCAATCTTTTTATTGTATTTTTCAAATGAACTTCTTCCCTTGAATTTTAATTAAAGTATATTATTTATATAGAAAAGCCAGTGCTTTGTTTGCAAGAAATATAATAATCTCCGGTCTTGCCTCTTTCGTTTTGATTTAAAATTTCTGGAAGTGTTCAGTGAGCGTTATTCAGAACCATTTAATCGGAAATTATATCATAAGGTCAGTATTGTTAAAAGAGCCAGGCTTGCTCCTTCGTATTCCCAGCCTAACAAGAACTGTTACGGATAAGGTATACCATGTATAACGATAAGTTTAGGCACCATTAAATAAACAAAAATAAGCTTTATTATTTTATAGAGTAATTTATAGGTACAGTGTGCAATTATTGAAATCTGATAATCCGTATCGAAATTTTAACAAATTATTTCTGAAAAACCATGGCGCAATTATATTCAATTAAACAAATGCAATTATCTTTCATGCATAACTCTCTCGAAATGGTGTATCACGTGTAATATATAAAATGGGTATATACTATTTTTCTGTAATACATTTAATATTTCAAATAGTACTTCTTTGAAACAGCGATAGAACGGCGAAAATTAAATTCAAATATAACTGTTAATTTAAGTTGGGTTGTTACCCAACCAGCAAATTTGTTTTATAAATTAAATGTTATAAAATTATTATGTTTTATTGATGTCTTATTACTATTTCCAAAATGCTAATTTAGTAGGTACATTAGACTTGTAGAAAACACTATTTTGTTGTCTGTAATTAAACTGTTTTGGAAATTTATCGTTAAAATGTTTTTGCAAGAAAATTATAAAGTTGTTTATAAATCAACTAAAAAGTTATTTTATAAACATGTCTGTGACTGAGATATAAAATATTTAAGATTATAAACTCAAACTGTTTTATAATGCGTATTTAGTAATATACTGCGGCATTTTTGTTATAAAAACATAATAAAATCATTTTGTAACTGTGACAATTTTGCGTTGAGAATAAATTATAATTTCTGAAACTGTTATATAGTTATCATATAGTATTACGATTTGTATATGAAAACGATAACCGAGTCGTTATAAAACAAAATAGTTTATTTAATCCTAAAAATGCTTAATTTATTCATATTTTCCTTCCGAATTTGCTTGGCGCCACTATAGGATATGTCCTTTGAGACATGATATTATTGCCATGGCATGGTTATCAGTATTCCTGTGTCAGTATTTCTTTGGATTTTTTATATAAAAAATTAAACCTTATCTCATGTGTCTGTCCTGGAGAGTCAGTCTAGTATGTGATGCTTTATTGTATTCGCTTACCCAGTTTATGATCTGTGCCGAGAGGTGACTTTTATTTCTGTTATTTAACATTGGCCTATTTTCGCGATTAAGGTCAATTACTTATATACCAAAATCCAACCTAGAAATGTTGCCGAACCACCATTTTTGTTGTGGGGGTAGGGATCTTTTACTTGTCATTAATCTCTTATTGAGAAGCGACCTCCGGATTTACATCCTATCCGAGAAATGGTACACCTCCTACACAAACCGAGCCTAAGTTTGTATAGCTTCTGAGAATTCACGGACATACAGGCCACTAGTAGGCGCGCGCAGAAATCGCGAGTCTGCTCTGCAGGTTCATCCATCCAAGTACTAACCACTACAACGTTGCTTAGCTTTTATATCGTCGATATGAATTTTGTTACCGTGACTAAAGGTGGCATTTAAATTTTCAACCAAATCTAAGCAATCAGCATAGCATATTCATTTACTTCAATGTCGTCTTAATGTCGTCTTGCTAGTTACTTGGGAGCTGTTAAACATCTCGAACTACTTTTGACTCCAAAGTATAAAAACTGCCTGGCCGTTCTAGTCGAAAAAATATATGTCCGTGTTCCTTTGATAACCTTAATGCATTACTGAGTACATGTATCTTATTCTAGTTTGACACATTTTAAAGGTTGTCTCAAAGGATGAATTAAAGGTTATATTGGGACTATAAATGGTCCAATTTTTCACATGTTAGGGATATACACTCATTGTCAATTCTGAGTGATTGAGACCTACTAGCTCTAAAAAAAGTCGGGTATGTAAACTGCAAATAATTAATTAACGACGTAAGACACTCGTTCTGAAATACTTTTTTTACGTCAAAAATGTAACGTCAATTGTCAATTTATTATCAGCGCGTGTTTTAATATGAGGAAACGCCTTGTGCACCCTGTACATATCTCGCTTAGTTTCAAAAAGTCATAAACATTATTCAAATCAAAATGTTTCTCCTATGAATTAATTATAAATTAATGTGATGATGTTCCCGTACTTCGGTCTATTTACTTCAATTTATTTGTTTGTCTTGTTTCCAGCTGTTTACCCTCAGTCATTGTTTCGCGAAACAATTCAGAACGTTTCTTATATATAATAAATTAAGGGCTCTCTAAGAAATATTGATTGCATTTTGTGACTTTCTGTATCTTGTTATAACTACCTACCTGAGATATTTGTACGGATTTTTCTCAATCCAATTATATACTATACAAAACGTGCGCTTAATGGTGTTAAAGGAATAAAAGAAAATCTGGTTATTGCCTCCTAGCGATGGTGTAATAATAATAGATGTCTTCTTGCACTCTACATTTTTTATATTCACTACAATATGAGTACAAATCTAGTGGATTTTTTATATACCTAATTAATAAACACGTAAAATAAACTCTATTACACTATATACATTACATTACATTAAATAAACTACACTTTAGCCAGGTATATCAGTCATCAAACAGATTCATCCATCAGATAACTGGCTTTTTTTGTGGCCTCAGTAGGGTGGTTAATCAAAAATTCTTTTATACCGCCTATAATATTATAAAAACCAAGAAACTGGAAATTTTTAAAAAAAGAATATCTTTTAGACTTTACCCCGAAAAATATTATTAATTATATATTTAATAAATTAACAAATGTATTTCGGTGATCTTTAGTTAAATAATTTATTATAATGTTTAAAATTAACGGTTTTCAATCGGTTTACTTGATTAAATAGATAATTTAATTAAATAAATGAATGCTTTCATTACATCGTGGGCAATTTTTCATTAAATTTCTAGTTGTTGTTTTGCTACATGAAATTGAGTCGTATTTCAAAGTAGTTTATTTTGAAAATATTTGTATAGCGCTAGAGATGTATCTCTTACTGTATAAGCGTAAGTATAAGGTCTCCAAAAATGTAAATGATCACATTGAATTTAAACGTCTACGATCTCAAGTAAAAAACAAAGCAAATATAGCTTATAAGCAATACATTGCTTTTTCTGAAAGTCAGTTGCTGTCTAATCCTAAAAAATTCTGGTCGTTTGTTAATGTCAAAAAGGGTAGCTCATCCATTCCAAATAAAATGTCCTATAACAATCAATTTGTTGATGATCCTAAATTAATTGCAGACAATTTTGCTGATTGTTTTGCTAGTGCGTTTATCCAGTCCAGTGCCTTCAGTAATTCAAGTATTTCTCATGATGATATCAATACTCTTTCTCTTAACTTTATTTCTCGTGATGAAGTTATTCAATCAATTAAGCAGTTAAAGCCTAAAATGACCATGGGTCCTGATCTCATACCTGCCTTCCTTATTCGAGACTGCGTTTCTGTATTCTGTGAACCGCTGCATATTTTATTTAATTTAATTTTGTCAACCTGTACTTTTCCAAGTTACTGGAAGGTGTCTAGAGTATGTCCAGTCTATAAGAAGGATGACAGGAATGAAATTGGAAACTATCGACCGATTGCTATTCTGTGCAATTTCAGTAAAATTTTCGAAATTGCTCTACAACGCATTCTGTCGTTTCACGTAAAAAATATTATACTGCCCGAACAACATGGTTTCATAGAAGGTCGATCAACGGTCACCAATTTAGCATGCATTCAGTATATAAGTGAAGTTATCGATCAGGGTGGTCAAGTTGATGTCATTTATACTGATTTTTCTAAGGCCTTTGGCAGGCTGGACCACGGACTACTCCTATCCAAATTTAACTCCGTTGGCTTCTCCCAGGAGTTATTACACCTAATGAATTCATATCTTCGCGACCGAACTCAGTTTGTCCAAATATCCGGTGTCAAGTCTGTCAAATTTGCCCAAACGTCTGGAGTCCGCAGGGTTCCATTCTTGGACCATTACTATTCACAATTTTTATTAATGACATCACGGCCAACCTGAATGTACGATATTTACTGTATGCTGATGATATGAAAATTTTTTGCTCTATTGACAATGAGTTAGATGCATTAAATTTTCAAAATAACTTAGATTTATTAAATTCGTGGTGCACTTTAAATAAACTGCCCTTAAATGCTGCCAAATGTAATGCAATGACTTTTAGCCGACGTTGTCACCTCTTACTTAGCCAATACAGGCTGGATGGGTGTGTGCTTGTGAGACCTGATTGTATTAAAGATCTGGGAGTTATTTTTGAACCTAAACTTTCTTTCACTATACATATTGAACGCATGGTGGCTAGTGCGTATAAGAGCTTGGGCTTTGTTGTACGTAACATGAGAGATTTTCGAAATCCCGGCACACTTTGTACGCTCTTTACCACTTTTGTTCGTTCTAAGGTGGAATATGCTTCCTTGGTTTGGAGTCCCATTTATAATAATCATGTATTATATATTGAGAAAGTACAACGTAGGTTTTTCAAATCCGCTGCATTTGTGCTAGATGGTTACTATCCAATGAGAGGATTTCCTCAGCAAAGTTTCTATGACCGCTTTAACATCAATAGCTTACAAAAAAGACGTCAGTTGAACTCTGTCATTTTTCTCTATAAAATTCTTAATAATAAAATAAATTGTCAAAATATATTGGAAATGATCGATTTTCACGTACCTCTGCGGAATACTCGAAATCAGCACCTTCTCTCAATTAAAAATTACCGCACAAATATATACAAAAGCTCACCCATTTATCAAATGATTATCAACTATCATGAAATTGAGTCACGGGTTGATATACTTTTTCCAATATCAATCAGATTAAAATGTATTACTCTACATCACTTTAAGCTTTTTGTGTGTGTGTAAATTTGTTAGTCTATATAGAATTAAGAATGTTGTGAGCGTGTTTTTATAAATGTATTATAATGTATGTATAGTATATTATTTTTCTTTGTTAGTTATTACGAGTATTTCTGTATTTTATATTTTTCTGTTTTATGTGTGATTTGATTTTTGCTTTTCTTACACTTGCATGTGTACTGTTATTTTTCTGTTGTAGCCTTATCCTGTTACTGGGCATATTGCCCGTTGGGTATTGTAGTAAATAAAATAAAAATAAAATAAAATCAAATAAAATAAAATAAAATAAAATAAAATAATATGTATCACTGACGTAGTTTTCCACATAACACCAAAACACTATACTGCACTCGTTTTTCTCGTACTCGTTTATCATCTCCAGATGATGACGACTTGGTTGGCGAAACGCGCGTAGATTGCAGTATAGTGCTTTGGGGCATGAAAAAGTATAAACTCTAAGGAAAATATATTATAGTAAACATAAATATATGCAATTACTGGTATTACCTTCTATTCAAATTATTAATTATTAGATTTTTTACTGTGTGGTTATTATGTTTAAACACAGAGTAACCAATTATTCCATTTTCATTGTAATATTATCTTCTTTAATTGCTATTAATAAAAAGAAACAATTTGATGTTTATAGTTTGTGCAAACTGCTTCCATAAATAACTAAAATATACTTTCAAATGAGATTTAAAGCGTATATGTGTCCAGATTCACAGCTTGCTAGTTTGGAAACTCTAGATTAATGTTATCATTAATAAAATGATTAAACATCCCTTAGATATTTGCCTTCATTTTGCATAAAATCTATGAATATTCACATTGTTAACATTACGTTGACTGTCATATATAAAAAACAACAAAATATTTACCCACCGCCATCAGTGCCTGTCAAAATGTATCCATTCTGACAGCGTAATGTAAAGAACAGTCCCAAGCAAAGTTCACATCTTTACGTTTTATGTTTTAACACGTACTTAGCCAAATGGGGGCTTTGCGCCTTTTATTTTTAATGTGCATGAGTGCAACTAAGTATTTGGGGCAATGATATAAAAACAGATACGTTATAGATGTTGACGTAAAAGAAACGTGTTGACGCCAACTTGTATATTAAACTAAAAATTTTAGGCAGGATTTAGGGAAATTTAATGTTTTTCTTCATTTTTAATTTATACAGTTTTGAAAAAATTCAGCGTCGGAGATAATCAATCAATTAATGAATTTGTCTTCAATTTTTGACTGTAGCATATTGTTTTCTATTTTTTTTGTAATATTTTTATTACGCATACATTTTTTTATATAAAAAAACTTCATCCGTAAATCCAGTTTTATGTATTTGCGTTATTACTAATTTTGATGTTTAGCTTTTTGGATTAAGGTCAATTCCCAGGAGTCCGACACGCCACGCTCCGTTAAAATTCGGAGCACAGCGAATTTTCTTCTTCTAGTACCATTAGATTCGAAACTATCTTAAACACTACTGGAAACATGATTACGACTTGCCTTGAAATCCAAAAATAGAAAACTTCAGCATATTGTGATCGTAACCTGAGTTGTAATCGAGTTAATAATACTAAGTTGGGCCACCACATATTGAATTTTGCCTCAATTGTAAACGTTCAATATGCATAGAATATTCACTTAATGTTCATTCACTGTTCAGTTTACTCATTATTTAAAAAAAAAACGAAATTTTTCAGATAAAAAAAAAACAATAATTGTTCTACCTTATTAAAATAGTTTGATGTATTGACAACAGATTAATCAAACGGTTATATTATTATAATTTGTGTTCTATACCATGAGTGTTAATTTCAATTGGTCATGACTCATTGTCTTTAATAAATTTTTCTTTTTAATAGCGTTATCTATATCTTTTAAATAATGAAATATTAAACAAACATCTACGTTATATGCAGACGCTTAAATTGAGGTTATACGTACGTACATACGTAGGTACGTAAAATAGTTGTTTTCGACATATCTCAAAAATAATAAAGTTATTCCTTTGTGTACCTAGGTTACCTATAGGTAACGAGGAAAATTAACAACTTTATTGAACCATAATATTTGATAATTTCATTAATAATGTATCTCTTAGTTAACTTTTTGGCTTAATTCCTACATAAAGGAACAATTACTACTTTCGATACTACTCTACTACTACTACTACTACTACTACTCTAGTACTACTAGTACTACTCTACTACTTTCGATAACAATTCACAAGTTGATGTAGTATATACGGATTTCACCAAGGCATTCGATAGACTTGATCATAATCTCCTCTTGAATAAACTTGCTCGGTTTGGGCTTTCCGACAGTCTATTGATATTCTTCTCATCATATCTCAAAAATCGATCATCGTATGTCGAGTGCTGTGGTGAAAAGTCTACACAGTTTGTTACAAAATCTGGAGTGCCGCAGGGGTCTGTCTTAGGTCCGTTATTTTTTAATATCTTTATTAACGACATTGTGTACAACTTGGATATTCCATGTCTGTTGTATGCGGATGACCTTAAGCTGTACTCTAGGATCAATAATGTTCATGATTGCATGGCTCTACAATCAGCAATTAATAAAATATTACTGTGGTGTAAAGCGAATAAACTACAATTAAATGTTAGTAAGTGTTTTATAATGACATACTCCTTAAAACAGTCCTCTATAGTGTACGGTTATACTTTGGGCAGTTCACTTCTATCAAGATGCAGTAATTTTCGAGACCTCGGTGTCACCTTCGACAGTAAATTGTCGTTTTCAGTACACGTTCATAATATTGTCAGTGATGCGTTTAAAACTTTAGGATTTATAATACGTAATTCCCATGATTTTAACAGTATTGATACGCTTAAACTTCTGTATTATTCCTATATTAGATCCAAACTGGAATACGGATCAGTTGCTTGGAGTCCTTTTTATAGTATTCATATTGATAGCTTAGAGAAGCTATCCAGAGACGTTTTCCCAAATTCCTTTCTTTCAAAGTAGATGGTGTCTACCCCGCCATAGGGACTCCGCATCAAAAACTTCTTGATAGATTTGCAGTTATCACCCTCGAAAGCCGCAGAGTCACTGCAGACTTAATTTTTGTATACAAAGTAATACACAGTAGTAATGACTGCTCTGAAATACTTAATTAAAGTTAAACTTTTATATTCCTAGAGTGAACTCCAGACAGAATGCCCTGTTTTCTCTGCCTTTTGCCAGGACTAATCTTCAAGAACATTCTCCTTTATTAAGAATGTGCAGAAATTGCAATAGGACTAGTAACAGTATTGACATATTTAACTGCAGTATGGCATCAATAAAGAGGCTGAATTTTTCCCTTGTTTTGAATGAAAATCGATTTTCTGTTTAATTCAAATCAACCCTCATTTTGTTAGATTTTATGTCATTAACATATTCTTCATGTTTTGTTTCTTGTAACTTACTTAGTTGTTTGTCTTTTTTATTGTTTTCTCTCTTTTTTGTGACCTTCTCAGTCGTTCTTTCTTGCATATATTTTGTATTTATAAATTTGTTGTATTTATTATTGTATATTTGTTGCATATATTGTATTTTGTATTTGTATTATGTATGTATCTTGTAAGTCCTACCCTGTAAATGGATATGTATCTGTTGGGTAGTGTATGAATAAAATAAAAAAATAAAAATAAAATAAAAAAAGATGTAAACAGTTAAATAAGCCAATAAATAATATTAAAAATATACTATAAAAAAAATACTGTAAGACATTATAAAGGTATATTTTAATCAATAACATAGTTCTTCTTACGAAAATTCGTAAGTATAGTTTTAAATTTTTATTTCTAAAATTAAAATTCGCAGTCACAAAAGTCATTTTCTGAATATATTTCTGGAGCCTACAAATATTTACAAGTGTTTACTGTTTGTGTACATCCAAGAGTTACAATTAACGTCAAAATCAGCGAGATGTATGATAAATATAACACGCTGGATATGCTTTGTGCAACGCAACGTACATAAGAATGGATTACTTAAAATTGCTTTGCATGGCACTACTTTCATATTCGTAAAGAGTAAGATATCAATACACGAATCTCTTAAGATATTCCCATCGTATTCATTTCACCTAATAAGAAAGGAGTATACATATACATTTACGTTTTGCGACTTCTTGATTGCTTTCATGATTGATGATGCACCGTATGTCTGGGTTGGTTCAGGAGCTCGTGGAGCGTTGCCACAGTGTCGATGCACTGAGATGGGTGTCATGTTGACAAAGTTGCCACTCATAGTATTTGTCTAAACAATCTGATAAAAACTCTAATCGCAAAACTTTTTATTAGAGAATAGTTTTGATTAATTTTTGACAAAAACTCAATACAAGATAACGTTACTAGTTCGAGCACTAGCTCAAAAATTTAAAAACAAAATAAAACAAAAGCTCTCTTGATATTACAAAGAAAGATAGTCTATTCGCAGTAAACATTAAGAACAGTAGAGAGGTCAATTTATTATGCTACTGGGAAATTTTTATTTTCTTGAAAAACATTCTACAGTGTGTTCCAAAATAATGGAACAAAATTCGTATTTTTTCAAGTTGAAATTAAAATAAAAATGCTGAAACAGATCATTACAGTTATTTACGTTTTATTAATGTTTAAGTTTTTAAATTTAATCATTCGTTACTTAAATACTCTATATTATGCCCTATAGTTCAATATGATATTCGTTATGGTATTTCAGCTTGAGGGTCTGCTGCGAGGAGGCGAGGACCCATCTTAATCCACTAGAAATTGTAAAGAAAGGGTTTTTAAGAAGGAAATTCGATTACTCATCAGCTATATTATACCCTTAGAGTAGATTATTGGATGTGAGACAAATGTATTTCTATTGCACATTACTAAAATATTATCCTACTATACACTCGACAAAAATGACTGGATATAAGTAATCATACAACAAAATTGTAATTATTTGATGGATGAATAAATTATCATTATCATTCATTATTATAAAGAAGCAGCAAAATTATCCAAATAATATATCGCTTGGGTGAAGGGACACGCTGGTGTAAAAAACAATGAAGTCGTCGACAATCTTGTCAAAAAAGCAGCAAAAGACGGACCTCATAATATATTAAACACATGTTGATGACCTCTTTCCAATTTTTAAATAGGAAATAAAAATCAATTGGAAGCTTCAATATGTGAACTCAATCAAATGAACTTTCTATATAAATATTCATCAACATGTAACATTTAGGTACTCCGTGCTTTGCAAATATTGTTAACAAATATCAAGACTCTTATCAAAACAATATGTAGAAGGAGAAGTAACCACGCTCTATATCCTCAGTATAAAAATAAAATAGGATCAACCCACACTCCATATTGTATCTGCAACGAAATAGCTGATTTGCATCATATTTATTATACTAGAATGCCCCCTGGAAAAGGCAGTTATTGATATTTTATATAGGAAGTTAATACGCGAAAAGGCTGATTTTCCCATAAGTATTTCCACATTATGAAGTATCAAAAATAAAAGAATATACTGAATCGTATACAAATACCTTAAAAATATCAATATGAAACTTTAAGAATAAATAATTCAAAAATAATGTACATAATTGTATTTTATTAAACTAGGTAGCAACAATAATAACTATTATAGATTATTAATTACACTTACTTGTAATCTATCAAAGAGTCCAATATTGACCAGGTGAATGAGGTTTAAGGAACCATATACATGATATATGTATAGGTAGTTGACACAGGAAATATTAAATAAAAATCAAACATGAAGACCAAAAAGCATTAAAGGTTCTAAACAATTATTGTCATATGAAAAAATAACAAACAACAAAAATCAATGAAAACTCATAGGTATTAAGTTAATAATAATAATAAAAAAACAATTATTGCGCAAGATAAAGTTCGTTAATACATTTAATTAGTCAAAAATATAGCACACCGAACCCTATAAACAAATGTAACAGTGTTAATTATATAAGCAAAGAAGACTGGCTAGTTGGCTCTGACCAGTGCCATAAAAACATAAATACACACACACACACACAATGGTTTTGTTTTGTGCTATTACTATTACAAAAATATTATAGAAGCTATAAGAATTCTAATATCAGTGAGAAGATTTTTCTCTCAGTGTATGTTAGTGACATTAAAACAGTTAATTTAAACCAAACACTGTATTCATACGTAAACTAAACGGTTCATTTAATTAGCGACGAGAATAAACTATTTTTGAAAATCTCGATGACTGTACCAGACAGCTTCCCTTATAATTCCTTCTAAGAACGCCAATGGATCGATGCACAAGCTGTAGAGTATCCGAGGCAGGCAAAGATTAAAGCATTATTACATTAGGGGAATCCCCAACTGTATTTTGCTCCTGGTGCTTCTGCTACATGTTCTACCATCTTATATTTGTTGTTCTTGTCATTATCAAATTTACAATGAATCCAGACATTTGTACAGGTAACATGTTTTGATGCGTATTTAACAAAAACCGATAATACATATCTGAATTAAGCAGTTGTTTTTCCAATACAAAAAATATTAGAGACTTTAGATTTACAAATAGGCATGATTGTATTGTACCTTGCAATCACAATATTAACATCGTAAGACAACCACAGATGAATATATTTGTTATATTTCGAGACACGTATGTTTGATATAAGTTTTATAATGAATAATGATACTTTATCACGTATTTATGTAGATAGCAGAAATACGTTGAAGTCTCTCAATCATTGACGTATATGTAACATATATAGGGCTCCATATGATTGATCCATATTCTAGTTTGGTCCTCACAGAAGTAGTAAATAGCAAACGAAGATCGGATTGATTCTTAAAATCACTAGAGCTTCGTAAAACAAAACCAATAACTTTATAAGCATCAGCTACAGATGATTGGATATGCCGTGAGAAATTAAATTCCGGATCAAAAAGAATGCCTAAATCTTTGACATAATCAGGCCTATTGAGAGTGTTACTATTTATCTTATAATAGGACATTACATTATATTACACTAATATTCAGAGGAAGCTTGTTGTAAAACCAGTTCTTTAGTGAAACAAGGTTACCTTGAAGGTCTTCACAATCACCAACGGAATTAACACAACAAAAGATTTTAACATCATCGGCATATAGAAGATATGGTACATTGAGGTCATCCGCAATATCATTGATGAAAATGACAAAGAGGAGTGGTCCGAGTATTGACCCTTGGGGAACGCCTGAGGTTTGAAAAATATTAGATTTAAATCTCCGGTACTGCACAAATTGGTAACGACCTGCAAGGAAAGATTCAATTTTATCAAACAATTTTATTGTACAGAGTCCTATCTCATTCAGTTTTTTATCATAATAGTAAAGACTATCAGATGCTTTTGAGAAGTCTATGTAAATGACGTCGATTTGGCACCCGGTGTCAATAGCAGAAGATATAAATTGTGTTTTAACCTATGATTCATTGTAGTTTGTTTTGGGATTACACCATAAAATAAGAAAAAGCAGGAAACCAGAGGTGTTCAAAATTAATATAGGAAGTGTAGTATCAGGCAAAAACCACTATAAACACATGCACTGATCACTATGGTAATATTAATTTTCCATTCTCAACATTCTTCTGGAGTAGAGAAAGCCTTTCAGAATTCTCCATATACAACCAAGATATGAATAATATGGACATGTACTCGAAAGCTGAAAAATCGAAATTTTGTTTATTACTCGAAAAAAGACATCGAAAAGGGGAGGTTAATTTTCTTATATCTTATATACTTAACGAGATAGCCTATAAAAACATCGACATTTGCCCGCCCTGTAACACTCATCTATAAAAAAGGAAAATATTCAATAGTTCAATTCCAAGCAGATTCCTACAAAGCACAATAAGCAGAGCAAAACTTTTATATTCACTGTGTTTAATGTTGTATCACTTTGTTAAACCATAAATACATACCTGTGTTATTTCCTTCTGTCTGGGATCATAAATATATTCCTGTGTATATTTATATATCTCTACGGCATCTGATTAATATCTGTGAAGTACCTATAGCATGATATACATCTCCACGTGTGTTGTCGGTTTCAATTTGAATTTCATAACCAATCTCTTGTATACATATAATTTCTCAAAGTTCCACTAAAATTGATTTTACTAGAATTCCATTTGATACAAAATAATAGAAAAACGATATTAACATAAATTTTAACCTATTCCTTTTAATATATGAAAGAAGAACTGAATTGTATAGGAATATATGTACACGATAGCTTTAAAAAATGTCTATCCAGGTTAACCTAGGCATACAATATAGGTATAGTACTAATTATATATAGGGTAATATAATAAAAATAAAAGTTACGTTACACATTTTCTCAGAATGTCTCAAATTTGGCAGATCAGGAAGCAGAAAATATTAATTATATTAATTTAAATGTAGCATTTCTGTGGATATTTGGGAAGAGATGAAAGTGTGTTAGGGTGGAAATCCTCTCCCTAATACACTGATTAGGGTTGATGCTCGGGTATCACTTGGTACCATTAAATCAAGAGATCAAAATAAGAGCCAATATTCATACGAATATTGAACAATTTTTGGCAAAATTAGAAGTCAGTTTTTCTAATACATTACACGTACTGTCGCGTAACTTTTATTCGGCTTTTATTAACTCTTTATTGCACTTTTTATGTCAGAGACAATAATTACAAGCTTAAGACAAGAAATTCAAAGAATACTTTTTGCAAACTGTTGAAATACTATATCTTAAACGAACATATTTCAAATAAATATAGATGTTCAGATATATAGATAATTTATAGATAAATATAGATATAAATAATAGTGTTCATTCATGATATAAACCTATTTCCGAAATCGCATCGTTTCAGAGATAGAGGGCGTTGAAGCAGGAATTTTTTTCCTGCTTTTCCCTCATAACTTTTGAAAACGACTCGTCCAATTGAAGTGAAGTTCGGAACACACACACTCCTTATGATCTTACATAAGTTTCTTAAATTTGAACCACCCACCCCTCCTAGAAGTGCATTTTGTGTGCTACCCCCCCCCCCTCTTATTTCAATAAAACAACTTCACACCGTTATTAATAATAATAATAATAATAATAATAATAATAATAATAATAATATCTCTACCCCTCATTCTAATCACAATGATTAGCCCGAAAGTCTAGGACTTGTGTGGGAGAGGGGCGGCATATTATTATTTCGTGAACCGCATTTGCGCCTCAGGAACGACTTACGTTGGTAGGCCCTAACCACCATTCAGTGCTGGAATGAGGAAAACCTGGAATACCTCATTAGTTAGGGCTTGATGAGGGGTTATTGCCTGATTAATTTTGAAACTTTTTCATCTGTTGTTTTCTTTGAACATTTGGCCTTGTTTCTAAGATGTTCAATGGAATTCGTGATAGTGGAACTTAATTTAACGTTATAGCAAGCCATGAAAAACAAAACTCAGAGTGATTGACTGTGACGTAAACTGACGTCTGTCAAATCCATTGTCAAAAGTATTATTTCAAGGCTATTTTTATAAGGAAAAAGCGGGAAAACCTTCCTACCTCAAGGAGAAAGATATAAATTATTTTAACTTGTTCTATCGATTCCTGAATGTATCAAGATTAAATCTGAATCACCCTGTATACAATAATTAGCAAACATTTATAAACGTATTTCTTGATATCTTCTTCGCGCTACTGTAGTTATGAGACACACGGTACTGGATTTAAATCACAACCATGAGATGTGTTTTTAGATTTCACTCATTTCCTAAGTGAAGATCGTTTTAATTACACGTATCTCAAATCTGGGGAAATTGCCAAAAAGTCTATTAAAGCATTTCAGGGAAATATTAATACCTCGCGAGAACTTCCTGATCAATGATAATTAATAAATCATATTACTTTTCCAAGTTATAATGAGGATAAAAACCATCCATATTAATTAAGTTCATTGGAATTAAAAGTTTTATTTTGAACAGGAAACGAGATCGGGTAACTTGTAAACAAGAATCTATGGATTAGCGAAGTTGTAAATGTAACAGATCCCGGATCTGAAATCTGACTTCAAGATATTTTGGGGCGGGATAGCCGCACTTTATATCCTACCAAGTTTTGAACACGTGATGTTCAAATGGGCTCGAGGCTCAGGGACGCATCTGGGATGATTTTAATGAGGGTCAAAGCCTGCTACTTGAATCGTGCTGGATTGAATCGAATCAATATTATATTTTTACCAAAAGCCTCGTTGACATAAGACATATAAGGGACCACTCATGATAAAAAACCAAAAACAATATTTTCTTCACAACACAAATAATTCTCTAGAAAAAAAAAGTATTTGACCTAAGTAGTTCAAAATAATTTAGTGTCCACACTTTTTAGGATCATATTAAATCTTTTGTAGAGCACACGGCTTATATAATAGGGGACCTCTACTGAAGTTTCTATTTTTCTTGTTGTCTATAAATAACTTCTTTATTTAAAGGAATATCATAAACAACTATGTATATATAGTCTGTGCTATATACAGTCACCCCCTCCCCCCATTATTGATTTACAACGGCATATCCTGATAATATCTGAACTTGTTTAATATATTTTTCTTTTGATAATAGTATTATCATATTTTAATTATGAAAATATTGAAGATAAATCTCTACTATAAATTAAAAAAATATTATTCATGTTTTTAGTACCGTACATCGCACGACAACGCAAGAAAGAACAAATCAGCCGATCAATGTAACCAACCGCTGTTAGGGCTTGGTTACACTAAATGTGTATACGTGCGATTTTTTACTCGTATGCGCACGCCCGGAAATGCCAATAAAGACAAACCTGTTAATTTAAATGTATATAGTTAGGTTACAACAAGTTTGTCTGACACTGCGCACGCAATTAATCGTACTAATATAAACAAGAAAGAAACTGATTTGCTTTTCTTGCGATGTCGTGCGATGTGAGGTATTAAAAAACGAAATTACGGATAGTTAAAGCAAAGCATATTTTATCTAAGAATGGATATTGAAAAACATATTTTGTGTATTAAAAAAATACTGAAAAAAACTTTAGCGGTTATTGCTTTAATCTTTTGAAAAATGTTCGCCATCTTTTTTGGCCGTAGTTCGTATATTTGAAGACACTATTTTTTGACTAAACAAAAATGTTATATATTTTTCATTCATATATATGTATGTATGGTTCATTATGTATGGTACACTGTTATTTTTAGACTTCTGCTTCTGTTATTGTTAGAACGATGGCTCAGGCCTATGATGTACCTCGTATGTTATTTTATAACAAGAGGTGTTAAGTTCATATCCAATCAGAAGTCCTGTTTTTGAAAAATAATAATTTCTGATTCACTATAATGACTCCATGTTATTGTAACATCAAGTGATACATTCTGATACGTGCGTGCGAGTAAAAAATCGCACGCATACTCATGCAATGTAACCAACTGCTTACTCTGTGGCTCAGACTCTCACAAAAGGGCACGGGCGATACCAGCTACACGTGCCAAACCAAGGGATAAATGGTTACTGGACCTAAAATTCATGTGCCCTGAGCAGACGTACTGAACTCAGTATGACCATTAGAACAGTATGTTTCGATCCACCAAGGGCTTCTATAATCAGTACCATTAGCTTAACAGCTAGGTAAAAGGTAGAATCTGCAAAGATCTAAAATCAATATTTGATCCTCCTTTGGTCCTGCTTCAAGGCCATGTTATATTCTCAGTAGCTGCCCAGAACTCTGTAACAAACCTTGTCTTCGATTGATAAGGACCAAGGTCTCAGTACCTACATCAGGTCTTTTTCATACCTATATACCGTATACCGGCAGTATATCCCTCTTTCACCCTATTTTGTTTACTGAGCTACATATTAAGGGCCACTTTTGATATAAAAATTACCTTGATGTCTTTAAAAAAGTCATTTTTTGTTCGCAAATTATGCGTTTTAGTACGATTTTAGTCAGGCTGCCATGTATTTTAAAATGAAGTTCAACACAAAAAATTCCTCAGAAAACCACCGGCATACCGTTAGCGTGGGTCCAAGGGGCTGTTATGATCTCGTAAGCTTTTATTTGAATAAATAATTATTCCGCTTTTCCGAACAGGCTGCCAATGATAAGTATACATAATTTTGTTATATAGCTGCTGAAAAACAACATGACATACCGTTTGCGTGTGCCCAAGGGCATACGCACAAATGAAAACTCACTTTTCTATATGAAGAACCCAGGATGACTCTTTGATTCATTCATTTTCAACATGAGAATATATGCAAAATAATACCCCCTGAAAGGCATACTGACTAAAATCACAACCAAAAATCTGTCACGAAGTCCCGGTCTATATATATATATATATATATATACCTTCCTATATAAGTAATAGATGTCCAGTTGCACGTTTTTATTCTGTATCAGAATAAGGCAGATGCATTCAATAAAATACGAATTATACATAACATTTAGATACTTTCATAAAAAATATAACATTTTGCATACCTACATGTTGTATTAAATTTGAAACAGCAACCCTCACTTTTGCAGCCAAATTCTATGAAAATATTGCTTTGATATTGCCTAATGGAAGGTATTGATTAGGTTTATATTTCACTACAATTGGTGTAATTCCCTCTAGAGATGATAATGGCTTTTATTGGAACAGTTATAAACGAATACGGCTCAGAAAGCATTTTAGTTCCTGAATAATTTTCATTAACTATTTTATTTTCATGTGCAGCAGTAGGCATCACCTATGAATTATTTCCCCCATCTAAAGCTAACCATACATATGTTCGGATATCAAAATGCAATCGCAGATCCACAAACATTTTTTCAGTTGTATTTGTTCAGTCAACACTGACTAACATATATTTAAGTTTTAATTCATATCATATTTGTACATAAATTAATTCAAACTACAATCATTCTAAGTTTTAATTATGAAGAATATTGCATATACAGGGTTATTTAGAACTCATCTCTAAAACTTTGAGGGGATATGTGCATCCTTAAATAAGAAATCGATATCACCAAAAAAATTTATAATAAAAGGCTTAGGATTTCCCGTAAACAATGTTTAAAGTTATACCATTATAAAAGACTACGTAGATGGGCAACTGTACTTCAACGACATCGAATATACCACATTCCGACAAAAAACAGTAAACAAGTTTTTTGTACCTGGAACGCCTATCTATCTTTAAGTTTATTCTAAAGTAAAAACGCTGCAAATCTTTTTTGCGCCGGGTGCGCCGGTTTTTTCGTGCTAGCTAGTTTGCATTGTCAGTCCCAAGGTCACTCCATTACAGTGGACCAGTATCCAGCGGCGTGCAATGAAAAATTTTTAAATAGTCTCAGACCCCGCCAAAAAAATTTTTTTGCACTACCACATTTCTACATGTATGTTGAACATCCCCAAATTTTATTATGGATAGGTTCTGAATAACCCTGTATAATTAAATAAATTTATCCAGGTTGCGATAATGCTGAAACATGTTTACATGTCATTTAAAATGAAGAAAGCGTAAGGTCCTAACTTTATTTGAGTAGACATATCTAATACGTCCAAAGATTAAGTTACAATTTATGAGTAGAGTTAGCCATGTATGCAGTGAGGTTGCAGTATATATTGCAGTTGCAGTTGCATATTAAGAACGCTACTAGTTTTATGCGCAACAATTAGAAAAAGTTGACCAGCGGCGACAATCTAACCGTCGCCATTGTCAAATGCGTGGATCGATCAAAAACAAGATTTAATAAAAAATTGGCAAAACGAATTATATATTTATAAAATAAAGTTTCATAAACAGAAATGTACCAAGTTGTTTTATACATTGTTTTATACATTATACATTGAGATACTATAACTTCAAGTCAATTTGTCTGAAATCTTCATTATTATATTATTAGTTATCAGGAAAATAACATTTCTATTTAAATTAGGTTATATACATAAATTTATTTTTATTTGACTCTTTATTACTTAAAACTATTAATGCTATGTCTTAGATAATATATTTCGTCTCATATTCGTTGTTTAAGTTATTAATAATAAATTCTATCTAAATCAATAACATCATTTAATTAATTGATCTACAATTTCTACAATAAATGAATCATTATCACCACAAATGCAATTAAATAATTTTAATTAATTTGTAGCTACGCAAGCAAACCGGAAATTTCACAGTAATTAAATGTTTTTATCTGTACGGAATGTGTTATAATTCCTAAATATTCTGATATAAAATATCGGGTATTTCTTGTAGTATCCAAAACAATTTCTTATGAATAATAGAGCTGCGCTACAGCCATTATGTACGACGGACGTTTACAAAGTAAACAGTACATATTACAGCTTCCTCTAGTATAGTAAGCTATGATAATAATATATTGATGTATTAGTTAGTGTTGTGCGAACCAGGATAGAAAGAAGTAGTACCATGTTAAGTTTTGGTAGGTGGGAAGCCGTAATTCTCTTATGTTTATCACTGGTCCACGGAAAATGTAAGTAGAAAGAATACCATCAATTGTTTTATTTATTTTTTAACATAATATTTTCACTAAAAGATGTCTACAATTATGACTGAGAGGTGGTTTATCTGTTAGTTATAAATGCTATGCTTTGGAGACCAAACATATTCAGGTACATAAATTATTAAATTATAGCAGCTTAAAATATTTTTTTAATTAATACGGTATTGAAGTTGAAGATTTGTAATAAATGTCTTAACTAAATATAAATAAACAATAAGAGCGAATCATACTGAAAAACACAGATAAATACCTACCTATCTATTCTTAAACAAAAAACACTTCTTAAGGATTCTCATTCTGTGTTTTTATTACGGAAATATTAACATATCTGAAGCATTCATAAGAAGAATGTTTATCGGTTTTTTCAATGTGAGAAATTTATTTTCGGTTGGATAAAACCAGATATAAAAACATCCCTGATCCTTTTGCAGAAGTGTAATTTTAATTAAATGTCAAATATTTTCATATGTTCGAAGTGAAAATACCCAATAAAACAAAACAAACAAATACTGTACTGTATTATATAATTGATTTGGGTAAACATTTTTGATATTTAAAAAATTAGAGAATCAGGATACTGTAGAATAAATTCTGCATCGATCTGTATTAGCTGCTCATACTGCATGATACGTTCGAAAAAAATGACTTACGTATCTGAAAAATGTTATCCAACGAGTATCATGTTTGCGTATCCAAATTTTGAATACTCAGATGTAAATATCAAAGAATAATTTATGAAATACATTATGAATAATCATGTACATGTTCTGGTAAAAATAACCATAAATTCCCCGTATAAAAATGTTGTTTTCACCAAATAATTTCTATCTAAACATGGCGAATAAGTTTGGCACGTTTATATCTCCCTCAATTTAAAGTTGACTCAGATTCATAGACATGAAAAAAGGGATGCCCGGGTACATTAACAATATGCCGCAAATGCTGCACACAACTTTGCTTAATTACTTATTTTACAATAAACCAGGGTATGCAAAATGTATGTAAAATTAATTTTGGGATAACTTTTTGAATCGACCAGCAGTTGTTTTATTAATAAAAGAGGGACAGTGGACGGATACACCCAACCCTGTAAGTAGCATATTTCCTAATGTATAAGAGGGATATTCGGTACTGTGTGTCCTATCTCCAAATCTGGGGCTTGCTTTAGCCTCTAGATTAATTCATCCCTCGTCCTGTAGAATCAACAGTTGTGTTATATTAGGTAATTTAATTTTTTTCTCCTCGTTTACTTAACGGATAATAATTATTAATACTTTCTCGTCATCAGCATTTGAGTTAAAAAAAGCTACTTAGTTGGAAAATGCCGACCTACCTAATCAGGAAAGGTAATGGCTAATTTAATAATTTAGAAAATCAACATTTTTCATGCTTCAAGAAGTCTGACTTTCGTCCTCTGTCTCTGGATCCCGGGGTTATTTACATTAACGGATAGAACTGACTTATTTCGACCAGGTAAAGCACCACTGTTAGGCAATACAGTTCCTCCGACAAGGAAAAGAAAAATACTAAACTTTATAACAATGTGAACATAGTTAAACATTGGGTAGAGTTGATAGTAACTTATTACTAGATCTGATTCGTTGCCATAGTCCATAGTCGTCAACCTACTTCAAAAGTATAAATAATGAATAATAATAATATTTCAATTATTCATTCAATAAGTTCAGTATTATACAGGGTTATTTAGAACCTATCCATAATAAAATTTGGGGATGTTCAACATACATGTACAAATGTGGTAGTGCAAAAAAAATTTTTTTGGCGGGGTCTTAAAACTATTTAAAAATTTTTCATTGCACGCCGCTGGATACTGGTCCACTGTAATGGAGTGGCCTTGGAACTGACAATGCAAACTAGCTAGCACGAAAGAAACCGGCGCACCCGGCGCAAAAAAGATTTGCAGCGTTTTTACTTTAAAATAAACTTAAAGATAGATAGGCGTTCCAGGTACAATTAAAAAACTTGTTTACTGTTTTTCGTCGGAATGTGGTATATCCGATCTCGTTGAAATACAGTTGCCCATCTACGTAGTCCTTTATAATGGTATAACTTTAAACATTGTTTACGGGAAATCCTAATTACTTTTATTAAAATTTTTTTGGTGATATTGATTTCTTATTTAAGGATGCACATATCCTCAAAGTTTTAGAGATGAGTTCTGAATAACCCGATATACTAAATTTATTCTTCGTAGCCCTTTTTGGGATTACACTATCTGTAAAAGAATAAATCACAGAAAACCAGAAGTATTCAAATCAAATATTCAAAGTGTAGCAAAGCAGACTTCTAAATTTTTCCCCAGAAAACCACTGTATAATATGCGATAAAATAAATATTTGATAAATTAACTTAATTTCATCAGTGGTTTTTCAGTTTTATACAAAATTATATAATATTACAAATCATATTTTAAATTATATCTAAATTGAGTAATTATTATAGTAAAATTTAAAAGAAATCAAACATATCTAGCTTTTTTCTAAACGTGTCAAGTCAATCCTCGACACGTCGTTAGTGGAAAGTTTCTATGATAAAAACAAAACCAATTAATAAAGATGAAAATTAAAAAAACTATAGGTACCAAATTTCTTGTGAATATGGTAAATATTATATTGATGAGGCATTACTAATATAATATTACAACCCAATTACAAATAAGGGTGCGCGAACATTCTACCATGTTAAGGATTATCAAGTTCATAAGTCTGCATTAGTAAAACATGTATGAGACAACGGTCACCGGGTTAATTGGACACCAATTGTATTTTATAGTTTAAATACAAGTTTATATCATGACTCATAATTTTATCAAATTATTAAAAATTTTTCTACACCACTCCATTCTATTTAAAAAAGTGTCTGAAGATGTTATAAATAAGTTGTTTTTTTCTAATACCTAAAATAACAGAGATATGTGCAGACACCGAAAATTACTCAAATAACTCAAAAATGAAAGAAAATGGACCATTTTGCATTTCGCTATTAAGTTATTTCAGAAAAAGAGATCGAGAAAGGGGGTTAATTTTTTTATATTTCTTTGCTCAAGAGTTGTCCAATAGTAGCAAGCAAATTTGGCAACCAGTACGTCAATTGGTTCTTATTTAACATCTTTAATTTCTTGCCCTTGCATTCTTCAGTCGTTCGATTGAAGAAAGCTATAAGTATATTAAATTTGCCCTTTAACATCGAATAGTGAGTCCACGTAGTCGAGGTTTTATGACCTCAATTTTTCTGAAAAATGAGCAAAGAAAACCTCAGGAACCAACTTAATTTTACGCTCTATGAACCATTCATCACACTTGCAGGCAAATTCATACAAATTCTTTGATTTTACTAGGAAGCAGAGTCAAAATTGCAACTTGTATGTACAGACCAAAGACCTGTAGACCAGACCAGACTAAAAGTCTGGCAGACCAGACCAAAATAAGAATAAAATTTTTATAAAAAAAAATTCGCTGATGCACTTCTAACGAGTTACAGGGTGTTATTTTGGAAAAAAAATAATTTTCCACAATAACTTAAAAACCGTTTCGCAGCTCTTAAACATAATTCTTGTAAGCGACTTTGTTATTTATAATGACAGGTACCTAGTAGTTGACAACAAATAAAATCTTTACATGTATTTTTCTGCATAAAAGAATGTAGTCGGTACTTTACACTCAATTTACCTACTCGAAAATGGTTGATTTTATAGCTGTCTAACGAGAGCATCTTGTTTGTTCAGAATTGTTAGCCGATTAAGAAAAACTTAGTCAATTCACGAAAAAGTAGGATATGCAAGAGTTAAGACAACATCATAAGGAAGAGCAGGCCTAGGCCACCGCAGGTGTTAGAGTTAAACAAACACTATGTTGTTTTAATGACCTTTAATGGATGTACACGTCACCCAAAAATTACCTAAATCTACGAAAAAGTTTTTTAATTATTGCGGAAAATTGTTTTTTTTCCAAAATAACACCCTGTAACTCGTTAGGCGTGCATTTTGTTTTTTATAAGAATTTTATTCTTATTTTGGTCTGATCTACCCCCTGGTAAATTTTTGTACGCTCACACTGGAACACCCTGTATATAAGTTTCTTCATTTGATGATATATTTTCTTCAAAATTACTAATTCTTTAAAATTGAGAATTAGTTTCTAACCAGGGTTTATTTTGAAATTGAATCATTTTGAACTGTGGCAATTACTGATTTCTTGGCAACGAAATAAATCTTTAATATATTTCAATAGCTGATAGAGTGCAGAGCTTCATCAGATAGAGTTTATTTTTTAACTCTTCTTAAGAAATTGGAAAAAAAATGTGTCCTATACGTTGGAAAATAATTATTCATCTTTTAAGACTAGTGAAAAGTAAGTCACATTTTGCAACTTATTTGTAAATGACTATTTTAGATTTCAATTTATTGAACATAATTGTTCCTGTAGCCGTAACTATGGGAATATGGCGATTTTGGAGGTTACCATGAGTTATTTCTTTATTTTTGCCACCGTGCATCTTACCAAAACGAGGAATTTGTCTTGTAGTTAAAACTTTATTCGACAATTATAAAGAAAATAACAAGTAGATGTTCTGGAAGAAGTTTCAGACACCTTGCATATTTATTTATTTACCGCGAGGAAATGATCGATAGTCTTTGTGTGACGCAAATACCAAAAATAAGACGTGTATAATTTTAAAGTTGGATGAATAAAATTTATATGAAGGCGTTAAATGAAGCGTTGAATTTGAGGAGCTACAACGGTTATCTTGCTAACAATGTTAAATTTTATAAATTGAGTTATCGACATGGTAAAGTGTAGTCGCCACTCAGTAACTAACTTTTATTAAAATAAATTACCCAAGAAATAATATTAGGTAGCTTACGATACAAAGGAGAAAGGGCAGCCATGTGAAAGTATAATATATAAGTTTCAAAAACTAACCATCTCTATGTTAAGATGCTTTAATGAAACGTAAAATTAATACTTACTATACGGGGTGGTCCATATCCTTCTTATCTTAATTTTCCCGTTATTGTTTAGATATCTTAATGAGTTAAAAAGCTTAAAACAACATATATGAATGTATACTAAGTAATGAAAAGATAATATAAAAACAGCGTAGAAAAATATAAAAATTAAATGATATAAGAAGGTATAAAGGAACGCCGAGTTTCTAGAAAATGTTCAGGTAGCATATTATTGCATATGTACCTATATGTACACCGTGTTCCACATAAAACGACCCACTATAATATCTGGAAATCTATAAAAGATGTGAAAAAAAGTTAAATACAAAAGTTTTTCAGATTTTCGAGTTCTTTTAAAATATAATACTTTCATGTATACAGGGTGTCCCAATTTTGCTGGGACGACATCAACTCTAAAAATTTAAATGGGACACCCTGTATTTTTGTCGATTTTTCGATTCTTTGTCAAAAATAAACTCGACTTACCTATTTAAACTATAGTCGAATTTTGCGTAGTTTTCGAGATATTTGACGTCATGTGTGCGTTTTTGAAAAATCAAGGTATTTTTCAACACGATATAAAAAAATTATCAAAAACTAAAATTAAGCGTTTGGGTGGTAATTTCCACTTCCAAAGCGTCAATGCAGATACAGAATACAAAATTTTTGTTAACACTTACACAGGGTGGACATACTACGAAATCAATCTGGCAACTTTATAATCTGAAAAAGGTCGATTTTTTTAAATGAAACACCCATTATATAATTACTCTATGTTAAAGACAATGAAAATACCTATCATTTCATATATATATATGTCCTATACATAAATTCAATGGTTACAGAGAAAAACGCAATTTTATAGAAATTTACAATGATTTCTAGTATAATGATATTGTAATGCTGCATGCTCTCAAAAAACTAGGAGGCTATGGAATGAATAATATTGAAATTTGTTTTAATTTGACTTCTGCAATTTATTTGTGTTTATACGGATTAACATAAAGTCCGTCCCCCTCTCTCCAATTTTTGAACCGCTGGGTATATTGTAATGAAATTTGGAACGATAATATATGACTAAATTCTGCATTTTTTGACACATTAATGACAGCTCTGAATGTCAAAATGACAGCTGGGCGCGCAATACGAATATTTTTTAAAATGGAAATGGGGGTCGAGTAATAACTTATTTTGAAACTATTTTTATGCTCAAAATATTCCCCAATTTTGAGAACATTTGGTTCAGTAATTTCCAAATAAAAACCAGTAATATCGGTTTCCACGTTATATCAGTTTTAAATTTTGAAATTAACTTTCGTAAATATTTTCTGCATATTTGCCAAAAATAATAACCGCTTCAAATTTATCTTGTAAGGAACGAGCCATTCTAGACAATTTCGAGCAAAAATTTACTGTCAAACATGACAGCAACAATCAACAATGACACCTAATAGTTAACAAGATTATGTTACAAACTGATATTAGTATTACCGAGTTATTACTCGAGCCCCATTTCCATTTAAAAAAATATTCGTATTGCGCGCCCAGCTGTCACTTTGACATTCAGAGCTGTCATTGATGTGTCAAAAATTGCAGAGTTTAGTCATATATTATCGTTCCAAATTTCATCACAATATACTCAGCGGTTCAAAAATTAGAGAGAGGGGACGGATTTTATGTTAATCCGTATAAACACAAATAAATTGCAGAACTGTCAAATTAAAACAAATTTCAATATTATTCATTCCATAGCCTCCTAGTTTTTTGAGAGCATGCAGCATTACAATATCATTATACTAGAAATCATTGTAAATTTCTATAAAATTGCGATTTTCTCTGTAACCATTGAATTTATGTATAGGACATATATATATATATATATATATATATATATATATATATATATATATATATATATATATATATATATGAAATGATAGGTATTTTCATTGTCTTTAACATAGAGTAATTATATAATGGGTGTTTCATTTAAAAAAATCGACCTTTTTCAGATTATAAAGTTGCCAGATTGATTTCGTAGTATGTCCACCCTGTATAAGTGTTAACAAAAATTTTGTATTCTGTATCTGCATTGACGCTTTGTAAGTGGAAATTACCACCCAAACGCTTAATTTTAGTTTTTGATAATTTTTTTATATCGTGTTGAAGAATACCTTGATTTTTCAAAAACGCACACATGACCTCAAATATCTGGAAAACTACGCAAAATTCGACTATAGTTTAAATAGGTAAGTCGAGTTTATTTTTGACAAAGAAACGAAAAATCGACAAAAATACAGGGTGTTCCATTTAAATTTTTAGAGTTGATGTCGTCCCAGCAAAATTGGGACACCCTGTATGCATGGAAGTATTATATTTTAAAAGAACTCGAAAATCTGAAAAACTTTTGTATTTAACTTTTTTTCACATCTTTTATAGATTTCCAGATAGTATAGGGGGTCGTTTTATATGGAACACGGTGTACCTATGTAATAATTTAACATTACAGAAACTTTGAAATAATCAATAGTGCCGACAAACTGTACCACAGATGAGTTATAAACTATATTCGAATGTATTCTTTTTTAAAGCGTTTATTGGTGAATTATAAAAATCCGGTTTACTGGTTTATTGTGCTTCTCCCCAGTCCACTGATTGGCTGGCCGGAAAGGAATTGAACAGACCATGTTCCTCAATCCTCGGTCGCATTAAAGGTCCTCTTGATTACGGCAGTATTTCTTCTCGGGGGGTCGAGAGCTTTCATTACGCACCCCACCAATATGGTTAAATATAAGCTATTGTCGAAGCCGAAATTCGAAATTTCCAATCGAGTGTTGGTCACTCCCTAATAACAGGTAATTTATTTCATTCCAAATGTCTCCACTTGCATGACATGTTTTGAGTGATTAATTTCTTATAGTAATACAGTTCGATAAGCATAATAAAATAGTAATAGGTACTCCTTACATCACTTACCGGCTCAATCTTTTTCTACAAAATGAATATAAACATATATAAAGAAGAAACAATAGAACCACTCAGCAATTCATCTACAAAGAAATATTAGAACAGCTTAAAAAGTTCAGCAAAGGCACAGGGTGGTTCGATAGTATCGTACTATGTAAAGTTCTACTCTAGGAAAAATTTTTTCTTTTAAATATTGAAAAATAAATAAAAAGATAACTGTTGAAGTTGAATAATGTCAAATAACAAACATTAATTTTACACATAAAGTGTAATTACCCTTAATTTACACATAAAGATGTGTAAATTAAGAAATATTGTATGTGTTTCTGTTGTGGATATATTATATCCGCAACAAACGCTTTTATTATTTGATAACACAAAATATTTTTTCTAGCTTCAAAAATAAAGGTTGAAGTTTGGATAGCAGGGACAGTACCTCGAGTAGTACAATATAGGTTAACACATTGAACACACCAGAATTGGTCAGAGTTCTGGATTGAATAGAAAACTAACTCTGAATCTAAGTAATGTGGTAACTTTGGTTCTAACCAGACCTCTTGTCGAGATTTTGTTTGTTCATTCTCTTTGTTAAACAAACTGCTCACTTGGGTAAAACCGAAGTATTTAAAATTTCACTTTGGATATTGTCCGGAATAATTCATTTTGCTATTATCACAGTTTCGCTCTATTCAATTGGGATATTAAGTCGATTCGGTGTTAGTTTTCAAATGTATTTGGTGTCTAACAATTAATAAATTTAAATTAAAAAATGTAGATTGATCGGATCGGTCTTTCTTGTTTTTTAACCTATTAATCTATAAAACTTTAATCTCGGAAGTATAGGAAAAGTAATCTAAGATTTTTAGAATTCAAAACAGTGTCAGTGTTAAAGTTTAACAAGTTTAAATTCCAAATTTGATAAAAAAAGGAAAAGAAGGAAGGAAGACAATGAAATATTACAATGGATCTTGGCATTGTTAGTGGAAAGCACTGATGAAATGTTCAAAGTTATAACAGAAAGCATAGTAGATAGAACCTCACGTTTCTACTTGTATCACCAAATAGTCATTGCTATACTGGTTGCTCTTCATTCAATTAAAGAAGTTAATCTTCGATAGAGGGTGATATTACTAGATATGAACTAGCACAGTGGAAGAAGGGTGTACATGTTTTACTGTTATATATCTGATTTTATGTGTATATATTAGAAATTGGTACCCAAGTCGAGACCCATGTTGATCAATAAGTATTGTGCTTATCCTCCACTGTAACTTTGAGCAAACTACTATGGTAACCATCTGACAATCTGCATGAAAATAGTGGGTTGGTGACCAACAGGCAACTTCTTCTATCCAGTTCAATGGTAGAGTAGCTACCAGCTATCGAGGTGGAAGCGGAGTTAAAGAGTTCACAGCGAAGGTATAAATCACCTGGTGGTGGGAGGACCACCAGGTGATTTATCACCTGGTGGTGATAAATCACCTGGTGAAATTCTGAATAATATTGATATTAACTGAATCTGCTGCCAGTCGTAGATGCATTTCTAAAGATTTACTAAATGGCCTACAAACGTATATACATATTTGACAAGTTTGTTTAGTTATAGACCTGAATTCTAATAAAAATATTGCGAGGCCTCGAGGAATTTTTGACAATTTGTTATTATATTATATTTTATATTACTATAATATATATATATATATATATATATATATATATATATATATTATATTTTATATTACTATATATATATATATATATATATATATATATATATATATATATATATATATATATATATACACGGTGGGCCATTTTAATCTATGCACCTGAAAAACTCAGTAAGTTCGCATCCTATCAAAAAATGACCTTTATAAAAGTTGTAGGATACAAAGGGGGTCAAACAATAGTGACCTTGAATTTGACCTTCAAGCTGACCTTCAAGGTCAAATCAAGGTCAACTTGAGTTTTTTAAATAGAAACCCCTATTTTTTACACCGGAATCGGAAAGGGCGGGAAATTTTACGTCCGAATATGCTCTCAGGTCATCTGACCTCGATGACCTCAAAGGTCAGATGAAGGTCATAAATACGAAATAATCGGATGGCTATGAAAAATCTTAGGTAGGGTATTGCCGAAAAAGTAAAGGTCATTATTTAAGTAATTTTTAACGAGAAATTCAAAGGTGCCCTTAAATTTGACCTTGGCAGTGACCTTCAAGGTCAAATCAAGGTCAACTTGAGTTTTTTAAATGGAAACCCCTATTTTTTACACCGGAATCGGAAAGAGTGGAAGATTTTACGTCCGAATATGCTCTCAGATCATCTGACCTCGATGACCTCAAAGGTCAGGTGAAGGTCATAAATACGAAATAATTGGGTAGCTGTCAACATTCTTATGTAAGGTGTTGTCGAAAAAATGAAGATCATAATTTGAGTAATTTTTAACGAGAAATTCAGTGTTGACCTTTATTTTGACCTTGGCGATAACTTTCAAAGTTATTTCAAGGTAAAATTTCTTTTTTAGATGAAAACACTTTATTTTGACATTAAAAATCGAATGAGCGCGAAATTTTACGTTTAGATAATGTTTTTTTCGGTTATAAGATAATGTTTATTTCGTATTTATGACCTTCATCTGACCTGTGAGGTCATCGAGGTCAGATGACCTGAGAGCATATTCGGACGTAAAATTTCCCGCCCTTTCCGATTCCGGTGTAAAAAATAGGGGTTTCCATTTAAAAAACTCAAGTTGACCTTGATTTGACCTTGAAGGTCAGCTTGAAGGTCAAATTCAAGGTCACTATTGTTTGACCCCCTTTGTATCCTACAACTTTTATAAAGGTCATTTTTTGATAGGATGCGAACTTACTGAGTTTTTCAGGTGCATAGATTAAAATGGCCCACCGTGTATATATATATTATTATATAAGTATATTATTGTAAGATATCTCTTGGAACAAATATTTTAGTTGCTTGTATATTCAAGGAGAAATATAACGCATGAAATGACGCTCAGGATTCATTTGAGCATTATCGAATAAATACACCTACCGGTATACATACATTGCTGATGTAGTTGTCAATAATTAATTATTTGTGTGCAACTTTACACCATTTGCTGGATTTTATGGTTAAATTTCTGTCAATGATCCCGTTTCCAAGCGTTAAATTACAGCTGTTTCCGATGTAATTAATATACAAACAGCTATTACTTTAAAACTTGACTAATAAAAAGAGTCAAAATTGCATTAACCTCACTGTATATACTCAGGGCTCGACGGTCATTTTTTGTAGGTTACAACAAAATAAATCTATTAATTATTTTTGTAAGCTATATTAACAAATCCTTCAATTATTAATATTAATAATTCCTTCAATTTGGAATATGTATATAGTGTTTAGTAAACATTTTTTACATACCGCAGTAGCTAAGTGAAAATTAACTTTTTTTATATTATGCTCTGTGTAGTTAAGAAAAATGTAATAGATTCAATATAACAGCTTGCCTTGCCTTATGATTGTTAAAAGATTCTTGCTTTCTGACGACCAATGAAATTGTCAGACAACGCATAAGACATCACTCAAGAAGGCTCCTGAGTTGTAATATGCTTCCCGGTTTCCTTTGCAGTTAAGCTATGTAGACTCGATCTTGGCATGAACACTGACAACTCTTGGCATCAAAGATAGAGCACCCTTGCATACTTTCATACGTCGTCACCCTTATTTTTGATTTCTTGTATGAGACATCTGATTTCCATGTAGGGCAAATAAGTTTTCCAACATTCACGAAGGCTGTAAAATACCCACTCCAACCTCATAGCTCCAATCGTAGTCCATGAGATTTCTTCCAGGGGGGGGGAGCTCTTCACCTACTTCCTACCATTTTTTTTTGGATTTTATCATCATTTCTGTTGAAAATAAAATATGTGTTACATATATAATAACTGGCACCTTAATAATTTCTGTATTAATTGAATATTTAATCAATATTTTATTATCACTCCGTTTCATAAGTTCAATCTCTATAAATCAGTCAAAAGTTGTGTATGTTATAGAGGTCTGCATTATAACATAATTAATTTTGTTTGGATCAAAAACGCAGAGAATCTAGGATCTATTTACCAATAGATCAGCTGTGCCTATGCGGAAATGGAGTAAACGACTTGACTACGATAATTGCAGGAAAAAACAACCTGCATTGTTGATATGAGAGCCTGATTGTCATCGTCCATGCAATATTAATTTTACTTTCCTTGGATAAATCGCAAATTTTAAATAAGATGGCGTACCTCAATCATTTTCTTTAACCCTCTCACTCTTTTTGAATATTGCTTACAAACTTATCTTTGTTTCTCTAAATGTCATACATACCTCTTACAGATTTGGTTTTATCACTACTACATTGCAAATATTAGTCAAGAATATTTAATTTTTAGTTTTCTCGAAAACTGTTGCAGTTAACGACAAAAGACATAAGGATTATTAAAGAGACATAAAGACATTATCAACTTGAGATAAGTAGGCACTACTTGAAAATTTTAATTTATTCTATTTAAAATTTCCATGAATTGTAGACCGTCGTCTGAAAATTTTAGGCGATAATAAACATGCTTATTTGCATATTTTTATAACTGAATACTACTTTATAAGAATAACCACTGCTTAAGAGTATAATACAAATAAAATATACAGTACCTACGCAGGATACAGTTTTTTGGCGAGTTTAGAATTACCAACCCAGAAAGTATTATATTTATAGAGCTTTTGTTGGTGTTGAGGCTTATAGCGACTGGTTTCTCAATATAAAAATTGTAAAAGAGTGTTCCTTTAAAAAAAAATAACAAAAGCTTTGTAATATGTATGATGACACATGAAACCTGTTGTATCTATCTAGTTTATTACTTAAAATAGAAATATTAGAAAAACTTGTCTTTATATGTACTGTAAAGGTTTTAGGTAGTTTAGTTAAATAGGTGGCTGAAACTTTGAAGTTTCCTTTTTGATATACAGGCCACTAGCTTGATCAAAGGTTTTACAAAACAAAGATCGAGATGAAAATTTTAATTGTTTGACAAAATGAATAAAAAATATAGTCTTTTAATATGTATGATAAGTTTTTAAAGCAAGTAGTATACTTTTAATTTGCATGTTGATATTAAGGTGTTAAAATTTAATGAATATTCAATATTTAAAATTAATATACAAATCATACAAAAACATGTCTTTTGTGTAACGTGTTAAAAGGATGTTATTTTAATTAACATTTCATTTAAATGCAAATGCGACGCCACTTAAAGCTAACAAGAACTGGGTATATACAAAACTTATAAATTATGGCTTCGGGAACATATGGTCTCATTTATTTTGATCAGACTTCCTCTATATAAAGCTGCGATTTGCAAGGTGATCCAATAACGATCGGCTTAGGGACTCGAACATGAACATGAACATGTGTGCTTCAACTTGCTAAATTATACGGTGTCATCGCAAAACTCAACTTCTTATGCTGAACACGTTTTAGATTAGCCGCGATGGCTAGTGAACTAGTCTTGAACTTGTGGGATATGCGACAACTTCACATTTAGATTCATCTGAACCGTAAAGATTATTTAAGATAAATCTTAAGTAAGTCTAAAATTATTCATTTCTGCTCTATCAATTCCTGCAGATAAGGTCCAGATTGTTTCAGGTCGAGGATCTTCAATTGTTGAAAATCTCATGAAAAATGAGATTTTAATAAAATTGTTAAAGTAATATGAATAGAGAAAAAATTAAATGGAACAAACTATGAATCGTCAAAATACACCACAAATAAGTTACAGACATTACAAATGAAAATCTAGATCAAAAATCTCTTTCAATGGTGTCGTACAGGTGTGTATAGCTAGTGGGTATATTGCAAATCATTTTGTATATGCAAAGTCGTTCTAACGAAAGTGACATCACAGTTTTCACGCTTTTGTATTGCTCTATTTTTATTTTTTTTTTTTGATAACCGATTATTGATGCCAAATTTATTTTGTGGTTCTGGATCTCTCGATGAACTACCCACATCCGGTGTTCCTCAAGATTCGAACTTAGGTCCCCTACATTTCAACGTGTTTATAAATGATATTGCGGAAAACTTGACCGCCAACAGTCTTGTTCTGTGTGTTTATAAAATTACTTAATCGTATGAATTGTTAATTTTACAGCAGTATTAGCAGTTGGTATGTGAGAAACAAATTGCCTCTTAATGCTAGTAATGTTGATTCACTTAATCAACATTTAGTAATACATGATAATCGTCTTGACCATGTAGCTCTTTCTTATTTAGATGTATATTTCAATTGTATATTATCTTTCATAATACATTTGAACCAAATCATTGCAAGAGCATATACAGAGAGTTGGTAATCAGGTTGGTAATTTTGTATTATTTAATATTGAAATTATTGTTGAAATTAATATAAGAACCATTAATTAATGTTTTTTAACGCTCCACAATTCCCAGATGAATAAGTTATACTGGTGATACATAGGAATAGAATAATACAAAATAATAATTATATTATTTTTAATAAATTGTCTTTATTTTATTTTTAACATAACCTATATTTACTGACGTACCATGGCATGGTACAAATTAAATCAAACCAACAAATTCCCTTGCCTGCGCTCATGGTTCTAGTGTAGATACTGAAAATAGAAAGGCGGCACATAAAAAATCATTATGAAGCGGCACGGACAATCATTCTGAAACTCTCTGTATAATTCTTAGATGTAAGGAATTAGGAAATGTTCAATAATGACGATACTTTGAAGCTGCTCTATTCTGAGCTTTTGTACAATGTAATCTAGAGTACGTTCAGATCATGTGGTACCCGTCCTATTATGTTCATATTGACAACCTCGAGAGAATTCACCGTCGCTTCCTAGAGTATAGTATCTATAAAATGGATGGTACATATCAATAGGTTTTTCACAAATCAATGTGTTTCCATTTTCAATGAATAGCATATGCGATAGTCGTCAAGTATACTTAATTTATCATGTTACCCTATAACGCCGCCACTGGAAACAGGTAAAAATCAGAATCCCCTGAAATTAAACATTTACCCTCTTTTACCATGGTATTTAACATCATGTATATCACAAACAATGTTTATTTTTCATTTTATTTTTTGGGATTACACCGCCTATAAAATAGTAAAAACAGAAAACCAGAAGTAATCAAAACAATTATCGAAAGTGAAGTATCAAGGGAAACTTAAAATTTGTCCTAACAAAACTTTATTTATTACTTTTGTTATTATTATTGGGTCCCAAGTGTAGTAGACACTACACTTTAGATACTTATTTTGAATTCTTCTGGTTTAGATAGATAGATAGATAGATAGATAGCATTTATTTGTATATAAGCTAATCAGCTATTACAAAGGTAGGTACAACTTATTATAGATACAATAGTAAGTATTCAATAAAATAAAATATAAGAAAAAAAAACAAAATAACAGTATATTCTTTGAATCAACTGTTCATAAAAACAATAACAGTAGTAACAGTAATAGTTGTATGAAACGATAAGACATAACAGAATACCAAATCCCTTCTGTTATGTTATGTATAGAAATCCAAACTGCACGAGTACATCATTCGTTAAGGCAAAATGCTCTTAACCGCAAAGTTTCTTGGATGAACAAATAAACGTCATCTAATTGGTGCGTGTTGGCAATATTTAGTATGATCTTGCTGAAATTATCGGGATCAACTGTTGTAATAGGTGCTAGGTATTTATTTATGTAGTGACTACGTAGACTACTATAAAAAGGGCATTGTATAAAAATATGAAATAGTGACTCTAATGATTGCAAATTACAAGTAGTGCAATTTATTTTGAATTCTTCTGGTTTTCTATTTTTTATTATTTTACGGTGGCGTAATCCCAAAACAAAATAAAATTAATCATGCAGCTGCACTACAAAGAAGTTAGACATTATAAATTTATTATTCATATAAAATTATTATTATAACTACATAACTAACATAAAATTATTATTATTATAACTTCTATGTATAAAAAATATCTTTTTTGCAGTATATAGTCTATTAAAAATGTTTAAATTCATTTTATCTAAGGACATATAAGAGTAAAATATATATAACAAAGGAAAATATACAAAGATATAAAATCTGTTTCCGCATTGTAACCAATTTCGTTATCCGATTAGTTTCAATTTTAAATAAATACATTAAATGAAACTATGTGTTCAATGTAATATGTACATATATCTGGGTACCTAGCTGCAGTTATTTTTGGATTATATCAGCTTTTGATATATGTACTTACTAATCTGTAGACTTAAGCCCTAAGTTTAATACAAATAATGGCTATATTTTCAATTAGTATAATAACTTTAGGATATAACTGTAATTTGATACCTGGTATTGTTTTTACAGATCACGCCCATATCAATTAGTGTAATAGGCTATTAGTTAAGGAGTATTAGGTCTAAAATAATTGGATAGGGAGAGGAATTGACTTGTGACCATTACTCTGGTAAAGCCGTTTTCACTTTATTAAGGCTTATTAAAAAAGGTATAAATCCATCAAAAACTTTACCACTCACTATAACTGTGCAAAATAAATATATAGGTAGCCTGTAAAATGAATACTTCACATCAGTTGGAACCATTATTTTATCCAGCATTTTTTTTTTCTTAGTGGTTGAAGTAGCGGGTCTATAAAGCAAGCTTTGTGCTAATCCCTGCACTTTGTGTACCTAAATATTAAACAACGACAGTTCAATTTAAACACAAAGAGATATAATTGAGCAGGTATATACTACATATATCTATTTTGACGACAATGTACAAGGTATCCCAGAAATTGAAGTATGTAAATACGAGCGGGGTTTTTGACTTAAAGTATGATACTTGGAGCAACCATATTTAATTACAAATGTGAAATATTTTCTGAAATATATTCTAAGTCTTTATAAAACTCGAACACGTCAATCGCTTTAAACCACAAAATTCTCTGGGTACAAATAATATAGTGAAATGTTTTCATGAAATTTCAAACATTAGTATTTAAAAGTTGACAAAAATTAATCCCATCTTCTACTGATTTTAATCTCTAACATTAACACCAAGTTGACATTCTTCCTATCCTAGGCCATCGCGAGGATGGTTGCCAAGCCATCCCTGCGAATAAGCCTTGATCTACGAGTAAACAATTTAATGAAAAATTGTTTGGTGGAATGGGAATTCGAACCCACGACCTCTGGGTTGAGCGATCGAGGCGCTAAGCTCTGAGCCACCGGCTCGCCAATGTAATAGAAACAATTCTACAGTTTCAAAATGTAATCAAATTTTTCCAAACATTAAACATAAATTATTTCAAGGAGATACCGAAAACAACTACCCCATAAATAAGTAGGATTGTCTTCCTCAAAGACAATACAGGTCATTGCTATAATGGCGCCTGGGGAAAAGCAGGTTATCTGTCTGTCAATTTGACAATAATTGTCAGACAGATAGTAGCTAAGACTTAAAGAGAGCACTACGGTGTGTTTCTCACTACTATTAAACATAATTTTTAAATTTTTTTGATAGTATTTTCATCAGCCTGAGGCATTTGCATAAGCTTTAGCTTTTGTTTTCGAAGGCAACATGATAGTTTTGAATGCAAGCTTGATTAAGGAATCCTATTTGTGAAGCTGCGAGTCATAACTGATATTATTTTCAATAAAATGGTTAGTTATCAGAGGTTTTAAAAATTTGACATTAAATTGGGTTTACAATCATACGAAAATTTGCGCCCTTTATTTAGATACCTTTTTTTGTTTTTAGAATTGCATTCTAATACACAACAAAAGTTTAAGTAATACTTACTTAGCACTTTTCCTTCAAATTCCGTAATAATAATAATAATAATAATAATAATAATAATAATAATAATAAAATTAATAATAATATTTATTTCCCTCTAGACATTACAGGCATATACAGTGAGGTTCAAAACTCTGGAACGACCCAAATAACTTTCGAAATATTGTTTTTTTGCAAAAACGCTCAGACACGTCAATTTTTTATTCTACTTTTCTGTATTTTTGAGGTATTGATTTATTTGTACAGTGACGTATCACTGAGGTGCAAAAAAAAAATTTTTTTAAATGGCAACCCCAATTTTTTATTCGTAATTCATGAAAAACACATTTTTTTAGGTATCTTTGACTATAAACTTTACAGAAAAAAACCTTTATAGGGTTACGGAAGAAATTTTTCGATATAAATGCAATGCAATACAAATTTATTGAAACAAAATATCAAAAATTAGGTTACTTACAATAATATTACAATTAAATCAAATGCTCAAATTGTTGTCCATTGACTGCCTGACAATGAGCTAAACGAGAGATGAATTCATTTTGAACATTATTGATAAAATCAGGCGGAATGTCTTCTATTACTTGCTGAATTCTGTTTTTTAATTCATCAATATTTTCTGGCCTACTCTCATACACTAGACCTTTAACGTAGCCCCATTAAAAAATAATCGAGTGGGGTCAGGTCTAGGGAGCGAGCAGGCCACTCTATTGCACCACGTCGACCTATCCACCTATTAGGGAAAACTTCATTTAGGTAAGTACGAACAGGAAGAGCATAGTGAGCTGGAGCACCATCTTGCTGAAACCATATCTGGTCATCAATTGAATTTGGATCATTCGCATTTGGAAATAAACCAATTAAAGTCGGGAATAACTCCATTCTTAGGAATTCCAAATATCTTTCCCCATTTAAATTTCCATCAAAAAAGTATGGTCCCATAATTCTGTTTTTTACTATTCCCGCCCAAACATTAACTTTTCTAGGGAATTGCGTGTGGGATTCCTGCATCCACCGTGGATTCTGTGTTGTCCAATAGCGGCAATTTTGTCTGTTGACGGACTCATTAAGACAAAAAGTGGCCTCATCAGAAAAAATAATACTTTTTACTGAGATGGTATTGTTATTGCAACGTTCCTGCATGATTTCACAAAATTGTACTCTACGATCAAAATCGTCTTCTGAAAGCTCATGAACCAGTGTTACCTTGTACGGATGATATTATTTATGTTTAAGTAAAATCCTGCGAACAGATATTTTACTTATGTCCTTGGTTGCGGCAACTTGGCGGGTACAAACATGGGGATTTTCTTAAACTAATAATAAAACGTCAAGTTGAGTGTTTTCACCAATCTTGGTACAACCTGTTCTTGGTAAATCACGAGCGTGACCATATTCTCTGTATTTACTAATAATTTTACTCACGGTTATTAGATATAGATTATAGACATTATTAGATGAATAATACGAGATAAACAATAAAATAATAACAATGAAATACCAAAATTATGGATTTAAATTTTGCTACGTGTTAAACAAATTAAAATTTTGACATTAGATGAAGCAATGATATTGTTTGGTTTCAATAAATTCCAGAACCTACTCGGTTTAAATTTAGAGAACATTTGTAGGTTTTTTAACTGTAAATTGCATTTATATGGAAAAATTTCTTCTGTAACCCTATAAAGGTTTTTTTTCTGTAAAGTTTTAGTCAAAGATACGTAAAAAATGTGTTTTTCATGAATTCCGAATAAAAAATTGGGGTTGCCATTTAAAAAAAAATTTTTTTTTGCACCTCAGTGATACGTCACTGTACAAATAAATCAATATCTCAAAAATACAGAAAAGTAGAATCAAAAATTGACGTGTCTGAGCGTTTTTGTAATAAAACAATATTTTGAAAGTCATTTGGGGTGTTCCAGCGTTTTGATCCTCACTGTATAGGAATGTTCATAATAAGCTTAAAGCTAATGTCGAAAGTATTCTTCTAAAGGATAAAAGCACTTATCGACTAAATACAGTACCTATATGAGTTGTTTTTTGAAACGACATAATATTGGGATATTCCTTAAGTTATTTGGCAGGCAGTTAAAGACATTAGGGCCCATTAAATTTGGAGAATTCAAAGACACTTTGTACTTACAGAAATGTACATGTATATCTTTTTTATTTCTTACATTAACAGAATGATAAAATTCATTTTTATTAAAAGAATCTCGATTAACATAGACAGAGACAGAGTTAATAAATTATACTTTTTAAGAATGTTCTTACAAGAGTGAGTTTTACTAACACCCCCAATACATCGAAATATTCGCTTTTGAGCAATAAATACCATCGATGATAAGGTAGAATTTCCCCAGAACCACACACTGCTTCTTATTCTAGATTCAGCCTGACAATGATATAAGCCCAACAGTTGTTCCTTAAGGCGGATTTCCACCAAACTGACAAAACAGCAACTTGAGTTTCCAAAATAGGAAAGATTTTGGAGATTTTGAGTCGCCGGCGACTGTTTTCGTCAACAACCAAAAACCCCGTCGCCGGGCGGAAAGATCAAAGAGTTTCGGTGTTTGTCTCTGTTTTTGTAAACAGAGTTCGCTCGGTGGAAACGGTAGGCGACACTGACATTCAACAAACAACAACTATTCAGTATATTTTGTACGTACGTACATGGATTGTGTGTTCCGTGTTCCCTCCCCTGAAAATGTTAAGGTTATATAGCCAATCGATCCTTTGTAGAAATACCATCTCTGCAATTTGTATTCTATTTACAAATCTTTGAGCCCAATACATTTAACAACTTCTGAAATTCGTGATTGGACATTCTTACAAAATTATGAAACGTTGATCTCACTTCTCCATTTATTCCTATTCCATCATTTATCAAATCGGCCATTATTTTATCGGTTCCATAATCTATTCGTCGTTTTAAAAATGAACTCATCCAGGACCTTGGTTTCTTTCGCTTTTTAAACTCAATACTATGAATTATAGGAAAACCCACACGTCATAATAAATACATTGTGAGGAGAAGGCATGATGAAAACTGTTCGTTTAGTAGAAACGACAGAAAACATTTCAAAACAAAACACGCCACTCAAACTAGTTTCAGTGTTTTTGATGGAAATGGAGTTTCGAGTTTGTTTTCGAAACTGAAACATGTTTTTTGTTTCTGTTTTTGCAAACAAAACTAGTCGCAAGTGAGTCCGTTTGGTAGAAATCCGCCTTTAGATAGGACAGTTTTTAAATTCCTAAAGAAATATGTGAGTGAATTTAGTTTGGATGAAACAGTGAAAACGTCAAAAATGTTTTTAGTTCTAAGAGATCATCTGATTTTAAGTTCAAATTTCTATAGCATGACGGCGTGTGCTATATATTCTTAAACTGACCTGCTATATCCATTCTTCTATGATCGAAAATCTTCTAGCCCATGGATCGTCATATGCTTAAAATGATCTCTCTAATACTTGCTAATAGTTACTTACTTACTTACAATAGAAAAGTTCATCATAATGTGTATATTAATAAACTACAAGCTTAAATATGTAGAATAGGTAGGTACTGAATAGTATTTCAGCATTCATTATACTGCTCTTTTTATAGTTTTGTTTGAAATTTATTACGAATTATACAAAATTTAATGGGTACATTAATTAAGGGTGAAAATACGAAATCATATATGTCATGATTATAAAATATTTTCAGTTTAATATTTTTTATTTAAAATCAATGTTTATTTATTACACAATACGCTCGGTAATATTTATATTTTAATGTGCAAATTAACTCATCTAAAGTTCATAATATTTAGAGTAATTGACGCTTAAATCGTATTCATTAATATTTATAAGCAGAATAATTTTAATACAAAAAACTACTGCCTATATCCATTCGTACTTATTAATGGATCCCGACGACTAAAACTCGATTTCAGAGACGAATTTTGTGTACCTAATACATACTTTATATTCAGACATGAGATATACCTAACAGTAATACAATTAATACTAATTTTTGACAGTGTACTTATAATTAATTTTTACATTTCTATGTCTATCGCCCAGTCTGTTCTAGATCAACAAAGCAATACAAGCTTTATTCGGGTTCTCTAGTTTACTACGAATGTTCAGAACCTGCGTAGAACTGTCAACGTATTGACAAAAATTCAGAACTATTCCTTAGAATAGTTCAAATTAGAAGAAAAAAATTAAAAATAATGTTTTTAAAGGGCCTCACAGATGTTCATCTGAGATGGAACATGAATGAATTGAGATGGGCCTCAAATTTTTCTTGTTCGGATTAATAATTATACCTTTACAGTCCTATCCGGTGAGCGTATATATCCATTATCAAACGGATACTGGAACTTGGTGTCACATCTCTGTAATATTTACACGACAATGTCACAATGTCATATTCCTTCCTGAATAGAGGAAGTGGAGAGAGGTTGACCGTATTGCTAATGTGTTCGCGTTCACTATCCATCGGCACAGTTTTGTTCGAGAGAGAAATTTTTCTTTACTTGTGTGGGTGTTAAAGTATAACTGATGACTAGATTCGGCCATGGATTGCCAAATATTCTGAATTATCCGATGATAGCATGCAAGTGACATGTAACAAGTGCAAAGTGACATTGTCTATTCAAAAATATATTGTAATATGAAGCATGTTTCGTTCTAGAAACACCAAGTTATGTTTACGTGTTTTTTGAAAATTGCAGGTGGATATTTACGGACAAAGGGCTGCATTTAGAACACATGTTACTTATATATTTTTATTACTATACGACTGAATAGTTTTAGTGGTATTTTTGTTCATTGTCACTAACCGAGGGGCGAATCACTGGGGTATTTTAGTGTACAAGCAAGGAGAATTTCGAAAAAAATTGAGGAATTTTGCGGAATTGCGGGGAATGTCGAGGTATTTTGGGGAATTTCAGGGTTTTGGGGGAATTTTTTGAGTATTTTGGGGAACTTCAATCGTACATGCTTAATTTTTCTTAAAATGTCTGCAATCTTTCTTTTGGATTCAGAACCTTTTGAGCTAAAATAGGTTGATTTATTGAATATAAATAAAAAATATAACGATATACGAAACCTCGCAACAAACAATTTATAAATTTGTTATACTATATGGTGTTGTCTTTTAAAAGAATATATCTTACGTTTATTTTATTCTTACTCAAACTGTACCTATCTGTCTTAACTGAAATAAAAGATAAGACTTTTTAAATAATTTTGTTTATTTTTGAAACTTATGTAATCCTGTAATAGCTTTTAAAGGAATATCTCACGTTTACTTTATTGTTAAGCTGAACCCTCAACTCTATTTGTCCTAAAAGAAACGACAGACTGTAATATAAGAAAATACTTGCTAAATGTTTTTGTTATTTTATTATTTCGTTTTAAATTTGTAATTTATCCATTAAAATGTTACTTTATTCATAAGAATATCTTTTACAAAAAACGTTTTCTTCATTCTCGTATTTTGTTATATCTGAGGCCCGACCTGAGGTTACACCTAATCCTCGACATTTTTTAGTACCTAATATTTTACGTTATATTTTCGTTAGTATATTTCTTAAATTACGAAAACATTTTTTTGGGAATTTCAAAACGCTATGGGGAATTGCGGGGTATTTTGGAGAATTTCGGGGAATTGCTGACAATTTAGTATATCTAGGGAATTTCAAACGTTTGGGGGTATTTCAGGGAATTTTTGTAGAATTTCGGGGATTTTTCCCTGCAAGGGGAATTTCAGTGTACAAATTTTTTTAGTGAATTGCTCCTCGTCACTAACACAGTATAAGATGAGGTATACTATTCTTTATAAATGTACATTTTTTTATAGGAATTAAGTACATTCCTCGGTCAGATCCTGTTATTTACGTCATGAAATCCTTATCCACGGGTATAATTGAACGAAATTTATCATACCACTATTCAAAGCTGATATTATTTTAATATTTTGCAACTTAGTACCTAAATATTTTATACTTCGTAAGAAAACTATTTATTTTATAGCAATTTCAAAATTTATAATAAAACCGAGTTCAAAATAAATAATACTTTGGCACGTTGTGTCAATATCTTATCTATGCATTATTCCTTTGATTCCAATGGCTAGAAGGAAATGCGGATTTCAAGGTAGAGACTGAGTACATGCATTCATTTCCGTGGATAAATTAATGCAACTGTGGCACTAAACGCCACCAGCTCGTTTAGTATGTAAACATTAGTCTAGGTAGGTATGCAACGTATGCAACTCCAACGTAGTCTGATCAATAACCCTAAAAAGTATTATTAAAGACACATCTGGTCTTACAAACCGCCGATACAAAAATTTCGCAATTCATTGTTGAGAAATAAAAAATTGTAAGGAATATAATATGTTGTGTCTACCCTATATTTTGTTTATTTTATCTGTCTGTGGAGAGCCGGTGTGAAACCGGTTTGCCAAGGACGTCTGGAGAATTTTCAGGAACTGCGGCGAGATTACTGAACTACTAGGAAAACTTCGCTAGTGGTGCAAGTGGCAAACGTAAACAAATAGTAAATCACAATATCGTTAGTATACCTTAGAACCTTAGATAGAGCCATTAGGCTTGATTACAGAATTTTAACGATGCTCTATATTCAATTGTCATAGTATTTTTCGCATTGCTTTTACATTTTCTTATGCTTCTACATCACATTGCTTCAGGGGTTTACCCCTTGATATTTTCTTAAGAATACAGTGTAAGAATAACAATAACAGAAATTATCCCTGATAGATTGATGATAAACAGTCAATAGTAGTATTGGAATCAAAGTAAAATTGAATTGGGAAATCAATATAACTCCCAAATGAAATTTGTGAGTGAAATTATTTGGAGAAGTGGAGGTATAGGTTAAGTTTTCTGTCTTAATGTGCTACTTTATATGTGTGATACGTAGACACCTCTAGTGAAATGAAACGCGGAGAAACATCTTACTTTTATCAGTAGAGAAATTCTTAATGAATTCTGGTAGTTAAAAAAGTTTGCAGCATCCGAACATTCGGTTTGCTGCAGCGAATAATAATGCACGGCTTGAGGCGGGGTCAAAGTTCATCCTGAAACCACGGGGCATTCCTTGCTACAAGCGAAACCACGTGGGTAATGGAAGTTTCGTTATGCTACCTAATTACTAATTCTGCTCTTAATTGACAAAAGTTATCTGTCAAAAAAGCTTTCCACAAAACAAAATAGATAGAGAGACAGATTGCAGGTTAGTATAATAGAGACAATATTTTTATACAAGATGTCTACTGTCATCTGCGCAATGGTTTATAATACCGAGTGATTATTTGTATGTTGACTCTTAAAAAGAAATAATAACTGCAGAAGCGCTGGGGGGCCACGGAGAAAAATTAAATTCTCTAAAATTTCTACTTACTAACTAGAAATTTCTACTTAATATGTGATAAATCCAGGGTATATTGCAGGCAATCATAAATTCTGTAAAATCTCTATTAAAATGACTGTGTGAAGGCAGTCCAGTGGTTGTTTTATGCTTTTCTGTAGCATTGTGTCAGCTAATATATTATTTCTGTCCAAGTAAAACACATCGTCCTCAGAAAGTCCTAGGATGTCCAAAGGTACATTGATAACTACCCTGCGATAGCATAGGATAGTGGCGGTGCAAGAAGATCTTGGACCCCTAAGCAAATATAAAAAGTGGACCACTTTTGATAAGTTTGGACTGGGGTCCTTATGGGTCCCCTAAGAACTTAGCCCCCTAAGCACCTCTTATCTCCGGTTATACATATCACCGCCACTGCAGAATGTTCTGAGGATGATGTGTGTTAACTGAATAAGCAAGGTTCTTAAAGTATCTGCATGGGGCCTTCAAGGTGGTTGCTTGGATGACATACAAAGAAGTTAACTTTAAAATATTTTGGATTTGACCTTCAGGTTCTTTAAAACGGTTTCGTGATTTGTAAGTAGAAATTTTCAGTTAGTAACTTAGAAATACCATTACAAACTCAAGAAAGAGAACTTTAAGACAACTGTGCGTCAGTGGTTCTTTTCTAACCGTGTGTTCGATACTTGGAATAGACTCCCGGAAAATGTTGTTAGTGCTCCGTCCGTATCTTGTTTTGAAAACAGACTCGACCAATGGTTGAGAGACAGTTAATTCCGCTACAATCTCCAAATTCTCTCATTTATTGTTTATTTTTCATTGTTTTTTATGTTTCATAATCGTTTTTCTTATGGTACCGTAAAATGGGGTCAATAGACATTTAAGGCTGAATAAAAACAGAAGTGGGGGACGTAATTCAAAAATTCCTCACGGTTTTAAATTTTGCTGTGGAGACTTTTTTCCCGCAGAATTGTGTTGGGCACAATGTTTATTACAACGTGCATAGTAAGTTTGGAACTTTAGTGTTGGCAACTCTGTTTAGTACGAATTCGCGGGGAGTACCGAAAAACCAGTAAATTTTGCGCGGTGACAAACTTTGGTTGGTTGGCATTCAGAAAAAGGTAGGCTGTAACCCGGTGTACCCTTGCATGTCCCATTAATGAATCCTCATCAAATTTTGCGATTCCGACTATACTCTTGAAGAAACTAATTTTTACGTCTACAACCTCACATTTTTCGTAAAAATGGGGTCAATAGAAATTCCTGTTGAAGAGGCTGTTTCTATTCGCCCTCTGTTTCTATTGACCCGAAATCGCGTCGAGGTAAAAGAATTTGTGTTAATTTTATATTTTTATATGAAAAGAATTTTATTTTTTGTTTTTAAAGAATTAATAAACGTTAATTGTTCGATTTTTGTTTTTTTTATAAACCTAAAATTACATTACGAATGCCAAAACTCTTTTTAAAAACTTATTTTGTGTTTCCATTGACCCTTGTATGGGTTTTATAGCAAAATACATGAAAATCAGAGGTGTATTTCCATTGACCCCACCTTGCGGGTGAATCGAAAAATGGTACTTTTATTTTTTTTTTGGCACAACCTTAACATTTTTCTAAAGTTTCAAATTCGCAAATGAATCTACTATTTGTGACACACATTTTCCATATTTTTTGTTGTTAATAAAATCAATAGAATTTTTTCTACAATGTCCGAAAACCCGCGAACTGTTTCCATTAACCCCATTTCACGGTATATGTGGTTTTTATGTTAATTATGTATGTATTTGTATTTACTGCTATTGTTATATTTCAGCAATTATAAGACTTACACAGTTATTTTGTAATATGGGCTTTACAGGTTCGTCCTCTGTCCATTTCACTATGTAATAAAAAACTTTTAAGATTTTTCTGAAAAATGTGAATGGAAAAATATAATTTTTAAAACAATATTTAATATGATAAAAAATATGTTATAGAAATTAATATAATAAGTAAAGGTGGAACTTTAGGATTAATTCCAATTGGCATTGCACTGGGGGCATACGCGTAGGTATCTTATGTAACTTTGTGTCTGTTTAACTCATAATACTTAACTCTATTAACTATTTCATACTTCCAAATATGATCTTTCTATTTCAGTATCGATTTCAATACATATATTTAACCTACTAATGACCATTAGGATGTTAATAAATAATCAGGTTAAATATCAGAGGTCGCTAATACCCCAGTCGTTGGTTTGACGGATTATAAAACTATCACTGTGTACACTGTATAAAAAATAAATATATCGTTGGAAACAGGAAAAATAATGCGAAAATAATAACAAACATAGAGTATCCAAACAAATATTATAGTATAAAAAAATACTTAATAAGATTATCTAAAACCAATGAATGCTTCATAATTTAAATAATTTTAAAAAGATGTGAAGAATCACACTCACATTAAAGTGGCCATCCCGACGCTTAAAAGTTCCCATTTCAGACCCTTTTTCGGTACACAAATATCGTAAACTTTTGATTTAACGTAAAACCAATACTAATAATTCAAACTTCCAAAGTTGGAGTTTAGGTGTTTGAATTTAAATTCCCCTAAAATGTAATTTTAATATATAAATAAGGATGAGATTTTGTGAGATTTTAGACGATGTAATGTCAACTTTAGGTAATAATATTATCTACTTATCCAGGCATTTAAAATGAATAGGTTCGAGAGTACAATCATAGAAAATTTGGTCTGAAGTAGTATTTTGTTTAAAATATCTGTGTACCTAAAGACGCAGTGGTTTCTTATGACAAACAGTCATTTTATAGGTTACTTGCAAGTGTACAAAAGAACCTTTACCACGTGTGTTAATTTTTTATTACAAATAAACTACGGAATTTCTTGCAGTGAATTTTATTGAAAATTTCACACCGTCATATTTTAACCAATCAGAGGCTTGTTTTTTGTTCAGTTACCATGCCAACCCAAAAAATTTCCGGAAATTTTTAACGTTGTGTCAAATTAATGAGTGGAAATTTTTCTGTCATTTAAAATGTCAAAATAAAGACGCGGGACTTGAATGAATCAATACATTTCCTATGCTCGAATTTAAGTAATATTCTCAAAATTAAATTATGTTTCACCAATATTAGTTGATTAAAGAAAAATATAATATGTTTTTAAGTTATTTATAAAAAGTTCATGTAACTAAACTTGGAAAATTGTATGTTATTTCACCAAGAGATTTCGCATTTTATTAAACATATAAACTTTGAAGTAGGTACTTCAGAATAATTATCAGAAATAAATGATGTTCCACCAATATTAGTAGATCAAAGTTAATAAGAAACAAAAGTATAATAATAATATGTTAGTTATTTGTAAAATATGTATGTAACTAATGTTAGAAGATGACATTTTGTTTCACTAAGAAAACTCACATTTTATTAAGCATAATATTGGCAATCGAAGTACTTCAGAATAATTATCAGAAATAAATGATGTTTCCTTTCCAAAGCGGAACATTTTCAAAAACACAATCTAATAAATCACCAAATTGCACAAACACAATGACACAATGACAAGTGGTGGAAGTTGACTAAGGTACCGTACTTGACAGTCGTAAAAAATATTTGTTATTGCTCATGGCTCACTATGAGGAATGAATGTTTGTCATTCGTAATTGAAATGTTCAATTTTGGCATAATATTTATAAAGTAATCGTGTGAAATTTTCTTACCGAATATCCCACGAGCTTAAATTAAAAACCGGAAATTTTTCCTCGTTCATGAATATTTTAAGAAAATTATCCCTCGCCTGCGGCTCGGGATAATTTTCAAAATATTCATGTCCTCAAAAAAATTTCCGGAAATAATTTAAGCACTAGGGATATTATAAGTGAAAACAATTGCAAGTAAAATAGTGATCCCATTATTTATTAACGATTTTGGCTTTGAATTTTGGACTGCTTATTAGTCATTTGCTCCCAGATTTTCTTTCTAAACTTGTTTGCGAAATTTTGTAAAAAACTAGCTCTATATATTGTCATAATTCTTATTTTGGTAAATTCAATATGCATTATAATTTGCAACACTAGGTACTTTAACAAAACCCTGTACACGATTTTCTTTGAAAAAATGTATAATGTTACTGCCAAACTCACTAGAATAATTAGTAGTATTATTTCCAGTGGCAAATGTCAAAAGGAAACTAATGTAATATTTTATATAGTAGTTGGAATGCGACCTTTCGAGTCACATTGTAAAGACGCGGTTAGTACCATAACTATCATCAGGAATTACAAACTCAGTAAACGAATTGAGAATTTCAAGTAACACTGGAGAGCCATCTTTCATTTGGCGCCGACTATACTTACTAAACTTACTGAATTTATGTTCAAAGAGATATCTAAGTGCTTTTATTCGATAGATATGGATCCCACATATTTCTGTGGACACATATTTTACTGAAAGCCAGTTTCTGTCCTCAAAATTGTTCCTAGTTTTGTTCCTAAAGCACACAGCAATAAAAACATTTAGTAAATACCAGCTCATGCAGCAGTATACTGTATATACATATACAGTGTCCCCCTAAACTCGTGCACAAATTCATTGTTAGGTAAACAAAAGAAATTATTAAAAATTCCCGAAACAGGTCGATTTTTTAATTTAATTTACTATTTTTTCAAATAATAATTTAATATACAGGGTGACCTATGTTCGAGTAATGACGTCATCACAATTTTTTTTAAATGGAACACCCCACTTTTTTTCCAATTTTCGGATTCCCTAACTGAGCTGATTCCAAAAATATACCACAAGTTGCTTCTAATTGTTACAGGGAGGACAACAATACCCAAATTATTTACAAATACTAAATTTATTTACAAATAAATAAACATACTAAAAATTGGATCAAAGCACCACATATCATTTTAAAATGTCATTATTTTTTGCTATAATTTCTTTGATGCTTTTTTAATTTTATGTGCCTGATAGTACGTGCTCGTATATTTCTTGCAGGCAATCATTTTTAAATAGTTTGTTAAGATTATAGGTACAAGTAAATCCATTTTTAATGATTCTTCCTTAAAATATTGAGTATTTTTAAATTAATTAAAAAACATGATTCTAAGTGAAACCGAACGGATGGAAATTCTTATGATGATCGGATATGGTGATAGAATTCGAACTCATGAGGAAATTTGTGTTCTGTTTAATGAAAGTCATCCCAATCGTCCACCAATAAATCGATCCACGGTTAACCGAACTGAAGCAAAGTTTCGAAATCATGGTCATGTTAAAGATATGCCCAGATCTGGCCGACCAACTGTAGATGAAGAAGTGCAGTTACAAGCCCTTTTGACCATTCATGAAAACCCGCAATCCAGTCTGAGAGTCGTAGCAGAAAATTTAGGATTGGGTGAATGTACATTGAGTAGACTTCTTCACAGAAACAAGTATCATCCCTACAAAGTCCACTTAGTACAAGAATTATCTGACAATGATTTCGACATACGCACAGAATTTTGCGAAATGATGATGGAAGAATGTCAGGCAGATCCGGATTTTGTCAAACGCATAATTTTCTCCGACGAGGTGTCTTTTTATTTGAATGGCACCGTCAATAAACAGAATTGTCGGTACTGGTCAGATCGCAATCCACATTGGATGATGGAAGCACACACTCAGCATCCCCAAAAGGTCAATGTTTGGGCCGGAATTGTTGATAATCGAATTTTGGGGCCCTATTTCTTTGAAGGAAATTTAGATGGTGCAAGATATTTGGAATTTCTTCAGTTCGATTTAGTTCCTTCCTTGATTCTGCTATTTCCAAATGAAGAAGATCCAGATTTGCCCAATGAAACCATTTGGTTTCAGCAAGATGGTGCACCACCGCACTATGCCATCGCTGTTCGCCGCTATTTAGATGATGTGTTTCCTCATCATTGGATTGGCAGAAGAGGACCTAAGGAATGGCCCGCCAGATCACCAGATTTAACACCGCTCGACTTTTTTCTTTGGGGTTATGTAAAAAGCAAAATATACGTCAATAAACCAAACAGTATTAACGATCTGAAGGAACGAATTCGGCAAGAAGTTCGAGCGATCCCGCCTGAAGTCATTGGGAATGTACAGAGCAGTCCATTTTTGATGGGAATCCAGGGTATCTCGGAAACTACAAGATGCATAACAAAACCGCTTGCACATCCTCGAGCTACTTTTTCCAGTTTGACTTAATGGTGAAATCAGATCGGGTCTACTTTGTTTAGGTTTTGAGATACAGGGCATTTCTGAAATTTTGCCTTTTTCGTCAGGGCCCTGTAACTTTTTTATTTTCAGACCTACAAAAAAAGTTTAAAGGGGAAAGTTTTAGATATTTTTAAGTGGAATCCATTGGCGTAGCAATTTTTTTTTTATTGCGTCCCGTTTTTTAGATACAGACCAAACTTGTGTTTTTTTAAATGCAACACCCTGTATATTTCTAGTTAATTCGAAAGAACTTTCAATTCTGGTTACAGTAATATATAATAAATAGGGGTTTATTTGAATTTAAGTACCTTTATTAAACATTTTTATGGTTAAATGGGGGGGAAACGCGTATTTCCATTGATTTATTTCCTTATAAACTACATTGAACTCCTGTTTAATGTTATACTTAATATCTTAATAGTAATATAACCAAATACGGTTATATATAATTTATATTTGTAAAAATATTCGACATTTTTATGTTTCCATAATTAATTATTATCTAGTATTCGGAAATATTTAAATCTTTATATAAAATAGTGTGTTTAATTAAATCAAGAGTTTAATATAGTTTATAAGGAAATAAATCAATGGAAATACGCGTTTCCCTCCATTTAACCATAAAAATGTTTAATAAAGGGACTTAAATTCAAATAAACCCCTATATAATATATATTACTGTAACCAGAATTGAAAGTTCTTTCAAATTAACCAGAAATATACAGGGTGTTGCATTTAAAAAAACACAAGTTTGGTCTGTATCTAAAAAACGGGACGCAATAAAAAATAATTTGCTACGCCAATGGATTCCACTTAAAAATATCTAAAACTTTCCTCTTTAAACTTTTTTGGTAGGTCTGAAAATAAAAAAGTTACAGGGCACTGACGAAAATGGCAAAATTTGAGAAATGCCCTGTATCTCAAAACCTAAACAAAGTAGACCCGATCTGATTTCACCATTAAGTCAAACTAAAAAAAGTAGCTCGAGGATGTGCAAGCGGTTTTGTTGCGCATCTTGTAGTTTTCGAGATACCCTGGATTCCCATCAAAAATGGACTGCTCTGTACAGCAAGAATTTGTTTTCCGTCTGGCCCATTGTTTGGCAGTAAATGGTCAACAATTTGAACATTTAATTTAGGTGTTTCTGGTGCTTTGATCCAATTTTTAGTATGTTTATTTATTTATAAATAAATTTAGTATTTCTAAATTATTTGGGTATTGTTGTCCTCCCTGTAACAGTTAGAAGCAACTTGTGGTATATTTTTGGAATCAGCTCAGTTAGGGCAATCCGAAAATTGGAAAAAAAGTGGGGTGTTCCATTTAAAAATATTGTGATGACGTCATTACTCGAACATAGGTCACCCTGTATATTAAATTATTATTTGAAAAAATAGGAAATTAAATTAAAAAATCGACCTGTTTCGGGAATTTTTAATAATTTCTTTTGTTTACCTAACAATAAATTTGTGCACGACTTTAGGGGGACACTGTATGTTGCCTGTAAAATCATATTCGATAAAAGGATAATAATGATTGTTGGTAATCATTTTATTACTATTTCCCATATTCTGTTTAATCTCTGTATAATATTTAGCCGACCTCAAGCATCAAGAACAAGTAAAAGATAACAGTTTATTTTGTACTAATAAAATAAATAACTACTTAATTAATTAACTAGTTGAAGATACCTTTTCCCCTTAAAAACTTCCGAGCTTTAACTTTTTATAAAAAGGCTGTAACTTTTTATCGGATGTGTTTCAAACTTTACACTTACTCTATATGTATCTTCGACGTATATGTATGCAAGATTATATTCTTACCAAACCATTTTCCTCGCACAAATAACTTTTCTTTGACACAGTATGAAACCTTAAAGTATGAGAGAGATGCAGAACAAAACTAGTAGTAAATATTGTAATTCTCCAGAATTGCATTATCGCAGTAAAATACGTTGGGTTTGTTTTGTGGCTTATCCCTCGGATACAGAGAAATCTTCCATCATAAATTTCCTGCAATGACAATCGTTGAGCAAATTATATTCGAATGTGTATAAACATGTTTCATTTTAATCAAATAATCTGCGTCGGTTGGGTTGAAGTTGCTATTTATTTATGTACAATTATTATACGGTATAACCTCTTTGATAAAATATGATACAAAATTAGTCGGTTACATCTTGTATACATATTTACGTAGGTACCTTCAGTTTGACTTAAATAATTTGATGTAGAAAGCAAGGTATTAATCAATATGGCAGAAAAGGCATTTCTATGATCGCTTATTTGTAGGTAAATCGATTTGAAATGTATTAAATAAAATAGTCATTTTGTTACCACAATTATATACAGGGTGGTTGATTGAAACCGCTCATAAAAAGTATTGGGAGTTCGATTTATAATTTTTTTTTGAAAATATCAATTCTATTTTTTATTTAATGAATCTATTTTAAAATGGCTAAACTTCCGGTTATACCGGAAGTCGACACTAACTTCGTTCTTTTAAATTAAATGGCGTACTTTTTAGTGCATATTTGGATTTTCCTGACAAGTTTAGGGGCATTTATGAAGGATCCTTATACTTAAATAATTTTTTTTTAAATAAACAATTTTTAGTATTCCTTATTTTACAATGTGAAACTTTCAATTAATAACCCTGTATTATGGTGTATTTAGCTGATTCTAAAAATAAGGGCACTGGAAAGATCTATAGAGAAAAATCTCTCTTATGAGATTTTGTTATAAATTGTTTGATTGCAAAATTTAAATTATAGCAGCAAAATGTATAACACATTGCTTAATGTATTGTTACTCCTTTCAGGGTTCAAGTAAGACTTTATTACAACAGTAAAAATCTTTATTTAACACTACAAACACAATACAACACTTCTTGTACAATATCTAATTAAATACAAGCCGAAAACCCTTCGAAAATTACAGTTGTTTCACTGAAGTATTGCTTTTTTGATCTTGATCGCTGCCTGATCAAGCTGAATCTTGGCCGGCACGCCGCTGCCTTTATAGGTGAACTAAGAAGCTTCTAGATCCCTGTAGAAATCTTCATCGAATACTCACGAATAATCCATATACCAGGACAGTTCAATAAATAATCGACAGCCAAGTTATACGAGGGGCATTCAATAAGTACTGCTGGTGACATGCAAGAAATGTGGACAAAAGGGCCTATCTCCCTTATTCGAAGGCCTAAAGGGTTGAGACTTCGTCCTTGGGGGTTGTCCTTGGCACCCCCAGGGGCGGTGTTGCCAGATTGTGCAGAATTTCCCTATGGCTAGGGGAAAAGTAGATTTGGCAACGCCGCACTCAGGTACTGGGACGGCAATTTTGTAACAGTATTGTACGTGTTTTGCTTCCGGTGTCTTCAGGAACGTATGTAACAGAAAGTATTACCATCCAAGAATAGTTAAATTACCACAAATATATGACAGTTAAAATTATTTGAAATAAAATTATATTCAATCTGACAATTTACAGTTTGTACATCACCGTAATCACTATTTAACATATAACCTAACCTAGCAATTTCGAGTATAGTATAATATGAACTATTGTTTGTAGTCGTTTAATGGTAGATTCCTTTATACTATTATGTTACCTATAACTTAGGTATGTATAGGAATATCCGTATGATTTAAAACAATATCTCGTGAACAATGCATATGTTGAAGATATTTTGGTAATTTTTTTCATAAATAGTATACTGATATATTCTTCCTCTCTAGTAGTTTTATTGACGGTATTATATTACTAATGTAATTCCTACTAAGATCTATCTAAAGTCTTATAAAATGATAATATTGGAAGGTGTTGGTAGGCCAATTATAGAGTTACTATGGATTTCACCTTTCCCGATGGGGAGAGGTTGATCCAATTTCTCCTGTCCTGTCCTTCTTTAAATTCATTCAATGCAAAGGTACCTTCCAAATGTCGGTCCAAATCCTGCTATATTTTCATCATTACATTTTTTCTAAGTTTCTCACCGCATTGAATTCAAAACTGTTACACAGATAAAGACACCGCCTTTTACTGATGAAACGTATTCAATTCTTTCAAAGTAGATAACTAGCGATAATTAGTTGGTGATTTATTATTTATTTATTTATTTATTTATTTATTACATAAAATATCCAACGAGCTGAAGCCCAATTACAGGATAAGTAGCAGAGCATAATTTAGAATTTACATATATAAAGAAAAACAAAAATACTTATTAAAAAACAATTAAATATCACATACAAGCATAAAATGAACAATAAAATGAACAGTAAAATTGATCCTGTACAAAATTCGATAAATTATTTAAAACAAATACCTAAAATATGAACATTACAAAAAGAGCCAAACATGCCTCAGTCCACTAAAAACACTTTTTTTAAATTCTGCAGATTGCAAGATAAGATGTCTAAAGAACCTTCAATTTCAGCGTAGTTGTTTAACATTTGATATAATGGCGACTTTATCAGTAAATTAGTGCGCGCAAATGGCAAGACAAATAAGTTGCTATGTCGGCTATTCATTCTAGGTACCTACCCGATATGTAATATTTGCTGTAAGTGACTCACACCTTGCAATATAGTGAACAAGTTTAAAAAGAAAAACAACCGATAACATTTTACGTCTACACAAAAGACTATGTAATGAGAATATTTCATAAAACAACTCTTGTGGTGTCCCTCTGACAGGATAGACCCCATCCAACAAGAACAGTGCCGTCTTAAAGAATCTTCTCTGAACACGTTCTAGCAAAACAATATGCGTGTTATATATAGGACTCCATATAATCGACCCGCACCCCAGCCTCGATCTAACAAACGTTGTAAACAATAAACGTAGTGTGGAAATATTTTTAAAATCTTTCGAGTTACGCAAAATGAACCTTTTATATGCATCAGTCACGCAGGCTTGAATATGGTTTGTGAAGCTGAGCTCTGGGTCAAAAATAATACCCAGATCTTTCATAATCTCCGGTCTTTCTAGCAAATCACCATCAATTGTATAATCAGAAATTATTGGTACTTTTTTACGATGAAATGACATGACCTTACATTTCTTAGCATTGAGTGGCAATTTATTATTACAACCCCAGTTATTAAGTAGCACGAGGTTGCTTTGAAAATTGTCACAATCAGACTTCGAGGAAATTTCACAGTACAACTTGAGATCATCTGCGTATAGCAAATATTGAACATCGAGAGCAGTGGCGATATCATTAATAAATATTATAAATAGAAGAGGTCCCAGTATCGAACCCTGCGGAACACCTAAAGATTGATGAAAAGTGCCAGACTTGAAACCGCGATACTGTACAAATTGTGAACGATCAGTAAGATATGATTTGAACATCTTAAGTAAGGCAGGACATAGTCCAACATCATTAAGCTTGCTGACTAGAAGAGAATGGTCAAGTCTATCAAAGGCCTTGGAGAAGTCAGTGTAGATAACATCTACCTGACCTCCCTCATCTACGACCTTTGAAATAAATTCAGTCTTACACACAAGATTTGATACTGTGGATCTACCCTGAATGAATCCATGTTGTTGTGGTACAATAATATCAGATACATGATTTGATATAATATTATGCATAACAGATTCGAACACTTTACTTTATTACTTTATTATAGTACGAATATATGTTATTGTAACTTTATAATTAAACTAAGGCTAAACGAGATAGCTCTTGGTGTACAAGAATAAGTCACAACAAGTTATGACCTGGATAAGGACTTCCTGGTTTAATTATGGGTTCCAATGATGAAACTAACGCAAATTTAGATTTTCCTGTTTCCAATACCAATGCGTTTAATCTAATCCAATCCCTCACTCGGGTTGTGGTGGCAGACCCACTGCACTGAATTTCATGTAACTTATTGCTGGCTCCCATGTGGTTGCATCATCAATCAGATATCGTTGATTATGGGCTTGCACCCAAAAGTACAGTGGTTTCATTATATTATGGTAAATGCATGAAGGTTGATCTTAGCCGATTTCCAGAGTTTTATTTAGTAGGAAATAAAAGTACAAAGCACTCGTTCATATACAGGGTGATAATTTAGCAACATGCATGTTGAGATGGAAAACTCTTGTGAAGTTTTCTTAATGTGCTAAAATATTCTTCAATTATATGATACGATGCACAGATAATAAATAATACAGATATTGAAAAACATCTAGAATTTTTTTTAAAGTATGCAAAATAAAAGCTATTGCCTTAGGACTTTATGTTTATCCAACAAAATTACCTTAATTTTTATTTGAAGGAGATGCCGAAAACAAGTATTCCACAGGCCCCGTATACTGTGGAATACTTGTATAATAGATAATAGTTCCAACCTAAAAAACCCATTTTTATAAACAAATAAGACAAATTCAGTTTAAACTTCGATAAATAATGTGAATATAAATATATGTGATGGGATGTATATTTTTTAATATAGAAAGTATATTTCCATTTACCACTTGAGTACAAATCACAGATAACAATGGTTCACATGAAGAAATTTAAAGGTATTCATGTCCAATTAGAAACGACAACCTTAAATCGTCCTCACGAGAAACCGTAAAGTCGACAGTTTAACAATATTTATTGACTTCCACATCATTGAAGCTGAAGAGGGCAATAAATCCTTATGATCGAAATGTCTGTTTTGTAGGATAATCAGTTTTTTGTTATTGCATAGATCAACAAATCATTATAGTGACGAATACAGGGTATCATAAAATTATTGGACAATATCAGGGTTCTATTGTGTACTAAAATTAGAATTTTTTGATGTTATAAATATACTTTAAAATTAATTCATAAAAATGGTACGTATCTGAAACGGTTTTCTTCTAAATAACAAATAATAAAGACAGTGATTAGCTGTTCGAATCCCCATTCCGCCAGATAATTTCTAATTAAATTGTCTACTCGAATATATAAAGGCATGTTCGCAGAGATGGGTTTGCAATCATTCTGGCGTACGTGCGTAGGACGGGAAGAATGTCAGCTTGGTGTTAATGTGAGGGATTAATATTTGTTGATAACAAATGAGATTTTCCAGATTTCCCTCATTCCGCTACCGAATGGTGGGTAGGGCTTACCGACTTACAGATAAGTCGATCCTGAGGCCCAATTGTGGCCTACTTAATAATACTATGCCGCCCCTCTCCCACACAAATCTCAGACTTTCAGCCGAATCATTGTGATTAGAATAAAGGGTAGAGATATTATTATTATCATTATTATTATTATTATTATCATTATCATTATTATCATTATCATTATCATTATTATTATTATTATTATTATTATTATTATTATTATTATTATTATTATTATTATTATTATTATTATTATTGTTATTATTAATACTCTACTGTTATATAAAACAAACAATTTTTCACATGCATGTTTAATTAAAAATCAGCTTTTATACATTTATCTGGATATAAGTAATGGCTTTTGTTGCAATTTAATAATTGATACTCTCTGTTCTCACTACAATTCATTGAAGTTGACCAACAAAAATGAAATCAAATTTCCCAATGCGGGAGTTTCCGTAATCCGACCTGATATTCCCACAAATACTTTATGTGTCAGTGAAAACAAACAATTGAAACTTTAGTAATAGTATTGATTGGTTTTTGTATTATTTGCAGTGCCCCCTAATATAGACGACTCTTTGAGCAGCAGCGATGTAATCGTTAGAGAGGGATCCAACGAAACGTTAACTTGCAAAGCTACCGGATTTCCTACACCTAGCGTTAAATGGAAGAGAGACGATAATTCCAAAATTACCATAAACAAGACGCTTCAAGGTGAGTTAAGTTTTCTTTTATAATTTCCTTAAAGCCTTTCTCAAACCAGGCGATAAATGTCTTCAAACGTTTTTCGGTATTGATCCCATTCAGTGTGGCATGATACTGTTTCATTGTAGGGATACTTTCCAGATATACACTTAGTATAGCTACATCATTGTCCTGTTAAAATAGAAAAAATTATAGAAAATAATTAGGATTCGCTATACAAAATATCCTGAAGAAATTGAATTGCAAATTCTTGATATAAAACAAAATATTTGTGAAGTAATACCTAACGGTTAACCTTTACCGAATAGACTCGTTTACAACTTTCTTCACAATTTTTTGAAAGTTTAATGGAATCATTTAATCAGGTAAAAAGCTACTCAATTGATGTACTTACTGGAAAATTGAAGACAGATATATTTTAAGAAGTGTGTGACACAGTTCAATAAAAATCGCTGTAGTTATCGGCTATCTCAGTTTTTACTTTGTTGTTGCACTGCGTTGAAATGAACTTCCAGATTAGAAATAGTGTTTTTATTATACAGTAGTATAATATATACCACTACGTTACTTTCGTAACGTAGTGGATAAATTCGTTGCATTATGAGTACCCATTTTTTTTGTAAGTTGCTCGGACCTTACCAATGAATTGTTTTTTGCGACAATCCTCACACCGAAAGTATAGGTTCCTCTTCGATTAAATTCGTAACATTGTTTCTATTTAAAAATTTTCTCGCGAAAACAAGCAACAGACACCTTTAGCAGTTGTGGAAATATATACAGTGCTTTCGAAAAGTAACGAATAAATTCATTATTTTAGAAATTGAGAAGTTTTCGAAAAAATCAACTGACACGTCGATTTTGTTTTTAAAAAAGGCACTTTTTGACGTCATCGTTGTTCGAGATATGACGTCATCGACAATTTTTTTAAATAGCAACCCCCAAGTTTGACCACGGCATTTGAAAGAGCGTATCATTCTACATACTCATCATGAAAAATTATGGAGTTACATAACAAAAATTTCAAGAAAATAATGTTTGAAGATCTTAAAATTTAATTTTCACAATATTGACAATGATAATGATTATGTAAAAAATCGACTAAATTAAATGTTCAAATTGTGCACCGTTGGCTGCCTGACAGTAGCCAAGACGATTAATAAATTCTTCTGGAAAATCGCTGGAACAACTCATCTAAATAATGAGAATAAATTTAATGAAAATTAAATTTTAAGATCTTCAAACATTATTTTCTTGAAATTTTTGTTATGTAACACCATAATTTTTCATGATGCGTATGTAGAATGATACGCTCTTTCAAATGGCGTGCTCAAAATTGGGGGTTGCTATTTAAAAAAAATTGTCGATGACATCATATCTCGAACAACGATGACGTCACAAATATGGGTCGTATGTCAAAAAGTGCCTTTTTTAAAAACAAAATCGACGTGTCAGGGGATTTTTTCGAAAACTTCTCAATTTCTAAAATAATGAGTTTATTCGTTACTTTTCGAAAGCACTGTACGGGGTGTCCCATCGAAAAGTATCACATTTCGCCGCCTTATATCTCGAAAACTAAAAGAGATATCGGGACGCGGTTTGGACAGAACGACTTTAGATTTTTGTAAGTTTTTTTGGCACTGTTGCCAAATCTCCAAATATATTGGCAAATTTTTTATTGAATACGCTCCTCTCTGGAGTAAAATTACTTGCTTATATTAAGTGGAACACCCTGTATATTTTGCCATAATCGGAAAGCCTAATCACTTTACTTTTCAAAAAGGTATACATAGTTTACATTATCTTGAGAATTGGAGCCACAAAATTCAGTTTAATGAGAGCATCTCTTACTTGAACAGTTTGTGAAGCTGGTCTTCGTTTTCACAGTAGCCATGAAAAACAAAAGTACAATAATAAACTGTATTGTCAGTTGTGTCAAAGTATAGATATAAAAATGTTCACATTAGAAGGATCACACACTTTTGATCATTTACTACTAAGGATGCACAAATGTATAATAAAGTAAATGGTGGGCAGTTAAAACCAATTGTTTTCTAACTTACTCAAGTAGTTTTTATTTACAGTTGTTTTTATTATTTTATTTGTTATTTTCATTACTGTCATTGTGCTTTGTTGTTATTGTTAACAAAACTCGTTCCTACCGATTATTAAAGAATTATTCTTTTCTCCTTATCTTTTTTTCATTTAAAAAGCAAATGCAGTCAAGTTCCACATCAAGTTTGATCAGAGATTTTAAAATTTTAAAATATATAGAGTATTTTATTTAAAATAATTGTACAAAAACTTAAAAATAACTTTACAAAGAAGAAGGTATTTTTTTTATTCGTAATAACCCAAATAAGAGTACTTATAACAAATTTAATTTTGTGGCTCCAATTCTCAAGATAATGTAAACAATGCATACATTTTTGAAAAGTAGAGTGATTAGGCTTTCTGATTATGGCAAAATACACAGGGTGTTCCATTTAATATAAGCAAGTAATTTTACTCCAAAGAGGAGCGTATTCCATAAAAAAATTACTAATATATTTGGAGATTTGACAACAGTGCCAAAAAAAACTTACAAAAATCCTAAGTCGTTCTGTCCAAACCGCATCCCGATATCTCTTTTAGTTTTCGAGATATAAGGCGACGAAATGTGATACTTTTCGATGGGACACCCAGTATTAAGAACTACATTTGAAAACGGTTAATTCTTGTAATTAATTCTGTGTCAATTCATAAGCTGTATCGGAAATAATTTTCCAATATAAAATCTTTTTATTAGGGAATAACAATAATACAATAATGTGCATAATCTATTTATGAATAAAATAAAAAAATGTTCTTCCTCTCTCATTCTAAACATACGTTCAACATTTCATAGGTAACTACTATGAAATATATGTGAAAATTATGAAACATTTTGGAATGTCCATCTGCGGTTGTATTTGTTTACTTTTGTTTTTATTACAGTTGTTGAATGGGAGGGAGAAAAACTGGAACTAACGAAAATTTCAAGACTGGATATGGGTGCTTACTTGTGCATCGCTAGCAATGGGGTACCACCAACTGTCAGCAAAAGAATCAAAGTTAGCGTTGACTGTAAGTAATTTTCACAGTATTTAAGTATTTAGGTACCTAATAAATAAAGTAAAAATATTTGTAATTACGAAGAATGGGAATACCTATATAATGTTTAAAAGAAAAATCAAGGATTTATATAATGTTTTTCTATTTATGTTCACACTGTAATTTATTTTGTGATAAAAAATACAACAAAACAGAGGTATTAATCGACCGGATTAAACAGGAGCAAATTTTATTTCATAAACTATTTAAACAGCAACGAAATTGAGTGGTACTCTAAAACTGATCATGAAAGCGGAAACACTAATTAAACATAATTTGAATTAAAAATACACTGCAATTTAATTTCCACCAACGCTATATGAACGGTCAATTTTGAGATTCCAGTTTTTCATATAGGGATAAGCGGGCATCTACAGGGATTTTCTAAACTTTGGGCCAAGCGTCACCTCTACACCAATTTATTATACGAAAATAAGGGGTCTATTTGATAATAAATCGTACCGATATACGCTTTGTTTTCAAAACAGATGTATAATTACTACATAAAATTGTAATTTAATACAAAATGCCAGTGGTATATATATCATATAGGATTCATTATTCTTATACCAACACAACTCGTTCCTGAGGCGCAATAGCTACCTACTAAATAATAATATACCGCCCCCCTCTCACACATAAGTCTCAGACTTCAGGGTTGATCCTTGTTATTAAAATAAGGGGCAGAAATTTTATTATTATTATTATTATTATTTTATTTTTGTGCATTATGCATTTCTCAGTATGTTTCTTGTATAGACGGGTTAATACAACAGTACAACAGTCTAACAATAAATTATTTTTGGCTTACAAACGATATTACTCTATTGACATATGAGTGTGGCTGCTTCTAGTAACTGGATATATACATTTTCTTCCAGGTTAAGTTCAGTTAGGTGATACCCGTCACAGATGTAATGAATGGAATGATATAAAGTTAGTAAGGATATCATTTGATCCTCAATCTGCAAACGCCTTATTTAAATAAGGACTAAAACATGTCAAGCCAAAACAGCTATTCTCCTGGCTATATGCTACGCCGAGCGCTGAATTACAAAGCAAGTTTGCTGTATTTTGGTCTAAACACAGTTAGAATCAAAAATACAAGGATTCGGATGCATGCCATCTGACAAGTAGTAAAACTATGTAGTTTCTACAACCTGTTATTGTATTGGATATAAAGTTGTTTCTGTTTCCATATTCTTTCATCTTCTGTTGCTAATTGTTGGTATTTTTCTTTCTTTTCTGTGTATTTTTTAGGTATATTTTAGTCAAATGGTATTGCCACATAGAAGAAGTCGGTGATAATTTTTATATTATTTTGAAATGTTATATCTTGTCTATTATAGGCTACCGTTTTATCAGTTTGTATGGTTAGGTTCCAGTATAATTTATAATATTTGTTTTCTATTATAGTTGGTCGTAAATATCGGTAGTATGCTTGAGGCTCCGATTGAAGATTGTATCATTATTATTACTTTTGTCGAAATCCAGTCGACCGGTTCCCTGGCTCCGATTCTCTGGGTCGGCCGCTGGTGATTATCAGTAGCTACTCCCCACGTCCGTGGGGTGAGCAACTACTGAGTCTGGGAATCGTGAGCCCTAAGTAAACGTAATGAGCCCCGAATGACCGCCTTCTGCATTCTTCCGGCTAGAAGATCTGCCGAATTTCTCCATGCCGGTATGATCTTCAGTTCAGAAAGCAGTGTATCTCTTGCTCCACCGAGGGCTCCTATTATCAGTACCACAAGCTTCGCAGTATGTTCTGGATGAAGTCTCCGGAGTTCGAAGAGAAGGTCTCGATATTTCGTCCGTTTCTCCTCCTCTTTTAAGACAATGTTGGTCTCGGCAGGAGATATTACAATTATTATTATTATTATTTTTATTATTATTATTATTATTATTATTATTATAAACCTAGCCAGGTTCTTAAAAGAGTTTTAAGTTTTCACATATTTCAATATTTTTTGAAATACCTATTGCAGGAACTATGTAATTTATGAAACATTTTAAAAATATATTTTTCTTGTAGTGAAGCCATTGTAGAATTTAGAAACAATATTCCGTTTAAATTTGGACAGCGATGAAACGTAAATTTTTTGGAAATGGAATTACAGAATGATAGTTGCACGCTACTGGCAATTTGCATTAAACTCAAATTGTATCTGATTAACATCTTTACCAATTCGTGTCATATCCAGCTTAAAGACGATAGATTTATTAAAAGATGGCTAATTTTTCTTAAAGCAATGTGACTCTTTAGAATTTTATTGTTTCCCGAAGTTATGAACGAAACTTACTGATTCATATATTTTTAAATGAATTCACTTGATAATTCCGTTTCCCTGTGGAACTGATTTAACTAAAACAAAGGTTTCCCTAATCGCATCACGAAATAAAAAGTATGGAGGTTGCGTATTTTTACCTGGATGATATATTTGTTTGTGCTCAGATAAAAAAAATTGATGTTCCGGATTTTTATGATATAGCTAAAATTGTAAACAATATCTGAACTGTTTATACCGGTTGTAGTATAGTCGCTGGCATAAATTAGTATCTATTGTATGAACGGGCATAGCAATTTGGACTGTCAACTTTACAATGGGTATCGCGTTGAGACACAGTGGAAATTATACACACTGCAGTACAATGGTCAGCTAATGTGGAGACCATTTGTCCATGTTAAAACTGCATAGCTGTGGCTAGTTAGCATAGTGAAGGACTTTCAGAATATTTAATTATTTGGATGGTTCATTCTCCCTGTCCCAGTGCAACTAGATTATAATTGTTTTACTCAAATTATAAACACCGTATTTACTAATTGTTTATATACGTTTATTTTGGGGAACAGAAAACGTTTTACACTGGATTAGAGAATCTGAAAACTAAACTTATTTATTCATTACAGGAGCAATTCAATTATCTTTGCAATTTAATATTCACAACGTTAAGTTAATCCTGCGTCTACGTTCAGAAACTACCTTATTTGGCTTCAGTTATACTAACAATATATTTAGAGGTCATGCATATAAATTACGTAGCATTATTTGCAATACTTCTAAGTCGTTTTGTAAATGAGACTTGATTCAAATATTCTTACCTTTAAAGTCTCATTGCAATATCTGGTAAGCTCCGTATACTAATGCTGACAAGTCATAAAACATTGACAAAATATTTTCAAGCGTATAACAAGCTATAGTTTTAAAAAAGAGTATTATTAAGTATTACTATTATTATTATCATTATTATTACTATTATTATCATTTTTTTTGTGGAAATTCAATCGACGGGTTCCCTGATTCCGATTCTCAGAGTCGGGCGCTGGTAGTTATCAGTAGCTACTCTCTACGTCCCTGGAGTGAATAACTACTGGGTTCGGGAATCGTGTGCACTGAGTAGACGTAATGAATCCAGATTGACCGCCTTACAATATATTCTGGATGGAGTGTGCGGAGTTCGAAGAGAATGACTCGATATTTCGTCCGTTTCTCCTCTTTCAAGACGATGTCGGTCTCAGCAGGAGCCGAGAACTCGATGGCAAACATTGTCTTGAGCTGGTGGTCGAGGAGGACTACATCAGGCTTATTGGCTCGAATCTGCCTGAGAGTGGGAAATTAGTAGTTCCAATAAATTCGGCACTTCTCACTCACACAACGAACTCAACATCTCCCGAAGCGTATGATGGCAGCACTGCTGGTGTTTCCAGCACTCGTAAAGCCGCATTATGTCTATGGATATAGGCCGAGACTGCATATGCCGGACAAGCGGAGAGCAGATGCATAATTGTCTCCGGCGCCCTATGGCAGGGCCTGCAGTTGACATCAGGGGTCTCCATACCTATGACACTGCTTCGATAGACGAGAGTGTTAAATACACCATCTTGGCAAGCCATTATGGATCCCTCGGTTTCCGACCTAAGCCCCGCTGACCCTAAAAAGACATAGATTAGCCTTTCGGATAAGCCATGGTCTTCAAGGCTCTTATAGAAGACACCGTGCGAAGGCTTATCTTTATGCAGCTGCAGAAGATTACGGCCTTTGCAGCTTTCAACTGAACCGGTCCCAACTCGGTGAGAGATTCTGGATTTTCCCGTTCATCGTCGAAGATGAGATCTAGTTTATCAGTTGCTCTTCGTGCTGCCTTAATTAAAAAATTCTCCGACCCCTGCATTTTCATGGTCTTGGACTATGCAGAGGAGGGGATCCGAACTCCTGATGACCTTGCAGACTCCATCCAGTAACATTCTGCTGTGCAGACACTAGTGCTAGGATGCATCACTTTGCGAGTTCCTATGTCGAGTTGTCGCAGCTCTTCTTGTGTTCATTTCACTACTTCGAAGGAGTAGAGGAGGATCGGAACGGCAAACATATTAGTAGCACTCACCTTATTCTTACCCGATAGTTCGGAAGACCAGATCTGCCGGAGGCTGTGTCTATACTTGCCGCGAGAGCGTTTTTTACGGCAGCAGCCTCTTGGGTAGAGCGTTGCTCAACACCCAAGTAGGCATACGTCTCTCCGGCATCCAGATGATGTAAGATGCTTCCATCCACGAGCTGCGCATCTTCGCCTTAGTCACCGCATCGTGCTCTCTTGAGATGGACAGGTGCACATTTGTCCAACCTAAATTCCATCCAGACCGCCTGCGTGTACTCCTGTACCACCCTGAGAGATCGATGTAAATCCCTCTCTCCGGAGGCATAAAGTTTAAGGTCATCCATATAAAATAAATGGGTGACCTTACGCCTCCTGTTGCCAGGAGTACCGCAGTTGTATTCACGAGTTTTGTGGGGTTAAATGGACAATGGCAGTAGCGAACAGGAGAGGGCTGAGGGAATCTCCCTGGAAAACTCCACTCCTAAATGATACCAGCTCTGTGACCCTGACATTACCAGATGTTATGGTAAAGCGGATCTTCCAGAGCTGCTAATTATTATTATTATTATTATTATTATTATTTTTATTATAATTATCATTATCATCATCATCATCATCATCATCATCATCATCATCATTGTTATTATTACTGTTAAGCGTATAAAATATGAAAACTTTCAACAGTAGTTTTTGTTCTAAAGTTAAGTCATTATGATTACTTTTACTCTTAGTGGATGATATTGGCAATTATGATTTTGGCAAATAGATGAATGAATGAAGGAAATACTATATGTATATATAATATTGACAGAATTTTATTGGTTTTATCTTGCCTACAGTCTAATATGCATATTTGAACATATACATTTTCCGTAGGTGATATAGATTATTCATTTTACGATAGTCTATTTTTCATTTTATATTAGTCGTATCAGCAATCGCTCAATCCAGTTAATTTCAGTCGATAAGGATAATTAACGAAATTAATAGAACTGACGCATATGAGTTTAATAGCTACTGATAAAGTGAAACGAAGCGACCTATAGGCAAATTGATTAATATTTAATTTCATAAATCGTATTAACTTATTAATACAGTTTTATGGAATAGCTTAAAAGTTCCACCTTTACATCATTTCATACTTATGCATGTAAGACGAGAAACGTGCTAAAAAGAGAGAGAGATAGATACGTACGTAGGAGCTATGTGTTAAGCAAAGGTTATGACCTCTGTAAAATGCAAGCTACAAGAAAATACAGTTTACATTAACACTAAAAATTGTCAAAAAATATACTTAAAAATAAATTCTGATATACAAGTAGATTTGAGTTATTTGATATACATATTTTGACATTCATCAATGTTTTTTTGGAAAATATACGTAACGAGTATTTGAAACAGCTATTCAAACAGTGAATAGTGGAACAGTTGGAACAGTGACCGATCTTTGAGCGTAACATTTACACCAAGATATTTTATTGACGTAGTTTCAGGAATCAGAATCTACTTTAAATTTCACGGGTCTGATATTTGGTAAACCAGTTTTATACGAACCAGACAGGACATAACCGATTTGCTTTATCTTGAAGGTAGTTGGAACCTTTGGTGTGAAGATATCACTGACGTAGTTTTCCACATAACACCAAAACACTATACTGCACTCGACGCGCGTTTCGCCAACCAAGTTGGCATCATCTGGAGATGATTAAAACTGACCATTTTAACCTAAAACTAAACTAAAACAGTTTAATCATCTCCAGATGATGCCAACTTGGTTGGAAAAACGCGCGTCGAGTGCGTTATAGTGTTTCGGTGTTATGTGGAAAACTACGTCAGTGATACGATTTTGTTTAAATTTAATTCCAATTTGTTTTATTGGAACCAGTCAATACATTCTAGCAAAGTCGGCAGATAGATTTTATTTTAGTTCCTTTAGTTTATATTTTTGTTTAGTAAAATTCCTGCAGTATTATCGGCAAAATAATAACAGACGGCAGTTCTTATTTAATAATATTCTTAGTGTCAAAACTATCAATAATACTAACTCACAAAACACACCATTTGTCTCATCTTGCAGTAACATTAAGGGTTTCACAGTGATAGTGAATTAGTTCCCCTTCTTTAGCATAATCTTTAGAGTCTGCTAAGATTTGCAATAATATTATTAACTACTGCTCAAAAATAAAAAATGAAATGTGAATGGAGCCTAGAGAAATCTCTAGCTACAAATTATACTTTTTTTGCTTTGTTGATTTTCTTGGAACGATAACGATGACACGGTATATAACTCCGCTAAATCGACACGGTGTGACTTTTAGAATTTGCCGAAGAGAAACAAAACCGTCACTTACCAGCCGTTATACGTAATTAATTAATCATCAGTGAATATGATGTCACTGTACCGAATGTGCGTCCTATTACAATCTCCTATTCCAATTAATTATGAAGCACAAGTTCTAAATTCAACGCCGTATTATGCTACTTTAAAAACTTTTCCACTTTGTCTCAACGTTTATAATTAGTGTATATTTTTCCGTATATAATAAAGCTTTCACTTTAACTGAGGAATACAAATATACAGGGTTATTCAGAACTTATCCATAATAAAATTTGGGGATTTTCAACATACATGTAGAAATGTGGTAGTGCAAAAAAAATTTTTTGGCGGGGTCTGAAAACATTTAAAAATTTTTCATTGCACGCCGCTGGATACTGGTCCACTGTAATGGAGTGACCTTGGGACTGACAATGCAAACTGGCTAGCACGAAAAAACTTCGGAAGATCTGAGAGTATACCGACACCCGGCACAAAAAAGATTTGCAGCGTTTTTACTTTAAAATAAACTTAAAGATAGATAGATGTGACCAAAGTGACGTGTCTTTAAAATGAATAAAATGTTGTTACACTAATTTTGAAGAATTGCGCTACTTGATTACTAGGTATTAGAAACATGAAATTTATAAAAAATTTGCATATACCTTGTTACAAAAGCTGTTCGAAATTTTGTCCCTCGACTTCTACACACTTTTGGGCACGCCTTATCCAATTTTGCCGCACTACCCCAGACACCTGCCTAGCGATCTGACTTGTACTTATTCGCGGATTTTCACGGACCAGATTCAACACTTGTTCTTCAGCTGCTAAAATACGTTGTGGTCGTCCCGGGCCACCATCTCGTCCATGATTTGCACGTAAATTACCAGTATCACGGCCACGTTGTACCACTGCCGTAAAAGTTTCATAATTTGGCGTGTGTCGATTGGGAAATCGTTCCGCATACAAGCGCGAAGCTGCCAATGAATTTTGTTCAACTTCGCCATAAATAATCATGTCCATTAACTCAGCATTACTGTACACATGAGCCATTTTGAAAATTTTACAGTTTAACACTCCTAAGATAAATAAAACACCCGCGAGAGCGACACACATAGACTGGCGTAGAACCAGGCGTTCCAGACAAAAACGTGTTTACTTTTTTTATCACATTCTTAGGAATGTGGTAGAAAAGTATCAGATGTGTTGAAGTACAATTCCCCAGCTACGTAGTCCTTTATAATGGTATAACTTTAAACATTGTTTACGGGAAATCCTAACCCTTTTATTATAAATTTTTTTGGTGATATCGATTTCTTATTTAAGGATGCACATATCCTCAAAGTTTTAGAGATAAGTTCTGAATAAGGCTGTATACATAGGAATCTGTATAGATTTAATAGTCATATTATTTTAATATTATACAATCGATAATAATAATAATAATAATATCTCTACGCCAATCACAAGGATTATCCCGAAAGTCTGAGGCTTGTATGAAGGAGAGGGGGCAGTATAAAAGTAGGCCGCATTTGCATCTCAGAAATGACTTAAGTTGGTAAGCCTTAATCACCATTCAGTGCTGCAAGCCTGAAAAACATTATTATTTAGGGGGACAAATGACACATCTCACAAAGCTGACATTCTTTGGTGATTTATGTTGATAATAATGATCTTGGAAGCTTGAGAAAACGTAATGGTAAAAAATATTTTGGGTGAAATTTTACCTACTCTCAGTTATGTATTGAGTTTGCAAGGTAACCCAAATTTACTCTGTAATAAAACATTGCACACACTAATCTGCATAGGTAAAGAGCTTTTTACTTCAACTGCATTAAACTGCGCCGGACTTATATAAATAGTATGACATGTACTCTTTAAAGGATGACATATAAAAAGCTATTGCTCCTAGCTGAGTTTAATCATCATGATAAAAAGTTACAGGATATGTCGCAGTCTTTTCAGTGCAACTCATTCCGGGTATTAAGATAAAAAATAACTACCATTAACTGTTGGCCAGATCCCCTTTACCGTATAGGGCTAAACTTTGATTGATAAAACTATTAGTGAAGACAATTTTCTTTGAATAGTTTCTAGATGAAATATTTATAGACTATTTATTCCTACGTTTCACAATTCTAATACAATAAAGAAATTGAATTTATTATCTAGGTTTCCCACTTAGGTAGTTTCAACCGGGTTCGATACCCGCCCGTGACAGCCTGTCACAAGAATAAATAAATAATCAGAGTAATATCTGGCAGGAGTATTTTCAAGGATATTTTATTGCTTTTCCATAATTAATTTATAGTTTTACAGTTTTGTTTTTTAGATTAAATAAAACAAGAACTTTTTTAAATGAAGAAAAACATTTATTGATTTTTCCAAATTATAAATATTTTTTGTTTTTTGTCATTCTAAGGTTTCTGTTTATACATTTAAGTGTACACTGAGAAAATGATTTAATTGAGATAAATAAAATTTCTTACCGCCGATTATTTGTATTTAGGGAATTAAAGATCTAACTGGTATTAGCATGGCAAATATTTCAATGCAAATATTAAATATTTAATATTATCTAATAAATTTAATTGCCAAGGAGAAAAATATTTTATTTGCTGAATTAAATGTTTAGTTTTCTCAAACGGATTTATTTGGCATACTTAATCTAGATTTACTATTGAATAATAAACTTTAATATTCCAAAATGACACAAGTAGGTATTAGTTGCCAAATATGTAATATTGAAATGTAGATAAGGCTTGATATTGATTAAATTATTATATTAATTTATAGAAAATCAATTTTTATAGGAAATATCCTATTTCCTATACTTTTGTATTGTCTACTATTTTAAATATAATAATTACTCATATGACCTGTAATGCAATTGTAAATATAATGTAATGTAATGTAAAAATGTAATTGTAAAAAAATTCGGTACATATACACCTAAAAAATAAAAAAATATTGATAAAAAACATATTTTAGAAGTAGCCAAAAGTTAACAGTATGTATTAAATATTGAAATAGTAATTATGATCTGACTGAAATAAGCAATAGTTATTTTATTTTCGAGTATAAAATATATTAGATATAAGTACTTGTTTTATAAATTGACTAATTGAGTTAGCAAAAAACATTTGACGAGGTTAATTTAGTGATAAAAGTACATACCTATATATTTTGAATTAAAGAAAAGTATCTGACGAAGCCACCTCCGTTGTCCTCCGAAACCACCTTAGAACGTCTGGGTCAGATTTGGTCTGTGGACGCAGGTTTTCCAACCTCGCTGGTTATAAATAACTCATAATACACAAACCTACACAAAAGATATACAATTATTACATATATACATTACACAATTAGTTCGTTATAAGGCAAATTATACCTACTTTCCTGACAAAGAAACACACAACACGAAACAAAAATGGCTGTGCCCTGACTGCTATAATGACCACTGTCCGAGAAGCTGGAGAAGTTAGTGTACGCGAGTTATGGTTCCTCGAACCGTAACAATATTTTTAATAAATTTGAATTTGATTTAAAAATACAATTTATTGATCATAAATAATTACAGAGTTTTTTGAGTTACGATCTGTATGGAATGAAATCTAAACATTAAGTGTCTCTTCTACTGCTGGTTTGTCTTTTATAAGCTTGGGGCGCATCTCCTGCAATTCAGCAGCTTTCAGTTAGATATTTAATTGTGGGAAATAAATGTAAATGTAAATGTGGGAAACACTGGATTTAAATCATTTTAGTAGAATTAATAATATCAAATATTTATTTTCAACAATTAAATACGTTTATTTAATTTATACAGAGCACTGAGAGTATATTTACTACTAAATATTTTGTAGTAAATAATTATTTTAAAAATTGTTGGAACAAACTAACAGTTTTTACAATTATATCAATTCTTGGTACCTACATATATTCTTTTTACAAATAACTTTAAAAATAATTATTTATCATCATATTTAAACATAATTTATTAGGTATAATAAATTTGATATGTAGAAACAAATAATTAATAATTTCAAGATACTATGGCTGATTAGCGGTTTTAAGCAAGATTTTCCCTCGGTATATAATATAATTTCACTCTATACCAAACAATTTTATTAAATAATATTGAAAAAAATTTTTGTGTTTACAAAATGTTTTCAAAACTTTGAATAACCGTCTTTAGTAAAAGAATACTTTCAAAGTTTAATTTAAATGAATCTTTAAGCAACGATATAAAGCTTACAAAATCATTGTGAGCCATATTTAAATTGCCTAATAACTCCAATATGGCATTTTCGTAAGCTTTATAGCAGCAAAATAAAGCCGATTTGTCCAAATCTTGAGTGGGATTCACAATATTCTGGTTGTTTCTTTATTTTTGTGGTTGTGTCTCAGTTTTTTCCAGGACAAATTTTCTGTGGGTCAACCTAAGAGATTATTAAAGGTATCTAATCCCAAGTGGTACTTTGATATTTTATAAAAATTGTAAGTTTCTTTACCTACCAAATTACATAGGGCTCTATTTTTACTAACACTACCAGAACGTTCAGTCAGTAATACCTTATAAATAGACTATGAACAGACTTAATATATTTAATTTTCTGAAGGCTTTCGATCAAATTGATAATGAATTTAATTGTTATTGAATAAAATCCAGTATCTTCACCGATCGATTTTCACCTCAACTATGTGAGTTAATGCATTCTTATATATTGAATAGGAGACAGTTTGTTAAGTACGAAGTCTTTGAATTTTCATTATTTATTTCAGCCTCAGAAGTCCCGCAGGGATCCAATTTAGGCTCTTTGTTGTTTTTGTTATTTATCTTATTCAATTAAATACACTTATTAAATACAATTAAATCCCAGAAGCGGATGATGTGAACTTATTTCGGACTATAAATGCAATAAATAACTGTTGCCTCAAAGTGATTTTACCTCCATTAGTAACTGGTGTCTTCAAAATTGATTAAACTTGAATATTGGTAATGTTTTATTTTGTCTTACTGTAAAAAGTTAATGTTTGGTAACTATACTGCAAGTAGGGACTGAATGGCTATTGCGACAGTTAATAAAAGTAAAGGGCAACAAATTCACTTACTAGGTTGTGTTTCTATTGGTTCGGGGCTTTGAATTGTCATGCAAACTAAGACTAAAGGTAGAAAATACTTAAGGAAAAAAAGAATACGCCAGCATTTAACTATATATAACAAGCACAACGTCAATTTATTATCTATATCACTTATTTAAATATATCTATATGTATCTATCCGTATTAACTATCACCCACAAAGCAGAGAGTAAAAACACAAGTGAGTTGTTCTGTTCTTTTTTGATAAATTGCCCACTCAAAATATATTTAATTGTATCTAATACATACCTACAGTGTCATCTTTTGGTTTTTAAAATATATAAATATGATAAATCTAAAATTTAGTGTTATTTTTCTGTAATTATAAATTAAACAGTATTAATATAATCAGATTTGCCGAATACAAGAGTTTGGGTATCCTATTCGACAATTAATTTCCATTTATTCTTTTCATATGCAAAGTATAGTCGCCTCGGCTAATAAAATTTGAGAATTTATGTACACGTGTCGTCATTTTCGTAATATCGTACTCTCAAGGTTCTCTATTCTGTTTCAGTAAGATCAAAATTAGAATTTGGGCTATAATTTGGAAATCTTTATCGTTCTCGTTTTTGTCGTCGAATTTGGAATGCGCATCGGCGCTTTCACCATATTTTCGAATGTTTCATAGGAATTACTTAACTTTCCTGATGATTGAACAAATTTAAAATCCATATCTTTTCGTGACATTTTTCTGTCAATACTAACTGGTATATCTATTTATTTAAATAAAATAATACTTTATATCATCTTTTTATTCGTCATAAGTAACAAAATCTATATACCTGCTTCTTCATATACTAAAAAGAAACAAACATCTTTCTACAAAAAGGAAACTTCCCAATCCTCTCCTATTTTCAAAATAGCACCCTTTCTCATCGCATGGGGATTTTCGTGACAATTGGATGTGTCTTTTTTCGAAAATTGTATCTAACCATAAATTCTTCTGGTGAAATGTTTGCCCGCCTGCCTGAGCATTCACAAGAAACCATTCGCAGAACTACACATCAGAAAATGGTTTCCATTTATGTTTCTTCAAAATTCTGTGTATCCTTCCTATTGAAAGATTGATAGAAAATTTCTTTTGTAGTCTCTAATTGACGCGTGTTAATAAGCGGTGAAAAATGCCAAAAAATTTATTTCGTTCTCTTCGTTGTGCTCTTTGTCGCCTGCTTTTATCATTTTTTGAGCGAAACATTTAATTCTCAGAGTAATTATATAATAGCCTTTTAACAAAGTCATGAGTTGGTCTGTGCTTTTCCGGATATTTATCTGCAAACACACAGTATGTTCTACCAACAATTCGATTACACTCCTCGTAAATTATAATTAAATTTAAAAAAGTATCACTTGTTAATATTATTTTGTTTCTCTGTGTTCTTTTTGCCATTCTAGTGAATGTTCAATATTGTACTTAAATATTTATAATAAATGCGTTTCGTATTAGTTGTGTCAATTACTTTATAGAGTACAATTGGACTTCTGTCGGGTCAATTTTCACTATTTTAATGAGTAATATTAAAATAATGGTAATTCAGCACTTTTAAAATTTACGTCAATCAAATATTAGGAATTTGATCCATAATATTAAAATAGAATGAAATGCATTCCCATGTTTAATTTATTTCTATTAACTTCCTTTCGCTCATGATAAACCTTTGTATTTTGAGTATATAAAGCACATTTTTTTTTTAATTTAGAAAGGTGAAGCAGATGTCAATGCCTCTCGAATTTAATGTATTGAAGACTGTCCTCGAAGACAGTTAATATCTGCAACAATTGCACCGGCTAAAGACGTTTAAATGTTTCATTTCATAGCCACCCTGACAGCTAACTGACCAATTATACTCGTTCAGGTTTCAATCTGAAAGAGATAGTACGGAATAAATGTAACTATGTTTTTTGAGAAATTTTTGAAAAACCAAAATATCCCAAAAACTTGAAACTTACCTTCAAATTTGACGTGAAACGAAAAACGAAATAAAAAAAAATATATTCCATTTGAAATACGCGAGTGGACAGCGACTTCCGCGTGTTGGCACCTCAATACCAATATTTTTAATGGATATAAAATTGCAAGAAACGTCCGTATAAACATTTTCAGAATTCCAGTATTTGTATGCGTGGTACACGCTATACAATGAAGTGATACAATATTGTTGAAATAACGAAACTAATTAATTTGTAAAAAAAAATAAATTGTTTCTAAAACATTTTAATCAGAATAATGTTTCTATACGACTCATAAAAGTTTTAATATTAAAAGTGAAGTATATTAATAATAAATTCAAATACATTTCGGGCCTTTGTAAAACAAATAAGCCGAAAATTAAATGGAAATTAAATTTCAGCTTCAAAATCATCCTATTGTACTATCCTTTATCCTTTATAATGTAATGTACCAAGTAAACTTTGTAAATTTAAAAAAAAATATGTTGCATTTGCGTAATCTTTTGCCTGCAATTATAAATGAAAAGTTTAGTTTGAGTAATGCGATGAGATGCTAAAGTGTACCTATATTGGCACTAAAAAGTTTTATTTACGAATTATAAATTTATTTTGTAACTATAACTTTCATTTTATGATTATTTCGATAGTAAAACTTTTTAAATTAATTTAAACTACAATCTCGCTAAAAGCAATATCAATCTTACCATTAAAATATCCTAGTGTTAGGAACTATGAACTTTATAAGAAAGGCAAGTATGTACTGGATAATTTACGTAAAACTGACTGAATTTTAAAGCATAATATTTTAGAAAACCTCCCTCATAGAATAATTTTTTGTACCTTGTATTTTTATGTATCTCTATAGAACGTTATTTTTTGTAGGATATAGAGTACAAGGCATGTCACTATGAGCTCATGAGGTATGGAATACCAGAATAGGCAAAATTTTGAAAAATCGCATTAATGACTAATTGATCGACGCTGTCTTTCCCTCTTTTTGACTTCCTGTCACTTCAGGCTATACCGGAGGCGGAAGTTAAAACTTCCTTATTTGAAATAGAACATTACATTTTCTATTGAATTTTTGAATTCCTTTGATATGTTTAAGTATTATTTTGTTCAGGATTTTGTTAGGATGGATTTTTTTTTTGGTAAATTAACCAAACGCAAACGAAAACTTCACAATTATGTTTCAACGGTTAAAAATTGTTGATAAACGAAATGCCCATTTTGCAAATGCCCCTTTTGCTTTCAAAGCACACTTGGCATGATTAAAAAAGCATTTTGGTAAAAATGTATAACAAAATATCTGCGTAGTCAGCAAAAAACTGGACTCAAACATGCAAAAATACAATATACCTCCCATAATAAAAGTTGATAGTTGTATTTGCGCCATCTTGAATATCGTTGACAAAGGAATATGCGGATTCCTTGTTAAAAAAATGTTTTGATAAAACTGTTTAGTATTAACAGTTTTCAATTTAAACAATAAAAACAAAAATGAAAATTGATGCTTTTTGGCGATATATCTCCAAAAGTTCAGACGTAGACTCAATTTCTATTTAGATTATTGATCAGCTTAAAAAGTGCGCAAGCAATAATTTAATCGTCTTTGTATATCTGAAGATAAATGAGATTCCCATATTAATAAAATCTATACCTGCTTCTTCATATACCAAAAAAAAAAAACGAAAAAATATATCAATTTACGAGATATATTTATTATATCAATTATGTCAATTTATATCATGCCAGTATCTAATGTCTGGATGCAAGCTTGCAATGGATTTGATTGACAAGAATTCTGTATTATCTTTATTCCCAATGGTAATTTTCACCGGAAGTCAATCTCAACTCGCTTATTTCAAATGGAATATGCTATTTTTTTTTTTTTGTTTTTGGATTCTACGTTAAATTTGTAGGTAAGCTTTATAAATTTCAAATACTTCTTAAAAAATATCTTAAAAAACATAGTTACAATTATACTGTTCTATCTCTTTCAGTTTGTAACCTAAATACTTGAAATTTTAAGGGAGTAACAATGAAATGTATCGAAAAATGTAGAAAATACGAAAATTAGTGCAATTTACACAGGGTGTTAAAAATGGGCCAACCAATTGTGACAAATTCAATACCTAATAACTCACTTATTGTAAATGGAACACCTTGTGTTTTATAATGCTAACCTGTGTACTTTTTGCATTAATTGCATTTTTGCAGGAATAAGAATAACCGGTCAGTCAGCTGTTAACTTGGCTATGGAACAAAGCATTTAAACGTCATCTAATATCATTATTTATTTAGCGAAATAACATCCTGTATATGAAAATCTTCCTATAATCTACGTTAAGGTTATCTAGATTCATAAAAAACGTTATAACAAGCTGTAAAACTATATAAACTAACTTAATACCAAACTTAGCATGTTAGTCGAGTTCGCATTGGCGCATTCGCCATATTTTCAAATATTGCACAGATTTTTCGAAGTGCTTAACTTTCCTGATGATTCAACAAGAAGTTTCAAATCAATATCCTTTCGTGACACTTTTCGACCAATACTAACTGCTATATTTAATTGTTTAAATAAAATAATACTTTATTTTCATCTTTTTATTCGTCTGAAGTAACATACACAATCTATACCTGCTTTTTCATATAGGTACTCAAAAAAAAAAGTATATATACTCAAAGAGCTGCCAATTTACATCATGCCAGTAATGCTGTCTGATATTGCAATGAATTTGGTTGACAGGAATTCTATATTATTTTCATTCCGAATGTTAATTTCTAGATCATTAGAAAAACAATATTTATCTCTTTTTTGATGTAACAATTATTATTAGATGTATTTTGTATCTTGACCAATATTTTACTGATACCTACGATAAATTTGTGAGCAGATAGATTTCATTAACTTAGTATGAGACATTAGTATTAGCATAGTTATTTCTGTGATGGTCCTGAAAACCTAATGAATGAAAAACTTTTAGTTCATTGTTTTTGTTTTTTTATCATATTTCCCAAGTTTTTCTAATTACTGATCATTTTCATGTATAATTTTTCTATAAAATTATTCAACAGACGTTGTATATTACGTTTGAGATCTTTACTGTCAAAACTTTAATTACGTTCCTCCTTTCTTAACTAATGTCTTCAGTATGTCAAAAAATCGGATGCATTAGTTACATTTAGACAGTATTCTATTATTATGGACTTCAGGTTTTACTTCCATATCAATCCTAACGCTGTAATATTTTTACTATTTTTAGTTGTCTGCGGTGTTAGAGGCCACCAGATGTAGTTTATCAATTAACAGTTACAAAATCTGAACTGTTTCTAATAGTACTAGAAACTTTTAATATTTTTATATTTAGTATTTAAGTTAAATATTTATTCATAATTAACGTGTGTGATTGTCCAATTGTGACACGCAAATTCACCGGGCGCATTACTTTTTACTCATGATGTATAAATATTCCCAACCCATCGATTTAAATTTGTCACAAGCAGTATTATATCAGCGGCCAACCAAATCCAAAAGTCCCCACTACATTGAACTCCTATAACAAATTATAAGAGTGTGGACTTTGATGTACCATTGTAAATCGTCTGACTAATATGAGACAAAGAAGGAAACCCGTTTTTCTGGGATACCCGCTTCTCCTGAATCGAATCAGCCCCATTTCTTGATGGTTACTGACGGTACAGTATCTCCTTTCTCCGTCTATGCTGACAAGATAGATGTTTGTGATCTTTCTTGCCGCCTTCTATTTTACCTTCTATTCTCTTTCGAATTCACACAACCTATACTACTTTACATTTAAATAATTTAAATAGGTATCAATCAGATCTCCAATCCCCCGTTTCAAGAAAACGAAATTCTATGCATATCAAAACTGAAAATCTTACCGGTGAAGGTTTAGGATTCCGAAAATTGATTTGATAAAACTAAGAGGTAATTTCTAATTTATTTTATACTTATTTTCAAAGTACCGTATGATGCTGTATGGTCAAGTAGGTATATGTTCACAAATAAAATATCATATACAGGATGGATCAATTAATAACATTAATAGGTATATCAGGTTATTTCAAAAATATATTTAAACTGTTAGCGTCTTTTTCTATTCATAATTAGTGCATTATTAATAATAATATTGCTAGAAGGATGCGCTAATTATGAATAGAAAAGACCTTTCAATTGTTGTACCGACAAAACCATGATGGGCAATTAAATATTTTTGAGACTTCTTTAATAATTTACACCCTAATATAAAATTCACCGTGGAAATAGAAATAGAAAGTCGGATCAATTTTTAAGACTTAATTGTCTCAAAATCTAACAAACGACATGAATTCTCAATATACCATAACACTTCACATACTGATACTACAATTCACAATACTTCATCACACCCTATAAAACAAAAACAAGCAGCCTACTATACATATGATACATAGATTAATTAATGTTCCTATGTCCAAACAGAACTTTGACAAAGAATTAAACATAATAAAACAAATTGCTTTAAATAATGGGTAAAACTTATCCATGATTGACAGTATTCTTACTAAAAAATATACAAAAAAGTTATTAAATCAATACATCCCACCTCTAAGAATAGCATTCCTAAATATGAAACTATTACCTACTTACACCGATAAACTTACAGAATCAATTACAAAAATTAAAAAAAAACAGAACATTAATATTATTTATAAAACATCTAATAATCTGAACAAACTAATAAAAAAAGAGTAAAGACGAAATGAGAAAGGAAAATCAATCAGGTTTCTATAAGCTTTTATGTGGTACTTGCTCCAAAGTATATATAGGACAAACTGGAAGAAATTTGAAACAAAAGATGTAATAAAATGTCGGAGAATTTGCATCAAAACATAATAATAGTCAGAGAATTTCAGGATAAGTTTAAAAAATACCACGGATTGGAAAAAACAAGTTTAGATCCTACAAGCAGCGTCCAAATTAGATTGCCCTACAGTCCAAGTCATATTGTAAAAAAATATAAATATCACTAAAACATACCAATAAATATATGAAAGTAATCAACTGTTTACTGATTTTAAAGGGCTGTGTAAATAAAGTGCGCGCGCCACTTTGCTATCGTGCTTTATTTAATCTTCATTGTTTAGTGTGTAATAATAAAGAGCCTGGCATTAGAGTAATTGGCCCCTGAAGAAAATAAGGGAAATACGCCCATGGGAGTGAAAAGTGGTGCAGCCAGACCAACAGAAATAGTTAAATGTGTTCTCATTATAGCATGCAAAACAGCAGCAGGTCGGACTAGGAAGGTGTATACTGTATACGCTTTAAGTTGGTTGGGGAACGGTGGTGATATTTTACACTCTTGTGCGAGAATAGCGAACTGAGCGACAGTCACACAACCTGAGAGAACCGAGCTGTTTACATGATCATTTACCCTTTGTAGCCTCTTTAAATGCATAACATTCCCGCGCTGAATGCTCACTACCGTACTTTCGGGAATTGCGTTTCCATTTTAAAAAGAAAAACTAGAATCAATATTGGCGAATATTAACATAACTCAAGTACGCACCAGGACGAACCTGTTTATTTATAAACCCTTTTGTAACTGCACTTTTTCTTTAGAATTTTGCTTACCAAAAATTCTAGTAATTGTAAATTTTTTTAGTGATGTATAATTTCCGGAAAAATAAAACTTGGAAAATTTCCGGAAATTTTCCAGTAATTTTTTCCGGAAATTTATGAAATACTTATTCAGATTTAAAAAAAATAATTTCTCTGAATTAGTTGATTCATTTCTTTTCTATCAAGACCAAACACATGATATGTTTTTAAATGTATAGGTAAAAATTATCAAATTCTGCTAAATGTTAAATGATTTCCCGATATATCAATCCGAAACATGTAAAAAAATGAAGCAAAGCGTTACTATTTTATATTTAATATACTCTTATTTTATATACTTAAATAATAATTCTTCCGTAAAGACAGAGCGAAAAACATATTATGTATAAAATAAACTTAAATAGATTGGTACTCCTAGCAACAATGTCTGCATGTAGTATAGGTACTGATCTTTGGATATCTTCAGAAATAAAAAAGGAATAGAAATAATGTTGGTGATAGTAGCTGGATTTGATATCTCAGTGTATTGCAGAAAGTGTAAGTCCTGACCTTTATTAACCTATGGAATTAATAAAGGATGGGTATAAAATTATACACCTAGTCTGCATAGCTGGAAGATATCAAACATTATACAGATTCAACTGGAATGGCGATGACAGCTTATTAAGTAAATGCCTGGTAGCCCTCTTGAAAGTCGAAATGTGACTTCCTCACCATTTGGCTCTTTAAATTCTTAATCTCAATTATCTTTTATTTACTTTTAATTACGTAAACTTTAAATATATATTTTGATTTTCATGAAAATATATTTTTTAAAGAACAAATAAAAAATAATTTATTTGGCTGCTAAATGCTGTTCATTTGCTGGCCACTTTCTGTGTGGGAGGTTGAAGTTCAAGCATATGCGGACGATCTAGTCATTATAGTCATAGCAAACTCTGAAGAGAGAGTTTCCTTCACCCTCCAAGAGGTAATAGACGTAGTACTGAGTTGGTGTGAGGTAGCAGATATCTGTGAACCCGCACAAAACTGTAATTGTACCATTCACCAAGAAAAGTTAGCTGTACAATCTTAAGACCTCCCTCCTTACTTGGTGAAATAATTCCATTTGCGGAGGAAGCGAAGTATCTGGCTGTAGTACTGGATAAGTCGCTTAATTGGAACTCCAATTTGGAGAAAATGATCCACAAAGCACGACTGTTTTTTTAGACATGTCGACGAATCTGTGGGAAATCTTGGGGCATTGGTCCGAAACAAATATAGTGGCTGTACGTGACGGTCATAACATATGATAGCTTACGGCACTATAGTTTGGTGGTCGAGAGGACTGCAACAAAGAATCAAAATCAACTTTCTGGTTTACAGAGACGAGCATAACTATGGCTATAACTGAAGCAATTAGCTCACACCATCAGCAGCTCTGGAAATCCTACTGGATCTACACCTCCTCTTCATATATATTTGGAGAGAGAGGCCAGATGGGAAATATACAAACTAAAGCAAGCAGCTATTAATATGACACAGTCTAACATTATGGAACACAATAGGCTGCTGGATGACATGAAAAGCCACAGCATGTTAGAGACGATATCAGGTGTTATGTCTACAACAACGAACCATGAACTGCCCTTTAAAATTCTCTTCCCAGGGACAGATGAATGGAATAGGAATAAAGCTGACCTATTGAGGGTAGATAGTTGTTGGTCTGCAGATGGCTCCAGAACACCTATAGATGTTGAATCCGGAGTGTATAGTGGCAACCCAACGATAAAAATACCTTCAGGCCTTGGTAGTTATGCAACTACAAAGGCCTATGTTCTGCCTGAACTATATTTCAGGCAGAAATCTATGCTATTGAATTGTGTCTACAGAAGCTGGAACAAACGCAACTTATACGTAAATCGATAAAAATCTTCTCAGACAGCTAAGCAGCTCTTAAGGTTCTTGGTTCCTACTGAACTCAAAAAGGATATGGAGCAGTTAGCAGGCACACGCTCATTTGGGCAGGAAAAATAGAGTTACTCCGGTCTGGGTCCCAGACGATTCCGGCCATGAAGGGAATGAAGCAGTCGGCTCTCTAACCAGTGAGGGTGCTGCTTCTGAATTCATCGAACCAGAACCGGTGCTGGGCATATCCTCGAGTACTGCCAAAGCAACTCTCTTGACCTGGGCTGAGGGGCAAATCTCCCAGTACTGGTAAGAACTATCAAGATTAGTTCATTCGAAGGCGTTAATAATAAACTTTTCAAAAACAAGAACTAAAAAACTTTTAGTTAAACAGGTTGCATCTGCGAACTTTAATTGGCTTATATACTGAGAACTGCCATTAGAATATCATCTGTAAAAATTCCGCCTAGCAGAAGATGCTGAGTGCCGCTTGTGCTTAAAAGATTATGAAACAGTAGAACACATATTATGTACCTACCCCGCTGGGAAAGGATCTGATACTCAATATTTGGCAAAGGACAACTGCCAGAGGACCCGAATAATTTCTCACTCAATAAGGTGATCAACTTCATTAAGAGGTTGGACCTGTGAAATATAAATATGTGTGAGCCACAATAGACCATATGGTCACTGTGGAGGGTCTGGTTTTCGGTCCACTCACTTTTGAACCAAACTTAACCTATATATGAAATATAACCTCTGTATAAAGATTTTTATAACACCTATATTTATATTTGTAGATATACTTTCACGATATACTATTTGAGAACTTCCTGAAAAATGCTACAAAAAAAAATGCAACATTTGTAACCTTTTTAAAACTTAAGAAAATGTTAGGGGTACTAACTTATGTTGGGCATGCTGTATATTAAAGAATTTGCAGATAAAAGATATTTTATTATATTTTCACCAGAATTAAATTTAAATTTAAAGTTTTTCAGGAAAAGTCGCATTTCATATTTTACATTTGACGAAATACTTGTTTGCGGAACTATTTATACAAAAAATTAGATCAGCATCCTTTATTTCGCTAAGTCAAATAAAACATCTTATATTTCTAAATAAATAAGAAAATAACTAAAAGGGTTGTGCACAGAAAAACAATTTTTAATTTTTCCCATTTATTAAAACAAACATATATATAAAACAAAATTCCTTATGTACTAATATTTATTATTGTTAAACTCTATTAAAGACATATTATATTCACGTTTCAAGTACCTAAGCAAATAAATACTGTTACTACAAATTTAAAATGTAACCTAGACGTAGACTAGCCCCTGGTGATGAGAAATGATTCATAAAAATAATCTATGTACGCATATTACCAATGAAAAAATTCGCATATTGATGCAACCCCATTGTATCAATAAATTCAGGAGCTCCACTATTAATATTCACTATATAACCAGTAATATAACCACAATGATTAAAAACATGCAGCTTCGAACAGAACAAACGCTGAAATGTGTATATAAAATAAAATGGCGCGACCCGAAACCAAGTTCACGCTTCGCGTGATGCAGACCGTTTATGTAATGCGATCGTTTACTCAAATTAAAAGAAATGATTAGTTGTCTAAACAATCAATTTACTCACAAGAAATAATTAATGAACTTATTTGTAATAAACAGAATTAAGTTGAATATTTTTACCTGCGAGGTAAAAATTAAGATATCAGTGGTAAGCATACTCAGGAGTACGTTTTCAGTCTTTTTCACACTTATCACGGAAATTAGTAGAAATTATTTCCTAGGTGTCAGAATGCTTATTGTATTTGAAGAAAATATTTCAACACAATTTCGAAGGACCAACTATTTAGTAATGTTAATTAAAACTGTCTCAGACACCTTGTTTACTTTGAACGTTTTCTCAGTGTAACTACGTATCTATAAGTATAAAAAATATAAACATTTACGAGAAGTCTTAGCATACCTCATAAATTACTATCCAAATAATAAATAACAACTAATTAGTACCTAGATGTACCCATAATAAAAAATATATTTCTGAAAATTTTTTGAAATAATGTTGTTATAAAAACAATTTTCAATCTCATATTACTGCATCCACCGTAGTATATAACTTGTTTACTTTATATGAAGTTAAGGTATCCAGTAAAATGATTTAGGTAATGTAAAATATTAATTAAAACCATCACACTTTAAATGAAAAGCGGAAACTACCTTATAGGGGTTAAATTTACATTTTAATCAATGCGCTTCAATCTCAAATAAAGATGCGAACTCGATTTTACCGTTTCTCTGATAGGGCAATTCGAACTGAAAGTTTTTAGCTAACTGTATTTAAGTAACTTCGGCCATGTTTTGTAAAATGCTTTTACTTAAATCGCTCGGTCGCTGATTATCCCTTTGCTTTTAAATAAAGTATTTTTAACGTTTGATCATAATGAACTCACATTCAGCGTACTTAATCTTAGTAAGAAAACTTTACGTTAACGGCGTCTTGGTAATATTTCTTTTCTTACTCAGGCAAGTAATAATTGCTGTCTTAATTCATACATTAGCAGAAGTTTCGGTGTATGATACAGGGTGCTCTTAACTAGCGAGTTTAGGACTGAATAAATAATTCCTTTGTATTATAGAATGGGCGACATATCGACTTTTATTAAGCCTTTATCAAGGCTGCATATACAGACTGTTTCCTAAATAAAGGTCAGAAGTCCAGGGGCGTATTTGTAGCCAAAAATGATGATAGCCAAATAATGCAGCATGATGATGCAGCCATTAATAATGATAAACAGATAACTACCAACTGCAGTTTGATAGTTGTCTGTCTTTCATCATATCATTAATGTCAGCATTGTTGGAAAACGTAGTGTTTTCCTTACACTTTATTTATAAATATATTACTTTTATATTTAACAATACAGGGTGTCCCACGGTGACGGTCCATTAGAAGTATCTGGAGAACCAATTAAGCTATTAATTTAAAACTTGAGGTGAAGTCAAAGTTGGCCATGATCTTGATGAAAATATTTTGCAGTTTCTACCATTTCCGGTTATACCGGAAGTAGACATTAACTTCGTTATTTTAAGATCAGTTTATATAGTTTCAGGCATGTAAAAAGTATCTAAATACAGAATCTCAGAATACGTCTGATTTTATTCGTATTTTTAGAAAAAGATTTGGTTAGATCAAGATATTAACGTACTGACGGAGAATATTTATCCCCCAATACACTATATTAAGCAATTTTTGTTGAGCATTTTAAATCTAAAAACACTTTCGTGAATAAGTTCAAAAACTAAGGATTTAACTCGAGATGTAAGGTGGTGGGTATCTTGAAGCACTCTTCAAAATTTGGATACTATACTTATTATTCTATGATACTATAATTTCATATTAAAATAAAAAATATAAACATTACAGTATCAATGAAGCCGTTAAAAATATAATTTGTTACTTTTTTTTCGTCTGTCAGCATATAACAATATTTCTAACTTTGATTATTGTTCCAGTTCCACCGATGCTGTGGATTCCTCACCAGCTCGTTGGTGCTCCGTTAGCCTATTCCGTAACCCTGGAGTGCTTCACTGAAGCACATCCGAGCTCACTCAACTACTGGACTCGAGAGGAGGGCCAGATGATCCATGAAAGTAAAAAATATCACGAAGAAAATATAATAGGCAATCCCACCTACAAAACCCACATGAGGCTTACTATCAATAATATTCAGCAGAGTGACTACGGAACGTACAAATGTGTGGCTAAGAATCCGAGAGGGGAGACCGATGGCACTATTCGACTGTACAGTAAGTATTCCTTCTGTTAGTTGACATTTTAAGTTGCAAAATTTAATAGGGTGGCAGCGATTGTCATACAAAAACAATTTGTATTACCAAGAACGAATTTATAGAAGTTATTCATTTTATGTGTTAGTAACCAGGAATATTTATTTATTTATTTATTTATTTATTTATTTAATTAAATTGTGAATTAAGGTCTTAAGACCTATATAATCCTACAACAAAGGTGAAAGATATAAAAATAATATCCACTGCTACTCAATAACTAAAAGATGTGCATTATAGTCACAAAATAGAACACAAAAACACATATTGTCACATAGAAGCTTTCCACGCATCATAACTGTTCACTGAGTTGGAGTTGACAACCGCAGCATGTAACGCATTCCACTGATAGAAAATCCTGTTGGAAAGAAAATTTTCCCGTTCTCTGCAATAAAACCTCTCCTTGGTCAGTTTCCAGTAATGTCCACGTAGTCGTTCATTGTGATTTAACGTAAAGATATTACCACCTCAAAATTATTGTTCAGCGCACGATATGTAATGATAAGATCTCCTCGTCTTTCACTAAACGATGTCATGTTAAGTTCTGCCAATTGTTGCTCATAAGAAGGCCTTGTGGGTTCATACATTGTACGGGTGTCCTGACGTTGTACACATTATAGTAGGAAGTGTTTTGTTTCGAATTCAGTACACACTTCAAACAGGTCCTGCGTATTCCAAGATAGGTCTCACGTATATATAAAATAATTTTGTGAATTAAGGACATAATTCAGTAAATGTTTTGGTGAGCTTAAATGGTGATGATTTGGCTTTGTTGCATATTTTGAAATAATGTGGAGACCAAGAAAGCTCTTCTGAAATGGTCATTATGTGAAGACACTACAGCGATTATATTTCCATCTATAAAACAGTACAATCGAGGGTTACCTTTTCTGACATGCAGAACCACATATTTTTGGGCATTTAAGGTCATAACCATATTTTACTCCGTGATACAATATAATCGAGATCCCTGAATCGAGATCTGCATGTAGTTGCATTCTGGATTGTTATAAATTTTGGTGTTATCAGCAAAAAAAACACCACGATAGACTCGAGAGGATAACAGATCAGATGAATACAATAAACAAAAGTAACGAGCCTAGCACACACCCCTGAGGCAGTCCACTGTTAACATTATATTCAGAAGAAAGCTGATTACCGATACGAACACAGTAAGTCCTGTCTTTTAGGAAACAGCGAATTCATTCCAGCAGTAAACTGCGTATTCCCAAATGTTCTAGTTTAAAAGTGAGGCGGTTGAAAGGCTCACGGTCGAATGCACGAGAAAAATCAAGATATATAATGTCTATAGAGGTTTTGTTATCTTAAGCTATGGTCCAATCATTTACACATCGCAGTAAATTAGTTACAACTGAGCGTACAGGTACAAAGCCATGCTGATTAATTGAAATCAAATTATTCTCTAATGCTAAGCTTAGCATTTTCTTCGAAATCATAGATTCCATTAATTTTGCAGAAACGGATGTTCGGTTTATGGGTAACTATTTTTATTTTCATTATTTTTCCTCAGCTATAATTTCCCAAGTTTATGCGTATAGGTTAAGAATCGCCCTCTATAAACTCTACCGACTACTATGTAATGGTTCGAGAAAACGTAAATTATATTTATCCTTACATGAATTTGTTTGTGTAAAAATGCCTTCAGTTATTTATATATTCAATATTTGAAACATCTATAGGTTTTTCAATTATCTTATTTTCGAAAAATAGCTTACTGTATTAGACATTCTTTTTTATAAAAATATATTTCTACAAACAGGTTAACCATTAAAACAGTGGTTTAGCTCTATACACCCGAACAACCTTCCTTTTTATTTTAGCCACGGCGTTAAAGTTTTGAGGTCACCCACGGCACTTAGATCGTTTCTAAATGCCTTATAAATATTCACAGAACGATTTAAATTCGAAGAGATTGCTGTAGGAAGCAAATATAATCGCAAATTTCATTGATTTCAGGCAGCAACAAAATGTTATCTCAAATCGGTTTCCTTAATTGTTGTTAGTGTGATTTGTAGTTCTCTGAATTGTTTTAACCTTACAATAGAACAGTTGATAGCATTAATTCGCTTTAATATCTTTTAGGGAGCAATTCAGACTATTTATTTCAGAATTTTCAGGTTTGGTCTTTTGCTTTATTGAATTTTATTCGAAAAATTTTGTTGTTTACAGTAATAGAGACAATCACTATATACTGAAAAATTCTAGCATACATGCAGTAATATTCAAAAAAATAATTTGTACCCAACGCTTTTTTGAAAAAATAGTGATTATATTGATTTAAAATATAATCAGTAAGCCCACTTATACTTAATTAGTTTGATCTGGATTCTAATTACTATAATATAATTAACTATAGTAAACATAATAATATAATTTGAATTATAACGTGAATTATATATTTTGACAGTACGTCACAGCTATCAAATGGGTAATTTTTTAATAGCAATATCTACCACAAACATTTTATTAATAGGTTGGACTTGTATTTCTAGGCCCCATGTACCTTGATCAAATTTGATCCATACTTGTTACTTGTTTTGGTCATTACCCATCTTTGAAAGTATCCCTTACTGTGTAACTTACTGTGCAAGTGTAACACAGATTTTCTTTTTTTTGCACTTGAATCGGTGTCAACGAGGCATGGTCTCAATTTTATCAAAAATCAAATATATTTTCCTTGAAAATGTTCCTTAAACAATTACCTATTGTCACGTAAAATAAATTAAGACTGATAGAATTCCTGCATACTTGAAAGAGCGTGGGCCTGGGTTTGCTTTGCTCCTTTGATTTATTTTTAATTTATCACTAAAATATTTTAAATTTACTGAGATTAGGCTATCAAACATTTATCGTATTTTCAAAACGGGGTAAAGCTATAGTGTTGAAAATTATAGATCCATAGTTTTACCTGGTTGGTAAATTATTTATTTTTCTTTTATACAATATAACAATCACAGATATTCCACTGATAACATCGATTTACTGCTGATTTATCGACAATCCTCTTGAGTATTACTTGATAGCTATATTGGAAGGATAGAGTAAAGTTGTTTACATACGGATCTGTTTAAAGCGTTTAGTAAGTCAAATTAAAGTTTTTTACCAATCGACATAAAAAGACATCAGGAAACCCCGAGGCATAGTAGGACCATTCCTGTATTTGATAATTTAAAATTATTCGCATCTAATGGATCGATAAAAATTATATTTTGCAAAAATTACTTTATGGTGCCAAAATATGATATCTGTATACGTTGCTCAAAATAAGATATAATATGTTCTACAGTTTCTTACAGGGTACTTGCATTATAGATTATTATGATTTTTACCAAATGTATTAATTTACTCTATTTGTTACTATGACTACTTTTATTCCCACAGTTGTGTATTCCTAGTTTCCTGATCTATGGTAAACTTAATATTCGTACCTCGTTTTGTGTCTTTCCTGCGGTCTATTCTTTGTTAGTTTCTACTTTTTGTTACGTTCTTATCGTTACTTCTAATTCTCTTCATTGCATAATATACCAAAACCATCGTATCTAAACCAAAATAATTAAATATAACAAAATGCATTCCTATTAGTGTTCCAAATAGATGATTAATAATATTTTTATAGAATAGAAAATACACCATTAAATCGATAAAACATTTCGACCATCGACGTGAATTTTAATTATAAACTGAGTTTTGCTCCTCATATTGATCACATTGTATCAAAAGCATTCTAGAGTTTAGATTTTATTATAATATATTCTTTAACTAGCTTAAGTGACATTTACTTTAATATTCCCTTCTGAAAATCTACTTATATACATTATTTTATTTAATAATTGTTGCGAGTATAACATGATCTTAAACTTAGATATTTTAAAATTTTAGTGGATATCATCAGGTAGTTTACATTAAAACCTACATATGTATATATAATAAATCTGGTCATCAGTAGAAGTTTATATCATAAAAAATTGTCAGATTGACATACATTAATCACTATGATATTATTAATATTCCACTGGTAACATGCTTCTGTTATCCTTCATATACCTACTAATTGAATCTGATCTTTAATTTGTTTGGGCAGCCATACATCAAATAATTATAAATAAAATATTTAGAAAGCTTCAATTGAATGTAAACAGAATGGTAGGTACAAATCGGAATTTCTTATTAGTTTACATTTTATTGATTTCGTCTACAGGAATGTATCATGTTCTACGGAGGGCGAGGAGGAAACGAGGAAAGTACTTGAGGTCAACTAAGGTCAGGACATTGGGGGTGATTTAATCATTGAGACTAGGAAAGTATTTGAGGGCAACAGAGGTCAGGTCAATGGGAGTGATTTGGTTATTGAGATGAGGAAAGTATTTGAGATCAACTGAGGTCAGGTTATTGGAAGAAATTTTAGCATTGAGACGAGGAAAGTATTTAAGGTCAACTGAGGTTAGGTCATTGGGGCTGATTTAACCATTGAGACGAGGAAAATAGTTGAGGTAACTGAGGTCATGTCAATGAAGGTGATTAGATGATTGAGATGGGGAAAGTATTTGAGGTCAACTGAGGTCAGGCCAATGGGGGTGATTTGGTCATTGAGACGAGGAAAGTATTTGAGGCCAATTGAGGTCAGGTCATTGGGGGTGATTTGATAATTGAGACGAGGAAAGTATTTCAAATCAACTGTGGTCAGGTCACTGGAGGTGATTTGACCATTGAGACGAGGAAAGCACTTGAGGTCAACTGAGGTCAGGTCATTGGGGTGATTTGAGTACCCTGTGTTTGTTACCTGTGCAAAACAAGTACTGTAGCCTCCAAATTTATTTTTCATCATTCATTCATTTATTTTCTTTTATCCATTAAAGTTGACAAATAAAGAAGAAGAAGTAAAATTACTTTTTTCATCAAATTCTATACCACTACCAGATTTATACCAGATTTTATACTTGACGTTTCTTCGGAGGCTACTTCAAAAGCAAATTGTACAACAAATAACACAAGATGCAAAAACTTTGTAAGAACGTATAGGTACCGTATGAATCGAGATAATTTATAGAGGTAGTAAATAGAGGTAGTACAAAATATAAAAAGTTCTTTCATCTGTTGTACCATCAAAAATTGCTTTGAAATGTGCATTTAAATTCATAAAATATTTTAATGTTATTTTAAGGGTATTTCATTATATTCTATTTAAATAATAAAAATAATATTGCAGTTCCGAATAATACTCTGCCTAAATTTATTGAATTAATAAACTAATTGCTTAAACCATATACAATTTTATTCCGTTTAACGAATAACAAAACAGCTTCATTAATTTTGTAATCCTGTTCCAACTTTCCGATTCATGGCTTGTTTGATTTCACGTGGAAAAGGACAATGAATCTCAGAAAATGATAATATTTTCTTTCCTTCGCCCTATGTTCTCTTGAACCGTCCCGAATTCGACTTAGATAATAAAAGACGAGACTCTCGAGCACGAGGCTCGGCAATTAAACTACGTAAACTAATTAAGATTAGACAGTGCAGTTCGGTATCAGTAACATCTTAATATTTGGTTCTGAATAGAATAAATTATTGGAACGGGAGTAGGCAGCCATGAGGTTATAAATTAGCCCGTTAAAAAGTAATTTGCCGTAAAAGTGGAATCACCGGACGCTATCGCTTTGTATGAATCTGATATCTGCAAAAAATAAATAAAAGTACCTCGCCAAGAAACTTGTATACAGCAATAAGCTGAACAGATGTGTGCTCGTATTTCATTTCGCAGGAATGTTGCTAGTTGGCTTAGGGAACAGAGAAATTGAGAGAAGGGGCAGATGTGAGGATATAACAATCTGAAGTTATTTGGAATTGAATACAGACTATCTATGTATTAAATCTAGTTATTATTTTGCTAAAGGAATGTCTTCTAATTTTAATATAAATGCGTCAATTTCCATTATTTATAAACCAAATCATAAATATATCTAGCCGAATCATTAATAAAGATATATGGTTCTAATAAATATAATATCTCAACTATTGTAATAACAAAAATTAGTTACCTAGTCTGATACGCCGAGATACAAGACGGAATATTTATTTAAATTACAATATCCAACGGGACAAAAGTCCTTGTTACAAGATAAGGAAAACAGAAAACATATCTATATAAAACGCATAATGATGCACTTATATGCACAACACAACAAATATACAAATAAATTTATAGGAAGTACAAGTTGGGAGGTAGGTACATAAGTAGAAACAAAAAAAGCACAGATTAAAAACATGAAAATAGCACAGTCTAAAAAACATTATCTTTATAAAATTAAAAGAAGATGAAAATACATCAAGTTGATCTCCATATAGCTGAAAATTTAAAATTATTTGATAAAAGGGCGAAGTTTGTACGTGCTATGGGTAAATATAGTACACGGTTATTATACATTCTAAAATTCACTTTAGGTACACGATATATAATTCTTCAGACTGAAGACCGAAAGCTTAGAAATTGTTAATAAATTTATAAAGAAATATAATTGAATACATAACACGTCTCTGATGCTGTTTAACTTAAATTCAGATAGAAATGTTTCTGGAGGTTCACCTTGTGGAGGATATACTCCATGTGTGAAAGTTTTTTAAATATCTTCGCTGCACTCTTTCTGAGTTAGATGTGTGTTATAAATAGGGTTCCAAACAACGGAAGCATATTCCAGTTTGGAACGAACAAACGTGGAGTAGAGCAAATTTATGGTTTTCATAAACTTCTAAAGACTTTAAAATTACGCAGAACAAAATGCAGATATTTAAATGCAGACTTACAAGTCAGCTGTATATGCTCATCAAAAGACAGTATGCTATCAAAAGTAACAGTATCATCAAATTTATAGATAAAAGTTACAGCGGTTTTACATCTAGAATATAACATAATATTGTACTTACTGACATTTAAAAATAAGTTTCTCTCACACCACACATTCAAATTAGTTTTCAAAGTAATTCAAACAAGTTTTCTCGCAGATTCGTACAATTTGTCTGCGAGTGGATTTCGACAGATAACTTTAACTCAATGCCATGAAATAAAACATTGACATCAAGTATTTGAGTTATGTCGTTAATAAATAGTACAAAGAGTAGTAGGCCGAGAATAGAACCCTGCGGGACTCCCGTTAGTTGACAAATCATCACTGATTGATAACCTCGATATTACACATGTTAGTTTAAGTACTGTGCGTACTGTCTTCTAAAAAATCAGATGGGATCTTTCGAAATAAGTGGAATTTCGATAGTCTAACACTATACTACACTACACTATACTACACTATACTTAAAAATTCAGGTTCAGGAATTAACTAAGAACAATCCGGAGCTGTCAATTCTATATCATCACAGAATTGGATGTTTAATCAATTATGGACTTCATATCATCAATAACCAAATATCTTTGAAATGCATACCTACTTTCTTTTGACGAAAGATTATCGTTCACATTAAATAGTGAAATTACTCAGTATACATGTCGTTATTGGACTGATGGCTGCTATTAACTGAAGATGGATAAATCATTGATTGGCTCTTTGTCCATAAGGAACAAATATAATGTACAGTTTGAAGATATTTTACATTAAACAGTAAATGATGTTACATTACATTCCCTTATAGATATTTGAAATAAAATTTCCAAATTCCCGGGAAATCTCCGCGTGAAGTTATCATATTACAAATAATATGATAATCGAAATATAATACTTTCTGTATTATATTTCGATATATTGTATTTAATATATATTATATTAAATAATATAATAATTTCTGTATAGAAATACTATATATCCCAATTAAGGATTTTTTTTCACTTTAAAGTTTCCACACTGTATGTAGTTTAGTACTTCCTCAAGACATAGCCAAGTAATATCGAGATTAAAGACCGGCTACGACATTAAAGCAATTTTTGCCCTTCATACGTAATGGGATTCCTGTTATTTCCGAAATCTAGTAAGGTTCAGTGATAGTCAGAAGATAGTCATCTTGCAATCTCGAAATCACGATGGGGCTCACGACTGAATCATTCAAATTACTACATACCCTGCCGGGACATACACAAGAGTTCCATTTGTCAAGTCTGTCCCTTTCGTCCGTCGTTCGCCTCTGATGCTTTGTAGCATGGACGATTCCAAGTACAGAGGCGTAACTAGGACATGTAGATTATAATATGTGGTAATATATAAAGTAAGAATTAAAAATCTCTCAACGACATCCACAAAGTATATATGTACAGTATAAAACAATGCAAGTGAAAAAATTTAAAACATATAAATTAACATCAACCGTAAATAAATAAATATAAATACAATTATACTCCAATGCAGCTATATAAAGGGTCTTAATTATTGCGTTTATACCTAGCACATAATCAAAACGGAATTTGGTGCAATGGTGGATGACGAAAGTGGTACATTTTAAAATAAAATTTTTGATTTTCAGTGAATGGCCATATACACCGTGCTTAAATACTTGTCTTTAGCATATAGTTACTGTCACAGGAGCTACAGGAAGCGCCTTATCCAATAAGACGCTACTCCATTAAGCGAGTACGGTATTATAACTGAACACTCCCCACTATTTTTCACACCGCACTATCTATATTAGTAGAGTAAAATTGCCGATCTAACTAACTTTTTTCTAGGGGTAGACATCTATAGAGTCACCAATATTCGCGCTATAAGCCTAAGCGCCGTAATTCTTCACGCTGATAAAGACGAACGTTTTTTAAAAATTCGATAATTCGAAAACGGTTACAGATAGCAAGCCAAACTTTTTTTAAAAACTTTTTCAATATCTAGACTACATTTCATTCGCTGCATATAATATGCAAATTTTGAATATTTCACAGCTCCCGCATATCGAAGTTTGTCATGCATAATATTAGAAGTTTTAACTTTGCGTCATTTTTTTGGTAATATATAGGTGTACCGCCAAAAAAAAGTTTAGAGCATTCGAAGCACTTAGGTTTTGTGCATAAGTGGCTAACATTTCAGGGCAGTAAATTTAGCCTTTTTTTATTGGCGATGTATGTACTCAAAAGCGCATTCTTTCGAATTGTCATTTAAAATAATTGCCCTACTAAAGAAAGTTATTGACTTATATGCCCCAAAACATAATAATATCTCCACCCTTCATTCTCACCTTGATGACGAGCTCAGAATTCAAAGACTTGTGTGGGAAAGGGAGCGGCATATTATTATTTTTCGGCCCGCGCACCCAGGAACGACTTACGATGTTATAACATTAACTACCTTTAACCTTTTCTACAAGATGGTATATGTTTCATCTGCTACGCTATATGTATTGCATCACTCGATCGCGACACCGCTGTCGTTTGGCCTTGAACGGAAACTCCTTACTTGGTCCCAATATACGAATATAAACATTTCCAGTGTTGAAAATAGCATTATATAAAAAAGGAGGGGAAATAAACATCATAATATGATATTTTAATCTCGTTTAAATTTTTACCTTTCATCGGAAAAACAGAGGACACAGAAATTGTAATTACACGGCCGGAAAAATGCTAGTTACGGCCCTGGCCCTGTCCATCACTGAAATCGACTCCCACTCAAATAAATCCTCGATCTCAACCAAACTGATCTCAACTTAAGGTGAAGCTAAAGCTGATGCCTTATAATTTTTTTACACTAAGTCAAACTGCACAAAGAAATGCAAAAAACAAAGGATTTCCACTCTATAAATGTCTGTTAACCCTCTATGATAGAAGCCAGTGAGGATAATCCCAGTTGGCAAAAAGCGTGCACAGGTCTGTGAAGGTTTTACGTATTTTATACTAACCCCCAATGTTATAAGTATTATCTACAAACGTCTTTTCGTCATTCTGGGAGAGAAAAAACTATTAAAAAATTTCTAAAGACCTGTGTTAAACTAAATCAAGAACGTGTAAGTTTTATGAACACAAATCAGTGTCTGAACGTTATAAAAATTTGTAGGATTCTGTGACTTAATCACAAACAAAATTGTTAGTTACTCATATAGTTTTTAAGTACCTACGAGTGCATATTCTTACAACCATGCCCTAATTTTGAATCATTAAGTATTACCATCGACAAAGCTATTGTATTTCTTCTACTACCACTACAAAATTTTAAACACAATCCAGATAGCTATGAATTTTGCTTTTTTAATAATTTAATAAACCAGATGCGTCACGTTTGTCTGTGAGTGAGGGCACAGTGTAATATCATTATTGAGAATTATCCAGAATTTTGGAGATATATGAAAATGTTTTTAGGAAATGAAATATTTTGATTTTATTTAAATAATTACAATTACTACATACAGCAGTATAGCATTACAATTCTTTTGCTAAATACTTAAAAAATAAGTAAAATATCTACAAACGTCAAAAAATAATATAAAAACATAAAAATAATATACAAACCATGATTAATTTGGATTTATACATTTTTGAAGTAACTACTTTTTAATAATCGGTATTTTTTCTCTGTAAATCTCAATAATGTTAAAAAATTTTAATAACGTCATTAAATCTTAAAATATGCTCTATAAGTTGTTAGTAATACCTATAGTGAATTCCTATGGTTTTTTTAAGACACCCCTTATAAAAGTATCGTTAAAGTGCTAGACTGCCGGCTTTCGTATTCAAGCTGCAACTTACATCACTAGATTATACTTTAAATTAATCATTTCACGAAGTAACACGTCCCATTCATACCTTCATGCATATTTAGCCGGCAAGAAAAACTTTTATATGAAATTAGACGGGTGAAACAAAAAATCGAACGGCTCGACGGCGGCAATAAATCAAATTTGTGTTTCTAGTTAACTTTTTAGAAGGGGAAGTTCAGTGGATCGAGGGAACTCAGCAAAGACTAAACCGATTGTGGCAGGTGTTGTTCCATAATGCATGTTGTCCGTCAACCACCGACTGTCAACTTCTGACCGCGAGTAGTCCCTTGAATTTATCACATTGCCTATTATGGACCATCCTCTCTGTCATTTCCTCGTTCTGTTCCTACTCTCATCCACCACCAGCTACTAACTAGATACTTGATTTACATATAAGAGGGTATGTTTACTTCAGATGAGCGTTGGCAAGCTGTGAAGTGAGCTAGGTAATTAGTATTTACAATAAAATCAGGAAGTTTAAAAAATTGGCAGTGCAAAAAGAGAGGGTAGCAGTAAAAGCGACGAGCTACGACAGTTTGCAGTGGAACGCAGATACATCAAAATTTGTTTATGACGGGGTATAGAATTAATCCCTTATATTAAGATTAGTTCCGTAAAAAATTAGTCAAAGTATAAAAAATCGTTTTTGTTATAACTAGTAGATATAAATATAAACTATAAACAAATATATTTATTTGCAGAAAATAAATATATGATATTAAGAATTGTATTAAAATATTTTTCATTCAACTATTAATTCTAAGATATTTTTAAATTCTACTCTATTCTAATTAACATTCTAAATATTTACTTTTAAGAAATACATTTATTTTCCACAATTAAATATTTAATTGCAACCGCTAAACGCACAAAGCGTTTGCGCGTACAGCTAACTTGTTTTGAGTCGTGACCATTGCGCAACTATTTTTATAGCTTTGCCATGCAAGTGGGGATAGCTACCTGTGTATATTTATTTGAAGAAGATGCTGAAAATAACTACTCCACGAGCTATGACCCTCGACTGCCATTGCATTACTTCGGTATCTGCATAGGTGTCGCCACATCTTTCATCAAGACTGACCACGAGACACTGACCGGTTTCGCGTTTATTATGCGATCATCAGAGTGCCATAGGTAGTGGACTCAATGAACGATGCTGCGACATGATTGCTTAATGGGCATCGTGAATGTTAGTAGTGGTGAGAAACACACCATAGTGCCCTCTTTGGGTCTTTGCTACTATCTGTCTGACAATTATTGTCAAATTGACAGACAGATAACGACCTGCTTTTTTGCAGGCGCCATTATAGCAGTGATTTCTATTGTCTTTTAGAAAGACAATAAATAAGTAGGATTGTCTTCCTAGGATCTAGCAGTATAGTAGCAACATCTGGTGTACCTCAGTACTCTGTCTTGGGTCCGCTTCTGTTTAATATTTATATTAATGATATCACTTCTAAGCTGAGCTGTGAGTTGCTAGTATATGCAGATGTTGATGGTCTGAAGTTAATAAATTTCCGCTCAATATTATCAAATGCAATGTTATGACTTTTACCCGACCACATTGCCCTGTAATAACAGACTATATACTTAATGGCCAGGGATAACAAAGATTTGATAAACTGAAGGATCTAGGTATAACTTTTGACTCCAGACTTTCTTTCGCTGACCACATATCTCAAATAGCGGCAACTTGTTATAGGCAGCTGGGTTTCATTTTAAGGAACTCTAAAGGCTTTGTTATTACAAATACTTAAGATTTTATTCAATGCATTTGTAAGATCTAAATTAGAATATGCTTCCATTATATGGAAGTCAAGTTATGATGTACATAAAAGTAAAATTAAAGGTATTCAAAGAAGATTCTTAAAATTTTTATATCTTAAAGAATTAGGAGTTTATCCCCCAAAGGTTTTCCTAAAGAGGAATTACTTAATATGTTTGGTGTAACTGACCTGGATTGCAGAAGAAAATATCACTCATATGTGTTTTTATACAAATTCCTGCATAATACTATTTAAATTTAAATTTATTTTACTTAAATACTCCACGAACTAACTTACTTAAACACTCTCGTTTGTACGAAATATGTAGTAATTGTAATTTATTGCTCAGTGATGTTGATTTATTTAATTGCAAGATTAGTGATATTCAATCAAGGTTAATCAAGTGACTAAAGTAGTATATCAGTTTAAATTGATCATATGTTTTTTCATAATTTTTTAACTTAATTTCGTTTTTTTTGTTAGTTAGTTGTTATTTACTGTTTTTTATTGTACTCTGATATATATTCATGTATGTTTACTCTCCTACCCTGCAATTGGGTTTCCCTGTTGGGTAGTGTAACCATAAATAAATAAATAGTAAACTAAAAGACCTAACTGCCATATTAACACCAATTAAATCTTTAATTCCTCAAATACAAATAAATAATTTAATTGGCGGTAAAAAATTTTATTTGTCTATTGAAATAATTTTCTCGTGTTTGGAAAATGAAAACAGTATAAAAAATAATATCCTATATCGTTCAGTATTTGTGTAACAACTATTGATACGATAACTTCAACAAATTGCACTTAAACTTCCAAAATTATATTTAGAAAACCAATAGAAGTAGACATAAATTTATTTTGTAATGTGGCAGAAAAAAGTATATTGTCCCTTCCAAGCAACAACGTTAAATTCTTGCAAATCTGCATCTCCATTAAAAAGCTTAACCATCATATTCGAAATTGATTTTCTTTTTTAACATCCCCTCTAAAGCGTCCGCTCCATAAAAACCACATTCACTTTCCCTCTCATCAAGAATTAATTGCGCCCTGTTAAAACATTTGTTCCCACCAGCTTATTAATCCATCTTGTTAACTCGTCATTGCCAATTTTGCAGATCTTTTGTGAAATATTCGTCCTTGAAAAATTAGTCGATAATGAAACGTTAACCTTCCCTCCTTGGTCAATATACATTCTCACTTGTAGTATAAAGACATTTCCAGGGTGGATTCTTACCATTAAATTGTCAAAACAGGGTTGGCTTTAGGCACTTCGTTCTAAAAAATATAGCCAAAATAGGACACATTCTAAGTAATTTTTTATACACTGAGGGAAAAATCTTGCTTAAAACCGCTAGTAAACTGTAGTCACGGCCTTCTTTAGTACTAGCCATGAACTGAAATTGGCAACACCGCTCCACGCCGATCTTCTAGTCCGATTCCCGACCCACGACCCACAGCCATATCTTCATATCATGGCAAGCATATCTTTCTCTTTGGAATAGACATCACGAATATCTTTAAATTTAGCATACTTAACTTCGTAGGTATTAAAATCGGGATATACAAATGTGTTGTCAAGATTTTTTAAATTTAACCAATTTGATTTAATATTTTTAAAAATATGTACAAAGTCAAAAGTTAAAAATATTTTTTTATTCGTGTTGGCAGGATTTGGAATAAAGCTATTACATTTTGTTGTGATTTGATTGAACATTTAATTTCGCATTTGATTCTGAAAGTAAACTGTTAAACATTGTCCTGTTGATTCTATGATTATCTGTTATTATACATAAAACTTCAAAACCACAATTCTGAACCATATTAACAACATTTTGTGTTATTGGAACCATTTCTTTGCCTGTGATATTTAATACGGGTAGTAATTTTACAATTTCACAAAAGTTTCCAAATGCTCAACAAATCATAAAAGATAATATTGTCTTCGCGAATTCTACATTCTCTTTGTTACAAGCTATACCGATTATGTTTTTTGCACGATAATCTAATCTGCAATTAATATATATTTCATCAATTAGAATTACTACTATCTTGTCAGTCTGTGTAAGTGAAGACGACATATTAACTAAATAGTGCTCATTCTTATTTTCTTTATTTGGAGAAATGTCCATTCCAGATGAAAGATACTGCAGATAACGCTTAGAAGGTAAAATAAAAAAAGTCTGTAACATATTGTATGTAGTAGGAGACTGAATATAAATCATAAATGCCATTATTATAGTGGAGGCAGAGTATTTCCTTTTTAACTTTGTCATTTGGTTAATTTGATCTACGATAATGTTTAATTGTTTAGAATATAAAAAAGTCTCGATATCGCAAAAATCTAAAGCTTGTTTTAAATACAGCAACGCCTATTGCAATGCATTTTGAGTATTGCTTGTTTCTATGTTACTTGAATAATAGGTATATTTAAATCTATCTAATAAATTTTGGAGTTGAGACCATCTCTTAATTTTCATATCAAAATCTAAAATCCACTTTAATTCATTAAAATACAATTCACTGCGATTTACAAATATTTTAACTGTTAGGTCGTTATTTATTGATATCTGATTTTCAATTTTAATTATTTCACCATCGAAATTTATTGTATAAAAAATTATTTTAGATGTCAAGACTTTTATATTCCAACTTTCACCAAGATTAACTTTTTTCGAAAAATTATTTATAAAATCATTGTAATTTGCAATAAGATCTGACTTTTCAAAATTTTGTATCAACATTTCATGTTGCTGAACTTGCTGTTGGCGCCTACATTCAGGATCTTTTCGAACAATCGACTTTTCCTTTGACATATATTTAGGCAAATTTGGGAAAATAGATGGGATAGCATCCGCTTTTAATTTTGCTTTGCAAGCAAACATTGTTAATGTACCGTCTGGTAAAAGATGTCTGTCTAGTTTAACGACATCATTAGGATCAAAATGTAACTCACAAACAACGGAATATTTTGTAGGTGACCATTCTTTCCTAGGGATACGTTTGAGCCATTTTTGTTTAAATGTGTCGTCCTTAGGGAATCCAAAAACACTTTTTACTCCTTCACTTTTTACAGAGGAATCGTAATTAGATTTACACCCTGGTACACAGCACCGTGCCGGCATTTTCACTATTCAAGGTTAAGTTCACTTCACCCCAACTGATAAATAATAGAACATGTAAAAACTCGGGAAAATGATATTACATATCAAATTGGTAATACACGGCACTATCTACATTGATTATACTTTAATATACAACGGTCTGAAATAATTATCTCTTATAATTAAACGCTATTTAACACAAATATATAGGATGATTTAATACCACACGTATACAAGACGCACCATTTACTAAAACAGTATCGCTCGATCTGAAATTAGGACGGGATGCAGTGTTGCAATTTTCTCAGTTCATGGCTAGTACTAAAGAAGGCTGTGCTGTAGTATTTTGAAATCATCAATTATTTATTTGAAGGAGATGCCGATAACAACTTCGGTATCTCCATAGGAGTCGTCGCCACATCCTTCACCAAGGCAAACCACCAGACACTGACCCGTTTCGCGCTTATTCTGCCATAGGTAGTGGACTCGATGAACGATGTTGCGACGTGATTGCCTAATGGGCATCGTGAATGTTAGTAGTAGTGAGAAATAGAGTCCTGTGAGAAACACACCGTAGTGCCCTCTTTGGGCTACTATCTGTCTGACAATTATTGTTAAATTGACAGACATATAACGACCTGCTTTCCCGCAGGCTCCATTTTAGCAGTGACCTCTATTGTCTTCGAAAAAGACAATCCTACTTATTTATTTGAAGGAGATGCCGAAAAAACTACTCCACGGGCAATGTGCCCGGACTGGCATTGCATTACTTCGGCAGTACCATAGGAGTCGCCACAGCAAAGACGCAAAGAGGGCACTACGGTGTGTTTCTGACCACTGCTAACATTAATTATTTATATTTCATGCTAATTTATTATAGCTAAATAATTATTTTTCAGAATTTCTTTGTAAAGAGAATATGCCAAGTATACAAAAAATATAATTGTAAAAACTGCATAGCTTGTCAATAAAATTTCCAGGTTAGGGGTTGCTCGTCTCTTGGCATAGGTAATTGGCCTTAGTTGCGGAAATAGACCGCCGTTAAATAATGAAAACAAAACAATGATCTTACTCCTTTCAAACCACAAAAAATAATGAAATTAAACAAATTTTGTCATCGAAATGTAGTTATTTTATTAAGTATATTAAATTAGCCAATATTTCTTTGACTTTAAGAAACATTCAAATAAAGAAAAATTGTCTATATGTAATAAGTTATTTCCCTGTGATAACACGATACTTAAACATATCTCTCTAATTTTTTTAAACATAAACTACAACAACTCATGGGACAACGTTATGTCCCAATCTGTAAAAATATGCAGCATTCTATTGAAAAACATTAATTAAGTTTGCTCCATATTTATAACACATACTGTATACTATCGAATACTTACAGTTATAAGAAAAATCATAAAATGCTGTAGAAATTTCTAGTATTATGAAATATTTTTACGGTTACTTCAATATACTAGTTCATCATCGCTTGTCTGCATATTTGATAAATGCATAGAAAGAATGACGTCTACCATAATTGAAACACACTTGAGGTTGTGAAAACTATTTGGTTATATTGAAAATTTTATCTTACTGGTGAGAGAAATTTTCCTGCAATCTTCACACCCGTTGTCTAGTCGCTATGAAAAGAGGGTGTTACTCCTACAGCGAAATATTAGCGTATGAAATGTTTTGTTTTTTAATTTACAATTTTAGAACGAAATTGAATACGTACTAAATATATAGGAAAATTAAATTGGAATTGCTATGAACAGTATTACAGTTACATGTAACTGCACAGTTTGAACTAAGTAATTATTGAATTGAGTAATTTGAACAAAAAATATTTTAAAATCGGTTGGTTTAATTTATTTAACCAAAACTAATACAGATGAAGGATAAAACAAAGTTTAGCTCCATTATAGCAGTGTAAGTGTACAAAGCACTTTAGAACATTGCTTCTTGGCAATTTGCACGGGTTGGATTTCTACATTTCTTTTAAATTCAGCTACTTTCCACCTAATGAGTTTATGCAGTTTTGTTTCTTGAAGTATATCCAATAAATGGTGATGCTGATTAATGCCATATAGTACGAAGGGAGGCACGGAAATCAACAATATTTAAAAAAAAATATGGAGCTAAGTTTGTTTGTCATGGCAAGCTGGACCTCTGAACTTTGAAAAGAATTGTATCTTCAATTAACTTGTTATTAATTACAATTTTGGCCTAAAACTGTGGTTTTCATGTTTTTTCTTGCAAATGTTATGTACTTTTCGGTTATGCTATAAAAGTTATATGGTTCTATTTGGAATTTCGAAGAAAAATTGAAAAAACTCCCTCTAGCGGGAGCGGGGGTTGCAAAAATCAGTATGATATAGTATTTTCTTATTTTAAACAGCGATGCTTCCTTTCTTAAACGAGACCTAGTTTACAAAATCCGATTAGGCGAAATTAAAAAGTTGTAGACACTTTAATCATTAAATCCTTATTTGACATCCCAGAGAAAAAAGTGTTAAAACCAAAAAAATGCACAGATGCATTAGAGTGGTAGTACTTTTTGACACCTTATATGGGGATATTATTCCGAAAATTATCTTTTTTAATGTAGCTCTAGTAGTTACGCCACCTTGCGGTAGAGTTAAGAACTTAAAAACTAATTTCAGTAATTTCTCTTGGTCGCTTTTCTTAGGAATTTTTTTTCCAAACCTCTACGACTATTACTTCCTGACAATATGTGGTACCACGACCACGGCACATTTAACGAAAACTCTATCTATCCTATCCATGTATAATATACTCGTAATTAAATACAGGGTTATTCAGAACTCATCTCTAAAACTTTGAGGATATGTGCATCCTTAAATAAGAAATCGATATCACCAAAAAAATTTTAATAAAAGTAATTAGGATTTCCCATAAACAATGTTTAAAGTTATGCCATTATAAAGGACTACGTAGCTGGGCAACTGTACTTCAACACATCTGATACTTTTCTACCACATTCCTAAGAATGTAATAAAAAAGTAGACAAGTATTTCTTTAAATACCTACACCTCCGCCACTGCTAAGTCTCTAAAGCTGATACTTTTTTGTTTTATATCCACTGACATCCTAAATATGTGCATCGAATTTTTAATCTCTAACAGTTTGAGGTTAAATAACCTCAAACGGTTAGAGATTAAAAATTAAAAACCGATTCTTGACACCCTTGATAATTTTTGACACCCTGTAGCTTGACAACTGCTGTGGTAAGACCCCAGTAAACTAAAAAAACCCCTTATTTTTGGCCACAGAGTTTGTGTTTTTTGTTCTATAAAAAAGATACAGAGTATTTTCAGAAAATAACTCTATGCGTCTTACTAATGTGCTTTTTACACTAGAAAAACCAGAGTCCATAAGTTTTCAATTGCTGCTGTTTAGAGACTTAATATTAATTTAGGTGTTTTTTCATGTTTATTACTTACCTTTATACCTACTTATGATTAATACTAATCCTCAGTATTGAGCATTTGTTACTTTATAAATTGTAACAGTACTAAAGTGGGGTGCTACTTCTAGGTACTCCCTGTAAGTAATTATTTTATGAATCAGTTAACGTACATAGAAACAAAGACAGTGCTATCGAGTTTTCAGGGTTTTATATCGAGAATATGTTTACAATACTGAACTCGATAAGGCAGCGGATTAACAGTCACAGTGTACTTGCTGTTGCTAGTTTGCTCTTAGCACATATGCGTCTAGTCTACTACTCCTATCTATTCTTCCCTGCCGTTTTACCCAATTGTTTCGAGTGACTGTCTGTTTAATATCCCTGTCTCCGTCTATGCTTCGCAACTGCATGAGGTTTGTCTCCTTCTGCGTTTCGCAGAGGTCCCTTTTCATCTCATAACGTGACAAGATTCGCAAAATAACATCGTGCTCAACACGTGTCGTTTCTATAGCAACAGTTTGGCTCAACGTCCCGCGTACTTGCTGACTTCCCTCGAAGTCGTTCCACTGATCATTCCGTAATAATCCCGCAAATGTGCTTTTTTCACTTGAAAAGTAGGCGAATTATAGATAAGACACTTCTTCCAGCTGAATCTCCGCTATGCATTCAATGCTAGACTGGAATAAAGTTGTCTAGCCTGTGCAAAGCCATTTTTCATTCGGAAATCGCGGTTTCAGACGGAAAGAGGAATTGGGCTTAAATCGGGTCAATGAACCGGCATTAAAAGAATTTTAAGGATGAGTTATACTTCATTGTCTAAAAATTAGCGGATATAATTGCATATTTGTCTTCTCCATTGAGAAAAAATGCTCCAATATAACAGTGTGTTGATTTAGTTGGGAACGATTTTAAAAGGATTAAGCGCGCGTTTAAGGATTAAGCACTTAAAAGATGAATAAAACATATTCACTGTATGTTTAGTTATGCCACTATATATGTATATACAGGGTTATTCAGAACTTATCTCTAAAACTTTGAGGATATGTGCATCCTTAAATAAGAAATCGAAATCACCAAAAAAATTTATAATAAAAGTCTTTGGATTTCCCGTAAACAATGTTAAAAGTTATACCATTATAAAGGACTACGTAGATGGGCAACTGTACTTCAACGACATCTGATATACCACATTCCTACAAAAAAAGTAAACAAGTTTTTGTACCTGGAACGCCTGGTCAAGACCGAGCGAATAGAGTTGGAGTGGGGATAATATCTCTATTGTCTATCTGTGTCTATCTTGCTCTCTCAGTGCCGGTGTGTTGTTTGTTGTTTTATTTATCGTAGGAGTGTTAAACTTTAAAATTTTCAAAATGGCTCATGTGTACAGTAATGCTGAGTTAATGGACATGATTCTTATTTATGGTGAAGTTGGACAAAATGCAGTGGCAGCTTCGCGCTTGTATGCGGATCTATTTCCCAATCGACACACGTCAAATTATGCAACTTTTACGGCAGTGGTACAACGTGGCCGTGATACTGGTAATTTACGTGCAAATCATGGACGAGATGGTGGCCCGGGACGACCACAACGTATTTTAGCACCTGAAGAACAAGTGTTAAATCTGGTACGTGAAAATCCGCGAATAAGTTCAAGTCAGATCGCTAGACAGGTGGCTGGGGTATGCCAATCAACGGTGTGGCATTTACTACACGAAGCTCAGTTTATATCCGTATCATCATATTCAGCGTGATCAAGCACTGTTATAAAGTGGATTATCCATTACGAGTTAGGTTTTGTGAGTGAGTGAGTTAGGTTTCTGTGAGATGTACCATACCGAAGTGGAAACAGTCTAGGATTTGCAAGAGCGTATCACAGCTGCCGCAAATAATTTGCGTTTACAAGATCAGCAACCAGGAGGAACATTCGGCAAATTTGGATAAGGCGTGCCCAAAAGTGTGTACAAGTCGAGGGACAAATTTCGAACAGCTTTTGTAACAAGGTATGTTCAAATTTTTTATAAATTTCATGTTTCTAATACCTAGTAATCAAGTAGCACAATTATTCAAAATTAGTGTAACAAAATTTTATTCATTTTAAAGACACGTCACTTTGGTCACATCTATCTATCTTTCAGTTTATTTTAAAGTAAAAAGGCTGCAAATCTTTTTTGCGCCGGGTGTTGGTATACTCTCGGAACTTCCGAAGTTTTTTTTGTGCTACATGTTACATCGCCAGTTTGCATTGTCAGTCCCAAGGTCACTACATTATAGTGGACTAGTATCCAGCGGCGTGCAATTAAAATTTTTTAAATAGATTTCAGAACACGCCAAAAAAATTTTTTTTTGCACTACCACATTTGTACATGTATGTTGAACATCCCCAAATTTTATTATGGATAAGTTCTGAATAATCCTGTATAGCAGCTAATTAAATGTAGTCTAAATATTGAAAAGTTTTTAAAAAACAGTTTGGCTTGATATCTGTAACCGTTTTCGAATTATAGAATTTTTAAAAAGCGCTCGCGTTTATCTGAATGAAGTATTACATAGCGCTCAAGCTTACAGCGCGAGTACCGGTGCCTCTATAGATGTCTACCCCTAGAAAGAAGCGAGTTAGATCGGCGATTTTACTCCTCGAATATAGATAGCGCAACACTCGACCGGCGAGCAGCGTGAAAAGTAGTGGGGAGTGTTCAGTTATAATACCGTTCTCGCTTAATGGAGAACCGTCTGATTTGATGCATTTGATGAGACGATCGGCGATGTTTCATATATGTATGGTGTTATCATTTCTAATGTAATTTTAACAGTAATTTTAGGATCAGTCATCCGTCAATCAAGCCATTTTGCCAGGAAGAGGGAATATACTTCTATTAATTTTTCCAAGGAAAAGTCCATATTTTACAATAAGTGAGAATCGGGTCTACAGAACCTTGTTTAGATTTATTTGAAATTTTTTCGTATAACATATTATTTTATGAACATATCTTATTTGTAAGAAAATAAACTACAAGATTACTCTGTAAGTATAGAAATGTACATCGTGTTATATCTATAGTTATATCTATATCTATAGTAGTTTCATTACATATCTGACTTTTCTTATTAGCTTTAGAAAAATATCACTGAAATTAAAATTATATTTTAGAGCTTTATTTGAGCTAAAATCAAACTAGAAAGGAAAATAAGGCAATCATTTTTAAACCCTTTGAATTGCGTTGTGCATTCACTTGTGAAATATATACAAAGCAGGACATATTAATTGATCCAAGTATGTATATGTAATATTACACCTTTCTAGGGAGATCTAATGAAAAAGTTGTACTCGGCTGCTTCCAACCCTCCTGTGAAATACTACAATATAACTTTATTTTATTCAAAAGCATTCTCCAAATCTTTGAATATTTTAATTTAATAACTTTTAATAAGAACAAAGGCCTTTTCGGCAAACAAGTTTATTAAATTGTTGGGGATGTCCATATTCAACAAACAAATAGTTCGAAGAGCTTGTACATATTTTGTGTTTTGATAACTAATTGTTTTCAACTTGTTCTCTGTTGTATCTTTGAAGTATTTCATTATTCGCATTTCGTACATTTTTCTGCTAAATATTCTAATAATAATATTGTTTGAAATGTGAAATATTCTTTGGCAAACTTTTGTTTTGCTAAAGATATAGAAAAATATAACTTGGGATCTCATATTCGAATTCGTAAAGTGTACATGCATGTAAATATTTGTTGAATTATTTTATAGGACTGTATACCTTATAGTGAATAAATTAATCTATTATATACAGTATGTCCCAAACATCACGCCGCAGTTGAATATTTCCATTATTTTCAGGATAAGTATAAATAATAATATCTAATATCTCTATCCCTCATTATTATCCCGATGATGAGCACGGAAGTCAAAGACTTGTGTAGGAGAGGGAGCGACATATTATTATTTAGCGGTCCGTCTGTGCGCTTAAAACAATCCTATATTTTGTTAAAAATCTTGTGTCAATTGAAGAAAAACTTGATTGATTTAGTTGTAGTTTGATTGATGTCAAAAAGTGCTAATATTGTAACAAATGTATCATCAGAATTATTCATATAGGCTATTATATTATTACTATAGATATAATATATAATCATACAGATAGATTAAAATATAGTACTTATATTACATTCACTAACCACACATAACAGATTTTTTTTAAATGAAATACATGTGACAGTTGCTTTTATTTTTATTTATTTTCACGTCATGATAAATATAATTTTAGAGCACGTTCTAAATAAATGTTTATTATTATTTTTCGCGCTTCAGCGCGAAGTGTCAGAGCAGCTCACATAATTTAATCCTAGCATGCTATTTAATTGCTTTATACTAGTTACCGCCATTGTGAACTTAATTTGGTCTCGTCTATATTATGATTTTAACAACGCTTTTGCAGGTGCGCTATACTCTATAAGCATTGCAAAAGTGCACTGCAATATTAAAACCACTAAACAAGGAAATCAGCTAGCTTATATTAATTTATTATGACGTTTTTAAGTAAGTGCTCCCCTTCGCAATCTTGTATCTTTTATAACTGTTTCTCATGGTTTAACCTATTTGGATAGAAGACGTATTGAAATTGTGGCACTAATAAAGCCTCTATATGTATTAATGTGTTAACCTGTGTTAATAATCGCCTAGGTCACTTAAGTAAATCCAGCACCAAGGAGTGCAGTGTGTGTGACGTAGAGGGAAACTAACTCGAATATAATATGTCAGCTTCCATACTTACCCCCACCTAATATAGCACAAGCCAATGTGGAGGGGTCTCCACATTGTTTTCACATCAGTGATTGTCTCCACATCATTCATGGACACATGATTATTCATGGACAAAATTATGACTAGCTTCTGTTGGTACCAACATGGATCGAGATTCCTACTTTAAAAAATACGAAAGAACTGATTACTGTAACTGAGTAAGCTGCTTGCTGAGAGTCACATTGCATCATCCAATGTCGAGGGGACTTACAGAACGTTGAAAACTGATTAGTCCTGGACTAAATTATGACTAGTTTCTTTTGGTACCAACATGGATCGAGATTCCTACATTATAAAATACGAAAGACTGATTACCGTGGTAGTAAGCTGCTGTCTATATTGCTGAGAGTCACATTGCACAATCCAATGTGGAAGGGACTTACAGAACGTTGAAAACTGATTATTCCTGGACTAAATTATGACTAGCTTCTTTTGGTACCAACATGGATCGAGATTCTTACTTTATAAAATACGAAAGACTGATTACTGTGGTAGTAACCTGCTATCTATATTGCTGAGAGTCACATTGCACAATCCAATGTGGAGGGGACTTACAGAACGTTGGAAACTGATTATTCCTGGACTAAATTATGACTAGCTTCTTTTGGTACCAACATGGATCGAGATTCCTACATTAAAAAATACGAAAGATTGATTACTGTGGTAGTAAGCTGCTATCTATATTGCTGAGAGTCACATTGCACACTCCAATGTGGAGGTGACTTACAGAACGTTGGAAACTGATTATTCCTGGACTAAATTATGACTAGCTTCTTTTTGTATAAACATGGATCGAGATTCCTACTTTAAAAAATACGAAAGACTGATTATTATGGTAGTAAGCTGCTATCTATATTGCTGAGAGTCATGTTGCACAATCCAATGTGGAGAGAACTTACAGAACGTTGGAAACTGATTATTCCTTAAATAAATTATGACTAGCTTCTTTTGGTACCAACACCAACATGGATCGACATTCCTACTTTAAAAAATACGAAGGACTGATTATTTTGGTAGTAAGCTGCTATTTATATTGCTGAGAGTCACATTGCACAATCCAATGTGGAGGGGACTTACAGAACGTTGGAAACTGATTATTACTGGACTAAATTATGACTAGCTTCTTTTGGTACCAACATGGATCGAGATTCCTACTTTAAAATATACGAAAGACTGATTACTGTGGTAGTAGGCTGTTATCTATATTGCTGAAAGTATGGAGCAAGGAATATGACCTAAATCAAAAGGAACCGCTCAGTAGATAGCGGAGTTTCCGTATTCTATTACATCAGGAGATACCTCAAGGTTCCAACTTAGGTCCTCTTCCATTTTTTATCTTTGTGAATGACTTGATGCTGCTTATTGGCTATCGTAAACTATTATTCGTTGAAACGATTGATGTTGAACAATGTTTGCATGTGCAATGTGCAACATTTTTAAGTTCAATATTGCAATTTTTTCACGTAAAACTAATTTCGTGTCATATTCTTATCAGAGTTAGCGCTCAAATTAGCGAGTATTTTTTGATAATAAATTTAGTTTTTCGTATCATATCATATTAAGCATATAGTTTTGTCCTCTATGGGAGTGGGATTTATCTTTAGATTGAGTTAAGACTTTCGCGATATCGACGTACTAATAAAATTATACGCTCTGTGATATATTCAGTTGTAACCTAAGAAATCTATACTTGGCTTTTAAGAGTGCCAGTAATTTCTATGATGTCTCGTTTAAATAAATTAACAATTATAAAGTTTTAGTTAATTATAGCATATCTAATTAAAGTTTCTCTTTCTCTCGTTTCCTTGATCTCATGATTATTATTTTCTCATCATTATCTTTATCCACGTATGCAACTTTATTCTAACTTATGTACTTATCTCTTTTTTTAAGGATTATATATAGCTTGCGCAATCTCTTGGACCGTCTCGCGAAGAGGCAGTTAAAAATGCCACAATGTTTTTAAATAGAGCGAGAGAAAAGTGACGGTGGCGGTAAAAATTCCCCCTAAGCTTATTGCATTGCGCCAACCTGCTCGTTACCGCGATGTGACAATCTGCCTCCGCACGGCGACATATTCATTTTCATTTTATCGTTGATGAATTGCGGGATTTGAACAGTGACACTGATTGAATGGTACAACTCGATTAGATACGGTGTTGAACGAGTAAGTTGAGTGCTGCGAAATTTGTCCTCGATCCCTTATCCTGCTACTGCCGATATGCCGGTATTGTCACCTATTCAACACCTCTCGCAAGAAATTCTGACGGACTGGGTTTTATGCTATTATTTCTGTTTTCTCCAAATTTCCTACAGTAGGTACTGATTGCTTTATTCATTTAGTTATCTATGTAATTTAAACGGATTTACAATCTATTATAAATAAAAAAGATCGAAACATCGGAAATAATCTCAATAGATTCAATCTTTCCAAATGTATTTACAAAATCATATAACTCTAACTACTATTTTCCACATTGGAATTAATCAGAATGAAATTGACAATAAACAAAATCATATTGGCATTAATCAGAATCAAATTGACAACAAAATCAAATTGGCACTTGTCAATTTTAAGTTGGCATTAAATAAAATGCAATTAGCAAGAACAATTTGTTGAATGATAAACACAGTAATCTTGCATATCCAATGCAAAAGGAGTACATCTTTGGATATGTGCAATGAATTTATGGGGCCGGTGGCTCAGGGCTTAGCGTCTCGATCGCTCAACCCAGAGGTCGTGGGTTCTAATTCCCACTCCACCAACAATTTTTAATTAAATTGTTTGCCCATAGATCAAGGCTTATTCGCAGGGATGGCTTGGCAACTATCCTGGCGATGGCCTAGGATGGGAAGAATGTCAACTTGGTGTTAATGTGAGAGATTAAAATCAGTTGATGTTTGACTTGTCCCCCTAACTAATGAGGTTTTCCAGGTTTCCCTCATTCCAGCACTGAATGGTGGTTAGGGCCTACCAACGTAAGTCGTTCCTGAGGCGCAAATGCGGCCCGCGAAATAATAATATGCTGCAACCTCTCCCACACAAGTCTCAGACTTTCGGGCTAATCCTTGTGATTAGAATGAGGGGTAGAGATATTATTATTATTATTATTATTATTAATTTTGTGCAATTAGCAACAGTTATCTTGCCAACATTGCCACGAACGATGTTCTCTAATCTCTGCATACGATAATATTCTGTTTGAGTCAGACGATCCCGATCAGCACCAGCTAAGATGTTATTTAGCTATTTAGCTCTTCAGCCATATCTTTTACTCCTACCTTATTTAATACAGACCATGCTTGTTCAATGAGATTGAACATAGGGCTATACGGACATAGTCGTGAAAGTGTATGATGGTTAAATTCGCCCTTTGCAAAAACCTCTTCAATAGTGGAGAAGCATGGAGCATTATCAACGACTAACGCAACTCCAGTTTGGTAAATGTTTTGCGCTCTTCTTAAGCACTGCCTCACAAATTCGTTCGCTTTAGGCTTCTTGAAAGAACCCCTTCTAGGTTCGGAATGAAGTAGCCCCATGGTTCCAATTCATCCTATTAGATGAATATTCGCTCCTCTGCAACCTACCGATATACTTGTGCAACGACTTTCTTTTTTTGAACGGCCCTGGGTCTGCGAAATGAACAAATTAAAGTGCGTTTCGTCTATATTGATAGAGTATTTTGTACCTGAATATCTAACCATTTTCCAGCGTAATTTGGCCTGCTTGATTTTACTTCAAAACTATTTGCGTTTTCGGATTCTCTACGAATGGCTTTCATAGTAAACATAAATCCATTCAGATGGTGTCGAACGCATTCCTTAGAAACATGGACTGCAATACTTCTCGTATTTTTTGACTCGGTACTTTAAAATTAGGTAGTTTTAGAATTTTCTTCGACAGAACGTTCGATGAACTGACGGTGTTAGGCGGTTATTTTCTAGGTTTATCTCCTCGCTGCTTCTATGGTAGTTCTTGGTTGTTAACCCATCGATCCGTAGTTCTCTTTGGCACCTCCAGTACATTTAGAAGATTACGCCAGTCACCACTGGCATAATATAATGCCCAAATCTGCTTCTTCAAATTTGTAGCAGCATCCTTCTTTATATAAGGCATCTTGCATGAATACAATAATGTATTATAATATTTCTTTTTTAAATAACATAATGCACACTTGACACTGACAAAGCAATGAACGAATCAATTGTTTCACTGCTACTTGATTGTTTCATGCTGATATGATTTATTTAATACCAACTTAAAATGGACAAGTGCCAGTTTGATTTTGTTTATTGTCAATTTGATTCTGATTAATGCCAGTATGATTTTGTTTATTATCAATTTGCTTTTGATTAATGCCAGTTTGAAATTGATGTTGCCAATTTGATTTTGTTTACTGTCAATTTGATTCTGATTAACACCTGTTTGAAATTGAAAAGGTATAGTTAGTATTTTTATCAACTTATCTTATTGTAAATGTAACCCCTCTATATTTTTTATATTTTTGGAAGAGCACAGAGTTTTAGGTCAAAATATCCATCATATCCTTCACCTAAATCCAGATATTCTGGAAGAATTCGATATACTAATCTTAATGGGCCAATTAAAAACCTTTATTAATTTTTTATACATCTAGGAGATCATAACTTGCTGTTTGATATCTAGAAAACTGTACTTACCCTCTTACATTTAAAATTGAAGAAACATATTCTAGTTTTTTATTTAACATGTTAAATTTTAACAAACTAACATCGTCTTTAACATACTTTTTGTTTATCCTTTTTAGGCTAACGATATAAAATAAATAACAAGCAATAACAACTACACATACGCAAGTGCTACCCATTTTAAAATGTAAAAATATATGCCGTTGTGTAACTCTTCATGCACACGATGCAGTTCATGATGGTTTTTCAATATCCTATATCGGATAAAGGACAGCACCCAATCCCTTCCTCCCATTCCTATCATACTCAATATTAACATTGTTATCTCAAGCATGTTCTCAGGACGGCACGATTGCCAAATCAATGCAACAATTCGTTTTCACAGCTAGCAGTTTGCACCTCACTTTATTTATGACTAGAAATCTGCAGTATTTCTTACAGTAAGTGTGAATTCACAGCGAAAGGAGTTGTACTTTTTTAATGAGGAGGTAGGACAGTTTCAAGCCAAAATGATTTTGCAGCGACAGAGTGGGATCGAAATTAAAAGCATATTTATGAGAAAACGAATAAAAGAGTAATCACTGTATGCGCCTAATAATAGAGTTAACAACAATTCCAATCAGGAATGCAGAATATTTATGTAGGAAAATATTTTTACACTTAAATCGTATATAATTGAATTACATATAGTAGTCGCAAATTGTAAATACCATACGGAAATATTTTGTTCTTTTTAATTTACATACGAGGACACATATAGTGGGACATAAGTTTTTAAAATACCCATACCCAATAGACATAAGTCCCATGGTTATTATTAATCAAGGAAGTGTATTACAAATTTCTTATACTTTGATAAGAAACAATTCACCTTTATAAAGTGAAGAACTTCACTTTATCAACAGTAATTTTGTTTTTAATAGTAATATCGTAATTAATATCGAAGTCTATTATTAATCTAAAAAATTTATTCAAAATTTCCTATAGTTTGATAAGAAGTAATTAATCTCAGGATAATTTTCAATTTCACTCTATAAACAGAAAACTTGTTTGTTTTTAATAGTAATATCGTAATTAATATCGTAGATAACTTTAATCAAGGAAATATATTACAAATTTCTTATAGTTTGATAAGAAGTAATTCAGGTCAGAACAGTTTTCAAGTTCACTCTATAAACAGTGAACCTATTTTTAATAGTAATATCGTAATTAATATCGTACTTAACTTTAATCAAGGAAATGTATTGCAAATTTCTTATAATTTGACAAGAAGTAATTCATCTCAGAATAGCTTTCAACTTCACTGTATAAACAGTAAACTTGATTCTAATAGTAATATCGTAATTAATATCGTACTTATTATTATTCAAGGGGATGTATTAGACATTTACTATAGTTTGACAAGAAGAAATTAACCTCGAGTCAGTTTTCAACTTCAGTCTGTAAACAGTAAACTTCTTTTTAATAGTAATATCGTAATTATTATTATCAATCAAAGAAATGTATTACACATTTCTTATAGTTTGACAAGAAGTAATTCATATCAGGATAGTTTTCAACTTCACCCTATAAGCAGTAAACTTGTTTTTAATAGTAATATCGTAATTAATATCGTACTTATTATTATTCAAGGGGATGTATTAGACATTTACTATAGTTTGACAAGAAGAAATTAACCTCGAGTCAGTTTTCAACTTCAGTCTGTAAACAGTAAACTTCTTTTTAATAGTAATATCGTAATTATTATTATCAATCAAAGAAATGTATTAGACATTTCTTATAGTTTGACAAGAAGTAATTCATATCAGGATAGTTTTCAACTTCACCCTATAAGCAGTAAACTTGTTTTTAATAGTAATATCGTAATTAATATCGTACTTATTATTATTCAAGGGTATGTATTAGACATTTACTATAGTTTGACAAGAAATAATTAACCTCGAGTCAGTTTTCAACTTCAGTCTGTAACAGTAAACTTCTTTTTAATAGTAATATCGTAATTATTATCAATCAAAGAAATGTATTAGACATTTCTTATAGTTTGACAAGAAGTAATTCATATCAGGATAATTTTCAACTTCACTCTATAAGCAGTAAACTTGTTTTTAATAGTAATATCGTAATTAATATCGTTTGGAAGTCTATAGATATGCATCTATAAAATGTAAAATAGCGCTAAATGTTTCAAAAACGTGACTAGAAATCATTTAGCCCAAGAAATTTCACTTCATAGAACGCACGTTTAGGCACGCTTTACTCTAATAATAAGTAACCATTTTGGTCGAATTCGTGAATTTATAATGAAAAAGCAAATACTTCGGTAGACAGGAGGAATAACAAGTGGCTTGTTGTAACAAGATGATTTAAAAAGACACTTATTGTGCAGCTGTACGAGTTGGAATCTGTACTGAAGTCGTAAAACTAGAAGCACGATCCAAAAATGAATTTTCTTGATATAAAGGAAGGGACATAACGTCACTAAATCAATTTTTATAACCTTTTCAAGATTGACCTTATAGAAGAGTCTAAAGGGGCATTATTCTAATTTTATATGGGATGGATAAACAGACATCACCAAAATTATGAATAAGTGTCTCCATTATTCATTTTAACCTACCAAAAAGAAAAAATAAAGTTTTAAAATTGACTATCTGATACAATGCAGTTTTACGAACCTTCTGGAAAATCCATGCATATCTGAGGCTTTTTTTAAGTAATAGAAATCAATTTCAGTCTTACAGATTTTATAAACCAGTTTAAATTAGTAAATAAATATAAAATTTATTTACTAATACAATAATACATTGTATTTGAAAACAATAAGATTGCATGGCTGTATGTATATTTGTGTTTGTGGTTTAAAATATGTATTTTGATACGTATGCATGTGTTAATAGTAGGTATATTATGATACAAGTTTATAAGTAAGCCTTTAAAGCACGCGCAACGAGTTTAGGGGCACGATGCAAAGCGGAGTGTCCATAACGTTACAAGTGCTTTAAAGGCAGTTATAGACGTGTATCATACGTTATTTTTTATTATAGCTGCATCAGGTTTGGCGCTAAATAAAACTACAAATCAAAATAAAATCAATATAATTTTCGTCAAATTTAATACATTTATACAAAGTAGTTTGACAGTTCACTGAATTTAATTATCAGAATTGTACATTTAATATTTACTTGAATTAACTTACGCTTGTAAACTTCTGTTTACGCAATAGTTGATAATTTATGTGTATATAACTTGACAAATAAGTATTTGACGTAATTTGACAAATAAAATGTAGGTAATTGCGTTGCCCAGCAACGTTTAAAATACGGAGTGCTTTTTAGTGAGGCCGCACACCTAAGGTACAAATGTTGCACCACAAATATCTTACCACATATATCGTTCAACATTTGTTTAATTTCCTACAAATGCGGTACGAGCACGCACACCAGCGTTTCTCTACCGCATTTGTAAACCATGACGTCGTCGTCTTCTGATGAAGATGATTTTTGAATAATTAAGGCAAAACCGAAAAAAACGACGCTACTGGGTTCATCCCTACAATGATGGTTACTCCACAAAGGTAAATTTTGAAACAACAAAGCAGTTAAGGAATGATGAAGAAAAATCCCAATCATACTATAGAATGTTACCTAATACACACAAATTACTATTGGAGTTGGTTGTGACAGGTATCAATTTTGTAGGCAGAAAACCGCGATTTTTTCTACATTTTCAGTAATAACTAAAAAATGGGATAACGAAACTAACTGAAATTTTAGCACACAATAGAGTATTAGTGGGGCTATACAGGGCGCCCTATTTCTTGACCCGTTGCATGGGTAACTTTTTTATTAGTAGAGATACAAAAACGCTTAAATGAGCAAATTAGTGCAGTTTCGTATTAGTAATTCTACGGTAAGGCGAAAAATTATATACGGGGGAAGGTTGAAAAGTTATTGACAAAAAACGAAAAATCCAACTTTTCTATTATCCCTCGTAGCTCGTTCATTTGAAGAGTTAGAGAAAAATGCTTCACATGTTTTTTGCAGTATTTTTCATGTAAAATGACATGCACTTGCTACTTTTTATATATCTCTTAAAATGGTTGAGAATCACAGTAAAATATATTTTTTTTAAATGTAATGGATAGGTGGCTGTGACATTAACCGAAAGTCCCCTTTTTTCTCTTTCAGATGATATAACATAGTCCATATTTTATCCTTACAAAAGTAATAATAATCGTTGTTTTTAAAGAAAGTTTATTGTCACATCAAGAATGCTATGGAAATAAAACAAAAAATAAGATTCCTGATATTTTTAAAAACGTCTAGTTGGCATTTAATTATTGACAGATCATAAGTGACATTTTTAGTTTTTGTTAAGTAGTTTATTGTTTATTATTAATACTGCATACAAAATAATAGTGTTGCAAATATGTACACCAACGAAGAGAAAAATGATATGCTATTTTGTTATTATAACCAAAATCGAGATGCACAAGCTGCAGCGAATCTTTATTTTGAAACTTACATGGAACGAAGACAACCCCATCATAGAATATTTAGACAGCTGGAAAATAATATACGATTATACGGTTCTTTTTCAAAGCCTAAGGATAAAAGAAACTTCAATGAAGACACTGAAATAAATGTTTTAGCTTATGTAAATTTTAAACCTGATTCTTCAACTGCAGAAATTGCACATCACTGCAACACTTCCAAGGAAACTGTAAGAGCTATTTTAAAAGGTAACAATTTAAAGCCTTATCATTATTCCATATGCAATACTTTATATCCAGCTGATAATCAAAGAAGGATGACATTTTGTCGATGGTACATTTCAAAATGCGAAGAGGATCTAGACTTCTGGAAAAAGATTTTATTCAGTGATGAAAGTAGATTTACCAACAATGGTATTTTTAACCGCCATAATAACATAATGTGGTGCCGAGAAAATCCACATCTTGTTTCTGAAAGAAGAAATCAACGTCAATTTGGGATAAATGTGTGGTGTGGAATTTTTTGTGGCAAAATTATTGGCCCATATTTTTACGAAGATAATTTGAATGCGAATAATTACCTTCATTTTCTAAGGAATACTCTAACAGAGGAATATTTAAATGAATTACCACTTCATATTTTTAGAAATCTTAAATACTTCCAACACGATGGAGCACCTGCGCATAATTCCCGCGAGGTAAAACAATATTTACATGAACAGTTTGATAATGTTATAGGAAATAGAATGGATATCGACTGGCCAGCGCGAACACCTGATTTGACCCCCTTAGATTTCTTTCTTTGGGGGTTATTGAAAGATAAAGTTTATGTGACAGCTCCTCTAGATATAGAGGATCTAAAAGTCAGGATTCAAGATGCAATTAGAAGCATACATGGACATACAATAAATAATGTTTTAAGAAGTATCCAGAAACGTTGCTTACTATGTATCCAACAGGATGGTGGTCATTTCGAACATTTACTTCAATATAATTGATTAATTAATAATTTCTGTTCTCAAAACATTCTTTTGTTCCATAATCCATAGCATTCTTGATGTGACAATAAACTTTCTTTAAAAACAACGATTATTATTACTTTTGTAAGGATAAAATATGGACTATGTTATATCATCTGAAAGAGAAAAAAGGGGACTTTCGGTTAATGTCACAGCCACCTATCCATTACATTTAAAAAAAATATATTTTACTGTGATTCTCAACCATTTTAAGAGATATATAAAAAGTAGCAAGTGCATGTCATTTTACATGAAAAATACTGCAAAAAACATGTGAAGCATTTTTCTCTAACTCTTCAAATGAACGAGCTACGAGGGATAATAGAAAAGTTGGATTTTTCGTTTTTTGTCAATAACTTTTCAACCTTCCCCCGTATATAATTTTTCGCCTTACCGTAGAATTACTAATACGAAACTGCACTAATTTGCTCATTTAAGCGTTTTTGTATCTCTACTAATAAAAAAGTTACCCATGCAACGGGTCAAGAAATAGGGCGCCCTGTATATGGTCAAATTTTTTCGCCTATACGTTTTCTTAATATCGGTTTCCAAACTTAGTGGTTCATTCCATTTATTTAGATAGTAGTGCAGGAACGGGACAATACTCAAATTAGTTAATAAATACGAATTTTTGATACTGAATTTAAAAAATAGCTGCTTTTACGTACTAGTTTCATCAAACTTTTTCCCAATTTTTGCCCATGTCATTTCTGTAGTCCTCCTGTTACTATACTCTGATAAAGTATGATCATGTAGCTGAGGATATGTCTCTATCTCTTGGATAAATAGTAGTTTGACTAATATCGTCTTTCATTTTGCTTTACTTTCGCGACACGGCGCAACAAATATCGAACAAGTTGATTCTTGTGGCGAGTAATGCAAATGCTGCCTTGCTTCAAATGCCTTCTGCTGGCATATGCATCTCAAGTGTGCGGATCTTAATTAAATAACAAGCGCACGTTAAATGCTGTCTGACACATTTGTGGAGAAGCAATTGTGGCCCAACATTTGTACCTTAGGTGTGCGGCCTCACTAATTTTACACGTTTATGCACGCTTTTTAGCATTTTAAATGAGGATTATGATGCTGGTATAATAAAAAAAATGTATATTGCATGACTGACAATGTAAATATTTTTCTTAAAAAAGTGCATTCATTCATTATCCAATAAGAAAATATAGTCAGTCACGATTAATATAAGTAAATTATAATTTATATTAATATTATTTAAAACATCCTTTTCTGTGTTGTATGCCTGATATGGATTATTGGGAATATCAACTAATAGAGGATAACTGCCTTCTACATTCTGTCCGAAAATTAACAGCGTGGTTATTTTATTATTATTACCAGTAATTATTTCGCAAAGCCTGGGTTAAGTGGATACTGGGCCTGAGATTCGTGCCCCTGAGCAATCGTTTCGCCAAACATTTGATTCTACTTTTGTGGCAGAGGGTCAAGTATTTCTTCCCTCCCCCTCACTTTCAATAACTAGTCATCAGGAAATTTTTAAAAATGTGGCGTAACCCTCTCTGATTATTGCCTTACTATCAAATAATTATTTTTATTGACCAACTATTAGCAGCTCATCGATCGAATCCTTTTAAACATATTTTATACACGTTGGTTAAACTGCATTCGTTGGTATTTGTATTCTAAATTTTGTTGTTATATTAGTTTAAATCATATTTTTTAACATTCTACTCCAAATTCCTGGTAAATAAATAAAAAAGCTTGTAAAGAAATTGGCATATAATTTACACCTCCTATTTAAAAGCCAATTTACACAAACTACACCCAGTAATTACTTTTGATGGTCAATAAATAAGCAAAATGTCTACAATAGTGCTAATTCAACCAATTATCAAACCATAAAACTTCGAAGCTATCTTATACTACAACTGCTGATTTGCATACATTTGTTTCTTACAAAGTACAAAAATGATAATGAGAGCAAAATAAAAATGTCCATTTATGGCGTTAATAACGACCTAAATATGAAATATGTTCTGATAACTCGTAATAGTTCTTAATTTTCAATTACGTTAAAATTATGCGCTACATAATTAACAATATTGAAAAATCAAGATGGAAATATAATATATATTTCTAAAATCTACAGTTAGATGATATAAAAAGATCCCCCGTTTGTAATGAATACACGAGAGTAAATTGAAATTCTCGGTTTGTATATATTTGATACTTCTATTCTACTTTTTCTGCCAGGTATGATATAATATTAGATACTTATAATAATAATAATTAGCAAAAAGAATTATTAGATTACAAGCTTATGATTATCAAACAAGAAGTATGAAAGTAATGGCGAAATTTAATAAATAAAATACATCATAAAATTCATAAAAATTATTAGGACTGATAATAAAAATAAAAATATAACTAACGCTGTCTTTACTTTTATATAGGGTGGCACAAAAGTGCGGCAAAATTCGGATCATTTTTCCCAAGTCGCCAATTTAGGGTTTACTAGTGTTATACAAAGTGGTTCAGAATATATGAGCATTTTTGTATCTTAATCGCAATGAATTGAGCACCCTGTATCTTTTTTAAGAAACTAAATACCACATAATCTTTGACTCGATTAATTATGCTATATGGTCTAGTTTTACTTTCTGTAGAATTTCCTTCAAAATAGCTTAAGTTGTATACAGGTGCGTCCCTAATTCAACAAGAGACAAGCTTTTAAATTTCGAAGGCGTTTTCGAGATGCACTCTCTTAATCATGACGAAAATGAGCTGTAGACTAATTTTGTGAGCAGATTATTAGCGAAATTCGCAAATTTTAAAAAATCAGTAAAAGAAATTGTGAAAACGATACTTATATGGTTTATTTGAACTGTGTTCTTACGTAGTTCAATTGGTACTTGCATTATATAGTTATACTGAGTAAACAGTTAGTCCATCCCATAATTTTAAAAAATTGCAACAGTTGCAATTAGGTATGCTTCATAGAATAGAAGTAAGAGACCTTAATGGAAATGACATAAAATATAAGGTATTTCATTTAAAAAAATTGAGAAAACTGTGGTTGCGAGTTTTGGTTCGCCCTGTATAAAAGTAGGTAAAACTATTTTGAAGGAAATTCTATAGAAAGTAAAGCTAAACTATATTGCATAATTAATGAACCCAAAATTTATCTATTATTTAGTTCCTTGATGTTTATATCTTCCAAAACATTCTGTATAAAATTAGTAAACCTTAAATTGGCTACTTGAAAAAAATATTCCGAATTCAAATATGAAATAAAAAATGTCATTCCTTCTAAAAAAACATAAATTGGTTATGATCCCGGTTTATGGAGCACCCTATATGACTATACATATTTCTAAACGGTGCGCCCTCTAAGGCTCTATGAGATCTTAAAATATTTTTGTTTTATTTATTACGACGTATTATTGGGCCACCCATACGCATATTTAAATTAGATGTTGAAGACAATATTGAGGTCGTGAAATACAATGAAAATCTGATATAAAGCGAACAAGAATCTTGAAGAAAGTGTATTGAGATTTATAATAGGCTTGATAAAATGTGAAACTAAGAAGTTGGTTAATTGGGACTATAATATTTTGGATATCTTGTCATATTTAATAAGCACTAATAGTGTCACTTCTTTAAGTGAATTTTCTCTGTCCCTGATAGTTAGCCTAGTCCTATATATAGCCCAATTATTATGTATACAATGTATACAATTATAAAGCCCTTATACCTAAGTTTTATTTCGAAAGGCCTTATACCTAAAATAGCTCTATTTATTGCTTAATCAATCTAAGATTTCAGCAAGGCTATCAATAGATAGGGCATATTTTCAACTAAAACGATGACCGTTAACATTTTTGGAGTTGTTAAACTACCTTGCTACAGTCAAGGCAAATTGACGCATGTTTTTGTCGCAGCTTCATCACCTCCGACAACATCTCCAAGGCCTACTACTACGGAAACTCCCACCCACTTGAAGGACATGGGGGGCAATGGAGACCTCAACAATTCTGTTTATGGGAATCCCTCGTCTCTCACGATCCATCGTGCTGACAAAGGTACCGCATTTGTAGACATTAGAATTTTTTATTGTCATGCGCTGTTGTTTTTGATGTTTGATTTTCGACTGTAGTGTAGGCCACATTGCGTTTCAATTATATAAGTCTAATAAAACACGGCAGTTCCTTGTCAGTGCAGTATCCGTCAGTCCCAATTAAACTGTTCCTACATTTCTCAATGCAAAAACTGACAGGCATGACTGCAGGTACGGAAATGTATGAATAGCCATTTTATGTAATTGGGTAATTAGTTCTGTTGAATATTGTATAAAATAAATAAATAAAATATAATTGCATAGACTTTTTATCTCAATACACCAACTCGCAAAATACGGATACTGTACTGGCAATCCTCTGAATTTTTTTAACGAATCTAAAACTTTCTCCTCTAAAGAATATTCAGAACACAGTAAGTAGAGATTTTCAGATGTATAGAACAAATTTAATGTACCTAAAGTCGGTGTATACAGGTGGCCTAAATGTGATGCAAATGAAGTACCTAGTTTTAGCAGAAACAAATGAAAGTCGGATGGGAAAAATTTCGATTGAGTGTAAAAATAACACTGATGTAGTTTTCCACATAACACCAAATCACTATACTGCTCTACACGTTGGAGTGCAGTATAGTGTTTTGGTGTTATGTTAAAAACTATGGCACACTCAGATTGGTCACGATGTCATTAATAAATATCATGACATGTAGTGGTCCGAGAACGGAACCCGGCGGTACTCCAGATGTTTGGGCGAATTTGACATATTTGACACCGGATATCTGAGTAAACTGTATTCGGCCGCGAAGATACGAACCCATAAGGTTTAATAGCTCGTGAGAAAAAACAGCTGTGTTCAGTTTAGATAGTAGTAGTCCGTGTTCAGTCTGTCAAAGACCTGACCTGACCAAGAAAAATCAGTTATCAGAAATCAGAAGTTATATATCGTTCTTATAGTGAATGTTATACTCTACTGTAAATAGATACATAGTACTTAGGTACTAACAGAAAAATACACAAAATTTAACAGAGTGTGGAGTATTAGTCTCAATATACGTACATTTTTATAATACAGTATGACCGGTAAATTTATGATAAATTTTTGACCCCGTCATGAATTTATTAAAGTCTGTTATTATATCTTGTCTTTGATCTATTCTACTAATAACAATACAATAAGAAAATTATCAATATACCTCTAGTTTATTTAATTTTACTAATAAACAAATACAACAAAAAAGTACAACCAAGTAACATTCTACATCAAAACATACAGGTTTGAATTATTCCTATATTTCTTCATTAGATAACCTTAAAACTACTTTTAGATCTCAAAAATAAATATTTTGAAAACTAAAATAAACTGAACTGTTAAAAAAATGTGTCTGTATCTCATATATTTGTATATGACAGATTTCATTTATAAAGCAAAGTTCCTCATATATTTCTCCAAACCAATTTACCAGAAAAAACTATGGTGTATTACTAAATTGTAGATAAAAAGAACAATTTACAAAAAGCTAAATACTTTGCATTTAATATGTTAGTAAAATCCTACAACTACAATCGTACTATACAAAAGTTATAACGGTATAAACGTAAAAATCTGGACAGATATTATACAGGTACGTGAAGTAACCAAATACAAACGAGATATATATTTGACTTCAATAACAAGAATACAAATAATACAATATTTCTGCAAATTTAGCTGCAGAAAACTCTTAATTATTCATAATCGTTCAAAGCATACTTGATAAAAGTTAAGAAATAAAATACTGATTGTCACACAGACACTGCTATTAATTTAGTTTGATTTTAAATATCCCGCAGGCTAGTGCCTGATGTAATAATTCGAACAAAGTTCTTTAACTTCAAAACACAAAGTATTTATACAGTAGTAGAGAAAATACTCACAGTAATAGGTATCTAAGTCCACCAGATAGCCAACTAGTGTAAATACAAGACCTGAAGATAACAGTAGTACAGTATAATGAATTTCCAATTAATTAGAACGGACAGCTTACTGGCAATTTCGTCATCTTGATTTTGAGTCCTATGTTGGCTCCTTCTATCAAATCAGTTTTAATTCTAGAACCAGATATACAAATAGCCCGTGAAAAACATGTAGTATAATCACACACTGCATTAATACAATATAGAAATAAGTAGATAATAGGTTTGTTCCTGCATAGAATCTCTGATAAATCCCTGACAGTCAGGGATTGTGATTTAATGCGCATGTCTGATCTTAGATTAGTTTCTGATTTTTGCTGGAACACCTGATTTTTAGAGAACTTAATAGCAGAAGAAGAAGAGTACAATAAACAATAAGCAAATAATTTTTTAACCTTTAAATTATGGAGGAATATCATCCGTTTCTGACAAATAATTATTGTTTGTTGAGTTATAATATCAATAATAGACAGCGTACAATAATAATAATAATTGAGGTTAAAGTTTAAAGTTAAAATGGTTTTGGTTAATGCGCATTGCGCATGCACCGGACTATGAGTTTCCGAAGAATCAGTGAACTTTTCAAACTATCAGCAAACTGCCCCGACTCAAGCTGGAACAGAGGACAAGAAATCCTGGACTGTCGTTCGACTCTTGTTGGAACGCTTAGATTTGTAATGCGCATGCTTCTGACAGTTACTGATAGTTTTGGACTCCTGCAGGAACAAACCTAATATAAATATTATTAATAAGAATTGTAGTTGATATCAAGAAATATTTCTATTTAAAATTCAGCTTGTTACAATAAGTACAAATACGCTCACGTTGATTACTACCCCTTAATTTAATCTGTAACATCGTGTGGGAAGGAAAATATATGGAAAGAAACATTTGTTATGTTTACGCACAAAGTCGAGCCACTGGATCTGGATCTTTGCCTTTAGGCTATTCAGATCGGTGTATAGTATCGATACAGTAGTTGGACAATATATTTTAAAACGATGTTGTACTACTGATCTGCCAAACGTTCTGCACGTTTTTGTTACTTTATTCCACTACCAGTGTAATAATAGAAAATATTTTTTCAACATAGTTTATAAACAGCAATAGCTTTATGTAAATATAGAATTTCGATTAAAATATAAGCGTTCATCAGTTCATTAGCAATCTACATGCAGGGCCGCCGCTAAGGTGTTGGCCGCCCGTGTGCAAGTCAATATTTGCCGCCCTCCCCCTTTCTATCTAGGTACCAATAATTAACAAAATGTATGAAAGTTGCATAGTTACTTTTTTTACATATGTATCAATAGTAATTAGTAAATAGGTAAATACTCACTCAAAAAATTAAAGTAATATCCAACACAGCCAAATCTAGGAAGTGTCCACATTAAAGTACAAAAGTCCATTAAAATAAAATATAACTAAATAACATACAAAGTAATTAAAAACGAACTTTTCGGGCTTTGGTTTCGGAAAACTTTTTGACAATGTCTTTAATATCCAATGTTATTTTCTTCCCTGCTTTTGATCAAAAATGATTCTAGTGCACCGCAAAGTTTTCTTTTCTCCTCAGTGTTTGATGTTTGACTCTTTTTTCTGTCTATATTGAAAACCCTAAAGTTGTTTTCGTTTTGTTTTTCTTTCGAACATTTTAAAGTAATCACACAAAATTTCAAAACAGCGCGAATTTAACAAAATAAAGCAAAAAACACTTTATTTAATATTGTTTCTTTTGTTTGTCCAAACCGTAACCCGTACCCGTGAATGTTAATATTTTTGAAAAATACTAATAATAAATTATTGCTCTATTCGCGACGGTCGCGTAAACAAAATTATACATATCTATCAACTATCAACGTACTGTTTAAATCAAACAGCAAACCAGTTGCCGGTAAATAGGGAACTAAAAATTAAAAGAAAGATGAGAACATATTTTCTTTCCTTACGATCAAAACTGCAGTTCGGTGTATCCATCCCCCATCCTATAAAGAAAAACATTTAAATATGTAAAAGCCAAAAGCCGCGGGCCGCCTCATAAAAAAGTGATATTTATTGCTACGTTTATTTACAAGAGCCGATAACGCACGTTGCGCAGCGACGAAAAATAATTTGTTATAGGTATTAGCAAAACGGTAGTTTCAAAGCTAGATACTTTACAATAATATTTCTGTTTGGATTAAGATGAAAGAATGAACGAATTAATATATTACGGCTGTCGTTAACTTAATACAAGGTATAAAATGATGTGGTTTCAGCCAGTCAAAATAAGAATATATTTAATTTCTTTTTTAAGAAAACCAAGCTTTCGCTCAAATTTTTGGGCTTCATCAGGGCTTTAATGTTATCAGAGGGGTCTCTTTGGCCGCCCCTATTACTGGCCGCCCGTGTGCGGTGCACACTTTGGACACATGGTAGCGGCGGCCCTGTCTACATGTCAAGTCTTTGTCGAATCTCGCAGACTCGTGTGATTTGTGATTTAAATTTGTAGTGTCGACACTGGCTTGGCGTATCGAGCTGTCATGTGCAAAAATGTCTTTTGAAATGGACAAAAATACTTATCAGTTCAAGAAGATAGTATTTCTTGTTTAAATGGAACACCAACATATTTTACATGTTTCAATATTTTAATCTGTTATGCTACAATGAATTTCAATTATGATTTATTTGACACACCCTCCTGATCCTCTAAAATCTTAGGTTAAGGAGGGACACAATTGGCATCGACGTGTATGAAATGGCCCAAAAGTTACGCTCAATTGAATTCGATTTAACCAAGACGTAAATCCAAGGATTGATTTATAATTTTTATTAATATTTTATTCTATCTATTGAGGAATCGAAACTATAGTAGTTGAGTCAGAATAAAGTCGATATATACGGGATGATAATATATTTTCCTGATCGTTGAATCTTCGTCAGTAACAGTATGTCTACTTATACATACTTCTTATACATATTATTTGTTTCTTCATTAATTAATCAAATTCGTATAGTTTTTACGTTTTTCAAAAATCTTCCTATATCAAATACCATAGAGAAAATTTGCTGTACCACCACGGGTTAAGACATATTTATAATCGAAATCATATTTGGATCCTGTATATTTATATAGAATATAGAACACAGAAATAGTTGAATAGTTGAAACTTAGAAAAATATCGGAAACTTGCTATACTCTAAATTTCAATGTAGTTTTTTATCTTTCAATCCTAAATTTGAAAAAACAATTGTCTAATTGTTTTTAAATTCTATTATTACAAGACTCCAAATATGTCGATTGAGTCGATATTTTACTTTAAACTGTGACTAGTTACAAGGCTTGCATGAAGAAAAAAGTTGACAATCAACTCTGCATGCAAGCCTTGATGAGAAGAATACCTACCAGATGTTAATATGAGTGATCAACACGTGTTTGATTGTTCTAACTAACGATCTTTTCCAGATTTTTTTCATGCCTAGACTAACTGGTCGTTAGATCCCAGTATAATGTATATTTGTTTTATATTATAGCTGATAGTTATAGCATAATACGACTTCGATTATAGAATACATACTGCTGGATACACGCTACATGGCATACAGATGTTATCACATTCAGATGTTATATATTATATTGTTTTTTTGGAATTAGTGGCATCTTCTGTACCTATCCCTGTTGATTAAATGATTCTTTAAAATGTACTTTTTGTACTTATGAGTTGGTTACAAGTATAAATTCCTCCTTTTTGGCTATCTAACCTGTTGTAAAACATTTTTATAATTAATAATAATAATAATATCTCTACCCCTCATTCTAATCACAAGGATTAGCCCGAAAGTCTGAGACTTGTGTGGGAGAGGGGGCGGCATATTATTACTTCGCGGGCCGCATTTGTGCCTTATCAATTATCATTATCATTTTAAACATAAAAAGATAAAACCACTACACAAATGGAGTGAGATTTCCTGAGAGAGGTGCCATTTCTCCCCTGGAAAGATTCGAACTCGCGCCACAATATGCGCCATTCTGAGTCACAAGTTATCACCCAGCACCAAACAGACTGAGCTATCGTCACAGTTACCATTACCATTACTATTACCATTACCATTGTGATTATCATTATCATTTTCATTATCATCATCATCATCATCATCATCATCATCATCCTCATCCTCACCTCATCCTCATCATCATCATCATCATCATCATCATCATCATCATCATCATCATGTAATATTACATCAGTTTTATAGAAAACACAAAACTTTTCATTGTGAAATGTAGAATAACTCGGTTCTTAATAGTTCTTCATCATAAATGGATCAGATTAAGTCTATTTTTGCCCTACTAAATTTCTGCCCGACAAACGTGCATTTATGGGTGCTTTAAAAAGAGAAAAATTTTATTTAGTTTCGAATTTCCTATCAGTTTTTATATTTGATTTATAGCATGACATATGGTCTTTACTCCTATTTCATACTTCTTATTGCATTACTCAAAAAGGCATATTGATTGCCTTGGTCTCTAACTCGATAAACTGTCCCTTCCTGTTCAGCAGAGTTAGGTATGCCCTCAATCCAGCGCAGATATTTTCTTACATAGTGCAAACAGTTTGTCACAAATAATTTAAAAAACGATAGGTTTCGAAGAATAAAATTCTCCCTATTTTATGTTAGTATCTTCTTAGAATCTCATAAAAAATGTTAAATAGAATCATCTTCTGAACAGATTGGTAATTGTCTGTACTTATTAATTTTTGTCATTACACCTTTCCTTTAGTAAGTATTTTGGCTCATTTCTGAAAATATAAAAATATTGAAAATAACCCGCTACACCAAGTGTAATTTTTTTAAACTAAATTTCATGTAATCAAAAATCTAGATTTAGCACTGAAGAAAGTAGATCAATATTTTGCGACAAAGAGCGTCACTTCGATTAATGTTCCAGATATATATTTTTTTTGTTCGGAATTAAGACTACACATTTAAATAGAAAATTTGAAAATTTATGTAATCAGATCATCATTATTATTATTATTATTATTATTATTATTATTATATACTTAAGAGTAGAGCAGAGGTCTTTTAAGACCTATATTGCTTAATTACAAAATTAGAAAAACAATACAATATGCGAAACAGAAAGCAAATTATACAAAGTTCCACAAAACTGCCTTCTAACAGTTTTACAAAATAACTACCACACTGAGTTCATATACAATTGTGCTCCACTGTATAAAGTTAAAGTTAACCCACATTAAATGAGCGCATGATTGATGTAATTGTCATACATATTTTTAAATACATTCACACCACTTGCCGGTACCACATCACCTGGGAATGTGTTCCAGTTGTTAAACACTGTTTGAGAAAAAATTTTGCCGTATTGTTGTCCTAAACTTTCCTTCTGTAATTTCCATTGATCGCCACGTAGCCTCTGGTCTGGGTTTAGAGTCAGTAGATTCCTGATATCGTCCTGGAAGTGATCATATAAGACTTTATAAGTAAATAACATAACTTCTTTCTGACATGAGAGGAAGATTCAGATACTCCAACCGGTCTGGGTATGATAGTGTATGGATCTGAGGAATCTTTTTTGTTGCTCGACGTTGAACGTTTTCGATAAGTTTGATGTCTTTGATGAGATGTGGCGACCATATTAGTGCAGCATATTCCAGCAGTGGTCTAACATAAGTTTTAAATAGGATGCGAAATAATTCGGGTGTAGGATTTTGGAAAACTTTGAATAATAGGTAACATATTTGGTTGGCTCTTTTTGATATTTTACCAATGTGACTGGACCAGAAAAGCTTGGCATTGATAGTGACACCTAGATCCACTTGCTCGTTGGTTGAAGTAATAGGTTCATTATTAAGCAAACAGATGTGGTGGGGTTATTGTTACCCATATGCAAAACAGTGCATTTTGACGTGTTAAGAGGAATTAACCACGTATCACACAATTTTTTAACTTCATCAAGACTATCTTGAACAGAGTTGTAGTTTACGAGAGAGTTGGCGTACAATTTTGTATCGCCGGCATAAAAGTTATGTGGAACTATTATTGTGTCTAAGTCAGAAGGATATATTAGAAACAAAATTGGGCAAAATAGAACAGAGCCTTGTGGTACTCCGGACAGAACTTTATGACAAGAAGAATGGTCAGAAGAGTGGATCATTAGAGTATTATTTGTGGATCTACAGGATGTTTCACCTCTAGCCTACACACCACCGTATCTTCCTAATTTTTTGACAAAAATTAAGGTATAAATATTCATACAGGCTGGTTCGAAAACAAATTAAAAACAAAATTTCACATAAACTCCACAGGAACTCCTCACATAAAAATAATATAATTTCTGAGAATTCTCATATTGTATTTTACATTAAAAATGTTATCTGTGGATTCCATGAAAAAGAAAAACGGTCACTTAAAAAATATAATCCTTTGAACTTGACAAAATTTTAGGTATTCCATTTTATGTGAAACGGAAGTGTATTCCTATATAAAAGCTTTTAATATTACTTTTTTGAACGTTTATTACTTTCCGTAGCTACATTAATTTTATTTATATCCCTCAATAGATTTTTAATAGCATTATTTAAAATAGTGAAATGAAAATGAACCTGATATCTATGCTACAACAATACATTATTCCAGTTATAATAACCATGTATTAAAATTATATAAACTGATCTAAAAGATTAATGTAGGTACCTATAAAACTAAGCATTTTGTTAAACAATATTATTGACACAGATTTAGAGATTATTTGAATATTACAGTTTAATTCTTCTATACTGTTAATCAAATTATTGAATTATTAACCTGAAAAAACGTAAATTTTATGTTTGAAATAGGTCTTTTGACATTTATTTGAAGGAGATGCCGAGATCATCTACTCCACGGGCAATATGCCCCGACTGGCATTGCATTACATCGGCATTTCCATATCCATCCAGACGGATAGTAGCAAATACCCAAAGAGGGCACTACGGTGTGTTTCTCACCACTACTAACAGGTCTTTTGACAGTTACAAATATCTTACTATAATATTAGTAAAATATAAAACGGAAACTATTGAAAATATCTAAATGTTTTATCTAGTAAGTAGGTCAGGATTTAGAGTAACTTTAGACCCAGGCGTAGCGAGTTTATTTCTAAGCAGACAAAAACAATTTTTATTTAAATTTCCGACTCGACTTGCATGGAGAGATTGATTAGCAACCGCCTAAGTTACTATGGAAAATTCCTGCTAATTGTTAATGTGGGAGCTCATCAATAGGTGTGGTGTTTGATTGTCTTCTTAACTAATGAGGTTTTCCAGGTTTCCCTTACTCCTACACTAAATGGAGGTTATGTCATTCATATGCGTTAATGCATAGTAATATGCGTATTTTATACGCATACAAGATTAGACTAATAATATGTCTCCCCTCTCCCACACAAGATTCAGACTTTCGTGCTAATATTTGCGATTTTAATAATCAGTAGAGATTTTAAGGAGTATTTCGGTATTGTATGTACAAGTACAATCTTAAGATGTTAAGTAGGTGTGATTTAGCTAGCTGGTAACACATTTTTAGTTGATATTTAAAACAACAAAAGGATTCTGGTCTACAACTACATCAATATCTCTCCTCTTCATATCAATGTAGCTTAAGAAAATGATCTAGAATACTATAGATTTGGAACTACCGTCAATGAAAACTGGTGGAAAATACGATACTGACTATTCCATTTGTAACTTTATACACAGTGGGCTTGATTGACTGATTGATCGATTGAACACTCAATATGAAGCACTCTCAGGAGGAAGCAACAGAATGGGGGCAATATAAAAACTACTTTTTTATTATGACAAAGGAACTTTCTCACACCTGCATAGATAAATATATTTTTAACTGTATGTTTAATTTAATAGTAAAGAAATTTAGTTTTTATTTTGTAAAAATTTTCAACGTACCAAAGTATTTTATCATTAATTAATCTTAGTTTTGGACCACCCTGTGCTACTGTTGGCTACTTTATCAGCTAATGTCAGGTATAATGTGTAAAGCTGGTTATAAATGTTGGTAGGTATGTTTGTGTTTCAATTAGCATGTCTAATGCTGAATATAGAGGGCTGAATTGTGGAAAAGTCGGATGTCGAATCAGCTTATTGAATTAGCCGTCCTGTCAGAGTTACACGAGAGGAGATGAGTTTAGATTAAATAACATCTTAGCTTCTTGGGGAAACGAGGTTAACTCTCAGGCAAACCGGTGTAGATATTACATGTAAAGGTCCTCGTAAATTAGATATGTAGAAAAAGATTTTAATCTGAAATGGGAAAGTTCTCTTTAAATAAATTCTATACGGGTTTAATCCAATACTTTTTAGAAATCCACTAATCAGAAGTGGGTTTCCTAAGACGAGACATTTTTTATTTAATATTTTTATTTAAAAGATATTTCTATATGTGTCTGTATTGGTACCTATACATTACATATTTATGAAATAAAACATAAGTCATAATCCACTACTTGGGTAATATAAACTCGGTATTGCGTAGGTCTGTCCATTTTGACTTTTTTATATTTGACGACTTGGTGCTGATCTTCACTGATCTGAGGAAATATTTTTTTTTCTTGATTTGTCTCAATTTTTAACAAATTTTATAATTGGAATTCGGAGTTCTATTACATCTATATTTAAGTTTCTATTAATAGTTAACGAAAAGTAATAAGACAACTAAAATTTTTGGACTTGCAGATACAATAAGTACAACAGTTTCTTGATGCTGCCTTTTCAAGTTTAAGTAACGCCGTAACGTATTGCAGTAACGGTGCAGCCGTTATAACTTTTATGACAATTATTTTGTGATGATTGTTTGCATGAGATAGTGATATAAACCTAGATCGTTTAAAGTGTGATGTATATTTTCATTGTTTGTTGATTTTATGTTTCAGTTGGTAATATTGTAATATCCTTGGTTTTACGTCTTTGCCTTAGCTTTCCCCTTAACCTTTGCTAGTTTTCTTCGTAATTTTCTCAGGCACATTCTCATTATGTGAACTATGCATTTATAATGCATATACGTATAATAGGCACTCGTTATATTTATTTTGTTTCCATTTATAGATACTTCATTTTTTTTTTCTTGATTTGTTCTCTCTCCTATCGGTTTCCTATCTCCCTATCTCCCAAAAATATGTGTTAGAATTTTCCTTTTTTACATCATGTAACATTATTTGTGTCTCTTCTCTCTTTTGGTCTATCTCAAGGTCCACACTTCACTTGGAAATGCTGTATAATGAATCACAATTTTATAATATTGCTTGTATATCCCATATGAATCCTGAATGTTTTGTTATTAACACACCTAAATATTAAAACAAACTACCACTTAATGCGTCTCTGTTGATACGTATTGAAACTCATACTCGTGGCCTCCTGCTCGTTCATCGGATTTGAGCCCATTGGATTTTTTCTATGGAGTTACTTTAAATCTAAGGTATTCATTACCAAATCAGACAATCTTTTGAATTTGCAATAGAGAATCACCAGCGAGTGTGGATCTTATCCCCAAACTAACATTTTACAACGTGTGTCAGGGAATGTCTGATAGGTCCTTCTAATTTCAGCAGGTCCAAGGTACTCATTCTGAACAAAATCTTTAGTTATTCCTATTAAAACATTGTGTTCTTTATTAAACTGTTTTTATTAAACTTTTTTTCATTTATATCCTTACTCAGAGAAATGCTTGTAACTTAAGAAGGGATGGACCGATTTAAATTTTTCAAAGACTAGTCTAGTTCCGAGAATTAAGAGACCTTTTAAATTATATGGAGCATGTCTCACCTTATCTTTTGAAAAAATGTATTCGACAGCGCTTTGGCGCCATCTTTCATTTTAGGAGAATGAATTTATCGTCAAAAACTAATAGATTTTGCATGGTTCACCCTGTATTTTGTCCGAAGTCCCTAACCCAATTAGTTCAAAAGTTAACATGGGGAGCGTACTTAGACGGGCACTGAATATACACGAAGTCGCGAAAGGTCACGAATATTTATTGCATATAATAAATATATGGCGGATCTTGAGCTATTTTCTTGAGAAATAAGAAATACCCAAATTTTGGCAGTCTCTGCAAATGACGCCGTTGCATTTTTATAGCAGAAATAGTTTTAAATAATATATTACTATGCTGATCATTTTCTATCAGGTCAGATATTGTTAAGTAAGTAAAAGGTAAGTTTAGTTATTAAGTTTCGCGTGCCATTAATAAGAACTTTTATTAAAGTGGATACTCGAAGCGGATGGTTCTTTATGAAACATTGTGAAAATATTTGTTTTGAAAAAAACATTGATCGAATCGTTTTACACCCGTTTCGTTCTATTCTGCGAGCTATTTTTTCGCTATAACCTGGGACGTGATTAATATAACTATAGGTGCCTTCTTTTTCCCGAATATTGTAAAAATAAAAAAATAGCTCGCAAAATAGAACGAAACGGGTGTAAAACGATTAGTGTCAACAAGCGTACTATTGGGAGAATTTTGATAAATAACAAAGAAGGGGTTAATAAATTAAAACTATCGGGGTATACCAAATTAACTGCGCGGATTGTAATGCCGTGTATGTGGGTCAAACCGGTAGAAGTATCGAAACGAGAGTAAAAGAACATAAAAAATCCATATTAAATAACGCAAAAAATTCAGGATTATCGACACATTGTATAGAAAACAATCATTTTATTGTCAGAAAAATGTAAAGGTACTACATCTGGAAAAGAAAGGAAAGCGCTTAGATCTGTTAGAGCAATTAGAAATAAAAAAATCTTTAATTATAAATCCGTGTACTACCAATGATCAGATAGACTTTATACACTCTCGCCTTTCTTAGAAAAGGTAATAAAAACTCGAGCTTTACCAGATGGTAGGATCAATCGGAGGTAGGTTGCTCGTAAACAAATAAATAACGAAAACGCGCTTGGAAATGTTTAGTAATAGACATTTACTTTATTGAAAAAGGCCTAACAAGCCGAAATACTAGTATATAGAGTGTTTTCTATATATTTATTGGAACATCTAAATGAGATTAATGTTTTTTCTAAAACAATTATTTTCAAAAAAAACAAAACAAGAACTTTTATACCTACTTATCCCAAATTTCGTCACTAGCTGAGCAGTTTTTCTGACAAATTGCAGATTCTCTTTGTTTTCTTGAACTGTATATTTACCATTCTCAGACATTTTTCTTTTAAATAAATTATTTTTAGTAATTGCTTTTGTTTCTGTAGTGCTGTATAAAATATTATTTTCCAGGTCGTGCTTAAATTCTTGTGGCAGCAATCTGATAGATCTTAAGATATTAGGATCAGCAATATTCTAAAATAAATAGTCCCTTACATTATACATTTCGGTTTAAGTAATTTAGGTTTAAACTTAAAAATTAATACTGTGTATTTTATTGTACTAATTTAGCAGTTGACTGGAACTTACTACACAAAATTAAAAATAGTTGCGATAGGAAATATAAAAATTAAATTGTAAAATTTAAATAAATTTAAGATCTATAAGGAATCTGAAAATACGTGTACACAAACATGAAAATATTTCCAAAATTAGGTAAAGTTTGTATACAAATCAAGGTTCGGTACTTCAATGCATTATTTTCTTTCTTAGAACCTTCTTTCCTAGTTAACTTCTAGTTAACAGTAGCAGATAGTGAGGTTCTTAAAAATTTTCGAAAACTCTAGTGGAAGAAGGCTATGAGTGAAACCAATAAAATAAAAACACTGTTTTTACAGTTAGACAGACCAATCAACTGTCGGATTATTTTCGATGCAGCAATAATGTCCAAATATTTTCAAATCGGTGGAATTTAGCTATAGGGAATGCTAATACCAATCGAAAGAGAATTAAAAGCTACATCCATTAGCATTATAAAACATAGGGTGTTGTATTTAAAATAAGCGAGTTATTGAACTTTCAATTTGACACAATTGGTCGGTGTTTTTTCGACGCCCTGTGTAACTTGCATCAATTTTCAAATACTACAGATGTTTGGATACCTTTTAGTATTTCTCGTCTCAAATTTTAGTCCTCTAGATTAAAAAAAAACTTGAAGACATAGAACCGATTAAGCGTAAGTATGTTTTTTTCAAAATTTTAGAAAGAGTCGAAATATCTCAGAAACGATTGACTTTAAGGGTAGGGTATTCTTATGAAACTTACCTTTAAATTTGACGTAGAATCCAAAAATGAAATAAATAATAGTACATTCCATTTGAAATAAGCGAGTTGATGTTTACTTCCGTTAGAACCGGAAGTGTGACGTCACCGGCAATATTTTTAATCGATAGAAAATTGTGAGAAACCTCCGTATATAAATTTTTAGAATTTCAGTAGGCGCAGTATTTTAGAAACGTCTAATTGTAGGTCTACGTGGAATACCCTGTATATATGTAATATATGTATAGACAAAAACAGCAGTTAGCTGTCAGGTTGGCTGTGAAACGAAACATTTGAAACGTGCAATTGTTCCGGACAATAATTATTGTTTTCGAGGACAGCCTTCAGTACATTAAATTCTAGAGACATATTCACATGTTCTTCGCCTTTCTAAATTAAAAAAAAAATTGTGCATTTTACACTTAAAATACAAAAGTTTATCATGAGCGAAAGGAAGTTAACAAAAATAAGTTTAAACATTGGAATGCATTTCATCCTATTTATAATAATTATGGGTCAAATTCCCAATATTTGATTGACGTAAATTTTAATAGTTTTTAAGGTACAGGTTTCAATTATGTAGGTATTTCGGCTGAATTACCATTATTTTAATATTACTCATTTAAACAGTGAAAATGAACCCAACAGAAGTCAATTCTGTCACGTGAATAATTGTACTGTTTGAAGTAATTGACACAAATAATTAATACAAAGTGTATTTATTACAAATATTTAGAATATTAAACATTCACATTCACTAGTAACAAGAACACAAAGAATCAAAATAATATTAACAGGTGATGCTTTTTTAAATTTAATATCATTTACAAGGAGTGTAATTGAATTGTGAGCAGAATTATTGTGAGAAAGTCGTCTGTTTGCAGAGATATCCAAAAAAACACAGACCAACTCACGACTTGGTCTGAAGGCTATTAAATAATTACTCTGAGAATGGAATGTTTCGCTAGAAAACTGATAAAAGTAAGCCATTATTGGAGAAAGAAAAAAATGAAATAAATATTTTGGTATTTTTCACCGCTTATCCACACCCGTCAATTAGAGACTACAAAAGAAATTTTCATCTGTCAGTAGGAAGTATTCATACAATTTTGGAGAAGCATAATTAATTGGACATCACATAAATCAGAATTATAAAAGACTGGGTGTTCCATTTACAATAAATGAGTTATTAGGTTTTGAATTTGTCACAATTGGTCGGCTTTTTTTGACAGCCTGTGTAATTTGCACAAGCTTTCGTATTTTCTGCTTAAATTCTGCTGTTTCGATACATTTCAGTGTTACTCCGTTAAAACATCAAGCATTTAGGTTACAAACTGAAAGAGTTAGAACGGAATAAATGCAACTATGTTTCTTAATAAATTTCTTTCTGAAAAAATAAAAATATTTCGAACACGATTTAGAATAAGGATAGTATATGCTTGTGAAACTGACCTTAAAATTTGACGTGGAATCCGAGAACGGTATAAAAAATAGCATATTCCATTTGAAATAAGCTAATTGACATCAACTTCCGGTCGAACCGGAAGTTGCACCTCAACGCCAATATTTTTAATCGATAGAAAATTGCGAGAAACCCCCGTATACAAATCTTCAGAATTCCAGTACGCGTAGTATTATAGAAACGGCTAATTGAAGGTTTACGTGGTACACCCTGTGTATATATATCCATTAAATTACATAGTATTTCCGGAAACTTTATACTTTTCGTCATATCAAATGACGAAGATTGCCGATTGGCCTTACGCGACTAAATCGAGAATTTAAATATTTTATGGATTTATGTGGTGATAAAAACTTTTTCGCAGCTAATAAAAACATTCACTTATAAACTATATAACCCAAATAACTGTCCCTTTTATTTTTTATTGCATGGTTTATTGACGTTTCCGTATTGACTTGTTTATGCTTTCTCCAAAAAGGTCAAAGGCTTCACTCTACCGAAGTGTTAAACACGTTACTATTTTATAATCAACATTTGAAACGATTTTTTTAATTATGACAAAGATTCAATCGTTTTTATCTACTCAAGTAGCTAAGGAGCTTACGGAACTGCTAAACTGATGCACATATGAAAGTGATCTACGGATAATTTGTGTCAAATCTGATGCCGCATACTTTTAGTATTGGAAATACTTCTGTGATCGTATATATGGGAGCCGTCTCTTAAAATATTAACGCTTAGCGGTATGCAAAAGCAAGCGTCCTCGACATGGACACGTACTCATATGGAGACGACCTAGCTTAGCTGTGTTGTTATAATCAGCAGTCTATGTTTATTGTTTATGCTTGGGTTACATCATTCCTTGACCACAGTGATTTATGAACTGATGTTGAGTGTAAAATAAACGTTTGGTATTTACTGATCGTTGTAATAGAATGAACAGGTTTGTTATTTTATGAATTTAGACTAACATATATACAGGGTGGGCTAATATACAGGGTGAACTAAATCTGACTGTGTGTACGTACAGGGATCTCGGAAACTAGAAGAGGTACAGAAATGGTTAAATGGGCAAAGTAGTGCAGAATTTAATGCCCGTCAATAATCCGCTGAGAAAACAATTGAATTTCGCACCGTCTATATTTTATTTAGAAAAAAGTGAAAATCGACAATTTTCAAGTTTGCTTCTAACTCTTTTGTTTGCATTCGGATCGAAAAAAATCAAAGGTCACTTTGGGCAGTTTTTTACGGGATCCCAGTTTGCTATGATTCATACTTTTCGAGAAAATGCTAGCTTTTCTAATGGACGCCATATTGGATTTTTCCATTTTTGAATTTAGCGATTTTTTCTGATTACCTTGATATAGGACATGTCATATTTCTAATCTACGATGTACCTAGTCTTAGTAACGCAAAATATTATTTTCAAGAACAAAATAGTAGGCCTTGAAGGTAAGTGTGACAGCAATAAACAAACACCATATTGTGAATAAATAATGCATATTATTATAATCTGAAAAAATATGAAGATTGAAAAATAACTATAGGTAGGTATACTGAAATCTAATAACAAACTAAAATACGTAAACAAAACTAATACTGTTATTAATATGTTAGTGTTCGAAATGTCCACCATTATTATTCCGGCATTTGACACATCAGGTTCGAATGGAATTAACTGCTTTCTTCATGTGACGTCTATCTAGAGTAGCAAAAGCATTCGTCACACATTCTTGCAGCTCTTCAATGGTCTGATATTGATGGTTACTATAGACAATGATTTTAATAGTGCCCCATAAAAAGAAATCCAGTGGCGTCAAATCAGGACTCCTTGCAGGCCACTGAATAGGAGCGTTTGAATGTGGCGGTGCTCCATCATGCGCGAACCAAATTAAATTTCTTAAAATGTAGGTAGATCATCAAGAATATTTTGCAAGAAACGCAAATAACGATTTCCAGTCAGATTTTCATGGAATATGTACGGTTCTATTAATGATGAACCTAAAATCCCACATCACACACTAAACCCGAATTTTATTTGAGGCCTTACTTGAACAACATGATGTGGATTTTGTTGTGCCCATACGTGTTCGTTATGACGGTTAAACATTCCACAATTTGTAAATCGGCTTTCATCAGTCCATAAAACTTGAAATGGAAATTCAGAATTTTGACCGCACATATTCACCAACCAATTGCAAAAGACACTCCATCTTTCATAGTCTCCTAGATATAAATTGGGTAAGGGATATTTTTTTGTATGGGTAGAATTTATGTTTTTTGAGAACTCTAACTACTGGTGTTTATGAAGTACCAGCTTTTTGGGCAATTTGCCTTGATATTTCAGCATTATAGTGTACGCAAGCAACAACATTGATTTCGGATACTTGGTCAATAGTACTGCCAATTCTATCCGGCTTTTTGAACGCTCCAAAATCTCTTAAATTTTAACACAATTATTTGAAAGTACTTACTGATGGCTGCCGGCGATCAAAATATAGTTGTGCAGCCCTCGAGCTCCATTCCATTTTCACTAGTAATTGTCTTTATAATGACACTAAGGTATATTTTAGTTGTACTCGATGAAAACTACGGAATGTTGATAATTATTATGACAGCACAATAAAAATAAGTAATCTCTAAACTGGAAGATTTAGTTTTCTCGATACATCAAATGAAGGGTTTTGGTATCACACTCTGTATAAATTATAAATATAATGACTATGAAATATATAGAGTGCCGTAACAAAAATAGTTGTGTCTGGTATTTTCAATACGCCTACGATATTTGCGTAAGATGCAAGATCTGTGAATTTTTGACTTATAAGTCACATATGGATGATTCTTCCTTTGCTACTTAGGTGCATGCCTCAAGAATTCGAGACTAATATCAAATTCCTCTGAAAAGTTATTTTTATGGACATACAAACTAAAATACTTCGTCATGTTTTGCAAAAATTTTAATTTTAAATTGTTATATAGTCAGTTTGGTAGACCCATTTGTTGCCTTTAATAATCTTCTTGAATCATTCCGCTAACATAGTTGGTTTTGAAATTATAGCATTTTAAGTGACTACCTATGATTCAACAAGATGCTAATATTAAATTTACAATACTAATATTTGTAATATTTACAAGATAGGTAGGCGTTGAAGTTTTGACAGTACTACTATAGAATCGCCTTTTCTGTTCATAATTAGTTCATTATTGTAAATATTAACATATTGTTGAATCATAGATAGTCATTTAAAATGGTACAACTTCAAAACCAGTTGTGTCAACAGAATGATTCAAGAATATTATTAAAGGCAATAAATGTGTCTACAAACTGAGTATATAACCATTTTTCAAAACCTCTCGGAATAGACAATGGCCCCCTTTAAGTTTTTGCAAAGAACGTAAAGTGTTTTAGATTGTATCTCTAAAAATAACTGAGCTACAAGTATTTTGATATTAGTCTCGAATTTTTGAGGTATGCACCTAAAAACAAAAGAAGAATCATCTATACCCATGTGACTCATTTGCACAAATTTTCCATGAACCACTTCATATGTCCATCGGTTTATATTGATCCATTAACAATAATATCTATAAAAAAATATTTTTCGTAGGTTCAGCCATTTAAAATATGTGGGATTTATTTTTTAATTTCATATTCATGACTTAAAGTCATTCAAACGTACATAGGTACTTAAAGTTACCCTAAAAGTTCTCAACAGGCTTGTTCTTTTAAAAATTTCATATTATTGACATGCGCCAATTCTGTTTATATTATTACATCATAACAGTACGTAAATAAAAATTTATTGACGCAGGTTATTCTATAGGTATAACCTGTCAATAAAGGGTGTAATATTAATAAATACATAGGGTGTTTCTTAAGTACGTGTAGAAAATTCATGAGTGTATTCGTTGACACATTTTAAAAAAAAATTCGTCTCATATGCCAGCAAGGTATGTGCTTCCTCAATCTACTGATAGGAAAAACGTTTATTTTATATCCTGAAAACGGTAATATTTTCTAAAGATGCCATTAGGAATTTCTACAACGTTACGTTTGGCACAAGAAGAATCCGCATGCAACAACGCTGGCTCGGCCTCAACAACTTTGGGACGGTATTATTTAATTGGCCCGCACATTATACCAGGAACTCTCAACGATAGTGCATACTGGAATTCTCTAGAAAAGTGCTTACCCAATTTGCTTGAAGACGTCTCCAGTCAGGAAGAATGCCCAACTGCAGAATCAACCTTGGCCTGCAAGATCAAGATTTTGTTATGGTCATTTATTTATATTTCAAAAATGGATGGAACAGATACCAACTATATTATATTTTTGGAAAGCTCTTTTCAGGGCCTATTTGATGGTTGGAAAATATACATTTTCATTAAAAAAAAATCCACTTTAATGACAGCAAAAAATAAAACACCCTGTACCTAAATTCATGTCTAAATTTTACCCATCAATAAATCATTTCATATCCATATGCTCATTTTTTTCTGAAATGACAATGATATGTTGAAAAGGCGATGAGAAAAGTTAGGTACTCAGATTGTACTTGCTTTTGCTTTGTTTTGTGTATGATAAAATTTATTTTAACGCTAACATGTAATAATACTAATAATGTTATCTCTATCTAGAAGTTCGGATCCGAGTCCAGAAGAGGAATGCGGGATTGAATTCAATTTTTAGTAAAAACACAATGACCAAATTTTGCGCCCTACCATCCCAAAATATTTATCACATAGCTAGACCCTCATTTGCATCAATAAAAGTAGGTAATAGCACGCTGATAAACAATGTATCATCAACAAATTAATTTGAGCCTAAATCACGGACCACTCTGGTGATCCATTAACCTGTTTTTTAATGAAATATTTATTGGTTCAAATATAGGGCATCGCGTAATAGATTATTTGTACCCAAATTTATTTCGCTCGGAGACATGTTAGCAAGTTATTATTCGTTGATTTTAAAAGATAATATATTAATAAATTGTATGATGAAAACTACAATAACTGTTATGATAATTTAATAGAGATGTTAAAAACATCAACTGTAAAAATGACTTGCTTTTTGTTTAGTAACATTTGTCTGCTTTTCAGTGTGAAAATGTTTGTTTGGGCAAAACTAAGTCCTGAAGCTTTTTGCGTAGTTTACTTTACTATTTCATGTTTTTTCAGAAGTTTAGTTGAATAATCAAAGAAAAAAAAAACTGAAAACGTTTAGGAAAGGCTAAGGAATAGAAGGAAAGAGAAAATACAGTAATAATCGTTTTTCATTGTTTTTTCATAAATCAGGAAGCAGTTTAATAATAACGCGCAATCGCGTTATAATAATATGCCGCTCTCTCCCACACAAATCTCTGATTTTTTATCTCATTAAGAGATATTATTATTAAAAACCTAAACTGGATATTTCTATAAATTGATTTTACTACCAGTCCATGTGTAAATTTCTATAGGATTACATTAATTGAAATGTATTAATTAGCAAACACGGTGAAAAACTGTGTTGTGTTCGTATCACCAATTAATTGGCACGTCCATTTAAATAACTATAATTGCTAGTTACTATTATGTTAATATGTCCGATGAAATTTCCTATTAAAAATCCACTAATGTTCCATCATCCATCAAAATGTTTTCAACTAAGAGATTAACCATTGGTGTTATTTTCTTTATATTAGTGTTTGGTTTTGTTCAAACACCTTTTTAAATTAATATGGTAACTAGATGTGTGCTGCCTAATTCTAAATTTCTAAAAATTTGACAAATCAAAGTGTAACAAAAGAGATTTTATGACTAAGTCTCACTAATAATATCTACAACGAAATAGATATTTGATAATGGGTACAAATAGCTATCATTATCGCTATTAATTTTTGTTTGTTTCACATGAATTTAAAGTAGTACAGAGTATTCTTCTTCATTTACGTACTTTGAAAAATCTGGAGCTGAATTACTATTATTATTTTTTTATTTTAGACTTGGTCTAACAGTAGATTAGTACCCGTTTTTTCTAATCAATTATAATATTACTGCTTGTTTTCTTTTAGTTATTAATTCTTAGGTATATTGCATTTACTATTAAGTTACGTATTGCTACATTTTATTATACGTATTATTAATATGGTACAAGTGAACTCCTGAGTGTCATCATTATTTTTTGTATTTCTTAACGGAGTTTCTTACAATTAAAACAAGCAAAAGAATTCATACCATATTTTCCTACCATAAGGAAAGCAAAAGAATTCATATCATTTTCTTACCATAAAGAAAGCAACGATGCAGCTGGCAACATCAATGTTTCGGAGTTTTATGTCCTCTTCAGTGTAGTATAGCAAAAGTAAAAAATATGGGGAAACAGAACATCATGAAAATGCGAAAATATACTAACTGTACTTCAATATTCTATTTTACACTGTCACGCTATATTGTGGCACATATAAAATGTTATTCGAGCATTCAGCGGAAAGATATTGTGTTCAAATTGAAAATCAACAAATCATTGAAGTACTGGTTTATTCTTAATAGTAAGAGATGCAGGGGCGAGTAAAGGAGGGAAGGTAGTAAAGGATATGCTCCTTCTATGTCGATGGTTCAGAGTTTGGTATCGCCTAACTCAGAGGACATGGGTTCGAATCCCCATTTCGCAGCACAGTTTTTAATTAAATTATTTATTCGAAAAGTAATGTGTGTTGGCGGGGATAGGTTGGCAACCATCCAGACGTGCGTGCCTAGGATGTGAAGAATGTCAGCTTGGTGTGAATGTGAGAGGTTATCATCGGTTTATATTAGGCTAACTACTAGGTTTTCCAGATTTACCTCATTCTAGCACTGAATGGTGGTTAGGGTTTATCAACGGAAGTAGGTATAGGAACGATTGAGCCAGACAGTGTGACGTCACTGGCGCCAACTTCTATTAGCTATTTGAAAACAACTGTTTTCTGTTCAGTACATGTTTGTAAATACCTGTTTTCTGTTTAGTGCCTGTTTCTAAATACCTGTTTTCTGTTCACTACCTGTTCGAAAATACCTGTTTTCTGTTTCATACCTATTTGAAAATACCTGTTTTATGTTCAGTACCTGTTCGAAAATACCTGTTTTCTGTTTCATACCTGTTTGTAAATACTAGTTTTCTGTTTCATACCTGTTTGTAAATACTAGTTTTCATACCTGTTTGCAAATACCTGTTTTCTGTTTCATACCTCTTTGCAAATACCTGTTCCATACCTGTTTGCAAATACCTGTTTTCTGTTCCATACCTGTTTGCAAATACCTGAATACTTACCGACATTGGCGCCAATGACATCACACTGTCTGGCTCAATCGTCCTCATACCTACTAACGTAATTCGTTCCCGAGGCGCAATTGCGATAGTTATTAGACTTTTGGGATAATCTTTGTAATTAGAATGAAGAGCAGAGATATTATTCGTGGTTTAGCACACCATGCACCATGTTCTTATAGACGGGTTAATAAAAAGTCTAACAATAAATTATTTTTGATTTAGAAACCATTTTACTATATTTCATGTAAGAAGTATGTCTGCTTTTTGTGACTGGGTATATACATTTTCTTCCAGGCTAAGTTGACTGAGGTGATTTATGAATATACGCTATTGCTATTGGCTACAGTGTTTTAACTCTTATGTTTTCCGAGTGTATGTATCTTTTTAGAAAACTATTACTGTATATTAATATTCATATGTGTAATTGTAATTGTATATTTAGGTGATTCATTTTCCCTTATTCTCGTACTAAATGGTAATTAAAGTTATAACATCGTAAGTCGTTCCTGGGCGCACTCGCGGCCCACAAAATAATAATATGCCGCTCCCTCTCCCACACAAGTCTCTGACTTCCGGGCTCATCACTAAGATGAGAATGAGGGATAGAGATATTATTATTATTAATATTCTAGATACAAACTTTGTAAAATAGATACTTACTTCTATTACAAAAGGTATACACTGATATTTATTCTAAATTTAAAATTTTTCGTCTGTGCCACGTAAAAAGTTTACATATTAATTTGACCGTTTTTTAGTTACTTGATCGATTAATTTTTTTAAGCGGGTTTTGAAAATACATTGAAAATAACCTATTTCCCAATTGATTATCGGTCCCTTTGAAACAAAGTTGTTTTCTGTGACAGGTCAACGTAAAGAATTTATTTACATGTTAAGGAAAAAGCGATATAAGTCCTACGTTTTTAATATTACATCTTAACTTTTAAAAGAATTTTCATTTCCTCTTTAATTGCCGTTAAAAGTTTGAACACGTCCCGTATTGTATTGTATTGAAAAGCACAGCATTATAAAATATTCTTTACCACCCAAAAGCAGAGCTTCAAGTTGACCACTGAGCGGTATTTTTAGAATAGAAACCAATAAAAAGAATTCCAACTCGACTCAACTTTTCACGAAATTTTAATGAAAACTGCTTCTACTGCCACTTAAGGCTAATTGCATGATGATGCTTTGGGTTCACCCTCTGTTTTCTTTGTAGCATCAGAAAACTGAATACACTTCTATGTGTATCTACGTTTAACATTCTTATAAAACATACGGATAAAAACTTCACCTGAAATAATTTATTTTGTCAAACAAGATCTATTTAACCCTGTATGCATTTAAATATATGTTTAATATTTGCTAATTGAATAAAATAATAATATTGTTATAAAATAATTAAAAACAAATGAAACATTCCATTAATAATAAAAATAAGATTAAAGTTGGGTTACTTTTGGTACATTTGAGGTAAAACGCAGAACATCACTTATGATGTGTCTAGCCATCTGCGACCGACCCAGTTCCATCGGTCGGATCGCTGCATCTCACCACTACTGAATTACAGCAGTTAGGATCAAATACATCTTCCACCCGTTTTAATCATGGGACCTTACTGACGAGTCCGATGGGTCTGTCGGAACGAAACGTCGTAATTGGACAATATTTACAGGAAGTAAGCACTTTCCTGCCAGATATGTCACATTATCATCATAATGTAACACTTGCAGCCGCCAATATCCAATCCACTTACCCCATCCCTGTCCGAAAACTATCTAAACTTATCACCTCCCCCAAAGAATTGAAATCCATAATTAAAACTCTCCCTAACAATAAAGCTCCTGGTCCCGATAATATTCCAAATACTCTCATCAAAAACCTCCCCCAAAAAGCACTCGTAACTCTCACACTTATAATCAATAATATAATAAAACATCAATATTTTCCGATTTCATTCAAACTTGCTTCCATTATCCCTATTTTGAAACCTGGTAAACCCCCAGTAATCCTAGTAGTTATCGTCCCATTTCACTCCTAAACTCTCTTTCAAAACTCACAGAAAAAATTATCCAAGGGAGACTTCAAAAAACAATAAATAAAAAGAGATTGCTCCCTAATTTCCAATTTGGATTTAGGCCAGGGCGCAGTACAACCCACGCAATCTCTAAATTAGTGCAAAACTTAATACATGGCTTCAATAGGAAGCAGTGTACAGTTGTACTATTGTTGGACATACAACGTGCATTTGATACAGTGTGGCACAGTGGTTTGCTTTACAAATTAACGCATACTTGCAATTTACCCCTTTATTTTATTTCCCTAATAAAAAGTTACCTAGAGGACAGACAGATGTATGTTAATATCAGTAACAAAAAATCAGAAATAAGGGCTCTAACGGCAGGTGTACCTCAAGGTACAATCTTATCCCCAACCCTATTCTCCTTATACCTAGCAGACTTCCCGTCCTATCCTCTAACAACAACTGTCATGTACGCCGACGATACTATACTATATGGACAATCATTTTCAGCACAAACGGCGACACAAAAAATTAGATATCACTTACGTGATGTGACGGACTACTACGATAAACGGAAGATTACACTTAATGCACAGAAGACAGAAACTATAACACTAACTAAAAAAATTAGTAATGTAATGACGCTCACTCCATTAATAATTAATGGCAACCCCATACAAGAAAAAAGGACAGTGAACGATCTAGGGGTGACTCTTGATAGAACACTGACCTTGAAGCTGAATAAGTACTGCTAAAATATTACAAAAAACTTATACATCTCTTACAAAATTATACCCTCTTATGAATAGAAGAAGTTCTCTCTCCACTAAAAATAAAATTTTATTATATAAAGTAGTAATCCGACCAATTATGACATATGCCTGTCCTGCATGGAACTATATATCTGACACACAATTTAAACGACTTCAAGTGACCCAAAACAAATTATTACGTCTCGCAACTAACTTTGACAGATACACTAACATGCGACGATTACATAACACATACAACATACCTTTCATCAAAGACCACATAAGAGAGATATCCAGATCATTCTTTAACTCTGCACTGTATACAGCAGAGCATACAAGAGACCTCCTAAACATCCCCCGTAGGGAAAATCATAAGCACCGTTACATACATGATAGAATGAATGAATGACATTAAACAGCTAACATTTATGATATCATCATCCACTGACCTCCACTTCTCCGCACTTCCAACATGTCATCTAACTTGCTACTCCCAGCCTCAGAATATACAACATAACATAATACAAAAAACACCACAAACACTTTTCCAATATAACACCACCTTAGGCAAATGCAAAATACAGCAATATCTAAAGCAGGTTTTATCTCCTTTTTCCTGCTTAATACAGGAAATTATAAAATATTCCAGCAAATTAAAAAAAATCAAGCATATTATTTGAAAGCGCAAACTATTAGAAAGGAATTGAAATTAAACCATGTAAAATTTCCAATAAATGAAAATAATAAAATATTCTGAATGGTAGGTCACAACACCGACCGGTCCAAACATTACCGCCTAGGCGATAAGTACTGTTCGGACGCCAGTAAAAATTGTATAAAATAATAAATAAACATAAATGTATCATTTAAAGGAATATATTTGTAGAAATTTTATGTAAAAATATGACAATAAAGATTTTAAATGAAATGATGTCGGAACGAAACGAACTGTACTGTACTGTACTGCACAGTATAAGTACAGTACTGTACGCAAGTAAGTATACAGCAGTATACTGTTGGGGGCGAAATGATTGAGGAAGACAAGACAAGACAAGACAAGACAAAGACGCTGATCGTAGCCGAGAATGCCCATGTGTGAATCTCGTGGATAAGGATCTGAGAGAGTAGCGCGTGAAGATCGTAGTATCCGAGATTTGTGGTGTGCGTTTCCTCACGACACACCATTAGACTCGTCAGTGACATTTTACACGCCTGAGATAGAAACATGATAGAATAAAAGAAGATACGATACCACGCATGTGGGCGTGACATATGTGACGTCAATTGGTGCGAATTTCCGCCATATTGGCCTATACTTTGTGTGTTTCTTTTACGATTCATAGCAAAGATCTTTTTAAAATAATAGTTTTAAAAGTGTTAAAGCGATAATTTTTGTGAAAAATGAGGTGTACGATGTATGGTTGTGCTGTTGATAATATGTGCAAGGGTTTTGTACGATGGCGGTACCATATTTTTTAGATTTCCGAAAGGCAAGGAAATGCAGGGTATTTGGAAACAGCTGTGTAAATATAAAGACAGTTTGAATGTTAAATTTGCTCGTGTTTGCGATAAGCATTTTATTAAAAGCGATTATGAACGCAATTTAAAACATGAATTGCTGGGATATAGACCAACAAGACATCGTCCCTTGACGCCCCTTATATTTTTTTGAATTCATCAATAATTGACAGAAATAGGTCTGATAATGTTTTCTCTTCAATATTGTTTTAAGATTTTTTGTTTAATCTTGCACAGCTTTCTAAAAAGAGTAAATATACATATATAATTTTCGAGGATATTACCAAAGACAATATTCTTTGATGTTATACTTTTAAAAGTACCTATTAAAAATATTTGACATTCTTTTCTTTGACGCCCAACATAAATATTGCTTTACTTAACTTCATATGTAATTTAAAAAATAAATATTTAAGTTCATCAGCACATAGGTATATTTGTTTCTGAATTATAAGTACCTATTATATATTGGGTATTAAAAAATAACCTGTGAAAATTCCACAGGTATTATACAGGGTGTCCTACGGTGACGATCCATTAAAAGTATCTGGAGAACTAATTAACTTATTAATTTGAAATTTGAGGTGAAGTCAAAGTGGGCCATGATCTACTTGATGAAAATATTTTGCAGTTTGTACCACTTCCGGTTATACCGGAAGTCGACATTAACTTCGTTATTTTAAATAGGACACCCTATATATTATTACATTTTTGGATTTTACGTGAAATTCGAAACACATTTCATGTAGGATGTCCTATGCCTATCTTCAACTGTTTTTGAAATATAGACAAGTGAATATTGACATTTTTCAACTTTGACACTTTGTAAAATCTAAACGATTTGAGATGAAGCAAAACGGTTTGCACATTTCTATCTTAACTTTTCATAAGCTATCGTTTGACACTAATATTCAGATTTTCTAGAAATTAAAAATTTTCGATTAAATATAATCTCTTGGTTAGATCGGAAATTAGTGGCAAACGAAAGCTTATGAAAAATTAAGATAGATAAATAGGTATAGGACATCCTACATGAAATGCGTTTAGAATTTCACGTAGAATCCAAAAATGAAATAATATATAGGGCGTCCCATTCAAAATAACGAAGTTAATGTCGACTAATGTCGTTAATGTTAACCGGAAGTGGTAGAAACTACAAAATATTTTCATCAAGTAGATCATGGCCCACTTTCACTTTACGTCAAATTTCAAATTAATAGCTTATTTGGTTCTCCAGACACTTCTAATGGACCGCCACCGTGGGACACCCGGTATAACTGTTGTATAATTACAATTAAACTTTTATTGCATTATAGTTACTTTCATTATATGAATTATATACAGAGCCTTTAAAAAATAACTAGAAAAAATGTTATGTATTTTATTACCTAGAATGTACTAGTTACTTTTGAAAGCCCCTGTATATAATACCTAAATTCATATAATGAAAGTAACTATAATGTAATACAAGCTTAGTCTTTAACATAGGTACTTCTGATGTTTATTAGAAACAACATTTACTTATTCTGTTTCACTGTAACATGATAAAAGTAATACTTGAATTGTAACGTAACATGTTACTCTAATTACACAAATGTTACGTCAATGCGAAGTTTTTTTTACATAAGAAATGTGTTCTTGCAAACTAAAACCACCTAAAAGTATATTTCAAACAATAAATAAAACAATTATAATTAAACTTCGACGCTTTCCAACGATAAAGCGCACTTTGCGCCATATACATTTTAAAAATCTTTCCACCAAGTGACGTCATGCGCGAAAGCATACGAAATTAGGACGCGTTAATATCATATCTTGTTTTATTGTATCATGAGATAGAAACGGGTGGAAGATATGTGTTTGATCCTTTTAACTGCTGTTTAATTCTGTAGTGGTGAGATGTAGCGAATTCACCGATGGACCCCATGTCGGTTGCAGATCACTACAATATGAAACTCAAAATCCACTGAATTTTTTAGTAGACTCAAAACAATAAATAGACTTCTTGGCAAACGTTTTAGCCAATAATATTTCGATCATAGAATATTTAGTTTCATTTAGGTCATTAAATCCTTTATATTTTTTGTTTTTATGTGAAGTATTCCCAAAAACAATTATAAGTGAATCTCTAGATATCTGATTTTTATCTTCAAAGTCATCGTTGATAGATAATCTTCATATTATACGATCAACCCATACGTACAGGAGACATTTGTATATGCCATAAATATTAAGCATTCACAATTCATTTGCACGGGATTTTCAAAATCATTGTTTGAAAATTCCAAACTCGCACGATTTATTCAACTTGTAAGATCATTGGTAAGTTATATTACCAAGTATCTGACTTCAGCAAAATATTATTAATTAAAATGATCTCGCCTTGCTTCACTAATATAATTATCATGTACTGAATATTTTGGCTCACAAACTGCCGATTTTTCTACCACTACCAACCTTATTTCCCACATCCGCTTTTTTCCATATCAGTTTTTTTGTACGATGTTACATATTACTTTACAACACGAACGATGTGTTAGTTATACTTCACTGAAAAAAACTGTTCAAATAACTTAAAAAAACGTTAGCATAACAGTTTTCCATAGTCACATAATATCGCGAATGAAAAACAATCGTGAATTTAACAATTGAAAATTGTCAACTATTGTCTGTTAATGTAATGTAGGTAAAAATGATTTACTTGTTTGTTTCAATAAGATATTATCTTCATATATACAACACAAAATATGTAGTTTACACATTCCTATCTTAACTTTTCATAAGCTATCGTTTGACACTATAATTTCTGATTTAGCCAGAAATAAAAAATGTTCGATTAAATTTAATGTCTGGGTTAATTACTGAATTTTGGTGATTTTTATTATTTATCTGAATCATATCCTTTTCTAATAAACCAATGGATTTTATTGCTCACACTTCACAACTCTTGTGTTGGCATTTGGTTATTTTTTCAACCATATTATATTTTGTTAAGGGAACACCCACGATCCATTGAGTTTTCGATTTGCATTAGCCGTAGCCTTATGATAACACCTCGGTTGAAACGTTTTTTCCAGCTAACATAAGTTAATCTTTACAGGTTCGAAATATCAGTCAAACCTGAATGAAATCGACAAATCCGAACAAAAATCAAGTTCTGAATCTGACAGCAAAGGCAGCATATTCGGAATTGCTACGGAGAACTCTGGAGAGTCATTTACAAGTAAGTATTTTACATTAGAGTCATGTCATATAACAGTAAAAGCCCGACTACCGATTTGGTGTAAGTTATTTTATTATTTCTTTTATATTACTGTATTACTTGTACGCAAGATAAATCACATAGAAGTTTTTATCTTTGGTTGAAAAATCCAATTTTAACTTTTTAAGTATAATATATTATATTTCCTATAGTTAAAAATAAATATGTCTGATTAATAAGGAATAGGTTCGCAGCTATTATAATCATATTACATATTTTCTTATAAGAATATATATTTTTCCATTAATAATACTAATAATAATAATATCTCTACCCTCATTCTAATCAGAAGGGTTAACCGAAAGTCTGAGACGTGTGTGGGAGAGGGGGCGACATATTATTATTTCACGGCCCGCATCTGCACCTCATAAATGACTTATGTTGGTCGTACGCGAGCCGGTAGTTCAGGGTTTAGGGATTAGTGTCTTGATCGCTCAACCCAGAGGTCGTGGGTTCGAATCCCCATTCCACCAGACAATTTTTAATTAAATTGTCTACTCGTAGATATAGGCCTGTTCCCAGGGATGGGTTGGCAACCATCCTGGCGATGGCCTAGGATGGGATGTCTGACTGCCCCCCTAACTAATAAGATTTTCGAGGTTTCCTCATTCCAGCACTGAACTGTGGTTAGGGCCTATACCAACATAAGTCATTGTAGTTGCATTATGCGTTAGTTTCGAAAATTATATATTATTTAGTATAGTATAGTGGAATATTACTTCCATTGATTATTCTAAATACAGGGTGGCCCAATAATGCTTGAGCGGAGCGTAGATATAGTTCCATTGCTGTTAGAGTTCATTCACGTTAAGTTTAAAGTGACGTTTTTAAGTTTTAAGTTTTAAGTTAAGTTTATATAAATAAATAAAAACTTGACCACGCAGAGAAGGGTTGCCAAATATAAAACTCTTTGTAAGTGGCAAATGCTATGCTAATTTATTGGTCATTGGTTTATCGAATATTGAAAACAATTAATTACTGAAAATGACGTCACTTTAAACTTAACTTGAATGAACTTTAGCAATAACCAATTATCCTTCAGTATAGTCAGAGCAGTCACTTATACCCATTTTCAAAAACTATTTTTATATACATCTACATGATGTTCACAGATAAAGTGTCACAGTAAACATCTATATATTTTAATAAATTTAACACCCTATATATTTTCATTTGCCCTGCTCTGGGCTATATGCCGATATTATGGTTTTTGCAATCGCACAATATGACATTTTATTAACGTTTTTCTCGTGAATTACATGTACTTGTGAAAATGCTGTTAGCGCTACAAATTCTCAAGATTATGAATTGAAATTTTCTATAAGTATAAATAGGATCTATCTCTATCTACATATAAGGCACACAGAAGTCAAATATTCCTTACAGGGTGTTCTCTAAACATTAACAAACTTCACAATCTTCAGGGTGTCAAAAACTTAATTTCTTTAAAAGCGGAACACCCAGTATACTTTTACGTTTCTGAATTGTCCACTCATTTCTAATTATTAGTTTTCCTTAAACAAGTTCTAATCCTAAGTTTTCTGGTTTTCGAGTTATTTGATGTTTTTGCAACTGTAGTAAAATAATATTGCCGAGTGTTATTCTTCTTGTTCGTCACTATTTACACTCTTCTATACGTTTGTTATAAATCGTTACGTGCGCAAATGGAATCCATAGAAAATATTTTTGCTATGTTCCACCCACGCACTATTTGGCCATCCTGTATGTAGACGAAAATGTGTCAATAATTAAGTTACGAAAAATGTGTGTTACTAGGTCATATAATTTATTTTATATCAGAAACAAAGAAATAAAATATTAAATAAAAGGATACCAACTAGGCAAATAAATATAAATAAATATACCTATATGGTACGTACAGTTAATTGATTCGTAATCAAAATACGAACTTCTGCGAATATGCAAATTACGGTCCCAACGATTATCATTTTACCGATTATTTTTGGAAGATAGCCTATATCTCCTATAAGCGCCTCGAATAGCTTTCAATTTTAATGAAATCGTTCGAAACACACAGGTATATAAAAAATAATATTTCAAATCAGTTTAAGTTAATCATTACAATATTTAATGAATTCATTCGGAATATATCGAATATATACAAAATAATATTTTACAACAAGGGATGTGTGGAGACAAAACAGTAAGACTTAGACTTCTCCTTTATAAAATAACCCCCAGTATTAATTGTGTATTGAGTTTGATCTACGTCTAAGTTATGATTCACTGGAATTGAAACACACTGTATAAAGTAAAAGAAGTTATATATAAAGCATATATGAAGTAATGAACACTTCACATCGCTAAAGGTCACATAGGAAATGGAATTTTCTCAATTTCCTATGAGCCGTATTGACCTGTGACCGATGTGATCACTCCGTGACTTTCAGTCTATATTCCTGTCAAAACTTTGTAACACCTATTTCTACTTCAAGTAACCGTTTATTACTGCTATAGAAAATATTGCTCCTATCGCAATCAGAATTTTTATCAAGACAAAATATAGTCTATTTTAATTTTTATCTCCCATACATGAAATAGCAATACTTTGAAGATTTAATTGAATTTCTTCACAGGTTTTTATCTCAACTAGGGAATGTTTCAAAGAATTTAACTTTATTTTTTATTTATATTTGAACACAAGCTTAAATTGGGAATCTAAAGAAATTTATTATCCGAAAAGTTATTGCTGAAGTTAAAATGAATACTTAATACCTACTTAAAATTAATTTATTCTTAAACGGTGATTTTAAATCTTCAATAAATAAGATGGTTATACATTTAATATTTTGTAATTACTACAAAATACAGTAATTGCCATCCATGTCATATAGAACAATTTGATTTTTTTTATAAAACTGGTATGTGAAATTCATTATTCAAATATAATTCAAATATTTCTGCAATAGCGGTGACTGAAAGAAGAACAATATAACATTTCATGTCGTATTGTTCATTTGACTTAATTTTATATTTGCCGCCTTAAGATCAATGCACTGCAATTTGTTCGTAATATCTTCTAATAAATTATCTGCTATCATTGGCGCATTCGCCATAATTTAGAAAATCTCAATGCAGATTTAATATTCCTTTACAAGATTTTTTATAATGAAAAATTTATTCAAAACATTTAAAATACAAATGAGACAGAGCACAAAATTTTCAGATTGACCCCTTATCCAAGGCATATAAATGTGGTAAGCGAGACTAGGGTACATAATTCAGTAAAGGGAATCCCTCAAACGCCATTCTTTTCTGTAAGGTTCGAACTTTGCCCCTTGGGGATGACTTATCAGCGTAACGCGAGAACATAAAAAAGGAGCCTTCAGTTCTTCAACTCATAGCCTTTGGTTAAGAAACTTCTAAATAATATTAATTAAAAGTGCAAAACAGTTTAGCTACTGAGTTAAAAATTAACAAAATAAATTGCTTGGAAGAGTTTGATCAAATATTATACAACGTAATGTTACATGTGAAAATTAGATACAATACATGGAATCCCAAAATATTTTTCCAGTAAAATATTTGAAATAATTTTAAGAGGTATCGAAAATAGAAAATATCTCCATAAGATCTTGTTTTCTTTATATCTATAACCACATAATATGTAATAAATGCTCTATGCTATGCTCTACTCAATGGAAATATTTTCTCAAGTTTCTATAGTTTCTAGTTACACTGGTAGTAACTTCTTTATGTTAAATATATATTATGGTAAACTTGTATACATATAATGTGCATTTATTAAATTTTTGGAGATATAATTATTGAATTTTGAATAATTCTCGAGTTAACATTGTTCAATTTATTTCAATTAACCTGAAATCCATACTATTTTATGATTTTTATAGAAGAAGCTGAGGAAAACCAATTCTGCGCTTAAAAATTAAAATAACATACAGTGTGTCCCAAGTTGGTGATGAATATAAAAAGAGTTCGGTAATTATAAGAGATAAAAAACGGTTAACTGAGGAAAGTTTTACAGAATTCTGTTGGTAACTTAATGGCGCTTACGGAGCCGTTCTATCTGATCAGGTGTTTGAGATGCTTTGAAACAACCTCTTGCAACTTCTTTAATTATGGGAATTTTTAAAATCCATAAAACTTTTTAGACTGAATACTCCTGTCAGATTCAGTTACATCGTTTCAGTTTTCTGAAAAAATCATCAACTTTATTTTTTTATGGCGGCCATATTGCATTTTTCATTCATTAATAATAGTATTTTTTTCATTTTCAATAATGTATCACACACAGGAAAAACATAATCTATTTACTAGTCGGCAATATATTACTAGTGGCAACATCACGCAGCAAAAAATTCTCATAAATAAAGAAGTTACAAGAAGTTCTCCAAAATGCAATATTTCAATTTTTTCGAAATATCTCAAACATCTGAACATATGGTTCTTTAAAACTATCCCTATTTAACCGTTTTTCTACATCTTATAATTTCCGAGATCTAAGTAGGTACACTGACCACCAATTTAGGACACAAGTGCATTGTAATGTTACATTCAAGTAATAATAGTATTATCAATTATCACTTACTACACACAAGATTGATATTTGTCTGTTAATGTTTATGCTGTTATTGTACTAACAGCTTAATTACTACAGCTGCGCCTGTAGTAACCACTTAATGTTTTAATAAAATGTTTAATATTATTAAATCACAATTACACGGAGCAAACTCGGTCGTAATTGTATGTAAAAATATATAATTTTTTTCCATCCCAAATTCTTCAGTTTCCATTGTGAACACAACTGGTAAGATTATTTTTTCGTCTGTTCTATCGTCAGTCATCCTCATAGACAGTAGCCTAGAAAAAGATAGCAATTGTGTGAATCGTGTGTGTGCGACTGTGGAAGATAGTTGTTAACTAGTATAGATATAGTGTTCTGTCTGATACTGGTATTTGGTGCTGCATGGTTAACGGCAGCTGAATTTTATTATCCTGTTTGAATTTGGATAATAAAATAGGGCACCCGGCAAGTTTAATTTATGTGGCTGAACGAGAGTGAGAAGTGGGGAAATGTAAGATATTTATAGTATGTACTGTTGTATGTGTGTGCCTTTTACAGCAAAAAATGCTTATGGGTACAAGTAAAGTGAATGTAAAGAGGTACGTACATTTTTATACAAACGGTGGTGGTACATTTTTTTTTCTTTAGATTTTAATTACCTATTTGTATATTTTTCTAATCTCCTCCGAATTACGAAGTCATTTGTGGTTTTTATTTGAAAAAAACTATTTGATGGGTAATATAATAGGTAGAGTCTGCTCCAGGTAAAAAAATTCCCCCTTATTATCTTAATTCTCAACATACCTTATCCATTCAAAAACCAGGTTCATTTTATTTTCTCTAGAATATTATAATTACTTAAAAATATACGTAGTGTACCGAAAACTAACAATTTTTAATGGCACGATCTATATCTACAAAAACTAAAATCTCTAAAAATGTTGTTCTTAATCTAATGATATATAACTCTTTAGGTATATCTTAATATTTTTCGAGGTCACATGGGCTGGGCTTTTGAAACAATAAAATATATTGATAATTAAGACAATAAAGAGGGATCCGTTTTAAGTGGACTACACTGTATAAATCATAAAAAAGCCATATATTATTTTTTGAACATTTGCAAGACCTTAAACATGTTTTATAAAGTGCAATAAGTAATTCTGACAGGACCGATATGAGTTTCCTGAAGTTTGTGTAGTTTAGATAAGCTGCGACAAATTTAAATATTCACCACTCAGTGGTTTTGCATAAACTATCAACAACTAATAGCCATAATAAATTAAAATAACACCAGCATTATTTAGTGGATATTCTCTGGCAAACAGAATATTTTATGCGTTAGGGGAAAACACATCAAAGACAATATGTGTTGAAACTCTAAATCTAAGACGATCTTTTGGCCTTTCCATTCACATTTGAGGGCATCAGTTGCTTCAGCTCATGAATATTTTAACATGTCGCTAAGCATTGCTGAAATTTTGTAACTATAACTTTTTCTAGTGGATCAGTTTTGCTTACGAAATAGTAAATACCATTTAATAGAGTAGATATATTTAAATTGTTTGTTTTCTTTCAAATACTACAGATATACTTCTACTCGCAAAGTAATTATGTTTACAGTGTGAGAAAAATTAATGGAATAAATAATTTATTTTCGAAATCAAACATATTTCGAGAACATCCTCGGACAGGTCAATTATGTTTTCCATTACTCATCTTTTCTTGTACTTTTTTAGTTATATCGTCATCGATATCTTTTAAATTGAATCTGCATGTTTTTCAGTTTTTGATAGGGTGTTCTGTCATGAATACATGATATAGGGGTTGATATATCTCTAATGATAAAATAAATATTACCAAAAGACCTTGTAGCGCCTATAGTCTACAATATAATTTTCTATATTATATTTATAGTGTTTTGGTGACAAAACTATAAAAAAATAAGAAACATACAGGGCGTTTAATTTAAATTTATTTCGATGGCGCCATAATCAGGTCAGTGATGACGTCATAACTCAAACGATATAAAATACAGACTGTAAATCTATAAAATATCACATTTTAACAGTTTATAATTGGAAAATAAAAAGGGCTTCGACATGCGTTCTTCACTGAACTTCTTAGATCTCCTTCTTAAAGTTTTTCCTCCATTATTATCCATTCCTCCATAGAAATTATCGGAAAAAAGTGGCCTATTTCAATCCAATTATGAACTTCCTTTAAATGGAACAAAGCTATCTGTTTCATCCATCAGGCTTGATTTTTTCCATTAAGAAAGTATATATCTACATTGTTGCCATGTCAAAACGTATTTTTAAAAAATAACACATTATAATCTGATCCGGCAACAATGTATACATTTTCAAGAAAAAAGTTTTCAGATGAATGTAACAGATAGGTGTTTTTCCATTTAAAGGATGCTCATAATTTTGGAATATAATAGACTATTTTTTTCCGATAATTTCTGAACAACATTTTTAATAATTGGCAACAATGGCAGGAAAACTATAAGGAAATCTAAGAACGGAATGTTCTCGAGTTATAAACTGTTAAAATGTGATATTTTATAAAGAATATACGAAATATACGAGTAGACGAGTAGTAGTAAAATTGTCCGGTTAAATGGGGATTTGAACTCACGACCTCTGGGATATGCAATTGATACACTAAACTCCGAGAGCTACCGACCTGATATACAGGGCGTACCAGTTTTATGTTGAAAATATTCGGGAACATGTAGAACCAGTAAAAATAATGGGACTTTGCAATATAAACGTATACCCAAATCTGAAGCCGTTTCTTAGATACAGCGTGTTGAAGTTGAAAAAAAATGTTTTTATTTATATCTCTGACAGTAATAAACCAATTGTTTTCAAATTTTATTAGGTAGTGACTACTATAAATCTTTACATCCGCAAAAAATTTCAGCTCAATGGGAATAGTCAGTGTCGTGCAATCTGTAATCTTGTGAACCCTTTTCTAAAAAATATATGTTACGCCACATGTAAGTTTGATTTTTTGTAGAGAAATGAGTGGGACACCGAAAAATCGTATTATTATAAAGATAGTCAGTGGCATAACGTATATTTTTTAAAAAAGGGGTCCCAAAAGTGCAGCAGGCTGCACGCCACTGTCTATTCCCATGGAGCTGAATTTTTTTGTGGAAGTAAATATTCATAATATCATCTAGTAAGAGATATAAATAAAAAAAAGATTTTTTTGTTTTAAATTCAACACCCTGTATCTCAGAAACGGTACAGATTTGGAAATAAGTTTATATAGCAGGGGTGGCTAAGCTCCTTGATAGTCCGAGCCATTTTTACTAATATTTATATTATGCCGAGCCATACTATGAAACAAATTTAGTTAACTTACCAAAAATTCCAGATTACAAATTATATCCGTAGCAAAAGTGATACAAATTGTTTCCTCCAGAGTACAATGTCAACTGTCCGTTGCAATGAAAGTTTACAAATTCAAAATCGGTTTGGAGTCGGTCGATTACGCCACTGTTTATGTTCGTTCGCGCAGTTCTCGATGAGTCATATCATTCTTAACTTGGACGGAAATGAAATTTGTTACCACGTTGCACTTAGTCTTTTATATTTGTCGTCAGTAATTTCAAAGACATTTTGAAACACATACGGAACGATAATAATTTTTTAAAATATAATAGCACAAAAATGAAGGGAACTCGGGTACATTTATCGAGAGCCACAAATAATCCTTCAAGAGCCGCATGTGGCTCGCGAGCCGCAGGTTGGCCACCCCTGTTATATAGCAAAGTCTCATTATTTTTACTGGTTTTACATGTTCCAAAATTTTTTTAACATAAAACTGGGACACCCTGTAGATGCACACTTGTATAGGATGAGCAATTGAAAATGAAAATCGTCCTTGCCGAGGATTAGTAATCTATTCCATTCATTGCTTCCACACTATAGAATGAAAATTATTATATTACGTAGTATCCCATAAAATATTACAAGATTACGGTTTTTTTAGGTGACAGTTGTAGTAAGTGTCATTCAGACAAAATCCAGGAATAGCCAATGATCTAGATAGGTATAAAAATATAAGGAAATAATTTAAAATATACTACTAATAATATAAATTTACCGTACAATCAACGACTACAATGAAACTTTTAGATAACCATAAGAGTTTCGCGTAGAAGAGTTTTCGCGAAGGTTTTGCAATTTTTAACATGTTCGGATAGTTTTGAATTAAAGGGAAATTTTCCATATTAATTTTTATATTTAGTACCTATATGTTCGTCTTTGTTACAGGTAGCTTCCATGGTGTCAAAATCTTCCTTTTGATCCAAGTAATCCTGTTCAGGGCACTACGGTGAACGGGTATTTAAAAGTATTAATCACTACGTTATTATTTAGTAGAACTATAACGGTAAGTTCAGGTAACAAAATCACAAGGACGCTTAAATCTGAAAGCATAAGTGTACAATTGTTTATATATAATCTAATTTACACAAAGACTGACATTGGTTAGAGAAATATAGTTTATGATGAGGATAGTCTAGCTGTACTTGTGTACAACGCACTCAATTGTTGAAAATTGTCAAAAAACAAATAGTTTTATTTTTTTGGACTGAGCGAAAGACTTAGACAGAAAGGTTTTAATCAAAATATTAACATATCTTTTAAAAATAATACTTGGAAAAAGATATGTTAAACATTCTAAAATTAATTATAGTACGTACACTAAACTTATAAATGGGGAATCATTATTTGTAATTAGGTCTGTACAGAGTGTTCACTGTGTCTTGTTTAGCTTGAAACAACTGTAGTTTTCTTAGTTCTAGTGCCAAATAACCTCAGTGCCAAATTTCACAGTTCCTGTCTTTACTCAAATGAACACTCTTAAAATTACGTATTTATGTTTTTATTATGGAACGATTGGAATATTTTTTTAATTCAATAGTATGCCAACATTGGATACTATATATGTAGCTTTTCTAGCGTCCAAATGTTTCTGTATGTACAATCTATATAAATGTAAAACTTGTATATATAAATACGAAATTAAATTTATGTACTTACACCTCAAATTTAGTAAATATTAAACAGTACAAAACAAATGAAAATAGAATTAAATCTCTCACTTATTCCTTTTTATCGTTACGCAAGTCTTTACAAGTGTCATAACCTCCGAGAAGCTTGTGACATATATTGAAATGAACTGGTATCTGGTACTGCAAGCTTACATATTCATCGGTGATGTAGTTTTCTATCCTTGTTAGGGTTGGAATTGAATCAGTGATACATTTTACATGGCATCTTCTGAGATGGATAGAATCAACGTCTTGGCCGTCACAGCCCTATATTTTTATTTATAATATTTTACTCTATACGTATACACGTTCATGTGCTCTATTATACCTATGTATAAACAATTATAAACTGGAATTAAGGAAAGTTTATTAGCGCATATAAAGTTGAAAAAACAGGAAATGTTTTAGTAATACACATTATGGCCTTCTCATTCTTTCTCCTGCAGGTGGGTTCCTCTATAGTTAGTCCCAAAGCACTGCAGCCACACCTGGGCCTATTATACATCCCGCCGATCTTCTATTTACGAGCACCTTTGTTCTTTGTATAAAGTCCAAAAGTCTACTCGCTGAAATTTCTCTTAGCTCGCAAGGTTCCAAAAATGGTTTACCCAGGAGCGTTAGCTTCCATATTCACTTCAATGTGAAGCGCAGTCTCATCTGCATCATCACAGCCCTGACATACCGGGCTTTCTGCTAATCTTTATAGAGATGCATCTTGAGATGGCAGTGCCCTGTTATGAGACCTATCATGCTCCTCAGTCGAGGTTTATTCATGCCCAGTATCTCTAAAGTTCTTCTCTGGAAAGGACCTTCCATAAGTTGGTTGTCATGATTCTGTCCTGGTTTTAAAAACCAGTAATTCCTATGTTCTAGTTCGGCACATTTTCCCAGAGCCGTTCTGATAAATTATGGCCTAAATTAGAACTCCCTACTGAATGTACACCGTGTTCCACATAAAACGACCCACTATACTATCTGGAAATCTATAAAAGATGTGAAAAAAAGTTATATACAAAAGTTTTTCAGATTTTCGAGTTCTTTTAAAATATAATACTTCCATGTATACAGGATGTCCCAATTTTGCTGGGACGACATCAACTCTAAAAATTTAAATGGAACACCCTGTATTTTTGTCGATTTTTGGATTCTTTGTCAAAAATAAACTCGACTTCTCTATTTAAACTATAGTTGAATTTTGCGTAGTTTTCGAGATATTTGACGTCATGTGTGCGTTTTTGAAAAATCAAAGTATTTTTCAACACGATATAAAAAAATTATCAAAAACTAAAATTAAGCGTTTGGGTGGTAATTTCCACTTACAAAGCGTCAATACAGATACAGAATACAAAATTTTTGTTAACACTTATACAGGGTGGACATACTACGTAATCAAACTTGCAACTTTATAATCTGAAAAAGGTCGATTTTTTTAAATGAAACACCCATTATATAATTACTCTATGTTAAAGACAATGAAAATACCTATCATTTCATATATATATGTCCTATACATAAATTCAATGGTTACAGAGAAAATCGCAATGATTTCTAGTATAATGATATTGTAATGCTGCATGCTCTCAAAAAAACTAGGAGGCTATGGAATGAATAATATTGAAATTTGTTTTAATTTGACAGTTCTGCAATTTATTTGTGTTTATACGGATTAACATAAAGTCCGTCCCCCTCTCTTTAATTTTTCAACCGCTGGGTAGATTGTGATGAAATTTGGAACGATAATATATTATGACTAAATTCTGCATTTTTTGACACATCAATGACAGCTCTGAATGTCAAAGTGACACCTGGGCGCGCAATACGAATATTTTTTTAAATGGAAATGGGGGTCGAGTAATAACTCATTTTGAAACTATTTTTATGCTCAAAACATTCCCCAATTTTGAGAACATTTGGTTCAGTAATTTCCAAATAAAAACCAGTAATATCGGTTTCCACGTTATATCAGTTTTAAATTTTGAAATTAACTTTCGTAAATATTTTCTGCAAATTTGACGTTCCGGATAGCGTTCATTGAACATACGAACAGCAGCATGGTAATTTCGGTTAGCTTCGCCAAAAATCATAACCGCTTCAAATTTATCTTGTAAGGAACAAACCATTCTAGACAATTTCGAGCAAAAATTTACTGTCAAACATGACAGCAACAATCAACAATGACACCTAATAGGTAGCAAGATTATGTTACAAACTGATATTACTATTATCGAGTTATTACTCGAGCCCCATTTCCATTTAAAAAAATATTCGTATTGCCCGCCCAGCTGTCACTTTGACATTCAGAGCTGTTATTGATGTGTCAAAAAATGCAGAATTTAGTCATACATTATCGTTTCAAATTTCATCACAATATACCCAGCGGTTCAAAAATTAGAGAGAGGGGGACGGACTTTCTGTTAATCCGTATAAACACAAATAAATTGCAGAACTGTCAAATTAAAACAAATTTCAATATTATTCATTCCATACCCTCCTAGTTTTTGAGAGCATGCAGCATTACAATATCATTATACTAGAAATCATTGTAAATTTCTATAAAATTGCCATTTTCTCTGTAGCCATTGAATTTATGTATAGGACATATATACATGAAATGATAGGTATTTTCATTGTCTTTAACATAGAGTAATTATATAATGGGTGTTTCATTTAAAAAAATCGACCTTTTTCAGATTATAAAGTTGCAAGATTGATTTCGTAGTATGTCCACCCTGTATAAGTGTTAACAAAAATTTTGTATTCTGTATCTGCATCGACGCTTTTTAAGTGGAAATTACCACCCAAACACTTAATTTTAGTTTTTGATAATTTTTTTATATCGTGTTGAAAAATACCTTGATTTTTCAAAAACGCACACATGACCTCAAATATCTCGAAAACTACGCAAAATTCAACTATAGTTTAAATAGGTAAGTCGAGTTTATTTTTGACAAAGAATCCAAAAATCGACAAAAATACAGGGTGTCCCATTTAAATTTTTAGAGTTGATGTCGTCCCAGCAAAATTGGGACGACACCCTGTATACATGGAAGTATTATATTTTAAAAGAACTCGAAAATCTGAAAAACTTTCGTATTTAACTTTTTTTCACATCTTTTATAGATTTCCAGATAGTATAGTGGGTCGTTTTATATGGAACACGGTGTACCAAAGTTGCTATAATTTGATTATGCATTGTACCTCGGACATCACAATAAATTCAGTCGATCAGTCGAACTAACGTACTAGCGTTCAGTCGAAATAACCAATGGTGTCTAAAAGAAAAAAAATTAAAGTATATTTTTCTTAACATTCATTAAGTAATTGACTTGGTTCTTAGGAAACTAATGTCATCATTTTCAAAATACCAACGTTGAATACTGTTTTAACCAGAGAAATTTTTATAGAAAATGGGTGATTATTTTCCAATAATAGTCACTGTTAGGTGTCCTTTGACGTGAATATAATATTAATTGGTCGTAAATATTCTTTATTGCACCATCATTGAACTTTATCAAAGTGGTAACACTTACAAAATGGTATCATCAACCTTTTCCGCAAAGAATATAATTCTACTCAATTTTTCAAGGCCATTACTACTTCGCATAGAGAAAATCCAACAGCCGATTAACTATCGATATACAGAAAGTATCTTTCTATCCAGAGAATGTATTGATTTTCCTCAACAATTGTTTAATCTCAAGTATTCCAGAGAAATGATAATCTGGACCTGGGCTGAGGGAAAAGTACTCCACCACAGGCAAGAACTACTACGATGAATTCTTTCAGGCGTTTGTAACAAGCCCTTCCAAAAACCCTTTAAAATATCAGCTGCATTTCCTCGAAAGACGCTGAGTGCCATTTATGCTTAGGGGATGATGACATGGCATACCAAACATATTTAATGTAAATGCGGCCCTGGGGAAAGTATCAGATACTCAACATTTCGTAAAATACAACTTTTAGCAGAGAATCTATGGCATTTCTACCATAAAACAAGCGTTTCCTCCAGATTTCTGATTAAAGGACTGGCAACTTGAGCTTTTTCAAAGAGAGGGTTGCAAATTATGTAAGAAATAATATATATTTTATACAAAAACCCATCTAATTATTATTATTTGCCTAAGAGTTGAATTTTCAGTATCGGATACACTCGATAAGTGACGTTTGCAGTTTAGATTGCATCCAATAATTGCTTCAAAATTACGTGCACTCTAAAGTGCAATTTTAAGTTGCCCATTTTAAGTTCTATATATTTTCCGATGTCTGATAAACTGCACTGTTAGGAGCCGTTCTATATATTTAGCATATCTGTTGTAGAGTAGATAGATTATGTTAACTAAATGATTTATAAATGGTGTTCTCGTTCAGGAAGCATTAATATACAGGGTATTAGAATTTTTTAGCGCAGCTAAATTTTCACCTGCCTATTCTATTTTCATTTGTTTTATTTCGTTAGATTAAACGCTTGTAAAATTAATAGAAGCATCGTTAATGTTTTGTTCTCATGGTATTTCATAATCTCCTAGTAATTTGATTTATTAGAAACGAATAATTGATTGAAATTGTTTTCTAAATAATGTGGGAAAATGAATTTCAAGAATTATTTTAATTAGGACTTTTATATGTATTCGCCAATTCTATTTAAAACAAAGAATACCAAAAACTTTCAATTACATTTGCATATGTGAACTATGTATTGAAATGTACATAATAAAATAACTAGCTACAATGTGAGTTTTCTTGGAATATATCCAAAAATCCTTGGAACTCTATTCCTTTTCCCCATTTATCCTAATGATTGTATATTTCAGCTCAGCTGTTAGATTTTCGCCTTGAGCGTCGCTCAGGAAGACTTTAGTACAAACGTTTTTATAAAAACATATAATGTACACATAACATGTTAATAGTAAAGAATAAAAATCCTGTGGAAAAATGTATACAAACATTTTTTAAAGTATACCGTTTAAAGATTACAAGACGTTGAAAATACAGAACAAAATACGTAGGTACTTATACATACTTCTGCTATTACTAAAAGGAAATTTATTGAAAAAAAATTACGAGTAATAAAAATAGAGCAGAAATTCACAATGTACCTAATTTAATTTTACATACTTGTTTTGTTGACACATTTCTCTTATGCAAATCCTTGACAAGTTCTATTACATGTTATATAAGATTATTGTAGTTTCTTTTGAGATTATACCACCTGTAAAATAATAAAAAACAGGAAATCAGAAGTATTCAAAATAAAGATTGAAAGTTGAAATAAAACAACTACTACTCCATGAGCAATGTGCCCTGACTAACAGATATTGATCGGTTTCGCGCTTGTTATGCGCTCGTCAGAGTGCCATAAAACCGGTCAGTGTCTGGTGGTTGATCTCAATGAAGGATGTGGCGACTTCCATGGAGATGCCGAAGTAATGCAATGCCTGTCGGGGCACATTTTGTTTTGAGTAGTTGTTTTCAGAATCTCCTTCCAATAAATAAGTAGGATTGTCTTCCTCAAAGACAGTAGAAGTCACTGCTGTAATGACAGAAAAGCAGGTCGCTATCTGCCTGTCAATTTGACAATAATTGTCAGACGGATAGAAGTAAAGACCCAAAGAGGGCACTACAGTGTGTTTCTCACCACTACAAAAATTAAAAGTGTAGTATCAAGCAACTTTTAAAGTTTCAAAAAAAATTAAATTAAAAATGTGAATCTGACAATTTTTTACCATATAATCCTATTGGCGACGCATCGAGGATCGACTGAAAACATTAAGAACAAAGTTAAGTGTTTAACTTCTTTTAAATGTTATTATAATTTTTTAATTTAGACATAATTGGATCATTTGTAATATTACAGAATTTTATATCAAATTAAAAAACCACTGATGAAATGTTGTTAATTTGTCATATATTTATTTTTATTGCATATTATACCGTGGTTCTTTGGGGCAAACTTTAGAAGTTTGCCTTGATACTATTTGTATTGAATACTTCTGGTTTCCTGTTTTTTATTAACCCACTGGCCACTCGAACTTACACATAGAGACATACAAAAAAAATAAACCAAAGAACCGAAAGAATTTTAATGAGAGAAACTATGCAGAATAGAACAAAGAACTCTAGAAAACTAAATGACTCTTTAAGACAACAAACTGGGGTGAGAGTTTCGGACAGAACAGTGAGAAGAACATTAAATAAAAACAACTTGAGGTGAGAATTTTTTTTCAAAAACATAACATAATACCAAACATTTCAAATTATAGAGCCCGTCGCAAAGCAAAATGTGTGCGGTTATTACAACACCATAGAGCGAATAGGCGGGCATGGTCAAATCGGCATGCGAATTGGGGTAATGCAGAGTGGAGCCATTGTTTATTTACTGACGAAACAAGATTTAATTTGTTTCACTCCGATGGCCGAATGTTAGTTTGGAGAAGGCCAAATCAGCGATATTTGGAGGAAAATATGGCCCCTCAAGAGGCATTTGGTGGAGGAGGTGTTACAGTGTGGGGAGGTATCATAAGAAATGGTAAAACCGAGCTATTTATTACCAACCAAACCGTTAACGCTACTGTTTATCAGGAGGAAATTTTGGAACCTAATGTTGTTCCTTTTGCTCGAAATTACGGCCCAGAATTTCTATTGGTGGATGACAACGCTCGACCTCACAGAGCGCGAAAGATCACAGAGTTTTTGCAGGCACAGAACATCAATAGGATGGACTGGCTTGCAAAGTCTCCGGATCTTAATGTCATCGAAGACGTTTGGTCTTATTTAAAACTTAAGTAAGATCGCGTGATGTACCCCCTGAAACCTTAGAAACGCTTAGTGAGGCCAATAGTGAAGAATGGGAGAATATTCCACAAGATTTTATAAATAATCTTGTGGATACTCTACCAAATCGATGTCGGGAAGTAATACGTCGAGCAGGAGGACCAACAAAATATTAGTTTCTCTTTTTTTTTAATTAATGTACCTAATTTCGGGTAAATTATTACCAAAGATTAGGTATTTAAAGATAGTACACTTGGCATTTTTCCATTGATATTTGCCGGTTGCTTTCAACGGTCTCGTCCTTTTAACACGCTGTTGCCAACAATAACCCAATTTCATTGTAAACTCCGAAAATGCAAGGTTGCAATTCCCATCTTTGACGCAGTGGGTTGAAAACAAAAATTAATGGACAGACAATTTATGTTTTTCAGGCAAATTTTTTTTATTTATTAAAAATTACCAATACCAATTACCACTAGGTATCCCTATCCATACATACCTAATATTTGTTATTACAGTACACCGTGTTTTTTTAGGGATTGCAGGAACCTTTAAATTAGGTTTAGAATTATAATTTTTTTAAGAATTGACTTTTGGCCGTTGTTAACCAATCTTATATGTTGTAGAATATAACGTAATAAACTTGTTCTTGTCGCTACCTTTTTGTTTATTATCGACCCGGTATAATGTGTAAATTCTTAAATAAAATGCTTAGACCATAGAAAATCTACGTGAAATAAGGATTCCAAATTCGCAAAAATCATCAAGAACCGTCAATCCAATGTCAAGTTATAGCATTTTAAAAATTTTGCTACCCAAATTTTATGTTGAGTAGTGTGTACAAGGCATAAGGGCATTAATCCAAAAACTGACAAAAACGTCTGGAGATATTGATGTTACCTTAGTAACGAACCATATTGCAACGACAAAAAAAATTTTTTGCGGAAATTTGACTCATACAAACTTTTTGATTTTTTGCATGACTTCATTGATCACCCCGTATATAATAAACCTATGGTCCTACGATAAATATACGTCATGCAGCTTAATCCGAAAAAACTAGCTCTTAAAATTTGCAAGCCGCGTTCAAAAGTTTGCATTACTGTTGAAAATATTGAACTTTAAATTTTGCCTAAAAGTCTCTATGTGTAAGTTCGAGTGGCCAGCAGTGTATTATACAGATGGTGTAATCCGAAAAGAAACTACAATACAACTGTACCACAAATAAGTTACAGACATTATTCTATATACAAGTTTTATAAGTATAGAATAACAATAACTAAGTACTTAGAAATAAAAATTGTCATTTATTTTGACATACAACGTGTTTTAATGAATGATTGCTACCACGCGATTCCAAAAAATGAAACGGTATAAAATATATCTATAATATTTCAAGTACAGGTATCCCCTTTCGTTCCCAGAAGTGATGGATGGCGCTATTAAAACACAACTACTGTCGAAGTATCTGAAGCCTTCAGGCATTTCGGAAGACCGCCAATACGGTTTCCGACTAGGGCGTGCTACAGGTGATCTCTTTATAAACGTGACACATCTGTGGAAAACCTTTGGAAAACTTTCTGAAACCATAACTATTGGAGTGTCTCTGAGAGTCCTAAATATGTGATACTTCTTTAAGGATCTTCTTTAAGGATACTTCTTTAAGGAGGGTCTGATAATTGTCTACGTGGTGTAGGAAATTACTAACTTTATTGGATGTAAAAAAAAATTAAAATAGAATACAGTGTTAGTAGAATCAGTCACAGGCTGTATTTTAATTAATTTATTTTTATTAGATAAAGAAAATAATAATAATGCGATGATTTACTACTCAACAGAATAAATTTAACTAACATATACAACAGAGCAATATATTTATATATATATGTCACAAAAATTGCAACTAAGACTAAAATTTGTTGACTTCAAGTACTTGTCACAAACTAGATATAAATGACAAAATGACAAATACGATGTGATAACAAAATCAAAAAACGAAGTTGTACTTTTTGCAGCTGGTACATGTAAATTTTGTAGTGATAGTACCACATCATCTACATTTTCAGCTTAGAAGGTACTATGGTAAAATAAACACGATGTAATGAAGCTTATTCTCCGAATACCAATTAACTACAAGGTTCATAAGTGCTTCAGTCACTATAAACTAAACATGATAGATTTAAAAACAATTCAAGGTCATCTTCAAAAAAGAAAATGATGATAATACAAAGTTATAAATGCATCATTTTCAAATGGAGAAAAAGGAGAGGACCCAAGTTGAACCCTTGGGGTATACTTATGTGACAATGGTCACTCGGCCTTAAGTCTATTGACTGAGTGGTCAAGGGTTTCATCTGTGTTATCATCCAACTTTTTGGGGGAAGGGGAATAAGATATTGTAGCACTATGTAAGTATCACTTCCGTCCCAAAATTGATTTCTCCAATTGTAGCTATTCCTTAGGAAATCGGTGAAAACTTGACTTGAGCCTAGTATCTAATGGACTGAATAAATGAAACACCCCTCTTAAAATGAGTTACACTTTCCTCCATTTGATATATTTCGGAACACACTGTATAATTTGTTAGACAATTTTTATTCTGTGGTTACTTATCACCAAGGTAATATATTAGTAGGTTAGAGCGTGTTGTGACAGCATTGTTCGATCACACTGCCTATTATGGTCTGCCTGTTCGGTCTGCAGCTCCGGCACTGGTAATGCCAATGAGTATGGAGTGTTTGTTTACGGTTTCAAGCCCCTTCCTCTTTGGCTTTGTATTTGAAAGTTGTCTAATTTATATGATGTTTTAATTTAATTAACCTTCTCTATATGAAAACAGCAACTAATCGAAATTTTATGACAAAATATAGGAACTCATCTGTCTCAATTTTACAAATTTGTAGCCGGTTTATTAAATTTTGTTATATAAATTTATTATTGGCATTAATTTATTATTATATCAGAAATAAGTACCACTAGCTCCCATGCAACAATAATGTCTTTCATTCTGAAACATTTTGGGAATAATTTGACGGTGCTCAATAGTGCAAGTTAATATTGAACCTAACGTTCTCTGAAAATGGATTTAAAATGTACTTGGACCGAAAGATTTCTCAATCGATAAATTGGAAAGCGTGCTACTGAATGGCCCGCACTATCGTCAGATTTATCTCCCTTAGATTTATTTTTGTAAGATCAGGGAAAGCTAAATTTCCGCCATTTACGGCTTTTTGAGAAGATTTATTGCTTATAGTAAATGAAAATCCGTCAAAACACTCCATAACCATGCTTAAATTGTTGCGTGGGCGCTCATCATTTTAAAAGTATAATTAACTAAAATTAATAAATTATGTATTTAAATTAAATCTTTCTCAAAAACTGTTCATGTTTGAAAAGTAATTTGTCCCCTCTTCTGTGGCCGAATATAAAAGATATCATAGAACTATCATTGTATATTTATTATAAACAACATCTAATATGTTCCCATCAATTCAATTTTTATATTTAACATCTATTTAACAATCCTATAGTTTTAAAGACGTGAAATTTGATATGGCCAAGAAACCCAATTTACTCTGAAAGCAACCTCTAGATCTATTAAGGCGGACGCTGAAAATATTGCTCACAAATAGACAAACATTCGCCTAACGACCACATTGTGCTCAAAGAAAATGGCTACCGTAAATTTGCTAGTTTACCAAATTGTAAACTTGCCTCCTAAATGAATCAGTCTTCTTTTATTTAGTCTGCTGTACTAAATTAGGTACTTAAACAAAATATTTTTTGAAATTCCTTTTAATTTTATATATATTTATACTTTCGACAGCATTAATTTATAATACCGTATATATATACATACATACATAAAAATTACAAAAAGATAAGAATATAAACATACAATATTCATGAAAAATATGCACAAATACATAGATAATAAATAAAATGAACATAAATATTAATCATTTAACAATAAAATTCTAAAATTATCCATCAGATATTAGTAGAAACTTTCTTCTTAATAGACGGAATAACGTGATGGAAAATGTCAATCAAATTCTGCATCTTGCAATGGTAAAAGGTTGGTCTTGGGTATCAGAACACAAAACAATGATGAAGACCGAGTGGCACGGTGGGGAACATCAAGACCTAAAGAGTATAACAAATCTGGATATTCAATTTTATTAGTTACAATTTTGTGAAGAGTTATCAATGAATTACACATACGACGAGCGCCCAGATTATTGAGTTGAACTCGTTGGAGTAAATTTTCTTGAGGAATTCCTGTGGATGGATAAATATCTTCAAATTTAAACCTTATAGTATTTTTCAATATATTTCCTATGTGCATTTTTCAATTTTCTAATATGAATTTGATAACCTGGGTCTCATACAAGAGAGACATATTCTAATTTTGAGATCAAAAAGTAAGAAGGATACCGTTTTAATTTATGTAAATTCCCTTGAGTTCCTTAATACAAATCCAAACTTTCTAAAAGTTTCCCGCTGATGTTATTGATATGCTCCACAAAACTTAACTTACCATCAAGTGTTACTCCTAGATTTTCAATGCTATAATGTTATTAAATTCGTTTTTTAGATCTTTAGAAAATAAAAAATTACGAAGTGCATCTATTCAGAGATCTGAATTGGTTCAGGCAATTAAGTCAATTATAGAAATGTTTGAAATCGGTATTGGTAAGTATAAGACATAGTTCACGAAAATTCTAGAGAATTAACGTACTAATTGAAAGATGAAATAATATACTGAGTGTTCCCTTTAAAGAAATTGGAAAAATGCTTTTTGAAATTTACTATATTGGCATTATGCAAACAAACACCCTGTGTAATATAATCATTATTCGGTGGTTGTTGGGTGGTTGCAACATTTGAGAAGGATACGTAATTACAAAATATTTATTCTTAATTGACCGTAATTTTCACATTTTTTTGAATAATCGGCAACGCCGCATAAAACATTGAAGATGGACACATCGTTGTAAAGAGAATTTTCCTGTGATTTCAAAAATATTAAAATATTTATAGCGATCTATTTTTAAAAAAATTACCTTGAACGTGCTCCTCTGTAGTGAGTCACCCTGTACAGCGCCTCTTGACATTATATCTCACTCCTATGAAGGTTTGTTTTCCAGTACCCTTAATAGGGTCGATATTGAACGCTCTAATGAGCAACCCTGTATATATACACGGTGTCCCACCGGGAACCGTCTCGATCTATATATGGCAAACTATAATTAGGAAAAAATTGAAAATTGGGCAGTGTACCGAAGTCACTGAGGGCAAGCGATCTAAAATATTTTCAAGATGACCGCACTTCCGGTTATACCGGAAGTAGGTGTACTTGCTTATTTCAAAAGGAACACCCTGTATATTATTAAATTTTTGAATTCTACTCAAAATTTTAAATATATTTCATGTAGGATGTCCTATACCTATCTTCAATCGTTTTTGATATATTGACAGGTGAAATGGTCTTTTGTTCGAACATCTTTTGTAATTAACGTGCTAATAAATAATTAAGATAAATAATTATTTTCCTTGTTTATTTGTTATAAACTCAGGAGGCTTTTCCTCGTTAATTTTTAATGGTGGCACAAACAAGCTAAAAACGTAATTAAACCATTACTTGTGATGCATCATTGATTTGAGAATAAAAAATAGTATCAAAATTTATATTTAAAAATACAGGGTCGTATTTAAAAAAAAGAAGTTGATGATGGTTTCTCGGAAACGAAACGTCGGACAAGAACTTGATGAATGCCATCTTGTTTAGCTCAAAATGTGACGATGGAAAATTATTTTTTATTTTTTGATAGCTGTTAAAATAACGCCAGAAATAAATAAAAACAAATATCGCAAAAAAAATGTTTTTTCAAATATTTCGAAATCAAAAAAGATAACTTATTTTTTGCAAAGTCCATGTAAAAGGTATTCAAACTGCTCAATTTTTTCATAATTTAACCAACTTTGTAGCTCTTACCGTTTCCAAGATCTCAATGCTATCCCATCTTTATCTTGGACACACTGTATATATATATATATATATATATATATATATATATATATATATATATATATATATATATATATATGTATATATATATATATATATATATATATATATATATATATATATATATATATACCCTTTTAAGAATACATCATTAGTACAAATTTCGGATCTCGTTTGACTCAAAGGATAAACGACGCTCTAGGTCTAAATTTTCAAAGCCTACTTGATGTTTTTTCACACTCGTTGTGAGTTTTAATTCAAATTAATTTAATTAAGTCTACCAAGAAAACGACGCCGTCACTGTCAAGTGAGAACCAAGTTAAACATAAATACTACAGTAGAGAATAAATTGCTAGAATTAAAAGAAAAATAGGAAATACCCTGGTGTGCTGAAAAGAGTAAATGTATTAGCAACCTGAAGTTTTATCTGATGGTTAATTCAAAGTTAGACAATGTTCATTAGCATATCTGGCTTAAAGTTTTACTTAACAGCAGTGTTGTGGTACGATTCTAACTTGTAAATATGTCTTTAGTTGCCACTGGCGTTAACAATTTAAGTTTTTACGCGAGTCTTTATCTCTAGTACGGAATTTTTATTTATCTTTGTCTTGACTCCCCCGAAGTTTGATTGTCGACTGAAACTTTAATGCTTCGTAAAACGTTTTTTATTATTCATCCTTATCGTATATATATTTGCTAGTGCGACATATTCCTTGTGGACATTCTAATCAAGTAAATCGTTTTACCAGAAAAGTGAACGATTATTTTTCTTTATATAACTTATAATCATAAGGATTTTTAATTTTTGCTTTAGGTTTCTCTATTTCTTTTGTTCAATTAGAAAAATGCCTAACAAGATCCTCAAATATAATAGCAGTAAATTGGGTTAAATATCACAATAGATATTATACAGTCTGTCCATAAAGTAACCCCCCCCTGCTAACTTTTGAACGAATCGAGTTAGAGAGAAATGGCGCCACGGGCGCTGTCATCTCAATTTTTTTTAATGGCAAAGTGTGCCGTGTTGCACCTCATTTAAAAGGTAATTCAATTCTCTACATTCTCGTTTTTGAAAAATGACAATCGAGTTATCCGTTCTCTAGTTACAAGCGTTTGTATTAACGATATTTAAAAATTTTTCTTTTATCAGGTCTCTTTGTCTTTGCTTGCCACTGTGACTGAAACGTCAATAAGGTTCGAGAAAGTTGTTTAGCGTTCAATTTAAGAGTGTTTGAAAGTTTCTACAGGTTTTTTTCTTATTTTTTTAAGTTATTCGATTTGATAGATTTGATAGATTTAAGAGAAAATTTAAGAGGAGAGCGGCAGGTACTTAAGAATGCTGCGGGAGGAAATTTTTCCAAATATAGAAAGAATAGCAGGTAATAAGATTCAAAGTATTGTATTTTAACAAGATGGGGCTCCGCCTCATTTCTATGGACCTGTTACCGATTCTTTAAATAACCATTTCCCGGGCAAATGGAAATGAACAGAAGGGGCCCGATAGAATGACCGTCTCGTTCCCCGGACTTAACTTCTCTTGATTTTTTCTTATGGGGATATTTAAAGTCAAAAGTCTACAGAACTCTTGCTGTAAATATCGACGAACTACAGCAACGTCTAACACATATGTGTAGAAATATCCCTGCAGAAATTTTAGGAAATATCAGGCAAGAATTTCAAAGTAGACTTTTTATGTGCCAAGAAGTCAATGGACAACATTTTGAACAACTTTTTAATTCTTTTATTTTTAGTTTTAATAAATATTTGTTCAAAATTTGTTGTATTAAAATATTAATTAACATTTTATTCATGGATCAGATTAGAAACAGAAACGCTTGTAACTAGAGAACGGCTAACTCGATAGTTATTTTTCAAAAACGAGAAAGTAGAGAATTCAATTATCTTTTAAATGAGGTGCAACACGGCACACTTTGCCATTTAAAAAAATTTAGTTGACAGCGCCCGAGGCGCCATCTTTGAATTTGAAGAATCGAATTTATCGTCAAAATCAACTTCATTTTACGTGATTCACCCTGTATTTTGTTAAAACTCCCTAACTCGATTCATTCAAAAGTTAGCAGGGGGGGTTACTTTATGGACAGACTGTATATGGAAAACTTAAATCATGAAATATAAAATGTCCTACATACATCAAAATTTAAAATAAAACATTTCTGCACATGAAATCGCAGTGATTTTTTTTTATGTTATACAGTTTCATTTGACTACCCCTTAAGAAAAAAAGTTTATGTTTTAAGATGCCAATGGAATCAGAACATTAAACTAAGGTGCCTAAAATAAGTGTTAGTTATAATTGTACAATCTGTATAATGCGATCATTCTAGTATAAAAACACATTAGCAAAACACATAGAACTCCATATAAGGTACTCCTACGTAGAAGTTGGTATTTTTGAATTTTTTTTATATGCAGACTTTCTGAAAAGGCGCTGTAACTTTTTTCGTTGGACAAAACAAAAAACGCCAAATACATCCCATAATTACGACGAAAATTCTGAAATTACTATAGCAACAGATGCCGACAGTTAAAATTTAAGAATTTTGCATTGCACTTTTCTACATCCTGTATAATAGGTTCGTATCTATAAAACACCAGCTTTTAGAATTTAATTTTATTAAAAATAAGATATTTCCGATATGGAACGTCTTATAAATAATTTTAGCAGTATGGTTGTTATTAAGTAAAATTCTGTTAATTTTTCTACTTCAAATTTTTTACAAGAAATGTGATATATACTGAACTGAACTGATGAACTATGAACTGATAGAGGCAGTTTCTGTGGAAGAACTAAACTAAAAACATGCAATATTTTTTTGGATATTTGCTGCTATTATATGAAAGATGTGGTGACTCTTATGGAGATGCCGGAATAATCGAGGGAATAATACAATGCCAGTCGGGGCACATTGTCCGTGAAGTAGTTGTTTTCGGCATCTCCTTCAAATAAACATCGATTTACTTTATTTTTTTTTATATAAAACAGCTTAACAAATCTGGATTAAATATTTTATTTTTTTTCTAAGATAGCTGAGAGTACACAAATAGCAATCCATACCATGCATCATACAGAAGATTGGAATCGAGATTCTCTAACATTGTATTTTGAAGAAAAATGACCAATGTTGTTAATTTTCGTTCTGTATGGAAGTGGCTATCAAGTAGTCACGTAATACCATATTCTGTTCGGAAATCTTGAGTATTGTCGGAGAAATTCAGATGACTAAAATCGATAGATTTAGTTAAACTTTACAAGCAATGTAACCCTTTTTGCATTCTAATTTACCCAAAGTACTAGAATCTCTAAACTTCATACAGGTTTACGGATTCTGATATGATAAGAATATGTTTCAAACCAATATAATAGGCAAACCGTTTGAAATGTAAAATCTGTACGAGTTTTAAAATAAATAGAAAGATTTTTATTCACATAGGTACCTATAATAGAAAATGTATCCCAAATAAGAACAATATTGGTTTCAAATATTTATTCAAATTTGCTCTAACAAACTACTGTCAAGAAACTGTGATACTACTTATTTTCTGAAAGTCAATAAAGAACGCTGGGAACAAAATGAATACAAGATATACGCTATACCAAATTTTTTAAACGTTTCATGCATCATTTACATAGAAATAGTTTTTTACACCTCTCTTATAAACTAAGTTCGAATACCAAACCAACAGTTTGGGTGCAAACTTGAACTGTCAGTTTAAGTTCATTACACCAAGTTTTCTTTCACATACGTTATAATGTATATAAAAGGCTGTACAGGCTGATTACTTTTTACGAAATTAATAATTCTATCACATAGGTCTTGTTCATTTTTTGGTAGACTAAAATCATACACCTCGTTCTTTATTGACGCCTTGAAATAAAAGTCCATAGATGTTAAGTCAGGACGTCAAGCACACCACCGAACTGAACCTTTTATGTTTAAAAATTTTGGCTAAAAATTCATTGTCCACTCTAGAATTATGCGCTGGACAGTAATAAAAATATGTTTTCTTACAACAAAGTTTTTTCATAAGAATATAATATATTATATTTTACCTTTGTTTTATCTTTGTTCTCTTAAATTAGGATTTTCCCTTGACCAATACTGTCGATTGTGTGGGTTGAGAAATCCACTATTAATAAACCTCCTTTCATTGGTCTATATTACTTTTAAATAAAAAAAATCGTCGTTCTGATACTATTACTCATATGACCTACAGAATTCAAGCCTTCTAAAGTAATTATTTTTATTGACTTCGTAGAATTGTAGGTTTGTAAAATCCCTATTTGTCTAGCAAAAATTCTTAGAGATCCTGACAGATTCTAGTTTGTTACATTGTTGATTCTTTCTTCATTTCGAGCCACTACTGTAGGTCTATTTGTAGTAAAACTACCAATATTTAGTAAATTGAAAATAAGTCCTCGAAGTATTCTCAAATCAGGCTAATGTCATTCATAAATATTTTACAGATATGAATTTAGAGCACCTACGGAATAACGAGGTAATTCGAATATAACATTCGAGCATATCAAAATATTCTTCATTATTGAACATTAAGGTTATTAGTTACACTTAAAGTTACATAAAAACTCATGCACTGCAATTCAACTAACCAATACAAGGCTTAACTATCAAGAGATACTACATTATATTGTTTCACATAATGTACATAGCCACTGTTGCGTGAATAACTCAATTTCTACTTCATGGATTCATAATATTTCGTGGCGTAATTTCTTTATTTTCACTGTTAAATAATAATTTCCTAAAATCATGTTGTGCCTACCTTTTTGTTTAACTAGATTAAAATTTTTAATGGGTTAAAGTTTCTTTGAAAATTTTTGTTACTTAGAAAAACTGCCATGTGAGACATCACTGAAAAGCTTGTTTTAAGGATAATAGCATAAGTCAAATATCTAAGATAGTCGTCATAGAAAACAAAAGTTGACACACATAACTGAAAAAACAAACGAGACGAATGAGAGTTACTATTGACCACAAAAGTTTTCTTGTAAAAAGGTCTTCATAATCTGCAAGTCTAAAAATTGTCAAAATTTACTACAGTATTGAAGAAAAAAGAAATCAGCAAATTTTGAATATCACGAAAACTAAAAAAGATAGAATAAAGTGGAAAAGGGATTTTCAGCATAAAATTCTACAAAACCACATCACGCTTTGGACACAGTGTATATGTATTCGATGCAACTATGATAATCTCATGTGAATACAAATACTCTTGTTTATATATACCTACTGTTTAAGAAGTCAAATTTTAGGAGTATTAAAAATGTTTAAATGCTTTGCCCTGAAAACATACGATGGTAATTTTACCAACTGCAAAGCTCCTTTGATATACTAATGAATGCTTTTAATTTAAAAAGCGGTTTTTTATTAAGGATAAGTTAGTTTGCCCCGAAATGTTAAAAGTTTTATATGCAAATTGGCATTGGCCAGTTAGGAAATACACAGACGAAATAACTTAGTATATGCAGTAGATTTGGTTGAGTAGGGGAAAGTTGCCAATATTGGACCGCCTCCTAAATTGGACCGCTTCCGCAACTTGACATCTACTGGACAAATCGCGAAATAAAAATTTATCAACACGGCTCTTGATCTACAGATGGCGCTGACTTAAAATATACAGTCATAAGCATTCCATCCTTTAAATATTGCCGGTCGTTACGATTTTGCAGTGTTTGATGTAATATTCCAGCTACGTACCGAGAGCAACTATGGCAAAACGGTAAGTAATTAGTAGTAGATAGTGACCTTTATGGAAAAATTATAGTTTTTTCTTTTGTTTTCACTTATTAATTTGTTTTAATTGAGGTTAGAATTTTTATAATAAAGTAATGAACCCGCCTAATACCAAGTTGCCTAAATTGAACCCCTACTTGGTATCTAAATTGAACCGGTCCAATTTAGGATACCTGCCCTAAATTTTTTTAATAGCTGGCAATATATAATTAGGGGATACTATGCGCTGCGATCGTCACTAATTGCATTTTTGATTGTAGGCAAAGAGGCAAATACGGCAAGTGGGAAGTCGAAGACATGGAACGTGCTGTCAATGCGTATAAGGAAGAAAGGTATGGTTTGAATGAGTGCTCTAGAATATTTAAAATACCAAAAGCTACCTTGTTGAGGCATGTAAAAAATAATAATAAAATTGCAAATCAAAGTACCAAAAAATTTGGAAGAGAGACTACATTCTCAGAGGAGGTTGAGAATGATATCGTCCAACATATTTTAAAATTAGAAGAACTCATGTTTGGTTTAACTATATTTGATATAAGAAAGCTCGCCTTTGATATTGCAGAAAAAAATCACATGAAGCATAACTTTGATAAACGTAAGCGCATTGCGGGCAAGAAATGGTATTACGGCTTCATGAAACGCCACCCGAACTTAACTCTGCGCCAGCCTGAGTCTACATCTATTGCTAGAGCTAAAGGGTTTAACAAAGCAAACGTTTACCATTTTTTTGATCTACTAGAAAAAATATGTACCGACAATACTTTGGACGCCACTCGCATTTACAATGTAGATGAGAGTGGTTTTTCCACCGTGCAGAAGAGACCTCAAAAAATTGTTAGTCAGAAGGGGAAGAAACAAATAGGCTCCGTAACAAGCGGTGAGCGAGGAGTGAACACTACCATGGTGTGCTGCACAAGTGCTTCGGGTAATTTTGTACCTCCCATGATTATTTTTAAAAGGGTAAGGATGGCTCCCGAGTTACAAGTTGGTGCACCTGCAGGTAGTTTGGTTGAAATCTCCGAAACGGGCTATATCAACTCAGAACTATTTACAAAATGGTTAAACCATCTTATAAATACTGTGAAGCCTTCTAAAGAAAAAAAAGTTCTCCTCTTATTGGATGGTCACTCGACCCATAGTAAAAACCTGAAAGCCTTACTTCTTGCTCGAGAGCATGGGGTCATATTATTGCAACTTCCAGGACACACGACACACCGTCTCCAGCCGCTTGATGTGGCGTTTTTCAAACCTATGGAAACCTACTACACACAAGCAATTGAAAAATACTTGAGAACAAATCCTGGAATGAAGGTTTCCTTATTTCAAGTTTCAGCTTTGCTCTCTGAGGCTTATAGTCGAGCTGCATCTATTCAAACAGCGGAAAATGGGTTTAAGGCGGCGGGCATCTGGCCAGTCAATAGACACGTTTTTAGTGACCATCATTTTGCTGCATCAGAAAATTTAAATATTGTTCAACCAATTAGGCATGTAGTAGCCGAGTCAGAAACTGTGTCTCCTCAGAATGAGGATGGGAATGGGGATGGGATGAGGAAGGAGGATGAATCGATGAAGAAGTCATTTCCAAGGCTGCTGTTGAACAAGCAAAAAGAAATTTGTTTGGCGAGGACGATCCCCAACCATCAACATCAGGTTTGCAGGTACCTACAGGTATTAATTTATTTAATAGTAGCTAATAACACATCTTCTAGGTATCAAATACAACAAAGAAGTGCAAATTAAATGTTTCCATAGAAGAGTTGTCACCGATCCCTGTGCCGTCATCTACTGAAAATCAAAGACTTAGCAAAAATGCTCAAAAAGCAGAAGAGTTGACAAGCACGCCTTATAAAGACAATTTAGCTTTAAGCAAAGAAAACAAAAAAAAGAAAGCAACGGGTTCGAACAAAAATAAGAAGGAGAAGATGCGGAAAGAAAAACCCAAAACAGAAAAGAAGGTACTAAAATCTCAGAAGGAAATGCAAAAGTCAAAATCTTGCGAAAGTTGGTATTGTGTACTGTGCAAAAAAGAAAAGCAAGAAGACATGATACAATGCATGGAATGCCGGACATGGGTCCACGCTACTTGCGCTAATGTTAGCCCACTGAGAAAAATATATTTTTGTCCAAAATGCTTACTATATGACCACTAGTGTACAGATTTTTACTGTAGGTTCAATTAAGGAAACCTCCGGTTCAATTTTGGAAACCGGTTTCCATAAATGGACCTTTTGCAAGACCTTGGAAATATTGTTTTTCTTTTTTGTTTGTGTAACTTTTTTCTGGTTAAAAAATATAAAAATATATAGGAAACTGTCTGCAGTTTAAACTTTTTATAAACAAATATTGCAATACTCCTCCTATAACTTGAAATACCTAGCTTTGCTGAAAATAGTCCAATTTAGGCAACCTTCCCCTACATGGACACAATATCCTGCGTATTTAATGAACTTTGAACATACTGGGTTTTTTTTAAATATAATTAGATAAATAATACTAGTGGGCGAATGTTTCTCAACATGAAAATAATATTTGGAGGTGCCAAAAACAACTACTCCATGGGCAATGTGCCCCGACTTGTATTGCATTACTGTGGCATCTCCGTAGGAGTCGCCACATCCTTCATCGAGACCAACCAGCAGACACTGACTGGTTTCGCACTTATTCTGTGCTGATAAGGATGTTATAGGTAGTGGACTCGATGTACGATGCTGCGACATCGTAGGTAATAGGATAGGATAGGATAGGATAGGTAGGATAATAGGTAACAAGCAAATACAAAACAGGATAGGATAGGATAGGATAATAGGATAGGATAGAATAGGTAGGATAATAGGTAACAAGCAAATACCAAACTTTACTGAACCATAACATTTGATAATTTCATTAATAATTTTATCTCTTAGTTAGACTTCGCGGTCACCCGATTTAAGTCCTCTGGATTTCTTTTTGTGGGGATACGTAAAAAGTAAAGTTTATTGCACTCCACCAGATACATTAGAAGATTTGCGGGGACGAATCGTGAACGTATGTCGCGAAGTGACTCCGGAAGTGCCGCAGAATGTACGACGACGATTTGAAGATAATTTGTATCACTCCGTATGGAGGTTGGTGGACAAGATTTTCAACACTTACTTCGTTACGGTAAATTGATTTAATTTTTGCATTTTTCGTGTAATGTATGAAACTTCAAGAATTCATAACTTCTAAACGAATTTACCGAATTTCAAAAACGGAGCGCATAGATAATCAAAAACCCTTTCCAGTGACTTATCACTTCACCCCCATTCCTATTTGAACAATTTTGGAGGATGACACCCCTGGATACGAGGGTGAAATTTGGGCTATGATTTTTGCGTCAAAAGTTGTCCCCTTCACAAACAAAATCGACGTGTTGCAAAATTCTTTCGACAAAATCTTTTCCTGGCAGTTAAGCCCTACGGTACGTTTTCGAAGGGCCACCCTGCATAAAGAAAGATATAAAATATTTACTTCATCAAATAAGGAAGCCTACTATTTTGGTTATTGCTAAAACTTGAAAATTCTATAGAAATGAAGGAGTAGCTACAGTTGGATCTTATTTTCTGCTTTTATTTAATTTATTTTGACAATCAATTCAATAAATATAAAACACCACTCAATAGCATCAAATATAAACCACCCTATAATGTGGAAACTGATGTTTGTACTGACATAAATAATTCGAAAATTAGCGATACCGGCAGACAGTTGTTCGCACTATATAAATACACACCGAAATCCAAGCAACATACATAGTGATCGGCGAAATTGTCGTTCTGCGGTTATTCCAATTCTAATTTGGTATCTAGTGGAATGTATTTCAACCCAAATTTACACTGTCTATCGATACTTGTGGTTAAATATAGATCATTAAAATGTCACAGTTGTCCAAGTTATTCTATAAACTGTAATTAATTTTCATTAGCATTAGATTCCGGTTCCATTCTCTATGGAAATATTTACCTACAATGACCAATTATACCTACCTATAACAGAGGGAATTCAGGCATACTATAACGCGATCTAGTCGACTACATTTCGTATAGGTTTATTGGCACTTAGAAATAATACTGCTAATTATTTATATTAATTTCAGTGGATCATAATATTGATTCACCAAATACCATCAGTAAAGATATAATTAATCAAATATCATGAGCCTTAGGATCGACATAAAACCATCATTTCGTAAACTACATACAGATTTTCTTATAACTGCACCAAACCAAAAAAGGGACTTTCATAAACCTGCAAATCAGCCACCGTAAAAAGGCCGATAATTTATTATTGTAAAACACAAAACAACATATTTTTGTTGACGTTTCAGGAATGTTTCTATTTCCATTATAAAATAATTTAAAAGGGAGAATTTCTTGAATCTTTTTGAGGGCTTTCTTCGAATTTAGTTTTCAGGACCCAGATTGGTGATTTAATTATCAAAAAGAGACTGAAGCATACATATCGCATACATCTCTAGAAAATTGTGTTAATGGCTGTCTAGTGAATTGTATTGATAGCAATCATTATGCTAATGTACTACGAAATTATCGTAAGTCTTATACAGTAGTACATAAGTACTACTATGAGTACTACGAGTACTACTACTAAGTACGAAGTACATAATAATTTATATAGCCTAAATGTTTTGTTCCAACTACATTTGAAACTACGTAGTTTATTTATAATTAAAAATTATAATCTTGTTTATTCAGACGAAATATTTATTATCATCAAATAATTCAAGTTATTTCAGGTAATTTTAACATAAAACAGACATAGAAGCAAAGGTATTTTAAAATATTGTAAATACTTGTAATTGCTTCAACTGAATTGAATATAAATATAATTGCTTGTTATTTCTTATAAAGTATTGTATACTTGGTATATTTATTTAGGATTTATTACAAGAAACTGTCAAGACATTAGCATATTTTAGTAAAATCTCATCTAGAATACGCTTCTGTTATATGGGCTCCGAATTACGCAATATATATTCGGATAACATTGAGAAAAGTTAAAGAAAATTTCTTAAATATTTATATTTCAAAGAAGATGGGCTATATCCTGTATGACTATAATTTCCTGTTAAAAAAGTTTAATTTCTTATGCCTGAAAGTGCCTGGAACAATGCAATTCCTACGTTTCCTTGTTGACGCTTGTAAATTATAATACGTAAATTATATTTTTGACTGCCCCAACATTTTGAAGCAACTAAACGTCAATGTACCGCGATTTTCTTCATGATTTCCAAACCCGTTTTATTTAGATACGCCTCATAGTCGGTTGATGCAGTTCTCTCCTCTATATGACATGTTTGTTACACTATTCAGGACAGTTTGGATATATTTTTATGTACTGCAGAATAAATAAAAAAGTATTTCAAACTGGTAAACGAAATTTTATAATCTGCCCAGTTTCTTCTTTATTTTTGTTTTCGCATCTGTGTAAATTGTGGTATTTCTTGTCAGTTTAGAAGTTCTTTACTTGTTACTTGTTAACCGCTTGAATATTACAGTGTGTACCTTTTATCAGAACTATGAAATGTATTATACACAGTGGGCCAAAATTTATTTGGAGCCCTTTTTGATCCTTTATGATTTTTTTGGTTTCAATCCGATTTTAATGAAATTTGAAACTCAGAAGAAGAAAGCATATCTTAGTTTTCAAAAAAAAGTCAGCCGCATAGGGGTGACTTTTTGGTATTGTTTTTTACATTAAAATTCTTCCCTCTCAAAATCTGTTCTGTAATCGACGTATTTTGGGAATTTTCCGGGAAATCCTTACATCCCAAGATCAGGGAGAGTCAAGTTTTAGTTGGATGACCTTGTATATTGCAGAATTTAAAACTAAGTAATCTTTATACACCGAGAAGATATAAAGAAATGACTATTTTATGATGAACACCCTGTACAGTTTATCACTGTGGATTTCTATTTATCAATTTGTATATTGCGATTGGTTTTTATACTTTTTTTTACACTAATGTCCAGATTTGCCGATATCTAAATACATTTTAACATATTACAAGGAACTGCGTTTTCAAGATTCTAAAATACGTTTTCTTATTACTATATCGCTGGAAGTAATTTGTATACTGATCGGAGATTCTACACCCTCACTAAAATTAGGTAATAAACAGGGTTGGTTGAAAAGTTAGATACTTCATCCCTTAAAGTAATCTTACTTGATTATATCGCAGTTCGGTCAGAGAGCGGGAAGAGGGTACACATCCACAGTTTACCAACACAGTTTACATAGCGGTAACTTAGAGTTTGTATAAAGTACCCAGAGCACAGTTTGCATACAAGAACGAGATATACAAGTCGGCAAAGTATTATTCGCCTTTATATGACCAAACACTTCCCTACTATCAACAAAGGCTCAGATAAACATTAAGGTGTCGTAGAATTACGTAATGGGGTACTGTACAGTTCTCGTTTCACCTGTTTTAAGCTTTCTTCTATTCTTAAAACAAATATTAAATTTATTATTTAAACGTCAGTAAATAGTTTTTGAAATTTAATAAATATGGTAGATAAATAACATTCAGTCTTGCTCGTTCAGTTGAACATTTTATTAATTTTTTAACAATTCTACAATAAAAACCAACCAATTAACGAATAAAAAATAATATTTTGGTATTATAATTAAAATGTTATATACAATTCACACAAAATAATTTATCAATATATGAAATTTAAACAAAAACAAGCAAGAGAAAAGTTTATCTGTAATTTAATCATATTACTCAAACTGAGTTTTTCTAATAGAATATTCTGTTTTATTTTTAATTGAAAACGATTCATCAATTAAGTTATTTAAGTACAAATTTCTGTTTTTGTTCAGTGCATTATGTAATGTAGGACATTTATAAGATTTTAATGACCTTTGAAGATTTATTCTAACATATCAAATTGATAAAATGATTCATATAAACTAGATCCCATAACATTTCGTTTTCGATATACATAGAGTTCAAATTGAGAAATGGAAAAAGTCCAGAATTTGTCCTATATTTAAAAAAGGAAATCGTAATGACATTCTTAATTACCGTCCGATTGCAATACTATCCAACTTCTGTAAAATTTTTGAAACTATTTTGCAAAAACACATCTTGTATCATACTCAACATCTAATTTCTGAAGCTCAGCATGGGTTTGTTGCTGGGCGATCTACGGTATCGAACCTTGTCTGTAAAACCCAGTTTGTCAGTGAGGCTTTAGACCGGAGAAGTCAGGTAGATGTCCTCTACACTAACTTCTCTAAAGCATTTGATAGGATCAATAACAAAATTCTTCTACGTAAGTTACGCTCATATAGATTTTCTAACCCAATATTGAACTTAATCGACTCTTACTTCACGGACAGAATTCAATATGTACAAATTCAGGGGCATAAATCTTTCGAATTTAGCCAAGTTTCTGGTGTACCTCAAGGGTCGGGTCTTGGTCCAATTTTCTTTGTTTTATTCATCAATGACATAGTGAGCGACCTAGATGTAAATTATTTGCTGTTTGCGGATGACCTGAAGATTTTTATAAATGTCGAATCTCTGGAAGACTGTTTACATCTTCAGTCCAACTTAGTTAAGATTGGCGAATGGTGCCAAACTAACAAATTACCATTAAATGCGAGCAAGTGTAATATTATGTCATATAGTCGTAAGGTTTTCAAGATCTCGTATGACTACAAGCTGGATGATATTTCTCTTTCTAGCCTGAGTTTGTTAAAGACCTCGGCGTGACGTTTGATTCAAAGATGACATTTAATCAACATATTCAGGTTGTTACTCAATCATCTTACAGAAGCTTAGGTTTTGTACTACGTAACTGTAAGGATTTCCGAAACATCGATACTCTCAAGCTGCTATATCAGACCTTTGTCCGTTCTAAGCTGGAATACGCCTCTTGTGTCTGGTGCCCTATATATAATGTTCATATTAATGCCCTCGAACGCATTCAAAGACGGTTTATGAAATCTGCCAGTTTCCAAGTTAACAGCACATTTGTACCTAGAGGAACGCCAAATGAGCTTTTGTTACAACGCTTTGGTCTTCAAAGCCTGGCTGCCCGTAGAACTAACTCCTCGGTATTATTTTTATATAAAATACTACATAACTTTATTAAATCGGAACAGCTTCTATCTATGTTGTATTTTAAGGTTCCACAATTTAATGTAAGAAATCACCATCTGTTAACTTTGCCATGTGCCACAACTAATAGGATGCCCTCATCCCCCATGTTTCAAATGATACGAAATTATAATAATATAGAGGCGTCGCTTGATATACTTTTTTGTTCTATTTCTCAAATTAAGAAAAATAATTATTTACCTCCAAATCTGTAATTTTACGAAATACTTTTACATTAATCGCTGTCTCTTGTTGTGAATTATGTATGTATGTGTAGATGTGTGTATATATGTGTAAATATATATGTATATGTATATGTATATGTATATGTATATGTATATGTATATGTATATGTATATGTATATGTATATATGCATATTTTAGTTGTTTATCTGTGATAATTGTATTTGAAGTTTATTTTTGCATCTTTTAAATTTTTCTGTACTTTTGTACCTATTTGTCTGACCTACTGTACTTTCCTGTGAAGTTGTGAGTGCCTAGGTATAGATATTACTTGTACTTATTATATTTTTTCTCTCTGCCTGTTCTCCTCATCCTTTAACTAGGTTTATCCTGTAGGGTGTTGTATTCAATTAAATAAATAAATAAATAAATAAATAAATAAATTGAAATTTAAAGTATAGCTTTTAGAAATTTAATAGAGCATATTTTACGATTATCAACAAATATTCTTTCCTTTAAAAATATAGCTATAATGAATATATTTAAAAATAATATAGAAAAATTTCTTGTATATTCTGTTTGCGTAAAATGCTTCAGTCTCCTTGAGCAGATATAATATACAAATAATTAAAGTAGAAATATTGCAAACATTGCCATGATAAGCGCTTGGAATAAACTTTTGATGGAATGAAATGAACTTCGATTTTAATTATTAAATTAAAGTAAAATTATTGGCTATTCACTTATTCTACCTTACTGTTTGTAAACAATATTGAAATTAATTTATTATGAGTATAATGCAACAAATTATAGATTTTTGTGGAACATTTTACAGAAAAACTACTGAATGATTTAACTTGAAAGGTAACATAGTAGTAGCACAGCTTACCATAACAAACATTTGTTATGGTAAGCGGTGGTAGTAGTTCAACATGACTAGATGGTGTTATTCATAACTTTTTCAAAATTGGAAAAGTAATTGAAATAATTAATGAAAAGTACATATGTGGAAATATATAAGGGACATTTTGTGAATCTCTATATCATAAATGGGCAACGAATGCCCATGTAAGTATAATGTGTACATACTGTATTCGACTAATGGTGCAGTAATGGTGCTTCTTTAAAAATAGAAGTCTTAACTGGCATTACTACACTCGCCGAAATATACATTTAAAAAATAAACCGTAGATAGATAGATAGATAGATAGATAGATAGATAGATTTATTCATTTCTAACAGGTTTACACCCAATTACAAGAAATACTTAAACCATATATACATAAATTTTCATACACACACTCATAGAAAAACAAAGAAAAATAAACTAAATAGCAACAGATAATTTTGAAATTATATAATTTAAACTGTCGTAATTAATATCACAGACATCAGCGACGCAGTTAAATATGCTGCACATTGAATGAACCGGAGATCTAATCAGAGTATTAGTCCTAGGGTTTCTGCAGTAAAATGTAGGCTTGTTTCTAGAATTGAGTCTTGGAACCAGAAAATTTATTTTGTGTAACATAGTCTCACAATCAATATTGTTATGCAACAACTTATACAAAAAGGTAACAGATAAAATTTTCCTTCTGTCGGCTAAAGAAGTACACTGAAATCGATCCAGTAGCAAATGTTGATCAGTACCTCTATCTGGAAAAACACCATCAGTTCGAAAAGCCAAATATTTTAAAAATTTTCTTTGAACGCTTTCAAGATTGATTGTATGACTTTGGGCTAAGGGATTCCAGATTACCGCCCCGTATTCTAATTTTGATCTCACTAAAGCAAAATAAAGTATTTTAAAAACAGCTGTATTATGAATGTTGCTACAATTACGTAATATAAAGCCCCACATTTTACTTGCAGATGCAATTATTTGTTGAAAATGAAGATTAAAAGACAGTTTATCGTCAAAAAGTATGCCCAAATCCCTGAATTCAGTGCATCTATTTACAGTGATGTCATTAATTTGGTACTGATAATATATTGGCGAGACTTTCCTGTTAAAAGATAATACAACACATTTAGATATATTTAGGTTTAACTTATCCCTAAGGCACCAGTTACTAACAGAAGCCAAATCATGCTGTAACAGTAAGCAATCTTCTACTGTATTTATGGTTTGAACCAGTTTCATATCATCAGCATACACAAGTTTATGAGTTTTGACTTCATTCAATAAACTATTAATAAACAATATGAAGAGCAAAGGACCCAAATTGGATCCCTGAGAAACACCTGATGTAGGAATAAATTGTGGCGACACAAAGCCTTCGTATTGAACATATTGTTTCCTTCGCAATAAATAGGAATTCATTAATTTATATAGTTGTGGTGAAAATCCGTAGGAAATGACTCTGTTCAAAAGAAGAGAGTGATCAATTTGATCAAAGGCCTTTTGAAAGTCAAGATATATAACGTCAACCTGCCTCTGATCATCCAGGCTCTCGGCAACATATTGAGTTAAACAACTAAGGTTTGAGATGCACGATCTTTTCTGCATGAAACCGTGCTGGTCCGGCGAAATCATAGGGCTGATAGCATTGTAAACAACATCGTACAAAACCATCTCAAACAATTTGGAAAAGTTACAAAGAATAGAGATGGGCCTGTAGTTTAATAATAAACTTGGATTTCCTTTCTTCAGAATTGGACATATGCGCGCGGTTTTCCACAAAGCAGGAAAAGTAGAAGTAAAAAGGATTAGATTAAAGAGATACTTTAGTGGTAACATAAAGGCATTAATACAGTCTTTGACTACAAAACTTGGAACACCATCAACGCCAGATGTTAATTTATTTTTTAGTTTTTTAGATGCGTTGGTAATCTCACGTTCGTTGATGATGCTGACATGAATATTAGCATTGTTATTGTGCGTATAATGACGACGCTCTGCATTTTTTGCAGTTACCAATTATTATTACGTTTTCACTGACGTAGTTTTCCACATAACACCAAAGCACTATACTGCACTCGATGCGCGTTTCGCCAACCAAGTTGGCATCATCTGGAGATGATTAAAACTAAACCTATGCTAACATTGTGTCCTACTTCTAATTTTTAAAAGTGGATGTTATGGCAGTTGTTGACTCCGAATCGTATTAATGTAGTCTAACAAATATGCTGCATTTGAAGCTCTGTTGCAGAAATTTGGATAATACAATAGATCTGTTCTATTTTTTATTAAAACAATTTTTATAAAAATTGACATGAAAAAGATGAAGTAGTGCAAATTTTAAGTAACTTACCCTGTATATACAAACTTATTTTATATCGATTAACATATATTTATTCTTCTTACTTCAAAGATAGATACTGATACTGTTTTGATCTAATAGGTATTACCATATACTAGTATACTATAGAATGACAGTGAATCTCGCTTAGATGTATTTATCACTATATATCAGTCACAAAAGAACGATTGATTTCGACCCAGAAGGTCTTAGAATTCTGAGAAATAGACACCCCACGTATTAAATTAACATTAACCAACTACTGAAAAGCACAAAATGAGAATTTCTATACTTACAGGGACACTTTCAAATTACTTTTTTCATTCATTCAGTGACAGAGAAGTTATTGATTGACAAAATTCTTTTCATGTATAATGGATCTGAAATTGTAGAGGAACTAAAGAAGGAACGTTATAGATCGACTTTATTTACATGAGCGTCGATTAGAACCTGAAAAATAGAAATTCCAAATACAGGGATAGTAATTTGACTTAAAATTGCAGCTAACCTAATTCACTGAAATATTTATAAGATGCGTAACCGATTGAAAACAAATTTTCCCATGTATTCTTTTTGAAGAAAGAAACCGAATTCGGTCAGTTTTTCTCCCATATGGAAGAGGCAGACAAATAATATAGTTGGAGAAATTCAAATGACTAATATTGATTGATATTAAACCCTTTGACTCATATCTCATAAGTCTTTCATAGGTTATTTTCCGAGATCATTTAAAGTAGCAAGAGTAATTCCATTTTACAAAAAGGGTGAAATTGCGGAACTTAGAAATTATCATCTGATATATTTGTTAATTGCCATTTCTAAAAAAATAGAAAAAATGGTACATGTTCAAATAATTTCAATTCTTATGCGTTTTGATCAGATCACGGTTTCAGGAAAAAGATGTCAACACAGAGACAGCAGTTTTGCATTTTCTCTGATAGCTTTATAATAATATAAATAATAATAAAATGCAAAGGTGTGAATAAAAGTTGCATTCATGGATATAAGCAAAGTGTTTGATATGGTGGTCCACGATTTGCTTCTTGGCAAATTGTGCGAATAAGATTTCCGAGGCAAAATATGTGAATAGATATACTATACCTATATGTGACGTAAAATCAGATACTGATGTTCTACAAGGATCGGTCCTTAGACCTTTATTGTTTATTCTGTTTATGAATGATCTTCCTAATGTAGCTGCTGATAATTTGTTGATTATGTATGCGGATGATAATAGTTTAGTATGTAGAAACATACTTCTAAATGCTACGTTTCAGACAGCTCAAACTTTATTAAACAAATTGGTTTTAGGTTCATCAAAAACAGTTTTTATTGATTGTAGCTCTAGGACCTGACCATCTCCTACGACCCAAAAAAGTAGTAAAGCACTACTATTAGTAGTACACTAGTATTAGTATAATAATAATAATAATAAATTATTATTATCATAATTTAATAAAAATATATTTGGCCCGCTCTCGCTCTCTCTCTCTCTCTCTCTCTCTCTCTCTATCACTCTTTCTCTAGTTAATTTGTCTCAATGTTGCTATTACACATGTAAACTTAATGAGGTATATCTACCTATCTATTTAAGTTACCTTAAAAATTATATTTTGATAAATTACGGCGAAAGAAAGGTCTAGACGAGAGACTAGATATTGTAGTAATTTGTAACAATTTTAATACATGCACCCTTCTTTCGGACCCTCTATCGACAGCCATGCAGATCTACGTTGAAAGGTAGCCGTAAAAATGTAAAACTCAATTTATCTTTGTTAGTTCCGTGATTAATATTGACAACGGGAATTTTAAGACGTTATATTCAGTACCCTTTTATTACCATTATTTTACTGATTTATCGGTTTATTTCATTTATTATGCTTGACAATGGTCTCTGTATAAACAAAAGAAAATATAATTTATTTTTAGCTGACATTTGCTGTGAATGGCAAGTTGTAAATGAAATATTTATTCTTTAAAAATTTACATCAAATAACTAATTCTCACGACTTTATAAAGGAATATAATTTATGTTTAGAATAATGTAATCTCTATGTCTCATACTTTATAAAACATTTTGTATTTATAAAGTTTCAGATTTTTCATGTACTTACTAGTATACAGCCTTATTCAGAACTTATCACTAAAACTTTGAGGATATGTGCATCCTCAAATAAGAAATCGATATCACCAAAAAAATTTATAATAAAAGGCTTAGGATTTCCCGTAAACAATGTTTAAAGTTATACCATTATAAAGGACTACGTAGCTGGGCAACTGTACTTCAACACATCTGATACTTTTCTACCACATTCCTAAGAATGTGATAAAAAAAGTAAACACGTTTTTGTCTGGAACGCCTGGTTAAAACCGACCGAATAAAGAACTTCCGAAGTTTTTTTTGTGCTAGCCAGTTTGCATTGTCAGGCCCAAGGTCACTTCATTACAGTGAACCAGTATCCAGGGGCGAAAAATTTTTAAATAGTTTTAAGACCCCGCCAAAAAAAATTTTTTTTGCACTACCACATTTGTACATGTATGTTGAACATCCCCAAATTTTATTATGGATAAGTTCTGAATAACCCTGTATACTATCCAGAAATATCCTGTTGAAATAATTACTACATACAGTAGATATATGTCACTTCCTTTTTTATAGAAACACCTTTCTGGTCATCTCTTTTACTATTAATTATATGGATTAAGTACCTTACAGTATATGTGTTAGAGCACAGTAGTAATATTATACAGGGTTGCGCAAAGGTGGACAGTGCTTAAACTATGTGCTATAAATAGGATTAAAAAATACTCTTCAAATAAGTTTTAGTACTTTTTTATTCTATTTAGTGACGTATTTAAATTCCAAAAGCTACCTTATCTTTAGAGATATGACGTCCTTGGCAATTTTTTAAAACAGATTACGATTTTTGACCGATTACAATAATAATAATTTATAAATATGAATTAAAATTCTTATGAAGTTGGCATGAAATACAGTATGTCCAGAAATATACAGTACAGAAATAAAAAAATACATTGGTTACAACCTATAAACATTAACAAATTTAACTAGGTTTTCAGATAATTTTCAAATGTTGACATCACCTTTTATCAAATCAGATAGAATTCAGGAGCGTCTCATTATTATTAAACCTACATGTTTTATCCTATAAGCACTGCTCGATCTTCATTAACGTATTCCAGTAAAACAAAGATATCGAAAAGATAAGCATCACCTGATGCTTCCGACATAATAGAGTGAATAATAAGATGCTATGAGTTAATTAAAAAATGTATAGCTTTTACTACAGCGTGATGAAAATGACAACCTAGTACCATCTATTTAAATTTTAAATGAGTAATTTAAGCACGTTTTTCTTCTTGAGTACTGAACTATAAATGGCGGACGATTCGGAGACTTGGAAAAACTGATTAAAATGACTGATTTATTGAAAAATACTCAATACATTAGAAAACTGTATTCGTATTTATAAATGATGTTTTGTTCTGTATTTCCTTTGTTAATCTAAGACGAATATCGTCAAAATAGTTTCATACACACGGATCCAATAAAATATACCATATTTAATATTCGCTAAGGATACAATAAGGACACTAGGTTGAGTGAGAGGGATTACGTGAACAGACTACATTGCCTTTCTTATTTCCCAGAGGCAGGGGAAAGATAATTTGTGACCGTGCGTTTAATATAGACTTTTCTAATACATTTTACATTTGTTTGTGTTAACTTAATACATTTGATAGAAAAATCCAACGTCAGAAAGATATTGCGAAGTTTGCTGTAAGAATTATATTTCTGAGAATACTGAAAATAGAAATGTACCGTCATGTACAAAAGTAGGTAATGGAACAAAATAAGAGAAGTTTTATGTTTTATGCAGATCATATTAATATTTTTTTCAGTCTAGACACGTTTACATCCAATCTCAGGTTGCTTGGTTAATGTTATACCTGCTTGTTAGTTATTATTAAGCAGTGTGTGTTAGAAAATAAAAAATTGGTTTATAACGTGATTCTTCGTACTCGTTTTTTCTCGTATGTGTGTATTTGTTTGCCCTGATAGTCTTTGAATATTTTCTGTGGTATTATTTTTATTTTACAGGTGGCATCCCAAAAAACTTTTCACATAACTTTTATATAACATAAATACATTTTCTTTTTCTTCTTCCTACATGCAATCGTGGCCCCAATACCATGTGTCACAACTCAATCTACCAATGATTCTTGCAAAAGTGAATCTATTAATAGTTATACAAAACTTTTTAAAATTAAATTATATTTTACAAAATGAGCTGCTGTTAATCGGAGTATCTTCAAGACATTTCTATGTTCCATAAAGCCTAGTTTTGTAAAGATGATTTATGGTTACTGTCCGTTCTATGCACATAACTACCTGAAACGTTTATATATGCGTATACTATTTATATGTACAGGGACAGGGTAACATATCAAAAGCGAAACAACCGTTTTAAATCCATAATATGGTTGTATTCACCTGTACTGACTGATACTGTCAAGAGATTATTGTTACACTTCGTTTTAAAACTCGTAAATTTCATCTTGAAAGGGGTTGGAACCTTTGGTGTGAAAATATCACTGACGTAGTTTTCCACATAACACCAAAACACTATACTACACTCGACGCGCCAGGTTAGCATCATCTGGAGATGATTAAAACTAAACATATGCCATTGTGTCCTATTTATACCTAAACTATTTCTACGGTTCATTGAACCATTGCGACTGATCAATAAACCATTGCGACTGATCAGTGAACCGTGACTTACTAACCAATAAATCCGGCTATATGGGATTGGCCCTCTGTCACCATTTATACTACTGCCACACTTAGCAATTTCCAAACTCTCAACAGCATCCAGCTGTCTGGAATTTGTCACATTTCTAATTTGCCTTAAATTACTACTGTCTATTTTATGGCTGTTCTCAAACGCATGTTGGGCGACACTAGACTTATCTGGTCTACCATATTTGACATGAGCCATATGTTCCTTGAATCTAGTTTGAATTGACCTTCTAGTTTGTCCAACATACTTTTGGTTGCAGTCTTTATAGCTAATTTCGTAAATCCCCGACTTTTCCTTTGTTTCTATTTTGTCTTTTGGATTGCCTAAAAGTTGTTATAGTTTATTTCCCAATGAATAAGCCACTGGCATACCTATATCTTTAAAAATCTTACCAACACCACGGGTGAAATGAGGATCGTATAGAATAGATATGAATTGTGGGGTTGATAATTTTTGATATTTTCATAAATTTAATGTTTACAAGCATTAATTATATAAATTTCTTGCGTTCTAAAATTATCCAGAATTTAATGAAGTTATATGTCATTTGATTAATACAGAGGAATAAATTGTGATCGAAATATTTTCGACATTCTATACCATATGTGAAGTGATTTGACACCATTTGTTGCTAATATCTTGTAAAAATGTTCTGAAGTTGAGAAATCTATATAAAGGAGACAAATATAGAGATCCTGCAAGCTATTCAGAAGCAGCCCTGATTTCAGTCTATTGGAGAAATTGTATAATCTGTATATGTATCTCTATCTGTAATTGTAAAATCTGTACAATCTGCAGAATAATAATAATAATATACCGTCCTTTCTTGCACATAAGTTTCAGACTTTCGGAGTATGCTTGTAATTAGATTGAAGTAAATTTGATATAAAATTTTATATCTCATGTATATACCCAATTAAATTTTAATAAACTATTCAATCACTGAAAGTTTTATCGATTTTGCTCTGATGTCAATGATTTAGAGTTCTTTTAGGTATAATATTAAACATTTGAATAATTTATTATACCTAACTATTAAATTATTATATCCCATAATTTATACACTGAATACAATAAAGGAAGGTTAAATGCTGGCGATCCCTTTGTCAAGCCACTGGGAATCAGGATCATTGTTCGTAACGAATCGTGAAAAACAGCGAGAGGCTTTGCTATAATATTAGGTTACTTAACGAACACCAGATGAACAAATGAATAGAGTAAACGTACAATATTTTTATACCTTTTACAATGCCATTTTTAACTTAATTTTACAAAAACGCTGACTTTAAATTTCAAGTTTTCTGTTCCAATAAATAAAATTACATTTTTTAATATGCCTTTGCCGGGGACATTTTGATCTGGGACAAGTAAATGATCTGTTTAATAATGTATCTTATAAAATTTCGGGTAAAAATGGGGTAGTTGCCATACGTTTGAAGAAGATTAATACACAATTGTATTAATCTTCTTTGTTTTGAATCTCTTCTTTATATAAGAATCTCTTTTTTTACTTGTTTTCTGTAGATTTCTTTCGAAATGACATTGCTCGAGTTAATAATTATATTAGGAACATTAAGATCAAAATGTGTATATCAGAAAACTAGTAAACAATATTAAAAAATAGATATAGCTAGAATAGAAGAAGTAACCTTTATTATTAACATAAAACAGATCTTCAAAGTTCTATCTATTCACTATTTCCAGTACCCCAAAAATTCACCCTTTCAAGTACTTAATATTCAACAAAGTATTACATAAAAATTATTTCAATATTACTCGTACGAGATAGATATATATATATAGACGAAACACCAGTGCTGCCATACGGTCCGGGGGATATTGAGTCTATTGTGGGGAATGAGAAGTGCCGAATTTATTGGAACTATTCATTTCCCACACTCAGGCCGATTCAAGCCAATAAGTCTGATGTAGTCCTCCTCGACCACCAGCTCAAGACAATGTTTGTCATCGAGTTCTCGGCTCGTGCCGAGAACAACATTTCTGGAAAGAGGAGGAAAAACGGACGAAATATCGAGACCTTCTCTTCGAACTCCGTAGACTCCATCCAGAGCATACTGTGAACTGTGGTACTGTGAAACTTGTGGTAGGTACTGATAATAGGAGCCTTCGGTGGAGATACACTGCTTTCGGAACTGAAGATCATACATGAAATTTGGCAGATCTTCTAGCCGGAAGAATGCAGAAGGCGGTCACTCTGGACTCATTATGTCTACTCAGGGCACACGATTCCCGGACTCATCAGGTACTCACCCCCCGGACGTGGGGGAGTAGATAGATAGATAGAGAGATAAATGCCTTTATTTTTGAATTATACAAAATACAAAATACAAAAAGAAAAGAGAAGAAGAGAGTAGCTACTGATAACCACTAGCGGCCGACCCTGAGAATCGGAGTCGGGGACCCGGTCGACTGAATTTCAACAAAAATAATAATAATAATAATAATAATTGTAATAGTGAATCATACAGCTGCAACACCAATGAGTTACAGATATTATGAACCTTTTAAACAAATACTTCTAGATTTTGTTAGGAACATCATGATGTAAATATTTGTCACGAACAGACTCAAAAATTCGTCAAAGAATATGGAACATGACGATCTGTCAGGAATAGATTAATGAATAATAGAATAAAATAATGCATTAGAATATTTTGTAGAGTTGGATTGTTTTGGTACGAAAATCCATTCCAATTACTCTTTCAGAGGTATATTAAGGTGATGAATCTTTAGTTCAGTTTTATTAATGCCCAGAAGAGGGCAATTTGTTCTAAGTAACATCACGCCAGGTCTATAAAATATATATTAAAACATCCATCACATTTCGTAGAAGTTTCTAACAATGATTAACTTAAAACAGCTCGGAACACGCTTTTTATTAGTAATTCTGTAAAGTTGGTTAAAAGTAATAGCTGGTTATTAAGCGGCCTGAGGCAGCGCTAAATCGAGCCCTGTCCAGATTACACTTTCAATATTCATGTAAACTAAACACAGAGTTCCTTCTAAGTGGATGTGAGACGGAAGTTCTAGTAATTGGACTATAAATGGTTATATACACCCGCGGGCCACATTCGAAAGCGACAGTTAGGTACTTGCCTTTTATCTTTCCCGGCAAAAATAAAACAAAATGTTTGTAGTGCATACTTCGAGACTTTATAATAGGTACAACCTATTAGATAATAGCAGCAACATTTGGCTACTACCCGAATCTAATTAGGTATATTTAATTTGTTGGTAGCGGCAGGACTATGTAGTAAATAAAAATTTAACAAAAATCAAAACTCATCATTTAGCTTCAAATGATTTGAAACGTACTCTGTTGGCGTAGTAGTAAATCAAGCAGATAAGCAGAAGACCAGATCTCCACCTCTACTCCTACAATATTATGTACAAATTAAGTTAGAATAATGAGCTGAGTAATTGTTAATATTACGTCCCCTAATCCCGTTTTGGAGTGTTGATAAAACATATCTTAAAATCGAGCTACTTGATCGAATGACTACACATTTTAAATGTTCTCAAAGAAATTCTTTTATAAGAATCTGAATACGTGCATACATAAAATAAAATTAATGGTGGTTTTTCTCAGTGTCTGCGCCTGCTATTGACGCTTTTCACATAACAAATACCTTCCTGGTAACGTCCGATTTGTACTCTTACATCCTGACGTTGTGACGTCTCTGAAAGGCTTCCTACATTTCAATTGTAGACCGATGATAGTTAACTTTTTATCAACCAAAAAACAGATTCAATTATCACATCTGCATACTTTTACTTTTCCGTTCTTCTTTAAAACTTTCACGATTTCCTTTATTGTACCTATCTGAATTGCTGTATTATAAGATAATCGATTCTTCCAAAGACTTACTAAGTTTTGTCAAACCTTTTTATATGTTTATAAATTATCATACTGTTGTGCCAAATGCTTTTTGCTGCCTTGGATTAACATATTGATCGCTACCAAATTTTGAGCTTACAGTATTGTTGGAAATATAAAAGTAAAATAAAATATATAAAGGGTCTTTTATTAAGAGCGACGCATTTTTAATTATGAATAAAACAAAGACTATACTAAATGTCAAGTTCATTTCTATTTTACAAGCCGTTATTTAAACACGACATCTTTGAAATGTCCTCCAGGAAAACCTCTGTATGAATTAATCCGTTGAAGCCAATTTTCTATGACTTTTAGACACAAATTGGCCCAAATATTAGCAATTACACGTACAATGTTCATCCTCAAAGCATCTAATGTTGCTGGTTAAGAGCTACTTAATACAGCGTCATAAGTAAGAATCTATGGGTGTTAATTCCCATGACCGAGGTGGCGAATTGACTAGTCCATTTCTTGAAACAGTCAACCCACCCAAGTTTTCTGTCAATAAAGCCCTCGCTAGGAGTATGCCAAGTGGCACCAGCTTGCTGGAACCATTTACTTGCCACGTCGATAGCATCCAATTCGGTTCACAAAAAACCTAGTCAACATCGAGCAATATAGTGCATCTTTGCACCAGTTGTGCACCACAACAATCGACCTAAGGGGATGTAATGGCTTTTGATGAATTTCTTTTAGATGATTCTCAGACCAGATACGACAGTTGTGTTTATTAACAAAACTTTGTAGCTAATTAGCTACACTAATTGGCAAAACAGAAATGGGCCTCATCGTTGGAGATTATTTTTTTGTGAAAATTTGGATTAATGTCAAGTTGCTCAATGTCAATGCCCAGTCACGGAATCTTCGATGCAAAAAATGGTCAGTTGGCTTAAGTTCTTTTGTTAAAGCAATCTTGTAAGAACGTAGAACAAGATCTTTTCACAAAATTCGCCACAAAGTCGATTTCGAGAAACCCAATTTTTGAGCATGACGAGGAATTGATTTTGTCTGTTCTAACGTTCTCTCCTATAGCAGCAAACTCTTCCTTACATTTCTTCATCTAATTGGCGTAGGGACATTACGAACACTTGATGTTGACTCCAATGTTAGCACCAATCGTTCAATAGTTCGTCCAGTTGGTGAGTTTCGGTATAGCGACCGAAAATAGCTGTTAGCGCAAGTCAGTGCACAGTATCTTTAAATAAATGTGATTTTACCTACAGTAATCATCACCAAATTCTAATGATGTTTGTAAAAACAAAATACCTAATCTAATTAAGTGAAGTGGTCCAAGTTGTATCAGATATTTAATTTCTGGGTTGTTTATTTTGCTTGAGTGGTTGAGACTGATGTTGCTATTTTTTTGTATAGGTACACCAATCTAAGTCTATTATTTTAGTGATTCTGTTAATGTGGTTGTTTTATTAGTGTGATGCACTATTGCTACCACTGTTACCATCTGTTGTAGTTGTGTAACAAGTCAAATACGTGAAATGGCTTTCATAGGACCGGAGCCAGCTTGTGGAGCCAGAACGTATCTGGGAAAATGGGTGGAACTAGAACATAGAAATTACTTTGTCTTAAAACCAGGACAGAGTCATGCAAAGCCGCTGATGGCAGGTCCTTCGCAGACAAGAACTGTATGGATGTAGGGAACAGAGCACTGTCATCTCAAGAAATATCTTTATAATTTAAGATTGGCAGAAAACCCGGTATGCCTGGTTCTATGTTGATGCAGACGAGATTGTGCTGCACATTCTGAGTGAGTGTGAGGACTATGCTCATATGAGGCCAACGCTCCTGAGTAAACCATTTTTGGAACATTGTAAGCTAAGGGAAATTTCAGCGAGGAGATTTTTGGATGTTAGTAGTGGTAGAAACACAGGGTAGTGCCCTCTTTGGGTCTTTGCTACTACATTTCCCGTGGAGCAGTTGTTTTCGGCATCTCCTTCAAATATATTTTTGGACTTTATGCAAAAAACAAAGATGCTCGATGAATAGGAAACCTGTGGGATGTTCAACCGCAGTGTTAGGGACTCATTCAGAGAAATCGACCTATACGAAGAAGAAGAACAAGTCAAATACCTGAAGTTTCAGAAATACCTTTATGAAAAAACGCAAATAACTTTTTGATCATTCAATCATTTGAAAGACAAATAAATTTTATATAGAGATGTAATATATTTATTAAATAACGAACAGTTCTAGTTTGCACATCATTACTAATACATATTGTCTATGCTATCTTCTAGATCTCACATCAAATTTTGAAACAATTTATTCATTGATTGTTTTTCGCAAAATTAAAGTAATTTTTTTAATTAAATCGCCTCCACCTCCTTAGGAAGGTTCATCTGTGAGCAGATGTTGTAGGATAGTTCTATGCTCCAGGCTATAATTTTCCAAATTAACATTATTTTACCAGATTTAAATTTATACAACTTTGGTTCCTCTAGTGCAACCCTTCAAACACTCTTTGGATTTTCGTGGTAGGCATTTTTCTATATAAATATGTAGATATTTATTTAATTTGATAAATATATTGACACAAAAAAATCAACGAATTGTATATTAAACCTTAATTTAAAAATCTGCTCAGAAAACCGAAGGTGGCCAATATACATATTTTGAATACCACATTAAATACACAATTATGTATGCCGATGTGACGAAACCCTCGACAGTCGTAGCTCCGACTTGAGTATCTCATTAGACAACATTGCGAGGGATATTGAGGGTTGTAGTGTGTTTTCATCAATAGCTAAGATTGCTGAAGTACATATTCAAGCTGTTCCAGATTGATAACTTTTGAATTCAAAGCAGGCATTTTCACGGAAAACTTTATTGGTTTATAGAGATAATTTTTTTAGAGGAATGCTATTTAAATTTAAAATTCAGTATTTAGAAAACTTACTGGTCTTTTTCAGATAAAATCGTCTCGAGATTTTTACGTCTTAAGTATTTAAGTTCATAGAAAAATTTGCTCTGGAAGGTAGAGATATTTTTAATTAGTGCTTAAGAACGTGCTTATATAAAATACATTGGAACCGAATTATCTATAATTAAAAAAGTGTGTATTTCCCAAATATTAAATACGTAAAATTAGAAAAGTTTTATAGAAAAAAATATTAATATTCCGTGAAAATTATAAAAAAAAAATTTAATTATTGTGTTGTGTGTCATATACGGAGTATATTTAAATAACATAATATTAAAAATTCAATGATTATCTTTACAATCATTGATTTTTAAATATTCACAGTGGCTCTACGAAAACGAGCAACATTGTATTGTATATAAAAATACTAAAGGTAGTTGTAATAAAAAAACAATTGCCTGTTTTCAGAAAGCGCTCAGAAAGTAATTCTATAATACAAATCCATTAAAACTTCTTAAGAAATATGCCACTTGTAAAATAATAAAACAGAAAAATAGAAGTGAAGTACCAAGTCAATCTTTTAAAATCAAATATAAATGAAAAATCTCAGTTTGCCTAGTTAATAAGAATTTCTAGGTTAGCCTCAATCCTGAACTAAATGGTGTTTGAGGTTTACCAACTTATGTCTTTCCTAGACAGTCTAAGTCAATGATTAAATGAAATATAATGTATTATAATACATTGTATATCATATTGACTATATCATATCATATAATCATTAATTTCATTATTTTTTGATAATAGAAAAAAATTCAAATAATGGAGATAACTATTTATGATAAAAAAACCGAGTCAGGGTTGAAGCCAGGATTATCTACTGTTTGGCTACATCTTTAAGAAATTAAAGAATAATTGAATATCTTTTAAACGAGATCTTCTTCTTTCGGTGCCATATCAGGTCCCCCTAACGTTGGCGAGTTGTTCGCGGTTTTCGGCTAATCTGAATATTTGTTCGGCACTGCGTATTCCAGTCCAATCGCGAATGTTCTTTAGCCATGACATCTGCTTCCTTCCAATTCCTCGGCTGCCTTCGATTTTACCCTTCATTATAAGCTGGAGCACCTTGTATCGGTCTCCTCTAAGAACATGTCCAAGGTATGATACCTTTGGCACCTTAATAGTGTCAAACAATTCACGAACGGCATTTGTTCTATTTAATACTGCTTCGTTGGTCTGCATAGCTGTCCAGGGTATTCGAAGCATTTTTCGGTGCAACCACATTTCAAACGCTTCCAGGCGATTGATCGTAGCAACCTTTAGAGTCCAGGTCTCAGCTCCATACAACAACACGGACCAAATATAACATTTGATCATTCTTTGTCGTAATTTTAAGTTTAAGTTGTCGTTAGAGAAAAATGATTTCATTCTCAGAAAAGTTGTGCGAGCTGTTTCAATTCTGCACTTTATCTCTTTATCAGGGTCTAGATGTTCTGTGATATAACAACCGGGAACATACGAGATGCTCAGATGTTTTTAGAGTCCAACATCAGATCCTAGGGACAAAGTGGATGAAATATTATAATTTCAAGATATTTATATAAACTTTCTCACTCACTTTTGTGGTCTACATAAACTTTGGTACCACTACTTCAGTTTTGTGAATTAACTTTCACCAATCCAAATTATGAAACATTTATTTAATGTAGTAAGTGCCTCACAATAATAATAGTAATAAGTAAATACCTACCTACTAGAAATACTTTCACTGCACATTAAACCTGTTTTAAAAAAATTCTAGATATTAACTAGTGCGATATCTATGATGCAGAATAGTAACTAGGCAACAGTTCTTAAAAAGAAATATGTAAAATGCTTCAACCCCTCACTACTAGATGGTTCTAGCGCTCTAATCAATAGCTATTATTTGCGTAGCTATTTTATCTGTGCTATTATGTTACATATCTCATTTACATACGTTATATTTGACACACATGCGTATGAAGCAAACCATACATTTATAACATATTCTCTAGTCTTCCAACTTACATGCAAATGTAGGTACCTACCTATTTCTCTATGGTAAAATGTATTAGATTAATCATAATATTATTTTACATATATTTAAAACAGTAGGTACCTACCTAACACTAACATAACATTTCATAAAAATGTTGGCTGATAATTAATGTTGTTCTACACCACTGGAGTTTCATAGTTTCAAATCAATTAAAAAATATATAGGGAATTGATGTTCATATTACTATAATCTCGTCTTTAAAAACAACTGACATAACTAAATTCAATTTCATTTATTTGAATTACCTATATTTAAAACTACTTAGCTATTTATAGACATAGTTTATTTGTTTTAAAAATTTCTACAGAGCGAATTGCATTTTAAATTAAATTCATGTTATCAAGATAATATTTATCCAACCACCTCCTTATTTCGTAAATATGGAACGATCTTGCAATTTTGACAGATTCCGTGTCCAGATGGTTAGCTCCTCTAAGATCAAAATGATGAGCTCCATCCGGTATAATCACAGCTACTACTTTCCTCGTAACGTTACTCAAAACTCCTCCGCTGGACCAAGGATCCAGAAGTCCATTGCTGAAGACAATATTGGACGCAGACACCAAGTCTTTTCCTCCGTACTCTAATATAGGAACATTTTCATCCCTTGGTCGAACCCCGAATTGTTTGTAACAGTTATTGGAAAACTTTGTGAAATCCCATTCAGCATTTTCGAACATGTCAAAGTTATTAGAGCACATAGGCATTATCATTTCGGTACAGGACTGAAAGAAAAGACATAGTTTCATAAATATATGAACACTGAATTTGTCAAATAACAAAAATCGTATACCTATATCTCCAAGGTTATGTGACCTTATATTAGTTGAAATTTTTATCGGTTGTAAATTTTTTCTCTGTGATAACATACCTATGCAATCTTCATCCATACAAGTAATGAAGGTGTTAACTTGGTAGGAAACATATAAGGATAGGGATTACATTTTTACAGTAGCGCAATCATATTTAAACAATAGGTATTTATTAAGCCTATAAAACATCCAAAACGTTAGCAATAAAGCAATAAATACCTATTCACCATCGGGATCATCTAGTAGGTACCACATACTTGGTTCTTATCTTTATAAGTATACCAAATAAAATTAGTACACCATATATAAGGAATAGCATAGATAAAACGATATTTTTCTTCTTTGAAAATTAAGTTTTGTGCAGTCCAAGAACAAATTCTGCTTCTGAATCAAGACTGTGGTGATGCCTTGGAACTGTTACACTAGTTAGACAAAAGATGGTAAAACTAGTGTAGATATAAGGTCATATAATGAAACGAGAAAAAGGTGATTAATTATCTAGACTTGGATCTAGAAGGGGCTTAACAGAACTAAGACAAATTGGATACTGATAACTCCAGTCGGAGAACTTTAAACTATTTGGTAGGGATTGTGACTGGACACTGTAGGTTTAAACCTAGAAAACACCTACTCCTGATAAGAGAACAAGAGGATCCTATTTACTCAAAATGTGGAAAGGACAAAGAAACGTCCTTGAATTTCCTAGGGTAATGTGCGACTCTATGGAGGCTACTACGTGATATCTTTGGTGTAGAGAAGTTGCAGAGGGAGGAAGTGGATTACTCAAACTGATATCCTGATATTTCTTAGAAGGTGGGGTTATGTTAGGCAAGGGTTAAGGAACAGAAAGCAGGTAGTGGGACAGTAAGGGCAGGCAAAAAATGTACCAGGCTTATGTGTTCCTAAATATTATACTATTACTAATACATCCTATCCTACATACTATCCTTACGGTGGAGTTCACAATTATATTTCGTTAAGTTTGCTACTTTCTGATCAACTAGAAACATACTTTAATGACCAAATTTTATTTTTGTAATTATAAACAAGTATACAGTGCGAACATAGATAATCAACTCCTTCTAACTTTTACATCAGTACAACTTCGGACATCAGACAAAAATTATATCAAGTGGTACCGAGTTTATTACTGTCTATAATAAAAATGAAATGTGAATCTAATCTGAAGTTTGAAATATCTTTCTTTTATGTATCTAACATTGGCTTGATTTTTATAAAGGAATTTATTTTGGAGTTTATTTAGAAACATTAGGAACGTTATAGATAACATTTGTGATAAATTCCAATATATACATTGAATCCAAATATTTTTCGACACGCTAATGAACAACTACGAATGCCGCTGATTTGCTTAATATTAATATTACTCACCTGAAAGAACCAGCCTAGGTCTCCTATTTGATCTGCTACGCCTATATCGTTACACTTGGTGGTCTTGGTGTAATTCGTATAGACATTCAAAGCTTGACCAATTGCTTTAAGAAGTCCTATATTGTCTTTATATTCATAACTGTTAATTTTACTGCAAAATTCTCTAACAGGGTTGCCTGGGAGAGGTGTCAAAAAACTAGTTGGATACGGATAATTAACCATGGCTAAGTTAATATAAATATTAGACAACCAGTCGATAATTTTGTTAATATCATCTGCTGTTTTCAAAACTGCACATAGATTCCACAACTTGGAGATTTCAGCCTTGCCAGTATCATTGGCTGTTAGGGTACTAAAAATAATTGGAATAAAAAGTCTAGTACCTACTGTATATGACCCTAAAATTGAAGTTTGAGATTTTTGTTTAAATATTTGCATGTTTTTAAAATTAAATCAATATTAAATGAAGAATGCGAATAATATTTTACTAATTTACTTACCGAATTATAGACCAAGATTTCTCAATAGTTTCGCTACATTTCTTCCCGCCAAGGTATTCAAATACATTAGTTACTATTCTGTAAAAATTTTCACAGGGTGTCAAATCTTTAAACTGCCAAATCGGTGCTGAACTAGCTATGCCGCCCGCAACTGATGCTGGGTACTTGATTCTGAGCCAAGCAGAGAGCATTCCTCCATAAGATCCACCAAAAGCTACAACTGGTAGTTTTCTTATGTGTCTATTGACTCCATAGTGATTTTGCAAATCGTTTATAAGGTAAACGTAGTCTGCTAGTGCCTGTGTGGATGACAAGTACCCCAAGTACTTGGGTGAGGTATAAGATAGGTTTCCGAAGGGTAGAGATGTTCCGTAATATCTAAAAAAGAAAAGTAGATATATTAAGTACGTGTTCGTTTGAAAACATTTCACTACAGTATAATTTGACCAAATAGGTTAGTTTGAATTTCATTATTTTTATTTTTATTATTATTATTATTATTCTGGTGTTTTTGTGCTTTATAACTTCTCAGTTCTTCGCTGGTATATATTTCTTGTAGACGGGTTAGTGTCAAGTCTATCAATTGCCATGTCAGTAAGGTAAAGATATTTTTTATTTATCTTGAAGGGTTATATATCTGGTCTATTATGAGCCACCGTTTTATCAGTTTGTATGGTTAGTTCCCAGTATAATTTATAATATTTGCTTTCTATTATAGTTGGTGGTGTATAATTCTAGTCACTGCGTTATGCCTATTGATATATTGTAGTAATTTCCATTCAGATGTTTATATGTTTCCATTGCTTATTCAAGGAATTCGTGACATTTTCTGCTTGTATTCCTCTTTTTGTATTATCTTTAAAATAAACTTTTTATAGTTATTTGTAGCTATAACTATAAATTCGTCTCTTTCTGGGTATAATTGAACTATTTGTAAAAACTTACATGAAAGTGCTTTGTTCATGTGCTCTTGGTTGACGCAATTATAATATCTACCGTGTAATGATTTAGACGACTATAATTTTGCTTTTGTAAAGGGTATTATTTTCTGTGCATTCTCATTCTTGTATTGATAGATTTAAGGGAGTGAAGCCATTTTCAATTTGTACTATTATCCTATGTAATGAGTTGTCTTTGTTTCGGTCTATGTTTTTAATGAATGTATCTGCTTAGGCTTAGAGTGTAGTTGTTATATGTCGTCATTAGTCATTATGGTTATTATTTCCCTTTCATCTTAATAGTTGGTTAATAAGTACAATTTTCGCCAATGGGCACATGAGAATTTAAAACAGCTTCACTAAAAAGCTCTTCACGATCAGAGGGTGACGGCATGGTGTGGAATATCAGCTTTTGACATAATTGGACCATATTTCTTTTGAAGAAAATAACCGCACATTGGAGTTAATTCTAAGCGTTTTGCAATGATGTTGGAAACATTCCTGAATGTTCAATTTCGTAGAATTGGGCGAAATACTGTATGATTTCAGCAGGATGGCGCTACCGCACATACGGCAAGACAAAGTCTGTATTATGTTTTACACACAATGTTTTCTCGTCGCCTTATTTCGAGGTTTGGTGACATCGTCTGACCTCCACGATCCCCTAATCTAGCAGCTACAGACTTCTTTCGGTAAGGATTTTTTAAATCAAGAGTATGATTTGTCCACGTCCACAAACAATTCAAGAACTCAAAGAGGGAATTACTGAAGAAATCAACAGAGTAGATGAAGGTTTAGTACAACGCGTTATGAAAAATTACTCAAACCGGTTACAACAGTGCATAGATAGAAATTGGGGGCATCATACAGATGTTATATTTAGATATTAGTAAATTGTTACAACTAAGTATTAATTTTTTTCAATAAATGTTAAAATTAATCATTTGTTTAATCACAGATATGCTATTGAAAATAGGTCAATCTTGTTGTCGGACCTTGTATATTAATTAACTATAAATCACTAAGAATAGCATAAGGACACATTTTTGCTATATCTATAGAAATGTAGAGATTTTAAAATATAATTAATTTCTTAGTAAATCTAAAACCTAATTTACAAATTTTATACACAAAAAAATATTCGCGTGAAAGCTGAATTATCTGATTAAAATTTAATTTAGTTACCTGTGTTCAGCGAATACCAGTAGTGCATTAAATTGCGGTGCAATATCAAACATAAACCCTGTATTTTGAGCAAACAACTCGATGGCTCCTTCATTTCCAGTATAAAAAAATATGGGCCCATTGTCTACATGAAAAGTATCATTCACCAGATACTTTAATTTGAAAGTTACATTGGTAACAAAGCTAAAACATTATATTATTAAAATCACTTAAACAAAATCGGTATGCATCTATCTATCTTACCTGAAATGATCTAATGGCACATCGATATATTTTGTATCAAAGGCGTACTTAATATTTTCAGCTAACACGGAAGAAACTAACAAAAAACTTAGGAAGACAATGGTCCTCATATTGTTAATATATGATTCAACCAATTATCTTGTGCACTGTCTGCCAAACAACTTTGACCTCGAATATTTTGTTGAAGATATGGTCAGTTATCGGTCGGTAGCATAGCAATATTTGTTTAATAAATATAAAGATACAGATAATTCTTTTCTCTCAAGCTACTATTATTGTCAGCACATTGCTTGAAATAACAATATTTATAGTTATTATGTATCCCAACCGTTTATATATAATTCAGGACCGGACTGAGGGTCGAATTATATAGAACGTCGTTACCTCAGATTAACCATTAATCTGAGGTCGTTACCTATAAGCTGCACGTTTGTTCTTTTACGAAAATTTTGAAAAATTCACTATAATCACGAAAACTATTTAAGTAAATACTTTTATTCACACGAAATTGGAAATTCATTACTTATTGATCCTGCTTTTCGCAGGGATAGATATTTACAATCATTTTGGTGCGCGTGCCTAGGATGAGAAAACATCACCTTGGTGATTGGTGATAATGTGAGAGATTAACATTTGTTGATGTTTGACTGTCCCCCTAACTAATGATGTTTACTAGGTTTTCCTAATTCCAGCTCTGAATTGTGGTTAGGGCTTGCCAACGTAAGTTATTATTCCTGAGGCGCAAATGCGGTTACAGAATAATAATAATATGCCGCTCCTCCCACACACAAGCCCCATACTTCAGGGCTAATGCTTATGATTACAATGATATGTAGTATACCCATAGATTTATAAGATTAAGTCTATGAGTATACCCCATAAACCAACAGACAGTTTTGTCCATTAAGTCTCCTTAGTCCTCCAATCAATACGAACTCTACGAAGTCTTCACACTAATAGACCAGGAGTTTGTGACAGATTTTTGGTTGTGATTTTAGTCAGTATGCCTTTCAGAGGGTATTATAATGGGTATATTCTCATGATGCTGCCTCTCAGAGGGTATTATAATGGGTAGGTATATTCTCATGATGAAAAGGAATTAACCAAAAAGAGTCATCCCGGGTTCTTCAGATAAAAAAGTGGTTTTCATTTTTTGTTCGCAAATTATGCATTTTAGTAGGATTTTAGTCAGGCTGCCATGTATTTTAAAATTAAGTTCAACACAAAAAATTCCTCGGAATATCTTTAGTGTGGGTCTAAATGGCTGTTATGGTCACGTGAATTTGTATTTGAATAAAGAATTTTCCGCTTTATCGAACAGGCTGCCAATACAACTTTTTGTTATAAAACTGTTGAAAAACAAGATGATATACCGTTTGCGAATGCCCAAGGACATACATTGACAAATTTATCGAGTCCACTACCTATGGCACTCTGATGATCGCAAAATAAGCGTGAAACCGGTCAGTGTCTGGTAGTTGGTCTCGATGAACATCTCCTATGGAGATGCCGATGTAATGCAATGCCAGTCGCACTGCCTTCAAATAGGTAATAATAATACTCACGCATCCTGCATGGCGAGTAGGTAAGATATTCGGCATAAATTATAGCGATAGTGTTGAAACTTTTAAAACAATAACTTTATTGACAGCGCCTAGACAATAACATATATTTTACTTGTAGCAATATATTTATGATTATACTTGTATTGCACTTACATATAAGGACCTAATACTTGTTTAGAGCAATTATTTCTCTATTTATCTCCACACTATTTTCTTTCAATAATTCTGAATTTAAGCAGGTTGCTGGAATAATGCACCTATTAAAACCTTAATCTTTAGATATGATATTGGAAAAATTGTTGGCTGATAAAATAGAATTTATTTCTTCAATCAATAAAAAACAACAAAGAGGTCTTTCAGCCAGATACATAGACAAATATCCTACGTTTCGTCCGAGTTTTCGGACTTTTTCAAGGTTACCTAATAGCTAAAAATAATATGTTTTTATATAAGTAGGTATTAAATTAAATTAGTGACAGAATAAATATCCAAAAAAGTGTTTAGGTAAGATTATTAGATGTATACTTATTAGGTACCTAAGAAAACACTTGTGCATCATTCACATTTGCTGTGGATTAAAATTGAAAAAAACGACAAGATATATATTCTTTTGTCTTTACATTGTATTATTGTTATAATACAAAATACTTCTTCCATTTACATCGTTGGACATGTTACGGTTCACACTATAGGTATCTGTGAATCATAGTCCAGAACCCATCATTAATATAGGTATATAGATGGGTTTACGTTTAACGATGATCACGATGTTCATGGTGGGATGAAGTTTAATTATATATGACCAAATTGGGAGATTTTGAAGCCTTTAAGAGGGAGATTTATCGTTATCGTAATCGTTATATTAAGCATGGGGCAATATCCTTTTTGGCAATACGCCGGATCAGTGTAACGATTACGATAACGATAAGCTAAAAATTAAAAAGTTCAAAATAGGGGTATTTTGAACGTCTTAATTTTTAACTTATTCTTATAATCGTTATACTGAGCATGCGCAGGATACTCTTTTTCGCACTGCGCATGTATAACGATTATGATAGCTATAAGATAAAATTTAAGGGGCTCGAAAATCTCCCTATTATCTTAATTTTTTGCTTATCGTTATCGTAACGTAATTGTTACACTGAGCAGGCGTAGTGCCAAAAGGATACTCTTCTTGGTACTGCGCATGCGCACGCTCTGTATAACAATTGCGATAACGATAAGCTAAAAATTAAGGGATTCAAAATCTGCCTCTTAAAGGGTTCACAATCCCCCTATTAGGTCTTATATAATTACACTTCTTCCCACGATGAACATCATTAACCGGTGGGACATATTAATAATCGGTGTGTTAAGATTCAACATTTAGATGTGGTAAATCTAAGCAACATGTTGGAGTGGTTGTTTGGAAAAATTATGTATTCTGATTGGTCCTACAGAATTTATCACACCAAAATGTTGAATTAAGGAACACGCACAACTACATTTTTGTACGTTCAAAATCCATGCTCTGTGTTCTCTGACTCTGTGTGACTTCCGACTATGCGTGACTTCCATTCTCTGTTCTCTGTGTTGCCGTCTGCAATCTGCATACTTGTTCAATTGTTTGTTTTTGCAAATGGCGACTAAAAATTGACATTGGTAAACAGGTGATCAATTTTAGGATAGAGTTGCTGGTGTATTTTATTGTTAAAATTCGCAGTTTTTTATAAAAAAATGTGCGTAACTCTGTAAATATGTATTTATGATAATTTGTAATATATTCCAACAAATATGGAGGAAACAATGACTAGTTCTCAGGGTGGAGAATCTGATATGGATTATTCTGACAATGAATGCTATGATGAATATTATTATAACTTAAACGACGATAGCGATATTGAACAGATTGATCCGCGAAAGATAGATCCGGAGTATTTTGAATTTAGGTGTCTTTTTGAGGAAGAAGTAGACAGACTGCTAAACGAAACTGTTGAAACTTTAAGTACCATCCTTCAAATATCTCCTTCACTAGCAAAAGTAAGCGTTTCCTTTAAAGGAAACTACATATTACATTTTTTATTTCCCATAGGTTTTATTACATAGTCACCAGTGGAACATAAACGAAGTTACTAGAAAATTTCACGAAAATCCATCACATACACTCGTTTCTTCTAGAATTGAACCTGCAACGACCCCTAATACCTTATTGCTGACAAGATACAGTAACTGCCCGGTCTGTGTAACTCCGCAACCTCTAGATAAGTTTTATAGTTTGTCATGTGCACATATGTTCTGTAAAGATTGCTGGACAATGCATTTTGAAGTACAAATTAATCAGGTAAATACAATTTCATTGTTACTTTATACTCTCAGGGAATGAATTATTTGGCTCAATTGTTAGTTTGAATAAATATTTTATGCTATAATTTCAAACATCAGTTGTACACTAACCCCTGCTGCTCTACAGAATAATGACATGCCCCCTCCCACACAATTCATAAAATTTTGCATTAATTATTGATCATAATGAGTAGTTACATTATTAGTAGGTATTTACGATATGTTGTCTCTTATTAAAATTATCTTTTGAAGAGCATATAACAGATGAAAGTGGATTTTCAGTAGAAATTCAGGTTACAGGCAAACCAGTGATTATACCCATAAAACCACCAAAGTATTTTTATTTCTACGTACTAATTTCATCTAATGTTGAATTTCATGTGTCAAATATCATATATTTTTTTTATATTATATAAGACTATATTAAACGTATATGTACTTTTAGGGAATATCTACTGGTATAGCTTGCATGGCTCGTGACTGTGTAGTTTTGGCACCGGAAGACTTTGTTCTGAAACATTTGCATCGTCCAAATATGAGGGAGAAATATCAGCAGTTTTCATTTCAGGATTATGTGAAGTCACATCCAGAATTAAGGTTTTGCCCTGGGCCAAACTGCTCTATTGTTATACATAGTCGTGAAGTGAAAGCCAAGAGAGCCATTTGTAGCCAGTGCAAAACTATTTTTTGCTTCAGGTATTTGATTGATTTAAATTTTAACTGTATTACGACAGTAATAAGAACCTTATACCACGGACATAATGTCAATTGATCTGTTCCACTTCGAAAAGTTATAAAAGTAGTTGCTAGTTGTACAATATTACTAAATTGGATTTGGATTTGCCTAATATTGTAAAATTTGATAATATTTTGTTGCGAATATTTGGTACCTAATATTCAAGAATTGCTGAGAATATCCCAGAATATTTCATTCAATCAAATTTTACATATTTAACGACAAAGGGAATTAAAGTGTAGAACAGCATTATATTGTTATAGAAATTTTATATAAACCAAGAACATGTAAATAGCAATAAAGAAAAATATCCCTGAAGACTTAAAAAGTCAGACAGGTAATAATAAATTCTGGTAGTAGTTTTCTCGTTTTCTCCAGTTTAGCTGTGTAATTTCTGAGTACTAAAAATATGTTATCTTTATTAGAGAAATTGAAAGCGATTAATCCATCTTCAAGATCATCATTTCTTTTGTTTTGTTCCATTATTGTGATAGTTTCTGGGTGCGCGTATATAATGATTTACAAATATATTTAAAAATGGAATATTCTGTTGGTTCAAAATCATTCTTTTAGATGTGGATGTGATTATCACGCTCCAACAGATTGCCAAGTCATAAAGAAATGGTTAACGAAATGTGCAGATGATAGTGAAACAGCAAACTATATTAGTGCCCATACCAAAGACTGTCCTAAGTGCCACATATGTATTGAAAAAAATGGTGGCTGTAATCATATGCAATGTTATAATTGTAAACATGATTTTTGTTGGATGTGCTTAGGCGATTGGAAATCGCATGGTTCGGAATACTATGAATGTTCAAGATATAGGGAAAATCCAAATATTGCTCATGAGTCAGTCCATGCTCAGGTAAACTCCTTTACAACAAAAATGAACCGGTTTATTATATTATGTAGATAACCTTAGATTAATCTACCACTTTTAGGCAAGGGAAGCCCTGAAAAAATATCTTCATTACTACGAGAGGTGGGAAAATCATTCAAAATCTTTAAAATTGGAGGAGCAAACATTGGAAAAGCTTAGAACCCGCATAAACCAAAAAGTAATGTCCGGTTTAGGAACTTGGATCGATTGGCAATATTTATTTACTGCTGCAAACTTATTAGCAAAATGTAGATATACTTTACAATATACATATCCATATGCATATTATATGGAGGCTGGTTCTCGCAAAGAATTATTTGAGTATCAACAAGCACAGCTGGAAGCTGAAATAGAAAACCTGTCGTGGAAAATTGAGCGTGCTGAAACAACCGATCGTGGCGATTTGGAAAATCAGATGGACATAGCTGAAAAACGGCGTACTACTCTTTTGAAAGACTTTTTAGATGTGTGATATTTTTCTTAGATGTATTTATTCGTTTAATTTTACAATTTGCAATGTTGCCAATGTTTAAAGAGCTCATTATGTCAACAATTAGACTGTGATGAAAGCACCGTAATAACTTACTTTTAGCCCGACGACTCTAAATAATTTTTAGCAATTTATGTTTTCAGCATTACTGATAAATTATTTAGTCACTGATTTTTATTTTATATACATTATTCTTATATTTGTTTTATTATATACATTATTTAAAAAATGATGTTTAAAACGTAAAACTCAAATTTGCGGCGAATCAAGATATTCATGGCATGAATAGTGAAGGAAATATATAATTGAAATTACTGTACTTAGTGTTTGTTATGCCATTTTGTGAAACCAAAGTGTTTCAAAATTAGCCTTAGATAGATTCCAATTATTCTAAAAGTAGAACACCAAAAAGGATATCAAAAGTAATTACTGCATATTATTTTTACTTGAGAGCCTTAATAGCTATTGATATATTTTTTTCAAAACACTTTAGTACGTTTCATTATTAGGTACTTTTATAGGTGTGTCACATGAGAATAAAAAAAACAGGCACATTTGCAATCATATATCTAGACCTCAGTTGTTTTGAGGGTGAATTTAACATTTTTCAGCAGGTTTTCTAAGTGTAAGAGAAATTTATTGTGTAATAAAATAAATAATTCCATAGTATTAAAACTTTTTGGCCAACTCTTGGATGGAAAACTTAATATAGTAATAATAAGCATTTACTATTTTAATTATGTAATAGAAAATACCAGATTATCAGTATGTATAAATTTTGTCACACTTTAGTTGACCAAAAAGTGTTAACTAATTCCAAACTTCTACTTAAAAAATATTTGTGTTGTCAATCTAAAATATTCACTTTCTATATGTTGATACATTTTTTGACAAGTGCAAATTCTAGCTAGCAATCTAGTTAAAAGATGTTTTATTTTACAAAAAAATATTTTATGTTACTAGGTACATATAATTTTTTATTTCTCTATAGAAATTATTTATTTAAATATCTGTACATACTTTATACTTTTTACATTCAATTTGGAATGCTCTACCACATTACATCTTTATGCTTTTACTACAAAATTCTATTTAAGAGGTGATTTATTATTATTATTATTATTATTCAGCAGCAGCTATTGAAAACCACAGCTAATAAATAAACAATATAGAAGGGTTGAAAATTGTGTTATTAAAATATTTTATTATAGAATCCTCATTCTTATTTATTGGCTGGGGAATCGGCAGAGCACTTTTAACTTTTTGTGTAATATTTTTAAAGTATTAAAATAGTTTTATTCATACTGTTTTTCATTATATTTTTTCCTCTCCCTTGAATTGGTGAACTGCAAAAGAGTGAAGAATATGGAATTAGTAGGATTAGAAGTAGTAATATTGTTTTTTGTAATAAATTTTCTGTAACTTGATTTTGATTATTAGGTTTGGATAATGGATAGCAATATCATTCTTCGTCTTTATAAGTTGTTTGACGACGAAGGGCTGTTAATCATATATCTGATAGTGATAGTTATATGAATTGAACTCTGAAGATTAGCATAAAAAGGTTAATCAATGAAAATGATGTAAATTTTTTTTAAATGTTTGTAAACTTCTCATCATAGAAATATCTGTCTAATTCATTAATTTAAATATAACTACATTATATACATGAAAATTCAGCTTTCGTATTAAAGCATTCAGGATGTGTTGGTTTCTGATTGATTACCTATACAGTGCGTTTCACGAAGTTGTATCCCGGATTGGAATGTTCGGATTGTCAGGATTCGCTGGCAAATCCTGTGCGAGACTGGCACGCGCGTTTAAATCACACCACCTCAATTTGTAGCGGTCCGTAACCGAGATGTGCCAATGCATTGAATTTAACTAATAACATTACGACGCTCCATACAGGAGATATATACTAACATTCCAATCCGGGATACAACTTCGTGAAACGCACAGTACCTCAAAACGTTTCCTGAAATCTTGCAATGTCTAAATTTCGTATTGTAGTTTTTAATATGGAATGGTAAACATTTTCTACAACCGAAATTGATTAGTTTTTGTATAATTTGTTCCATGAAATAATCTTGTGATTAAAAATGGACAAAATAGACATTTTGTTGCAAGTGTAATTTAAACATTTAATTATTTTAGATAATATATAATCTAAAATAAAACAATTAAGATATATTTATTTTTTACTTTACAGAAAAAGATACCTATGCCTATGAAGTTACAAAAGAAAACTATTCATATGTATTTTTGCGACAAACCACCAAATACGTTCACGAATTGTGAATAGATAAATTACCTACGTAATTTGTGTAACTTACTTTGCACTTACGATCTACGCTTATATTTGTTTATTCAAAAAATATAATATATACAAAAAGTACAAAGATAATATGTTTGTTCAAAGAACTTATGACGTCATACATGGGTAAAAATAGACCAATTCTTTACGGTTGCTACTAGGTAATCATTAAAATTCGACTTGGTAATGAATCGCATATTTTCTATGCTGTTCTATGCTAGATTATAAAAAATAGTAATATAACCTTTGCTAATCTGTGGTGAAATAATGTCAATTGTCAAATTGTCAAATGAAAAAACGGATGTCCTCATTAATCAATATTTAATGTAATTTTGTAAATAGTTTATTAAAATGAATGAAGTATTATATCTACTACTTTTCGTATTAAATATTTTTCTAACTGTCAATGGCGATGAAGTTTTAGGCTGTGGAGGTTTTATAAAAAGTCATGTTCCAATAGATTTTTCTAAAGTTGAGGTTAGGTTGTAAGTGTTTAAAACTTTAATTCCGACCGATTTACTTTTTATTGTGTATTTACAGAGTAACTAAACAGGGTATAGTAAAAGACAAAACAACTGCTGCTCCAAATAATGGTTATTATTTTGTCCCTCTTTATGACAAAGGTGAATTACTTTTAGAGGTAAGCGATGAGTTTTCTTTTATTACAAATCTTAGTAAATCTTATTATTATTTCTTTCAATTAGTTGTCTCCACCTCCAGGTTGGAGTTTCGAACCAAAGCAAGTAGCTATATCTGTCGATGGAGTGTCAGATCTTTGTAGCAAAGGACAAGACATTAATTTTGTATTTCAAGGTTTCGGTATCACTGGAAAGGTATGTACTGAAAGATTACAATATGTATTAAATTACTGTGTTGGAAACTTTTAGGTTGAAAGCTTACACAATGATGTTGGTGGACCTGAAGGAGTAACTGTTCAGTTAATATCACAAGGAGACATTCGATCCACCGTTACTGACAGAGATGGAAATTTTTTCTTTACTCCTGTTTTCCCAGGAACCTACACTGTTTCAGTTGCACATTCAAGGTAGGCATATATTTAAATATATTTCTACTGTTTATATTAAACTCAAATGTTAACATAATTATTTTACTTAACGAGTACTTGAATTGCATTTACTTACAGGGAGTTCAAACATCGGTCTTTTATTTCTTAATATTTGTTGTAGATGGAAAATTTTCAAGAAATCGGTTGAAGTACAAGTTGCTGAAAGTAATGCAGCATTACCACGAAGTAGCCTAATCGTACAGGGTTATGATGTCAAAGGAAATATAAAGAGTGATGGTGAACCTGTAAAAGGTGTTACTGTTATTCTTTTTTCGAAAGAAGAGGTAATTTTATTCAAAAGTACACATCCATAATTCTTCAACTATCCCAGAAATTATGTGGGTGGGGGCTCTGCATTTAGCAGACACTGGATAAGCATCCATTGTCCAAGCTAAATTAAATCCTCTACAGAAAAAACCCACTTGACTGCTGCGTATTTGTTGCGAGCTACTACGTCACGCCTACCAGTTACACAATCCTATAATGTTCCTTTCCAATTCCATAATATATTTTATTTATGTACTCAAAACCAAAAATAATTTAGTATGTATTTTAGAAACGAATTGTGTCAGTAGATGGATGTAGCACAGATCTTATTGGTGTGCAGTTTAAAAATAAAATACTTTGCCATGTCACATCAAATGAAGCCGGAGAATTTGTATTTGGAACAGTACCTAGTGGTAATTACTATATTATTCCTTATTACCAGGGACAAAATATATATTTCCTACCAGAACAAATTGACTTCACCGTCAAGCACAACAGTTTACAACTAAATGAAAATTTCGAGGTGAATAACATCCCTTGTAGACTATTGTGTTCATTTTACGTATTATGTCGCTGTTATAGATTGTTGGTTTTAATGTACCAGGGAAAGTAGTAAGGTCAAGAAATATACCTGTTCCCAATGCCAAGATATTTTTAAATGGACAGGAGATTATGAAAACTGATTCTTACGGGCGCTATAAACTGGAAAAAATTAAGGCTGGAACATACAAATTGAGAGCTGAAGCAGGTAATATTATTCTGGTATTGCTTTTTAAATAAATTTTTAGTTGTAAAAAAAATTCTTGTTGAGGTTAAAATATTTTATAGAACCACTATACATTTTTTAAACCATGTATTGGAACGTTAAGAGAAAAAGACAGAGACTTCAAGATGAAAACTGTCTCTGGTCACATAGCAATATATTTTTTAATTCTGTCTGGTTAAAATCTGTTTTGCCTATTTGGAGATATATATATATCTCCCTGTTTCAGACGTTTCGTGCTGATATTGCTTGAGCCCACATACAAATCTTTAAAAGAACTAAGTAGCGTGCATATAATGTGAAACCTTTACCTCATAGTGATAAAGTGACGATTGAAATCTGTTTGTCAAGATGAATAAACCTCAGTTGGCTATATCGTTGTCACTTTTACTAATTTCATGTCTGTTTCACATAGCATGCAAACGCAAATTAGTGAAAATGTGATTATATGCATTTGTTTTCAGAGCTCTATGATTTTAGAGGTGTAATTACAGGATTAGAGATTCATGCATAAATGTTTATTCCCTGCAACTTCTCGTAAAATTTTTGATTTATTAAGTATTAACCAACTTATCACTAGTAAACTTAATACAACAAAGCTGATCTAGGTGTTCTGAATCTAAAGGATTGCCACAATATATCTTTCTAGTTCGTGGTGGACTATAATAATTACCTGGCACTTGCTTTTGTTTTCTACTTGGGGATAGGTATATAAAATAAAACCACTCCAAAGAATGTTTGGAACAAATGCGTTACCACAGCAATAATGGCTTCTCTTTCAGTTTGTGTATAAGTTTCAAACTGGTAGCATACAAAAATTTTATTCTTTTTAGATGATCTGATATTTGAAGAAATTCTGGTAAGAGTTAATCCAAGCCTACAAGAGTTACCAGATATCACACCATCAGCATTTAAAGTATGTGGAGCAGTAGCAAGTGATCATTCCCAAATAGTCACATTCAGTAAAGTAGGTTCCACACAGTTTGTTCAAACTGAGACTTCACCCCAAGATGGTTCATTCTGTCAGTACCTCTCTCCGGGACAATACCAGGTTGTAGTATTGGTCAGTGATGAAGATAAACGAAAGGGCTTGCAGTAGGTTTATTCTTGTTGGTACGAAATTTTGATAAGGAAATCACTAACAATTATAAACCTTTTAGATTTTTCCCTATTACCCAAGTTGTAGAAGTCACATCTGATAAAGTGTTAAATATAATGTTTTCACAGTTAAAAACAACTATTGCTGGTAAAGTACAATGCATCAGACCTAAGGATTGTGAATCACTTACGGTACTTTTGAAAACCGGAAATGAGAAGGAAGTAACTTTGAAAGTTAAAGGTAGTAATTCACTTGGTTAACGTATTTTAGCCATATTTTAGTAAATTATTTTAGCGTAACCATATTTTAGTAAATTATTTATTTGTTTCAGATGGTTCATATTCCATTGGCGATATGTACCCAGGAACATACGATGTTATTTTATTACCAAATAAGTTTTGTTGGAAAATGAATAAGCAGACTATCATTGTGAACTCTGCTAGTATTGAGGTGCCTCCATTCGTACAACGTGGTTATACAGTTTCATTTGTTTCTTCACATGATACTCAGGTAATTTATTGTCATCTTATAGAATTACATGTTTAAAAGTTTATTTTTGATGGTATAAAAAAGTCATGTAGCCCATTGAGGTCAGTACTGAATTGAACTAATAAATACTAAATGGCAGGTTATATTACATATTATTTATATTAGAATGATCCTTACTGAAATTTTGGACAAATTGAACTTTTATTTGCCAAAGGCCATTTATCTCACTATTAAGTAAAACTATACAGTTGTTCGGGGAACATAATAAAATATAAATTAAGGTAATATTTATCGACAAAACTGTAAAAACAACAAATACACAAACAATTAACACAGGCTGCCAGCTGTCAAACCTCACAGAATCCTAACCTAACACTTAATTTTAAATTAAATCCACATACGGCATGAAGTTGACATCCCCATCGACTCAGCATTACCAATACTTACTGGGTTGTAACCCATGGTGTGGTGTAAAAATTTCCAGGAAATTCCCTAAAGTTATGTTTTCTTGTGTTCTACATAGTGGCTATTTTTGGATGTGTCAGATAATGGATTTTGGCATTCTTTATTTTTTATAATTTCTGTGGGTTATTTCTTTGCATACCCATTCATTACACACGTTATATGTAACCAATAAAATTAAAACTTTATTGTATTGCATTATAATGTTTGGATAACTTCATTAATGTACATCTGTTAGTTTATTTTTTTACCAAATACCTATAAATTAATATGTAAATAGATAAATAAGTCAACAAATAGTATAAACATACAGGGTGTCCACCTAGTGCGCGTAAGTCCAATATCTGGGTTAATAAAAGAGATAACTTAATTTTTTTTTCTACAGGGTTGTCTAATATCCCGAGCTGCACAAAATGAAAATATATTTACATATTCAGGGTGTTCAGTTTTTCCTGGACAGGTACCAACTTCATTTTTTTAAATGGAAACCTATATTTTTTATGGCATTATCGAATTCTACGTAAAAAATTAGTGGGACTTTGTGCATAACACTGCTATTGAAATATTGATAGTTTTCGAGATATTTGACTTTTAATTTTTTTTTCTTATGTTTCGTCACTTCTAATAGTTGACATAATTATGGTTGTATGACAGCTAGAAATTATTTTTTTTCAGAAACTGTAGAGTGAAGATGGCTCTTTCGAAAAACGTATCAAAAGTTGACCTGCGATATACAGGGGGCAACAGAAATCGTGCCAAACCTGATGGTTTAAAATTTAAAAAATCTCGACTTTTTCAAATGGAACACCCTGTGTTTTATGATTTCATTAGATGCCTTTCTGTAGACTCTACAATTTTATAATAGCTTTCCCTATACCTAAGTTGCGTAGTTTTTGCAAAAAACCCACTTTTATGAAAAATACCCGATTTGCGCACGTTCCTTTCTCGGGAAAAACGCAGTGAGTGTCTGTCACGCAATAAAATTTGTGACAATCAGTTTACATGTCATTTCTTCTTACTGAATATTCACGTACGAGTTTAGAGTAAGTACTAAACGTGCATACAATGAACTATTCAAAAGAAGAATTAGTGAAAATGGTTTATGCCTTAGGAGAAGCTCATGGAAATTGTTTGCTAGCAGCACGTATTTACAAAGCAAATAATCCAGATTTACAGAGATTTCCACGTGCTGACTGTTTTGAAAATGTGAAAGAAAGATTTGAAAGAACAGCAAATGCGAATTATGAGAAAACTACCAGGAGACATGAGGTAACAATGACGATATTCAGTTTAATGTTGTGGCGTCTGCTGTTGAAAATCCAAATATTAGTGTCAGGAAAATCAGTAATAATCTTGGAGTTTCCAAAAGCTTGACAAACAAGATACTGAAGAAGAATAATTTTCATCCGTATCATATTAAAAACCATCAAGCACTGTTACCTCAAGATCACCTAAACCGCCTGCAATTTTGCCACTGGGCATTGGATACAATTCAGGAAAGTCCAAACTTTTTTATGAATGTCTTGTTTACTGACGAATCAACATTTTCAAACACATGCTTACCCAATCGTCGCAACTTTCATCACTACGCTGACAATAATCCAAGATTATTGAGGGTACTAGATAATCAGCATCGTTTCAAAGTGAACGTGTGGGCTGGAATTTGTGGAGAACATATTGTTGGACCGTACTTTTTTGAAGGCAATTTAAATGCCAATGTGTATTTGCATTTTTTGCAAAACGAACTTCCCCTTCTATAGCTACAGAATATGCCCGCTGATTATTTGGTTCAACAATGGTTTCAGCATGATGGTGCCCCTCCACATTCCACTTTGGCGGTACTGTGATTATTTTATTGTTGTAGTACTTTTCCTATTATCTATTCATATTTCAGATTAGAGAACACCTAAACCACGTATATCCAAATAAGTGGTTAGGTCGTGGTGGTCCAGTTCCTTGGCCTGCACGTTCGCCTGATTTAAATATTCTGGACGTTTTCTTGTGGGGTTATATCAAGGAGCGAGTATACGAAGTACCACCAACGGATATGCAAGACTTGAAAGAAAAGATCCAAAATGAGTTTCTAACCATAACGCCCGAAATGTTAAGAAATGTTCACATTCATTTTCGTCGTAGATTAATGCTTTGTGTTGAAAACAACGGTGGACATTTTGAGCATTTACTTTAGGTTAGCTTGCTTGTATGAGTAATTCTTTTTTCAATACTCTATGTATATTCATCCATTTCACTAATAATTTTTCTAACTACGGTAACACCGTTTGGTTTTCAATATGATACGTATGAAACTTCTTCTTCAATATCTTATTTGTCGAGCTTTTGAAAACTCCAAGATTTCTACTGATTTTCTGATACTAATATTTTTGGATTTTCAACAGCAGAAACCACAACATTAAACTAAATATTATCGTTGTTACTCCCATGTCTCCTGGTAGTTTTCTCATAATTCCCATTTGCTGTTCTTTCAAATCTTTCTTTCACATTTTCAAAACAGTCAGCACGTGGGAATCTCTATAAATACGTGCTGCTAGCAAATAATTCCCATGAACTTCTTCTAAAGCATACGCCAGTTTTGCTAATTCTTAATTACATGTAGAGCTTTTATGATTTTTTACTTTTATTTACAAATAAATGGTAACTTTCCATAAAGACTTGTTTATTAAACTGAAATTATCTAAATTTTTCAGTTATTTTTATTTTAAGAAGTGTAAACTAATACATTTTATAAAAATAAATAGCCTTACAATATTTTTTCCGTCAAAGAAGTGCGCAAATCGGGTATTTTTCATAAAAGTGGGTTTTTTGCAAAAACTACGCAACTTAGGTATAGGGAAAGCTATTATAAAATTGTAGAGTCTACAGAAAGGCATCTAATGAAATCATAAAACACAGGGTGTTCCATTTGAAAAAGTCGAGATTTTTTAAATTTTAAACCATCAGGTTTGGCACGATTTCTGTTGCCCCCTGTATATCGCAGGTCAACTTTTGATACGTTTTTCGAAAGAGCCATCTTCACTCTACAGTTTCTGAAAAAAAATAATTTCTAGCTGTCATACAACCATAATTATGTCAACTATTAGAAGTGACGAAACATAAGAAAAAAAAATTAAAAGTCAAATATCTCGAAAACTATCAATAATTCAATAGCAGTGTTATGCACAAAGTCCCACTAATTTTTTACGTAGAATTCGATAATGCCATAAAAAATATAGGTTTCTATTTAAAAAAATGAAGTTGGTACCTGTCCAGGAAAAACTGAACACCCTGAATATGTAAATATATTTTCATTTTGTGCAGCTCGGGATATTAGACAACCCTGTAGAAAAAAAAATTAAGTTATCTCTTTTATTAACCCAGATATTGGACTTACGCGCACTAGGTGGACACCCTGTATATACCACTATAAGATGAATATTAGATTTGTTTATCCAATTTTTAATCTTGTCATTTAGTATTCGTTTTTCTCTAACTTAGTTCTGAGTAAATATTTTTTAGTTTTACTACTTACAAAATATGTAATAAATACACATTTAATCAACTAGGCCTCATCAAGTACACAGATTTAGATGTATGTTAAACATGAGAATAATATTTTTCTATAGTGATAATGTCGAAAAAAGCGTAATATTATTTTTTCCTTGAAGGTTCATTTTAAAATTCCTGGACAAACAACCACTTCAAGATTTGATATAAGTAAAGGTCGATCAAGTCACTGCTTGGATAAACCCGGCGAGTACCTATTTACCCTTGAGGGGTGTCACAGTTACAACCCCAAAACTGTGTCGTACAATGTTGACGCAGAAGTAAATGAAATATTATTAACAGCATTAAAACACACTCTTACACTTGGCATCCAGGCACAATCTGATTTTGGAAATCTGCATATCTCTGTTAAAATAGGAACTGACAAAGTGGTGAGGACATTAAAATATGATAATGGCCAGTATGAGTTAGATATTTTGTTGGAACCTGGTGAAAATGCAGTTATTATACCACAATCAGAAACCATATTTTTCACCCCACCCATCTTATCGGTTGAAGGACGCGAGGATTGTGAAAATATCGGTGTGAAATTTGTGGCTGTAAGAGGACAATTGTTCAAAGGAAAAGTGGTCCCACCTCTTGCTGAGGTTACTATTACAGTGGAAAGCACTGACGGTGAAACGTTGGTTGCTGAAACTGATGTAAATGGTGTTTTCAAATTCCCACCTTTAGACGATAAGAAGGAATACATAATTTCTGCTAGAAAAGAATCATACGTGCTATCTGGTCCTGATAAGGATGGAAATTTCTTGGCACATAAGTTGGCTGAAGTAATTGTGGAGGTATTGGATGCAGCTGATAATAGTCCATTGCCGGTAAATATGATAATTTATTATTTTATATATACGGAATTTGCATAAAAGGACAATCAATTTAAATCATGGGAAATATCCATATTGGAAAAATTTCTCAGAATCTTTATCAAAAAATTCAATAAAACCTTTTAATATTGGTTTTTTGTGTTTTTAAAATAAAAAGCGTATGCAATACAATCAAAATATTTTCTACACGCATATTATGTAGAAAATTGTTCCGATACTTTATACGTAGGGAAAAGGGATGGGAAAATTCCAAAATATTGAATATTCCCAGTAAATTTCCCTTTAAAATTCTAGAAATTTTCGTAAATATTAAAAAAAATTCTCCACTTCTGCCATCATTGCACTTCTGACAGCCAAGGCTTTCTAAAAGATAAAATACAAGGTATATTTTATTACGATTATTGTTATTCATATTACCAAAAACCATATTTTTTAAATCTGACATTAATAATGGTTAGGGCTCTTTATACTAATTTTTACCTTTGACCCTCGAATGATTGCAGTATTGTAAATATTGCAAATATTGGGCGTATATATGAGTAGTATATCTGTATATCTAAATTTAAAGTTTGTCTAAGAAATTCAAAAAATATCTTTTTCTTGTAAGGACTTTTAATTAATTACTAATACCCTAAAGTAATAAACCCTTACTACAGGAAAGACCAGAATTAAGCAAAGTGGAATGACCTCGCCGATCTGGTTAAATGCATGGGCGTGTGTATTCTGGTTTACCATTGGGCACATTTCAGTTAATATATACTCGTATACTATTCTATAGAATACTTCTAGTATATATTAACTGAAATATGCCCAGTGGTAAATAAATACAAATCTAAAAATGTCTAGTTAATATAGACATTTTTAGATTTGTCATTAGGTGAAACGCGCGCGAAATAACCCAACATCACGCCACTGTTTCCCTACTACCTCGAGCGCAGTCGCTTGTTGGTTCCTGATTCGACCAATCAATGTCGTTGAAGCTCAGAGAAAAGAAAGCGTAAATGCAAGAATATGTATGTTAAATAAGGATGAACAGCTTGTTGTCAACTTTAAGACTTTCGCAGTTGCCACATATTCGGAAATTCGTTGATATTATTAAGTAAAAGACATTGTGTTTGCTTTAATAAAATACAATAGGGATAAGGGACATTAAAGACGAGTAAAAAAATGGGTAAATAAGGTAATTAATACGTTTCCGGTTTTAAATAAATAGGAATAAGAAATAAATGTGACAACACAGAGCTACTCTTTTTCCGGTCATTCCACTTTGCTTAATTCTGGTCTTTAATTTTAAGCAAAAGCACTTTTTTATGGAAAAATTCATGTTTTTACTTTAGTTTTGTCTTTTACACTTTCTTAAATTATTATTATAATATATTTAACCCTTTATTCCAAATTTTTTGGTCTGATCAGAAGTAGGTCATTAGGATTAAGTTTATTTTTTTAATAACATTTTTTTGCAATAGGGAGTACTACTGTCTCTATCAGGGGGAGAAAGCTACCGGAGAAACTTACAGAGTGATGAAACTGGGAAGATATCTTTCCATTCACTGACTCCAAGCGAATACTTTCTACGTCCAATGATGAAAGAATACCAGTTTGAACCGAACTCAAAAATTATTCCAGTAAACGAAGGGCAGACTGTTCATGTTAAATTAATGTAAGTTCTATTATGTTTCATCTAGTAATCCGATGTATTTTGTAAAATGATGTATAGTTTTAGTTTGGCTAATTATTATTATTATTATTATTATTAGTATTATTTAATATCAATAAAAGTAATTATCAATGTAAAAAAAATGTGAGAATTGCAGTTAAAATATGGGCTTTTTATTTTTATAGAGGAAAAAGAGTGGCTTACAGTGCCTTTGGCCAAGTCGTTTCCTTAAATGGTGAGCCAGAAGACAACATGGTAATCGTTGCATCAGGAGTTGGTAACTGCAGTCACTTTTCCGAAGAAGCTACTTGTGAACCTACAGGAAAATTCAGAATTCGAGGATTGCAGCCTTATTGTTCCTACAGAGTTATCGTTAAAGGCAGTGTAGATGACAGGTATCAGATAGAAAGAACCACACCGGAGTTTATAAAAATTAATGTAAGTATACTTTTTTTATTTAAATAATAATAATAATAATAATAATAATACTTTATTGATGTCACCACATTAAAGAAATGTTTACATACGTCACACAAAGAAATTTACACAGATAAAAGAAATAACATAGTTAAAACCTGAAAATACAGTTTAAAAATATTAAAAAAAAACTTATAAACTACATACAATACATTGAACATCACAAAGACTAACAATATCAGAAAAATCATTCTCAATATATTCCTCAAAGGTGTAAAATGCCTTTTTTTTAAGATAGCTTTTCATTTTCATTTTAAAATGTTTACTACATAAATTTTTAACACAATCTGGAAGCCTATTAAAAAAAAAGATACCGAAATAATTAGTTCCATCAGCCCTTACTCAGTCTCAGAAAATCAGGCTTAATTTTGTCTCTATTTCTTGTGCAATAATCATGACTCATACAGTGTTGTTGAAATGTATGTATGTTATCTTTAATATAAAGAACACATTCCAGTATATAAATACAGGGCAGGGTGAGAATACTGTGATGTATAAAAGATTTTTTGCAATCTGCTCTAAATAAAATATTAAAACATTATTTTTTTATACAAAAGTTGTATAATTTAAGATGGTATTACGAAAGTCCTCCTGCTTCTCTTGCTCCTCGATCCATCGTGTTTATCGATCCCCCCGGCTCAGTAGGGAATAGTCTTCATATAAAGCGGGCCAACATATGTAAAATGATTTACAATTGGTAGGAGCAAAAAATTGCCGATGTTTCAAGGAGATCAGACTTATTAGAATATTTGTAGACTTTGGTATTACCCTCTAATTTTAAAACTTGTTGGTCAGGAAAAATGTTAGGGAAACGCAAGTAGACTTGTTTTGCCACATTTTAAAATATACATAAATTGTTCATTGTAGCCTTTTTTGGGATTACACCACCACCTGTTTTTTTTTTTATTTCGTTTATTTAACGTTGCCTATTTCCGCGATTAAGGCCAATCACCGACGCTAGGAGACGAGCAACCTGAAATTTTTGCCGAACCCCCACTTTTTATAGTAGGGTCGGGATCTTTTACTTGCCTATCATTTCATAGACAAGGGATCTTTGGCTTTACATCGTATCCAAAGGATGGTTCTTCTACGCAAACCTCACCTAAGTTTGCATAGTTTCTATGAATTTACCGACATACAGGCCACTAGAAGATGCGGGCAAGCACCGCCGGTCTTCCCTGCATGGTCACATGGTTAAGAAATTAAACACTTAACTAGCTTTTTCTAAATGTGTCTAGTCGATCCTCGTCTTGTCATTAGTAGAAAGTTTGTATGATAAAGTATTGTCGAATTGACATTTTTAATTTAAAATGTCATCACATGCACTGATCACTATGTTATTATTAATTTTCCACTGGTAAACATCCTTCTGAAATACAGGAAGCCACGTTTGATCCAAGAATATTTTTTCTAATGATATTGAAAATTAATAATAACATGGTGATCAGTGCATGTGATGGCATTTTAAATAAAAAATGTCAATCTGATAGTTTTTATCAAACAAACTTTCTACTGACGACAAGTCGAGGATCGACTAGAAACATTAAGAAAAAAACTAGTTAAGTGTTTAATTTCTTTTAAATTATATTATAATAATTATTTTATTTAGACATAATTCAAAATGCCGCGGACTAAATCTAGATAATTTATCAAATACATATTTATTTTATTGCATATTATACAGTGCTTTTTGGGGCAAGCTTTAGAAGTTTGGCTTGATACTACCCTCTGAATATTTAATTTGAATACTTCTGATTTCCTGTTTTTTATTATTTTACAGGTGGTGCAGCATGTAATCTCAAAAAAAAAGACTACAATGAATCGTGAAATCACACCACAAATTAGTTACAGACATTATCCATAAATCGTGTTAATTTTATTTGTTTGGCTTTTTGCCCAAATATACATGCCACATTTTTATGTTCTGCCATAAATTTTTCACTTTTGTATCTTCTACATGTCAAATAACAGAAAGAAATGCATAAAAATATCTTAATGTGAATATATAATGAAAAATTTAAAGAAATATATATGTGTCACAGGTTTTTCCCCAAAACACCTAAATAATGATTTTTTTTGTTTTAGAATATATCTTCAGACGTGAAAGACCTGAAATTAATTGTGTTTCGACCGACCACCCAGATGGACATTCTAGTAAAAGTCTATGCTGAAAACATCGACCATTACAAATCCTTGAAAATTAAACTTACCCGAGAAACTGGCTCTTCAGTCATAGTCCATACGGCTAAAATTGACACTTCATCTATAAAACTGATCAATGACATTAATCCAGGTGTGCTGTTGCATATCCCTTTACTACCCATGGACAACAGACCTTATTCCATACAACTGGAGACAAATTTAGCACAAACCACTAGATGGAAACCGCAGATTCATCATTTCAATGCAAATACATCCTTCAAGTATATCGAATTGGACTTTAATGTAAAGAATAGTATATCTGAACAACCAATCAAACAAACTTCAATTTGGAGTTTAATATTCATTCTTAGTATCATATTCGCACTATACAATATAGAATTGGTCGGTAATATACTAAAAGACAAGTTTGACTTTAATATTAGTGCAATTACAAATTTGATTCCCGTTCCTAGTGCTAGTCAGAAGAATGTAACTGATTATTATGATAATGCGCAGATTGATCAGATTGTTCAGAGTATTAATGCAGTTAAGAAAAAACCAAAGCCCAAAAAGGCTTAAATGTTGATTATAACTTAAGTGTAAGTTACCTAATTTCATAGAGAATAATGTTGATTTGACGACGGGGGGGGGAGTAGTTGCTCACCCACATTTATAATTCGATAATTGAAATGAACGGTGAGGGTGGATGAACTTATATTTTAAGTCTAAAAATTTCTTGAACAGAACTAAATTTCATATAATTAAGCCATTAATATTCCATATAACTTTATGTATAATATATTTAATTAAAATTATTCAATTTTTTTTTTGTATAAATGAAAAGATCCATAGTAATTGTGATTTGTGATAAGACTCATATAGTTAGTTTATTGTTTTAATTTGTAATATTACAAAAAGTTGTTATTTGGTTTCTAGAACCTATTTTGTACATGTTTATCTAAATCAATGATTTTATGTCTTATATATTCTTAAAGTGTAACTTTGACCTCAAACATAATTTAAAATATATCATTTTATCAGTGTTCTTAACTAAATTATGGAAAATTTTGCCAACTTTTTCAGTGCTGTGTATTTACATTAATGATGTAAGATGTCAATATATTTACCCTTCTTACCAGCGGCAGCTGGCATCTCGACTGATGTGAGGCCCAGAGATGCATCAAGGTGTGCCTTCTTTCTTCACATTGTGAGAATAAAAGCATGAATGCATGCTGACATGACCTTGTATGCCCAGTACACCAGCCGCCTCTCTTATTTTCATGAAGAGAAGAGAGAGGGCACATCCTGACGCATCTTTGGGCATCACATCAGTGGAGATGCCGGCAGCTGGAAGCATCACAGCTTTTTGCCGTTTTTGGGAGAGTCTTTAGACAATTTAATATTTTTCTAACCTGTCACTCCATATTGAGGCCACCAAAATGTTTTTTTAAAGTTGCATGAACCGATTTTTATGTTTGCCTACCACACAAATTAAATTTTGATTTTAAGGTTATGTTTATTATGTCATATACAAAAATAACTAACCGATAACTTTTCCAACATTTATTACTTAATAAAAATCTAATATTCATATAAATTAGAAAATATTCATATTGTGGGCCTTCATCCAGGCATTGAGGAAGAGAAATTTAAGCAGTATCAGAAGGCTTTTCTTGATCAGTAGCCAAGTAGGTAGTCAGGTCAGCAAACCATAGGTATAGATCAAAGATATTCAGTTTTTATGAAGAACAGATTCGAATAAGCATGTATTTAAACAAGAGGAAATATTATGAAAATTAATATCTACATGCTTGTGAGAAACATGCTCTTTTTCCACTGGCAGAATTTAGTTAAACTGGAGGTTTTGTCTGTATTGCAGAGGCAGGCAAGGCAATCAATCATATTTTTGGTGGCATCAATTCCTTTGAATTGGATATATTATTTGTCAAAATTGCACTGTGTTTGTAAAGTCTATTCCAACAAGATTTGACTAGTTTCTGACTTAATTTGCAGTCAACTGATTGTTATAAGACATAATGGAAATTCTATTGACATTACCAACTAGAGAATTTTGTTGGAGTAGACCTTTATTTTATTGAGGATTTATAAGATCAGAGATTATAATTGTTTATATATTCAAAGTTTACTTTAAATAGATTAAATCTATCTATATTTTTTGTGTAAGATTTCTTTCAACTCCACTTATTGGTATATAATTTGTCATGGACAACAGACCCTTGTTACAAAATAAATCTTAAAAATAAAGTTTATCATGCTGAGTAGTGTCTTTTTTTTATTAATCCAGGGAAATATGTAATTTATGATTTCAATATTTTTCTAGATTTTTTAAAATTGTCTAGTGCCATCTATTGAGCAAGTTCCAAATTTAAAATTACACGACAGTAAGATAGAAGTTTCCCACTATTGTGTGGGGCCAAATACTCAGAAAACTGTATTGTGGGTAATATATTTTACTGAACTTGACGTTTTATTCATAGATGTCAGAATTGTTACTAAATAAACTAAAAACTAGAATTGATGATTATTAATTATCTTTAAATAGTGTCCTAATTTGAAAGAAACTATATCATTGAGATGAAAAGATTTAAAAATGTTTTTATCAAATAAAGATTTATTTTATCTAAGGACGGTAAATAATTGCTTCTTGCAATGACTTCGGTATAAATTTGTAAACATCGTGTTTTGTATCAGGAGAGCAGAAGGTCGAGAAGGTATTTTGCAGAAATACTGCCTCTAATAATAATTTACGTGTAAATCTGCGAAATTCGTATTTTGTATCGGGAGAGCAGAAGGTCGAGAAGGTATTTCATTGAAATGTTGCGCCTGATAATTGCTTATGTAGAAATCTACTAAATTCATATTTTGTATCAGGAGAGCAGAAAGACTAGAAGGTATTGCGTTAAAATACTGCACTTCAAAACTATTTAGGTAGAAATCTGCGTTTTTCGTATTTTGTATCGGGAGAGCAGAAGGTCGAGAAGGTATTTCGTTGAAATGTTGCGCCTGATAATTGCTTATGTAGAAATCTACTAAATTCATATTTTGTATCAGGAGAGCAGAAAGACTAGAAGGTATTGCGTTAAAATGCTGCACTTCAGAACTATTTAGGTAGAAATCTGCATTTTTCGTATTTTGTATCGGGAGAGCAGAAGGTCGAGAAGGTATTTCGTTGAAATGTTGCGCCTGATAATTGCTTATGTAGAAATCTACTAAATTCATATTTTGTATCAGGAGAGCAGAAAGACTAGAAGGTATTGCGTTAAAATGCTGCACTTCAGAACTATTTAGGTAGAAATCTGCATTTTTCGTATTTTGTATCGGGAGAGCAGAAGGTCGAGAAGGTATTTCGTTGAAATGTTGCGCCTGATAATTGCTTATGTAGAAATCTACTAAATTCATATTTTGTATCAGGAGAGCAGAGAGACTAGAAGGTATTGCGTTAAAATGCTGCACTTCAAAACTATTTAGGTAGAAATCTGCGCTTTTCGTATTTTGTATCGGGAGAGCAGAAAGTCGAGAAGGTATTTCGTGGAAATGTTGCGCCTGATAATTGCTTATGTAGAAATCTACTAAATTCATATTCTGTATTAGGAGAGCAGAAAGACTAGTAGGTATTGCGTTAAAATGCTGCACTTCAGAACTATTTAGGTAGAAATCTGCATTTTTCGTATTTTGTACGGGAGAGCAGAAGGTCGAGAAGGTATTTCGTTCAAATGTTGCGCCTGATAATTGCTTATGTAGAAATCTACTAAATTCGTATGTTGTATTAGGAGAGTAGAAAGAGTAGAAGGTATTGCGTTAAAATGATGCACTTCAAAACTATCTAGGTAGAAATCTGCGTTTTTCGTATTTTGTATCGGGAGAGCAGAAGGTCGAGAAGGTATTTCGTTCAAATGTTGCGCCTGATAATTGCTTATGTAGAAATCTACTAAATTCATATTTTGTATTAGGAGAGTAGAAAAAGTAGAAGGTATTGCGTTAAAATGCTGCACTTCAAAACTATCTAGGTAGAAATCTGCGTTTTTCGTATTTTGTATCGGGAGAGCAGAAGGTCGAGAAGGTATTTCGTTCAAATGTTGCGCCTGATAATTGCTTATGTAGAAATCTACTAAATTCATATTTTGTATCAGGAGAGCAGAAAGACTGGAGGGTATTGCGTTAAAATGCTGCACTTCAAAACTATTTAAGTAGAAATCTGCGTTTTTCGTACTTTGTATCGGGAGAGCAGAAGGTCGGGAAGGTATTTTGCATAAATACTGCCTCTAATAATAGTTTAGGTGTAAATCTGCGAAAGTTGTATTTTGTATCAGGAAAGCAGAAGGCCGAAAAGGTATTTTGCTGAAATACTGCACCTGATAATCATTTGATCACAAATATGCCAAATTCTTAGTCGGTATCAGGAGAGCAGAAAGTCGAGGAGATGTTATGCTAAATAATTGCTTCTAGCAACGACTTCGGTATAAATTTGTATATATCGTGTTTTCTATCAGGAGAGCAGAAGGTCGAGAAGGTATTTTGCTGAAATGTTGCTCCTGATAATTGTTTATGTAGAAATCTACTAAATTCATATTTTGTATCAGGAGAGCAGAAAGAGTAGAAGTTATTGCGCTAAAATGCTGCACTTCAGAACTATTTTAGGTAAAAATCTGCGTTTTTCGTATTTTGTATCGGGAGAGCAGAAGGTCGAGAAGGTATTTCGTTCAAATGTTGCATTTGATAATTGGTTATGTAGAAATCTACTAAATTTATATTTTCTATCAGGAGAGCAGAAAGACTAGAAGGTATTGCGTTAAAATGCTGCACTTCAAAACTGTTTAAGTAGAAATCTGCGTTTTTCGTACTTTGTATCGGGAGAGCAGAAGGTCGAGAAGGTATTTTGCAGAAATACTGCCTCTAATAATAGTTTAGGTTTAAATCTGCGAAATTCGTATTTTGTATCAGGAAAGGAGAAGGTCGAGAAGGTATTTTGCTGAAAGACTGCCAATAATAATAGTTGAAGTGTAAATATGCGAAAGTCGTATTTTGTATCAGGAGAGCAGAAGTTCGAGAAGGTATTTTGCAGAAATACTGTCTCTAATAATAGTTAAGGTGTAAATCTGCGAAATTCGTATTTTGTATTAGGAGAGTAGAAGGTCGAGAGGGTATTTTGCAGAAATACTGACTAATAAGGTTTAGGTGTAAATCTGCGAAAGTCGTACTTTGTATCAGGAGAGCAGAAGGTCGAGAAGATATTTTGCTGAAATACTGCTCCTGATAATCATTTAAACATAAATACACCAAATTTTTAGTCGGTATCAGGAGAGCAGAAAGTCGAGGAGATGTTATACTAAATAATCGGTTCTAGCAATGACTTCGGTATAAATTTTAAAATAACGTGTTTTCTATCAGGAGAGCAGAAGGTCGAGAAGGTATTTTGCTGAAATGTTGCTCCTGATAATCATTTAAAAATAAATCTGCCAAATTAGTACTTTGTATCAGGAGAGCAGAAAGTCGAGGAGACGTTATACTAAAAATAATTGCTTCTTGCAATGATCGGTATAAATTTGCAAAAATCGTGTTTTGTATCAGGAGAGCAGAAGGTCGAGAAGGTATTTTGCTGAAATGTTGCTCCTGATAATAATTTAAAAATAAATCTGCCAAATTAGTACTTTGTATCAGGAGAGCATAAAGTCGAGGAGACGTTATACTAAAAATAATTGCTTCTTGCAATGACTTCGGTATAAATTTGCAAAAATCGTGTTTTGTATCAGGAGAGCAGAAGGTCGAGAAGGTATTTTGCAGAAATACTGCCTCTAATAATAATTTACGTGTAAATCTGCGAAATTCGTATTTTGTATTGGGAGAGCAGAAGGTCGAGAAGGTATTTCATTGAAATGTTGCGCCTGATAATTGCTTATGTAGAAATCTACTAAATTCATATTTTGTATCAGGAGAGCAGAAAGACTAGAAGGTATTTCGTGGAAATGTTGCGCCTGATAATTGCTTATGTAGAAATCTACTAAAGTCATATTCTGTATTAGGAGAGCAGAAAGACTAGTAGGTATTGCGTTAAATGCTGCACTTCAGAACTATTTAGGTAGAAATCTGCATTTTTCGTATTTTGTATCGAGAGAGCAGAAGGTCGAGAAGGTATTTCGTTCAAATGTTGCGCCTGATAATTGCTTATGTAGAAATCTACTAAATTCGTATTTTGTATTAGGAGAGTAGAAACAGTAGAAGGTATTGCGTTAAAATGCTGCACTTCAAAACTATCTAGGTAGAAATCTGCGTTTTTCGTATTTTGTATCGGGAGAGCAGAAGGTCGAGAAGGTATTTCGTTCAAATGTTGCGCCTAATAATTGCTTATGTAGAAATCTACTAAATTCGTATTTTGTATTAGGAGAGTAGAAAGAGTAGAAGGTATTGCGTTAAAATGCTGCACTTCAAAACGATCTAGGTAGAAATCTGCGTTTTTCGTATTTTGTATCGGGAGAGCAGAAGGTCGAGAAGGTATTTCGTTCAAATGTTGCGCCTGATAATTGCTTATGTAGAAATCTACTTAATTCATATTTTGTATCAGGAGAGCAGAAAGACTGGAAGGTATTGCGCTAAAATGCTGCAATTCAAAACTATTTAAGTAGAAATCTGCGTTTTTCGTACTTTGTATCGGGAGAGCAGAAGGTCGGGAAGGTATTTCGTTCAAATGTTGCGCCTGATAATTGCTTATGTAGAAATCTACTTAATTCATATTTTGTATCAGGAGAGCAGAAAGACTGGAAGGTATTGCGTTAAAATGCTGCACTTCAAAACTATTTAAGTAGAAATCTGCGTTTTTCGTACTTTGTATCGGGAGAGCAGAAGGTCGGGAAGGTATTTTGCATAAATACTGCCTCTAATAATAGTTTAGGTGTAAATCTGCGAAAGTTGTATTTTGTATCAGGAAAGCAGAAGGCCGAGAAGGTATTTTGCTGAAATACTGCACCTGATAATCATTTGATCATAAATATGCCAAATTCTTAGTCGGTATCAGGAGAGCAGAAAGTCGAGGAGATGTTATGCTAAATAATTGCTTCTAGCAACGACTTCGGTATAAATTTGTATATATATATATATATATATATATATATCGTGTTTTCTATCAGGAGAGCAGAAGGTCGAGAAGGTATTTTGCTGAAATGTTGCTCCTGACAATTGTTTATGTAGAAATCTACTAAATTCATATTTTTTATCAGGAGAGCAGAAAGAGTAGAAGTTATTGCGCTAAAATGCTGCACTTCAGAACTATTTAGGTAAAAATCTGCGTTTTTCGTATTTTGTATCGGGAGAGCAGAAGGTCGAGAAGGTATTTCGTTCAAATGTTGCATTTGATAATTGGTTATGTAGAAATCTACTAAATTTATATTTTCTATCAGGAGAGCAGAAAGACTAGAAGGTATTGCGTTAAAATGCTGCACTTCAAAACTGTTTAAGTAGAAATCTGCGTTTTTCGTACTTTGTATCGGGAGAGCAGAAGGTCGAGAAGGTATTTTGCAGAAATACTGCCTCTAATAATAGTTTAGGTTTAAATCTGCGAAATTCGTATTTTGTATCAGGAAAGGAGAAGGTCGAGAAGGTATTTTGCTGAAAGACTGCCAATAATAATAGTTGAAGTGTAAATATGCGAAAGTCGTATTTTGTATCAGGAGAGCAGAAGTTCGAGAAGGTATTTTGCAGAAATATTGTCTCTAATAATAGTTAAGGTGTAAATCTGCGAAATTCGTATTTTGTATTAGGAGAGTAGAAGGTCGAGAGGGTATTTTGCAGAAATACTGACTAATAAGGTTTAGGTGTAAATCTGCGAAAGTCGTACTTTGTATCAGGAGAGCAGAAGGTCGAGAAGGTATTTTGCTGAAATACTGCTCCTGATAATCATTTAAACATAAATACACCAAATTTTTAGTCGGTATCAGGAGAGCAGAAAGTCGAGGAGATGTTATACTAAATAATCGGTTCTAGCAATGACTTCGGTATAAATTTTAAAATAACGTGTTTTCTATCAGGAGAGCAGAAGGTCGAGAAGGTATTTTGCTGAAATGTTGCTCCTGATAATCATTTAAAAATAAATCTGCCAAATTAGTACTTTGTATCAGGAGAGCAGAAAGTCGAGGAGACGTTATACTAAAAATAATTGCTTCTTGCAATGACCTCGGTATAAATTTGCAAAAATCGTGTTTTGTATCAGGAGAGCAGAAGGTCGAGAAGGTATTTTGCTGAAATGTTGCTCCTGATAATAATTTAAAAATAAATCTGCCAAATTAGTACTTTGTATCAGGAGAGCAGAAAGTCGAGGAGACGTTATACTAAAAATAATTGCTTCTTGCAATGACTTCGGTATAAATTTGCAAAAATCGTGTTTTGTATCAGGAGAGCAGAAGGTCGAGAAGGTATTTTGCACAAATACTGCCTCTAATAATAATTTACGTGTAAATCTGCGAAATTCGTATTTTGTATTGGGAGAGCAGAAGGTCGAGAAGGTATTTCGTTCAAATGTTGCGCCTGATAATTGCTTATGTAGAAATCTACTTAATTCATATTTTGTATCAGGAGAGCAGAAAGACTGGAAGGTATTGCGCTAAAATGCTGCACTTCAAAACTATTTAAGTAGAAATCTGCGTTTTTCGTACTTTGTATCGGGAGAGCAGAAGGTCGGGAAGGTATTTTGCATAAATACTGCCTTTAATAATAGTTTAGGTGTAAATCTGCGAAAGTTGTATTTTGTATCAGGAGAGCAGAAGGCCGAGAAGGTATTTTGCTGAAATACTGCACCTGATAATCATTTAATCATAAATATGCCAAATTCTTAGTCGGTATCAGGAGAGCAGAAAGTCGAGGAGATGTTATGCTAAATAATTGCTTCTAGCAACGACTTCGGTATAAATTTGTATATATCGTGTTTTCTATCAGGAGAGCAGAAGGTCGAGAAGGTATTTTGCTGAAATGTTGCTCCTGATAATTGTTTATGTAGAAATCTACTAAATTCATATTTTGTATCAGGAGAGCAGAAAGACTAGAAGGTATTGCGTTAAAATGCTGCACTTCAAAACTATTTAGGTAGAAATCTGCGCTTTTCGTATTTTGTATCGGGAGAGCAGAAAGTCGAGAAGGTATTTCGTGGAAATGTTGCGCCTGATAATTGCTTATGTAGAAATCTACTAAAATCATATTCTGTATTAGGAGAGCAGAAAGACTAGTAGGTATTGCGTTAAAATGCTGCACTTCAGAACTATTTAGGTAGAAATCTGCATTTTTCGTATTTTGTATCGGGAGAGCAGAAGGTCGAGAAGGTATTTCGTTGAAATGTTGCATTTGATAATTGGTTATGTAGAAATCTACTAAATTTATATTTTGTATCAGGAGAGCAGAAAGACTAGAAGGTATTGCGTTAAAATGCTGCACTTCAAAACTATTTAAGTAGAAATCTGCGTTTTTCGTACTTTTTATCGGGAGAGCAGAAGGTCGAGAAGGTATTTTGCAGAAATACTGCCTCTAATAATAGTTTAGGTTTAAATCTGCGAAATTCGTATTTTGTATCAAGAAAGGAGAAGGTCGAGAAGGTATTTTGCTGAAATACTGCCAATAATAATAGTTGAAGTGTAAATATGCGAAAGTCGTATTTTGTATCAGGAGAGCAGAAGTTCGAGAAGGTATTTTGCAGAAATACTGTCTCTAATAATAGTTAAGGTGTAAATCTGCGAAATTCGTATTTTGTATTAGGAGAGTAGAAGGTCGAGAAGGTATTTTGCAGAAATACTGACTAATAAGGTTTAGGTGTAAATCTGCGAAAGTCGTACTTTGTATCAGGAGAGCAGAAGGTCGAGAAGGTATTTTACTGAAATACTGCTCCTGATAATCATTTAAACATAAATACACCAAATTTTTAGTCGGTATCAGGAGAGCAGAAAGTCGAGGAGATGTTATGCTAAATAATCGGTTCTAGCAATGACTTCGGTATAAATTTTAAAATAACGTGTTTTCTATCAGGAGAGCAGACGGTCGAGAAGGTATTTTGCTGAAATGCTGCTCCTAATAATCACTTGAATATAAATCTGCGAAATTCGTATTCCGTATCAGGAGAGCAGAAGGTCGAGGAGATGTCATGCTAAATAATTGCTTCTGGCAACACTTCGGTATAGATTTACAAAAATCGTGTTTTCTATCAGGGGAGTAGAGGCTCGAGAAGGTATTTTGCTGAAATGCTGCTCCTGATAATTACTTAGATATAAATCTGCCAAATCTTACTCTGTATCAGGAGAGCAGAAAATCGAGACGTTATGCTAAATAATTGGACTTCGGTATAGATTTGCAAAAATCGTGTTTTGTATCAGGAGAGCAGAAGGTCGAGAAGGTATTTTGCAATGTTGCTCCTGATAATCATTTAAATATAAATCTGCGAAATTCGTACTCTATATCAGGAGAGCAGAAATTCGAGATGTTATGCTAAATAATTGTTTCTCTTGGGGATACGAGCAAAACACCTTTTCCACGTTCTGCTCTCCTGAAACAACACATGAATTGGAGAATTCGTGTTTTGTATCAGGAGAGCAGAACGTGGAGAAGGTATTTTGCTGAATGTTGCTCCTGAGAATCGATTAAATATAAATCTGCGAAACTTATATTCTGAGAGTAGAACTGAGAGTATTCTGAGAGAGAATTAGGAGAGTTGAACGGCGAAGGAGGATTCTTGGGGTTATATAAAAATCTTTAGGGTTATGAAAGTGTTAAAGTAATACCACAGATCATTGTAACTGTCTTTATTCAATTCCATTTTCTACAATATATTAATCTAGGATTTTATTCTGTATAATTATTGACGTGACTAAGCACGATTTCCAATCTCATGCGTAGCAGCCAGAAATATATCTTATAACTTATGATCAGGCAAATAACATAATTATTATTTTTATTTTTGGCGGAATACATTTTTTCCGTGATTGTCTTGTTGGCAAAATCTAAGAGAGACATTTCTAAATCGTTCTACATTAGGGTCTTCAATAATAGCTTCCACTTGAAGCAATTAGTTTCTTATAGGGAAACGGATAATACCAGGGTCATATACAAGATGTCGTGGTTTCTCTAATAGACCTAAGTCATTATATCCTCTTCTTGGTTATTAATAAAATTGTTTAATCAATACATTAATAATTAAACAGATTTTTGCAATCAGTACGTTATGACTTCAATGTAACATGAAATTTTAGTTTCAGACATGGGAGTTTTTGGCTGATGTTTTCCCAAATAATTGCAATAAATAAATAAGTTATGTTAGTTTTGTTATCAAATGTGTCAAGTAGTATTTACATGGACTTTCATCGAGTAACAGAGCCTGTAAGTAAGTTAATGAAAGTTATTAATGTGTCAATTATTAAAGTTATTGATTATGGCATTATAATTATTACGGTTACCTACCTATCACTCATAACAAATAGGTATGATCTTTGAAACTCGGCTTATATTGAAGACTCTGAAGCAGAATATTGCCAAAATAGAAAACATAATTATGTTACATTTTGATCGCTCTTATATTAATACTTCATAACCAAGACATCAGCGTCAGTTTCATCTTTGATGTGGCTAATTTTTACAGTATCAAAATAGAGCCTCGCTGACATCTAAATAAACCTAATAAATCCTTTTGATTACTCCTTTCCAATATACACAAATAAAATTTATATTACAAAATTTAATACATTCAGATTTCTTAAAGTTTTCTTTAAATAACCGTTGTGCACAACTGTTCGGTTGGTCATTTAAAGAAAATTAACAACAAGATTGAACGTTTATTAACTATTTTACAATTTTAGGTACAACATAAACATGTAACAAAAAATCGTAGGTACTATAAGGTACACACTATACACTGCGGCTTTTTACTAAGGTTATTGACTAGATTTGGTTATATTTCACAATTGCAGAATCTGACGCATCGTTCACAACTAACGCACCCCCCATAGTCTACCTTGACTAGTTACACAACATTTATTAGAGCTAACACACAGAAATATGATATGTTGTTATGATGAATGTAACTTTGGGTAAGGGAACACAGTGAATAAGTGAAATATTAAAACACACGAAAACTGTTTGGTTCATCAGTACTATGGCTGGGTCTCGTTAGTTGCTAGACAATTTGTAACCTAGTGGCCAATAATGTAATTGGTCGTAGCCATCCCATTACAAGATCATCCCTATCAGAAAACATGTGAAAGGGTTAAACCCCACATTAAAATTATGTATTCGAGGAAGCGAATCACTAAGACCATAACGTAAAATTATTATGTAACGTAAGTTATGTACCTTGCCACATTGTAGTGCTCATTTTTATGGGTAACATCGGATCGTATTGCATCATATATCTTTGACATGGTCTTTATGACGCAGCATAATGATTTGACAATGTTTAGCTGCAAAGTATAAAACTTAAAATATGGCTAAAATAAATTGTAATATGCTGCATCATAAGTTTCAAGTTTTATCAATAATACAATATTTAATTAAGTTAAAGCTCAATGAATGAAATAGATTTAAATCATCATTATTTGAAATTGAAATGAATTTGAAATAAATATAAGTTTTGGGAATTGGTTTTTGTGAAATTTTAGACTTGCTTGAAGAGGTATTAAAAAAAGAGCACTTTGTCATAGTAAATTTTTACGCTCTATCGAATGACGCAAACAGTTTTTTTATGTAATGTTTCGTCTCTTCAGAACCATCATCAACTTCATTTGTACTAATACGGCTCCACTATTATTTTTACGTCACGCGACAGGATTTGTCCTTGTGAGTTCTATGATGGACCATATGCTATAGTTTGATCACGTTTTAAACGTAAAAATCCATTAGCAAACTGATAATGTGTGTCTGCCTGTATCTATTAACAAAAGAATAACGAAAAACCGATCATTTAAATTAAATAACTATTAGTAAATTAACAAAAATAAATAACAAGTAACAAAACAACAATACATTAAATAATACATAAAATAATAATAAACAGTTAATGGAACAATAAACAAACTATAGCATATGATACACTATCGAACTCACAAGGAAAAATGCGGTTGAGTGACATAAAAATATGAATGGGGCCGTATTAAAAAAAATTTTGTTCCGAAGAGACGAAACGTTACTTAAAAAAACTATTTACGTTATTCAATAGAGCGTAAAAATTTGCTATGAGAAAGTGTCTTTTTCTTCAACAGTTCGTCAAACAAGTCTGAATGAAATTTCACAAAAAGTAATCATGTTATCTTGACTATTTTGAGGCATTCTATGGGTCACCAAATTACCCAACTTTGGCACAATTTAACTTTGTCTATCTCTAACGGTTTCCAAGTTATTGCCAATTTTATTGCATCCAATTTGAAATATACTGGAAAATAAGAACGCCAAAAAATGCTAGTAACATTTGTAAGAAGTAGCTGTTATTTTTGAAAGTAGGTATACAGGTATGCATGTTACATGCTAAATCTTACTCTAAACATATTCAAAATCTTCTGAAGATGAGAATTATCATTTGTGAACCGATTTATTTCTACTGAACCTAACACTGACATAGTTTTCTACATAACACCAAAACATTATACTCAACTCATTAGTTGGCATCATTAAGAGGCTATTAAAACTGATCACTCAGTTTTAATCATCTCCAGATGATGCCAACTTGGGTGTCTTGGTGTTATGTGGAAGCTACGTCAGTGTTATCTTCACACCAAAGATTACAGCCCCTTTTAAGTCTACTGAACCTATTATATACAAGGTCTTTGCACGAAAACTGACACCTAAGGTAGTTTGTCTTCTGTCGCAAAAACCTTTTACATGAAATGTGATATTTTTATGGAGATTTCATAATATGTAAGATAATATTCGTTGAAGCTAGGAATCAGCCAACTTCAGAATGTGTTATGGCAATTTTTTGGTATCGGTTAATAAGGAAAGCGATATAATGAAAATAAAAGTACAATGAGTACAATAATAAAAATGAAAAAGAAATAAGCACAATGAAAAAATATAATGAACATACAAATTCTTACAAGAGGTTCAAAAGTTTTTGCATGATCTAATATTACAACTATTTAGACATATCTCCCATTCAGATAGAGATAAACTTATGGCAACAAGTAGAGAACATCTACTTCCATCATTGAGTATATCTTAACTATATAATTAAAATTTATTTTTTACTGTCTAATACCTACTCCGAACTTTATCCCAATATCGGCTCTTTATTGTATTATATAATAGTATGTACATTAGTATGGAAAAGCGTCCTCGAATAAAATTTGTATAATTTTTTCTGCTAGGGGACTGCCGTATATAATTTCTTATTATGACTAGTTTCACTGACAGCTTTCGACTTTACAGAAAAAGCATCTTAAGGGTACACCGAAAAGCATGGCTGTGCCCTACAGATACGTCAAAAGCGTTCGTCAAAACGTAGCTAAAATTATACAATAATTAGAAAAAATACTTTATATAATAACGTTATATATATAAGCCTTTTTCATTATAATTATAATTCGTTTTTTTTTGCACAGTTCTTTTAGACAACAATATAACTATCACAGAGTATGATATTTCAAGAAGAGATAATATCTAACTAAAACAATGCACAGACAGAATAAATATCTAGGGCCGCCTATCCTTTAGCCTCGTAGGTTACTATAGTTATGTAATTGACTACTGTGCGAAATGAAAATTATCCACCAACTGCATTCTTGATGGCGACTACTCTAATTCTATAAGTCAATCTCCGTTACAGAAAAAACTGTCGGTTACCTCGTTTTTTAACGTTTATTGCCCCGTCTGGATTTGTTACTTCATTAGCTGAAACCTCGGCAGAACACCTGACGTAACTGCCCGCAAACCATTTGCCTTCTACAAATCTGTAAAATATTTGGAAGCTACCTACGCCGTAGTTGGCAAATGATGGCACCGGGTCTTTCATGTCATCTGACTTATGAAAATTAGCATGGGTTTTTGCATTTCATTCGATTTTATACTCTCAAGGAAGACTGAGAGAAATATTGCTAACGAAACCTATAGAATTGATTGTCAAACATTTCTAACCAAGATTCGTTTTTAATTAAAATTGCGGCTAGTAGGTAATTGTATCAGAGCGCGCGACGACAGGTTGTGTGTGATCTAGAGGTAAAAGATGAAGAGTTATAAAAAATAACCAAAATAATTTTTTAAATATGTTAAATTAGGTCTTTTCCGAATACTAGAGTCTAATTCCCGCACTTGCAAAAACAACCGTAAAAACAATATAATACAAATACAATTATACTCGATGCCAGAATTAATCAAAGTGCAATGACCGGAAAAAGAGTAGATCGGTGTTGTCACATTTATTTCTAAAGTATTCTTATTTAAAACAGGAAACGTATTAATAACCTTATTTATCCATTTTTTTACTTGTCTTTAACGTCCCTTATCCCTATTGTACTTTATTAGAGCAAACACAATGTTTAATTTGTCTTTTACTTAATAATATCACCGAACATAAACAAAGACTTTGTTTATGTTCGTTGATAATATCAAGGAATTTCCGAGTATGTGACAACTGCGAACGCCGTAAAGTTGACGACAAGCTGTTCATCCTTATTTAACATACATATTCCTGCATTTTCGCTTTCTTTTTTTCTGAGCTTCAATGACGTTGATTGGTTGAATCAGGAACCAATGGGAACCAACAAGCGACTGCGCTCCAGTACAAGGGCAACAGTGGCGTGATATTGGGTTATTTCGCGCGCGTTTCTTAACGGTAAACATTTGTGGTAAAATTATCAGTGTATTTATTCTTTGTGTCAGTGTTTATACTTATTTATGTTAATTAAACAAGTGGAAGTGAATTAAGTGTGTATTACTTTATTTGTTATTATAATTTATTGTGATATATCGTGTTTTCATAGTGATATTGAATAATGGAAAATATACCGGGACCAGCAATGGTTAAAAAAAGATCGCCTTTATCCGTTGGAGAAAAGAAAATTATAGCCCAAGTTTTTAAGTGCCTTGCAAGGGATCGTCCGTGCTCAAAAGATGAATTAGTCGAAATATGTGCGCAGTATACAGGTACTACAAAATATGCTGTTTATAAAGTTTTGAGGGAAGAAAAAATATATGGAGAGGTGCAGAAGCCTAAACTACATGAACGAGGTAGAAGAAAAGTGGAGATTGATGGAGATGCAATGAATGCTATACGACGGGGTGTTCATAGCTTTTTCAATAAAATGAATTGCCAACATTGGATAAAATAATGCACGTCATCCACGACAACGAAATAATTCCTAAACTGAGCAAGACTTCATTAAGGAGAGTTTTGCATAAGATGAATTTTAGATATGGAAAGGTTGACAGGAAGAGCATTCTTATTGAAAGAAATAATATAGTAATATGGAGAAACGAATATCTTATGAAAATTAACGAATTTCGACAGCAAGGAAGAAAAATTTACTAGGTACATGGATGAAACATGGGTCAACGAGGGACATACAGTGAAGAAGGTATGGCAAGATGGAAATGTGAAAAATGCACGTCAAGCAGTGTTGGAAGGTTTATCAACTGGTGTAAGAATGCCATCAGGAAAAGGTCGTCGATTAATAGTAACACATATAGGAAGTGATACAGGATTTTTGGAAAATGGTGAACTTATATTTCAGTCGAAGACAACCGGAGATTATCATGAAGAAATGAATCCCAATGTTTTTGAAAAATGGTTTGAAAACATTCTAACGATTTTGGAACCTAACTCTGTCCTCGTCATGGATAATGCATATAAATTGTATATAAATTGATAATAGGTATCTATATTACATTTTTACATGTATACATTAGTTTTTTACAGTTTTCCACTGAAATTTTTCGGTAATTATTTACTTTAGCGTAAAACTATCAAAATTTTCTGAAATTTTGTCTACCACCATTTTCGTAACTGCTGCTGGGCAGCAGCTTTCATCTCTAGATCACACGCAACTCGTCGTTGCGGGCTCATAGACACTTATCCAACGTGTCATTATTAACCTGAAACGAAGTTTAACGGATATTTTAATAAAAACTCTTTCATTTCGCATTTCACTTCAGTATTTTGGTATCAGATGTATTTGCAATCAGTTCTATTGATTCCGTTAGAAATATTTTTCATAGTGTGCCTTAATTCAATGAAATGTAATAACCCATGATAATTCTCGTTAGTCATATGTCACGGAAGACCCGGTATATTATAATTATGTAATTATAATGTATATTAATTTTTGAAAGATTGTTTGGATAAAAATAATAAAAACACTCGTCTTTATAGGTATAGCCGACGCCTACGTTTTCTTAAATTAGGTATTAGGTTTTAGGTATTGAATGAAATATGGAGTTTTTACAAAAACTATAATAGTGGGCTTAATTTTGGAAAACCAAATAATGGTGCAAATGACATCTTCTCTGATCTATCTCATTTTCTGAGAGCACAGCGTTGAAAAAATACAAATTTTACTGATTTTCGTATATCAGTGACTAATAGCGAATTCGGCTGGCTTGCATTTTTGCATTTAGTGCCCACTGAGAATAGCTCCATCCTTTGTTGTTGAAGTTGATGATAAAGGATGGAGGTATTCCCAGTGCGCACTAGGGCGGGCAGTCGAATTCGCTGTTAGTGTTGAGTGATAAAAGAAAGGAAGTGCTTCAATATACGGGGTGTTCCATTTAAAATAAAATAATATGAGATTGTCCTGTAACTCCTAAAACCGCCTGTATGCACAAAAAATAAAAAAGAGATGTAGGTAATAAATCTGTTCGCTATTTTATCATAATCCAGTACGTTTTTAGTTCTCAGAAAGTTTACCATCCCAAAAAACGTTCTAGAGAAAATAATGTTTTTATTATTTCAATGCCAATACAATCTGCTTCAAAACATATTTCCACACAAGTAAGTATAAAAGTAGAACAATTTAATCGATTTTATGCGTTGTAATTTTGAGAAATAATCAGGAATAAATTATGCTACACAATAATTGGTCAACTGATTCTAATATCATTATTCAACTCCTATAACTGGGTAGTATTTTGACTAGAAATTTTTGGCCTTAGTTTGAAGTACGCCCCACAAATATCGTGGTTTTAATTCCAAAATTTATGTTACAACAGTTATGAAAATTATTTAAATATTTAAGACAAATACAAAGTTCTATTTAAGTCAGGAAACAGCGAGAATTATGTTTACGTAAAATAAAAATTGCAAACTATATTTATTCGTCAAACGATTGGACTTCAGCATTTTTGGGCGTGTGCATCGTTTATAAGCGTAAAACAATCAGATGTTATACAGGGTGTCCACCTAGTGCGCGTAAGTCCAATATCTGGGTTAATAAAAGAGATAACTTAACTTTTTTTTCTACAGGGTTATCTAATATCCCGAGCTGCACAAAATGAAAATATATTTACATATTCAGGGTGTTCAGTTTTTCCTGGACAGGTACCAACTTCGTTTTTCTAAATGGAAATATATATTTTTTATTGCTTTTTCGAACTAAACCCTTGATTTTAGTAGGACTTTCATCAGCCTTCCCTATACCTAACTTAAACTGTTTTTGAAATATTGACTGGTGAATATTGACATTTTTGCAACTTTGACACCCTGTAAAATCTAAACGGTTTGAGATCAAGCAAAACGGTTTGCACATTCCTATCTTAACTTTTTATAAGCTATCGTTTGATACTAATTTCAAATTTATCCAAGAATTAAAAATTTTCAAAATTTTCGGAAAATTTTTAATTCCTGGATACATTTGAAATTAGTATCAAACGATAGCTTATAAAAAGTTAAGATAGGAATGTGCAAACCGTTTTGCTTGATCTCAAACCGTTTAGATTTTATAGGGTGTCAAAGTTGCAAAAATGTCAATATTCACCCGTCAATATTTCAAAAACAGTTTAAGTTAGGTATAGGGAAGGCTGATGAAAGTCCTACTAAAATCAAGGGTTTAGTTCGAAAAAGCAATAAAAAATATATATTTCCATTTAGAAAAACGAAGTTGGTACCTGTCCAGGAAAAACTGAACACCCTGAATATGTAAATATATTTTCATTTTGTGCAGCTCGGGATATTAGACAACCCTGTAGAAAAAAAATTAAGTTATCTCTTTTATTAACCCAGATATTGGACTTACGCGCACTAGGTGGACACCTTGTATAAATAAAGCTGAGTTAATTGTATTATCGTTTTTACGAGTAAGCCATTCGTGCGCCCAAAAATTCTAAAATCTGTATCCAGTTATTATATTATATAAATTGAAAATGTATTGGAGTTTATATGTTGTAAAGTGAAAAAATTTTTAATAAACTGAAATTTTTTGGACAGGAATTTAGAGGAAGTTTAAAATTTAGAACACAACCATTTAAAGCCTGTCAAATTTGTGAAAGTTGCCTGTCTAGAATAATTGGTATTGGTTTTATCAATAATTCGTTACAGTTTGTACAGCATCGAGTACGTTCCTGACAAATCGTTCCATTCAATACGGTGTTTTTCTCGCTCTATCGCTAACTCAATAGAGCTGACCGCATTCACCTACTCAATTCAACAGTTTACCACATTCCATGAGAATAAAGCCGTTCTATTGGTGACGATTACAGAATGTAACTTGAATACGCGGTTTTCTAATACGATTTTGCTACCTGGTCCCTTATATTATTGTTTAATTGTGGTAAAAAATGATATAGGTACCTGTTCACCAATTAATAGAACTGTAGCAACAGAAGTCTACATTTCCATAGTGACCCAAAATAAAATGCCAACAATTTTGATTGTGTTCCAAATAAAGAAACCGATTGCATAGAAAAACATATCCAGAGTTCGCCTTAATATAATAAAATTAATGAAAAATAATATTCACATTTTAAATAATTTTTTTTTACAAAATATGTAATGGATATATCCATGATAGATTATCGTCAAATAAGTGAATCTCCTTAGAAACAGGTATCAATTATTATTTACATCTGTGGACATACTATGATGAGCACAAGAAATCCTCCGTATAAGTGAATCTGAACTGTCACTGAGGAATATCTTTTAAAAATTTCTTGGCATCTAAAACATTCTTCTACGACTTGTGAGTTTATCATAAGATAGCATCTTGAGGGATCGAAATTTTGAATCCAGTTTCCTAACATAAGTTGCTATTTGCACTCAACAAAAGTTGCTTCCAAGTGTAAATACTTGTAGAAATCATGATGGACAGCGTGATTAACAAAGCGGACTTATTTTTGCAATATTCATATGACTTTTGCTAAAAAGTTTTGGCGACAGAAAACCCAACGGGTTTAAAATTTAGAGCATTTTCGTTAAATGTGGTGCGATTTTTATTCAAACCATGATTGACATAAAATTGAGAGTTTTGGTGTTCATTGGTACAATCTTGAAGATAATGAAGTCCAAGTCCAAAAATATGAAAAGGAACATAAAATGTAGAATGATGGAATCGTTAATTAAGTTACGACAATTAGACAGAACACCAAAGGTGGGTAAAGAAAAGCTGGCAAAATAAACGCTTCAAAAGATTTTAGCGGGAGGAAATAATACAAGTTTTGGCAAAAAGAATAAATCGGGAATGATTATCCTTACGTCGCAAATACAATGCTTTTATGTATGCTACATGATGTAGAAGGTATACAACCTTCTTCCATATCATGCAATATACATATATCGATTGTATTCTTTGCGACTGCAGTGAAAGAACATTTAAAGAAGATAATGAAGACACAAAGCAAAGTTAAAATGGAGTGGCGAAAGAATAAACTTTTCATGGCCTGTAGAACTTTAAAGGTCATTGACTAAGTTCTTCCCTGCGGATTTACTGTTCTCTGATACCTTTAATTTTAGTAAGTGTATGTCTTTATTTACTGGATCGGGAGATACTCTGGATATACAACCTTTGTATTCTTTGCGATTCTACTGAAGGAACATTTAAAGAAGATAATGAAGACAAAAAAAAGTTAAAACGGAGTGGGGAAAGACTAAACTTTTCATGGCCTGTAGAACTTTAAAGGTCATTGACTAAGTTCTTCTCTGCGAATTTACTGTTATCTGATACCTTTAGTTTTAGTATATGTATGTCTTTATTTACTGGATCAGGAGAGACTCTGGATATGCAACCATTGTATTCTTTGCGATTCCAGTGAAGGAATATTTAAAGAAGACAATGAAGACAACACGAAGTTAAAACGGAGTGGAGAAAGACTAAACTTTTCATGACTTGTAGAACATCAAAGGTGAGTGACTCAGTACTTCTGTGCGGATTTACGGTTCTCTGATGCCATTCATTTTAGTATGTGCATGTCTTTATTTACTGGATCAGGAGAGACTCTGGATATACAAACATTGTATTCTTTGCGATTCCAGGGAAGGAACATTTAAAGAAGATAATTAAGACAAAATAAAGGTAAAATGGAGTGTAGAAAGATTAAAATTTTCATGACTTGTAGAACGTCAATGGTCAGTGACTCAATACTTCTGTACGGATTTACGGTTCTCTGATGCCTTTAATTTTAGTATGTGTATGTCTTTATTTACTGGATCAAAAGAGACTCTGGATATACAACCATTGTATTCTTTGCGATTCCAGTGAAGGAACATTTAAAGAAAATAATGAAGACAAAACAAAGTTAAAACGAAGTGGAGAAAGACTAAACTTTTCATGACTTGTAGAAAAACAAAGGTCAGTGACTCAATGCTTCTGTATGGATTTACGGTTCTCTGATGCCTTTAATTTTAGTATGTGTATGTCTTTATTTACTGGATCAAAAGAGACTCTGCATATACAACCATTGTATTCTTTGCGATTCCAGTGAAGGAACATTTAAAGAAGATAATGAAGACAAAACAAAGTTAAAACGAAGTGGAGAAAGACTAAACTTTTCATGGCTTGTAGAACTTTAAAGGCCAGTGACTAAGTGCTTCTCTGCGGATTTACTGTTCTCTGATGCCTTTAATTTTAGTATAGGTATTTACTGGACCAGAAGAGACTCTGGATGTGTATCACTAGATTGTTAGGAGTTCTTTATTTTGACAGGGCAAACTTATTTGTAGCATTTTATTCCGAGTCAAGTCGAATTTGTAGGTTTTTCTACCGGCCTATAAGTTTCCTGAATAATTTTCATAACTGCGTGTGCTAGAATAAGAATGAACAAGTCCACCAAGAAAAAGATGGAGCTGTTTCAATGTGTCAGACGCGAGAGTTTCTCACAATTGCACGGGTGCCAGGCTGACAACGGCACGGTAATTGTGCGGTTGTCAAAGGGTAGGGCACTGGATGAGTGGTTCCTTTACACTTAGACACTAATACAGCCGTTAAATATGAGGTGCTTCTAAAGTTTAGCGTGCAAGTTATATACTGTCATTAACGAACATATAGCTATTTTTATATATAAATGCTAAATAATACTCGTCTTTCTATGTTCTACATCTGCGGTATACTTAAATCTTGTATCAAAACTGTCCTTCATTCATTATACATATTATATAAAATGTTGGATTTGGGATATCACGTTTAAATAATGTATATACTTTTATATCACGCTCGCGTTCATTATCATTGAAATGCCAAAACAAACACGGTAGCGATTGCTCACGATGGCTTGGTATGGCTGGCAAATCCGAATCTATGAATCCGACGAGATGCTAATGACTGCGCCCGATGTCACTGTATGTACAATAATAATACATTAATTTGTTTTTAACACGTGTGTACCTATTTGTTTCCATTAGCAAACTAATCCATGGTGTTCGGCTCGTTGTATTCGGATTGCAACTGCCACTCCGTGTTATACTTGATTACATAACTATCTACTAACCTATCTATATCTCCTATCTAACTGTTCTTTCCTAATTCTACTTGCATTTGTACAGATGAAACTTAAATTAATTTGAAAACTTCAATTCAATTCTTTACAAATATAAACCTTATATGCTATTTTTTTAATAGTATGACAACCCTACCTACCGCAGAAGTACAGGTAACTTAAGTAAAAATAGGTAGTTGATCCTTAAAATCGAGAGCAGGCTCGAGGTGTCGAGGCCTAAAGTTCTACAGAACTCCGCATATAAGATAATCTCATGGCCTTAAGTGATGCCCATCTATCTTGATTCGTCACTACATTGGTTGCTTGATTGTTTCGGCGCATTCTATTCACACCAGGAGGCTAGGAGTGAGCCAGTCGTCTTCTCCTATCTGCCAAAAAGACGCGACATTAAGAAAGATGTACTCATGCAAGGCCGTGTGTTGTTAATGGAACGAGCGTGAGATAGCCTAGGCTAGGCGGCAGAGGCCAGTGCAGGTATGCAGAGTCCACAACCTCTCAGCATTCATACCAGCATGTCACCCAACCCTTTGCTGTTTCGAAGCTTTAGTCCTCGTCAGCTCTACATTTAATGGATGGACTTAGAACTTCTAGATGTGTTGTGTGTTACTACTTGAAATTTGGCACAAACAATTACATTTCCGCGAAAAACTACTGATACGGTATCTTGTAGGTTTTTTAATATATCACTATGTCGGGTTGATGACAATTGTGTGTGTTTCATTGGGCCTGAAAGAGAAAAGGACATTTAGAACGCTGAGTAGAGGACCGCCGGGGAACGTGGAGGTGGATATAGTCAAGCAATTTATGTAGGTAACTATTTTATTTAAATTTCATGCTCGAGATTGATCGCCCAGCCAGGAATGACGTGCTTATAAAGGGTGTTTCCAATAGGAGAGTACAATCTTTAGACTTATAGATAATATTTGCGTAAAAATAGTAAAATGCTTAAAAATAAATACTCCAGTTACAAACGGAATTTTTCAATGAAAAGAAAGTTAAATATATTTTTTTTTTTATTCTTTACTTTCTGTCTATCTTATGTACCTAGATAGGTACACATTTTTAGAGAATAGATAAATTAAACAATATGATACCAACCTATAATAATACAGGAGATGAAGAAATTGGTAAAATAATTAAGGTATACAGGGTGTCCCAGTTTTATGCTGAAAAAGTTCAATTCATTAAAAAATTTTTTTTATATATGTCTGGCGGTCATTTTATTTGGTAGATGCTACTACGAATCTTTACTTCCACAAAAAGTTTCAGTTCAGTGGGAATAAACAGTGGCGTACAACCTGCACCCTTGGAACACCTTTTCTGAAAAATATATGTTACGCCACTGACTAACGTTTAAAATAATACGATTTTCGATATCCCACTCATTGCTCTACAAAAAGTTATACTTACATTGTTTTAACAAAACACACCGTTACGGTGTAAATCGATATTTTATCAAACCATGTTATGTCCTTTCCTAACAAAATAATACCTAAAAATAAAATTACACTGTATAATTTTATTTTAAGGTATTGCATCCTATTGCAAGAATGATGCGCTCATTATGAGCAAAAAAGACCTTCTATTGTTGTACTGTCAAAACTTCAAAACCTACTTTCTAAACATTAAAAATATTAATATTAACATCTTGTACAATCATAGGTAGTCACTTAAAATGCTATAACTTCAAAACTAGTTGTGTTAAAGGAAGGATCCATGAAGATTATTGAAGGTAACAAATGAGTCTACAAACTGATCATATAAGCATTTTTCAAAACTTCTCGGTATAGGTCATGGCCGCCTTTAAATTTTTTCAAAACAACATAACAATGTGTTTTAGTTTGTATCTTTAAAAATAACTGACCTACAAGAATTTTGACATTAGTCTCGAATTGTTGAGGGATGCACCTAACTAACAAAGGAACAATCATGTATCCGCTACTTATACGTCAAAAGATATGCGACATCAAATATGACAAAAATTTTCGGTGGACCACTTCATATGTTCATTAATTTAGTTTTGTTTCTTTAATATATTTTTTTTATTTTTGTTATTTAGTATTTTATTATTGACTATGCAATATATATTTATATTATTAACTTCTGTCCAGTGCTTTTTACCTTATAAAAGTAATAAACTTAATTAAATAATAATAATAATAATAATAAATATAATTGTTATTTAATTATTGTTTATATTGTACTATATTATTCAATTTATCAGTATACAAATAAAAAAAGCATGAAAACACAGCACACAGGGAAGTATCTGAATGCCGAACTGTGTTGTACTCTCCTAAATGCACACCCTGTGGAAAGAATTGGAATACTTAAAAATATATTAAATCGCGAATCTCAAAATGCTTTCAGGTTTTGGATTGAAAACAAAAGCTAGAAATTATTATCAAAAATAAAATAAACACAATTTAAACTTCTCGAAAAACATCTTTGATTGAATGTATAGTATTTAGATCCATACAATTACGTATTTATTAAGTTTTTCTGATGCACAACAGTTCAAGATACTGTACCTACTAAAATTAATAACCCTGTATATTTCGTAAAATTTAATTGATTCGTTGATAACAATAATAGGGGGTGTTTGTTTATATATCGGGTAAATATTTTGCATTTTAAAATATTTATGAAATACAATGGTTTTATTTTCAGATAAACTATATCCCTATAATGTAATAATATACCCGATGTCCTATTTCAGTTCTTGTGAAAATATAAAGGATTAAAGATAAGAAAAACTAAAACAGTTTTATGATTCAAGTTTTTTTTACCAACTTGCGATCTATTAATGAATGTATTTCCGAATGGATTTCAATTTAAATTAGTTGAAGTCACTGGTAAACAATTATTTTTGGACGTGGCATGTTCAATGTGAACTGGATACAGATGAATTTTAAAACAGAATAGTAAAACAGTTTAATATTAGGTAATATTACTCGACATTAAAATCATACGATATTTTTACTATACTCATTGATCGTGGGTATTTTATATGCAATAATCCAAGAGAAGCTATGAAAGTGTTTTATTCTTTAATAAAATTCATTGCCAAACTGTATTCAATTCAAGTTTAGTATATTAAACAACGAGATCATAAGGCGTATCTTTATCGCACTCGTCCAAGTTTTCTAAAGGACATGTGCCATAAACACCTTATGAAATGCATTGTTTATACCATTTTTTCTAATTTGCACGTTTTTTACTTACGAAAGCAAAGAAAAATCAGCAGAAAATTTAATTCCCGTATAGGGATTTTTATACACATTCTGGAACAGTTGGTATCATTGACGTTTATCAACTATTCTTTGCTGAAAATTTAGTTAGGTTATGAACGCAATTGCGTTTCATAATAACTTATTTATTGACGCAAAAGAGAAAAATATATTTACCGTACAGCGTGATAACTTTCATCAGCCCATATACTGCCCCCCTTAACAAGAAAGTCGTAAGTGCAATTTTTGGCAAAATGAGGTTTTTTGGTTTTTTAATAACCCTGGGGTGTCTAATATCGAATAAAATAGGAATTTTATCGAAATTCGTATTTTAAATATAAAAAAATATGTTTAAAAAAGTGTCGTATTGTACATTCTAAGAGTAATTATGCATAATACATAACATAATCAACGCATGTGCACTGTTTTATCGTATGTACAACATTTTGATATAAAAAACATAATATAAACGTAAGTATGCACTTGCGTTGTTCTTGTCTAGCAATTTGGCATTATTTATCTCGACGAGACGAGAGCACCCCGTAACTATAAAATACGCTTGTAATACTTAAAAGCGACTAAAAACATGTTTCTTTAAGTATGATTTTATTTCCGGTATTCTTGTTTTATTTTCATTACAGTGTGTTCAGGTGGAAACTAGTAATGTATAAAAAATAAGGTATTTAGTTTAAAAATACAAAATTTTATAGCCACTTACGTTTTTTATTCCTAGTATAATACAAGAATTACTTAATCAAAATAACGTAAGTGCACCTGTTTTATTAGAAAACGATTTTATTTACAAAGTAAACTACGTTTAACCTACGGTATAATATCGCAGTTAAAGTTCTAGAAAAATATTATCCCGTTTTGTGTAAAACAAATAAAGTTATTGTAATTCTTTTATGTCCAGTTCTTTAAACGCCATTTTCTCATAACTAAGCTAAATGCACTTACGACTTTCTTGTTAAGGACGGCAGTATATGTAAATAATAAAACATTTTTATAATATCCAAATTAGTGGATATTTCCCCTAACTAATGAGGTTTTCCAGGTTTCCCTCATTCCAGCACTGAATGGTGGTTAGGGCCTACCAACGTAAGTCGTTCCTGAGGCGCAAATACGGCCTGCGAAATAATAATATGCCGCCCCCTCTCCCACACAAGTCTCAGACTTTCAGACTAATCCTTGTGATTAGAATGAGGGGTAGAGATATTATTATTATTATTATTAGTTATGAATTTTAGTACGTATAAAAAAATGTTTGTGATACATATATACACAGAATATATGAAAAATAAAGAAACACTACAATAACCCCGACAGATTTGACAGATTTCCAATAATTGAACTGACGTGAAATTTGAAATAAAATATTTAATGTTTACAGTGAGACACAGGTACCCCTTAAACAGACTACAGGCTATACAGCAAATTTTCATAATACAGCAACTCTGTATTTTCATTTTAACTGATTATAATTTGCCACACTATTTTGCGAATATTGACAACGAAAAACTTTTGGCCACTCATGATTTTTTTTCATTAAAATATAAATAGAATTAAGACCGAATACTCGCAATTTTTTAAAGTGCAACAACAATGAGCTCATGCAGTGTAATGAGAGCATTTAGTTTTTATCATGGTCATTGGAAGTCAGCGTAATATTTTATTTACATTGATAAATTGTCCTTATTCAGTATCTATGTGAATATTTAAAACTGAATATTTTGAGAAATACTTGGCAAAATGAAACTCTATCTGTGTCAAAGAAAAACTCCTCATTGATGTATCAGGCCTATTCAAATTTTGGGTCTATAAGCAGCATACAACCAATTTCATATCAAAAGATTTCTCACTTACTATGAAAATTGACCTCTTTCAGCGATTTTACCTATTTACGTTTTTCCTACTTAATGCTTTTCTGTCAGAATGGGATACACTAAGAAATATATTACTATAGAATATCCCCTAAAGATTGTATTGAAAATCTCGTGCAGAAGAGCATGGAGTTTGTAAGGTGCATCATATGCACCTTATTTTTACTTGATGTAACAGAAATATATTCGTCGTAATAAGCTTAGCTATCATAAAATATTTTCTTTACGTATTTATTTTCCTGCGTTCAGAAATATACAGATTTTTATATCATATATATGAGCACTTGAATGTACAGGGCATATCTATAAAGTGGTACCTGATGAATGGTGTAAAAAATGCAAAATGGAGTACTACTTTCTACCTGCAAACGGAATCTTGAGTTTTCAAAATGAAAGAGAAAATCCAAAATTCATATCTATTCCATACGATCCTCGCTTCACCGGTGGTTTTGGTAAGGTTTTTAAAGATACAGGTATGTCAGTGGTTTATTCATCAGGAAATAAACTACAACTTTTAGGGAATCCCAAAGACAAAATAGAAACTAAGGAAAAGTCGGAGATTTACGAAATTGGCTGTAAAGACTGCAATCAAAAGTATGTTGGACAAACTAGAAGGTCAGTGCAAACTAGATTCAAGGATATGGTAGAACAGATAAGTCTAGTGTCGCCCAACATGCGTTCAAGAACAACCATGATATACGTAGATAGTAGCAATTTAAGACTAATTAGGAATGTACCAAATTCCAGACAGCTCGATGCATTTGAGAGTTTGTAAATTGCAAAGTGTAAAAATAGTATGACTAGCGACAGAGGGCCAACCCCATACAGCCCGATTTATTGGTTGGTAATTCACTAATCCATCGCGATGGTTCACTGAGCCGTAACAATAGTTTACGTGTTAAGAGGACAGATATAGTTTTAATCATCTCCAGATAATGCCAACTTGGTTGGCGAAATGCACGTCGAGTGCAATATAGTGTTTTGGTGTTCCAAACCCTTTCAAGAATAAGTATAATTGATTGTTTTATTTACTGTCATCAAGAAGTCGCTAGTTTGACATTTAAGTTAATTTGCGTGCTATAGATTCTGAGTTTATTTATAGTTTATTTAGTAGTTGTTTTTCGTTTGCTTAGCTATCGTTCTATCGTTTATTTGTTATAATTTATTGATTATTATATTTATTGGTTATTTATTTTTTGTGGTTTTCGATTTAAAATGTCATCAATCATCAATAAGATTTTTTTTACTTTTGAATTATTTTATTTAAATATGTTTTTGTTACACCATGTATCAGCCTTGTTATAACTGCAGATTAATTTTACGTACAGTACCTTGAATGTTCTCAAATTACAACACTGCATAACTGTTTGTCCTTTAGAAATATTATTTGCAGGATCTTGAATTAAAAAAAATAAATAAATAAAAAATGTTAAGCGATAAAGTTTTATATAACAGAGTTGAAGGATTCAGTAATAAATTCATAAAACAGTATAATTTTTTATGTACCAAACTCATCATAACCATAAAAAATAGTGTTACCAAACGGAGTGTTAATGTAGATTCCATTCTTAAACGATGTAAAACGTGGCGTGGAGCGTAGGTAGGTACTAAATAAGAAAAAGTTTAGACATGCTCGGTAAAATTTCATATCGACCTTTGACATTTTCATACATTCTACATCAAAAAGCTGTCATGCCTGGCAAAGCGAGACATGCGATTGGGTTAAATTCTTACTTGATATTGCTGGATAGGGAAAACGATGCCTGGCTGTTGGAGCGTTGCAGTGGGGGCAGTCATCTGCTGGGGTGTCGCAGGGATCTGTGGCTGGCCTGGAATACCCTGCCATGCTGTAGCTGCTGTCGGTACTTGTAGTCCCATTCTAGGAGAGAAATAATAATGTATCAGTAACGCTCCATTTACCAATAACGGTATGATAATGGAACAGTTCTGGAATAGTTGCAATCAATGGTTATTTTTACATCATGGATTCTGTAAAGATACATAGTCATAACAAGATATACCATCTCTAAAAAAAGGTAAAGCTGGATAACACCTGTCTAGTTAGGACTGTTAGCAAAAATAAATCGAATTTTGATTCACCACAATACAGAATTTTGGACTGTGATAAACTGAGCACGATGCCTTTGATGGTTGAAAGGTTTTCCAAAGATGCACTCATACATAGTTCAGATTCGGTCTCGATTCAATAAGCATTCTTTGAGACTGTATAGAAGTTATCGTTGATGTACACATTTTTTAAATCAACGAAATTCGGATTGTCACTGCACGGTGATAGTATTGAGGAAGTATAACTCTAGAGAAAATCTATTCAAGCTCTATAGTTCGATATCAGTATCAGTAAACATTAGTACATACATAATTTTTACGAATTTTCCTGACGTTCTTTTAACTATTGAAGAAGCTAACAGACCTAGCTAATATATAGGCCACGAATGAAATATATTATATACAGCCAAATTATTTTTTAGACCACAAGGAAAGTAAGAACAGAAGAATATCCATCTTCAAATAGAAATACCACAATATATTAAATTCTTCAAAATAATTTTAAGATATTAAAGGAAGAACATAAAAAGGAAGACACAGTTATTAAAGCAGTGATAGTAGATTTGAAATTGATGTAATTAACGCATTAATAGCAGGAGATACACAAGAATACTATGGGAGGAAAGTCAATAATAATATGAAGATATGTCAATGGAACCAATATTACATAAGGTAGGCAATACTGGAACATAATAAAAGATGGAAAAGAAAGAAATGGAGCAACTTTCTCAAAAACAGGACTACTCCTACAGGACTTACTATTAAGGAATAAAGCCTCGACAACCTACAGAACAAGATAATTGAACCATGTCAACGATAATGACTGTTGGATGTTAAACGTCAAACTTCACCGAAAAGTGGTTCAGTTGATGATGTCAACCATGATAGTATATATTTGAAGGAGATGCCGAAAACAACTACTCCACAGACAATATGCCACGACTGGCGTTGCATTACATCAACATCTCCATGGATGTCGTCATATCCTTCATCAAGACCAAATACCAGAAAATGACCGGTTTCGATCTTGTTATGGTCGAAATTAACAAGATCGAAACCGGTCATTGTCTGGTATTTGGACTTGATGAAGGATGTGGCGACATCCATGGAGATGTTGATGTAATGCAACGCCAGTCGGGGCATATTGTCCGTGGAGTAGTTGTTTTAGGTATCTCCTTCAAATAAATAAGTGGGATTGTTTTCCTCAAAGACAATAGAGGTCGCTGTAATGGCATCTACAGAAAAGCAGATCGTTATCTGTCTGTCAATTAGACAATAATTGTAAGACAGGTAGTAGCAAAGACCGAAAGAGGGCACTACGGTGTATTTCACTGTATCTCGCCACTATAAACATGATAGTATATGTTATATAGCATCAAATAAAACATCTTACAAAATGGAATCCAAAATGGCTGATCCAAAGATCCACATCAGCAATGTACCTAATTATCTAAGCATTTTTTAGTATTCCAAACAAACTTAATATCATAAATTATAAATATAGTCAATACATACCCCATGTAGGATTGTTGGTATCCACCAAATTGCCCATAAGCATACCCTTGCATGCCTCCGAGAAACTGACCCTGCATTTGAGCGGAACTAGCCGCGGGATAGCTCTGTGGGTACCAGTACCCAAGCTGTTGGCCATACGCACTGTATGGAAAACTGGTACCAGCAATAGCCTAAAATTGAAAAACATTATGATTTCCAGCCAAGTGTTTTTAGTAGTGCCAGAGCCAAGTGTTTTAGCTTATTTTGTTTTATAGTACTTCTTGTTTGGATGTTGCTTTATGATATGAATTAAAAAACATTAATTTATTTAAATAAAATGTGATGTATTATACAGAATAAGTTCATTTTGAAAACTGCTGATTTAAAATAACTTGAACGACTAAACGGTATGGCTTTTGTGCCATAATAGAATTTTTTCTTCAGTTGTCGTTCATTTGATTATTTCTAAAGCGCAAGGTAAAAAAGTAAAACACATCCTCACTAAAATATATAAATAGAATTACCTAATAATAGACAGATATAATGGGAAAATATTCTACAATGTGACGGAAAATTGTTCCCCATCCTACTCTAACATTTGGGCAAATTAAAGTAGAGAGAGACATTAAATCAAGTGATATTTTGTGATGCCAAATTGTAGTATGAATCTACAAAGATTCGTTATCAAATTTCAGTAAATTTTTTATTTAATTCATTTTCATTTCCATATTACCATAGTTTTAATGTTGTCTCGCAGTCATGTAGAATACATTCTTTTCTTATTTTAGTACGTCTATCCTTGTGTTTAAGTTGACTTTGAAACAAAATAAATATTGATTACCTTATAAAGTAAAATATTAAATAATTTCTATTGCAGCTAAGGGAAAACACAATAAAATGAAAATATTGTTGCTAATTGTGCATCTCCGTTTGTCAGTGGAATTTGATACTGTAACTATTACAGATTTTTTTGTGGTTATCAGTTTTAGAACATATATTTTGCGATAACAACATCAGCATTTAACATATCACCTAATATCATTATGATAATCTATTGAAAGTCGTCAAGAATCGCATGGCTGCATTATGCAGATCTTTTAAATGGAACACACATGGAATACACTTGATAGTGATAGTCCCTAGATAATGGCGTCATATTTGTAGATTCCCAATTCAGTTTAGACAAGAATGTATTGAACTCAATTCCAGTTCTTGATTGATGCCTCTATTTGGATTGGCTCACAAGTTATCTGGGGTACATATACGTTTGCATTGTTAACCCAATCTTTTATTTGTAGGCAACCAAAAAACTATAAAACAAATATTTTGTTGGAAGATATTTTTCAAATAGAAGCTTCTATTCTAAAAATATATTGAAAATGACAAAATTCGTCTTTCTGAAAATTCAGTTCATTAAAAGTTCATAATTTGCGATTTTGAAAGCAGCCAATTACCGATTTTCAGTGGAAACAAAGCATATACATCAAAATTCGTCCAATATATTTGCACTGTCATGTTAAATGACTAATTTTTGACAAAAAATTGGTAATTCATGCCCCTGAAACTCCCCGAATACCAATAAAATCATTTATAGGGAAATTGATTCTCCATCTTGAAGCCACCATCATAAACTTTTATTACATAAAAATATTAAAGCATTTTATCATCCATGATCGATAATTTTAACTAGATAGCTCAACAGGAACTGGGAGAAGTTATCGTTACAAATTTTGAAACCACATTTACATATATGTATGTATATACATACATACAAGTAAAGCTGAATAAGGAAATATTGTAAATCCGGCCCTGTCGGAGATATGCAGTCTACATTTTTCGATTTACCTGTCCAGCAACAGGGGCGTTATTGGGATCACCAGACTCCTTGCCCCATGAACATTTCACAATTTGCCCATTGATATCTGTATTGTGCACTGCGACGATTGCATGTGTGGCCGATTCCTTTGTGGAAAACCTGCAAACAAATTCCCCAGAATATTATAAATGCATTCTATACAACTTCGTCTCATAAATATAAGGTAGTTCGAGCATTTGTTTCCTTTTTCGATGGAAAGTCCGATTTATATAAAAGGAGATTTATAAAAGATATCGAAATAAACGGTCTTGCTTCAGGACGCTCCAACTAAGGCATAATGTGTAACATCGATTTTCGCATACTATTGCACAAGTATGTCTACAGGGTGAGGCAATTTCGATAAGGAATTACAAAGTATCTCCAAAAAAAAATTGTAGAGAGGGAAACAGTTTTATGCTTTATTTGTTTTAGATCTATAGGGTGATATCCGTTTTTGATCAGTTTCAGCTTCTAAATGACTTTTCACAATTTAACTAAAGTAAAAATTGCGCTGAAACTGGTTTTCGGAGTATAATAAAATGGTGCTATTAGTGGGTTATACGAATTTGGACAATAAAGGCAACCTTATATTCTGAAAATGGTAATAATAGAAAGTAAACAGTGTTTTTTTCAATCATATGCACTAAGTTCCATAAGAAGAGATATTATAGGTACATCATATGAAATATATTGTATGGAATATAAAACAATCTGTATCTGTAATAATAACTAATAGCACCATCTAATTTTACTTTCGAAAACTTGATCAATGTGGCTTTTACTTTAATTGCAACTTATTTAGCATCGCAGAGATGAACATGCGATCAAAAGTGACAAAATAACTAGTCCAATTCAGCCTGAAAATTTAGGACGCCGTATTAATTTTTTTCATATCTCTCCTTAGAACTTTCTGAAATACCTGGTAATTTGCTCGAATTTGCTTGCATTTCTATATAGATGTCGGTCTTATAACTTTTATGTAAAAGGAAACAATGTCACATAGATATTTGTTGATCCGTTAAAGCGTTATAGCCTATTAAAAACGCTAAATGAAATGTTGGCCTTATGATATCAAGAGATGAATTTTGTACATACAAGTTGACCGTAACAAACAAAAATCGATGCGTCGCATAAAATAATTGCTTAGTTACAAGTCTCATTTAATTATTACTTTGAAAGTAACAGTAACACAAGTTTTATTATTAACAAATATTGGCTTATCATAGCCAACTTGTACAAAATTAATAGCTTGGTACCATTTGGTGAATATTTTGATATGCTGAAAGTCTTTAACGTATCAATATAGGAAGTTATTTAAACGTTTCTTCTCAGATTGACATTTTCTATACATGGTTGACGTATGGCATTTTAATTTCGGAACGCACTTAGAAACATATAATTTTCTTAGTGTCTTCTTATAATTATTATCATTATCATTTTAAATACTTGTATGATTTTATTTATACTAATTTAAAGTACAAATTTCTATGATGTACAGGGTGTTCCACGGTGACGGTCCATTAGAAGTATCTGGAACCAATTAAGCTATTTGAGGCGAAGTCAAAGTGGGCCATGATCTACTTGATGAAAATATTTTGCAGTTTTTACCACTTTCGGTTATACTGGAAGTCGACATTAACTTCGTTATTTTAAACGGGACAACCTATATATTATTTCATTTCTGAATTCTACGTGAAATTCTAAACACATTTCATGTAGGATGTCCTATACCTATCTTCAACTGTTTTTGAAATATTGACAGGTGAATATAGACATTTTTCAACTTTGACACCCTGTAAAATCTAAACGTTTGGGATCAAACAAAACAGTTTGCACATTCCTATCTATTTTCTAGAAATAAAAAATTAATCAATTAAAAATCAATTAAATTTAATCTCTTGGTTAAATCTGATATTAATGTCAAATGATAGCTTATGAAAAGTTAAGATAGGAATATGCGAACCGTTTTGTTTGATATCAAACGTTTAGATTTTACAGGGTCAGATTTTCAAAGTTGCAAAATGTCAATATTCACCTGTCAATATTTCAAAAACAGTTGAAGATAGCTATAGGACATCCTACATGAAATGTGTTTAGAATTTCACGTAGAATTAAAAAATGCAATAATATATAGGTGTCCTATTTAAAATAACGAAGTTAATGTCGATTTTCGGTATAACCGTAAGTGGTAGAAACTGCAAAATATTTTCATCAAGTAGATGAAATCTTCAATGTATCTTGAATGTATCTTCAGATACTTCTAATGGACCGTCACCGTGGGACACCCGGTATATTGTAAAGGTGTATGTAGGCACGTTTGGAAGTGTTTCAAACAACTTTTCCAAAATTTTATTTTTACTAAAAAAATTTATACAAAGCGTATGTACTCGTCAATAGTAATTTTTATTGTGGTGGGTACTTAAGATGATGGTGGGTGAATTTGTTATTTAAAATTATAATAGTAATAATAATAATAATAATAAAAATTTCATAATTATATAGAAAATAAATGTTTATAATTTGTTTTTGCTTAGGCTGCAAATTTCAAGAAAAATGATAAATTCATTAGAATATAATATTTAAATAATTAATATGAAATCATATACATATTATATATATTTAGTTTATTTTAAAAAATGTAAAAAATAAAAAATATGTAACCAACTAAGTAGTCTCTTTTGTTTGATTCATTCAAAGTCTATGTATACATTAAACTTTGATTTATTATAGTTTTTTTTTTGGGATTACACCACTTGTAAAATAACGAAAAACAGGAAACCAGAAGTATTGAAAATAATGATTGAAGGTATAGTAACTTCTAAAGTTTGCCCCGAAACACCACTGTATAATATGCAATAAAAATAATTATACGACAAATTAACTAAATTTCATTAGTAGTAAATCCTGTAATATTACAAGTGATATTTTGAATTATGTCTAAATAATTATACTACTTTATTCAATCTTTATTTTGAATGCTTTTCCTGTTTTTTATTATTTTACAGATGGTGCAATCCCAAAATAAATTGAATCATACTAATGCACCACAAATAAGTTACAGACATTAGTTTCTTTTGTATTGTTTCCTTTACATGCCTAATTTGTATATAAAATATACTATATGCAATGGAATTTCTCTAACTCTAAACTGTAAAAATGATGTGAATGAAACAAGTATTTAAACAAAACGTTCAAAGAAATTTAATTTCACAATTCGCCTATGCAATATTTGATTATATTCAAGGAATGTTATTCATTTCATCTGGCGAAAGTATATAAGTAGGTTTGAACTTTACCTCACAAACGCATATCCTTTTTCCTTGAATACCCTGATTTCTTGAATTGTTCCAAAGGGAGCGAATGTTTTCTGCATCAGCTCTTCTGTCAGACCGTTTGTTATACCTCCACAGTAAACTGTACAGTTTGTCGGACTACTTTGGTTGTAAACTTCGTCGAATGTTAGCGGTTTGGTATTTACTGAAAGAGAACGCTTTGTTAACTTTTTCATGTAAATATTGCAAATATTTGATGGGGATTTCACGAAAATTGTCAGGAGCAATGTTATTCTATACAAAGCATTCTTTAAAATTCTGTAATAACATATAGAATACCTATTATCAATTCTTACGTCTATAATATGATGAAGTGTTTTAGATTTAACCTAGTTTTTTAGGAGGATTCAAAAGAATTATTATAAATTATAACCATTATAAATTATATTAAAAACTATATTGAAATGATTCGCAAACATAATTATTATTAAAAAAATATTTTTTAATTGCTGTTATTTGCAGTTAAAGATATTTGTAATTAAAATTTATGATATAGTCATAAATATCTTATTTTTTACATACTAACAAAACTTGGCAAATTTTAGTTAACAAATTAGATCAAAACAGAAAACCAGTTATTTTTCCAGTTGAGCCCATATTTATTTTCATTGTAATTTAATTTACATCCACACAATTTACCTAATTTAATAGCAGCTATAAATTAAAATATTAAACTATTGATTTCATTAAAAAAAATTATGTATCGTTTATAGCTCTAAAATAAATAGAAAAGAGGCCGCCATCAATTACAGACGGTGTCCCACTAGAGAAGGGCCGCGATCGATATATGGAAAAGTACGTTCAGGGTGATTTTGAAAATTAGGTTATTTACAAAGATTAGTGGGGCCTATATTTTGAAAATATTTTCACGTTTCTGGCATTTCCGGTATAACCGGAAGTCGACACCAACTTGCTTATTTTAAATGGAACACCCTATATATTATATCATTTCCGCATTCTACGTAAAATTCTAAACATATGTCATGTGGGATGTCCTATATCTATCTTCAACTGTTTTTGAAATATTGACACGTGAATATTGACATTTTGCAACTTTGACACCCTGTAAAATCTAAACGGTTTGAGATCAAGCAAAACGGTTTGCACATTTCTATCTTAACTTTTCATAAGCTATAATCTCATGGTTAAATCTGGAACTAAAGTCAAACGATAACTTATGATAAAAGTTAAGATAGGAATGTGCAAACCGTTTTGTTAAATCTCAAACCGTTTAGATACAGGGTGACAAAATTTCAAAATGTCAATATTCACCTGTCAATATTTCAAAAACAGTTGAAGATATAGTATAGGTCATCCTACATGAAATGTATTTAGAATTGTACGTACACAGTAAAAAAAGACAAATGGTAAAATTACTAAATGGTAATCGTAATTTGCTGCAGTGTTATTTTTAACACGAACTGGGTAGTATAATAACTAAACCTTTACAACTCATATTACACGAACGATCTACCTGCCAAGTTTGTATAAGTACTCATAAATTGTAGTAAAATTTACAAAACCCTGTGTTAAAAATGAATCAATCCTCCATAAATACGCAATAATTACACGGTGAATAATTAACTATTACACACTATCTTGTAAAATTTACTGTGTTAAATTACTTTTAATGTAATGTAATAATACACCGATATGTCTAACACTGCCAAGTGTGGACTATATACACACTGATGAGTGTGGATTCAGTGTTAAAATCAGTCGGATTTTTTTACTGTGTAGAATCTAGAAATTATATAATATATAGGGTGTTCTATTTAAAATAAGCAAGTTGATGTCGACTTTTGGTTATACCGGAAGTGTCATAAACGTGAAAATATTTTAAAAAGGTATAGGCCCTACTGACCTTTTCGTAAATAATCAAATTTTAAAAATCACCCTGCACCTACTTTTCCATATATCGATCGCGATTCTTGCCGGTGCGACACCGTATATATATATATATATATATATATATATATATATATATATATATACCCCATCTGGGTACAATTTCACATAAAATTAAAAAAATAATTTCTGGATTTGAGGATGTCAAATTGACATTTAGGAATCAGGTTACCATTAAAAATTTATTTTCAAAACTCAAAGATGAGGACCCCAAAATGAATAAATCTAGTGTGATATATTGCATCCCGTGCATGGATTGTGATTCTAAATATATTGGACAGACTTGTCGTAGACTGAAGGACAGAATTACGTCACACAAAAGTGACGTAAGAAATAACAAACACACGTGTATGCTGTCCGAACGTTGTTTATCGGAATGTCATAACATTAGTTACGACGAGGTCACCATACTAGATTGTGAAACCAATCATAAAAAACGAAAATTTTTGGAAATGTGTCATATCTCAAGGGAGGAGAATGCAATGAATGCAATGACGGATATTGATGGTCTTAGTGTTATTTATACATTTTTATTACACCATTACTTTAATAATAATAGGGACAGGAATCTGAATAACACCTTGTACAGTGACTCCTAACTTAACAAAATGTTTTACTAGTAGTTTTAATAAATGTTTTCCTTGTTTTTTTCGACGCTTGAAGTTCTTTGCATGTTGTTTTTATAATACAGCTATTCGCATCAATGATAGGCGGTTCTTTCAATTTGTCTGATTTAGTTCTCTTCTAGTTTTTAACAAATTACCTTAACATAGATGTAACAAGTGAATTTTTGTTTGATCTTAACTGGTCTGTTTTTAATCAATGTTTTATTATTGTGAACCATGGTATTACACCACTCATGTTTGCTAACTTCGAATTCAATCTCAAATTAGTAAGTACTGTGTTTTCATTTTTTAATTTGTTGTATTAATAATTTTAATATCTACTTGTAGATTTTCCTGATGAAGAAACAAATAAAGTTTCGAAAGCTTGAAAAATAAAAAGAGTATAACTTTTTCATTACTGTTTCCCCGTCCAGTATTAGAATTTTTGTTTCTTAACTCAGACAGTCGTAGAATAGTTACACTAATATATATATATATATATATATATATATATATATATATATATATATATATATATACCTATATATATATATATATATATATACATATATATATATATATTAGAACTTTTGAAGTTATAAGAGCATAAAACAGAACCGCTGTAAACAAACTAGACCCCTTACTAAACCAGCTAATTAAAAGGAATTTAATTGTTCTATGACTCCTAAGAGAGTTAAAATCTGTGTGAAGTTTTTAAGGGCAAGGTCCCCTTGCAAGGACCCTTGCCGGTCCGGGCCTGCTTACCCTGCTGTAATGGCTGTAAGAGTATATATAAAATATAAACTTGCCTAAGTACTTAAATGAATTATATTACTAAGCCGTATACAAAAAATTAATTAAAAATTAGCATTTTAATACGAAAATTAGAAAAGTCTTACAACACTTATAAGTTTTACGTGATATACAAATTGTTCCATTTTATTTAGAAATTCAGGGTATCTCACAAGATACAGCAGCAAAATAAATAAAAGTTGTGTATCCTCAACCAATATTATTTTTAAGACTAAGATATACCGTGACCATAGCATAAAGTATACTTATAGGTAATATGGAAAAATTTGTTGTATTAAAAATTTACATAAATTTCCATATGGGCAATAGTTTCTGCTACACAAAAAATCTCAAGAACTATTAAATAGTTTCGATTGTCTTATAGAGTATAGCGAATTGTTAAAAAACATGCAGATTATATTATGTGAAAAATCACCAAATCTATATAAAAATATTTTTTAAAAAGGTTAATTTTTAGAAATAAAAATACTATTGTTGGTGTTTAGTTTCATAAATAAGGCCCAAACAAATATTAGCATGAAGTACTTAGCATTTGCTTCTCATTTAACTGCTTCATAGTCAATTTATTATTTTCTATGCTTTTACTGTTCAATTGGGTTAACCAACCTGTTGCTTTTATTTTCTGAAAAAGCAGCACATGGTTTGTTGTAATTTGAATATGTTTTAATTATTAATCGTGATTATTTTTACAATCATTGGTTATTTTAATATTTCCTAATATGTAGTGTTTGATATTATCGACAACAATTATTATTTTTTGTATAGTGATGTAGTTTTGTAATCATTGAGTCAATTACTTGTATTTATCAACTTTTCCATGCTTTATTGAATGTTTATTATTCGTAATTAACCGAATTTTTAGTATTTCTGAAGAACGAGCAATAAATGGCTTCGAAAGCTTGGATTTGGAAAAAAGTATACTCTTCTTTTCTGCATTAAAAAATTAAAATGATGCAAGTAAAACATTAGATCTAGATTTTGGCGAATGCGCCGGTGGTCAACCAATACTTGGGTAAACTCGAAAGCGGTGCACGTCATAAAGGATCCACAGAACGTTATTTGCAAGAAATATAAAAAATATATACAAGTTTGATGTACCCATAGCTTCCACTAGTGTGATTACATAATTGCAAGGAAACAAATGTTTGAAAGAGATGCCGAAAACAACTACTCCACGGACAATAAAAAAAATTAAACGAAATATAATAGTTGATTATACACCAAGGGAGTAAAATACATGGTTTTTGCCCGAGGTACGTTTGTAGCACGAGGGCAAAGCCCGAGGGCTCTACAAAGCACTGAGGGGAAAAAGCATATATAATGCTAGAGGTATATATAATGCTAGAGAGGCTAATAGAGGTATAATGCCTCTTCCTTGTCTATACATCTATTTTTCACTGTTGGAAATCCATAAAAACTACTACTTATGATTTTGAAACAAATTCTGATTACCACGACCACAACTATACCACTAGGTCGGCTAATATTTTGAAGCCGCCCAGATATGGCTTAACTAAATCTAAAAAAAATTCACTCAACCTACACCTGTATAACAAACTACCTGTAAATGTGAAACAGATAAATGATGTAAAGTTTAAAAGTTGCATAAGAAAATATCTCTTAACCAACTGTTTCTACAGCACCCAGGAATACATGAGGTCCTCGGTAAATATGGTATAAGAGGAAATTTAATATGCGGATTATGGGGAATACTATTAGTGGTTTTACTTTTATGCTTTTATCTTATATTGTAAAGTTTTTATATTGTGTTTTATATATACTTCTGTTGTAATATTTAATTTATATATATGTATGTTTAGGAAAATATATTTTAACATACTGAAACGTTATAGACTTGCTACAAATGTAATTTCATACATAACGTAGTCAAATAAACATCTATCTATCTACTATCTATCATGTACTCTCGAGGTGTATAGGTATATTATTTTCTGTACGACCCAACATTTTAATTGAAAGATTTAAAAAAATTATTGCTAATATATTTCTAATTTAAAAAGTATTGTTAATATGACATTTCTAATTTATGATTAATATGATATAATTAATTTAATATTAATGTCAATATTATTATTAAATAAATATGATAAAATATTCACTAATTGAGTTGGCTATGCTTTTTTTCCCTAGGGAGTAAAAGACTCACTTTACTCCCGCTTTTGGGGGACTAAAATTGCTTATTATATAAAGAGTGGTACAAAAAATAATATAAAAATAAATAAGAGCGAAACTGGTCAGAGTCTGGTGGTTGATCTCGATGAAAAATGTGACGACTCCTATGGAGATGCCTGAATAATGCAATGCCAGTCGGGGCATATTGCCCGTGGAGTAGTTGTTTTCGGCATCTCCTTCAAATAAAAAGCAGGATTGTCTTCCTCAAAGACAATAGAGGTCACTAATGTAATGGCACCTGCGGGAAAGCAGGTCGTTATCTGTCTATCAATTTGATAAGACCCAAAGAGTTTCTCACCACTTGAAACAAATGTTTTTGACCCTTTATAACATCATAACTAATTTTATATTTGATAACTTCCACCGCTTAGGTTTTTGTTTGGAGTATAATATTAACTCACGAATTAACATTTTATACTAACGCTAATAATACGCTTATTTTCGCCTCTTTAATATATCTTTTATATGTTCAATATATCGACTACATACATATTCATATATAATTTAATTAGTTGCCCTAATTAACACTAAAGCAACAGGTGTTTCAATGGATTAACATTAAAAATATATTAAAAGCACTTTAAATAATAAAGTCCCAACTCCGTTTAAAAGTTTTCTTGTATAGATAGTCTACTAAACATTTGTTATTTATTTATATATTTTTTTCATACATACAATACAGTGAGCGACATTTTTATCTTGCCCAGTCGGCTGTATGCCATAATGTAGAAACTGTAACAAAAAACCTTTTAAAAGGCAGAAAACGTACACACAATGAAAATTTCGTGCCTAATTGTCCTTTACTATACACACTTTAAATTGGCATGTGGTACGTTATAGGCCATTTACATTCTGGCGTAGTTTGAAATAAAACGTGCTGTCAGGTAAGTCTTATTTATAGTCACGATACTACCTATAACTCGCTTCAGATTTGATTATTAGTGCTAAATGGCTATTCGTGGTAATGCATTGATCTGAATATAGAAATGGATTATAGTCCGGTCTGAAATCTTCGCTTCCAGAGACGGTTTCTGTTTTTAACTACAGAAAAAATAATAAAAAGTAAATAGGTTTACAAACTGCACAAATTCATAAAAAAATTGTATACAAATAGCAGCACAGAAATGTGGTGATGGTTAATGTTTTTAAAATAGTTTCAGTTATGTTCATATAATGATACATACCGTCATGATTTATCCAAGATACTTATAAATTTTGAAGAAGTGACTTCAGCAATAAATAGAATACCGGTTGGTAAATCTTAAAACACTTTATCTTTGTTTTAAATCACTTGTTAATTGTATCTCATCCTTTAACCATTATAGTTTTAGCACTTTCAGATTATTTATACTGAATAAATATACAAAGGTGTAGTTACTTCATTTATACACAGAAAACCATTGCTACTGATAGTAAAAAATAGTTACCAATGTTTAATTTTTGCAGTCATTTCAAAAGTTTCTACGTAATTATTTGCTACAGATAGTTTACAAATTCTCCCTTGAGGTAAAATCTAATTGGACAACACGTCAAGTCATGTAAAAACACTTGTTGCGCCTATACATAGAATACTGTTTATAATCGTGGTTTATTTTTCAGTAAATCAAAGTAGCTTCAGAAATATATGCCAATAAAATTATTCCTGCTACACCACATTATTATCTAGGTTATTATATTCAGTATTATCTAGATCTACATATCACTGACGTAGTTTTCCACACAACACAAAAACACTATACTGCACTCGACGCGCATTTCGCCAACCAAGTTGGCATCATCTGGAGATGATTAAAATTATTTCATCAGTGACTGATCAGCGACTTTCAACTGTGATGAGTTTTAATCATCTCCAGATGATCCCAACTTGGTTGGCGAACCGCGCGTCGATTGCAGTATAGTGTTTTGGTGTTGTGTGGAAAACTACGTCAGTGATATATTCACACCAAAGGTTCCAACCTCCTTCAAGACTAGATCTACATATTGCCTTGATATTTGACATCGAAGTAGACGTTAGAAGGCGGTGACGTAGGACATTAAATGAATCATAGAAGAGTTGATTGGTTAAAGAAATACAGATGCAACAAAACATTCAATGCCAGAAGTGACGATATTTGATGTACCTTGAAACATTCAATGATGTAAAAAACTACAAAAGAGAAACCAAACTAAATCTTGCATTTGAATTCTACTATTTTTTCATTTGTATTTCTCCCGAAAATGAACAATAATAGAGATGAGTCCTCAAACAGTTGCTTGTTTCAAGACATAAAACAGTGCATAGTGAAACATAAATAAAAAAAATTATTACATTCTCATACGGCAAATACAGATACGTGAGATATTTTTTCATACCATACGTAGTGCGTGCTCAATATTTATTATACGCTACATACGAAATGGTACCCGTACCACATATTTCATTCTTACTGTGAATATTAAACGATTGTGTTTTATACGTTAAATATAAGGTTATTATAAAGTAAGGGATATATTTCAGCTTATGCATTTTTAATAAATTAAGTTAATAACAGGATGTGAACGAAACTCGATTGCTTAAACAATGGGATTTCTTATGTCCAACAGTGGTTAACGCAAATGTTCGATATGTCGTCCATTTTGCTGCTGTACAATCACCAACCGTTCCTCTAAATTGTACACAGAATTATTCTGATTGAATTGCAGCAATTTGCTCCCTAATAGTCTTAATTCTTCCAGCGTTGTTGGTCGTGTTCTAAATTTTTAAATAACCCTACAGCCATTAATCCGCTCAGGTTTAGGAGTTAAGATCAGGCGATCTTGAAGGCCATGAATTTACAGAATGCTTGCTTATAACACGATTTTGAAAAATATTAGTTAAACATTCTTTAACTGGTCGGTAAATATGCGGGGGTGCTCTATCCTGCATAAACACCATGTTCTCAATTTGATACTTGTATCAGCAGTTGACACGACAACTCTTTTGTTTTCCATAGATACAGTTAAATCCAATTATTGAACCGATTAGAGGTTATTCCTTGGACTATTCTAAAGATATTTTATCCTTTGATGATTTTTGAAAAAGCGCTTTGTTGCGAAGATGTAGGGCGAAAAAAAATTTTCAACAAATCCAATTTTGGTATTTTTCACATTATAATGTAGGTGAAATAAAAGTATGGCGTACTACTCTGGACGTATCAAGTAAAAGACATGTAAGAAAAAGGAGTTGTTTTTTCTTACCAACATCCCGTGATACTTCGGAGTGATTATTTTGTATGTTTATGTTTGTTGTGTTTTTGTAGTTTGTACGTGTCGCAGTTTTTAAGATTGATTGACGTTTGGCTAGTTGACGTGTAAACGGTTGTTAGTGAAGTCCTCTACCATGGCTCGCTATACGAATGCCGAGATGGCTGACATACATTTTATTTATGGACTTGCTGATGGCAATGCATTAGAAGCTAGGCGACTGTACATTGAACGATTTCCTAACCACATTGCTCCAGATAGAAAAATCTTTCAAAGTATTCATCAACGTCTTCGAGAAATGGGAACATTGAAGCGAAGTGGAGGACCAGGAAGGCCAAGGACTGTAAGAACGGTAGACGTAGAAGAGAATGTGCTGGGCATGATAGAAGAAGATCCAGGTACTTCTACGCGAAGAATTGCAAATACTTTGAATGTAAGTAATTGGACTGTTTGGAAAATTCTGAGAGATAATTTGTTGTACCCATACCACATTCAAAGCGTTCAGGCACTTCTTCCTGCGGATTTTGCTCCACGTATTGCATTTTGTCAATGGCTTTTGCGCACATTGGTTGAAATCCCTCAACTACTTACGCTGATTCGCCTGTTTGTCGCGAAATGCAATAAGGAATTTCCACAATTACCGTGTGTGGGCTGACGTAAATCCACAAGAGATTTGTTCTCACCCTGTATATGTTATATTATATGTTGTGTATAATAAAAGTTTGTATTGTCAAACACAAAAAAATAGTTCTTGTGCAGAATATTACAACCCTGGACTTAATTTCGTGATCCGTCCTGCATAACCCATGAAAAATTACATAATTTTCACAAATTAAGCTATCCCGTACATACACCAATACGCCTAGAGCCAACCCTGGCTCATGAGTTGCTGGATCCGGCCTCTAGGAATGGATGATGCTACGATTGAAAATTATTTCCACCCAATTGAACTCTAACCTTGGGCAGTAAGCTCGAGTGCATGTGCAGTTGTAATAACACTAAACCGTTCTAAGTTAGAGGTGCATACAACAACCAGAGGCAGTATTTTCGGTGTAATTCATAAAGAGTAGTGCTTTAGGAAATATACTCCTAATGTTAACCTCAATTTAGCGATAAAAGTAAAGTATACTAACAACAAACCCAGCCACAATTTTGAGATCTCATATAGGAAGTGACTTAAACTTCCGCCTTTGCTATCCATATTAATTCAGGTTGGTGCTATGGATATTTTTACAGTTACTATTTACTGTGTGAAACAGTTCAGACAAGATATGGCGTTGGATCTGATGAACGTTTGCTTCACTTCAAGTCCTCCATGTTACTTTATTACTTTTTGTTATATTGAGTAGAATTAATCACTGGTTAAGGCTCCGACTTTAAGATTCATTAAATAAAGTAAAAGTAATATCCACATGTGTGAGGTAAATTATCCTACACGTATATGTACCTAAACTATTCTGCTTCGGAAATAGATGTGCAATGTGTCAATGAACTAAACATGAATAAATATTCTCAATTGCTACAAGTCTCAATTGCTATATTCTGAGTCTTGGCTTCTTGATACTAATAGTGGCGGCGATAATAAAAGTCCACCGAGATATAGGATACCATACCTATAATTTTTGTAGAGCTGATTTCTTTATAGTACAATGAGTGGATATTGCCGATTGGAGCATACTGGCGATATACAGCTGGCTGACTAGAACGAGTGTTGGTCTATGCGCATAGCACGAGTCTCTTTCAATAGCTCTCGACTAGCGGCAGGCACAATGGGTTAGTAGGCCTGAGTGCTGCGGGTAACCGCGCCGCTTTCCAACTACAACAACAACATATAGCTGGCTATGTATCAACATGCGGCAACGGTGTTCCAAACACATATTGCCGCCCCAGAGGTATCTGCCGTGGTTTGAAAATGAAAAAACAATTGAACTGTTTATAGATCTTGGTAAAGCTTTTGATCTTGTAAATCATACAGTTTTATTATAGAAGCTTGAACAACATGGACTTAGAAGAGTGATTAATAACCTAATAAGATCATATCTGACAGATCGAACGCCAATAGTTGATTTTAATAAAATTAGATCAGCTACAATAGTCAATTCACACGCCACAAGGATCTGTTCTTGGGTCTTTGCTCTTCTTTCTTTTTCTAACTGATTCGCGAAATGTGGATGGTAACAATTTGGTAATGTTTGCCGATGATACTTATGAAGTGGAAACTCTATAATAATTGATGATATAAACAATATTCAGATTTTGCTAAATAAATTTACATCTTGGTTTAACTAATCTAATTTTGGTCTAACATTCTAATCTAAATGCTAATAAAACCATTTTTATTAATTTTACGCCTAGACATAAAAATATTTATCAATGTTATTTAATAAAATATGAATGTCAAAGTTTTACAGTTTATATATTGATAGCAGCCTAAGTTGAGAACCGTATGTAAATAGTTTGTCTAAAATTTATGTTCCGCCTATTTTGCTTTACATATACTGAAAAAAAAAACTGCAGCAAGAATGTTTTGTGATCAAATTATTATTAATTTTACGTATATATCTAAGAATCAAGTCATTGCTCTCAGCATACTACACGCATTTTTTGTCTACAAAGAGCCATTAGAATTATTGCTGACGATTCACAACTTACAAATTGCCGATCGATACACTCGTATTTTCAAACAATACAAAATTCTAACAGGTATAATATACAGGGCGCCCTATTTCTTGACCCGTTGCATGGGTAACTTTTTTATTAGTAGAGATACAAAAACGCTTAAATGAGCAAATTAGTGCAGTATCGTATTAGTAATTCTACGGTAAGGCGAAAAATTATATACGGGGGAAGGTTGAAAAGTTATTGACAAAAAACGAAAAATCCAACTTTTCTATTATCCCTCGTAGCTCGTTCATTTGAAGAGTTAGAGAAAAATGCTTCACATGTTTTTTGCAGTATTTTTCATGTAAAATGACATGCACTTGCTACTTTTTATATATCTCTTAAAATGGTTGAGAATCACAGTAAAATATATTTTTTTTAAATGTAATGGATAGGTGGCTGTGACATTAACCGAAAGTCCCCTTTTTTCTCTTTCAGATGATATAACATAGTCCATATTTTATCCTTACAAAAGTAATAATAATCGTTGTTCTTAAAGAAAGTTTATTGTCACATAAAGAATGCTATGGATTATGGAACAAAAGAATGTTTTGAGAACAGAAATTATTAATTAATTAATTATATTGAAGTAAATGTTCGAAATGACCACCATCCTGTTGGATACATAGTAAGCAACGTTTCTGGATACTTCTTAAAACATTATTTATTGTATGTCCATGTATGCTTCTAATTGCATCTTGAATCCTGACTTTTAGATCCTCTATATCTAGAGGAGCTGTCACATAAACTTTATCTTTCAATAACCCCCAAAGAAAGAAATCTAAGGGGGTCAAATCAAGTGTTCGCGCTGGCCAGTCGATATCCATTCTATTTCCTATAACATTATCAAACTGTTCATGTAAATATTGTTTTACCTCGCGGGAATTATGCGCAGGTGCTCCATCGTGTTGGAAGTATTTAAGATTTCTAAAAATATGAAGTGGTAATTCATTTAAATATTCCTCTGTTAGAGTATTCCTTAGAAAATGAAGGTAATTATTCGCATTCAAATTATCTTCGTAAAAATATGGGCCAATAATTTTGCCACAAAAAATTCCACACCACACATTTATCCCAAATTGACGTTGATTTCTTCTTTCAGAAACAAGATGTGGATTTTCTCGGCACCACATTATGTTATTATGGCGGTTAAAAATACCATTGTTGGTAAATCTACTTTCATCACTGAATAAAATCTTTTTCCAGAAGTCTAGATCCTCTTCGCATTTTGAAATGTACCATCGACAAAATGTCATCCTTCTTTGATTATCAGCTGGATATAAAGTATTGCATATGGAATAATGATAAGGCTTTAAATTGTTACCTTTTAAAATAGCTCTTACAGTTTCCTTGGAAGTGTTGCAGTGATGTGCAATTTCTGCAGTTGAAGAATCAGGTTTAAAATTTACATAAGCCAAAACATTTATTTCAGTGTCTTCATTGAAGTTTCTTTCATCCTTAGGCTTTGAAAAAGAACCGTATAATCGTATATTATTTTCCAGCTGTCTAAATATTCTATGATGGGGTTGTCTTCGTTCCATGTAAGTTTCAAAATAAAGATTCGCTGCAGCTTGTGCATCTCGATTTTGGTTATAATAACAAAATAGCATATCATTTTTCTCTTCGTTGTTGTACATATTTGCAACACTATTATTTTGTATGCAGTATTAATAATAAACAATAAACTACTTAACAAAAACTAAAAATGTCACTTATGATCTGTCAATAATTAAATGCCAACTAGACGTTTTTAAAAATATCAGGAATCTTATTTTTTGTTTTATTTCCATAGCATTCTTGATGTGACAATAAACTTTCTTTAAAAACAACGATTATTATTACTTTTGTAAGGATAAAATATGGACTATGTTATATCATCTGAAAGAGAAAAAAGGGGACTTTCGGTTAATGTCACAGCCACCTATCCATTACATTTAAAAAAAATATATTTTACTGTGATTCTCAACCATTTTAAGAGATATATAAAAAGTAGCAAGTGCATGTCATTTTACATGAAAAATACTGCAAAAAACATGTGAAGCATTTTTCTCTAACTCTTCAAATGAACGAGCTACGAGGGATAATAGAAAAGTTGGATTTTTCGTTTTTTGTCAATAACTTTTCAACCTTCCCCCGTATATAATTTTTCGCCTTACCGTAGAATTACTAATACGAAACTGCACTAATTTGCTCATTTAAGCGTTTTTGTATCTCTACTAATAAAAAAGTTACCCATGCAACGGGTCAAGAAATAGGGCGCCCTGTATATATATATATAATATATATAACACCCGGTATATATATTATATATACCGGGTGTCAACAGATCTATATTAGGCAAGCCATAACTTCTAGAGTATTGGATGTATCAAAATGAGATTTGGTATAGATAAATGGTAGAGGAAGAGGAAAGTTTTTATATATTTTTCACGTTTAGGTTACTTCCGGTTTCACCGGAAATGGCTTCAATTTTGAATTTTTAAATGGAACACCCTGTATATTTTTACATATTTGAATTTCTGAGACAATTTTGGACTAGAAAATGACATTTTAAAAAGTTTTTTCGTCTACTTGATTTTTTTAGAGCCATTTTTAATATTGCGTCTAGGTGGCCATGATTGAGCGCAAACTAATCTGAAGGCCTTAGATGATGTCAGAAAAATGTAATCGCAAAGTTTTAGTGATTAGTATGGTAGATAGGAATGAGACAAGTTGGCAAAATTACTTTTTTATATCTAACTATTTTTTTTCAAATGGCAACACTTTTTAGACAAGCACTTTTCAAAAAGGGATTTTTTTTGCGAATCCAACGATACTAAATTCATTGTGATTGGATTAAAAATAAGCTCATAAAATACATTTACTTCAGTAAAGTTTTTAATAAATTCGTATACGAGTATTATACTTTAAAAGTTTTAATGTCATTTTCTAGTCCAAAATTGTCTCAGAAATTCAAATATGTAAAAATATACAGGGTGTTCCATTTAAAAATTCAAAATTGAAGCCATTTCCGGTGAAACCGGAAGTAACCTAAACGTGAAAAATATGCAAAAACTTTCCTCTTCTTCTACCATTTACCTATACCAAATCTCATTTTGATACATCCAATACTCTAGAAGTTATGGCTTGTCTAATAGATCCGTTGACACCCGGTATATATATATATATATATATATATATATATATATATATATAATTATATATTTATTATAGCGTTTTTATTCCGTGTAAAGTAGAATATTAATAAATTTATTACCAACAGAAACTTCCAGATTTGAACACCAGACAAGAACTCCTAAATACAATTTGTCGATGTACGAAAATAATCCAATTTATATGGGTATTAAGCTATACAATAGAACAATTCTGTGATAATATCAAGCAGTATAAATGCCTACCTACTGTAAAATATTATTAAAAATGTGTTTTATAATGTTGATGAGCATTTTAATGTATAGGTAATATTAATGTGATAGCATATTGTGTGGGCAGTATGTGCTTTATATTTATTACTTTATTATATTTTAATGATTGTATATATATATATTACCTTCACAGAAGATATAACTTTTATTTAAAATTTGCACCTTAAAAATTATTTGGAATTTGGTAGAAATTAGTAATTTGATTACGTATTTGATAACAGTTAGAAATTTTGCTTTACTTTGATAATGTACCTTGTATCTCTCACAATAAAAAAGTTAGTTACAAATGTACGGGTTATACATCACAGAGTTTATACAGATGTGTTTTATTCAATGAAATATTACTGTGTTAGTCATCCATTTACTTAAAAAAAAATAAGAGGGGTAAATATAATACTGAGGATTATTTAAACTAAACTAACCATAACGCTACATCCACGTAAAATGTAAAACTCGCTTACAAGTTTGTTTCCGAAGCGCAACATCGGTCGCACATGTACAACATGACAAAAACTCCTCTAGTTTCATGTGAATTTAATTGCATTGAACCAATGAAATTGTCCTATAAATCATAATTATCTAAACTACACTAGGTCTTTTATTTTCATTTGAAAACCCAAGTTGACGCTGTTAACATGAGCGTCGGAATAGAACTTTTCCAAGATGCACAGGAAATATTGTGGTTTTTCGCTCTATTTGCCACTCTAGAACACTCTAGTTAAAGTTATGACATATATCATGTGGTTATGACAATAATTGTATCTTTAATAAATTTTAAATTTTAAGTAGTAATGATAATAATATATTGTTACAAAATCACCGAAACAGTTCCTGAGTGCGGCGTTGCCAAGTCTACGTTTTTCCCCCAGCCTTAAGAAAATTGTGCACATTCTGGCAACACCCTCTCTGGGGGAGTGCCATGGATAACACCCCAATCACCCTTTTCTCTACATTTTCTGGATGTCACCAGCGGTACTTATCGAATACCCCACGTATAACTTGGCTGTCGATTATTTATTGAACTGCCCTGGTACGTAGATTATTCGTGAGTATTATTCGATGGAAATTTCTACGAGGATCTAGAAGCCTAGTTCACTTATATAAAGGCCGCGTCGTGTCGGCGAGTCAGTTAGTCTTAATCAGGCAGCGATCAAGTGCAAATAAGCAATACTTAAATAACTGGGATTTTCGAAGTGTTTTCGGTGTGTATTCATTTAGATATTGTACAAGAAGTATTGTATTGTGTCTGAAGTGTCAAATAAATATTTCTTTATTGTTGTTAAAAGTCTCACTTATCTTTAGAACCCTGGAAGGAGTAACAATATTTACCCTTAGTTCTAATAAGGTCTCTTGGTCTCTAATAATAAGGATTACCACAAAATGTATATACTTGTGTAGAAGAGGGGGCCGCACGTTATTATTCTGGGACTGCATTAGCGCTCAACCGGAACGACTTGATTTTGTAAAATCTAACCGCCATTGAATACTGGAAAATCACAATAGTTAGGTAGAGAGTCAAACGCAGATACATATTAACACCTGGTAGGTATTTTTCTTTCATATCTCGCCCGCAGAGTGGGTTGCCAACTCAGGCAGATATGATCTGGATTTTATAATGTCTGTTATTTCTTCTCCAGTTTTGGTCTTTATTTCTGTTCAGCCATTATGCCGCTACTACCCTTTTTTATATCCCCTTCTGGACGCCTATGACGGTAGTTCAAGCCCCTCAGGCAAGATCGGAAGAGAGAAAACAGCAACCATATATAGGCTTCCTATGGAAATGGACACTCTGGGCTCAATGTGATTACTTTGTATTGTATACTGTGAAAACGGTCTGATACGATTAAAATTGTATTGGTTTAATCAAAATGTAGTGTTTTGCAGGTACCTTTATTTTATTTACATAGGAAAATAAAGTAGATGAATACGTAATATATTGTCATAAATATGTACCAAAAAATTTTTACTTTTGACGACATTTAAATAACTTTTTAATTATATCGTTTGAAGAATTTGTTACTATATAAAATTTCAAGTTATGGAGTGCAACCAATAGTATTATTCTTCACTAGTTACAACAGGTAACCTTCATAATCTAAAATAGGCGATAAATATTTTCTCTAAAGTTTTGTAATTTATACCCCAAATACAAGTATTCATATAAGATTAAATTGTTTTAAAAAATTTACGTTTTAGAAATTATATGTTGCTTTTCTTTCTGATGTGGGCTGGAGAAACATTTTTTTGCACAAAGAATATGATCTTTGTACGTAGATTTCCACTTTACATCTAAATAATATCGATTTTCGAAATCGAAAATTTTATTTACTTGACTACCTACCTAGAGAACAGCGAAACATAGCGAGCGAGCTGACCACTAGTCTGGTGCTAAAGCTGATGTTAACACTGAACAGCTGCACTTGTTTTGCGTTCTGATTTTTGTTTCCACTGTTTGTTGCGTTGTTTATTAGGTTACAAATGGCTCTTGGAGCTAATTCTAACTTATAAAAGAATATGTTTGTAAGGCACGATAGTTTTTTAGTCCCAATTGTGTTTACTTAGATTCCGAATTTTCATTTTTAATTATTATATTAATTTGCTAAACAGTGCACACTTATTATTAAAACACTTAAATATGAGTCATCTCTGTTTAGCTCTTTTGTATATACATATACAATAAGTATGTACCTATATTATTCTTATTATTATGGTGTTTCTATCGATAGTACCTAAGTCTATAAAATATTGTTTTTGGTTTAGGAACGATCTTGTTAAATTGCACGTATAATGTATGACTACTATTTGTGATTGGGTATGTACGCTTTCGTCAAGGTTAAGTTGAGTGAGGTGCTTTGTGAATGAGTAAGGGATGATCCCCGTCACTACATAATGAATGGAACGATGTGTACTTGTTTATATTTTCATATCCTTTTAACTTCAATTGCTACACAGTAAAAAAATCCGACAGATTTTAACACTGAATCCACACTCATCAGTGTGTCTATAGTCCACACTTGGCATTGTTGGACATATCGGTGTATTATTACATTACATAAAAGTAATTTAACACAGTAGATTTTACAAGGTAATGTGTAATAGTTAATTATTCACCGTGTAATTATTCCGTTTTTATGGCGGATTGATTCATTTTAACACACGGTTTTGTAAATTTTACTACAATTTATGACTACTTCTACAAACTTGGCGGGTATATCGTTCGTGTAATATGAGTTCTAAAGGTTTAGTTATTATACTACCCAGTTCGTGTGAAAATTAACACTGCAGCAAATTACGATTACCATTTAGTAATTTTACCATTTGTCTTTTTTTACTGTGTAGTTGTTGATATTTTTCTTTCTTTTCTGTATATTTTTTAGCTATGCTTTTGTCACATGGAATTGCCACGTCAATGATCCTTTCTGTTTAATCTTGACGTATTATATCTGGTCTATTATCAGCTACGCTTTTATCAGTTTGTATGGTTAAATCCCAGTATATAATTTATAATATTTGTTTTCTATTACAGTTGGTGGTGAATGTTGGTAGTATGTTTGAGGTTCCGATTGCAGATTATATAGCAGAGCTATTGCCTGGTAAATAATTTTTATCACTGCATTATGTCTATTGGTATATTGCACATCTTCTAGTAGTTTATATCATTATATTATTATTTTCATTATTACTATTATTATTATCCATATCGTCAATTCAGGCTACATAATAATAATAATATAGCGCCATCGCACCCACACAAGTTCCGGTATATCTAACTAATCCTCGTTATTAAAATGAGAGGTATTAGGGAGAGATATTATTATTACTGTAATTGAATATTTTTTAATAAATGAGATTTCCCCGGCAAGCGAAACGTCAGAATGAACCGAAGGAAAATAACAGTTTTATTAAGTGAAGGAAAATGGACCAGTCCCTCCTGTAATCAACTCTTCATACAATATTTCATGGTAACTGGCTGAACTGAAAGGGAAAGCGAAATAATTAACATCAAAGTAATGATGTCCTGGACCTAAAACTGCGAGGAAAATGTTAAAACTTGTCTCTTCATAGAAATGTTTCCCTTTGTTTGTCGGCCGTTGCTGCACTACGCGTTTTAAATGAATACATTTAGTCGCGTGTTAAGTTTGTCGTGACATCGACCAAGTACGGATCACGCACTCTGCGATGTGTTGTCCACGTTCAATGCGGATATTTTCCTGCTGGGATCGCTCCTGCCACTTTTACTACTGCCAATTATGTTTAAATTTCGTAACTTAATTGCAAACTGTTACCGCTCAACTACCGTAGTTAGCAGCTATTAAGAGCATTGCAAAATATTAGTATTTTAATCATTAAATTCTATGCCATATAAATGATTGTATTGCTTTAAAAATGCAGTTTAAATTGCCAAGATCGATGTGCGCAACTGCATGTTTATATGATAGTATAAAAAGTTATAAAAAAGTTATAGAAGTTATGAAGTTATAAAAAAGTAGATAACATTGCCGATCTGATAAACCTATTACTTGTATTTGGAGTTTATCCTTGGGTATTTAAAAAAATATAGACTAATTTTCCTAGTTACAACTATTATTAAAATATAATAGAAAAGTAGTTAAGGTGCGGCTGAAAAGTTCAATAAATTACGTGAATTATTGTCGAAGAGGGAATAACTTAGTTTTCAGGAGGAATAACTGTTGATAAAAGTTAAGAGCTGTTGTTTTCCGTTCTTTGAATCAGTCTGGGCATTTGATACTGTGAATCATTCGTAGCTGTTGGACATCTTGAGGGATGCAGTTTCTCCTTATTTTTTTTTAAATTACTTATTGAACAGAAAGCAATCGTAAAGAAAGTCCAGTATTACAAAACATATAGGTATCTTAATGATTTCATTTGTAATTTCTTTTGTGATTACACCACCTGTAAAATAATAAAAGAACAGAAAACCGTGAATCTTCAAAATAAAGATGGAAAGTGTATCTGTAATATCAAGGTAATATTTCTAAAGTTTTGCCAAAAAAACCTCTGCAATAAAAATAAATATATGACAAATTAACTGAATTTCATCAGTGGTTTTTCAGTTTCATATATAAAATTTTGTAATATTACAAATGATATTTCAAATTATGTCTAGAAAAAAAAATTATAATAAAATTTAAAAGAAAGTAAACACTTAACTAAACATTTCATGTCGATTTTCGACTATTTGCCAGTAGAAGTTTATAATATGATTCAGATTGTAATAAATAATAAAATAAGCCGGAAACGTTTAAGAAAACTAGTTAAGTCTGTTCATAGTTTGTTTCTTTTGTGATTACACCATCTGTAAAATAACAAAAAGCAGAAAACCAAAAGTATACAAATTAAATATTCAAAGTGTAGTAACAAGGCAAACTTCTAAAGTTTGCCCCAAAAAAACAGTGTTTAACGTGTGATAAAGTAATATTTGATATATTGACTAAATTTTATTCGTGGTTTTTCAGTTTATTTTTTTATTTGCATGGGTGACAAATTGATGTACAAGAAGTGAATAAAGTCAAAAATATTGTTAAAAAATCAGCGCAACACTAAAATATTTTTGACACTATCTCACTTTTTGTTATACCGTAAGTCGATACCTTATTTTAAATGAAATTACTTGATAAATTTAGGGATAATTTCATTCAGGATTGCTTACATCTAATTGTACCGTTTTTGAGATGATTAGTAACGGTCTTAATATAAAATGTCAAGGGTACATTGATGAAAACGCCTTCGTAATATTATACAGGGTATTTACAAAATCCAGTAAATCAAAAACTAAATTTTTTTAAACGACAATCCCCGTTTTTTACTTTCATACATTTCCTTAAAAAAATAAGGAATTAGGTAAGTATGTATAAAGTATATTTGCTATACCTAAACAGAACCTTTTTTAGGTTATTATCGAAAAACTGAGTTTTTTTACTTATGACGACGGACAGGCAATGTTTAATCAACCTGTCAAAGTAATTTAAACTTGAGAAATGTTATGTCTAGAATGGATAGTGGAGATTTCTTCAATTTAATAATAATTTATGATGAATATGATAGTCATTAAAAGTTCATGCGAAACGTTTTCTGTCAGATATTCAGATACTTAGACCAAAACCTTCCTGTGGTACCGTGACGAGCTTGAATAATAACTAAAATAATATCAGATTTACTTATAAATACAATCAGTTTTTTGTCAATAACTCAAAACGGGTTCACTTTAGATCGGTAGGTATAGCAAACTTTACACATACATAAGCAGTTTTTAAATTTTTTGTATAATTAGTTACCAACTGAATTTTTTAAATACCCTGTATAACATTATGAAACTTTTCATCAATTTTAGGTGCCTTAATATTTTATAATAAGGCTATAATTAAATTTTTCCTTGTGATTTGATTTTGAAATTTTAAATATATCATAAAACCATGCAAGAATCAAAATTAAAACATAAATAGATATCTTAAAAAAAGCACAACTTAGGTATAGAGAATCCAGAATAAAATTTATCAAGCAATTAAAAGTCCCATGAAATTTTCAACAAGTCAATGTAGTTATTTATGTCTATATTAATAAACTGATAAAAATGTTTGGTCACTGGCGCATTCGCCATTTAATAATAATTTGCTATTATGCACCCGTTTCAAATCGTTTAGGTAATTACATAATCATTATTGACGTTTCATGTACTTGTAAATAGTTATATTTAAATTAATACGTTTCGAGTTGATCCTCACGATAAGAACTCTTTATATAAAGAGTTCTTATCGTACAAACAGTCTACAGAAGAAGAATTTGAGGATCAACTCGAAACGTCTAGAAAAAAGCTAGTTAAGTGTTTAATTTTTTTAAATTTTATTATGACTATTTTATTTGGACATATTTTAGAATATGACTGATATTCTATAAATATATATAAATTATATATATATATATATATATATATATAATTTATATAAATATTATATAAAACTGAAAAACCACTGATAAAATTTAGTCAATATATCAAATATTATTTTATCACACGTTATACAGTGGTTTTTTGGGGCGAACTTTAGAAGTTTGCCTTGTTACTACACTTTGAATATTTAATTTGTATACTTCTGATTTTCTTATTTTTGTTATTTTACAAGTGGTATAATCCCAAAAGAAACAAACTATGATTCGTCAAAATACACCACAAATAAGTTACAGACATTAGTAAAGTCTGTATTCCTTTTAAATTTTATTACAATTTTTTATTTAGACGTAATTCATTATTTGTAATATTACAGAATTGTATATCAAATTAAAACACCACTGACGAAATTTAATTAATTTGGCACCATTTTTATTGTATAATATATAATGTTTTTTTGGGTAAACTTTAGAAGATTGCCTTGATACTACCAGAGAGAATAAACTAATTATTTTTGATACTATAGTTTGAATGTTTATTTTGAATACTTCTAGTTTCCTGTTTTATATTATTTTACAGTTGGTGTAATCCCAAAAGAAACTACAATGAATTATGCAGCTGCACCAAAAATAAGTTACAGAAATTAATGACAAAATTTTGACATGATATTTCAGTAAGATATAAAATTAAGTATTTTGAAGTAAATATCGATTCATATTGTCCATTTCTGTGGTGTGTTTTATGGTTTTTTTATGTTATATTTATGATGAATTTCAAATCTAGTCAATATTATGATTAATATTAAGATATTTGTTATAAAAATGTATCCTAACTTAAAATAAGTTATCACGCCTTATAAGTAAGTTGAATTAGATAGAAATTTTGCAACAGAAAATGTAAAACAATGTAAATGCAAATATTTAGTACACACATTATTTTCCAAACTAGTGTAATGACAGTAGTGGCGAGGAACACACCGTAGTGCCCTCTTTGGGTGTGTTTCTAACCCACTACTAATATTAACGATGCCCTTAAAGCAATCATGTTGCAACATCGATTCCAATACCTATGGCACTCTAACGAGCGGATAATAAGCGCGAAACCAGTCAGTGTCTGGTGGTTAGTCTCGATGAAGGATGTGGCGATTTCAATGGGGATGCCGGAGTAATGCAACACCAGTTGGGGCAAATTTGCCATGGAGTAGTTGTCTTCGGCATCTCCTTCGTATAGCGTAATGACGTTGCGACAGCTTTAATTATTTATTTAAAAAAAGTAACTATTTGTAGATACAATTATCAGTTTGTTCCCTTGGGCTTTGGCCATCAAATAAAACAGGGAAAGGTAAATATAAGTACCTACAGTGTTTATTATATCTTGACCGAGTTATTTATCTATTCAAAAAATAGAGCTAAACGCCAAGCATCATAATTACAGTACCAGAATTTTCTTAAAGAATGCTATTTTGGCAATGTGGTAAAATGTAAATTTTTTAGGACCAAGATTCTTGTATTGCACTGGATCCGCTTGTTAAAAAATCTCTATCTCAAGAAATAAAGATTTTACAGCCGTTTAAAAGTGGGACAATATATAATCAAGTGTACAGAGAACATGTCTCGTTTTTGATGAAACTCAACTTACCTTTGACAATTGGAATTGAAACTGAAACCTTAAAATATTGTAATGAACGGGTTACGTGAATGCCCCTGTATATCTTAGGAATTAATACATGCTATATCAATGCTTTTTTTTATTATCGAATGCTACTCAAAAGTGCCTTAAGAAAGTATTTTTAATTTTTTGATCATACACTTTTAATTGATCCAAATGTCCCAATTATTAGAAAAACCAATAGACAATAAGTTCCAGTTCGTGCTTTCTAAAACACCCCAAAACAAGTCGAATCGGTATATTAAAAATAATGAAATTTTGGTAAACAGAAGAAAACTTAATTTTCAAAATTTGTTAAGTTAATTTTTAATTATTTTGTGCTCCCGTGTTACTATTTTGCTAGAAGCTCTAAAATACTTATTAACAGAATATGTGGTTCGAGGCGAGGATTGGTGTCTGATACGACTGGGAAAGATTTTCTATACTCAAAACCCAAAGCTTTACTTACCCATTTGTGCATGTACAAAGGATATTTTTCTACATTTCGAGAGCTTTATCCAACGAAGCAAGGTACATACTTAAACAAAGGAAGCATGGGTGTTTCATTGTAAGCTGTAGGGCAATATATTGAAATATTTCGAAGTTACATCAGTACGAGACCCAGATGAACACATGGCGATGAATTGCCTTTAAAGGAAGGAGATTTTAGGGATGGTTTCATGAAAAGTTAGCCTATTATGCGGTACAGCGTGTTAATACGAGGTGGTTTAAAATATTGTTTATTTATGACTTATCTAAGAATTTACGATTTACTTAATTGTTTTCTGATGATATTATTGATTTCCTTAAAACTTGAAGATTAATATACAGAAGGAAATAATTTCATAAACATGTTTGTGGGGCTTGTTCATTATGAAAAAAAAAAACAGTACCAGGTAGTAGGTACTACAAAAAATCAGGTAATACTTTACTAATAACCAGGCCACTCTATACGACAGCTTTCAGGACATTAACCAAATTTTAAGAACCAAAGGTCTTCGATACCCATGTGCAAACAATAAAGCAAAGTTTAATTTAAAAAATTTAATAAAAAATTAGGAAACTATTATGTTTTGCTAATAATATGACAAATAATGATAATTTTATTATTAAGCTTGAACAGATTAAATGGAAATTTAAAGAGAGAAATAAGAAAATTAAACACAACATCAATTATTAAAATAAATGTTCAAATATACTTCCATTTTTTCTTGCGAATGGCCAGGAATTGTATCACAACATACCAGATATTCCTTATTGCAAATAACTTCCCCTATCAGCGTCTTTCGTTTGTACCATGACTTTAGAGACACCCTGTATATTATCTAATTTTATAGCTGTAAAAACAGATGAATAGTATTATTACTTAAGATAATAATTTTGTAGTTTACGTCTATACTATAACTTTTACGTTATTGGATATGAATCTATCATGACAAAATATTGTCCTCTGGGATATTTCTAAGAAAATTGATTTTCTATTATAAGCATCCTCATTTGAATACAAACATCAGTGAATTCCTTAGCTCGGCAAAATATGAAGAGGAATTGTCAATTAAAGTCTAGTTCGAAACAATATAACTTGAGGAACCTAAGGCAGAAATAAAATATAAAGCCGACACAAGCCGGTCTTGACATATTTTTAGAGAAAAGTTTTGTATTCAATTGAATATGCACCACGTTCTCCGCATTTCAACCTTCAAGGCATGTAAAACATAAGCAACTCTTGACAGTTCTCAATCGCTACTTGATTGAGGACAAGCTGCGAGCGCGCTGAAATCTTTTTAACGGCACAAGTTGCGTATACACTTGTCTAAAACAATATCCGTCGGGACTTCGAATATCAGTCCAATACAACCGGACGCGTACGTTCAACTCCTTTGGGCACTCCACTTGGATGGCGGTTGGTCCCAAAAGCTTGGCCTCTATCGTTTATAGACCCCCGCTATCTCCAGATCTGTCCATTGTCGCTTATTTCCACTTTGATTCAATTGCAAATAAAAGCTGAGTTGCGATGTGCCATTTTGAGTGTCACTTTTAAACACGCTTTCGAAATGGGAAAACTGCCACTAAATAAAGTTTCATTATCTCTTCCACATTATATAATACGTTCAATGATATAGGTAGGTACATTAAGTTTATTTATACCTGATTTCTGAGCTAGCTGGAATAAAGTAATTTTTGACGTATGATTGAACGTGAATATTTTAAAATAAGTTTAAACGACAAACGAAAAATAAAAACATTTCTAAATAAAAGAAAACGAACCTCTACACCAAAAAGATTAGTCAGGGGCTGTTTTTTTAAACCAGTTTCACCTAATTAAAAATAAAATCTTACGTTGAAAAAAGCAGATTAATTATTATTAAATACAAAACAAATTCTTTTTCTGTTGGCGTTTCAGAAATATCTTTTATTATCGTTATACTACTTTTTAATTTGTTTTTCGAAACATCAATAAAGAAATCATACTTTTGTGTCTGATAACCCCAACTTATTTTTTCAGTGTGACAATATTATTTGCCAAAACTAGGTTTAAAAAGATTAGCTTTCACTTAAAATACAGGGATTTCAACTATATATTCTTTTATATGTATATTTAGAATTGTGGCAAAATATTCAATAAATAGAAGAATATCATAGCAAATAAAATAGTTGGGGACAAGAAATACACAAAAATAAACTATTGACTGAAAATTCCTGACTTTCACAAATATTCGTATAGATAATACTGACGTAGTTTTCCACGTAGCACCAAAACATTATACTGCATTCGACGCGCATTGTACCAACCAAGTTGGTATCATCTGGAGATGATTAAAACTAAACCTATTGTGTCTGGCCTATTTATACTTAAACTATTGCTACGATTCAGATTCAGCAATAAAGCGGGCTGTATGGGATTGGCCCTCTGTCACTATCCATACTATTTTTACACTTTGCAATTTCCAAACTCTTAAATGCATCCAACCGTTAAGGATTTGTTACATTCCTAATTAGTCTTAAATTGCTATTATCTATTTTATGGTTGTTCTTAAACGCATGTCGGGCGACACTAGACTTATCTAGTAGTGGTGAGAAAGAAACACATCGTAGTGCCTTTGCTTCATAGTAGCCCCTTCAGGTAGCGCTTTTACTTGTACATCCCAATCTATACGGTATTACGATTGGATTATTTGTCACAACACCTTGTAACAATTTTTGTTTTATACCTCTTTCCGTGTATATTCTCTTAATTTTAAGTTCCACATTTTAAATGTCTAATTTTGCCGTAGTAGCTGTGTTAATAGTGTTATCTCGTATCAAAACGCAATTGGCATCATTATTGGCCTCTTGTAAATGTAAAAGTCTGCATTCCACATATTACAGCTCGATAAGCATTGAAGATATTGAAAAGATGTTTCAATGGAATTAGAAAACTGAAAGTACCATCGGCGTTTAATGTCACCCCATTCCGATAATTCCATTCTGCTCTTCTGATCCTGATCTTCCACTATGGGTGCTCTTTGGGTCTTTGCTACTATCTCTGTCTAACAATGATTGTCAAATTGACAGACCTATAATCACCTGCTTTTCCGCAGACGGTATTATAGCAGTGACCTCTATTGTCTTTGATTAAGACAATTCTACTTATTTATTTTAAGGAAATGCCGAAAACAACTACTCCACGGCAAATGTACCCCGACTCGCATTGCATTACTTCTGCATCACCTTCAAATAAATAAGTAGAATTGTCTTCTTTAAAGACAATAGAGGTCCTGCTATAATGGCGGCTGCGGAAAAGCAGGTCGTTATCTGTCTGTCAATTTGACAATAATTGTCAGACAGATAGTAAAAAAGACCCAAAGATGGCACTACTACGGTGTGTTTCTCACCATATGGCGACTCCTATGGAGATGCCGAAGTAATGCAATACATATTTTATTTCCTGACAACACAATTAATAACACAATTAATAAGACAATTAATAACATCAAGATAATGATTAAAAAAGAAAATACCAAAGAAAACAATGAAACCAAAATCGTCATATACATTATTTTTAAAATTTGTTTTTAGGGCATTGTGGATAAAACTTGGATTGTGGATGGCAAGTTCGAATCTCGCCAGGGGAGATGAGGCACCTCTCCCAGGGAATGGTTGTGTGTCTAAATTTTTTTCATCTGTACCCTCCCTCTACACAAGCCTGAGGCTTTCAGAAGGGAGGTTGTCCATTTCTGTGGTGTGTTTTATGTTTTTTATATTTTAATCTTTCTAAGTAAATTTATGAAATATGAAGACAAATTCTTTTGATCAATAACTAATGACTTTACAAGTATTATCTTGGATCGCATGTTCAAAATACGCCACTGAAGTTTAGTAAATAGAAGATGGCATTTCCCATAATTACGAACTTTGTTAGTTACTGCATATTGGTCAAGTACTTTACTTAATATAAGGTACCCCCTCATTAATATTCGGTATGTCACCCAGATTACATCAAATTTGACAGTCGCTTCAGCTCTAATGATTTTGCCGTCAACTTACGCGTTAAGTTATGTAATGCAATTTAAATACAGGATGTTTTCTAAGCACATATACAGTAAATTCAGGAGGCGACTATCTTTAGATGCAAAAACAGTGTGTTTTCCTAGTTAGAAGGTCTAAAATTAAATATAGAAGAACTTTTCTTTTTACAATTATTACAACTGCATCATTTATTGACAAAATATCAGATAGATCAGACATTTCGAAAGGCAGCGGACCTTTGAGAATTACATAATATATTAGTTCAATTACAACTGAAATCGAAAACCTGTAACAATTTTTTTCATATCCATTGTAAGAAATATCCCAATACTCATTGCGAACTATTTAAGGGACATAATAAAATATAAGGGCATCATATTCTTCGTATTCTTTTTACGTATATTTCACTAGCATTGTTTTCGGTTAATTAAGTAGTCGTAAAAAGCAACACAGGTTCCGTGAGGGTGCTTATATAGTGTAAACCTGATAAAAGTATCTTTTGAGCCATTGTTTTCAAAGCTTCCGTATATAATCCAAAATAAAATTACGAAAGCTATTGTGTCATTGAAAATACACTTACGTGGAAAAGTAATATCAACTCCATTTTTACACTCAATGCGCTCTCAGTATTTTAACAAGTCATGATAAGCTTCTATTAACGATATTCTCAATTTTTCCCTACGGTGTGTGTAATACCGGGATATCAAAAATTATCTTGGTCAAGGGTGGTTGTGGAATGTAAAACGTGTGTCTTACTTTAAATTTTTGAATATGTTTTGTTGTGTCAGAATCTGTCAAGTCATTGTGCTTAAATTTTCTAATCCAGTTTTTGAATCATGCCTCTTACCACACAGCACAAAATTTTCATGATTGAAGCCTATTTTCGAACGGGTGCGCTAGTTAATGGAAATTGGCAATACAGTCAACGTTTATGTTTGGACAATTTTCGAGAGCACTTCCCAAACGTGGCAATATTACCGGACAATTTTTATGCGTGCCTTACAAATTGTGTTGAAGTGTTTCGCGAAACTGGTTGTGCGACTCATAATAAAGGTGCTGGTAGACCAAGAGTTCGTACAGAAGAAGTTGTCAATGACGTTCGTCAACGTATGGAAGAGGAGCCTGCAAAACCTTTGAAACGTCTTTCTCAGGAAATTGGACTTTCTTATGGAACAAGAGATTTCAGAGAGATCATAAGATTTTAAAGAAAGACTTGAACATGCATCCTTATAAGATGCAAGCACATCAAGCTCTTCTGCCCGCAGACCACCCCAGACGCCTTGCTTACTGCCATTGGTTTGTCAATAATTTAATGAATGACGATCTTCTGGACTTAACTTTATTTTATGACGAAGCTTGGTTCCACATTTCGGGACACATCAATTCTCAAAATATGCGAATGTGGAGCAATGATAACCCTCATGTTTTTACTGAATCGCCACTACATGCTCAAAAAATTAGTGTTTGGATGGCAGTTTCTCGGAGAAGAATAATTGGGCCAATTTTTTTCAATTTCACCGTCAACGCAGAAAGGTACAGACACAACTTTTTGGCTGAATTTGTGCAACAGTTAAACGATGATGAACTTCGGTACGGTTATTTCCAGCATGACGGTGCAACAGCACATACTACACGAGAAAATATTGCTTTCCTCCGCGAGTTTTTTGATGACCGGCTGATAAGTTTGCATACAGAATTTGAGTTTTCTCCGAGATCACCTTGTTTGACAATTATGGACTATTTTATATTTTCTTACTTAAAAAACAAGATTTTCGCAACTCCGGTAAATAATTTGCAAGAACAGCAACAAAGAATTGTTCAGCTATAACGCCAGAAATGCTGCAAAACGCTTTTCACAGCATGAGGAGGCGCGTCAACTTGTGTATCGAACAAAACTGGGGACATTTCCAACAATTACTGTAATTTAGTTTTTCTTGTTACTAAAACCGTTATTTCATAATTTGTAGTTCATTATTGTTTTACAACTGAAATAAATAGGTATGATATTTGTAGGTTATTGATGATGTCAGTGTGACAGTGACATAATTATTTAAAATTTAAAGTAAGACACACGTTTTACATTCCACAACCACCCTTGACCAACATAATTTTTGATATCCCGGTATAATCTAAACATATCTACATTCAGTAAATAATATGTGATTTGGATATACGTTGTAAAGTTCTGAATATCACGTGTAGTTTTTCTATATTACATCACAATACCTTCAGACTTTGTACGATACCTTTCTTACAATAGTCAAGGGATTCGTACCATATTCGCGAAGTTACATTGAAGAGCAGAAATCCGGAAACATCGGTCTCTGTAGTCATCTCGTTGTTTCCCTTTGGGAACAGATTCAACTAATGCACAAATTTTTTAGTTGTATTAATTTATTTCGCACAAGTTCTATTCTGTTTATAATATCAATTTTAGTTGATGATCTAACAAAGTTTTTAGTACATTTAATACATTGTATTAAGTCATTGAAGTTGTTATTCTGACATATTCACTTTTACCTTCTGGAGGTCTATCGAGGTAGTCATGTGATTAGGGCCCCCTATCTAGCTTTAGACTTTTACCTAGGTTCTATAGCATTTTGATCCCTTACTCTTTAGGTCTGAGTTCTGAGTTTAATCTGAGTTCTATCTTCCTTTTATTCTTGATAGAATCTAAATTAGCTATCGTCTACCAGCACTATAATTTGGTGCCTCCTAAGTCTCTTGAGAGCAACATTATAATGCTATTTGGTTTTGTTCAACATTCCTCTCAAGATATTTGAAGGGGATGCCGTCCACGGGCAATGTGCCCCGACTGGCATTGTATTACTCCGGCATCTCCATAGGAGTCGCCACATAAAGGCGAGACCAACCACCAGACACTGACCGGTTTCGAATTTATTCTGTGCTCGTTAGAGTGCCATAGGTAGCGGAGTCGAAGAACGATGCTGCGATATGATTGCCTCAAGGGTGAAAGACGTGGCGACTCCTATGGAGATGCCGGAGTAAGGAAGTGTCAGTTGTGGCACATTGTCGTGGAGTAGTTATTTTCGGCATCTTCTTCAAATAAATAAGTAGGATTGTCTTCCTCAAAGAGAATAGAGGTCACTGCTATAATGGCACTTTGCAGGTCGCTATCTATCTGCCAAGTAGACAATAATTGTCAGAAGGATGGTAGTAAAGACCAAAAGAGGGCACTACTGTGTGTTTCTCATCACTACTAACATTCCTCTTAGGATCTTCAGTGATTTGGCGGATTTGGTAGCTACCACGTTGATGTTGGGCTTTTTGGTATACTATTATCATTTTTCGGATAACAAAACCAAAAAGCAAAATATGAACCTACAAAGAACTCCTAAAAACAGATACAATTTGTTTCCACATATTGCGTCAACATTTAGCATTTTGTTAAATTTGCCACAGCGTTTCCTTAGTTATGAGAGCATTGCATAAAGGTAGAAGTAAGACAAAAAATACTGGTATTGATATAGTTATTGTGATGGAATATTAAAAGACAATGCACCAAAAATGTCTAAAAAGAAATTCTAATATTTCGCCGCTTCTATTTAAGATACTGCATAATACTTTGAATTCTTCATGCCAACAATTTACAGAAAAATTAATATCTGGCCTCCTAAAGTTATAATCTCAATAAAATCGAATAAAGAATGTACAAGTAATCAAAATCAGAAAAGTATTAATAAATTAAACTTTATTGAAAAAATGTTTCAGAAAAAATATTTTAATAAATTTCCATTTATTATGGCCTTTGTAATACAATCCGTATGTTCTAATTACTTTTTATCAAACAAATCAGTGGAGACTTATAAAATGGTTGTTGAAATAAAATACAGCGCCTTTAGAAAGTATTTCTAACTTTGTTAATCTTAATTTTATTAAAAAATGCCTTGACGAGAGTTTGTTAATATAAAATGAAGGGTTTTCCTTTGACTTTCGATGTGACTGATACAAATTTTTTTAATAACAGCCCAAAGTTTTTTCGACATTTCCCGGAAATTAAAGATTTCCTTATAGATAAAAAAAAAAATTCATTTCATGGTACATACTTAGAAAATAATATACGTTTCGATAGAGTATTTTTGAGAAAATAAGGTTTTAAATCTGTTATTTAAAATGAGCATAAAATTCCACATTTTATGCTAATAAGTAGAACAAAATAAATTGGCGAATAAAAAGAAATTGCATTTCAAATAAAAAAAATAGCAACTTCAAATTGCTTCAGTGTAACAAGTATTAGAATGTTACATTCAAATCGTTAATTATTTTATAATACCTTAGTTTTACCGGTGTAGTATAGATGTAATCATCCATATATTCCGATCTAGATTGAATCTACCTAATTTGATTAAAGAAACACATTCTGCGATTTGTACAATAAAACGCAGGAAGAGATTAACAGTCTGATAGTTTCAACAAGTACCTACGCCGCAAGGAAAAGCCCTGAACGACAAAGGCGGCATTAAAATGAAAATCAGGTTTTTGTAGATTTCAACAGCGAGCTTCCCCGATAGTAGTTCAGATAGGGCTGGCTAGATGACGTCGTGTCGCCGACTAAAAGGCTGCTCTCCGCTTAAATGGTCACTATTTACAGGCGAGTTCTGTTACAGCGTCGATTTATATTTTACAGAAGGCTCGCGATAGACGGCATTATCTGATTTCGACCGCATTCCGCAGCGAATTAATTTTGAGCTAGTATTGGCAATGCAGTTGTGTGCAGCGATATGGAATAACTTTGTCAGTTGAGAATTACGATTTTTTCATGTTATTTCAAATACAAGTGCATTTATTTACAGAAAAATATTGAGATAACTATTTTTGAGCTAAACGGGATCTACTTCAACTATAAGCTGCTTTTGAAAATACCGGATAAGCAGATATTTCACGTAGTTTAGAAAAATAACTACTAATAATTCAATAATTGACCAATCAAATGTGGGAATTGACCAATCAAATGTTTTATTTCACAATAATTCTAAAACAATTTAAGATCTAGAAAACGCGTTCACTGCGTTTGTTCACTTACGTTCGGGTTTGATTTAATTTTTAGTACACTGTTAATAAAAACCTTCATCGCACATTTTAAAAATATTCGCATTAGACTATTTTAAACTGCTCGATTGGCTACGTCGCAGGAGTGACGTCATACAGCGCAAAGCGTATCTTTTCATTTTATTCTGCGTTATATTTGAGATGAGAACAGTTATGCCTTTGGTTTTTACTTTGACGTTGCCAAGTAATCATAAAGGGTTCGCTGCGATTTATATATTGTTTTTATTTAAAGAAGATGCCGAAAACAACTACTCCACGGACAATGTGACCCGACTGGCGTTGCATTACTTTGGCGTCTCCATAAACGTCTCCACATCATCCAGAGCAATCAGCGGACACTGACCGGTTTCGCACTCATTCTGTGCTACTATCCATCCGATTATTATTCTCTAATTGACAGATATCTAGCAACCTACTTCTCTATAGGTACTATTATTACTTCAATTATTTTAAAAACGGCTTCACTTGGAATACACAATTAAAATGTTCGCGGTAATAAATAAGCGCCTCTTATTTATTTCCGCTTCTTCCGGAAACAAAAATTGCCCAAAATGTCCACTTCTCTAGTAATAAAAGTTGGACGTGTATTTAACATATAAAAGGTTTACTGTAAACCGAAAATAATTGCCCTCTGTCCCACGTAAATTTTTTGCAAGCTTTGTGACAGCAGTGACAGCAAATAGTTTACTGATTGGGATGTAATTTGGGGAATGTAAAATGGGCATCCCTATGACATGAATGCATAAAATGCAGGATAATTGGAAAACAGAAAACATACAACTGCCACAGGAAATTAGATTACATATGGATTCTTTAATAAAGCAATTTGTGTGGAGAGTTTTTGAGTGTTTAAATTTAAAAAATCAGCCAATACGAATCACGGAACTCCAGCTAATATAAATATTCATATCCGTATAGCTTATAACTTTTATGGAAATAACAGTTAGTGGTATATTATATTAATACTTATTGGCTTATACATTTTATTAAAGCATCATTAAGTTAATTTACAAATTGACAATTTAATTTATTGCAAATAACTTTAACTGTCACATATTATTCTAATATATAACTATTCTTGAATGATAATATACCTCCGGTTAAATTAAGCTAACGAAAACTAGGTACTATAATTTCGGGTTTGTGAGTAAAAAATTTAAAACAGAAATCTCAAAAAAAAACATTCACAAATTGAATGCAAGGGTATATAACCATAAATATTATTTTATAAAATAAACTATGTAGTAATTAAATATTTTCCTATATAAATGATATTGATAATAGTGTTACAATAAAAAATAGCTGAAAATGCATATTATAGCAGGTAAAGTAGTTGCTAGAACATACGTTTTGGATAATGATGTTAATCCATTGTATCTCTAGGTTTATAAGTAACAAGAAAAATTAATATCTTATTTGGATAATTTAAATAACATATCTGTTTGTTTATATTTTTTGGCTCAATACCTAGGTACAATAAAGTACGAAAAATATACAGGGTATTTCGAAAATGGAAGAATTTTAAAATATAGCATATGTAGAAGAAATATGTTATATCATGAAATTTTATAAGTGTGTATGAAATGGTTAGATATTTTTAGTCCGAAACGGAAATAATTAAACTTAAGGAATTTCAAGAAGAGGCAAATCAAGAACAATCAATATTGTTACTTAAAAGAACCTCAAAGGATAATGAAAAGGATAAAAATGATAAATACATTTAATTTCGTAATAAAAATATTCTCTATACATAGTAAGGATATAAAATATTGACGTCTGTATGTAGCGTCTATATATTTAAAATTTATAACATTAAATGAATTTCACTCCAAACTAGATAATAATGCAATGTGGCAGGAAATTCGTGACGTATCGTTTTCAAACAATTCTGTTCGTAACTAACTAATGCAAATATCCAATAATGCTCATGTTCAAAATGTTTTAATGCGTGGAACGCGTTGTCGTGGACAATATTCACTCTTATACTATTAATATAATTTTCTTAAATGATTATTCAAAAATTAGAGGTGCCCAAGTTGTATGAAATCCTACCTTCGTTTTTCGGAGCCGGTGGTTTCCTGGTAGCCCAGTTCGTTCGGATACTTCGACTTCCAAGCCATTGTCCATTCATTGCTGCAATCGCACTTTCAGCTTCCTGCAACAAGATAATGATTGTATATATTTTTGGTCAATACAAAGGTACTACAGAGCTGAAGTGTAACTGCTCAAGAATTATTACTTTTGAACTTTCAAAATAAATCATTTATCGGTAAGAATCGATAAAAATTATATAATTTATCTTTCTGAGAAAAATATATCATACAACTACAATATATTATTGGTTTTCAGAAATTAAATATATGAAAGTAAGTACTATAAATTGCGTTTAGCCTCGTGTTTAGTACTTTGAAGAAAATTATTATTTTTCTTTTTATAGTTCACCCTCCATTTGTAACCATACATTTTTTAAAAGCTAACAATATCACAGGCTCATTAGTAGCCAACCATAATGAACTAAGTAAATAATAAAGTATGTACCTGTGACAATATTGATTGATGACGTATTATTTTTTTCTGTTCCCATAATAACCTGTATCCAATATATTTAGCTGTAGTTCTTTTAGAGAAAAATATGTAATGTGAAAAATTTAATGTAATTTAAATAAATTGAGTGTACACTGTATCTCAAATAGGTGGTAAATATATTGAGATCTCTGAAATTATAAGAGATAGAAAAACAGTTAAATGGGAAAAGTTTTACAAAATTCTGTAACTTAATGTCGCTTACGGAGCGGCCTGTGTAAGTGTTTGAGATATTTTGAAAACATTGAAATGCTGAATTTTGGAAAACTTCTTGTAAGTAACTTCTTTATTTAGGTGTGAGAAATTTTAAAATCCATGAAAATATTTTAAGAGCAATTATTTACGCTGAATATGCTGGTCTAATCTAATTTCACTTACTTTTCGGTTTTCTGCAGACATCAACAACTTAATTTTTTCTTATGGCGGCCATATTAGGTTTTTCACTCATTAAAAGAGTATTTGTTTACCTTTGCAATGATGTAATACATAGGAAAAAAATATTTAGTTATAAAAAACCGAAGAAATATGATTTTTCGGTAGACTTGGTAACATTACACAGCAAAATGTTACACAATATTATTTATTTAACAAATTTTTGCAAAACCACTTCTTTTTTATTAATACCTACTATAAGTTTGAAGTAAGAAGAACAAGACAATCTAACTGATTAATTAATTAAAAACAAGTTAACGAAATAAAAAATATTTAAATGAAATATTTGAATTATTGCAGTTAAGAGAAAAGTAAAAAAGGCACATAAAACAATAATAAAAACAACGATAATAAATAAGAACATGTGAAATTTTGAATGTAACTATTGAAACTTTAAATATAAAGTTCAAAATTGCGTTAGTTTCTAAGTACAGTTTATTGATATTTCATTAAAACCATTCTAACTACCTACCCTATTTAATGTATTTCGGTTTACAATTCCTAAAACATATATGGTATTTTTCTCAAGTTTTTCTCATATTTTGGTACCTTCAAACTTGTACAATTCGTCATTCACATATCCCCATAGATAAAAATCAAAGGGGGTGATGTCGGGAGATCGAGCCGGCCAAAGAAATGGTATTAATTTGTTAAATAAATAATATTGTGTAATGTTTTGTCCTGCGATGTAGCAAAGTATATCGAATTTTTTTCCAATGTGTGATACATTATTAAAAAGGTCAAAAATACCTTTTTATTGAGTGAAAAATCCAATATGGCCGCCATAAGAAAAAATAATATCCGCATAGGCGTATTCAGCGTAAAAATTTGCTCTTAAAATGATTTCAGGGATTACAGATTTAAAAAATTTTCATACAAGAGGTTCTCCAAAATGCAATATTTCAATTTTTTCAAAATATTTCAAACGCCTAGATTGCTAGAACCACTAGATAAGCGCCACCCTGTATATATATATATATATATTTCTAAAGAGTTGAGTGATAAAAATGGGAAAATACCATAAAATTCCACAGAATTTCCATCGCCCTATACGTTCATTTAGCAACTATGTACCAATAAAATGTTTGCAGCTAATCAATAGGAATTCTAAAATAGCTAAAAAATACCTGAATAAACAAAAACCTCACTCTGAACACAAATGCAACACGTTTACGTGACGATACTGGTTTTTAATGAGAATAAAGGAGATGGGAGATAAACAATTCCGAATCGTTTATCATTTTTTACAATGTTACACAACGGTAGCTTTCCAGAGGCAACATTTTATTATTTGTTGAACTCCGGCTAAAAGCTGAAACGTGCTCTTGGTTAAACAAACTCAAATTATACGTGTTGAACAAATACATGGACACGCTGCACCGCAAATTTGTGCTTTTTCGTCTGCATTAATCAAAAGAAAATAATTTGTTGCTTTTTTAACATAGCAGTCTTGTAACAATGTTGCCATTGCCGTTTTTACAAAAGAACATTGTAATCATGGCATAAGTTTTCCTTAAGATACATGCAGGGGTTCCCAGGTAACCATATAGAACAGATTTACGACAAAATCCACAGAATTGTTCATAACTTATCATGCGGTTAACATGTCGTGTTTCATAAATATTGGTGAAGAAGAGGAAGATGTTTCAAAAAGATAATTGATAATATTAAATTGATGGACATGAATTAGTCCACAGAAAATTCGGATCAAATTTGAAGTCGCATATCTTTTGATATATTAGTCACAGATACGTGATTCTTCCTTTGTTATTTAGATGCATGCCTCAAAAATCCGAGATTAATGTCATACTTCTTTTAACTCAGTTATTTCTATAACTGGTTACTTCTTGAATCGTTCCGCTAACACAACTGATTTTGAAGTTATAGAATTTTAAGTGACAACCTATCATTCAACAATATGTTAATATTAATATTTTTAATGTTAACAAAGTTGACTCTGTCAATCATTTTCATAGTAGAAGCGAAAATAATATTTAAACTGTCTTTAATAAAACGCGGTATTTTTTACAAAAAGACGCTTGTATTGTTATACCATAGACTAACTGTTAAGACTGCTCCATGACGTGTTAAAATTTATTAACAATCTAAAACCCAGTCAAACTCAAAGAATCGTTTAGTATAGACCAGTCAATATAAGGGCGCGCCCGTCGAGGCAGTGCGCTCGTTAACGCGCGAAGTTTTTGGTTTTCCTATGTTGTCACGTTGCCACAAGTAGCAATATAATTATTCTGTTTTGAGTTAGGGTGTATACAGTTATGTGCTGCAATAATAATAATTGAAAAACAATGTCTCGATATTATGAGTTTAAAAACTATAGTTGTTTATTAAAAAAACAATTAATATTTGAAAATGTACCTACTCATTTCCAATGGCAGTTCCGACAGGCAGTTCTTTTAAAGCAATATGGATTATTAATTCAGGCAGACTGACTTATAAAACCACTTAGATAATTTAATTTATTAGACAATAAATACAGTAATATTGAAAATATTAATTATTCGGGACAAGGAATATGTAAAATGATCTAATACCAAATTTCCGTTGTCAGCTTTTCATGGATTTTCATTGCAATACCTATGTATATAACACGTCTACTTTTATTCTTTTCCAGTACAATTCAGGTATCACTTGGTTGTTAGATAGATTCAGAAAAATAAAATAGTGTAAAATGAAGCATGCTCAAGGGCTATTTGAAAAATTATTAATGTACCTATACTACGGATATTATCTTGAAGGGGGTTGGAACCTTTGGTGTGAATATATCACTGGCGTAGTTTTCCACATAACCCCAAAACACTATACTGCATTCGATGCGCGTTTTGCAAACCAAGTTGGCATCATCTGGAAATGATTAGCTTTAGTTTTAATCTTCTTCAGATGATGCCAATTTGGTTAGCGAAACGAAAGTCGAGTGTAGTAGTATTTTGGTGTTATGTGGAAAACTACTTCAGTGTTAACGAAATTTTAGTTTTTTGGAATAATCTCGAAACCAGTATTCATTTGGACGGATTTCAAAACTATCGAAGAATTGCAAAACATTCCCCGTCTTTGTATCCAAATTGGAACAAACCGTATTCTTTGTTTACTCATGTATACGATGTATTTAGTGCATACTTTTTATATATCTACACTGCCTTTCTATGTGTTTCTGTAGAGACTTGTATTTACATATATAAATTTTTTTGTTACTACGATAAAAACTTTAAGGTAGATAATTTCTTTTTAATTGTGTTGTTATTTAAACAGAATTTTAAGATTTCTTGATCTAATAAATTCTTATTTTGCATAAATTAGGAAAATTAAATAGAGGCTACAATATTTAAAAAAATATATTTTTTTCGAACCATACGAATAAGACACTATAACATTAAATTATTTTGTATAAAAAGAGGGCCATTTCGGGACTGTTTGAGATCGCCATAGCAACTGAACAAAAAAGAGATTATTGTACAGTTGTACAGTACCGAAAAGTAATTTGACATTAACATTGCATGTCACATAATATATTGAAGTTTAATTAAATAGAAAAACAGAAACATATAGTGACTTCGATGAGTCGGTAAACTGGAGGTGCTAATTACAAGCGGTTGGAAAAAAATATTATGTTTAACTCGTACAAAAAATACGTTTTCGATACTCGTAAAATTGCCGAAATCGGGACAAGGCAACCCATTCCCTTGTCCCGAAAACGTGTATTTTTTGTACTAGTTAAACAAATAACTATTTTTAGCAGTACAATTTATTGTCCATTAAAAAATATCCAATTTTAGTTTATAATTTATTTGGAGTTAAAAGTAATTCCAAATAAAAAATAGTAAGTACAAATTAAATAACTAAATAATTAAATAACTTCAGTTATATGAATGCGATATGATTTATTTAATTTCTATTAATTGTTATCATGAATTTACATGGTACGCAGATGACAAGTAGCCCGCAATCGACAGCGAGAACACAACAGGACACCTACTGCTATATCGCACCGCGAATCATATTCATTCATCGGCAACAATGTAGCGTTTGCGATGGAAGTTTTTGTGCCGTTGTGCTGAGCTTGTGATGTTTTTGACAATTTCGGATTGAAAACTAAATCTCGCTGACATCTAGTAGCAAACGGTTCAACTAAAAAATGGTGTTAATAACTCTGCCTATTTAATGGAACAGTCTTAACAGTTAATCTATGGTTATACTATCAATACCTACTTCGAAGCCTATACTTTATAAATATTGTAAATAAATATCAACATCTCGTTGAATCATAGGTAGGTAGTTACTTAAAATGCTGTCTATAACCTCAAAATCAGTTGTGTTAGCGGAATAAATGGAGACGATTATTAAAGGAAACAAATGAGTGTACAAACTGACCATTTTTAACCATTGAACCATTTTTCAAAACCTCTCGGAACATGCCATGACCGCCTTTAAGTTTTTGCAAAAAACATAACAAGGTGCTTAGTTTGTATCTCTAAAAATAACTAAGCAACAAGAATTTTGACATTAGTCTCGAATTGGTGAGTCATTCACTTAAATAGCAAAGGAAGAATCAGGTATTTACGACTTACATGGTATACGTCAAAAGATACCTATGCGGCATCAAATTTGACACATTTTCCATGTACCATTTCATAGAGGGTGAATAAGCGTAAAGTTTCATCCTCGATTATCTGTCAAAGGATTAGTTTACATAGAAAATGCTCGGATAGGTTGATTTTTATATAAAGGGGGACACGCTCTTCTATTATTGACATTGTATGACATCTTGAAGGGGGTTGGAACCTTTGGTGTGAAGCTAACACTGATGTGGTTTTCCACATAACACCAAAAACACTATACTGCACTTGACGCGCGATCCGCCAACCAAATGGCATCATCTGGAGATGATTAAAACTGGCATTGTATGACATACAGGGTGAGGACCCACAAAAGAGAGGTTTACCACAACTTGTATTCTTTAAATAGAACCCCCTATGTGTTTTTACAGATTTGCATAGAATGGCCTCTCACATGAATTTACTGATATAGCGTTTGATGGATATAGTTCTAATAGTAGGTAAGGGAGATATACATAAAAAAGTGTTCCATAAGCATAAGTAAGAATGAGCTATCTCCATCAAACCCTGTATCAATGTATTCATGGAAGGACGTTATATTTAAATCTGTAAAAATATACAGGGTGTTCTATTTAAAAAATAAACTTCCCTTTTTGGGACGTAATAAATAAATGTCAATAATATAAAAATATATCCCTCTTCAAATAAAAATCGACCAGTCTGAGAATTTTCCATGGAAACAAACCAATGCTTTGACTGATAATCGAGGATGAAGCTTTTCGTCATCAGTGATCAGATCAGATCAGTGTATGTAATAAAATGAGTAAATAACTGAAACACAGGAGGACGTCATAAAGAGGGATAGCCAACTAGATTTTTCTATTAAAGCGTAGTAGAATATAGTGGGCATATTTAATTAAAATTCATTCTGAGTTGAGATACCACTAAAAGGCAGTTGATTACGGTAGCAGAAATTAGTAGTAAATACCACCGTCAAGTTATTATAATTCATCATCGATAATTAGTAAAATGTTGACAAAAGCATCAAAGCCGTTTCTTAAATTGAAGTTTAATTTTCTTTTTTAGAGTAGCCCAGAAATTTTAGATTTGATAAAACATGCGTAAAAATAGAAAAAAATTTAAACTCGCTCAATTTAAACTATTACATTATTTCATGACTAACTTAGTTACTAGTTTATTCATTTTAAATTTACCCAAGAAGTAGTAGTAGTAATTATACAATATTCTCATAAGAATTGATAGTCACTGATGATTTTTGGAAAGGTTTCAATGAAACACAGCATTTTATCATAGAGAATGGAACACTTTTATTGTCCAATTAAGCACTTAATGAAGTTCGACAAAAAAATCTTTACAGTGGTATTATCCCACATTACCATTTTAATTGAAAATGTTATTAAACACATTTTAGACTATATACGAGGGACTGTTTGTTATAAGTAAATAAGAGTACGAAAGATTATTTTTCCATTTGGCCTAATCAAATCATTTTTCTTCACAATTTATATTTATTGATATATTTATAATCATCTATATTATTTATAGATACTCTTTAACTCTTTTCATGACTGAAATTATTTTTGAAACCTATCTAGCCTTTAGTGGCCTTACTACTTGAATAATAATTCCTACAGGTCGTTTCTGTAACAAATTCTTTGTGAATGACGTAATAAGTACTATTAGGAGAACAATATTATACAGGGTGTCCCGGAAAGTATATTACAAGCTCAAGAGGGTGATAGTACATAAAAATTGTATGTATTGTATTGTAAAAATTTTATGACTTTTCTATTACTAACTATACTGAGACTAATACAGAAAAATATAATTCTTAGAATGTAGTCATCCAAATTAGGCCCTTATATTATGTGAGTATTAATAACATTGGGAAAACGTAATGGTGCTTTTTTGAACCAGAAGGCAAATTTCTTGTTGTTATAAATTCTATAAAGAAAAAACTTGAAACTAATAAATATATTTATTTTAAATTTGGTAGAGGATACCACAATATAGTGTGCTAGTTTCAAACATAGGAAATTAAATGGGTCTATTAATTCTTCTGAAAATCCAATGGCGTAGATTAATGCAGGTTTCTAATGATGCTGATGCTGATGATGCTTTCAATGCTCCTTGGTATCTTCGCCATTAGTTGACATCTTTATATGAAAATATATCTATTTAAGCAGCTTGACTTCTCCAAGTTTCATCAATCTGTCCTAAAGCTTCAAGCTTCACAGATAATAGTTTGAAAAAACATGTTATAATGTTTCAAAAACTCTTTCATCATGGATTTATTTCCGGAAGATGTCTAATTCTTGTCTTCCGGAAGATGTCTCCGAAAGATGTCTGAACTCTTTCATCATGGATTTATTTCCGGAACTACTAATTTTTTAAGTATTACACATTTTATTACGACTAGATTGGATGGCGGCCAGGCTGACTTATATATACATACAGATCTATCTGAAGCCTTTGATAAAGTAAAGATATAGTCTTTTGTTATATAAATTAACAAATTTTGGTCTCGACACTCGACTTCTCAAATTTTTTAGTCCATATTTGAGTAATATAGTTTTAAACGGTCAATGCCGTGATTTTAAATCTATTGATCTGCATGCGGCATCAGGTGTTCCACAGGGTTCAGTACTCGGGCCACTTATATTTGTTCAAACAAATGTTCTCCTCTATGCCGACGACTTAAAGTTATTCGCATCTACAGTATATGTATATTGTTGTATTTATACTTATCTAATAGTTTTTCCTGTCCTTTATTTGAATTTCGATCTGCCTGGGCAGCGTACTCTAAAATAAATAAATAAAAAATGTAACGTTCTCTACCTTGAAAACCAGTAACCTCAGGCCCTTCGTTTCTCAAGGTTTTTGGGTTTAAAATTATCCAAAGAATTACCTACTTAATTTATGACATGGACCTAAAATACACCCTGTATATATCGAGACATATATTCTAAATTATTCTGAATAGATGCCTTTATATCAACATATTATGTTGATTAAGGAACAAATGGAGTAACTAATTTATTTGAATTTATCTCAAAATATACATTTATACGATTACATATTAATCTTGTGAATATACACACCCCACAAAAATTATCGCAACACTAAAAATTTGCTATTATTTTGATATTCGTTTTCTCTGGAACTAATTGTCCGATTTAATTGATTTTTTTTTGTATTGTAGGTTGATTCGTTAGCAATGTGACTGGTTTAGTTACATTATCGAAAAAAATAATTTTGAATACATACAGGGTGAAACAAGTGTAACATGATTTGTCACAGAAGTTTAGAACACCCTGTGGAGTTAATCAGTTATGGCAACATAGTAAAACTTAATAGGAGTTAAAGCGACTTCTTTTCTTAACATAATCGTCTTGGTTTCACATCGATATCTCAATAATTAAAGGAGATATTTCAAAATAAAGGGTTCAGTGTCATTTCATTAAAAAAAATCAAATAAACCTTAACAAACATTTACAGATTTTACGAAAACTTAGCAGGCTCTGAAAACAAAATTTGAAATGTCATTCCTACAATCATTATTTCTACAGAAATACGATTGTTACAGTTTTGTTAAAACTCTTTTAATTTGCGTGCTAAATTTAAAAAAAATGAATGCTGAACTTCGTTTAAACAGACATTTGTCAAATGAAGAGTCAGTAAGAGCAATTGCACTCGTTGAAGACGGACGAAGTCAAAGATATGTGGCAAATGTAATAGGTGTTCAACCAAGTACCATTTCCAGATTAATCAGGCGTTATAGAGAAACAGGACAACATTCCAGAAGGCAAGGACAAGGGCGTAAAAAGGTAACTACAGCTGCAGATGATAGATTTCTAAGACTTTCGGCTTTAAGAACTCGACATTGTACTGCTCGTATGCTTCAACGAGAAATTTTGGGAGCCAGACGTGCAAACATTTCTTTACAAACTGTTAGAAACCGTCTTAGAGAAGTTAATTTACGTCCTATGGTTCCAGCCAAGGGACCACGTATGACCAAGCAACATCGAGTTGCCCGTCTCCAATTTGCTAGGGAACACAGTAACTGGGGCCTAGAAGAATGGTCTAGTATACTGTTTACTGACGAATCAAGATTTTGTTTATATTCGTCAGATAGACGTATGCCAGTATACAGAAGGCCAGCTGAACGGCATATGCAGTGCAATTTTCGACAGATCGAAAATTTTGGAGGTGGATCGGTAATGGTGTGGGGAGGAATTTCCGTTAATGGGCGTACGGCACTGGTGCCTGTCAACAATGACAGCATAACTGCCCAACGTTCCTCGATATTTTAGTTCCTCATGTGATTCCATATGGACGCTTGTTGGGTAATAATTTTACCTTAATGCAAGATAACGCACGTCCTCACGTTGCACGTATAGTAAGAGAATATCTTGAAAACAGTCATGTTGCTACAATGGACTGACCTGCTCGCAGTCCAGACCTAAATCCAATTGAGCATGTATGGAACTACATGTCATGGAAAATCAAGGAGGGTCAAATCCCCTGCCGAACATTAAATGAGCTCCAGAACAAGCTTCAAGAGATTTGGAATGATATAGGGGAAGATTACATACACAGTCTGTTTGAAAGTCTACCACAGCGTATTCAAGCGGTAATTGAGGCTAGGGGAGGAAATACCCGATACTGAAAATTGTTATTTTAATTTTATGACGTGTTTTATTGCTGTAAGGGTATACTGTTTTATAAAATTTGTTTAGTGGTGCACTTGTAATCGATTTTTTTTACTAAAATGACACTGAACCCTTTATTTTGAAATATCTCCTTTAATTATTGAGATATCGATGTGAAACCAAGACGATTATGTTAAGAAAAGAAGTCGCTTAACTCCTATTAAGTTTTACTATGTTGCCATAACTGATTAACTCCACAGGGTGTTCTAAACTTCTGTGACAAATCATGTTACACTTGTTTCACCCTGTAAGTATTCAAAATTTTTTTTTTTTGAGAATGTAACTAAACCAGTCACATTGCTAACGAATCAACCTAGAATACAAACAAAAAATCAATTAAATCGGACAATTAGTTCCAGAGAAAACGAATATCAAAATAATAGCAAATTTTTAGTGTTGCGATAATTTTTGTGGGGTGTGTATTTAAAATAATATATACAATTATTGCACTATTTACATATTCTGAACACATTCACATATTGCAAATACTTTGCATTTAATGCAGTGACTACTAAATTCTTTCCACTTGGGTGAAAAGTGTAGAATAAAGTAACTCTGAATCACTTCTGAAAGGTGATCCAGTTCCTTAGCAAAAAAACAAGAGCGCAATGAAAGGGCTATAACTAATTCCAGATTAACATATCAAGTTTCCTGAGATAGCCGAGATTCGAGGCATTAGTACGAAATGCATTTTGACCATTATTCATGACGATTTACACAAGTCACAGGTCAGTGCAGGATGAGCTTCTGCACTGTTTACACTGTGTGATAAACGACTAAAAGTATTTCTCTTATTGTGCATACAAGGATAACTTTAACCGCGCAAATAGTTAAAAATAAGAGCAAAAATTCGATTAAACTTCTGCGCTGTCAAGTTTTTAATTTTGTAAAAATGCAGGGTACACATATTTTTATTATACAAGTATTAACAGTTTTATTTATAGGTAATTTCTTTATTGTGGTATTATGTATATTGTTGAATATATAATTTTTAAATCATTATGGCCATTTATTTTATAAACTACTCAGTGTGTTTATCTTTAAAAGAGCAGCCCAGCTTCGCTCGAGTCCAAATGCAACATTTTTCTTTTTCTAGTTCATCATAATTTAATTTTCTTGAATGAAAGTAGTTATGAACTTATTGTTTTTTACTATTAGCGCATTATATGACTATATGGAATGGGTTTTTCACTATATGGCACACATTTCGAAAAATGGTCAGACATATAAGATTTCGATTTTTATTATTAGGTACTCAAAATGACACTTGATGCTGAGCTTGCTTGTACTCACTAAGTTTTACCAAAGTTTATAGAATTTATAATTCTGCACCTACAAAGGTGAAATCCATAATACATTCGTATACATTATTAAATTTTAAAATATTTAGTTTACTGGTTGGTGAGGTGCAACTGGTCGATAAATTTACACTTATATAGCTACTTGCTCACAACATATTTCACACAATAACTTTTCGCTATTGACGCAGTTGGAATTTTGGTTAGCGCAGTGAGGTATCATCATTTAGTAGGTCTCCAAATTAATCTTGCCTTAGTCTTAGAAATCGGCTATTCCCACCCTAGTATATTGGGTCACTGTGTACAAAGAGTTACTTCTGATTAATTATAATGCGGTTGGTATAATCTGCATAAGGCCAAAATCGATTATTCCACGTCATCGTTATAACTTCGGAGCCCACATTTAAAGTTTGTTGACATAAACTTCCTTTAGCTACTTTTCGTATAGAAATTATTCGACAAAAACGATTTGTAAACTAATCTAAATCAACAGCAGGAAGTTAGGCCAAATTAAAATGGGTCTTTTATTAAAAAGGCCTAGCACGGATATACATTTTTCTTTCTAGGTTAAATATAATTTGCCCCAAGTAATAGGTTCCTCCGAAAACTTGCATGATTCAAGGAAAACTTTTAGCTACAAATTATCTTAATGCCTACATATATAGTTTTCCAATTATTAACTATACAAAGCATCGCCATATTAGAATATACTACATCACCACATGATTTTTACAATAAATATACAATACGCCAATACTTTGCCGTAAGCTGTCGAATAATATTCTCCAAAAATGACCTGCTAGGACCAGTTCATTCAGCACTTCAACACGCACCATATCTCCATAATTTTAGGAAATTTAATGAAAATTTACATAAGAACTATTTTCCTTCTACGTCCGTTTAAATTATTTAAACGAAGAAAATTAAGTTTTATGTAAATTTTTCCCAAACAATGCGAAAGTCAATTAACAACAAAGAAGATTTCGTGTTTTGGATATAATTGCGTAATAGTTTTTGTAAGTTACTGCTAGATGATACTGCTGTCAAAAACTAACTAAAATACTTATTTATTCATAGTTTGTTTCTTTTGGGATTACACCACCTGTAAAATAACAAAAAGCAGAAAACCAGAAGTATTTTTAACAAATTAAATATTCAAAGTGTAGTAACAAGGCAAACTTCTAAAGTTTGCCCCAAAAAACCACTGTATTAACGTGTGATAAATTAATATTTGATATATTGACTAAATTTTATCAGTGGTTTTTCAGTTTTATACAAAATTTTATAATATTACATGTCATATTCTAAAATATGTCCAAATAAAATAGTTATAATAAAAAATTAAAAGAAATTAAACACTTAACTAGCTTTCGTCTAGACGTTTCGAGTTGATCCTCAACTCTTCTTCTGTAGACTATTTTTATGTTGAGAACTCTTTATATGAACGAGAAGTAGTTCTTGTCAGATTGACATTTTTAATTTTATAATAAAAAATTAAAAGAAATTAAACACTTAACTAGCTTTCGTCTAGACGTTTCGAGTTGATCCTCAACTCTTCTTCTGTAGACTATTTTTATGTTGAGAACTCTTTATATGAACGAGAAGTAGTTCTTGTCAGATTGACATTTTTAATTTTATAATAAAAAATTAAAAGAAATTAAACACTTAACTAGCTTTCGTCTAGACGTTTCGAGTTGATCCTCAACTCTTCTTCTGTAGACTATTTTTATGTTGAGAACTCTTTATATGAACGAGAAGTAGTTCTTGTCAGATTGACATTTTTAATTTTATAATAAAAAATTAAAAGAAATTAAACACTTAACTAGCTTTCGTCTAGACGTTTCGAGTTGATTCTCAACTCTTCTTCTGTAGACTATTTTTATGTTGAGAACTCTTTATATGAACGAGAAGTAGTTCTTGTCAGATTGACATTTTTAATTTTATAATAAAAAATTAAAAGAAATTAAACACTTAACTAGCTTTCGTCTAGACGTTTCGAGTTGATCCTCAACTCTTCCTCTGTAGACTATTTTTATGTTGAGAACTCTTTATATGAACGAGAAGTAGTTCTTGTCAGATTGACATTTTTAATTTTATAATAAAAAATTAAAAGAAATTAAACACTTAACTAGCTTTCGTCTAGACGTTTCGAGTTGATCCTCAACTCTTCTTCTGTAGACTATTTTTATGTTGAGAACTCTTTATATGAACGAGAAGTAGTTCTTGTCAGATTGACATTTTTAATTTTATAATAAAAAATTAAAAGAAATTAAACACTTAACTAGCTTTCGTCTAGACGTTTCGAGTTGATCCTCAACTCTTCTTCTGTAGACTATTTTTATGTTGAGAACTCTTTATATGAACGAGAAGTAGTTCTTGTCAGATTGACATTTTAAATTTTATAATAAAAAATTAAAAGAAATTAAACACTTAACTAGCTTTCGTCTAGACGTTTCGAGTTGATCCTCAACTCTTCTTCTGTAGACTATTTTTATGTTGAGAACTCTTTATATGAACGAGAAGTAGTTCTTGTCAGATTGACATTTTTAATTTTATAATAAAAAATTAAAAGAAATTAAACACTTAACTAGCTTTCGTCTAGACGTTTCGAGTTGATCCTCAACTCTTCTTCTGTAGACTATTTTTATGTTGAGAACTCTTTATATGAACGAGAAGTAGTTCTTGTCAGATTGACATTTTTAATTTTATAATAAAAAATTAAAAGAAATTAAACACTTAACTAGCTTTCGTCTAGACGTTTCGAGTTGATCCTCAACTCTTCTTCTGTAGACTATTTTTATGTTGAGAACTCTTTATATGAACGAGAAGTAGTTCTTGTCAGATTGACATTTTTAATTTTATAATAAAAAATTAAAAGAAATTAAACACTTAACTAGCTTTCGTCTAGACGTTTCGAGTTGATTCTCAACTCTTCTTCTGTAGACTATTTTTATGTTGAGAACTCTTTATATGAACGAGAAGTAGTTCTTGTCAGATTGACATTTTTAATTTTATAATAAAAAATTAAAAGAAATTAAACACTTAACTAGCTTTCGTCTAGACGTTTCAAGTTGATCCTCAACTCTTCTTCTGTAGACTATTTTTATGTTGAGAACTCTTTATATGAACGAGAATTAGTTCTTGTCAGATTGACATTTTTAATTTTATAATAAAAAATTAAAAGAAATTAAACACTTAACTAGCTTTCGTCTAGACGTTTCGAGTTGATCCTCAACTCTTCTTCTGTAGACTATTTTTATGTTGAGAACTCTTTATATGAACGAGAAGTAGTTCTTGTCAGATTGACATTTTTAATTTTATAATAAAAAATTAAAAGAAATTAAACACTTAACTAGCTTTCGTCTAGACGTTTCGAGTTGATCCTCAACTCTTCTTCTGTAGACTATTTTTATGTTGAGAACTCTTTATATGAACGAGAAGTAGTTCTTGTCAGATTGACATTTTTAATTTTATAATAAAAAATTAAAAGAAATTAAACACTTAACTAGCTTTCGTCTAGACGTTTCGAGTTGATCCTCAACTCTTCTTCTGTAGACTATTTTTATGTTGAGAACTCTTTATATGAACGAGAAGTAGTTCTTGTCAGATTGACATTTTTAATTTTATAATAAAAAATTAAAAGAAATTAAACACTTAACTAGCTTTCGTCTAGACGTTTCGAGTTGGTCCTCAACTCTTCTTCTGTAGACTATTTTTATGTTGAGAACTCTTTATATGAACGAGAAGTAGTTCTTGTCAGATTGACATTTTTAATTTTATAATAAAAAATTAAAAGAAATTAAACACTTAACTAGCTTTCGTCTAGACGTTTCGAGTTGATCCTCAACTCTTCTTCTGTAGACTATTTTTAAGTTGAGAACTCTTTATATGAACGAGAAGTAGTTCTTGTCAGATTGACATTTTTAATTTAAAATTTTTTTTGGGGCAAACTTTAGAAGTTTACCTTGTTACTACACTTTGAATAATTAATTTGTATACTTCTGGTTTTCTGCCTTTTGTTATTTTACAGGTGGTGTAATCCCAAAAGAATCAAACTATGAATCGCCAAAATACACCACAAATAAGTTACAGACATTATTTATTTATTATTTTGTGTTTAGTGTGTTACTATAGAGGATAGGGCTTAACTATTTTAAAGACAGTAAAAACGTATTGGAAACTCGACTAATTATTCTTTGGAAATTATAAATTTAATAATGGAACAGGTTGACTGTTTCATATAAGGCTACTAAATTGACCAGTACGGTTTCTGATTAAAATGTTACAATTTGTTTGGCCGATTGTATTTTCAGAGCGACATCTATGTTTCGGTTATCTAAGTTCACACTGAATAGCTTTACTGCATATTTTGTCTGCTTTATTGACGGCAGCACGAAGATAGTCCAAACACGTAATGTCCAGTATCGGGGATATTAATTTTGTTATTCATGCAACATCAGGTGTGCCTCAAAGCTCGGTGCTTAAATCACTCCTGTTTGTATTATTCATTAACGGTATTTGTAATTACCTTCAAACAAGTACTTTGCGTTATGCCAATGATCTTAAGTTATTTGCTGCTATCAACTGAATAATTGATGGTGCCATCTCTTACAGCAAGATCCTGAAAAGGTAAATTTGTGGTGTAATAATAATAGACCGCGTCTCGATATTGGTAAATGTTATGCGATGACCTATACACAAAGCAAAATAAACACACACACTTTGTTTACAAAATAAATGACGATACAGTCAGGCAGATGTACAGAGTTTAAAGATCTTGGAGTTGTTTTTGACGGAAAAGTATGGATTGTTCCGCATGTCTATCGCGTAATATCGGGTCCTTATAAAATTTGAGATTTAATTTTCGAAATTCAAAAATCGTTTTGCATTTTTCACTGATGTAGATTTATATGACATATAGATATTTATATGACATATAGACAAATTTATATGTTTACATATTATGTCATACTGTTATACAAGGTGTTCCGGAAATTGTATTACAAACTTAAGGGAATGATAAATAAATATGAGTAAAACCTTATTATTTGTCTTTTGAAAAAAAAAATGCAAATTTCGCAATTCTTGCAACCATTGGAGTGCATTGAAAATGAATGAAGGAAATTTGGAAAAATAGAAAGCTTGCAAAAGTTACCTTCTAATTTGAGACCTTACCATTTGCGACTTACAGACTTTGCCACCTTGTATATCACAGTCACATGAGAGCTCAGATTCTCAGACTTGCAATTTGGAATATACGAATACGAATGCTAAACTATGCGCCCACGCCGCCCGCTCTACTCGGTCCCCCACTACCTATCCATGTCGGTGTGACATGCTCATCGCGTTACACTTTTCATCGAAACATACCTATATAAGCTTCGCGATCCTATAAGCATTTTCAATGCTAAAAAGGTATATCAGTTGAGTTGTTTTAGAAGTTTTATCTATTTCTATGGACTTTACGCCTGTTTAGAGTATTTTTGCAAGTTTGCATTAGGTATATTGTAGGTACGAACTAAAAAATAAAGCACAAGTTTCAAATAACTGTAACTCTTTGACTATAATTACACTTACCTACATAGTAACAGTAATTGTTAATTGAATTACCTACATTTTGTCCAACTTTGCGGTATCCCTTCCACTTACCCCAGAGTTGGCACACGTAAATTTAATACCAACGTACCTTTTGCATTACCAGTGCTTCACTAAGTTTTAAAACAAAAATGATGTATGTATTACAAACTCAGCGTGAGATAATAGTTATTTTAGTTCGTCGCTATCAGTCCAAGAGTAAATTCTGTATTACGTAGAGTTCCCACAACGTGAGCTTTCAATTTCTCCATTAACTCTAATATGTTAATTTTCCATCTAAGTAAATGTACCAAAACAACAAAAACGGTTACTTAATCCCATGGGAGGTTAGGTAAAGTGTAATTTTGTATATAACACTAAAACTGTACTATGTATTAAAATTTCATTGTTTTTCCAAGTGAATTTGCAGCTCATTTAATTTAGTTTATATATTTCAGCAATACGATAGGTAATAGGAATGTGCATCCTTAATGGTTACGTGCTCCTAAATACAATAAAAGAAGTATATAACACCTAAAAACGTATTTAAAACCTATATCAAAAGATAACAATCATAGCGGAAGAGGGAATTTTTATATCTAATACAAGGTACTTGTTGCAAAGTACAGATCGTAAAATTATCCAATCCAGTAGCATCCTCACTGTTGAATGACGCGTTATATCTGCAAACTATGACGAATAAAATTCTATCACCTCTTAAAATGTGATAATTTTTACTCTCTTAGCTTCAATTATAGCGACGAAAGGACAATGGGGCTAATGTGTGTAGTAAAATGCTTGCAATATTATAACTATATTAGTTTTGTACAAGGTGGCTCGTTTAACATGGGCCTATACCTTATCTCAGAAACTACAAGTCCCATGAAAAAAAAATTATATGAAATTGTTTTTTTCAAAGTTATCTTCAATTTTTTAATATTTTCAAATTTATAACTATACTTCGTACAGCGCGGAGTCTAACAGAGTCGTACTCAGGTCACTGGCCTTGCCAGCTGACTGACAGTCCGTAAATAACTTTTAGTTATTTACGGAACGTTGTAATAATCGGTCGGTGACGCATAAATAAATTTCTCTTTTACGTCTTTTATGTTCTAGCGTGCTCGTATTCGCCGTGTATACTATAAACGTTTACTAATATTATTATCAATAACTATTAATGAGAGAAGTAAATCAAGTAAGATGCCAAAGGAGAGAAGAAATAGATGTGAAGTATTTCAAATGTGGTTTGACAGTGATCCTGAGTATTACAAGGACATACGCATTAAAGAAAGTGACTTGTTTTGTACTGTGTGTGATCGCATTATAAATTCTTCTGACAAAACTAAAGTGAATAGACATTTGAAGAGCCATGCCTCGTCCAGCGCTGATAACTCGGAATTTTTCTATGAACTTACAGAAGCCTTTCTTGCAAGTAATATTCCGTTAAGCAAACTAGAGAACCCTAAATTACGTACGTTTTTAAAAAAATGTACTGACCGAAAACTGCCACATGAAAGCACGTTAAGATTAAGATATGTCGATCGGGTTTACAACAATGTAGTGACATCAATTCGTGAAGATATTGCGGACAATTTTGTGTATTTTATTAAAGACGAAGCAACTGATGCTTGTGGGCGTTCAGCCGCCAACTTTTTAATTGGTGCGTTAAAAAGTGACATTGCTAGTGATAGCCACCTATTGGCTTCTAAGGTGCTGGACAAAACCAATCATGAGACCATTATAAGTTTTGTTATTGATTGTTTTGAATATATGTGGCCCGATCAAGATTCTTCAGATAAAGTCCTTGTCATGTTAAGTGACGCAGCCGCATACATGTTAAAAGCAGGACAGATTTTATCCCAAAAATATAAGAAAATGGTTCATTTTACATGTGCTGCTCATGCACTCAATCGGGTAGCAGAGAAAATAAGGGAAAGTTTCCCTTTAGTAAATACTTTCATATCAACCATCAAAAAGGTTTTCATTAAGGCGTCTATACGAAGGGATGTTTTTAGGGAGGTTCTACCAGACATGCCTCTGCCTCCTGAACCAGTTATAACTAGATGGGGTACTTGGTTAGAAGCCGTAAGGTATTATGCCAAACATTTCGATGGTATAAAAGATGTTATTTGTAGATTTAATCCAAATGAAAGCAGCGCCATACACAGACTCCATGACATACTAAAGGACCAAAGTATTCGCGATGACATACACTACATTAATAAACACTATGGTTTCTTAGTTACTGCAATCACGAAATTGGAAACACATGGATTACCGTTAAAAGAACATAATATACGTTAATATACGTCCAGTCGGTAATGCAATAAAAGAAAAAATGCAAAACGTGTTAAAAAGGAATACAGGATATCCCATTTTTGAGAACATAAGCAAAGTGTTAGCTGGGACCTGTCAGGAGTTGACAGCCAATATACTAATGTACAGTTCATGCCTCAACCATTTTCCGTACTGCCCGTTATCTTCAGTAGACGTTGAACGGCCTTTTTCCCTGCACAAATTAATACTGAGTGATACTTAGAGAAACACGTGACAATATGTTATAACAACCGCCAATTTGCCAGCGATAACTTCTCTGAACACTAAGGATTGTCAGGTAAGAGTTGTCACTTTTACGTAGGTATTTTCTTAATTTATATAGATATTATATCCTTGACTTATTCGTGGCATTTGGTAATAATAATATGCACATTGCGTCATAAATTATTGATATTTCCATTTGTAACCTTAGTACGATCCTGTTAAACTCCGCGCTCGCACGAAGTATATTTATAACCTGTTTATATACAGGGCGATTAACTAAAGTTCCTTTCTTTTAAACACCCTATATATTATTACATTTTCAGAAAGTCCTTCTAAAGACAAGTTCAATGATATATGACATGATGGGTCGGACGCCCACCGTTTCGGAGTTATTGAGAATTATCTTCAGGAAATAGCCCATATTAAAATCGTGCTAGAAAAGTTAATAATTAAGTTTTTGAGCATTAACTTGCGCCAAAAGATTTCTAATTTTATTGACTTTATTATCTAATTACTCAATATTCAGTTTATAAAAAAAAAATTACCGTGTTGCCACATTTCGAAAACCATAAATTCTTACGATTTTTTCAAATGGAACACCCTGTATATTGTTACACTTCTAGAAAGCCCTTCTATCGACAAATTCAGAGATATATGTTATGATGGGTTTGTATCCCATCGTTTCTGAATGATTATCCTCAGAATATGGGATTTTAATACTGGCTATTTCTCGAAGATAATACTTTTTTTTTAAGTAGCGCACCCTATATATTATTATATTTTCAAAAAGCCCTTCTAAAAACAAGTTCAATGATATATAATATGATAGGTCTGATGCTCACCGTTTCGGAGTTATTGAGTATTATCTTCGGGAAATAGCCAATATTAAAATCCCATATTCTGAGGATAATCATTCAAAAACGATGGGATACAAACCCATCATATCATATATCTCTGAATTTTTCGATAGAAGGGCTTTCTAGAAATGTAACAATATACAGGGTGTTCCATTTGAAAAAATCGTGAGAATTTATGGTTTTCGAAATGTGGCAACACGGTAAATTTTTTTTATAAACTGAATATTGAGTAATTACATAATAAAGTCAATAAAATTAGAAATCTTTTAGCGCAAGTTAATGCTCAAAAACTTAATTATTAACCTTTTTAGCACGATTTTAATATGGGCTATTTCCTGAAGATAATTCTCAATAACTCCGAAACGGTGGGCGTCAGACCCATCATGTCGTATATCATTGAACTTGTCTTTAGAAGGGCCTTCTGAAAATGTAATAATATATAGGGTGTGCTATTTAAAAAAAAGGAATTTTAGTTCATCGCCCTGTATATAAACAGGTTATAAATTTGAAAATATTAAAAAAATTGAAGATAACTTTGAAAAAAACAATTTCATATAATTTTTTTTTCATGGGACTTATAGTTTCTGAGATAAGGTATAGGCCCATATTAAACGGGCCACCTTGTACATGGTGGTCACTTAACAGGCTTAAAACTAAGGTCAACAATATTCATTTAAAGAATAAAAACACTTATCGACTAAATACAGTTTGAGTTGTTTTTCAAAACGAAATAATAATTGGATATTTCTCAAGTTATTTGGCGGGGGGTTAAAGACATTAGGGCCCGTAAAATTTGGAGAATTCAAAGACACTTTATACTAACAGAAATGTACAGGGTGGGCAAATAAGAGAGAACGCCGGCTGTATCTCGGAAACCGCTTATCGGAGAATTTCCGGAAAAAAATTTTAATAATAAATATGGCCAAGAGAAGTCGCTGGAAATTATTTTCAAGTTCCTGAAATGACCGCTAGGGGGCATAACATCCATGGCCAACTAGAAAAATGAACTTTTCTCGAAAATTTGCCTAATAAAGTAGTACCGGAAATAAGTAAATATTAATCTAGAGGAAATTTGAAATTTTTTTGTGCAACTCATTTTTTTCTATCTTTTAAAATAAAGTGGAGGGGGGGCGCCAAACTTTCTTTCTTTTAAACGTTAATAACTCGGCTCAGGATAAACAGAATCTAACAAGCTTAGTCTCATTAGAAAGAGCTTTTTTTGGTGTATATTTAGAGTCATGAAAGCTGGTTTTGTTACTTTTATTATACCCGCTAGAGGGCGCTATCTGCCAACATAACAAATATGGCGGATTTTTTCTAGAAAATTTCAAAAGGCACGATATATTTATTGTCACATATTTAAATAAAGGATAACAATCCCTAAAATTTAGTGAAAACCGCAGCTTTCTATCTCATTCCTAACGGAAGGTATTACCAAAACAAATGCAACTGGAGATTTGTGATGTAGCCTTTCACCTTAGCATTTAAAATCGACTCGTGATAGCCTATTCTTAATAAAATATAAGAAAAAAAACTGTTGCGGACCTGAAAAGTCGTTAGTGCTTATAATTTTTTCAAAAAATATAATACGAGATAAAACTAAAAATTATAAAAATTTGAGATAAATTTAAACTGATGCTGACTTTGTAAATGAATTCTTTATGAAATAATGTGGTGGTTCTGAAAACGACTGATTTATTTGGGGACGTGATGCTCAATGGCCTCTCAAATGTTCAAAATGTCGCGCATCGTTTTTAATAAACAGTTACAATAATTGTTCTTGGGTAGACGAAACCCGGCTAGGTATTATATTAAACAAGTTGAAAATGAAATTTATTACATCTATCTATTCTATAGATCTCTGATTTGACCTGTATGGACTTTTATTTATGGACCCGATTAAAAAAACTAATTTACGCAACGGGGCCTGCCGCTACAAGGGAAGTGATGATCGAACTTATTAAGGTGTATTCCCCGTATTCCCGTGCCAGAAGTGGAAACTGCAGTTTCATCTACCCAAGAACGGTTAGAACTGTGTATTGAAAACGATCGGCGACATTTTGAACATTTAAGGGGCCCTTGACAATCCGTCTCCAAATAAATCAGTCGTTTTCAGGACCATCACATTATTTCATAAAGAATACATTTACAAAGTCAGCATTTGCCGCATCAGTTGAAATTTGTTTAAGTTTTTTTATACTTTTAAACTTTTACTTTTATCTCATATCATATTTTTAAAAAAAATTACAAGCACTAACGGCTTTTTAGTTCCGCAACAGTTTTTTTTCTTTTATTTTATTACTAATAGGCTATCACTAGTGGATTTTGAATGTTAAGGTGCATCACAAAGGCTACAGGGCTACATCACAAATCTCCAGTTGCAATTATTTTATAATATCTTCCACTAGGAATGAGATAGGAAGCTGCGGTTTTCACTAAATTTTAGGGATTGTTGTCCTTTATTTAAATATGTGACAATAAATATATCGTGCCATTTGAAATTTTCTAGAAAATCCGCCATATTTGTTATGTTGGCAGATAGCGCCTTCTAGCGGCTATAATAAAAATAACAAAACCAGCTTTCATGACTCTAAATATACACCAAAAAAATCTCTTTCTAATGAGACTAAGCTTGTTAGATTCGGTTTATCCTGAGCCGAGTTATTAATGTTTAAAGGAAAGAAAGTTTGGCGCCCCCCCACCACTTTATTTTAAAAGATAGAAAAAAATGAGTTGCACAAAAAAATTTCAAATTTCCTCTAGATTAATATTTACTTATTTCCGGTACTACTTTATTAGGCAATTTTGTTGTTGTTGGAAGGCGGCGCGGTTACCCGCAGCACTCAGGTCTTTCGACCCATTGTGCCTACAGCTAGTCGAGAGCTATATATGGCCGTGCTATGCGCATAGGCCAACACCTGTTCTAGGGGAAGCTCTCTAATGTCCTGGGGCAGAAGAAATGCTGCGCCCAGATGTTTGTGTCTCTTGACCATGAGGCAGGCACAGCGACAGACGCTGTGAATGGAGTCCTCATCATCGTGTCCGCAAAACCTGCACCTTCTGGTGTCACTAAAGCCAATAGTGTTAAGATGCTTATTGAGATGTCCGTGACGTGTCAGCAGTCCTGTGACAATCCTTATGCTGTTACGACTTAGCGCAAGTATTGATCGAGTTGCGTTCCTCTGATCTTTCCTTGATTCAGTTTCCAATACACCTTGTTACATAACTAGGCGAAAGCCCCAGTACTGGGTCGGGCTCTGTAAACTGTATACTTGAGCCTCTTTTAGCCAGTACATCGGCCTCCTCATTCCCTGTTATGTTGTGATGACCCGGTACCCAGGTCAATTTTACTTGGTTGTTCTGTCTCAATTGGGCCAAAATTTACGAATGTAAAAATGAAAAATATACCGAATATACCGAATAATACTTTTTACAGTTTTTAATAGTACGTCGTATTATCTAAATATGAATAAGGCTTACTTCATGGTTACATCACTCGAAAAGCTGATTCTACGACTTTTTACTTTTGTTAAACAGATTGCTAAGTAATTTTCAGCAGGTTAGGAGGTAATTGAAAATTCATAGAATAAATAATGATATATGTGGTTTCACAATACCTATAAAAATGATTAATGGGGCTTATTTCCGCAGCTGATTGTGTCTACTGAATTTTTCTATTAAACTATTGAAGTAATACGTTATCCTTAAGTCTTCGGTTTCGCCAGACAGCCATCTTAAAATTACAAATCGCTCTTCAACTTTTTCCGCTAATGACCACCAAAAACAGGATCATTGTGTGAACTAAAATATAGATTTTACAAGGAAATGGTTTTATCCTGGACCATTTAAGAGTTAGTGATCCTTACCGTTGATGAATTCAACTGTTTAGCTTCCTAAATCTGAACTGGTACCTTACGATCATAGCTGATTTATATTTTATTTATTTTGTAAATACATACATTTCAAATAATAATATATTCCAATTTAATCATATCAAATGTAGTTATACGGGATGTTTGAAAACGTACGTTCCAAACTCGTTATAGCTCTTTGAAGAAGGGGTTCGAGATGAAAACTTTATGACAATTTTTTTTGAAAGATAAAACAATGGACGATGTATGGATTGAACATGATTGAAACAGGCAAAACCTTTTTTTTCGTGAATATGAGAGACAAATTATAGTATCTCGTTTGCAATATATGTTTATAAATGCTATGTCAAATATTTTACATAAATTAGTATTTTATTATAATAAACTTAAACCTATTTCAATTATATTTCAATTTATTTTGAAATAAATAATAAATAATAAATATTATAGAAATGAAGTATTTACTACTAAAAGAACATTAAAAAAATTATTTTTCAAAATTTATTTGTAAAGAGAATATGTCAAGAATTGATATAATTGTAAAAACTGTATAGTTCGATTTAATCATTTTTTAAATATTTATCTTCTAAAATTAAATAATTACCTATTTATCTACAAAATATTTAGTAGTGGATATACTTTCTGCTCTGTGTAAATTAAACAAATGTATTTAATTATTTAATTGTGGAAAATAAATATTGAATATTAATAACTCTACTACAATGGTTTGAATCCAACGATTGATGCTAGAACCAAATATTTATTTTTAAAAATACATTTAATTCCCACAATTAAATACTTAATTGAATCCACGTACATTATCTTCTCTAGCTTCTCGGACACTGGCCATTGTAGCAGTGATGGGCAGCCATTTCTGTATCGTGTTGTGTGTTTCTTTACAAGTAAAGTAAGTGTAATTACCAATAAGTATAATAATATAACGAACTAATTGTGTAGTGTATGTATGTAATAATTATTGTATATTGTTTTTGTGTAGTGTCGTGACCCAATAATACGCAAATAATAGGTATTATGGGTTATTTATAATCTCAATGAGGTTGAAAAACGTGCGGTAGATGTTCTAAGGTGGCTTAGTCAGATACTGTTGTTTAATTCAAAATATATAAGTATGCACGTATCAATAAATTTATGTTAATTAACCTAGTCAAATGTTTTTCATAACTCGACTAGCTGACTACTCAAATAATTTATAAAAATAAGTAGGTACCTAATATCTTTTATACTCAACAATAAAATAACTTTATTGTCCCTTCTTATTTCAGTCAGAATGTAATTACAATTTCAATATTTTAGGTACATATTTTATTAAAATAAATACTGTTAATCGCCTTCTTCAAAACATATTTTTGATCAATATCTTTTTTTATTACTTAGGTGTAGGTATATGTATCGATATTTAAGAGATACCGCATACAGAATATGCAAATGGTGTTGAAACTGAGTGTACATTTTTATATGCATTTTTCTACAATAATTATTACAGGTCATATGAATAATAATTATATTGAAAAAGAAAACATATTTTGTCTCATTTAATATGAAATTTGGTTTTCTATCCATTAATGTAATAATCTGTACAATATCAAACCTTATCTAAATATCAGTATTAAATATTTGGTAACTTTAAATACTTATTTGTCTTATTTTGAATAAACTTTATAATAAAGTTTATTTTTCAATAGTAAATCTAAATTAAGTGTACTAAATAAATCTGTTTAAGAAAACTAAGCATTTAATTTAGCAGATTAAATATTTTTCTCCTTACCAATTAAATTTATTATATAATATTGAATATTTAATATTACCATAGAAATAAATGCCATGTTAATACCATATTAGATCTTTAATTCGCCAAATATAAATAAATAATTTAATTTGTGGTAAGAAATTTTATTTATATCAATTAAATCCTTTTCTCAGTGATCAAAGTAATACGAGAGAAGACAGAACAACTCGCTAAATGAAAGCGCCAGTACCTCATAAATTCCGCCGTTGATATATTATGGAAAACCCTCAGAGGACTGCAACTCGCTGCAATTTTATATATACTGCCCTCTGAACCTAATAAGGTTGGAAAACTAATAAAAACTTATTTGGTTATTACTATATGATTATCTATGTACGCCTCATAAAATATTCATAATAGTAAAACAACTGCAATATATATGTAGGTACCTAATCAATCTAACTGAATTACCACATTACTACCTACATGTATTAGGATAACTATTCGTGTAGTTAAAATGGTATAAGTCATCCTCTACCTACATATAAATGCTGTGGAAAGTTTTACAAATAGTATTAGATCATTAAATTTAGAAATAATTTATTTACTAACATATCCATCTGAAAATCTCAAAAGGAGATATTCTAATCAGCATATCCAGATATGCACCGACAGTCAGGCTTTACATGCTTTGATCTCCTACAGGATCACCTCCAGGGCGGTCTTAGAGTGTATTAATGGACTGGGCCAATTGGGGTAGAACAACGAAGTAAAATTGACCTGGGTACCGGGTCATCACAACATAGCAGGAAATGAGGAGGCGAATCCACTGGCTAAAAAAGGCTCAAGTATACAGTTTACAGGGCCTGAACCAGTACTGGGGCTTCCTCCTAGTTATGTAACAAGGTCTATTGGAAACTGGATCAAAGAAATATTAGAGGAAGAATGGTCGAACGGGACTGGGCTGCGACAAGCTAGGGTCTTAATTGAACTGCCTTGGTCGAACGCAACTCGATCAATACTTGCGCTAAGTCGTAACAACATAAGGATTGTCACAGGACTACTGACAGGGTACGAACATCTCAACAAGCACCTTAACACTATCAGCTTTAGTGACACCAGAAGGTACAGGTTTTGCGGACATGATGACGAGGACTCCATTCACATCCTCTGTCGTTGTGTCTGCCTCATGGTCAAGAGACACAAACATCTGGGTGCAGCATTTCTCCTACCTCAGGACATTAGAGAGCTTCCCCTAGAACGGGTGTTGGCCTATGTGCATAGCACGGGTCTCTTTCAATAGATCTCGATTAGCGGCAGGCACAATTGATCGATAGACCTGAGTGCTGCGGGTAACTGCGCCGCCTTCCAACAACAACAACAACATATCCATGTTGCATGATACATTTGGATAAATTCAAGTAGCGAAAACTTTATGAGTAGCCGTCCTTATCCTCAAAAGTAATTTTTGTTTTAAAATAGGTGCAATTTAGTCACAATATATCCTTGTCAGATAGAGCAGAATACACAAGAACTTTTTGTAGTGATTAATTAACCTTACGGTCCCAATTTCCAAATTGCTTTCGAGTGAATATCCATATATGTTGTTTACCTACAGTTTTATACACTCAAGTAGTGCACAGATTTATAGGGACCACCATTTATATGGATTTATAGGGGATTTATCTGACCACTATTATATACTTGACAGTTATTATTTTTAAGTAATTCTATGCGAAAATATACAAAATTTCCCTTGAGAAATAACTACTGATTCATCCTGTATATGCAGAATTGTATGGATAATAGGAAATTATTTATAACCCATTTACTAGGTATTATTTTTTCGAAGGATATTATACAGCAAGTTACTTTATTCCCTTCTTTGAAACAAGGTGCTACAAATTTTATTATATCGCGAAAAGATTGGCCCTAAACTATTACCGTACGAAATAGAATTTCCCTTAGCGAATTTGTTTCTTTGATAAGAAATTTTATTTGCGCTTGTATACAGTTTGGTGTAACCTTAATGCTTCCTTCTGAAAATTCAACAGCAGTGTGTATCGATTATACATATTTCTTTGCTACCTGATTTCTAAATTATATGTAAGTATTCATTTAATATGAGAATATTACTGGAAAATTTGTGTGTATATTTGTGCTATAAATAAAATTTTTCCATTAAATACAGATTTAAATTTACGAATTTACGGTTTTCAATGGCTAGTTAGTGATAGCAAAACTGTAAGTGGGTGGAGGTATGTTAAGTCGTGTAGTACCGTACTTAATTAAAATTCACTGAAACATTTTGAAGTAGGATTCATTATACTTTTACGAATTACGAAATAATTGAGTGGAAAATTTCATCATATACCAACATACTTTATTATCAAAAATTAGTGTTGTTGATTAAAACTAAATGTAAAACCTTCAATATTTTATCACAAGTGCCTACTCATGCATATCTTATATGAAATGTTTATTTTTCAGTAATTAACAATACACATAACAATACACAAGGTTTTGAGTTAAAGGGAAGTCAATAATCATTGTTTATTTCACAATTTTTCAAAGAATTTAATGTATCAATTATATCACGACTTCTGGAAACTTAAACTGTTCAAAGCACGTTCTGGATAAAAAGATCATGGTTCCCGTTCACTGAAATAAAAAATCAAACAGGACAGAATCATGTTAGTACATTGAAAAATCATTAATTTTAATGTAAATTATATCAACGGTCTAAGTCGTAAATGGGGACGCATATTGGTAAGGTCCGACGCGGAAGTGATAAGAGACTGTATATAATATATTGCTAAGCATGTTAACTCCATTCAATTAACTATTTTCTGTTACAGGTACATGGTAGTCATCAGAGTGACCATAGGCGGCAGGAGCTTCATTATGGGCTCCGCATACTTACCTTATGAATCACACAACCCACCATCTAGACAGTTCATGGGTCTAGTTATATGGTACAAGAACCAAGGTCTACCCATAATTATTGAATGTGATGCAAATACCCACTACACATGTTGGGGAAGCAAGGACCAATGACAATTGTTGCCAACATTAGAGGCACGGCAATCTTCGAGTATATCAACTACAAGGAGTTAGACACGCTCAATAAAGGCTCGAAACCTACCTTTGTTATAAGGGCAAGGTAAGAGGCTTTAGACATCACTGTGAGCTTCACCTGTGGATCAAAAACTGGCATGTTTAGTTCGAGTACCCTAAACTCACAAATAGGGTTATCTACAAAGAAAGTCTATCAGAGACAATAAGAGATCACCCCAGTCCGAGCATATGAACAGAGTTGCCTGCTAAAAGTAACTAGGAGTAAACATAGTCCCGAGGTGGAACTCTGAGCTCCAACAAATGAAAGAAGCACGCAGGATCTATAACAGAGCCGTCTATACGAAATAGAACTTTGATTGGGACCAATATAGAAGGGCTCAACGTCGATTCAAGAGCTGCACTCGACGCAGTAAAAGACAGGCATAGAGAGACTTTTTCGAAAGCAGTGAACACGTCCCTGCTCACATCAAGGGTTTATAAAATCATAATGGACAATCACGAATCCAGAATCAATGTTCTCGGGCTTCCTGATGGTACATATACGCACACCACCATGGAGGCGTTGGAGCATCTCATGGATTTCCACTTTCCTGGTTACTTCAATAGTACTAGCTCATTCAACCCCAGAGAACTCCCCGTCGAGGTTGCAGCCATGGATTGGAGGCCACCGAATGTTGCCACTGTAGAGCGAATTGAATGAGCTGTAAAAACTTTCGCCCCATATATGGATGTAATATTTCCGGCTATTTTTCAACAAGGGTCAGAATACATCATCCAATAACTGCGCGATCTATACATAGCAACACTAGCTCTAGGATATATCTAAACTCTGGAGGACAGCGAGGGTGGTTTTCATTCCCAAAAGCTTCATATAACGGAGCGGAGGCCTTTAGACCTTCTGAAAGAGGGCACGCTAGTGACTATACCATTACATAGTTCATAACACGCCTACCAGATAGGTAGATATACAGAAACGGTATTGCAGTCTGTGGTATACAAAATAGAGAAAACGATTAGCCAAAAGGAGCCTGCTATCAAGATTTTTATGGATATATGCCCCTTTAGCTGGGGCATTTGATAATACCTCTTATAACTCCATCCTAACAGCGGCTTAGGAGCACGGGTTTCCACCTACCATAGCTAGGTGGATTCACTCCATGCTTACAAACCGCTCAAGCTCTCTCTACGAGGTCACGGTTAGTGTGACAGTAGGCCGAGGATGTCCGCAAAGAGAAGTGCTCTCCGCCTTGCTATGGCGCTTTGTGCTCGACGGTCTTCTCGGAAGGCTTAATGAGGAAGGGATTATGATTCAAGCATATGCTGAATCATAAATTATGACCTTTCGGTCATAATCGCAGGGAAGTCGGCAAACACAGTTAGTGAGCTCACTCAGAGGGCCCTAAGACGTATAAAAAATTGGTGTATAGGACAGGGGCTAAGAGTTAATACCTCTAAGGTCGACTTAGTCCTCTTCACTAAGAAAAGGGAATTGGAAGGTTTTAAAGCACCAACCATTTTCAACAAGACCATCCAGCGTACAAAGACGGTCAAATTTTTGTGAGTTATCCTAGACGAAAAGTTGGGGTACCCCACACAGAGAGACAATGTCTTTCTGGACATGTAAGAGGCTCACTGGCAACATGTGGGGGCTTAATCCGAGAGGCACTTTGTGGCTCTACACCTCGGTTATCACGCCCTTCTTTTTATATGCGTTGATTGTATCAAGCAACGGCTAAATCAACTACAACATCTGGCGTGTGTAAGCACGACAGGAGCGATGCGCACGGATCCACGGAGGCTCTAAAGGCTCTCCTGTCTCGTCCAAAACTTTATATAGTGATCGAGGGGTAAGTAGGGAGGGTCGCTTATAGGGTCAAACAGGGTGGCTAGGTAAAAGCCACGACGGTGGACACGCAAGTATTTTTTAGGAACTTGTGGGAGGAGACAGGGTGCGGGTCTTTAATTTATGTGTTCCAAAAACCTTTTACAGTGGAGATACCGGACAGAGTTGCCTGGCTCGTAAATACTGACGTTCAGGACTCGAATGGGCTGGTCTGGTTTACGGATGGATCCACGACAGACCAGGGTTCAGCAGTGGTTCGTGGCGGGCGCCCAATGGCGAAATTATCTTTCACCTAGGGAAAGTATACCACGGTCTTCATGCGGAAGTGTTTGCTTTCTGTTAGCTTCCTATAAGCTTTTTTGGTTATATCTCTACTTGTGTTCAGAATATTTTGTAAATAAATCATTATTTCATTTTAGAAAATAAATATTTTCAAAATATTTGAAACAAAACTAATTTATAATGTGATTAATACAATTATATGAATTCTATAATATCTATAATAATTATAATATGCAAAACTAAATAATTAATAATTCCAAAAAAATATAACTTACTAACAGTTTTAAACAAGATATTTCCCTCAGTGTAGTCTACAAATTGCTGTATTCTTTCTTTTCGCTAACAATAGATCTGTAATAGCACAATAAGCGCTGTGTTACTACTCCTTTTATATATAACAAATTCTGATTAGCAGTTAGTTATCATGCATTTTAATCTTGCTGGATCATTTCCTTGATAACGCGACCCTATCTGTTTCTAAAAAAGGTAGGCAAATGAAGATTGTTATCGGTATATTTAGAATTCCGACATTCGCCATACCAAGGGAAATTCAATGGGGAAGAGAACACTTCGATAGGGAAATTTGATAACTTTCGTAAACGGAAAGGCCTTGTGTGAAGTGTTACTTTTGATGGAACGTAAGTATTCTGACATAAACTAAAAGACATTTAATTTTGGGAATAGGTAATTACGTTTAGATGTTACATCAAAAATTTTCTTAGAACTAACAAAAATAATTTTGTATTATACCAATAAAAAGTGGGTAATGCAGGATATCCTAGAAAACCTCATTGCCTGGTGAAGATGATTGCTTCACTGAAAAAAAAAGTTTACTTCAGTTAAATTACTGTTTCGATTAAATAGCTTCATTCTGACTGACATATAGGACGTTAAGGATTTATGTAGCAATCTTTAAATACATTATGAAGCAGTTCAGGATAGAGTTGCAAGTTCAAGAGATTTAAAGATGACTTGCTCATGCTTATCCCTTAGCGTTAATGGATGGCGAGAATTCATCCGCACTGAGCTCTGGTTCAATAACGAACATTAGAAAACTGTTTGTTGAGTGAATACTGGCGATTTGTCTAACATCGAAGATAAACAGGGTACATCTCTAGATACATATTTCGTACGATCGAATTCAACATAAAATAACAGGCTTGTTCTTAATTTAGCAACTGTTAAGTTTCTGTTAAGGATAATTTTTATTAACGCAGAACATTACCTAAAGATAGGTTAGAAATAATTGAAATACTTTTAAGTTAATAATGTGATAAGAAATATAGTTTTAGGAAAAGAGTTTTCATTTCAAGTAGAAGAATATCAGAATAAAAAAAATATCGATTTCCTACGAATTTCAACATACCCACGGCATCATTTCTTTTATGGGGTAATTTCCCACCTTCACTTCTGAAGAAATGTAGAAAAACACGCGATTATCGAAATGATATCTAGAAATTTCCCCAAATACGTGGTTGTACACAATTACCCAGGGTTTTTAGACAACTATGCAGAGACGTCGTGATGCCATTTATCGAGTCGATGGCTCAGCGTCTAGCATTTGTCTTTAAATTCAGAGGAAGTGGGATCAGTTTCACACAGTTTCCACGCATTTCATTAAACTGTTAACTCAAACACATATAATGTTTGCTCAGAGAGCTGGGTTAACCATCTTTGCGGGAGATCTAAGACCGAAGAAAACCGTGTTATTGTAATATATCCAACTATTTAACTATATAATGAGGTTTTTCAGGTTTTAGAGTATAATAATAATAATAATAAAGGTCTTTATTATCCACATATTAAATACTCAATATTACATTACAAAACAAGACAGGATAAGGGCGAGGTTCAGATTGTTAGATGCTAATAAGTTAGACACCTGCTCTTCCACCTAACCCGTATTCGTAGAGAATATATTACAAAAAAGTAGTAATCAACTAAATAAACTAACTAAAGAATCAGAAAAAATACAATATTAAGGTAGGTATTACACTACTACTTCTAATGGTGATCTTGTTAATATCAAGATAGATACCTCAAGATACCTCAGATTTTGTCTCAATACAAAATAACCATCTAGAAATAATCTGTAAGCATATATAGCTTTAAGATTCATATAACCTTTTTGTAGACATTTGTTGACATGTAATGAAAAATTTAAATTTTGATCGATGACAAGGCCTAGGTTTCGAACAGAATCTTTAAAATTAATATTAATATCATCTAAACTTATCATGTTATTATAAAGCTAAGCAAAATTATCTCTTTCCGTTTTCGTGCCAAAAATAATAGCCACCGATTTACTCTCATTAATTTGTAAACAATGCCCTCGAGCAACTTTTCCAAAATTGTTTAAATCATAATTAATTGCTGAAATAGCTTGATATTTTCCTCAGGGTAAAGTGGTAAAAATATTTGAGTATCATACGCAAAATAATACTGCATACAAGAGACAAAACTTGAAGGGAAATTCGAAGTATAAATAATAGTAGCCCTAGAATGGAACTTTGCGGGATTATTGAACAATAGTTAGAAATTAAGATGTATTGTTATTGTAGTTTACAGTCTGCTCTCTACTTTTAAGGTAATTAGAAAGAAATTTTCTTGCATCAGGTGAGAGTCCAATAAGCTTTAAAACCGCAAATAGAAGTTGATGATTCAGAGTGTCAAAGGCTTTTGTTAAGTCCAATAACACCAATAGTAGCAATTTATTTCTATCAAGGGCAGAAAGTATATCATTAGTTAAGTTGAGTAGAGCAGCAAGTATGATTACTTTTAAAACCAGACTGATTAATAGGAATGACACTATTAATAGCTAAATGTTTTCGTAATTGTAATTCCATTACCTTTTCTAGAATTTTAGAAAATGTAGGAAGGAGGCTAATAGGTCTAAAATTAGTTAGGTTCATAGGATTTTTTATTTTTGACACACGAATTACAAGTGCTTTACATAAGAAGGGAAACGACAGTTTTGTAAACACAAATTAATAATATGAGAGCCAAATATATGGGAGCCAAAATGGTACATATAATGAATTGTTAATATATTAATCCCGGCATGTCCCATTACTCTACTCCCAATGTTAGAAATTATTTGTAAAACTTCGACTTCCGTTATAGGTTGGAACGTAAAAGAATATTTGTTTAGGGGGTTAGTATTATTTTCGTACTTGGAAACAACATATTTGTCAAGGGATAACTGAGGAATTGAATCAACAAAATGATTATTAATATTATAAACATTCGACAAACTGTTCGGCAATTCACAAAATTGCTTTTGCGATTGAAAATTTAGTAATTTTAAAGAAAACCATAGTCTTTTTCCGTTATTAGCTCTAAAGGCAGATTTAAAATAGGCTTTTTTAGAGAATAGGCGATAAAAAATAATGTACAGAACCACACTCAAGATTTGGTGCTACTTGGTCTTAGTCGAAAAAATTGGCCGACGTTAAATAAATAAAAAAAAAAATAAAGAGAAGCACCTACGTTTGAATTGAAAATAATCTAATTTAAATCGCGCCTTATTGTTTTAAGTCCAGATCTATATTAGATACAGTGTTTCCATTAAAATCAGTTCGAGAGTATGTAGTGTTGTTTTGTTAGGTGTATTGTAGTAGCTGTAGTGAATGGGGCACCTAAAACCTGGCAAGTAGGCCACTAGCGGCCCTTTTTCCCTTCAGCCCAGTCACATACTCTCTATTCCTTGACAATTCTCGAACCTACCTGACCTTTTGATGAATGAGAGGATTTGAGTCCATGTAAGGGACTGTACCCTCCTCTGTTTACAGCTCCTTAATGCCAAAAATATCTTGTCTTCGGCTTCGAATGCCCCACATTGTCCTAGAAAGTGAAGGGATGTGTCTGGATCCTCCACACATTCCTGGCACATTGGATCCTCAGCTACTCCTATGAGGCAAAAGTGTCTCTTAAGCCTGCAATGTCCAGTTAGGATTCCCACTAGTTGGTTTAGAACCCTTCGACTGTGATTCAGTAGCCAGCCAGTAAGTCATTGCAATTGCTATTCCTTCTCTAGTTTTCCTCAATATATCATGATCCCCTTATCTCATAAGCTCTTGTTAGGGGCTTCCTATAAATGGTTCAGGCCCCTGATAAAGTCTCTTGTTGTTAGGTGTAGGTATAACTCTGGTTTATGTGTTTCAAGAGCAAAGGTGTCTCTTAAGAAATAAACAGGTAGAGAGGAGAAAATGAAACATGATACAAAGTCATTATTTTAATAATAAAATATAAGGTGAGTTAAAAGATGCTTGGAGAGATCTAAGAATAAACGTTGTCTGTTAAGTAATTCCCCAGTGAAGGAAGAAACCTGATATTCTTTATATATAAAAAACATAACTTTGCTTTTAAAAGTAACAAGTTTTTCTATAAAAAAATATAATATCCGAGATGATTCTGCTACTTTATTATGCAGGAGGTGAGAACATAAGGCTTAACGGCCTTAGCCGAGACTCCGGTGTTATTTAAATTAAAAAGTCATAATACTATGAATTTAGCTTTAGTGACGTTTCTGTCCCCAAATTAATTAATTACTCACACCGAGACCCATAAAATGTTGGATGGAACAGCAAAGGGAAACAAAATTTTTAGGCATGTTTCACAATATTCGAAAAGTTTTTAGAGTGCAAACCCTAGTCAAATAGAGGTGCTAAAATTTCACAATCCGGATGGTACATATCATTTTTTTACCTGTTCCTGTGCACATGTTCTGCTTTAATTCCATGTATTAATGTTAAAGCACAATTAGTTTGTACCTTATTTTTCATTAGGTACGTTATATGCAACATGAAAAATTAAAACTTAATTGAACCATAATATTTGAATAATTTCAGCAATAATGATAACAATATTAATAACATCGCATTATAATATCTCTACGCCTCATTCTACTCACAATGATTAGCCCGAAAATCAAATACTTGTGTGGAAGAGTGGGTTGTATACTAATATTTTATAGGCCGCCCTTAGCGGCCATGAAAGACAGGCTGCTAAACTTTAACCACAATTTGGTGAGGAATGAGGCAAGCCTGTAAAACTCCATTAATTAGGGTGAGGGTGCGGTCATACACATAACCATGATAACCTCTCACAAGGTTCGATCCCTTTCCAACCCCTTTCCCGATCCCTTCATATAAGTTCTATAAACGAGATCACAACAACAAACCCGCTACGAAATTCAGAACATATAAGTAATCCTGATTCTGTTAAATTTCTGGGGGTACACCTGGATTCTAAATTATTATGGAACCAGCATGTCAACAACGTTTGCTCTAAAATGTCTAAGTATATCCACTTGCTTCGAAGTCTAGCACGTGTAGTGTCCAGGAATACATTATTAATGGTGTATCATAGTTTTATACACTCTGTTTTATCCTATGCGGTACTTGTTTGGGGTCACGCACCTTCTAGCAATCAAGTATTTTCGCAGCAAAGAAAGGCTATAAGGGTTATAGCGGGTTTAAAATACAGAGATGAATGTAGAGATCAGTTTGTTAGGTTGAATGTACTCACGTTTCCTTGTACTTATATATTCCATTGCCTTGTTCATGTTAAGAAAAATATAGAGTCATTCCATTGCAACCATGAAAGTCACTCATATAGCACCCGTAATAGAAATTACTCCTCAGATAAATACCTAAGGTTAACAAGAACAAGAAATGGTACAGGTTATTTGGGTGTAAAGTTTTTTAATGTCCTACCTGACCATTTAAAGACTCTACACTTGAATAAATTTAAAAAAAAAATTAAGAATTATTTACTGATGAACGCGTTTTATGATTTTAATCAATTTTTATCAAGCGACTTTCGCGACATCTAGTGACTATTTTAAATTTGTTTGTTTGTAGTATTTTTTTTTAATTAATTGTTTGTAATATGTATGTATCTATAATTCTACTTGTTATTTATTGATCTTAATCTTTTAATAATAGGCACTTTAATATGATTATTTGTACTCTAGCTAGTACGTAAGTAATCTCCATATTCTGGTTTTTGTGACGAGTGTAAACACCCTGGTGTATATTAACACGAATTTTAAATAAATAAATAAATAAATAAATACGTCCTAGTTCAAAGATGTATGTAACATGCCTTCATAAATGTCCACAGGCCACGTGACCAGTAACTATTTTAAAAATAATGAAGTTATTTTCTTCACCTTGACGTCAGAATGCTAGTTACTTTTAAAGGAACTCAAACATTAAGTGAAGATTACATTAAAACGCAAGTTTCCGTGTTACGGCACGCGATTGGTGTTATTTGACATTTTGAGATTGAAACTAGCCAATCAGCGATCGTATTACTTTGACTGTCGATGAAAGGAAGATCGGTGTTTACACGAACCATTACGATTTATATCAATATTCGACATTTGTGCTTTATTCATTAGCGCCCGTCATTATTTGTTTTCGCTGCGATTTTCTGCTGGTTTTTCTGTATTTCCCTTTGCTTCAATATTATATCCTACATATTTAAAATCAATCAGCTCTTTTCAGAGCTAAATTACGTCGCTTTTCAAATTTATCGTACGTACAAATAAAAACAAGATTTTAAGGTTTACTAAAAAAATGCTTATTATGTCTTTTACTGCAGAACAAGACACCTTTATTTTAATGGGTCATTTTCGGAGTGGAACTAGAAATGAAGACGGATTATGAACTCCGTGCAATTTATGACCCAATTTCCAGAGGAAAACATTGACTATGACACCTTAAACCACAAACGTGCAACTTTTAAGAGATTTCCAACCAATCACTGCATTTGCAAAGGTAAATGGACTTGCAGGCCTACTGTTCTCACAGGAAATGTTATCGATGATATACAGCAACGAATGAATCAGAGTCCAACAAAGCCTGTGTCAAAGTTGGCTGCTCAGACAGGTAACTTTTCGTATTATGCTTGACCCAATATTATCAAGTTTATTTTAACATTGCGTTGCAACTTGAAATCAACAGCTTGAAAACTTTATATGAAATAAAAATCAAGTTGTATTTATATATTAATAAAATTTTTCTTTTTGTAGGTCTTTCAGTTGGAATATGCTATAAAGCTTTTAAAAAACGACTGAATCTACATCCCTACAAGGTCACCATTGTACAGAAGTTGCTTCCCCTTGATTACGGAAGACGATTACGTTATTGTGAATGGTTTCTCGAAAACATGAATAATAATTTGTTAAATTTGACATTTTTTACTGATGAAGCATAGTTCCACTTATTAAGTTATGTAAATGGCCAATATTATAGGACTTGTGCTGCAGAAAGTCCTCACACATTTGTAGAAACTGCTTACATCTTATAAAAGTTGGGGTTTGGGTAGTGATGTCAAGAAGACGTATAGTAGGGACTATATTTTTCTATGTATTTTTATGTTCTATGTATTTTTAATGTATTTTCTAAATAATTTCGGGTTTATTGTTACTGCAATGGTACTGTAAATCAGAGAGTAGCATGTAATGGTTTTTCATTATTTCTAATAAAAAATACATGTCACAATGTGTTTCTTTCATTCTGAATATTAAATTAAAAATTTAATAAATAGTAAAGCTATTCAGCTTTTAGTGTTGTCTTTTATACAGTTGATTAACAAAAATAAAAAAATTCATTCACTATTTACGAGGAGTTTGGCTTGGTACATTTTTTTCCGTTGTTATCAATTATCTATTATATAACACCAAATTCCATGTAAATTATAAACAGTTCATTTGTGAGGTTAATTAATTCTGTCAAAATATTTTTATTTAATTAAATTTAAAGAGCTCCGTGGTCGAGCGGTTAAAGACTTCAGGTTTTAATCATTCTCCGCGGTTGACGACGATTAGAATGTCACCGTATTCAACTTTTTCTAATTGCTCGAATATTAAATCTGTGTACATAAGGCTGATAGCGTTCTTACTATGCAACTAGTACTGCAATATTAGTGTATAAATAGCTAACAACCTACTGTACACTTTAATAAGGTTTGCCAGTTTTCCCTTAGTCTAGTACTAAATGGTAGTTAAAGTTATATCATAAGTCGTTCCTGGGCGCGCTCAATGCCCGCAAAATAATAATATGCCGCTCCCTCTCCCCTACAAGTATCTGACTTCCGGGCTCATCATTAAGATGAGAATGAGGGATATAGATATTATTATTATTAAACTTGTACCTGGGTCGGGAGGACTGCACTGAATCTAAGGAGTTTTTAGTTAATCAATACCAATCGGTGCAATGTTGGTTGCCTATACTTGCGGTCACGTGACTTGTGGACATTTATGAAGTCCCTGTACTCTAGATTTCAGCCACCGACTCGATATAATATATTCTTAGTTTATTTTCTGTTGGCTGTATAGGTATATATACATAAGTCAGTATATAAACAGTTAAAAAAAGTTCATATCAACATAATAATATGCATAAAAAGGATACATTTTTTATATATTTCAAAGGTACCTATTCTAATATAGAAAACTTCATTCATTAAAAAAACTGAGCACAAAGCATAAAATGAGCCTATTTTACCTATTTGCCTTAGTTTGAAAAACTGGGCTTTTAAAGCTCAAAGAAAATATATTAAATAGAAAATTATCCAAGCCCAATAGCTCTTTCTTACATTTAATGACAATCTCCCTAAAGTACAAAAGTTTGGCTGCTTTTACTACTAATATTTCATGGCTTAACATTTTTTTTTCTTGTCTAATAGATATCACATTGCACGAAATGACTATTATAATAATTAATAAATTCGAAGTACGACGTGGCAGTCTCAAAAATTGGAGACTACCACTCTTAACTATTTGTGCCAGATAAATAATTAGGAACAAAACCAGTTTCAAATAACAAAGATAAGGAACTTTTAAAAAAGCACTAATTGATAATGAGTCCAATGTAGCAAAAACAATTTGAATAAGAATAAAAGTTCCAGTGACTCTTAAAGTAGAATAAAGTTTGGCAACTAACACCATCTGCGATTTCATTAGCATGCAAACTATATTACGTTTTATGCCTGTTTTATATTAAGTTCTTTTAGATGCAATTAGGATTTTGGGTTATCGAAATACGACAAACAAATAAAAAAGCCATAAACAAGAAGCACCCGATTTAATTCTAAAAAGATTTTGGAGAGTATCTTCTCAGTCCTTATTCGGTCCAGTTTCTTGAATTACACTTTAAAATCAGCAGAGAGTTACTGCGGATGTTAGAGAGAGGAGAGAATTTTAGTCTGAATAGTTATTAGTGAAAATTAAACACAGATTTTTTTACCAAACTTTTTAAATAAAAATATATCAATTTTAAGTATTACATCAGTAGTTTATCATATTACCCAGATTTTATATTAATTTTAAAATAAAATGAACTTGTAATTTAAGGGCGCTGTGTCAAGTTCAAACCCATTCTGTTAAATGTTTAAAAAGATAATTTAAATATCCTATCTAAAGTAAGTTATACACAGTGATAAACACACATTCAATAAAAACCTATACTAACGAAAAATACAATAAAAATGCTCATGTTGAATCAAGTATATAAAACATATCAGATACAGTATTTTATGTGTCTGATGATTCCCATATGAAGTCTGATGTTGAATATTTTTGTAACAATACATGTATACCTAAGTATCATTTTCTTACACTATTATACTAGCAATAAATTGAAGGTTGAAGATTGTACTTTACAATTATATGTTTAAAACTGCTGAAAACAATGTCATTGTTTTACTAAGGCAATTTTCACGAAGATATTGGTATAGGGAACAAGAGAGATATGCTCAAAAAGTGAATCACAGTAGTATCCTTAGTAGTATCCAAATACTTGTATCCTAGAATTTTATGTGTAGTTCAAACATGAACTATATTAAGCTCTTTGATTTGAAATATAAAAGTTGACAACTACTTTAGATTTACTAATAAGATGTATCAGGAAGATACAAATATTTTCATCGAATATATAATTTCCATAAACACCTGTATCGCAGTTATAGCTGACAATACGAAATTACTTTTCCAGAAAAAGTTAATGGTCAATCGTTCTGAAAATATCAGGCAGGATTTATAATGCAAAAGTTCTTAGAAATATAATAAATTTAATTATTTGCATATTAATAAATCTCAGTGTTTGTTGGTTACAAAAACTTTTATCCGATACATTACATTTATGGTAGGTATGATATGTTGGGTGTATATCTCATTAACACCTATATCAATGTATTTGTGAAAGAGAACGCCCCATCCTGAAACTAAATAAAACACAGGGTGATCTATGTAAGAATGTATAACTCTGAAATATTTTTGGAAAGCTCTGTATATTTCAAAATACTATACACTACTATATACTATACTAATAAATTGGAAGATAAAGGCCCCTCGACCCGAAAATATGGCACTGATTAATTAATAATTTGGGACTAATTAGTTAAATCGATATAAAAAAGATATCGCTTGATCGCTAGAGACTAAAATGTTTAACTTACTCTACTCTCTACGAGAGTGCGAAAGTCTACGTGGTTTTATTACACATATACTTCTTTATTTACTCGGATATGGCCAGAAGATGTCTACATCTCTATGATGATTTTTACAGATATGGGCAGAGATTATAGATCTATCAAAACTTCCCGACCAAATTATAACTTACTTAAAAAGTACATTCATAAAGTTCTAAAGCCTATTCAGTAACGTTTTAATTTTCAAAATATAATAATATATGATGTACATTGAATAGGAATCTAAAAAGTCTTGCCAGCCTGTAACTGGCTGCTTGGTGTTTTTTGACTTTTTCTAGTAATATACAAACATTGTATGTTGCCCTTTATAGATAATTGACTATCGTATTTCCGAAATAAAATTTAGGTGTTTCAGTTGTACAGAAATAAAAATATATCTGATTTTTACATTTTTCCAAAAGAATCATCCATAAATTGTATAAAACGAATCGCTTCGTTCCAATAACACTGACGTAACTCCCCACATAACACCAAAACACTATATTGCAATCGACGAGCGTTTCGCCAACCAATTCGGCATCCTCTGGAGATAATTAAAACTAAAACTATGCTAACACTGTGTCCTATTTATTTACACCTAAACTATTGCTACGGTTCAGTGAATCGGGATTTACTAACCAATAAAGCCGGCTGTATGGGATTGGGCCTCTGTCACTATTCATACTATCTTTACACTTTGCAATTTCCAAACTCAAATGCATCTAGGTGTCTAGAATTTGTTACATTCCTAATCAGTCTTAAATTGCTACTATCTATTTTATGGTTCTGTTCTACCATATTTGAGATGACCCATATGTTCCTTGAATCTAGTTTCAATTGACCCTCTAGTTTGTCCAACATATTTTTGATTGCAGTCTTTACAATTAATTTCGTAAATCTCCGACCTTTCCTTAGTTTCTATTTGACATATACAGAAAAGATACTAGAAATTTAAGATATATCCCTAAGGACTCTACCATTGTGTTCAACACAAAATGGCGAGTTTCAATTTTTTGATCTACCTACTCTACTAATGGATATTATGTAAGTTTAATTAATAAAATAATTAGGAAAAGTAAATTTAAAGTGACACTTCGAAATTCCTCGACTTTTCAAAATGAAAGAAAATCCAAAATTCATATCTATTCCTTAAGATCCGTAGTTTTGGTTAGGTTTAGATATAGGTATGTCAGTGGTTTATTCATCGGGAAATAAAATATACCTTTTAGGCAACCCAAAAGACAAAATAGAAACTAAGGAAAAGTCGGCGATTTACGAAGTTAGCTGTAAAGACTGCAATCAAAAGTATTTTGGACAAACTAGAAGAAGGTTAATTCACACTAGATTCAAGGAATATATGGTTCACCTCAAATATGGTAGAACAGATAAGCCTAGTGTCGCCCAACATGTGTTTGAAAACAACCATAAAATAGATTAAACAATTAGAAATGTAACAAATTCCAGACAGCCGGATGCATTTGATAGTTTGGAAATTGCAAAGTGTAAAAATAGGATGAATAGTGAGGGCCTCTCTCATACAACCCGCTTTGTTGGTTAGTAAATCACGGTTCACTGAGCCGTTGCAACGGTTCACTGAACCGTACCAATAATTTAGGTATAAATAGGATACAGTGTTAGCAAAGGTATAGTTTTAATTATCTCCAGATGACGCCAACTTAATTGGCGAAACGCGTGTTGAGTGCAGTATAGTGTTTTGGTGTTATCTTTGCATTAAAAGTTCCAATCCCTTTCAAGAATACTATCGATTTGAGAAAATTATCACAAAGTATATTATGTAAAATATTTCCTGATACTTACAAGTTTCGTTTGAATCTGTGCCTTATTTTACATTTGCTACATTTAGTCAAGAAAATCAACATTTATTTATATTACAAAGAAAAGAAAATATTTTACCGGACGTTTCTGATCCTGTAATTAATATAGTGCTGATTGATCTACTTATAGTAATATTTACTGTTAAGCCGGGCAAAGAAAAACTGACCTGTGATGAGTATTTGCTAATTAATAACTGATTTAATTAATAATACTAGAAACACTAATTGGTTGCAAATGTGCGACTGAATATCGTGTAAATATACTATAATATATAAAATAGCTTAATACTAACAGCTGTAGTAGGCTACCAGGTCTAAAATTTGTGTTAAAAGGCACTGCTTTAAATGTTTATTTCTCGGGTTCTGAAGTTTTTTAGCGAGCATGTGTAATTGAGCATAAAGCTAATGAATTTTACATGCAGCATTTTAGATTCACTAGGAAAACAAAAAAGAAACCAGAACTATTGTGTCATGGATCTGTTAATTAAAATGACTAGCATAGTGTTCTACATTAAAACAGAATACTGAAAAAGTTCTACGTCTCAAAATTACGGTAATATTACCGGAAGATAAGTTCTGTAACATTTATTTTTTTTACATTAAAACGTTAAAACACCACATGAATTAGACCACCCCCAAATACAAAGGATCTCTGGAAAGGAGGTTACAAATTTAAAAAACGCAGACAAACACCCCATACCCAAAGACATTCTCATGTCGGAGGAGCTGGGGGTAGAACTGAAACCATAATAGGCATTGTGACCAAGAAATGCTGCCACAACACGCTGTAGCTCATTACTTTACCGAATTTATTAAACAAGTAAAGTTAATGTGAGTAGTGCCGCGAGTAGAATAGCTATGGCCATTCTGAGCCAAAAACGCGTGTATTTTTAAAGGGGCCTAAATTCTAGACGACGCCTGTGGACGCTGCGTGGCGTTTTCGACGTTTTATTTTACGACGGTAACTTCAGGATAACAAGGATAACGATTGGTTGATGTGGGAGTGGAGGGGGTAGAAATGGTCAAAAATGACTAGAATTTAGGGCCCTTTAAAAATACACGAGTTTTTGGCTCAGAATGCCCATAGCTATTCTCCTGCCGAGAAACACACAATATTTCCCTCTTTTGTTCTTTGCTATCCGTCTGACAATTATTGTCTAATTGGCAGGCAGATAGTGAACTGCGTTTCCGCAACTACCATTAAAGCAGTGATCTCCGCATTGTCTTTGAGGAAGACAATTCTATTTATTTATTTCAAGGAGATGTCGAAAACAAGAATTCACAGGCTCTGTAGAACGACTGGCATTGGATTACTCCGGCATCTCTGTGGAAGTCGCCACATCATTTATCGTGACCAACCCCCAGACATTGACTGGTTTCGCACTTATTCTCTGCTTATCAGAGTGGCATAGGTTGTGGACTCGATGAATGGGTGTTGTGATATAATTGCCTAAAGGGTATCTGTTATGTTAGTAGTTTTGATAAACACCCAGTATATGTAATATAATATACGATATTAATAATATATAATATGAATATGTGAGTATATGAGTAATTCAATGCCAGTCGGGGCACATAGCCCGTGGAGTATTAGTTGTTTTCGGCATAGTCTTCAAATAAATGAGTAGGATTGTCTTCCTCAAAAACAATACAGTTCACTGTTATAATAGCATTTGTGGAAAAGCAGGTCGCTATCCGTCTGTCAATTAGAAAATAATTGTCAGACGGATAGTAGCAAAAACCAAAAGAGGGCACTACTGTGTTTCCCACCACTACTAACATAACAGATTCTCTTTAGGTAATTATGTCGCAACATAGTTCATCGAGTCCACTACCTATGGCACTCTGATGAGGATAGAATAAGTGCGAAAACGATCAGTGTCTTGTGGCTGCTCTCGATGAAAGATGTGGATTCTATGATCTCTATGACTTTCATAGAGATGCCAGAGTAATGTAATGCTAGTCGAGGCACATAGCCCGTGCAGTAGTTGTTTTCGGCATCTCTTTCAATAGGTAAAGTTAATATAATAACAAACGTATGCCTATAATTTTTTAGCATTTAAACAATACTACTGTATTTAACAATTTTTATTTAGGAGAATAAAACTCGGGTATACTCATATCTTTTGACAATTGTCAATTCTAAAGAAACGAACCTTTATTCTTTCCACCATATTCTTTCCACTATGGTAAGTGATAACCAAGAAATAGTCGACCCTCAATTAATCGTTAACACCTTCCCAAATTGTTTTCTAGGAACTATACGAACCTATGAAGCTAGTAATAGGCATTTGCTGCCACTTCAGGGTCTGATATTTTAAATGTAATTAAAAAACTGCAAAACACAGTTAGGGGTCCGGACCTAATTCGATCATTTCTTCTTAGAGCTCGCTTCTACTAGCTTCCTTCAAACCGTTGCGTTAATTTTATTTAACCCTATTATTGCATCTGGAGTATTCCCTGATAAATGAAAAATATCTAGAATAACTATTAGACCAGGCAAATCTTATTTTTTCAATGAAGTTTAAGGGGACATTTATTTTCTAATGGGAATCGATAGGTTTTATGTTCAGGAACAAATATATAAAAAACCCAAAAAATCCGTTGTGAGCTAAAAACGCCATCTTGAAAAAACATGGTCGCCCCTTAAAATTTTTAAAAATGAAATATCTTCTTATCCCTTTGAGCAATTTTAAAATTTTTTTTATTTTTACAGGATTTTAAGCTTAAAAATTAGAAAAAAATTATATTTAAATTTAAATATAGGTACAAAAAAAACGAAAAAGGAAACGATTTTTTAAAAAATTTTTTGACTTCCTCCATTTAACTTTTTAATATCACTAACTAACTTTACAATCTAGTTAACTACAAAAACTCAGTCATTTAAAAGATCCTCGTACATATATATTTTTTTGGCAGCCATTTCTACATTTACAGTCACGATATACACGCAGAAGGTAGGATGTTGTGCGAAGTGGGCGATCCTTAACATGATGCGTTACGTCACTCAGACAGTGCTTTTCGTTACGGAGATACGCATTTTGTGCGTTTTTCGCAAAAGATCTTTGTTATGGTTCGTTTTATAACTTAAAAATATAAAATGTCTTAATTATTCTTACTGCAAAATTTGTTTTTCTAAGGTTTTCGCCACGAATTTCGGGAGAACTGTACAATATAGAGTAAAATTGTACATTCACTATTTTGTAGAGCACAACATATACTACAAGAAAGACTATGGGAGGGTATTATATGCACGAATATAAACACAACACAAGTTTTAAAAATGTGGGGTTTTATTAATACAGTAAAAATTTTATTCTTTTTTTTTCTTAACCAGTTTAATTTATTTACTTTTTTATTTTTACTCAATATCTAATGCTTGCATAAAATCAAATAATCTCCAAGTGAAAAGTATCCTTATCTAATCAAAACCTTACGTTTAAAGGATTGGAAAGTAAGGACCATATATATCAAATATGCCAAAATGATGGCTTACCCAAATTTTAAAAAATATTTACATACAAAACCCGCAATTTAAAGTATACACTATACATAAAAATACAACACATAATTCGATGATCGAAAGTATGATGATCCAAGGTTTGACCTTGGTTTTGGTTAGATAAGGATACTTTTTACTTGGAGATTGTTTGATTTTATGCAAGCATTAGATATTGAGTAAAAATATAAAAAGTAAATAAATTAAACTGGTTAAGAAAAAAAAAGAATAAAATTTTGACTGCATTAATAAAACCCTACATTTTTAAACCTTGTGTTGTATTTATTTTTGTGCCTATAATACCTTTATCCGGGGCTAGGAAATTTACTATCCATTGCTGTATTTGAAGATAGGTCCTGAAAATATAAAAAAAAATTATTTGCTATTAATGTAATCACCATTTGAAACTACCTTAAAATATGTTGCTTTAGTGCAACTTTCGTTGGGGGAACAGCGTCCAAATCAAAAGATTTTTCGAGCGTCCGCTTAGCTATACCAATATTGTAAAGCCTATATCGTTCTTCTATAATGTCTCGGGATCCGTCTAATCCGTACATAAAGGAGACAAATTTATAACCAACGTTTAGTAGTTCATCTAGATCCGCATTCTTATCACTGAAGACTAACAATTTGTCATACATGAAAGTATGCTTCTTAAACACCTTAAAAATAACGCGAGCGGCCATGTTTTTTTAAATGCTGACTTTAGCTCACTTCCGATTTTTTAGGATTTTTAGATTTGCATTCTATGATAAGAGAGCTATCGTTTTCAACAAAAAAAATAATGTCCGCAAAAACTTCACACTTAACGTATATTTCTTTAAAATTTGCCTGGTGTATATTGTGTACAAAAAAGGTGCTAAAAGTGACTGAAAATCATAGGCCCATTACAATCTTAAGCGATTTTTGTAAAGTTTTTTAAGTTATCTTGCAGTTTTATTTCTTTTTACGTCTCTAGCATTATTATCCACGAACAGCACGGTTTCATGCAAGGACGGTCTACAGTCTACAGTTTCTAATTTAATATGCAAAACTTAATTTATCTCTTCTGCTGTTGACGCTGGGACCCAAGTCGATGTCATCTACACAAACTTTTCAAAAGGGTTTTATAGGCTTGACCATGCGACTCTGATAAAAAAGCTGAATGTGATGTGACTCTGTACAGGTTTAGTGAATTTGTTTCAGTCTTATCTTGAAGGACGATCCCAATTTGTGCAGTACCGGGGATTTAAATCTGACACCTTCTGAAATCTTCTTCAAACCTCGAGCCTTACGCAAGGGTCGATACTTGAGCCACTTCTCTTCGTGATTCTCAGATATTTTGTCATGTAGTCTAAATGACATAATAACATATTTTCAGTAGCTGGTCGCATTTTTGTGTTTTTAATCTTCAGAATTTATGGAGAAATTATATCCAAAAGAGTTTTGGTTAATTCTTTTAGCCATAGCTGCCTAAAATTAATCGCTTTCTGGAAACTCAAAAACTAATTTTACACTTGAAAAAATAAATTTCATATAACTTTCCTAGAAGAAAAATTACATTCACTATGAAATGGCCAAGTATGTTGTATCCCATGTTGTATAGGATGTTATATCCCAAAGAGGCAACAAAATAGTTACAGACATATATCTTTCGTATTTATTGCTCTTCATCAGTATGGCAATATTAAAGCTGAGGAAGTATAGTGCTTGTTGTTCAATGTAGGGATAATTCTAAGCATTAACAGTGGTATTATACTAATAGTATATAGTACCTACATTCTACAAATTGCTGAAATCAGCAGTCTTGGTCAACTTCTTTACTTTTTTAATATTAATTACAGTACCTATATATAATATGTAACATTTCAAGTGGAGTAAAGAAAGTTGATGCTTATACTTAAAAAATTGCGATTTACCTTTTACCACTAACATAAAACCGGTTGAAACAGCTTGAATATTATCAGAAGTGTTTAAAAAAGGATACCGTAAAAATAAAATAATATAAGTGAGTGTGAACTTGTTAGTAGGCAATTTTCATTTGAGGTAATAATTACTTGTAAAAAGATTTATACATAGCAAACACATGCATTCCAACTTAATTTTGCTGTATGCAAAATAGCTATATTTATATAATATAAAAAATAATAATTCAAATTACCGATGAGAGTCCAAAGTGTATCGATTGCTGAACGGAATAAAATTTTACAAAATCTGGAACATTGGAATAAAACCTTACAACAACAGTTCGTGACAATGGTTAGGTAACAGTCGATGGTCATGGAGCAGGCAAAAATAAGGCTGGTCAACACCTCTATATAACGCAAACGACAAGTCTCCAACGAGATGACCGGCAGTTTCAGCAAAATGAGTTCCATAACGTTGGGATCTAAACCCTCATCGTTTCGAGCATTCCCTAAAGCGTAACGCCTGCACAATTGTAAACAAAGATGTAAGATGGGTCCCTGCATTCCGCCGTTAAAGTTTACCCGTCCGCTAAATAATATGGCAAAGCCAATTTTCAAACAACTTCTTGTTCAACGGGGAAGTTGCCCTGTGTGGAGCACTACTAAAATTGCTTTGACTGGTTCTACATAATGCTGGCTTTAATGCAATTATATGATTATAATATAATAACTCTACCCCTAATTCTAATTACTAACGTGAAGTTAAGGTTTAAGTGGAAGAGGCGGCAGCATATTAATATTCTGTCAACAACTGATAGGAATGCAAAGATAGTTCTTGAACCACTTCCTCCAAAACAAATAAGTGTAGGGGACCGTCATATGCCGACTTCATAGTAACTTACTTGTCATAACTTAAGACAAATTCGCTCTACAGGCATATATTAATATAAAAACATTAAATATTATTTTTATTTGAAGAAAAGATAAAGAAATCTAGATGTTACTAATAAAATTTAGTATAGAAGGTACAAAGCTATACGTACTATATACAGGGTGTATTTTAAGTTCATGTCATAAATTATAAGGGTGATTCCTTGGGGCATTTAGACTCAAAAGCCTTAAGACACGAAAGGTCTAAAGTTACTAATTTCAACGATAGGGGGGAAATTTTGAAAAATACCAAGAAAAAGAACATTTGACTTTTATCAAATAACTAGAACAACCGACTATTAAAAAACCATGAAATGTGACAAATTTTATTTAAAATTAAAAGTAAACAAATTAATTTATAACTCGAAAATGGTCTATTAATTTTTCTGAAAAGCCAGTGGCGTAGATTATCCGATGTTTCCAATAACAAGGCTGCCCTGTAATTTCGCCACTGATTGGGATATTTATATTTTCATCAAGCATAATAATTGACTTCCATCTTTAACTATAGTTATAACTTTTATTTACTTGATAATTTTTTACTTGATCATTAGACTACTTGATTGATTTTGTAAATAATTTCATGTATAAAATCTTAATACTTACAATAATTTCACATTCTACTTTAACTATCAAGAGAGGCGTATTACTTGTTCCTTCAAAAAGGGAATTAGTTACATATTTGATAATTAACACTAATCCCATATCATTATTTTATTTTGCAAAACATTTGATAAACATGTACTATGTTTTATTGTGTTTTATAAACTTTATTATATATCCAATACAATAATAGGTTGTAGATGTGTGAATACTTAGTGATGTCCCTTACTATTCGTAGTTATTTGCTTTATTATATACTTTCTTTATTAGTGTTATGTCAGAAATTTACTACATCATTTCCGGATACCCTATACGGGTTATCTTTAAGACTTTTTATCTCAGTATTATCTCCTAAAATTGTAGTTTTAAAAGAATCTAATCGAAGTAAACATTTTATCAAGGTAATGATATTCAGTCTACTTAAAAATGAATTTTGTCAACATTGTCATTTCTGTCTACATTTTGTTTTCTGATTAGCTATTATGTATTTATTTCACCAACTGTATACACAGTAGAAGAAAGTGGGCATTTGGTTTTCAGTGTAGTGTAATGAAAAGTATTATTCTAAACGTCAATAGCAGGCAGAGAGAAAGCCTGGGATCCAAATTAAAAGTAATGATTTGTTAAATGAATTACGTTAAAATGCCTTTCTTGAAACTTGACTAAATGCTTTAATGTCAACAGAAGATAATGAAAAGTGTGTTTGGTAGACAGTTTACTGTAATTTGTGCAACAGCGTTATTTATCATTCAAATATATTGGACAAAAGAGAAAGGAAACTGCAAACGAAGTTCTTAAAATTAAATTAAAAAAGGGACATTTACGACAAAGGCTTTGTAACGGTACATCGGAGAGTACAGGGTTGGCTATCAGCTTTTGATGGCCCACTCAGTGATCAAATTTTATATTAAGTACGTCGTGAATGGGTCGGCTATCGGTATACATTTTTAAGTGTAAGGACAATAACGAAATTAAGAACATTCGGGATAACAGGACATGAATGACATTTGAAAATAAACTTAAGTTCCTATAGAAGCTCCAGTAACAATTCCATTATTTTCTAAATGTGTCTAATTGGATTAATCTCTTTCGCTTTCGAAAATCCTAAAAAAATATAACTGAAAGTTAAGAAATAGAAAACCAAAACTATAATAAGAAAGAAGAGTGACAATCGTCGCGTAATACGAGTGGGAAAAAAATAAAAATTACAGAAAGAAAATATGGTAAACAAGCGACTTTTAATCAATTTAAAACTGAGTAATTGCTAAAACCTACATAAAGTTACATTATTATTACTCCTTCCGGGGTTTTAAAAATAAATGAGACTTTTAGCAACAGTAAAAATTTTTATTCAACACTTGAAGCACAGTACAACACTTTTTGTACAATATCTAAATAATTACACACCGAAAACACTTATTTCATTTAAGTATTGCTTCTTCTCTTGATCGCTGCCTGATTAAGGCTGCCTGACTCGCCGGCACGCCGCAGCCTTTATATAGGTAAACTAGGCTTCTAGATCTTCATAGAAATTTCCATCGACTACTCACGAATAATTCGCATACCAGGGCAGTTCAACAACTAATCGACATTAAATCGATCGATGATTAAAGTTACCATTAATTGTAATTTGAAAATATACCATAGGAGATTTAATTTTCTACATATATGTGCATATCAATATAAATAATACGAAATGAATGACAGGTGAATATGTACAAATGAATACCAGGTGAATTATATTAATTAATTCGTTTTCTTGGATTCTCCTTTATTGTTCTTTTAAGTGCAGTGAATTTTTAAAGTAGCAATGTATGTTGCATATATATGATTTCTACGTATTAATTTAAAAACATTTTTCGTGATTTTGGAAGTCAATTTTGGAGATACGATTGGCGATCTGAAACAGAAACCTCAGCAATTGCTGCAGACTTGTAGTCACCGGCGATTCGTTTAACGCTTGCGCATTGTATTAAGTATACCATCCGTTTTCAATTTTCCAGATAAAAGTAATGTTAAAACAATGTTTAAACTGAATTCTCACTATCGGTCAACCAACAATCACGGTTCACGGTCAAGTCAAAATTAAGATGCCATTGTTTAAATGGGTTTTTTCTAGGAACATTCATACATGCCGATCCCCAAACGATCACGGCGCGGTTATGTTAAGAGAAATTCATTTCAAACAATATTTGACCATTCCTTGCCTACCCGTGGAATGCAAATAGTGCCTAGTGTAAATATATAACAAACAATCAGTCGACAATCACTTGTTACGTGTGTTAATTAACATTAATATAATTAACATAAGTACTACATAATTTAATTAGCATAATTTCATCTTTAATTAACAGAAGTAGATTATGATATTCTTCAACAGACATCCGGAAATATTCGTAAAATTTAGATTCGTCATCGAAAAGTTATTTATGTAAAGTGTAATTTTCTTCTTGCTCTTCGTCTAAAATCATTGCAATTTTAATTAACGAACTCTTAGGTTAGGTTAGGTTCAAAAGTGAGTTGGCCGAAAACCAGACCCTCCACCGCGACCATGTGGTTTATTGTGGCTCACACCTACTTATATTTCACTCAACAGGTCCAGCCTCTTAATGAAGCTGATCACCTTATTGGGGGAGAACTTATTCAGATGCTCTGACAGAGGTTAACGAACTCTTATACAGCATAAACATTTCAACTATTCCATTTTGGAGGCACTCAACCCACGGAGCAATGTATTGCAGGTTCAGAAGAAAGAACGAGGCTCAAAGGGTGACCATAGTGTGAAAACGAAATGATTTGACCGTGACTTTCTCTTGGTTTGATCGTAGCATGATCCGCTAATGTGAAGAGACCTTTTAAAATGATCGTGATCAAGTCACTGGAAATTTATTAAAGTAGTAATTCTACTTTACTGAAAAATATACTGACGATAATGAAGAAATTATGACATTGGAACTGAATTTTTTAACCATTTTTTAAGTGAATTTTTGTTACATTTGGATTTAAAGAGTTTAATATTTATTTCCCATGATAGTAATGGTTATATTAAAATTAAAAGATAAATTAAAATCTATTTGTTTGAAAATATAAAAAATAGCATTATTTTACACCTGTCATTTACAGCACCACATCAGTAACATGCACTAAAAATGTTTTCAATAAATCCATGCATTACTTCATGAATACATTCACCAATTTTTTTTGATTGTGTAAAACAGTTACATCATTTGAAAATAAAAGTATTTTGTCTACTCTATTCTACGTTGTTTGTACTCTATTTTGTTTAATTTATGTGTAAATTTTTGGACATTTACATAAATTTACATTTACATATTTCCATTCTTCTAACAGACCACCTTTATTTTTGGATCACCCCTTACCAATGCAGCATTACAAATGATTTATATTTCTATAAAATTTATAGAAATATTTAATATATAATTCTAAACTTTGAAATTCGGCACGATCTTCATTCATGTCAAAATAAACACACAGCAAATCTTTCTGTTTGGTGCAAATCTTCACTAAACATCAAATTGGCTCCATATATTATAACAACCGCTAAAATAATAATTTTTAACCAATTCTGTTACTTGTCTTTATTTCTGCGTATTTCAGTCTAATTTTCGGTAAATCGTTTACTGAAATTCGTATGCAGGAGATGAAAAATTTCGGTAAAGGCCTGTGTTACAAAATCTTATTTGTTAATGCTTATAGTTTTATTAATACATTGTATTTTAGGCATAACAATACGTTAACTCCTAGTTCTATATATTTTTTTGTTACAAATAACTTAAATTTTTACAAAAACTTTTGAACTTGACAGAACAGAATTGGGCAATGGTCAGCATTAGGAATATTACATGATGGTCCTCTTAATATGCCTGGTAGTTTCCATGATTGAAGTGGGTAAAACTCACCTTACTAATTAAAAGGATACCCGAGTAGTAAACAATTTATTCAGCATGCTTGTGAAGCCGCAGTTAAACTATGGTAATTTTAGGATGAACTGATGGAATTTGAACATTAACAACCACTATTGGATATATATGAATAAATGACATTTGAAAGAATCTTACCCACCACATATTAACTCACCGTGCTATTTAAAATTTCAAAGTTGAGACTCTCTTCAGCGTCAGATTTGTAGAATCATTTCAATTGTGTGACAGAAAGTAGTAGATGAGATAACACTCGATCCAATTTCTGTTTGTTGTCTCCATCTTCACTGATTTAAAAGTTAGCAGGAAGGACATTTTATATCTGCTTTGTATCGATTAATAATCCCTTATTTTCCTTCCCGTTTATTACTTATATATAAAGGGCCATTCTCGTAACCCGTTCATTAGAATATTTTAAGGTTCCAGTTTATTGAAATTTTGAAAATTTGATATTAGGGTAAAATTCACGCGTTCTATCATTTTCAAATATGGACAAACCTGCACTACTTCCGGTAATGCCGGAAGTGAGCCACAACTTCCTTACAATTCTTCCACATTCACTATGAATACAAAATAAATATAAAATGTCACTATTTGTGTATTCATATACCTCTAAATCATTGCGATTTTCTATATTTTTTCTTGAATATTTTAAATTGTTAACACAACAAAAACTGAGCATCTCAAATCGCAAGAACTGCCATCGCTTGCAAATGTTTTCATAGTCGACTATATTGAATTTAAAAAGTACTATGAAATAAGGTTGAATACTAATAAAATAACGAATATCTCAAAAACTGTTGAGAATAAGTATAGGGAAAGCTAAAGCAGGTCTATGCAAAACTTACTACTGCAATCAGAGATGCACTGATATACAGGGTGCCCCATTTGAAAAAAAATACATTTACGAATTTGAAAAATGTTTGATGGACAACCAAATTTTGGATATCCCGTATAAAAATCAAAGAAAGTTTTAAGTTTGTTATTTATTATGTAGGATGCACATACTCTGGTAAAAAATCACAGATTATTTTCAAAAATTTCAAAGATACACGTTTATTTCAATTTAAAAAATAATTGAAATAACTCAAAAATGGCTAGTTTTAGGTATGGGGAAACCTAATAGGGATATATCTGAAATCACAAGTAGAATTAAAAAATGTAATAAAAGATATAGCATTCCATTTGAAATAAGGAGGTTGTGGGTCACTTCCGGTATTACCGCATGTAGTACCAAATTTCAATATTTATTTCAAATAAACTGGAACCTTAAAAATATTCTAATGAACGGGTTACATGAATGACCCTGTATATTTGTAAACATTTGACAAGTGAAAAGATTTATTACTGCTTTGAGTAAAGTTTGCCTTGGGTAGGTAGTACCTACGAGATAAAATCAGATTTCCTGTAAACAACTTGATTTGCATCGATATTATATGAGGCAGGAAGTACATTTTAATATATTTTCATCAATGGGAAATCCTGCCTAATGTCCCTTTGGCAGCAGGGCACGTTAACTACTTCATAGCGTGTTTGAGACGTTTTAACGTGCTAAACAAGTAGCCACTACTTACTTGCATTAAGATAGAAATGTTTACACTCAATTCATTTAAAAACTATTAATATTTAAGATATGAAGACTAAAGTAAAAATAAAGTGGATACTCGAAGCGGATGGTTCTTTATGAAACATCGTGAAAATTATTGTTTTGAAAACCATTGATCTCATTTAGATGTTCCAAGAAATATATAGAAAACACTCTAGTATTTCGGCTTGTTAGGCCTTTTTCAATAGAGTAAATGTCTATTACTAAACATTTCCAAGAGCGTTTTCGTTATTTATTTGTTTACGAGCACCTACCTCCGATTGATCCTACCATCTGGTAAAGTCCTACTTTTTATTACCTTTTCTAAGAAGGGCGAGAGTGTAAAGTCTATCTGATCATTCGTAGTACACGGATTTATAATTAAAGATTTTTTAATTTCTAATTGCTCTTTCTAAGCGCATTCCTTACTTTTCACGATGCAGTACCTTTACATTTTTCTGATCTATAAAATGATTGTTTTCTCTACAATGCGTCGAAAATCCTGAATTTTTCGCGTTATTTAATATGGATTTTTTATGTTCTTTTACTTTAGTTTCGATACTTCTACCGGTTTGACCCACCGTTTATCAAACAAATTGCAAGAAACAACGGATATAAAGAAAAACTAATAGATAGCATGCTAAAAAACAAAAGGAGGAAATTAATTCGTCGGGAGTTTTACAATATTCTGGAAAAAGAAGGCACCTATAGTTATATTAATCACGTCCCAGGTTACAGCGAAAAAATAGCTCGCAGAATAGAACGAAACGGGTGTAAAACGATTAGTGTCAACAAGCGTACTATTGGGAGGATTTTGATAAACAACAAAGAAAGGGTTAATAACAATCGGGGGTATACCAAATTAACTGCGCGGATTGTAATGCCGTGTATGTGGGTCAAACCGGTAGAAGTATCGAAACTAGAGTAAAAGAACATAAAAAATCCATATTAAATAACGCGAAAAATTCAGGATTTTCGACGAATTGTATAGAAAACAATCATTTTATAGATCAGAAAAATGTAAAGGTACTGCATCGTGAAAAGAAAGGAAAGCGCTTAGATCTGTTAGAGCAATGAGAAATTAAAAAATCTTTAATTATAAATCCGTGTACTACGAATGATCAGATAGACTTTACACTCTCGCCCTTCTTAGAAAAGGTAATAAAAACTCGGACTTTACCAGATGGTAGGATCAATCGGAGATAGGTGCTCGTAAACAAATAAATAACAAAAACGCGCTTGGAAATGTTTAGTAATAGACATTTACTCTATTGAAAAAGGCCTATCAAGCCGAAATACTAGTATATAGCGTGTTTTCTATATATTTCTTGGAACATCTAAATCAGATCAATGTTTTTTCAAAACAATAAAGTAAAAATATGTAAAGTATTTAATTTTCAGTGATGAAATACAATTTAAATGCTCTTGTATCATACTTCTTCATAACAATTTGCATATTGAAATTAATAAATATATCTACTCCAGGAATCTACCTGTATATATGGGCACAATATCACTTCCCTACTCTTCATATTTAAAGAAATTTGCCGCTAATTTTTCATCAGCAAAACTGCTGAAAAGTTATTTAGCAAAAAGTGAATAAGAAGGAAAACATATGACTGTCGAATTCCTCCTTGAAGTCGAATCCGGAAGGGTCTGTGACCCTTCAGAGGCATTTATTACTAGCTGTAAGAATTCTTGTGCAGCTTACAGCAACCACGCAGGCGTCACGACGCATTGCGTTTTATTATTAATATTACGCTCCATATAATAAAATATTTCTCGAGTCTGAGGCACATTTAATTTAATAATTTAATCTGCAATAGTAAAGTACGAAGTTTGCTAACAACACGAATAACATCGAAACTAGTTCAAAAGTAACTGAGTGAAATGAGGGAAGTGGAACATAAAAATGAATTCTTCATTCTTTATGGCTAGCCTTCTCTTTCGTCTTATGGAAAAAAAATCAAGTAATTTAGCGCTGTTCAAATTTACAGCTTGTCCCGATTTCTTTAGTTTACATAAATAAAATTATTCTATATGCTTTAACCAGTACATTTTGGCATTCAGCCACTAAAATACATAATACAATCTAACAGCTCTTTTCATTATTCCAGATCTTATATCTACGCCTTTTTATGGGCCCTCGTAATACAGTCGCTTCAATTCCACTCTTTTACTGAGGTAGGTTCGCCAAATCGGTTTATCATTTTTTGGCAATAAAATGTACCAAGTTAAAAATTTTGTACTTTAATATATTACATAGAGCTGATTATTTCGATCCTAATATAAAGGTCAAGAGTTTTGTGAATATTCAGACAAATATTAGTGCCTTTTATATTTATATTAATTTTATATAGTCAAAGTCAAGGTTAACCAATAGCTCGTCAAAAGGTATCAGCATGGGACAATGTGGTTAAAATTTCATATAAAATTGATGTCTTGCAAAGGTTCCCGAACATTTTATATGGGATTTCCGACCTCGGGGAATTTTATTTAAATTTTAGTAGTCGAGTGAAGTCGTATTTAAATTGGACACATTCATACAACGAGGATAAAATGTATCAATGTTCCGAACAATTTTGGATTTTATAAAAAATAGAGGATTATACAGTTAGTTTAGTTTTAAGTGGCTTAGAAGTTACCCCAATAGTTATCACCGTAATACCGCAAATTGTAATACCGCAAATTGACAAAATAATGTCTCAGATATATAAAAAAAATATCTGAGAAATAAATCTGGCTTCAGATGTAAGATTAATTTATTTTTTAATACTATTTTAAACAAATCTTTGTGTTTTTTTGTATTACAAGGTTATTAAAACAACAAGAGAGTATCAACACTGACGTAGTTTTCCACATAACATCAAAACATTATAGTGCACTCGACGCGCGTTTCGCCAACCAAGTAGGCATCATCTGGAGATGATTAAAACTAGTTTTAATCATCTCCATCATCTTATATGTAGACGAATATGTATGAATAATTAAGTTTCGAAAAATTTCTGTTATTAATTCATATAATCTATTGTATATCAGAAAGAGAGAAACAAAATATAAAATTAAAAGGTACATGCATTAAAATGCACGTCTGCATGCGGAAACGATTCCTACAATTTGTGGAGACATTATTAAGCTCCAGTGTAAACACAACAAATCGGTTATTGTTTCAGAAAACATTTGAAAATGTATAGAAAGATTAATGGCAGACAAAAAACAGAATTAGTGTCGAAATTGTTTCTTACCCCTAAATGTTAATGATCAACTGTCAAAGAGATTAATCAAATGATTACTTCAGAGTATAATTTTGACTGTAAATAACCATTATTCTGATTAGGCAGAGTGATTTGAAATTTTGAAAGCGAATATTGATAGACCTTTCATTTCATGTTAGAAAGAGAATAACGATTCGTTGCTAGGCATAGTCTTTCTCCAACACATCACTCTTATATCACACTTCTTTGGGCATATCTCCCTTATTATTATAGATAGACCCATAGAACCGTATTCCGACCGTATTCGTAATAAAGAGTTCTTTCTAAATATGTAAAACAATACTGGGTGTTCCATTTAAAATATTAAAGTTTATATCGATGTAGTCGATATAGTATCGACTACTAGAGTCGATATAGCGACTCAATGAGTAGCTTCATTGAGTCGCCCTGTAAAAATTTAATATTTGTAAAACGAGTGTAAAATAAAACAAAATCGACGTGTCCGAACGATTTTTTAAGAAAAATTGTGGTTTACGAGATATTGAATTTTTCTGCTGAGGGAGATACAGAAAAATTAAGAGGCAGAAATAACAAAATCAACTGAGTGTTTAATGATTTTGTGGTAAATGATTTTTGCTATACCGATTCTCTTCTTACTATTTCAAACGAAATAATAAAATAATCTAGATTTACTGCGGATTTATATTGAAAACAGAAGATATAAAGAAATTCGAGGGTACATGTGGAGATACTTATTAGAAGAATTATACCACAAGGCGATGGAATATTGAAACCAATTGAATTTTACATGTAAATGTTTTATTCGATCACCCCTCGAAAAGCATAAAATATTTTTCTCATCCTGATATTCAAATAAATACGTGTAGGTATATTATTTATTTCATAAAAATATTAAAGTGACTATCCGTATGTGCGCCCCTGGTATTGCTAAAAAAATTGGTAATAGCTTCCTATAAATGTGTCTAAATTACTTCAAATTAAGAATAAAATTCTAAAGGAAACAGAATTAGGCACGTATTTATTGGGTATTTAACTAAAGAAGTTTCCAGATACATAAAAATTTTAATAGTCGTCGCTATTTTGCGTGCATGTTCCTCTATCACCTATCGAACTAAGCGTTTTCTGGGTATCATGCGACATAGGTATAGAATAATAATAACGCAACCCTTCTCCACTTCAACCTTAGTAACAGGACTAATTTTTGTAGGAGGATTGAAGAGAGATATTATAAAAATGTTCCTTCATGTTGAGCTATTTTAGAAAATAAAAAATATCGGAAATAAGAACGGGAATATTTATTGTTTACTGTAATTTATAACATAATATATTTGTGATACTTATATGTATAGTTTTATGATTGTAGTAGGTTCATCAGAGGAAACATAAACTTTCAAAAACTTAATACAAAATGTACAAAAGGTAATATACAGAAAAAATGAAAATGAAAAATTGATTCTTTAAATAAATAAAGAATAAACAAATCAAATATTCATCCTTTCCAACCAGACCGGTTGTATCAAATATAGGGTAAGGTAGAATTAATTGCTGTTCTAATATCTATAGGGTTACGCAAAATGAAGTGTCCATTTTCATTCTTCACTAGAATAAGATATAAATTCAATTCAAGTCGTTATACGTTCGTGATAAATAGCAATTTATAGTCAAAGTGTTTGCGAGAAATGTCAGTTTAGTTGTGAAAATGGAGCGTTGAGAAAATACTCAATGTTCTTTTGCCGTTGAAGATTGAAGCTCATTTTTAAAATAACAATTCTATTGTAACCACCTAGTGTCCATTTCGCCTTCATTTTAATTAAAATAGACGAGATCCAGTTCCTACTTATATAAGAATTGGAAAGTAGATACATAATTTTTGTACGACTGTTTCAGCAGCCAGATAAAGACCAAGAGGAAAAGCTCCTTATGTCCTCACACCTGAAAATGATGAAAGGGTAAGAGCAGCTGTTACAAACTCTTAACTGATCGGCTAAACGACAAGCATCAGCGCTCAATATTCCGAACAGAAATTTTTGCCGCTTTCTGAAAGATCTTCAGTTTCATACCTACAAAGTTCAAGTAGTATAATAACTTTTGCCTCGAGATATTGGAGTACGGCTTGATTTTTGCCAGCGTTTCAAAGACGAAGCTCATTTCCATGTGTCACAGTTTGTTAACAAACAGAACATTTGATACGTGAAGACGAAAAATTTTCAGCAATTCCATGAATTTCTTCTTCAAGTTACCATTTGGTGTGGTGTACAGTATCCGTCTTTGAATGTTTTGGTCTGTTGTCCTTTGAAGAAAACGGACTTTCGGTTACTGTTATATCACAACGTTATCAATAAGTATTGCAAAACTTTATACAACTTGCATGTGACTTGTATATGAAATTTTTGCATGTTGCATTGATCAAAACAAATAAAATTTAAATCAGATTTTTTTAATCCTGTTAAAGGAAAGATGAACCATCCAAAATGTCATCGACAGTTTATTATACTTGTGAAGTACAAGGAATTAATTTACTAAAGGCTGGGAATGCTATCCTTAATTTTCAATAGATGCTTTTATTTAACCTACTGACCAATGTGTTATGAATATATCCGATACTTGTTTTGACGAAAATATTACCCGGTACGACAAACACGATACCTGATTGTAAAGTAGAAAAATAAAAAAGTAACATTGTTATAAAATCAACTGCATGTCAATATCTCAAATAGTTTTAAAGTTACAGGGATTTGAAAATGGTCAAAATATAAATAATCACCCAGTATATTGTTTTAACAAAAAAAATCGGTCTTTCGGATTTATTTGCAGCCAATAGCCATATTCCCTCATGTAGAACTAGAAAAAATATGCAGATACTAACTACATTATGAAGCAGAAATTAATTATGCTTAATTACAAAACAAGGCATATGGAAAACTTAATATAAACAAGCCAAATAAGTTTATTTTATTGAAATGACTTGAAAGTTTTATAAAATGTATTTACTTCAATTTCAGGAGCAAAATTATGTTTCACATTATGTTGTACATTTCACAAATTTTTATTAATTAATGCGATTCAATTGTAATTGATTTTAAATTGTAAAATATTTATTTGACCGCGAACAATTTCACCCAGTTCACATTTTTTCGTCCTTGTTTCAATAAATTGAATTCCTTTGACATCTGAAAGACGTTAATTTAAATTTAATCAAGGTAACTTTAATTTAAAACTACAATTGTTTAATTATCACTGGTATTTTCAAATTGCTATTTCAGTCATTTAAATACACCGTACATTCAATTTCAATATAACAAGAATGAGTTGTACTGCCATTATGTATAAAATGGAAATATATTCGACCAAATTTAAACTGTAAATATTGACAAGAAATAACCTTAAATTGATTTATTTGTTTAACTACCACGAATACAAAAAATATATTAAATACTGGATAGCAAATGTTAAACATTATATACTAGGGAAAATCAAAGATTATTTTCCTGCTTTATTCATTTGTTTTCTGATCTGGGGTCATTCAAGGATCAGTTGATACCAAACTCATCTGATTTATCTCCATCAATCGATGTGTATAGACGATGTGTATGTGTTGAAATAATGTACACAACAACTAGTCTCAAAAAATATCTATACGATTTTTTCTGTATGGTAAGTAAACATGTCCTGAGGTCAAGTCAAACTAATATTGTTAGTGAATGGTATCTTAAATAGATGAAACTTGTACTTTATCAAAATTCGATGAACACTTGAACTGGATACGCCAGAAGCTTGAGACACCGCTTTGATCGACTGATTATTGTCCATCTGAAGTGACCCAAAACTACCACTTCAATTGCCTCAATTCGAACAGGGCGATTTAGTTCGCAATTCTTGTTTACCCGTTGCAACAAACTTATCCGTTAGTTGTTTAACGTACTGATGGCTTACTTTTTTTTCTGGATGATTAGCATTAAAAATTCGTTCCGTAGCTTATTTAGCGCAATCGTGATTTCGATACCAAATTGCAACAATTTCTACACTTTCTGCGATAAAGTAAACCATTTCGAAAACACGTTTACACTTTCAAAAACAGACTGAAACTAACGATTTGGTGGTCACAAGCAAAAAACAGCAGTCACTTTTTTGTTATTTAACAAGAGATAAGGTTTCAATTTGTCTAAAAAATGTATGCTTGGAAAATAACAAAGAACAGAAATCGACGAATGATTGATGATTGATGATTTTGACGAATTCAAATTTTTTTTTTTCGGTTTTATAATTATAGGGGGGTCAAGTTTTCATTGAAGGACCCTGTATATACAGTATGTATTACTTATACAAATCGATAAAAAGTTTATTTTGTGAGATATTTTCAAAAACCTTTTTTGTTCGAAATGTTTTCAAAAAACGCTCCTTTTGACGTTATTACCTTTGTCAAAATGACAAAATTATCCAGGGACGGCTACCATTTTTTATACTCCCGATTTTAACAAAAACCATTTAGCGACTTTTTTATTTAAAATCTGATACAACGGCGCTAATCAAGACCCGTAAGAACCCCCATTTACCAAATTTGAACAAAAAATATAGAGGGTGTTCACCTACACCGTGTTAAAGTTGAACAAAATAAGGACTTCAAAGGCACTTGGCGTGTCAAGCGTGCCATAGAATTATTTCAAAACAGTTGAAGGACTAATAGGACCACCCAAAGTTGATGGACGAAATTGCAAGAAGAAATATATAGGATGTTTTTCTCTACAGCGTCTGAAATTTTTTACTTTTTTCGATTTTTATGATGGTCAAGATTGCCTTGTAAAATGTAAAATAAATTTATTTTACATTTGGTAACATTGTTTCAAAAATCCGAGGTAAACTTGACCATCATAAAAATCAAAAAAGTCAAAAACTTCAGAAGCTATAGAAAAAAATATCCTGTATATTTCTTCTTACAATTTCGTTCATCAACACTTTGGGTGGTACTATCATTTCTTCAACTGTTTTGAAATAATTTCATGGCACCCTCGACTCGCCTCGCAAAAAAAGGTTTTTGAAAATATCTCACAAAATAAACTTTTTATCGATTTGTATACACTTAGTAGTAGACTCCTGGTATATATATTTGATGTACAATCCTTTTAACTATATAATGTATAGTTTTTAGAGACGACTTCAATAAGATATGATTATTAGTGTATATGTAACAGTTTCTTAAAATATTAATAAATATTGTTATGCCTATTTAAAAAAGATCTGACTTTTTAATTCGGTTCCTGAATAGTGATTTATGCAATTAACACAAAAATTAAGTGTTTTTGGCATGCGACGTGATTTGTTCATTCTATGAAGTCTAGGCAGATAGGGTCAATGTAGCTGACTGAAAAACGATGCAGCAAACTGATCGCATAAAAAAGTTTCATAATATTACTAGAGTTAATTTTTAGGTAACTACAGATTTGTAAATTACAAAATCTAATCATAAGTGTATAAATGTTCAATATTGATTTTATAAAAAAAAATTTAAAATGAACGAGGAATACTTGGAGTGCAGTTTCTCTGATGCTTAAAACGCTGCTGATGCAGCAATGTCCACTTTACTACAGGAAAGATCAAAAGAATATTATACAATGACTGATCATACGGACATACAGACTGATAGTTCAAAGAAACGGTAGGAATCTTAGAAAAAGTTCTGCTTCCGATGACTAACTTATCTGGAAAATCAATGCTATAGGAATCTCATTTATTCAAACATTATTCTATGCTAAACACAGCAATTTATCTGAATCATGATATAGATATAATTGCAACTGAGCATTATGGTGAAAGAATTATAATGAAGTGACTATGGTTGAAATACCAAACGTTTTTTGATAACCAAACACACAGAAATTGTTCAGTCTGTTATTTTTTTCATTTATATAATTTATCCAACGGGCGTAGGCACAACTACAGGGTAAATGGCAACCGAGCAATATAAATATAAACAAAATATGTTAGTAAATATTTTTAGGCGAGCCGGTGGCTCAGCCTTAACGGCTCAATCGCTCAACCCAGAAATGGGGTCGTGGGTTCTAATTCCCATTCCACCAAACAATTTTTCATTAAATTGTTTACTCGTAGATCAAGGCTTATTCGCAGGGATGGCTTGGCAACCATCCTGACGATGGCCTAGGATGGGAAGAATGTCAACTTGGTGTTAATGTGAGAGATTAAAATTAGATGATGTTTGACTTGTCCCCCTAACTAATGAGATTTTCCAGGTTTCCATCATTCCAGCACTGAATCTCCACACAGGTCTCAGACATTCGGGCTAATCCTTGTGATTAGAATGAGAGGTAGAGATATTATTATTATTATTAAACTCTTCAAAAACAAACAATAAACAAAGACACAAACAAAAAAATAAGTGCGCTGAAAAACCATCATAAAGGTAAATTAAGCCGGTGTTAAGTATGTATGCTTTATATTAGCAATCTTACAATGGAAATATCATGTCCTTGTTGAACATCAATCCACATTCAGGCACATTATTGGGAATGACTTTAAAACAGTACGAGAGGTGGAAAGGTAGGTTAGGTTAGGTTACGAGACCAGACCCTCCACTGCTACCATGTGGTCTATTGTGGCTCACACCTACTTACATTTTACCTAATAGGCTCAGCCTCTTAATGAAGCTGATCACCTTATTGGGTGAGAACTTATTCAGATCCTCTGGCGAAAAGAAGTTGTCCTTTGCCAAATAATAAGTATCTGATCCTTTCCTCAGAGGGACAGGTGCTAGTTTGGGGCAATTTTCCTCCAGTCGAGGGCATTTCGGTTTTGCCCATCGAGGTTGGTGGTTTAGCTTCCGACCTTTTAGTTGTTGAGGCAGGTTCTTTCCCCTTACCCCTTTGATTTTTGGGCGCAATTGCACCTGCCCAAAACCAAAGTAGGACCGATTGTTCAGCCCCTCCAGAGCTGCCTTAGACATCTCGTCAATAGAGAATGTGCAGACCTGCCCTGGGTCAGACTCTTCCCGGTGTAGTACTTTCCACTCCCAGGTTTATTTTTCTCAGCCTGCTGAGAACTAAGTCCCGATGTAAGCCGTTTGTCGGATTTATCCGGTATATAGGCAACATATATATGTGGTTTGGGTAAATCCTCACCCTGCACGGATTGAGGGGTGGAAAGGTAAAGTAAGTTATTCGATCTTGCATTGTTTATTGGCATATTTTAAAACATCAGTTCTCAATTGTCGTCGATGTTTCGTTATCAGCTGATAAAACCCTGTATATACAGGGTGGGTTTTTGAAAACGAAACAGAGCGAATAACTCTCAGGAAAATTATTTTTTCGAAAAACGCCGAGGCAGGTCGATTTTTGATCAAAAGGGGACATCTTTTCCCATACTTTTGATGCTCCAGTCTCACCCCCCTAGGGAGGGGGGGGCAACCCCCACAAATATCTTAATAGGGAAGGAGGGTTAAATGACACATCATTTGAAAGGTACTTCAATTTTCTACACAACCCTGTATTAGTTTTTTAATTTGACTGGTTAGTTTTGAAGATAAAGGTTGTTAATAAAAAACTACTTTTTACGGTTTTATTTGCAAACTTTTTCTACATCAGCCAATTAAATATTCAAATTGATGACCTCCAGCCTCAATACAATAGTATAAGTTTTGCACAATGCGATCACGTACGTTTTGCAACATTTCTGGAGTAACTTGGCGGCATTCGTTAATAATGCGTTGGCGTAGATCTTCAAGGGAAGTAGGTAGAGTGGCATAAATTTTGGACTTTAAATGACCCCACAAGAAAAAATCCAAAGGGGACAAATCCGGCGATCGCGCAGGCCACTCTATGACGCCTCTTCTCCCAATCCACTGATTTGCAAACGTACGATCGAGATACTGCCGAACAGGCAAAGGCGTAGTGAGGAGGGGCTCCATCCTGTTGGAATATCAACTGGTCTTCTAGATAATTTTCATTATTCTCTATAATGTGTATCAGCTCTGGATAAATGGAGTTTTCCAACAAATCCAGGTACATCTCCCTGGTGAGATTACCTGGTAAGAAAAAAGGACCAACAATGTGGTCACCAAAAATTCCAGCCCATACATTTAATTTTTCCTGATGTTGTGTATGAGTCTCATAAAATATCCTGGGATTAGAATCGGACCAATAACGACAATTGTGACGATTGACATTGCCATTAACAGTAAATGAACACTCATCCGAGAAGCAGATATTAAAAATTAAATCTGGATTGTTAATAGCTCGTTCACTCATTACTTCACAAAATTGTAGTCGGCGGTCAAAGTCATCTCCATTAAGTTCATGTGCAAGGTGAATCTTATAGGGATAGTATTTATGATGCTTCAAAGTTTTAGGAATTTTGTTTCGCCCAAAACCGGATTCAGCTGCCATTTGCCTCGTACTCGTTCTAGGATTTATAGCAACATGGCCTAGAATAGCTTCTGCTTCATTTCTTTCGGGGTGTCGCTTTTTATTACTTACAGATCCGGTCTCCTGAAATTTGGTCACTAACTCCAAAATGTACTTCCTGTGAACATTTTTACCCAAGTGTTGCTGATTAAATATTTCTGCTGTCCTATTAGCACTCCGATTATTTGCATAAGAAAGAGCAATTATTTCCACTCTTTCTGGAATCGAATAAACCATAATGTCGACAAACTGTACACGTAACAATAAAATAATAATTCACTCAATACCCGTTCTGATTGTATTATTTATTATTTCAATTTACTGCGAATAATAAAAGGAAATGTCACTCTGACATAAGGGTTGACACTCATGGACGACTATTGTATGGAGGCTGGAGGTCATCAATTTGAATATTTAATTGGCTGAAGTAGAAAAAGTTTGCAAATAAAACCGTAAAAAGTAGTTTTTTATTAACAACCTTTATCTTCAAAACTAACCAGTCAAATTAAAAAACTAATACAGGGTTGTGTAGAGAATTGAAGTACCTTTGAAATGATGTGTCATTTAACCCTCCTTCCCTATTAAGATATTTGGGGGGGGTTGCCCCCACTCCCTAGGGGGCTGAGACTGGAGCATCAAAAGTATGGGAAAAGATGTCCCCTTTTGATCAAAAATTGACCTGTCTCGGCGTTCTTCGAAAAAATAATTTTCCTGAGAGTTATTCGCTCTGTTTCGTTTTCAAAAACCCACCCTGTATATTCATTTCATGCTGAGATAATTTTAAGTCATGAAATGAGCCATAATTGCTGTTCATTGTCGAATTGTATAAATATAGCCTCTGGATGAATTAAATAACTGGAATGCATTGTTTACTCTACTTTGCCAATTAGTACACTTCGCGTTCAGAGAACCTCATAACATGGTAGTTGCCTGCAGCATATAAGGCACATCCCATTGTTGGAGAGTAATTCGTAAGTAAAATCATATTTTCAGCACTAATGGCACCATCTTACATGAAGAAGCATCTGCATGCCGCATTTACCTTATGAAATTATTTTTAATTAAACCATTTCTGAGTACTCACTACTCGACTTTAAAATTAATGCTGAGTACTTGGAAGAAGTATATGGAAAACAGGATTTCCAAGAAAACTGAAGTAATCAGGAAAAGAGCTCTAGGCTATTAAGCTATTGACATTCCAATATTATAGCTGAAAAAATTGTAAACTTTTACTTCGACACTTCAAGGTTCCTTTTAAAGAAAAACTACACTACATTCAAAAGAAAATAATTTGATATCAGAAGAAAAAGGTCTTTTCCTCTCTACTTTCCTTTTCCGCAATATTTATAAATATTATATCCGCAATAAATATTTTCTTTATTAGTGCATAAATGTTAATTGTGAAATATCTTGTTTAGGATTCATATCACATAATTGTCAGGTAAAAAATTAGTTACATATTGGTTTTCAGGGGCAACTGCTCTTATGAAAATATGTTATACCTACCTCCATAAAACATATAAAGGTGCGTGAAAAATAGAAACAGAGGCAAATGGATACTTGTTGCCATTATATGAGCCACTCAAGAAAAACATTGTAAATGTACAAATATGATAGTTATGCGGGCACAGGTTTCGTTTCAAGAGATAATTTTGAGTATTCAATAAATCGAAGGTAAAAAAACATGACTTAGCACATTGGTATATAATATCGTCCTAGAAGTTTAACCGAATTTGTGATCAGTTGCCAATTAGCGACTAATAATTACTTCATTACTTTGCTCAAAAAGTATTTTCAAAGAGAATTTTCTTTCTTATATAAGCATCGAACTCAACAACGTCAATATTTACCAAATTTTAAAAACTATGAAATTAATACTTCAAGACTGGTGTTTACTTTTACTTTTACTTTAGACTAGAACTACTTTCGACTTTAACAAAATGTAGACTACATATTTCCTATATTCTTATATTCCTTATATTCTTATATTCCCTATTTTCTTATATTCCTTCCTGATAAGAACAACGTTCGGATTCGGCGATAACATATTTTTAGTTATTATTGTTTATAACTACAAATGTAGGTATTCAATGACTCTGGAAAGGTTGTGACATCGTCGAGCATTTTTAAATAAACACCCAATGTATTACATTAAACGACTGTTCGCAGGAATATGCCAATCATCCTGGCGTGCATGCCAATTATGGGAAAAATGCCAGCTTGGTGTCAATGTAAGAGATTCAATCGGTTGATGCTTGACTGTCCCCCTTACTAATGAGGTTTTCTAGGTTTTCCTACTGAATAGTGGTTAGGGTTTGCCAACATAAGTCGTTCCTGAGGCGCAATTGCGGTCTTCTAAATAATAATATTCCACTCACCCAGGCTCCCATATAAGTCTCAAACTTTCAGGCTGATTATTATGATTACAATGAGGTGTAGATGTTTTATTACCATTGCAAAATAAAATAGGAGAGTCTGGCATGATTCAGATATGAGATGGCAGCTGTGACTTTTATATGTCCAAAGTCTGTACCCTAAAGGCGGTTTTCCACCAAACGGACTAGTCGAGTTTCTGTTTTGTTCTTGTTTTTTGAAACACAGAAAACAAAAAACAAAACTCGGACAAATTTGAAACTCTGTTTCTACCAAGCAGATAAAGTTTCGTCGAAGTTTCGTTTTACTTTTCAGTTCTTTTCCACCAAACGAACTAGTGCGTTGGTTTCAATTTTCAGGTTTGAAGACAAGAGTTTTGGAAATGTTTAAAGATGATTTTTAGGGTTCCACAAATTCTAGTGTTCCCTGTAGGCCTCTATTAAGATGCCAATTTCTTCTGTGGTCCACACCCTTTTTCTCTCAGACATAATCTGTAAACATTTTAATATTAATACTACATGCCCAAGTAAATAATCCAATTGTCCGGCATTATCGATAAATATATATATCGAGTCATATTTGTTCCTCCACCTGGTATTCTTTTGGTTCACCTCCCAAACCGTCCTCTTAATATGTAAAATATATACACGGTGATCCGAAGTAAGTATCACAAAATCAGTATACTCATGAGAAACTCTTAAAACATGTACAGGACGTTATGTTTCAAAATGAATATACGATAATGTCTGTAACCTATTTGTGGTGTATTTTCATGATTTATTGTAGTCTATTTTGGGATTACACCACCTGCAAAATAATAAAAAACAGGAAAACAGAAGTATTCAAATTAAATATTCTAAGTGTAGTATTAAGAACTTCTAAAGGTTGCCCCAAAAAACCATTGTACAATATGTCATCACATGCACTGATCACCATGTTATTATTAATTTTCCACTGGTAACATCCTTCTGGAGTAGATGAAGCCACGTTGATCCAAGAATATTGTTTTTGGCGAGATACAGTTATCACCATTAAGTTTAATGAAAGCACTATCTTTTAATTTTCTCTTAACTAATTTTGTTTCTTTTTGCCTGTTTCCAATCAACCCGCTGACCGTTGTCCTATACATGTTTTACTAATGTAGACTTATTAACTTGGTAATCCTTAACATAATTTTTATGTTCGTGGACCCTTATTTGTAATGGTGTTGATGTCTCACCAATATAATAGTTACCACATTCACAAGGAATTTGGTAAATACAATTCTTTGAATTATGATTATTAATTGGTTTGGTTTTTGTAAGTATTGATCTTACAGTGTTTTTCGTTTTAAATGTCGATCTTATGTTAAAATTATTACAGGGTTTTTTAAGTATTTCAGATATCTTTGTAATATATGGAAGTTTAATTCTTGTTATTGGATTTTTCCTATTTATTTTGGGAATATTAATATTTTGACCATTTTCCATTTTTATAAATGTTTCTTCTACATGTTACCCTTACGATATTTTTAATAACTTATTTTTCTTTATTAAAGCATCTGAGATACATGATATTAATTTTGTTCTGTTATGTAAACATTTAACTATACCTCTTTTGACACTTAATTGATTAGAATTAAAATTTGGATATCTATTTGTGTTGGTCTTTTTTGAATATAAATTAGTTTCAAAATATGATTGTGATTTAATTAATACGTCTAAAACTGGTAGTTTATTATTATTTACAATTTATACTGTAAAATCTATGTGTTCCTTTGTTGCTAATAAAATTTAGAAAATCATTTTGATGATTAAAACTCATCGCAGTTTTAATCATCTCCAGATGATGCCAACTTGGTTGGTGAAACGCCCGTGGAGTGCTGTATAGTGTTTTGCTGTTATATGGAAAACTACGTCAGTGTTATCTTCACACCAAAGCTTCCAACCCCTTTCAAGATAAAACTTCATACTGTTTTATACAAAAAATAAATTTTTCTCTAAAATGTGTATATACAACTTGACAAAATATATGACAGAAATGTCATACCATCAGTAACAAAAAAATCTGATAATTTAGCACCTCCACTTAATGACAAAGAAGAAATTCAAGGTTACAGATAACCCGAGTCTTTTTGTTTAAATAATTATTTCTAAACTATAGAAGTTTGCCTTGTTACTACACTTTGAATATTTAATTTGTATGCTTCTGGTTTTCTGCTTTTTGTTATTTTACAGGTGGTGTAATCCCAAAAGAAACAAACTATGAATCGTCAAAATGCACCACAAATAAGTTACAGACATTAATTATTTCTGTATTGTGTTGTGCTGGATTCTCAGTTAAACTTTAATAATCATGTAGACTATGTATGTAAAAAACTGGGTAAAAAGGTAGGGTATTTTACTAGAATTGCAAAAAAGCTATCCCCATGGTGTAAGAGAGTTGTATATAACACTATTATTTACCCACACTTTAACTATTGCATGTCACTATTAATATCTTGTTCTGTACAAAATATAGAAAGACTACAAAGGATTCAAAACAAAGCAATGCGTGCATTGCTTGGTTGCAACAAATATGCTTCTATAGATCTTATGTTGTCATCACTAAAATTTTTAAACGTGCATCAATTGATTATTGAATCGAATTTAACCTTGATACACAAAATTGTAAATAAATGTGCACCTCAATACCTACAGAACTTTCTAACCAAACGGTGTGATATGATAAATTATAACTTGAGGTTTAATGAAACTTTTTATATACAACCATACAACACAGCATCAATGCAAAAAACCACCTTTGTTGAGGGTTTGAGTATTTATAATCAGTTACCAATGGCGATTAGAACCTGTACAAGGATAAATACATTTAGGAGTAGGTTAAGAAAATTTTATTTTTAGGAGGATATATTTCGATTTTGTATTACTATCGATACTGTAATGATGCACTGTTATAATAGCTATGAAGCTAATAAAGTTCTATTCTATTCTATTCTAAATTAGATAATGAAAAAGTTATAGCAGATGATAGAATTATTAAGATATTAGAAGTTGTCCGCCTACCTATAGTACTATTTTTATATCGATAAACAGGTCACGTGAAACACCAGCTTTGAAAACTGCTTTGAGAATATATTTAATAAAGTGTGCATAATTAAATATTCTCGTCTAACTAGTTACCATGAAAAGGAAGCCATTTGACCTATACGAAACTATTTTCTTTGTAAAAGAAAAATGGTGCATTCATTTTTTTTATGTTTACGAAGTATTTTACTATTAAATGTACTGGAACATCTCTTTCTATGATAATTGTGTCGTAATCTGCAAATTATTGGTATTAAACAAGGGTGTCACACTTTAAAACCCAAATCAGACAATTTGGTAAATATTCCTATACATTTGACAATAGTAACGTTCGCTGATGATATTAATATATTTTTATTTGACACATCCAAGATTCACATACAGGGTGCTCCGAAATTAGTATGCAATATTTTACTAGTGTGTTCTACGGTTAAAAATAGGACTTTTTCTTCATATCAACATGGGTCGAAAAATGTTTCCTTAGAACTTCAATTCAATTCAAGTGCATTTTATCGATGTTCAACAAGAGTACCTTTTTTACGTAGAAACAACTCTAAAATTTAATGTTTTAATGACAAAACCAGGGAAATTTATCTACAAAAAAGTTACTTCATCTCGTGTTATCGAATGTAAATGCGATTTTGCTTGAACACGATCCTATCGATACGAACCAAGTGTACCTTTTTTTAGTAAAAAATATTGAAATTTCATATTTCCTAATCAGAATTTGAAAAAGCCAAAGCACAAAAAAGTTGGGGTAATATTTACCCCACTTCCCCTCTGTTAGACTTATACAGGATACCAAACTTCATAAATTTATCTCAACTGGTTTCGGAACTATTTAGAAAAGATCACCACTAGGATGCCCCCTTTAAGGGGCTATAGCCAAAGGTATTCTTGGGGTATTAAAATGAATTTATATGAACACATATGCCTACTGAGAAAGAAGGAAGAATCAGTATGAATGAGTTAAAATAGACACACATTTATATATAATGGCGTAAAACTTGGGAATGAAATGAAAACTGCGCCTCTCTAAGTTTTCTTTTTATATCCTACAAGATAAAAGAATCTTTGTAAATAGGAAGTTAAGTTAGAAATATTTAGGTTGGCATAGTTCAGCAATAAATCTACATTACTTGTACTTTCTTTGTCTAGGTCGGTAGATTAAACTAAGAAAATGCATGAACGAGATTTAAAAGATCTCGACAGAAAACTACTTATAATTTTAAAAACAATTTCCTATCTGCTCTAGTCTTTATCACCATATCAATCGTAAAACTGACTCCAAAAGTTACGGAGATATGTAAATAGACTACTGTATTCTGGTATCTGAAATAAATTGTCTAAAATCTTTATTTTATCTTTATCTTTATTATCTTTATTTGAAATAAAATATAACCATCATATAAACGATGAAATACTAACCAGGTAGCTCACTTTTAAAGACCAAGGTGATATTTTTGATAAATCTCGTATGTTTATTGACATTATTTGTAATGTGTATTTAAGTTTAAGTTTTATGATTTATATTGTTTTTCTTTCTTTTTTTGTTCTGTAAGTATTGCTGTATTTCTCCATCTTGTAAATGAAACTTCTTTCTGTTGGTTGGCGTAAAATAAAAAAAAAATAAAATGTGTCAGACTAGTGCTGATATATTTAACTAGTCATTAATACCGACTTTATTGAAAATACTTTTCTTACCAGCTGTCATTGCTAGTTACACCTTCGTAATTTTTTAAATTTAAATGTTACCCTAATCTTAATTTATTTACATATTAAGAATTCCTTGAGAGAAATTTAGAGATTGCACTGTTCTGACACTATCTATCTGTATCTCGAAAATCTGCCATCCTTAAGGCGGGAAAAAAGGTTTTAGATTTTTTGTAGTGTTAGAAATAAATCAATGAGATAATTTGCTTTCACATACTTCGTATCTTATTCGGTGGATGTGGGCGTTTATAATCCAAATTGTATAGGGTGTAAAAATCCCTAATCTTACCTCCACAACTTTCTAGCTATGGAGAGCAGAAATCCATAGATCATAGTATTTGATATGACAAGAACAATATTACCCTTATTTGTGTGCCACAGCACGATGAAAGAAAGCTAATTGCATGCACACCGTAGAAAGTGTATTTATAATCTTCATTCATTGGTCCAAAACTCGTCTGCGGATTACCAAAAAGCCACAAAACGGAAGAAGAACAGGATGATGAACAAACATTCCTTTTCTGTACTGAAAGAAATACGGTTTATTAATAAAGCCTATTAATAAAATTATTATACTCACGTATTGGTAACTCAAGTTTATCGATTGTAAACAGTTTTCTTCATAAAACCGTTGTGTATCTGGTATACAAGCGTTGGATATGTATTAATATACCATTTCTTATATTGTACAGAAATTCTAGAACTAGTTAATGAACTGCCTCATGCTTTTTGAAGCTGATATTATGCAATTTATCCAACTGTTCTACAACACATTCTATTTTAGTCTTGTTATGAAAGCAATATTGTTATGACATCAAATATTCAAAATCTATTTCAGCGCTCCATTTATTTTCTCCAGATACATTAAGTTTTCAGTAATATATAGTGGAAACTTAATTAATCCACAAAAAATAAGCAAAACATTGGAATTAATTTTGAATGTTGTATTTCACATAAACAATATTTCTACCATTGCTTGAATAAGATTCGAATATAATAAAATGGAATATGAAATTTTGTAGTCCACATTTAATACTAGAAATTTAAATGTCGGCGGATCAGAGTTTAGTGTACCGATCGCTTAACTCAGAGGTCGTGAGATCCAATCTTCATTCCGTTAGACAATTTTTAAGTAAATTGTCTATTCGTATATTAAGGCCGGTTCGCAGGGATGGATTGACAATTATCCTAGCGTGCATAAATAAGATGCCAGAACGTCAACTTGGTGATAATATGAGAGATTAACATCAGTTTATATTTGACTGTCCCTCTAATTAATGAGGTATTCCAGGTTTCCCCCATTCTAGCACTAAATGGTGGTTAGAGCTTACCAACATAAGTTATTCCTTAGGCGTACTGAATAATAATATACCGCCCCACTCCCACGCAAGCCTCATACTTTCGATCTAATTATTTCTTTTTATCTTGTTCACACTAAAAAATATGGAAAATATAGGTAGAGTATTATCTTATCTATCTTCAGTTGGGAGACAAGGACGGGTCGACAGTATGTAAAGTGTATATTAAACACACTTAGAAGAAGAAGTAGAAGTATTTTTCCTGTATTATGTTATTTATCTTTATTTACCTATCATGTACTAATATTTTGTGTCTTTGTTTCCAAATTGAACATATGTTTATTTGGGGACCTGTATATAATGAACATATCCAAAACTACAATTTTCTGCCCAGAAATGCTATCTATTCTGTTAAACTACATGTCTTCATCTAGATTTATTTCTTCCCTTGTGTCTGTGCTTCAACATCATCTCTCCAACTTCAACGAGGCCATATCGATTTGCCACTCAGGGTCAAATCCCTTTAATTATCTGATCATGTGTTTTTCTCCTCTCCTGTATTGTAATATAAACTTATAACCACCTTAAAAGCACTCAAGCACCATTAATATAATATTTTTACATTTTCTTCTTCATAAAGCCGTGGTACTTGTACTCTGCGTGGTTACGTAACTATTGGGTTATGAGATTATACGCGTAGCTTCAATTTTATATCTCCCTTTAATTTTATAATAACAGTCAACTAGATTCCGAGAGAAGACGATTTCACAACAGCTATGAAATATGTCTTAACTATTCTAAAGCGCGAAAAATAATCATTATGATGAAGTGTCATAATGGTAATAAAGTTGTTATTGCATCTGACTGGCATTGCATTACTCCGACATCTCTATAGGAGTCGTCACGTCCTTCTTCGAGACCAACCACCAGACACTGGCCGGTTTAGGTGCTATAGGTAGCGGACTCCATGAACGAGAGAAACACACAGTAGTGACCTATTTTGGTGTTTGCTACTATCCGTCTGAATAAATAAGTAGGATTGTCTTCCTCAAAGACAATAGAGGTCACTGCTATAATGGAACTTACAGAAAAGAAGGTCGCTATCTATCCTCTCCGTTTGACAATAAGTGCCAGACGGATATCTAGTAGCAGACTAAAAGAGGGCACTACCGTGTACTTCTCACTACTATTATTTTTGTACAATGCAAAAATTTATTATAAATACATTTTCAGTAAAAACAAAATATGATTAAACTGGGAAGAAAAATGGAAAATGTACAAAAAAAACCTTTCAAAACCACTAAACGGCATAAAGTCAACAAATACAACAGCCATCATTAAGTTCTCAGGCAAATGTTCAATATTGTATCTGTAATATTTATTTCGAGGTATAAGCTGTTTTTAACAGTCAAGTTAAACAGGATAGACGCAGCTATAGCCTCAGAAATATATCCTATCAATCTTTGTTCCTCTGCATTAAAAATTCATTACAAAAATGTATAAGGTCCCATTAAATTCTTCCAGTCTCTGAAGGATTTATGGAAAAAATATGGTGTCTGTTATGATTTCCCAGTTGGCCTTGCATGCAATATAGGTAGTAGGTGCGCCCTCCATATAAAAGGTAAATAGGTTTATAAACTCCAATTAAGGTTATTTTACACTTATTTCTTTGCATAACCATTTTGGTTAGACCTTTCAACAAGTTATAATAAATATGTCATTAAAACCGCATGAAAACTTACTAAAGTACGTATGTTTAATTAATGTAACGGCGAATTTCTGTAGGCGGAATAATGTAATGTTTTTTTTAATAACATGCTAATACGAGTATATCTGGTGACATCCAATTTTACCTGAGGATATTTCGGTTATAAATTAATAAATCGCAATCATTTAAAAAAGGGGCATGATAGCTGATTTTGCTATATATAGTGGATAATATACAGTGACTGGCAAAAGTTCCGGGACGTTCTTATAACATTTTACAGGGTGGAAAATAATTCAAAATTGAAGGACTGTCTTAAGATCTAATAAACTATATTCTGGAGTAGTAGTGGACTCTTCCTCCTCTTTCGAGGTTCCCAGGAGCACGTCGTAGCAAATTTTTAAATGGCAACCCATGTCGTGTTGGATACCAATTTAATAGTGATATAAAAATATATATAAATATTCTGGCCGAATTTGGATGTAACTGAGCATTCGGTTATAAGTTAAGAAAAATATTTTATCCGATACGAAAAACTTTTTAACAATAAATTAATACAATCCTGCTTATAACTTTGTATTTCCATAGAAACGAGCTCCGCACACAAACTCATAACATTAACGTTTGGGCTGCTATCCTTGGATTTCACATAATCGGACCCTTTTTCAGCTGAAATAATTTGGATGGAAATACATTATTTAGAATTATTATAAAATCGGATCGTTCTAGCTATCCGTGGCTATTATGCTGGTGAAGCAATTGATGATTCCAACAGGTTGGAGCGCCTGTACACTTTCGTGACAGTTCGAAACTTCATAAATTTTACCGATGGATAGGTAGGAGAAGTGAGATTAAGTGGCCACCATGATCTCCTGATTTAACAACATCTCCTATTGGACCTTGAAAGAGGTTGGAACCTTTGGTGTGAAGTTAACACTGACGTAGTTTTCCATATAACACCAAAACATTATACTGCACTCGACGCGCGTTTCGCCAACCAAGTTGACATCATTTGGAGATGATTAAAACCGTTGCGACGGCTCATTGAACCGTCTTTACAGCCAATTTCTTAAATCCCCGACTTTTCCTCAGTTTCTATTTTGTCTTTTGAATTACCTAAAAGTTGTAGTTTATTTCACGATGAATCCTATCTGATGATGATTTATCCTATTGGATAAAACATTTTTCTTAAGAACTGATGGAAATACGGTCGTAGTGACCTCCTGTGCCAAGATTATTGTCTGGCAATGTATACAAGGTATTATATAACAGCGTTACAAATAAATTCTATTTTGTAAATAGGTCGCACTGTATTTTTCCACATCTTCGAATTTGGTACACAATCCGGCATGGAAGCAGATATTCTTTTTCTTCAGCTCTCTGTGAGTGCCTAAAAAACGAGCCCCAAAGCACGGCAGCCATCATAAGCCTATTGTGCATCCCATATTCCGCGAAAATGTTTGTTCTTTGCATGAAGTTCAGAAGTCTATTCGTTGAAATTTCCCTGAGCTGACAATGTTTCAAGAATGGTTTACCTAGGATCATTAGAGTTATACAAGCATTGCCCTCACATTCCACAAAATATGCAGTGCAGTTTTCGTCTGCATCATCATAGCTTTCTGTCAATCTTACAATGCAGACATCTTGAGATGGCAGTGACTTCTTATGGGCTGTCATATCCCTGAGCTAAAATTTACTCGTGCCCAACATCAGTTCTTTTCTGATGTTCAATCAGTGCCTTCACATAACTCTGTCCTGGTTTTAAGACTTAGTAATTCCTGTGTTCTGCATCTAGCAGCACTACAAACGACTTCACAAGCTGGCTCCGGTCCTATGAAAGCCATTTCAGATCCCCTTTTAGCAAATTCATTGGCACGTTCATTTCCTTCAATGCCTTTATGACCTGGCACCCAACATAGTCTTACTGTATTGGTATTTTCCAGTTCAATTATCAATTGGAGGCAATCCCAAACAAGTCTCGAACTAATCTTGTTTGAGTTTAAAGCCTTTGTAGCGGCTAGAAACAGATATACCTGAAATTGACTTTGGGAATGTGATTTTAAATTGACATGTAATTTTTTTTGAACAATAAATTCAAGTATCGTATTTATACCGATAAGAACGTGATAGATACTGATGTTCGTAAGAATAGCAGTTGTAGAAATGCTCAGTATTGGAATAAATTGGAGAACATATGTTAAAGTACTTAGGGTTGGTACTTATTTAAAGCAACATTACAGATGTTATAAAATAAATTCCTGAGTCAAAAAGAACGTTCAGAGGTTGCTTTTTGAAAACCTATTTTGTTTACCCAAAATTAAAAACTCTCAGACTGAAATAAAGCTGATAACTATTATTAAATCCATAACACAATTATTTCGGTTAACGATGATTTGAAAAATTTTAAATTATTTTGGTTTCCGCGTAGAAATTTTTATTTTTTATAATAAAAATCTCGTTTTGAAAACCAAACCTCGAGTGTGGTTTTAGTCCAGGGGTTTATTTTTAAGTTTTTATAAGTGCATCAAAATACCTAATTAAATAGAGAATATTTAAATAATACAATAGTAAAAGATAATAATACCGGGATATCAAAAATTATCTTGGTCAAGGGTGGTTGTGGAATGTAAAACGTGTGTCTTACTTTAAATTTTTGAATATGTTTTGTTTTGTCAGCATCTGTCAACTCATTGTGCTGAAATTTTCTAATCCAGTTTTTGAATCATGCCTCTTACCACACAGCACAACATTTTCATGATTGAACGGGTGCGCTAGTTAATGGAAATTGGTAATACAGTCAACGTTTGTGTTTGGACAATTTTCGAGAGCACTTCCCAAACGTGGCAATATTACCGGACAAGTTTTATGCGTGCCTTACAAATTGTGTTGAAGTCTTTCGCAAAACTGGTCGTGTGACTCATAAAAAAAGTGCTGGTGACCAAGAGTTCGTACAGAAGAAGTTGTCAATGACGTTCGTCAACGTATGGAAGAGGAGCCTGCAAAACCTTTGAAACGTCTTTCTCAAGAAATTGGACTCTTATGGAACATGTCATAAGATTTTAAAGAAAGACGTGAACATGCATCCATATAAGATCCAAGCACATCAAGCTCTTCTGCCCGCAGACCACCCCAGATGCCTTGCTTACTGCCATTGGTTTGTCAATAATTTAATGAATGACGATCTTCTGGACTTAACTTTTTTTTCTGACGAAGCGTGGTTTCACCTTTCGGGATACAGCAATTCTCAAAATATGCGAATGTGGAGCAATGATAACCCTCATGTTTTTACTGAATCGCCACTACATGCTCAAAAAATTTGTGTTTGGATGGCAGTTTCTCGCAGAAGAATAATTGGGCCAATTTTTTTCGATTTCACCGTCAACGCAGAAAGGTACAGACACAACTTTTTGGCTGAATTTGTGCAACAGTTAAACGATGATGAACTTCGGTACGGTTATTTCCAGCATGACGGTGCAACAGCACATACTACACGAGAAAATATTGCTTTCCTCTGCGAGTTTTTTGATGACCGGCTGATAAGTTTGCATACAGAAGTTGAGTTTCCTCCGAGATCACCTTGTTTGACAATTATGGACTATTTTATATTTCCTTACTTAAAAAACAAGATTTTTCGCAACTCCGGTAAATAATTTGCAAGAACTGCAACAAAGAATTGTTCAGTAATGTGCAACCATAACGCCAGAAATGCTGCAAAACGCTTTTCACAGCATGAGGAGGCGCGTCAACTTGTGCATCGAACAAAACGGGGGACATTTCCAACAATTACTGTAATTTAGTTTTTCTTGTTACTAAAACCGTTATTTCATAATTTGTAGTTCATTATTGTTTTACAACTGAAATAAATAGGTATGAAATTTGTAGGTTATTGATGATGTCAGTGTGACAGTGACATAATTATTTCAAATTTAAAGTAAGACACACGTTTTACATTCCACAACCACCTTTGACCAAGATAATTTTTGATATCCCGGTATTATAAGAATAGCCATTATCACATAGAAGAATGAAATGAAACGGTATGAAATTTAAATGGATGTTTCCTAAACTGGTACCACTTAAGACAGATTTGTATATAATCTTCTGGTACACAAATTTGCAGCGAATGAAAATTTACCCGAATATAGAAAATTTCCACTATTTAAACTGTAGTGTTTCAAGACGTTCAGAAGTATAAACAGATTGAAACTTTACCTTGTGAAATAAAATTTTTTCCATTGTCAAATCTCAGTCAATCAATCAAAGTAATGAATGTAGAGTGTGTGAATAAACTTATCTTCTGCCATGTTTATATACGCTTACCTAATTTAATACAATTGTGGTATGTATACTTTCTCTTTACTTTTAATTCAAAATTTACAAAAAGAAGTGGGTACATAATATTTTACATTTTAAATATATATACAATGTTTTTGTTCTATATAATTTATCAATTAATCAGTAATTTATTTTGCACCACGTTTGTATGAAATACATTTTCATACCCTGTATAATTGTCAATCAAATAGACTCTTTGTCACAGTGCTCTTAATATTACATTTCTAACTATATGATTTAACAGGTCAACTCACTAGAGAACCAATACTGCAAATCCAATTTTATCGAGAGGAATGTGATGGAAAGATTAAATTTAAGATAAAATGAACAGAGTTTAAATGTATTTCCTTTATAACCTCCCCTGTTCGATTCTCTATGAAAATTCTTATGTAAGTAGTGTTTATAGATCTAATGGAAGATGTACTAAGTATAACATTTGTTAATTTCTTTACAGCAGAAAGTGATATAATCTCATTTTTTTAATATTAATAAACAATATTTATTACTTACTTTATAACGTAATATTTTTTCAGTAATTTGCTACTAACAAATTCCGATAGATTTAATATTTTCAATTTGTCCATAATTCCCTAAAAAATAAATTTATAAGGACCAATGTGGCATGTTCGAAGTTACTGTGACTGCATGTCGATATACTTGAAAGATAAAGAACTACATTCATCAAACTCTTTTCAATTTGGAGTAAATTTCATAAATACGAAAGTTTTAGCAAACCATATTAGAAAAACGGTAGTATGTATAGAGTTTCAATATATAGCTTTTAGATTTTAAATATCCAGTATTTACTTAAAAATACACTTCCATATGTGTTGAAAAAGATTAACAAAGACCTGTTGCAAGTAAAATAAGATTAACTTTAAACCAGCTTCACGATATTTTATATTTCTTACTTCGTCATACGCCACAGGTACTGAATTTTCTTTGTATCGGCATGCTACGCTGTATAAGACCGTAGATTTTTCAATTTGCTTTAAAGAAATCTGAAAATGAATTGCTCGGTGTTAGGGTACGAGAATATCGCGCTATTCATGAAAAACTACTTTTAGAGTAGCTCGAATTTCCTATTTCAATTTATTTGATATAGGTAGGTACAATTAAATACAAATGTAGAACTCCAAAAACTGGCAAGTGTATAATATATTTTGATAAAAATAGCTAATATTCATGAAAATAGTGACGAACAACTAAAAGAAAATATGCTTCGTTTTGTGGAATATAGTACAAATTTTCTTATTATGAATTATTTTTACGCGATTATTAATATTTGCAGTTTCATTCATCAGCAAGGAGCATGTAATTGAACTTTTGATTTCAATGTAAAAATCAAGACATCAGTCACATATTGAACTTACATGAACAGTTTTTTGAGAAATTATATATTAAAACCACTTAGTTGGAGGGGGGGGGGTATGAAATGCAGTAACACAGGATTTAATAAGAAATGATAAAATATTTCAGAGAGAGAGAAAGGAAGAACAGGGAGAAAGGCCATTTAAAAGATATTGGAATAAAATAGAATATAGGTAAGTAGCCGGAATATTACGTAATTTCAGAGCAAATACATACATATTAATGTGGTAAATTATAGATTGGGTTTTGGAGTTATTGTGGTGAGATATGGCTATATTGACCAATCCCACCGCAACAGCTCCAGGTCGATTGTGGATTGTGGTACTAGCTGCATGTTGTGTATTTTGATGTAGAAATTCATTTAATTTTAACAAAATGTTCACACTTTTCTGAATAATTGAGTCGCAACTTAGTGACAGTACCCTGAATACAGACTATTCGAGTGACAGTAGCCTGAGTACTAGGGTATAAAGAGTCTAAGGTAAAATGCGGTTGACGAAATGACTTGGGAAGATACCAGTAAAAAGCTAGTTGTCTTATTGCCTTCACCAGAACTTTTAAACGCAATTAAGGGCATATAAGGAAACTGTGCCTGATTAATTGTGGAGAAAATGAACTAAAAAACAGACCAAAGAGAATAGACAGTAAAAAAAGACAAATGGTAAAATTACTAAATGGTAATCGTAATTTGCTGCTGTGTTATTTTTAACACGAACTGGGTAGTATAATAACTAAACCTTTAGAACTCATATTACACGAACGATATACCCGCCAAGTTAGTAGAAGTACTCATAAATTGTAGTAAAATTTACAAAACCCTGTGTTAAAAATGAATCAATCCGCCATAAAAACGGAATAATTACACGGTGAATAATTAACTATTACACATTACCTTGTAAAATCTACTGTGTTAAATTACTTTTATGTAATGTAATAATACACCGATATGCCTATAACTGCCAAGTGTGGACTATATACACACTGATGAGTGTGGATTCAGTGTTAAAATCAGTCGGATTTTTTTACTGTGTAGTCAGCCAAACTAAAAGAAGTCTTCTGAACTAATTAAAAAATCATGATAATTATAGTGGGTATGCTAGAATACTGTAAATACTCGTAATGAGAATGGAGGAACTACTAAAAAAATTGTAAGTTCATGCGGAACTTCTATATACGTAATTGGTGACTGGCAAACTATCAAAACTATAAAATTATAGTAATTGACAGGGCACAAGAATGTATAAAGGAGAGCCCGGTATTAAGACCAAGCTAAAACAAGGAATCTATAAATTAAAAAGGTAAGGTACCTGTTGTAAAAATCAAGGTGAAAAGAACTTCACCATTTATTTTCTCCAAAACAATACAAAGAATAGAGAAAACTACACAGAATAGAGAATACAAGAAAATGTATACAAAATAATACAAGGGAAAGAGATTAAGTAAGGATACATAGAAATAACCACAAGGTGAAAAAGGCAGGAAGTAGAGGAATGATGTAGTGACATTTTACTCGTACATCTAAGCTGAGCATTGTAAACTGATTAAGGTATAATGTTATGCATCATTCTTCTCACTATTTATGTAATTAAATAAGAAAAATTATAGTTGTAATGTAATCTTATGTAAAAAGGATTTATTAGGTTCATTTTAGGATAACAGATGAAGATATACGAGAAGTTGTCCATCTAAAAAAGTGTACTAAATTGAATTCATATTAATTTGATTCGTGTCTATGAAGATGGTCTTGCATGCAAATTATTCTCTAGCTCTTAGTGTCATTTAAATTCTGAGCACTAAAATATGAGACACTATGTATTTATAACTTCTAATCAAATTGTGCCTCTGGCATAGTATGTATGATACATGTTAAACTTTTTAAGGTAGTTAACAACACATCGTAAAATAATAAATTTCAATTCATATCTAATGAAGCATGTTTGAGCAAAAAAAAAAATCAACCTGCGGCAGATATCTAGCTCTGGATGTACATATTCCTTTTATTTTATAAACGTTATAATGCTACACGAATGAATTTCAGAACAACAACGTCCTACTCATTATTTTATACAACGTCGGTCCCTTGTAGGTTATTAGAAACTTCTTCTCGGATCCCTGTCATTCCCATTTTATAGTTACAAATTTATGTAAAGTTTTCATAGATTAACGTTTCGGAATTATTTAGCATATTGACATAATAACATTATTCCACCACATTATTTAAATACACATGAATTATGAAATAAGGGACACATAATAAGCTAAACCATATAACATCATGAAGATTTAAATCAATATAGTGTAATATTATTAATAATAGTTTCAATGTAGTCTATCCTAGCTTATGGACATACTCTTGTTATATTACGAAATAAGATTTATATTATATCGGGTATCTTTGAAATGTGAACAATCCATTGAAGAAAATTTGAGATTACGCAAATTTTGTTCAACAGGTATATACAGGGTTATTCAGAACTCATCTCTAAAACTTTGAGGATATGTGCATCCTTAAATAAGAAATCGATGTCACCAAAAAAATTTATAATAAAAGGCTTAGGATTTCCCGTAAACAATGTTTAAAGTTATACCATTATAAAGGACTACGTAGCTGGGCAACTGTACTTCAACACATCTGATATATCACATTCCTTCAAAAAACAGTAAACAACAGTTTTTGTACCTGGCTAACGCCTGGCGAATACAGTTGGAGTGGGGATAATATCTCTTATTGTCTATGCAGTCATCAGTCTTTCTGTGTCGCTGTCTCTGTGCGGGTGTTTTATTTATCGAGTGTTAAACTGAAAAATTTTCAAAATGGCTCATGTGTACAGTAATGCTGAGTTAATGTACATGATTCTTATTTATGGCGAAGTTGGACAAAATTCATTGGCAGCTTCGCGCTTGTATGCGGAACGATTTCCCAATCGACACACCGACACATCGACAGTTAGGTTTTGTGAGTGGTTGTTGCAGCAAAATGCTGAAAATCCCCAATTTACTTAATAATTTGCGTTTACAAGATCAGCAACCAGGAGGAACATTCGGTTTAGTGCGGCAAAATTGGATAAGGCGTGCCCAAAATCGTGTACAAGTCCAGGAATATTATTTCGAACAGCTCTTGTAACAAGGTATGTGCAAATTTTTTATAAATTTCATGTTTCTAATACCTAGTAATCAAGTAGCACAATTCTTCAAAATTAGTGTAACAAAATTTTATTCATTTTAAAGACACGTCACATTGTTCACATCTATCTATCTTTAAGTTTATTTTAAAGTAAAAACGCTGCAAATCTTTTTTGCACCGGATACGCCGGTTTTTTCATTCTAGTTAGGTTGCATTGTCAGTCCCAAGGTCACTCCATTACAGTGGACCAGTATCCAGCGGCGTGCAATGAAAAATTTTTAAATAGTTTTCAGACCCCGCAAAAAAAATTTGTTTTTGCACTATCACATTTCTACATGTATGTTGAACATCCCCAAATTTTATTATGGATAAGTTCTGAATAACCCTGTATACATTTGGAAGTTACATGTTTCAGGTCATCTCTCTCGCTACTTTATCACTTACAAATAAGCTTTTTCTTAAAAACAAAATGATGAAATTGTTATTAGTCTCGGCGTTCTTATTAAAATACAATTTTTCTTAAACAACGCGAAGAAGTCAACTAACAACAAAGAAGATTTCTTGCTTTGGACATAATTGCATAATAGTTTCAGTAGATCACCGCTAGATGACACCACTGTCAGAAGTAACTAAATTTTATAGGGATATATTGTGTTTAGTGTGTTACTGTAGAGGACAGGGCTTAACTATTTTAAAGACGGAAACAACTTATTTGAAATTTAATAACAGGATACATTGACTGTTTCATATAAGGCTACTAAATTTGTGACGTGCAACATAAAAATCCCTAAATAGCAGTAGACCGGTCCGGTTTTTGATTAAAATGTTGCAATTTATTTGACTGACTGTACTTTCAGTGCGACATCTATGTTTCCGTTGCATAATATCCCACTGAATAGTTTTAATTCATCTTTTGACTACTTCATTGACAAGGGAGTGCAAACGCGTCCTTACACAATTTCTAGTATTACAGATATAAAAAAAATATTTAATTTGACAATTTAAAATTTCACAACTGATTTTCTAGAAACCTGTATTTATGAAAGTAAGAGGAAGATACTCATAAGACTTCTTTCCCTTAGCTTAACGTACTTTATTTTTCTGTGGGTATTAATTCTAAGTACACTAAAGATTCGTATGCGAAAATGACCTCAATACGAGGTATTTTGACGGTTATCTTGCCATAAAGAACTATCCACCTGCGTAATTGCTATTTTCTTCCCATACGAATGTATTCGCATTATTTGAGAATCCGACCCTGTTCGTCGTTACACATCATCACAAAATAATGTACCTAAATCACGTGCCACCTATTAATTGGATGTTTATACTTAGAATGAACATATTACAACAATGACAGAGCAATAATTTGCTAGTATAGTTTTTATAAAGTACTTACAGCTTTTTTGATAAAAGAGACGAAACCATATCCTTTCGATTTTAAAGTCTGTGGGTCCCTGACTACTCTGCAGTCTCTGTAAAGAAAGTATCGTTTAAAAAATTGAATCATTTTAAATAATTATATAACATAGGTACCTAGGTTAAGTATATATACTATTGCTCTACATCTAATTGAAACATATAATTTAGATAACGATACAATGTTATGTAAGAAATTGTTGAAAACATTGTGTGATATTAAATCATCCTGATATCCTAATTTGTGTTGGTCCAAAATACAAATGTAACATGCATATATGTCAGATGTGACAATTGAAACTCAACCCTAAATGTTAGAGGGTATAAATCTCAAAAAGCAGCGCATCAGTTCATTTAAATTAAATTTGGTTTATGCAATTGGTTTGGCTCTTAAAATGTCTGCATTACAAGTATCAAAGTACCGATAAAAACAGTTTCTTTTACAAACATGAAACTAATAACAGCTTTTGTTTTCGAAAACAACTTGAAACAACTTCGAACTAAAATACTAGAACTACCTATCTCCTTTCTTTAGAAGAATCTCATTTGTTACAGAATCACAAATCACATCTTTCAGATAATGAATAGAAAAACAATACGCGCACTCTTTAACTAGGGTAACAAATTTAGAAGTTTTAGACTATGATAATTTAGTGTTATTTTTAATCCAAATTGATAGAATTTTGATAATGGCAAGTAAAGAAGCGAAAGCTTTTCTAATAAATACCATTCATGTCAATTAAATTATATAAATTATGAACTTACAAAAGAAATAGGTACTGAAATTACAGATGAGTTATGCTAATATTTTAAATTATAATGCTTATATTGACACAACTACACAGTAGGTTCTGAATTTTAGAGTTTATTATAAGAAAGTGAGCAAATTTTACAATAAAACATTTTGATCATCAATATTTGATATTTGATACTAGTACGACAAAAATTAGTCTACGGATCTGACGTAGGGTTCGCACAATCACTTACATATAGTAAAAGTATAGAAAAAGTACAGAACAAATATAGACAAAGTGAATGCTCTTCCACCACACAAGTCGTCAACATCCTAAAATCAACGACAGACAGCCTGTTTCGACCTATTAGGCCTCCTCAGTACCGTACAGGTCCAGGATGAAGGCAACTAATGTGGCACAAGAGACATCCATCTCATGAATTCTTGGCTACTTGTAGCCGCAGGATACAAACACGCCATCTATGGCGTGACGCCATCAAGCCTTAATGTACTAGTAGACAATTTACTTAATATACTAGTAGGCAAAATTGTCCGGCGGAATGGGGATTCGAACCCACGACTTCTGGGTTGAGTGATCGAAATTATTTGGGGTGTCAGACAAGAAAGACAAAGGTTGTTTTTTATATAAAATAATGTGCTGCGAAAGCTACCACTACCTACCTCGTTATATCATGCGTACTAATTCATACCAACATTTCCTAGGCTTTTAAACATATTAAATGGCTTTCAGAATTTTATATATAACTAGAATTCGCAGAATTTTTACGCGTGTAATTAGTAAATTTGAAAAGAATTTCTAAAGTAAGTTTTCTTCTCTTCTATATATCTCCTTTGAAATTTTCCGGATTGAGGACAATTTCCCGTAACATCCAAAAAATATATAAAATATTATTAAGGTAACGATAATCATAAAGCTGTTAATGTCTAAGAAATTTATGGAAAATGGCTATTGTATAACCTTATCCCTGAAATTTACAATGACAATACCGTTGGGAGATATCGTGTTTCACAGGAGAAAGAGCGCAACAGAAATTGCGAGGACAAAAATTGCTTTTGGATGTCTGTTTAATATATAGAACGCCATGGATGTGCAATTGTTGTGATCCGGAAGCAATTGTTTCAAGTATAAATGCGGTTTAAGCTTCATAAAGGTTTCTCATTTAACACAACTGAACGAATCTAATAGGTGTAAGGAAGTAATTGTTTGATTCATTTTGTCTAGGGGAGTGTTAAGAAATGTACCTTATTTAATAGAAGTGAGTTAATTGAAGACTTAATTTAATTTCAGTATTAATTTAAACTGCATAGTTTATCTTATACAGGGCTGTACAAAACTTACTACTGCATGTCAATTTATGGATTCTACGAACTTCCAATTATGACCTAAGTAAATGTATTCCGTCAAAAAAGAAGTTACCCCAAATGGAACGTCCTGTATATTCATGAGTCATTTTTAATATTGTTTCTTTCACTGATAAAAGACTGTAATTTAATATTGTTCTTATATCATTTAGTAAAGTTTTTAAAACAACGTCCATTTAGGTCATAAACAATAATAGTAATATGCCCCTCTCTCTACAACATACTTATACAAGGTGTTTCAGAAATGAGTATTCAAAATTTCAGAGGATGTAGAAGACGTTGAAAGATGACGAAAACCTTAGTACACTTTATGTCAGTGGCGGCTCCTAAGGGAGATACTGCCCCTTAAAGGGGTTATCTCAGAAACGGTTTTTGTTGCGTAACTTCATAACGGAATAACTAAGATGAATGAAATTTTGAGTGAGTATGTACATTTTTATTCCTAACGATTAGCATACATTACATTTTAAAATTTAAAACAGGGGCGTACGAAAATGGTGGGGGCGCGGGGTAAATTTATTCAAATCTTTTTTATGAGCAATTTTTTTCTGTTTCTGATGGGAAAATATAAAAATTTAAAGTATTTTACATAAAAAAGGTACTCTAGTTCAATTTCGCTAGAACGCGCCGTTCTCCAGTAAAATCGATTTTAAAAATCCGTAACATGCTGAAAAATTCAAATTGCTTTAGGTGAAATAATAAAATAATCAAAGTGTGCCATGAGAAAAAAAACACTAACTTGGCAGTGACAGTTATCATTAACAACGTCGTTTATTATTGTTTTTTAACTTGTGCTGCAGCGTAGAGTATAAACGTTCAAAATTATTGAAGAGAATGCCACAGTATACATTTTCTGAATATGTAGATATGTTGTTGACATTAGGCGAATGTCATGGGAGCGCAAGACAATCAATTGGCATTGGAAATGATGCTGCTATAAATTGGTCTCCACGTACACCAGATTTGAATCCTATGGATTTCAACGTGTGGGGCCAAATGAAAGAGAAGGTATATTCACAAGTCATTGACAATGAGGAGCAGTTACGTCAGCGTGTAGAAGATGCGTTTACTGAACTCACCCTGAAGCGGAACCTATTTTCTTTGGAACGCAGATTACGCGCTTGTATTGCTGCAAATGCTGGACATTTTGAAATTTAAATAGCTTTAATACCACTGCAAATAGCGTAATATCACCTATTCCTATTTGAATTTTGTTCCTTTGTGTTCTTATTATTATGTTGTTGTTACTACTGTGTAAGAATCAGTATTCTTATATTTGTTATGTTGTCATTAAATTTGTTTTCAATTGATACTATGTTTGTATACAGGGTGGTCCAGATTTTAATAGACAAAATTCAAAGTATAAAACAACAAAAATTAATATCACTTTGCTTAATGAACATGGGCGGAAAAAGGCACCATTTCTGAGACAATGGGCCTTGAAAATAATAAAAAAAACGAATTCTTAAAATATGTGAAAAACGGCTTTACCAAATTCGGTACAGAATTTTCACTAAATATTCCTCGCAGTTATGGATCTACAAAACCCAAATTCAAATACCAGTGCCGGAGAATCAGGGGTACTATTTCCCTATTTAAAATTAACTTCTACGCCACTGGATTAATGGGCAATATGATTACATTTTATAATTTCTAGAGGTTTTCCAGATAAAAATCCATTTTTCCAGTGCAATGGATGATTAGCTGCTTATAAGACACACATCATAAAAAACACTTGTAATAAAATAATTTGTTTCAGTCAGTCAAGAACTTCAACCAAGTTCAAAATATTCTCTCCATTTAAAACATTTCTATTCATGCAGTTTGGTAGACCAGAAGTCATATGTAATTTGGGAACTTCTCAGCATACCTTCTTGCGCTCCCATGACATTCGCCTAATATCAACAACATATCTACATATTCAGAAAATGTATACTGTGGCATTCTCTTCAATAATTTTGAACGTTTATACTCTACGCTGCAGCACAAGTTAAAACACAATAATAAACGACGTTGTTAATGATAACTGTCACTGCCAAGTTAGTGTTTTTTTTTCTCATGGCACACTTTGATTATTTTATTATTTCACCTAAAGTAATTTGAATTTTTCAGCATGTTACGGATTTTTAAAATCGATTTTACTGGAGAACGGCGCGTTCTAGCGAAATTGAACTAGAGTACCTTTTTTATGTAAAATACTTAAAATTTTTATATTTTCCCATCAGAAACAGAAAAAAATTGCTCATAAAAAAGATTTGAATAAATTTACCCCGCGCCCCCACCATTTTCGTACGCCCCTGTTTTAAATTTTAAAATGTAATGCATGCTAATCGTTAGGAATAAAAATGTACATACTCACTCAAAATTTCATTCATCTTAGTTATTCAGTTATGAAGTTACGCAACAAAAACCGTTTCTGAGATAACCCCTTTAAGGGGCAGTATCTCCCTTAGGAGCCGCCACTGACATAAAGTGTACTAAGGTTTCCGTCATCTTTCAACGTCTTCTACATCCTCTGAAATTTTGAATACTCATTTCTGAAACACCTTGTATATACTTTTGAGCTAATCTTTGTGCTTAGAGCATTACTTAATAAGGCATACCTAAGCGAAATCGGAATTTAAGGCATTTGAATTTCTTCTATTTCTATTTTTTTCAATCTGAGTATCGGCATGATACATTTTTTTATTTAGCGTATATTATTTTAGTAGATAACTTTGTCCTAATCTCAACGAAACTGTATTTATTACTTCAGCTTCCGGACTTCCAATACAGCTCTAATAGTAAAAGTAATTTTACATCACCCTGTATCAATATTACCTATTAGTCACGTTTCTTATGCAATATTAAGAGCATATTAAGATTATACACGGTTGATTCATGTTATTTGTATACACAAGGAAGAAAAACATTTCTGAAAATATGTAATAAAAAGCGAAAGGCAGAAAATAAGTTGTCCATCAACATTTAGAGCCCGGCGTTTTTATCTCGGTAACAGGACCGTATTCAGACGATCAGAGCAGATAGCAATACAAGACACAATAATTGTTGAAAAATTTACGTTATTGTAAAATTTCGTTGTTACTAATAGTTTCCGGTCTTGGGACTGTGTCATGTCCCAATAAGAAACTTGTTAGTAGTGGTGAGAAACACACCCTAGTGCTCTCTTTGCTATTATCATCAAATTAAAAGACAAATAGCGACCTGCTTTTCCGCAGGTACCATTACAGCAGTGATCTCTATTGTATTTGAGGAAGACAATCTTACTTTTTATCTGAAGGAGGTGCTGAAAACAATTACTCCACGGGCAATGTGCCCCGACTGGCTTTGTTTTACTCCAGCATCTCCATAGAAGTCGCCACATCCTTCATGGAGATCAACCACCAGACACTGATCGGATTTCTAATAAAGTTGAGTAAGTTAAACTTACCTTATAAGCAATCATCTTTCAAGAAATTTTATGTAGTCTGTATATAAATAGCAATTTTGTTCATCAAGCTGCCAGACAACATTAAAACTCAATCAAAATTACTAGCATAATGAAAAGCTGCCTGCGAACACGTTTTCCATCGAGTTACTACAGGTTATGGGGAAGTGGAATCTGCCGGCATTTTCCTTTCAAGAATTTAATTCATTTTGGAGTTTGAAGAAATATTTTCTTGATAGCCGCGGCGATAGCTCAGTTTGTTAGGTGCTGGATGGTAGCCTGTGACTAACAGAATGGTATATTGCGGCGCGAGTTCGAATCTCAACAGGAAAGAAATGGCACCTCTTCTCATCATAATTTCTACAAGTACTTACACTTGAAAGCAATTATTGTTGAGTGCAAATAGCACCTTATGTTAGCAAACTGGATTCAAAATTTCGATGCCTCAAGATATTATCTGAGGATAAATTCACAAGCCGTAGATAAACATTTTGGATGACAAACATTTTTTTGAAAGAGATTCCTCAGTGATAGTCAGATTTACTCATACGGAGGATTCTTCTGCCACAGTTATATTAGTTATATTAATGGTTGTGAGTCTGCGTTTTTTTCAAGTGTACTCTTCCTCTACACAAGTCTGAGGCTTTGGAACTAGCTGTGGTGTGTTTTTAGATAAAATTAGCATCTTTACCTTAGGGAATAATTTTTTTACTGTTGCTACTCCACGAAATTAGTTTTGATCTGTTTTAAAGTTCTGCTTTAAGGTTCCAATTGTTATGAAAATACAAACTTTATCTTTGTTGCTACTGTAATGTTCATTCCAAAGAAATTGCAGGGAATTCTTCACTGTGTTATTAATAGTACTTTAATAAAGAATATGTTTTGAAATTATAATTTAAAAACTATTAATTATTATTAGTAATTATAGAGGTAATACTTATGTTCTATTTATGTAAATATAGATTAAGTATCCAGTTAGAATAATCTAATACCTTGTAAAAATGTGCAATGTTTTATGTAAATAAATGTTCGTCCTAAGTACGAACCTGTTACCGGGACAAAACACGGGACTCTTACTTCCACATATCTTGAAATTAATGCTTTATATCCCATTCTTTCTAGAAAGTGAGTCAACCGATCTTACAAAGTATATATTTTACAAATTTACTAAGGATAATTACATATTTCTATTTAATTTATGATCGTTTTCTAATTGACCGAAGATTTAATTACAAACATTTAACAGAAATAGTTACAAAACTTGCACATACTTAAATTTATTTGCTTGATGTTTAGAGCAATTAACAATTGTATTTTATTTAGAAACATTGTCTCATTAATTCCAAATAATTTCGACCTGTTTCTGGATAAGCAATTTTTCTTCTAAATGGAATACAGTTTCGCAGCCACTTAGTAACGCTGAGGCATAATTGCAAGCTACTTTAAAATAAGTGAGTTCCTTACCAGCATATCATTACGTCAAATAACAAATACCTCTGGCGGACCTATTTAAACTTGAAGTTCATTAAAATAGTGAAATATACGAAGAGAATAATAGAGAACAATAATAAAGCAAAACATTAAAATTAACGTTCAACCAGTTCGCGTAACAAAATGAAATTAGACTATAAATATTTTCAGAAGCAATTTGGTGGCCTACTAAGATAACCCCTCTAGACGAATAAGGATAAGCTTCGGAGAACATCTAACTATGAGGCACCCTTTTAGTGGAAGGGCATGCAGGCAAAAAGGCACTATAAGGATATTTTCGAAGAGAAAATATTTCCTTGTTTATTTCTCTTCAGAAACTAAATGTATTAATTGTCTTTATGTTGGAGTATTCTGAAGTAGTGAATAATTATTTAAAGATAAAATTAGATTTCGATTAGTTAGATAGACAATATAGACATTCTCTATTACGACGTTTACAGATGAATTGTGGTTTATCCATTTTAGAGTTTCTATCGAACTTTTTAAGTCAACATCATAGCCAAGATATTCCACCCACTTTCCCTAGCTTTAGTAAATCGCTCACAGGGTATTGAATATTGTGTTCGTGTCATCAATGTTTATTTATTTCTCTTTTTTAAAGAAAAGTTTCAATTCCTTATAATTTTGAACTTTTTATAAGCTTTACTAGTTCTGAAGATGTCGATTTCTCATTCATCAATAAAATTTTCTTTGACATTAATATTAAAGATTATAGAAGAATTTACATAATGAGAAATTGAAGTTTCTTCATGATTATTCAATGGTATCAGATTTAAAAACAAAAGTGAATTAACAGCAGCTACTGGCAACAGACAATCTATATTGTCTTACTGGTCTTGTTAGCGAACAGATCATGATTACCTCAGTCTTGACTATTATTACTTTTTCAAATATCTATTTCCTTTGAAGATTTATTTAGTTTCCACCATCTACCAGTACTGTTGAGGCGTTAGCTCTCTCGTGGTGGCTCATCTAAGGCAACATTGTTTATAGTAGTAGAAATGAATATAGAATATTCATTTCGATTGACGGAATATTTAGAAGTTAATGGATCTGTTCCTATAGGATTGATATAAGTACCAGGTAGTGTGCAGATCTGAGTGTTACTCAAATCTCAAAACTGCAAAAAGATGGGTGTGTTCCTCTAGAAGACTATCTGATATGTTGTATCTGATGGAGATTCAGTTACTAACTTGCTTGGCTAGTTCTTTGTTTTGAGTGATAGTAAATTATAGAGTATATATAGTAAAGGTTGTATTAATGTCGTCGATAGATATGGCTATATCGTATACATCAAGGTATATAGGATATGTACCTTAATATATGTATACATCAAGGAGTATAAGGTAAAAAGGATTCTCTCTTCAAGTATTCCGGATATGATAGGGATTAAAGAAGAGCATGCCCTATTGACTAAAACTTGGTAGAAGATAATCATACGGATCATAAGTACCACGCAATGTGAAGCATCTGGCCCAGGGTGCCAGATTTTGTTAAAGGCTTACTAGAGGTTTTAGCTAGAATCCAATTATAGTTGTTTGAAATCTCATGACATACATTTTTCCAAAAGTTGTTTTGGGTAGGTAGGTATATGAAAAGTAATATTTAAATGAAAATATTCAATATTTATTATCTAATTAATTATTTCTGACTTAATATGGCTCAAAAACACTATATATAAACTGTTATTAAGGCTCTGTTAATAAACCCTTAAATTCAGAAACGTCAAATTTGTTTTGCAAAAGCATTTTGATTATCTTTGTAAAAGCGCTGTATTATTGCAGATTTCACCTGAAAAAGTTATTGTATATTCCTCTGAGACTCCAAAGTGAACCAATTTATATACAAGATAAAAGTAAAGATCCCAGAATAGTACTTTGTGGAACTCCGTACTCTACCGTTCTATATGTGCTCTTAACACTCCCAATGTTTGTCCTTCTGTTGGACAAACAGCTTTTCATTAACTGCAAAGGTATGTTTCTAATTCCCATATTTTCTAAACAATTAATCAACATCAGATGGCTTATCATATTAAATGATTTTGCTAAGTCTATAAGTATACCAAGCGATGATCCCTTTATCAAGAGATATATAAATTTCCTTTAGCAGACAACAGCGAGAGTCAGAAATGATGATATATTTAGTTACAAAATTGTTTAATCTTACTGTCAATATTTTTTCAAAGATCTTACTCGTACTGGTTATTGGGGAAACTGGCCAATAATTTGTAGGCTCCTACCATTAGTAGGGTATTACCTTTCTTAAAAATAGGTTTCACAACTGATATCATGAATGCAAATGGACATATTCCAACCTTTAAGAACGTATTTATTAAAAATATCAATGGGTCAACTATATAATTTACTATCTGTTTAAGAGTGTCTGCATTTATTTCGTTAACTCCAACAGCTTTCTTAGTTTTTAAATTCATAATTACATTTCTCACTTCATTATGATTAGTAGGAAAGAGATACGTGGAGGAATTACATATTGTAACCATTTCCTCATAATTTATATCTCGTTCTATTAAATTAGCAATTTTATTTCCAATATTGGAAAATGTTTCATTAAATATTTCGCATATATCTTCTATCTTTTCAATAACAACCTCATTTACACTATCAAAAATTTTCATAAACACATGTTTCACAAACATCATCAACGTTATTTCATCAGACCCTATGGAATAATAAAGCACATTGTGGTCAATAAAAGTAAAATTCTGAAACTTCTTGTATGCTAGTTCTGTTATTTAATTTTTCATTAATCAATTCCCTTGAAGTGCGTTGCGTACTTCTATAAAGTTTCTCGTAAAGCGCAAGTGAAATCCCAGTGCGCTTGGACTATCTACGTGGTCCTCTTCCCGCTGGATGGTTCTGGTAACAGATTAAAGATTCAACATAATAAAGTCACGAATGTCGATTTAATAATTTATCTACAAGGCTAATGCATTAGCTTCAAGACAACTTACTAATGACTAATTAATCTCTATCACTTTATACAGATTTCATGGTGAATCTTTCATCTCTTGGTCCCAGAGACCGCCTTTAATTTTTATCGTTTAAGTAACTATCACCCAGATAGCACAGATTCATGTATTAATCATTTACGGTTATTCTCTTGTTCTTACGTTCGCATTTGCTCTAGATATGGCTGATTAAGTTGCATAATTTAGTATCATTTATCATTCTTATTCTTATGACGCCGACGCGATAAATGTCGTCTGTAATAATAATTGTGTGCCTTATCTACTCTCGCTTTGGAACAAAATCTAGTCTTTTTACAGAGGGTCAGGAAAAAATTGATAATAGAAGAAGATATCGAATTCAACAGGTAACATTCAAACATGTATGTGACGTGAAATATTTTATCAAATGATTCTTCTTCTTCTACTCTTCTTCGTTCGCTCTATTCCTCGCACAAAAGAGTCCCTTTCAAGGAATTTTTCAAAAGACAAATTTACAGTACAGAAAACTACCAAATAGTTATTAAGCTTACTTTAATATAGCATCTAAATTATTAAAATATCTATCTTATTTAGCTGCTGAAAAGTTTTCTGGACAAATGTCTATTATAATTTAATCAAACTTTTCATTGAAGCTTACCCTTTTAAGATTGGAGCAATGAATTATAAAATGCTGGGTTTAATGAACGATTGCAATCTCTTAAATACTATTTAACAACCACTGACAATGTGTTGCTATTCGTTTTAGGTTAGCTTCTTAATGTGTCAGCCAATTCTGTTGTCTCAAACTTCCATATCTCTAAAAAGTTGTGTGTGGTATCAACGATAAATACTCGACGCAAAACAAACACTTCATAATAACTTTTATATTGTCATATAATATCAGGATCAGTGTAAATAGCCAGCCATTAGTGACACTTGTTGACACAGATATGCAGTTATGCGCTTGATTGTTATAGTTTAATAATACCTACATTGTTCTATAACAAATTCTCGGATGGCCATACACAACCCATTATACAACTATAGTCAACGCTGCAAATACTGCTTACATTTTTATTAGTTTTACGAAATTTTAGCAGAAACTAATCAATAATTGTTACTTAAAATCCACAGTAGGTAACATATTTTATTTAGATGCGTTTAGAGTAGGCCTTGCCTAAAATTAAGTTTGCTTCGATTAATAAATATCTATAGGATTATTCAGAACTTATCTCTAAAACTTTGAGGATATGTGCATCCTTAAATAAGAAATCGATGTCACCAAAAAAATTTATAATAAAAGTCTTAGGATTTCCCGTAAACAATGTTTAAAGTTATACCATTATAAAGGACTACGTAGATGGGCAACTGTACTTCAACGCCATCTGATATACCACATTCCTACAAAAAACAGTAAAGCAAGTTTTTGTACCTGGAACGCCTGGTTAAGGCCGAGCGAATAGAGTTGGAGTGGGGATAATATCTCTATTGTCTATCAGTCATCAGACTATCTGTGTCGCTCTCTCAGTGCCGGTATTTTATTTATCGTAGGAGTGTTAAACTGTAAAATTTTCAAAATGGCTCATGTGTACAGTAAGTAATGCTGAGTGAATGGACATGGTTCTTATTTATGGCGAAGTTGGACAAAATTCATTGGCAGCTTCGCGCTTGTATGCGGAACGATTTCCCAATCGACACACGCCAAATTATGCAATTTTTACGGCAGTGGTACAACGTGACCGTGATACTGGTAATTTACGTGCAAATCATGGAGAGATGGTGGCCCGGGACGACCACAACGTATTTTAGCAGCTGAAGAACAAGTGTTGAATCTGGTCCTTGAAAATCCGCGAATACGTACAAATCAGATCGCTAGGCAGATGCCTGGGGTATCCCAATCAACGGTGTGGCGCTTACTACACGAAGCTCAGTTTTATCCGTATCATATCCAGCGTGTTCAAGCACTGTTACCAGCGGATTATCAATTACGAGTTAGGTTTGGTGAGTGGTTGTTGCAGCAAAATGCAGAAAATCCCAATTTACTGCTGAGGATTTGAGCTTATCACAGCTGCCGCGAATAATTTGCGTTTACAAGATCAGCAACCAGGAGGAACATTCGCTTTAGTGCGGTAAAATTGGATAAGGCGAGCCCAAAAGTGTGTAGAAGTCGAGGGACAAAATTTCGAACAGCTTTTGTAATAAGGTATGTGCAAATTTTTTATAAATTTCATGTTTCTAATACCTAGTAATCAAGTAGCGCAATTCTTCAAAATTAGTGTAACAAAATTTTATTCATTTTAAAGACACGTCACTTTAGTCACATCTATCTATCTTTCAGTTTATTTTAAAGTAAAAACGCTGCAAACCTTTTTTGCGCCGGGTGTCGGTATACTCAGAACTTTCGAAGTTTTTTTCGTGCTATATGTGACATCGCCAATTTGCATTGTCAGTCCCAAGGTCACTCCATTATAGTGGATCAGTATCCAGCGGCGTGCAATGAAAAATTTTTAAATAGTTTTCAGAACCCGCCAAAAAAATTTTTTTTGCACTACCACATTTCTACATGTATGTTGAACATCCCCAAATTTTATTATGAATAAGTTCTGAATAACACTGTATAACACATTTCATGAAACGATGTGTTCAGGTTGTTTATATCATTCTTCAAAATCAGCTGTAAATAAGTTTCGAGTAGAGAGGTATAAAGTTCTATTCATATTTCTAGTTCTATTTGGTAATATAATCAAAAAATTTTGACTACATTGAGAATATTGAGCGAAATTCATCAGCAGAATAATTCATTCAACTTTTTGCCTCTTATTTTATAGAACTCCACTTTATTAGTCAACCTCAAAGCGCGATAATTCACAGAACAATTGTGTACAAAAGCCTCTACGAGGGTTGTAATGACGAAAAATAAGACAAAAGGAGTAAAGGCAAATAAATACCGACTGCATTAATTTCTGCACACCACATATATTCACCGGACGTTCAGAACGGTACAGTTCCATCTAATAAATGCTACACTGTGTGTTTTGTCATAACGTTAACCCTATTCCAATTAGACCCTTCGTCCATTAGTAAAGGAATTAATGTACCAAACTAATAGAATTATAAACACAACAACTACTGCTCTGACGCGAGGCAAATTTTTGGGGCATAATTATTTTTTAACAGGCCTAAAATGTTATAGGGGAACCAAATTCGATAGTCTGTGGGAATTTCTAATACATCTATAGGAAAAATAGTTTGACGTTTTAACTTTAAGGCGACGATATGCCAGTGCCCACAACACAAAATCTGTAAGGGTAATAATGTGTGTGTCATCAACATAGGATTATGCTGAAAAACATCTCCTGCTTCCTGTATTACTAGAGGGTCTGTCAAATAGGGTTATGGAATTTGACAAAACAGAAATTTGACAGAAAATTAACATATTAACATGGCCACGGAAATGCTCTTCAGGAAGCAGGAACGTATTAAGAAAAAAAAATATTTACCTATTTATAAAAGAATCAACAAAAGTTGACTTAATTAAATTACAAACCGAATTTGGTAATTGCCGTCGTTAATAATTACTCTGATCCAACTTTATCATAACTACACATGCGTGTATTTATAACAAATATTTTTATTCCAACTAATCTAATAATACTATTTGCTGAATGTATAGATTAGTTGGTGTAAATAATGAAATACTTATATCCAAATTAAAAAAACGGTGGCTATAAATTAGTCAAGTTGTTTTCCTTCGAGTTTAATCCATAAAACTATTTAATGCCCTCATATACAGTAATCAAAGAGTAATCGTAAAGTATCAAAGGACCTAAAGTCCCTCATATTACGTGTTACAAACTGTTTGGGATTGAAAGTAAGCCCAAGATACTTCATGACATTCGGTCTAGCTAAAGTGACACCGTCAAGAGCATCTCGAGTATCGTTTTTAAGGTTGTACGATATTATTTTACATTTACTGATATTAAGAGTTATGGAACTCTATAATGAACTCTATATAAGAACTCTAATGCACTGGAGAAGCCTTTAATAAGTAATTTTGTTACATACCTATAATGATCAAAATTACTTATCAGTAAATTATAAAATAACTGTGGTCTTGAGGAAAATAATTTGTTGAAATAGATGAGAATTTAGTTTACAAATTAGAAAAAGACTCACTTGGGTGGGAAATCCTAATGATAAATTCACGATACATTATTACATATAATATACATTATCGGGCTGGTGGCTCAGGGCTTAGCGTCTCGATCGCTCAACCCAGAGGTCGTGGGTTCTAATCCCCATTCCACCAAACAATTTTTCATTAAATTGTTTACTCGTAGATCAAGGCTTATGCGCAGGGATAGCTTGGCAACTATCCTGGCGGATGGCCTAGGATGGGACGAATGTCAACTTGGTGTTAATGTGAGAGATTAAAATCAGTTGATGTTTGACTTGTCCCCCTAACTAATGAGGTTTTCCAGGTTTCCCTCATTCCAGCACTGAATGGTGGTTAGGGCCTACCAACGTAAGTCGTTCCTGAGGCGCAAATGCGGCCCGCGAAATAATAATATGCCGCCCCCTCTCCCACACAAGTCTCAGACTTTCGGGCTAATCCTTGTGATTAGAATGAGGGGTAGAGATATTATTATTATTATTATTATTATTATTAATGGTGTTTTAAATATATTTGGATTTAAGAACAGATAAGGATATCAATATCATATATATAATACTACTATATCGCGGATAGAGGTCAAAAAATTCAGAAAACATCACGGCGCCGACATACTATTCCTATCCTACTCGAGAGTACCTTAGTCAAATATGCTCATGCGCACGAATATCGCAAAATCCAGAGATAAGCATGCAGCATATCTCTGTCTACCGACTTCTTAAAAAAAATTGAAAGTTGGAAAGTCTGTCAGCCTATAAACAATGTGTCAGCTTCCGTTACCATGGAGATCGACGATATCTGCGCATGCGCAAATCGAACAAAGGGACTCTGGAAGAGTATAACACTATATCTTTTGTTCTTTAGTGTTTACGGACAAACCGCTTCTGAGGTAACATAGGGAATACGCGATATAGTAGTATTATACAGAGAGTTCCAGAATAATTGTCCGGTACGGGAACGCAGCCTATCCTGAATATAATCAAAATTTATTTCCATTGGCTAAAATTACTTTCTTTTTAACTGTCAATTTGATCAGTTTCATATTTGACAGCATTTGACGTTTGTCTCAGTGGCGTTTAGCATTTTTTGTGTTTAAATTGTTTTACTGAAGTATCATTTGCGTTTAAAAGAGTATTTTTTAATACTATACAGTTGCAGAGAGTCCTAAATCAGGTTGGTAATTTTGTATTTCTTAATATGGAAATTAATATAATAACCATAAATTAATGTTTTTTAACGCACACGTTTTTTATCCACAATTCACAGTCTGAATAGGTTATATTGGTGATACAGAGGAGAAGAATAATACAAAATAATAACTATTTTATTTTTAATAAATTGTCTTTATTTTATTTTTAACATAACCTATATTTACTGACGTACCATGGCATGGAACAAATCAAATCAAATCAGTAAATTCCCTTGCCTGCGCTCATGATTCTAGTGCAGATACTAAAAATAGAAAGGCGGCACATAAAAAATCATTATGAAGCGGCACGGACAATCATTCTGGAACGCTCTGTATTTATGCTCAATATCGACTAGATACAAAGAATACATGAACGGATAAAGTGTCAAATTTTAGCTTAGTAGTTCCTTTCAAATTCATTTAAACTTTTCTTAGTATAAAATTATAACTAGTCAGTAAATGCACTTGTACTAATAAATACACAATTCATTTAATTTAATATTTCTCCAAAGTAGGCAATTTGTTACGGTTAGAGATTTTGACAAAAAACGAGTATAGAAGTGTGCCCGAACTAACAGCATGTAATGAAACAATGGTTGAAAACGGATAAAGCATTTTCAACGTAAAAGTACGTTCAAATAACAATTGCAGTCAAGATCACGAAAATCAAATAAAGTAGTAGAATTCTGTAATGCACGGTAGGCGGCGGAGAAAATTGTATGTACACGGAGAGAACAGTTTGCTTATTAATAATGAATTACTTAAGTATAGATTTACAAACATTGTGACAAAGTATCACAATTCTGTTGTAATGGGAAATGTAAAAAAAAAATTTAAAATCGGTACTTTAATAATATAACGTTTTGTTTAAAATTGACAGTGTAGATATGAATTATTATTAACGGTTAGAACAGAAATAGAACAAAATTCTGAATCGAAAACATATAGTCATACGTATATGACATTTTAAAAAAATACTGACAAATTAGGAACCTTTATAATCTAAATAGGTATAATTTCCATTAAAAAAACACTAGGTATAATGAGATAAGCAAACAACTGCATTTGTGGGTTAGCATCGAGGTTACTTTCAAATTAGAACCAGACATCGTTGCACTGCGTTTTTTTGAGATTTGCAGCACCATTTTCTTCGACAACAGAAAAGTTTATCTATTTTTCTGTGGTATGACATCTTGAAGGTACACATACCTTCAAGATGTCATACCACAGAATAATAGACACCTTCTATAACTATTAATTAATAAGTATATCTATCCAACTTTGTATATTGCTATGAAACGGCATGCACATTTTGAAATAAATGATCTGTTCTCTCAGTGTAATATAATTGTATAAAAAGCGGAATTCAGTAGAGAAAATTTTGTGTGATGATTGCTTTTTAAAACAAGACTTACTGGCACGAAAATTAACGAAACTTGCACGCTAGAGCACTGTTTGCTGTTAAGTGTTTTGATTTTACCAATTTAAATTTCAATTACCATTATAATACGGTTTGTTTGGAATGATTTATTGCTTGTATGGGCAAACAGTTGAATTAATCAAATCAAACAATACATTCTACGAAAATCGATGCGGGTGGTAAAAATTGGCTGTAATTTTTATTCTAAGCATTATTACATCTGAATAATGACATGCAGCACAATATAAATTGATTGCAGTAAATGAAATAACAGGGAAATATGTATATCGATATGTATTAATATTACACTGATACATATAAAAAGGCTCCATCTATTTATTGTACATGTTTACATATAAATAATAATGTTGATCCACAGTAATTGTATTGTTCATCCATCTTTACCTGTACAAACATTTTAAAAAATCAAAATATAAATGAAAACATAACAAGTTAAAAAAATAATATATCATAGATTTACTACCACAATGAGTACCAGATGAATATCAATAAGGTACCAGAAAAACTAACAAAAAGTCTTGTAAGCAACATGCAACAGTTTTTTAGAAGGGTATGTTAATTTATTAAACATACGCATATACCTATAAAATATAAGTAGTTGAGTTTGATAAAAAATCGCTTAAATGTCAAAAATGTTAAACACATTATTTCTGTCTTTACTATTATATAATAGTATTGAACATCATTATTATTACAAAGATACAGTACCGTGCAGCAGTAGCGTAGTTGTCGCGCTTCAAATAATATATTTTCAATAAAATCAACATATTTGACATTTTAACTACGTGATGATTTGAGCGTAATCGAACCCAAATTTATTCAGACTTTAAAGTGGATTAACAGATACACCTTGTTGTTGTTGGAAGGCGGCGCGGTTACCCGCAGCACTCAGGTCTTTCGACCCATTGTGCCTGCCGCTAGTCGAGAGCTATTGGAAGAGATCCGTGCTATGCGCATAAGCCAACACCCGTTCTAGGGGAAGCTCTCTAATGTCCTGGGGCAGGAGAAATGCTGCACCCAGATGTTTGTGTCTCTTGACCATCAGGCAAGCACAGCGATAAAGAATGTTAATGGAGTCCTCGTCATCGTGTCCGCAAAACCTGCATCTTCTAGGGTCAATAAGGCCGATAGTGTTAAGGTGTTTGTTGAGATGTCTGTGAACTGTCAGCAGTCCTGTGACAATCCTTATACTGTTACGACTTAGCGCAAGTATTGATCGGGTTGCGTTCGACCAAGGCCCTTTAATTAAGTGTCGCAGCCCAGTCCCGTTCGACCATTCTTCCTCTGATCTTTCCTTGATCCAGTTTCGAATAAACCTTGTTACATAACTAGGCGGAAGCCCGAGTACTAGTTCGGGTCCTGTAAACTGTATACTTGAGCCTCTTTTAGCCAGTGCATCGGCCTTCTCATTTCCTGTTAACTTGTGATGACCCGGTACCCAGGTCAATTTTCCTTGGTTCTTCTGTCCCAATTGGGCCAGACTATTAATACACCCTACGACCGCCCTGGAGGTGATCCTGTAGGAGATCAAGGAATGTGGAGCCGCCTGACTGTCGGTGCATATCTGGATATGCTGATTAGAATATCTTCTTTTGAGATTTTCCTGAACACATGTAAGTGGAAGTGTTTGCAGAAATAGTAAACACTTCCTCATGAAAGACCGTGCATGGCATACTTGCCCAAGGAGAAGGATAGTCTCGCCCTTGGGCGCAAATCTCGGACTCCCGCCCCTGAACCCTGGTCTGTCTTGGACCCATCCGCAAACCAGACGAGCCCATTCGAGATCTGAGCATCAGGATTTTCGAGCCAGATGTCCCTGTCCGGTATCTCTACTGTGAAAGTTTTAAGAATCACAAGTGGGAGATATTCTGTCACTGGGTGCGTCCAGCAGACTGTCTCCTCCCACAAGTTCCTCAAAAATTCTCATAGATTCACCTTAATATGCTTTTCAGTTACCTAAGCATTTGCGAATAAGCTATTTTATTAAAATGTTCCCTGGTTTTCTTGAAAACTATACAGTGTGCGCTAAATAAAACAAAATTAATCGATTTTTCAATTCTTCGATAGTGTCTGGTATGTACACTTTGCTTTTTAGATAACCTCACAAAATAAATCTAGTGGAGTTAAGTCCGGGGGCGTGGAGGTAATTTAAGGTGTTTTATTATCTCTTTCATTTTTTAAGTCATTCTGCCTATGCACCGATTGGGGAAACTTCATTAAGGTAATTTCTTACATTAAGGCGAAAATTTGAAGGACACCATCTTGTTGTAATCAGGAATCTGGAACCAGATATCACCATCAGACATATCGTGCTTATTAGGATTAGGAAAATTTAATTCCAGGGCTACAATGAGATAAAAATGCAAAAAATATATATATAATAAATATCGTGTGTCAAATTGCCCTCCAAGAAATAAGGCCTCAGTATGCCATTTCTTACTATTCCAGCCCAAACATTCAGTTTTTCCGGCCGTTGTGGATATGTTTTTCTTGAATCCAGTGAGGATTTCCTGGACTCCAAGTATTTGTCTGTTTATGGTTCCATGTAAGCAAAAAGGGGCTTCATGAAAGACTGTATATAGACTTTCACTTCATGTAAGAAGTGAAAGTGTTTTTTCAAGTGGGGTTGTCTTTCAAATAAATTTATAATTTCCTCGTAAAACTATAATCTTCTTTCTGTTTGTATTATCTACTCACAGTTTTTGTAAGAAGTTAAATTTGTAAGGATGCCACTTTTGAGACTTCAGAGTTTTGTGAACTGAGAACTTCGACAAGTTGAAGTTGGCTGAGATAGATCTAATGGATGAGTGAGAATTTTCAGTAACGGGGAGCATCACATTTTGATATTTTGAATCTTTTATACTTCAGATTTCTTCAAACTCGTGCGGATATTTTACTTATTGTAGCTTGACTAATTCTCTGGTCTGGATACTTTGAGTCGCATACCTCCTGTTGAATACGGATTTTATCTCAGCATTTAATCGTTTTTAAATTCTAATTAGCTGTTCTTCGCTTAAATGGGCAACCACTTTTCAAAATAATTTAATAACGAAAAAATATTGCGATACACGATATATTATTCACACGAAAACGATACACATTATTCCCACGGTACTTCACCTAATGATGAATTTTATGTGTTTATCCAGGTGTTTATCTTTTGCCTAGGTTTTTCTTTTTGAGGAAAAAAGAAATCGTCTTTAAAAGGACTATTTATGTATACTATGAAGTATAGAGCTTCCTATTTAAAGAAAGTGTCGGTAATGGTACAGCTCGTCAAACATGGTTAAAAAAAATAGCAAATGTAGCAGAAAAGTAGAAATTTTTATATACTAATTGACCTGTTAGCGTCTCAGTCTCATACAGGGTGTCCACCTAGTGCGCGTAAGTCCAATATCTGGGTTAATAAAAGAGATAACTTAATTTTTTTTTCTACAGGGTTGTCTAATATCCCGAGCTGCACAAAATGAAAATATATTTACATATTCAGGGTGTTCAGTTTTTCCTGGACAGGTACCAACTTCGTTTTTCTAAATGGAAATATATATTTTTTATTGCTTTTTCGAACTAAACCCTTGATTTTAGTAGGACTTTCATCAGCCTTCCCTATACCTAACTTAAACTGTTTTTGAAATATTGACGGGTGAATATTGACATTTTTGCAACTTTGACACCCTGTAAAATCTAAACGGTTTGAGATCAAGCAAAACGGTTTGCACATTCCTATCTTAACTTTTCATAAGCTATCGTTTGGTACTAATTTCAAAATTATCCAAAAATTTAAAATTTTCTGAAAATTTTGAAAATTTTTTATTCCTGTATAAATTTGAAATTAGTATCAAACGATAGCTTATGAAAAGTTAAGATAGGAATGTGCAAACCGTTTTGCTTGATCTCAAACCGTTTAGATTTTATAGGGTGTCAAAGTTGCAAAAATGTCAATATTCACCCGTCAATATTTCAAAAACAGTTTAAGTTAGGTATAGGGAAGGCTGATGAAAGTCCTACTAAAATCAAGGGTTTAGTTCGAAAAAGCAATAAAAAATATATATTTCCATTTATAAAAACGAAGTTGGTACCTGTCCAGGAAAAACTGAACACCCTGAATATGTAAATATATTTTCATTTTGTGCAGCTCGGGATATTAGACAACCCTGTAGAAAAAAAAATTAAGTTATCTCTTTTATTAACCCAGATATTGGACTTACGCGCACTAGGTGGACACCCTGTATAAGAACAGGTTAAAATTTAATTTATTTTTATTCACTTGAATGTGTGTGGGTTTTTAAATGTCATGAATAACCCGTCCTCACTTACTTACTGTAAAGTGCAAATATCATTACCAACTTCAGTGAAAGGTATTACATTGTCACCTACTTTCAGGAAGATTGCCGACCTTCTCTAAAGATAGTCTAGCAACGATTGCATCTCCGATAAAATTTTAAATTTGTCTAAAAATAGTTAAGTAAAAGAACTTTCCTGGAAATGTTTGATTTGATAACATACATAGTGATTTATAACGAGATAATTCCTTGGACTGATTCCTTAGTTGCAAAGAACACTGAAACTTCTACAGGTCGGAATTTCTTTGCCGATGTTATAAGATGTTCAGTATCGTGTTAAACTGTATTTTAAAGTAAGTACGTAGTACTTTGTAAAGTGTTTAGTATGTATACAAGTAGAAAGCATCTTGAAAGATTGTATGAGATTTCAAAATGTTAATTCAGTGTCTTATTTACTTGTGAATGTTTTTGACTTTGAAGGCTGACAATTTTCAATATCAGATTCCTGTTCTTGGTAACGTACCAGTAGGTACGTTTTGCGTACGCAAACCCTATACCATAGCGCCACCTCTTGGCAGTTCTCGCAACACAATCCAAACCAAATTCATATGAGAATTCAATACAATAACGGGATGTAGAAAGAAGTTCTACTACTAGAACTGTAATTTAGTGCTCGGCGTGGCATATAACCAGGAGAATAGCTGCTTTGGCTTAATTTGTTTTAGTCCTTATTTAAATAAGGCGTTCGCAGATGGTGGATATAAAGTAGATTCGTACTATTCGTAGTATTGCAACACGTGGTCAATATTACCCGTTATAAATTTGGGAACAGATACAGTTTGTTGGTATTTTTTATTATTAATAATACATCTCTCAGTTTTTTTAACTGAATATCTATAAATATTAGGGAGATAGCGAATATTTCATCTCGCATCTAGAATGAAACAAATTATTTCAATTTAAAGTGACGGTAGGAACAATTGTGTTTTTTTGCAAAATATTAAATATGTCAGAAATTCCTTATTGTAAACCAAATTAACTATATGAGTGTAATGAAATGTTAGATGGATTCCAAATATGTAAAGATAAACAAACTATTCCATTTTAACAAAATTGATTTCACGTTCTTGTCTCAAAATTTAAGAAACTACTCACTAAACGGATACCCTGTATATTGAATATTGCGATAAAGGTGGATCACCCTTAACAGGGGTTATCAAGGATAATCTATAATGGAGAATAAATCATTGTGGGGGATGACCACCCAGCTCTGTATTGTTTTGCTTTGGTGTATAAGCTTTAAATCTCGCTTCGTTGCTTCCGTTACATTGATATTTTTCTTATAACAACGCGACCATGTATAAAGTCAGAGATACGCTACATTGACATCAAACAAGTAAATTTAGAGATCATAGTTAACAGGATTAAGTTATTTTTTCATCTTCTAATGAAGCAGTAATTTCTAAGAAGAGGCATTATTTGTAATTATAGTGACATTCTATTCCAAGTACCTAACTAATATTTTTAATATTGTCATTTTCATTTGTATATTTTTTGGACGTCAAACTGTCAAAACGTCAAAAATTTTAAGGAAACTACAAATATATCTTATTTATTGACTTATTTACTACTTTTATAACCAATCATACTAAATATTATTTATTAATGTGTTTTTTTCTATAAACAATAATAATAATAATAATAATAATAATAATAATAATAATAATATAGATTATATAGCATAAATTATAGAAAAGCCTTTGACACTGTTCCTCATAGTTGGCTATTAAAAATGCTACAAGTATACAATATACACTATAATATTGGTTTCCTGCTCTCTGTTATTTTAGAGGTGGTGCAATCCTAAAAGAAACTATGAATCATATAAGTACACCCCTGCTACAAAACTTCCTGAAAACAATAGTGAAAAGATGGATAAACAAAATACAACCAAAAACCAACACCGAACATATAGAAACTGATTTTATCCATATATAAAAAAGGAAATATACTAAGGTGACGTCTTAAGTGCCCTTTGGTTCTGTATGTGTCTTAATCATTTATCCAACACCTTGAATAGCACAATATATGGATATTAAATTAAAAAATAAGGTACCCACTGTATAAAATAAACCATCTAATGTACATGGAGGATAGTCCACATATGCTCAAATGCAACGATTACTTAAAATAATTGAAACTGTATTCAAAGATATAGATATGGAGTTTGGTATTTCTAAATGGAAAATATTACATATGGAACGTGGAACGTGGAGTGAAAAACTATCATATAATAATCTGCAAACGAAAAATTAAAACAAATGATAGAACATCACCGACATAAATACTAAGGATGTTATCAAAATAGAAGAATAGATGATTTAAAAATTAAACGAGACGTACAGGAAGTAGAGATTGCACTCTAGAAACCCTTTTAAAGTTATTGTAACATTTGCGGTGACCATACTCAAATTCCCCCGTAACATAATCACTTGGTTGGATAAAATGGTCAGCAACGAATATAGAAAACATAAATATACTAACAAGAATACAAATAACACAAAATAGAATGTTGCACCCAAATTCATGTGAGGGAAGACTAAATATAAGTAGAAAAGGAGGGGGAAAGGGAGTGACAGATATACAAGGTTCCTGAACGATTTCATGTGGATTATCTGTTGACCAAATTCGAAAGATTTGAGTATTGACTCCACCATTAAGAGAGAATTGGGCCTCGTCTGTCCATAAAATATGAGACAACCATTCGGGGGTTCAATTTCCATCTGTGTCAATATTTGTAAAGAAAAAATCATACATGATAGGAAAATCTGCATCAATCAATTCCAACAGCAGTTTAAGTTTATAGGGATACATTTTTAGGATTTTGCGTAAAATTTTCCAAACCGTGGTGTATGGCATTTGCAATCGTTTTACACTATTAGTTTCCAACGGATTAGTGTTGACCGTTTTGATTTTCCCGAAGAACTTCTGCAACTTGGACATCACTAATCCTTGGTCTTCCTAATCTCAGTAGGCCAGTTAGATCCTGGTCTTTCAAATTAGCTAATCAAATTACGATACGCTTTCATTTGACAGGGCCCTGTTCTCAAACCCATTTTCGTACGAAATTTTCGTAATCCAACAAGGTGATTTCTGCCGTATTCGTAATAACATTGTATTAAACCAATTCTCGTTTGTAGATCCATGTTATTAAAGTTTAAATCGTTTCAATTTACGTTTACATGAGTTTTATTTTGAAAACAATTCTCTAAATCGCAACGATTACGTTTGACACTTGTATCAGCAGTTGACAAGACAACTATTTTCTTTTACTAATTTTGCTACTAGTTTGATTTCTTAGAATTATATAAGACTTTAAAGTATACCCCTTACTTTATGACGACCCCATAACATCAATTACACTCTAAATAGATAAATTCTTTATAATCATACTTCCAGAACTAAGACCATCCATTTCGTAGGGTACTAGTAGAAATTGACAACGGTTTCACACTATTAAACAATGCAAGAAGCAGAATGCTTACACAATAATGTTCTTGTACAAAAACAAAATGTATGGTCGTCGGTTGATTTCGATATTGAACTATTTTTAAATAATTCCATGGCACGCTTGACTCGCCAGGTGTCTTTGAAGTCCTTATTTTGCCCAACTTTAACACGGTGTACAACTGAACACCCTCTATATTTTTTGTTCAAATTTAGTAAATGCGGGTTTTTACGGGTCGTGATTAGCGCCGTTGTACCATATTTTACATAAAAGAATCGATAAAAGGTTTTTATGAAAATCAGGGGTATAAAAAAATCGTTGCCGTCCCTGGATTTGCATTTCGACAAAAGTGATAACGTCAAAAGGAACGTTTTTTGAAAACAGTTTGAAAAAAAAGGCTTTTGAAAATATCTCACAAAATAAACTTTTTAATATGTATACACTGAACAGTAGACACACTGTATGACAATTCGTCGTGAAACACCGTATACATATAGATACAGTTATTTAAGAAAATCGTGGTTATAAATTTAAACGTTTTCTTCCCTTACAAAGTTAAGTTTTCAAGTGTAATTTGAATGATAGTAAATTCAAGTGTCCAAAATAATGCCATATGTGCAGTTTGAATACCAATAGGACTTTCGCGCGAACGCGAATTCGGTATTGAAACATGCCCACTGCTGCAGTCGCCGAATTCTGACGCCATCTCTGCGGCATTTCCACTTTATGCTGCTTTTATTGTGTATAAATTTCCCTCTTGCAGATGCGACAATATAAAATAGCTATTACGAAAGTTATAATGTATTTTCGTTTCTCAATACATAGCTTCTTCGCCTCATCTATAGAATATATAGGTAGATACTAAATTATTTTTTTGTAGTATATGCTATAATATAATATGTAGTAGATATAGAAAGTTAAAAATAAATATAATAGATATGAGACTGCAAATTATAGATCGTCTTCTAGATTTACTTAAAAGGTGTAAATAAAATACTCTAAAAAACTTCAGTGGCGGGCTCTATATGCTGTAAAATAATAGGTAGGTTGTCATGGTACGTAATGGTACCATCGGTGAACAGTAGCAGGAATATAACTAATATAAGTAATAAATATTCTTAATTCAATTTAAACATAATACGGCTCTGTATAAAGATAAAAAATCCTGACATATTTATATGTAACTTTTAATTCTAAACATTGGAGGCAACAATATTAAAACAAATACTTGCTAGTAGTACGTGACTGTTGAAAATATAATACCTCATTGTCTTAGATAAAAAATAATGTTTTTATGAAATTTACAGTAACCCATTAAAAAAATAATAAAAAAATCTTTTTTACTTTAGGTAGGTAGGTGCATAGAATTTTATTTATTTTCTAAAAATATGAGTATTCCAAACGTGTTCAAGTTAATTTAATTTTTCAATTTTCATGCATGCATCCATGTTAAATAAATTTCAATTGAATAAAATCTAATGGAAATATAATAAAATATTTTACATATAAACATTTTTACGGATATATTAGTTACAAAAATATTACTGATTAATTTTTGAAATAAATGAAAACTTCAAGAGGTTCAATGAAGAAATACTTTACACAATAATACCTACCTGTATCATCTCTAGTTTCTAAGCTTCAGCAATCTTCATACACACAATAACATGAAATTTAAATTGTGTCAGTAGGTACAGATATAGGTACTTATGTATTACCCCTATTCTAACAGAAATGTACCTACGTAGGTACTAATAAATTTGCTTCTAAGTCACTTCCAATTACATACTGGCACAATGTTTTAAATAAACCTTTAGATATACTAAAAAGTATTACTAACTACACACTCACACTATTATGAATGATTTATTTACTTAATAGGTATGTAATGACTGATTAAATTCAATAAATTCAAAGCGTCTAATACAAAAAAACTGAGTAAAAATGACATGAGGTTCCCAGTAAACAGGTATCCAAACAACAATGCGCCGTCAGAAACAGTTGAATTGTTTATTTGTGAATCAGCCTACGCATCGTCGCGTCGTGTACCTAGTCTAGAATATTTGTATTGTTGCGTCCTTATATTAGGGTGTCTGTCAACTTGTACAAACTACAAATTCTTCTTTTACGTACCTATATTACATGTTGCTTTGTGTTGTGTATGTGTTAAGTGTGTGTTAAACTTTTGCATTGTTTTTGCAAGCCGAGATAAGCTTTTTGGAGTGCCCTTCACAGAGGTAGGTTATCTTGCAAGAAACTTAAATGTTACATGACTTGTTAGCTCATAAAGATTATCTTAAGTGCTTTTTTAGTATTTACGATGAATGTTTTGCATGGCTTTTTGTTTACCAAGACAGAGTGGGATATTCGAACAGATAATGAAATGTTTTAAATGCCCAGATAACCTCAACGTGAAAATCGTGCAAAAATTGTAGGCTTAGGTTAAACTTTTTATATATATTTATATAAATAAGTGTTGTTTGTGTGTAGTTAAAATGCGATACATTTCATTTGGTATAAAATAAACTTCGTTTCTGTTTGTTATGTAGTTCGGCGTTTCCATCCCGCTAGCAGGGATGAATTAAGTACACATCACTGACCATACCTTCCAGAGACAATAATTCCCTGAACCTGCTCAGTGTAGGTATTATTTGCGTACAAGCAGTCAAAATTTATAGTTACCAACCCTACTACTAATACGTTTAGTATAATATATATTTAGTAATAAGTATAAAACATTTATGCTTTATCAATACAGTATTATGATTTATTTTTAATTGTTATTTATTATAGGTATTATAATACTCGTTTAATTAGAAAATAAGTTTTCTGAAACAGTTAAAATTACCGTTTCATTAAAAAGGTGTGTGCTCATGTGGGTGTAAAAATGTAAACCGAAATCGACTAATTCAGAGGCGTTAATTCAGCTTGTTAAATGATAATCGTAGCAAATCGTTTCGTTACATTAGGTATATACATTTCTTATAAAAACATATTATATTAAGTAAAAATATATCCAAATTGTGAAATGAGATACTTGAAACCGAGCTTGAAACTCAGTTTGATAGGAGTTAAGAGTATAGGTAACCAGATTTTGTAAAATATGCTGAAATAAGTATAATAACTTGCTTTTCTTTTATTGTTTTTGCCGAGGTTTTTGCTTCATTTGTAAAATGCACCATGCTCTTGGTTAATCAGTTAATTTCACGAAATAAGTTTACAAAAAAAATATACTTAGGTAGGTACTTATACTTCAATATGCATTATTAAACTCTATATTTTGAAGTCAATTTTGTTTATATGTATACATTTAGTTCAACCTATGCAAGTAGACCATTCCTACTGGTTGTCACATAGATTTAATATGATACATCGTTTATCCATTTGACTAGGGCGTTACGGAGCTTTCAATTGAGAATCCCGTTGAAAATCAGTTTAAATCTGTCAAGGCTGATAAAATTAACAGGCACGAAGCTTAATCACAAGGTATATTACGAGGTATGTTATTTATTGGGGAATTCCCTAAATTTGAAGCTAAATTGCTTTCGTGTCATATGGATTTGTTAATCAAATATAATAAAATCATATTATCACTCCAAATTAGGTACCTAACATATATTTATAATTTTCGAACAAATTTCCAACTTTGTCCAATTTGTCCATCATGTGGTAATCGAGTCGGTAATTCGTATTCATTAAGCTCATTCATGATACAATGTCTTGTACCAGAGGTTTCTTTTTCTGTAGCCCATATAATATGATTTCTTAGAACATATTTTTGAATGTCAATCCAAAAATTTTTATTGCATCGTATTTTAACTGGATTAAATGGGATTATTGAATACTTGATTAAAGCTTACTTTGCTGATTCGAATAATGTCTGTCTTGGATATGTTGGTTTATACACGATGCTACAAAAGATCTTATAGTTCTTAAAACTCATCTTGAGTTTAATATACCGTATCTTTAATAAAAAAATTAAACTTGTAATATTTTTCACTGTACAGGGTGATTCACTTTCGAGTGTGTAACATGGGTATCTCGCTTATTATAAAAGATAGACTGTAGGTTTAAATTCGGCAAAGTTGTGGAATTTTGTGCTCAATAAGTTGGCGCAAACGAAACCCCCATATCTGCTTTTGTTTTTGAGTAAAATTTTTTCCGGTTTTCGTTTTCTGGCCATAACTTCTATATTTTTGAAAATATTGGCTTATCGTTTTCACATTATTAGGACACTTTCTTGAGACAAATACGATGTCGTTAACCGTTTTTTAAAAAAATGCCACTTCTATTGTAAATCATCGTCAACTTTATTTTTTCTTATGGGCGCCATATTAATTTTTCTCGTATTTGAATAAACCGATTTTTTCTGAATACAACAATATAATATATGTTAATATTTGCCTAAAAAATAAGGGCATTATGAAGGAAAATAGGTTTTTTTTTTGAAAATGTCTAGTTAGCCATGGCCATGACAGTCAGTTCTTGACAAACCACCAATGTCATTTATAATTTTTGTAAACTGCATCTGTGGAGTTCTTTTTCATTGACTAAAGATGTATTCAACCGATCAGAAACAAGATATTATAGATATTTATTACAGATGTAACAAAAATGTAAACAGAACAATTGAAGAATATTTAAACACGTATCCTGAAAGACGACAACCATGCAAGACATATATTACTAAACTGCACTGTAATTTAAGAAATTATGGCAGATCCATAGGATTTCTTGGTTTAGAAAAACTGGCATAATTTCTTAAATTGCAGTGCAGTTTAGTAATATATAGACATGGTTGTCGTCTTTCAGGATACGTGTTTTTCTTCAATTGTTATGTTTAAATTTTTGTTACATCTGTAATAAATATCTATATCTTGTTTCTGATCGGTTGAATACATCGTTAGTCAATGTAAAAAGTACTCCACAGATGCAGTTTACAAAAATTATAAGTGACATTTGTGGTTTGTCAAGAACTGACTGTCATGGCCATGGCTAACTAGACATTTTCAAAAAAATACCTATTTTCCTTCATAATGCCCTTATTTTTTAGGCAAATATTAACATATATTATATTGTTGTATTCAGAAAAAATCGGTTTATTCAAATATGAGAAAAATTAATATGGCGCCCATAAGAAATAATAAAGTTGACGATGATTTACAATAGAAGTGACATTTTTTTAAAAAACGGTTAACGGCATCGTATTTGTCTCAAGAAAGTGTCCTAATAATGTGAAAACGATAAGCCAATATTTTCAAAAATATAGAAGTTATGGCCAGAAAACGAAAACCGGAAAAAAATTTTTTTTGCCTCTTACTCAAAAACAAAAGAAGATATGGGGGTTTTGTTTGCGCCAACTTATTGAGCACAAAATTCCGCAACTTTGCCGAATTTAAACCTACAGTCTATCTTTTATAATAAGCGAGATACCCATGTTACACACTCGAAAGTGAATCACACTGTACACTCTATAGATATTTGAGTAAATTTCGCTTTTTTTGTAGGGTGCACCTTATAAACAGTTGTTTGTTAAAATTTATTGTGAATACTGTTTTACTAAGTACAAACTATAGGTAAACGGTTTTTTCTTTTTATACCAAACTGCCATCAGATAAAAGTTCTATGTGCTTTGATATATTTGGATTATATTTTATTCTATACTTTTATAATTTGTCTTAAACCCTGACCTGTATTTTCTGTATGTAGTTTATAGGGTTTGAGGCTAATTACGAGGCTCTCGGATAAAACCGGGGGTAAAATTATATATCTTTGGATACAGAATTTAAGATGTTTTTACTATACCTTATCATTAACCATAGGTACTAAATTATTTACTATTTTTCCAATATTTTCCGAACCTTTAGATTATCCTGTATATATTAAAAGTGGTTGTACCGAACCTTGTATGGTTTATTTTTTGAGCATAATAAATTAATAAGTTATCTTCCATTGTCAAACTATTTTCAGACGTACCTATTTTAGTGTAATATATTTTGTTTTGAATGAAGTTGAAGTAGGACCTTTTAATATAGCTGAAGATTCGCGAAAGTTAGCTGACAGTCTTTCGTTGTTACAAGTAATTTTTTAAATAAATCAACCTTTTATCTGGAATGGTAAAAGCTACCGCATGAAATGCTTTGTGTGCGATTTCCGGCTGATCAAAATAGTCCGAAAATGTTAGATCTAATTGAGAGTGAAAATTTCCGGTCCAGTCTTTTTTGTTACGTGGATATCCACTTATTTTCCACCGTACGCCTTTGTGCGGAAAGCCTTTTAAAGAGCACACAGAAGGGAGTGGAATTACCGAAAATGCAGTCCACTGACAAAGTTCAAACCAACAAATCACCAGGACAATACTTTTATCTCCAAATTTGAGTATTTACTTTAAGTTTGACTACATATACGGGATATTACAGACACGCTTCTGCTTGATGGCATTTAAAAATTTGAGTTTTGTCACAGGGTCGGACTAAGTGACAAGAATTCCACTTATTTTACTTTTTACAGGCGATATTACTGTTCTAAATAGTAACAGTCAAGCTAGTTCTCTTCTTAAGCATCTTCAAACATAAGCGATGGTTCTTGGCCAATAGATACTCGAATACAATACAATGCACTCCTACTTGGCCAATACAAACCATTCCTGCTAGGTAAAATTTCTTCCAGTGTACATAGATCAGGAAATGACATGGAAATATATCATAGATCATATCCAATATAAGTGATCGAAAAAAATATTTTTGATTAGAAGTCCTACTATGGTTTCTTCCATTTTAATATGAGTTACGCGATCTTCAACTAGAGTCATTCTTGCTACTGTTCAAAAATTTTCAAGTTTCAACGCAAACGTATTTGATTATTATTATTATTTTTTATTCGACCGGTTCCCTGGCTCCGATTCCTAAATTCGGGCGCTGGTGATTATCAGTAGCTACTCCCCACGTCCATAGGATGAGTAACTACTGAGTCCGGGATTCGTGCGCCCTGAGTAGATGTAATAAGCTTAGAATAACCGTCTTCTGAATTCTTCCAGCTAAAAGATCTGCCGAATTTCGGTATGCTGGTATGATCTTCAGTTCCGAAAGCAGTGTATCTCATGCTCCATCGAGGGCTTCTATTATCAGTATCACAAGCTTCACAGTATGTTCTGGATGGAGTCTGCGGAGTTCGAAGAGAAGGTCTCGATATTTCGTCCGTTATTATTATTATTATTATCATTAATATTCTTATTATTATTATTCTTATTCTTATTCTTATTCTTATTATTATTATTATTATTATTATTATTATTATTATTATTATTATTATTATTATTATTATTATTATTATTATTATTATTGTTATTATTAGTATTCATGTTTTTATGCCGCATTATGCACTTTTCAGTTCTTCGCTGGTTTAAAAGTCTAATAAGAAATTCTTTTTTGTTTAAGAAAAGATTTTACTATTTGTATTGCATGTATGAAGTAGGGCTGCTTTTTGTGAATGGGTATCTACACTTTCTTCCAGGCTAATTTAAGTTAGGTGATTTATGAATGAGTTTGGAATGATATTCGTCACCGATAGGCATAATGAATGGAATGATATGAACTTATTTCCGTTTCCATATCTTTCAACTTCTATTGCTTGCTGTTGATATTTTTCTTTAGTTTCTATATATTTTTTTTGCTATGTTTTGGTCAGATGATATTGCCACATCGACAAGGTAGATGACCATTTTTATTTTATCTCGAAGTGTTACATCTGGTCTATTATGGGGTACTGTTTTATCAGTTTGTGTGGTTAGGTCCCAGTAGGTATACTTTATAATATTTATTTTCTATTATAGTTGGTGGTGAATATTGGTAGTACGCTTGAATATCCCATTGCAGATTATATATATCGTATTACTTAATAATATAGTTTTCTTTTTCATTTAATGGCAACGGGTCCACACTCCTAAAAATAATATGAAAATTTCCACGTCATTTTCAGACTAGTTTCTGCCTTTTCGACATCATGTGTGGGAAGCAGACATAATATAATCCAAACCTATGGGGTTCAGTTGTTAATAAGTTGAGAAAAATTTATGTCTGCTGCAAGTCAAAAACAACACGCTCCATCTATCGGCATACACTGCAACTGCGTGGACAAAATCCCTGAAATCTAGTACAGAAACAAAAAATTCAAAAACACGCCCATTTAAGATTCCTTATTGGAAGGTCCAATTCTTTAGCATGCAATAGTTTGATATTAAAAAATATATATCTTAGAATTTAAAATATTTAAAACAATTATTAAAGTATCGTGTTTATGTGAACCTGTTTCTGAGTGTAGCACGAACAGAATTCAATTTCATAATAACACAAGTAGATCGTAGAGTTTTATTTGACGTTAAAGTTTAGGTCAACGTTTAAAACGAAATAAAACATGTTATAATTGTTGTTGATACTTCAGTCGTTGCCTGGCTTTCTAAATTCATTTCTGGCAACAGTTGCCTTTAAATGTCTACAAAAATTGCTTTCGCAGAAGACGAACCTCATCTGCACTTGTTAATCCCAAGAGCTATTTTATTTTATGGGCATCCACAGTTTAATCTTGCCGCGCGAGGGAAAATAGAAAGAAATCTAGATAACCGTAAAAAAGATTTTTTATGCTTGCCTTTAGCGGACTTAATTTTTTATTGTAGTAGAGCGCTGGTGAAAAAACTGAATTAGTCGGACTTATCCTTTTCGTCAGTCCTTCATAATTCCCATGATATATTCAAATGATGCCTCGCAAAGCACCAGCACCAATAGCACCAAGTTGGGATCATCTGGAGATGATTAAAACTAGTTTTAAACTAGTTTAAAAAAAATAGTTTTAATCATCTCCAGATGATACCAACTTAGTTAGCGAAATGCGCATCGAGTGCAATATAGTGTTTTGGTGTTATGTGGAAAAATACGTCAGTGTTGTTAGAAGACATAGTACCAGGATATCAAAAATTATCTTGGTCAAGGGTGGTTGTGGAATGTTAAAACGTGTGTCTTACTTTAAATTTGAAATAATTATGTCACTGTCACACTGACATCATCAATAACCTACAAATTTCATACCTATTTATTTCAGTTGTAAAATAATAATGAACTACAAATTATGAAATAACGGTTTTAGTAACAAGAAAAACTAAATTACAGTAATTGTTGGAAATGTCCCCCGTTTTGTTCGATGCACAAGTTGACGCGCCTCCTCATGCTGTGAAAAGCGTTTTGCAGCATTTTTGGCGTTATGGTTGCACATTGCTGAACAATTCTTTGTTGCAGTTCTTGCAAATTATTTACCGGAGTTGCGAAAATCTTGTTTTTTAAGTAAGGAAATATAAAATAGTCCATAAATGTCAAACAAGGTTATCTCGGAAGAAACTCAACTTCTGTATGCAAACTTATCAGCCGGTCATCAAAAAACTCGCGGAGGAAAGCAATATTTTCTCGTGTAGTATGTGCTGTTGCACCGTCATGCTGGAAATAACCGTACCGAAGTTCATCATCGTTTAACTGTTGCACAAATTCAGCCAAAAAGTTGTGTCTGTACCTTTCTGCGTTGACGGTGAAATCGGGCCCAATTATTCTTCTGCGAGAAACTGCCATCCAAACACCAATTTTTTGAGCATGTAGTGGCGATTCAGTAAAAACATGAGGGTTATCATTGCTCCACATTCGCATATTTTGAGAATTGATGTATCCCGAAAGGTGGAACCACGCTTCGTCAGAAAAAAAAGTTAAGTCCAGAATATCGTCATTCATTAAATTATTGACAAACCAATTGCAGTAAGCAAGGCGTCTGGGGTGGTCTGCGGGCAGAAGAGCTTGATGTGCTTGCATCTTATATGGATGCATGTTCAAGTCTTTCTTTAAAATCTTATGACATGTTCCATAAGAAAGTCCAATTTTCTGAGAAAGACGTTTCAAAGGTTTTGCAGGCTCCTCTTCCATACGTTGACGAACGTCATTGACAACTTCTTCTCTACGAACTCTTGGTCTACCAGCACCTTTTTTATGAGTCACACAACCAGTTTCGCGAAACACTTCAACACAATTTGTAAGGCACGCATAAAAATTGTCCGGTAATATTGCCACGTTGGGGAAGTGCTCTCGAAAATTGTCCAAACACAAACGTTGACTGTATTGCCAATTTCCATTAACTAGCGCACCCGTTCGAAAATAGGCTTCAATCATGAAAATTTTATGCTGTGTGGTAAGAGGCATGATTCAAAAACTGGATTAGAAAATTTCAGCACAATGACTTGACAGATTCTGACACAACAAAACATATTAAAAAATTTAAAGTAAGACACACGTTTTACATTCCACAACCACCCTTGACCAAGATAATTTTTGATATCCCGGTATAATTATAACGTATTTAAAAATTTTTAGGTCTCTAGTATCTATTTTCTCCAATTGTAAAAAAGTACAACGCTGAAATTGTATCGGGGATTCCTACGGGGACTCGATATAGCTTTGAATTTGGTTGTATTTATCCTTGTCAATGAAGAAGAGTAGGGCACAAAGCTTTTTACTTATTGCTAATGACACCACGACATTTAGGTCTAAAACAATATAAAGTCAAAACAAGAATCACAAGTTATTATTTACATAACTTATAAGGTCCAAAAACATTTATTTCCTTGCAATTATGTAAGCACAGTAATCCACACTAGTATAAGCTATGCTGAGGTATATCGAAATTAGAAAAATATATTACATACTCGTATATTTCTGGAAAATAATATTGTGGATCCTTTATGACGTGCATCGCTTGGATTCCTATTTGAATAGTGCAAATAAAATCCTAATAAATACTTTTTCACGATTGCTGAATACATTTTGTCTTTACCATATTTTAATAATACTCTCGTCTTTCTATTTCGTGATCGATTTCGTAATCATGAAACTAGTACAGACAAAAAATTATCACATCAAAGTATGTGACGTAATCGTTGAGTTCGCATTATGTTTGCATACGGTTCTCGAACTGATTGTCTGACACTCCTGACAGTATGCATATCAATGGTGTTTATTACCAATTCTTCGATCTATTTTTACCAGAATGAAGGTAAAATATCCAGTATAGAGATAAATTATTAGGAATTAATTAGTTTTATTTATATGTTTACTTTTGGTGTTGAGTACCTACTACGTTAAGTGTATCTTATAATGGAAAGCAACTACTCCTTTGTAATATGTGGACCCAAATTTATTATATGGCTTTTCTTCTTTACTATAATGTTTATATAGATATACCGATATTAATAACGGTAGACTGATATACAAACTGCACTAATTTATATCCAGTAATGATATTCAGATTCAGTAAACCGAAATTGACATTGTGAGAAATTGTTATTGTAATTCGTATATTCGTAATAATATCGTAATTATTGGTAGATGGAAACAGGTAGTCTGGAATATTATTTTATTGAAATTATCTATATGTAGTTATAAAAATTTATGTATCATTAACATCACCCATGTGTTATGAGTTTTTATTTTTTACTTAATTTGACACAATTTATTTGTATACAAAATATTTGTGTTTTGGCTTAGTTGTTTATATGAAGTGTCAAACTATTTTAAGATTGTCAATTCGAGTTTGAGAAATACAAGAAAGTATTCAAGAATACGGCGCTTGCATTGAAGCTTTTAATCATATAAACGAGGTGGCTAATCGAGCTACTTTAGATTCGCTGCCGAAGAAGTCAAGAATACAATATGAAGTTTCTTCCAATAAGTTTGTAAAGTGGTGTGAAGAAAAAGGTGTGGATGGAAAATATACCGAAAATGTGTTTTTGGCATATTTTGAAGAGAAATCGAAGGTATGGAAATGTCGTATTATTCAATAATCAAAACTATGCTACATATATATATATATATATATAGAGATATCAGCAAGCACTATAAAAAACTCTTAGCATATTTAAAGCGTCAAGCTGAAGAGTACGAACCCAAAAAATCAAAGATCTTGACTAGAGACCAAATTGATCATTTTGAAGAGCTCACCAGATGATGAGTAACTTCTGATGAAAGTAGCTACGATTTTAGGAATATTTGGTGCTTGCCGCAGGAAGGATCGTGTCACTTGAGTTTAGATAACGTAGAAGACATGGGCACTACATTAATGATGAAGATATCAGATGCCAAAACCAATGTTCCACGAAGTTTCACAGTTGTTGACAAATTTTATTTGGATTTTTATAAAAAATACATCGCCCTTCGTCCGTCAAATGTCGGACATCGGCGGTTTTTCCTGAAATGCATGAAAGGCAAGTGTATTAGAAACCCTGTTGGAGTTAATACGATTGGAAAAATTTCTGGAGCTGTAGCAAAATTTCTAAAACTTCCAAACTCAATTCTCTATGCACGACACTGCTTTTGCCGTTCTTCAGCGAGTTTACTTGCCAATGCTGGAGCTAATTTGACAACAATTAAGCGGCATGGAGGATGGACATCCTCTACCGTGGCTGAAGAGTACATCGAAGATTCTTTGGAAACTAAGAATTCTGTTGCCCGAAAACTGTTTGCAGAGCAATCAACAATAACAAATATTTTTCCAACGTCAGCTAGAAATGAGATTGTTTCTGGTCATTCCTCGTTATCATTGTCTTCCTGCACTACAGATAGTGCTAGAATTGTGGAAGGAATTTATTTTACAAGTTGTTCAAATTGTACCTACTGTTAATATTAATATTACTAAATACATTTTTGACAAATGTTTTAGTTTGACATTTCATTTTAAAACACTAGTTATTTAAAGTAACATTTCAAACCACTAATGCTTTAAAGTAATATTTTTAAGGCTAATGCGGGGTGTCAAAAATACTATTTTTAACACGTTTGTAAAAAAAAGAAATTAAATACTTAACTAGCCTTTTTCCAAACGTTTCAAGTTGATACTCAACTCGTCGTCAGTAGAAGGTTTGTATGATAAACATTTTTTTATGTTTTTTTGGATCAAACTTGAGAAGTTGACTTGATGCTCCACTTTGAATATTTAATTTTATGCTTCTGGTTTCCTATTTTTTGTTATTTTACAGATGGTGTAATCCCAAAAGAGATTACCATGAACACTTTAGAGTTACTTATTCCTTTTTTTATAGTGTAATTAATACTAAGACTAACTAGCAGTTAGTACTGTCTGTTCTTAAAAAAAAACTGTTAGTTAAGGCAAGTGTGTAGGTCGACTTTACATGGAAATAATTTTTTTACCTGGAAGTTACAAAGACAGGGTTAGGGTTATTCCTAGTTTGCCGGTCTTTCAGTATAAAAAAAAAGAACTTAGGAAGGATGTTTTGAAAACGGGAATAAACAGTTTATCTTCCGGTTAGGAAGTTTTAAGAGTTTTTTCTCAATCGAATGTGGTAAATCCGGGTCGTCGGGTAGTAAACAAGGGAACAGAATCGGATTTGCAAATGCAGGGCCTTTCAAAAATTATTTTTAGTTTAGCTTTATAAAATTGTAAATATTAATATAGACTATTAATATTATATAATAATGCAATTTTAAGTGTTAATAATTTTTGGTTTAGTAAAATATAAATTTGCTGAAAAACTGATTTTTCCGGAATACTTCCAGGAAATGTTCCAGGACATCTAGCGATGGCACGATTCCGATGTTATAAATGGGGGCTTCTATTTAAAAAGAATATGAACTTTTCAACTGTTGATATGCCCAGCCGTAAAAAGCCGGAATTTTTGGCATAGAAACGGAACTTTAAGGTAAGAAATTTTTATTTTAAACACTTTAAATAAACAGTAAGAACAGTAAAATAAGAAGAACAGATACCATTAATTATAAATTTGACAAAAACAACAACAACGAGTTCAGTTAACGAGGTAAATATTATATATTTTATTATATATCTTTAAGCAGTGGTTTTGAACTGGTTCGGAACTGTAAATGACAGTCGCTCTACTAAATTCTAAAACCATTTTAGTATGCAAATTGATTGTACCCAAAAAATTGCTTTCTATTAACTTAAAGGTAAATTTTCTAAAGTGGGCAAAATATCTAGGGTGCGGTTTGGCTGCCCCAGTTTTTAAGGTACGGCCCTGCTGACTATTGTTACTGAAAAATGTATAGAAAACGCCAAAATATAGAAAAAAGAGATACAAAATCAACTCGGTCTAAACGATTGATAAAAAAAATGTATGTTTACCTTGGGTGAAAAAACATATTCTTGGGTCTTTTGGTTCTTTTTTCACATTTTTACAGGAAATTGTCATCTAGAAATTGTCATTGTAAGGTAATTGTATTTACTTATTTATAACATTTGACTTTATCTTGTACTAAAGTTACGTCAGGTCTGTAATATTATCAGTTGACATTCTTATAATTAGGTATTGGTATAGTATCAAATCAATTGAATTTAATTTAACAAAAAAAATTTCCTTTTCCTAAAATTCAGGGGCGTATTCTGTGGCCAAAAATAAGGTTTTTCTGTTATATAAACCTGGGGTCTTACGGCAGCCGTTGTCGAGCTACAGGGTGTCAAAAAAAAATCAGTTTTTAATTTTTAATTTCTAAACCGTCGTTTGAAGTAATTTAACCAAATTCGGTGTACATTTTTACTATATCAGTGTGTATGAAACAAAAATCCAGCAGCAATGGAACCAGCATTAGGGACTTACCAGTGGCGGAAGTATGGGTATCATAAGGGTATCACCGATAATTATTTATCAAAATTTGTCTCTACTTAGGAAACACAGTGAACAGTATAACGGTAAAGTTTGATATGCAGAATGCGATTGATTTTTACGAAAGTTCTATTATTTTAAGCCACTAGAACTGAGTTACTTCTAAAATTAATTGAATTTAGATATCTTTTAATATTAATGATCTCTTTCAGCGATCGCAAATTATTTAATAATGTCTAAAATCTTAACATTCCTGAAATGTTTGTCCATTATTGCTATCTATTACACATTTGATCAATGCAGTTGCCGAATTATTATTTCGTATGATATTTTTTTTTTTGAATTTTGAGCCTGGTCGGAATTTTTTCGCCGAATATTCGTCTCTGATCAAGAACCAGTAGCTACACTGTAACTAAACTAAACTAATTTTTTTATGATAGTATACACTAATGCAATAACCTCAGACATAATCATGAATAATTCCCACGACGTATATTTTAAATAATTTATTAATATTATTATATAATTTAAAATAGAATACAGGTATTGTTTCCGTTTCATAAACATTCGTAAGACAAATGTTGAATGTGAATTATAATGATTGTATTACTGAACACGCCATAGAACAAAGCATATCTCATCTCAACAGTATACAAGATTGGTCAATATTAGGTCTCGCTATGTAGAGAACCAATATCGCGTTTGTCGCAGATAGAAGCTGGATAATTTAGGATCCCCATGAATGACACTTTAAATTAAAACGGCCACATTTGTAGTGGTTGCGGAATTCACGTCAATTATTATAGCAAAAACTTATACACAAGTCCTAAAAGATGGATATAACATAACAAGAGGCCGAAATATGTTGTATGACCTATGGTGCCAACTCCCGTGTTTGCATATATTTTGTATTTTTTTTGTAAATACTCTCTCTTAAGGAATTGGTAAAAATATGCGTTTAAAAAGTGAACAATACGATTTCGTACTTGATGTCACTTGTGCCGCATAATAAAAACACCAATAATATAATTTAAAGAGGGAAGTTATGCACAGTGTTTACAATATAATCCGTTTGTCAGGATCCGTCAATTTGTACCTACTGTAAATAATAGTTCTGAGCGAATGCAATAATAGTAGTGAGTAAATCTATTGAGTACATTTTTAGTTAATATTGAGTACTTTGATGTCTTCACTCATTCACATATTCGTATTAATTCTCATTAGTTACACAAAAAAATTACGTTTAGGACGTGTCTTAATTTTTACACTATACCATGCAAGTGCCACTATATGTAAATAAAGGTGTGACCTTGTACTTGTGGGCTTGTGCTTCATTTTATATCCAGTCGTGAAGTCAGCAACTTTATATTAAAACTTAAAGATGAGACAAGTATCTTATATCTTAGAATCTGCTAGGCCAGCCAATCAAGCATGGGCAGACGTGATAAAAAATTGTGAACATTCACTTTAAAGACCTTCGAGAAACCCGCACTGGATCGAACTACTCTGCCGCGGGTTCAAATCCCGCTTTCACCATGGAGGTTTGTGTATGTTGAGTGGGGAGCACAATAAGCCGCAAAGGGTGGAGTGGGGTGGTTGGTGAACAGAGGCTGCTCCCTCTCCCTCACAAGTCTCAGACTTTTGAGATAATACTTGTGATTATGATTAGAATGAGGGATAGAGATATTACTATAATAAAATAGTGTTTTAATTCTCTGTTTTTTGATAAATATCGCATTCCTATGACGAATATAGACTTACTCAATTTCTAGTTAATTAAACTCAAAAACGAGTTAAATTCTAATGATATTAGAGAAAAATTAGCTCAATAATCATTCGTATGTTCAGAATAAAGCAATAAATCACTCCTAGAATGGTGATAAACTCATAAATCAGAGTAAGAATACTCAATATTGGGCAATAAATATCTCGATTCTGTTTCAATATTTTAACTCATGAAACTGGAGATTTACTCATATTAATAGAGTGGAAATTGCGCTCAATCGGGTGTGGATAGAAATTGAGTCAGTATAGGTGAGTGTAATTTAAGTGAACCCTGTCGTAGGGCAATTTAGTCAAGGATCTGAGGAGTTACCCTCTATTACCCTCCGTCTAAGAAATTTTGTCCTTTATATTATAGGAATTTCTGTAATCGTTTTTATTAGTACCAAAAAGTATAATACATAATGTAGTAATGATATCGTCACTTCTGTGATACTTCTCATGAAATGTTTCTATCACCAAGCCAGTTTGATGGACCCTGTTTGTCAAGGAAATCTACATACTGAGAGTAATTTTACCCGATGAGGTAAAATGGGATTACCCTTGGGGTCATCGAAAGTGGAAATCTGTGTTTCTTTTATTTCTTTACTGCTTTCAGTTATTATACCCAAATAATAATCAAAGTGCTTATTACAATACAGAAAGTTCAACAAACTAGTTATTTATCAATTGATCTAATCCAAACCGTGCATATAATAGAGTTTTGATATTTGACACGATCTGATAGCAGTTGCGTGGGGTGCGTTAATTTATTTTCCTAGGCGTGACTGTTATTTTCTGTTATTCCTTCTTCGGTTGTATTATCCACCAATCACCAATTTAAAAAACTTCATTTCAGTTTGTGTAATTACAACAATGTCTTTAAAATAAAAACAGATTTTTCAGTTAATAATTATATCGGGCTTAGGTACCTAAACATACAGAGGGTAATTTTTTATTTACTGACATTCCTTCTAAGGTTTATTTTCATGGAAGCATGGTCCCATGATTAAATATTCTAGCATCGTATTTAGTTACTACTTTCTCTATAATAATTGATGTTTGAGCCTAAGAAGATGGAACCTAAGATCTCTATACAGGAATCACTAAACTCAGATTAAGAAAGTATGCCACAGTCTTTCAGACGGAAGTGTTTGATATCTCTTCTGTCGCTGTGCCTGCCGTATGGTCAAGAAACACAAGTACATGGGTGCTGCCTTTCTCCTACTCCAGGACATTAAAGACCTTCTACTAGAACTGGTGCTGGTCTATGTGCATAGCACGGGTCTCTTCTAACAGCTCTCGACTAGCGGGGAGCACAATGGATCGAAAGGCCTGAGTGCTGCCGGTAACCGCACCGTTCTCCAACAACAATAACAACAAATTCAGGTTAAAATCAGTTTATGGCAGTTAACTATCTTTCGAATTTGGTATGAAAGGTATTCTACATTGTTTTAGCCTCGTTACTAGCAGTAATTTATAAAGTGAAAGAATAAATAACATTTACTGATACTCTCACCACTGTTTATATTATTTATGTTTGAGATTCATTTTTGTAAAAAAAAAGGACGTGATAGGTGTGAATGATTCGTGGGGTCTTCTCCTGTGCTGGGTAGGATCTTCTGGCACTATTCTGTCTTGTCTTCTTTTTTCGACTGCGTGTCAAACCCACCGGGGGTAGCCTTGGCCGCTTGTATACAGCGGCCGCATCCACGTCCACGGCTTGTTGTGCATCTCGGCAAGCGCGATGAACTTGACTCTGCGCCTCCTGATGACTTCTAGGACTGGGACGTAGTCGAGATTCCGCTATATATCGGTGTCCGCAGGTACCAGGGGTTACCGACCGCAGTCCTCAGCGCGATATTTTCGACGACCTAGATCTTTTTCATATACATTTTTGCAGCAAACGCCCATGCTGCAGACGCATATGTCAACTGGGTTGGATGACTGTCTTGATCAGGGTTCGCTTATTCCTTAGGCCGAGGTCGCTGATACGGCACTACATCGGGTATAGTTTGGCTCTGACCAGCACTCCTGAAATGCTTCGCTACGACTTTTTCTATGTAGTGTTTCCACGGCAGCCTCTATCAGTCGATGTTTCATATTCAGTCTTGCCATAGGTACAAAGTTTCAAAGTTGATAGACATGTTTTTTTTCATTAAAATACTCTGTAGAAACATAATAATGTTTTAAATAAGTCGTTGCAATTGAACGTACTATACAACAACAAAAATGTCTATCGGCTCTAATGGAATATTGAAGTTGAAATGATAAAGTATATTTTTAGATTTGAATAACATTTGGAAAAGTGCTGTGATTCCATTTTTACTATGCCTTTTATTGGAAACCCACACGGACATATATTACATTCATATCCCTGTATTCTCAGATGGACAATTTCCTACTTGTATAAATTTTGTCAATCATTGGAAATACAAATACAATCAATACAAGTTCAACACAAAATGTTTATAGTACTTTTTTACAATATTGTTTCAGTGTCAGTGAGTAACAGACCTTAAATCCAGCCTGCAGTGTTATTCTGAATGGCAGCTGCTTATTTTCTATTTGTACCTACAAGTAGAAAATATGTCCGGTATCAATCGTAACCTATTTTAACATTTTTGGCCTACCACTTTGCCTACATCTTAGAAGATGTGATAATATCAGTGTACAGATATTACCGATTACGAGGGAGATGTATGAAGAAATATACTGTTAATATACTGCTTTAAATATTAATTAAGTTTCATGATTTCTTAGAGGTTTGTAGATATTGTTACTGCAAGACTACATTTATTTACTTAACACCTATTTACTCAGACATCTGAAACAATTATAAACCCTTTGTAGTTGTAACAGTCTGCGCGTCACCGCATTTGATATTGTGTTGCATAATGTCTCGTGTTACATCTGATCGTCTATTTTAAGCAAAACATCCTTCTGTTGCTGCAGTTGGTGGTAGATTATGCGAAAATGCCATGCATTTTCGTCTGACTTAAGGTCTGGCTGTAACCGCGAATGGTTGTTATCTTAACGCATCCAAAAAATAGAACTGTGGAATGAAGTCAGAGATCCGAGCGAGCTGAAGAATTTAGTTACATCTTAACTTGGTTCAGGAATTATTTGTAATGTTGTATAGTAATTTGTTGTATGTTATATTTGATTTGGGCAAGTTATGAAACATATTTTTTAATCGATTTCGAGGATTCATTTTATTGAATTATACTTTCGGAACAGATTTCAGGCTAATGGAGATTATACCTAATACCAATGAAAATATTATTATTATAGGTTGGTGACGAATTTGGTTATCGATTTTGGAGCATCAGTAAGTATTATAAACAAGGAAACTTTTATATAACGAACTGACTAATCTCTAAAAATACAAGTTAGTTTTTTGATCGTTTAAGTTATGTTATAAAATATTAAAATAAGGTTTGGATCAGCATGCGTACAGATTTAGGAAGTTTTCGAACAAGCTTATCCAAAAATATTTCAGTCTTGCCGTTGGTTTTTAAATAATCTCAATAATGAACAGTTAAATTTATCATTTTTTATGGATGAAGCCTCGTTTTACCTTAATGGGTATATTAATACCCAGAATATGGATATTCGAAGTGGCGAGAATCATTAAGCTAAAATTCTCCCTTTTCGCAGAAAATAGGAATTTCAGGAGAAATTAGTTGTCGTAGGTGGGTTGAGCTAATAGTTAACTCCTTAAACAAGTTGTTCAAAGGTTACTTAAACAAACTGAAGTGTTAAGAAATAGTAAGTCATCTCAATTATTACCAAATATTTTTGAAGGAATGACCAGATGTCTTTCAAAATGTTTTGAGATGGTTTGAGGAACGATATATATTTTCAACATTTGCTATAGTTACTTTAGTTCAGGTAATGTCTGTACCTTATTTGTAATGCAGCTGCATGGTTCATTCTCTTTTATTTTGGGATTACACCACCTGTAAATGGTGTAATGAAAAACATAAAACCAGAAGTAGTGGTATCAAGATACTACACTTCCGATATTTATTTTGAATACTTCTGATTTTTTGTTTTTATTATTTTACGAATGGTGTAATCCCAAAAGAAAATAAAATGAATGAATTAGTTTAAGTATATCAATTAATTTTCCTGTTGCCCAATAAATGATTTCTGTTCTTGATGGTTCATTCGGGACATGGTCAGGATATATAAAAATGTGCCTGGGAAAAAGTTTACCAAAACCATAGTGCCCGAGCCGTGTTGTTGTTGTTGTTGGAAGGCGGCGCAGTTACCCGCAGCACTCAGGTCTTTCGACCCATTGTGCCTGCCACTAGTCGAGAGCTATTGGAAGAGACCCGTGCTATGCGCATAGGCCAACACCCGTTCTAGGGGAAGCTCTCTAATGTCCTGGCGCAGGAGAAATGCTGCACCCAGATGTTTGTGTCTCTTGACCATGAGGCAGGCACAGCGACAGAGGATGTGAATGGAGTCCTCGTCATCGTGTCCGCAAAACCTGCACCTTCTGGTGTCACTAAGGCCAATAGTGTTAAGGTGCTTGTTGAGATGTCCGCGACCTGTCAGCAGCCCTGTGACAATCCTTATGCTTTTACGACTTAGCGCAAGTATTGATCGAGTTGCGTTCGACCAAGGCCCTTCAATTAAGAGCCTGGCTTGTCGCAGCCCGGAGTCCCGTTCGACCATTCTTCCTCTGGTCTTTCCTTGATCCAGTTTCCAATAGACTTTGTTACATAACTAGACGAAAGCCCCCAGTACTGCCAAACTGCCTTAAATGAATTTAGAAGAGGCTAAATAACTAATACAACAACCTGTAACTGATATTATAGATATTTTCAGAGTCAGTTTTTCATCTCTTTATATATTTAGAGGATTTTTAACATTCAGTATGTCCTATACTGTAAAAAAATACTTCATTCCATTGCGTACTGTTAAATCGATCATTGTTATCTTGATTGGAATGAGTAATCATGTTATGACTATCATCATGGTTTTCAAGCAGAAACCAAGGTACCTCTGAATCACTGATCAAACCATATCTGAAGAATATTTCATAACTTCGAAGATATAATATGTATTTTTGAAACTTTTCCGATTTCCAAAAATCTTTTACCCGGAACACTTATGAATATTTTAACATACTGTGGTACAATTTTTATATAAAATTCAATAGTGTAAGTATTTCAATTTTTTCTTCAATTATACATTAGACCCTATAATTGTATATATCTCAAAAATATAATATAATTATTTTGGAAAAGTTACTGGTGTTTCAAAGAACCGGAAAACCTTATATGATTAAGCGAATAGTATATTATCCTGTAATTTTATATACAAAGATTATCATAACTACATTGCCATTTTCTGCTAAACTTGAAGTGATATACTAGTAGCAAATAATTAAAAATACGTTTTTCCCGAATCAATCCTATTGGAAATTCGAAAGTTACGCGAAGAGCGGAAATATTTGGCCTACTGCATAATATTAACTGATTTATATTTTCATGAAAAACAATATGAACGGTAAATAGGTAAAGAAATTAGAAGGGGCCTGTAAATACTACAACATTTTTCATCTTACTTCCGGGCGGATGGCTAACATCACCTTTTTAATCACCTTTTTGTTCTCGAGCTCCTATTCAATCGAAGAGAAAAAAAGCCCTGTGGACAGATCCCTCACATTGTACTAGTTATTAGTGTGTTCACTTCTAAAAGTCGTCACATCACAAAGTTTTTTTTTGTAGAGGAACCAACTAACCAAAAACTCTTTGTGAATGTGGTATCCGAACACTGCAACAAACATTAGGATTATTTACATAGTGGTTCTTTGAATTGCTCGACTCCATTTCCTGATTAATAGCTGCACCTTCGTCATTCTACCTAATTAAAATTTATACATGTCTATATTTATCTTCATGGAGAAACTAATTCAAAGCCGCTTCATGCTTCAAAGAGGGATGAGTGAATTTTATTGGGTTTTCAATATTCATGCCCAACTAGCAAAATGATATTTATAATGTTTGTATAAACAACTACACAATAAATTTTGATAAAACCACATTATTTTAAAAGCATGTTTTAAACCGTAATACGATAGCTACAGAACCAAAAAAGGCCCATTTTTATAAAATAATTTAATAGTATAGTGTCTGTATTGTGAAACTATACAGTCGTTATACAGTTTATATGAACATATCTAAATAATATTTATAAAACTGTTACATAGATACACTTTTGAGATGCCCTATACAACTTATTTGTTTTAACAGACATATAAAAATTGAGCTATAAACAAATTGTATAAGTATCATATAACATAGTACATAATGTTGTAGAAGTACTCTTAATGCATCGTATAAACTCCATATAAGAGGTTACACAAATGCAACAAATCCATGGAAATGTGGTATAGGTACATTTAAAAACTTTTACATTTTATAATGTTGAATAACTACACCAAAATATCGCAAGAATAATGTATAGCCTACGTTTTGCAAGAAAGTTTAGTATGGATAACAATTTGGTAATTTAGAAATGGCGATGTGAAGTTTTTAATATAAAAATATGTAATCATAGAATCTTTGATAAACTGTGTATCAAAGGATAATTTTATGTGCGCGCCAAATTTTTCTGATAAAATATATATACTTTTGCTGTAAAAAATGCAAGCGCCTTCCCTTTGACCTAAGTTAAGTGTATTTAAATCAGTTACAATATTAAAAAAAAATAAAAATCTTTAATACTAAGTATTTTAGGTAATATTTAATAAGTAAATGATGGAATAACTAAAATATTTAGGTCTTTATCCAAAAAATAATAATTAATAGGTGTTTTGTTTTTACAACCGTAATTTTTAACAATGGCGGCAGTCGAAGAAGGTGAATTACTAATAAAAATATGGCGGATTCTAATACAATGCGCTAACTTCTATAGGAAACTCTATATAACAGAAATACCGTATAATGCATACAAATAAATGCTTTAAATGAGTATTTAGTTGTAATTTTGATGTGGTCAGCTTAGTTAAAGAAATTAACTGAACTTAAAAATTATTATTTAAATTATCCATCATATTAATTTTTACGCCGTGTAAAATTTGTTTCTAAGGGCCGATTTTTCAATGCTTGGTTAACGTAATTTAACCTAGAGTTAACTAACTACAAGATTAGAATTTGAATAGTTATTTACAAAATGTTCGAGGTAAATCACATTCAATCTAAATTAATAGCTAGCTTAACTACTGGTTAAACCGTGTTAACCAAGCATTGAAAAATCGACCCTAAATTTTTTATGTCATATTTAAAATTGTGCAAGCTATAGAAAAGGGAAAAGGGCTTACTTAAATTAGTGGGCATTATGACTACACGTAGAAATTGAATTTATAGGTTGAAGCACCGAAATGGTGCATCCTTTAACGCGTTTATATATTTTTTTAACGGTTTCTTTGAAATGTCCACTTAGCTTAATGTTTTTCCATCATAAAATTGTTGTAGGCTTCATGTTTGTAAACGGATAGCAAAAATGGGGTTAAGTTGTTACGGAGTACACAAACAATATGTTCTATAGCGCAGTCTTAGAACGCAATTTATTCTAATAAACTACAATTTAATATTATAAGGGTTTTATAATAGTGGGAATGTCAAAGATTATAAACATGTTATAAAATAATTTTAAAGTGGTTCTTTAGTAGTTGTATTATCTAAATATATACCATATCTATTATATGAGTATTATATTTTAAAGTAAGCTACACAACTCGTTAAAGAATTTATATAAAACTATTTTATAGAAGTTGTATTAGCAATTACCAGATTATCTATACAACTTTTATACAAATCTTTTATAGTTCTTTCAAAAGGGGTTGGTAAATGGTGCTATAAATATTTACACAATGCTGATAAAACGAAGATATATTTGATTGCCGTCTGAACTTTAATATTGGTTGTATATTCTTTCTTACAACTATATTATGTGATAATTTGGTTCGTTGGCTAAAACGGTTTTAACTCCTGGCGTTAGAATAAAACTCTTCTTTGAAGAGCACTAACGGATACCTATATAATACTTTAGTCCTGTTGGAGATCTATTTTGCTAGTTGGGTGATTAAGTTTTTGGAAGATATTATGTATGTTACGGCTGCCAAATTCAACATTTTAATTGTACAATGACAAATAATAATAATAATAATAATAATAATAATAATAATAATAATAATATCTCTACCCCTCATTCTAATCGCAAGGATTAGCCCGAAAGTCTGAGACATGTGTGGGAGAGGGGGCGGCACATTATTATTTCGCGGGCCGCATTTGCGCCTCAGGAACGACTTACGTTGGTAGGCCCTAACCACCATTCAGTGCTGGAATGAGGGAAAGCTGGAAAACCTCATTGGTTAGGGGGACAAGTCAAACATCAACTGATTTTTAATCTCTCACATTAACACCAAGTTGACATTCTTCCCATCCTAGGCCATCGCCAGGATAGTTGCCAAGCCATCCCTGCGAATAAGCCTTGATCTACGAGCAAACAATTTAATGAAAAATTGTTGGCGGAATGGGAATTAGAACCCACGACCTCTGGGTTGAGCGATCGAGACGCTAAGCTCTGAGCCACCGGCCCGATAAAGGCCCGATACATAACTGTATAGATAGGATTGAGAAGTTTGATTCAATTGTTTTAGAACTATATCATCTTTATATCTTTTTCTACACCTATTCTAGTCTGAAAAGCTACAAAACTCCGAAACATGATGCCTGCACAACTTGGTTTAATGGAACACCTTGTATGTCTTCTTCGGATAAATACAACTATTTCTGACGAATACGTTCAGTTGGAGAATATAGGGTGATTTAAATTGGTACGTTTTTGAGGGTTACTGAGAATCTGTAACAGATAGAGCAGATCTGATGGAAGTCCTTTGCTCTTTTTTTTCGAAAAAATAACAATGGAACAAACCGCATCTGTTACAGTTTTTGAGTTACAGGGCATTTTTCGATTTTTTGCAAAACCGATTGATACCCTTTTCTCTTTTCCTTTTCAAGATACCTCAAAATGATTTGAACAGTTTACAAGGCACTTTCGATGGAATAAAAATAAATTTGATTTAATTTTTCGTTTGCTTGTTTTGACCACAACTTATGTTTTTTAAATGGAACACTGTGTATTTTATTGTAGACCTTTGTCTAATAGTACATAAGGGGCATTGTATATTTAAAATTACAGCTGATGTGTAGCACATACAATGTATATAACTGGTTAAAAAGTCATGAGCTTGTAGTTTTACCGTCACGCATCAAATCTGCGTTTTATCACTAATATTGGAAGGTATACGTCAAATATCTGGCACTAATAAAAGTTAGTGGCAAGATGTGAGACATATGGGGAGCTTCATTTTCATGTATTGAAAACAAATTTTTCTCTGGTATTGGCAAGAAGCCAGTTGCACTTCAGTTAATTTTAAAACGAAGATTTATTCCACTGTAGACCATTTTTCAACTTCGTACCTGTTGACTTCTGCACGTACGGGAGAGCCTGTTCTCTGAGATATGCTTTTTCGAATGTGGAAGCATTCATTTATTTAATAAATGTGGTGTTAAAGTTCTTTTGTTGTCATTTCTACTCGATAACATTCAGTGTGTTTTGCATTGATAAATTATAATAAATTTACATAGTTTGCGTGCATTTGTCAAATAATAAGATTAAGAACTGATAGTTTGTGTTCCGATTAAGGCACAAACAAGTATGGTGGCGTTCGTATCTTCAAATTAGTTTCACTGAGCTTGAATGGTAGCACCCAGTATTGACCTTAAATCTTGTTAAAGATAATAATAGATGTCCAATAGACTTAGCAATCGGTAACCTAGAAATGTCAACTTGAGAATTTATGAAAATAGATATAATCCTTAAGTGTAGCTTATACTGCATCTTATTGTGCAGTATTTTGTATCTGATATTTAGCATAGAACGTATCTGAAATGTAGGAATCGTAGTAGATAATTCTCGAGTCGGTGGCTCAGAGTCTAGTGTCTCAATAGCTTAATCCAGAGGTCGTGTGTTCGAATATGCATTTCGCTTGACAATTTTTGATTAAATTGTCTACTTAAGGCCTGTTCATAGAAATGAGTTGGTAACCATCTTTGGTGTGCGTGCCTAGGGTAGGAAGAATTGATATATTGACAAGTCAGCTTGAGATATTGACATGTTAGTGTTTATGCGAGCTGTAAGGGGTTTAATGATAGTGGGTTTGCTGTTAATTATTATTTATTTTACCCAGTTATTGAGTTATATTGCAATTCTTACTGCTACGTACGCTTTTTCCCACATTTATGTTTTTGACTACCGTTCGAGCAATATTTTCTCAGAGTGTGAGTTACTTATCCAATCTCCATGATTGGTGCCTTTTTACAATACAGCTGGTGATTCCTAGGATATGAATTATAATAATTAGAAATGAAGTGAGTTATAATATGTTACCAAGTTACAAGTAAAACTCTAGAACTGGGATCTCACAAGTTTATTACGTAAAATTAATTAGTGAAATTGATTACTCATTATTATATATACAATCAAAGCTTAAAATATATGGTGACTATCTTTTTCTCATCGCTATCCTCAGTCAAGGTCTAGCTTTACATTCTTTACACCTATTGTAATTTAATTCTTAAAGTAAAGAAACCTTTTGATATCTCAGCGACTGAGTGTAGTTATGCGAGTCAAGCATATAAAGCTTAAAATAAAATAATGCAAGGATAATATTTGAAAGATTATTATAAATTTATTTAAATATAAGTTAAAATTTAGTCGATGAGATTAAAGAAGTAACTTATGTGTATCAAAGATGTACAGGAACAGTGTATTGCTGCTTGTCGATAGCTTCAGTCTTTAATTAACTTCTATTCAATAAGGTGAAACATATGACATGATCAGTATTTAATTTTCACTCAGTATGGGACAATTTACTTGATAACTTTTAAAAGTCTACCATGCCTAGTTACTGTGAGCCAATACCAATTTGAAACCTATGAGACTTCAAAGTTTCGATCCGAGATTATCGATACATCGAGCCATAAAAAAAGAATCCGTAATAAAAACTACATTCTATGTCCAGGAAAAAAAAGTCACCCCATAAAAAAAACAGGAGCTAAGTGACTGTTTTAAAAAACCAAGCATAGTCAGCTCTTAAGAAAAAGCCCAAAATATTTAATTACAATTAATAAATGCCAAGAGCACTTATATAATATAATCTATTAGCTTACTCTTTATTCAGGGCTTTAAAGCCCACCGCCATGTGGAGATGAAAGCATATAATATAAGAATGTATTATTAAGAAAATCTAGTGATGTTTTAGTTTAAGTGGAAACTTTTTTTCCCAAGATTCGTGCAGATTATTGCACGACATTTGTTTCTGTAGTTTATAATAGTTTTGTAATCTGTAATATAAAACATTAGATTGTAAGTTGAAATACTGATCTGTTTTCTTTGGTATTTTCCTGATAAAACCTACTAGGCTTATATTTACATAATTCTGTATGTTTAAAAAATGCTAATGTGACAAGGCTTGTCAGACTTAGTCGAAGATCTTCGTAATTTCATCCTACTGCGAAGGAATCGAAATCTAATAGTGGTCTGGCATGTGATGTTAATGGTTTTATTAGGGTTGGTACTGGGCCCAGATATATTAAATAAATAGATAGATAAGTAAATCCTGATGTACATGTTGATGTACTGACCAATTTTACATGCAGAGATCTTTCCTTTTTGTATTTTTTTTATTTACAATAACGGGGTACGCCACTGACTTTAAACACAATCCATCGGATATTGTTCTAAAGGAATATGTAAAAGATTATGTTGCGTTGATGATTACACGGTGATGTCTATGGACATCCATCTGAGTTTTCGAGTGAAAATGTTTCACTGTATGTATGTGTCACACACATGAGTGGGTGCTGACAGATTAACAGATTTACGTCTGTCTGTGGCCCCCTTAAGAGTAGTGCCACAGCCTTCTTTAGTTTACTAAAGAAGGCTGTGGTAGTGCGTTAAAAAGCGTTATTAGCTCGGTTCTTATTTCGTCGCTAGGCTAGAGAGATGGTGACATTACTCTTGTCAGATTACTTAGTTTTAACGTGCCTCCTTTACAATTAGAGAGAGGCTCATGAACTCTGTATAAATGTACTCGATAGGTAACAAAAAAAGTGTTTACCTGTTGCGATCAATCATGGTTTGAATTAAGTTAAACGGCGATACGTCTGTGAACAAAATATTATAAGAGAATTGTGAACCATAATGTTGCTGCCTATCAAACATTAATTTTACTAAGTACGACTGTATGTTACGAGATAAATTGTACTAAATAATGAAGTAAAACTATGGAATGAATCGTAAATTTACTGGGTATTAAATGCAATTGTAAAAAAATTGTTGTAATTAATAAAACGCACACGTATGTACTCTAAAAAAACTCTTTATTTGGTTGTTAACACACTAGCTCGAATTCTGTTACACCAGATCGGATCAAGGAACCGAATTTATGGGTGGAAGATTCACTGAGATAATGAAACTAGAAAAAATAGAGGGAGATCCGTCACCTCCCTACACTCCGGAACACAACGGAGTAGCAGAAAGGTTTAATAAAACACTACAGAAGAAGATTAGAGCTTATATGTTTGATTCAGGTTTACCCAAGGGTATGTGGGAATTAGCTGTTGAGGCTGCAGTGCATGCTTACTATAGGTCTCCACATAAATTAATTGACAAAAAGTTCCTCTAAATAAGTTTAATCCAAATGCGAGTTGTCATTTCGAACAAATTAAACGATTTGGTTGTATTGGCTATATAAAAGTTCCAAACCCTGATTTAAAATTTGATGAAAGGGCAATTAAGGCAGTGCTGGTGGGATATACAAATACTGGTTATATCTTATGGCATCCAAGCTCAGGAAAATTCCTGGAAGCTCGGCATATTAGATTCAATGAGAAACTTGTATATAAAGATGTCTATAAAACAAACGAAATTAAAGTGGGACAAGAAAAGAGTCAACAAAATGAAGATTGGAATTGGATGAAAGAATTGGAAACAGAAAAAGTAGAGGAAACTAAGGAGCCAATAAATAAAAAGAAAAGAGGACGACCACTTAAAACCACGTCAAAAGGAAATAAACAGAAAGAGATAAGAGAACGTGGAAATGGTCCCATAAAAAGAGGTAAAGCTAAAAGAGATAAGAGATTTAATAGAGGATACGAGTTTTGCTCAATTTGCAGTATATTTTGATGTAGAAAAACCTAATGCTGAAGACGAATTGAGTTTTTGTCTTTTAGCATCATTGCATAAAGATCCAGCGACATATCAAGAGGCGATAATGAGGAAACACAAAGATGACTGGAAAAGAGCAATTAAAGAGGAAATTGAATCTATGAATCCTAACAATTAAGTAGGTAAATAAGACGTTAGTAAACATAGAAGAATGAGTAATAGGGCAACGTAATTCTCTGTTCTTTTGTGAGATACTACGTAACACAGCAGCCGGAAGATATTCGCCTGTTTGGAGGATGGGTCGCAGGTTTAATTTGTTAGTAGTGAATTTATTATAAAAAACAACAAATTTTTTATTGTCGAGCACCACTTCACCTTTGTTGAATTGGTAGAGGTAAGTGAAGAACCCCTTGATTAAATAATAAACCAAATAGAAAATAATGCTAGGCTAGCTGAAAGAAAATATAGTAACTGTTCCGACAAATAACACAACAATTTAAACGGTCTATTTAATGCTCATTGTTAGGGATGACAATATAAGTTTAACAACAGATAGCTTGACCTATGTATCAGGTTACAATGGGTCTCTCTAGGGAAATCCAGAATCTAGATCCTTACAAGGTTTTATAAAATTTAAAAGAGTGAAGCTCATATGTTTATAATTATTAAATAATTAATAACCAAATAATACCTAATGCTTATCTGATCATCCGGTGACATAACTATTAAAACACAAGCTTGAGACAATAGGTCAGCAGTAGTAACTAACTTGAATTCATTCAGGTACAATCTTCAGCGGACGAGAGACAAGTAGTAGTATTTATAGAATTCCAGAACAATAACTAAACCATATTAATATGCCATTCCCAACTTAGACATTCATGTTATGATATACGAGAAGCGCGACATCGTAAATTGCAATGGGGCAGCTGAAATAAAAAATTAAAAGGTAGAACCACGTGTGAATACGTATTTTTTATATGGACATACCTGGCAGAAATTTACATGAGGATATGAAACTTTGTAAATCATAGTAGACAAGTACTATATTGTCCAAAAATCCAATTAAGGGTATAAAGTTCCACCCTTCGCGGATAGAAATTTGCTCTCAAAAACTAACTTGTTACTTCACCATCTAGATTAAAAAGGAAGAATCACAGAACTACCTATAGACGGAAAATCAAAAATGATCATAGAACCATCAGCTCATGCCAAAGAACAACACTATGAAGTACCTATGAAACTGCTATATGATCTGAAGTATGATCTATAAAATTGATTCGAATTAAAAAAGAAATTTATAAGTTGCGCCAACTCGAGGAATATCTTGCCTATTCGCCACTAGATATCCTGGTATGTACTAAATCGTAATAAATAAGATTAAATATATAATTTCCTGGTTTATTTCCACTTTGATGGATGCTCTTTAAAAACTATTCTCCTATATCAGAGAAAAGTATACTATAAAAGCTAACGTTTCACATAAAAACTTTCTTGCTAAGCCACGAACCAACAATTTCTGACACTATTTTACATAGACCTTATTATTAGAGATAGACCCATCAAACTCTATGTGAGTGTATTCAGAAGAGAATGCTATAAGAGAATGCAGGGCGTGAATAATAATAGTCCGTTTTTAATGTTTGATATTTGAATGTTTTGACAATTAGTGCATTACAACTTTTTATATACGCTGATTTTTGTGCTTTTATATGCTGCTGTGGATGGGTAGATACTCCTAAAATCCGTCGTTAGTCTTTTCTATTTTAGTCCGGAAACTTGTGTGGGAGATGGGGCGGCTATTATTATTCAGTTGGCCGAATTTGTGTCTAAAGAATGACTTATGTTGATAAGCCCTAACCACTATTCAGTGCTGGAATGAGGGAAACCTGGAAAACCTCATTAGTTAGGGGGACAGTCAAACATCAACTGATTTTAATCTCTCACATTAACACCAGGCTGGCATTGTTCCCATCCTAGGTACACACGCCATGCAGGTTGCCATCATTGTGAACAAGCTTTGGTACGAGGTACAAGTAGACAATTTAATTAAAAATTGTTGTCAGGTGGAATGCGGATTCGAACCCACGACTTGTGGGTCGATCCTGGTAAGCGATCGACGCACTAAACTCTGAGTCATTGACACAACTAACTAATCATTATGATAACCAATCAAAAGCAACAGTAGATGGTACAAAAAACAGTATATATTATAAAATATTTGCTAAAATGGAAAGAAAAAATAAAATTAACAGAATATTTAAATAATTTGCCATATTTTTTAAATTAGTTTTTTAAAATAAGTAATAAAACTACTGGGTATATGTATACATTGTCACACCCAAATTCAAATCGTTTTTAACAGTTTTCTGGATATGTATTTGAAACTATTTTTTTCCTTTCATTTCACCTCTTTGTAAGAGGAAAACCTCGGTACAATTAGTTTTAATACACACACCTTTAGGAATACCAAAAACCATATCGAATATTCAATGTTCCAGCCTTGATTTTTCTTAATAAAGCTTGCGGTTCCCGAAATCTTTTTGTTTGCTATTCTATTTTACCCGTTACGCATCCACGATTATGAGCTCATTTTGAATTCCTTCTGAAATTAGGTACATTAATATTTGAGCAGATTCTAGAATGTGCCGTACGCAGGGCGCCCATATTAATCTCCTACCAATTTTGTTTGAAAGTGAAAGTGAAGCTGACTATATTATTATCGGGATTAGAATAGGCAGCTTTATACTGCAAAGCACACTGTGTATAGATATCTACTTATAAGAGTATTAATTAGAACCATTATTTTTCCTGTGTGTGTGTTTGCCTAAGGTGAGCAAAATGATTTAACATCAAAGTAACAAACTAGTAAAGTATATCTTGTGGGAATTTAGTAAACGGGGTTTTGCTGCGCAATATGTGTCAAATAAATTTGCAAATAATGTACCTACAGGGTGTGCACTGAAATATATGTGTCGGCGGGTTTCTAGGGTTAAAATATGACGGATGAATCCATCTAAGCTATACAGGGTGTATTTAAATAAAGTAGCACAAATGATTCCAGACAAATCTTAATGTTAAAATATACCGAATCAACCAATCATATCTTACTCCAAAGTTGCTTCGATTCTAAGCTACAGTGTGCTCAGGTTGAAAATGGAACGTATATTTTAGTCTATATTTCTGATACTAATGAGTTTATTTCTTTCAAATTTGGCAGAGGGTACTATAGCATAGTGCTCTAGTATTATACAAAATTTTAATTAAATATATCGTTCCAGTATATAAATAAGCAGGTATATCAACAATAATTTTTGTTTCGTATACTTACTGAGAAGCTAAAAGTATTGTGTGTACTACGTTATAAGCATAATAATAAACAATACTTTGATGTTGAAACGGAATAAGTCTAAATAAAGCATGAGTACTTCTTTTTTCTCAATATTCTTTATTTGTACATTTATTTTTCTTCTACTAATTATAAATAATAAAATTTCTTAATTTACGTACCTGTTGATTTATAAATGTAAATTTTTCACCATTGAGAATATTTTCCTACAGTTAGAAGATCCAAGATTTTTAAGTCAATAGCAGCTAAAACTCGCACTAAAGAATTTAAATAGTGTTTGCGCAGAGTCTCTTATTTTCTGTGTATGAAATATTAGAACTGCTATCTTTTTGTTTTGCTAACTTTAAAGACATAAAAATTTCTTAGACTTCATCCATGCATACCTCCAACCTTGTTTTATTCAACTCCTTTAGTAAATAACGTTGAATTATGTATGAAACAATTTCAGGAAAAGTAAGTACCTACGTCGAAATTAGTCTTATCTTATTTAATCTTTAATTTGCCACCAAATTACCATCCGCAAACAATTTGTATACTTTAGTTTACTAATAGAATAATACGCCAATATATTCCATTTACTTTATTTAAACGTTGTATAGTGTATAGTCTTTATAATCTAATTTGAAACTGCATAAAAAATTCCGATAAACGACACACGTGCGTAAACAAAGAGGCCGCCGTCGAAGTGCATGTGTTTTTCTTTGGTCGGAATTTTTTTACAGTTTTAATTTACATTGTAAAGACTACGTTATACACCACTAAGTTGCTTTGTTAAAGGAATATTAGTAGGTACCATCTAATGCACAATATTTCGTTTCACTTTAAAATGGTTTAATATACAAGTCAATATAAAATAATCTATCTATAATATTGGTAGTGATGAGAAACACCGATGTGTACTCTTTGGGTCTCTGCTACTATCTGTCTGACAATGACTGTTACATTGACAGACAGATAACGACCTGGCTTTTCCGCAGGGGCCATTATAGCAGTGACTTCTACTGCCTTTGAGGAAGACAATCTTACTTATTTATTTGAAGGAGATGCCGAAAACAACTACTCCACGGCCAATGTGCCCCTACTGGCATTGCATTACTCCGGCATCTTCGTCCATAGGAGTCGCCACATCTTTCATCGAGACCAACCAGCAGACAATGACCGGTTTTGCGCTTATTATGCGCTCGTCAAAGTGCCATAGGTAGTGGTATCGATGAACGATGTGGGGACATGATTACCATTAGGTAATCATGTCGCAACATGTCGATAACATTTACGATGCCCATTAGGGCATCGTAAATGTTACCACCTACACCCACCCACCCCGTAAACATACCACCTACCTATGGCACTCTGACGAGTGCATAATAAGCGCGAAGCCGATCAGTGTCTGCTGGTTGGTCTCGATGAAAGATGTGGCGACGCCTATGGAAGGAGATGTCGGAGTAATGTAATGCCCGTTAGGGCACATTGCCCATGGAGTAGTTGTCTTCGGCATCTCCTTCAAATAAATATCTATCCATAATGTTTCTCACAGAAGGTAATAAAATATTTTTCAAACGAAAAATTGTGTCACATATTATTTTAGTTAGTCATAGGGCACGTATATTCCTCAATTCCTCCGAAGAGAAAGTAGATTAAATTTTGCTCTCCAGTTTCAAAGAGGTTTTATGGAATGTCTTATAGGAACAAGTATGTGGGAGTTGGGCAGCTTTGTGATTGTGTGGGATGAAAATGTAATTGAATTTTTTCATAGGAACTTCCGTTCGACGAGATTATGTCAAAACGTTTTTTCTTAATATACAAAAATAAGTTTTCGATTAAAGGTAATTCCCATACATTCGATGTTTTCAGTGTTTCACACTGTAGGTACAGCAAGTAAAGCACAGAAACATCTTAAAATGAGTGTTATATATAAAACCTGCCCTCAGTAATCTTTATAGATCCAAGATTACCGATTAATTTAGAATTCAAATATCTTAGCAAATCCTGAGCTCCCTGAAGGCTACGTTGTGCGAAATAATATTAAATCTTTAAAACTTTGTTGTATAGTGAGGGTGCGTAGGGAATTGCGCAGGGTATTAACAAGGGAAGTTCCTACCCCGAGGTATATCACACACTATAAGAAAAGTAATAGTGGCTTCCAGTAGCCCGTCAGCAAACTGGGTCAGACGAATATTAAATTTTGGGTACATAACTGTAAAGTGCTATAGTTATGAGTACAACCAATTCTAAAATAGTCACAAGTATGTGAATGACAGTAATAATAAAGTTCTACCCTTTAATTTAATCTCAAGGATTAGCTCGAAAATATGAAACATATGTAACTTATTTGTAGTGCCTGCTGTATGGTTCATAGTAGTTTCTTTTGGAATTACACCACCTATAATTATTTTACCTACCTCCCTACCTCCCAGCAATTTTTTATTATTTTATAGGGGTATAATTCCAAAAGAAACTACCATAAAATAAACGTGTGTTAAAGTGGCTTTAATATTATTTTTAAGCTTCGTTAACACACTGAAACGATATTCCAATGCGCATTAACCAGAATCTAGCGCAGGAATGAAAAGAATACAGAAAACTTAATAAGTTAAATGGACAACGACGTTCTACTCTACTATTTTTGTATTCCGGCCATGAAGGGAATGAAGCAGCCGACTCTTTAGTCAGGAAGGGTGCTGCTCCTGAACTTGTCGGATCAGAACCGGTGCTTGACATGTCCTCGAATACTACCAAAGAAACGCGCTTGACCTGGACGGAAGGGCACATTTTCCGGTACTGGCAAGAACTACTAGAAATATTAGTTTATTCGAAGGCGTTCATAATAAACCCTTCAAAAACAAGAACTAAATAAACAGGTTGCACGTACAGACACTAATTGACCTATATACTGGGTACTGCCGTTTAAAATATCATCTACATATACAAATTCGGCCTGACAGAAGAGTCCCGCTTGTGCTTAGAAGATGAAACGGCAGAGCACATATTATGTACCTGTCCCGCTGAAGAAAGGATCAGATACTTGATATTTGGCAAAGGACAACTTCGGCCAGAGTATTTGAATAAGTTCTCACCCAATAAGGTAATCAGCTTCATTAAGAGGCTAGACCTGTTGGGTGAAATATAAGTAGGCGTGAATTACAATAGACCGTATGGTCGCAGTGGAGGGTCTGGTTTTCGAACCACTCACCTTTGAACCTAACCTAACCCTACTATTCTCGCAGAGTTTGTTGTTTATTGCCTTTCTATCGATACAACTGATCTGTTGCTCAAGATTTTGAATAAAACAATTGCGGACCTCTCGTTTACGTCATAATCAACGGTTGATAAGTTGGACGTCATTGAAATACATTTTTTATTATCGTATAAAGTTAGCAAATGTTATTCGCCACATTTATTGGTCCCTGTATATGTCCTTTTAGTAGTTCATCAGATTGGGTGGATCCATAACAACGGGCCAGTATAGCGATTCTATTGTCGATCTGGTTCGATTCCCTGCTGATACAGTTTACACTTTCTTACAGATAAATGCAGCAGTTAATTATTCGTTCTAGAATTACCCACTTTTACTGCGATACAGTAACATACACAAGATAGATTAACTTAAGCGCGATTTAAACACGATCTTTGAAAATGATTTGATCTAGAGTGAGAATCTACTTAACGATGTTATATGTAATGTATTCATATTAAGTGACCAAATCGCAGTTCAGTCACGATCAAACAGTTCTCGTCTCGGTAAAATATTTATCAAAGATTGTTGAATGTCTTGATTGTCGGTGAAAACTACAGAATTCATTGAAGACGTGTATTGAATGGATCTACAATTAATTAATTGATCAACTTGTAGAAGATTTGTAATAATATAGAATCCTGTGCAAATATTTCTTCTGAATTCCCGTGATAAAAATATCGATTTATTTTTAAATTCGCAAACCCCGTTTTATTTGCACATTTAAAATATCATAAAATGATATCGCGAACGCGAGAGTGGTATGTTGAATTGATAAAATATGGATGCCGACTCATTGACTCTTAAACTCTATATTTACTTCCCTGTGCCCCTGCATTAAAATCTAAGTACCTAAGCCGGTTTAAATTTTATAAATAGGATCCAGCTCAAATGGGTTAAGTTAATTTTCTTTGTATTAGTAAATTACTTAAATATTTTATATTCTCAATTTCGGAAGGCTAAAGTTCCAAGCCGTGTTCGATAATCTTCACCGCATTTTCACGCTATTATTACACACTTTTCTGAGGCGGTTCCCTTATATTCATATTCTTATTCGCTTAAAAGATATACGACCATACGTATGGCGGAACACAAGACTTTAAACATTTAAATCCGAGAAAATATTCAGCGCCGTGTGATACACTGAATATTTCTCGATTTCAGACGCGTGTGTTTTTTATTATTTATTGTCTCCTCTTTAATTTATTTGATTGGTTCTTTTATTTATTTCTTTATGTCTTACCTTCCTATTCTGTGGTAGGGTTTATATCTGTAGAACAGTGTAATTGAAAAATATAAATTAAATAAATAAAATATTCCTTATGCTGCCAAAATAATTATTTCGTTTTACGTCGAGAGGTCTCTCGAGATAAATAATTTCAAGAATCATATGTAAAAATTTTATGACGATCGTGAAAAGGCACTGAATATCTCATGTATTACTTGGTTATTTAATTATTGTTTTTATCATTTAGAAAATCCATTAGTGTAGTAAAACGAAGAAAATTATATAGAACTGAATATGCAACCAGTTATTAATAATATTTTTGTATTTACTTATTTATATTAGGATAGTGGCGTTGATCACCATTTCCTCGTTTAACATTCTGAAAGTAGATAGGGTGTATACAGTAATTATTGTGTAAAATAACTATTTCATACACATTAATCTTGAATGGAGTTAGAACTTTGGTGTGAAGATATCACTGACGTAGTTTTCCACGTAACGCCAGAAAACTTTACCGCACTCGACGGGCGTTTCGTCAACCAAGTTGGCATCATCTGGAGATGATTAAAACTCAATCAGTTTTAATCATCAACGGATGATGCCAACTTGGTTGGCGAAACGCGCGTCGAGTTCAGTATAGTGTTTTGGTGTTATGTGGAAAACTACGTCAGTGATATCTTCACAACAAAGATTCCAACCCCCTTCAAAATTGTAAACACGTTTAATTGGATTGAGGTAAGGAACAAAAAACAGGTATTTGCAAACAGATAGGGAACAGAAAACAGGTATTTGCAAACAGGTACTGAACAGAAAATAAGTATTTACAAACAGGTATGGAACAGAAAACAGGTATTTGCAAACAGGTATGGAACAGAGAACAAGTATGGAAACAGCAAGCTGGTATTTGCAAACAGGTATGAAGCAGAAAACAGGTAAGGAACAGAAAACAGGTATTTGCAAACAGATAGGGAAGAGAAAACAGGTATTTACAAACAGGTATGGAACAGAAAACAAGTATTTACAAACAGGTATGGAACAGAAAACAGGTATTTGCAAACAGGTATGGAACAGAGAACAAGTATGGAAACAGCAAGCTGGTATTTGCAAACAGGTATGAAGCAGAAAACAAATAATGAAAACAGAAAACAGGTATTTGCAAAGAGGTATGAAACAGAAATTAGAAATTGGCGCCAATAACGTCACACTGTCAGACTCAACCGACGCCATACCTACTATAATCCTAAAAGAAACTACTATGAGTAATAAATAGGTATCAATGTTGAACCGATAATTTTAAACACTCTATATGACATTCATCTCTCAATTTAAAAAATCACGTGTCAATAATCGAGCACAGTTATGAACACATCATAAAGTTCTGAATTATGTAAATTAAACAACCCATACATACAAAATATACATACATACACCAACAACGGGGACTGACACTGTACAAATTCAATTAAACGAAACAGTTGTCAATAAAATTAATTTCACTGGTTACGTAGACTGATGTTAATAAAATTATTAAACAAGGGTTCACCTTAATTGAAAATATATCGAGCGGCACGAAAATATAACCGTAATTACAGAACACCTTGTACATATTCTAATGCATTCTCATAAAGCTTTCATGAGTATAGCCTTCACGTTTCTTTTTGGAAATTTTCACGTTTGTTTGTTTACAAACACTGGAGATAGATAGGGAATCATCCTGTAACAGTTCACTTACTGAACTTTGTAAGTAATTTGCAATTTTGCTATGTAAATATTGTATCATATCGTATTAGAGATACGTTACTTATCTAGATTTGTAAGAGTTCGCGATTTCGGAGGTTTGGAATTTCAACATTAAAGGAATTCATTATTAGTTACAGGCTCATTGGCTCAAGTAGTTAGATCGCACTTCTGACTATGCGGAGGTTGTAGGTTCGAACCCTACACGATTTCAATATGTTTTTATCACGTCATTCTGTTGCTCCTATTAAAGTAACTGACGGATAAACACGGATGGTTAGAAGTTATGTTTAAATTGGATTAGGGCTCTTACTCCATCCGCGTCGTTAGGTTGACTGAAATTCTCCTATTTGCAAGTAGGATATGTAGGGATCACGGAATTGATAAAATATACAGAATGATATCTCTGACAAAGTCGCGTTCACAATAAACCATGTATTTATTACTATACAAAGTGGTTTATTGAAACCTTTCATTTGGAAGTATTGGGACCAATGTTCCTAATTTTTTTTTTTTAAGATTTCAGAATAAACACAGTGGGCAAGGCCCTATCACTAAAAAACAATTTATTTGTATTTTACTGATTGGGCTTTTGATGAAAATTCATAATCCACTGAATAATAAAACTACTGTAGTTTTAAAGAAATTTTCACTTTAATTTGTTAACATAACAGTTGTTTCGCCACACAGTGGCTTCTTCAGATGAGTGTATTTATTACAACTAAAGTTATATTATTATTGAGATTTCAAGGAAGTAGGGTTCTGGGCTAAAAGGTTTATGATACAATTTTAATCAAGAGGCATTGAAATAGATTTAGCAATGGAGATGAATTCGTTTCAATTTGGTCGTTAAGTAATATACCGGATGATTTTAATTTCTTGATTTCTAGTGACTAGTAAGTTTAGTTTTTTCCCGTTCTTTCCTGTATGTACAATTCTGTAATCATCTTTGAAATAATGGTTTTCTTCTATTAAGTGTGCTGCGTATGTTGAATCCTGTATTTTATTATTGAAGCTTCTTTTGTGTTCCTTTATTCTCTTCTTAAAATTTCTTCCTGTTTGACCTATATATACCTTCGGGCATGTACCACAGTTCAGCTTATATATCCCTGATTCATTATTTGAAAGATTTGCATTCTTTAGCGTTTTTTATAAATTTACCTATTGAATTACTCGTTTTAAATGCTACATTGTAGTTTTGTTTTTTGATAAAGGAACTTATTTGTTGTGTAGGATTGCCTATGTATGTTAAAACTTTAAAAGTGTATCTAATAATACTAGGAAATATATGACAAAGCAATCAACATAAAATATAATTTCAATTTTGTAACTCAGTTCGTAATTCCATTAATAAAAAACAAGATTATTTGAGTTATTTGTTTTATTTATTTTCTAACTATCTGTGAATATTACATTGGGTTCTCCCTATCTCGATTCGTAGTAAATAAAATAAAATAAAATAAAAAATAAACAAAAATATTTATTTTTCTTCACTTTAACAACTTTTTATTAATTTGGCAATTTCGGCTCACTCAGTACATCAATATGATCAAAACCCATGCCCTTTTTGTGCTTTCGCTCCCTTTGGTCGTGCACGATTTTTGGCAGGGTGAATAATAAATATTGGTTTATAGTGTTTCCTTTGGGATTACATACCACCTGTAAAATAACAAAATTCAAGAAAGCCGAAGCATACAAATGTCAATGTTAAAAAAAATGTCAATCTGATAAAAAATACTTCTTATCATACAAAGAGTTCTTATCGTACAAACGTTCTACTGAAGAAGAGTTGAGGATCAACTCGAAAAGTTTAGGAAAAAGCTAGTTAAGTGTTTAATTTCTTTTAAATTTTATTATAATAATTATTTTATTTAGACATATTTTAAAATATGACATGCAATATTACAGAATTTTGTATAAAACTGAAGAACCACGGATGAAATTTAGTTAATTTATCAAGTATTATTTTATTACATATTATACAGTGGTTTTTTGGGGCAAACTTTAAAAGTTTGCCTTGATACTCCACTTTGAATATAATTTGTATGCTTCTGGTTTCCTACTTTTTGTTATTTTCCAGGTGGTGTAATTCCAAAAGAAATTATGAATCATGAAAACGCGCCACAAATAAGTTACAGGACATTATAAATAAATATTGGTATAATAATAAGTAATTGTGAATATTTGGTTAAGACAATAATACAATAATGTTTACATTCCTCAAAGTAAGGTTTTATGTTCCTAATAATCCAGTGTCAACCCTTGTACAAATCCAAACATTTAGATTGTATTTTTTGCTGTTTGTTGCTCGTATACATCGGGACTAGTTCATTAAGTAAATAGCCTTGGGTTACCCTTTAGTTCCTAATGTTTACCTTCGTTCACCACCTACGCCTACAATACGGAAGGGTAGCAAAATCTTTATACTAATGTTGGATTTCTTTACTCCTAATTGGAAATGAATGAAAACCAAATGTTGAGGATAGCATTAATAATGATTAAGAATTTTTCCAAAACGTCAAATAAATCTGTTTAATTCCTCCTCTTCCTGTTCAACTCTTAGTGTGTAAATTTATAAAAGGTAAAACTTGAACTTCATACAGGGTGTCCCAATAGTGCGCCAAAGACCTTCTTTATTGCAGGGTTTTGAAAAAAGCGCTTTCATCGAAGCCATGCAATGTGAAGAGGCGCACATTTTAAAAATATTTTTAAATATGCACAATGGCCCACTACAAAGGGACACCTTCGACGTCATTTCAGTTTCTCATCTTAAATTTTTGAAATACGGGCCTGATATATGTTATATATAAATATGGGCTGATCCCAAAGATATGTGCTCATTTTGGAATCTGAATATAATACTTATAAATCAAGTTAGATGGAGAAAATTAATTAATTGATTCTGCATTTTTGGAACATATTCATGGGTATTAAATTATACAATATTGTCCAAGTTGAACCGAATATGTAAATAAAATGGCACGGGTTTGCATGGTTAACACTATTAAAACACGGAATTATACTCTGCAAGCGTTTCGAAATGCTATTAAGCAATTTTTAGTTGGTTGTTAGCGAAACTTGAGTCAAATATCTAATAATTCCTGTACCACAAAGTTTTCTATTTTCTTTGTCTTGTAAATGTATTCAGTGTTACGATTTTCTATATTATCCAGTAATTATGTTGATAGTTGATAACTTTACGTTTTATATATGTAAGAAGTTATTAGATAATATATTGTAACGACCTTGTCAAAAATCTTACGTGAACCCACAGTCTCGTGTAAAAATTTTCATGTCTGTAGGGCTTGACTACAAAGTTGTGATAACAACTTCTCTAACAACTATAGAACATATAAAAGAATGCTCAAATGCTGTTTGAAACTATTGGTTTTATCTGAGGAAGTGGAAATAAAAATAAACATCGAGATTCCTCAAACATTGTTGGATTGTTTCATCTACCTATTAATAATATTATTATACGTAATAAACTTTATCTTTCACATATTTAGAACATTTTTCTGTGCTAATAATTATTATAAATAATTTATACATGTCACATATATTGGTTTATGCAGTATATAATAAAACAATTATAGTTATTTATGGGTTTTGTTTCGAGGCAATAGTTGCGTTGATTAAATCAATGGCATTCGAAAAAAGTTTACAAAAGTTGAACAAAAATATCCACGAACAGTACTGATAGCAATAAATGCTTAGAGTTTTGAGTTTCAAAGTATTTTGCTTAACCAAATCTGTAACTTAGGAAATGCAGAAGGAAATACGAATCGCTTTTCCAAATTTATATTTTACAATTAACTTATAAATGCGATTGAAATATGTAACCTCTCCCTATTTTTCAATTATTCACTCAGACGGTTCACCTTAACCATGGCTACATAGATATAGTAGCTACTGTACCAGGACATTTTAGAATATAGAGGTCCTATCATATAACTGGAGAGAGTCGTATGAACAGGGTTGACATTTTAGTAGCCGCGGTACTTTCAATGTCGATTTTGTTACTTATTTTGGTACTTTTTGGTCAATGCCTCGGTTCATTTTGAGCAGTAGAGACAAATGTCATGTTGATGCAATATGATTAATATTTCGCAAATATTTATGGCAAAATCTATAAAGACAAACTTGTACTAATTCTGAAACCGTTTGTTTTATGATTCATTGTAGTTTTTTTTTTGGGAATTACGCCACCTGTAAAATAAAATTTAAAAAAACATTTGTTTTATTTTTCAATAAAATAAGCCCATTTATACATTGTCTCACAAGTATTTTTCAAATGATTTCACACCCCTGAATTCAACAAATAACTTTATATATTGTTTAGAGACAACTCACATTGATATAACCTGAAAATTAGGAGTTTCAATATGAGAGTCTATGAACATTCGCAAGTAAACTAAGCCTTTGGAATGATACATAAATACGTCCGGAGCGGTCCAAAGAATTTACACAAAGCTATTTAAATAAACAGTACCTAGTTATTCTGAGACCATTACTGCCTCTGTCTAATAAAACACATATAGGCCAGTCATTTAAGACATCGTTAGGTCGCAAAAAATTGCAGAGTTCTGATTTTTTGGAATGTTGTTAGGATAGGTACCAATAGTGTAAAACCAAGTTTGCAGCTTCGAAAGACCTGTGTGAATTGCGTGGTGCTCGAAAAACTTTTTTTTTCGGACTTTTTTCAGTTTTTGGCTTATAACTTCTAAATGGTGCATCCTATGGAAAAAGTCGCCCAATACAATTTTAAAGTAGACAAAACTTACTACCTACTACAGTAGACAAAACTTGAGTACAACCGCAGCACCATAGGTCTAACAGGTCCCGAGATACAGCACTTCAAAAATTGGCCATTTTTCTCAAAAAGTTCGAAATTGTTGTTTTAGCTGTCTTCCAAGCCGAATATCAGCTAAAATACTCAGCCTACGTGGAAAGTCATAGGAAGTAAAGTTTTAGAGCAGTTATTTAGCTTTAATTTAAGCAGGAGCGGAACACTGTATGGCCCTTGTTATCAGGAAATAACAAAAAATGAAGCAAAATGGGATTTTTCAAGAAATGGAGCCTGACGAATTGCAGGACTTTTGTAAAGTATAAGAAAGACATAACTCAGTGGAAAATGGTTTTAACGTATAAATTTATCAAAATTATATCAAAATTGTATAAAAAATATTTTGGTAGTTTGGGAGACCTTGGACATGAAATGTTAAACGTGAAGTGATGGCGGGACCACAACTAACTCCTGCGGCAAAAATACAGAGCACAATGTAAATTAGTATTTATTGCATAATCAATTTTATAATAAATTACAACGAAGGATATGTAATATTAGACTTACCTATACGCACTTAGCGAGACAGTCGTGTTCTTTTGGAAGGTCCAGGTTCGTCGACGGCTCTTTTTGGGGCTCCGGAGACTCCTCTGTTGTCTGATTAGATCTACTACTAGATACTAGTGGTAAAGGGTCGTCGACGTCATCTTCTTCATCCGACTCGGCCATGGCTAAGGGAGGAGTATTCAGGCATGTCTTCCCCTGACAAATTTTGCAGCGAGCAGAGCATTTCAATCCTGCTCTTTGGCAGGAGCCGCTCCCTCCTCCGCACCCTTTCTGGCACCTGCAGGATAGGAATTTCAGCAGGGTTAACGGCGCTTATTCCTTGGTTGAGGTCACCGGTGTTAACCCCTGCTGACTTCTTGTCCACCCCCAGTTGGTGGGCTCTTTCTCAAATCTCAACCATGTCTGCACCTGGTGGACTTTGGCGTTGGCAGCAGATCGGACAAATATCCCACAACGCAGGGAGTGGAGAGAGTCGTCTTCTTTCTGCAAAATTTGTCAGGGGAAGACCTGCTTGAATACTCCTTCCTTAGCCATGGCAGAGTCGGATGAAGAAGATGACGTCGATGACCCTTTACCACTAGTATCTAGTAGTAGATCTAATCAGACAACAGAGGAGTCTCCGGAGTCCCAAGAATAGCCGTCTGACGAACCTGGGCCTTCCAAAAGAACACGACTGTCTGGCTAAACCTTCGGTTTCCTAGGAAGCGGTGTCGTCTTTTAACGGCCGCCAAAATACGGTGAGTGACGTCACAAAAAACGGTTTTATGATAAGGAAAATAGTTTTAAAATTATAAAACTACTTTACCGCTATACAAAAGACACCACAAAAAAAACATTGATGAACTGATTCCTACCGTATGACCCACCGCTTCAAATGAGACGGCACCCCTCTGTTACGTTACGGTGTGCGCTACCGCTCTCTTGGGAAACACTTCCCTTATTATACACGACACCGTTTTTTATGACGTTACCCACCGTATTTTGACGGCCGTTAAAAGACGGCACCGTTTTCTAGGAAACCAAAGCTTAAGTGGGAAAAGGTAAGCCTAATTTTACATATCCTTCGTTGTAATTTATTATAAAATTGATTACGCAATAAATACTAATTTACATTGTGTTCTGTATTCTGTATTTCTGTCGCAGGAGTCAGCTGAAGTCCCACCATCACTTCATGTTCAACATTTCACGTCCAAGGTCCCCCAAAGTACCAAAATATTTTTTATACAATTTTGATAAATTTATACGTTATTATTAATTGAACTCAATTTCATTTTGCATGATATAAGACCATTTTCCACTGAGTTATGTCTTTCTTATCCTTTACAAAAGTCTTGCAATTCGTCAGACTCTATTTCTTGAAAAATCCCATTTTCCTTAATTTTTTGTTATTTCCTGATAACAAGGGAACTATTGGCCCTACAGCGCTCCGCTTATGCTTAAATTAAAGCTAAATAACTGCTCTACAACTTCATTTCCTATTAGTTTCCTCGTAGGCTGAGTATTTTAGCCGATATTCGGTTCGGAAGACAGCTAAAACAACAATTTCAAACTTTTTGGGAAAAATGGCCAATTTTTGAAGTGCTGTATCTCGGGATCTGTTAGACCTATGGAGCTGCGGTGACACTCAAATTGTAGTAAATTTTCTCTAAAATTGTACAGGACAACTTTTTCCGTAGGATGCATCATTTAGAAGTTATAAGCCAAAAACTAAAAAAGTCCGAAAATGTTTTTCGAGCACCACGCAGTTAGCACAGGTCTTTCAAAGCTGCAAACTAGGTTTTACACTATTTGTACCTATCCTAACAACATTCCAAAAAATCAGAACTCTGCAATTTTTTGCGACCTAACCGATTTTTGTGTCTGTCTACGGTGACTGGCCTAATAGTGGCGCACTAAATTTCGTAGTTTCAGTTGTGGAAACACTTCAAAAGTTACGAAACTTTCTTAGCTCTATAAATTTTAAGGTTGGAAGACCAGCAGTCTAAAAGCTCTTACTGCTGCTGCGCGACAGGAAATCATGCGCGTGCGCGTCGCATACTTGTAGCTAAAATTATAAAAGGTAGGCCAAGCCGGTGGACAAACAACACCTTATTACATGTAAAATTATATTCTCTGGTTAATAGCAATGTAAGTTTCTAGTTAAGCAGTGACGTGGGATATATAGAAGAATTGTAATTTTAAAATAAAACTATTATCTTTTTCTTCATACATACCAGCATCTTAAAGAGGAAATGATCTTATGTCATAATGTTAACGCAAACAAATATATTTATAACAAAGAAATTCTGCTGAAATAAACAATATGGTAATGAAACTAGTGATAATTTTGAAGAGAAATACCTATACAGTGTTATTCAGAACTTATCCATAATAAAATTTGGGGATGTTCAACATACATGTAGAAATGTGGTAGTGCAAAAAAAATTTTTTGGCGGCTTCTGAAAACTATTTAAAAATTTTTCATTGCACGCCGCTGGATACTGGTCCACTGTAATGGAGTGACCTTGGGACTGACAATGCAAACTGGCTAGCACGAAAAAAACTTCGGAAGTTCTGATAGTATACTGACACCCGGCGCAAAAAAGATTTGCAGCGTTTTTACTTTAATATAAACTTAAAGATAGATAGATGTGACCAAAGTGACGTGTCATTAAAATGAATAAAATTTTGTTACACTAATTTTGAAGAATTGCGCTACTTGATTATTAGGTATTAGAAACATGAAATTTATAAAAAATTTGCACATACAAAAGTTGTTCGAAATAATATTCCTGGACTTGTACACACTTTTGGGCACGCCTTATCCAATTTTACCGCACTAAACCGAATGTTCCTCCTGGTTGCTGATCTTGTAAACGCAAATTATTAAGTAAATTGTGGATTTTCAACATTTTGCTGCAACAACCACTCACAAAACCTCGTAATTGATAATCCACTGGTAACAGTCCATTAACTCAGCATTACTGTACACATGAGCCATATAGAAAATTTTACAGTTTAACACTCCTACGATAAATAAAACACCGGCACACATAGACACACATAGACTACACACATAGACTGATCAGAGTACAGAGAGTACAGAGAGTACACACATAGACTGATGACTGATGACTGAATAGACAATAGAGATATTATCCCCGCTCCAGTTCTATTCGCTCTGTCGTCGTTCGAGGTACAAAAACGTGTTTACTTTTTTTACCACATTCTTAGGAATGTGGTAGGTATATCAGATGTTGAAGTACAGTTGTCCATCTACGTAGTCCTTTATAATGGTATAACTTTAAATCTTATTTAAGGATGCACATATCCTCAAAGTTTTAGAGATATGTTCTGAATAACCCTGTATAACTTTTACTGTAATTTGATATGTTCAGACTGAATAAATGAAAACGTCTTTTGATAACATAAATAAACTATTCTCTCTAAGTAGTTAGGAGTTAATAGTACAGTTCGTTTCTCTTAAGTACCTAATTTAAAATAAATCCTATACCTATATGCAATAGCGTAATGTCTGGTATTCCAGAGTCCAATACGATATTACCATACAAGCTCTGGACTTTCGGTATAATATTTATGGTTAGGGATACAGACATAATTGTTACCGCATTCTTTGATTAAATTTTGTGTTTAAATTTTAAAAGAATTTAGTAGAAAACTGAGATGGTCTATTTACAGTTGTTAAATTTCCAAAACCGGTGCTGTTCCTCACATGAATGTGGTGTTTATGTATTGTTGTTTTATGGCCCTTACACTTACTAATTTTCTACCAAAAGCGACAGGGGACCCACAAACAACATCATAACAACCTGGAAAACAATCCATCTGAGAAATATTGTATCTCTATTGTATTGTCTATTATCTGTTAAACTCCAAAATATACTGACAGGAAGTAGAATAAATTACAATTTAAACAAGATCTTTTTATGTTGAAATACTAAGTTTTCAAAAGCATATAAGATAAAAATAATTGCTGGTAGGTTATTTCAATTTCATACAAAATTGAAATTACTAAGGATATTGTAATAACAGTAAATGCTCATCCTGAAGAATCGTTTCTCTGGTCAATATATTGTTATGTATGGAGTGTTCAGATGTTGAACTCATAAAAGGTATAAAAATATACTAATTTTAGAAGGTATTTGTTACCTACATTCCCAGTCTAAAAGCTTTCATTAGATTTAATTACATTGAAGGTGATTGATTATATGCTGCATAATTATATATAAACAGTTTTGACTGCAGCATAAAATTGTTTATTAAAATATGTTTCAATTATTACTATGTATACACAATCAAAAATATAAAAGACTAATGGATGTCTATTATAATATCAATTATTTTGTTGTCATTATTAAAATGTTTTTTTTTCTTTTAAAGAAAATGTAGGGCTGTTTATCTTGGAAAACAGTTGATATATATGTACTCGCCATGCAGACTTTCGATATCAAATTTCCTAAAAGCATTTTTTTTACTAAATAATATTAAGTAAATAGTTTCTCAGAACACCATGTATGAAACTTTTCGGCAATAACTATAACGTTAATGTGTGGCAGAAGATTTATTCTGCGCAAACAAGCATTTTTTCTAACCTTCAACATTTTTTAAGCTTTCTAAGCACGCTGTTATTCAAAACTTTTCAATATACTAAATGGTTTTATTATCAAATGTAAATTGCAAGGAAATGGTACTCCGAAAAACTTGCCCTAGTTTTAGTTTTAAGCTTTTCAGGATATATTATCAATTCTTTGTTTATTTATATTATATGATTCATTCATTACAACGTTTAAAAAATATTTATACTGATGATAGGTCTTGACACACAATATGTTCCAATGCAGTAGTTTTTCTGTCTCTTTCTATCTTTTCATCTTAAAACTAGTAACTCCTGGCTTCATACTGATGATTCATATATATACAGGATGTATCTTCAGTGCAACTCATAAATTAAAGTGTTGATTACATTAAAAGCTTCAAGAAACTTAGAGAGTTCGTTGCCAATCCAACTCTTGAGGCAAACTTTAGATATTCCGGGTATATTCTAAGTTCATATTATTAATTAATGTGGTGATTCTTTAGATAAAATTCTCAAAAGCATGATATAGGGCATTAAAGTTTTTGAAAAATACCAAACTTTTTCAATTATCTCTGAAGCTGTATGATAGATTGACAAAACTTGGAGAAACAATAAGGCTGTGTCAATCCCTGGCGAAAATACAGGGGAGCTTTGTCATTGGGAACCTCGGATAATCTACGTCACTGGGAAGAAATAATGGACGCATAATTCCCTGTCGTATATTTAATAGAAAAGATTTCTTGCATATTCTTTATACATTACAATGTCTCTGAATTATGATTTATTTTTTATTACAAGTTGATTTTAAATTGAAAAATTTCAAAATATTCCTAAAACATTTAACCGTGACAGTGCAAGTTAACAATATGCTAATTAATAGTAAAAACAAAAAATACATTCAGATCAGGTGCTGAAAGTATCCACAGCACTGACATGCGGTGAATCTTCACGTCAACAGTGCTCGAAGAATTTTCAAAAACCACGAAATTTGACAAATGTAATTTAAAATTAAATGTAAATAAAAAAAATTGGTCTATTCTATGAATAAAATGCAAAAAACCTTTTTTTTTATTAGAAATATAATGCAATAAATGCGTTTAATAATTTTTTTACTTTAGTTGAACCCAGTGGAGCAGATTATCCGATGTTTCCATTGACAAAGCAGCCCCGTATCTTCGCCACTGGTTGATACATTGATACGAAAATATATCAAACTATTACCTTTAATCAGTCATATCATTTCTCCAAGTTTCGACAATCTATGTCATACAGCTTCAGAGATAATTGCAAAAATGTGGTATTTTTTTAAACACTTTAACTCCCGCTATCGTGGAAACCAGGAACTTTAGGCTATTTGGCCTGAATTGACCCAAAGAATCACTCCATTAATTAATAACATAAACTATAAAGTTTTCTCAAAGAGTTGGATTGGCGACTATCAACTCTGCGTGCAAGCTAGAATCGCAGAAAACCTACCAGGTGTTAATATAGGTGATAACATGGATGTGTTCTTGAAATTTAGCATTGTTTAACCTACAGATTAATTATCCCCTCTCCTTTAGAAATCTTCGACTTTCGGGCCAACATTTGTATGATTCGTTCAAAACGCAACGTGTGATTCGCTTTACTCACCAAAACTTCCAATAATTAGTATCACGACTGGCTTAACGATGTAGTCCAAGTAAAGTCTGCGGAATACAAAATAGCTATTTTAAAGAAAGTTTTCGTTTATTTCTTCATACAACGAACGGCGCTGTATAACGATTTTTGTGGTTTCTATTAAAGCCAAAACGATACAACGGTTCAAATACAGGATCTCAGTGACTGGGAGTTGAAGATAAATTCTTTGGAGGCTTAGTCTTGTATGATTCACAGATGGCTCCAAAGCAGACAGAGGGACAGGAGCTGGAGTATTTGGGCTGAGACCTAGATGGCGTACAAGCTATAGTCTGGAAACTTAGCTCAGGATATTCCAAGCAGAAATTTTTGCAATAATGGCATTAGAGGCTGGTTTGGGACCATTTGCAATTGCTGGTGGAACTGTCAAATACCAATATGGTGACACTGTTGGGTGCCAGGTCATAAAGGCATTGAAGGAAATGAACGGGCAGATAAACTTGCTAGAAAGAGATCTAAAATGGCTTTCATGGGACCGGAGTGGCTTATAGTGCTGCCAGAACGGCTCTGGGAAATTGGGTTGAACTAGAGCATAGGAATTACTGGTTTTTAAAATCAGGACAGAATCATGCGAAGACACTCATGGCAGACCTTTACAGAGAAGAACTGTAGAGATGCTGGGGATGAGTAAACCTCGGCTCAGGAGCATGACAGGGCTCATAACAGGGCACTGCCATCTCAAGAAGCGTCTCTATAATTTAAGATTAGAGAGCTCGGTATGTCGGGGCTGCGATGATGCAGATGATACTGCGATTCACATCTTAAGTGAATGTGAAGGCTACGCTCGTATGAAGATAACGCTCCTGGGTAACCATTTTTGGAAGCTTGCGAGCTAAGAGAAATTTTAGCGAGTAAACTTTTGGACTTTAAGCAAATAGCAAAGTTGCTCGCTGAATAGAAGATTAGCGGGATGAGGCTAAGAAAGTCGAAACGATTGACCAAAACAGTCACCGGTATACATTTTGTGATTGTAAATTCCTCAATTCTTTTGATTGTTATATTTTGTATATTGTTACGTATACGTAATTATCGGCCTACATATTTTTCGATGTTTCATTGTCATTGATTTCTATAAGTTAGACAAATTAGGCCTAGACCTAGGCCTAGGTGTGAATTTTTTTTCCTTTTCCCAATGCTTTCGGCACAGGGAATTATTTTCTTCATTATTTCCAATTTATATATGTATTCTGTTTATGCAGTATATTTATTTATTTGTTTAATTTATATCTTATTATTTTTTTGATCGTTTTTAATCATATTAAACCACAGTTATGCAGGCTGATATCAAGGCTAACTTGATTTTGTTTTGAAATATTTGAAGAAAACCGAAATTTTGGAAATTCGTTTTTATTTTTTTGCAGCTTTATTTGAGCAGATATTGAAAAATGAAGGGCACTTTATCGAAACAACTTCGTGTCCTTTATTGGCCAGGATATTTAGATTTTCAATATGATGTTTTGTTTTTCCAGAACCGTTATCAACTTAAATTTTTTTAAATACGGACTTGGAATTTTGAAACACTGATTTGCAAGCCTTCTTTACCCTTAACAATTTCTCCTAACAACATACTACCCCAGAATAAATCATATTCAGGCGTTTCGAACAAAAAATACATTTTCAATGTTCATAACTTTTTGCTAATTTATCGTGCACTTAAATGGCCCTTACATTTTGATGTAAGGCATTTTCTACATCAACAGGTTCCTAAAAAATGGATATGAAATGGTGGGGTAGTTGAATGGCCTGTAAAAACACTCGATTTATCTCCACTAGATTGTTTTTTGTAGGGAACTCTCAAATTATGGTTTCAAAATTCCAGGTCCGTATTTAAAAAAATGAAGATGATGATAGTTCTGGAAAAAGAAAACATCACATTTATAATCTAAATATCCTGGCCAATAGAGGGCACAAAGTTGTTTCGAGGAAGTGCTCTTCAAAGAAAATAAAAACGAATTTCCAAAATTTCGTTTTTTTTTTCTAGTATTTCAAAGTAGTTAGTCTAGTTTTTTTTGGGGCATTATGTTCCCAATTACGTAACTTTGCCCTCATTTAAGCTTTCTTGTATCTCTTACAGTTTCCGAGATCCCAATGATGAGAAGCGAATTTGTAACAGCGTGTAGATATACAAAATTAAACTAAGGTACAATAACATACTGTTTTTATTTTTGGAAACGTTTCTATGTTATTATTGAACCATAATACAATATTTTAAGAAAATAGAGAGTTTTTGAACCCCTTAAGTTTTAGCACGTCTTTATCGTTATCGTTATTCTGAGCATGCGCACTGCCAAAAAGATTATCATTTTAACGATTACGATAACGATAAAGTAAAGCTTAAGGGGTTCAAAATCGTCCTATTAACTTTAAGATATCCTACACTATACCGTTGTTGTTGAACTAATGCTAAATAACTTTAAAAATAAATAACCGTCGGGCACATTGTCCGTGGGGTAGTTGTTTTCGGCATCTCCTTCAAACTAAATAACTGTTTGAACCACTCCTACCAATATAATGATAATAATTGATAATAAACGGTAAAGTGATTTTGTGACCAATTATCTTGCCGTTGTAAACGATAGCAATGATTGTGTTGGGCTAATAGCACCAAACACTAATAAGATTTGTTGGTTTATGTGTTAGCCCCGTGCCTCTATACATGGTTAATTAATTGTTAATCAGATACGCTCTTCACCTGCTTTTGTTTAGATTTCAGTGCGGTTTAAGGTGTGTCAGTTTCGTTAATATTTCACTGCTCCTGCTGCTGCTAATACTTCAGTGAGGGTAATTTGCTTCAAATTAACGCTCTCTGACGTTCGAATGGGATTAATGAAATATAGAGAAGTGGTAATTCGCTATAGAAATGCTTACACTATTAACAATCGACAATCAAGTACTTTTGTATGTAGGTGGAGAGGTGGTATAAATAATATAGAGTTTGTATAAAACGGTACAGCAAGGGGGCTCTGGAAGTTTGAACATATGGCTTTTCTTATTTCTGGTTAGATTGTTTTCAAATTATGAACAAGCAGGTGTCACTATTGGTTACATCTGACACACCAATGGATTTGTATTTTAAAATGCTCTAATTTGATATAGGGTTACCTTGTATCAAATTAAAGCATTTTTACATATATATATATATATATATATATATATATATATAGAGGGCATTTCAATAAAAACGGGCCACCTGAATAACTCCGTTACTGTTTTGGTTCTAGAGAAATCCTGAGACAGGTCGATTTTTGTTTGGAGGGGGACATATTTTGCAAGCAACAAATAAAAACTAACGAATAAGCAGCAGAAAATGATTTAAGTAACGAATATTGATACTCTGTTTTGACATTTGTTAAAATAATGACAAATAAAATTATTACTGGCTGTTGTTATGGAAATAGAAAAAAAATTGTGAATTCTTTTCAAAAAAAGTTATTGATGGATTTTGTCGTGAAATGACAAATGAATATCAAACATATGGTTGAAAAGAGAATTGAAAGACCTTTCATATGAGGGGTCACTTGACCCCTATTCCCTATTTAAAATGTTGACATTTGTGGTGGTGGGAGGGGGTACATGTTGCCACGTCGAATTAAATAGCAAAATATGCCCCTCTCCAAGCGAAAATCGACCTATCTCGGGATTTTTCTGGAAACAAAACAGTAACGAAGTTATTCAGGGTGGCTCGTTTTCATTGAAATATATATACATATTTATGGTGTCTCACCAGGAACTGCGTTGATGGATATCTGGGCAAGTACTAATCTGAAAATTTGGCAACATCGTAAAGTCTATAGTAAGCGATAGGCCAAGTAAACAATAAAATCGGTTTGGAATGTGTCACATACATATTGTTGTGTGTTGTTTCTGTACAATTTACACTCGTTATAAGTAATTACTTGTAATTATGCCAGCTCGTTTAAATAACTCAAACGAAGATTATTTAAATTTATTTATCTAATCTATTTATATAATTGTTTTATCAATAATACAAATATGTTATGGAATATACAGTGAGGACATAAAGTCCGCCCCCCCCCCTCTAACTTTTGAACCACTGGGTAGATTGTGATGAAATTTGGAACGACAATATATGACTAAATTCTGCATTTTTTGACATATCAATGACAGCTCTGAATGTCAAAGTGACAGGTGGGCGCGCAATAGGAACATTTCTTTAAATGGAAATGGGGGTCGAGTGGGGACTTATTTTGAAGCTATTTTTATGCTCAAAATATCCCCCAAATTTGAGAACATTTGGTTCAGTAATTTCCAAATAAAAGCCAGTAATATCAGTTTATAACATAATTTTTTACTACATAATCTTTATAATAGAACTAACCCATAGAACATTTATTTGTCAGGAGGTTCATGGAGGTCATTTTCAACATCTTTTGAAGTAACACGTGTTTTCTAAATTTGTTTCTGCCTCTAAAATTTTTTTTTTTAGGTTTAATTTAAATTATTTCATAATTTTTAATTTAGGTTATTTTAGGTTAGGGATGGTTTATTGTTATTTGTTTACTTTTAATTTTTGTTCTGCTTTGAATAATTTACAATAATTTGTAATATGTATGCAAAAAAATGATATAACAGAAATCGATATTACTGGTTTTTATTCGGAAATTACTGAACCAAATGTTCTCAAAATTGGGGGATGTTTTGAGCATAAATATATCTTCAAAATGAGTCCCCCCCACTCGACCCCCATTTCCATTTAAAAAAATGTTCCTATTGCGCGCCCACCTGTCACTTTGACATTCAGAGCTGTCATTGATGTGCCAAAAAATGCAGAATTTAGTCATATATTATCGTTCCAAATTTCATCACAATCTACCCAGTGGTTCAAAAATTAGAGGGGGGGGGGGACGGACTTTATGTCCTCACTGTATATCTTATATCACCTTCTGTACATATTTTTCCTTTATCATATGGATAATATATTAAAACGACAGTGATCCGTTAGCACATTCACCATTATCATAATCGTTATAGTATTATAACGTAAGCCTAGTATTATAACGTAAATTTAGGCGATCTCTTTTTAGTTGACAGTATCTTCTCAGTATCAGACAGCATCAGTCTGTGGTGAAAAACCCCTCTATTAATTCTGGGTCTATAAACTTGTTTTGAATCCACTGTTTAATAAATGGGTTCAAGCCTGTAGAATATATGCAAAATGGTACTTCAACAGGTGTCATACTGGCTAAGTAATCAGCTTAGGTTTTCTCGTATGCGTCATGTTCTGAGATTTACTCATATATCAGTTTAATCTAATTCCTTGATACTATCAATGGGATCCAGATAGTACCATTAATTGTTGCAGCTGTACCTTGATCTTTGGAGAAAATGGTAGTTGACTGATGAACATCTTTTTGTCTGCACCATTTCTTGTGCAGAATAATGTTATCATTTTAGGCTAATACTACTGTTGGTTACATCGTAAATTCGAATCTTTTTGTTTTCGAAACATCGGTTTACCAAATATGTTGGTATTGGATGATTATATTTTCCATGCCTAGCTCACAGTTTTAACCGTTACCTGTGATTCCAAAACTGTTGTTTTTTGGTTAATCGAAATTACAGCTTGCCCAAATTGAACTCAACCCCGAACATTGAATTTGTATAATATGTTTAAATTTCTAATTTACTATACTAAACTTATGGTGGTCAAGCACAACCTGAACAGTATTTTAAATTCGATTCACAATACTACCATGCATCTTCAAGCCATTGTTTTTTTATTTAATTTTTTTGTAACTTAACTACCAGAGTTTTTGCATTCGATTAACATCATTGTCACAATTAAATTACCAAATTTTTTCTCGGATTCCCAAAAATTGGTGTAGTTAAATTGTTCACATTTCTATTACAAAGAATGAAAATTTCTGCCCCTCAAAATTTGCATATGTTTGTTGTTTACAAAGTGAGGTACCAATTTGCATGAACATAAAATATTTACGTATATTAATTTAACTTTGTTAAATGGTAATTTTACAGTACGTGTAAGGGTCAGTTTATGCCGAATGGAGGGTGCGGAAATCGAACAGCCTTAACACCATAGGGTAGAGGGTTGGTTTGAATGAAAACATTATTAATTCATATGCTCCGGAATTAGTCCTAGTCAGAGGTCTGGACCGCAATAAAATTCAACAGTAAATTTTAGTTTTTTATACGTCTTGTATATCTACAGTGGGCCAAGGGGTTTATATTTTTGTTTGCTTTGCTCATCAATTGTGTTCGGTTAACAGGGATCTCCCATAAAAGTGTTAACAATAAGCGGTAGATACCTTGATCGAGTTTATTGCAATTTTATGAAATGAAGGGACCATTACGTAAAGCATATTAAGGCATGTTGTGTTAATTAGTCTTCATAAATCAAATTTATATCGAGTAAACCACGTATTATATTGTTATCGATTCGATGTCAGTGTGAAGTAAAGTACAGAGTTGTTTATGGTGAAGTTTCAATACCAAATGTATGACGTTTTTTAGATGTGTAAACCTTCGATCAGTAATTGAAATGTAAACATTTGACTGTAATTTTTGATTTGGTATATAATTATGTAGTTATTATGGCTCATTATTTTAAAGTAATATTATTCGGCGGATCTTCTAGCCGGAAGAATGCAGAAGGCGGTCCTTCTGGGCTCAATACGTCTACTCAGGGCACACGATTCCCGGACTCAGAAGTTACTCACCCCACGGACGTGGGGAGTAGCCACTGATAACCACCAGCGGCCGACCCTGAGAATCGGAGCCAGGGAACCGGTCGACAGGATTTCAACAAAAAAATAATAATAATTATTATTATTATAACCATAATATCTCTATCCCTCATTCTCATCGTAATTATGAGCTCGGAAGTCAGATACATGTGTGGTAGAGGGGACAGTATACTATTATTTTGCGGGCCGCCAGTGCATGCAGGAACGATGACTTACGATGTTACAATTTTAACTACTATTTAGTACGAGAATAAGGAGAGTAGACTGTTACCCATTTAAGGTAGCAGTAATAGTTGTATATTAAGAACAATGCCAATTTTATGCGCACAAATTTAATGTATAGGAGCAATTAAAAAAAGTTGCCCATCAGCGAAGTCTAAACCGTCGTCAAATTGGGGAACGATTATACCATAAATATAGATGCCAATAATATAACTCGTGATCTTGGAAAGCTATAATCATAGAGAGCTCTGTGTAGAGTTGCTCAGGCTTTTGGAATAACTTTCAGATACAACCACAATTTTCAGATTATGCATTATATGTAATCACTCGTGAAGTACCTACATATCGAACATGTGATAACACTGATAACTTTATTCATTCCTTAACTCAAGTATATTTGGGGATGGGGGAAACTGTAAGACATTTAAGACTCCTTAAGCATAAGGAGGAAAAAAGAAGCCACTTGACAGTTGCCATTTTATAAAACCTTAATAATGGTTTTCATAACTATTTACGATTCAAATTTCAAAGATTACTTACAAGTAATATAAAAGTTGTCACTTTTTATTATATTTTTGTAACTTCTAATAGTATAAATATACAGATTTTTTCTCGGAGATTATTATATCAAGTGTACAATTTTCTGCAAGCTACTGTATAATTTTAATTTCAACATATTGTATTCCTTAACAAATACACTTACATGGGGAAAAACATATAATGGAAAAACTTTTCCAAGGTGCACTTGAAGATTGAACTTTACTTTTGGAATGCAAATTTTATTCAATTTATCGGTAGTAAACAATAAATGATATCGCCAGCATGAATGTGAAGCTATCAGAATTCGTTCCATTTAAATTTTTATTGCCAGATTTTGCAGGATACTGCACCGATGGTAAATTAAACTATGTATTTACCTTGCTTCATACATCCAGTTTAGAGATAAAATAATTTAATTTGATTAATTTTTCTAGTAATATTAAAGCAAAAATTCACATTTTTCCAGAATTTAATTATGCCGTGTGTATGTCTGTGTTTTATCACAATTATAAATTACATTTGCTCAAGTTGTGTTTGTTTTCCCTCCTTATTTACTCTACAAAGAAAACCAATTTTTGTTTGGAGGGTACAGCTATGATAATAATTGAGCTAAATATAAATCTATAAATATTTAATAAAAAAGTCATGTTTCGATCATAATTTATATATAATTCTATTAACACCCTTCAATATTAACATTAACTGCGAACATTTCTCAAATGAAGGGGGCCACTTCATCTTTATAAATTACTTAAAGCTACCAGAAATTATTTACTTAATAAATTTGTTAGGATATGCTGATATGCCGATAATGCTGAATAGGATAAAATTAAGGAAACGGCAGTAATTACTCTTAGTTGGCAGTCATATACTTCCATAAGAGCAGATATTGCAAAAAATGACCATTTTTTATCCTCCGCTTTCCTTTTGGAGGCAGGCCACGCCCCCCCCCAAGCCAATCAGATTCACTTTTCAAACGTCACGCGTCACGTGTTTTATGGTCACGCGTGACGTTTTTCAGGATACGCGTGACCATAAAAACGTCACGCGTGACCATTAAATACCTGGCGTCTGACGTTTGAAAGCTGAATCTGCTTGGCTGGAGGGGGGGCTGAATAGATATTACTATACTTCGTGCGAGCGCGGAGTTTAACAGGACCGTACTAAGGTTACAAATGGAAATATCAATAAATTATGACGCAATGTGCATATTATTATTATTATTACCAAATGCCACGAATAAGTCAAGAAAATACCTACGTAAAAGTGACAACTCTTACCTGACGACAATCCGCCTTAGTGTTCAGAGAAGGTTTCGCTGGCAAATTGGCGGTTGTTATAACATATTATCACGTGTTTCTCTAAGTGTTCTGGAGTGAAACGGCGACGTGTCTATCACTCAGTATTAATTTGTGCAGGGAAAAAGACCGTTTAACGTCTACTGAAGATAACGGGCAGTACGGAAAATGGTTGAGGCATGAACTGTACATTAGTATATATTGGCTGGCAACTCCTGACAGGTCCCAGCTAACACTTTGCTTATGTTTTCCAAAATGGGATATCTTGTATTCCTTTTTAACACGGTTTGCATTTTTTCTTTTATTGCATTACCGACTGGACGTATATTACTGGCATCGCATATATTTTTCTGTACATCTTCTAATATGCGAAACTGTTCTTTTAACTGTAATCCATGTGTTTCCAATTTCGTGATTGCAGTAACTAAGAAACCATAGTGTTTATTAATGTAGTGTATGTCATCGCGAATACTTTGGTCCTTTGTATGTCATGGAGTCTGTGTATGGCGCTGCTTTCATTTGGATTAAATCTACAAATAACATCTTTTATACCATCGAAATGTTTGGCATAATACCCTACGGCTTCTAACCAAGTACTCCATCTAGTTATAACTGGTTCAGGAGGCAGAGGTATATGTCTGGTAGAACCTCCCTAAAAACATCCCTTCGTATAGGCGCCTTATTAATGCAAACCTTTTTGACGGTTGATATGAAAGTATTTACTAAAGGGAAACTTTCCCTTATTTTCTCTGCTACCCGATTGAGTGGATGAGCAGCACATGTAAAATGAACCATTTTCTTATATTTTTGGGATAAAATCTGTCCTGCTTTTAACATGTATGCGGCTGCGTCGTCACGACTTAACATGACAAGGACTTTATCTGAATAAGAATCTTGATCGGGCCACATATATTCAAAACAATCAATAACAAAACAATAGGTGGCTATCACTAGCAATGTCACTTTTTAACGCACCAATTAAAAAGTTGGCGACTGAACGCCCACCACAAGCATCAGCAGTTGCTTCGTCTATAATAAAATACACAAAAAATTGTCCGCAATGTCTTCACGAATTATTGATGTCACTACATCGTTGTAAACCCGATCGACATATCTTAATTTTAACGTGCTTTCATGTGGCAGTTTTCGGTCAGTATATTTTTCTAAAAACGTACGTAATTTAGGGTTCTCTAGTTTGCTTAACGGAATATTACTTGCAAGAAAGCAGGCTTCTGTAAGTTCATAGGTAAAAATTCCGAGTTATCAGCGCTGGGCGAGGCATGGCTCTTCAAATGTCTATTCACTTTAGTTTTGTCAGAAGAATTTATAATGCGATCACACACAGTACAAAACAAGTCACTTTCTTTAATGCGTATGTCCTTGTAATATTCAGCTGGATCACTGTCAAACCACATTTGAAATACTTCACGTCTATTTCTTCTCTCCTTTGGCATCTTACTTGATTTACTTCTCTCATTAATACTTATTGATAATATAATATTAGTAAACGTTTATAGTATACACGGCGAATACGAGCACGCTAGAACGTAAAAGACGTAAAAGAGAAATTTATTTATGCGTCACCGACCGATTATTACAACGTTCCGTAAATAACTCAAAGTTATTTACGGACTGTCAGTCAGCTGGCAAGGCCAGTGACCTGAGTACGACTCTGTTAGACTCCGCGCTGTACGAAGTATAGATATTACTGTCTGAATAGAGAATGTGCTGAATAGATATTACTGTCACCTACTTGTAAAAAATTATCAACAAATATCATGTCGAGAATTATTATTAAATTGCCAATATTTCGAAAACTACAAACTGAGACAAAAACCGTTAGGACATTATACATAACTAATCCCTAACCATAACTTATCCCCTAACTAATGAGGTTTTCCAGGTTTCCCTTATTCCAGCACTGAATGGTGGTTAGGGCTTACCAACGTAAGTCGTTCCTGAGGCGCAAATGCGGCCCGGGAAATAATAATATGCCGCCCCTCTCCCACACAAGTCTCAGACTTTCGGGCTAATCCTTGTGATTAGAATGAGGGGTATAGATGTTATTATTATTATTATATTATAGATATTATAAAATGTGTTTAGAATGTTGGGTAGAATCTATAATTGAAATAATATATAGGGTGTTCTATTTAAAATAAGTAAGTTGAAATTTACTTTCGGTATGATCGGAAGTGCAACCATCTTGAAACCATTTTAGCCGAATGACCCCCAGCAACGTTAGTTTTCTAATGATCGATCGATGGAATTCCCGGTGGGACATATTTTATAAGTCTATAGTTAATGTGTCACTTTTCGGAATTTCTTTTTATATTTCCATTTATTTATTTAATCTTAATACTTCAACACTGCGTCATATGAGTATTGGTACACCGTAGTGCCCTCTTTGGGTCTTTGCTGTTATTAACAAACAATTACGCCTACAAAACGTCTGACTATTATTGCATAATTGACAGATAGATGGCGAGCTGCTTTTCCGCAGGTGCTGTTTTATTTTTTTCTAATATTTGCATCTGTTCGGTGTTTCTCCCTACCATTAACATTCCAACTGTCCTTTGGGCAATTATGTTGCAACATCGTTCATCGATTACATTACCTATGGCACTCTGACGAGTACATAATAAGTGCGAAACTGTTCAGTGTCTGGATGGAGATGCCGGAGTAATGCAAGTCAGGGCACGTAGTCCGTGGAGTAGTTGTTTTCTGCATCTCCTTCAATTAAATAAATTGCGTCATATCTTTACAAATTGCTTTTAGTACGCTTTTTATATGTCGCTTATTTTTAGAGACACATGATTAATCGCTAATCGATTAATCGCAGCATGTTCCAAGAAATGAGTTTATGTCTTTTTAAACTGATAGTGAGTCAACAACTGCAACTTCCGAGTGATGAATCTACAGCTTTGTTCTTTACAGCGCTGAAATATATTAATTTTGTTAATTTAAAGCTACGGGAATAATTATAATAAATAAAGTATTTTTTGAACTGTTGTATATTCTACTTTGTATTGTTGCTTGTCCCACAAGATTATGCTCGTTCTTACTTAAATGGCTATTTTTGTTTGCGTGTTTGGAGGTTTTTAATACCTACATATTTCTTAAATAAGGCCACCTACAAATTCATGTTTGTAAGCAATAAATAAATAATTTAGTTTACGTCATATACAAATTTCATTAGGCAAGGGGATTGTATTTACACCCTTCCGCGTGGATTAAGTCTTAGCACTGCTAAACTAAATAACCCTGCTTTATTTATTTGTCATAAATTTATTAAATATTTCTGACGGTGTTTCTTAGGTCACTATCACCGGTTCGTAAATACCTAGTATTTTTAGTACACCAACCTTGCAGTAAAAGTATGATTTTGCCTATGTTGGGTTGAATGGGTTGAGTGGAAATGGAATGGGTTGGGTTATTAATGTATTTTGAATTATATAGACGATGCATGATGCATACTTGAAACACCTATTGTAGTACATCCTATAAAATATTTCTACTGGATGAAAAAACAATGAAGAATAGAGGCATTTCAGTAATGTTAATAAATGATGTGAAAACCTCATAGAATGTCAAGCTCATGGAAATTTATGGTGTGTATTTAAATTTCGAAATGCGCTATGGACATAGTAATAATTTTATAAAAGTTCCATTATCAATCTGAATATAGACAAAAAAGCTGAAATGTTTTTTTTTTTGTTTATACAACATGTGTTCTGTAATGTTTGTTTTTGATGTTGGGTAATAGGTTAATTTAATATAATTTATTTTTTCAATGAAACACAAAAAAGAGGACTTTCTGTCGAGATACATGGACAAATATCCTACGTTTCGAGTTTTCGGACTTTTTCAAGATTACCTAATAGCTAAAAATAATGATTTTACGTAAGTATTAAATTAGATTAGTGACAGAATAAATATCCAAAAAAGTCTTTTTTTATCTAATATCAATTTCCTATTTTACTTTTATTGTATGGGTTGGTTTTATTTTGCTTTTAGTGTTTAAGAATGTTTAAATGTATAACTTCAAAAGGAATTAGGTAAATATAATATACAATTAGCACACAGAAATGATAATATAATAAAAAATAAATTATATTCAAAACTGAAAGATCCCGTAGATAAATTAAATCAAACCCATGTTGTTTATAACATTGATTGTATTGTTACAAAATCGCCGACACGGTGCCCGAGTGCGGCGTTGCCAAATCTACTTTTTCCCCAGCTCAGGAAAATTGTGCATAATTTGGCAACACCGCCTCTGGGGTGACAGGGACAACCTCCCCAAGGGCGAATTTTCAATCCTCTAGGCCTTCAAATAAGGGAGATAGGCTCTTTTGTCCACATTTCCTGGATGTCACCAGCGGTACTTATCGAATATCCCTCGTATAACTTGGCTGTCGATTAGTTATTGAACTGCTGTGGTATGTCGATTATTCGTTAGTATTCGATGGAAATTTCCGCGAGGCTCTAGAGGCCTAGTTTACCTATATAAAGACCGCGGAGTGCTGGCGAGAAAGTCAGTCTTAATCAGGCAGCGATCAAGAGCAAATAATCAATACCTAAGTGAAATAACTGCAATTTTCGATGTGTTTTCGGTGTGTATTTATTTAGATATTGTACAAGAAGTGTTGTATTGTGTCTGAAGTGTTAAATAAAGATTTGTACTGTCTCACTTATCTTTAGAACCCCGGAAGGAGTAACAGTATATTGGATGTGGTCACAAATAATGGACAAAACAAACAAATTAAATCAGTACAAATTTAGCCTATCCGATCCGATTGGGCTATTTGCGAACTATCAACGTAAGATCTGTCATGTAACGTAAAGAGTAAAAATAAAGTAGAGAAAAAATACAAAATATTATTACGCTTTAATTCATAGACAAAGTTGTGATAGAATAAATGCCGAACGCTTAAAAAAAACGTCAATTAACAGAAACAGTTAACAATATAAAGGAGATTATGTCGATGACAGCACTGCTACTGAAACAAACGAATAACTCAATACCATGTACATTTTTTCAGTACATATTTTAATGGGCAAACCCTACTAAGTTCAGACTCTTTGTCTTTATACTTCATAATTTTAGCATCGCGTTATCTTTATATGTACTGACTGCTCTCTTCATTGTCACGATAACTAAATATCATAAAAATAAAACCTTGTTTTGATGCTGAAAAAAAAAAAATTTTATATATATTTCGAATATGCTGAACATTATAATACCATAATACGTAACACACGTATTTGTAAATTAGTTAATAAAATAATACTAACAGTATTTTAATAACTACTAATACAGTTTTACGTATAATGATATCAGTTATTCATGACTACATTGTTTTAGTTAATCAGTGATTCATCAACTAAAGCAATTCTCTCAGAAATAACCCTTTAGTCAATAGTACATTTGTGTTTTTTAATTAATATCGTCAATATTTGTACGGGAGCCTTTATGAACACAATTGGATTAATGTGTTAGGTATTGTCAATATTAATTTATTTGTGTCATTATGTGCGTATTGAATTATGCTTTTAAAAATGTATGTATCAAACACCACATCAATATTAACTTATGCGTGTGAATAATAATTTACATGTAAGTTTCAAATAGCTTTACTATATGAATGCAGCCATTTTGATTTTAGAAGCGTCTTTGCAAAAGACAGCAGTAATTATTATTGAAATATTTTCTTGAGTAATAATCCTATTATTGCTGTGAAGCCTATGGTATGTTCTTTGGTTATTTGTTACTGTCAAAAGAATCGATCTGTGTTTTTTAATTAAACTTTTAATTAATTTAAAATTCCTAGAATGTTCTCAATTATTATTGACAAAAGATACTACAAAATGCTGCAGTTCCACTCGTAAATAAAGTCACGTTCTCTTTAAATCTAATTAGTAAGTATTGAAGGATGTATACATCGTAGTTTCACTGAAGGTTCGTGAATTTTTAATTACAGCACTTAATGACCAGTAAGAGGATAAGAAAGTACCATTTATATGTTCAGTAAATGTAAGTCTGTTTTCCAAGAGCTTCAACCTACTTTAATCAGGTAAACTGATGGTACTGTATAATCTATAACCAAATTCATCTGTTGTTTTACGCTTCCTGAATGGCACAGTATTACATTCCACGAAGATGAGTTTGTTTAACAGACATAGTTTAAAATAACTGAGAGAGGTAGCTGAGCTCAAACTTGATATTATATATAAAAATTGTAAAATTGTGGCCCGCCGACAGACCCTTGAGGACCAACAAAGAGCTGGAAATTATACAGAACAAGAAGAGGTACCAAACACGTATTTATCTCGTCTTGAGGCAACTGGATGTTGATGTTTTGTACATAATTTCTGTAGAAAAGTAGGCAACGTATATAATATAAAATTCTTAGCTTTCGGTCATACTTCAATGTAAATGTGATACTTTTTGATATTTCCGAACTATCACTGACAACCACCTAAAGAAATTCAGAACTTGAAAGAAATCATTATAATAAAGTTCTCGTAAATTTCTCTGCAGTTGTAAATAAGGGTATCTGTTAATATTTCATCAAATATATGTTGAACTACTTATTTATTTTATAATATAATCCGTTGCCCTACATGAAGTATATCAAGTTGACTTTTATTACCCAACTGAACAATAATTTCCACACTTCAGGTGTTATGTAGGTGAGGAATTTTAATGCTAAGGTAGGATTATCTTTTATTACTCTAATTAAATGTGAATTAGCGATAAATAATTCCGACATAGTCTTACGATATTAATTTTAATGAAAAACTAAATTGGAATGTAATTCATAATGCCTTTTTAAATTTGTAAATATTGTTTTTAAGTTAATACGATGAAATGCTCTGAGAGTATATACAAATAGTTTTGTAAATGTTATGTACCTATTAATACCAGGGTAATTTTAATTTATATTTATTGCAGAAAATGTTTAGATGCTGATATTGTGATATAAATTGAGAGCTGCCAAATTTTAACTTCAATTAGCTGCCCACTTAGTACTTAAACACAACAAACTTTAAGAGCATACAAAAATTATATTGGATTCTAAAAAGAAAACATATATTCCTAAAAAAATAGCGTCACATTATAGAAGTATAGGGTATGTGAAAAGGAACTTACGATATTTCTCCAAATGCAGCAAAGGCGTCCCGTAGTGTTTGCGTCTCTATTTCTGGGCTAAGGTCTCCTACGAAGATATGGTGATGCTCTGAAAGTAAAAAAATAGTGTTAAGAATCATCAGATATCAAAATTTAATTCTACATACAAGCATTGTCAACATTTACCCGAAATATTGATACATTTGTATATACATAGAAACAAAATATATGTAGACTACTAACAATAATCATATCGCAATATTACCGGGTTTTTATGAAAAAATATTTAAATTTGGGTATACAGAGGGTGAGTTTTTAGTACTTGTTTATTCTATAACTATTTTTTTTTACAACTATAAGTTGTTTATGTTCTTTGTTGCATGGTTTAGAAATATTGACGAGTATACAGGATTTTCATATATTTTTGTAGGTCCTTCTCATTTTTATTGGAACATCCTGTAAATATATTTCTTCTTGGAAATTGAAAAATAGCAAATATGGTAAAAAGTTGTATACTTAAACCTTCTAAAGCATGTACTAGAAAAAGGGAATTTAATTTTACATAATTTTGAGTAATAAGATGTTTTAAATTCTCAAAGTACGACGTGAAAATATTGAATTTTTATTATATTATCTATAAACTCATTTTAATTCTAGAAGATGGCAGACTTTTATCAGGCAATTTGTATATACGAAAACTATTATTGAGGACCTTTTAAATGAATAAAATTAAAACGTTTTTATAAATTTTGTCAAAATGTTTCTAAGATATCAAATATTTCCAAAACTTGTAGAAATTTTGTGCTCGTTCCTGTAAATGCATAAATATTTAAGAATGTTCAGTTCAGCAGTAGTATGTATATATATACATATTACTCCTGCTAAAGTATGTTTTTATCTATCTAAACAAATAACGAAGTTGAATGCATTTTTGGTGCATAGGATGCACCAAAAACACAAAATATTGATCGACATTTATGAAATTTTCATATACTTAAATTTTTATGAACTATTTCCTGGTTTTATTATAGTAAGTCATCAGATAATATTTCAGTCTTTAGTATAGCCTTGAGAGGTTTGATTTTTATAGAACACATTCTTTGCTACTTAAACAAACATTTTAAAAGACATAGTCTTCAAAATACCCTTTTGTGAAATTTGAAAACAAATTCCAATTTCCTTGTGTAGATTTTGCAGTGTCTCGGATGCTCATCACAACGTAATATTTAGCAAATATTAATTTAAATTTAAGGGAAGACGAAATTTTGAGAGTTAGCATTGTCACTAAACGTCTTTGTAGTGTATATAGTAGCGCCACGTTTGCATCACGTTCCGCGTCTCATTAAAAATCAAATAATACCATATAAATGTATTTAAGTGACACATAACTTTTTCATTCTTTATCTTCGCGAATAAAAATAATAGAAAATTGTTTGTTGTTATCAAACCATTTTATTATTATGAAATCATCTTTTTTCAAAAAGCCAATATAACATTTGCTTTAAAAATACCTAGATATGTCGATATGACTATCAGAATGGCTCTTAATCGATATTTGAAATAGAGAAAATAAAATCCAGTTTCGAGTATCTGCGGAATCTAAATTGGGGAAAATGTTTATCACAGCCCAGTTTTCTCGATGGTTGTTAACATCTTTTATACCGTAGCGCAAACTGATCGATATATGACCTTTAGAAAAAGGTCATAGGAGTGTTGCACATATTTTTCTGGAAATTTTATTTAGGTGTGTGTACTAACTTTAAGGAGTTATTTTTAAAAATAATTTTGAAATTTTTTTTAATGAACTCTGAGGACACAAAAGAGTAGGTATTTATAAGATTTTGTATCAAAATTTTGTTTCCTTTGAAAATTGACTTTTAAGTCAAAGGAATTTACTTTCTTTGAGATAGTAATTAAAAAGTGATAGGAATGTTACTGTCTTTGTATACTTACATATCAAATTGGGATATACTTTTGTATAAAATGGTGTAATATAATATATTGTAATAATGCTGAGAGGTGCAGTATTGCCCTCTATTGGTCTGTGTTACTATATGCCTGACAGTATTACCAGTCGGCTCGTATGACATACTAACGACAATTAATAAGTTCGAAACCGGTCTCTGTTTGGTGGTGGCGCTGGCGAATGATGTGATTACTTTTTACCATAAGTTGGAGCATTTCAATACTGATCGGGAAGTTTGCCCGTACTGTTTTGTTCTCAACGTTAGGTACTTTTTAAATATTGTATATTATATACGGGTGGAACAGAAAAGGCTCTTCCACCTTTATTTTACAAGAGATGCCAAATAAATTTGGGGAGAGCTTAATGGAACAAAAAATGCATATAAGAGCAATATGAAAGTGACTTAGCCATTTTTGATTTTATACTGGAAGGACTCCAACTTTTGACAGTTACATCGGACACCCTGTATATTTTTACATATTTTTGGATTCACCATGACTTTTTACATTTGCTAATAAAATTTTCATTTGCATTGGCATTAATTTGCCAGTTAAATGTAAAAATTGCCAATTTTTAAATTTTTTTAAAAGCTTTAAATGATCAATATGTATCTACTTAAAACTGTAAATTGATTTTCACTTCAAGGTTCAATTGGGATAAAAATTTTCCAATAAACAGTCTTACTATAATAAAGATTTGATGATACACAAATTCAATTTGTTTTTTCTGGATACAATTTTTTAAGTATTCCGTGTATATAAGCAATACAAAATTTATGTCACTCCAGTTTTACTATTGTCACATAAATCCCCATACAAAAAACATATTCTCTGTAAAAAACAGGCGACAAGTTCACTCTGAACAAAAAATGTTTGAAATCAATTAGAATCGCCAAGTCCGACATCTATTTAAAAAAATAATAATAAAAGAATATACTATATATTTTTATATAAAGAAAAATCATAAAGAAAAACTTGTGACGTGCTTGACGTCACAAGTCACAAATAAGACGTGTTTGACTTTCCATGATTCTCACATTATTTTAGAGATTATTACATCGCATGTGAGATTACATATTATCTCACATATATTAAGAGAAAAACGCGAGAAAAAGTTTTTTTTTGTACAAATTCTTACAATTACACACAAATTATTATTACTTTTATTACATATGCATTGAGTTTCATCGGCGATTATAAATTTCAACTAGATTTAGACAACTTAAAATCACAGTGACGAAAAATATCCACATACTTAAATAGAATTTAATATATCTTGCTTTCTCAGGTAGACTAAGGGAGAAATAATGAATATGAATGACGAATAATTTAAACAGTCACCTTGACGAAATGAAACAATATGTAAAACAACAAAATACATAAATACAACATAAAACAACAACACAATACCTAAATAAATGTGATTTGATTGGAACTCATTCTTTTATATCTCACTCATGAAAACTGACTTCTTCTGCATAGTATGTCGAATAATCATAATACCATTTTGGAGATAAAAGAAAAACGAACCGAATGCGATTGAAAAATACAGGATGTTCTATTTAAAAAAATATTGGTTCACCCTCTGCTCTGGATCACCCGGTATGTACCAAAAATAATTTTAAAAGACAGCTCTGAGTAGTGTACACAACGCTCTAAATGGAAAAAAAATTGAATGACGAATAACGAATAATGTTGTCATACGTACCTAGACACGTATGACAACATAACCAACGTAAAATACCATAACAAATTGTCACAAAAATAGATACTATTACACAGGGATCCTTTGCGAACATTTTTACTTATTATTATTTACACAATAATAGGACAACGCGACAATTACCGCGATACAAAACGTCAGAGAATATCTTGCTATCGTTGCACTTTTGTTGCCAAATTAGTTATTGAGGCCGTCATTTGAGTTCAGTAAAGAATAGCAAAGAGTTTTATACGGTTGGTAGGTATTGACAGCACTGACACTGACAGTAAATTTTATTACCTTTTCCAAATTAAATTTAAATAAATTGATGTTTCGCGCGTAATAGACGAACAGCAGCGGTGCCGCGACATTGCGATAAAATAAAAATATATATGATTATATGGTTTCAATAGATAGAGAATAATTGCGAGCCTATGGCTCAGGGCTTAGCGTCTCGATCGCTCAACCCAGAGGTCGTGGGTTCTAATTCCCATTCCACCAAACAATTTTTAATTAAATTGTTTACTCGTAGATCAAGGCTTATTCGCAGGGCAACCATCTTGGCGATGGCCTAGGATGGGAAGAATGTCAACTTGCGGTGTTGATGTGAGAGATTAAAATCAGTTGATGTTTGACTTGTCCCCCTAACTAATGAGGTTTTCCAGGTTTCCATCATTCCAGCACTGAATGGTGGTTAGGACCTACCAACGTAAGTCATTCCTGAGGCGCAAATGCGGCCCGTGAAATAATAATATGCTGCCTCCTCGCCCGCACAAGACTTTCGGGTAATCCTTGTGATTAGAATGAGGGGTACAGATATTATTATTATTATTATTATTATTATTATTAATCAATTTATATACGGTAACTAAACACAATCTTTCTTAGATAAATCCGTATTATTTAGAAATATTGTAGAGTTAGTGATGCCAACAGAACACGAAAAAATTATTCAGATAGCAGAAATTTGAAAACGCGTTGCGTTGCTATCGACGTATTTCCATTAACACGTAATTAATAGAGAATTATCAATTTATATCGGTAACAAAGCACATTTTTATATGAGTGTCTATGTTTAGTGAGAAAAATTAATGTGAAAATCAGGCTATGATGGGGGTAGATATTTTTCTTGTAAAGATGCACGGCTGCCCGGCCCGCTTGGAAGTGATAACTGCGGATCGCGGACTGAGTGAACTTGGCGGTGCCTCTTTATAGGGTAAAAGTAGAAGTGATTATTTAATTTGGACCATGCTATTTCTATAATTTAAAGTAAACTGTATCTGTGTAGCTCGGGGAAAGAAAAGCGCCCTGTGGATCCAATCCTAATTGGAAAATATTTTACGAGTAAAAGCATCTCCCTTCCCAGTTCCTTTCATTTTCATCAGGTATACAAGCAAATCCTTCTAATATCTTCCTCGCCCTCCTCGTTTTATAAAGCTCTTTAGTATAATATTCGTTCTCTATTACATCTACCCAAATAGAGACTCATTCCTTATTAAAATTAAGGCAGAAATGCAATCCCAAGACGCGACTTCCTCCTGGGTGTGTTAAATTATACGATACTAATGTGAATGATATACTTAATAGTACATAGGCTGATCCAGATTAAGTGCGCACCATTTGTAATCGTTGATGAAGCTACAATGTCGATAACCGTAACAAATTTTGCCAGATTTGGTTCTGATTTTAATAGTCAGGCATTTTCAAAACGTCCGTTCAGGTCAGTGTACTAAAACACGTTTTCCAAATACTTATATTAAAAAGCTACCAGTATATAACACTTTTCTTAGATGTCCTAATATGATGACTTATCAGATACTTTTAGATTTATTCCAGTGGTGTTACTTTTACGGTCATCACTTTCTCTTATTGGAAATCAACAAGGGAAAGTTTAAAATATGAACGATACTGTGTATATTTAGCCGTCATGGAGTCATTACTAAAGTATTGTTATAAAAATAATATGAAATACTAAAATACATTTTATTGAACACATTTGAATATTATTTATAATAGTATTTTATTAAAATGTCATTAACCATTGAGTACAACGTATATACCTGTGTAATGTACGAATTATTTTTTAGAGTACAAAATTCCAGTAAAACTATCTTTAAAATGGAAATAATTATTCCAAATTTGGAAAACGACGATGAAATTATCTTTGAAAGAGCTCTTCGGAATCTTATAAAGAAGTGCAATATTCGTATGTCAAAAAATGCCGCTAACACAGAAAATGCTTCAAATTTTTTTAGTTAATGTTAATGTTAATGTCTTCATTTTGTTAATTTTAATTTTTTTCATATATACCTATATTGCTTACTCTTATAAAGGGTGTCACCTAAAACGCCTCGGTCTATTCCTCAGTTGCTATAGAATATACATTTTTTTCCATTTAGAGCGTTATGTACACCACTCAGATCCGCCTTTTAAAATTATTTTTAATATTTTTTAAATAGAACATCTTGTTTTTTTTCAATCGCATTCGATTCGTTTTTCTTTTATCTCCAAAATGGTATTTTATTTTTGAAATTCGGATGCGGCATTGCCAAGTTATCTTGCAGCACACGTATTTTGCAAGGGAGCACGAAAAGGATCAGCGAGAAGTACTCAGGAGATTAAGGAAAGATAATTTGCGGTTTACATTCCTCATACAGTTCTGAACTCTCTATTTTTTGTGTGTTTATTTTTTGTATAGAAGTAGTAATTTATCAATTTTTAAACAGGTGAAACTAATTTTTTTTAATGGAACAACTTGTATTTCTTGTATCCATTAAAAAGGACAGATAAATATCTTCCAATTTGTTTCCTTTGCTTGGCATGTCTAAACTTAACAGTTTTTGAGAAAGTCGAGGTAATAGGTACTTAAATTACTGTAAAATATTATGCTATTGATCGTATCTGAACTTGCAGCAACTTGACACAATGACAGTACTTTTGTTGACATAAACGTCAGTGAAACATTTTTTTCGTCATAGGTAACTTTGCGGAATCTTGCTGTAGATATATTCTACTGATTTTGGATATTACCTTGATTTTTTCAAAAACTGTTAAGTTTAGACATGTCATTCAAAGGAAATAAATTGAAGATAATCATCTGCCCTTTTCAATGGAGACGAGAAATACAGCTTGTTTTATGAAAAAAAATGTTTCAGCTGTTTGAAAATTTATAAATTAATACTTCTGTGAAAATCACTCCGTACAAGAAATGCAGAATTCAGAACTGCGCTACAGTTCTGAATCAACAACTAAGGTAGTACTATGTGTCTGCAAAATATCTTTCCTTAATCACTGATAATATAACTAAGATAACTTCTCGCTGATATTTTTACAGTGCCTATGCAGAATGCGTTTTTTTTACGATAACTTGGCATCGCCGCATCCGAATGTCAAAAATAAAATATCACTTTTCAGGTAAAAGAAAGGCAAATTTTTATTTATTTAAAAAATATGTTTGATTCACCCCTATACAGGGCGCCCTATTTCTTGACCCGTTGCATGGGTAACTTTTTTATTAGTAGAGATACAAAAACGCTTAAATGAGCAAATTAGTGCAGTTTCGTATTAGTAATTCTACGGTAAGGCGAAAAATTATATACGGGGGAAGGTTGAAAAGTTATTGACAAAAAACGAAAAATCCAACTTTTCTATTATCCCTCGTAGCTCGTTCATTTGAAGAGTTAGAGAAAAATGCTTCACATGTTTTTTGCAGTATTTTTCATGTAAAATGACATGCACTTGCTACTTTTTATATATCTCTTAAAATGGTTGAGAATCACAGTAAAATATATATTTTTTAAATGTAATGGATAGGTGGCTGTGACATTAACCGAAAGTCCCCTTTTTTCTCTTTCAGATGATATAACATAGTCCATATTTTATCCTTACAAAAGTAATAATAATCGTTGTTTTTAAAGAAAGTTTATTGTCACATCAAGAATGCTATGGATTATGGAACAAAAGAATGTTTTGAGAACAGAAATTATTAATTAATTAATTATATTGAAGTAAATGTTCGAAATGACCACCATCCTGTTGGATACATAGTAAGCAACGTTTCTGGATACTTCTTAAAACATTATTTATTGTATGTCCATGTATGCTTCTAATTGCATCTTGAATCCTAACTTTTAGATCCTCTATATCTAGAGGAGCTGTCACATAAACTTTATCTTTCAATAACCCCCAAAGAAAGAAATCTAAGGGGGTCAAATCAGGTGTTCGCGCTGGCCAGTCGATATCCATTCTATTTCCTATAACATTATCAAACTGTTCATGTAAATATTGTTTTACCTCGCGGGAATTATGCGCAGGTGCTCCATCGTGTTGGAAGTATTTAAGATTTCTAAAAATATGAAGTGGTAATTCATTTAAATATTCCTCTGTTAGAGTATTCCTTAGAAAATGAAGGTAATTATTCGCATTCAAATTATCTTCGTAAAAATATGGGCCAATAATTTTGCCACAAAAAATTCCACACCACACATTTATCCCAAATTGACGTTGATTTCTTCTTTCAGAAACAAGATGTGGATTTTCTCGGCACCACATTATGTTATTATGGCGGTTAAAAATACCATTGTTGGTAAATCTACTTTCATCACTGAATAAAATCTTTTTCCAGAAGTCTAGATCCTCTTCGCATTTTGAAATGTACCATCGACAAAATGTCATCCTTCTTTGATTATCAGCTGGATATAAAGTATTGCATATGGAATAATGATAAGGCTTTAAATTGTTACCTTTTAAAATAGCTCTTACAGTTTCCTTGGAAGTGTTGCAGTGATGTGCAATTTCTGCAGTTGAAGAATCAGGTTTAAAATTTACATAAGCCAAAACATTTATTTCAGTGTCTTCATTGAAGTTTCTTTCATCCTTAGGCTTTGAAAAAGAACCGTATAATCGTATATTATTTTCCAGCTGTCTAAATATTCTATGATGGGGTTGTCTTCGTTCCATGTAAGTTTCAAAATAAAGATTCGCTGCAGCTTGTGCATCTCGATTTTGGTTATAATAACAAAATAGCATATCATTTTTCTCTTCGTTGGTGTACATATTTGCAACACTATTATTTTGTATGCAGTATTAATAATAAACAATAAACTACTTAACAAAAACTAAAAATGTCACTTATGATCTGTCAATAATTAAATGCCAACTAGACGTTTTTAAAAATATCAGGAATCTTATTTTTTGTTTTATTTCCATAGCATTCTTGATGTGACAATAAACTTTCTTTAAAAACAACGATTATTATTACTTTTGTAAGGATAAAATATGGACTATGTTATATCATCTGAAAGAGAAAAAAGGGGACTTTCGGTTAATGTCACAGCCACCTATCCATTACATTTAAAAAAAATATATTTTACTGTGATTCTCAACCATTTTAAGAGATATATAAAAAGTAGCAAGTGCATGTCATTTTACATGAAAAATACTGCAAAAAACATGTGAAGCATTTTTCTCTAACTCTTCAAATGAACGAGCTACGAGGGATAATAGAAAAGTTGGATTTTTCGTTTTTTGTCAATAACTTTTCAACCTTCCCCCGTATATAATTTTTCGCCTTACCGTAGAATTACTAATACGAAACTGCACTAATTTGCTCATTTAAGCGTTTTTGTATCTCTACTAATAAAAAAGTTACCCATGCAACGGGTCAAGAAATAGGGCGCCCTGTATACTGGATACTGGATCACCGTGTATGTTCCAAAATAATTTTAAAAGATCCCTGATCTTAAAAGAAAAGGCTCTGAGTGTACGTAATGCCTTAAAAGGGAAAAAATGTATATTCTATAGCAACTGAGTAACTGAGTTTCATTTAAAAAAGTTAGTCTCTACTACAACTCATATTTTTTAAGTGATTAAAATTATTATTACACAGCCCTATTACTCATGCTTAAGTGATAATTAGCCCTTTTGACTATCAGTGTGTCTCGTGAATTTGAGAGTGACTTCAATCGAAATTTTCGGCTCGTTATGTGTATACAAAAAGTCATAAAATATAATAATAACCCACCAAAAGTTAATCTGCAAGCCTTTGCGCTTAAGGACGTAAATTCTCGTTAACACCAAATTCGTATTAAAAAGCAGCACGTGTATAAATGGCTATTACAGGCTTTGGAGAAATAATAAAGGAAATATAGAATGAAATTCATTCTGATGGACCTTAAATACTACATGCAGGGGTAGAACATATATGAAAATGAAAATATAATATATCTTTTTACAAACAATTAAAAATGAGGCAAAGTTTCAACAACAATCTTGCTTATATTAGCATAGGTATAAAAAAGATAGAAAGACAATTAAATTTAATTGGCTACCTCTTACACAGATATGCCTCTTATGTGATTTAAGTTATTTAATTTTTTTTTCATAACGAGTAAGTTTTTTAACCTGAAACTTTCAAATATCTCTACGAAAAATATCTATAACCAAAATTTAATCATTTAGCGGGGAAATGCAATAGTACTAAAATTAGTCCACCTCCCCTCTCCCTGTAAGGTGGGGCGGGGGGTAACTTTGAAATCTTAAGTAGGAACATATATTTTTTATTACAGATTCACATTCTACGGCTAAAAATATGTAGAATATATCTGAACATTTTTTCGATATCGAAAATAGAGGTTCCTATTTAAGATTTGAAAGTTACCCTCCCCGCCCCACCTACAGGGAGGGGGGAGGTGGACTAATTTTAGTACTATAGCATTTCCCCTGCTAAAGGATTAAATTTTGGTTATAGATTTTTTTCGTATTTCATAATATTGGTTTTAGAGAGTGCAAATATTGAAATTATGTGCTATTTTTGTTAAATTAATATTGTTTATAATTAATTTTTGGCACAGTTCTTTTATTTATTGAAAATATCCTTCGAGGCATGCGGACCACCTGATATAATAAAAACAAGAAAACAGGAATTGTTCTAAACACCACAAGTGCAGTTAACGCAATTTTTTAATGCATGCGCAGTTAATGCAATAATAATAACTATATCGATATTTACAAATAAAGTATATTGAAAATATAATCAGTTGTTATATTAGTTAATTAGAGAAATTAATGATAGTCACATAATGTTTTTAAATGTGTTAGTTTGATAAAATAGTTCTAAATTAATTGAGTATTCTGCATATACCGTGCATTTAACTTAATTCCTATATAATTTTATTAATAGACGTATACGTGTACAACTGCACGTAGTACATAGGTTAATGAGTAATATTATTCAACAGGATTAAATGTATTTTGCATAATTAATTAAAAATATCTGCCGAAATGTGCTGACCTAACCAAAAAATTCTAAACTCATTTGTAAAGTTACATCTGAATTCATTTATACGGGACAATTTAGCGCTGTGTAATGTAACAAACAGAATAATGAGACCGTACATATTTTGTTAAGTGGGCCATACACGATGCGACATACTCGAAGCAACGTATATTACGCTAGCACACCGACTATAGCATCCGTCAAAAAAAAAAACTATATTAGAAATAAATTCATTACAAAAATTTGCAAAACAAAAAAAAATTAAAACAATATATCAATCATCATGTCCTCAAGTAATGAAGGAAATATTTCGTTCATTACTTTATTCATTTGATTTGACTTTTCATTTGATTCGTTCATTTCCCTAAATATTTTGTTCAGTATGTACATGAATTTTTTATTTGCAAGAAGTTACAGTAGTAAAATCTTGCAGCTGTACTGCACCGTTTAAAAAAATGAATTGTGTTAAAAATTTGAGTCGCCAGTCGAGTTAGATGGATTGGTTGCCGATATATAACTTATAGTTATATACCGGCGGTTATATATAAGCGGTTATATGCCATATGTCGGTTTTCATCCATAATTTTGTAAATCACGCCATTCAGTGTGGAGCAGATCTATAGACAGAAGTGTGTATATCTGCTATATTATAGGTATGTCTGTCGTTTCATATTATGTGTTTCATCACATACATATGTGATGTGATGACGATGTATCACATATGTATCACAGACACTCCCAACATGAAACGCCAGACATCTGTTTCGGCCTATTACGTCTATTATGTCTCCTTAGTACCGTGAGGAGCAAATAAAATATTACCCTTTACTTCATGACATCCTGTTATGTATAAATTTTCAGCACACTACTAGCTTGATCATATTATACTGTTTTTAATTGAATTTTCTTTACCGCCTTGGAGTATAAACATTTTTCGGCATAATACGAAACAGTAAAAAATAATGGAAAGTTGGAAGCATCATAGGTAATTTACGAAAGTAAATCATTACCTACCTATAGAAGGCGATACAAAATCTCTATAAAAGAGGCGCAGGCAGATCCTGTTTAAATAAAGTCGCCCTCTATTTTTCCTGTGGAAATTCAATTTACTCCTTGCTTTGCTTTTGCTTAATTTTCAGCATACAAGTCAGAGCTGAAATTCTTTGTAATACCAACAAATAAGCTGATGAAATTAAATAACTAATATTCCGTCGTTCATTGTTTTGGAAATATGGTTATTGTAATAAATGAATTTATTATATTGTGTTTTCAACGAATCGGAAAAATTTATAACAAATTTTACGTATATCGAAAACGAAATTAGGCACATTAAAATATTCTTCATAAAAAATTATATGGCTCAGTGGTTTTTCAGTTTATAGAAAACAAAAATGTTTCTACAATTATTGTAGAAGTACTATTTAAATTTTTTTATAATAAGTACATGAGTCAGAGCTCAGGATTTAGTGTCTCAATTGCTTAACTTTAATTGGTCGTAGGTTCCAATCTCCACTCCACCGGACATTTTTTTATTAAATTTTTTACTAGTATATTTTTTTTATAATTTTTTACTAGGCACGGACGTCAGTGTGTGCCTAGTAAATACTAAATACTAGGCACTATACTAGGGTGAGAAGAATGTCGGCTTATTGTTATTCCGAGAATTATAATATCGGTTCATGATTGACTGCCACCTTAACTAATGAGGTTTTCCAGGTTTCCCTCATTGCAGCACTGAATGGTCGTTAGGGTTTATTAACGTAAGTCGCTCCTGAGACGCAATTGCGGCCTACTGAATAATAATATGCCACCGCCTCTTTCACACAAATCTCAACCTTTCGAGATAATCCTTATGATTAAAATGAGGGGCGGAGATATTATAATTATTATACATTACAAATTATAAACATTTTTCCATTACTATTGTCACCATCGACAATTTGTTAGTATATAATTATATGAAAATATCTTTTACGTATTTCTGTGATGGTCAGTGCATTAAATAGAAACTAGAATAAAGAAATTCTAGTAGCTTTTGTACTTTATATCTGAGTACCAACTCTGTTTCATTTCAACTCTACTAAACTTTCCGTTACTAGGTTAAAATCAGTGTATAGTATCAAATTCCGTCCAAGTTATGTGTTGCATTGGAAAACCGATCAGTGTCCAGTAAAGCTGTACTTCACCGATACGAGTTCCACTTTTGTAAAGCTATCGGCCCTTGTACATAGTCGTAGAGTTCTAAAAAAGGCATCCGGTGACCGTACGGGGAATTTTGATTTACTTGAAAGAACTTACAAAGCATTACTCTACTAGAATATAGAACATGAGGTACATGGCTCTTAAATCATCATTTTGTATTGGTTTGAAATACGACAACCAGTCAAAATTATATTTTGTCAATAGTATATAAATTAGGTATACCTAGGATGTCTCATATAGCTATATATTTGATCCAGCTAATAATAAAATAAATAATTTACGTTACGTTGGAAATTTCATATAGTTATTCTACAGTATATTCTAAAAATATTAATTATCAATTCATCAGTTTTAAGTAGGGTACTGTTATACTGTCGGTACTGTAACGGTTACAGTAACCAGTGCATACGCTTCGCAAACGGAGCGACGAATATCCCGTGAACGAGCCGTGTGCCGTGTATAAATCGCAGCGAGCCGCAAGTTGTCGGTTTTCGCGCGAATACAAAGGGGCTTGAGATCGGGATAGGTACGTGGTCGTTATTTAAACGGCAATCTGTGTCAGTACGTTACAGAGAGCACATACTGTAACAAGATGGAGTGGAACAAGGAAAAATGATTACTTTTCATCACAGAAATAGAAACTGTTTCATAGACATTTATAGGATTTCAACAATACTGTGGGACCCAAAAAAGTGTGCGAAAGAGGTATTGCAGACTTGTAAAAGAGTCACCTGTTATACCGTCGTCTTATTTTTTTTTTAATTTTTGACACCCTGTAGCTCGACAACCGCTGCTGTAAGACCCCAAGATTGTATAGCAAAAAAACCTTATTTTTGTTTACAGAATATGTCGCTGAATTTCTGACCTCTATTTAGGAAACACCCTGTATACCTAATTTTTATTTTCAGTGTATGTAATATTCGGATACACGTGGTTGAAAAATTTTGATTACTTTGTCAGAAATATGTATGTATCTAACTGGCCATTACCTCACAGCCTCGATTGTACGTCACATACATCCTGTAAAAAAAAAGAAACTCAGAGTAACATACGATCGTCAGACTTAAGTGGATAACTATAGACGAAATTACAGATAGGGAAAACGAAAAATAGGCCACATTTTAAAGCTCATTCTACAGCCTGATACAGCAAATAGACCTATTTACTCGTAAATAAAAATAAAGTAAATAAAAAACTAATCCTGAATCAGTACAACAGCTGAAAATTGGAAAATTTTGGATACAAAATTTTAAATATACAATATTATTAAGTGCATCTCTAAACGTGGAACGTTCCATTTCAAAAAATTATGCACTTTGCACTGACTGATGATTTTTACCATTCGCGTTTGAACGAAACGAAATGAAACGCTGGTATGTTCATTTTAATATATTTAACACAGTTAAATCATTTTCAAATTTCTCACGACGCCGCTGACTTCGCACCCAAATGCCGATCTCTAATATTAGGTACTTTTAACCGATATACGTACATGTAATGATTTCTCTCACAAACACAACGCTGCAAAAGCATTGCAGAGTTTTCGAGATACCAATTATGCAGATTGGTATTCTTATTTTGATTAGTTGGCAGTTCTTCAGTGTAAAATCAGTCAGTCAAAAGTCGATTTAGAAAGAACAGTACCTGACTGATTATTTTTATTCATGGGCTCATTGATTTATGTGTTTTATTCCGGTATCATGAAATATTTAAATAAATTGGTGGTATTCAAATTATTTTTGTTGGAGACAATTAATTTCCAAGTTATTCGCATTCCGCGTCATGCGGCTAGCATGAAATTTCCCAAGAATTGTTGATTAACTAACTATGCAGTAAATTCCATACTAGTTAGCCGGGAAATTTTCATAGTGACCTTGCTTACAGTTTTCTATCGGATAATATGGCTGAAGTTTACACAACATAATTGAAGTAAGTACTATAAGTATTTAAACGATTCTATTTTCAATTTTAATCTATTTTTTATCCCCACCGATGCCGTATATAAATAATATATCTTCATTCCTCACAATGCCCAAATTCCATATGCAAACTCAGCAAAATATCTAGGCATCACATTAGACGCAAGACTTCGCTGGAAAATGTTTAAAAGAAAAGAGAAGAGCTAAGACATCAGATATAAGAAAATTGGCTTGGTAGACACTCCTGCTTATCAACTTACAACAAAATACTATTTTATAAACAAATCCTCGAGCCAGTGTGGACCTATGGAATACAACTCTGGGGTTGTGCCAGTAAGAGTAATATATTAATAATTCAAAGATTTCAGAACAAAGTACTGCGGAACATCATCAAAGCGCCTTGGTACATCAAAAACAGCGACCTTAATCGAGATCTTCAGATGTACACTGTAGAGCAGGCAATTACCAAATTTGCAAGGACTCACGAACAACGTCTCCATCACCATGTGAACATCGAGGCCATCCAGCTCCTCGACAACACTAACATAGTAAGAAAGCTAAAGAGGGATAAGTCCTTTCAGTTAGTGAATTGATTATACAAGTATAAAAGCAGAGTATTGTGCGGTTAGTGTTACACGTTAGTTTTAGTGTAATTAAGTTAGCAGACCCTAAGGTACACTAGAGAGTAAGACCTTAGCTCTAAGATTTTCAGCTTGTTAAATTAGGATAGAACCAAATTACTCATTGATCTCTCTTTGATCAGATTGTAATAACAGCAAAATACCCTTCAAGGGGTATTTTCTATATATTTCAAAAAGACCAAAAATTTTTAATGCATACAAATTTAGTACACTTCATTGTTTTAGCTACACAGCCTCAGGTTTAAATTTATAATTTGAGCTAATTATGCCTTATTGGTTACTACTTTCAAAAATATAATGTTACGCCTATGTCTAAAATGTAAAATAATTATGAAATTAATTCATTTGTTTTTTCACATCCTTCAGCATTAGTAAGCATTGGTGTGAATACACTTTAACAAAATTCATTGTTGCTTCTTTTGTGATTACACCACCTGTAAAATAATAAAAAATAAGAAACCAAAAGTGTTCAAAATAAAGATTGAAAGTGTAGTATTAAGTAATTAATAACAATAATTCGTAATTAATACAATAATTAATTCGTTTTAGATGTATCTGTTATATACTACTGCGGACAAGATTAGTTTTAAGAAATTAGTAACAGATAATTCTAGCTTCACGACATTGGTGTTTTATCATGAGATTATACATTTTATCAATACAAACAAAAAGTCTTTATTTGTACTATAAATAGGCTTGTTTTGGTTCTCACACGAACCAGTTCTGAATCGTACTGAGCACGCGCAGTTTAAAAATTCGAAGGCTTTATTCAAACTGCGCACGCTTAGTAGAGTTCAGAACTGGTTCTCTTGTTTTGGTTAGAACCAAAACAAGCCTAATATGATTCGGATGCCCTCCGTCGTAATAGCTATTTATTTTTTTCTGACAAAAACTATAATGTATAATTTTAAAATACAATTTATTGTCAACTCTTAATACCTATCTGATAATAGTGATTGTAGTTATAACTTATATTATTATTTCAGAATACAATTCTTTTAAATTGCTGCATTTGTATATTTAACACTTCATTGTAATATTAATAGTGGTGAGAAACACATAGTAGTGCCCTCTTTTGGTCTTTACTACTATCTGTCTGATAATTATTGTCTAATTAAACAGACAGATAGCGACCTGCTTTTTCGCAAGTTCTATTATAGCAGTGACCTCTATTGTTTTTGAGGAAGACAATCCTACTCATCTATTTGAAGGAGATGGCGAAAACAACTACTCCATGGGCTATGTGCCTCCACTGGCATTGCATTACTTCGGCATTTCCATGCAAGTCGTCACATCCTTCATAGAGACCAACTACCAGACACTGACCGGTTGCGCACTTATTCTGTGGTCATGAGAGTGCTTTAGGTACCTAGGTAATAAAGATGTTTTTTTTTATGGAGATGCGGGAGTAATGCAATGCCAGTCGGGGCACATAGGTCGTGGAGTAGTTGTTTTCGGCATCTCCTTCAAATACTTCATCGTAATATTACGCTTTATTTTAAAATAAATCTATATGGAATTTGTAGAGATAGTGACTACTTATATGTATATTTTCCTTATAAAATTCAGTCGAAAAATATTAGGCCCTATTTCTGTGTACATAGACAAGTTTAATAAGAATATATGTACAAATTGAAAAAAGTAATGGTTGTGTACATGACTTGTATGATATAGAATGGCATATTAAATGGCACTGGTTATATATGAAATATAGATATGTAATCTCTCTAACTTCTCGCCTTGAGCTAGCATCAAGTCAAATTGGCGCCCAGACAGAAGACAGTCTTTTTACATTTATATTTTCTCATAGACTAGGGGTTCCTATTTCATACTTTATTGAAAATAAAGTAAAACCACCCAACTACCGTGACGGCTACCCTAAATTCATTACATCTCTCTTGGACTAAATAATACAAAACCTTGTAGTAATTGCCATTCTGTTTTTTTTTTCAGATGTACATACCGAGGTGCATACTTTTTCACAAAGGCGTATTCAACTCTCTTTGACTCTGTTTATAAATTGTTTCAGTCGTTGTTTTTTGTTTTTGAATGGAATTTGCTTCTGCTCATCGTTTATAATAAACTTTTAATGTTGGAAAATTTGTAATATACTAGAGGGTGCAATATAGTTATCCAAACAGAGTATTTAACTTCAGTATTAATATGTCTGTCAATCTGTACTGTACGCTTACTGTTTGTTACATTTTTTAATGAAAAATAAAGGCCTATTGTTATTATTATTATTATTATTATTATTATTATTATTATTATTATTATTATTATTATTATTATACCATTTAGTACCAGAATCAGGGGAAACCCGGAAAACCTTATCAAGTAAAGTGCAAAAGTGCACAGTAGGTTGTTAGTCATTTATACAGTGACATTTATATTGTAGTATATACAGTTGCAGTACTAGTTGCAGTCTTTAACTTCACCACGGAGCTTATATAGCAATAATTGTATGTAACTGAAATTATATTACACGCATACAAGTTTTTATTTGAGATTCACATTCCTTTGGGCAATAAAGGACGTCTTGGTGGATCAAAAAATTAGAGAAAATGAGAGAAGAAGTGCGACGCCTCTTTAATTGTACTAAAGCTTCGGATATTTGTTTACGAACTCTTAGAGTTCTTAGACCCTATGAGTGGTTCTATGTAATTGAACGTATGTGTTATATCATCATTTATAAAATTTATTAGCAAGAAGCCATGTTATATGACCATCACAAAACCAACATTCGCTCGCTATGTTGAAACACAATTTGTGTACAATATAGAACGTAGTTTTTCAGTTTAATAAACAAAATGTTATGTAATAGTTATAAGTTTCGGGTTTCATTAACAAATTAACTTTACATTAAAATTAGTTTCACTGTGACTTAAGATGTCTGAATTTGATGGGTACAATCAAACGACTGAAAAGAATAACTTTACAATTATCTATAGAACTAGTTTGCTTTCTAAGACACAATTAACAAATTGTGTAGTTTTATTGAACGAGCTCTATACAACACAAAAGTCCTGTAACTTAAAATTATAGGACACTTTTATAATGGAATACAAATGAGTTTTTGTTGATCCCTTTCGGTCTGAACAAGTCTTTAATAATCATATTATATTTTAATATCTATTATATTATATATTTATAACGGCTTTATAAAACGTTTAAAAGACAAAATTACTTTATAGGACGTATATTGTGAACATATGTACGAATATTCTGATATTAAATAAATTTTTAAGGGCAAAAAATACAATTTGTTGTGAAAATATGTTTGCAATTCATATTAATGATAATTGCTAATTGTACGGTTCGTTATTAATGTTTAAAATACATTTTAATAAATATTTAAATTAAATTTTTTAATAAATACAAACAAGTATTAGCAAGAAGCCATGTTGTATGACCATCACTAAACCAACATTCGCTCGCTATGTTGAAAAACAATTTGTGTACAATATAGAACGTAGTTTTTCAGTTTAATAAACAAAATGTTATGTAATAGTTATAAGTTTCGAGTTTCATTAACAAATTAACTTCATATTAAAATTAGTTTCACTGTGACTTAAGATGTCTGAATTTGATGGGTATAATCAAACGACTGAAAAGAATAACTTTACAATTATCTATAGAACTAGTTTGCTTTCTAAGACACGATTAACAAATTGTGTAGGTTTATTGAACGAGCTCTATACAACACAAAAGTCCTGTAACTTAAAATTATAGGACACTTTTATAATGGAATACAAATGAGTTTTTGTTGATCCCTTTCGGTCTGAACAAGTCTTTAATAATCATATTATATTTTAATATCTATTATATTATATATTTATAACGGCTTTATAAAACGTTTAAAAGACAAAATTACTTTATAGGACGTATATTGTGAACATATGTACGAATATTCTGATATTAAATAAATTTTTAAGGGCAAAAAATACAATTTGTTGTGAAAATATGTTTGCAATTCATATTAATGATAATTGCTAATTGTACGGTTCGTTATTAATGTTTAAAATACATTTTAATAAATATTTAAATTAAATTTTTTAATAAATACAAACAAGTATTAGCAAGAAGCCATGTTGTATGACCATCACTAAACCAACATTCGCTCGCTATGTTGAAAAACAATTTGTGTACAATATAGAACGTAGTTTTTCAGTTTAATAAACAAAATGTTATGTAATAGTTATAAGTTTCGAGTTTCATTAACAAATTAACTTCATATTAAAATTAGTTTCACTGTGACTTAAGATGTCTGAATTTGATGGGTATAATCAAACGACTGAAAAGAATAACTTTACAATTATCTATAGAACTAGTTTGCTTTCTAAGACACGATTAACAAATTGTGTAGGTTTATTGAACGAGCTCTATACAACACAAAAGTCCTGTAACTTAAAATTATAGGACACTTTTATAATGGAATACAAATGAGTTTTTCTTGATCCCTTTCGGTCTGAACAAGTCTTTAATAATTATATTATATTCTAATATCTATTATATTATATATTTATAACGGCTTTATAAAACGTTTAAAAGACAAAATTACTTTATAGGACGTATATTTTGAACATATGTACGAATATTCTGATATTAAATAAATTCTTAAGGGCAAATACAATTTGTTGTGAAAAATGTTTGCAATTCATATTAATAATAATTGCTAATTGTACGGTTCATTATCAATGTTTAAAAGAGTTAATTGTTTATTTACTCTATCTTCTCCGGTTACATTTTATTACTAGTACTCCAGTGTACGCAGGAGGGCCCCATTCGGCTCTTCATAAACTACCAGGAATTATTAATAAATAGTGGTCCCCGCAATTTAGCGGACATGTCCCCGAATTGGAACATAAAAAAGGAACAGTTCAGGCAATTACGTTTCCAACTTGTTGGTCAGGTTGCGACCCCGCTCGACAGGAATCTATGACGGGCGTCAATTTATCGAACGACGCGTTTACACCGTATGGCAGAGCCAGAAAAAAATATATATGATAGACTTATTTTACTTGTCACCGGAGGCCTTTTCGGTGTAGTAATTGGAGGGTTCGTTTCCGTGTTCTCTGGCGAACATTTGAATTGCGGATAAGGTCACTTTTACATGAATGAAGACTCAAATTGAATACAATTTGACAATTGTTTAGGTTCGACAGCACAGAGGAAAATGTTTGTTTCTAAAATATTTTAAAGATATAGTATTTTATGTACTGTATTCGCCAAAAGAACCAGTAGTGTGCTGTGGAATTGTAATCATCTCAAGATAATGCCAATTTGGTTGGCGAAACACTCGTCGAGTGCAGTATAGTGTTCTAGTGTTATGTGAAAAACTAAGTCAGTATTAGCCACACACCAAAGGTTTCAACCCCCTGCAAGACAGTATAACACTCTTTGCAGTATAACGTTTGATTCTTACAAAATTGTTATAAGAATACGTCACCGATTAAAATAATAAAAAAACAGAAAACATAAATGAAGTTATTGAGATAACAAGTGTAAATAAATTTATTAGTGGATTTTTGGAATAAATTAAAAACCTATATCTATTTTTACACCCCAGACAAAGGAGTACATCTTTTGTCTGGGGAACCTGTTTAAAAAATTGTTTTGATACTATGCTTTCTATACTATCCTTTAACTTCGCTACTATATATTTTCGTGTTTTCTTTTTGTTAATATGAGAGGTGGCTTTTTAAAGGGTGTTTCAATTTCTTGATGAATCATAACGTTACCTTATAAATGTATTCATTAATTAATTTATATGCTATTCATCATATTATCAACATGCATCATATTAACAAAACGAACTACTTTTAATTCAGTTTAGTAGCGTCTGAAGATTCTGAGATACATTCAAAGTACTTCCAGACTCTTCAGTCTAGTAATATTTTATTTAATTGAGAACAATTAATTTTAATCATTATTTTTATTTTTTATATTTATGACGCTATATTTTTTTTTATTTTTGTTATTTTTTTAAATTTTTATTATTTTTTTTTAATTTTAGTTATTGTCTTTCAAAAATGGTCTTGTAATAATAAGTTATATTTTCTACGAAGGTTGAATGCAGATATTCCTTAAGTTGATTTTCGGTGTGGTTGTATAAAAATTTAATTTATATAAATAAACGTTGATTTTAATGTCACTTGGGCAGTACTGTTTTTATAGCCAACTAGGTTATTTGGTTTCAGTGCGTTTGACTTTTAGTGATTTTGCATGAAACGAAATAAATTTATTTGTGAACAATTAGTTTAATCGGCTCAAATGAGGTGAAATATCCCATCCCCAACCACATATTAGTCATAAAATAACAAATTTTATAAAAATCAGTTTATAAATATTGCGAAGTTAAATTAAATATTAATAAATACATAATTAATTAATTAAATAATAAATTAAATAGAGCGAATAAACATTTCTACCTAAAAATTCTGAAATAAACCATTACCTCTTCTTTTGTTGCAGATGGTGCAATGCTTGTTGTATCATGTGTATAAAATTGGTAAGTGAATATTTTTATGAACAAAATATAAATCTTCTGTAGATATAAGGTGTAATGCACACAGCTATGAAAGATGTGAGGTATGTTTCCCTTGGCAAGCCGAAAGAAGATTATTGCATTTATGTGTAAATTTATTTATTTATAAAAAGATACATACATAAATTCTGCTTTAACTTGGAAAATACATCTCTGTTGCTGTTTCATAAAGTTTCAAACTGGTGGATGTGTGTTGCTTTAAAATTGGTTTGAAAGCAGATTACACCATGGCCCGGATTAAATCGCACCTTTTTACGTCTAAATATTTTCTGCAATAAATAGGGGAAAATGTAGTGAAATATATAAAAAAAATTCGCAAGGGAAACCACCACGATTTTGCTTTATAGTTACGCTACATTGAAGAGGAGCAATAACTCAGTAACATTCCTGTTTGTAGGTAGCTGCGTCGTTGTTTCCTTTGGGACTATGTTAAATACTTTTATCTACTGTAGTTTTTATTCTTTTTTTTATAGGACGAATAATTTTGTAAAATCTTCTGAATTCTGACTTTATATACTTAAATAGCTTACAAGGGTACAACACAGCGTTTTTTACGGTTACCAAAGTCAGTGGCACACATCAGATTATGACTGCTTAGAAAGAAATGTATTTAAGGTTGTTGTAAAAAATAAGGAATTAGTAAAATATTGAAAAATAATACTCTAAAGTGGCCCGGAGACGATCAATAATATTGTCAATAAAATTGATGACTTCAATTGGAATCGCGATTGATGGAGATCCAATGAATACGTCAATACTTCATAGTTGCTCACTGAATTTCTTTCGAGTCGACTCGTTTATTGCTTGTTTCTGAACTAGTATAATGGTCAATTTCTGTCAATTTTTCGATTACACGATCAATTGGGATGCGTCAATGGTCCCCGTCAATGTACTTCAATCAAATTACCTATCAATCCCCGTCCATCGATTGACAATGGCACCAATCGCTTCCCACATGATCAATTAGATGCATTAATGAGTACCATTGACAATATTATTGACAATATTATTCACCGTATCCGGGCCACTTTATACATCAACAGACATACAACAGAAATATTAATTAATATATTAAACTCAAGCGCTTATTACTTCTATATTTAATTTTGTACTGTTTATTTTCTCATTTCATTTAATACTTCCCCAATAGTTTTTCACTCATTTGAAGTTATAATATATGCCCGCTAGATCTGCCTGAAGAACTTTTGCACGAATGTCCATAGTCTACTTAAGCGGCGTTTACATTGGTATAGTTACTTATACCAGTAACTGGTACTAGTAAGTAGCTTCCCAGTTGACTAGCCCAAGTCCAAGGTAAGTAGAAGTTTACACACAAAACTGTTTTTTCTGTACTAGTATTTATTAGTAACAGTTTTGCAGTGGAGAAGAGATGGCTTTCTGTGGTCGTATTTCGCGATCAAAATTGGTTGCTCTTAAAAAAGGTATAATAAATGTTTCCCTGTGTTTAATGGAAGAAATCAAGAATCTATTGGAGGAAGAAGAATTTACTACAAAAAGGTGGTGAAAAAAATGGATTAGTAGAAGGAACACCAGAGGCGCATCTGCCTTGGTTTTAAAGGAACTGACAACAGAGGATCCTGAGGAATATAGACTGTGTCTTCGTTTAACTCCTGAACAATTTGGAACTCTGTTAAATTTGGTATCACTATTTACTGGCAACTGTTTACATTAGGCGAGTTCAGAGACTAGTAGCGCGGAAAGTAAAATTTTAGTAAAGTGGGGGAAGGTTAGTGGGTAAGTAAATAGCCTAGGAAGCTATTTACTATCCTGGCCAGTCTGCTGGTACAAGTGCTGGTGCAAGTACTTGCCTATGAAGTTTACATTGGATAAGTGGCTGTCTTGCAAGTTACTGGTACAAGTAACCAACCCATTTACTATACCAATGTAAACGCCGCTTTACTCCGAATTCGCAGGGAACTCGAAATATTCCACGATCTGCCCTTTCCTTTTTCTTCGATCCGTCCCTGAAATTAATTGTTCCCTCACGGAACTATTCTACAGGCGGCACGGCGTCTCCACATCCTACGTTTGACTGTGTACTGACGGATTTGTGGCTACCATTGTCAAAGCCATTCCTCGTGTTGGTATTTTTCGCTTAGCTAGTTATGCTTCGACAATCAATTATTTGTATTTAGCTATATAAGTTAAGTCCTTCAGTTGTTTAAGCCACCGAGCCACAGCTCTATAAACTGTCATGTGTCTCACTAATATGCACATGACCACCTTTGGTTACATCTTATAAGAAGGTTATAAGAGGTTATTTATAAGAGGTTTATAGCTTTTTTAGTCTCCTTTGTTATGATTTCCGGTCATCGAGTATCTAATGCTAAAACGTTGGCTTACAGCATAAACCCGTAAGAAATCTTATAAGAAGCCGTGCTTTACGTTTTGTATCGTATTGTTGACTGCATTTTGTGACTGGGTATATTTCTTCCAGACCAAGTTAAGTGAGGTGATTTGTGAATGAGTATGGAGTGATACCCGCATCACCGATAATATACTGAATGGAATGATATGAATTTGCTTCTGTTTCCATATTCTTTTAACTTCTGTTGCCAGTTGTTGATATTTTTCTTTCTTTTCTGTATATTTTTTTTACTATATATTGGTCAGATGGTATTTATTGCTTCGTCGATGAGGTAGGTAACCCTTTTTATTTTATCTTAATGTCTTATATCTGGTCTATTACGAGCTGCCGATCAGTTTGTCTGGTTAGATTCCAATATAATTTATAACATATGTTTGTTATTATTATTATTATTATTATTATGGCATTTTCAATACACGGCACACCCAAAGTCGACAAAGTCGAAACTAGTTTTGGACTTTGAGTTATAGTACTATATTCGAGGTTATAATACAGGAAACATACATTTATAAGAGAGAATGAAGATACATCAAAGAAGAAGACCGTGTGGAGGACCCGCTTCTGTACCGACCCCTGAAAGTATTATTGACTTGATTTAGAAGTATTAAAAAACTGGTAAAGATTAACGTGTCTTTTGATATCGTACATAATGATTTTGGTATGAAGAAATTACTTACATGGACCGCTAACTTTCTGATTGCTGAACAAAATCGATATGAAGTCAGGACCTCCAAGTCATTTTGCTGTCATTTTGAAGAGGAGTATTCAAAACGGCAATAAAGTAATGAAACACGCTTCAATCGTTATGATCCACAGACAAAAGTACAATCAGAGGAATTGAAACATGTTGGTTTCCCCTGTTCAAAGAAATTTTGAGTCCAAAAATGGGTTCAAAATGATAGATCTTCGTGTCAATTTTTTTTATAAGGACGGAATAAATATGTCGAACAAATAAGAACAAGTTAGAAAACAATTTGCATTTCGAACTTAGTCAATAATGAAAAATACACGCCATCGGTTTATTGTAGATTATTAACTATGCTTTAACAATTTAAAATATTTCGAAAGATGTACTTTTCTTGCTCGAAGACGACGCTGACTTTTACAATTCTTCACTGTGTTGGAGAACTTGAAGAAATTAGCTTTAAATTTATGGATCTTCCACACTTTTTGTCAGATTTAGTCCTATAATACTATTATATTTATTTTCAAAATTGAGAAATAGCTGAAAGCGAAGTAGGATTCTCATCATATAAAACAGTAAAAGTACCACAAATAGAGATAATTACATTATACAGGGCGCCCTATTTCTTGACCCGTTGCATGGGTAACTTTTTTATTAGTAGAGATACAAAAACGCTTAAATGAGCAAATTAGTGCAGTTTCGTATTAGTAATTCTACGGTAAGGCGAAAAATTATATACGGGGGAAGGTTGAAAAGTTATTGACAAAAAACGAAAAATCCAACTTTTCTATTATCCCTCGTAGCTCGTTCATTTGAAGAGTTAGAGAAAAATGCTTCACATGTTTTTTGCAGTATTTTTCATGTAAAATGACATGCACTTGCTACTTTTTATATATCTCTTAAAATGGTTGAGAATCACAGTAAAATATATTTTTTTTAAATGTAATGGATAGGTGGCTGTGACATTAACTGAAAGTCCCCTTTTTTCTCTTTCAGGTGATATAACATAGTCCATATTTTATCCTTACAAAAGTAATAATAATCGTTGTTTTTAAAGAAAGTTTATTGTCACATCAAGAATGCTATGGATTATGGAACAAAAGAATGTTTTGAGAACAGAAATTATTAATTAATTAATTATATTGAAGTAAATGTTCGAAATGACCACCATCCTGTTGGATACATAGTAAGCAACGTTTCTGGATACTTCTTAAAACATTATTTATTGTATGTCCATGTATGCTTCTAATTGCATCTTGAATCCTGACTTTTAGATCCTCTATATCTAGAGGAGCTGTCACATAAACTTTATCTTTCAATAACCCCCAAAGAAAGAAATCTAAGGGGGTCAAATCAGGTGTTCGCGCTGGCCAGTCGATATCCATTCTATTTCCTATAACATTATCAAACTGTTCATGTAAATATTGTTTTACCTCGCGGGAATTATGCGCAGGTGCTCCATCGTGTTGGAAGTATTTAAGATTTCTAAAAATATGAAGTGGTAATTCATTTAAATATTCCTCTGTTAGAGTATTCCTTAGAAAATGAAGGTAATTATTCGCATTCAAATTATCTTCGTAAAAATATGGGCCAATAATTTTGCCACAACAAATTCCAAACCACACATTTATCCCAAATTGCCGTTGATTTCTTCTTTCAGAAACAAGATGTGGATTTTCTCGGCACCACATTATGTTATTATGGCGGTTAAAAATACCATTGTTGGTAAATCTACTTTCATCACTGAATAAAATCTTTTTTCAGAAGTCTAGATCCTCTTCGCATTTTGAAATGTACCATCGACAAAATGTCATCGTTCTTTGATTATCAGCTGGATATAAAGTATTGCATATGGAATAATGATAAGGCTTTAAATTGTTACCTTTTAAAATAGCTCTTACAGTTTCCTTGGAAGTGTTGCAGTGATGTGCAATTTCTGCAGTTGAAGAATCAGGTTTAAAATTTACATAAGCCAAAACATTTATTTCAGTGTCTTCATTGAAGTTTCTTTCATCCTTAGGCTTTGAAAAAGAACCGTATAATCGTATATTATTTTCCAGCTGTCTAAATATTCTATGATGGGGTTGTCTTCGTTCCATGTAAGTTTCAAAATAAAGATTCGCTGCAGCTTGTGCATCTCGATTTTGGTTATAATAACAAAATAGCATATCATTTTTCTCTTCGTTGGTGTACATATTTGCAACACTATTATTTTGTATGCAGTATTAATAATAAACAATAAACTACTTAACAAAAACTAAAAATGTCACTTATGATCTGTCAATAATTAAATGCCAACTAGACGTTTTTAAAAATATCAGGAATCTTATTTTTTGTTTTATTTCCATAGCATTCTTGATGTGACAATAAACTTTATTTAAAAACAACGAATATTATTACTTTTGTAAGGATAAAATATGGACTATGTTATATAATCTGAAAGAGAAAAAAGGGGACTTTCGGTTAATGTCACAGCCACCTATCCATTACATTAAAAAAAAATATATTTTACTGTGATTCTCAACCATTTTAAGAGATATATAAAAAGTAGCAAGTGCATGTCATTTTACATGAAAAATACTGCAAAAAACATGTGAAGCATTTTTCTCTAACTCTTCAAATGAACGAGCTACGAGGGATAATAGAAAAGTTGGATTTTTCGTTTTTTGTCAATAACTTTTCAACCTTCCCCCGTATATAATTTTTCGCCTTACCGTAGAATTACTAATACGAAACTGCACTAATTTGCTCATTTAAGCGTTTTTGTATCTCTACTAATAAAAAAGTTACCCATGCAACGGGTCAAGAAATAGGGCGCCCTGTATAAATGAAAAATTGTTTTGAAATATAATAATGTGGTCTGGTAGTCTACGGACTTCTTTAATGCCCCCTCGTATTTTACATATTTTACAGTGTGTACCTAATCAAATAAGGTTTTATAACTAATAAACCGACGCAGAATATATGGCGTAAGTTATTTTACGTGTTGAAACCTATTTGATAATGAAAGAGCGTGGAAGCAAGAAACCCATATATCTCCATTATCTTGGAAGCGGTGTATACTAAATATTGCGTATTTTACGTATAACCATGTTTACCACCACCTACCAATGTAAAGATTTATAGGCACGGTTTTTTTTAGAAAAAAAATTGTCGCTGTTTGTATTAGAATAGCTTCGACCTATGTATAAAGGCCCTCTTAACTCAGATTTTATTTCTTTCGTTAGCTAGTGATCAGATATTGATTTTATTATTTATTGCGTTTTTCCGCTCTGTTTGCAAAATAGAGCATATTTCACAGTTTATTTCCTCACTTGAAACCTTCTTTTTTATGCCCAACACGAATATGTAGATGTTTTTTGCAAGTGGTATCGGAATACACAAAGGCCATGAATATAAAACGAATAAAGGATACTTGGAAATTTGTAAGTTAGTAGCATAATAATCAAATATTGATTTGAAATATACGCGGCTATTCATAGCGGGAATGCAGTTTCTTCCTCTGTCAAATAAGTGTCAGTTTTCTTTGAAAACAGGTTATCTAAATATTTTTTAAGTATTCATAAAATATTTTACATCCTTAGCCTTTGCCTTCTCTGATAAATTGTGTCTACTGTATTGCAGTGAAAGTAAAATATGACTAATAATATGAAGAACTATTTGTTTTAATTTGTATTATTGTATGTTATTTTCCAAAATTACTCATCTTCAGTTTAGGAAGCTGCTTTAATTTCTTGATTTTCATTGACAGCCAAGAATGATGCCGATTCCTAAACTATTCTATTCAGTTTAGTTGAATTTAGTGTAATTAATACGCTCCATTAGTGATGACGTAGCGCCAGCCATTTTGTTCTGGTAGGTCGCGGTTCATTATCCAAACAAAGTCCGATTAACAAGGCAAATTTACAGAAAAGTGCTATTTTGACGTTATTTGAAGATTTTAAGGGAAAAAAACATCGAAAACGGTAAGAGTGCAGTAAATGTACCCTATAAACGCATTCATGCAAGACAGATGGGTAATAATAACTGAAATATTAATAAAATCTAAATTTAACATAACCTCACTTTATATAGTTTATTGTAAAAATAACTTTATTTAATGATTTTTACAGTACCAATCTTTCATTCGCCATGGTTATGTCCTGGGCTCCGGATTGCAAGCACTACAATCAACGAGAAACTTGTAGATTTTTTATATTTCCGAAGGACCCTAAGGAACACAACCGTTGGAAAAACTTGTGAGGTAGGTTTGAAATATACCTTTTAATTTTGGATAGGTAACTGTTTAAATGTTTAATATAAATATATTGTATATTATGACACGTAGCGACGAACCTGGACCGGGTGCATTTTTATGCAGTTGTCATTTCCGTGATGGTAAAAGGGAAAATGAGCCTGAAATCTTCTTGCACAATGTGACAAAGAAATTCACTTATACAAGTCCTGAAAAGAGAAAAAGAAGAGAGCAGAGAGTGGTAGTTCAGGAGCATCTGGAAGGCCTACCAGCAAAGCGTCGACAAGAAGATTATTTTGAACCAGATGTGTCATCTCCACCATCTGAAATGGAAATGTGAGTGATATTTATGTCAAATATGTATACGTTATGCAGATTTTATTGCGTTGACTGCTAAATAAATACAGTGCAATAATAATTACTTGTCATAACGAACGATCAAAAACTAGGTTTGTCGATTAAACGGTTTGTTCGTTATGACAAGTGATTATTATTGCACTGTATTTATCTAGCAGTCAACGCAATCAAATCTGTATAACGTATACATATTTGACATAAATATCACTCACATTTCCATTTCAGATGGTGGAGATGACACATCTGGTTCAAAATAACCTTCTTGTCGATGCTTTGCTGGTAGGCCTTCCAGATGCTCCTGAACTACCACTCTCTGCTCTCTTCTTTTTCTCTTTTCAGGACTTGTATAAGTGAATTTCTTTGTCACATTGTGCAAGAAGATTTCAGGCCCATTTTCCCTTTTACCATCACTAAAATGACAACTGCATAAAAATGCACCAGGTCCAGGTTCGTCGCTACGTGTCATAATATACAATATATTTATATTCAACATTTAAACAGTTACCTATCCAAAATTAAAAGGTATATTTCAAACCTACCTCACAAGTTTTTCCAACGGTTGCGTTCCTTAGGGTCCTTCAGAAATATAAAAAATCTACAAGTTTCTCGTTGATTGTAGTGCTTGCAATCCGGAGCCCAGCACATAACCACGGCGAATGAAAGATTGGTACTGTAAAAATCATTAAATAAAGTTATTTTTACAATAAACTATATAAAGTGAGGTTATGTTAAATTTAGATTTTATTAATATTTCAGTTATTATTACCCATCTGTCTTGCAAGAATGCGTTTATAGGGTACATTTACTACACTCTTACCGTTTTCGATGTTTTTTCCCCTTAAAATCTTCAAATAACGTCAAAATAGCACTTTTCGGTAAATTTGCCTTGTTAATCTGGCTTTGTTTGGATAATGAACCGCGACCTACCAGAACAAAATGGCTGGCGGTACGTCATCACTAATGGAGCGTATTGATTACACTAAATTCAACTAAACTGAATAGAAGAGTTTAGGAATCGGCATCATTCTTGGCTGTCAATGAAAATCAATAAATTAAAGCAGCTTCCTAAACTGAAGATGATTAATTTTGGAAAATAACATACAATAATATGTCCCATCTGTCTTGCATGAATGCGTTTATAGGGTACATTTACTACACTCTTACCGTTTTCGATGTTTTTTCCCCTTAAAATCTTCAAATAACGTCAAAATAGCACTTTTCTGTAAATTTGCCTTGTTAATCTGGCTTTGTTTGGATAATGAACCGCGACCTACCAGAACAAAATGGCTGAAGCTACGTCACACTAATGGAGCGTATTGTTAAACGGGGGAGGCTGTTTAGTAGTAGTTTTTCCTGTGAGGTTCTCCACTTTTTTAGTGCTTGCCTCAGGTTGTGTTGGTGTTATTATTGGTGTATCTATCGCTTTTTGTATAGTAGTGCGGGTTGTGGTAGGTTAGTGGTTGAGAACATTGAGTTGTTCTATTGTTTCAGGGCAGGATGGGTTACCCTTTAAAATGCACCATTTTAGAGATACAGGGTGTTGAAATTGAAAGAAAAAAATTCGTTTTTTGCGAATATCTCCGAAACCGTTTATCGTACAGAAAACAGCTTTTCTAAGCATTTTTTATTCATAATAAACTATGTTTTGTGCGGAAATTTTTTTTTTTAAGTCATAATTGGTGAAGGTTTTGAAGGGGTAGTGGGTGTTTTTCTCCCCAACTGATTTTTTACACAAAAAAGGTACTCTTGGTCATAAGCTCTAAAGTCGATCGTTTTCGAGAAAAATCAACTTTTATGTTGAAAAACATGGTCAATTTTTGGAAATAAATTTTTTTTCTTACTAACTAAATTTATTAATTGCAAAATTAAAAAAAAATTTAAAAATTATACAAAAGTTGTTTTTTCAAAATTCTCCAAACCGTAAAGGTAACGCATTTCGCACATTTCAGCGTTTGTGTTTTTTTTTTTCAAGTAGGCTTTAAATTTCAAAACAAAAGCTACCTGCTGTCAAAATAACAATTAGTTTGTACCTGCAAAAGGTAAATTTGTATTACAAAATAAAAAATTACTTGATAAAAAAACACAAACGCTGAAATGTGCGAAATGCGTTACCTTTACGGTTTGGGGAATTTTGAAAAGACAACTTTTGTATCATTTTTTATTTTTTTTTTAGTTTTGCAATTATGAAGTTAACGTTTGGTTTTGTTACTTGTTCTAACGTTTAAATAAATGTTGTTTAATTAGTAAGAAAAAAATTTTATTTACAAAAATTGACCATGCTTTTCAACATAAAAGTTGATTTTTCTCGAAAACGATCGACGTTAGAGCTTATGACCAAGAGCACCTTTTTTGTGTAGAAAATATTGGCGGTTCAAATGGGCCTATCAAAATCGTATTTTTTCCAGTAACGTAGAAGTTGGGGAGAAATACACCCACTACCCCTTCAAAACCTTCACCAATTATGACTTTAAAAAAAAAATTCCGCACAAAACATAGTTTATTATGAGTAGAAAATGCTTACAAAAGCTGTTTTGTACGGTAAACGGTTCCGGGGATATTCGCAAAAACCTGTATCTCTAAAATGGTGCATTTTAGAGGATAAGTTAATAGAAACTTTTTTTCATATTTTTGGACGAGCTATGACATCCTGAAGTCCTGCGCACGTATTATGAAACACCCTGTATAACTCTGAGTCTTCTTCTAACGACTTAGAATCGTGACGGTTTTCACTTTTATTTATTTATTTCAAAATGCAAAGTGCGACGTCTACAAGTCCCAGAGGGGACATTTACATTTACTTCTGTTCTATATAATGAAATTGTTGGTAATTATAGTGGTCAATTATACTAGTGGTAGGGCATCTTTACTCTAGTGTTAATTGGCAACACAACAACCAACTTTATACATTGATTAATCCGGGAGGTCTGACGCATGGGCGGGGGGAGGGGCGGCATATTATTATTCTGTATGCGCTTCAGGAACGACATATGTTAATAAGCCCTAACCACCATTCAGTGCTGGAATGAGGGAAATCTGAAAGCCCTCATTAGGTAGGGGTGCAGTCAAACATCGGTTGATATTAAACTCTTACATTAACTAATCGATACACTGAGAAGAACTTAACTTAGAAGAATTACGTTAATGAATAAGAAGGTTGTGCATTCAGATGACGTTCGGCACCAAAAGCTTTGTTGTCTATCATCTATTGCACTAAATAATGAATGAATATATTTGGTCGGTCCCCCTGGTGATCATAACATCTAATCCATCTCCAGAGCACTGTAGTTTGCAACCTTGTCACTGAAAGAGCACGTGCTACCTCTGACGATCACTTTGCTGTCCACAGACTGCACAGTTTTGGCCTTCTTGTGCCCTCGTCAGTGCGGCATAAAAATGACAACAATGGTTGGTTTTGAATCATCAACACTTTAATTATTCGTATTAAGTATCTAGAATGACTTATTCAACATCTTTACGTTTTTAAACATGTGTTTATATGTATATTATTGTACGTATTCAGTGAGGTGTTGTGTATAGAAAAATATAAAAAGGCATAACACATGTTTGTTGTAATATTTAAATATTAGATGTTTTTTCTGTTTGTGATATGATGAGTTCAGAATGTTGTTGAGATTATTTAAATTACCTATATCTAAGTTATTTGTAAATTTATTTATGTGTGTATATTATAGTGTATATGACTGGCGCATTTTTATAATTCTTTATACCTATAATGTTTTAAATCGTTATATTATCTAGATTTTTATTGGTCGGATCTGGGCTTGGGTAATGTATTAAAGACTTCTATTTTTGTATACAAAGTCATAAATACTTCGTCTTTTCTAAAGTTTTACAAATCGATATCTCTGAGCTAATTGTTGGCGTCGAGGCACATCGAACTAGTCAACCGATATATAGCCAAAGAAGCTGCATTTTAAAGCGCTTAGATAGACAAAACAACTGACCTTAAAAGAGTAATTGATTATGCTATGCCACATGACGTTTTGATGTATTTCTAGTGTAACCTAAATTTAAATTAAACTAAAGTTAATAAAATGTAGGTACATAATAAAAAAGTTAAAATAATATAAAAAAACGAGAATATGATATAAAGTATTAACTGAAATTTATTGCACTTCAAGTACATCTAATATGTCGCCACTAATAAATACAAAAAATTACCTATGTGTGTGTATAAAATGTTACCGGCCATTGAGAGAAAAAGATGAGACACATACTTCATAATGCACCAATTCAGTTTTTTGGAATCATCTCCAAAACAGAGATGAAAGTTGAAAACGCAGTTGAACAGGTAAAAGAACCCTTCAAAACTTTACCTATTTAATCGTGTTAAAGTCCGCGTCAGACGAGAAGTCGTATCTTGGTTACAGAAATGTAACCTGTCCACATTTTGAATGGAGCGAACCGTATCTAGGGGCCTGAGTCAATGTATTTATTTGCCGGGGTAACCTTAAATTGTGACCAGAAATAATCGCTCCTGCAACTTTTACACAGGCGTCCTATCTTGAGTGCCTCGCCGATATTAACTTGAGGCGGGCCACACCAGGTACGTCTTCTCTCGTGGCGCGGACTGTATCTATCCTTTATAGTTCGCGAGTTCGCAGTATCACTGTCACCAATCCAGGGCTCGGCTTTGTAAAATTTTTGGATAGGAATGGTTTACAGCAGTAACTGTAGAAATGAATTTCAATCAACGCTTACGTAGAGTTGAGACCCTACCAACTAACATTTAGCGAATAGAGGAGGCTACCTAGCCTCCTCATCACCGCCCCCCCTTCATTTCAGTTATTCCTTTGAAGGACTCACAACAATTGAGGATCGAGGGGTCATCTGGACTGCCCGATTTCAGTTTTGTGGGGAAAAGCTTTAGATTTAACTAAGCTCTGTGTGGTATTAATGATATGAATAGAGGATAGGAAAAATATTCCCCGGCTAGCATATCCAACATTTATGCTGGCAATGAGAACATTGTACTGAAGATCATATTTTTAAAGATTGGACTGAAATATAAATATAATTTTTTTAAGTATTTTTTCATATACTCGCTACAATCAGTGACAGGATGTAACTGATAACCATCTGAATCGATCTATAGAGGAGGAATAATGGAGGTAGAAATATGGAATCTTTTACGTGTATACCTTATTGTTGATTTAATTTAGTAATTTTTATTTTTCGTCATTTATATTTTTGGAGCAAGTCGACATCAAATTTTTTATTTTAAATAAATTACCCAATTTCATTATTACAGTTAATTTCGTTGACCTGTTCATTATTTGTTACTCTATTCCTATAAATAGAATTAGTTATTGTTTTATATAAAGATACCATGAATACTATCGATTTGTGCAAAATATTTTAAGTAGTTACTGTGACACCTTATACAAATTGTATTTGAATATTCAGTAAATGAGGTAAAACGAAGTTTGGTTTAATGCCGTAAACGACAATTTCGTATCTTTTACCTTTTTGACGAGCGGCTCCAGAATCCACGTAAATCATTTCGCAGAATTTCGTACTGCAAGTATCAAATGATGGAAGTGGGTAATTACAACCCCTCTGGTGATACATTTAGAAACAAATCATTAACTCAGCGATGTTAAAAGTAAAAGCCTACGTGAAATTATATTTACTAAACTGTCATAATTAGGTCCTAATTAAATATTTCGTTTTTGGGTTTAAATTATCAATTTTTGAAGACAATACAGTAACATTTATTATAACTATTTTGTTACATTTGTCAGTTTCTCCTATATTTTTATCAGATTTAATGTTATAAAGTGTGTGTGCTATGTGGTCGTAGGTATAGTTTCTTAATTATTTCAATTTGCCTAGACGTTGATTAATTTTAATTCATAATGAAAATCGAGTGTACATAACGTCACTGAAATATATAAAAAATATTCTGAAATCATTTATAGAAATGTTGACGTTGCTAAACGTTCTTTGAAATCTGTGTAAAGTGATGATCCTCTACAGAGGAGGTAGAATCCTATTCATTTTTAACTACCGATCTAAAAAATACCCGAATTTGGTGAATCTATTTTTAATCTATTCGAATGACTTATAAATCTGAAATTTAATGGTGATTTTGTTTAATATTTAAGAAAGAATCGGATGTTCTTCGTGACTATATTTTTAAGTTTTTTTAGTCTCCATTTCTTTTCTTTTGTTTATATGGTTTGATGCTGAAAAGATATCGAAATAAAATTTGCTACAGTGATGGAGGTATCGAAGGCAAATATTTATATATATATATATATATATATATATATATATATATATATACGCTGTGCACTGAAACACCAGAATTATTTAATTTTGCTATGCCTGTTTCTTCTAATGAATTATTATTTTGGGTAGGTACCTATCTAGTCAAAAAAATTAAATTAAGAATTCTTATTTTAATTATTTTGAATAAATACCTAAGAAAAATATATAAACAGTTAAATCAGCCAATTAAGAATATAGGTACAAAATTATACCTCATTTGGCCTTTTTATTCATTGATTCAATTATTTATTCATCAATTATTAAATAATTTCAATAAATAATATTAAAAATGAAGAAATATTGTAATTAAGGTATTCACGCTCATTTAAAGTTGTTTGAAAGTAATTTAAATAATCGATCTCAGAGTTATATACAAATATGCAGTATCAGATTACTCGAGAGCAGATTATGGTGTCAATCATCGTACTATTCTCAGCCTGTTGTGTTTTATTTGTACCTAAACAATACTGGAAAATGTTTTCAAAAGTATGCAATTTCCTTGTTTGCAGGTGATCCAATAATATACCGATATAAAGGGCTAAAAAAGTTATTTGACGAAAATTTTTATTTTAAAAGTACTGTAATTATGTTTAAAAAAAATAAGTGAGAATAAGTATGAATGGTTTTAATGTCAGGATATTGTTATTATTAGTGAATAATAGATCCACACTCTGAGTATTGCTCAACCATTTAACTTAAATAAAAATTAAATAATAAACTACGAAAACTATAGAATATTTGACAGTATTCAACCAAAACTATTACTATCATTATTGCTTGATTACTATTACTGTTAATGGTAAGTTCTTAGTATTTTATATACGATTATTTTCTGAAATTTTTTCAAAGACATGCTATATCGAATACTGTTCCCATTTTTCATATAGAAACAGCCGTCAACCATTAGATTTTATTTTGAAAGGATTTCATAAATGCTCAGCTCTCATTGGATAATCTGTCTCTGTGTCTTCGTAAATTCCTCAAGAAATCGGCTTAGTGTCACGGCATATCAAATGTATTTACTGAAATGTGTTTGTCGTTAGGATTTTTGCTGTGTTCACTTATTTTGTTTTATATAGAAATAGGTGTTGATTTTAGAAGTTATAGCATGTATTTATTGAAATTATTATAGTTCATTTATTGTAATTATTATGGTTTATTTATATATGCACAGTAAAAAAATCCGACTGATTTTAACACTGAATCAACACTCATCAGTGTGTATATAGTCCACACTTGGCAGTGTTAGACATATCGGTGTATTATTACATTGCATAAAAGTAATTTAACACAGTAGATTTAGAAGGTAATGTGTAATAGTTAATTATTCACAGTGTAATTATTCCGTATTTATGGCGGATTGATTCATTTTTAACACACGATTTTGTAAATTTTAGTACAATTTATGAGTACTTCTACAAACTTGGCGGGTATATCGTTCGTGTAATATGAGTTCTAAAGGTTTAGTAATTATACCACCCAGTTCGTGTTAAAAATAACACTGCAGCAAATTACCATTACCATTTAGTAATTTTACCATTTGTCTTTTTTTACTGTGTGCTTGAAAAACTATTCAAAATAGATATGATCGTGGATTTAGATGTGGAAATACATAGATCAGTGAAAATCTAAATTAAATATTGTAGTCAGATTGAATATTTTGAAAATATTGGAGTTGGGCGCTGTTTTTATTTTACATGATATGACCATTCACATCTATTCTCATTAAACAATAGAGCTGTTCATCTATAACATCAAACTAATTGATAGTATTGGATTCCATGGGACATGCATCTACCTTTCTGTACTGTTCATATTATGCAACGTAATTCATCACATATTTTACATCTCCTCTATCGATTTTTCAATAACAAAACAGAATAACTAACATTTAAAGCAGCACAAGCAAATATCTTTGGTTTAGTGATTTCCGGATTATATTCGCACGCCACGGACAGAAAAGTTCATCCTTGTTTCCATTCTTCCATTTCCATTCCATTTTTTACATAGTAGAGGAAATACCAAATACGGATTATTAAAGTCCGCATTCTAGTAGATAATTTATAATGGGGTATATTTCTATTAAAATTTTTTTCAAAATGAATGAGGTTTTACTTTTAGGTATTCAGTTTTTGTTACTATATTTTGTGATGTTCATGCCTCTCGCCATCCTGATTAAAATTTCTATATTTTTTTAATGAATGTTACAGAAAATGGCTGTTGAAATTGTTCTTTGCTTGACAGTATTTTAACAATATTGTAACCTATGTTGCAATATTAAAATATACTCTGAGCAATAAAATGTACTAATATGCTATCATGTACTATCATATGCTAGTAACATTTCACATACCATTCATAAAAAGTAAAAATATATTGAACATATGATTCTAGTTTTGTTTGCTATTTCCTTACTCTTTTAACCAAAAATCGTATTGTCATGGTGTTGTATAATGTGACCATATTCCTTAGGCAATAAGAAATATGTTTCTTAAATACTAATGTGACGCTCTTCAGTTATTTTCGGTTTTGCATGGGGTGCATGGGTGCAATGTGGTGAATGGTCCACACGGACTCTACTGAATACTGGGTATGAGTAGAGACTGGGTAACTTCATTGAAGAAGGTGCAATAAATGCTCATGCCAGGGGTCAGTTTCCTTAACCTAAGTAATAAAAGTCCAACATTTTCAATTCATAAAATGTTTATTTATACTTTAAATATAGTTGCTTTAAGCAGCAACAATAAATAAGCAAAATATAGTGATAGCAATAAATGGCGTCAAGTAAAGGTAAATAAGCAAGCAATAAATATTATTCAAGTAAATATTTTTGGTAATCAATAATTAGCAACCAAGCGACAGCAACCAGAAAAAGCTCAGAACAATAAATTAATACAACACAATACCTTGTTTTCGGTCTATAGGTTTACTGTACTAACCTTTGACAGCATTTTACCAATGTACTAAACAGCAACTTTCCCCTGCGTCAAACGCTAATAGAATAACCATTGCCAAGGCACATAATGATAAGACACGTAAAAGACTAAGATACAGGTATCAAGCTTTTATGGATCCGGATTCTGGGTACGTAAAACTGATGTACTTTAAGCAAGCAATTTTTCCCATGGTAAATGTTCATAGAGGAATCACTGTCAAGAGATACACCTAGTGAGACGCCCTCCCAGAAATAGGGTACAAGCGCCTAAATAATCGAGATTTGAACTAACACTACCGTAGTATTTACCACATTCGCTGACCGGCAACGCTCAACTGATGCACTCTGGGAAACAAGTTTCCCCATGTCAAACGCTCATAGAGGAACCATTACCAAGAGGTACCACCTAGTGAAGTATATACCAGAAACAGAGTACAATCGAACAGCGTCTCCAAATCCACCCAATGCTGCAATTGCATCTATGTGAACCTGGATCTTGCTTTTATGGTGGCAGACGGACTTACTAAGGATTACTTACTCCTTGCTGTTAAGTCGCTGTTGTTTCTAGAGCGCTACTATGGATCCCATATTGTTTTGCGGCGGAAACTAACCCAATACATATCAAATCATAAATCATACTCAAATACTATGTTTTTGGGCATATCTCCCTTATTAGCATTGAAAATGCTTATAGGATCGCGAAGGTTCGTATATGGGTAAGTTTCGATGAAAAGTGCAACGCGAAGAGTATGTCACACCGACATGGTTAAGTAGTGGGGGACCGAGTTAAGCGGGCGGCGTGGGGGCATATAGTTTGGCATTCGTATTCGTATATTGCAAATTGCAGGTCTGAGAATCTGAGCTCTCATGTGAATGTGGTATACAAGGTGGCAAAGTCTGTAAGTCGCAAATGGTAAGTTCTCAAATTAGAAGCTAACTTTTGCAAGCTTTCTATAGTTCCAAATTTCCTTAATTCATTTCCAATGCACTTCGATGGTAGCAAGAATTGCGAAATCTGTGAATTTTTTTACAGATAGACCCATAAAACCTTATATGATCACATTCGTAAAACAGAGTTTTTTCTAAATATATATGAAAAATACAGGTCTCATTTAAAATATTGTAGTTTATATCGATGTAGCTTCATTGACTCATCCTATAAAAAGTTAAATACATGTAAAATAAGGGCAAAAATAAAAGAAAATTGACGGATCCAAGCGATTTAGAAAAAAAAAATGGGTATGTTTAAAATAATAAACTTATCGCCAACTTTACTAAAGGACTGTTTTGGAAAAATCAATGTAAAAAGATTGTCGGAAATTTCAACTTCGGTATTTTAATAGACATCTATAAAGAGCAAGAAGTAATTACCTTCTTCAGTGACATTTATTTGCTGAAGATATCCATTTCTCATAAATGACAAGTTGAGATAAATCCCGTAAGACTGACTTTGTGGACAATTAATGCGTTATTGACAATACGAAATATCGTTTTACTCTTGTATTGTTGAAAAACAATCTACAAATATTGATTTGCACTGAGTTAGTTGGCAACGAAAATAATATTAAATTCTTTTTATTAAAGTCAAGAACAAACCTTTTTCAAATATGATTTGATTTACAAATAATGTTAACTGTCTTTTATGTCTTTTATTTTTATCTGAAGTTCCACAACTACCTTCCGGTCATTGTTTGACAAAATTCCCTTATTAATCTTTTTCACTATATACCTACCTGTTGCTTTTTCTGCCGTTATACAGAGCATAATAGAATAGAACAGAATTCCTTAAATATATACGGATACGAATAGGTATATATTTACGGAATTCTGTTTCTGATAGTCGTGCATCTAGTTTCCCTATTGAAAAAATATTCTTGCCAAATGTTTGAAACTAATTTTGCTAAATTGTTGCACATATACAGGGTTATTCAGAACTTATCTCTAAAACTTTGAGGATATGTGCATCCTTAAATAAGAAATCGATATCACCAAAAAAAATTTAATAAAAGTATTAGGATTTCCCGTAAACAATGTTTAAAGTTATACCATTATAAAGGACTACGTAGATGGGCAACTGTACTTCAACATTTGATATACCTACCACATTCCTAAGAATGTGGTAAACAAAAGTAAACACGTTTTTGGTCCTCGAACGACGACCGAGCGAATACAGTTGAAGCGAGGATAATATCTCTATTGTCTATTCAGTCGTCAGTCTATCTGTGTCTTCTCTCAATGGCGGTGTTTTATTTATATCGTAGGAGTGTTAAACTGTAAAATTTTCAAAATGGCTGTTGTGTACAGTAATGCTGAGTTAATGGACTGTTACCAGTGGATTATCAATTACAAGTTAGGTTTTGTGAGTGGTTGTTGCAGCAAAATACTGAAAACCCCCAATTTACTTAATAATTTGCGTTTACAAGATCAGCAACCAGGAGGGACATTCGCTTTAGTGCTGCAAAATTGGATAGCTTTAGGGACAAAATTTCGAACAACTTTTGTAACAACGTATGTGCAAATTTTTTATAAATTTCATGTGTCTAATACCTAGTAATCAAGTAGCGCAATTCTTCAAAATTAGTGTAACAAAATTTTATTCATTTTAAAGACACGTCACTTTGGTCACATCTATCTATCTTTAAGTTTATTTTAAAGTAAAAACGCTGCAAATCTTTTTTGCACCGGGTGTCTGTATACTCTCAGAACTTCCGAAGTTTTTTTCGTGCTGCCCGGTTTGCATTGTCAGTCCCAAGGCCACTCCATTACAGTGGACCAGTATCCAGCGGCGTGCAATGAAAAATTTTTAAATAGTTTTCAGAAGCCGCCAAAAAAATTTTTTTTTGCACTACCACATTTCTACATGTATGTTGAACATCCCCAAATTTTATTATGGATAAGTTCTGAATAACACTTTTGTTGTACATTGTGTATAAGTTTGGCGTCTGTACGTTAGTCACAGTTTCCAATGTTTACAAATTGTTCTGTCATTTCTGGTCGGTCTGTTTTCTGTCACTTGTCAGTCAATTTTCTTACTACTGCGCTTTTTTGGTTAGTAAATCACGGTTCACTGATCCGTCGCGGCGGTTCACTGATCAGTCGCGATGGTTCACTGAGCAGTCGCGACGGTTCACTGAACCTAGAAATACTTTAGGTATAAATAATACACAATGTTAGCATAGGTTTAGTTTTAATCATCTTCAGATGATGCCAACTTGGTTAGAGAAACGCGCGTCGAGTGCAATATAGTGTTTCGGTGTTAGTGGAAAACTACGTCAGTGTTATCTTCACACCAAAGGTTCCAACCACCCTAATACAGCACAAAAAATACCATTTAAGTTTAACTGTTTATTGAAGAACATTAATAAAACTGGGCGCAACTGGATGAAATTTCTTTCAAAATATACAGAATGATTAAAAATAATGGAACAACTATGGACAATAGAAGACAAAATGTTAATCTTTACAATCATGCATTAATGAAAATTTGATAAAGAGATACAGGGTGTTAAAGATAAAACGTTTTCTTTTATTTTCCTGGGCTGGGTTGTCTTAAGCCCGAAACATATGCGGAATTTCCAGACATAATATGTCGAAATAGCCGTTAATGTCGTCAAGGATGATTGACACTCAGTTTGGAACTATTGTCTACATCTATAGAGAACAGGAATATTAATTGTCTTTATACATATTTTAGTGGTAATTAAATCAACCTATCCAGACCCAATACATCGTTATTGACATCGTAATTGTGTTAATCGAATTAATTTTATAGGTTTATAAGGGTATATGTCACATTATTGGATAAAGATCAGTGATGTTAAGTTTTAAGCTACAAGTCACTGATCATAGATCTATAGATTATTTAATCCAATAGTTAAATTACAAGAATTAGTAATATCTGTCTATTGATGTCTATTGGGGCGTTCAGTGCCTGCAGTAAGTCAATGATGGTTACATCATTTATGGAGCAAACCTTATTACAATTTTGTGTTTTTCTTGGAATACGTTTGCGTTGTAATTTGAGATCCAGGTGCAAATTCGAAAATTTGTAAAAATAAACTTGACTTTTACCTTTCAGGTGAATTTCGCTTTATTTATTTCCTAGTACTAATATATTTTTCGAATTAAAATATCAAACCAATGAACTAAACCAACTAAACTGAATTTTGTATCACCTATCAAACGTAAACGTTACTAAATTTTATCTCTATAACTTTTTGATTCGAAAAGTTGTTTATTATCTTTCACGTATTTAGTATATGAAAAGAGTGTAGGTGGAGAAAAGTAGGACCCTATATAACGTTTATGGCGCCATATATTATTTTCAAGTTACCTACTTTACTTTGTCTTGTCTACTTGGTATAAGATTTGTGTATCATACGATAAAGTAACGACTCCTAAAATAAATGACTATCAACTAATAAATGGGTTTAAATAATGTCATGCAGAAGACGACGGTGTGTATATAAAATGTATGTTAAGGGAGCCCCTGCTCTAAGTGGGTTGCTAAGATAATTGTTCATTTTGATGAATTATTATAAGAAACTTAATTATGAAGCTATATTATACTTTATTCACAGAAGCCTTTTTTAAAGAAAAAAATTAAAACAGCGCTTTTTCCAGTATGATAATATTAATTTAAGGAAGTAGTAGATAGTAAGTGAGTCATGAATTTTTTAGCACTTAATATACTTTTTATGGGTATGTAAAGCAGAATTAAAAATGACAAAATGGAATTTTAAATTAGTTATTTTAATTTTTTTCCTCTGTAGTGAATTAGGGATAAAAAGTAATTTAACGTCTCGACTAGAATACATAGATGTAGAGTATATTAGAGTATACAGTTTGAAATTAAATCATAAACTGTAGATGGTGCCTACTAATTTAACACAATTATTATTTACTTTGTAAACCAACCAGGGATAAAAGGTTAATAAGTTCAACAAACTTATACTAGTTGTTAACTGCGTTTAACGTATCGATTCTGCTGGTAAGATACACAACATTTATGTTTGACTGATATCTTTTTACACTCACAATTAAATGCAATGAAAAATTTGTAAGTATTTGAAAAATATTGTTCAAATTTCCAAATAAATGTAGATGTAAAATGTAGTTCATATATTTTCGTAAATAAAAGTCCAAAGTTCCCAAGACTCACATATAGACAACTACTAGTCTCCAGTTCTGATAATTGCATCCCATCGGTAGTATGGATAGAAAGAACATTCATATAAATAATCTAAGTCTGCTCTGCAGTCTTCTTAAATATTGCTCAAGCCTTTGACATGTCACGAAGAATTGATACACAAATTAAACAAAATACTTCCGACACAATATGTAGAGATTCTGTTATCGTATATCTGACAGACTTTTGAAAATAAAACAGGAAGATGAATATACTGACCTGAAAGATATAAGAGCAGGAGTATCCCAGGGTAGCGCTCTTGGCCCTACATTTACCTGCTATATATTAGGGATATGCCAGTACTAGAAGAGACCACTGTACCCACATTTGCTGATGACACTGCACTTCTTGCGGTCAGTAAAGATCAAGGAATATCCACTGGAAGACTGCAAGTAGCTAGTAACACAGTTGGACCAAACAATGGAAGATCAAGCTAAACGAGCTCAAATCAATTCATGTTAACTTTACCAACAAAAGACTAGTTAACCCTCTGTCCTTGGATATTAATGATACTATTGTGCCTAATGAGAATAACGCCAAATACATAGTCATGACCCTGGATCCCAAGCTCCGGTGGAAAGTACATGTGAAGAAGAAAAGAACCGAACTTGGTTTGAAATATAGACAGTATTATTAGCTGCTTGGAAGAAATTCCAAGTTGTCCATACATAATAAAATACTAATCTACAATCAGATCTTAAAACCAGTTTGGTTATACGGTATTCAACTTTGGGATTGTGCCAGAAATAGTAATATTAAAACCATTTAGACTTTCCAGAACAAAGTGCTGCGTAGCATAGTAGACGCTTCATGGTACATACGCAACTCCCACTTGCATCGAGACTTTAACATCCCAATGGTTAAAGATGAGATCAAAAGGTTTGCTGGCAGACATGAGGTCAGACTTCACCTCCACATCAATGCAGAAGCTCTTCAGTTGCTGGACAACCAACATCTTGTTCGAAGATTGAAGAGACTCAAACCATTCGTGCTGGTGTAGTGTGCTGTATGTAAAAGCAAGACATAGTGCGCCAGTAAAATTGTTAGAAGAAAACAATCTAAAGGATATTGTTGGATGAACTTTAGTTAATAAATGTTTAGCTTGTAAAATTATTAGAAGAAAAGTAATGGTTGGTCATCAGATCAGGTTTAATAGCAATAAGATTCTCCAACAAAGAATTTTAATAATAATAAAGAAAATATAAATAATCTATTTGATAAGTTTGTCTAAAAAGTACTAGGAATGAACTATAGTCAAATTATACAAATATCAAATTACAACACACAAGGACTCCATTCACATCCTCTGTCGCTGTGCCTGCCTCATGGTCAAGAGACACAAACACCTGGGCGCAGCATTTCTCCTGCCTCAGGACATTAGGGAGCTTCCCCTACAACTGGTGTTGGCCTATGCGCATAGCACCCTCTTCCAATAGCTCCCGACTAGCGGCAGGCACAATGAGTCGAAAGACCTGAGTGCTGCGGGTGACCGCGCCGCCTATCAACAACAACAACAATACACAAGACAATGGGCAATACCACCAAAATACTTAATAATGGCGTATAATAGGAAAATACGTAGAAATAGGAAATTGTGTATGAAATAAAATAATGAGATTTCTAGTAGCCAATAAGTTGGACTGAGAGTTCCCCAGGGCCAGATACTTGGTCCATTGGTTTTCTTAATATTCGTGAATGACTTCCCATCGTGCGTTAGTTAGTAGGTACTGATTATATTATATTCTACGCAAACATTTTCGGCAGCTGCAAGTAGGCCTAAGGGTCTTTAAGATCATCAAGGATTTATTAATTGGTGTTATAAACATCTCTTAATATAAATGCAGGTGAAACTATTTATATGAAGTTTTTGGTCATGAAAAGATTAAGATAATCGTAACCCCGCAATTTTTTTTTAATACAATGACTCATAATTACGGATGTAAGAAAATAAATTATGGGTCAGTATTGCTACAACTTGAAACACTTTTCAATACTAAGCAGCTTAATTGTTGGTTTGCCCTTGATATGTAATGTATTCGTACTTAGCCTATAACACTACAGTTTGAGATAACGCGTCCTGTATATAATACTGGTAACAGAGTATTAGTTTCACAAGAAAAAAGGAAATCGATTTATATTTGGCATTTTCCAAAATCGAATTTTGGAACCTTTCGATACATACGTTTGAGACATCTACTGTCAACTCGTCGTGGCACACCATGTATATAAACTTAAATATGTAAAGTATAATGTCCCCTATTCTTGGGTTAACTTAATGCTAACTATTAGTATTACCATTATTAACATTGTTATTAATAATTACTATTATGTATATTAGAAAAGTGTTCCTTTCCGCCAACTGACTGGATTCCTGCGACTTTTCCTAATGATAATTGTTTGTTCTCATTAAGGAGTGGTTAATTGGTAAAATCACCGCGTTTATATTTACGAGGTTGGTAATTCACTTCCGCCGATAACAAATCTCACAGCCGAAAGACTTACAAATACAAATACGTTCCTATAGATAAATAAGCTCATTCACTCAACGATAAGCTGTTTATATCTCATTGAACTGAAATTCTCAAAAAAAACATTGTTTGTCAAGAATAAAAGCGAAATATTGAACTAATCTCATATAATAAATACTACCTGTAACTGGGGATAAAGGGGAAATATGTTGTTTAAAGGATTGATTTATTTGTTGAATACACTTTAAATAAATGTCTACCATTGTCACAGGCAAACATGGTTAGATTAATTGAATGACACTTTAACTACAAATCTACATAATATATCTTTGTTCTTCTACAATAGTAAACATTCATTGCAATGCCTATAAAGCTATTCTTAAAGCATCGGAAGGAAATATACTTTTAGCGTATTTTTAAATATAATAACAGACCGGGTAATGTTAAACAGCATAATATTATGCGTATATTATTATATGTCGTTATCGTACAGAGTGAGATACCACGTAAAACTACGAGACCTAACTGATGTTGGAAAATTGTCATGATAATTTAATTGAATATCATTGCTACTGCCTTAGTTTTCCACGAGGAAGATGAAATTCGATGGAAATACGTTGTTCTTGTAGAAACATTTAGTATTGAAAGTTTCCCGAGTATGTACCTACATGTACATACTGGAGCATAAGAGAAAATGTAATGTTATTCATACAATACAGCAAAACTGATTTCAAGCAGGGACGGCTGGAGCATAGGTACTGCAGAGATGTAGAACTGTAAAAAATTCTTAGTTATTTAATTACTTATACATTTAATAGGTTATTTTTATAATAATAAAGAATATATTATTTTACTATAACTAGGTATCTTTGAATTAACGGCATATCGGGTGAAGCGAACGCCTCCGACCGGAAATTTTACAACCTACCCAATACAATAGACCAGATAATTCTCTAATCGCTGTCGCGGTATCTTTTATATTGTTTAACTGGTCCGCATAAGGCAGTTCTGTGCACTGCTTTAGACATCCGCGCTGTTCCCTTCACTACCCCTCTAACAACCAACGCATTACTATTTTTTTCTATTTTGCGTCTATAAACAAATCGTTATGAAATGCAATTGCGTATCGAAAAGAAACCTTTTTCGACACTCAACTTTTTGTTTTTAAATGTTGGTAGCAACAAATTTACATCTTTTGTTTTGTATGGTGTGCTATAGTTGCTATAGTAATGGCATACAAATGATATACCCAGATCACATATAATACTACTATATCCCGTATTCCCTATGTTATCCTATAAGCGGCTTCTTAGAAAACACTGAAGGACAAAACATATAGTGCTATACTCTTCCAGAGACCCTTTGTTCGATTTGCGCATGCGCAGATATTGTCGATCTCCATGGTTACGGAAGCTGACACATTGTTTGTAGGCTGACAGACCTCCAAACTTTCAATTTTCTTTTAAAAGAAGGCGATAGACATATATGCAGTATTTATGCTGCATGCTTAGTGGATTTTACGCTATTCGTGCGCATGTGCATATTTGACTAAGGTCCTCTCAATAAGGATATAGAGGTAGTATGTCGGCGCCGTGGTGTTTTCAGAATTTTTGGGCCTCCACCCGCGGTATAGTAGTATTATATATATGATAAATTATAACCTAACTAAATTTTCAAGCAAAGAAAAGTTGATAAACGTCAGTGACACCAACTGTTCCAGAATATGTATAAAAATCCCTATACGGGAATTCAGTTTTATGATGATTTTTCTTTGCTTTCATAGGTGTAAAATGTTCAAAATAGAAAAAATAGTATAAACAACGCGTTTCACAAGGCGTTTATCGCAATTGTCGTTCAATATAATATATTTCTGATGCAACGGATCGTAGAATCGAATTATTTTTTGTAAAATAGATAAAGTGAATATTTGCAGAACATCTGCTTTATTTCATCACGAGCCGCCCCTGTTCAGAGTCAATCTACTTCATGTTTAATTTTAGTATTCAAATTTAAGAAAAAACATACGTACCCTTAAAAATATACATGTAATTATTATAAATTATAGTACATGTAGTAATTAAAAAAAAATGATGAGTCTCATGTTAAATTTACTTTAACAAAAAACTGTTCATGTACATGAAAAAATAGTTTACTTAGTGATCAAGATTAATGGATATAGTTAGAATTAATTAACTTAATTAGCACACAGTCAGATGAAACATGACACTTTTTCAAGATTTGAGAAAAGAATACCCATACCCAACCAATAAAGCTGGTTACTGATATTTGCCTATGCGTTTTAGATTACCCAGTTTTCTGTAAATACATAACATAAGCGGAAAAACATGATGTATGTGTGTGTTTTTCCTCTTCTTTCATGCTGCTATTTTCACATATTCGCTGCGCTTTTTTTGGTAGACGGACGCCGTCTTAGCTTCCCAGTAGCTCGACTTTGGCGGCGACACAACCAAATGGGCAGTAAGCCAGTTGGGCTACCAGCACAACGGTTCATTTGAAGTCGGGGCCATAATTATAAGATACATTATTGCTATTGTATATCAACGTTCAACGCTATTAATAAACAAGGTCTTATCGTAGCAAGTATTCTACAGGGTGTAGCAGATATACTTATAAATCAATTAAGAGAGATATATCTCAAATAGGAACATGATAATATAGTAACAATTTGATACTTTGATAGTTTTTAAATTGACCTCCCAATCAGAAACATTTCTTTAAATATGGAGCAACAAAATACTTTCTCTTTCTTTAAAGTAAAGCAAATTAAATTTACTTTAAACAAAAAAACTTATTATGATCTTTGCATCTAAGGGAAGCATTTTGAAAATTTACTAAATGACAAATATATTTTTGGAAGGTATGGTTGATCTTTTAATAACAATACAATGTATTAATAATAATTTTATTTTTGTTTTATTTAATGCTTTTACTATGAGACCTTTCTTATAAATAACTTTAATATTCATATTTGGTGTTATTGGTATGGGCACATTTTTGTCAACGACTTATTCTTAGAATGACAAATCAGCATGATTTGATGATCAGCAGAATGATTCCATTCCAATCGTCTCGTCACAGTTACAAGGTATTAATACTGCAAGCATGCGGTTTTTATAAATAAGATCATAAATTAATAATAATGACTCTATTATGACAATATTGATATTCGAAGTTCGCCGATGCCGGGCTCAAATGCTGAATCTCACAGTTACACAATTTTATTGAGATTTCTTCCATTTAACTTTCAGAAGGTCGAATAATGTAATGATAAATTTAAAATTTAATTCGTTGAAAATAATCCGTCTCTGTTTACGCATAAAAATATCTGAGTCATCAACGCAATTTTTTTATTATATGTCCCTTAAAAATCCCATTAGTTGCTGTTCCATTCGAGAAAGCACAACTTCCTTCAGACTGAATGAAATTCAAAAGATAAGCAGAGTAAAAGAATACATAATGATATTTCATGTTTAAATAATTAAAAGCGGGATTGAATTATTATTTTAAAATACCTCCTTTGAGCAGTGAGCTCGCCTTCTCTGTTTTTACAGTTCCAGTTACTTTATCCGTCAACGTGAACTGAAACTTTCCCTAACCCATTCAGAAGATTTAAATTGGAAACTTATTTATATGCACAGTTATTATAAAAAATTCATACAGTATACTGCTTAAAGCAGATTAATAAAAAATATATTGAATCTTTTTCGAATAAATACGCCATACAATGTTGACGTAGAATTAAATGGTGACGTGGAAGGAAACTACATTTTTGCTGCTGCAAATAGTTTACGAACTCCAAGACCAGAATTTTGAAATGAAGAGGCAGTTGATAGAAGAAATAAACTTTGAATTGAACTTAAACTTTTGAACTTTTTGAACTTTTCCTATGTAAGATAATTATTAAGTGATAATAATAATAATGAACGGAAGATAGAAAGAAAACAAATGCGTGTTTCTTTCAAGAACTCTATTGAATTAATCCGTGATACATATTATATTTCAGTCCCCCGTCCGCCCAAGTTAGCCTCTCTCGGAAAATGCATATCCAGCATTCTTTTCATCCAGTGCCGTAGGTTCGCTTACATTTGAACATCCTGACTATGGAATGTCCTTATTCCCCAAGACGCCGGTGCCGCGGCGACCCATGGCGTTGGGCACCTATCAACAACAACATTTAATAAAGTTGACTGATCAGGAATCAGTTATCATTTTATAGTCGTCATTACGTCTTTACTCAGATAACATGCAGGCTGTATCGGCCTCGGATGTCACCCTCATTGTATTGGCGCTTGATGACCACTCTTTCATTTATCGTCATTTTGATGACCAACTTTTCATCTCTCGTCATTACGTCTTTACTCAGATAACATGCAAGCTGTATCGGCCTCGGATGTCACCCTCATTGTATTGGCGCTTGATGACCACTCTTTCATTTATCGTCATTTTGATGACCAACTTTTCATCTCTCGTCATTACGTCTTTACTGAGATAACATGCAGGCTGTATCGGCCTCGGATGTCACCCTCATTGTATTGGCGCTTGATGACCACTCTTTCATTTATCGTCATTTTGATGACCAACTTTTCATCTCTCGTCATTACGTCTTTACTCAGATAACATGCAAGCTGTATCGGCTTCGGATGTCATCCTCATTGTATCAACCCTGATGACCACTCTTTCATTTATTGTCATTTTGATGACCAACTTTTCATCTCTCGTCATTACGTCTTTACTCAGATAACATGCAGGCTGTATCGGCCTTGGATGTCACCCTCATTGTATTGGCGCCTGATGACCACTCTTTCATTTATCGTCATTTTGATGACCAACTCTTCATCTCTCGTCATTACTTCTTTACTCAGATAACATGCAGGCTGTATCGGCCTCGGATGTCATTCTCATTGCATCAACGCCTGATGACCACTCTTTCATTTATCGTCATTTTGATGACTAACTTTTCATCTCGTCATTACATCTTTACTCAGATAACATGCAGGCTGTATCGGCCTCAATCGTAGCTCGTCCAGGTCTAATTCCCTCCTCGATAATCTGGCGGCCCTGAAGGTATACAGAGGAAAGAAGGGTCCACTACACGGACGCAGCAATTTATATTGCAGTATTGTAACTACACCTTCCTGGCGGATGGTATCAGCTCAGGTGAAGATTACAAACCCCAATATGTACTACTGAGGCAGGTAACAGTTCAACTAGATATTGCTGTCGTTCCTGGCAGATTACACCTTGTGGAAAGGAAGTACATAAAAACTTATAACAGAAGTTGAGGAATTATTTTCTGTACAACACTGTATTTTCAACTATGAATCTTGCAAAAGGAATAGGATATACAGCAAGTGTTAAGCTAATTATTTACTTCATCAAATAACTGGAAAACGTATAAAAAGTTAAAAGTATATAAATGAATGTGTGTCCAGCACCAGAAGAATACCTGGAAAAAGAATTGGGTTAATAAAGGGTGCGTCCTTTATACGTACTTCTGAAATATAGGGGTTGTTATTATCTGTGGCTATAAAATTGTGTTGATGACATTATTTTTGTCGTTATGCCATGGACTTAACTATAAAATAAAAAAATAATTTACATTTGGAAGAGTCGAAAACCTACGAACATTTTTAGAAGTATTAAAATGTTGGGTGAGTGGGTGGGTAATGGTGAATTAATTACATCATCATAATGTAATTTCAATCACACTTATTGCACTTGGTGTTAATGAAATTGCTGCTGCAACTAACGGCGGATAAATATCAGAATTAATATCATATAAGCATTGGCGCACAAACCATTTGTTATCGAGATACAGGATGTCAGAGTTTTCAGTAGTATATCGATAATTTTTATACCATCCAAACCACTAAAACTAAATTTGGAATAGGTATTGTTTTATGATCTAAAATGCACCTATAAATTTCGTGTTTAATATTTCAGTGGAAAATAGCTCCGGACAGTGCATTCTCAAGGGGACAGATAACTAAAAAGAAAAATCAAATGAAACTGTAGTGAATACGTAAAATATTCTAGACTTTTAACTTTTTATGGAATTTCTACTATTCATTATCACTGGTGACCCGGGATACTTAATAGGTATCAATCAATACATATTATGCAAGATAACCCAATTGTTATCTTGCCCCTCAAATGGGGCAACCGTTTGAGGGGTTCTAGCCACCGCAGGAAACATTTTTCGACCCATGTTTATATCAAAAAAAAGTCCCCCTTTACATACTGGTAAAATATTGCACATTAATTTCGGGACACCCTGTGTACGCCAAATTTAGTTTAAATACCTCATTTGTTTAAGAAAATATAGTATCAGTTGTTATTGTTAACAGTTTGTTAATAAACTGAGAAATTATTACATTTCATATAAAATTAATTTATTTTTTTATTTTGACATCAATATACTTGATATCAACTATATTATCATGTTCCAGATTTCACTCTTGGTTTGTTAATTTATTAGGAAGGTAGGAGAAATGTCAAGTCGTGTGTACCGATCTGCATTTTCTTTTATCTAAAATAGATTACTGGATAATATTTTAGCAGTATCTCACTTGCGAAAGTTTAGCACTGCAAAGGTTAATGACTTCTGCAAAAAAAGTAAGTCGTTCAATATGTCAGTCATTTCATTGTTTTAAATGATTGCCACATTAACTTTCAGTCTCCATATCTACTATCCTTTTTAAAATATCTGATACCTACATTTTTCCTTTGCATGATTTATCTGTATATAGATAGGCATACACATAAGAGGATAGAGCGTGTTGGATATAACTGGAACTACTTGTGTCCAAATCTACGTTACAATAGATTCCAAGGAAACTTTAATTTCTACATAAAATTCATAGATTTCGTGGACGCCATATAAAGATTAGAATCGCATGTTAATAACCTTTTTAGTTTTTAAATTGTCATCGAGTTTATAGCCAACTAAATGGAGCGTAGTGTATAAAAACACAATTGCAAATATTTCAGTGCTAGGTTTAGCAGATTACTAACATAATACCCTATAGTTAATCTAATAGTATTCTAAGAGACACAATAGACAATGAGATGCCTGTTTGCATAAAGAGAAAACGGAACGCGAATGACAACAAAATTGAATTTGGCAAGAAACATGATTTGTTAGCTTCAAAGGTAATTTTTTTGTAGACAACTGACTTAGCCGAATAGCTCATCTAAACTTTTCTCGATATAAAAACATTTTTACAGGAATAAATGTATTTGTAAAAACAGAAAATGTGCAGAAGTAAAATAAATGGCGGCATTCAGTTTTCATTATGTATAATAAAATTTAAAATAATTGATCTGGTATTTATTTATAATAGGTATAATGCTCTCTTGCCTTTATCGCCTTTCAAATCATTGGAATATTATGGGATTTTTGTAGACAGGTTGCGGGACGGATGTGCAGAGTTATTAAAAGGTAATGGAAGCAAAAATCGAATTTAGAAATATCCCCTTTGGAGTTGACCAACTTAAGTGGTAAGAGGGTTAGAGTTATGACTTTTGTTATTACATATTTTTGTTCTCATCATCACCCATGTAAATTTAATATAAGCAATATGTACGTTGCGTTTGTGTTTACTTTTATATGGTTGTATGATTGAGTAGACAGGAATGTCACAGTGTTGTTTATAAATTTACTTGACTACTTTAGTCTCATATTTTGAGTTACGACGGGTTTGTTTTTATGAGACGTCGATGCGAATTTTGGAAGACGTAAATCAAAGGCAGCGTTATATCTATCATAAAGTCTATCAAGATAAATAAGATCAGGGGAGGAGTATAGCTGTTATTCCGAAGTAGGCACGTAAAAAACTGCTTCTTTAAATTCTTGACGGCGTTTGCTCGTTTCTACAAGCAACTTTTCCTAGTAAAATTAAAAATTTTGATGATAAATTGTATCTGAAAATGTAATTTTAATTTATCGGATGTTATAGAGATGCAAACTGTTTAATTTGTAGTTGTTTAATTTGTAATTGTAATCTTTTGAAATAACTCACTTCATCTTTTGCAATGATTCAGTTTCAAGGTAAATTCTTGATGTCTATAATTTGTAAAGAAACTTTTTCTTCGAAAGTATCACATCAGAACAATTCACTATTGAGACTATTATTGATTTTCTACTTGAAATCGCTTCGTTTATCTCTGGTACATAAAGTTGCTTAATATACAGGGTGATTCTAAATATATGCGAAAGATTTCAGGAGGTGTGTTTGATTGATTTTTAGTGATTGAGTTTTACTTTTTTCCGAAAATTTGAGGAGGAAAATTGACTATTGGATACAAAAGTAAAATTTCGGAGGCATAATATACTTACACAGGAGCTTCTTACAGATGTTATTCCAACGTTCCCATCGTATTAGAAATTAGTGAAATTTGCAGCCCTGTTCTGTTTTTTTATTAGAACTTTTATAGGGGCGGAATATGCGTTGGAAATGTTAATTGCTTTAGAATTTTTTTAGCCTATTTTACTGTTTTGGTAAAATTAAAAGTAAAAGCCCTTATGTAAATATAGTATGTCCCCCAAATTTCACTTTTGTATTCCTTTCCAAATTTTCGGGAATATATTTAAACTCAATTTCAACCCTACCTATTGAGTGGTATAATTCGGTTTAGGATTTAAGTTTATTTAGAAAACTATCCTTAATTTTGGGCAAGTAACCACCTCCTGAAATATTTCGTTTATATTTAGAATCACCCGGTATACAAACGTTATGAACTTACTCCATCATTGCCTTCGTATAATTTTAATGGTCAAGTTTTGTATTGAACGCATTTTTTATACGAAATATAGCCCCCATCCTTGTATCCGACTGTCGGTTGTGAAATATACAGCGATGTGAGAATCTTTACGCTATTTCATAACGGTTTGACATATCTGCATGGTAATTTCCTAACACCATAGTTTTACATATAATGCAATTCTGCATCAAATTTCCTTCACTGACCATGTTTGTTATTTTATTAGCTGATGGTTGAACTTTAATTTCCTTAGGCGGGAGGGATTCCTTACTGTTCCACCACATCGACTCCCATTTACTTTCAAAATCAAAGCAGTGCAGTAGCTTCTCTCTAGAATAGTGCTGTTAGATTTTTTTCCCATTATCCTCATATAATAATAATAATAATAATAATAATAATAATAATAATAATAATAATAATAATAATAATAATAATATTTATTTACAGGTAAGTAAACTTTACAATAATTAAAAATATAAATAAATACAAGTAAATAAAATGGTATTCAATAAGTGTAAAACACTTGTTTTGAAAAACATTTAAGATATACAATTTAATATAAAATTATGTGCATTTCCACATATCACAAATACACATACATAAAATAATAATATAAACACTATACATTTTATAGTCCTTGTATATGTGATGATCAAAAAAGAACATACACATGCATCCATACATCTGATCTCGTAGTAAGTTGATGGCATTGCATATCCTACCTATCTCATACAGTATTCAGTTCTACGTAATTAGTTATTATAGATCTTGGGGTAGATAGAATAAAATCCTTCAATCTTTTTTTAAACAGAGATAGTCTCCCTATATTTTGTACATTTTTAGGAACTGTATTGTACAACTCTGGTGCTAGAAAAGCAAAAGACCTTTGTCCAATTGATTTTGTGACACGAGGCACTATATAGTTACTTCTTTGACGTGTGTTATAATAGTGTAAAGGTAGTGAGGAGTGGTGTTTAAAAAGATGGTGTCTCGCATTTACACAATAATAATACAACTGCTTTAAATCAAATACTGAAGCTTCGGAAAACAATAAGTCAGTGGAGTATCGAACATCCTTATCAAGTATTAACTAGAGAAATCTCTTTTGCAGAACTTCCAGAGAATAAATATGGGTTTTCAAAGATGACCCCCATGCCAATATTCCATATCTCAAGTGAGATTCAACTAGCGCATAATAAATTACCATTAGTTGCTGTAATTTTAAAACATTTTTTAAATATTTGAATCTATACAGTAAACACTGCAATTTCCGTATAACATAATTGATGTGAGAGTCCCATTTTAAATGTGAATCTATTACTACTCCCAAATATTTAATACTTTTTTTTGATGCAATAGTATAATGATTTCCTTGACTTATAATTTGTATGTCTTCAAAAGATGGAAGATTTGCTTTTTGACATGAGAACAGTATAAAATATATTTTCTCAAAATTTATTGTTAATATTTTGTAATCAAATCAATCTTTAATATAAGCAAAATCTTCTATTACAGTAGCCTTAAGTTCTTCCCAAGTATCGCCAGTATAGAAAATGGCAGTGTCATCAGCAAAACCATACACTTCACCTTTACACTGTAATGAAAACAAGCCATTTATGTACAAATTAAAGAGAATGGGACCCAAAACAGTGCCTTGAGGTACACCATATTCTACTACTTGAGGTGAACTCAATATTCCATCCACTCTTACTCTCTGTCGTCTATTTGTTAGATAACTTTTAAACAACTTTAAAGAGTTTGCTCTAATTCCCATTACTTCTAATAAGTTCAAGAGTAGGTTGTGACTGATTGTATCAAAGGCTTTCGATAAGTCTATAAAAACGCACAGACAAGGCTTGCCATCATTCAGTGAAGAGTATATTCTAGATGTTAAGGTTATAATAGCATCTTCTGTAGAAACTTTACTTTTAAAACCGAACTGATTTTCATAAAGCAAATTGTATCTTTCTATATAGGATTCTAATCTCTTTTTTATTATTTTTTCAAAGATTTTGCTTAAGTGGGTGATTAAGGTAATTGGTCTATAATTACCTGTGTTAGTTTTGCTACCGTTTTTATGGATGGGAATTACAATCGACTCTTTGAAGGCTGAAGGCCACAGACCAATTTGCAGACATTTATTTATCAAATAAACTAAAGGACCAGTTATGTAATCTGAAACTGACTTAAGGGTCTCAGCTTTTACGTTATCAAATCCAACAGACTTGTTATTTTTCAAGCTGTGAATAATAGTCCGAACCTCCTCCGTATCAGTAGGAGTTAAAACAATGGAATTAGGTAGACTACTTGTACGTATTTTAAAATTTGGATTTTTTACAATACTATTTGCGAGCGTCTTTCCTACTTTTATAAAAGAATTATTAAACTCTCTGGAAATTTGATACATGTCGGTTAAAGTTTCACCAACCTCATTTTCGACAGATACGATTTCCTGTCCTTTATGCTTACCACTAGTTACTTCTTGAACTACTTTCCATAGATTTTTAGTATTATCACTGTGTTTGTTAATTTCATTTTTATAATAACTAAATTTAGTTTTTAATATTAGGTTATTAAGTTTATTTCTATAAGACTTATATTGATCTTTTAAGACAGCATTATTTGGGTTTTTTTCCACTAATTTAAACATTTGGTTTTTTTATGACATGACTTTACCAATGCGTTGGTAATCCATGGGGCTATTTTAGTATTTTTTCTCCGTTTTTTTTAACTGTAGTACAGGCATTAATAGCATTTTGAATTATTCCAACAAACTTTTCGGTTGCAGAATCAATATTCGGATCAGAACAAATTGGATCCCACGCTAGATTATGAAGGGTGCGCTGTAACTTAGGATAATCTATGTACTTGAAAAAATTTACCTTCTCTACAAGATTTTTAGGATATGGTAATATTAACTGAAGGATAACTGTATAGTGATCAGTAATATCCGTTTTTATAATTAGGGGCATAATAAAATCTGAAATATTAAATACTGACCTAACAAAAGTATGATCCAGACAAGACTTGCTGTTTCATTGTATTCGGGTGTAATTATTTATTTTTGATCTATAACCGAATTCATTTAATATATTAATGTATTCAGTAATGATTTCATTATTTTCCAATATGTCTATATTTATGTATCCTATAAATATATGATAATTCTCAGAAGTTGTATCATTGTCAAAAAGGTATTGCTGTAATGCCTCATTGAACATACGTGCATCCGTGGATGGAGGGAGGTATAATATGTCGAGAACTTTAGAACATCCGTACTTCTTTATCTAACGTGGTTTATATTCGGTAACATATCTTGTACAGGCTTTTGAGATGTAATGAATAATTGTTTCAACTAAGGTCTCAGTTATCTGTGAGGTTGATACGCCGATCTGCTGTAAAGGATTGTTTTAGTTTCTTTGCTCGGATCACTGCAAATTCTTTAACTATTCAGAGGTTTTACAGGAAATACGTTGCCGGTTACGGAGAAACGGATTAGACGCTTTTGTGATTTATATTATTTGGGGTTTCTTAGTCGGAAATCGCAGCTTGTTGGTGAATCCGTGTAATTATAAAACACAGGGTAGGCGATTATTAGAACCGAATTAAAAATGTAGTATATACCGTATCTACTTTGATACCGAGTGGAAAATCAGGAACTTGCACAATCCGTATCTCAGGAAGGACTATTGATACTATTTTGTATGTAAAGTAAACCAGGTATCAGGGTATTGGAGTTGGAGTGTATAGTTGCAATCTAATAGTAAAAATATCCTCAAGACTTGGTAGTTACGCAACTATGTTTGAGGCAGAAATCTATGCTATCGAATTGTGTGTAGAGAGGCTGGAACAAACGCAGCAAATGTAAGTTCCTACCGTTGTAATTCAAAAACAATTTGGAGCCGCCGGAAGCCGCTCGCTCATTTGGACAGGAAAAATAGAGTAACTCTGGACTGGATCTCCGGCCATTCCCACCGTAAAGGGAATGAATCAGCCAACTCTCTAGCCAGGGAGGGTGCTGCTTCTGAATCCGTTGGACCAGAATCGGTGTATCCTCAATTCCTTTCGAATTAAATTTTCATCTGGGCTGAGGGGCAGATCCTCCAGTACTGGCAAAAACTATCAACATTAATTCATTCGAAGACGTTCCCTATAATAAACCCTTCAAAAACACCCTTCAAGTAAAAAACTTAGAGTTAAACAGGTTGCATCTGCGAACTTTAATTAGCTTATATACTGGGCATTGGCGTTTAAAATATCATCTCCACAAATTCGGCCTAGCGGAAAATGCTGAATACCGCTTGTGCTTAGAAGGTGATGAAATGGCAGAACATATTTGATGGACCTGCTCCGCTGGGGAAAGGATCAGATACCTACCCAATGTTTGGCAAAGGACAACCTTTGCCAGAGGATCTGAATAAGTTCCTCACCTATAAGGTGTTCAGCTTCATTAAGAGGCTGGACCTGTTGGGTGAAATATATTTAGGGTGAGCTTAACCCAAATCAGATCCAACCATTTCCGTACACCATTACTCATAAAAATTTGAAAAGTTACATTTTAATTTGCCCCAGAGTATACAGGGTGCCCACTTTTATTTATGTACAAATCCGTAAAACCTTTATTTTCCATTACAAACTGTTTCTTTTGACCCTACTACCGCTTTCAATACGAACATGCAGGGCATGCTGCGATTTTTTTTTATACCACCGAAATTCAATATGTGTAACCATTTAGGGATTTTTTTTATTTAAAGTCCGATACGATAGCGTTAATTGGGACGACCCCTCAAAACCCCTGTATGCGAAATCTGAACAAAAAATATACAGAATGTTTATACGCGATATCAAAAATAAGGAACTATCGAATTTGAAAGGCACTAGACGAGTCAAGTGTGCCACGGAATTATGTCAAAACAGTTGAATGTTATATGGACTCACTTAAATTTAATCTATCTACTAAATGTAGGGCAAAGTTAAATTTAAGTGATTCCATATCACATTCAACTGTTTTGATATAATTCTTGACACACTTGACTCGTCTAGTGCCTTTCAAATTCGATATTCTGCTTAACATTGATGCCATGTAGAAAGAAACGCCTTGTATATTTTTTGTTCAAATTTCTCAAATGGGGGTTTTGAGGGGTCCTGATTAACGCTACCATGTCAGATTTTAAATTAAGAAATCCCTAAATAGTTATATTGAATTTCGGTGGTATGAAGAAATTGAATTCGGTGGTATGATGCAGTTTTTAATGCCCTTTGAAAGAAAAAAATGTTCAGTCGATTATCTAGAAAAATAAGATTCTATAGATTTGTACATAAATAAAAGTAAACAGTCTGTATATATTAAGTTGAAACTTGAGTGTACAGAATATAATCTTGTTAGTGGCAAAGTGGCAAATTGATTGAACTATTGCAATTACTAAAATTTTGGGAATTTTTATAATCCCTCATTAATTAAATTGAAGTATTCCTTTATAATATTCCCTTCAATGCAGCAGCATTATATATTAATTTCCTCGCCATGAACCGGGTGAACGATTTGATTTCATTTAATATATTAAATGCATTCCGTCTGCTATTAGAAACGAACTAATTATGGGTTTCCTGGAGAATCTTGGTATTGGATGATGCCAGGATCTAACAAATTTAGTCAATACGCTGACAGGCACATATTTGATAGAAATTGTGGAGAATAATTTAAGAAGCAATGTAATCATTTTATTATAATTATCAGCTCTTTAATGAAAAATATATTTCCTCATTTGAAGGGGTTTCTCCCTTTTACCTTTTAAAAATTTAGGCTGTGATTTCTTAATTTGCGAAACTATGATTTTATACACACAATCAAATGTAGAAAGAGTCTACCATGTCTTAACAAATTTCATGAATATCGTAGACTAGGCTTTTTGGCGATTTCTTAAATTTTATATTAACATCTTGTTTATTTCAGGAGACAATAAAAATAAAATTTTTCCACTGAGTATCTTCTAAAAGACGAAATAAGTATTGAGGATACGTTTATAAAAAGTATTTTCTTAAAATAAAAAATCAACTTCTGAAAACGCTGTGATGAAACGTTAAAAACAAGTTATTTACATCTATCGAGGCATACAAGGTGTCCCATTTAAAACGAAAGACCCTAAATATCTCGAGAACGAAACGAGATATAAAAATTTGTTGAAACAGGTCAATCTGTGATTCGGGAGGGGAGGGGGAGAGGTTTGACCCCTTCTCCCCTCTACCCCTACACCAAATACACACAAAATTTCAAATAGTAATAGGGATTGAGTCGTAGTTGAATAGAGAATAAAAATACTTTTCAAATGAGGTGCGACTGGACCCCTATTCCCATTTGAAATTCTGTGTGTGCTTGGGATGGGGGTTGGGGGTTGGGCAGAGGAGGAGTCAACCTTAATTTATGTTCCAAAAGTTGTCCCTCTCCCCCGAATCAAAGATTGAGTTGTTTCGGCAAATTTTTATATCTCGTTTTGTTCTTTGGATATTAAGGGTGTTTCGTTTTAAGTGAGACGCCATGTATAATGACTTTAAAACATTCTTGACAATTTCGTATACCTTACCTATATCTTTTTACATAAACATGATGAAAACGTATTGTATAATTTAAAAGGCAAAAAAAATTTGACTTCAAATTTTCAGAACATACTTACTTAAAAAATTTACGATTAGAATATCTGGTATCAGTTGACACATATTTCAAACAAAACGATGAAATATTTTAACTTATTAAAGTAAAATAATTAGTCTATACTTTGTTTCAGTAAAAATAAACTCAATGTAGAAGTTATATTACAGAATCTGTCAGTTTGTAGTAGTATGTAACTTAAATCTAAAAAACAGTTATAAATTTGTACGTCACTAAGCTACAGGTAATAAATTATCATTAGACTCATTAAATACAGAGTGGAACGGTACATACGTTTCCGAAATGTTGTCGAAAATAATGAAAAAATACCAGTAAATCCGAGTAAACAAGATTAATATGTACTTAGAGAAAATATACATCCGTCATATATTCTAGAGTGCGTTGTAAAATTAGTACATAAAATGTCGAAACTTGAAGCCCTTTGGCACATATGGAGGCACTTCAAAATATGTTAATTTTTGTTTCTATGGTGAGTTTTCAACTTTCCTATATTTTATTGTGTTTCCTATACATTTACCGTTGTCTCAGTAGGAAATTCTTATCGGCACATTCTATGCTTCGAGAGTTGAGAGTAGATAGAGTATGAGCATCTTGTATCAAGAAAAAAAATACTAGATATTTTCAAGCATGTCTCACAGAAATTTGCACGTAAGGGAGATATATTAAATCTTGTCTTATTTATCTAGTCTTCTAAGAAAAAATATTGTAGTTTTCATTCATTTAAATATACACCGATTTTTCTAAGGCTTTTGATCGGCTTAACCATGATCTCTTAATTAAGAAGCTGTATTTAACGGGTGTATCTGATTCTCTCTTGACTTGTTGTTGTTGTTGTTGTTGTTGGTAAGCGGCGCGGTTACCCGCAGCACTCAGGTCTTTCGACCCATTGTGCCTGCCGCTAGTCGGGAGCTATTGGAAGAGACCCGTGCTGTGCGCATAGGCCAACACCCGTTCCAAAGGAAGCTCTCTAATGTCCTGAGGCAGAAGAAATGCTGCGCCCAGGTGTTTGTGTCTCTTGACCATGAGGCAGGCACAGCGACAGAGGATGTGAATGGAGTCCTCGTCATCGTGCCCGCAAAACCTGCACCTTCTAGTGTCACTAAGACCGATAGTGTTAAGGTGCTTGTTAAGATGTCCGTGACCTGTCAACAGTCCTGTGACAATCCTTATGCTGTTACGACTTAGCGCAAGTATTGATCGAGTTGCGTTCGACCAAGGCCCTTCAATTAAGAGCCTGGCTTGTCGCAGCCCAGTCACGTTTGACCATTCTTCCTTTGATCTTACCTTGATCCAGTTTCCAATGGACCCCGCTACATAACTAGGCGGAAGCCCCAGCACTGGTTCGGGCCCTGTAAACTGTATACTTGAGCCTCTCTTAGCCAGTGCATCGGCCTCCTCATTTCCTGTTATATTACTCTCTTGACTTTGTTTCGCTCTTATTTTACAAATAGATTCCAATTCGTTCAGTACCGGGGCTTTCAATCAAGTAATTTTTCGCAATTGTCAGATGTTCCACAGGGATCGATTCTGGGACCTTTATTTTTCATTATATTTATCAATGATTTGACTGATTTGTTCGATGTTAATTATTTAATGTATGCTGATGATCTTAAGTTATTTATTGAGATAAACACGGCATCTGATTACTCTAAATTACAGAACAACTTATCTGTATTAGATCGTTGGTGTGAGGATAATTACTTACCGTTGAACATCAGTAAATGTAATATCATGTCTTATAGTCGTCGGAAAAATGTTCAACGTCTTGATTACATTATGCACAACACTATTTTAAATAGAGTCACGCAATTCAAAGATCTAGGTGTTACATTTTGTGATAATTTATCATTTGACATACATATTCAGTCAGTAACTGAATCTGCATTTAAAAGTCTGGGTTTTGTCTTGCGCAATTCTAAGGGTTTTCGAAATGTAGCCACATTTAATACGCTCTTTAATTGTTTTGTTCGTTGCAAGCTGGAATACGCCTCCATTGTCTGGAGTCCAATTTATGACATTCATATCACACAAGTAGAAAAGGTGCAGCGGAGATACTTAAAGACATTACATTTCATCAACTTTGGCACCTATCCGGTTTGTGGTATTCCGCAAGACATTTTGTTATCCACATTCAACTTAATTAGCTTACAACGTCGGCGCATTATGTACTCTCTAATCTTTTTGCATAAAATTATCAATAATTCTCTGAATGCACCTTCTCTGCTGTCTCGAATTTTATATCGTGTTCCTCGACTCAATTCTAGATCTAATTCAGTGCTGCAATTGCCAACACCCCGTACAAACATTCTCATAGCCTCCCCTCTTTATCAAATTACTGTTAATTATCAAATGTATGAAGATCGACTTGATATATTTTTTCATTCAACTGAATATATTAAAAATTTATTTGCATAGTCGTCTGTATATTGTATTGATGATATATCTTTGTATTTCTTATTTGTTGTTTTTGTATTTTTACTCATGTTGTCTATTTTATGATTTTATATTATGTATTTTTAATGTTGTTTTTCAAACCTTGTTCTGTAACTGGGATTCGTCCCGTTGGACATTGTACTCTAAAATAAATAAATAAATAAATAAATAAATAAATAAATACTTATATAGTGAAGTTTCCTCTTTTTTGTTTCCTTTAATATTTTTATTTCCAAAATTTCGAATCTTTGTATATTCTAAATTCCTACAAACAATCAATACATTTAACCAATTCGAAAGCTAGACCTTTTAAAATTTGGCCCTTGAAGTGTTGTTATATCAACAGGCCACGCAAAGTACCGGAGTTTGACATTAGCACCCTTTAAATTCAGAACGAATTAGTGTTAAGGATTAGCATGTTTAAGTATTCTCTTTATACTCTCATTAACTGAGCCCTTTAATATTTATTAATAAATATATAAGTAAGTATAATCAGAATCTACCCTTTGAATAATTAACATTAAAACAAGGTACTAGGGCCCCATTCTGTGTTACGTCGCTCCTATTATTCGTAACTTATCATGTTGAGGTTCAGTTTAGCATTCCTCCTTGTATAACAGGGCAGCACATTAGTCCCCGTATTCACATTTCAAGCAATTTGTGCGTATAACCAGAGCTTGGGCATTAATGGGATCAAATGCGTGAAAATGCATAAATTTCCTTTGACACATTGCTTATGTAAGCAACATACATTTGAATTTTAAACACCTGGATTTTCAATTCTGGTCGGTTTTTGTCATGTACTGGGTTCAGAACGTTAATCTTGTTTTTATTTAATTTTAAAAACATTCCTACATATGTTCGAGGTGTTACAATAATTTTATTATCTACATTGTTATATCTAATATTAAATATCTAGAATACCTACTTCGTTTAAAGTAGGTATGCTAATTTCGCAATATGCAACGTCATTTACAATTAAAATTTTTGTGTAGATTGATGCGTTGTACATATTATTTATTTTATTCTATAAAAGGACGTTCTGGAACAATTTCATAAGATGATATTAAATGAAGATACAAGAAAGCTTGTTTCATTTTACGAGTTATTGTAAAATAAATTTTCATGTTTTGCAACCATCTATACCAGACGAATTGCGCTCTAGAATCATTTTAGAAAAGTAATATAAAGTTTTGTATAATATACCGGGTCTCCCATTTCATCTGACTAATGAGAGTTGGCATGGGTTGTTACATTTCATTGAGTTTTATATTTCCAATGCACACTATGAGAACTATTGCTAACGAAATCAATAACGGATTGCCAAAAACTTCAAATGACTAAAATGCTGAAGTGAAAAGCTTTTTTAATTAGAATAACGGTAAATATTCGTTTCAGTTTAATAACAAATTTTGGTAGTTCGAGTAGAGACTATAATCGAGCCACACTGGAGGCACTGAGATTTTATTTCAATATCAATATTTCTCATAGTGTGCCATGGGATTATAAAATTCAATGCAATGTAACACATGCTAATTCTCATTAGTCAGATGACATGGGAGACCCGGTATAATAATTTTGGATCTACCCTATGGGTTACTTACTTCCTACCGATACTATATACCGTGTAGGTACGAAAATGACTTCATATTAAAAGAAAAGCTTACTGGAAACATCTTTTACGTCTCTTTTAAGATAATGTTTGAAAGTAAGTATTTATTTGTGGCCATGTTTAGGTACTCTTATTTATTTGGGTATTATGCCACCACTGAAAAATACAGAAAATTAATAATCAACCTCTGCGCCGATGCATCAGTCAAAGGTTGGTTTTTTGAAAAATATGTTTGCCTAATCAAGAAACCTCACACTAGAAAGCAGATTGAATTGATAGAATTGAAAGAATTGATAATCAACAGTTTTCAAAATTTATAGAAATAGTAGATACACATTTGTCTCCATTTAATAAATTTGTCGCGGATTCTTAAGTTTTCTTTTTATATTGTTTTGTTCTTTATCTAAAATTTTAACTGACTGGAGTTAAAAATTGTCAGTAAAACTTCAGTATATTTTGATAACGAAAACGGATAATTTTTTGATACTTAAACGTTTTTAAGTGAACCTGTGACTGATCCATCGGCGCAAAGATAGATTACTATTTTTTTGTATTTTTAAGTGGTGGCATAATACCCAAATAAATAAGAGTAATAAAATATAAGTTTATAATCATGCCAAGACTCCGTACGCTTGCAATTGGAATTAAAAAAGAAAATTAGAGGAATATTTTTATACGTACTACGCGGTAATTTCATAAACCTTAAGTCGCTATTTATTGTTGTGATGAACATTTACTACCATCTTAGTAATTTATAGTATTACTAAAATTTGAAGAAATTATTATAGTGATAGAAATAGCACGCTATAAGGTTTATATTAGATATTAATCATATTATTATTGCTTTAGGGTTACGTAGGTGACATTTAATGTAATGGGAATCTATTTATCTCCTATTAAATTTTTGTTTAATTCTAAAATCATTTAAAAAGTTATGTGGTTACATATTTTATCTTACTGACATCTAAACGAAGTTAAACTTGCGGATACTAGCAGTGGTTTCCTTAATTAAGTTCCTACAATAGTTACAACTATGCTCCAGGGAGTACATAATTTGTTAATTGGAATATTCCAAAGACAAGACTGATTTTAGACTCCACATTATTCGAGATAACTGATCAAAACTATTATTATGAGAAGGCTCCGAGAAGAATATTGGTAGAATTTTAAAGCAAATTTTCATCAACCAGTTTTTCTAAAGAGATTCGATTTCAAAATCAAAAAATATTTTACCTATGACACTTTTCTCTAAGTATCAGATAATGCGATAATGGTTGTATAATTTAAATTTTTGGATCCTACCATAACCATACGAATTTTATTGTTTTGCATTTATTATTTTCTGTTACTGTCTCTAAGCATTATATTGTCCTTTGTGTTGCTAATTCTTTATTATTCTATTAAATGTACAATTGTTTTTAAACTTCATCGGTTTTTCTAACGACAAATTCTTCTTCCAGCGGTTTCCACAGCCTTAATAAGTTTTTAAATGTAAAGTAAATATACTTTTTCGTACTTCCGACGTAGTTATACTACATCAACTCAGTTATTCCATTATAATTTTGTTGTCATTGTAATGTTAAAGTAGGAATTAACTTAGAAGAAAATACTAAAAGCCAATTTGACTTCCTAGCTTGGGTTATAAAATGTTTAACTTTTTATGTCTTTTATAAATTAATTTTTAATACTCCCCAACTTTGTTCACAAAACATTTTACGTCGCTCATGTAAATATTTACTTGTAATTTTTTGTTTGAGACTAGTGGTAAAGGGCTATATGTAAAAAGGCATCCTATGTTTGCTCTGACCCTCTTACCTTTGTCCTTTGTAGTAAATATGGCTTTTTAGGGATGCGATTTTACTGAAGCTAAAGGATATTTATTCGAATTACAAAACTGAAAGAATACAATTCATATATACATATATATGTATGGCGAGCCAGTGGCTCAGGGTTTAGTGTCTCGATCCCTCAACCCAGAGGTCGTGGGTTCCAATCCCCATTCCACCAAATAATTTTTTAATTAAATTGTTTACTCGTGGATCAAGACTTGTTCGCAGGGTTGGGTTGGCAACCATTATGGCGATGGCCTAGGATGGGAAGAATATCATTTGGTGTTAATGTGAGAGACTAAGATCAGTGTTGATATTTGACTATGAGTAAATATTATTTAAATAAAATGCGTGGTATTGTTAGTTAGATTTAAGGTAACTATTAGTGTTTTTGCACGGTGATAAGTAAAAAAAAATCAATAATGCCACTACATATGGAATCTATTGTATCTATTTCCGTTATCAGAACACTGCATTTGATAACTGAAAATTATTTGAAAGACAGTATGACACAATAGTAGAGGGATCTTAGATTTTGAATGTTTCTTATTTTGGGGCACCGAAGGAGATATCCGTTATGATACTGTGTGGTACTGAAAATCCGACTCAAACTTTTCTTATCCCTTTTTTCGTGATAGTATAAGACTCATTCTTTAGGAGAAAGTAATCTTGAAAGGGGTTGGAACCTTTGGTATGAAGATATCACTGACGTAGTTTTCCACATAACACCAAAACACTATACTGCACTCGACGCGCGTTTCGCCCACAAAGTTGGCATCATCTGGAGATTATTAAAATTAATCATGTCCAAGTTTTAATCATTTCCAGATGTCAACTTGGTTGACGAAACGTGCGCCGCGTGCGGTATAGTGTTTTGGTGTTATGTGGACAACCACGTCAGTGTTACTCGAAAGTAGTTAGCATAGTCCTTTTACTTAAAAATGATAAACCAGCAGTTAGCAACCTTATAGTATCATAGGATGACAACTTGTGACAATTTTTACATTGTTTTTGTCACGGACTGCTTTCTTGTCATTTTATTGGCTCATAATAATTTAATTAACCACTTTTCCTTACATTAATATAACCAATCATGACTTAGAATCTCAATCTGATTATATTTTTAAATGAACTCTAGCGGCTACAATTGTTCTAAACTGACTTGTTCTATAATTCGGTAAGTAAAACAACTGTCATATCTATGTCTAATAGTCTAATCATGATCATCTTTGTTGAGTTTACTTTTTAATTTCATTATTTACATATTTTTCAAACTCTTCTTTACAATACTCCTTCAGTAAAGCTATATCCAATTAATATTCGAGAACGAAAGTAAATTTGGTGATACTACAAAGGAGTATTATTAATTGTTTTGCTTTAATTAAAGATTTGCAATATGCCCCTAAATAGAATATTAGTGTAGCTATGTAAGTTTACTCAGAGAAAATCTGATGAAAACGTTGTTTCTAATCACAATCACAATGTGCACAAATATACACAGTAAATTTTTGTGCTTTGTTGCATTAAAACAAACTGCATCTAGATTAATATTTTTTGAATCAGCATGTAATAATCTCTCACTGTTATCAAACCTTTATTAAACAGGGAATTATTACTTTCAACTTCATTTGAGTTAATTATAATAAATTGAGTTGAATAAACTGCGAATTCAATCCCCCTACATCTAAATAGAAAAATATATATTTTCTAAAGAAAAACTTTTATGCACATATGTATAATAATACAGTCCGTCCCTAAATTCCCTAGATTATATTACATTCTTTGGTGGAAATATTTAAATATTTATAATGAGGTCTTTTCACTCGCCGAATTAGACACAGAAATGCTTGTAACTAGAAAACGGATGACTCGGTTTTTATTTTTCAACAACTGCTGTGAAGACAATTGAAATACCTTTCAAACGATGTGGACACGGCCTACTACGCTATATTTACAAAAAAATGCTGATAGCGACTCTAGCGCCATCTATCAGTTGTCAGAATTCCGTTTGCGGGTAGAAAGTAGTATTTTTTATACCATTCATCCTACAGTATGTTTAAGGTCGATATCTCAATTCGTTCAAAAGTTAAGGAGGGGGGTAGTTGTTGTTGTTGGAAGGCGGGGCGGTTACCCGCAACACTCACGCCTTTTGACTCAGGCCTGCCGCTAGTCGAGAGCTGTTGGAAGAGACCCGTGCTATGCGTATAAGCCAACACCCGTTCTAGTGGAAGCTCTCTAATGCCTGGGGCAGACAAAAATGCTGCACCCAGATGTTTTTGTTTTCATCGTGTCCACAAAACCTACACCTTCTAGTGTCACTAAGGCCAATAGTGTTAAGGTACTTGTTGAGATGTCCGTGACCTGTCAACAGTCCTGTGATGATCCTTATGCTGTTACGACTTAGCGCAAGTATTGATCGAGTTCGACCAAGGCCCTTCAATTAAGAGCTTGGCTTGTCGCATCCCAGTCTGTTCGACTATTCTTCCTCGGATCTTTTCTTGATCCAGATTTTAGTAGACCTTGTTACATAACTAGGCGGAAGTCCGAACAGTGGTTCGGGTCCTGTAAACTATATACTTGAGCCTCTTTTAGCCAGTACATCGGCCTCCTCATTTCCTGCTATTTTGTAATGACCCAGTACCCAGGTCAATTTTACTTGATTGTTCTGTTCCAATTGGGCAAGACCATTAATACACTCTAGGACCGCCCTGGAGGTGATCCTGTAGGAGATCAAGGCATGTAAAGCCGCCTGACTGTCGGTGCATATCTGGATGGAGGGGGGGGGGTTACTTTAAGGAGGGACTGTATATTAAGAAAGATGATTCCGGACATCATTCTATCAGTTACAACTCGAGAGGGGACTATTGATATCCGTGTAGCAAGGACTTAAGGCTCCCCCAAACCAAAGAGAATTATTCGCAACGGATTCGTGACGGAAAGTTCGCAGCGAAATTCGTGGCGGAATCCGCAGAGAACCCCACACCAAGCAAATATAATCGCATCATATGCGTCATATTTTCAGTATCGAAAAGGTTGATTGCTATTGCTGAAAATGAAAAATAAACAATTTGTACTTGTACTTACATACTTACCTATCATACAAAAATATGTATACATCATCGGATGAAGAAGAAGCATTTGTGTTGCTTGCATTGGAAGAAGACAATTTAAGGTAAAATTATTATTATTCTTTAAAAATAAATGTGTTGATCATATTATTTATCTAACCTTAAGAATAGAAATTCATACATTAATGCCGCAATTACAAAAAGACGAGAATCTATGTTATATTTTTGTTACTTTTTTCAAATATTTTTGTAATCGTCATGAGAAAGGTCGTCTAATATAGGATACTTTCGCACTAATTCAGTGAATTTTTCCATTTTATTAATTACTTTCTTAGTTAAGAGACTGCGAAACTACTACGGATCCGAGAAAAAACGCAGCCGATTGCGAACAAAAACTCCGTACGAAATAAACGCAGACAATTCGCAGTCTAAACGAAAAAAATCGTGTTGGTGTGAACGTATATATTTAACGCAATGGAAACAATATGATGCGAATCGCAAGCGGTGCGAACTTCCGCAGGTGCAGCGATTATCCGCGTTGGTTTGGGGGACCCTTAACGCAATAGAAACAATATGATGCGAATCGCAAGCGGTGCGATATTCCGCAGGTGCAGCGATTATCCGCGTTGGTTTGGGGGACCCTTAACGCAATAGAAACAATATGATGCGAATCGCAAGCGGTGCGAACTTCCGCAGGTGCAGCGATTATCCGCGTTGGTTTGGGGGACCCTTAACGCAATAGAAACAATATGATGCGAATCGCAAGCGGTGCGAACTTCCGCAGGTGCTGCGATTATCCGCGTTGGTTTGGGGGACCCTTTTTTATTCTAACAACTCGACGTTTCACGCATTGTCTTTATAGAAAGAAGAGAACGCCACTCGAACGAAAATATATAAGTAAGGGACAGTAGTTCATACTTTATGTCTACTTCTACATTCATAGTGGAATACTTCATGAATTAACTAATTAACCATCAAATTGTTGCGTTGCGTAGAAGTACAGCGATAATTTACAACAAAGTTTTATTAGATCTTCGGCAGTTTAGGAAAATACTACCTTTACCGTCGTAAACTAATATATTAGTGTACTTGACGTTTTAAGGTTTAGGACCTAAGGTTCTATATAACTTTATATATGTTACATTCGGTTCTTCCCTCTTTATTTGCCCTAGGTGATGGGTACATAAATGTTGCGTGATGACCACCTTACAAGTTTAGTCAAGTAAAGGAAGTGCGAAATTTTCAGATGAATAGAGTACAAAGAAAAGGGAAGAATATATAAATGCTAATGCGATAATATTTTAATATATAGGGTGTCCCACCGTAAGTAACTCCCTCGATGGATTATGGAGAGACTATATAATTAGGAAAAATCTGAAAATTTGGTAGAATTTTTTTGTAGTTTATGTTTTTGACCTCCACCACTTCCGGTATAACAGCAAATACCACCATCTTGAAAATAATTTAGTTGAATGAATCCCATCGTCGTTGGTATGCTAGCAAATTTTCAGATTTTTCTATAGCTTTTCCATAATCGATGGATGGAATTCTTCTACATAGGTCCTTTACTATAGCCTTGAGTTTTAGTAGTACATATAGTCAAAGTAGTTTCGTTTTTCTGTAGCGTTTATAGTATTATTTCTAGGTTTTGTGCTAATATACTGTTACGAAAATTGCAATTTTTCTAGTTTTCTTACTCTATTTTTTTATTATTTCAACATTTTGTATATAGGGTGAATCAATTCACAAAGGTAAACAGTTCAATTTTTGTTTTTTTGAACTAAGCGAAAATCATTTAATCTGTACACATATACTTACACGTGTTATATTTGAAGATAAAGGTAATTTTTAAAGACACCTACTTAAAAATATATTTTTTTAAAAGAATGCTCGTTTAAATAAATACCCAACCATTTGATTTATTTCTATCCTGTGTATCTCTACGGTGCATCTGCAAACCTAACAGAAGCGATTAATATTAACAGACTTTCAGTTCATTACTTTTTTTATTGGAACGTCGGTGAAGGAGAGTTATAGGCCAACCACTGCTTGAAATATATTTCGCTTGAGAATTCCGCCGGCGGCAGTATATTCAAATGTTTGCTGAAAATTTGTTAATTCGAATTACATAGTAAGAGCTGTTTATAAGTATTATTACCCTAATAACAAATAGGTCAATCCTTTTTAAAACTCTTTTTAGTTCAGATTATACAGTGTGTCTCAAAATGATGGAACAAGGTTCATACGTTTTTCTATTAGTTGAGTTTAAAAAACGATTAAGTAGTATATAGAAATTGTCACTTTTCTGCATCCCTATTTGTTTTCAGCCATGCTTGACGGAACTGTAACATGACCGACATTTTTTTTAAATAGGATGTTCTATATTTTATAGAATAAAAAGATAGCCTTATAAAGAAGAATTCAGCGTTATAAGGTTATATCTTTGGTGCCATAATATTTCAAAAACAGTTGAAGATAGGTGTAGGACATCCTACATGAAATGTGTGAAATATATGTGGTCTTCCATTTAAAATAACGAAGATGACATCAACATCCGGTATAACCGGAAGCGTTAGATAGACGCCATTATTTTAGGTGAGAAGGGCATGCCCGAAAACCCTATTACCCAAATTTTCAGAATCAAAATCGAAGTAGTCTCTGAAATATGTCTAATGTCTCGTCACCGTGGGACACCCTGTATCTTTCTTTATATGTATAGGAATTAAGCCAAAAAGTTAACTAAGAGGTAAATTATTAATAAAATTATCAAATATTACGGTTTAATTTTCCTCGTTACCTATAATCCTAGGTCCACAAAGGCATAACCTTATTATTTTTACGATATATCGAAAACAATTACTTTGCGCGCAATATGCACCCCCCAACATTGAAGATATACCGCTGTAATTCAATGTTGGGGTGTGCACATTGCACGCAAAATAGTTGTTTTCGACATATCTTAAAAATAATAAGGTTATTTCTTTGCGTACCTAGGATTATAGGGGATGAAAATTAAAAACTTTATCAAAAAAAGATATATCTTAACTATGTTACATACTTTTTAACCAGTCGATCTGTAGTTAGATTGAAAGATTATTTATGTACGTAGGAGAACACATGAATGGCATCCAACCTACATGTGGGTGGCGAAGACTATATAAAAATGTATGGGCGCTAATGCACTAATGCATTGCACTATGTATTCCAACTGGAAGTGGCACATTCTCTTCCGCAATATAAGCGGTATGGTCAATCATTCTCGGTCTGCAGTCTACATCATTCGACATCGTCAAATGTTTCTTTGCAAAGTGAAAGAGTAATATCACATGCAGTTCCTGGGACTATGGTACGAGCGTAGAAAGGACATCGTGTAAAATAATTTTATAATTGCCAGTTTAAACTGTCCATAATTATAGATAATTGTCAGTTTAAAGTGGCAATTATACAAGGTGTTTCAGAAATGAGTATTCAAAATTTCAGAGGATGTAGAAGACGTTGAAGGATGACGAAAACCTTAGTACACTTTATGTCAGTGGCGGCTCCTAAGGGAGATACTGCTCCTTAAAGGGGTTATCTCAGAAACGGTTTTTGTTGCGTAACTTCATAACCGAATAACTAAGATGAATGAAATTTTAAGTGAGTATGTACATTTTTATTCCTAACGATTAGCATACATTACATTTTAAAATTTAAAACAGGGGCGTACGAAAATGGTGGGGGCGCGGGGTAAATTTATTCAAATCTTTTTTATGAGCAATTTTTTTCTGTTTCTGATGGGAAAATATAAAAATTTAAAGTATTTTACATAAAAAAGGTACTCTAGTTCAATTTCGCTAGAACGCGCCGTTCTCCAGTAAAATCGATTTTAAAAATCCGTAACATGCTGAAAAATTCAAATTGCTTTAGGTGAAATAATAAAATAATCAAAGTGTGCCATGAGAAAAAAAACACTAACTTGGCAGTGACAGTTATCATTAACAACGTCGTTTATTATTGTTTTTTAACTTGTGCTGCAGCGTAGAGTATAAACGTTCAAAATTATTGAAGAGAATGCCACATTTTCTGAATATGTAGATATGTTGTTGACATTAGGCGAATGTCATGGGAGCGCAAGACAATCAGTTGGCATTGGAAATGATGCTACTATAAATTGGTCTCCACGTACACTAGATTTGAATCCTATGGATTTCTACGTGTGGGGCCAAATGAAAGAGAAGGTATATTCACAAGTCTTTGACAATGAGGAGCAGTTACGTCAGCGTGTAGAAGATGCGTTTACTGAACTCACCCTGGAGCGGAACCTATTTTCTTTGGAACGCAGATTACGCGCTTGTATTGCTGCAAATGGTGGACATTTTGAAATTTAAATAGCTTTAATACCACTGCAAATAGCGTAATATCACCAATTCCTATTTGAATTTTGTTCCTTTGTGTTCTTATTATTATGTTGTTGTTACTACTGTGTAAGAATCAGTATTCTTATATTTGTTATGTTGTCATTAAATTTGTTTTCAATTGATACTATGTTTGTATACAGGGTGGTCCAGATTTTAATAGACAAACTTCAGGAAAGTATAAAACAACAAAAATTAATATCACTTTGCTTAATGAACATGGGCGGAAAAAGGCACTATTTCTGAGACAATGGGCCTTGAAAATAATAAAAAAAAGGAATTCTTAAAATATGTGAAAAACGGCTTTACCAAATTAAACCAAATTCGGTACAGAATTTTCACTAAATATTCCTCGCAGTTATGGATCTACAAAACCCAAATTCAAGTACCAGTGCCGGAGAATCAGGGGTACTATTTCCCTATTTAAAATTAACTTCTACGCCACTGGATTAATGGGCAATATGATTACATTTTATAATTTATAGAGGTTTTCCAGATAAAAATCCATTTTTCCAGTGCAATGGATGATTAGCTGCTTATAAGACACACACACCATAAAAAACACTTGTAATAAAATAATTTGTTTCAGTCAGTCAAGAACCAACCAAGTTCAAAATATTCTCTCCATTTAAAACATTTCTATTCATGCAGTTTGGTAGACCAGAAGTCATATCTAATTTGGGAACTTCTCAGCATACCTTCTTGCGCTCCCATGACATTCGCCTAATGTCAACAACATATCTACATATTCAGAAAATGTATACTGTGGCATTCTCTTCAATAATTTTGAACGTTTATACTCTACGCTGCAGCACAAGTTAAAACACAATAATAAACGACGTTGTTACTGATAATTTCACTGCCAAGTTAGTGTTTTTGTTCTCATGGCACACTTTGATTATTTTATTATTTCACCTAAAGCAATTTGAATTTTTCAGCATGTTACGGATTTTTAAAATCGATTTTATTGGAGAACGGCGCGTTCTAGCGAAATTGAACTAGAGTACCTTTTTTATGTAAAATACTTTAAATTTTTATATTTTCCCATCAGAAACAGAAAAAAATTGATCATAAAAAAGATTTGAATAAATTTACCCCGCGCCCCCACCATTTTCGTACGCCCCTGTTTTAAATTTTAAAATGTAATGTATGCTAATCGTTAGGAATAAAAATGTACATACTCACTCAAAATTTCATTCATCTTAGTTATCCGGTTATGAAGTTACGCAACAAAAACCGTTTCTGAGATAACCCCTTTAAGGGGCAGTATCTCCCTTAGGAGCCGCCACTGACATAAAGTGTACTAAGGTTTCCGTCATCTTTCAACGTCTTCTACATCCTCTGAAATTTTGAATACTCCTTTCTGAAACACCTTGTATATAATTGTCAGTTTAAACTGGCTATTATACATAATTGCCAGTTTAAACTGACAATTATGCATAATTGCCAGATCAAGTTTAAACTGGCAATTATAAAAGGACATCGTGTGAAATAATTTTATAATTGCCAGTTTAAACTGACAATTATAGATAATTGTCCGTTTGATCTGGCAATTATGTATAATTGTCAGTTTGATCTGGCAATTATGTATAATTGACAGTTTATAATTCAGTTTAAACTGGCAATTATGTTAATTGACAGTTTAATCTGTCAATTATAGATAATTGTCAGTTTGATCTGGCAATTATGCATAATTCCCAGTTTAAACTGACAATTATATATAATTGCCACTTTAAACTGGCAATTATCTATAATTGACAGTTTAAACTGGCAATTATAAAATTATTTCACACGATGTCCTTTCTACGCTTCCGTACTATTGAAACTAGCGTAACACATAACTTTATTCGTGCTAATAAAATTCCTCTTTATATAAGTAGTTTTATTTTCAAAAGAATAATAATAAAGTTAAGTCAAATATGGACGCCTTATTGAAACGGGGCGGTAGCCGAGTAGTCTATCGCACCAATTCTTCGTTTGGTAATTATTTATAATTACTAATTACAAATTTCAAAACGAACATACAGTGTCCGACCAAGAATTCTGTAGCGCACCAACGTCTTCCGGTTTAACCGGAAGTGCCAGCTATTTTTCAGTCTGCAAATGTTATTTTTTACATACAATTTTAAATAAGTCAGAAACGGGTAGACTTAGATATAAGCCATTATACCTACCTGAAATATGTTTAGAATTCCGGATAGAATGTAAAAATTAAATAATATATAGTGTGTCCTTTTGAAAATAGGAATTTTAACATCTACTTGACACCTACGGTATAATTGAAAGTGGCACCATCTGGAAAATATGTTAACCAGATGGCCGTCATCGTTGTTAGTAATTCCAATACTATACAGTTAGTTGCAGCGTAAAAGGCAAATGTCAGGAAGGACTAAAATTATATATTGCCTTCATTTACCTTTATTACAAAATGGTATAAAATTTACTACTAGGGTGTTTAGGGAATACATAAAATGATACACCGTAGCTGCAAAGGTTAACATAATTTAAACATATTATTATGAAATAATATATATGTACAGTGTGGTGATAAAGTAACGCACAAAATTCCTAACTTTTATACAGAGTGATTTTTCAAAAAACGCAGTAACAGGTCGATTTTGTTTTTTAAAAAACCAAGTGCTAACATGAAAAATTTTGTTTTATCTGCTTTTATTTTAGAGTTGTGACGTCATCATACATTTTTTAAATTGTAACGCCCTGTATTTTAAACAAAAATGGAATCCTCAGTTTTTTCACAGTACAATGGTGCCCCACTTATACCCCAATGGTACTGTATTGTAGTTTTCCCAATATACTGCACTCGACGCGCGTTTCGTAAACCAAGTTGGCATCATCTGGAGATGATTAACGCTGATCATCTGAGTTTTAATCAGCTCCAGATGATGTCAACTTTGGTGTTATGTGAAAAACTACGTCAGTGATGCTCAATATTTGAAATATAATTATTATATCTCAAATGAAACAATACGTCGCAGCATTGTTAAATTATTGAAATGTTTTAGTTGATTCATATTTGGTACTGATTGTGGTTAATTGGTCTTGATCGCACGCTGCGAGGATACTGCTGCGAGGAAAAGAATACTGCAGAGGATATTATTTGTTTTAACTTCCCTATGGATTTTCCCATGGAACCTGAACACATGTCCAACGAAATGGTATGATTCTTCCTGACAGATTAGGATCTGAACTGTTCTTTCGGTACACTGAGCTGATATTCTGAACTGGACTTTTTGTAAATTCATAGAAACTGGATTGAGATTTATAAGTCCATATGTTATAGACACAAAGAAGAATCGGGAGCCAATCGAGAGGTAACATCTTTTGAACTAGAAGAAGTGGTATTCAGTAGTGCGAGATCGTCAAATAGTTATCGAGGATGATTAATAATGACGAAGTATATCATTGTTTCATTTCCTTGATCTTCGTATGTAAAATATATGGATAGACATTTTATTGTTATCTTGAATACCTACGGTTAAAATTAAATCAAAATATCGACAATAAAATTGTATACAGGGTGCACCATTGAAGTTGGCAAACTTGAATATCTTGAAAATGAGACATTTGAGAGAAAAATGTTTCAGATAAAAGTATCATCGTTTTACAAGCGGGATTTAATGGTTATATGTTAGGTTTGTTTGGTTTAGAGTTTCAAGGTTATTTGAAGGGTAACTTTGATTTTTTAAATAGGAACCCCTATTTTTTTTAATGATTCGTATTCTTCGTAGAAAACTTAACAACTTTTGTTTTTTGACTTTTCGAGTTTACTTTCAATGTTTACGAGTAATTAAGCATTGAACGTAGCAGTAACAATAAAATGTAAAAGTAGCCGTTACCCCTGCAATGTACATTACCGTTGGCTATTAGTTTGGCTACAGATTCATGAGATGTTACAAAAATTGAGAAGAGGCTTCAAAAAATTTACTATCACTACAAACTTGTAAGTTTTTATTAGACCAAAAAGAAGTATATTGGCCACGAGCTAATTTTTTGCCGTATGTTTGTTGCTGATCTAGACTCAATATAAAGCAAATTTGTAATTTGCAGACTTAAAGAGTTAAGTTGAGTCCGAGCTACACGTGAGATCGCATCAATTCAAATTTCACGAAGTTATTATTTAGCTGTGTGTTGCTAATAAAGCGTTGTATGTTAACGAGTATGTTACCGATGGAAACCTTAACAGCCGAAGAAAAAATTGAAATGATTTTCATTTATGGAGAAGCCGGTCGCAACATTGAGAACGCGCGCGAATTGTATGCACAGCGTTTTCCCCATAGAAGACATCCATCCAGTAGATCATTTTATCGTGTTGTTCATCAGTTTTCTGAAGATGGCAGTATTCAACCAAAGAAAAGACAACGTCGACGAACAGTAACTGGAGAAGAAAATGAAATTGCAGTATTAGCTACGGTCAATATGACTCCACACACAAGTTCTCGTGCAATTTCTCATGATCTTGGCATCTCACAAACAAGCATTCTTAGAATACTGAAAGGTCATAAATTTCATCCCTACCACGTATCTCTCCATCAGGAACTTCATGGCGATGACTTTCACAATCGAGTCACATTTTGTCAATGGGCACATGCACAATTACAAGCTGATGGAAACTTTTTTCACACAGTACTATTTTCTGATGAATCAAATTTTACGAGTTATGGAGAAGTGAACAGGCACAACATGCATTATTGGTCTTCAGAAAATCCAAGATGGTTACGTGAAGTACAAATGCAGAGACGATGGACGGTAAATGTTTGGTGTGGCATAGTTGGCGATAAATTAATAGGGCCTGTCTTTATTGATGATGTTTTGACGGGGGCAATGTACACTGAGTTTTTGGACCATCAATTACCACAGCTTCTTGAAGACATACCACTACAACTGAGGAGGAACATGTGGTACCAGCACGATGGTTGTCCACCACATTATGCACGGACGTCACGTGCAATATTGGACCGGGATTATCCTGGGCGATGGATTGGACGAGGTGGTCCAGTACATTGGCCCGCCCGATCCCCTGATTTGACTTCCCTAGACTTTTTTTTGTGGGGATATCTTAAACAACAAGTTTACCAAGATGTACCAACCACACCGGAAAATATGCAAGAACGCATTAGAAATGCTTGCCGCGACATTGACAGAGGCATGTTAGTAAGGACGGTGGACAATTTTGCAGTACGCATTGAACGATGTATTGCAGTCGAAGGCCATCACTTTGAACATCTGTTAAATTGATTAACTTTTAATTTCCGGATGGAATAACTCGCAAATAAATGATATTTCCTTCCTTTTTGCAATAACTTAGTAGGTACGCAATAAAAATTCTGTTACTCTCATAAATAACATTAGTTTTCCAGGGGTTTTCCGGGGGGGTTCAACTTACCTTTAGTATCCAGTCAAATATTTCTCCATTTTTCAGAAGTGTTCTGTACGTCTACATTAAATGCGTAATTACTCGTAAACGCTGAGGTTAAACACGGAATGCCACAGAACAAAAGTTGTTAGGTTTTTTACGAAGAATACGAATCATTAAAAAAAAATAGGGGTTCCTGTTTAAAAAATAAAAGTTACCCTTCAAATAACCTTGAAAATCTAAACCAAACAAACCTAACATATAACCACTAAATCCCGCTTGTAAAACGATGATACTTTTATCTGAAACATTTTTCTCTCAAATGTCTCATTTTCAAGATATTCAAGTTTGCCAACTTAAATGGTGCACCCTGTATATAAACATAATATATATTCAGTATACTCAGTGAAAGAAAAGCAAATAATCAATTATTGCTGCTAAATTTTAATAAAAAATATATGTTAGATATATAGATGCCTGGTGTCTTTTACGCCCATAAAAAAACTTTCTGGTGTGTTTGTCATTGGAACCTTCTTTCATTTATGATGGATTGTTTAATACTAGTTAATGTATGTGGAGAACAGGCATATTAAATAATAATTTCCGGATAATGGATGAACATTATTAATATCATCGATACTCGTAACACGGTGTTGTAAACAGGAAAACCAATGAACCAATTTCTTTCCGATTAAATGCATATTATTTCAGTTCACTATTTAAATAATTCAACAGACCTCCGAGGCCTTAAAAATCATTACATTCTAATCCAGCAATTCGATGAAGTTTTATATTATGGAACATTAAGTTTATTACTCTATATTATGCAACGGAGTCGTTTGGACAACTTTTATTTCATTCCAAATAGTCCTAAATAATGGATGGCGATAGAATTCTGCGACGTAATTTAAATTTCAAAATGGTAGTAAAATTTGTATTAAGTTAATGACATCCTGTATTGGTTCTTTAAGTGTTACTTTTATAGCATCGATTTAATCTGCATATATTAGGTTTTCCTATTTTTATCATATCGTTTTTATACGTTATATTTATCTATATGCTATTTTTCTCAATTAACTTGTTAAGGAGGTCAAACCTATTCTCTTAATAAACATAAGAAAATAAATCATTAATAATTATCCTATTGTCAATAAAAGGTTAAGGAAAAACTTGAGAAAATCAACAAAAAGCTTAGCGCCATAGGATGGATATTTTTAAGTATAAAAAAATATAAAACTACAAAAATAATACTAGAGATAGACATACGAAACTCAATAAAAAAAGAAATATTATAATTTACACACAAAATTAAACTTAACCTAGTCATCAATCGAATCGCTTATTTTGGAATCAACCTAAGTCACATTTTGTCCATTTGGAGTTATCAATTTTGTCATGGACTTTTGGGGGTCAGCATCGTTGAGAAAAATCCTAAGTAACTGTAATTTGTAACGATTCTGTGACACCGTAAAGTTTTCGTTTACTATTGAAACAACCTTAGTCCTAGACTTAGTCCTAATTCTTCTGCATCCATTCATCAGCGAGTTATATTAGCCAGTTTACAGAATTCATTCACTGTCGTCGAAGTTGAAATGGAAGATATTTTAAACTTTAAATATCGGTGGTGCACAAAAGTCCACATGTACCTCAACTGAGACCCAAAATTTGACTACACAGTAAAAAAATCCGACTGATTTTAACACTGAATCCACACTCATAAGTGTGTATATAGTCCACACTTGGCAGTGTTAGACATATCGGTGTATTATTACATTACATAAAAGTAATTCAACACAGTAGATTTTACAAGGTAATATGTAATAGTTAATTATTTACCGTGTAATTATTCCGTTTTTATGGCGGATTGATTCATTTTTAACACAGGGTTTTGTAAATTTTACTACAATTTATGAGTACTTCTACAAACCTGGCGGGTATATCGTTCGTGTAATATGAGTTCTAAAGATTTAGTTATTATACTACCCAGTTCGTGTTAAAAATAACACTGCAGCAAATTACGATTACCATTTAGTAATTTTACCATTTGTCTTTTTTTACTGTGTAGAAATAAAATATTGAATTTTCTATTTCTAAATTTCATCACTTCGTATTGGTGGCACAAATATTACAAGTCTACATGTACCTCAACTGAGACCCAAAATTTGCCTAGAAATAAAAGATTGATTGAATTTTCTATTTCTAAATTTCATCACTTCGTTTATAGTGCCGATATGCCTGGTAGCATCAAAGCTAACGAATATTTTAATGGTTTTAAATGGAATACGTTTAAGGTATCTCTTCTGAAAACATCAAACAAGCTTGTCCAAATATCTACCAATCGAGCTTATAAAGAACGGTTACTAATTCTCGAAGGAAAAAAAACAAAACTTGTAAACATTACTCAAATGAGGGGACGAGCCGTTTAAACGATTTTACGAGGAAAAGCAACAAAAAAGCGTCAGGAAAAAATAATGTTATTTTGTAGTTCCCGTTTTATTAAAAAATAAATCTTAAATAAAAATTGTGTTAATTACGAAGTCTTCATTTCAGAAACAACCTAACTCCACTTTTTATTTACTTAAATATAAATACGTATAAATAAACCTTTAAATAAATTATATGAATAAAAAATTATATAAATTCATTCAGTGAAAATAATTATTAGCTTCCTTAATTATTCAGTTATATCGAACTTTAAGTTAAATATCATGTACATATCATTACTTACCTAAATCGATCATATCATCCCTGATGGTTATTTATTATGATTGCTTACAAAATTACAATAATTTCAGTTAGGTTATGGCAGTATTTATATTCAGATTTTGCCACTACGTTTACGCTTATGAAAACTTAGGAATTTTAAACTCAATTTCTAGCTGCTCTTGCTAGCGGTCGCACATTAGCGTGCCCGTAAAATTGCTACAGGTGTGAATTGTTAAATTCGATATCTCCTTTATTAAATCTTATGATGCTATCGATTCAGTGTCCCGAATATTATCTCTTATGCATTCATACAATTCCATACTTATTATAGTCGTCGGTACTATTTTATGCTTATTAACAACTTTTTCTAGACCAATTGTATGTGTATGTACCTTATATATCCATAATTCTTCTAAATTTTTCTAAACCAGTAAGTTTTACTTTATTCTTGTTGGACATTATGTGGTTTAATTGTGAAACAATAAAGTGAATACTCGAAGCGGATGGTTCTTTATGAAACATAGTGAAAATAATTGTTTTGAAAAAAACATTGATCTCATTTAGATGTTCCAAGTAATATATAGAAAACACTCTATACTCTTAATGTTTCTATAGGCCTACGATGAGGAATAATCTTATTTATTACCTCTGAAATTCTCTTTTTTGTTTCATTCTTCTGAAGATTTTTTCATAATTCTCTAGCTCCAAGAATTGAATACTAGTATTTCCGCTTATTAGGCCTTTTTCAATAGAGTAAATGTCTATTACTGAGTGTTTTGTATTGTCAATTACTGAGTATTACTGAGACTATTACTATTACTCAGCAATAGACATTTACTCTATTGAAAAAGGCCTAATAAGACGAAATATAGAGTGTTTTCTATATATTTCTTGGAACATCTAAGTAGATGAGATCAATGTTTTTTTCAAAACAATTATTAATTGTGAAATGCTTTTTTTTAATAGGAAAGGTAATTTTTTTTCGAACACTTTTCTGCTGGTCTGCTGGTCTAAAAGGCTGCACGTTGTTAGTGAATCGGCTGTCACAGGAAATTATAAAGAATATCCGATTGTTTGGGATCAATTAACTCAGCCGATATAATTTTTCACGAAGTTCTTGTATTACGTTTGTTTATGTAATTTGTGAAAATCTCTTTGGAGGATTTAGTCCAGGATACGTTATTCATAGCCACCCTCGAATATACATTTTATATCATATTATACCTGATTCTCATCGTAATGATGACTCTTGAAGCCAAAGGCCTGTGTGGTAGAGGGAGCGGCTTATTATTATTAAAATATAAGCGTCCAAATGTATGTCACCTTTTTTAAATCTTGAGGTTTTTCTCAATTTACAAGTGTGAAGTTGTTCAAAGTAGAACATCCTGTATATATACTGCATTATATTATCGCGTTAATATATATGTACGCAAATCGCGTGTACGGAAAAGTAAACTCGCTAAATGGACACAGCCAGTCTCAAATAATGGTGTACATTAATATTCATATGATGGTGCACTTGGACAGATAACAGCTTTTATCACACCTATGCTGCATTCTGTCTAGTGCCGTAACAATGCACGCTATAAGGTGAAATGGGTCCAAATGACATACGCGTAGTAATTTACTGCAGAAAAATGTAATTGTTTTTATGCAACTACGCTAGTGCATAAATATGATGAAGTGGAAATGTTAATCGTGTCATGTAGTTAATAAGAAGCCATTTGTCTATTTTTATTTAGAAAAGTTATTTCCATTTAAAATTTTAACTGAAATATACGTTCCAAAATCTGGGTTAATGTAAGCACTATTTCCCACATGTTATTACTATTGAACTGATTCAAAACATCTATAGGTAGTAAAGTTAAACTTCTTAAATTTGTTAATAACATAATTCATATAATTTATATATTTTTCCTTGTAACGTATCTTTAATTTGAAAATTAAATAATATATAGACATAACTGGATATTAAAAAAACACCATTAAAATACCATATAAATTAGATAACCCCCAAATCCAAAACCAAAGGCTGCTCAAAAGGTGGTCACAAATTGATAAACGCACAAGCACCCCATACCCACCGACATTGACAGTACTGAAATTGGGAATCGAACCCAGTCCATAATAAACTGCATTCACTCTCTAGCACACTGTGTTACCGTTGCGGTGCCAGATGCTTACACATTCATCTGGGTATTTTACTACAAAACATTATCAAGTACCTAATAGTACTTTTGTTACCTAGGCGGAAAAGTGAAGGTTTTCCGAGGGATGTTTCCGGGAACGTTTATAATGTTAAAATTTTAATTTTTCTTTGTTTTTTTTTGTTATTGTTGATTATTTTCATTTTTTTTGTCATGTTATTATTGTCTATTGTTATTTTTTTGCTCCTATTCTAATACTGGGCCTTTATTTAGGCTTGAGTAGTGTACAACAATAAATAAATAAATTAAATAAGTAAATTTAAGAAGTTTATCCAGTTGATTAAAATTATTTATTATTGTCAATATATTTTCTTCTATACGTTCTACCATTATTCTGTCTACTCTATAATGATTAGAGAACTTATTAGAAAATGTGTAATGACTTTCAAGAAGCAGTAATTCATGTATACTCGTAATTCTGTATCGGGTAGTATGTATAATACGCATTAGCTTAATACTGATAAATGTTGTATACTGTAATTCAGTTGTTAATTACGAAGGGGTGACATTACTCATGTACGTTAGATACTAAATTAATAGTCAGGGCACAAACCGGTTTCTTCTATCTTAATTTTGTTTTCCATTTCTGTTTTCGCAAAAATGTTTTCCTTTAAAAAATCAAGCCTCAATCTATACTTAATGTTTTTCAAATAGTTTTACTTTTTAATGCATGTATATACTAAAGCAATTCTTAAAACGGCTAAAATTTGGTTGCTTAAATATTTCTCATATAAACCTTGTTCACGTCTACAGAAATTGGAGTTTCAAGAAATTCACCTAACATGGAGAGATTCGTATGCGTTTACAATCACGTATGTGATGTTGATTGCGACAATATAGGTACTTCGCATTCGCAAGCCTGGGCAGATCAGAATTTGAGAATGAAAGATGACGAAATTGACAGAGTAATGTCAAAATGACAAAAAAATAGCAATAATATACTAACAATAATAATAATTATACAAAGCACATTGGGATGTTTTGTAGGTTATGTTCAGGTTATGACACGGCACGCGAAATGAGAAAAATGACAGCATAGCGCACCGCTTCGAGGTGGTGTCTGCTTATTGGTGCAATCAAGATGATATCTGTATTGAGAAAGGACACCAATAGTTACATCATTTCTAGAGGCAGCTCATCGGAGAAATTAACCAACACAAATTAGAAATCCACAAAGTTTGTTCAACTTTATGTAATGTTACCTTACGTACATAACGTTAATTTTAATTGTGAACACCTACGTATGTTCTAGTCTATTTCAACTTATCTTAATTATGTTCTTACGTTAATTTCTGCTACGTTAATTGGACGTGAGTGATACTTTATGTTATACTATCAATTTAACTTAAATTTACTCAGAGTTAGTTTTTACATTTTATTTAACTTTTTTGTGGCACAAGTCTATTCATTAAAAATTATTCTTTAATTACAAATTGACTAATTTGTACACACAGTAGAAAAAGATTTAGACTGCATGGGAAGTTTGATAAAATGGCAGTACCCACATCGTAGGATGTCACTAACTGCAGACTAGTTTCGATGTTATATGATCTCTTCAGTACTGCATAAGTGATTATGTTTCTCGACAAGGAGCAACTAGTATGTATGGCAACTATTATGCGTATCTACCCAACGCCATTTCTCGAATCAAGCCCAATCTACAATAAAAAGTTCACAGAAGTAGCAATTCTTGCAACTGTCGCAGACATTGTAAATGATATGAAACATATTATTGTTTCAGATTTAACCAAGAGATTAAAAATTTAATCGAAAATTTTTTATTTCTGAATAAATCTGATATTAGTATCAAACGATAGCTTTTGAAAAGTTAAGATTAGGAATGTGCAAACCGTTTTGCTTGATCTCAAACCGTTTAGATTTTGCAGGGTGTCAAAGTTACAAAATGTCAATATTCACCTGTCAATATTTCAAAAACAGTTGAAGATAGGTATAGGACATCCTACATGAAATGTGTTTCGAATATCACGTAGAGTTCAAAATTGCAATAATATACAGGGTGTTCCATTTGAAATAACGAAGTTGTTGTCTACTTCCGGTATAACCGGAAGTGATGTAAACCTGAAAATATTTTCATTGAATCGGAAATAATCGAAAACCTCCCTCATAAAAAAATGAGATTTTTATCATTAACAGAACCCTAAAAACGTCTAATACCCGCTTTGCGTGAATAACCCTGTATAGCGTGTTCTATTTAAAAAAGTATTTTGGGCAACCCTGTAAATTAGTAATTAGGTAAAAAGTTGCACAAGAAAAAATAAAATCGACGTATCTGAGCGATTTTGTTAAAAATATTAAATAATACAGTTATGAACTTTGTCTCGAACTACTTTTCCATACTGTATAACACACTATTCAAATTCTAAAAACTTTTTCTATTTATTTGGAGTTCTAATAATGGCTATAAAGCAATACAAAATTCAAGTGCAAATTCTAAGAGATTTAGATTATACATGCCAGAAATATAATAATTTTGAACATGAATTATCGCTTTGAGTAGTAGTAAATCACAATCTTTGGGCTTTGTTAAGTAGAATTTTCTTTGAATTATTTCTAGTGGATCCAGATGAGTCCTCGATACTGCACCTTAGCTTGTATAACAAGCTCAATATATGCCGCGTCTCAAATGAGGCTCGGCTCTACTAGACTTTTGGTATTCCATTTCCATCCTTTCATAGCTTAATATAGGAGATATCAATCGAATTTGTAAATCTAAAATACAGTGTAATTTTTAATGGTACATTCTAGATTTCAATCTCATATAAGATAATTATTAAATATCAAGTCTAGTCTTGAAGGGAAGATTGGTGACTGTAAAAAGGAAAGTTATCAGTTTATTCTTTTAATTGAAGCCTGTTATGAAACCATATATTTTAATGAACAAATTGTTTTATTTTTATTTTTAAATTATAGTAATTTTTATCATCGTAGATCATCATAGTATCATCTGAGAAGCTAATAATTTTTCGTGATTATTTAGTGAGGAAACGCAATTAACCTTTACAGTAAATAGAATAGGCCTAACACCGTGCCTTAAAGAACTATACAAATATTTTTTTATTAATACGAGTATATCCTCTTTGTATCTAAATACGATTTATTACCTTAAATTTCGTTACTTCAAATTTTAGATGATGGTATAGGTTCGGCGCTGTTAAATTTACATCGGTCTTCGGTAAATTATTGCATGGAACCACATATTATGGCGATTGTCATATATATATTATTGTCGAATAAGAACTGATAGGTAAATGGCCTTAAATTGAACTTTGGTGTGCACCAAACTGGTTGTAGATTCTAATAGAAGTCTGTAAAAATAAAAATATACTTTTCTGAAGTATTTCAGAATACGTATTCTTACAAATTTATCACTTACGTGGTGATACTGTTATCCTTGTGTATGTATATGAAATATGTTAATAATAAATGTTAATTATAAATCCCGCAAACTATCTGGAACTGTATTGGTTTGATTATTTCAGTGAATCAATACTTTTGATTAAATATAAATGAATAGCAATTTGTAAAAGCTTTGCTAGTTTTCGTTGCGAGCTTAAACTCTTCACCGACTGCGACAATAAAATAAATGACACTTTAGTTGTAATCGTTGTATGAAAAATTAACCACATTTTTATTCTTCCAATCACATGAATTGGTATTATTTAGCTATTCTATACAAAATATAAGTGTTATGGAATATGTTTGGTTTGTATTACAAAATGTAATCTATTGCTTTTAATATTGAAAGAAAATCAAGTTGCTTTTAATATTAAATAAAATCAACTTCAATGTATGAAGAAACAAATATGTATTTTTCATCAGAGACAAAATTAAATTTTCTATTACCTACCGTATTACTATTACAACAGTTTTATAAACGATTTATAAATGCATAGTAATTATTCGTTTAAGTAACAATTATAGTATATTAATAAATTAAATTATTAATTAATAATAGTATATTATTATTAATGTTGGTGAAATGACAAACTCCAGAAACTGGATTGATCAATAGATTGGATAATATATAAAATGGTGAAGGTAAGAAAAATAAGATACAGAAAACATTGGTTCAAATCAAACATCACAAGAAAACAATTCTACAAAAATGCAATTAAAGAAATCGGACATAATTATAAGTGGCGACAGATGCGTCTTTAATTTAACAATCAATAATTTTACCCACTAACTTTTATCTTCAACGATGTGACAGATAAAACAATACTGGTAATACTGTGAAGTACTAATTGGTAATAAATCTGTTAAATAATAATATGTTAGGTATAGGTAGAACGTATTATAATAATAATAATAGTAATAATAATAATAATAATAATAATAATAATAATAATAATAATAATAGTAATAATAACAATAACAATAACAACAACAACAACAACAACAACAACAACAACAACAATAATAATAATATCTCTATCCCTTATTCTCATCTGACTGATGAGGCTGGAAGTCAGAGACTTGTATGGGAGAGGGAGCGGCATATTATTATTCTATAACTTTAACTACCATTCAGTATGAGAATAAGGGAAACCTGGAAAACCTTATTAATTAAAAAAATCAATACACTTCATATTTGTATCAGTGGGATTAAAATAAAAGGCTTCCATTTAACTCTGTTTAAACAAAAAATATTCAATTAAGCTATCCCCTTTTTTAGTACGTTTTGAGTACGCAATTCTTTTCATAAATATTTTGCGTTTAACTGGAAATCATCTTACATTTTTAATTTGAATACGCTTTTTCCATATTCATGTGTTCTCAGGAATCGATATCTGGGGCCCCCATTTGTTTCAAGAGTAAATACTGCCGTTATTTATATTTGCTCGATATCGTTATTTCATAATTAATTTATGATTACATTCGCTTTCAGTATAATGTAGCATTTTCAGTTGGGCTTGAAGATAATCGATTATTTAATTCGGACTAATTCAGGTTATGTGATTAAGTTTTCTTTCTTATCTCGACTAATACGAAAAAGCTGATTTTTTATTATTATTTTAGTTTAATTAATATAAAATAAAATTTTATATTAATTGTACATATACAATTTTAGGTTATTATTATTTACGTTTATTATACCTATATGCTGCATGAGCATATAAATACTCTAAATAGATTTATTGAAATACGTTCCAATTTATTTGTTGCGTAACTGTATGATTTACCAATAAACATTTTTGAGAATACGCCACCTGTATAATAATAAAAACAAAGAAACTGAAGTATTATGATTAAGTTAAATAATAAAATTTAAAATTTTGTGGATAAATACAATTTATTATCAGTGAAGCAGTATGGATTTAGGCAGTCCAAATCAACCCAAGATGCGATTGCAGATTTTATAAAATAGGTTTATAAAGCTATGGATAATAGTGACCCTGCTTTATGTGTATTTGTTGACTTGGCCAAAGTCTTTGACGCTGTTTCTCATATTATACTATTGTAAACAGTAGTATGAAATTTGAAAAAGCTACTTGCAACATGAAAGGAATGTGTAAAAACAGGCAATACATTGAGTATCGAAGAAACTGTTCCTTGTGCGGTTCCACAGGGAACGGTTTTGGGTCTTTTATTATAAAACCTTTACGTTCACGATCGTTTTAATCTTCAGATATCTGGCGAAGTAGTTGCTTTCGCTGACGATGTAGTAATATTCTATAATGAGTCTACATGGGACTTACTTAAATTGAAAATAGAGTCAGATTTTTGTAAAGTTGTAAATTTTTTTGGACATAAGTTACTTAGCATCAATGAAAAAAATATATTTTGGCTTGCTTTCACTTTAATGAGCAATAATATGCTCAATTTTAATAAAATTTCTGTTATCAAGCACAGTGTATCAATTTTATTTTTGATAATTTAATTTTATACTTTGTGAGTAGACTCACACTAATAGTATACTAGCACAACTATACCCTAAGAGTATACCATCAGCTAAATAAACCGGCTCACAAGGAACAATGATTCCTTTTGCAGGTAACAATTCTTGTTTGTTTATTTCTTTATTTATATGTTTATATGTTCTATTGTATAAAACAAACATTATTATTATTATTGTTATTATTATTTTCTTGAATCCAGTCGACCGGCTCCCTGGCTCCGATTCTCAGGGTCGGCCGCTGCTGGTTAACAGTTAACAGTGGGGTGAGCAACTACTGAGTCCGGGAATCGTGTGCCCTGACGGCCTTGTGCATTCTTCCGGCTAGAAGATCTGTCAAATTTCGGCATGAAGGTACGATCTTCAGTTCTGAAAGTGATGTACCTCTTGCTCCACCGAGGACTCCTATTATCAGTACCACAAACTTCACAGTATGTTCTGGATGGAGTCTGTGGAGTTCGAAGAGAAAGTCTCGATATTTCGTCCATTTCTCCTCCTCCTTCAAGACAATGTTGGTCTCAGCGGTAGCCGAGAACTCGACAACAAACATATTCTTGAGCTGGTGGTCGAGGAGGCCTACATCAAGCTTATTGGCTCGAATTTGCCTAGTTCCAATAAATTCGGCATCTCATTCTATTATTATTATTATTATTATTATTATTACTTATTCTCTTACAGATGTATATGTCACTTCTCATTCTTATCATTATTATTATTATTATTATTATTATAAATAACGAAAATGATACGTATTTTATTAGTAAAAAGTTTGAACTCGCAAACTTGAAAAATATCTGCCTACTTACTTTTAAGAAACCTAATTTAGGTTATTTAGGTTTCTCTACTACTGGGGCTCCCGAAAATATTGAATGATTTTATAACATAATAAAGTATTATAATTTATTCTCTTACAGATGTACATATCACTTTTTATTTATCAGGATGCGATAAAACAAAAGGTGTTCGATTGTTATACAGGGATTAATTAAATTTGTCTGGACCGAAACAATGCGTTAGACTTAATTAGTTCTACACCTCTATGAAAACTTTGTGGTATTTTAGGTGCTAAACTGCTAAAATAACTGATTCAGCGCAAATTTACCACAAACTTTAATCAGTGTCATCTTAGTCACTTAATCAGGTTGAACTTTTGGCAGTATTTCATAGATAATTGGACAGGTTGACCAATTTCGGTCGACCAAATTTGGTACAAAATTAAGAAATTCACATCTTTTAGCTCAATAGTTAGCATGTAATGAGACTAAAATAGATTTAACAATTGGATAATAATTATTATATATTTCAAATAACTACGAATAGTAAGGGACATCACTAAGTATCCTCCATCTGTAAACGCCTTATTTAAATAAGGACTAAAACAAATCAAGCTAAAACAGCTATTCTCCTGGCAATATGCCGCGCCGAGCGCTGAATTACAAAGCAAGATTTGCCGTATTTTGTCTAACACAGTTAGAATCAAAATACAAGGATTCGGATTGCAACGAAAACTACGAGGAAATACTAAGACCACACATCGTAGGATGCCACTAATTGCAGACCGGTTTCGACCTTTTTATGATCTCATCAGTGCAATATAAGTGAGCATAGCGACGAATGCGAAGACCTGAGTATTTGGCACAATAGGTAAACCTTGCGTACGCAAGACCTACGCAAGGCCTATTGGCGCCACCTCTGTGTAGTTTTCGCAACACAATCCAAACAAATCGTAATGGGGTAAAAATACAATACAATAAAGGGTTGTAGAAACTAGTTCTACTACTATCAGATTTTTACCCCATTACGATTTGTTTGGATTGTGTTGCGAAAACTACACAGAGGTGGCGCCAATAGGCCTTGCGTAGGTCTTGCGTACGCAAGGTTTACCTATTGTGCCAAATACTCAGGTCTTCGCATTCGTCGGTATGCTCACTTATATTGCACTGATGAGATCATAAAAAGGTCGAAACCGGTCTGCAATTAGTGGCATCCTACGATGTGTGGTCTTAGTATTTCCTCGTAGTTTTCGTTGCAATCCGAATCCTTGTATTTTGATTCTAACTGTGTTAGACAAAATACGGCAAAACTTGCTTTGTAATTCAGCGCTCGGCGCGGCATATTGCCAGGAGAATAGCTGTTTTAGCTTGATTTGTTTTAGTCCTTATTTAAATAAGGCGTTTACAGATGGAGGATACTTAGTGATGTCCCTTAGTATTCGTAGTTATTTGCTATATGCATGCCATCTGATAGTAGTAGAACTAGTATCTACAACCCTTTATTGTATTGGATTATTATATATTTTCTGAAAAATATTGCTTCCAAAAGAAAATGTAGTGCCCGCAATAATATTTATATTTATTATATTTCCGAATTATGATAAAAAAAATTACTGCACTGTAGATTATTGATTTTTTCTTGTTTCTCTTCTTCTAATTTAGATAATAATTGTGTACATTATAAATAAAGCAGTTAAGTCATATTTGAAAATCATTAAATTAGTAAATATAGAATATAATACAAGAGAGAGGAAATATATCCTAAACAAGAGCTTAACGATAACATGAGATACAAGCATACACTGTATAACGTATCACTTAATATCATGAATTACCTGTTTAACTGTGAAACAATAATACACTTTTATTAATAAAATAGTTTGATTGCAGTGATATCCCCGATCTGTAGGTATTAAAATGGTATTACTATTGGTGTTAGAGCTATAAATACAATGCCTTTGTTGTGTACACATATATATTCTGATGCTGCAATAATCCTCCAAGTTTGCACAAAGGGAGGCCGATAAATTATTTGCTGGAGCGTTAAAAGTGGAGGAATACTGTTTGGATTGATTATGTTTATACAGAGTGGACATCAACAATGACACATTCTGTTTTGTTATTCCAGCTGTTTCGGAAAACGTGTAATATTTGGTTGTAGAATCTATTCCCAAAAATATTTAATGACAAGGAGTTTCAGTTGATCATAGCTCCAAAGGACAGTAAATTATATTAACAAAAAAATATTTTATCTTTTCATTTTAAATCAAGATTCTAATCAAGTAAACCTAGACCAAGCCTACAGGTAACACTTATAGGTTATAGGCTTGTTGTGTTACCAGCTGTACCAATGTGAGTGAACAAGTTGTGATCTGTATCAGGTGCAACGGCCTTTTTAATAAGATGTCAACCTTCCTCAGGATTATAACTCCCTCCCAAGAGGTTGTATCTCCAGTGAGGTGGTGTAAAAATAATATAGATTGTTGATTTTTCTCTTCATTACATATTCTAAAATTGCGGTCTCCGTTACGTTAGGTACGGACAGCCAGTGCATGTTTTAAGATGATCAGAAGTGGTTCTGCTGTAGCATATAAATTAATTTTCGCCATTGTCGGCATCTACAACTGTTTTTTATGTCTAGTACATATTGTAAAATCCAAAAATGTCGAATTCCTAAGTCGAATTAATTAATATTTGTTATCATCTATGGAGTTAGATGATAACTCCATGTGGAAATTGGAGTTCTTATTGCTCTTATTGGTCTTTGTAGGAGAACGTACAAACGATAGAACTAGCATGACCTCGGTCAGAATATCGTAGATTTATAGTTGTCGTAAAGTGTAATTAAGGTTGGTGTTTATACTCGTGAGGTTAACTGAGAATACTGTGTATTGTTTTGGTCTCTCTAATAGTTTAGTGACTATTCTGAGAAACATTACTCAGTCAGTAAAGTTTTTGATATTATTTATACATCTTTAAGTGAACAGCATGATTTCTGCTTTATTCATATTTTATATTGCAATCAGCTTGTTGCATTATTCTATTTAAATCATCCAATAAGTAGTGCAATTGGTGTAATTGGTCAATTGAATATTTAATAAAAAACTAGTCCCAGAAATGGGATCGTCATTAATATGAACTAAATAAAGAGAGGACTGGCTCAAGAACTGGCCCTTCCTGTATACATCTACAGTGACATATTATTTGCATTTTATATGGTTTCATAATGTTTGCAAAGGATGGAAAGGCACGATGGTGGTATAGAGTCGTGCAAAAGAGAGCATTTGGTGAAAACTTACTAGCTTGTACTCAAATATTGTTCAACGTCTGAAAACTTACTACTCAAATACTACTTCATCTACGAGTCTCAATTTTGGCAATGGACGAATTTAGTGTAATTAGACGCCGGTAATTCTTTCTCAATATGGGATTATTTCGGATGGGATATACGATATGCTGTGACTTACATACCCGTCCTTATGTAAGGAAAAGTTACAATATTTTTGCAATATTTAACGTGGTAGTTCATATGGTCCTATAGTCTTATGGTCCTATTGTTCATACTATCACTAGATTTGGTCATTGCTGAATATGTCTGGGATATAAAAAATCAAGTACGTTTTAGTTATACTCGTATTACTGCCGAAAGTAGAGGAAAGAGGTGTACTACTGTATTTTGTTTGGTTGAAATCCAGTTGCAGAGAGGTGAATTAGTAGAGATATGAATCAAATTTTGCTTTTCAATATTGTTTTCAAAAGATACATGGTTTATCTTAGATGAATTAAACTTGCATGTATTTTGATAGATAGGTAGGTATAATAAATTTTATTTAAATCTACTATTGTGAGAAATTACAAAAATTATTCATAAAATTCCATGTCAACAATTTATTAAAATGGTTTTTCCTGTTAGAGTAATTGCAGGTGCGTGACTGCTTTAAAATAGGGCTTGTACTGGAAAAAATAATATATTGAAAATAATAGCCATTGCCACGTAGACCCTACATGTATGTGGGCAATTAAAAGTACAACTCTATACATATTAATATATGAAAATTTTAAATATATCTCCTCACACTGGTGTTAAAGTGATATGAGGCTATTATGTGTGTCCATTATATCATTTTTTTATTTAATTCAAAGTTGTTCATACCCCTATAATATACTGACTTCATGGCTAATTCAAAATAAACTTATTATGTAGTTTACTGAACCTATTCGTATATTAAGAACAAAAAGTTCTAATGGCAGTTCTTCCAAATTTAATTTTTTTGTAGAATGAGGTGGCATGGTTTTTACTATCACTTTATAAATTAAATAGTAATACATTTAAAAAAATATTGCCTACCTATGGCCACTTAAAACATCAGTTGTAAGAAGTGTACCATAATTGGTATCTATTCTACAATTTGACCTAAATACGACGAATTTCAGATAAGTGAAATTATATACAGGCTGATTCACTTAAGGAGGCTCACCATTGGGATATCGGTAATGGTAAGAGATACAGGGTGGCTCAAATTACAAAAAAGTTGGGCAATTTTATGACGACTATTTTGGTAAAAGCAAACCTGAATTATTTTTTTAATTTCTGAAATATTCTGAAAAAACTGAAAATTTAGATTTTTTAATTTTTGCCGTAATTCATTTGTTTTTCAAGATAAGTTCATGAAATTTGGTTCCCAGGCATAAAATGATCTATTGATTGCATTGGCAAAGTCAGATCACCTCTATCTCTTATTGTTTTTGAGAGGCGATAGTCAACTTTTTTTTTTCTTATGGGCGCCATATTGGATTTTTATATTTTCAGATAGCTCTCCTCATTCTCTTTACGACGATGTATCATAGCATGGGTAAATTTAAATTATTAGGGTAATAGTCATAATTTTTTTTATTAGGTTGTCATGACATCGGTCTTTTGAGAAAAGACCTTTTTCGTATTCCCGATCAGTGTTCGGAATGAACAAAAATTACCAAATACTACTAAAACTACTAAATAAGTAAAGAACAATTTATATTCAAATATAAATAAGTTAACAAATTATGATTAAGACGAGACACAATTAAAATATTAATTATTAAATAATAAATAAATTAAACTAATAAATTAATTATCTATAGCAAATGTTCAAATTGCAACCCATTATTATCAAGACAGGCACGGGCTCGGCTAATTGTTTGTAGAACACTGCTCCTCAAAGTATCACCGTCTATATTTCTTATTGTATTTGTAACACTTTGAATGAGCTCTTGATGGTTATTATAAGTTCTAGTATAAACAATGTTTTTAACATAGCCCCACAGGAAGAAATCTAAAGGGGATAGATCGGGGGACCTGGCCGGCCATTCAAATGGTCCTCCGTTTCCTATCCATCTCCCTGCAAATTGCATGTTAAAATAATTTTTTACATTCCTAACATTATGCGCTGGTGCACCATCTTGCTGAAAATATAAATTTCCCAGTATTGCAAGAGGTAAATCATCTAAATATTCTGGAAGAGTGTTTTCCAAAAATTGACGATAGCGTTCCCCATTTAAATTCTCTTGAAAAACATAAGGTCCAATTATCCTAGTTCTTAGAATTCCACACCAAATATTTATACCAAAGCGAATTTGATGTCTAACAGGTCTATTTAATTTAGGATTTTCTTGTGCATAATAATGATAATTTTGTCTATTAAAAACTCAACAATTCGTAAATCTGCTTTCATCAGACCACAATATTTTTGTAGAAAAACTATTATCTAATTCACACTGATTGAGATACCATTGACAAAACCGTATTCTTCTTTCTTGGTCACCAGGCTGCAGAGCTTGGGAAATGTGTATTTTATAGGGACGAATTTTTGTTTTTTTATAATCCTGTGTACAGTACATTGTGGAATGTCTAACTGCCTTGATATTTGTCTAGTGGAAATTTGAGGATCTGCTACAACTAAACCTATTACATTTACCACTGTTACTTCGTCCCTCAATCTTTGTCTATCTCGGGATTTATTGGTAAATGATCCAAAATTACGCAAATTCCTTTCCAATTTTGCAAACAACGTTCTATGTGGTTGTTCTCTTTCGGGATACATATTTAAATACATCTGCTCAGCTGCTATAGAATTTCTTCTGCATTGAATATAAATAGAATACATATCTGCTTTTTCGTCATTTGAAAACATTTTAATGGTAACAGTAGCAATACAAATATGAAAGAATTAGTGCAACGATGCTAGAATAAACACTTTTGACAATCAATGAACTGACAACTAAAGCATGCAATTGTTTTAGTTTAATTTCATAGCAGTCTAATCAAAAATATTTTTTTATGACTATTACCTACCCTAATAATTTAAATTTACCCATACTATGATACATCGTCGTAAAGAGAATGAGAAGAGCTATCTGGAAATATAAAAATCCAATATGGCGCCCATAAGAAAAAAAAAAGTTGACTATCGCCTCTCAAAAACAATAAGAGATAGAGGTGATCTGACCTTGCCAATGCAATCAATAGAGCATTTTATGCCTGGGAACCGAATTTCATGAACTTATCTTGAAAAACAAATGAATTACGGCAAAAATTAAAAAATCTAAATTTTCAGTTTTTTCAGAATATTTCAGAAATTAAAAAAGATATTTCAGGTTTGCTTTTACCAAAATATTCGTCATAAAATTGCGCAACTTTTTTGTAATTTGAGCCACCCTGTATCTCTTACCATTACCGATATCCCAATGGTGAGCCTCCTTAAGTGAATCAGCCTGTATAAGATTTATATTTTTTCTATCACTATTATACAAAATTGTTCATACTATTAAATTCTAATTTCTAATTTAATTTTAGGATTGCATCATAAAATAGAGCAATAGTTATCTAGATCTGCTTGGCCTAGATTGACCAACCTATTTTTTGGGACACACCATACAGTGTTTGGTCTCAGTTTTATCAGTGTGGGGTAGTTTTATCTCCTGCTGAAACTTTACCTACAGTTTGGTGAAACTGAGAAGTAACGCCAAATGTGCCAGTAAGCACGTTACTTGACGTGTAATGTTCCGCATTTCCTTTGCCGTTCATCAACGAGTAATTTGGTATTCACTACTTTCTGATAGTTTATTCACACGTTGCGGCAATTTGTAATTTTCAACAAATGGCTGAGTGTACGCGATACCTGAGATAAGGTTAAGAGAAATATCTGTTAAGGCACATACATATCGCTTCTGGTAATGTATGTATTTCTGAACTAAAGCGCACAACAAATGTAACTGAACGAGTAACAATTTTGGCCAAATTAGCCTAGCTTAAAGTATTTTCGTCGGCAATTCTCGACCTCTTTGCGATATGAATTTTTCAGTCCGGCCCACCAGCGTACAGAACCTATAAGGAATTTGAAATATTTCCTTCTCACGATTTTCCAGATCTTGAAATGCCAGGTATCTTTGCTGAGGAAGTTGTTAACATAAGTTCCCAGAATCTTGGAAAGATATCCTGTTTACAGACAATTTTATAACAATTTGAAAATCATCTACTGAAATAAATATCTTTGTCTTTCCAGATTTGCTATTGCTCATTTGGGAATTATACAGGGAAACAGGGTATAAGGGAAATCAATTTCTGATGTACAAGACTCAAGTGGGTATAAATGCGAACTATTCTTGGTAGTAGGAATTCTACTTGGATATTGTGGGCAATTATGGAAACACCTTCACAGTGCAAGGTCAACATACCACAAAGATAGTGAAAAAGAAGACGAAGCGGTATCTTATTAGGTAGGTTGTAGATTTGAGTTAATTTGGGGGAAATATCCCATAGCACCACCTGCTTCACAATCCTGTGAGCTGTTATTCGAAAAGTAGTACCCTAAGAATGTTATCAAAAGCGTAGGCGCTATGGTTCCTTAGAGACATAGATTATTTTCCCACTACTTCCATAAGTAATATGACCTGGTGCAAGCCCAGGCCATGCGAATTGTAGCACCTTCGGCCTATTGAATCTCATATATGTCTTCCTTAAAGTAATTTTCTGACCAATTTAGACATGAAATTAGTGGAAGGGTAGTTCATAAAGAACCTAGGCAGAACAGGGAGGCCAACATACCACAGATATAGTGAAAAAGAAAACGAAGCGGTATCTGATTAGGTAGGTTGTAGATTTGAGTTAATTTGGGGGAAATATCCCATAGCACCACCTGCTTCACAATCCTGTGAGCTGTTATTCGAAAAGTAGTACCCTAAGAATGTTATCAAAAGCGTAGGCGCTATGGTTCCTTAGAGACATAGATTATTTTCCCACTACTTCCATAAGTAATATGACCTGGTGCAAGCCCAGGCCATGCGAATTGTAGCACCTTCGGCCTATTGAATCTCATATATATCTTCCCTAAAGTAATTTTCTGACCAATTTGGACATGAAATTAGTGGAAGGGTAGTTCATAAAGAACCTAGGCAGAACAGGGCGTTTTGTCAATAATCGTCTCTAACCAGTTCATCAACTTCTCACGCTATATCGTTGTAATCACTTAGCGCTGATTTTACTATCCATAGTTAACTTACTCTGAATTCGCAGACATTTAGAAAAAATTTAGTAGCCTACTCTTGTTCTTCTTTAATCCATCCACGATGGTACGTACTTCTTATCTAGTCCAATTGTATCTATAATCCTAAATGTTAATTAACTAAAAATGTTTGGGTGAAAGAAGAATAAGTTAGGGTTTTGATACTTTTCACTCGCGATCAAATTGCTTTTTGACGATTATGTTTAATATGAAAACATTTAGTGTAAATCTTGCAAATATACGCGAACCAGTTCAACATGGGAGTATGGTGTCATTCCTATAAAAGTACTCCTTACGCTTGCTTTTATAATCTGTTTCTTGAAAGGACCTAAAGAGTTAGGTCCTTCTTAAAAAATTATTAGGTTGTTAAAAAGTAATTCTGTTAGAAGATACCGTATATGTCAATTGATACACCAATTAGTAAGCTATAAACTGATCATTGATTTTTAAGTTTGGTAGCCAACAGGATTATCGACTATATTTCCCGTTGTATATTAAAAAGTCGATGATGATTGGTTTATAAGGTGAATTACCGAAAACGATAATGAAATTACCGAGATATTAATTAGTAATCAATAATTTCACCACTGAAATTTCATTGTGTGCTGACAATATAATGATAAACCTTTGTAATTTGGTTCATTTCCTTTGAGTGAAAAGCCAATATTTTGATGTTGGAATAAATAATATCATGTTCGATACTCAACGTATTACTTGATTTTTAGCAGATGTTTCATCTTAAATTTATTAAAACATGAATAAATTAATTCTTAACACGGTGTTTTCTGCAGTCATGTTCATCTTCCTAAAGGTATACCCCTGATATTGTATAATTAATTACTACAGTGCAATAATTACTTTCATAATCTTACATTTGAATCACTTCAATTAATAAGAATTTTTATTGATGATTTTATTTTCGCACACAAATCTGCTTTTTTATGCATCATTAAATATTTGCGCAAATAAAAACTGAATTAAAAACTTGTCGAGATTTCATCTCGCAGAGACTGATATGAGTTTTAAATTTTCATTGAGGCAGATATAGTGTTCGCGGTGCAAACGAGTTTACTTAACTTTTACCTGGGATTCACAGGTATTTTTTTTTATAAAACTGTGAAGTCTATATATGTATTAATAATAATCTATAAACTGTTCGTTTTTCATATATGAGACAAGACATGTAATTCAAATTTAGCATAGAAGTTCTAGAATATCTTAAACTCGAAATATTTTTTACGCGTTCGAACTTAAAAAGAACCTTTCAAGACAAACAATTCTTATATGATGTTAAACCATTTTAGTAGTAGGTACTCAGTATTGTCGTTTTTGTAAATATGTAGGATGGGGACAAGAACTAAACCATTTTTAAATGTACCTAGAAATATGAATGCTCCTTTGTTTATACATATACGCGTTTCAAGTGACGTCAGATACAGTATTGGAACTCACGTCCCGGAGGTATAAAAAGTTACTTATTTACTACTTTCATACCCATTCATTTTTGATGAGGCGAACATCACGAAATATATATCTTCATCCGAAATAGAAAGCGAAAATTTCTATTAAGTATCAAGAATATTACCAATAGGGTATAAAAGTTGCTATAGTTTTACACGGAAACCAATTTTCATTAATTGGGCATAATTAATTACCTTCACTTATGTTACTAGAAAGTATAACATTTAATCGTCAACAGTTGCATTGTTGCATTATTTATCGTTAATCAACAATTGATTAAAATTCCCTGTTTACTCTATAGTAAATTAAGGGTCAACTTTTGTAATTTATTCCTTAATCTATTGATATGTGTAATAGAGCTCGTGTCAGAATTATAGTTATATTAAATGATTTCATTTTTACTTTTTACTATGTTATATTTATTTAGGGTGGTATTCCTTAGCAATGTTCAAGAAAAAATTAGATAAACTAGTTATTCATGGTGTGGCATTATTCATTAGTGTCTTCCTTAGCCTCGTTATATGTGAAAGAAGAAAAATTGATACAAAAGTTATTTTTATTTGCTCCTGAATTACCTAAAAATATTGGACAACAAACATGGTGTTTGGATTACTCTGTACGGAAACTAACTCTACTTCTATATTTTTGTAAAGAGAGTGATTTTAGATAGAAAACATGTAGCATACCCTATATCTAAACCCAGTAGTTTCGGGGATATTTGACATTGTATGAACATTTTGACAGGTGCAAGGATATATAAGATATTTGAAGGAGATGCCGAAAACATCTACTCCACGGGTAATGTGCCCTGACTGGCATTACATTACTTCGGCATCTCCATAGGAGTCGCCACATCTTTCATCGAGACCAACTACCAGACATTGACCGGTTTCGCGCTTATTATGCGCTCATCAGAGTGCCACAGGTAGTGGACTCGATGAAGGACGTTGCAACGTGCTTGCCTAATGGGCATCGTGAGTGTTAGTAATGGTGAGAAACACACCGTAGCACCCTCTTTGGGTTTAATGAGCGCATAATAAGCGCAGTCGGGGCACATTGGCCGTGGAGTAGGTGTTTTCGGCTTCTCCTTCAAATAAATAAGTAGGATTGTCTGCCTCAAAGACAATAGATAAGTAGAACATTTTAGGGCACGCATTTACCGCAAAAGCATAGCAAAAAGCAGTATAGTGACTAAGGTGATATACCTACACTTTAAACACTTTAAACACTAAAGAATATTCGTTTCCTTTGTTTGTAGGGAGGAAACAGCTTCCAGAAACCAATCCAAATTCTATAGTGAAAGTGATAACTGGAACTTGTACAGACTTTGATATGCAGCAAAATCAACTTGCAATGCGAATTGCTGACAGATCTGCAACCATGTTTAAAGTTGCCAAAATACTGAAAACAACTTTTCCCGAACTCCGTTTACTACACGCAGTTCATTTGGTAGAAGGTACTATTAGACAGTGTTCAGGTGTAGACCAGCTCATAGCCAACACAAAGGAGATTCTGTCAAATCCCCTAACCGGATTCGAGCATTCCAGACATGTTGAGGACATGGTAAAAATTTTCATGATATGCAATCCTTTATTATGAAATTCAAGTCGTACAAGAAGCAATTAAACGAAGTCAACAAGTTTTTTTGAATCCTCAAGGTGAAACAGATATAGCAGAGATTTGTGACGTGTGCTGTGTTACAGCATTTATTCAACAATTACAAAATAGTGCGTTATTGTTAACATAACCACTTATTATCGTTGATAACATCCCTGGACAGTTTGACATATAGTATAAGAATTGCTGTGGCTCAAAAATTATCGAGATTTACATAAACTGCAATCCATACAGTCATGTATAAATCAATAACCGGGTGTGAAGGAATATTTTAAATTTGCAAATTTTACTTCGTTAAATAACGGCCATTCTCCTACTACAAATACGTATTTTCCACTGGCAGAAGTTTAAAGGAATTCTGAACAGAAGCGATAGTAATGCGTCACAGTGTACGTCCCTGCGTTACAATGTGATTTACCTTCATTAAATCTACACTTCAACAGTAAAAGGTAAGTGCATTTAAATAATTTTTATGTATATCTACCTTATCCGTTCGTTAAATCCGACGTTGTACGCTACTGAGATGCGAGGAAACGTAACTACACTGAAATATTTTGACATACTTATACCACAGAGGATTCTAGGTCCTCTGTGCTTATACCCTGAATAAGGAATTTTATTTAACTTCAATTAATTTAACTGAAGTGTGTTTTATTTCTAATAAGATGATTACATTTTTGGGGCTAAGATAATACCAGGTAACTTTATCTTGAAGGGGGTTGGAACCTTTGGTGTGAAGATAACACTGACGTAGTTTTCCACATAACAACTAAACATTATACAACACTCGACGTGCGTTTCACCAACCAAGTTGGCATCATCTGGAGATGATTAAAACTGAGAGATGAAAATTAATGCGTATGAAATTATTTTTATTATTTATACTAGAGCCTATATTTTCTTTATTAGAAGTCAAATATAATATTATTTATATTATATAACTATCTACGTCATCAGTAGATTGAAATATAAATGAATAATCATACTGCGTCAACAAAGTGTCAGTATTATGCAGCGGGTTCGAATCCAAAATGATGAATATAACTAAGATGATTAAAATAATGACGAATCAAACATACTATGAGAAATTTGGTTCCAATAACGACATGCAGGCCATGGAATCTGGTTGCTATATAAAAGGACAATCCGTAAACAGCATCAGCAATAATAAAGGGAGCTTCTAAATATTCGTATCCTTGGAGAATTGAGAAATAGTTTCAATCATCTCCAGATGATGTCAACTTAGCGAAACGCGCGTTGAGTGCAGTGTAATGTTTTGGTGTTCTGTGGAAAACTACGCCAGTGTCAGGTAACTTCAGTTACATACAGGGTTATTCAGAACTTATCTCTAAAACTTTGAGGATATGTGCATCCTTAAATAAGAAATCGATATCACCAAAAAAATTTATAATAAAAGTCTTAGGATTTCCCGTAAACAATGTTTAAAGTTATACCATTATAAAGGACCACGTAGCTGGGCAACTGTACTTCAACATTTGATATACCTACCACATTCCTAAGAATGTGGTAAAAAAGTAAACACGTTTTTTGTATCTCGAACGACGACCGAGCGAATAGAACTGGAGCGGGGATAATATCTCTATTGTCTATTCAGTCTCATCAGTCTATGTGTGTACTCTCTGTGTACCGGTGTTTTATTTATCGTAGGAGTGTTAAACTGTAAAATTTTCAAAATGGCTCATGTGTACAGTAATGCTGAGTTAATGGACTGTTACCAGTGGATTATCAATTACAAGTTAGGTTTTGTGAGTGGTTGTTGCAGCAAAATGCTGAAAATCCCCAATTTACTTAATAATTTGCGTTTAAAAGATCAGCAACCAGGAGGAATATTCGGTTTAGTGCGGCAAAATTGGATAAGGCGTGCCCAAAATTGTGTACAAGTCGAGGAATATTATTTCGAAAAGCTTTTGTAACAAGGTGCAAATTTTTTATACCTAAATTTCATGTTTCTAATACCTAGTAATCAAGTAGCGCAATTCTTCAAAATTAGTGTAACAAGATTTTATTCATTTTAAAGACACGTCACTTTGGTCACATCTATCTATCTTTAAGTTTATTTTAAAGTAAAAACGCTGCAAATCTTTTTTGCGCCGGGTGTCGGTATACTCTCAGATCTTGCGAAGTTTTTTTCGTGCTAGCCAGTTTGCATTGTCAGTCCCAAGGTCACTCCATTACAGTGGACCAGTATCCAGCGGCGTGCAATGAAAAATTTTTAAATAGTTTTCAGACCCCGCCAAAAAAAATTTTTTTTGCACTACCACATTTCTACATGTATGTTGAACATCCCCAAATTTTATTATGGGTAAGTTCTGAATAACACTGTAGAAATAGATGAAAATGAAGTCAATGCTTCAACAGTATATCTCAAATATCTAGTTTTCATAAACTAAGTATATTTCGAATTGATTCCACTATTTATAGGTAATTACTGTTGAATACAATAATTATTAACAGCGTTGGATGACATTAGAAATATTTAGAACCATCTTATGCAGCAACTATTCAGTTTTACCATCACATGCGGCAACTGGCTTAAAAATATCGCTTTCATTTCGAGCACATAAATCTAATATATAACTAATGCAGCTGAATTCCCATAGGTTGCATTATCCTAACTTGATGAACATTGCTAGGGCAGTTGGGTTGAGAACCAGTTTTTAATAAAACCTGTTTATTCACTATAGTAACATATATGAATTGCTGGAGTTATGCAGATGCATATGAAAAATATGACAATGGTATGTAGAGAGTTATAAATAGGATGTTTTATTAGAGAGATAATTACTCTGAAAACAGAAACTCTATAAATATTTTGTTTTGTTATATTTTACGTAGAAATAAACTGCCCAACAATGGAAATGTAAAATGTAAATGTAACTTCAAAGTTCCGTGATGATGATGATGATACTTGGATTTCCTTGGTTACAAGCAAAGTGAATAAGTTCTAAAATTTCCTTAAGAAGCGGAGGCGCAAATAGGCCTGAGAGGTTTTAAGTTGTTTCAGTTTTAAGATACTCTTCCTGTTATTGGATGTATGTTTAAGATATTCTTATAAATTTAATAATATATATACCTATATTATCTTATTAAATTCGTAATACCTGGATATAACTTATTCGATTTGGATGGGTGTATAGATTCTAAGAAAAAAAATATTTTAGGTAAACTTGCTGCAGTTTCGTAAAATGTATTTATTTCTTCAGCACACAACTAATTGAATTTTGAACATACAGTAACATACAGTTTTATTAAATAATACAAGATCTGAACAACTATATATTATAAACACAATAAAAAAATATTATGTTCTTTTATTTAATAATTAAATATTTATATCCGTTTTTAGACTGTTTGATCCTTTTGACGGAGGGATCTTTTAATAAAATTTTCTGTAGTGTGGCAAAGTACCCAATGAAAAGAAAAATGTCAAGATAATGTCACAAGCAACATGTTTAAAAACAATATTATAAAAATTTGTTGGCGGCTAATGGTTTCAGATAAAAAATATCAGGTTTGAAAACGAATATGTTTGCGATAAAATGTAAAACAAACAATAGCTGTTAAAGTCTGTAGTTGAAATATTAATGCGGTATTTTTATTATTTACTTCTCCCAAGTACCCAGCAATCTGCAGAATAGAATATCTCTGCAAATAAAAAATCCTTGTGCCATGTACATCAACTTTTAAATGAATAGTTTTACTTTATATGGATTATAAATCATAATTTTATTTACTTTCTAGTTGTTGCGCCACTGTATCTGCTTGCCACGCCTTAAGGTTCCTTGTGACTAGTAATGATATGATATCCACGAGGAAACAGCACGGTTCCTTGTAAGGAAAAGTCCTGCTGAAGTAAATAAACGTTGTAGTAAAATTTAAATTATTACATAGCAAATGCAGCTACCTTTGATATGTACAGAGAATCCAGCTTCACAACACCGGAAAATTAACTAAATTTCCAACCGGAAATTTCAGAGTATGATGCACAAAGTGCTTCTTATAAATCTTCTAGGAATATATTTAGGACCACACTTATAGAAGATTTAAGAAGTTTGTTAATAAGGCTGCTAAGTTTGAAGATACTTATATGTACATACATACACACTGGGCAAACACGGGATTCCTTTAAATTTTCATCTGATAATATTTCTTAGAAGTATACAGTATACAAATAGCAAGATCTTGCGAGATGATAGTTAATCATATATAGTTGGTATTTTACAAATGAATAAATATTCAAATGTTCATATTTGTTCATTTGAAACAACTATATATGATTAACTATCAGCTCGCAAGATCTTGCTATTTGTATACTGTATACTATCATACATATTAACATTTACAGTTTTGCAATACTACCTTTGTTTTAACCATTTCGTATTTATTCTTAATTGAAAGGAGAACACAAAATATGCCACTACAAATAGAAGACGTTTAGAATGAGTGAAACGAATGGGAACCTGGGAACAATAGATCATCGTGAGGGAAACGCAACCAAGGATTTTAATAGTTTTAAGGCGAGACGGGCACTTTGTGTATGTCGAGCTTGATAAGGAAAACGTGGGGACTGAAACCGAGGATGTTACATTGGATTTACACCTAAATAGTGAGACCTAGGATACTTATGGAGCTCTGGGGTGGTGGCATAAGACCACGCATACCACTGTAATGGAAAAGCTAAATAAGATTCAGAGGTTGGACTGTGTAGGTATAACTGGGGCCATGGCTTCAGTACCAATAGCTTTGCTAGAAGTCCTGCTAAATCTACTACCACTTCACCTGATATTGGAAACAGAAGCAAAGATAGCAGCATATCGAATCAGGAACAATAATGATTGGATAGGTAGTTCCCAAGGAAGGGGACACTCCAAGATAAGAAACACATTTTTGTCAGAGCCTATCCTAGAGATGATAACTCAACTTTAATATCCTTAACACTGAAACGTAAAACAGATTTTGCATTATATAAGTCAATAAGTATCTTTTATGATGTATCTTACAACTTTATAGATAAATTGCGGTGATAAACTATTGGAAATGGTTAACCCTAATATATGAAAAAGGTAAATGTGAATGGGTATCTGAAAAAACGAGCTTTTTTATTTAATTATTACAGTTTCAGAAAACAAATGCCGCTAAAGTTGTAAAGCATGTTTCCTTAGTTTGTTTTAAACACTTTTGCATAGAGCGTGCAGCTAGAAGAAAGGCATCTAGAAGAGGTTAATAGTTCCCTGGATATCTGGAAAACTAGTTTGGGCAGAATGAAAAAGCTAAGAACTGGTCCACATAGGATTCAGTAACGACCAACAATGTTTTAAGGAGTTTAAAAAGGAAGAAGGAAGCATTGTAAGTTGAGTTGTCCTAAACATGTTCAAAGATATCGATCAAGAAACTTCTAAAAAATGTTTGAAGAAAACTAATAACGGTACATTTAGGTAGAAATTGTCAAGTTTCAAAAATCATGGTGAATGAAATAATGAAAGAAATGGATTGGTGTAATAGGACTGGGAGAAAAAAATTTTAAATTAATATAAAGTTCTGTGACGAAAATATGCTTCAGCATACATATTTTATAGCTGTAATCTTTAAGAATAAGGTTCCTTCCTTATCTTAAAAATGAGTGGAAAGCAAAATTTATGCTAAAAAAAATCAAGGTTTTATAGGGTCTTATTGAAAAGTTTACGCTCAATAGAGGAGACAAAATTAACAATGGAAACTAAAGATGGAAGTCTTCGTATATCCTTCACCTGTATCTGTTAGTCTAAATCTAAATAGGAGAAATGACAATTAATTGTTTTTCATTTTTATCTTTTCATTTTTATATTTTTGGCAGGATAGTGGGTGCATAATACATGTCAAAATAAACGAAGAAAAACATGTGCAAGAAATTCTGGAGATCAATTTAAAATAGAGAAACGAACGATTCAGAGCCGATGAACTTGTCCTCACTTACATTTTTATTTCGTGTTTTTATTTTATTTCACTAGACGCTAAAGGCAGTCCCAATTTCCGCTTGCATGCTTCAGTCAAGCGAATTATAGAGGCTCGAATGGGCTTCAGTGTTTCAGGAGTTTTTAATTCATTAAAATCCGCATTAATACCGTTGCGCACGCTGTCCACATTTCCATAATCAGTGGCTTACACAAATATTTGTTCCGCAATTGAGGAGGGTCATATTCGTTACTGCCACAACCTACTTTCTTTTTAATTGTGCCGCAAAGGTAAAGGTGCGTTTAACCATGAAATTTTTAGAGAGAATTTTTATTACATTTTTACCTCTTTAAAATACTCATTTGTAGTATAGGGATTGGGAATTTATGGTAAATTCTTTCTAAAAAAATGTATATGCATTCGTATTGCATCGATTTAAGAAATGTACAAAGCGTTGAGGTATGAGCTTCTTAATTTTTTAAATATTTGAAGTTTCAGGGTAGGTACCATAGACTTAATAAGAGGAGACCTCACGGTTCATTCATAAATAACCTTTTGTTATGTATCAATCATTGGCAATGTGTATGACAAAGAATACCGAGAGAAAGAACGGCAAAATTCCGACTCTGTGCAACGTTGCAAAAGTTTTGGGAGAACTTGCTTCCGACGCCAAAGGCGTACTGTTTTTGGAAGGGTTGGGTATGATAATAAAACATCAAAAAAGGAATTTTAAGAAAATCAGTACTATACATTGCAACAGCAAAAGCTTGTGAGATTAGAAATTAAATTAGTATCGGAGTTTTAATGTAGGGAATATGAATTGAAACTTGAACACTTAAAATTCTGAATTAAGTAAAGGTGGTACACCTACTACATTACAAAAACTTATATATACGCACTAGTGTAAAAAAGTATTTTTCAGTTTTTCAAAGATACCCAAACTCTGTATACAGGGTTCAATTACATTTAAAAGTGAAATATAATTTAAAATAAGAAAGATGTACATGGTGTTAGTTTATAATTCAACTTTTTGTTTCAAGTTATTTGACTTACTGTTTTCAAAATAACTCTTTAAAAGCCTGATAATGGTGATTTTCTCTTAGATTAGTATAAAGGATACCTTTAAAAATTACTTTGGTTACGCAACTGATTTTAATTTTTGTGTGCAAACGTTGCATGTTGGCTTCACACTTACCAAACATTATAGGTTTTTTAATTTGTTATGCAGCAAAGTGCTGAATGATGCCTTAGCTTCTTGCTTGGATTCTTGTTTTGATCGCATTTAAGTATGTGTGTAGGTAACTCCAAAAACTAACACATCAGCCATATTTTAAAAAATAACAAAAGCAATTCCATAATATAATATAGTATATATATATGTACTGTATTCCGTAAAATGATAAGGAAGCCAGCCAGCACGCCCCTGAAAATCCGTAAATATGGCGTGACAAATATAGCGACCGAATAACCAAACAAAACTTGGCAAAATTTACCTGTGGAAAGACAGTTTTGAATATAAAGAATTCATTTTTCCATACACTTGACACTGACGCACCATTTTCTGAAGAATAGTAATAAAATCCTTACGAAAAACACTGAAAAATTCACAAAAGCAAAATTCCGACTGCCAGCAACACCGCACAAAAGAAATACTATAAAATACTACGATTCACGTGCATCAATGGACATGCGGATTGGAGTAGGGAGCAATGATGCCTGTTCATTCCATTTTTGCGTTATGAAGTTAGTTTTTATCGCAACGTTTTTAACAAAATATGATTTATCTACTTAACTAGGAAACGGGAAAATATTTTTATGTAATATTTTAACCTTAACCCATAATCATGGTAGTTTAAATGTGAAAATATAAATTACACAATTGACAGTTTGGCAACAGTTTTTCGTACAATCATAAAGTAGACCTTGCAGTTGACCAGATAAAGAGTAAACAAGGGGATCTCTGATTGCTTTAAAATGTCAACAATTACATCTCCCTTGTCTTATAAATCTATGGTAGGTACCTATATTTTTTAGCTTTTGTATCAAGTTTCAATACTTTACAGTATCTGATGTATTTGGAAAGTTAACTGCATTTTTAATCACATTTTAATAGTACACATGGTGAACCGCCGGAGATTCGCTCACGAATATTTGTGAACGAATACCCCACACAAAATTAGAACAATGTATAGGGTGGTTTATTAAAAGGCAATGCAGTGATAACAATTCCATTAATTCCAATAATTAACATGATTGTAGCCAAATTTCGTTTTTATATTGCGCCATATGTCATTTTCATATTGATAATGATAGAATGCAACCATATTAGAGGGTAAAATAGCAACTAATGTGTTTAAATGAATAAACTCTAATAAAAAAGTATGAATATAAGATAGTACGTAACCTGGTACCCATTCAGGGTGAAATACACCGACAAAGTACACCGACAGTGTATTCAAAATAATGTTCTTTTAGTTAAAAAAATATGTATTATAGAACTAAAGACACATTTGTCATTTAATATATTCTAAAGATTTTCTTTTCGACGTTAGGCCTCCCTATTGCATGTTTTAATGATTTTTCTTTCGAATTAACAAAAAGCTTTAGTGTTTGACTATTATTATTGATATTATCTTCAAGTAATAAGCTTAAGACAGTAACAAAGCCTAGCAATTTTAAGGCACCCCAGAAAATATCTTTGTTTTAATGTCACAACTGATGTAGCTGCCTAGATCTCATTTCTTATCAGTGTCTACCTGAAACCGAGTATATACTAAAATTTGCACAATTTCGTTGATGGTGACTAGAATAAGGCAGTCTTATTAACATTTAGCTTTGCGCGGTGTCGGTAAACGACACATTTCAGTTACACTGTTGACACAACCCAAATTTACTCCAGGAGACTTATATATTTTTTATATAATAATCTTCCATTGGATGGCTTCAGACGGATTCTGAATAGTTTAAATGTCTCCTAATGGATCTAAATTACAACGAGAATCATTGAATTGATTAATAGTTTATTTAGTGTGTTTGTCATCGGAAAATTATTTTACGATTCTTCAATATAAAATCGACATTAAAAATCTCTTTCCTTATTTTGACTTTCAAAAAAATGTCTAAAATATCCGGAAACGCATCCAGAGGGGCCACAGGGAAAAGATAAATTCTATAAAATTTCTATTTACTAACTACAAATTTCTACATACTAAGTAGAATTTCTACACATTGGTTGGCGGAACACGAGTCGAGAGCAGTATAGTGTTTTGGTGTTATGTGGAAAACTACGTCAGTGTTATATTAAGTAGAAATTTCTACCTAATAAGTAGAAATGTGGCAACTCCTGGGTATATATTGCAGGCAATCATAAATTCTGAAAAATCTCTATTAAAATGACTCTGTGAATGCAGTCCAATGATTGTAATATCATTTTCTATAGCAATGTGTCGGCTAATATGTTGTTTCTGCTCAAGTAACACACATCATCCTCAGGAAGTCTTAGGATGTCCAAAGGACATTGGTGACTACCCTGATGCAGTGGCGGTGCAAGAGGATCTTTGGATCTTTTCTCTAAGCTTGGACTGGGGTCCTTATGGACCCCCTAAGAACCCGGGCCTCTAAGCACCTCTTATCTCAGCTTATGCATATCACCGCCACTGCAGAATGTCCTGAGGATGTGTCTTACCCGAATGGGCAAGGTTCTTAAAGTAGAATATTGCATAAAAAAGCCCTGTAGTATAAATGGATTTTGTGATATTTTAAGGCATTTGCACAGGGTGTTCAAGGTCGTTGCTTGGACGACATACAAAGAAAAAGCTTTAAAATAATTTGGATTTGACTTTCAGGTTTTGTAAGAGGGTTTTGTGATTATTGTATTTTGTCACAGTTTATCTCGAGCCGTTACCTTAATACTTGACAGCAATCTATGACTATACTTTAGAAACTGAAAATGCTGATTGATAAAGTTGTTAAAGTTATATACCATCCAAGCCATCGATGTTAATAGTCATGCCTATTGTTCATGATTTCAGGAATGTCCTTGATCCACGCTTGGATAGTTGAAACGGTAGGAGAATTAATTTGATTTTCCTAATAGTTTTTCGTCCAAAGAATATTAAAAAAATGCGTTTAGTATGCCATTAATTTTAAAGAAAAAAATCAATCTAGATTCTTTACAATTATTATGTTTAAAATTCTTTCTAGTATGCAGAAATTTCTGCTAAGTAGAAATTTCTAATTAGTAAGTGTTAATACCTACTTAGTATGGAAAAATTTGTACTTAATATGTAGAAATTTCTAAACATTTCTAGTTAGCGAGTAGAAAGTTTATGGAATTTATTTTTTCTGTAGCCCCTCTGCACTTCCGTTAAAATATGACGTTTGGTGTGTATTAAAAAAATATCTTCACATAGGAACTGTAAAAATTAGTTTTTTCAAATATCCCGGAAATTTCCAATAATTTAATGAATGAATCTTTGAATTCTTTTTATTTGATATTTCTTATATTTTTCAATTTTGTAATTTTGTAGATATTTCCTTTATTTATATTATTTTAGTATTATATTGATTCAATTTATTTCTAATATAGGATTAATTCATGTCTCCAAAAAGGATGAAAGCAAGGTCCAGGTTTCAGGTTATATAAAGCGTTTTAAAAATCACCTAGTCTTGAAAAATCTTTCAAGGTACCAGTATCTTACAGTAAGGTGTTTAGTTAGTATTTTTAATTTATTCCTCATTACATGAACCGCTGAATCTTTTTGCTCTGCAATGATTTATAATGTATAACGTTACCTAGGCTATATTTTTTTAGTGGTGGTTTAACACGAAGTATTTCCTCGAATATTCTCCCCCAACTTAACCGCATACATTTCCTGACTGTATAAGGTACGAAAATAAAAAATGGTTTTATGTTGTGGTGAAGGTAAATAGAGGCTATAAGCTCCTTCGAAATAGCACAGTAACATCTCGCTTACAGCTGATCATAATATTCTTTAATACCCCCATTGAAAAGAGGTTCAAGATCTTACATTATTACAGAATAAAGTTTTTTTAGGTGGAATCAGTGTGGGTCTCGCTCCCGCAGCACTGCAGGCATTTTGCTTATTGAACGACTCCCTACACTCACAATTTCTATGGTAAATCATTTCCAATATTAGGTACATACTTGAAATAGTATAAAAACGCTCGACGAAGGAATTTAGTCACATATAGTCGGACAGTGCATATATAATTTATTATCGTCAGAGGTATGTACTACCCGAGTTTGCAAATCTAGTCGACTACCCCGCTGCTGTTCTACATATGATACTATTTTTTTTACAAAATATCTTAGGTAAGTAGTGGTGAGAAACACACCGTAGTGCCCTCTTTTTTCTTATGGTCAGTGTCTGGCAGTTGGTCTCGATGAATGATGTGGCGACTCCTATGGAGATGCCGAAGTAATGCAATGCCAGTCGGGGCACATTGTCCGCGGAGTAGTTGTTTTCGGCATCTCCTTCCAAGATCTTAGGCAAGTGGGGACAATAAAATCTTTTTATATTCCTGAAAATAATTTTTCACACTTTTCGGAAATTTTCAGCATTTAATATACTTATTTGTTCAAATGATTTGCTGCCAATAAGTTAATTTATGGGAATTTAACGTGCATTAACAACGGTGACAATCAGAATCTGTACCTATTTTTAATATTAATTCTATCATTGTAATTGAATTAAGTCTAAGTTATACTTCTTTGTTCCAAAAATTTAAATAATAAGAAAAGAACTAAATTGTTATTCATATAATAGTTCTCGTTAAATTATAAAGTGCTGGATAAACTTTATAAAAGCAGTTAAAATTACTATACCTTAAAGCAAAGCAGGAGATTTTTCCCTTGTGTGTTATAAAAGACATTGTTATAATGTCAACATATCGTACCTGTTGAACGAAAGAAGTCATGTAATATATTAAACCACAGTGAACTAAACAGATTTGACAAGTTGGTATGACTATTACACAAATTTTACTTGTTTTCAAAATAGGTTGGTATTTTAATGAGAAAAGAATTATTATGAACAGTAGTTTCAGAAGGAGTATAAATATAAATTAAAAAAAACAATTCTATTGTACTCCTGCCAGTAAGTATTAGGGATATCTAGTAAAGTAGTAAACAAAAATGACCAAATCAGAATTATGTAAAAGTAAACAGTATACAGTTTTGATATATTCCTGGTAGAGTTAAGTATTGTTAACATTCTTTTTTTCTTTAGAGATTTGGAACCATTGAACTGGTGGAAGTTCTGGCAACCTGTAACTTTCGATTTTTATAGCTCTCAATTATTTTGAAATTCATTAAAAAAAATCAACAAAAGCATATATAGGTAACTATAAATAATATTTTTAAATTTACTGTAGATACTTATTTAATATATTTATAATTAAAATGATAACATAATTTTATTAAGATAAATATATTGAAAAATAAGTTTTGTTAACGAGATAAGACGCTACAATTCAATAGTGTGGCTACATATAGTACGCACAGTAGTTGTTTCCGACAAATTGTTTGAAATATTGAAATTATTACTTTCTATATGTAGATTCATTGATCTGTAATATTTGGATTATTTAATAAATAGCGTAAGCCAATAACTCATACAGATATATACTAGTTTAAAATGTACTATTTCTATACTAATAATAATACTAACAGTAGATACTAATAATACTATTCCAATCGGATCCTCAAACGTACTACCAAATTCATCACCAATTATAACAGAGAACAAATATTATAAATTATACTGAGACCTAACCATACAAACCTATAAAACGGTAGCCCAAAATAGACAAGATATAAAACTTAAAGATAAAATGAAAAGAATCACCAACCTCATCGATGTGACAATACCATCTAACCAAAACATAGGTAAAAAATATATAGCAAAGGAAGAAAAATATCAACAACTTGCACTAGAAGTTCAAAGAATATGGAAACAGAAACAAATTCATATCATTCCATTCATTATATCGGTGGGTGATATCTAGTCACAAAGCATAAGGATTCATTGCACGGTGTCTTCTATAAGAGCCTTGAAGACCATGGCCTATCCGAAAGGCTGACCTTTGCTTTTTTTCAGCGGGACTTAAGTCGGAGATCGAAGGATTCATATTGGCTTGCAGGATGGTGTATTTAACACCCTCGTCTATCGAAGCCGTGTCATGGGTATGGAGGTCCCTGATATCAACTGTAGGGCCTGCCATAGGGCGCCGGAGACAATTATGAATCTACTCTACGCTTGTCCGGCATATGCCGCCTCGACCTATATCGAGTGCAGATTTACGAGTGCTTTACTTTTTTCTACGGCACTGGTATGAGATAGACGAAACACCAGTGCTGCCATACGCTCGGGGGGATATTTGAGTCCGTTGTGGGGAATGAGAAGTGCCGAATTTAGTGGAATATTTCCCACGCTCGGGCAGATTCGAGCCAATAAACCTGATGGAGTCCTCCTCGACCACCAGCTCAAGACAATGTTTGTCATCGAGTTCTCGGCTCCTGCCGAGACCAATATTGTCTTGAAACAGAAGAAGAAACAGACGAAATATCGAGACCTTCTCTTCGAACACCACAGACTCCATCCAGAACATACTGTGAAGCTTGTGGTACTGATAATAGGAGCCCTCGGTTGCTTTCCGAATTGAAGATCATACCGGAATGCTGAAATTCGGCAGATCTTCTAGCCGGAAAAATGCAGAAAACGGTAATTCTGGGATCATTACGTCTATTTAGGGCATACGATTCTCGGACTCAGTAGTTATTCACCTCAAGTACGTGGGGAGTAGCGCTACTGATAACCACCAGCGGCCGACCTTGAGAATCGGAACCAGTGAACCGGTCGACTGGATTTCAAGAAAAAAAATTATTAATAATAAATTGTCCCCGAAATATCAATAATCTTCGTTGCACTATTTTAACCATCCTTATATAATAATGCTAACTCATGTAAAGTATGAATTAAAAAAATGCAATTATTTCAGAACTTGAGAAAATTCTGTTGTTTTTATAATACTTTTAATTTTTATTGGAAGCCAAAAGGGAATTGTAATTATAATAAAACCAATTCAGTTATCACCTTGCTTTTGATTACTGAAAATAAATAGCTGAAGCCTTTCTGAACGGGTTATTAATTACTTTTACATTTCCGTCATTTAATGTGATGGACAGTGAAAATAAATTCAGCAATTATTCACAGTGCCATATTTCATTGTACGTTCTATTAATCTTTGTGATACAATACTAGTTATAGTTAATAATTATTCCGCAGCCATATGGCGCTTAATGTTAAAATTTAGTCGTACCATTTTACCTTGTGAGATTTAGGAATAGAGGTAAAGCTTTTAAATGTTTAATATAGATCTGAAGTCAAATACTACGAAAGAATAGATAGTAAGTATTTTTACAGCTATCGTGTACATTGACTGAAACTAATAAAAATAGATATAAATACATTTTTGTATAAAATACTGATACTGTTTTCAAAACATCGGTAGTCTCAGTTAAACTGTCGTTGCTATTATCTATTTTCACTCAAAGTATTATAACAAAAATAGTTTGTTTTCTTTTTTGGTTCATCTGATGAATTTTTGAAAACTTGAAGGAAAAGAAAATAAAAACATGTATTTAATCCCTTTCGGTACACCCCAAGAGTGTAATTCGTGCCAACTCCATTTTGTTCTATCTATGAACGATTTTCCTGTACAATATATGGTCACTCCCATCGTCTTTGTGTTAATGCTCCTTCAGCACATAATGTGTTAACTATTGTTAACGATTACTGGATTATTATATATTTTCATGTTTATTGTTTCATTATCATTCATGTTTATGGCATGGAAGCCAAATTTAAAATTGTGGGCTTCCACTTCTTTTTTTGTGACCGTAAGACACAAAAATTGGGTACAAATGCTTTGTAACACACATTTTCTGTTAAGCTACAATTTACTTATAATCATAAATTAGACACCCCATTTTATAAGGATATAAAAAAGGGTTTTAGGTGTGATCCGGTTTAGTAGAAGGTCCCAGTGTCCTTTTTTCAATTTGTGGTGGTAACTATCCAAACAAAGATCCTATCTAATTATATTCCTGTTATATTTTAAGGATATTTTACAAAAAGCAGAATAGCGGTAGTAATCAGTTTGCAAGTATTTAAGAGGAGAATGTTTGCTTTATTATATTTTACCAACCCATAAAGGGTCATGTCTCTTTTAGTACTTATATGTTTTATATAAAATATAGTTAATAAAACTGTCCTCCGAATTTTGTTTTACTACTTAAGGGTCCATTCTCTGTAGATTTGACATGCATGAATGATGGGTCGGATTGAGAGGATGGGTGGCCGATGGGTGGAGAGTTTGAGTTATATATTCCAACTATCGAATTATTAGAATAAAGAATAAAGAATTACTCACAAATTATAGACCTATTACAGTTATAAATAACTTTTCAAAAATTTTTGAACACTGCATAAAAACTAGATTAGTAAATTTTTTAAATAGAAATAAGATTTTAAATAAAAACCAGTTTGGGTTTCAACAGAATATCAGTACCGAAGATGCTACAGTTGAGTTAATTAGTAATATAGTAACTAATATGAACAATAATATAAAATGTCTGTCAGTGTTCTTAGATCTGGCCAAGGCTTTTGACACTGTCAATCACGGTTTGTTATTGAAAAGACTCGAGGATATAGGTGTTCGTGGATTACCATTGCAAATTTTTAAAAATTATCTGAAGGATAGAATACAAGTTGTTAAAATTAATAAAACATTAAGCAACCCCTTAACAGTAACTATGGGTGTCCCTCAAGGGACAGTACTAGGGCCAATTCTATTTTTAATCTATATTAATAATTTAGGAAAAATTGATATTAATGGTAACATTTTTTCATATGCAGACGATACCGCAGTAGTATTTGTTGGAAATTCATGGGATGAAGCATATTCAAATGCAGCTAATGGCCTTCAAAAAATCCAACTTTTTTTAAATATTAGTCTTTTAAGCCTAAATGTGGCAAAAACTAAATTCATGACCTTTTCTTCTACAGCCGCCGATCAGCCAAATAGAAATAATATTTGCAAACAACAACCTGTAATATGGTTTGCATATAAACAACCTGTAATATGGTGAACTGCACTGCATGTCCACAGATAATTAGAACAGACTGTATAAAATATCTTGGCCTAATGGTTGACCAGCATTTGAAATGGAATAGTCAGGTGGATTATCTTACAAAAAAGCTTAGAATACTAGTGCATAAATTTTACCAAATACGTGATATTCTTAACAGACGACTTGTGCTTGCGGTGTATATTGCTTTGGCTGAATCAATTCTTAGGTATTGTATTATCGTTTGGGGAGGGTTATATGAAAATTCTCTACATAAACTTTCTGTTGCGCAAAATACAATAATTAAAATTATTTACAAAAAATCGTATCTACATAATACAGATAAATTATATGATGAGACTGGTTTATTTAATGTAAGACAAATGTATGTTTTTCAATGCATTCTGTGGATATTCAAAAATAACGATAAAATTGATATGTTCTACCATCAATATAATACGAGGGCCTTAAAAACCCAAGTCATTAATACTCCATTCTGTAGAAAGACACACACTCAAAGATTCGTTCTGTATTACGGACCAAAACTGTTCAATTCACTTCCAACTGATTTAAAAAATATCAAAAGATGTACAACATTTAAGAAAAAACTAAAAAAACATATTCAATTACACGGTGTACCAAACATATTTTGACTGATTTTTACGAAGGATCGGTTACCAATTCCTCAGCATAGACAAATCAAAATTAGGTAGGTACGTTATAGTATTCTTGTTATTTTTGTACAATACCATTTCTTTTTGTTTTTTTTTATGAATGACTACTGAAATAGGTACTTAAATATTTCTGTTTTTATATCTTCTGGTTCCTTTATTCTGTTCTGCTTTGCTTTCGGGTCAGTCGCAATCAAGCATCTATGCTTAGGTGACAGCCTGGGAGACAGAGAAGTAGGGCGGGTAGAGGAGGAATAAAGAGGGAAAAGAAAGAAAAAGAAAAAAAGAAAAAGTTATTAAAATAAAATAAAGATAAGTTATTCTTTTATCCTTCAGTGGGCATTCATAATTATAATTAAAATTATAATTATTTATTTATTATTAACTGAGAGACGTGTTGGTTGTAGCGGTTTTGTCCTATGGGTAAATGTACTTAATTATGTGCCTGTGTATGCTAATTGTTTATACTAAATTTATACTTGCCTTTTGGAATGAATAAATTGAAATTGAAATTGAAATTGAATTGAAATTGAATTAAGATTTCGGAGGTGCACGTAAAGCCGAAGTAAAAAGGCACATGGAAATAAAGTTAGCCCTCATTGCAAGGGTACCGGATTTGTCTTATAATTGCAACAAAATTTCTTTTTAATGTTATAAATTATATATCACCGGAAAGATCAAAAGATAAACTAGATCCCTATAGTAGCAAATTTTTGTTTAATACATGTATTTTAGAGAAAATAATTTTTGAAAATACGCTATTTTAGTACAAGATTGTTTGTCTGGAATTTTAAAAATAAAAAGAAATACCAAAAATTACTACTATAGGGACTTAGATTAAAGTCTTATCTTTCAATACTTTTTTACTAAAAGTCGCTATCTTTTATAGTTTTTTATAATTAGACACGAGCCGAACGCCGATTTGGGGCTTATTTCGACCTAGTGAATGGACTCTTAAACTAAGACCACTTTACTTTATGTATTAGTTGGTATTATATAATAAAGACCATTATCAAGAATAATTTCTTAAATAATAATATTTATTTAGTTTCGAATATACAACTCCACCTTTTTTCATTTGTTGAATACCTACTTTGTATGAGTTCAGATTTAAAGATGTTTTTGAATATTTCAGCTCGGTCATATCTGTGATTCTCTGTATACTTACTTGTATATATAGTATAGAGGAAGATTTTAATATATTTTTATAAATCATTTAGGTATATTTGTGCATAATTAATACTGTTCAATAAGATCCTGTGATTAAAATACTGCATTAATTTTAATAAGTTTCAAAAACTCACGGTGTTAACTTATTAGCATAAACCAAATAAATATTTTGAAAGTAAAACTAAAAACTCTGAAATATAGGCTCAAACTTGTGACAGTCCCTGAATCGAGCGGCACAGTAAATAAACTTTAGAATTTTCTCAGACTGTAATATTTACTTTTTGCCTTAACTCAAGGGTATGTGTTCGGAACGCTAAGGCTCTAATTATCACAATATTTTTAGGTAACTTCTTTACGCTGAGGGTTTCGCACAAAAAACGGGGAGTTTCAGCTTATTTTAACGTCTTCGTTGTTTTCTGGATGTAATTTATTAGTAGCAGTTTCACGTGATTGGAGTTGGGTGAACTTTTTTCTTGAAAATTGTTTAGTTAGTATACTTGAGACAAATACTGACCTAGACAATTAAAAACGTAATCGAGAGTTCTTCTAAATTGTCATTCTATTCATTAACGGCGGTAATTTTGTTTTAATTAAAGTGCCAATATACACTGACATACCTAATAAAATTATCAAATTTTAAAATAAGAACATCAATAAGCAAAGTTGCTATTTATTCAATATGTAATCCATTGTACTACGTAGATTGATATAGGAGCCCATGTGTCATGTGTCTATCTGTAAAAGCAAAAGAAGTACGTCCAAAATATTGTACTGTAAGATCAAGACTACAGTATCTTTGACTGTTAACACTTATTGAAGAACAAATAGAACTTATTACTTTGTATGTGTGCGATATATGTATGTGTGTATATATATATAGGGTGTCTCATTTAAAATAAAACTGTTAACATTATTTCAGACTGAATCGATAAGTCAATTTAAATATGAATATGCTCATCGGATTCACAAATTAACCTACTTTCTGACAAAGATTTACATTTTCCCGGAAACAAATATTAACGAAGATAACTACTTGTTCTGGAACTTTTGGTATTCAGTGTATGAAATTTTGTCGTTACTAAAATTAATTTTCATTCAGCCAATCTTCTTGAACTACAGCAGCTACTACGTTTTGTACTTAAGGAAGATTGTAATATGTAAATGTAAAGCTTCTTTAAACTTTTGATAAATTTAAAACTAATCTAAACTAAAATGAGTCTTTTTCATTTCCTTGGTTTGATATCAAGGTGGCCTGATCAATATTTCATGGCAGTTACGAAATTTTGCAAAAACTCATCACAATAAGGGGAGATGTTTCGAATAAGTATACAATCGTGTACAAAAGTACACCCCTGAAACAATTAAAAATGTTTTTTTAGCAAACAATTTGCTAAGGTCAGTTAAAATAATTAAACAGAAAACAGTAGGTACTAATTTTTTTTATGTAATTTTCCAATACAAACTTTTTTTACCACTATAAAACTTATAGCACTATAAAACTGCTATCTATAAAGTGGAGAGATAACTGCTCAAAATGTGGATCATTGATAAGTGTGGATCATTGCTCAAAATGTGTAAAAATTGAAATATGTAGATGTTAGCTCCTTTCTTGAGTTTTGTCTTCGTCATCTGCAGATGTCGAAGCTCACTGTCAAAAGGACCCAGAAAACATTGCTGTGGATGCTGTTAATAGCAAGCAAATCATCGTGTCAATGGCTCTTAGATGTATTTTATTAACATTACAACTTTTTATGATTACACTGAAACCTCGACTATTTTAGATATTTATTTAGGTACCTATTATTTATTTCGAAACCCATGTTTTGGTTTCGAAGAATGCTGAATAAAAATAAAATGGAAGCAATTGTTGTGAATAGTTTGATAACATTTATTTACAAGTCCGCATAACTATTAGTAAATTTAAACAAATCATTAAAATGATATCTACGTTATTTAGTTCTCATTTTTTCATTATCTTTCAGTAAAATAAACAGTTCACCATATTGGTAGCAAATTATGACGTAACCTAAATTAATTGTAGAGGGGTACACCTTTATATAAATATGTGTCATATTTTCTCACCATTTTAATCCAAGAAATATTATATGTTGTGCCGTTGTGTGAACAGTGAATACGCCATGGCTAATACTATTGTTGTGGAACTTACCAACATTCCCCTCGATGAAAATATGTTTAAATCAAACACGAACGACGTTAGTATTGATATTCCATTTATGGATAGTGAGAATACTGTGAAATCTAATGAAGATGTGATTGGATTTACCAGTGAAACTGCTTTTGCATCAAACACAAACGAAGTTGCTTTGAAATGTTCAGCTGATGCACCCAGTACATCTAAACCTGATTTGAGTGTTAATCAGGACATTGTTACATCCGGAAACAAATCCAACATTGATCCTGCCGAAGAACAGTTAACAACCATAAATGCCATCGAAGAGACACTGGAAGATAATGCAAATAACATTTCGGTTACAGATACGTCTCTTCAAGATTTTGCAGTTTGTAAATATCAAAAAGAAACCGCGCTGCAATCTTACGCTGAAAGAACATCCATAGATTCTTCTCATGCTGGACGTGCTACAAATAATCTTAAAGGTACCATCGATACAAGTTTCTGTGGGCCCTTCGCTCTTAAAGTAACGTGTGTTTTTTCAATTGTGACTGGATTGATTATCGGAGCCATTCTTCTTTCTACTGAGTTGAGAAAGCCACTTTTCCAAGTGTGAATATTTTGGATATTGAATACTGTTTTATCATAACTGGTAGTATAAAATTTGCTGTTTCTACTTAGAAGATGATTTTGTTTTCTCTTTACATTATTAAATATAAATGTTAGGTAAGCTACAGTAATGATGAGGTTATATTTTCACATCTAATAAATGTTTGTATTTATATGTGTTGCTTATTTTTTATTCTTAGAGTAACTATTTTATCAAAATATCTTAGTAGTTATCTTCGCATTATCAATCTTGGGACCATTACTGTTTAATATTTTTATTGATGATGTTGTTAGTAATATAAATGTACAGCATCTGCTATGTGCAGGTGCTATGAAATTATATTTAAGAATAGAATGTGCCTGGGACTGTATTATTCTTCAAGAAAATATAATTTGTGGTGTAAAGCAAATAAGTTACCACTAAGTATGAAGAAATCCAATGTAAATTGTCTTTATGGTATAGATGATTCTAATAAATTTATGGTATAAATTATGGTAATGAAAATATTTTGAATGATGATGAAACTGTTCATAGACTGGACAATGTGAAAGATTGGGTTTTTTTTTTCATTTCAAGGTGAGTTTTGATTATCACAATATGTAGTTATATCGACCAATAGCGTCTAGGATTTGTAATGGGTAACTCTCGTGACTTATAATTTTTTATAGATTCCGACTAGAATATAATTCCTTTGTCTTGGTGTCCTAATCATGTAATATATATCGAGATGATAGAAATGGTACACCATGGTGAGTGACCACCCATTAGAATATTTCGATTGAATTTTGAAAATTAGGAATATCAAGTTTTCGGGCATGTCTTCCTCAAATAGAATAATGGCGCTCACGTAGCACTTAGGGTTATACCAGAAATTTACTTTACCTTCGTTATTTTAAATGGATCACCCTATGTATTATTTCATTTCTGAATTCTACGTAAAATTCTAAACATACTTCATGTAGGATGTCCTATACCTATCTTCAACTGTTTTTGAAATATTGACGGGTGAATATTGACATTTTGCAAATTTGACACCCCGTAAAATCTCAACTATTTGAGATCAAGACGGTTTGCACATTCTTAACTTAACTTTTCGTAAGCGATGGTTTGATACCAATTTCAGATTTGGCCAGAAATTAAAAAATTTCGATTAAATTTAATCTCTTGTTTAAATCTGAAATTAGTGTCAAAATCTCAAACCGTTTAGATTTTACGGGATGTTAAAGTTGCTAAATGTCAATATTCATCTGTCAATATTAACCTGTCAATATCTCAAAAACAGTTGAAGATAGGTATAGGAAATCCTTCATGAAATATGGTTAGGATTTTACGTACCTAAAATCCAGAAATGAGATAATATATAGCATGTTACATTTAAAATAAGCTAGTTGATGGCGATTTTCGGTATAACCGGAAGTGCTACGTGGACGCCATTATTTTATTTCAGGAGGACATGTTCGAAAACCCGATATCCCAAATTTTCAAAATTCAAATCGAAGTAGTCTCTGAAATATTGGAATGTGTGGTCACCATGGAACACCCTGTACATTTTTGGAATATTTATTATACAAAGAAGGTCAATTGTACCTTCCTGTTGGATATTCACCACATTCGTTACTGCATAGGCACAATTACTAGTCTTATTGATTCGTCGTAATATGCCTTCAGTCGTTTTTCTTTTTATTGAATAAATTTTAATTTTGGTTCTTATTGAGATGTCCTCTAAGAGTTCGATTTAGCACCGGGATACTTTTTATTTGAAAACAGAACCTCTGTACATCTCGGAAATAAATTTCTATCAATTGTTCTAAACAAATAGTTAAAATGATAAAAACATTGTGTCTGCATTCTTTTATTATCTTCTTGTAAACTCAATTGTGTTTCACTATTGGCCGCAAGTGATGACGTAGCTATATTATTTATTATAGAGGGGATGCACCTTTATATGTACATATCCCATACGGACACCTCTTTACTCTAAAAAACATATTGAGAAATAGTGTATACCAGTAGTGAATACGTCATGACTAATCCTTCTAATCTTAAAGTTGCCGACACATCTATCAACGCAAATATGAAGGAATGTTGTACGATTGATATTGATGTTCCAGCTGTAGATAGTGAGAACACTGTAACACCTGATCATGTGAGTACTAGGGAATCAACTCCAGACAATGTTTGTACTGTTGATGATGTTATCCCAACTGTGCTTAAACACGACTTAATTGCTGATATGAGTATAAACGATGTTAAACCTGAAGAGGGATTTCAAAAACTAGGAAGTGCTTCTTTAGATATCAATGAAGAGATATTGGAGGCTAATGTGAATGGAATTTCTGCTCCACATAACTCCCTTGAAATAACTACGAGTTTCAGATATCGAAGAGAAGATGCAATTGAATCGAATATTACCGAATCACACGTGGATATCTCTCATGGATGTGCAGCAGATCACTCCCATGGACGTACAGCAGATCACTGCAAAGGTATTTTGAAGACATGCGGATGCTATGCTACTGGAGTGCTTAGTGCTATTTCTGTTATAGTTGGACTGTGTATCGGAATTATTCTCATTTCTGTAGAGTGCAAAAAATATATTTCTCATCTGTGAATGTATCGGCTCTCTGTTCCAACAACAAAGGATATACAGTATTGTCATCGATATATAAACAGGTATTTTTGTTTATATAGGTTAAACATTGCATGTAGTATTTCTATAGATTTTATAAGCTTAAAACATTTGCATACATTGTTCTGATAAATGTTATTGTTATATATACTTCTTCAGCCTAGTGGATGGATGTGTGAGTAAGTTTATTAGGAATAATTTTCACATGAATTTTCTTCTTATTTTAGGGCATTCAATCTCAATATTATTACATTGATTGTTAATTATTTATCTATTTATACAAATTTTACACATTGTATCTATGAAAAACATAATAAAGTAACTGTTCAAAAGTTGCCCTGTTATCACTATAATATTATTCTTATATTTTGATCTGAGATATTTCTTTCTAATAATACGAGAGTATACATACTAAACCTGTTAACTTTATAAATTCTTTTTTGTGTGTATGGATATTTTTCCCTCTTGTACAGTTTTCCGGTTTCCTTATTTTTTCATATAGTTCTCCAGATAAAAAGGTTTTTTCAAGTTGCGGCCGTAGTTTCTGCACAGTGCTAACCCATTACGGTTTATTTGACTTTTAGTGTTATTAGGTTGTATTATTGCAGGCATTCCGAAAATTTCGGCTTGTTATTGCTTTCTTTCATTACATGTTAAAACCTGTTCCCTTATGTTGGTGTACAAAGTATGTTTATATTTAACAGTTCATTTAGGGTGTTAATTAAGTGCCATACTTCAAGACGTGATTTTTGGAGCAGTTTAAAAAAAATTTTCATACTTATATACATACAGGGTGTCCCATAATATGGACATCGCTAGCTTCACTATATTTTTGTTACTGCTTCAGTAAACAGTAATATGGTAATATTATTTTTGAAAACATTTTTTTGACAATTTGAGACAGAAATACATGCATTATGTTATAATGTAATATCTCTACCCCTCATTCTAATCACAGGGATTAGCCCGAAAGTCTGAGACGTGTGTGGGAGAGGGGCGGCATATCATTATTTCGCGGGCTGCATTTGCACCGCAGGAACGACTTACGTTGGTAGGCCCTAACCATCATTCAGTGCTGGAATGAGGGAAACCTGGAAAACCTCATTAGTTTGGGGGACAGTCAAACATCAACTGATTTTAATCTCTAACATTATCACCAAGTTGGCATTCTTCCCATCCTAGGCCATCGCCAGGATGGTTGCCAACCCATCCCTGCGAACAAACCTTGATCTACGAGTGAACAATTTAATTAAAAATTGTTTGGTGGAATGGGGATTCGAACCCACGACCTCTGGGTTGAGCGATCGAGACACTAAACCCTGAGCCACCGGCTCGCTATGTTGAAGTTGTAAATGTTCTAAAACTGTATCATTAAGTTACGGAAACAAAAGAGATTTGGATGTTTAATATTGTTAAAATATATTTTATCTTTCTGTCAATATACGGACCGAAGGTTTTTGGGCTTGGAATAAAGCAATTGTTTTCAAATTTTATTTGATAGCTGCTACTATGAATCTTTACTTCCACAAAAAAAATCAGCTTGATGGGAATTGCCAGTGGCAAGCATCCTGCACTGTTGGGACCCCTTTTATAAAAAATATATGTCACGTCTCTGGCATCTCGTTTAAAATAATACTATATTTTGACGTTACACTCATTTCTCTACAAAAAAAGTATAGGTAGATATGCAGTTACGATACGGATACGGATACGGACACCGTTACGGAGTAAATCGATATTTTATGAAACCATGTCATGTCCTTTCGCAACAAAATAATACCTTAAAATAAGTAAGTACTTACTATAAGCCAGTAAAAATAATGGGACTTTACTATACCAGTCGGCTAAAATAATAGGCAGTGACTCATGGTCTAATTCGATACATAATAGGGACGAAGTGTAAATACTTAATACATAGCGGCACAAACGTTTGCACATTGAAAAGTGATGCCGCTTACGCATTACTATTGAACAGAACTATAAATTGTCTGTTCCATGGTGGTTCCATGCTTCTCTATTCGATGCTACCACAATTCTTTACGTCGGATATAGTTCCGTCTTTGTTTAACGGATTAAAAAACGAAGAGCGATATATGCAACCTATGCAACAAAAGTCAAGAGTGTTTAGAAGATCGGACATGCGCATTTCACACACATCCAAGTAGTTCATCGCAGCCTGACATAAGCGTAGTACGCGGGAAATGCTGTAATTTGTGTCTGGACTGCATATATTAATTGGTGAACTTGGTGATGTGTTACTTAGTTTATTTAGTGTTCGAAGAAAAGGATTTTATTATGGAAGCGATCGCGGGGAGCAGTGGATTAGAAACGCGTAAACGATCTCATCTGACAAGCGAGGAAATTCGTATGATAAAAAATTTCTATGAGCCATTAAAAGCGCGTGATAAAAATTTAAGTGTAGTGGATGCGGTGGAACCGTGTAGTGAATTAACAAAAGTCTCCGTTCGTAGTGTATTTCGTGCAATAAAATATGGAGACACACACTCCATTGTTCTGGCAGAAGACAGCAATTTGTCCAAACTCTCGTATAAATTGCTTATAAGGACAATGCATGAAATGAATTTCAAATATTGCAAACGGAATCGGAAGAGTAGGTATGCTTATAGAGAAAAATGAGATTGTGACATGGAGACGAGAATATTTGGAGCAAATAAGAGAATTTCGTGCTTTAAATAGAAAAATATATTATATGGATGAGACATGGTTAAATGAAGGATGTGTAGACATGTGTTGTGTTGTGTAGTGTAGTGTAGTGAAATGAAGTGAAGTGAAGTGAAGTGTTAAATAGTAAACTTGCTCCGGAATGTGATTAATCGCGTTTTCGGTGGCGGCTGTGGGTTGGTGGTAGGCCATCAACACTTAAAAGCGTTCTTTTAATATCTGTCGCAATATTCATCAATTTCGTTCGATGTACAACTAATCTGTAAGCAGGTGAGCTTGAAAAACAATTCACAATTTCTATAACACCGTTCATGTTGATATTTTTTATATTTATTTGACATTATTAGCACCTTTTCAACGATTTTTGCGTACGCCTATGAAATTACACCACAATTTATTACGTCACGCGGTAATACGTCACTGCCTATTATTTTAACCGACGGGTGTATATAAACTTATTTCTAAATCTGTACCGTTTCTGAGATACGGTTGAAGTTGAAAAAATGTTTCTTTTTTATTTATACCTCTAACAGTACCAATTATTTTCATATGTAATTGGTACTGGTACCAACAAACGAATTATTTTTAAATTTTATCTAGTAGATGCTACTATGAATCTTTACTTCCACAAAAAAAATCAGCTCAATGGGAATACCCAGTGCCGTACAACCTGCGCTCTTGGGACTCTTTTCTAAAAAATATAAGATACGACACTGACCAACGTTTAAAATAATACCATAATTCGATGTCCCATCCATTTATCTACGAAAAAGTATACTTGCATTTTTTTCACAAAACACACTGTTAAGGAGTAAATCGATATTTTACGAAGCCATGTTATGTACTTTTCTAACAAAATAATATATTATACCTAATAATAAGTACCTATAATTTTATTTTAAGGTATTATTTTGTTAAAGAAGGTCATAACATAGTTTCATAAAATGTCGATTTACTCCCTGACGCTTAAAATTTTTTGTAGAGAAATGGGTGGGACATCGAAATATCGTATTATTTTAACAGTTAGTCAGTAGCGTAACATATATTTTTTTGAAAAGTGTCCCAAGAGCGTGGATTGTACGCCACTGGCTGCTCCCATTAAGCTGATTTTTTTTGTGGAAGTAAAGATTTATAGTAGTACCTAGGTACCAAATAAAATTTGAAAACAATTGGTTTATCACTGTCGGACGTATAAATAAAAAAATATATTTTTTTTCAACTTCAACACTCTGTATCTCGGAAACGGTACAGATTTGGAAATAATTTTATATAACAAAGTCCCATTAGTTATACTGGTTCTACATGTTCCAGAGTTTTTTCAGCATAAAACTGGGACACCCTGTATGTCTCATAAAGAAAAAATTGTATGCAGTTTTTTAAAATACCAGATGCTCGGAAAATTTAGAAAGACAATACATTTCATAGACAACCATCACAGTGAATTATGACCAACTAGTTCGAGGTTCTTTCTATATAGGTTAAGAGCGCTTCTTTCATAAATTAAATGTGTTCTTCACAAACGAGGTTGCCGGGAATAATATTTTTTTGTTGTTGGCTACTTATTTTCCTTGATGGACGATGAGATATTGCATTTAAAAAAGTTGCGTGCTAGTGAAAAGAAAATGCCTCGCAATTTGATTTATACGCTGAATTCGGCCTTTTAAAAATCTTTATCTGCGGAACTGAAAGTGATCTAGCAAAATGTTCCGTGTCATACTACATGCTTTATATGCTATTATATATATGTGCTATTACTTTCCGCATAAGTGGGTCAGAAATAAAGGTTAATATTTATCATGGAAATTAGGATATTTGTTATATATTTTATATCTACATACCTATGTGGATATAAATAATAGTTGATTTCTCACATTTATTAATTTAAAAGAAATATTATATAAAATATGTATAACATTATTTGTAGTGTAACTGTACAATTAATCATAATTTCTTTTGAAGAAACTAGAAGTACCTATTCAAAATAACGATTCAGAGTGTAGTACTAAATCGAGCTTTGTCCCAAAGAAAGTTTATCTACTGACGAATAGTTGAGGATCGACTTGAAACGTATAGATTCAAGCTAAAGTGTCTGATTATTTTTAAGTTTTATTATAGTTTTTATGTTTAAACATAATTCGGAATATCATTTGTAACATTATATAATTTTGTAACAAACTGAATTTTAGATAATTTGACGTATATTTATTTCTATTACATATTATACAAAAGTTTGGGACAAATTCTGAAAGTTTACCTTGGTACTACACTGTAAATATCTGTTTTGAATATGTATTTCTGGGTTCCTGTTTATATTATTTAGAGGTGGTGTAATCCCAAAATATTTTTTTTAACCATGCGGGTAATAGCATAAGAAAGTTATCTATGTAACTGATACATCGCTTAAAAGCTGAAAAATTATGTTATAGTCAATAAAACAATCAAATAATCAAGGTTTTAAAAGAAAAACAACGCAACTTCATAAAATAAGTAATACAAGAAATAACGTAACTTTAAAAGTAAAGTCTTTCAGATTTACTGTAGGCTTAGTTTGATATTTTTTTTCAAAAATCAAGAAAAAGTTTTGCATTATAAAAGAAAGTTTGTTACAGTATATTTTATTTATTTTTTATTCTCGTAAAACTAACGTTTTTAAGGAAATATTTACTCATTTACCGTATTATAAAAGCGCAGCACAATTAGCAGTCAAATTACCTTCTTAATTGAATAATAGTCAGTCACTCAATTTGTAGAGAAGGGATGTTTTTTATTGTCAAATTAGCCATGGATATATAAAAGCTCTTATCCATCATGTTTTTGCTTCAAATTAACAACGAAAAGTAATTTACATATGTATATCTACACATGTATGTTTATAAGTGTACCTAGTAGGCTTGGTCTTCATTATTATCTCTCTGTGTCTTCTCTTGCAACAAGTAGGTACGTCAGATCCTATATAGAGTATTGGGTAAAGAAGCTTATTTTCAATTATTGTCTAGTTTCTTATATTTCGTTGTTTTTGCCACAACAATCTTTGTTCATACTTTCTAAATAGACAAAGAGAGCTTCATTATTTTCGAAAACGAGTACAAGAAATGTGGAGTTTTAAATGTTTCCTTTTATTCTTTAACAATACGATTGTTACATTCAAACATAAAGACATAAAGACTTACCTATAAAGTACAAACGATAACAAATGCAACATTGCGAATACCTACACTTTTTGTTGTATCCTCAAACTCAGTTAGTTACATTAAGGCTATCCAATCCTATAGAAACATTTACTGAGAAAAAAGTAATGGCTTAGTTTATATCAAGCAATCTCTGAGAAATTAAATATTAAGTTGACAAAGTGCTAATTATGTAAGTTTTTTGTTAGTGCATTTTATTGTTGAAGATACCTACAATGAAAAAAAATTACTCGTAATCTTTGCCATATTTAGTTGAGGTGAGTACTGTGTTCTTTTTTGGTCAGAATAACAGAATGGATTGATATTTTTTTACATATTGATTATACGTATTCAGCAAAAAAATATTCTAAAACAAATTTATTAATGAAATTATCTATTATTACTATTATTATTACTTTTGAAAGTTATTACTTTCTTTGTTACCCCATTTAAACAAAGTATTCACAAGAATACCCTCATTATATAAGAACAAGTCATGGACAATATGCAATAAAATAATGTTTGATAAATTAACTAAATTTCATCAGTGGCTTTTCAGTTTTATACATATAAAAAAATGTCTATCTGACAAAAAATTCTTTTCATACGAACATTTTATTGATGAAGCGTTGATATATGTGTTGATGATCAACTTGAAGCGTTTAGGAAAAATCTAGTTAAGTCTTAGTTTCTTTTAAATTATTATTTTATTTAGACATATTTTAAAATATGACATGTAATATTACAGAATTTTGTATAAAACTGAAAACTACTGATGAAATTTAGTTAATTTATCAAATATTATTTTATTGCATATTATACAGTGTTTTTTTGGGGCAAACTTTAGAAGTCTGCCTTGAGACTGCACTTTGAATATTTAATTTGTATGCTTTTGGTTTCCTGATTTTTGTTATTTTACAGGTGGTGTAATTCCAAAAGAAACCATGAATCAATATTTGTTTTAGTGCAAAATTATTTGCCAAATACTTATGAATAAATAATTAAATAAATAAACTAATAAGCAATATAAAAAGTTTATGACCAATTGATTCATATCTGTTTAAATACATAGATCGTCCAACAAGAAAAAACTGTTCGTGTGTGATACTCTTTTGTTAGTGTATTTAAAAACTGCATGGAAATTACACAAAAAGTATCTTAACTATATAGGAAAGTTATTAATTGTCAAACTCTTTGTACATAGAATATATAAGGTGCATTATGAGTTGAAGAATCGACGTTATGGAACTTTCTTTTTGCTACGACATTACAAAGAAAATTTATAAAAATTGTGCTGTGTAGGAGAACAATGCAACTACGTGGACAGGTTACAGTCTCCAGTGTCCCACTGAAGTAGCGTTTTCAGTGGATACGGAGCTGAAAGAATTATATGAATGCGCGAGGTTCAGAAAGCTTGTTGCAGGTGTTTAGACAAGGGAGCAAAGGCATAACGCACAGCAATATCTGCAGCGTGTCTCTAGAAAGCTGTCGCGCCGCAGATGCGCTGGCTACAATTTAACTAAATAAATAATAAACTTTGTTTTTTAACGGCAAAAACATTCACCAGAGGGCACCGCTTCGCAATATAATTCACTAAAATACGCATTGTGATAATGATTATCTTAGTTTAAATAGAACAAAGAAAATGCAATAGGAAGTCTTGTAAATTTACCGAAATTTCTTTTGTTATCTAATTGCTACCGAACTGCAATTAAAGGTGAATCACTTATACAATTTAATAAAAAATATTTTAATATAAAAAATTTGTATGCGATAATTTTTTTTCTGGTAATCAGAAGTAATTTTAAAATTAACGGGCTTCAATAAAATATTAAAGTTTATAGCCACATGTTGAATATGGTTGCAGGAAACATACCTGCTTTATTGGTGGGAGCCGTGTGGTTTATAGTTAATTTTCCGGCGACTTCCAACTTACTAGGCACTGGTAGCAGGCCTGGTGTGGACATGGTGGGAGCGGTCATCGCTGGAGCTGGCATCATCAAAGTCGACATAGTCAACATCTTCACCGAATTTTGCGTACTAGACTTTCAGAGAAAAGCGGGTACGTCACAGTAAATAATTCACATGAATGGGAGCGCTCTAAAGTTTTCAACGCAGGGTGGAAAAAGTTTGGATAAGTTTGCGCGTTGCCGCGTGAATCGGTTGGTGGTGGCGGCGGAGGCACACTAGCCGCGCGGCCCGCAACTCGAAGACTGCAGAAAGCGCGTTTGTTTCATGTCGTCGTTCAGTCGGGGGTGGCAAGACGTGAGGGCGGAACGCTACAGTGGCCGTACTATTGCAAACGGCGGGCGACTCCAACTGCGGCAAAGGCTCGGCTTCGGCGCTCTTCTGCGCGCCACTTGTCTGCCCCAGCTCAATGGCGTGCGCGTCAGCTATAGCATTAACTGTTATGTGAAGGGTTGTTACTGTGCCATGGTACTGTGGTGTCGGGCCTTCTACCCCATGAATATCATTTACTGCTTGCTGAGGCTGCATCGATAGAAGCACGCAGCAGAACGTTGGCCGACATAGTTACCACCCTCTCTGCACGTCCACCTCTCTGTCGCAGTGGATAATCCTAATGCATAGGCCGCAGGAAGTCGGGCCCACATTGACTAAGCGATTCAAACATATGAAAGATATTCTATTTCTATCTATAAACAATATCTTTACATGTATGTAATTTTTCAAATGGAAAACTAAATTTTAACTAACCTCACTGGCGAATCATGTCAACTAAATACCTTCACCATCAGTAACTGCGTGTTAGAACCTTAATATAAAATACACCCATACTCTATTCACTGATCCACTACTTTTTGTGCCTTCCGCCAGCTCCAAATAGAAAGATAGATAGATAGATAGATAAATGTCTTTATTTTTGAATTATACAAAATACAAAAAGAGAAAATTACAGAAAGTTGGCGACATCCAGCAGAGTTACTCATATGTAACCACCTTATAGCATATAATAATACAATGACTGCCTAATTGTGTGTACAAGAATCATTTAACGATAATTAGATACAGAGCACATGCACTACGGATAACACAAATTCTAATTACATCAGTGATATGGAATATTATCTCTTTCATTACGAATATATTGCTTGACTCTATTGTTAAAAGTGGCTAATCTAAACGCTTCTGAGATATAGGAAGGAAGTGAATTGAAAGTTTTTACACCCGTGAATTTAAAGGATCTTTCAAACAGGCTAGTTCTATGTTTGGGTATCGAGTAAAGTAGAGTTTGACGAGTAGTATGATGATGTATATCTGAGCCTCTAATAAGTTTTTCATACAAATATTGAGGATGTAAAGTTGATCTTATAAACAGTTCTAGACATGTGAATGAAGAATTTTTTGTCGAGGGTAAACCACTGCGATTTTCGGAATTTATCAAATACATAACTAAATTTACGTAGATTAAACACAATCTAACACTCGCATTTTTAACTTTAATAAGACTGTATCTATCCTTACATAGGAGGAGAGCAGGCCAATACACAACATTACAGTAGTTTAAATGCGATAGACACAAGGCTTTTAACTTCACGTAGTTTACATTGTAAGTCCAAATTGTCCTTATCCATGAATACTTTTAAAAAACCAATCACTTTCTGCACTAAGTAGCACACATGACTGGAGAAACGCAAATCACAATCTATATGTAATCCCAGATTCTTACAACTTATCGAGGGAAGCAAAGGGGAATATTAATAGAATTAACAAATTGGGAGTCCCTAGCTAGAATTTCTTTATCTTTTACCAAAAATAAGCAATTGAGTTTTACTTTCATTTAAAACAAGTCCATGTGCTATATAGAGTATTTTCTAATAATTTCCAAGCCTAGGTTAATATACTGAACAGCTAAAAACAAATCCTTAAAATAAAAGTTGTAATATAACAGTATAATCCGCATATTGATGTAATGTACAACGTATTCAGGACAAATGTATATAATCAGAAAAGTAACGGCCCAAGAACAGTATCTAGCGGTACGCCTCTATCCAAATAAATAAAATCAGATACCTACACTATTACCCGTAACAGTTCTTTGACATTTACATTGAAGATAACTATTAAAAAACTTAACTGAAATAGGACTAAGTCCAAAGAACTTAAGTTTAGTGATAAGCGTGGAATGTGCAATAGTATTAAAGTTTTACTGTAATCCAGCAATATTAAACAGGAATTCATTTTATCATCATATACGCCAGTAGGTGGTTGTTAACAGATTAAGGCTGAACCAACATAGGGGTCTCTAACATTACATATAAATTTGAGTATGTTACTCCTACGTAAGAACAACCTGAACGCGTTTGAACGATTAGTCTACAGACTATCTCTGAAACTAACTGAACAGTTTCCGACATAAACATCATCTACCTAAGTTATGTCATCTATTTTGGTTACCTCAGTTCAATGTTCACGTCAATTATAGCATTAACCATTATACGAAGGGTTGTTACAGTGCCCTGATACTGTGGTGTCGGGTCTTTTATTGCATTAAACTCATTTTTTACGTTAAATTTTTACTTGAAATTTTCCTTTAAAGACTCACTTAGATGGGTTTAGATGGTTTTTAACGTTTATTAAATCTAATTTAGAGGCACCTGTGCTTTTCAGCAAAAGAGGATCAGTCAACGATTGGGTTTTTGAAACCCAGTTAACCAGTAATAAAATTGTCATTAAAAATAAATATGAATAGCCACATACATCGAAAATCACTATCACATTTCGTTATAACGTCGTTTTGGAAATTGTATATTTTATTTGTCATCAAAACACAGCACTTGAAAACTTGTCAAATAATATTAAGAATAATATATTTATCCCTCATTGTAATTACAAGGATTAGCTCGAAAGACCGAAACTTGTGTGGGAGAGGGGCGGCATACTATTATTTCGCGGGCCGAATTTGCGCCTTAGGAACGACTTACGTTGGTAGACCCTAACCACCATTCACCGCTAGAATGAGGGAAGATTAATTTTATAACCTTATACCGGGATATCAAAAATTATCTTGGTCAAGGGTGGTTGTGGAATGTAAAACGTGTGTCTTACTTTAAATTTGAAATAATTATGTCACTGTCACACTGACATCATCAATAACCTACAAATTTCATACCTATTTATTTCAGTTGTAAAACAATAATGAACTACAAATTATGAAATAACGGTTTTACTAACAAGAAAAGCTAAATTACAGTAATTGTTGGAAATGTCCCCCGTTTTGTTCGATGCACAAGTTGACGCGCCTCCTCATGCTGTGAAAAGCGTTTTGCAGCATTTCTGGCGTTATGGTTGCACATTGCTGAACAATTTTTTGTTGCAGTTCTTGCAAATTATTTACCGGAGTTGCGAAAATCTTGTTTTTTAAGTAAGGAAATATAAAATAGTCCATAATTGTCAAACAAGGTGATCTCGGAGGAAACTCAACTTCTGTATGCAAACTTATCAGCAGGTCATCAAAAAACTCGCGGAGGAAAGCAATGTTTTCTCGTGTAGTATGTGCTGTTGCACCGTCATGCTGGAAATAACCGTACCGAAGTTCATCATCGTTTAACTGTTGCACAAATTCAGCCAAAAAGTTGTGTCTGTACCTTTCTGCGTTGACGGTGAAATCGAAAAAAATTGGCCCAATTATTCTTCTGCGAGAAACTGCCATCCAAACACCAATTTTTTGAGCATGTAGTGGCGATTCAGTAAAAACATGAGGGTTATCATTGCTCCACATTCGCATATTTTGAGAGTCGATGTATCCCGAAAGGTGGAACCACGCTTCGTCAGAAAAAAAAGTTAAGTCCAGAAGATCGTCATTCATTAAATTATTGACAAACCAATGGCAGTAAGCAAGGCGTCTGGGGTGGTCTGCGGGCAGACGAGCTTGATGTGCTTGCATCTTATATGGATGCATGTTCAAGTCTTTCTTTAGACTTGAAGACTTTTCAAAGGTTTTGCAGGCTCCTCTTCCATACGTTGACGAACGTTATTGACAACTTCTTCTGTACGAACTCTTGGTCTACCAGCACCTTTTATATGAGTCACACAACCAGTTTTCGCGAAACACTTCAACACAATTTTAAGGCACGCATAAAAATTGTCCGGTAATATTGCCACGTTTGGGAAGTGCTCTAGAAAATTGTCCAAACACAAACGTTGACTGTATTGCCAATTTTCATTAACTAGCGCACCCGTTCGAAAATACTTGACAGATTCTGACACAACAAAACATATTCAAAAATTTAAAGTAAAACACACGTTTTACATTCCACAACCACCCTTGACCAAGATAATTTTTGATATCCCGGTACCAATTATTATATAAAGTACAATAAATAAGGCCAAATGCTAGACTAGTGAAATCAAGACTAGTCAAATAGTTGGTGTTTGATATAATAAGAACTTTCAGCCTATAGACATCGGAAGCCTTCAAATCGGTTTCAAGAAGATTTGAGTTTTTAAATTTAGTGGTTGGTTAAATATAAAATATATAAAATCATTTTCTTCTTCATAATAAAAATACTCTTTAGCGGAAATGCATGTTCTACCCCCAAATCTTTTATTAAATATAGCTACTGTAAGGTTTTAACCTTACAGTTTGCGGATTGAATGGTACGTATCTGGGGTGTACAAGAATTCAATCGGTATTCAATAGCGCCACATCTAACTCGTGAAATAGGTCGTATACTATAATCATTCATTTCCTACAGAAATCTTTATTCCTACTAGTCCTCTGCGCCATCAAATAGTTCGCTTAATCAATAAATTAATGGTAAAATATTTGTTTTTTATACAAAATTTTTATGTGATTTTTATTAAAATAAATAAATAAATGGTTTCCATAAATAATACAAAGTACATTTCCTGCGAGCAGTAAGCAGGAAAATTTCAAATGTTTTCAAAACTCACTTATCAATACTAATCAATATAGTTTTTAATGAGTATTGCTACAATTTATTTTAGAAAATTTTTGAGCACTAAAAGTATCTAATATGTAGAAAACTGTCAGTTGAATTCGCATAAAAACAATTCAAGGCAAATATCTCGAAAACCGTTTACTATACTTTTTTTACGTAAACAGTCGTAGTTTTTCTCATCTAATGTTAAAATTACTGTAATCACTTGGATAAAAAAGTTTTGTGAAAAACCACCCTCTACATTTATGAAAACTACCCTTAGGCTTTAACTATCATAGGAACCATTTTGTGGCATATGTTCATAGGAACTTTTATTTTTATTTATAGTATCACCCTCAGAAGTCCGCTACACTATTTTTTACACCCTGTATACATGATGCTCAGGGAAACTACAGTAGTGGTATTTTGTAATTAATAAGAAAGGCGTTTGCTAAGTAACGAATAATAAGCTAAGATTAACGGAACTCGTTTTTTCACTTCCCTTGCTTTCTCCACTCCAGAAAGTTGGAAGTTTAACTGAAAGTGGGAAAAATTGAAATTATTTTTATTTACAAATTCGATAAACCTACAGAATCAGTCACAAAAATCTTAAAAACACAACATTAATATTGCTTATAAAATATCTAATACTTTTAACAAACTAATAAAAAACAATAAAGACAAAATGAAAAAGGAAAATCAATCTCTAGTGTCTATAAGCTTTCATGTGGTACTTGCCCCAAAGTATATATATAGGACAAACTGGAAGAAATTTCAAACAAGGATCCTGGGATAACACAAAAGAAGGTTTGACAACAGAAAAATAGACTCAGATCAGATCAGAATAGAAACAGATTAAAACTATCTCTATTAGAGTCATTAGAAATTAATAAACTAAAACATTCAGATATAATTTTAAACGATCAATTGGAGATTAATTCTTCACCAATATTAGATATATTTTGAGCGTATTAAATAAAATAGGTTATTCCTTCCTCAGAAATACTTTACTTGATATTTTAGATTTTATACTTTATTATTTTACTACTTTACGACCTATATTTATACAGATTTTTGGCATTGTAACATTAGTCTAGTACTCACATCTAAAGAAGCCGCACTGGTTGTATATTTAAAATTAATATATAAATAAAAAAATTGTGAAAAGCCTGTATTTGTTTTCATTCAAGAGTTAAACATGAATTTTCATCAGGTAAAGGTCGAATCAATCAAATACCTTTACACATTTTGGAGTTCTACTACTTCCAAGCCGTCAATCCCTGCCGCTGATCCTTAGGAAGGATTACAAACACACCGTGGATCTGCCTGATATACTGCATCAAATCAATTAATATCTCTGATATTGTCTAACGTTCTTGAAGAACGTAGGTAACAGGTGGCATTGTTGGCAATCACTTTTATAATTGAATAGGTCTTCCAACTCCTGATAGTGTTGCCAAGGACTTGGCTTATAAGCGTGTCCCGATTATTTGTTTTCCTCTAATTTTTATGTATCAGAAAACAATAAATTGTTAAAGAGAATCGAGCCGGCACTGATTATTTAACAACTTCATTAATTCAAATGACATGTTAATTGTAGTCTCAAAAGACCCTTGTCTGGCAGCAACAGTTTGCCATTACAGCATTTTAACTAACTTTAAATTGAAGATCAAATAGTTTTCCAAAGGCTAAACATTTATCGATTTACTGCAAGTTTTGTATTAAATCGGAAAATCTAAAAGGATGTTGATTCTTTAATGTAATGTACAGGGTGTTTCCAAACTAATCTGAAATACTCAAGGAGAGCAGTCGCGTAAATTTTTTTCCACAAAAATATTAAATTGTGTTGAAAGAATTGGTAATAACCTTCTACCAAGGCGTTGTGTTCAGAGATATTAAAAAATATATATTTTAATGCTGGAGGTAGACCAGAAACTAGGCCATTTACGAAATAACTTTATATGACATTTTCTTTATGAAACCACTTGAAAAAGCTTCTCACGAAACACTATATCAATGTATTAGTCAGAGAATAACATTATTTCAATTGAGAAAGATTATTCCATTTAAGGTAAATACAGAACTGATTTGTCGCGAGCTCTAGAACAGAATATTTTTGGAATAGTGACATTTCAGCTGTCAAATTAATTTAATGATTCCGTCGCCTTTTAAAAAATCCGTCGATAAGTGGAGCACCTAGTAGTATTTAAAGTAACTTAAATTAATTATTAAATTTATTTGTAGATCCTGTAATAAGGGCAGTTTTGACTTTGCCGTACCTTTTTCCATCTAAGACCTTAAAGAACAAAAGGAAAAGCGAAGACTGGAGGCCATCAAGAAGTGACGTTGCCCAGAGTTTTTTCATGCATGTAGAGGTAAGCAACTTTTAAAAAAATATGCGACTAGTGTGTAGAGTAAAGTAAAGCCTTTTTACACACTATAGTTACCATCATCTGAAAGGTAATATCGTTTCAGAACTTTGAAAACAGTCAAGAAAAAAACAACAACAGGAGAGACTGAAACAGTGGAACCTCACTTTTCAACCTTTTGGAGTCTTATGTGGGCCGTTAGACGATATTTCGAAGTTTTTGATCATTGTTAATGATGTCATCTACACCGTTGATTCAGTAATAAGAGAAATGGACATCGAATATCCCTTTGAGTGCCAACATATCTGGCAATTTCTGGAAGAAATGATATATTCAATGAAAACCGGTCCTCCCATGTCGTGTGTCTGCCCTTATTTCGGACATTAAAGAACATAACATGTAAGTTATTTTATGAAAATATATGAGCATTCCAGTTATTTTTGTTTTTATCAACCTTTCACATGTATAATGGCATTACAATAAGTGTTATAATAATAATAAAGTTACTTGTATAATTGCAATACCATTACTTAAATAAAGGCAATATAGCGTCTTGTATTCTAGCAATACATTTGCTTGTATAATAGCAATACAAACAGTTAAGAAGCGGTAATATAACTAGTAAAATAATGGTAGAACAACTACTTTTATAATGATAATATAACCACTTGTATTATAACAATGCAACTACCAACCTCAATTTCAGAAAAACGTGTTGCATACTAGCAATGTATGAGTTGGTTTGTCCCAAATAGTATACACAAATTGTATTAAAGCCATACAATTTTTGTATAATGGTTTATTTTTTTTTCTCAGTGAAAGTGGTTATAGAGCTCAAACTAGTTTCTTTTAAATACCATAACCAAAATTTAAGTACCATAATGATATTAAGGTGCTATTAGAAAGTATAATTAATAAGCAATGTACCCATACTCTTATTTTATCTGTAGAACCAACGGAACTGATATTACAGTTGGAAGAAGGCCTCCTAAATTCAAAAGTAAAATAGAGTCCAAAAAGTTATTTGACAGCTGAAATATCACTTAAGCTATATCGTTGGATTCAGAAAATGACTTGGATTACAACAATATTGTAACACACAGTGTGTTCCATAGTAAACTTGACAGTTGGTATTACTTCCAGTGAAACCGGAAAAAATGTAATTTTTATGTCAAAAAGTAACCTTTAATAAGTTCTTCCCCCATTCCAAATTTGAAAGTTTTATCTTACAAAATAAAGGGGAAGAGGGTATACCATAAATTTGCGACACACTGTATATAAAACGTGTTGAAATACGTCTTCCATGTTAAGTATACGTTAAAATGGAAGACGAGATACTTATTTATTTATTATCACTATCACGTAAATGTAATTTTTATGTCAAAAAGTAACCTTTAATAAGTTCTTCCCCCATTCCAAATTTGAAAGTTTTATCTTACAAAATAAAAGGGAAGAGGGTATACCATAAATTTGCGACACACTGTATATAAAACGTGTTGAAATACGTCTTCTATGTTAAGTATACGTTAAAATGGAAGACGAGATACTTATTTATTTATTATCACTATCACGTAAATGTAATTTTTATGTCAAAAAGTAACCTTTAATAAGTTCTTCCCCCATTCCAAATTTGAAAGTTTTATCTTACAAAATAAAGGGGAAGAGGGTATACCATAAATTTGCGACACACTGTATATAAAACGTGTTGAAATACGTCTTCTATGTTAAGTATACGTTAAAATGGAAGACGAGATACTTATTTATTTATTATCACTATCACGTAAATGTAATTTTTATGTCAAAAAGTAACCTTTAATAAGTTCTTCCCCCATTCCAAATTTGAAAGTTTTATCTTACAAAATAAAGGGGAAGAGGGTATACCATAAATTTGCGACACACTGTATATAAAACGTGTTGAAATACGTCTTCTATGTTAAGTATACGTTAAAATGGAAGACGAGATACTTATTTATTTATTATCACTATCACGTAAATGTAATTTTTATGTCAAAAAGTAACCTTTAATAAGTTCTTCCCCCATTCCAAATTTGAAAGTTTTATCTTACAAAATAAAGGGGAAGAGGGTATACCATAAATTTGCGACACACTGTATATAAAACGTGTTGAAATACGTCTTCTATGTTAAGTATACGTTAAAATGGAAGACGAGATACTTATTTATTTATTATCACTATCACGTAAATGTAATTTTTATGTCAAAAAGTAACCTTTAATAAGTTCTTCCCCCATTCCAAATTTGAAAGTTTTATCTTACAAAATAAAGGGGAAGAGGGTATACCATAAATTTGCGACACACTGTATATAAAACGTGTTGAAATACGTCTTCTATGTTAAGTATACGTTAAAATGGAAGACGAGATACTTATTTATTTATTATCACTATCACGTAAATGTAATTTTTATGTCAAAAAGTAACCTTTAATAAGTTCTTCCCCCATTCCAAATTTGAAAGTTTTATCTTACAAAATAAAGGGGAAGAGGGTATATACCATAAATTTGCGACACACTGTATATAAAACGTGTTGAAATACGTCTTCTATGTTAAGTATACGTTAAAATGGAAGACGAGATAGTTATTTATTTATTATCACTATCACTTTATTTTCTTCTAGAGGGCGTGATAAGTAATTAAATTGCATCGACAATATCGAATGTTCAGGGGTGTTATTCGACCCTATCCTTATACGGAAAAAAACCAGTTATGGCAAATAGCTCAGTTTTGGCTAAAGATATGGAAGTGAAACGATTACCTATGTCTTAATTTCATCCTGCAAGCCCATACGAAGTAGCTGTAGGTCCTCGTTTTCACGCACGATAAATTTTATTTCTGATCTTATATCTTTTGATCCGGAACTTATTCCCATTGGGAATGTGTGTTATATACTTAAAAAAAGGTTTCACATGGAATACCTATAGATAATGAACAATATTTATTTGCAACACTAACGCTAAATACCACAAAATATTAACAATTGTTTATCAAAATTTAATCTTCTTTAGGAAAGATATTTTGGCTTATCTTTAAAGTATCTTGAGGGCTAAAATATGTACATAAATATATTTTTTCGAAATTGGCACTAAAGAACGTCGAAATTGGCAGTAAGGAACGAGAAATAATTAGTAAAGTAATCCATTGTTTATTGTGGTTTATGTGGTTTATTTGCCTCGGCTCTACGGGGCTCTGCACGTAATAAAATCCACATTCGTGATAAAAAGTTCAACTTTAGTGCGTTGTACGCAAATAACTATCTACAAATTTGCTAGATACCAGCAACAGTAATTTATTTTAAATATAAAGTCCATAAGTTTTTTGCATCATCATTAACGATTTGTTTTGATACAAATATTTTGCGTCTCATATATATACGAAAATATATATTATATCTTTGGAGGTCTTTAATGATTTGTAAATCTTTGAAATACGAATCCTATACAGGGATAAGAAGAAGAAAAAGAAAATATATAATAATCTGCCTCATCCGACTACAGTTTATTTAAATCTATTATTTAAAGATACTTTTATTTTCAAATCCTCAAAAAAGATAATTTAGAATTTCGTTTCGAATTTCTTTTCAATTAATTGATATTATTGTTTTGCACAGGGTGGCTCAAATTGGTATGTTTTCTAGTCGTATTATTTTGTAAGTCTAGATAATCGTTAATTATCTATCTTTTATTTTCAAATCCTCAAAAAAGATAATTTAGATTTTCGTTTCGAATTTCTTTTCAATTAGTTGATGTTATTGTTTTGCACAGGGTGGCTCAAATTGGTATGTTTTCTAGTCAAGTTATTTTGTAAGTCTAGATAATCGTTAATAATTTAAATTTTTATAAGCTTTCATTTCGTGACGCATCAATTTTTTAAAGTTGAGAGTTTACACCATAATTTTTGAGAGTTTTACAGTATATAACGGGTAAATATCTAATCTTATATGAATTATTATGTGTTGATTCAGTTTAGATATGACTAATATTTCGTTAGTACTAGAAAGAGTGGGAGTACTAAATTCTTGAGACTCACGCGATCTATGTTATTTTGGAATTAATTTGAGCTTTTTTGTTTATGGAAGCGTGATATCTTATATTTTATTTTATATATTTACTTGTCCACTAAAGTAATTTAGACCACACTTTAATAATAGACAGTTGAGGCCAAAGTAGGGCCTCGGTCAACTTATCAAAGCTGAGTTTTATTTTGCGAAAGAAAACCAATACAGCAAGTCCCTTTTTATGTTCCCTGTGCATCAACCGGATTTTTAAACTTCATACATAAAAATTTCATCGCTTAATTTTGGGCAGAAGCTAGGATACATTTGGGACGGTGACCTCATTATTTAATCCCCTTAAATTTTACGTGAAATAATCAACCATGAAGGACGTAAATCCTGGGTTATTACTTTACGATGCAATTGCGCCAGTATTTGTTCTTATACGGATTTTAATGGAATTATGCTATGGTCATATAACTGATTTCAGCCGTAAAGCTCTACTGCATCTGTATACCTTATATCGACGTTAAATATTAACTCAAACTGCAAACTGTCCAATGTATGGCTGGAACAATTTACTGTTACCTACCGCTCAATATTCGAGTGCAATAATCATAGCGGTTAACTTGACATTGTCCATAAAACTTATAGTTATTATAAGCCATCAGTCTATAATTACAGTGAAAACTCGCCTCGATATCATTTATATAGATATCACTGGTATTGTATTTAAAAAAAAACAAACTTGTAAAAATAGAAACATTATTGTGAATTGTTCTTTGTAGATTCAAAGTTGGTGGTAAGTAGTGAAAAGATACGAATTAGTATATTACGTAACGATTATGGAAAGTAGCGTATAACATACGAGTGTGGTGATATATTTTCCAAAACCCAATACCAACTAAAAATTTATAAGTATTTATTAAACTTTTCAAAAAACATAAACTAAGACTATTTCTTATTAGAGAATTAGAAAGTTATAACACAGTGACACAGTTTATTTAGACACTAACGGGATGTAGGAACAAGTTCTACTACTTGATAGATGGGATGGACATAACACATAATTACGAATAGTACGAATCTACTAGAGTCCCTTAAGATAATTAAGGGACTATAATAAAACAAATTAAGCCAAAACAGTTATTCTCCTGGCTATATGCCACGTCGAGCGCTGAATTACAAAGCAAAAATTTGCGGTATTTGTCTAACACAGTTAAAATCACAATAGAAGGATTCGGATTCGGAACTGCAGGCCGGTCTCGATCTTTTTATGATCTTGGTGCAATATAAGTAATCATACCTAAAGATGCGAAGATCCAAGTACTTGACATCACCAATACTCTTTGACCGTGGTTATGACCTGGGATGGTTTGGGGCCGAGCGGGATTATTGCTCTTTACCCTCCCCATCACTGTCCCTCCCCTCCCCCTCCCCGCCTAGAATACCTGGTAGAGGTGGACCCCTCCTTCACCAACCCCGATCACAAAAAGTGATAGGTGTGGGCGATTCGTGGGGTCTCCTCCTAAGCTGGCTCTACCCTGCAGGCTGGGTAGGACTTCTGGCGCTCTTCTGTCTTGCCTTCTTTCTTCGCCTGCATGTCTAACTCACCGGGGGTAGTCTGTCTCGAGCGAAGGCGGCTAATGCCGCTCTAGTCCTGGGTGGTGGTTTGTGGTAGGTCAGGAGTGGCTGTGTAGCCGGGGATGCACCTCTAAAGGAGCCAACTGATGATTTAGCTTTATGCTAGGTAAGGGAAGAGGTCATGGGCCGTGGCGGCTTCGAGGAGAGGTTTAAGAGTCGTTTTTTAGTCACTTCGTAGTTTTCTACGCTTGTTCCGGGTGGAATCTGAAACATAAGAAGATCTTCCTCTCATCCTGGGTCCAGCAGTTGGAGTTTAGTCCACGGCTTCCCAGATTAGCGGGTTACTTATATGGAGCTGGGAGAAAACTGTCTCACCAAGTTAATTTAATACTTACCCTAAACAGTTAGGTATTGTTAATGCATATTATAAAATTAACAGAATTTAATTTAACTTCGTTAACTGGGCGTTGAAAAAAGTGTTCCATTTATAATTATTCAGCTATCGCTGCTTGAAATTGACTTTTGTGGAATTCAAATCTAGGGGGTTTATAGAAAAGTCAGAAATTTTAATTTAAACTGAAACTGAATTTAGAAATTATGGAACTGTACAAATACAAGCCTTTCTTTGCATTGTAATTTATTTTATATCTTAATGTCGAATGTGTTAGAAGCTAAAGCTATTTCGTTAAAAATCAAACCATTGTACATTTCAAGAAATAACCTATGCCTGGTTTGGAAGTTTTAAATTTATAAGTCGATTTATTAAATTATTCACTAGGGAATATAAGTTTTATTCATTGGAATAAATTGTTTTTCCAGCTTATATCCATAAAAAGATAATATAAATCGCAGTAAAATATTTTAACAGTTATGTTGTGTATGTGGGCCGTGTTCATTGTTCAATATTGGACCAATACCTCACCTTTAGCATATAAAATATTATATACCGCGGAAATATTGACTATAGAAATAGTAGTTTGTACTTACACGGTGGCGCCAGAAATGTCATAGAATTTGTTTCACACATAATACATTTACTTTTGACAATCTTACCACATAATAGATATAGAATTAATTATATTAATCCAAGACAACTCTAAACCTAAAGGTAATTATGTTATAGATATTTGGAAACACTCTTGATAAATCCTACTTCCATATAATTAGATTCCAATTAAAAGACCCTCAGATGTTAAATTACAAATCGCATAAGTAGAGACAAGTCTAATAAGAATGTAATGTTCATTCTCCGAGAACGCAGTATTTTTGTTTCGGTATCACATAAATTTCATAATTGTGTTGTGTTGTATACGGGTGATAGTGATAGTATAGTATATAGATATACATATACTTAGATAGGTAGATTGATAATGACAGATATCACTATGCTGAAATAAAATGGTGGGTGCTTAATAAAGTTGCTACTAGGTGGAAAGCCTCGAAAGCTAATATAAAAACCAAATAATAAAGTATTTAGATGAAATTACAATTTTTACAATATTTCCAATATTGGTTCACCAACATCTTACACCCAATAAAAGAAAAATAATGCAAATATGTCAAATATAAATCAAGTGATTTTGTGCACCACTCTGTATTTTCCAAAAATTTTATGCTTTTACCCTTAATTAAAATGTATACGAGTATATAAACCGATTTCCACTAGGCAAGTATGTAGGTGAGAACAATTCATCAACGTCCTCACTCCATAAAAGATTGCTGACAAGTCATTCAGTATAAAATTATTTATATAGGTAGGTAGCAATTTGTTAAGCGTGAGGGAGGGATACAAACTGTTTAGCATTTTCAACGGACTTATTTGTTTCATTGTTTTCCTGTAATAAAGAGAAATTTAATTTGACTAAGTTTCTGTACAGTGTTTAAAACTAGAAAACTAACTACAAATTAATGGCCGTTTTTCGTTGGAATCTGTTATTATAACTTTAATTAAATATGTATACACTCGATCATTTGAAAAAGGGCTTATTAGCTAACAAGTATTTAAATAATGTGTTCTGTAAATAATGTACCTTCAAAATATTTATTTAAGAGTAAATTAACGAGTAAGAGTAATAACATAAAAAAAGGTGTGAACGATAAACTTAGACGGAACTATTCAGATAGATTCTAAATTAAGTTAATTAATTAAAATAATTCAATTAGATAACAATCCAGTGGCGTAGACTAATTGTATTTTCTAAGGTAGGACATTTAAAATTAAATTTAGAAAATTTATTTTGTTCAGAAACTTCTACTCCCATTATTTCGTTAACGGAGAGTGTGATGAATCATTTACCTATATGAAATTTACCTTATTTTTAGACTTTTCAACATAGGTTGGGAATATTTATTTCTTGACACATTATATCACTCTCGAGAGGACTAATTGGCTTACGCAAATTTTTGAAAATGGTTTATTTTCATTTTATAAAGCAACTTCTCATGGCATTCAACTCTTCATGGTATCAGTATTTATTAATGAATAGAACATATTCGTTTAGTAGTAGCGTTGAATGACAATATTTTGTCACTCAACGGTAGTGATAGTAGTAAACCTTGTGACAGCAAGCTCTGATGAGTATAGGTCACTAGCCATCTATCCTTCTATCGACTCCTCGTTCCTTGACCCTTGAACATATCTCACTTGATTAACGGCAGAATATTGATCATTCTGAGGAAGAAATAACCCCCTCTGCAGTTAGTTTTTCTATACAAAAAAAGATAGTAGCTTCTCTAAAGACGCATATATTCCCTGAAAGTAAATACAGATTTCTTCTTCCTCCCACATTTTGGACTAGTAGGATTTCTCTCTACCCCCTTCAGCGTCATGTTTCTTCTGCAGGCTCCAGGGTCCAACGAGGAGCCCCACCACCAGGTTTGGAGTCCTTCGACCGCGGTTCATTAGCCCCACTCGTTGGACCAGCGCATTTGTTCCTATTCCGGTATTATTTTCTTCCATTTTCCTATTTTTCCGTTAACATTTCAGATTTTTGACTCAGCACCTTGGATTTAAACTAGCAAATTTTTTACCTCTCTCAATTCCTGGAATTACCATATGGCCAGTTACCCGCAGTTACCTAAAACCAGACCCAGTCTTAACACCTTAACACCCACTAGCCTGGACACAGCTTCGGCTTGACTATTGCAATTAATCGTTTGCTATTTTTATACTCTTTAACCCCTTGTACTTGGTACCATTAAGATGTTAAAAACCTCCTGGTGGAAGATGGTGACCTAAACTCTATGCAAAGCTCTGCTGTACAACTCTTCGCTCCAAGTATATTCCTGATACGGAAGACTAGTCTGCCACACGCCAACCTTATGTATAGTGCACTATAGGAATTCAGAGCCACTTTTTAGGAAATATAGAAGCATTATTCCTCCTCAACTTCAAGCAGATCTTTGCTTCAGTGACCCTTATAGCAACAAGAATTTCCCTCTCTATCCAACATATCAGCAGCATGGCCTTCTACTGTTTCTCATGCCCACCAGTTTCTCGAATCTCCTATTATTAACTGATGAATTGATGTTAGCGAATTGATTTCATTGGATTATTTATCGAGTTCAAATATACTTTCTGGAGTAAAAATAAAGGAATAAGCTCTTTACCGAGTCAAAAATAAAAAAGATGGGAAATTGTATTGGGATAAATTAGCCTGATACTGGACTACCTATTTTAAATGTATAAAATGAAAATTATGATAAGTTACGGTCCAGACAACATTTACGAGAGATGCGAGAAAGTATTATGTCCTATTAAATGTTTAATTTTTTGTATATAAAGTTGTGTCATTAATAGTATTCATGTAGTATTTTCAAATATTATAAAACCCTTGTTATTGATTGTAAACTAAATATGCAAAAATCTTTTGTAATATATTCTTTCATAGGAGAATTAAAATATAAATGTTAAATATTCTGAAGTATCTAAGACATCCTAATATGGAAGCCAGACAAGCATGAATTAACGATAAGAGGCACTTTTAAGAGAATTTTAAGAAGTAGGTACTTTTGTCTTTATATTACATAAAAAAGATTTGTTTTAATCTCCCTTCTATAATCCCCATCATCCAGTGTTGCGTAAATTTGAAAACGTTTTATCAAAAATTTATTGTAGCGTATTTTTTCCCGCTTTTATTGTCTTATATTAGTGTTTAGACATATCTCGGCCAGGAACTTCAACCTGCGGCAAAAAGGAAATTTAACTGTAAATTCCATTAATTTTATCCTTAATAAGTTTTGTAGCGGAACTTTCATAGATCTAAGGAGCGCACTCATTTCTTTGCATTATCCTAGATTGAAATTTTAAATCTACATATGTATGCATATAAATGTTTCCTCCTAAGTAAATTACCATCCAGCTGGGTTATTTTTATATATCCCGCTCTTGGATGATATTTTTTATTTCGAGTATTATGGCTAGATGAGAGATAACAGAGAGGATTTTGTACCGTGTGACCTAAAATAAAAATGCGCCAATAGCTTTGTAGGACTTTTCTGTGTATTTTGCAACAATGTTGAAGATAATGCCGTGTGAGCTGTGATATATTATATTATACTTATATCATTTAACTTTTTAGCATGGCGCTTTACATACATATTCAATTACAATGTTATAATAATACAGAAAGTAATCTAAGTAATTTGTAAACGTTTTGTTAATCTCACTAGTCCTTAACAATGGTGAAAACATATACATACATCCAAAATATTGTAAAGCACTGATACCAAGATTAAAATAAAAGTTGATAAATATGATTTTTAATTTTTATTATTAACACTGACGTAATTTTCCACAAGACACCAAAACATTATACTGCACTCGACGCGCGTTTCAGCAACCAATTTGGCATCATCTGGAGATGATCAAAACTGAGCTTTAATCATCTCTTAATCAAATCATCTTAAATTTATCCAGAAATTAAAGAATGCAATAAAAAATGTAGTATTCCATTTAAAATAAGGAAGTTGGTATCGATTTCCGCTATAACAGGAAGAAATAGGAAATGAAAAATATTTTGGAAAAAACATTAATTAGCACCCCATGCAAATTTTCAAATTCATATATATGATTATTTATGTGACCAAAAATAATTATTTTTAATGTAAAGTAGATACTTGTTTAATATGATATATTGTTGAGATTATATCGAGATATGCCATTGTAACTCAATATTGGTGAGTGTATATAGCACGCAAAGTAGTTGTTTTCCACATATCTTTAAAATAATAAGGTTATTCCTGCGCGTACATAAGGTTACAGGTAACGAGAAAAATTAAAACTTTATTGAACTTTCAAAGATACATACTCAGAGATGAACTTAAGACATATTTGATCATTTAATTGATAGTTTAAGGTATCTCTTAGTTAACTTTTATGTTAAATTTAAAACTCCTCTCAAAACACGTAATTTTATGCATGAGGATAGTTAAAATTCCTCTAGTTCTTAAATTAATGTTACGAACATCACTCCTGAAAGATATTTTATTATGAAGGTATGGGAGTATTTTTGTTGTAATTATTTTGTGAAATAAAGGCAAGGTATAGACTTGGAATCGATGTTTCACAAACGACGTAAACCAATGTAAATCAAGTAATTTATCAGAAACGTGGTCATATTTACAAAAGCCGTAAATATAACGTATGCAAGGATTTTGACCACGTTGTATTCTATTTAGACAGTCCAGAGTTAAGCTGATAGAAACATGACAAGACCAATGTATCACATGACCTCTTTTTAAGTTCCTATTCAAATAGGACCTATGTGGACATAGCAAACGCGATGCATAATACGCTTTTTGTGTATTTTTTAAAGCATGATCGCGGAATCTAAGAGACCTATCAAAGATTAATGCCAAGCACTCTCCGTTATTTTCATAGACTTAAGAACAACTAAACAAATCTATCTTTTACAAAGAAATTGTATGCATCTGGTTGCCGGTGATGTGGCTTTTTGTTAGTAAGTGACAGAGCTAGTTTAGGTGTAACTCAGGACGACTAACATTACCAACAGCTGAATACGTATTTTATCACCGCCTTCAAAGAGTCAATAGGATTATGATGGGTCCATTATAAACATAAAATTAAAATATTGATCGCCCATTCACTGTTTATTTAATTCTTAGGTCTGTGGTTATATTAATTTGAGTATTGTTAATTTTTATTTTAATATTGTGTCGAAGATTGTTACAATTAGTTTATTATTATTATATTGGGAATTGCAAAAGCAGTGAAACATTTGTGTATCATCAGCATAAATATGAGCAAAACAATTTTTTAAATGATTCGGAATTTGGCTGGTATACGTGGTAAATAGTAAGGGACTCAAGACGGAACCTTGCGAAACTCTCTGGGGCAAATGGTTGAACTTGCTCCTTAAAGTGTGCGAACTAGGAGATTAAAACGAAATAATTGAATATATTTTACGGTGACACCATAAGAGTGGGGGATAGCTAATATAGAATATCATGATTTATGGTGTCGAAAGCTTTAGTGGAGTCAATATTAAAGCAGTATTTTTTTCGGAGTCATAGGCTTCGATGATGTCATCGGTTACATGTAACAATGCTGTAGAGGAGCTAAACCCAGATCTAAAGCCCGATTGAACAGTAGATGAAACACCAATTTTATCGAGATCTACGTAATTGTATTTTCATAATTTTATTGTGAAAGATCAGGAAGAATACTTATGGGTCTCAAGTCTGAGATAGCTGAAACTTCATTTTTTTTTTGTACTGATGATATTAAGGCTCTTTTTCCAATATGTAACCATCAGTAAAAATGCAGTTTAATATATGTATTTTAAGATCCATGAACAGGAAAGTTTTTTAGACTTATACCTATATTATCGGTACCAGGAACAATATTTTTCAAGTTTCATATTACAAAAACGTGTACCTCAGAGACAAGAATAAAATTAAATTCAGTATTAGCAATTCTGTGTTGCTGATAATAGGTTATCAAATTAGAAACGTTACTATCGAAAGCATTAGGTATAATCAATTAAGTTATTGTTGATGATGTTCCGATCTCTTAGATTTAAAGGGATTTCAGGTTTATTAGTGCTATTTATATTTAACGACTTTAATTCCCTCCAAAGAGATTTTGAATTGCTGTTCCGTGTTCCGTATAGCAATATTTTTCGCCAGTGACTTTTCTTTGGTCGTGTGTGTAATTCTGGCTATCCTATTTATTTTGTAAGCCCAAACACTCGCATATTTCGTATCCCGTAATGTATGTATGTTACGTTGGAATTTCAAATAAATAATGTCTTTCTGGACAAAGGATAATTATGGATTGCAGTAATTGATAGAAACACAGGTGAATATACGGGCAGGGCACACAGTTCAAACAAAGAAAATTGGTATGAGCTTGTTTGATATTACGTGGTCTAAATTGGCTATAATTTATTGACCATTCCTAATCAACAGGTATTGTTGCATGTCATTACTCATCAAATCAATAAGCTATTAAGGAAAACAGGGCGATTGTAACGTTTGGATTTCTAAAGGACGAGTCATTGTATATAATAGATAGTCTAGTCATAATTTTAATGATATCATCTTACAGAAATATAATAGGGTATTGTAAATATCATATTTAAAGTTATTGGAAGAGAAAAAATTAAATCTTTATCGACTTTCCAGATTAAGATATTTTTATACCTAGATGAGTATACCTGTACCGAGTGTTACAAATGACTCCATAGCATGGAAGTAGTCAATAGGTTAGATAATGTTTTTTAAGTTTACTTAAAGATAAAGCTTCCTTTAACTTTTATTGGTGCTGTGTTAACTTTAATTGTCGGTAACTTCTTTGAGGCGCTGGTTGCAAAGATCTTGATCTTTAAATTTTTAATACGCGTACTCTACTTACTTTCCTATACATTTTATTTATTTAAATGAAATTAACATTATTTTATTAAGAACAAATTCGTACAAATTACACTTCAGTAGCACAGTTGGCCAGACGTTGTGGTAGCAAGTCTTCATCACACTATTTCTTGTGGTCTGGGATGGATCTTCAACTCAATGTCAATGAGTATGGCATATTGTATGCCGTTTTTTAGATTAAGTGTATATGTAGGTTAAATTTAATATAAACTAGGTAAAAGACAAACTCAAGCATAAGAGTAGGGACCTAAATGCCAATGCCTTAACTAACTTATTGGTTAGAAATATACATACCAAACACTATATGGTTTTAAATCATGAATAAATTTAATTCTCTTATACTCAATCATATTGTACCAAAAAATTGTTTGATACGCCAATGGAGCTTATCGTGAACCTAAACTAGAGGTTTCTCCGTGTTATGTTTACATTCACACCAATATTTGCATTTTTAGCTTCTAGCAAACACGAAATCGTCGTAAAATAAATTTTTGCGATTATTGTAATGAAAACGAAGCTCATATGAAGCCATTTTCTAAAAATATATTGTGTACCTTGAGTCGAAGTAGCTTATTTAGAGAAATGGGCGGAAATGAATAAAGGGGGATTTCCATTTCCTTTGTCTTATTGTGGCAAGATATTTTACCGAAAACCAATATTTTGTTTTCATTTTATATACGCGAGGTACAGCCTACTAAAATTTTACCTTGTGTGATGGACAAAGACCGACAAAATCGTTTAGGACAATCGAGGGTCCTCACTGAAATTGTGTATACGTTTGCAGGAATGTTCATACAGCTGTGTTTTCCTTTTTTTATATACAGAGTGTTTCTCGATGAAATGTATATACTCGTAGTTCTCGTATTATTTCAGTTCATTATACAAATAAAATGTAAATGCTTCCTGAAGTCTTTGAGTACCAAAATAAAGCATATTTTATGATTCTTTGTCCAATATCAAGTATCTAGTCATATGTACGATGCCGTTCAAGTAATTTTATCATTTTTGTCTGTAAAATGTAACCGATAAATATAACATTAATTTTCAACGGCAATGAATTCCTGTTTATTCTCAAAAAAATATGTTTTGAACCCTTACAGAAGTAACTAAACTTCATACTGCACTGTATTTCAAACTTGGTGTATTTTCTAACTATAGTGTGCTGTTTTAAAACACGCTGTATATCATACGGATTTAGTGTACATATAAAATAAATACGATATAGATAGTATTCCATCAGAATCCACTACTAATATTGTAAAGGTTACAAAGCGTTATTTTTTATAGGAAGTTTATCGGTGGATTCATAAATATAAATTATGTTTGATGTGGGTTTTTATTGAAATGTCAGGGCGATGGTTCCTTCGCAGCAGCCTAGTGGTCCCAAGTGACTGTTAGAACGATGACGTATCCCCAAAATGCAGCATAAGTGACCCCTCCTTTGCCGTCCATTATACATCTCGTTTGTTTTCATAAATTTTTCATTAGTGGAGATCAGACAGGAATAACGTATGACCTTATGATATTCAATGTGAAGCTTACGTTTCTATTAAAACAGTAATATATTTAACTATTTACACGTTATTTACAGGCGCTTTGTTACACGTAATAAAGCGGGAAATATAAACTAAGAGATATTATTACTGATAATATACAAGGTGTCCCACGGTGGTGAGACATTAGACATTCAGAGGCTATTTCGATTTTGATTTTGAAAATTTGGGCAATAGTGTTTTCGGACATGCCCTTCTCGCCTAAAATATGGTGTCTACCTAACGCTTCCGGTTATACCGGAAGTTGATGTCATCTTCGTTATTTTAAATGGAACATCCTGTATATGATTGCAATTTTGAACTCTGCGTGAAATTTTAAACACATTTCATGTAGGATGTCCTATACCTAGGTTAAATCTGAAATTAGTATCAAACGATAGCTTATGAAAAGTTAAGATAGGAATGTGCCAACCGTTTTGCTTGGTCTCAAACCGTTTAGATTTTACAGGGTGTCAAAGTTGAGAATGTTAATATTCACCTGTCAATATTTCAAAAACAGTTAAAGTTAGATATAGGACATCCTACATGAAATGTGTTTAGAATATCACGTAGAGTTCAAAATTGCAATAATATACAGGGTGTTCCATTTAAAATAACGAAGATGACATCAACTTCCGGTATAACCGGAAGCGTTAGGTGGACGCCACTATTTTAGTTGAGAAGGGCATGCCCGAAAACACTATTGCCCAAATTTTCAAAATTAAAATCGAAGTAGTCTCAGAAATATGTCTAATGTGTCGTCACCGTGGGACACCCTGTATTTGATAAATATTAACTTCCTGTATTTTTCGTGGAAAAGAAATGTATAATTTTGTGACGTCCTTTATCGTTGAATAATACGAGTATAATGTTAGCTTATAACGTTTTCGCTTTAAGTAGGTGTATCTAACTATAATTCAGGAATATTTACGAGAACTTTCTCAACTTCAATACAATCAGCCTTCTGAAAAGTTTATTCATGCAGACAACTCGAATATCTCAATTATCTAAGAAGTAACTGACTTTAAAATAAGAATCCTCTATACAAATTTTTAAAACCGCAAAAATACCTATTTATTTGTAAGGTTTCAATTTTCAATAAACACTTGAAGCATTAAACAATATTAATATTTTTTAAATATTTTTCTAGGTCTAGGTTTTGGGTTATACTTAGGTATTAATATTATTATATTTGCCACTGTTTATAATATTTACTAAAATTCTTTTTTTTTAATATTTACTTTCCTTATAGAATAATAAAATGTTTGAAGATTATAATTGTATTATATTTTTCAGGTAGTCTGCTGGGAATCAATTTCTTGAGGAGACTATCGAAACTGAGCAAGGTAACAACCAAGTTAAAAGTAATTTCGTAATTTAAAGCGATGTTTTTATAGCACTATATAGTTGATACCTATTTTGGTAAATAATTGTTAACCTTCTTTCCATTTTCCTGAGAGAATTTACTCTTAACGTCCTAATTTAGTAGAAATATTCAGTAGTTACAGAGAAAACATTCCGGGTGTCAATATTCGAAAGTCTGAACCTTGTGTGGAAGAGAGGGCAGCATATTATTATTCAGTGGGCCACCACAGTAGCCATTTGGGCAGTAACCACCACTCAAAACTAAGGTGCTAAGATGAACTAAAGGAAACCTAGAAAACCTTATTAGTTATGGGGATCAACACCAAGCTGACGCTCTTTCCATCCTTTCCATCCTTTTTCTTTTTCATAAATGTAGTAAAATACCTAATAACTGAAATAATATTCTGAAATTAGATAACCTTAAAAATATTTCACGCAAAACGACTTTACTAACTTTACAATTTAGTAATGTAAATCTATATCGTTGCTAACCTTATAAGTGGGGACCTTAACCTTAATTAGTCGCTTAGTTTTTCTGCAACTGATACACACTTCTCAATAAAAAGCACATAATTACTGTTTACCGTTAACTATGCTAGAGCAGACATAATATTAAATCTTGAAAGGGGTTGGAACCTTTGGTGTGAAGATAACACTGACGTAGTTTTCCATATAACACCAAAACACTATACTGCACTCGACGCGCGTTTCGCCAACTAAGTTGGCATCATCTGGATACGATTAAAAACTTTTTGATTACAACTTTAAAAAGTTTTTAATCATCTTCAAATGATGCCAAATTGGTTAATTGATTGGCGAAACGCGCGTCGAGTTCAGTATTCGATGGAAATTTCTACGAGGATCTAGAAGCCTAGTTTACCTATACAAAGGCCGCGGCGTGCTGGCGAGGAAGTCAGTCTTAATCGAACAGAGATCAAGAGAAAACGCAATACTTCAGTGAAATAAAAATGCAATTGTCGAAGTGTTTTCGGTGTGTATTTATTTAGATACTGTACAAGAAGTGTTGTGTTGTATTGTGTCTGAAGTGTTAAATAAAGATTTTTATTGTTGTATAAACGTCTCACTTATCTTTAGAACCCCGGAAGGAGTAACATTTATATAGTTTTGTGCCTGTAATACTCAGAACCGATTCATTATTTCGGTTATGAAATGTTCCATGTAGATATTGTTTGATTAGAATCATATAATTTTTTTTTCTGTAAATTTCCTTACGCCTCCATATTTGCCTCTTTCGCCCATATTTTACATAACTGTGTAAGGTATTTTACACATTTTAGATAAATTCTGTTGAATCGATCTTAATTTTTGTTAATGGAACCTCATCTAGAGGCACCGAAGGGTCTCGTTGTTAATTAGTAAAATTGTTTATACAATATATCTCTTTCCCGAATCTTGATATGTTTACATATATATAGATTCCACCCCAGGCAATAATGTTATATTATTTGGATGTTCGGTATAATTCCAAATTATTCTAAGCTGTCCGAAGGGTAGTAGGTATTAAATTTTCGAATAGGTTTTAGTTTGACCAACGGTATAGAATTTCATCGGAAACCTTCGTAATAGAAACCCCATAAATATTAATGTACCTATATTCTATGCTATACTAGTAAATTTAAAGACCGTCAAATAAGCTTGTTTATAAATGGTTGCATGAGAACGTTGTACAGGGTGGTATAAAAAAAATACATTTCTGGATATTATTAATATCGTGTTGGTTAAATATTTATATATTTAAAACCAAAATACTAAACTACAGAATACTTCAGATGAAACCTCATTACCTGAAAAGGATAACATAAGCAAACAGAAGTTTTTCGTAAATAAACCAAATGTGTGTTTCATTCTTCTTAGAAAATTTAAACAAATTACTGTAAAATGGACGAGAAAAACATCGATATCTTCCAATAAATTTCGCCGGCTATGGAGGAAAGAGTAAATAATAGTATTTTGAGTTTTACGATCAGAATCAAAGACGGAATTGAGGAATGTACAGAAGAAAAGTAATAAATTGCTTAGCTTTATTCAACCTAATTTCATCTAAATTTAATATCGCACTATACAAATAATGTAAGCCTGATATAAATGTATATGTTAATAAATATAGCGCAGACGTTTGCACTAAATACTGTTTTAATAATTGATTTAAAAATTAAAAGAGCAATAGAACAAAGCAAATTTTTATCAGCTTAAGGTAAACTAGCTTTTAACCTTGCAAATGAAGTCTAAAATATAATAGATCCATGAATATTGATCGATTTCTTGTTACTGTGGTAAATATTATATTGGCGAGACATCCAGGTCATTACAAATAAGGATTCGTGAACACATAAATGATTCAGAAATGACCAAATTGACCAAATGACCAAAGTCATCAAAAGAAGAAAAATCAGTTAAAACAAAATTATAGAAAACTGTAGATAATATTTGTAACTTATTCGTGATACATTTTCATGATTCATTCTCATTGTAGTTTTTTTTTGGGATTATACCACTTGTAAAATAATAAAAAACCAAAAGTATTCAAATTTAATATTCAAAGTGTAGTATCAAGGCAAACTTTTAAAGTTTCCCCAAAAACCACTGTATAATATGCAATAAAATAAAAATAATAATAAAATGTGAATCTGACAATTTTTTATCATACACACTTTCCACTGAGGACGAGTCGAGGACCGACTGAAAAAAGCTAGTTAAGTGTCTAATATCTTTTAAATTTTATTACAATAATTTAAATTTTATGATAATATTTTATTATATTAAAAATATGATTTGTAATATTACATAATTTTGTATAAAACTGAAAAATCACTAATTAAATTTAGTTAATTTATTACATATTATACAGTGGTTTATACAATTTAGCAAATATTTATTATATTGCATATTATACAGTGGTTTTTTGGAGCAAACTTTAGATGTTTGTTTTCATCATATAAACGTCCACTGGCGAAAAGTTGAGGATTGACAACAAGACTTCGTTTAGAATAACTTTTTATTTATTTCCAAATATGTTTTGTAATATTACAAGATTTTATATCAAACTCAAAAACCACTGACGAAATTTAGTTAGTTTGTCATATATTTATTTTTATTGCACATTATACAGTGTTTTTTTGGGCTTGATACTACATCTTTAATCTATATTTATTTCGAATTGATGTTATGTTTTCGAGTTGTCGGAACGCTTTCTTATATCTTATTTTTTGTTTATAAATACACTTGCTTATATAAAGGTGTATACAAATATTTTCCTTATTTCAATTATATTGCTTGGGAAAATTATCTTAGCATTAATTTAAGATTAATCAAATTTAATTTATGATAAAGTATGTGTCCCATCTTAATGGCATATACTCTGAACATGATTATTAAACTTATGTGTTATTCCATGACAGTTTGGGATCAACACCGTGCAGAAAGTCCGCAGTCTGCTATTTGGGAGTGTTTGTTAGAATACAGAAACAGTCGATGCTGCCTAGCATAGCAATATTAATTTTAAAGTTCTACACTTGGGCAGGTATTGGTTTCGTGCCTACATGATGGCTGCTTAAACAGTTCTGTAAATATCTGACAGACACCACACTGTGCTGTGTTAAATCGACAGCTGATGAGTGTGAAAAGCACGAAAAATCAATAATATACAGGGCACAACGACTTAACTACGTTCAGATTTGTCAGGGTTCTATTTTCTTGGTAATTATAAGATAAAACTTCCTCCAAATATTCACTTCACCTTTGAAATACGACACTGTGAGAGTGGCTCAAATAAAACAGAAGTTATCTAATTAAAAATAACAGACAATGCAATGAAGAACTTTGTACTGAAGTGAATAGATAATTTTGTATGACACAAAATGACACAAAATGATTTTGTGTCATTTCCAAAATTCCAATTGCATTATTCAACCTATTTTCATTATGTATTTGGAGTTCTTATTTTATGGTCAATACAACCTGAAATCCAAAAGTTTCTATACTACTTTCTAACTGATTTTTTTGTTGGAAGTTCTTTGTTAAACATTTCTAAATCGTCTTTGTGTTGTTTTGTAAGATTTAGTTTCAGCAAAAAAGATTACACACTTAGTTTTTTTACTTAAAGTAAACAATTTTCTTAAAGTAACTCAAGTACCTCAGTTGTCAATAAACTATTTTGACGTTTACAAGTGATGTTGTCTTTTATTTTTATAGTCTAGTTTGTGAATTATTATTTTTTGCGTAACACTTCGATAAAATGCGGTATCCACTTTAAAAGCTTATAAAACTGTCACTCTGTACAATTTCCATGACAAATATGGCATTTTCAGAAAGGGAAAAGAATGGTCTTTCTAACTGTGAAAACATATACAGGGTGTTCCATTTGAAATAACAAAGTTGCCCTATTCCCGAAAATACGGTATGTCACTTCCGGTTAAACCGGAAGTGAGAAAAAAAGGACAGATAGTTTAGAAAAAACTTATCAAAATTATAAGAAGACTGGCGAAAACGGAATTTCATTATCTCAACTAGTTCACAAGTTATATGGGTTTAAAAAGGGTCAAAATATATTTTTAGTGTTATTTCTGCATAATACAATTTTTTTAATCTTCGGCACTGTGTAGTTTTCAAATAATATGGAAACTGGCCAAATCAACAACGCATTAATTTTCCTATTTTGTAATATAAATATATTAAGTAATTAAATGAAATACGAACAGTGGGTACACCATTATATTTCCCACGGTAATCAATGTAAACATGTATAGCAAAATAGAATAATTTAAATCTGTTAGTGATTTATATCACTAATACATACTTTATTAACTAACTTAATTTTGCTAATAATAGTATCTATATGTTGAACGAACAAATATTTTTTATTCACTTGAAATCCGTTATAATAAAATTTAATTTTTATCAGTTTTGTTTATCACTTATATTTATCAGTTATCACTTAGTTTTGAGGCGTAACGTTCTGTTAAAACTTTTAAAGAGAGCAATAGCATTTAGGTAGATGCTCTGACTCTTGAGTTCATTCCTTTTTGTTCTTTATTGTATAAACTATATTTTAAGGGATGTTTCTCTTATGTAATTTAATAAAATAATTTAGTATATACTTTTATAAATTGAAAAGTAATAAAGTAAGAGATTTTTAATATACAATTGACTTGCGGCAAATATTTTAAAATGAAAAAACTATTTTGGAGGATTTTGTTAATTTAAAAAATAAATTACTTACCTAACAGAATTATAAGGAAACTTTTAATCTAGGCGATTCAAAAATAATAGGATGTCTAAATTTAAGGAAAATATGAAGACCGTATTAGTTTTAACATTTTATTAAAGTGGCAATAATAAATTTAAATTTTAAACCTATTTTTATATTCACAAATAAATACGTGGTCGAGATTTTGAGTTTTTAATTACCTTTACCAACTAAAATTCTCTTAATGTAAAATGTGTCGTGATAATAAAATCTATGTACAGTAAATGTCTATTACTGTAATCATAATTATCACTGCATTATCTACTGTATCATCTATTAGTAACTATTACTGTAATAATGTCCATTACTGAGTAATAGACATTTACTCTATTGAGAAAGGCCTAATAAGCCGAAATACTAGTATATAGATTGTTTTCTATATATTTCTTGAAACATCTAAATGAGAACTGTGATTTTTTCAAACCAATTATTTTCACGATGTTTCATAAATAACCATCCACTTTCAGTGTCCACTTTATTATAATAACCATTTCGTTCTGCATACTTCGGTTATCAGGTAAACTAATTTCAATTTTGGTCTTAATAAACGTTTGGGTATAATTACGAAATATAATATAAAAGCAAATAATGATTTGGTCACTGTTACCAAATGAAACAATTAGAGTATTATAATACTTTGGTTGTAATAAGCGAAATAACAAAATTATTACAGTGATATTTATTTCTCCGTATTAAAAATTACCATTTGGTAAAATAATCCAAATGCTATTAAAATTACCTTTCCCTGAGTGTGTTTGTAATACAAAATTATGTTTTAAATAATTCACTGTGAATGCTGCCTTTCCGCAGTAACTTTTTTCGTGTATTCTGCTGATATATAAAATATTTTCCACACAATCCAAAAGACAAAGAAAACGGCACTGGTTTTAGCAAGTGTATCTAATAATTCACAAGATACTTGTTTAATAAAGCACTCTGCATTATTCTTCACTTGTTTGCAAAAATCACATATGACCTTTTTTCGTGAACTCCATTCTGAATATTCAACGTCATCTAAAGGAACAGAAACACTTACATTGTCCTCTGGTACAAGTTTGACATTTTGTTTTTTCACGTTCTTTCCGACGCTGTGTTCAGAAAAAGTTTCATCATCCACAGTAACTGAAATACTTTCTATTCGAACTTTCTTAGTTTCTTCATTTGCATGATCTGTTTTGATACCTCGTGTTAACTTTTCGTCATATAAAACAGGAGAAATAATAGTTTGTACTTTTCTTTCCTCGAGATCTTTATGTTCTTCATTTGTAATTGAATTTTCACTTTCACTCTCCGATAACGTTTCGTCAGTATGTGCAAAGGATATAGGAAACACAAATTGTTTTCTTCCAAGCTGCTGCAACTGAACTTCTACTTTTTCTTTAACAACATTGTCATCAAAAGTTTGCGGTTTTACTTCGTCCAATCCGAGAAAACCGATTTTTGTATGCACTTGTTCGAGTTCAACTTTCACTTTTCTTGTAATTTTTGTAAATTTGTCGTCGTCGGATGTAACAGATATAACTTCGTCATCGTCGGATGTAACCGATATAATTTCCTCTACTGATTGCAATTTTGTATCTACAACTTCTTTTTTGTATACACATCTTACGTACTCTTTATCATCAGTCACAACGGATACAATTTCTTCCACAGGCTGCATTTTTTCATCTTTAACTGTCATTTCATGTACACCTGCTATCGAATGTTGAGAATCTGCCGGAATTGACAAATTTTCTCCTTCCGAGTGTATTTGCACATTTTTTTCAGATGAACTTCTTATGGATATATTATCACTACTAACTGATAAGATTTCTTCTACCGAATGTAGTTGTACGTCCTCTGACACTTCGTGGACCGCTTCGGCACTTTTAATTTGTTCCATTATTGAAGCAGTGTCTCCGACACAGTTTAATAGCAAATAGCACTTAATCAGACGAGTAGTATATTGGTAACATGCACCTCCAACTGAATCAGCTGATATAATTAGAGCCAAACGACAGAGTCGTATTAATAATATTTGTAATAAGTATGTCGGTGAAAATTTATCAAATCTGTATAGGTATAGGTGTTTTTACTTGCGTGTGTCAATAAAAATGGTTGTCGTTACTTGGTTGAAGTTAAATGAAAATAAATTTTCTAAAAACAGGTGTCGTAAAACGATTCGATTTACCTCACTATCGAAGGTTAATATTTTATACTTATTATTTTAAGTAATCCTTGATATGTGATATATATCGCTAGATTCTCGTGACTTCTCTTAAAAAGAACATCACCAAATAACACTGGATGATTGACTATGTGATTTTTTCGAAGTATGATTCGAATATTTATGATTTATAAATATGATTCATTTATTATTAATAGTTTTTTAAACGATTCACATCTTATTGGCTATTTTAATGAACACTTTTTGGTTAAAGGAAACTATCATGATATTAATGTCTTCTTATATATTTAAAAAAGTTAGTAATGTAAAATAAAATTTAATTGTGCCTTAACTCAGAAACGCGCAACTTTTTTATATTATGTTGACAATTAGTTTTTCATTACTTTAATATCTACCAAGTCACACAGTACACAGGGTGATTCATGGAAGTGCAGTACAGTAGGTGCCCTTTTCTTTAAATGGAACACCATGGAGGTACATTTACATTTTGTTGAAAGCTCCTTAATGAACTGACTTTAAAGACCTGTCCACTTACGGTTTAAGTAAATTAATATAGGGTGAAATTTTGAAATTCATAATTATTTTTTAAAAAACGCTTAAGTAGGTAAAGTGAAGAGTCCTAAAATCGATGTGAGTTTTCTAGGGTGTTTACATACTCACGTGTTTTTTCAAAAATATACTGAAAAAAATGTTTGTATACTCTGTTTTACTAGAATAACATAGATATTGAATATTTAAATTGATATATAGGGACTATAAGTAATGACTTTTAAATATATCATGTTTTATATCTATTATATTTCATATGTATAACAGATAAGATTTATGCTGTAAAGTCAGCCACCATAGATCTGTATATAACGGCAGTACTAACAGTATTATACTCCTTCATAGTGATTATATTTCATGTTTGCAAGAATTTCAAAATATCACCCTGTATTAATTTATTTAAGGCATAAGCATTGTAGGCCTCTGAAATCAGTTCTCAAGGAGCTTTCGGTAAAATATAAATGTACATGGAGTTCCATTTAAAAAAACGTCACGCACTGGACTCGTTCTTCTCTTTTTGTTAGTGTTGACTGTGTTTTTCTTCCCATACTACTTAATTAATATCAACATATTTTTGGTAATATATAAGTATAATTGTTAAAATTTGAAATGTAATGACTTATTGGACTTAATGCCTAGAGATTACTGTAATAAATAAATAATTACCAAACCTTTCTTTCAGTGTAATTATAATTAAAAGAATACGCTTCATTCCCAGCTTCTATTACGTGTTTATTACCTTTTCGTATATCCGTTTAAGCGTTAATGAGGCAGAAAAAGTGGGCAGTATTTTATTTTGGCAAGATTTCTTAGTACCTACTTTATTAGTAGTAGTTTAGCCGTAACATTTTAAGGATTAAACTGAAGCCTTAGACCTTTTAAAATAAAAAGAAAACTTCAACAGTAAAATGATGAGTGTGCCTATACATCAATGTTAATAAAAGTATTTTATTAAAGACAGTAAAACATCTTCTTAAATTGTTTTCTATATTATGTAAGCAGACAGATTGAATATAAAAAATGTTATACAGTGAATTAATTACAGATATTTGGCAACAAAAATTAGCAACACCATTAGTAAGTAATACCCATTTTGATTCCTACACAAACTTTACAGGTGCCATTAGTTTTAGGTTCAACCATTAATTTGATATTTGATATCTCTTTGTTAATCAGTATTTAAATTAATATGGACAATCCCCTGGTCTATTGTAGCATTACCTACATATGAGTAGTTTTGTAATGTAAACCAAAATTATTGTTTTAAAACAAATCGAGGATAATCAGTTTAATTTATTTGGGTCCTAGGGAAGCAAAGAATATCTACACCTACTGGTTTGCCTAAATATAATCTAATCAATATTATTATTCATTTTATTATACTAATAACTTAATATAATGTAAAGTAAATATACCACTATTTATTTAGGTAATTTTGTTTAAATATATTTTCAAAAATATACAAATTTTACATTGTAAATACGTTTTTTAAACTAAATTTGCGATATACAGGGTGATTCATGGTAATATGGGTAATTCATGCCTGGTGCTTACACCACCATCATAGGTATTACCCATTTTAAATCATTTTACAATTTTATTATTATAAGTTCTTGAACTCTTACAAAAAATATTATTCTATTGGTTACCCAGGGAACTTGTATACAGAGGCGAATACAAGTTGATTGATCCAAGTTGGTGTAAGCTGTAGGAACAAAAAGTATATCCTTATTTCTATTCAAATGCTGTGGAATTAATATTCCTATCTTCATTAGGAATTGACTATATTGAATTTTATTACTCAAAATCTTATGCAAAAAAGAAGACATCTGCGACATGCACATTAAAGGACAAACCAAAGTCAAACAAAACGCTAAGATCCTTAATTTAGGTTTTCCTTGTGAGACCCCTGTTATCTATGGTGTATTTATGGTTTATGATACTTTTTTCTGAAAAAGTTTAAAGTTCAAGCTGGCATTCCGAATTAAAAACTAGTCTAGGGGGTCCGTGAAGTTAGCCCCCAACTCCTGGAGTTGGACGGCACTAATCCACAGTCGGTTAGTAAGTTATTAGTAAGTATTTGTAAGCCCATTGGTAACATTTGTAAGTAAAGGGTAGCCGTTTTATTTGTTATTAATTTTTAGCGGCTAACTTCTTAGCAGCCCCCAAGTTGTTTATAATTGCAGTTTTTATGTTATCAGCTATTAGTAAGTCATTTGTAAGTATTTGTAAGTTGACTGTCGACATTTGTAAGTCTCTAATAAAAAAGTTATAACCAATTAATAAATGGAGGCTAACTTCTTAGCAGCCCCCAAGTTCTTTCAGAATGTTTTGTTTACCTTACCAGTTGTTAGTAAATCGTTTGTAAGTATTTGTAAGCCGTCTTGCAACATTTGTAAGTCGGTAATAAAAAAGTTATAACCAATCAATTAAATGAGGGCTAACTTCACAGCAAGCCCTCAAATTCTTTCAGAAGGTTTTGCTTACCTTACCAGTTGTTAAATCGTTTGTAAGTATTTGTAAGCTGTCTTGCAACATTTGCAAGTCGCTAATAAAAAAATTATAACCAATCAATTAAATCAGGGCTCACTTCTTAGCAACCCTCAAGGTTTTTCAAAATATTTTGTTTACCTTGCCAGCTGTTAGTAAGTCGTTTGTAAATATCTGCAAGTGATTTTCAATATTTGTATGCCACTAATAAAGAAATTATAACCAATTAATTAAACGGTGGCTAACTTCTTAGCAACTCCAACAACTTAGCAAGTTTTCTCTAAATGTTTTGTTTACATCACAACTAATCATTTGCAAGTCCCTAATACAACAGTTACTTATCAATTAATTCTGTCGGGGAAACTTGTTTGTCCTGTTTGTTTTATTTACTGTGGTTGTCGAAAATGAATGTTTTATTTTGGAAGCTAAAGATGTTACTAACGTAAGATACAGATCTTGCGAGATATACCTAACAGATTAAAATATGACAAAATCAAAATCTCGTTGAAAAGCATCTAGTTTAGTAGGTACATATTTATCAAGTATAATTCAATATATATTTTTTAACTATTTGACAAAGGTTACTCAAATATAACTGCGCTGCAGTTGTTCAAAATATATAGGTATGTAATAAATAATGGACCATGAATCCACGCTTATTTAAAAAAAATGAGGACTTAATACAGTTAGATCTTATGTAGTTAAGTATGTTGTCTGTTTTCTAATGCGTGTAGCGTTTTCTAAAAAATTCGGTATATACAGCAGTACGAAAGATAAGTTAAGCAGAGAATCACGGGACACCAAATACGGATCATTCTCTGCCTAACTCACACGTGCATTGCATTATTAAACAATAAAAAACATGAAAAACAAAATAAAACCAACCCATACAATAAAACTAAAATAGAAAATTGATATTAGGTACCTAAGAAAAAACTTTTTTGGATATTTATTGTGTCACTAATCTAATTTACTACTTGTTAAACCATTATTTTTAGCTATTAGGTAACCTTGAAAAAGTCCGAAAACTCGGACAAACCGTAGGATATTTATTCAACAAATAAATTTTAGAATATTAGTGATTGTAATACTCATCACAGTCAGCAATAGGTACCGTTACAGATTGATTTGAGAACAGTATATATAAAAAATTTATACAATTACAGTCATTTATGTGACAACTTTTTGATAATGAAACGAAAATATATTAATATTTCATTGTGAATAGTATTTAACGAAAACTAAATTTATTTGAAGGAGATGCCGAAAACAACTACTCCACGGCCAATGTGCCCCGACTGGCAATGCATTACTTCCGCATCTCCGCAGGAGTCGCCACATCATTCATCGAGACCAACTACCAGACACTGACCAGTTTCGCGCTTATCATGCGCTATGGCACTCTGATGAGCGCATAATAAGCGCGAAATCGGTCAGTGTCTGGTTTCAAGTAACTAAGAAAATTAACTTCTGTAACTAAGAGTAACTGGTCAATGGAAGAACCAATGCCAATAACTAAATAAAGATTCTTTCAAAACTATACTATTTACCGGGGTGATTCCGATTCGGGACATTTTTGAGACGGCCTTTTTCATCTTTGCGACTAAAGCTTTAGGTTAAAAATGTAGAACTGATTTCATCAAATTAACTATTTTTTTTTTTTTTGATATTTAATATAAAAATTTCCCTTGAATACTAAAATTTTAAAATATTTATTTTAAACAACTATTATTATACCCAACCAACAATTAATTTAATATTGGTATTGGTTTGGTAGATATTAATATTATGTTTATAGATTTATATTTATATTAATATTATATTTGGTAGATAACCTACCCCACTATATATGAACCTTAAAGTGTTTTGAGTGAAGTAGAGATTATCTTATAATCTGTGAAGGTAGCTGAAAGTTACAAATATAAGAAGAATCCCCAACTAAAATGAATATGTCCGCGATTTCTAACTGCATTTAGTGCCTTGTAGATACGTTAAGTATATGACTTATACATATGACATATGACATTTTACTTTTAGTTAGAACTAATAAGAGGTAAGCCTCTGTGGAATTGATATGAATTTATTTAGTAATAACATTTTCATTAACAACTTACAAATGAAAAAAGTCAGCATATACAAATACTAATAAATGATGTTATAATAAATACCATTAGCAATAGTTAAGGTAAACAGAACAATGAAGTTTGCTTCACTGGATTAACTTCTTTAGCCTTACAAATGATATTGAAAGTCAGCTTGCAAATATCTACAAACGATTTACTAACAACTTAGGACAAATATCCTACGTTTCGTATGAGTTTTCGGACTTTTTTAAGGTTACTTAATAGCTAAAAATAATGATTTAATATAAGTATTGAATTAGATTAGTGACAGAAGAAATATCCAAAAAGTGTTTTCTTACCTAATACATCAATTTCCTATTTTAATTTTATTGTATGGGTTGGTTTTATTCTGTTTTTCATCTTTTTTATTGTTTAAGAATGCAATCAATGTAGGTACGTGTGAGTTAGGCAGAGAATGATACGTATTTGGTGTCTCCCCGTGATTCTCTGCATAACTTAACTTTGCTCTACTGCTGTGTATACCGAATTTTTTAGAAAACACTACACACATTAGAAAACAGACAGCATACTTAAATACTATAAGATCTAAATTTATTAAGTCCTCACTTTTTTAAAATAAGCGTGGATTCATGGTCCATTATTTATTACATACCTATCTATTTTGAACAACTGCAGCGCAGTAATATTTGAGTAACCTTTGTCAAATAGTTAAAAAAATATATATTGAATTAAACTTGATAAATAGGTACCTACTAAACTAGATACCTTTAACGAGATTTTGATTTTGTCATATTTTAATTTGTTAGGTATATCTCGCAAGATCTGTATCTTACGTTAGTAAAATCTTTAACTTCCAAAATAGTTTTTTTTATTTTCGACAACAACAGTAAATAAAACAAACAGGGCAAACAAGTTTCCCCGACAGAAATACTTGATAAGTAACTGTTGTATTAGGGACTTGCAAATGGTGTAAACAAGACATTTGCAAGAAAACTTGGGAGTTGTTAAGAAGTTAGCCACCGTTTAATTAATTGGTTATAATTTCTTTATTAGTGACATGCAAATATTGAAAGTCACCTGCAAATATTTACAAATAACTTACTAACAACTGGCAAGATAAACAAAATATTTTGAAAGACCTTGAGGGTTGCTAAGAAGTGAGCCCTGATTTAATTGATTGGTTATAACTTTTTTATTAGCGACTTGCAAATGTTGCAAGACAGCTTACAAATACTTACAAACGATTTAACAACTGGTAAGGTAAGCAAAACCTTCTGAAAGAATTTGGGGGCTTGGTGTGAAGTTAGCCCTCATTTAATTGATTGGTTATAACTTTTTTATTAGCGACTTACAAATGTTGCAAGACGGCTTACAAATACTTACAAACGATTTACTAACAACTGGTAAGATAAACAAAACATTCTGAAAGAACTTGGGGGCTGCTAAGAAGTTAGCCGCCATTTATTAATTGGTTATAACTTTTTTATTAGAGACTTACAAATGTCGACAGTCAACTTACAAATACTTACAAATGACTTACTAATAGCTGATAACATAAAAACTGCAATTATAAACAACTTGGGGGCTGCTAAGAAGTTAGCCCCTAAAAATTAATAACAAATATAACGGTTACCGTTTACTTACTAATATTACCAGTGGACTTACAAACACTTACTAACCACTTACTAACCGACTGTGAATTAGTGCCGTCCAACTCCAGGAGTTAGGGGCTAACTTCACGGACCCTAGTCTAGGATGATACCCAACTAAACATAAGAAAGACAAATGTCCCAGGTTTGAACCTTGGGGCTTCCCAAGAGTGCGAAGAGTTAACTAAGAGGAAATAAATAATAATAATAATAATAATAATAGCTTTTTGGGTTCATTCTTATATAAAAAAAAGATATAAACAGTTAAATAAGCCAATAAATGATATAAAAAATATACTATAATACCAAAGACTTCTTGCCGAGTCCAGTTCTGCATCGACCATATTTTAAATGGTTTTAAGTGATGATAATATGAACTGAAATTATTTACACATCCAGTTTAATCAGATACATATTTTTGACGTCATTTTAGAACGTGCCTTATCTCTAGTCTTTATACCTGCTTGTATAGAGTTTTGTTTTGATAAAGGAAGACAATGCGGTAATTATTATTTTAGTTTAGGATAATATTTTGCATACACATTAATATTTATCATATTTGTAATATGCCGTGTTATTTATATTCTTGTTTCACTTATGTATGACGTAATTGTTTGTTTTAATAAACAGAATTGCTTTTATAACTAAGCATAATTTGGAACAGAGATGAATCTTTCATGCGATCATTGTTAAATATCGATAAAATAAAAATACGAGTGTGGGTCAAATATAAACCGGAATTTATTTGATTTTTTTCCTGTAAGCCTGTCATCCTCCTCCATCAAGTTCCTGCCCTCCTTAAACCTTTTTTGTTGGCCCAAACAAATAAAAAGTTGCAACAACTCGTCAGGACAATACAATGGATATTCTGTCATAATATAGTCCAGCACACTTCCCGAAATTGTGCCTGTGTTTGGGCGGTATAGTATAAGTCAAAGAATTGACAAGATCCATCTTGCTGAAATTTTCCGAAACTTCAGCTCATTTATTTAATCGACTGGGTACCACCGAAGCTGATACAGAGAGTGTTTTCTATGGTGAGGTACTGCTTTCAGAAAATTTCAGCTGCATTTAAGTTCTTTGTCAAGAATTGTCCTTGTTCGATTATCTTGTTCCCCTACTAGTCAGAAAATTGCAGCGGAGATGAATAGATAGCAATCTAGATTCTTTACTGGCTCTAAAAATAAAATTCCCGTTCATGTTTGATTTACCCTCGTAATTCTGAGAAGTTGCGTTCCCGAGGTGACATTGAAAACTAGGACGAATATTTTAATACAAAAGTGAAATTATTAGAAGGAGAGTGTAATGAAAATTTAAATTAATCTTTTGACGAGGCTATAGATATCTTAAAGTGTCAACTTTATAAAACTGAATAGACTTTATAGATATAAGATATTAATAACAAATAACGAGTATTAACGTTTTCTTATATTTGCTTTTTTTTAACTAATTATCGATTATACGGATTCTGCTGCAAAGATTTATATTCCGATATGAAATCAAAGCTCATCAATATTTTTTTCAAATATCGTCTTTCAAAATACTATGAATAGGGTCAGTATCTGCATTTAATTGTAAAAAAAAAAACCTTTTTACTTTTTAAGAAGCAGTGTATACCTAGTGTTACTCGAAGCTACATTTTAAGGTGAACATATTGGTAGCTATAAATGTTGGAGATGTCTATCATATTATAACTTCTACACTACAGCTACTACAGATGTTATGAATTTTAAACTAAGACACGCAACTGAGTGAAATCAAGATTTTGCTAGAGCTCTTCCTATGTTGGTTTTCAGATCAACATTATGTAGCGTTTCGTTGTAAATCCGATTTTTAATAGTTATAATATAAGGAAGTTAGGTTAGGAGACCTGGAATGCCGCAATAGGATATAATATCTTGTTTATTAAGAGTTTATTCACTGATTTAACAGGCATGAATACGCGGGGTCGGGTTGAGAGATTGGGTAGCCGATGGGCGGAGACTTACATATTCCCACTACCGAATTATTAAGATTTCGGAGGTGCACGTAAAGCCGAAATAAAAAGGCACATGGAAATAAAGTTAGCCCTTATTGCAACGCTACTTGTCTTATAATTGCAACAACATTTCCTTTTAATGTTATAAATTATATATCACCATAAAGACTAAAAGATAAACTAGATCCCTATAGTGGCAAACTTTTGTTTAATACATGTATGTTAGAGAAAATAATTTTTGAAAATACGCTATTTTAGTACAAGATTGTTTGCCTGGAATTTAAAAAATAAAAAGAATTACCAAAAAGTACTACTATAGAGATTTAGATTAAAGTCTTATCTTTCAATACTTTTTTACTGAAAGTCGCTATCTTTTATAGTTTTTTTATAATTAGACACGAGACGAACGCCGATTTTTGGCTTATTTCGGACTAGTGAATGGATACTTAAATTTGAATATTTTGCGAAAATTGGCGAATGCGCCAATGCAAAACATAAAAATTCATATTCTTAGATTTGACTAAAGAATTACGTATTAATTACGTCTTCCGTATTACACAAATTACGTGCAATTGTTTATAAATTAATAAAATCACTGAAGTCACAAGATTTTTAGAAAAAATGTGTTATATAAATGTAAACTTAATAAAGAGTTACAGAGAAAGTATTATGTATATAGTAGGTATATGCAAACGTCGTTTTTAAGTCGCCCATTTTAAAATCACATCAGTAGTAGTACGTTTAATTTGCTTCAAAATCAGTCACATTCAATATATAAATCGATATAAAGTTCCGTGTGCTGTTTGGCATCTCTTTCAAGAAACTTATTGCTCTAGATATATCCATATCTATATACTTGTAAGTCGGATTTAAATTCGTTTGCAGTTTTCATCTATTTAAAAACCCTGGAAAATCCTATATAATATGCTGTTTTATATATAACTTATTACCAATGACATTGCTAAAGGTTTAATGCATTTCGTTTGTGATCACTGATCAATTGTGAAATATAAAATATATAATGTCTGTAACTTATTTGTGGTCCGTTTTCATGATACATAGTTTCTTTTGGGATTACACCACCTGTAAAATAACAAAAACTAGGGAACCAGAAGCATACAAGTAAAATATTCAAAGTGAATTATCAAGTAAAACTTCTAAAACCACTCTAGAATATACAATAAAATAAAAATTTGTTAAACTTACTAAATCTTTTCGGTGGTTTTTCAGTTTTATATACCTATATTTTATATCATATATAAATAGATATTATATATCATAATATTTATATATGGTTTTTTGGGGAAAACTTTAGAAGTTAGCCTTTATACTACACTTTGAATATTTAATTTGTATGCTTCTGGTTTCCAGCTTTTTGTTATTTTATAGGTGATGTAATCCCAAAGGAAACTATGAAATATAAAATATGTGTAATGTTACATTAAATCATACCATGGAATGATCTAGATTTTATGAATATATCGCTAAATCCCTGTTTAAACGTAACTAATATGCTACCTATATACCTAACGAAATTAAAATTAGTTCATGTGATTTCACGATCTGAAATACATCTTCTATTTTCGAAGTAGATAGAAAAACAGAAAATTGTATTTGTCGGTGATACTGGATTGAACCTAATTTGAAGTTTAATTATAAAATTACAAGCAAATACACTAAGATGATGAAAAATAAAAGTGGTGTAATACACAAGTTGAGAGTAGAGTAATATACGAAGTAATGGCCTAGATTAATTTTTATATTTTAAGCCATTCCATAAACTCCAGAAATGTTTATGTGTCATCAACTTTGAGAGTCGTACTGTCCTTAAACTTGTAACTATCTAGTGCCTTATATTTTACGTAATACTGCTGTACATTATTCTAATAGTAAAGAAAATACAGTGACTTCATTAGCTTGGTAGTTAGGAAGCATTATGTTTTCTGTATTAATTCAAATTCAAAATAGCTCTTTAAATATAAAACAAGATATAAGGTGGGTAAGAGATTTTTTGAACGATGCGACGTTAGTTCCAAGCTTAACTGAAAATGTCTTAAACTTTAGTTTTCCGAAAACCAAAACAAATGCCCCTTTGAAAGCTCACCCTCACCCTGCTGGTATAAATCTTCAATAAGTGTTTTTAGATCTTCATCAATTTATCGTCTAACAATTTTCAAGAAATCAAGTACGTTTTTTCTTTGCCCTACCAGAATCTTCTGTCCTTTTGGTACTTCCAGATTCACAAAAACGAACTTACGAAATTTCTGATAGATAATATTTTGATTGGGGTACCATAAAACAGGCATGAATTGACTTAGATACATTTTAAAAGTAATATATACAATAATATAATTTATTCAGTTATTTTCGCAATATACCTACAGGGTGATTTACATAACTGATTCCTTAGAATATTTGACAGGTGTGATATAATATGTATATATTGTTTCCAAATAATTCAATAATTAAATATTATACTTCTGCAATATCTCCAAAGCCTGCTGTTGAAAAATATTTAAAACGCGTTATAGTTCTCGAAAAATTCAATAAAAATCTTGAATAACCGGAACACTATTAGGAGATAGGTATAGAAAATGCTAGTACAGATCGATCCAGAGTCTAACTGGACATTAGAATATGAGAAAAGCTATATAGTCTTATATTTAAAGAAATTGTGTTGTGTAGGTTGGAATTTGTGCTAAAATGGTCAACTAAATGGTCAATACTTCAATGAAAAGATCCAGAACTATTACGTAAGAAACTAGGTATAATTAAAAAAAAAAAATCACCACAACTGTCACCATATTCTTATTATCTGACATTATAAATATTTCCTAGATCAAGTAACGACGTTTCTTTTCAGGATCCATTTTTGTATCTATTGATCATGCAGCATACTTAAATTCTTGACTAAAAAATTAACAAAACTCGCTACGTTGTGCTAAAATCGTAATCATAAGACGTTAGAAATCGCGATCTCTGAACTTTAAAATATTTCAGTGAAAACCAATGAGGCTTTGACATTGCGCATCCAGAATCATTCTTCAGACATTACTTATAGGTAACATGATTATCTCGTTCCTTAGTTTTGATACGCTAACTTTAATTGAAATTTTATATAGGGATAACTTTTTTTTGGTAAAACCTTTGCCAAATTGGTTGGGTATGATTAATTATGTAGGGGAAATCAGGGCAAAGGAAATGTATAGAAATTTTGAAATTAAATGCTTCAAATAAGAATTATTTTTTACAGGATCAACTGTTTTTTTAAATAAGACTTACTTTTCTGATGTGCCCACATGCAAAATGTAATTAAATGCACATCTACAGGGTGTCCACCTAGTGCGCGTAAGTCCAATATCTGGGTTAATAAAAGAGATAACTTAATTTTTTTTTCAACAGGGTTGTCTAATATCCCGAGCTGTACAAAATGAAAATATATTTACATATTCAGGGTGTTCAGTTTTTCCTGGACAGGTACCAACTTCATTTTTTTAAATGGAAACCTATATTTTTTATGGCATTATCGAATTCTACGTAAAAAATTAGTGGGACTTTGTGCATAACACTGCTATTGAAATATTGATAGTTTTCGAGATATTTGACTTTTAATTTTTTTTTCTTATGTTTCATCACTTCTAATAGTTGACATAATTATGGTTGTATGACAGCTAGAAATTATTTTTTTTCAGAAACTGTAGAGTGAAGATGTCTCTTTCGAAAAACGTATCAAAAGTTGACCTGCGATATACAGGGGGCAACAGAAATCGTGCCAAACCTGATGGTTTAAAATTTAAAAAATCTCGACTTTTTCAAATGGAACACCCTGTGTTTTATGATTTCATTAGATGCCTTTCTGTAGACTCTACAATTTTATAATAGCTTTCCCGATACCTAAGTTGCGTAGTTTTTGCAAAAAACCCACTTTTATGAAAAATACCCGATTTGCGCACTCCTTTGACGGAAAAAATATTGTAAGGCTATTTATTTTTATAAAATGTATTAGTTTACACTTCTTAAAATAAAAATAACTGAAAAATTTAGATAATTTCAGTTTAATAAACAAGTCTTTATGGAAAGTTACCATTTATTTGCAAATAAAAGTAAAAAATCATAAAAGCTCTACATGTAATTAAGAATTAGCAAAACTGGCGTATGCTTTAGAAGAAGTTCATGGGAATTATTTGCTAGCAGCACGTATTTATAGAGATTCCCACGTGCTGACTGTTTTGAAAATGTGAAAGAAAAATTTGAAAGAGCAGCAAATGGGAATTATGAGAAAACTACCAGGAGACATGGGAGTAACAACGATAATATTTAGTTTAATGTTGTGGTTTCTGCTGTTGAAAATCCAAAAATATTAGTATCAGAAAATCAGTAGAAATCTTGGAGTTTTCAAAAGCTCGACAAATAAGATATTGAAGAAGAAGTTTCATACGTATCATATTGAAAACCAAACGGTGTTACCGTAGTTAGAAAAATTATTAGTGAAATGGATGAATATACATAGAGTATTGAAAAAAAAATTACTCATACAAGCAAGCTAACCTAAAGTAAATGCTCAAAATGTCCACCGTTGTTTTCAACACAAAGCATTAATCTACGACGAAAATGAATGTGAACATTTCTTAACATTTCGGGCGTTATGGTTAGAAACTCATTTTGGATCTTTTCTTTCAAGTCTTGCATATCCGTTGGTGGTATTTCGTATACTCGCTCCTTGATATAACCCCACAAGAAAACGTCCAGAATATTTAAATCAGGCGAACGTGCTGGCCAAGGAACTGGACCACCACGACCTAACCACTTATTTGGATATACGTGGTTTAGGTGTTCTCTAATCTGAAATATGAATAGATAATAGGAAAAGTACTACAACAATAAAATAATCACAGTACCGCCAAAGTGGAATGTGGAGGGGCACCATCATGCTGAAACCATTGTTGAACCAAATAATCAGCGGGCATATTCTGTAGCTGTAGAAGGGGAAGTTCGTTTTGCAAAAAATGCAAATACACATTGGCATTTAAATTGCCTTCAAAAAAGTACGGTCCAACAATATGTTCTCCACAAATTCCAGCCCACACGTTCACTTTGAAACGATGCTGATTATCTAGTACCCTCAATAATCTTGGATTATTGTCAGCGTAGTGATGAAAGTTGCGACGATTGGGTAAGCATGTGTTTGAAAATGTTGATTCGTCAGTAAACAAGACATTCATAAAAAAGTTTGGACTTTCCTGAATTTTATCCAATGCCCAGTGGCAAAATTGCAGGCGGTTTAGGTGATCTTGAGGTAACAGTGCTTGATGGTTTTTAATATGATACGGATGAAAATTATTCTTCTTCAGTATCTTGTTTGTCAAGCTTTTGGAAACTCCAAGATTATTACTGATTTTCCCGACACTAATATTTGGATTTTCAACAGCAGACGCCACAACATTAAACTGAATATCGTCATTGTTACCGTCATGTCTCCTGGTAGTTTTCTCATAATTCGCATTTGCTGTTCTTTCAAATCTTTCTTTCACATTTTCAAAACAGTCAGCACGTGGAAATCTCTGTAAATCTGGATTATTTGCTTTTTAAATACGTGCTGCTAGCAAACAATTTCCATGAGCTTCTCCTAAGGCATAAACCATTTTCACTAATTCTTCTTTTGAATAGTTCATTGTATGCACGCTTAGTACTTACTCTAAACTCGTACGTGAATATTCAGTAAAAGAAGAAATGACATGTAAACTGATTGTCACAAATTTTATTGCGTGACAGACGCTCACTGCGTTTTTCCCGAGAAAGGAACGTGCGCAAATCGGGTATTTTTCATAAAAGTGGGTTTTTTGCAAAAACTACGCAACTTAGGTATAGGGAAAGCTATTATAAAATTGTAGAGTCTATAGAAAGGCATCTAATGAAATCATAAAACACAGGGTGTTCCATTTGAAAAGGCGAGATTTTTTAAATTTTAAACCATCAGGTTTGGCACGATTTCTGTTGCCCCCTGTATATCGCAGGTCAACTTTTGATACGTTTTTCGAAAGAGCCATCTTCACTCTACAGTTTCTGAAAAAAAAATAATTTCTAGCTGTCATGCAACCATAATTATGTCAACTATTAGAAGTGACGAAACATAAGAAAAAAAATTAAAAGTCAAATATCTCGAAAACTATCAATATTTCAATAGCAGTGTTATGCACAAAGTCCCACTAATTTTTTACGTAGAATTCGATAATGCCATAAAAAATATAGGTTTCCATTTAAAAAAATGAAGTTGGTACCTGTCCAGGAAAAACTGAACACCCTGAATATGTAAATATATTTTCATTTTGTGCAGCTCGGGATATTAGACAATCCTGTAGAAAAAAAAATTAAGTTATCTCTTTTATTAACCCAGATATTGGACTTACGCGCACTAGGTGGACACCCTGTATATTATATACATAGGTTTTTTCATTAGAGGGAAATATTTTGGAAGAGCTCAAGTTTGATTGTCCTCTTTTAATTTTTAAAGTTGCACCATAAAACGTAATATAAATTTAAGTGATAAAAAAAGGGTCATATAACTAACTAATATGTTCAAAAATGAATACACAAAAAGATTTTAAGAAATAAATATTTTGGTAAAATAAATGATTTTTTACCTGAAAGGCGTTGTGGGCTTAAAGTTTTTTCTGTATTAGTAATGTTTTAGACTTAATATGAATTAAGTCTAAAACATTACTAATACAGATGCTGATTTTATACGTCTGCTTTAGACGTATAAAATAGGGATGAGACAGCTTTGCCATCTATCGTGAAATATATCAAATTTTCATATATATCTGTTATATTCATCGGGCAAACCGTATTATTGATATGAACGCCAAGCAACGTTGGCCGCGGTTAGTACTTGGATGGGCGACCATACAGGGAAGACCCGCGATGCCTGCCCGCATCCTCTAGCGGCCTGTAGGTCGGCGAATTCACAGAAACTATGCAAACTTAGGCGAGGTTTGTGTAAAAAGGCGTGGAACCCTTGTCTGTGAAATGATAGGCAATTAAAAAATCCTTACCTTGCTACAAAAGTGAGAGGTTCCGCAAAATTTTCAAGTTGAGGGTTGCTCATCTCCTGGCGTCGGTAATTGATCTTAGTCGCGGAAATAAACCGATGTTAAATAACCGAAATAAAAAAGTCTCTTAATAATTTCCCCAGTTTCCCCTACCTTGATGTTTATTAACTTTATTAACTAACAAAAAAAGTATGCGGACCTTATTAAAAGTTAAATTAGTTGCTATGGACATTGTTTAAATTTTCTGAATTTTCCAACCGTAAACCTTTTTCTGTTACCCTACCACAATTACTCCATGTGATGCTATACATCCACACGGTTTAGAAACTGCACTGTGCAGTTCATTTATCGCTAGTCCCAAAAGTAATATATAGATGTATCTTACATACATCACAGAAAGTGTATTGCAGTGTGATATTACCCGTGTTGTAATTTAATAATATCTATTTTGAACAGATATTTTATATAAATAAATGACAGGAGCAGGTAAAATCGTTTGTTAAAATATTACATTACAAAAGTAAATTGGCAACCTAGTCGTTTAAAGTAATATCATTTGAATTCTTAATAAAATTATACGGCTGTGAATGTTGTATTTAGTTTATAATTAACTATTTTACTGGGTTGGCAATACCACTTACTGAGAGAGTTATATTTATAACTGGCTACTTTCAGGATGCCTACAATAATTATATTTAGTTAATAGTCGTCCATACATAAATTTCCATCTATATTAGGTAAAATTACCTGTATTTTTTTCTGCATCTTTTAACTTATACTCAAACTAATATAATTACGTAAATGGAAGCACATTTTTATTGAATACCTACATATATTTTTCTAATGCAAAAAACGTTATATGTTGATAAACTTATGTCATGCACACTAAATTACTATACGTATGTACGATACACATTATGTTAAAATCACGAGTGGTCTTGCGGTGGTGCACGCGTCTTTTATGAATAGAATCTGAAATTTTCTTTTGAATCCAAAAGATAAAATATTTCAAATAACTACGAATAGTAAGGGACATCACTAAGTATCCTCCATCTGTAAACGCCTTATTTAAATAAGGACTAAAACAAATCAAGCTAAAACAGCTATTCTCCTGGCAATATGCCGCGCCGAGCGCTGAATTACAAAGCAAAATTTGCCGTATTTTGTCTAACACAGTTAGAATCAAAATACAAGGATTCGGATTGCAACGAAAACTACGAGGAGTTTCTACAACCCATTACTGTATTGGATTTTTACCCCATTACGATTTGTTTGGATTGTGTTTGGAAAACTACACAGAGGTGGCGCCAATAGGTCTTGCGTAGGTCTTGCGTACGCAAGGTTTACCTATTGTGCCAAATACTCAGGTCTTCGCATTCGTCGGTATGCTCACTTATATTGCACTGATGAGATCACAAAAAGGTCTAAACCGGTCTGCAATTAGTGGCATCCTACGATGTGTGGTCTTAGTATTTCCTCGTAGTTTTCGTTGCAATCCGAATCCTTGTATTTTGATTCTAACTGTGTTAGACAAAATACGGCAAATTTTGCTTTGTAATTCAGCGCTCAGCGCGGCATATTGCCAGGAGAATAGCTGTTTTAGTTTGATTTGTTTTAGTCCTTATTTAAATAAGGCGTTTACAGATGGAGGATACTTAGTGATGTCCCTTACTATTCGTAGTTATTTGCTATATGCATGCCATCTGATAGTAGTAGAACTAGTTTCTACAACCCATTATTGTATTGGATAAAATATTTGTTTCTCATATAACAGACATACGCGACAAATTAAGAAAGTAGGTCTTGCCAATCAGAGAGTCGTTGGCAAACATTAGCTTTCGCTTGCTAGACTGGTAAATATAGCCAGTAAGCTTTAGCTATGCACCACACACCTTGGAGCTGGGTAAACCGCATCTAATCTTCTTCGCCCAGTGCCTGAATATTATGCATATACGTTATACACCAAGAGAATTATTTATATATAGTTTATCAGATAATGAAATATTTCTGCGCATACTTTACGGTTGTTTTATATGTATGGTGTATCATCTAAAAAGGTTAGGGATTAAATATAAAAAAATTTGTTTTGTAGATACCATCACTGCGATGCCATAAATATTAGTTTTTGGGTTTTTTATTTTCGATTAAGATAGTTTTTTAATCTAAAACATTCAACTTCGTAATATTAATAAATTTATAATTCATATCTCTCTTTATATAGGAATTAAGCCAAAAAGTTAACTAATGTTAACCTAAGTAACCTAATGTTAACTAAGTTAACATTATTACATGAAATTATCAAATGTTATTATGGTTCAATAAAGATTTTAATTTTCTTCGTTACCTATAACCTAGGTACGCAAAGGTATAACTTTCTCCAAAGGAATATATAACCTCAACTTTGTCTTTAATATCTACATCCTTTAAATAATGAAATAATAAACAAGCATCTAAATTACATTAAAAATAATTATTTCTCGTCACACACCTTTTATAATACAATTAAAAAGACATTAAAGATATTATTAAAAATATATTAAAGACAATATACTAAGTTGAGGTTATACAATAATAATAGGCTTTTATTTTCCCAACAACATTAATTACAAACAGAAGACATGAAGACATGCCGTTGTAATTCAATGTTGGGGGGGGAGTTCAGATTGCACGCAAAGTAGGTGTTTTCGACATATCTTAAAAATAATAAGGTTATTCTTTTGCGGACCTAAGATTATAGGTAACGAGGAAAATTAAAAACTTTATTGAAACATAATATTTGATAATTTCATTAATAATTTATTTCTTGGTTAACTTTTTGGCTTAATTCCTAAATAAAAAAGGATATAAACATTTAAGTAAGCCAATAAATAATATTAAAAATATACTATAAAAAAGATATAATTCGTTACATCATTGTTTTGTTTATAAAATATTTTCGTATTGTAGAATGAATATCCTATATAAGACCTATATTTTGATTTCATTAATAACTCAAATTGAAAAATGTACCTTCTGCAAGATGAATTTGTTGCTTATAGCGTATAATCGGTGATTTAACCTTTATTCACATTTGCTCTGTTGAAAATGTTTTGGTTATTAACATTGCTCATTTCGTACCATTAAATTTAAGTGAACAAAACTTCTCTCAAGCAGTCTCTCAACTAAAGTATTAACTATTAACTCAACTAAATATCTCGATAAATGAATTTATTTGTGGAACAGTTTCATTATATGTCAAAAATTATTTTGGCGAAGTGAACCGAGAAATTTTCAAACACACTTATTCAAGAAATAAACTAAAGCTTATCATCAGTTTATAAATAATTAAAAGTAAACATAAAAATAATTGATAGTTCTTTATAACCACTTTTTTCAGTGCACCTTACCTCAATTTACTTTTCTGAGATTTACCTCATATTCTTACTTGGCAGCAAGCTATTTATTCTAAATATGCATATGATTTAGAAATTTTATGATCTAAGAAAATGCTAGAGGAATGCAACACTGTATTATTATAAATTTAATAAATGACAGCCTAGCGTATATATTATACATATACGTGTATATGGAGACTATTCACGAATTTTTATTGCTTATAAAGCTGTGCAAAGAATATCAAAAATGCCGTTACAAATTTACAGAAACTTTCAAAGTCTGACTATAAAGTACTGTCATACATAGTTGGGAGATGATGTCTGTATTTTTCTAGAATAGGATTTGAAAATATTTGCATTGGAACGTATATAAAGTCCTAGTAGCTAATACTAAAAATATGTCGTAATTCAAGTACTCGGCACTTTGTAGATAGTAAATAATCGGTATCAAATCTTCATAACAATGAATTCATTGTAGAAGAAACGGTCCTGTACTGAACTATTATTCATTAGTGATAAATTATTTTTTGTCAAGAATCTTCTTCGAATCTATATTATAAGTTTTTGTAATGTATTTATTGTTTTACTTAAGGGTCCATTCTCTGTAGATTTGACAGGCATGAATGTTGGGTCGGATTGAGAGGATGGGTGGCCGATGGGTGGAGACTTATATATTCCAACTATCGAATTATTAAGATTTCGGAGGTGCACGTAAAGCCGAAGTAAAAAGGCATGGAAATAAAGTTAGCCTTCATTGCAAGGGTACCGGATTTGTCTTATAATTGCAACAAAATTTCTTTTTAGTGTTATAAATTATATATCACCGGAAAGATCAAAAGATAAACTAGATCCCTATAGTAGCAAATTTTTGTTTAATACATGTATTTTAGAGAAAATAATTTTTGAAAATACGCTATTTTAGTACAAGATTGTTTGCCTGGAATTTTAAAAATAAAAAGAAATACCAAAAATTACTACTATAAGGACTTAGATTAAAGTCTTATCTTTCAATACTTTTTTACTAAAAGTCGCTATATTTTATAGTTTTTTTATAATTAGACACGAGACGAACGCCGATTTAGGGCTTATTTCGACCTAGTGAATGGACTTAAAGTAAATTTTGTTTAATTTTAAATGCATTTTTAAATGAATATAAAAATGTAGCATGAAAATGCAATGAAAATGAATTTTGGACTTGTTTGGGCAATACGACACATTAGAGAGAGTAAAAATTAAAATGAATAAGACTGAATAGAAAAAGAGGTATCGAATTTGAAATGAAGGTGGATTCTTCGGGACAAAGAGCCTGAATTTGCTTTGGACGATGACAGCATGGCGTCAGGAGACACAGACATTTAAAAAATGTAATAAAACTTTCAGGACCGTATTTAAAAAATTTTAATTGATGATGGTCCTGGAAAGACAAAACGTTTTATGAAAAATATGATTATGCCATTTGATAGAGCACAAAAAGTTTCTATGAAGAAGCGTTGTTCTTTTTCCAATATCTACTAAGAAAAAAAACAATTTTCAATATTGCAATTTTTTTAAAATATTTCAAAAACCTATCAAGTTAGCCTTGACATTTTCAGCCATTATGTTGACCCCTTGTTTGCGCAGCTTTATCCTCAGTTAACCGACTTCGTATATCTTACCAATTCCGAGATCCATATGCATAGACCCGAATTTGAATCAGTCTGTATATAAAAAATAACGGTTCTTCTCTACTTTCCCAGAGAGGTGTAAAGCTTACAAAGTGTACAGGCGCTTAACTTTTAGGTAGACTACCCTGTACAAACAATGCTACTCGATATTTTTTAAGAGAGAAACAGGTTTTCGCAAATAGCTTTCAATTCTGCCTTTAATCCAATAGAGTGGTTGCGATTCGAAACAAAAACCGTTTTACAATTACTTTAAAATAGATTTATGAAAATATTTAGTTCCGTTTTCTTTATTTTGTGTCGCTGCAATTACCACATGGCTCGTAAAGCGTCGACCAACAAATTAGAGGTCGTTATAGTCGACAAAATAATCTGTTACGGCTTTAGCATATTATGTTAAAGGGTTCTAAATTTCCTGCCATACCTTTTTATTACCATTATCGTGCACTCAGATCTCGAGTCACATTATGAAGTTGAATAGCTAATTATTGATAAACAATTTTGTTCAGATATAAGTTATTTTGAAGATGCCTTGGAAGTTCTTATTACTGAATTGTAAGCTTGTGCAAATAAGACTTAAAAGTAGAAAAAAGTTTAAGAACGGTATAAAAACTACGAAAGGAGGGTGAAGAAAAACAAATAAATCGTATAATTAGTATAGTCTGCAATGATGTTTTGCCACTTATACCTACAAGAAAACTGATTCCTTAAGGCTGGTTTCACAATGTATTTTAACCAATAGTTTACTGAGTATAAGTTTAGAATGTGAATTTCTTTAACATTTTATCTATTAACTATGCACATTCTAAACTTATAATTAGTAAACTATCAGTTAAGTAATGGTAACCATCGATTGTGAAACTGGGCCTTAATGTGCTATTATAGACTACCACAGAGCTTTCATCGTTACACAGAGCATTGTTGTACGCAGCTATAGTGCAATATTGCAAGAACTGCATTAGGTATAAAAGAAACAATTTGGCAGATTACTTAGTGAAAGAAATTACAACCTAGAAAAGAAAATATTTCACATTAGATTCATTTTAGCTTCTAGTATAATTATTATTATTCCACAGGCCAACAAAGAAAATGTCTAGTTCCATAAACTTGTTGCAAGGCGTCTGGGATATTTGAGTTTTAAGGCTCATTTACATTTATTACTTTGGATATTCATCTTGGAGGAATCATCGAAAGTGATAAGTGTAGATTGCCTTTCATTTGTGTTGCATCCAAAGTCTACATTAAAAATGAGCGATGAAAAAATTCCTCTACCTATTTTTGATGAAAGAGATGTACCCTGAACCGATGATTCATCCAAAGTGAAGACTCAGTGAAAAATGTAAATACGACGAGTTCGATAATCTCGGGAAAAAATAGTGAGAATGTACTTCTTGGAGTTCTGTACAGCGCGCTCAATGTACCAATATTATCTCCAGTCGCCAGATATCGTAGCTCATTTGTAGTTTTAGTTCTAGTTTTAGAGATCAAAGCTTCTCGGAACCAAGTATCTCCTTTTTGGATTAACGGAGTAACTTTTTCGAGAAGATGTGCGAATTGTTCCTCGTTCATTCTTAAATCATTTCTGTACTCCTCAGGATTTTCTTCTGCCCACTCTCTTAACAGCGTGGACGAAGCTCCTAGATTTTCTCTCCTTGAAACCCACGGTTTCACCCACCAACGTCTTTTAGCACGGCCAGTTGTTGATATAGTTGAGTTCAATTCGTTTATCAGTCCACTTGAAATTTAGTCCATGCCATCGTGTATAAGACTTTTATTTTTTCTGGAACGAGACACCCTGCCGCCTGGTACCACAAGTTGTTGCACCAAACACGAAATGACGAAATTCTTAGGAACAGTGAATAGTGACAGAGGTGAAACCACACAACTGGATGAAAATATGTAAATAAGGATGATCACTCCGGATGATTTCACTCACGATGATTCACTTTGGATGTACATCAAAAGTGATACAGTGTAAATCCCGCTTAAGGTTGGTCTATCTGTTGTGTGGCGTTAGTCATTTGGTTTCGGTTTTAGCTGTTTAAATAGAGAAGATGAACTATCCAAAACACTTCATTCTCTTATCGAATTTAAGATACTGTAGTGACATTTTTCTTGCGGGATTTGTATCCGATGATTGACGCAATGTGCCTATGTAGAACTACGTGTGATTTCAAGGTATTTTTATAGTTTTTTTGAGGTTAGAAAAAATCCTGACGTAAAATGGAGCAATTCTCATGGAGTATAAATCTGCAGCTCAAAATTTATAGAGATATACTGACCAAATCTCCGGGGGAAGACAGTGTTTTGTGGGCCTGTGTTATAGAAATTGGGAAATTGTAGTTAAATTGGGTAAACTGAACGAATTATGGTATGTGTGTACTACGTCTGCAATTAGCTCGTAGGTGTTTTGAATCAAAATCCACTGCTATAGAATCTGACGGTTAGCACAGCAATTCAGCAATACAAAGGATGTTATTTGATGCACGTTAAAAGAGCAGCAATTACCACCGCTTTATGTGAGACGCATGCATGCAGACTGGTTTCACACGCACACACCTTTGCCATCAGTTGTAAGGGTTGACGACATATTTGAACCGTAAATTAAACATTTTGTACAATATATGTGACCCCCTTAAAATGAAATGTATACAAGCGTTAAATATTTTCCTAGGTATTTCTTTTTTGAATGCATGTAGTTTTATACTCTTTTATTGCTTAGTTCGGCTATGCCAAAAGCGTTATTTGATCTTTGTTTAATAGTTATTTAAGCTGTTCACGATTTCATTATTAGTGATAATTTAATTGCTCCTTAGAAAAGAATATCCAAGTATGAGTAAACGCCATTTTTTAAGTTTAAAACAAGTATTACTGCCAAAAATAAGATCGGTCATTTGGTTAATTTCGAACGAATGCGAAAAAGCAGAGTAGTAGAAGACGACTTTTTTTTTGAGGACGTTAAAAGTAATTAGAGCAAAATCTCAAGCCATAGAAGAAATTTTACTTTTTTTTACCTTCTCTTCTACTGACGATAGGTCGAGGATCAACTTGAAACGTTTAGAAAAAATAAAGTTAAGTTTTAATATCTTTTATTTTGTATGATGAAATTTAGTTAATTCATCATATATTTATTTAACTGCATATTACACAGTGGTTTTTGAGGCAAGCTTAAGAAGTTTGCTTTGATGCTATACTTTTCATCTGTATTTTGAATATTTCTGCTGGTTTCCTGTTTTTTATTATTTTACAAGCGATGTAATCTCAAAGAGACTACAATATATCAGACGTCTGTTAGATAGTTAGAATATTTTTTTATTTTATTTAACATCGTCCTACTTCCGAAACTAAGATCAACCACTGGCGACAGGAGACAACCACAACCTGGAAATTTTGTCGAATCCCCACTTTGCCGTGGGGTACAGACCTTGTACTTGCCTATTATTTATTTATTTATTTATTTATTTATTTATTTATTTATTTATTTATTTATTTATTGCAATACACCATTCAACAGGCCTAACGGCCGAGTACTAGAATGGGAAAATAAGTTTACAATAATATAACAAAACAATGAACATAATTAACATAATCAACATAATACACAAAGAAATAACACTAAACACTAAAACACTAAAACAAAAGATTAACAAAACCTATCAAATAAGATTACAATATTACAGAAGTATAGGAAATAATGAGTAAGAAAAGAAAATAAGGCCAACATTGAATTAAAAGAAACGGTTACAAATTTAACCTTTTTATAAAAGAAAGGGAACAAGAAAAAATATCGAAGGACGAATTATTATAAATGTTACAAATGTTGCTTAAAGGAGAAAATTTTCTGATGTTTGTCCGTGGAGTTGGCAAATAAAATAAATTTGAATGGCGTGAGGCAGTTCTGGGAACATGGAAGTTAAGCATGCTTACAATTTCAGCGCAGTTAATATCATTATGAAGTAATTTAAAAAGAAAAATTAGGCAGGCAATTTTACGTCTTTCTATTAACGGAATAAGCGAAAATCTATCGAGAAGTTGAGAATGAGGAAAACCAATAGGTGGATATACTCCATCTGAACGAAAGGCAGCAAGTTTAAGAAAACTGCGCTGGACTCTCTCAAGACTCAATATAAATTGAATAATTAGGAGACCATATAATAGAGGCATATTCAGCTTTAGAACGAACTAAAGAAATATACAATGTTTTAAGACAAGTTTCATTTGTAAAATTGCGCGTGTTCCTAATAACATATCCAAGAGTTTTATACGCCTTGGCAGTTGTGTTTAACATATTATGTTTATTAAAACTTAACTTTCTGTCAAATGTAACACCAAGGTCACAAAAAGTTTCAGGTCTTGAAAGGATGTTATTAACAATAGAATAATTGAAATTTATGGTGTTTAGTTTTGTAGAAAACGACATAACATTACATTTCTCTGTATTCAAGTGTAGATTATTTAGTATGCACCATTCATTAATAATATTCAAATTCTGCTGCAAATGTTCGCAGTCCTGTAAATTTGAGATTCTAGTAAAAATTTTTAAATCATCAGCATATAGTAGACATTTAACTGTTAACCGACTAACTATGTCATTAATAAATAGTGTAAATAAAAGAGGCCCAAGAATCGAACCCTGTGGAACACCAGATGTAGCAAATACTTCGCTAGACTTATAACCACGTTACACCACACACTGAACTCTATTGCAAAGATATGACTTTAGAAGAAGGATGAAGGAGGAGGAGAAACCGAAAGAACCTAATTTCCTTAATAGTATACCATGATCAACCCTATCGAAGGCTTTAGAGAAATCCGTATATACAACGTCGGTTTGGAACCCTTCATCGATGGCAGATGAAATGAATTCTGTTACACAAAGTAGATTTGTTACTGTCGATCTACCTCGAAAAAATCCATGCTGGAAGTCAGTTCTCATGTGCCTCGTATGAACAAATATTATTTCAGATAGTAACATCTCAAGACATTTAGCAAAGTTGTTAATAATTACAATAGGTCTATAATTACAAATGTTTGTCTTTTCGCCTTTTTTAAATATTGGAATTATTTTAGATAACTTCCATATAGTTGGCAAAGTAAATGATTGTAAAATTTTATTAAATAATATTTTGAGGGGAGTAGAAAATATAGCCGCACAGTCTCTAAGCAAAAAAGCTGGAATACCATCAGGGCCACTGGTGAGTTTCGGTTTAAGATTTCTCAAGCACTTGAACACTTCATCCTCATTGAAGTCAGAAATATTTAAGTTATGATAGTTTAATTTTGCAATTCCAGGAAGATTAATATTATCCACTTGTTCATCGTAAGAACTCTGAAAAAAAGTAGCAAAGGCGTTACAGATATCACCAGTCGAAGTAAGTATTTCATCCTGAAAAGACATACTATTAGGTATATTTCGACTGTTCTTAATATTGACATACTTCCAAAAAACAGACGGATCATGACTTATGTTATTTTCTTATATTTATTAAATACTCCTTATTTAGTTTCTTCTCATCAACTTTAAATTCCGCTCTGAGACGTTTAAATTCAGTAAGAAATGTACGATCATTTGTTCTTTTGTACTTTCGCCAACACCTGTACTTATCTTTAAGTTTATTGATTAATAACCTATTAAACCACGGAGGATAGTAACGGCGCGCTGGGGTTGTCCTAGGAACGCAAGTTTGAAATACTGAATCAAGCCTGATATAGAACTCATTACTTGCCTGGTTAATATCTTGAATTCCATTCAAAAAATCCCAATTGATTCCTAGTAAGGATTCGTAAAGCAGAGGAAAATTCGCTTTTCTAAAGTTATATGAATTCGAGGATTTTAGATCAGTAATATGGCAATTTGTGGGAGATTCAAACCTGTACAAAATAACAAGTGACGGATGATAACTGTCTTCGACAATTAAGACATCAACAGCTCTTTCAACTACACAAATATTATTAGAAAATACAAGATCAAGTAAACGATTCATAAAGTTAAACACAGAGTTATGTTGCTGCAGATGAAATAGATTTTCAAAATTTAGGACAGACTGTAGCAACGGCGGTATGTTAAAAGAGTGTGCCAACACATAATCCGGCAGATTAAAATCTCCAACAATAATTACGTCCCTCTCAAAGATATATGTCAAAGATGAAAATGCCTAATAAAATTATCGTATATCAAGTGGCTTCTGGTTTTATGGTATATCTTATCCACAAACCTTGACTAAGTTTGTATACTTTCCGTCAATTTACTGAGGTACAGGCCACATTGAAGTGGTCGTATCGTTAGTCTTCTCTATATGATGATCCATCTTACTACTAACCGAAACAATCATATGACAGTGGTCTGTGACTCATATAAATGTGAAGTCACCCTAGTGAGAAAAATCTTCATTTTACGTAGGCACCAGTCGAGAATGCATATTTGATTCTTATAAAGACATAATATCAAATATTTAATAATACTTGTAAAATACATCTTTCTGGTAACCTAGCGTCGTGCCTAGGAAACTTTTATCATATACGGTAAATTATAATTTCATTTTCCTTCATAAAATCCGTTTACGTTACACGCAGTTTTTTAAAAGTTAGCAGTTAATAGGAAGAGTTAAATGAGTTTACGTAAAGTTCTGTATGGGAATTATAAAGCCAAAGTAATTAAATATTAATATGTGTTGTTATATCTACGTGGAAAATGTTAAGCAAAAAAGGTATTTGAAGTGTGTTTAATTTTTGAAAGACGTTCATTAATTTACGACAGCGGGACATGAAACATTAACTGCTCAAAGATTAAATGAGAAACAATATTATATACCTTTAATAAAGCATGGAAGTTTTGGGTTTGCGTTTTACAACTTAAATTCCAAAAGAGGATTTGAATACGGATTAAATACAATTTAGACTGTTCAGTTCTTGCGACTCTTTTGACTTTCAGTAAATAATTTGGTTTCTGTATTTCTACCTTGTTTCAATTTTCACTACTGGATTAATATTTATTATTAATTGTTTAGAGGCAATAATGTGTTCTCTAAAATACAAACATTTCAGTTTTTTCAAAAGTCTGCTCCGTCAGTCTCATTAAATTACCATCATAATTCACTAAAACTTTCCTCAATTAACTGTTTATCTATCTCTTATAATTTCCGAGATCTGAATGTATACCGGGTGTCCCGTTAAGCCTATCGACCGGCTGTATCTCAGAAACTATATGTCCTACAATTTCCAGAAAAAAGTTGTCTTAAGTAAAGTGGTCACGAGAATTTCAACTAAAATGTTTTTAAAGTTGCTAAGATGGCCAGTAGGGGGCGTAATACCAATTGAAAATTAAAGAATTGCCATAACTCGAAAAAGTCAAATAGGAACATACGATTTTTTTAATGTAATCTGCATCTACTAGTCAATACCTAAAACTTTCGTAAAAAACTTTTTGTTCTAACTCTTCAAATAACAAAAATAAAAACAAAAGAGTAACGTTACATATAAATCACAATAACTCCGGTTTGGATTATCCAAATTAAATCAATTTGGATTCGTTTGAAAGCTAATTTATAGTAGAATAAGAATATGATTCCAAATATTTTCACAAATTCTTTACCAAGCCACCAGATGGCTCTCTTCCTAAATTCTCAAAACTGTTGATGTTTTCTTGTAAATTTTAAATGGAATGACATATTTTTTGTTAGGGTAGTCTATTCTTTAATGGATTTGAAGAAGAATAGCGCTAACCGGAAATCTCTATCATTTTTCTAACAAAAGTTATGAATTAAAATGTATTCATTAGGTTTATAAATGAGCTAGGTACATACTTACAGCATTATTATAAAAAAACAAGTAGACTATGAAACAAAAAGTATTAGATACTGTCAAGTAGATGTTAAAATCTGTCAATATTTCATTGTTGAATTATCTTTTTCGAATTGTTTTGGAGATTAGTTAAGTGCTTTTAATGTGTTATTATCAAACCAACTGTCTTTTGCACAATAATGTCTTACACTGCCGCAGAGGCGTATGATATGCTTGCAATATTTTTTCGAAGTTTTGAAAATCCAGTAATTGCCTCACGAGAATATGCTTTAGTATATCCAGAAAGAAGACATCATTCCCGAATGGTTTTTGTCCGCCTTGCTAGACGTTTGAGGGAAACTGGAAATGTTTTGCCAATAACAGCAGCCAATAGACGTCGAATAGCAAGAAATGAAGAAAACGTAATTAACGTTCTTGCGTATGTTACAGCATATCCTCACTCCAGTATCAGAGACATGTCAAGAAATTTGGGTGTATCAAGGTCAGTCATCCAACTCATTTTAAAAAGTCAAAAAATGCATCCCTATCATGTTGAACTACATCAAGCACTTACAGCTTTAGATTTTGACAGGAGACTGGAATTCTGTCAAAGGATGCGTTATTTGTTTGAAGAAAATCCAGGTATCTTGTCCAGAATTTTATGGACCGATGAGGCAACGTTTACCAGCACGGATAAGGTAAATTTGCATAACAGTCATTACTGGGCAGACAATAACCCGCACTGGATGATTGAAATTGATCATCAACATAAATTCTCAGTAAATGTTTGGTGTGGTATTATCGAGGGAACAATTATTACGTTTATTTTTGAAGAAAATTTGAATGGGGCAAGATATTTGGACTTTTTAATGAACCACTTACCAGTTCTATTAGAAAATGTTTCATTAGAGACGCGCAGGAATATGTGGTTTCAGCATGACGGCTGCCCGGCACATTATGCCCGTAATGTAAGGCAGTATTTGGACAATCAGTTTCCGGATAGGTGGATTGGAAGGGGTGGTCCATTTGCTTGGCCTCCCAGGTCCCCAGATTTAACAGTTTTAGATTTTTATTTATGGGGAAGAATGAAAGATATAGTATACACGACTAGACCAACAACGCGGGAAGACATGATTTTGCGCATACAAAATGCAATACAGTCACTTTCTGTAGCAGAAGTAGAAACTGCTGTATCATCAACACGCCGAGTAATTGATTTGTGTATTCAAAATAATGGCGGTCATTTTGAACATCTCAAATAAAACAGTTAGGTATTTATATAACGACTTTTATTTGCTTTTCAATTATTATTTTTTACTAGTTAGAGCAGAGATATATTTCAAAGGACAGCCCGGCTTTAGCCTACTCGACGATTTGGAGCGACTTTTTGAAAAGCGCCCTTTAAGCCTTGTAAAAATGACAAAAACCGCAATATGGCGGGTAACTCGGCAACCTATTGTCACGCCGCCCCTGTGCCGAAATCGTAACTAGGAGTTGGCAAGATTTAAATTTCTCACTGAATGTTTTCGATTTATAAACCTAATGAATACATTTTAATTCATAACTTTTGTTAGAAAAACGATAGAGACTTCCGGTTAGCGCTATTTTTCTTCAAATCGATTAAAGAATAGACTACCCTAACAAAAAATATGTCATTCCATTTAAAATTTATAAGAAAACATCAACAGTTTTGAGATTTAGGAAGAGAGCCATCTGGTGGCTTGGTAAAGAACTTGCGAAAATATTTGGAATCATATTCTTATTCTACTATAAATTAGCTTTCAAACGAATCCAAATTTATTTAATTTGGATAATCCAAACCGGAGTTATTGTGATTTATATGTAACGTTATTCTTTTGTTTTTATTTTTGTTATTTGAAGAGTTAGAACAAAAAGTTTTTACGAAAGTTTTAGGTATTGACTAGTAGATGCAGAATGCATTAAAAAATTCGTGTGTTTCTATTTGACTTTTTAGAGTTATGGCAATTCTTAAATTTTTATTTGGTAATATGCCCCCTACTGGCCATCTTAGCAACTTCAAAATATTTTAGTTGAAATTTTCGTCACCACTTTACTTAAGACAACTTTTTTCTGGAAACTGTTGGACATATACTTTCTGAGATACAGCCGGTCGATAGGCTTAACGGGACACCCGGTATATACAGGTGTCTTCGAGACACTTGTATATATATATATATAGGTACATACTGATAGGTGACAAATTATAATAAACAAAATCTAAATCAATTTAGTAATAGTGAGTGATAATATCGCTTAATGTGTCAAAATTAATATCACAACAATGAAAATTATATATAATTGAAGGTTTTGCATATGATATAAATGGGGGTTTGCGGCGGGCATTGGTCGTAGCACTGACAGCTATCTTGCTATCTTGCGTAGCTATCTTGAGTACAGCCTTAACTCACCACTGTGTTGTATAAGCGTGAAATTTGGAACAACTTATTATTTAAGTATCTCTTGTAATTACATAGGCCTTAACCTGTTAAAAGTAAATGGTTTTCTATTTGAGATACCTTCTGCATGTTTGTTGTAATAAAATAATACTTTTCCATTACAATAAATTAATGTATTTGCACAGAAATTAAGAAAGATACAGATACCTTTGGTCTTATTTCACTGTTTAAAATTTTAACTGTGAGTTCATTTGCATTATATATTTTTTTTTTAGATTATTGTGTTTCGTCAATTATATTTTATTAGAATACGTTTTTTTTTTTGTTATCGTGATATTGGAAATTTTTTGCTTCATAGTACGCAAAATGACAAGAGAACGCAGCATTAATTCAGAATTTATATTTTTAATTCAAAGACATTATTATTGTGTATTAATCAATAACAAAGCGTAGCGCATTCGTATGCTTGTATGCAATCAATATTATTTCATTATACGTTTAAAATTTTTAACGATGCGTTTCAGCCAGGAAGTTAGTAGTTCTGTAAGCAGTGATATTGCCATTAAACGCATGATATAATTCGAAACCCCAATGCAAACCGGAAATTTAGAAATTACTTTATGAATTAAATATAGCCTGAATTTAGTAAACAATTCGGCATTAACCCCAGTAACTTCCCTAAATAAGCCGGTTTAAGGTACAATCAATATGATGTAATTGAATGCATTCAATACCTTTATAATTATTAGTACAAGTTGCAACACATACTAAATAAACAAAAATTGCTTTTGAAGATCTAAATGTAAACATAAAATTATGGTCTAAGGACATGGTATTTCAGAAAAAATACCTCAATAGTGACTAGGTTTTTAAATATTTGTGTTTTTCTTTCAATGTTACTTTTTCACTAAGTAGATCATATACTACATATATGGTAAGTTAAATTAAACTCGCTAAACACAGAGGAAAGGTTAATTAAAGATTGATCAAATTGCATAAAAAAATACATACCTAATACACAACATAGTCATGAATCATTGCAGTGTTTTTTGGGATTACAACACTTGTAAAATTAACAAAGTTTTCCTTGATAGTTTTCCTACACTTTGAATATTTAATTTGAATACTTCTGGTTTCCTGTTTTTTTATTATTTTACAGGTGGTGTAATCCCAAAAAAGACTACAATAAATCATGACAATGCACCACAAATAAGTTACAGACATTAACAACATAGCCATATCTCAATCTGATTCGTTTATAGCCCAGTCTGCAAGATATCAGTAACCCTAGGTTAGGTTAGGTTCAAAAGTGAGTGGGCCAAAAACTAGACCCTCTACCGCGACCTTGTGGTCTATTGTGGCTCACACCTATTTATATTTCACCCAACAGGTCCAGCCTCTTAATGAAGCTGATCACCTTATTGGATGAGAACTTATTCAGATCCCCTGGCAGAAGTTGTCCTTTGCCAAATACTGAGTACCTGTTCCTTTCCCCAGCGGGGCAGGTGCATAATATGTGTTCTGCCGTTTCATCATCTTCTAAGCACAAGCGGCACTCAGCATCTTCTGCTAGGCTGAATTTGTACAGATGATATTTTAAACGGCAGTGACCGGTATATACGCCAATTAAAGTTCGTAGATGCAACCGTTTAACTCTAAAAGTTTTTTAGTTCTTATTTTTTAAGGGTTTATTATAAACGCCTTCGAATGAACTAATCTTGGTAGTTCTTGCCAGTACTGGAGGATTTGCCCCTCAGCCCAGGTCAAGAGCGTTGCTTTGTCAGTACTCGAGGATATGCCAAGCACCAATTCTGGTCCGACAAATTCAGAAGCAGCGCCCTCCCTGCCTAGAGAGCCGGCTACTTATCAATAGCCCTAATTCATACTCCTTATATCTTTCATTTTGCGGTGCAAGAATCTATCATATCAGTCAACCAAGCAGCACTGAAATTTCTATTTTAATAATTAAGTTTCAAGTTTAAAATAGTCTGGGAAAGTCTGAAAATAGTAATGTAACGAGCTAAAAACAAATGTAGTTATTTAATGTGGTTGCCAAGGTATCAGAAAATTATATCGCAGAGCTCCTTGTCCAAAAAAACTGAATCATCATTCATCGGATCGGAACCATTTCGTGGAGAAGCCATAATCGCACAATGATAGAGGTTGGAAATGGAATGATTATGAAGGAAATGGAATGGAATGGAATGGATGGATGAAGATAATCTCCAACTACAGAATAACTTCTTGGTAAAGGCAAACGAAGAAAGTGTATAATTGTTTTGAAAAAGCACAGATCTCATTTAGATGTTTCAAGAAATATATAGAAAACATTCTATCGATACGAAGAAACTTTGTTTACTATTTACATAAAAGAGCTGAAAACCCTGTTTGTTCATACTGAGATATCATTGGCCATAATAAGCCCCGTAACGATTTTTAAATAATTTCGGTGGCCCCAATTAATTTTGATTCCGACGTGTAACGTAATTAATAACTATTCTAAACAGTTGGCGTATTTACAGGCCTCAATTAATTTTGATTCCAACATGTAACGCAATTAATAACAGTTCGTGTATTTACAGTTATTCCTTATGTACATATTTTCTTGAAATGTATCTTAAACTTTTATGTTTAAGAGCCTTTTATGATTTCACCATGATACAGTGACATAATTTGGATGGTTGAAATCACTTAATATAAAATTCTTGCTCTTGCTCGTTTTTGACATATCACAAACCTGGTTGTGCGTAAAAAACAGTATGTTCTTTATTTATTTATTTATTTACTTATTTATTTATTTATTAATTATTTATCTATTAAGGTAAGAATTGTAGGTGTTTTAGAAATATATTTCGCTTACACATTAGTGATGTCTATTGTAATGAATGAATCAAATCTGAGGCGGATAATTCTTTAAAAAATTCTTTTGGTAATTTCCTTGCGTTATTTTTAATAATACCTTAATCCCCACTTAGACTCTTCATTAATTAAAGTATATGTGCTTTTTTGTGTTGAATGAAATACTTCTGTGCCAAAATATTGCACCATATCAATAAATACAACCCCCTTTTGTTTTATAGGAAGAGTGACTTATGTGGAACGTAAATATACTCGTGTATAATAATACCGAGATATCAAAAATTATCTTGGTCAAGGGTGGTTGTGGAATGTAAAACGTGTGTCTTACTTTAAATTTCAAATAATTATGTCACTGTCACACTGACATCATCAATAACCTACAAATTTCATACCTATTTATTTCAGTTGTAAAACAATAATGAACTACAAATTATGAAATAACGGTTTTAGTAACAAGAAAAACTAAATTACAGTAATTATTGAAAATGTCCCCCGTTTTGTTCGATGCACAAGTTGACGCGCCTCCTCATGCTGTGAAAAGCGTTTTGCAGCATTTCTGGCGTTATGGTTGTACATTGCTGAACAATTCTTTGTTGCAGTTCTTGCATATTATTAACCGGAGTTGCGAAAATCTTGTTTTTTAAGTAAGGAAATATAAAATAGTCCATAATTGTCAAACAAGGTGATCTCGGAGGAAACTCAACTTCTGTATGCAAACTTATCAGCCGGTCATCAAAAAACTCGCGGAGGAAAGCAATATTTTCTCGTGTAGTATGTGCTGTTGCACCGTCATGCTGGAAATAACCGTACCGAAGTTCATCATCGTTTAACTGTTGCACAAATTCAGCCAAAAAGTTGTGACTGTACCATTCTGCGTTGACGGTGAAATCGAAAAAAATTGGCCCAATTATTCTTCTGCGAGAAACTGCCATCCAAACACCAATTTTTTGAGCATGTAGTGGCGATTCAGTAAAAACATGAGGGTTATCATTGCTCCACATTCGCATATTTTGAGAATTGATGTATCCCGAAAGGTGGTACCACGCTTCGTCAGAAAAAAAGTTAAGTCCAGAAGATCGTCATTCATTAAAATATTGACAAACCAATGGCAGTAAGGAAAGCGTCTGGGGTGGTCTGCGGGCAGAAGAGCTTGATGTGCTTGCATCTTATATGGATGCATGTTCAAGTCTTTCTTTAAAATCTTATGACATGTTCCATAAGAAAGTCCAATTTCCTGAGAAAGACGTTTCAAAGGTTTTGCAGGCTCCTCTTCCATACGTTGACGAACGTCATTGACAACTTCTTCTGTACGAACTCTTGGTCTACCAGCACCTTTTTTATGAGTCACACAACCAGTTTCGCGAAACACTTCAACACAATTTATAAGGCACGCATAAAAACTGTCCGGTAATATTGTCACGTTTGGGAAATGCTCTCGAAAATTGTCCAAACACAAACGTTGACTGTATTGCCAATTTCCAATAACTAGCGCACCCGTTCGAAAATAGGCTTCAATCATGAAAACTTTGTGCTTTGTGGTAAGAGGCATGATTCAAAAACTGTATTAGAAAATTTCAGCACAATGACTTGCCAGATTCTGACGCAACAAAACATATTCAAAAATTTAAAGTAAGACACACGTTTTACATTCCACAACCACCCTTGACCAAGATAATTTTTGATATCCCGGTACTTATGAGACTATGTTATTTTATTATAAATTAGGAATAGCAATAATTCCATTATTGCTATATTCCAATAATAGTAATTGCATTTGAAAAATTATCGTCTAGTGAATTTACTATACAGAGAAAATGCTGTCTACATCCTATGAGTAAAATATCAATCAAAGTTAATTGTAATTTAATTACTAGTTGCTGATGAATAGTGCAGATCGACAACCCGGATTTATTTTACATCTTGAAAGGTGTTAAAATGTCTATATACTAATGAAAATGAATAGTTACCTCTTGGCGCAGTATTTTAATTAATAATCCTTGAATTTAATTTGTCAGACGTGACTAAACTACCGGTAGGTACCAGTAAAGTAGGAACTCCGTCAGCATATGTCAGGATGTCAAAAAAACTGTCAGCCGACGAATTCTTACAAGCTGTGACTTTATACTATAAGTTGCACACAAAATATCAAACTGCATAATCTTTGAATTATGTTTGTATACTTCGATTGCATAATAAAATAAACCAAGACTTCATTTACAGTATACACATATTTACGATTTGATATCAGAAATTAATTTGAAGGTATCTAGTACTTATTTTGATTCCTAGAATGTAAAGTTTTAAGTTATTTGAATTGTTTCATATATTGTCATATATCGGATTGTTATACGATATGTGAGTAGAGATACGTCTTGAAAGGAGGGATACTAATGGTTCCATAATGGATTACTAGTTGTTTGTTATTATATGTATACACATTTGATGACACATTGCTCTCGTGATACAGTCTTCTGGCAATATTTCCGTAGATAATTAAATATACTAATTTCTAGCTATTCATTAGTGGCATTGCCTTGACATTATTTTTTTTTTGTTTTATTTTGTCATGTTTAGAAAAATAAAGTGCTGCACCGAAAGGGTCACTCAGAGTTTTTCATTTTGATCTCCTTTTTGGGAGTGAAAGGTTATATTTCACACTAATTTTAGCATGTCTCTGCAAATACTATCATCATCATCAGCAGTAACTGAAATCTTAAAAGTGATGTAGGTATGTCAAAAAAGTTTATAAGTAGCTCCCAGCCGACATCTTGAATGTTCCTACAAACAATTTTGCAGAGAATGTGTATTTTTTATTAGAATTTATTTTGTTTAATTTATTAGTTCAAAAATGATGAAGATGAAGCATCAAAGACATGCACCGTATGCTTACGTTAATATTATAGTTGAGAAAGTAATTTATTTTCATGTCGCAAGTACACGTACACTAAAATAAATTTGTTTTGATAAGTATACTGTAGTTTATTAATTAAAGCAAAAATGTAATATGTTCTAATTACTAGAGGATTGTTTGATATTTGTTTTATAGATAATAAAATAGCGGAACAGTTAATTATCTACTTGAAGGAAAAACATTTCAAATATGCTCTCAAAGTAATTACGTATACTTCATATACGTGTTTTATAAAAATACCCTAGAGCAAATTGAAATATACATTACGTATTATTCTTTCCAGCATTCTAACAGAAACGGGGAAAATACAATTTAATATAGTAACATAAACAAACTTGGAGAATTTAATTTTTCTTTAAATCCCGAGGACATTATTGATGAAATAAATATTGTTTCATTTATAATTCCTCGGTCTTTCATGGCATTTATGGTAAATAATTTACGTCAACTCCGGCTGGGTTTCTTCTAAATGCATGCAATTATTTTAAGACCCCAGGCAGTTCGATGTAATATGCAAAAAAGATACACTTTATCTTATAATTAAACGCAAAAACAAACTGCATGCATAACCTTACTGACAGGAACAGTAAAACTGGACAGATACCATTTTTCATTTAATATTTCATACCTATCATTTTATACAAATACAGAAAACATTTCGAAATAATTGTATCCACAGTATTAAATATAATAATAATGGTAATAATAATAATAACAATAATAATAATAATACTAATAATAATAATAATAATAATAATAATAATAATAATAATAATAATAATAATAGTAATAATAATGATAATAATAATTATGTATTTAACATATATTAATAATTATTTATTTAACGATGGTGCATTTAACACCCTCGTCTATCGAAGCCATGTCATGGGTATGGAGGTCCCTGATGTCAACTGCAAGGCCTGCCATAGGGCGCCAGTGCATCTGCTCTCCGCTTGTCCGGCATATGCAGTCTCGGCGTATATCCATAGACACAATGCGGCTTTACGAGTGCTCTACTACTATCCGCGGTACTCATACGATATATACGAAACACCAGTGGTGCCATACGCTTCGGGGAATATTGAGTCCGTTGTGGGGAATGAGAGGTGCCGAATATATTGGAACTACTCATTTCCCACGCTCAGGCAGATTCAAGCCAATAAGCCTGATGTAGTCCTCCTCGACCACCAGCTCAAGAGTTCGTTTGACATCGAGTTCTCGGCTCCTGCCGAGACCAACATTGTTTTGAAAGTCTTGAGTCTTGAAAGAGGAGAAGAAACGGACAAAATATCGATACCTTCTCTTCGAACTCCCCAGACTCCATCCAGAACATACTGCGAAGCTTCGGAACTGAAGATCATACCGGCATGCCGAAATTCAGCAGATCTTCTAGTTGGAAGAATGTTCATTACGTTTACTTAGGGCACACGCTTCCCGGACTCAGTAGTTACTCACCCCACGGACGTGGGGAGTAGCTACTGTTAATCACCAGCGGGCCGACCCTGAGAATGGGAGCCAGGGACCAGTGGGCTAGAGCGGCAACATTTCTCGCTCACATTGCCTATTATGGTCTGGGTTCGACCCCCAGCTCCGATACTGGCAATGTCGGTGATTAGAGGATGTTTGTCTGCATTTCTCAATGTGTCTTTGGATTTGGGGGATGTCTAATTTATATGTGGTGTTTTAATAATAACATATAAAGATTTACACAAATTCTTGGCTGGATATTTTTTTTATCTCAATTTCTACTATAAGTTATGTCTATAAAGTGTTTTAACTGCTTAAATATGATAGTGTAGATAAACTAAGATAGGGCGAATATTTTCAGTGGATCTATACTGGAGTGAAGTACAATTATAATATGCTGATACTTGATACTGCAGCTGGTTCCTTTGAATAAGTTCTGTTTTCTTTTTTTATTTTACAAATGGTACACTTCCAAGAAGTGTACCATTCCATATTTCCAGGAATATATAGAGCAATAGAATATATTCGAATTACGTAGGTATACGTTGTGTGCATAAAAGTAATAAAAGAACAACCTTCTAGAGTAAATAGGACACAAGGGAATAGGAAGAATCGTGGTACGTCAGGTAACATTTTTCTCCAAAATGCTTCCTCGAACACATTTTAAACTTGTCTTCACATATACAGGGTACTCTATATTTCGCTGACTGAACTTAATCCATTTTTTTAATACGACAACTCTGTATATTATAACATTTTTTGAATTCTTCATTAAATTCTAAATTCAAACATATAAGTTCGTGTGGGTCTAAAATGTATACATCTTAAGCTATTCAATATAGAGAACATATGTTCTGTTTAATAGGTAATAGGTATGTTGTAAATTTTCATAATATTTTTTTTATTATTAGGGAAGTACCAATAAATAAAATCGCAGTTGTCTAGTTTATGGTGAATGCGCCACGTTAAATTCTGATCGAATCTCTAAAATAATTCTTTCCTAATTCTAGATTTCAGCTATATTATTCAAATTCAAACTATAAAACTCAAATTTCGTATTAGTTGTTTTGATAGGAAACTTTGATAGGCACGGCCCAATTCAAAAAAAATATGTATCTTTTGAACTGAGATTTATTTAGCTCTTTCAATTAAGTGTGCTAGTTTTGCAGGTATTATTATAATTCGTAAAAATTATCGAGAGGGTGATAGCCACAGGGCTATCCATTTTATAAATTCTTAACTGAAATATTACCCAATTGTATTTACTCATCGGACGCAAAATTTAATTGTTATCCAAATAGATATTAGGTATCATATATCTAATACTGATACTTTCGATGTTGTTGAATGGGTTTCTGGGTTTTCTGAATATCACTATTTTCTGAAATATCTCTCCTAACATATTGTTTTGTTTCCTCAAACTACTAGACTAGAAAGTTCCAACACCAACGTTTTATTATCTTTTTCAATTATACAAGTATTTTATTTTTAATGCGTTTGTGTATACGCAAAATAAAACGATTCTGATGTGTCATAGTAGAGCAATTTTCTATAATATAAACTAATCTCACGTTGATAACTTAAGAAAAAATAAACATTTCCGAAGGCTTAACAAATAACTAAGAGTTTTCTTTCATAATTGGCCAAATTTAGAAAGATTTATTCAACAAACCATTGAATAAATATGGTCTAATAGCTTATATAGGTAAGCGCTATTACTACTTATCACATTTGACAATTTCGAATTAATTCCTATTTCTGCATTTTGATAATGATCATAGAAATTGGATCGTCAAAAAAAAGTGATGTGTGTGTGTGTGTGTGTGTTTAGTAATAATTTATTTGTCGTTTTCAGTGGCGGAATTTTATTTTTGTTTAAGTAGCACTGTTTCAATAATTAACCCATGATTGGTTCTTTTTTGGCGTAGATTTTTATTTTATAATAGTTACATATTTGCAGAAAATAAACTAAGAAAGGAAGATCTCTTCTTAAGAACGTATGATAAAGAAAGTGCTACATGACATACTCACGTATTATATCTACTCTGAAATGTGTCCTCTGGTTTTGGTTACACTCGTATACTTATTTGGCTTATACATTATTTCCACTATGAGCTTTTGAATCATTTATAAATATCCATGAATCTTTTTCCTGCGTTATTTCAATTTACATCGTTAAATAAATCTAATAAATATGTATGTTTCATTGCTGCGGAGTAAAAATTAGATGGATTAATATTTGCTTTAGGAATTTGATTAAAAACAAAAGCCGGAACGAAAGCGAAAATCGAAGTCGTTTAATGCTATTGAAAATCCACCTGATGCTGTATCTTTTGAAGTCCTTCTCTTAATTGTCTTACGAAGAAGTGGGTGAGGGGCGAACGGCCTTAATTCATTTCCGGACTTTGATATCTCTCATTGCCAATTCAACCAGGTTCTAATCTGTCGTTCTATTCATCTCTCGTTGGCCGGCAATCGAACTAACAATTGTTTTCAGTCGGTTACCGTGTCTATAGGGAATATTGAACAACTATGATTAAACCAGCAGTTTCTTATCCCGCTCCTGTTGCTATTTATCCCTTTGGACTAATAAGCTGAAGTGTCCTGGTGAACAAGAAAGTGAGTTCATAATTGTAGCAGCTATATTGTAAAATTGAGCGATTATAACCTGCCTTCTGTTCATTAATGACCTATACTTTTTTTATGGAGAGTGGTCTAAAATAATTGCCTGCAATTTTAGGGGTTGACGAGGCAATCCAAAAATGAATACATCGTTGAATCAGTATCAATGGAAATAACTCAGCTTTAGTAGCTTTCTCGTGTTGTGTTCTCCGAAATGTTTCAAAATTAATTGTTCATTGAAATCGCAACTAGTTGATAAGCATAAAAAAAGAAGAAAAATTTGCTTTGAGCTACTTCTATGCTAATCGTAAAATTGTATACCTGCACAAATTGATCTTAAACTAATAACAGCTTATTGAAATTGACCTGGGTACCGGGTTATCACAACATAACAGGAAATGAGGAGGCCGATGCAATGGCTAAAAGAGGCTCAAGTATACAGTTTACAGGACCCGAACCGTACTCAGGCTTCCTCCTAGTTATGTAACAAGGTCTATTGAAAACTGGATAAAGAAAAGATCAGAGGAAGACTGGTTGAACGGGACTGGGCTGCGACAAGCCAGGCTCTTAATTGAAGGACCTTGGTCGAATTCGATCAATACTTGCGCTAAGTCGTAACAGCATAAGCATTGTCACAGGACTGTTGACAGGTCACGGACATCTCAACAAGCTCCTTAACACTTAGTGACACTAGAAGGTGCAGATTTTGCGGATAGGATGAGGATTCACATCCTCTGTCGCTGTGCTTGTCTCATGGCCAAGAGAACCAAACATCTGAGTGCAGCATTTCTCCTGCCTCAGGACAAGAGAGCTTCCACTAGAACGTATGTTGCCGTGTATAGCACGGGCCTCTTCCAATAGCTCTCGAGTAGCGGCAGACACAATGGGTCGAAAGGCCTGAATGCTGCGGGTAACCGCGCCGCCTTCCAACAACAACACAACAATAACAGCGTATTACAAATTTATATTTTATATTTTCATCTATATCAACTATCTATCCATACTAAAAGATCTCCTAACTTTCCTGTGGACTATTTGACGAGATGCAGGTTCCTAGGTAGGTAGGTTTTTCTTTATTTAAATGAGTAATATGTTTCACCATTGGAAGTTTATTGTACCTACTATTTTGTGAAACTCTATGTTTACATACATTTCCTGTGCCTGTACATAAAACTGAATTTCCCACGCACATTTATGCCAGATTATTATTTTAGATGGAACAACAATGTGTCTATTAGGTAGTAACTAATTATAAATGTTATTCTAAACTGATAGCATTGACAAAATTGTAATTGATAATGTGTTATTATTACATTATACATTGGAAATTAATTATGTTTCATTTATCAATCTACCAAAATAATAATGGTTTACATTGCTAGAATTAAGTGGTTCTAATTGATTGACAATGCCTACGTTGGTTAAAAAAACAGTTGGATTGATAATGTTGAAAGTATATAGACGCTTTATTTTTAAATGTGTACTATTTATAAATTGTGTTGGAAGCAATATAAAACACGAAAAGGTTTTTACTAGCGCAGGTCTAATAAACGAAATAAGTGAAAATCAAAAATACATTTAAATGTAACGTTGAAATGATGATGCATAATGAAATTATGTTCGCACACACTTATAAATGTTAGAAAGACGTCATTCAGTGTCATAGTGTCTTTAAAAGCATAATTTATTAAAGTTAATACTAGTTATGTTAATTAAGTAGTAATTAATGCAGAAGTCATTGACAAAATTCAATACGTAGAGGTAAATAAGCAGCAATTGAATTATTGAAATATTGAAGCAGTATCTGAACGGATACATCAACTGCTGCTACAAAATTTTCCACACAACTCTCTTGTTTACAAAATATTTGCAATTTTTTCTAGTAAAAGTATCTGGATCGTCCTCTATCATATTCACCACATCTTCTTCCACTTCTACCGTTGTTACTATCATTGGCCTTCCTGGCAAATTTTCATATAAATATTTTGTGTACCTATCTTTATGACAAAACTAGAGTAACTCGTGTAACCTCTTATTAGCTCTTAAGCTTTAGGCCATGATTTTCCGTCAACATATTACAGGTAACTATCATGAAATTGTTACCCATTGTAACTTATAGTTACATGTTACCAGATTTTTCGTGACTTGTTACAGTTACCACGTCTTACTATGGTTAGTCAGAATGGTAACTACCTCTTCCCGATGGTTAGATACAATTTTATGTATTGCTTTCTTTCTCGTTTTATATGGCCTTCTCAGAATTTCTATTGCTTTCTTGTTTCTTGCTTTGTTGTTTTGAAATTGTCAAAGAATTTCAGTTATATATAGCAACTTTCTAAGGAGAAAATAAATTAACTAGAAGACTGCGTACTCTAAACCAAAACTTATATATTCTAGTAATATTCCGCTAATTTAAGCCTCTTTGATGGGCTTGCCATTTTTTAAATTTTAAACCACAGATCACAACACAACACTTTTATAAATAGAATAATCTCAAATGAACAGCAGATAAGTGACAGATACAGAAAAACAGTAATCTAACCTCGAATAATTGACAGATTAGTAACTATACTAAATGTCAATTTAGGTAACCACTGGTAACAATTGTATGGTGTAGTTAGCTGACGAAAAAACGCCTTTTACTACAAGTTCTAGTCATCAATTTCGTAAATATTCGTCGTTTTATTTTATATCAATTTTCTAAACAAATTAACATTCAGGTACGTTATATAACTCAAAAGCGAAATTAATACTTTTTGACCTCAAATTATTTAATATTGTTATTTTTACTAAATAGATAATTTCGCAAAAGATACTGCTTTAAGGATGAACCAAATATACCTACGTATCGATGTTTGCTTCATATTTTAAAGATTTTAAGTTTATAGAGAGATACAGAATTGCCTTTTTATTTTATACCCACTAGATTGTGCAGTCTACCGTAGAATTTTATTAAGTTGAGTTTATATTAAATCGAGTGGGTTAACTTTGAAAATATCTTTTTCTGAAAAGCAAAGATCCAAACCTGTGAGATCAAAGGAATGTACTGAATGTATCAAGCTGAATGCATAGGTCTTATACTTACTTAGTATCTTAAATGTGTAGGAGAAGTGAATCTCCGACGGCATTCTTCGAGTGCGCGTAAAAAACCATTTATAATTTTATTTTGACAGTTTTCTGTTTTTCGGCGATTTTTAACAAACTTGCGACGTTTAGCTGATCGAATAGGGTACAACGGCCGGGTGTATCAATATAGCAAAACTCGATGGAGGACATTTTATAATAATAATAATAATAATATCTCTACCACTCATTTTAATCACAATGATTAGCCCTGGAAGTCTAAGACTTGTGTGCAAGGAGAGAGATTTATACTTGCCAAGTTATAGCGTAAAATAACTATAAAAAATATATTGCAAAGGATATTCCAATTAAGAGCGCCAGATCCAGAAAATGCCACCAATTTCCTAAATATTAGAACACATACAATTCGATATACCATATAGTACACTGAAGAACATTATTCACCATGCAATTTTGAGCCCTGCGATATAATCTGCAATCGGAGCTCCAATATTCACCACCAACTATAATAGGAAACAAATATTATAAATTAGTCAGGGACCTAACGACCCGATCTACTTTATCGATGTTAATATATCATCCCACCAAAATATAGTTAAAAAATACACAGAAAAGAAAAATATCAACAACTAGCAATAAACGTTGAAAGAATATGAAAACCAAAACAAATTCATTAATTATTCCATTAATTAAATTATTGGCCGGTATCACTCCATACTCATTCATAAATGAACTCATTCAACTCAGCCTGGTAGAAATATATACTGAGTCACAAAAAGCAGCCATAATTCATAGATGCAATAGAGTAAGATCGTTTCTAAACCAAATATAATTTCTTGTTAGAGTTACTTACTCTTACTGCTAGGTATTAACCCTTCTACGCAAGAAACATAAACCAGCGAAGAACTGAGAAATGCATAATGCGCAAAAACGATAATAATAATAATAATAATAATAATAATAATAATAATAATAATAATAATAATAATACATATGAGAAATATTGCTTACGCAGTCAATAGAACTGATGGTTTAATACTTCTGATAACCAAAATACTGCAGTGAAATGTTTTTTTTAATTAAAATATCGATAAAAATTAGTCTCAGGTTAATGTAGATAGTTTACATTGTAGATAGATTTAGTTTACAATGTAGATAGATTTACTTCAGAGCACTTGACTATACGTAGCGTGTGGTCAAAGAGGACGTCTAATGAAAATCTCACGAGAGTGACACTAGTATGTGTCTTTAATTCAATCCCTACTATGGGAAACTTTTTTATTTTACTTTTTACATTTTTGAAGAATTTAAACAATCTATAGTGTTCGAATAAGTAAATACTAATAATAATAATTCTGTTAGTAAGAAGTAATAACATCCCCTCGAGCCCCTCTAGTGGGGCTCGAACTAGCGAAATTGTGTTCAGTTTAAGAGACTACTACACATATCCCGAGACCGCACGCATTAGTAATTTGAAACTAATTATTTTTATTGATATTTTAATTATTAAAACGTCATATCACCTCAGTATTTTGGTACTGAGGGAAACAGTTCTATTTGTTCGGTTAACAATTTTTCTCGTAGTATGCCTTGGGAATATAAAATTCAGTGAAATATAAGGTTTGTTCTAACAAGAATCCCAAATCATCGGTGATTGTCGGGAGCATGCGCATTGCAATTTTTCCGTTCCATCAAAGCCAAAAGGAAATCGGTGATTGGTTCCTGATTGACAGTACACTGTTCTATCATGGCTTATGATTGGTTTGTGGACAATCAGAAAAGTTTGCGGATTTTTTAGCAACTCTGAATCAGAATCATGCGCAGTAAATTAAATGAAATGACATTCATCTCTACTAGTAAAGTCTTACCTGCATTATTATTATTCATGCTGATTGTAATTAGGTACTGAAGTATTTTTATGTCAGAAGCCTATGTGAAGTTTTCTAAACAACTACAAATCATAAAAAACTCTTTTATTATGGTTTTTTGCTTTTTGTTATTTTATAGGTGGTGTAATCCCAAAAGAAACAAACTATGAATCATGAAAATACACCACAAATAAGTTACAGACATTCGGGTCGATTCTGTTTGCATCTTGCTAAGGGTCTTGTTATGTAAACCATGTTGTTATAAGTTTAAGTGGTAACAAGATATTATTCAAAATTAGTATTCCGTTTGGAAAGTTATAGTACGTATTGTTAAAGTTTACAAAAACAACAATATTGTTATAAGTTTGTACGTGTCGGGGTTCAAATTCATTGGATATTTCTAGAAGAAGAAGATGACAGTGGGATATAACCTCAAATTTTGTGTTTTGAGTTTGAAGTCTAACCGTTTCATCTCGAATCACGATATAATCTTTGGTTTCACGAGCGTTTCACCTTTATATTTACCAAAGAGTAACCTATGTGACTTGTGAAGAAGAATTAGTTTATCCCATAGAGAAAACGTGTATTATCCTCTTTGCCATTACCACGTCACTAAGCAAGAAAACAAACAAACCTCAAATGGAACTAATTGTAAATCGAATAAGCTTGCAAAAACCTATAAAAGTAGTTTTTATGTGAATTGATAATCTTAATTAAATTATCCCTGTGTACCACTTGTAAATGAAATGGTATTGTAGCTTCATCAACAAATATTTCCAGTTTCTGAATTAATTTCAATCCCACTCCTTTACTCAAACGAATTAACTTGATAAATTTTCATTCGGAACCTCAAATGGGTTATCTCTTAATAGTTTTCTAAAATTTTAAAAATTCCATTTTAATTTATGTACAAATTTCTGATCAAAATACAAAAATAAAAATAATGGTACTTAAATATAAGTATGTAGGTACCTACTTACTGATGTAAACAATTTGAAACATGAAAATTCAGCAGAAAATGTATAAATAATGGATTTATGGCAATTTTAAACACTAAATTTAACCACTAACTATATTGCAATGTTCATAGCAAGCACTAAAATGATGTTGCTAAGATTACCATAAATAATAGCGAGATATGTTTAAAATGACATATCATCTTGTTAAAATTTATCAAACAGAATAGGTATCTTACATAATATGTGATTAAGAAATAACCATATCTTTTTAAAATAGCCAAAAATAATATTGTTATGTTCAAACAGAATCGACCTGATTATCTACTCTTTTCTTATCTATGACACTCCACAAATGGCAAAACGATCAAAAACGTCCAATGTTTTCGTTTTGTGTCAAAAAATGAGGTCACAATATATCCAGCCCACAGACTGCCACTCTTTACTCTTTGTCAGATTTGTCAGTTGTTCCATCACAAACTTCTGATTAGTTGCAAATTTGTCTCTACTAACGCATGCGCAGATATTGTGGTTACAATCAATTGGGGATTGATCAGAGTTTTCTTGTTAGAACAAACCTACTATAACCAATGTTAATGCTCATAAGTCAGATGACGCATAGGGACTCGGTATATATGTTCAAATAGTGGACTGAAATTTATATTAAATTTATTTCAATAATATCTCTTTGTTCCAAGTTTTGTGAGAACTGGATATTGATAATCCGATCACTTAATTACAGCATAATAACTCTTATTTTCATTATCTTTATGAATTCCATATAGTAAATTTCAACAAGAGCGCCTTTGTTGTATGTTTTATGCCTATTGAAGGCTGCTGAAATAAATGCCTTTGTTTACATTAGTCGATGTTAAATTAATTTGCAATTCCTTTTCGTAAAGAAATTTTCAAATTCTAATGAGTTTAACAACAAGCTTTAATCTGCTCCTACAAAAAATATGTTTTAATTAATATATGTAGATATGAATAATGCAGTGGCTTCGAGAAGAAAAATAATAATGAAGGAAGATTCGAACATTAATCCATCTTTTTAATAATTTATTAGTTCGTATTTATTTATAAAAGCATTTGAATACACGGAGCTACAGCTTTTACCGGTCGCCATAAAGAGAATTCCTTAATAACTTCACGCCCGGGTACTGCTTATTTCCTAAAATCCCAGTATATATGTTGAGAATTATTAATAGACAGAATACGGTAATTAGGTCCCAACTTAACATCAAGTGGATCCGATGCATAATAGTAATTGAAGTAGTGTGCGATTAAAGATAAATCTACCGGGTAAAATTACGAAGAAACACATCCCATGGGATCAAATTAAAATTAGGTCATATGATCATACGTGTCAGAAGTCAGTATGTAACTCTCAAATTATTTTTTTGAATCTATGACTATATCATCATATTAATTATTTTAAATACGAAATATAATAAAATTGATACAAAAATAATCTACTATTCAGATATCTATCATCCATATTCATATAAGTATCTGGAATCTTTCCCGAAAAATTTTATAGTTTTCAATAACGGAAATGTTAATGATGCGTTCGAAGGCAGAAATCCCCATAGATAAAAAAATGACAAGTTTAAAGTTAATGTAAGCTAGACCCAAATTAAGTCAAAAGTTATAAGGAAAATATAGTTAAACGAAATCATTCATGAAAAAAAAAACAAACTGTGTCAATCACAAATTGAAAATTTACCTCCTGGTATTTACCTCCTGATATTTGTTTGTTTCATAAGCCAGAAACTTGTGATTTTTCCTGTAAAATATGATTTCTATATAAACATTTTAATTTAAAAATATATGGGTTCTACCTTAAATTTAATTTTTTTAATAGAACCATATATTTTGTAAAAACTAAAATTTCCTATTTTTTTTTAATCCAAGGGTATATTACTTTTCGGAGTCATCCTCAATGATTTTCAGGATAGAACACCCTCATTATAGAAAATACTAATCATAAACAACGGCGAAACTTTTTTCTTGAGAGTGGTCATCGAAATTTTTTTAAAATGAACAATATTTGTGTGGCAAACAATGTCAAAATAATAAAAAATATACTTTAAAATTCTAATTAATTCTAAATTTGTCATACTGTTTTAACTTCGTTAATTTTAAATTTAGGTAATTTATTTTTGATATCAATTTTTTTGATAACCTTGCTTACTCCGATTTGAAGTTTTATAATAAACTTTTGTTATTGTTACCATCCTGGCATTCTTATCTTACCACTCTAGACGAATACTAACCACAATAACAAAATACTATAGGTATTAGAGTTAAAACCTCAATATTCGGCCACCTTTTAAAAGCGGGCAGCTCTAGAAACGGCCAGTTTTCAAATTTCCGAAACCAATTATATTGGAAAACCCGTACTAATGACCTCCCTAATAGCGGCACCCCCATCAAACGGTCACGGCCACTTCAAATACAATTTTCTTCATAAAAAACCATCAAAGCAAGGCGCAGTGCCACTACGACGGAAACATGTACTATTTTCTTAGAAGTAAATATGTATGTGATGTGTCGACAGTTTTCACAACATGTGTCTAATATCGTTCGTTTAAAAGTTGAAAACAGACGCAGCTTATTGGAAACGTTTCCAAAAATGTGTCTTAAGTTGCTACTTGGGTAGAAGAATACATCTTTTAATTATGATTTTTTATACTTTACCCACCACTTTCGAGTTTTAAAATATAGAGTAAATCTAAGAAATGAACTTTAGGATACTCTGTATAAAATGTAGTAATACCTACATCGCTGCATTATGCTAACTATGACGTGATGAAAACATGAAAGTATGATAATAAGGAATACTTTCAAATTACTTTACATCTGGTATAATTGATTTGTCCAAAATTGTTTCGTAGATACATCAAAAGGATCTATTGATTTCACAATACAGACGCGATTCACTTTGCTGCTTGACAAATTCCTGAGGAGCTTGTTGCTCTCCTCTTCTGTCGAAGATTTTGATTACATACATAACAAGATAACGCAGAGTCAACAGTTATTTGTCACGTCAGTAGTATTGCCAATAACTGGAGCTGTTTGGATGCCACTCATTGTATCTTGTGTGACAAAGGCGATAGAAGTAGATAGGTATTTATTATATTCGCTTTAGGGAAAATGCGATTTTTTCCTTTGTAACAGACATTTGTGACTTTGAGCATGCCGGAGCAATTTCAGGAATTCTGGTAGTTTCTGAAATTCTTGAATGGTTTTAAAATATATAGGGTCATCATAAAGTAAGGGGTATACTTTAAAGTCTTATTTATCTAATTTTAAGAAATCAAGCTAGTAGCAAAAAGTGAATGGAATCTAATTGCTTCAATAATTGGATTTTACTGTATCTATGGAAAACAAAAGAGTTGTCGTGTCAACTGCTGATACAAGTGTCAAACGATTTAGAGAATTGTTCTCAAAATAAAACATAAATTGAAACGATTTGAACTTTAATAACATGGATCTACAAACAAGAATTGGTTTAGTACAATGTTATTACGAATGCGGCAGAAATTACACTGCTGGATTAAGAAGATTTTGTACGAAAATGGGTTTGAGAGCAGGGCCCTGTCAAATGAAAGCGTACCGTAATTTAATTACCAAATTTGAAAGATCAGGGTCTGTAACTGACCTACCGAGATCAGGAAGACCAAGGATTAGTGATGTCTAAGTTGCAGAAGTTCTTCGGGAAAATAAAAACATAGCCAACACTAATCCGTTAGCAATCAGTAGCGTAAATTCGATATCAAAACGATTGCAAATGCCATACACCACGGTTTGTAAAATTTTACGCAAAATGTATCCCTATAAACAAACTGCTGTTTGAATTAAATGAGGCAGATTTTCCTATGAGGTATGATTTTTCTTTACAAATTTTGCCTCAGATGGAAATTGAACCAGAATGGTTTTCCGTATTTTATAGACAAATGAGGTCCATTTTCTCAAAATGATGGAGTCAATACTGAAAACTGTCAAATATAGGCAACAGATAATCCACATGAAATCATTTAGGAAGAACTTCATGACAAGAAAGTCACAGTTTGGTGCGGTTTCACATCTAATTTTATCATTGGACCATACTTTTCTGAGGAGATACAGAATAGAGAGGCCGTATTTATAACTGTTACTGGTGTACGATACCTGCATATGTTACAAGATTATGCCATTGCACGGATACAAAACGAGCACGAAGGAATTGAAAACATGATTTTTATGCAGGATGGAGCACCCGCCATATTTACCGAAGAGGCAAAGAACTTGTAACTCATGTTTTTCAAAATCGTGTTATAAGGAGATATTTTGTAAATTCATGACCTCCAAACTCGCCTGATCTTAACCCAACGGATTACTGGCTTGTGGGGTTATTTAAAAAATTTGGTGTTTAGAACACGACCAACAACGCTGGAAGAATTAAAAAACTCTATTATGGAGCAAATTGCTGCAATTCAACCAGAAATGCTGAATAATGCTGTGTACAATTTGAAGGAACGGTTGGTGATTGTACAGCAGCAAAATGGACGGTATATCGAACATTTGCGTTAACCACTATTGAACATAAGAAATCCCATTGTTTAAGCAATCGAATTTCTTTCACTTCCAGGGTGCCTATCCTCAGCCCGGGAGCAATGTTGAGAGAAATGACCATTCTCTCACACGGACGTGAACGCTCCCCATTCTCTTAAAATTTCTTGCCGTATTCTCCGTCACTCGAAATATTGATGCAATGTTGCCATGATTGTGGTAGTTCAATTGTCGCAAAATTGGTGGTTTTAATCTACTTTTGCTGTGTACCTATGCCTAACCTAAAACCTAACCACAAAATAAAATATATCTATCGTTTGCGCCCACGGATTTTAAGAAATCCGTGTTTGCGCCAGATCCCAGATTGAATATTGGAAAAATGGAACGCAAAAATACTACTATTAATTCCACACAAAAAGATATGCTAATTCAATTTCTGAAAAGTAACCCGAACCTACAAACCGGTAAATTCTCTAATACTTTTACATTTAAAAATGCCCAAAGCTTATGGGAAGAAATTTCAGACTATTTAAACAGTGTGCCCAATGGGGCACAAAAGGAGTGGCATCAGTGGAGAAAGGTAAATGTTGTATTAAGTTGGTTTTGCAATTAAAAGCCTTATCCACACTTGTTCATACCTAGTACATACTTTTACTCATTAAATTGTATTAGGTGTAGATAGCAGTGCAGTACTAGTTTAATAACAAAGTTTATATTCGTCCTGTGGAGTCATGTAGAGTATTCAGTTTAACAGTGTATTCTTCCAATAGACATGGCAAGATTTAAAGAAGCACACAAAGAGTAAAGCTGTCAGTGTAAAGAAGCACATGACTGGGACCGGTGGAGGTGAACAAGCGAAGCCCCTCTCAGATGCCGAAACAGAAATTTTAGGAATAATGAGCCCTACGCAAATTGAAGGAATGAGTATTGAAGAAATTCCTATTACCTTCAATTTTGATACGGTTAGTTTCATAAATTTTTGTGTAGTAAGCGAATTTCTAAAATAGGTATTATTTCTATATATTATTATTTAACTATAATATAGGAAAATATTATGGACCAAAGCCAGCAAAATGAAGTTGTGGATGTTGATCTGGGTAGAGAAGAAGTATTGGTAAGTACATGCCTAAATTATTTATGATTTTATTTGTGAGAGAAAATAAAATTAATATTTTAAATGGCAGTCATTGTAAGCAGTTTTTATTTGTATTTTCACTGTTAGATAACTATTAAAGTATAGGTAACACAAATTGAGATTTTAATTCCTTTAGAAAATAATAGTTTTTGATAGTATTCGCTATTCTTGTACTCATTAGAAATACAACTGACGACGAGATTTTAAATAGCTATCAGTTTAGTTAGCCATAAACATAAAAGCCATTAGAACACCTCCTCACTACTCTTTAACTGTTTTTTTCAATTTAAGGAAGGTGAAAAACCATCGGTCAGTGAAGTTTACGATCATGAATATGCCAATGTAACATCTGCAACACCAAAGAAAATCAATAAGACAACACGACTTACCAAGTCACTAGATATAAGCAATTTATTAAAATCAGTCGATAAAAGAAATTCGTTGCTTGACGAGTATTATACTGAAAAAATCAAATATTATAAAGCGAAAAGCTTATATTTTAATCAAAATTTAGATTTAAAAAGAAAGATATTGAATGACTTAAAAGATATTTTAACTAATTTAGTGAAAAAGTAAAACCGTTAAACAATCAGGTTGGATAACTGAACTTACATAAATTTATTTTTTCAAGGAGAATGATCTCATGTTTTAGTTTGTTATTTAATGTTCCCTGTTTTGCAGAATGATCTCATATTTTATTATGTTTGTTTGCTATATTTATTGTTTGCTGTATGCATTTTATATATTTATATTGTGTTCCATGGATATTACAATAAAAGATATTTTTTACATAAGTATATTTTTATTTAACATAACACAAATTCAGCTTGGCAAAGCTACCATGAGATTTCAAGGTTACAATAAAATTAAGTAAGATCTCACTAAATTTACTATAATTTATGTATAATTTGTTCCTTCAACTCAAACACAATGCTTAAACACTTAGATAAATAACCAAGTTTTCCAGTATATGTCAAATTACAATAGTATATTATGAAATTAGTTACAGGTGACAGATTATTTTATCCGCCTTTTGACATTCATAATCGTAACATTATGATGACGACAGTCGACAATAAAAATATTGGTTTCATGTGCATATTATCTTGAAATCTAATGCTACGTTTGGCAAGCTGTTACGTAAATATAATACATAAAAAATAATTTATTTGACTTTTGTAATATACTCCTAATTAAAATAGTTATTAATGATTTGTTGCTGCAATCGTCTTGCAGCAAATAAATCCTCGTTTACTCCGGCATTCGCCAAGTGGACATCCGCATTAATATTAATGCCATAATCTTGTATTTCAATGTCATCTATGTCATCTGCAGGTGGAGGAATGTTTCTGACTATACACATATTGTGTAAAACACAACATGCTTTTGTTATATTAGCTGCCATTTGAGGGATGTAATGGAGTACCCTGTGCTTGAGTAAACATCTCCATGTGTTTTTTAACACACCATTACATCGCTCTATTATAGACCTTATGGTTTTCAAACAGTTATTGAATCTATCTTCTGGAGTACCTGGAATAGTATCTCTCAAGGGAGTTAATAACCAAGGTCTAAGAGAATAACCTGAAATTTGAAATTTTTTTAATGATTATGATTCATTATTTCATGACAATATTATTCACCCGAGTCACCCAGAAGATAAAACAGGTTTTCATTATTTTGTCTGTAAATTGTTTCCATTACTTGGGATAAATTGCATTGTCTCCAAATATGAGCATCGTGTGCACTTCCAGGAAATCGCTCCACAACATTCATGATTTTTAAGTTATCATCACAAACCTTAAGAATTGAAATTTATAAATTTAATGAGGATTTCTTTAGTTTTAATACCTACATACCAGCTGAACATTTAATGAATGATATTGCTTTCGGTTGACAAATATGTGTTCATCTTCATGAGGTCTAACAATTGCAACCTGGGTGCAGTCGATGCAACCCACAACCCCAGGAAAATTAAATTTCCTAAAGAATCTAAAAAAGTATACAGTAAATACTACTTAAAATTATAATGATATATAGTCTTGCCTAGTTCTTAATTCTGTCAGTTCATTCAAGTTTTGGGGAAAGTGAATCCACTCACTTACTATATTTTCATTAATTAAAGCCATAGTGACTTCTTGTAGGCATCGACTTACACTGGATTGACCAATTGAGCAAAATATATTTTTACCAGTCATTTTCTGATAACTGCCATGAGCATAAAACAGTAGTGTAACAAGAACCTTAAAAAAATTAGTATTATATGTATATGTAGTGTAGGACTGTAAAACAAGACAGGTATTCTAGCTTTTACCTTGGTTTCTACATCTAAACTTTGATGTGTAAGTCCCTGATGGATATAAGGCGTTAACATGTTTATTATCTCACGAGCAAGGTTCTTATTGACGCGAAATAAGGCTTGGAACTGGCTGTCAGTCATGGTTACAAATGGATTTATTTTATTGTAATATACTCTTCTTGGTACTTCTACATCTGCCTCCGCTTGTACTAAATCATCAAAAGCTTGAAGCATTAAGGCCTCCTCTTCATCCATTCTGCAAAAGTAGGTTAGGTAGTAAGTAATAGTAAAGAAATAACTTGAAAAAGTAAAGTATACTTAATCATTTACTATGGAATTTATCTAGGTACTTACCTATTTGTAAACTTTGATACCTACCTATTACCTATATAAAACTTGGGTTTTTTTTGATACAGCTAGGTAATTAATTGCTCACTGAGAATTATTGTGCCCAAGACTAAACCAGAACAAAAATTTAGGTTTTGTAATAAGTAATAAAAATAAATGTGGGTTTTTTTAACTTGATAAATTCTCAGTGCATTAACCACCTAACCTATAATTTACTGGTTTCTCTTGACTTTATGAAATTCTCCTGGGTGACAGTAGGAGAACAAACACTCCTTTAATTCTCTCAAAATTTCGTAGGAAGGGAACGGCTAAGAATAAGGTACATAAGATTTCAATAGAAAGATGGCCTTGCTTTATAATATATCCATGATAATGATAACTTTAGCAGTGTCTAACAAGGATAAGCCTGCAAATTGAGTTTTGTGTGAAGCAGAGGAAATATGTTAGTATTCTTTAGGGTGCATTGTAATCTGAGTGCACATTTTATATACAGAGTATTTTTGCTCGCTATGCGTCGCTGAGCTTGAAGCGCTGAACGACGCGTTATAGCTGAAAACACTCTCCCCGTTGTGCTCGATTAAGTTGGAACATCGGAGTTATTTGCTCTGCTTTTGAAAACACCGCTCAACGTGTCAATCTTAGCTTCAGTTTATCTCATTTCCATCGTGAATAGTTGTTAGGGCTTATGGTAGCATAAGTCGTTCTTCCAGTGAACTTAACTTGGTAGAAAAGTAAAGAGAGAAGTATTCTTTCTTTATACAGGGCGCCCTATTTCTTGACCCGTTGCATGGGTAACTTTTTTATTAGTAGAGATACAAAAACGCTTAAATGAGCAAATTAGTGCAGTTTCGTATTAGTAATTCTACGGTAAGGCGAAAAATTATATACGGGGGAAGGTTGAAAAGTTATTGACAAAAAACAAAAAATCCAACTTTTCTATTATCCCTCGTAGCTCGTTCATTTGAAGAGTTAGAGAAAAATGCTTCACATGTTTTTTGCAGTATTTTTCATGTAAAATGACATGCACTTGCTACTTTTTATATATCTCTTAAAATGGTTGAGAATCACAGTAAAATATATTTTTTTTAAATGTAATGGATAGGTGGCTGTGACATTAACCGAAAGTCCCCTTTTTTCTCTTTCAGATGATATAACATAGTCCATATTTTATCCTTACAAAAGTAATAATAATCGTTGTTTTTAAAGAAAGTTTATTGTCACATCAAGAATGCTATGGAAATAAAACAAAAAATAAGATTCCTGATATTTTTAAAAACGTCTAGTTAGCATTTAATTATTGACAGATCATAAGTGACATTTTTAGTTTTTGTTAAGTAGTTTATTGTTTATTATTAATACTGCATACAAAATAATAGTGTTGCAAATATGTACACCAACGAAGAGAAAACTGATATGCTATTTTGTTATTATAACCAAAATCGAGATGCACAAGCTGCAGCGAATCTTTATTTTGAAACTTACATGGAACGAAGACAACCCCATCATAGAATATTTAAACAGCTGGAAAATAATATACGATTATACGGTTCTTTTTCAAAGCCTAAGGATGAAAGAAACTTCAATGAAGACACTGAAATAAATGTTTTGGCTTATGTAAATTTTAAACCTGATTCTTCAACTGCAGAAATTGCACATCACTGCAACACTTCCAAGGAAACTGTAAGAGCTATTTTAAAAGATAACAATTTAAAGCCTTATCATTATTCCATATGCAATACTTTATATCCAGCTGATAATCAAAGAAGGATGACATTTTGTCGATGGTACATTTCAAAATGCGAAGAGGATCTAGACTTCTGGAAAAAGATTTTATTCAGTGATGAAAGTAGATTTACCAACAATGGTATTTTTAACCGCCATAATAACATAATGTGGTGCCGAGAAAATCCACATCTTGTTTCTGAAAGAAGAAATCAACGTCGATTTGGGATAAATGTGTGGTGTGGAATTTTTTGTGGCAAAATTATTGGCCCATATTTTTACGAAGATAATTTGAATGCGAATAATTACCTTCATTTTCTAAGAAATACTCTAACAGAGGAATATTTAAATGAATTACCACTTCATATTTTTAGAAATCTTAAATACTTCCAACACGATGGAGCACCTGCGCATAATTTCCGCGAGGTAAAACAATATTTACATGAACAGTTTGATAATGTTATAGGAAATAGAATGGATATCGACTGGCCAGCGCGAACACCTGATTTGACCCCCTTAGATTTCTTTCTTTGGGGGTTATTGAAAGATAAAGTTTATGTGACAGCTCCTCTAGATATAGAGGATCTAAAAGTCAGGATTCAAGATGCAATTAGAAGCATACATGGACATACAATAAATAATGTTTTAAGAAGTATCCAGAAACGTTGCTTACTATGTATCCAACAGGATGGTGGTCATTTCGAACATTTACTTCAATATAATTAATTAATTAATAATTTCTGTTCTCAAAACATTCTTTTGTTCCATAATCCATAGCATTCTTGATGTGACAATAAACTTTCTTTAAAAACAACGATTATTATTACTTTTGTAAGGATAAAATATGGACTATGTTATATCATCTGAAAGAGAAAAAAGGGGACTTTCGGTTAATGTCACAGCCACCTATCCATTACATTTAAAAAAAATATATTTTACTGTGATTCTCAACCATTTTAAGAGATATATAAAAAGTAGCAAGTGCATGTCATTTTACATGAAAAATACTGCAAAAAACATGTGAAGCATTTTTCTCTAACTCTTCAAATGAACGAGCTACGAGGGATAATATAAAAGTTGGATTTTTCGTTTTTTGTCAATAACTTTTCAACCTTCCCCCGTATATAATTTTTCGCCTTACCGTAGAATTACTAATACGAAACTGCACTAATTTGCTCATTTAAGCGTTTTTGTATCTCTACTAATAAAAAAGTTACCCATGCAACGGGTCAAGAAATAGGGCGCCCTGTATAAAGAGATAATTAATAGAGAGAAAATATTAAATAAAAGTGACGAATTCTTTCTTTATTTCTCTACTAAGTTAAGTCCGTAGTTCAAAGATATTGTAGATATTTTGACTAATAAAATATTATAAAATTTGCCGGTGTAATTTTTTCGTGTTTATTTCATTATCGTAACTTTTATTAAAAATGGAGCAAACATTTTTCGAACAGTTTCCCTCCTTCAAAGGAAAAATTCCAACAAAGTATTTACAAATACCGTTTTAAAACCACATATTGTGTTTGATTTCTCTGCGTACAAAATATTGTGTGACTTTTAAAAATCTACAGATTTTATAGTACAATAAAGTACTTTAACATAACTGAAATTCAATTATTACTTTGTTTCTGAAATTCAGCCGGCAGGCATTTGGCATTTCCATGGACAACGCGATGAGTAAATATTTTACCGGCTACATACTACAGTTACTTTGTTCTGTACAAGTTATGTTAGCTGTTAGCGAATGAAATCATTTTATTTTTATTGCATGCTGATGACCATCGTATAAACAGTGGAAAAGCTAGGTGCAAAATTGGAAAGAATTGTAAATACCTACCGTACGGTTGTTTTAACATTATCGTTTTTGCAAAATAAATATAAACAATGCGGAGTACTTCACAGCCATAATTGCGTGTGTTTGGCCCCAATGGACGGTGAATAAACATTCAATTTGTAATTAAATTATATTATGTAGATTCAAAAATACCAAATGGAAATGTTTTACCAACAACAACAAGAATATGTTTGTTGATTGGTGGTTGAGTTTTAATTTATTCGGCTCTTGTATTATTATTATTATTTACTCACAACCGGTTATATTTTTATTAGTTGCTCCCCATTGTGCTAAATGCAGTATATTAAAGGTAACCAAAAATGTTTCTAGCTAATTTCTGGTCGGTCTATTGTTGTTCATACTTTTTATGAATAGTATATGAAATAACGAGTATCTTAAAGCGTACTTTTATCGCACGCGTCCAAGTTTAGAAAACGATCCGCAAAGCAACGAGTTTTCTAAAGGATAAATGCGATAAACGCCTTATGAAACTCGTTGTTTATACAATTTTTTCTATTTGCACATTTTACACCTATGAAAGCAAAAAAAAACATTAGAAAATTGAATTCCCGTATAGAGATTTCTATACATATTCGGGAACAGTTGGTGCCATTGACATTTATCAACTTTTCTTTGCTTGAAAATTTAGTTAGGTTATGGTTTATATACCATTGGTATGCCACTATGATAGCAACTATAGCACACCATACAAAAAGGATGTAGTTGCTACTAACATTTAAAAACAAAAAGTTGATTGTCGAAAAAGGTTTTTTTTCGATACGCAATTGTGTTTCATAATGACTTGTTTATAGACGCAAAATAGAAAAGAATTAAAAGTAGGTTCATTCCGTATTATACAAAGAAAGTATTTTTAAATGCAACAATTCACATTATACGCGACTTTTCTTTATTTATATAATAATTATAAATAAAAATATATTTAATAAAATAAAAAAATAAGTAAATATTGGAGTAGTCCGTTCTCATGAAAACACCTTGTACATTGAGTATTGCAGGAAGTATGTAAATAATAATAATAATTTTTCAGAATCTATTTCACTTCTAAAATAAATAACATGATCGATCGGAAGATTTTTTAGCTGTACAGGGAGGTGCATTTTCGATGGGATTTTGGGGTATCTCGGTTGCTATGAGCGACAGAAAAAAATGGACAGCACGAACGTTGGCTACTTTTTTGAGACAAATGCAACTGTCAAAACAGAAATCCGGTAAGTCGATTTGTTTTCGAGTTATAAGCCGTTTGTCAGTTTTTTGTAACTTTGGGTGGACTCTATATCTCGCTTATTTGAAGAGATACAGAAAAAATGTAAATGCAACTTTTGTCGACGTTTGATAGCATAATTCAACGGTGATATTACTTTTTTTATATACCGAGTGATTACTGATTTACGAACCAAACTTATGATTTTTTAAATGGAAACCATACCGTCGCTTGGGTCGCGATGGAAAGCTTATTTTGTCAGCTTTTCAAAAATATATAGTTTCATATGGTTATTTTTAAAATTTAAACATTTACGGCATTTTTTGTAGAAGAATGGTAACAAAATTTTATTTACAAAACGGGCAAGTAAATTATAATAGCATCTATCTATATACGCTAGCATAACATCTATCATTAAGGCAACCCACAAAATTACACAATTAGTAACAACAATGAAACTAAGAAATTTACAAATATTACAAAATTTATATAATATAACAGTAATAATATAATTTAATATAATTTTAGTAATAATATCATTTTTTTGTAATATAATTTACATAAGAGAACAGTTTGAACATTGAAGTTCACACAAAGTCTACATCTTTTTTTTACACTATCTATACTTCTTAAAATATACAGGGGCTTTTGATTTAATCTCTGAAATGCGACTTCTATACTGTTTCTTAATTCCTCCACAGAGTTACGCGGCATGGGATATATTATATTTTTTATAAAGCCCCAAAGAAAAAAATCGGCAGGAGACAGATCCGGCGAGCGTGCGGACCACTATATAGGACCATGAGTTCCTATCCACTTGTTTGGAAAAGTTTCATTTAGATAATTAGAAGCAACTCGAGCATTATGTGACGGCGCACCGTCTTGTTGGAACCATATGTTTCTCAAATCTGCAAGTGGTAGATTATTTAAGAATTCTGTTAATTGCTGGTGTAAAATGTGCACATAGATTTCCGCATTTAATGTTTCCTGATAAGTATGGGGTCCAATTAATCGGCCTCTAAACATACCGCACCATACATTCAATCCAAACCCCCCTTGACGCCTCACTTCAATATTCGCATGGCGATTTTCCGGATTGGGATTGATATACCGTCACTGGTGATTCTGGCCTCATCCGTCCAAATAATATTACGCGGAAAATTCTCATCCTCTTCACATTTGGCTAGGTACCATCTACAGAAATTAAGGCGTCTCTGACTGTCGTCTGGATGGATATGATGAAATTTTCGGAATTTAAAACATTTAAAATTATTTTCTCTTAAAATTTTTAGGCTCCGCTTTTTGGAAGCTCCCACGGATTCTACAATAGAATTTGTAGATATTTCTGGATTCGCTGTTACCACTCCTAACACATTTACTGTATCATTTTCAGCGTTTGCCTTATGATATCTTTTTGATCTAGGTTTTTTAAAGGAACCGTAATGTTTCAGATTATATTTGAGCCTGCTGAACATCTTAACATTTGGTTGTCTCCTTTCTGGATATCGCTGTAAATATAACATATCAAATTTTTCACTATTATTGTAGTTTTCCATAATCTTCACTGATTTCATATTAATTAGATAATAATTTAACACAAAATAAACAAGTCTTGTAAGGATACTGACTGGTTAGAATAATTTGACATATATACGGAATAGCTGCAATTTTTGTTTTATTACAGCCTACTAGGATTAAAAACAGTTGTTGATAAGGCTCTCCTATATATATTATTGGGTTATAACTCAGCCATTTTTAAAAATAACCATATGAAACTATATATTTTTGAAAAGCTGACAAAATAAGCTTTCCATCGCGACCCAAGCCAACTATGGTTTCCATTTAAAAAATCATAAGTTTGGTTCGTAAATCAGTAATCACTCGGTATATAAAAAAAGTAATATCACCGTTGAATTATGCTATCAAACGTTGACAAAAGTTGCATTTACATTTTTTCTGTATCTCTTCAAATAAGCGAGATATAGAGTCCACCAAAAGTTACAAAAAACTGACAAACGGCTTATAACTCGAAAACAAATCGACTCACCGGATTTCTGTTTTGACAGTTGAATTTGTCTCAAAAAATTAGCCAACGTTCGTGCTGTCCATTTTTTTCTGTCGCTTATAGCAACCGAGATACCCCCAAATCCCATCGAAAATGCACCTCCCGTACATCTTATGATTTTGAAGCTGAAAAGTCAAAAAAAGATGATGTACCACGGTAGGAGTTCACTGGGAAGAGCATCAGCTTGGTGTTAATGTCAGAGGTTACCATCAGTTGATGTTTGACTCTCTCTCTAACTAATGAAGATAGATTTCCAGGTTTCCGTCATTCTACCGGTGAATGATGGTTAGGGCTTACCAACGTAAGTCGTTCCTTAGACGCAAATGCGAATTGAGCAAATGCGACTGAATATTAATAATGTGATTTTTAGTATTTGTGTTCTCTTTTAGTAATAATATGAAGTTAATCGTAATCATACCACTATATTATATAGTACCTACTGTTAGAACTTATTTTTATTAAATGGTCATAATAGATGTTAATAATGTTGATCATACATGAAAATATATTCTTCGGATGTTAAATTCTCAAATCATTGGTGTACATTAAAAATAAGAAAGGGATCAGTGTGGATCCCTGAAAAATTCTAATACTAACTTATCTCATTTCAAAACAAACAATTTGATTTCAATATTTTTCCAGTTTTTTTCTGACAGTTTGCGTTTTAAGAACTGCAGAATATTATTATTCACTTAGTGCCCATAAGGGTGCAGTGGAAAGGGTGAAACAGTTTTTCATTGCGACGGGTTTGTAATATATTATGTTTTTAAGCAGGGACTGCTGTGGAAATGCGTGCAAATATAAATTTAAAATATGCGTTAAACGGATCGATAATGATATTAAAATACAGACGCGATAATTTTCTGAAGAAATCAAGATTGAAAATTTCGCAATAACTTACGGTAGATAATCGGTTTGAAATAGCCAACGTTAGTTATTTCGTGACTAATTTTGTGTTAATATATTCTGCATAATCTCTTAAAGGAATATTCATGCACTTATAAATATTTCGAATAATTACTTGTTTTACACATGCATGGCAATTCTCTGGTACTTTTATAACGAAGGGACAATTGTGGAAATGTTTGTTTTAAATCTATTAATATACATACATATATCTATTAATATGAAATCTCCATCAGCGACCACAAATTTTTATTTAAGAGATAATACAAGAATGTCTCTAATACTGAGATTTCAAAATTTTTCAAGAGAGAATTTTCAAAATGGGTATCTCGAAGCAGTACACACTTCCGGATCTAAATTTATACAAATGATTTACCTAAACCCAATTCTTGGGTCATCTATATTAGTACCCTCCTTATATTTTCGGAAGTGTAGTAAAATTTACTACAGAGAAAGGGAGCATTAGTACGACAAGCCAGGCATATCTATAAAATCACTAGCTCTCTGTGAAATATGATACAAAAATGTATAGTATATCTTTCAATAAGTATCTACGGATGTAAATTTATCCATCAATCAATCGGTATGAAACCATGGCTTCAGCTCCAACACCTACGTTACTGGCTAAATCTATCAGCACTCCACGTAATGAAAAGAGAAGCAAGGGCAGCCTGCTGAATCAGAAATAATGATGATTCGACAAGTAGTTCCCAAGGCAGCGGACATTCCAAAATAAGACATACATTTATGTCAGAGCATGTCCTAAAGATGATATCTGAAAGAGTGGTATGGGATGTGGGCAAATGGGTGGAACTAGAACATAGGAAATGATTACTGGGTCATAAAGTCGGGACAAAGTCATGTGAAACCACTGATGGAAAAGTCCACATTTCTATAATTTAAAATTGGCAGTTATCTGGTTATCCCGGGTCTATAATAATGCAGACGACACTATGCGTTGCACATTCTGAGTGAATGTGAGGACTACGTTCTTATGAGGCTAACACTTGTGACTAAACCATTCTTGGAACGTTGTGAGATGAGAGAAATGTCTGGGAGAGGACTTTGGAGTTTATTCAAAGAACAGATATGCTCACTAAATAGAAAATCAGTGGGATGCACAGTAGGTCTAGCTGTGGCCGCAATGAGAAGAAGACGAGAAAGATGACAGTTGGCAAGCTTCTTGCAATATTCTTCTTTTTCGTGGTCTCTTTTATATGGTTTATACCGATTACTTCTATATCTAATGGAATAGGGATATAGGTGGCTATTTTTACTAAAATGATTTTGATATTCTTCTACATAACGACATCTTTTAAGCAAATACAGACTAGTAAGTCTCCAAAAATAAATTCTCGAGCATTTTACCTTAGTAGGGCTAGATGTAGCATATGTATTATTTAAGAAAACAATTAGAATTACGTCACTGGCCTACGAAGGTGATGATTTGGTAAAAAGTTGTAGCATTTAAAAAAATCGATTTTAAATGATAGATAAATCGAAGGTTTAGTATATTTGTACACTTAAAGTTTTAGTATATTTAATTATTGTCCATTAGAATAAATTTAAGATATCAGGTTCAGCTTAACTTCCATTCTACAGAGAATTTAAAGGTTTTAGCTTTCAGGGGTAATTTGTAGCAACTGTCAGTTTAAGGAAGATTTTCAATCAACGCTCTTAGGGATAAAATTTCTTTTAAGATAAATAATTAAGAATGGGTACTTTAATTACTTCTTAATGAACGTTTTTATAATTCCTCCGCTTATTAGATATAAAAAAGAGCTTTTCATATTTCTCCAAAACATTTCGTATATTCTGAATATGTACGTAGGTATGTGTTAAAATGCATTAATATGGTTTCATATGTTAGTTTATTAGTTTCATATTTGATTTTTTCTTCAACTTTTTCTTATATTATATATTAGCACGAACATATAAGGAACAATAACCAACGGTTGCATTAATTAAAATACAATAAAATCAGTTTAACAAATCCTTTTCTCAGTGCATTAAAAACAGTGTGTATTACTACAAATTGATCATGTAAGTGTAACTAAATATTAATTTCTAATTAACAATATCAATTAACTTGAAAATCCCGAACTGTACAACATGAAATTAACATTGCGGGATAATTCTCTAATTATGTGATTTGTTTTATTGAACTGTAAACCCAAAAGCGGATTTTCTCTTTGCGGCCACGATCACGGTCACGATAAAACGTCATTGTGGACTTCAATCTATTGTTATTTGCTAATGAACGAACCTCGTTGCACAAGTAGATTATTTACTATCAATCGGGTGCTTCTGTCACCAGTAACTATTTCACTGCAAATAAATATCTATACGATAGTCTAAAATGCTTCCTGGTTATTGCACGACGGTCCTGCCAATACCTGGATGTGGTATTGGAGAATATTGGCGAATTAGAGATCATTTTATTTAAATGATCTCATATTTCTTATCAAAGTGTGGACAGTTCTGTCCGAATAATGCCAGGGTTCCTCAAGGATCAGCTCTGGGAGCATTCTGTTTTTAATATATGTCACTAAATTTTCACTGCTCGCTTGTATGAACATTCACTACCCGCTCTTTTGATGAATAGTGCAAGGGCTAGTCATTTCAGTATTTCACTAATACATCCAACAAACAATTTCCTGCTGTTGGTATAACTGAAAACGGATGAGCCTAACTATGTGCACTTAACTAATAGATAGTTCATAGTGCAGAAATGTAGAAAGTGTTTCGTAAAAGATAAATATTTTAATTTATAACTAGAAGTGGGTCCCGTTTCTAGCCCTACCGGGGGTCCAGGCGTACAGCCTAGTGTCACCCTTCGAGTGACAAATGCATCTAGAATAATATTATTTTTAAGAAAATACATATTAAATGGAATGATGATGTAATTATACTAAACGATTTTTCTAAATATTATGAGGGTAGGTAGGATTATAAGGGTAGGTACTCTATTCTTGATGGTAAAACATAATAATTTTTTAAGTGCTGAAAGTAGAATTTATTTTTCAGTAAACATTATTATCAATTTTATCAATGGGACCAAAAATATTGTAGATATTTACTTTTGTAAGCTAAAATGGTGAATTTAACAGACTGCCAAATGAACGAATTAATTTCAAACTTTACGTGCAGAAAGAATAAAAGCTACGGATAATGAAACAGATTAACTAAACACTAATACTAATAAATAATTGGAATTAAAAAGTAAAAAAAATTGCCTCCAGCGTGACTCGAAATCGCGAAATCAGCATTATCGCGTTTTGAATCCTACGACTTTCCCATTGAGCTACCGCGCCTGCTGTCAAAAGTTTACCCAATATGTTTAAGTATGTAAACTGTACATACGTTTCAACCTGAAAAAATTATTTTTACCGATTTTCTAATTGAAAAAGCATTTCGCTTCAGTATTTTGGTAATCAGAAGTGTTTGGCAGTTAGAACAATCGATTCCGTTAGCAATATTTCTCAATAACTTATCTGAATTTTAATTAATTTGACAGTTTTCGTGGGAGGTGCTTGTCTCGTTAGTGCAATCTCACATCGGCAGATAAAATGAGAAAGAAGTGGAGACGGATGCGACTCGAGATTTTCGAAGACGAAATAGATGTGGAAGGAGTCGACGTACGGTCTCGAAAAAAAATCTCAAAGGATTAGAGAAAGGACGGCACTTTCGCGTGAAGCGGTTATCGAAACCGTAAAAATTAGAAAAGGGGCGAGAGGGTCCCGCGAAAAGTCGGGATTTCGGCGCATTAGGCGCGAGGACCAACGCCGGTGCTAGCCGCATCTCTCTCGCCGAACGGCGATCGACGAAAATTTTGCAGAGGTTTTTTGAAAAGGCGTCTAAATTGGGAAAAGGCGTAGGAAACGGGACGAAAATACCCCTACGCATTAAAGAAGGACCGGGGGCGACCTTAGGTCGGAGGAGATAGCTTTGAAACTTTGTCGATTCAGCGGCGGAATTTAGAGCGAGACAGAATCGATGCGTTTTAATATATATGGATTTTATATATAGCTATAACCTGCAGTTTAGCAGAAACAAAACTTTATGCAGCATTTTCGTAGGAAGTATCTAATCCTTTTGAAAATATAATTTAATCAATATTTAATTAGTTAGCCTATAATAAAGAGCGATCTATTTTAATTACCACAGACGACCTTTCGGCATTTATTACTTTCCCTCATATGACAATATCTTTGTCATAATATAAGCTTTAATTTAACGTAAAGGCCATTGCATAGAGTTGGTAAATTTAGCAATATTGCAGCGGCGGCAAAGAGGTCAACTGTAAATTGCGTTAGCAAAGGAATGCGTCGACTAATACATGGCATGGCCTTCCGACCGGAAGTGAAACACTGCTATGGCGTAACGCGTGCCTACGCTATGTACAAGGTGATTCGCGGAAAGGTTTCCGTGCCAGCACCCCATAATTATACATATAATTTAGTTTTTTCGGCATGGAATTTGATTAACTTTACTTTGTAGTATTCTTCTCTATTTTAAATAGAAAAATTTTTACTTTAGCTACTGTTTATTAGTGTCCAATATTAGTAACATTGGAAAGAAAACATTCAATGAAAGGAACATTTAAATTACAAAATTTTTGAAAATTGAGCCGTTTAGATAGAATAGAAAATTGAGGTACTCGAGTCGTTTGGAATTTTTAATTTACGTATTTGTAAAAATCCGTATTTTAAAGTATAGTTTTATGTATGGATAAAGTGAGTTTTATGTATGGAACGCCTCAATTATCTCGGAAACGGCTTGCCCGATTTTTATGAATATTGGTTTATAAGGGTTTTGTAATATGGCCGATATTATTGTGGCATTTACATTGTTGTCAGATCTTTCGTTTTTCCGGAAATATACTGAAATTTGTTATTTCAAATGGATCACCCTATATATTTTTTTGTTTTTGAAATCTCTAAGAAATTTAGAATATTTTTCACTCAGTTATAAAACTCACTCTGTATATTACGAATTCACTAAGTGTAACTACCATACAGGCGTTTATATTTATTTGCTTCGTTGGTGTTCTTTTAATTTTATATTTTATTTCTCTGTTTCGGGTAAACAATAAATTATATGAATTAATAACGTATATTTTCAACTACATATTGATCTAGAATAATGAATGGAAATAATATACAACTTATACGAAATAAAATCGATGTTGTATGATAAATTTTGACCAATTAATGTATTATTTTCTCAAGAAAATACATACACGAGTACACGCTATACAATTTATCGCTATACGTGGCCAACCTCACCCGTTTTGAGTTTGGGAACAAACACAGTTTAGTGGAAATTTGTCTTAAATTGCTACTTAGCTAGAATAGCTCTATTCTTATTCCATATATAGCTGAATTTACCAAAAACAATCCAATAAAAACAGTAGAGTAGATACAATAGAAAATAGAGATCCCTTGTTATATCTGCATTTTCATTTCTTAGATTAAAACATTTTATTAAATTGTATGTCTTCATTTGAGTAACAAACCATTTTTGATTTGTGTTGACACGCTTCTAATAATATTAAACGTCAAACTGGTTTGTTTTCAAAGCCTTCTCTGTCAGAAAACTTAAATATCATTGATAAACCTCAGATAAAACCGATCAATTTGAACCACCCTGTACACACATGAGATGTTTCTATTCCACAATAATATTGTTAATGCATCTTTCAAATAAATAATTGATAACATGTACAAACAATATATATTCACCCTGTATAAAGGAAAGTATGTAACTTCAAATGAGTTTGACTCCCATGGATGTAAAACTTCCAGATTTATCCGCATAGTCCTGTTTAATGAAATAAGGTAAAGTTAGCTTTATAATAAACCATATAATTCATTTATAATAAACCATATAACTCATTAAGTGAGCGTATATTATCATAAACAAGGAAAGGGAGCATTAACAACGTGATTTGTGTTTTCAGTAAGTAGATATTTTCTGAGAATATATTTGTTTCAATTCTCATTTGAATGAATTAGTATGCAATTAAATTAAATAAAGGAAAATGTTTTATAATTATCTCATATAATACTTATGCATTAAATATTTTACAATTCCAAAGTAGTTATAAATTTAATATTTTCATCATATGCTGCCGTGTACATTTGGCATTTAAATAGTATTTCTCTACTAAAAATATTAAGGAGAAAAATGTTTACGACAATAGAAATTATTCTAAAGTCACTAAACAATTTTCAGTGACTTCATGATATTCTGTGACTGCTATTCATCATCCATATATTAAACTTTTTCTTAAAGTCGATTGGAGATTGGAAGACGTACTTTTTCTTGTTTATTTTTCAGTTACTGAGCAATCTTGATGGTATCGTCCTGGAAAATGATTCGGTGATGACTTTAAAGTTGAAATTCCGCATGAAAATTCACTGCAAAGACAGTTATTTAAATAAAATGAGCAATTAGTTCATCATTTTCAAAAATTGTGGTATATTTGGTATAGTATACAAACACTATTTTGGTATAGTAGATTGTCATATACGTATTTGTTGACTTGATCTACCATTAAAGTAAAAATGAACGATATCAACATGCATAACTTAGGCAAGATGGCTTTCTTTCTTCTAAATCAACTACTTCAGCTACACATTAGGTTTATAAGTACATTATTGAGTATATCGAAGCAGGCGAGTGCCCTGTTGGGATTTTTTGTGACCTCAGCAGAGCATTCGACTGCATTAATCATCAGAATTTATTGAGTAAGCTCGCAGCATATGGTATTAGAGGAGTGGCTCTCGACTGGGTTCGCTCCTTTGTGATAGGACGGAGTCAGTATGTTAGTCTATCATATCAAAGTGATGGTCATGTGCATAGAGTCAATTCAAATCGTGCGGATGTAAATATTGGAGTTCCACAGGGGTCAATATTGGGCCCAGTACTATTTTTATTATATACCAATGAAGTTGATACTCTGACGTCTGAAGCGTTCTTTACGATGTATGCAGATGATATGTCCCTCGTAATATCTGACAATCTGGATGCAGCACTGATATCCAAATGCAACAATGTATTGAATTTGTTAAGTGATTGGTACTCCCATAATTCCCTGTATTTTAATATAAAGAAAACAGAATTTGTAAGGTTTCACAATAAGCAAAATAATTGTTCGAGGTTACAATTAAATATAAATAATGTGCCCCTTAAGGAAAACAACAGTGTTAGTTTTTTGGGTCTCAGGGTGGATGAGTTTTTAAATTGGCGGGATCAGTGTTGCACTGTTTCATCCAAACTGAATTCACTTATATATTTGTTTAGGAATTTGAAAGCTGTCCTATCTAAGGAACAACGGTTGGGATTATATCATTGTCAGGCTGAATCTAGAATAGGATACGGTGTGTGTTTCTGGGGTAATTCTACCTTATCATCGACGGTGTTTATTGCTCAAAAGCGAATACTTCGATGTATTGAGGGTGTTAGTAGCACTCACTCATGTAAAGAAATCTTTAAAAAGTATAATTTGTTAACTCTGTCAGGTTTATATATTTATGAATTATGTGTGTATGTCTATGTTAATCGAAATTCCTTTAGTACAAATGAATTTTATCATTCTGTTAATGTTAGAAATAAAAAAGATATCCATGTACATTTCTGTAAGTATAAAGTGTCTTTGAATTCTCCAAATGTTATGGGCCCTAATGTATTTAACCGCCTGCCAGTTAACTTAAGAAATATCCAATTATTATGTCGTTTTAAAAAACAACTCAAACGGTATTTAGTCGATAAGTGTTTTTACTCTTTAGATGAATATTTTCGACCTTAACTTTAAGCTTGTTATGACTATTCCTATACATGCCTGTAATGTCTAGAGGAAAATAAATATTATTATTATTATTATTATTATTATTATTATTATTATTATTATTATTATTATTATTATTATTATTATTATTATTATATAAGTATTTATCATTTAGTTGACAGTCTTAACAGTTTCACTTAACAATATTTAATATTATGGAGAACTTTCATTTCCAGATGACAGCCACGTAGTTGTCGGGGAAATTCATGGCTCGATCTAATTTGCTAAGTTATATTAAATATTTATATTACGAAATTTTAAATTAAAAATATGCGTAAGGGCGAGGTCCCATATATGATGCCTGGATATAAACGCTTCCCAGGAGATTCACAAGCACGCACGCCAAATAACACTGCAGATATATACACGCATAGTTCTTAATGGAAACGTGGATACATTGGCGTCCATGCTGCGTACAGGTAGAAACTCCACCATTAAAATAGTCCCCGGAATTATATGCTTGTTTTCCTAATGTACTGTTACCGCAACCCTTTCATTGGTTTCAGGGGAGTTGTTTGCGCTCTAAAAATATCTAAACGAATGCTGGGTATGTTACGAGGGTCTGGGTCTGTAGACGGAGAAGTAGCAAAACTTAAAGATTTTATAAGTTAAAAAAATGTCAATAGTGCGTTTTATTTAAAATATACTGTTAGAGTCATACCGGGTGCTCCATTATATTTTGACCCTTTTCAAACCTATATAAATTATGAACTAGTTGATATAATGAAATGCGCTTTTTGCCAGTCTTCTTTTTTTTTCTTACTTCCGGTTTAATCGGAAGTGACAGCGTATTTTCGGGGATAGGGCAACTTAGTTATTTCAAATGGAATATCCTGGATATTTTTTCACAGTTGAGAAAACCATTCTTGCCCCTTTCCGGAAATGCCATATTTGTCATTTGTGGAAATTATACAGAGTGACAGTTTTATAAGCTTTCAAAGTGAATATCGCACCTCTCTCTCCCTATCCAACGATTTTCAAAGGTGGTATTCAGGGAATCTATAGTTATTGCAGCATAATGAGGCGAAGCACCATCATGTTGGAAATAGATTGTCCTCAACAAATTATCCTGTTCAAGTTGAGAATAAAAGAAATTTTCTAACAATACATATAATAGGGCATTGACAATTGGATTGTTAAAGAAGAAAGGACCGTAAATTTTTTTGTTTTGATATCGCACACCAAACTGTAACTTTTGGAGAGGATCTGACATACTGATTGAAATTTCTGGGATTTTCTGAAGCCCAAATTCTACAATTATGCGTATTCACCTTGCCATTTAAGTGAAATGATGCTTCATCTGACATGATTAACTTTTCAAGAAAATGCCTATCTCTTCTACGTATATTAAGAATTGTTCTACAAAATTGTACTCGTTTTGGAAAATCAGTTTCCTTTAATTCTTGATGAATCTGAATTTTATAAGCATTTAATTTTAGAACATTTTTCATAACAGAATGAACGATAGTTTTCGGAATACCTGCTTTTCTTGTAGAAGAGGAAGGATCATCTTGTGGCATTTCCAAAATTTCAATTGCATTATTCAGCCTATATTTTCTTTATTTGGAGTTCTTTTTTTACGGCCAATACAATCTGAAATCCAAAAGTTTCTGTACCACTTTCTAATTGAATTGTTTGTTGGGGGTTCTTTGTTAAACATAGTTCTAAATCTTCTTTGTGTTGTTTTGTAAGATTTAGTTTCAGCAAAAAAGATTACATACTTAGCTTTTTCACTTATAGTACACATTTTTCTTAAAGTAACTCAAGTACCTGAGTTGTCAATAAACTAATTTGTCGTTTACAAGTGATATTGTCTTTTATTTCTATACTCTTCTTTGTAAATTATTATTTTTTCCGTAGCATTTCGATAAAATGCTGTATTCACTTTAAAAGCTTATAAATCTGTCACTATATAATTTCCATGACAAATACGGCATTTTCGGAAAGGGGCAAGAATGGCCTTTTCAACTGTGAGAAAATATACAGGGTGTTCCATTTGAAATAACAAAGTTGCCCTATCGCCGAAGATACGCTACGACAAAAAAAAGACAGATACTCAAGAAAAATCAAAATTAGAAGAAGACTGGCGAAAACCGAATTTCATTATCTCAACTAGTTCACCCGGTGAAGGTTCACCCAAGTTATATAGGTTTAAAAAGGGTCAAAATATAATGGGGCACCCGGTACCTATTTTTAGACAATATTAATGCAATACGAAGAAAATAATCGAGGAAAATTTTAAAAAAGTTTTATAGAGTATGAAATATTAACATTTCGCGTTGACAACCAGTATCCAGCCAAAAGTTGTATTCAGTCACTAAATACCAAAAAATGGCCTGTCGTTTTTATTTAAACTGTTTGTGTTGTGGTAGTGTTGATTCATCATCTTGAAATCTCCTGTTCACAGAATATCAAATAATTTTAATCAAATATTTGTACATTGTGATATAAACTGCGGTAGTCTTAGTTACTTATTGCGTATTGAGGGAAACTGTTAATAATACTTAATAATACTGACATAGTTTCCTAATTTTTGTACTGTACTACTCTATTTATTAGTGTATTATTACTGGTTTTATTCTGTAATTGGAATGTTAATTCTGTTGGGCAAAAAGTGTATTTATTATTCATCTTTTTGCGCATTCTGCACATCTCAGTCTTCGCTGGTTTATTATCCTTCTAGACGGGTTAATATCAAGAAATATTTTTGGTTTAGAAACGGTCTTACTATATTGCATGTATAACTGCTTTTTGTGACCGAGTATATTATACACTTTCTTCCAGGTTAAGTTGAGGGAAATGATTTATGAATAATTATGGATACCAGTCATCGATATAATTAATAGAATGTTATAAACTTTTCTGTTTCCATATTCTTTGCACTTCTGTTGATATTTTTCTTTTTTTTTTCTGTATATTTTTTAGCTATGTTTTAGTCAGATGGTATATGCCACATCGATAAGGTAGGACAACCCTATTTATTTTACCTTCAAGTGTTATATCAGGTCTTTATGAGCCGCCATTTTATCAACTGTATAATTTATTTATATTTTTTTCATTTTCTGCACCTATCGCTTCTTTAAAATATATTTTTATTTGTCAATATTACTTAGTCTTGTATTGTATTTCTGGGTATAATTGGCCTGTTTTTAAGAAATTATGTGAAAGTTATTTGTTTATATGTTCTTGGTTGACACTATTATAATATATGCCCTGTATTGCTGTAGACGACGATGCTTTAATGCATTCATAGGTTTAAGGGAGTGAAACCGTTATTTATGTCTACTATTGCCCTATGTAATGGATGGTCTTTGTTTTGAAAGTATGTTTTTAATGAATTTATCTATTTAGAGTGTAACTGTTTCAACTTGTTTAATGTTGATATCTATATTATTAAAACAACCACAGGCATCAAGCGAATCAACTCGTTTACAACTGTCAGTGTATCAAAGTTACCTATCATTTTGTTTGTGCCAGTATACCATATAATGCCATAACATAAACAAGTTTTGTAGATAACATTTTTTTTAATACTTGCTATATTCACTTCCGAATTTAACTGAGAAAATCTACAAGTTTCTCAGTTAAAATATGATGAAAACCATTCTATATTAAAAAACCCACAGTTAATCCTTAGAGCACAAAATATTTCTGAAAGAAGCTGTCTGAAAAGAAGAAGAATCTTTTATAAAATTCGAAACCGATAATTGATTTGAATACATTTTGTTTGCAAGTATAAATTAGAAAATCTCTGAATTACCTAAATTGAGTACACTAATTAAAAATACTCGTATTTGTTTATTATCCCACTAGCCTCAGACTATTATCCCACTAGACGTTAAGAGTATACACTCACTTCCGTAAATATTTTCCGAAAAAAACGAAGTAGTTTTTCCGAAGTATCAATGATGTCTATGCCTGCCGCTGCCTTTGAAATAGAAAATTTTAATCAAGTTTGTATTCAAAATTGTTAAGTTGTTTTCAAAAATAAAAGTTATAATGTGTATTGCAAGTGTAATTGACACCTATAATAATGATTTCTTTGAACAACAATAAATATAACTTGATTATTTCTAAATTAAACTAATTCTAATGTTTCATTCAACCCGATTTCTTTCAAAAAGTAAATAAGTAGTTTGAAGAATAAATGTAAGTTATTGTATTCAATCATACCGAGATACTTGCATCTAACATAAATAGTAGGTATTTATCTAATCTCAAAAATTAAACTCTTTAAGGTAGCAGAACCAATTTGCTAGAATATATTTTTGTTTTGTAGTAGTGACTACTTACGTACAGCGAATACTTATTTTAATTCACATTATTGTTAGAAAATTTAATTTAACCCACGTTATTATAGTCTTGTTTTTTAGTCCTATGTAAGGGTTAATTTTAATTGACCAAAACGTTACATTAATTTGAAAATTATTGTAAATATATAGGGTTCTAGTTAATTTGATCTTGCTCGACCTAGTCTTCCACTTAATACAATGTAGAGTAAATTTTATAATGTTTGCGGTTTTATATATTGTTTCCCTTCGTGATATCCTCTGTTTCTGATGGACTAACGTCGAGTTAAAAAAGGAACTGTTATTTCTTAATATCCGCATGAACGCCGAAACCGTTTCTCCTGTCAAGAAAGTATATCAACTTCTGCATATTTTAGTTTCACATATGCTAAAGAAGGAATAAGGAAAGGAAAAGCATGATGTGAAAAGGAGAGTGGGTGATATCTGTAAATGATAGGATGACACTCTCCTTTGAAATTTAAACGCTATGTTAACTTGATACCTTTAAATAAACATGATAAAGAGATATTTTAGGACCCGCATATACGGCATGCTATTCAATCAAATTGCCGAACCTGCCTGCTTACAAAATATTTATATAGCCAATATTGAAACACGGAAAATGTAAATAAAATTGTTTATTTTTAGGCAAATGTATAACACAAACAAATCCAATAAATATAGTTTGTTTTCCTGTTCAGTTAACTTTTCACATTGTTAAATTTTTTGTAAAATTTATGAAAGATATAAATTCAATTCGACCGAATTGTTCATGTGATAAATTGGTTTAATATCGTTTTTAAAATTAAATCGGTGTAGAGGCTAAATTCCAGTTCCGTATTTTGCATTATTATCACATCTTTTTAATTAATGTATGTTATTATACCCAAACAAAGTTTTTTCGTCAAAGTTGAATATGAGTTTTCTATATTATACACAATCGTATTTTCATTTGATTCTATTTGATTTGTCTCTCTAGTAATAAAAAAGTATTAAACACTTTGAAGTAGCCGCTGCTGATATTGATAATATCAGAGTAATGACTATTTATAGATCACCAACTGGCGATTTCGATTTATTTTTAGAAGTACTAAATCAAGCCTTAAGTTATTTCACAAATTGTAATAAAATAATGTTTATTTCTGGGGACTTTAATGTATACTTTCATCAGTCTAACAACAAACGATCAATACAAGTAATAAATATGTTCACTTCTTTTGGGTTTTCTCAGTCTTTCTATGGTTTCTCAAGACATACTCACTGTCTTGATAATATCTTCACAAATGTTGCATTAAACAGGATAAACTCAAAAGCATTAGACACAAACATGTCTGACCATTTTGCTATCTATCTGCAAGCTCAGATAGATTTCAATTTTCTACCCATAAAAATCTCTTATAGATCTTTGTCTTCTTCTAATTTGTTGCAGCTATGCAAATATCTGGATACTACAAATTGGGATTTTATTCACGACTGTGAAATTCACATAAGTAAACGGTTCGAAATGTTTATAAACTTCATAACCGAAGGTATAGAATTACACCTTCCCATGAAATCACGCATAATAAACAAACTCAACAAGTCAAATACAAGCTGGTTCAATGATAATTTGCGCCAAATGCGTAACCACTTGCACTTCCTTCTTGAATTTTATAAAAAAAATCCAACGGAGGATAACAAAGATATCTGTGGGAGATTTAGATCGAGGTACCGTCAAGAAATCGTCAATGCTAAGAAACTGTCAAATGACAACTATATCCAAAATCATACTAATCCAGTAAAAGCTGCCTGGAACCTGGTCAATAATTTGAATAATAAAGTACTTAAACATAATTCTCAGAGTCCATCAAATATATCATCCGACGAATTTAATAATTATTTTATAAATGCTGCTGACATCATAATAAAGGGATTACCATCTAAAAATAGTGACTTTCAGAAATATCTACAACAATTTGTCGTCTTAAATAGCTTTTCTTTTTCGAGTGTCTCGCCCTTGGAGGTTGCTAATGTTGTTAGTAACCTTAAAAATAAAACATCAGTGGATACTTATAGCTGGTCAACAAAAATTCTGAAAAGTATAATTAACAGTGTGTTAAGCCCTATCACTTTTCTGATTAATTATTCTATTAAGGATAATATATTTCCTCAGTGCCTTAAAATAGCTAAGGTTGTGCCCATATATAAAAAAATGATATCAATGACCCATCAAATTATAGGCCCATTTCCGTAGTGCCGGTCATGGCAAAAACTTATGAAAATTTATTAAATAATCAAATAGCAACATATTTTGAGACTAACAAGCTTTTCAGCTGTCATCAATATGGTTTCCGTAATAACCTATCAACTACATTGGCTATTGACTATCTAACAACAATGATTAATATTGGTTTTGAGAATGGTGAGTTCGTAGCCTCCCAGTTTTTGGATTTAACAAAAGCATTCGATTGTGTTTCGCACTCTATCCTCATAAAGAAATTATATTGTTATGGCTTTTCAAGCGATAGTACAAATCTGGTGAAATCTTATTTAAGTGATAGAGCCCAATATGTTCAATACAATCAAGTCAAATCTAATATTAAAATACCTTTACATGGGGTGCCTCAGGGTTCAGTATTGGGCCCTCTTCTTTTTTTGGTATATATAAACGACTTCCCAAATTCGTTAGATAAAGATAATATAAGTAGTGTACCTTTTGCTGATGATACTAATATAATAACTAGAAATAGTAATTTCACATTACTGACAGAAAAAAGGCATAAAACACTATCACATGTTAATAACTGGTTTTCATCTAATAACTTAAGTCTCAACACGACAAAAACCGAAACTATGATCTTCACGTTACGAAATTCAGAACATATAAGTAATCCTGATTCTGTTAAATTTCTGGGGGTACACCTGGATTCTAAATTATTATGGAACCAGCATGTCAACTACGTTTGCTCTAAAATGTCTAAGTATATCCACTTGCTTCGAAGTCTAGCACGTGTAGTGTCCAGGAATACATTATTAATGGTGTATCATAGTTTTATACACTCTGTTTTATCCTATGCGATACTTGTTTGGGGTCACGCACCTTCTAGCAATCAAGTATTTTCGCAGCAAAGAAAGGCTATAAGGGTTATAGCGGGTTTAAAATACAGAGATGAATGTAGAGATCAGTTTGTTAGGTTGAATGTACTCACGTTTCCTTGTACTTATATATTCCATTGCCTTGTTCATGTTAAGAAAAATATAGAGTCATTCCATTGCAACCATGAAAGTCACTCATATAGCACCCGTAATAGAAATTACTCCTCAGATAAATACCTAAGGTTAACAAGAACAAGAAATGGTACAGGTTATTTGGGTGTAAAGTTTTTTAATGTCCTACCTGACCATTTAAAGACTCTACACTTGAATAAATTTAAAAAAAAAATTAAGAATTATTTACTGATGAACGCGTTTTATGATTTTAATCAATTTTTATCAAGCGACTTTCGCGACATCTAGTGACTATTTTAAATTTGTTTGTTCGTAGTATTTTTTTTTAATTAATTGTTTGTAATATGTAATGTATCTATAATTCTACTTGTTATTTATTGATCTTAATCTTTTAATAATAGGCACTTTAATATGATTATTTGTACTCTAGCTAGTAAGTAAGTAATCTCAATATTCTGGTTTTTGTGACGAGTGTAAACACCCTGGTGTATATTAACACGAATTTTAAATAAATAAATAAATAAATATTATAATGGTAATGCATCGGTCACTTCTAGACATATCTAGCATATATCCAAATATCAAGGCGCAAATGCGGCCCGCGAAATAATAATATGCCGCCCCCTCTCACACACAAGTCTCAGACTTTCGGGCTAATCCTTGTGATTAGAATGAGGGGTAGAGATATTATTATTATTATATTATTATATTATTATCTAAAACGTGTTATATTCAAAATAAGATATATAGGGTAATTTGCATCTAAACTGCTATAAAGTTAGCGTTATGAGGAAAGTAAAGGTTTAAACTTTTTCGCGAAATACAATAATTCTGTTTTGCTATATCACAAGCTATAGAAACTACACTTCACAGGTGCACATGCATTTTGTATTCAAACTATTGTATCCATTCATTTGTTAAAAACCATCTAAAAATATGTCATAGCTAAATACCGGATTTCTGTTTTGTCAGCTGTCATGAATGGATGAAAAAGCATTAAGCTTTAGCCGAAGTGGCAATGATGTCATTATGCAAGATCTCATATACATGAAATTAATCATTCTAGCCATAGTTTTTTCCAATATTATATGTCCATAAGATATAAATATGTCCCTTTATATTATTGGATTAGTTATACAAGTATAGTTAATATACATAGGGTTATCATAAAGTAAGGGATATATTTCAGCTTATTATGTATTTTGAACAAATTAAGTTAATAACAGGATGTAAAAAAGAATCGATTGCTTAAACAATGGAATTTTTTATGTCTAACAGTGGTTAACGTAAATATTCAATGTCGTTCATTTTGCTGCTGTACAATCACCAACCGTTCCTCCAAATTGTACACAGCATTATTCAGCATTTCTGGTTGAATTGCAGTAATTTGATAACCCCACAGCCATTAATCGGCTAGGTTAATATTAGGCGATCTATACAAAGTGTCTGCTTGTAATACGATTTTGAAAAACATCAGTTAAAAATTCTTTAACTGGTCGGTAAATATGCGAGGATGCTCCATTCTGCATAAAAATCATGTTTTCAATTCCTTCGTGCTCGTTTTGTATCCGTGGAATGGCATAATCTCGTAATAATAATAAATAATTTTGCGAAAGTTATGGAAACAGCATTACATAGCAGGTTATACCCACATATCCAAGGACAAATTTCTTTCCATCAGCACGGATTTATGGCAAATAGGTCCACAACTACCAACTTATTCTGCATCACTCAATTTATCGCTGAAAATATGGACAATAACAATCAAGTCGATGTGATATACACGGACTTCTCTAAGGCCTTTGATCAGTTGGATCATGATATTTTGCTTAACAAATTGAGTGGTGCAGGTTTGTCTCATCATTTAGTAAATTTCTTCCAATCATATCTGTCCAACAGAACACAATATGTTGAATACCATGGTTTTAAATCAAAAGAAATAAATGTAATATCTGGAGTACCGCAGGGCTCCATTCTTGGGCCGCTGCTGTTTGTCATTTTCATTAATGACATTACTGAAAATTTAGAGGTGTCCTATTTGCTGTATGCTGATGATGTCAAGATTTTCTGTGCAATAAAAGCCCTTTCTGATTGTATTAGGTTGCAACAATCTTTGAATAACATAAACTCATGGTGTGTTGCCAATAAACTCCATCTAAATGCCGCAAAATGTAACTCTTTAACGTTTACAAAAAAAATGTATCCTATCGTTTATAACTATAATATAAATGGAACTACCCTAAATCGACCTGACGCAGTTAAAGATCTAGGTGTCACTTTTGATAATAAACTGACGTTTAATATACATGTAAATTTAATAATTAAGGAGTGTTATAAAAACTTAGGATTTGTTATTCGTAATTCAAAGGGTTTTACGGACATTCCTACTTTGATGTTGCTTTTTAACAGTTTTGTAAAATCTAAGCTTGAGTACGCTTCCTTAGTGTGGCAACCTGGATACACCCTGTACACAGAGAGCTTGGAAAGTGTTCAGAGACGATTTTTGAAATTCTTATGTTTTAAATTAGATAATCGGTACCCTGAAATTGGAACGCCACATTCTGACTTACTCAACAGATTTTCTCTTTTAAGTCTTGATCAACGCAGACAAACACAGTCGCTGATAATTTTGAAAAAAATTATAGATATATAGATCTGTCCATAAGATTGATTGCCCTCAAATTCTTGAACAACTTTGTTTTCGTGTTCCATCTGTTCCTACGCGTCATTACAGTACTTTCTATGTTCCCACACCGCGAACTAATGTGTTGAAATTTTCACCTTTATTTTTTATGTGTAATAATTGTAACTACCTGCAGAACAGAATTGATATATTTGAGTGTTCTTATACATCGTTGAAAAGAGTATTTTCTTAGTTTGTATCGGGCTTTTGTATGCTATCGTAAATATAGTTCTTGTTTTGTGTTTTTTTTTGTTTTCTTTTTTTTAAGATAATAGGCATTGAATTATGTATACTTATTGTGTATTCCTTTGTCTCCTTATGTATGTGTTTATTTCTTTTTTGTATTATGTTGTATTTAATTCTACTGTTTTTCCCACCCTTTAATTGGTTTTGTACTGTTGGGTGGCGTAATAAATAAATAAATAAATAAATATATATATGCAGGTATCGTTCACCAGTAACAGTTACAAATACGGCCTCTCTATTCTGTATCTCCTCAAAAAAGTATGGACCAATGGGGAAATTAGATGTGAAACCGCACCAAACTGTGACTTTCTTGTCATGCAGACCTCCCTGAACGATTTCAGGTGGATTATCTGTTATCTGTTATCTGTTATCTGTCCATATTCGACAGTTGAGTATTGACTCCACCATTTAGAGAGAAATGGACCTCATCTGTCCATAAAATACGGGATAACCATTCGGGTTCAATTTCCATCTGAGCCAATATTTGTAAAGAAAAATCATACCTGATAGGAAAATCTGCATCATTTAATTCAAACAGCAGTTTAAGTTTATAGGGATTCATTTTTAGGACAGAAAAGAGAAAAATTATCCTTGCTTATAATCAGTCAGTTATAGAAAACATCTTGTATACAATTTAAAATGTCATCAAATGAGATATGCTGAGTCCTATTAAAAATGACCATTGTGAATAAGTCCTGAAATCCTTCAAATAGCTGATTTATACATTGATTTAAGATAAGGTTCCGGTAATTTTCACCGTTTGCGGTCCCAAAAAAAAAATCAAACGAATTCATCTCCCATTGGTATTCATATTTCTACCTAAATAGGATACATAGTAGGTAGCTTAAATAAAACAATGGGGATGATCAGCGTCTACATACTCGTGCACATTTTCTGTGAATTACCGTATCCGTTTATAGAATAAACCAGGTTTCATCAGAACAGTTCAGTCGCGCACATTCATCATTGTGGATATGTAACTATAGCCAATAAACCAATAACTACATTCGAGTCTTATTATACCCTAGGGCAAAAATGTCTCATACTTACATTTGTAATTTTTATGCAAAACCGCTTTATGTTTATTCAAATTTTTATCCAAATTTGGTATTATAACATAACTTTATACATTGTTCTTCATGTAATGTCTAATTGTTGCGACAGGGTTATATATTATTTTGTCTTATAAAAATTGTAGAATTTCATATTTTGCGATCAGTGCAAACTGCAATGTTGTTTAAATATCTCAACAGCAAGCGATTAAATCGAGAAGCAATAGAATTATAGCAGACACTTGAAACTTAAAGCTAGAAAGAATAGTTATTATTTCAGTTGCTTCCCTGAAAAGCGTACACAGTTTATGTATTTTATGTTCCAAAATGTATTCAGCCCCCTTTACTCAATCTCCTCGGCTAGCCCATTATTACTTCAATCTACGTATGCTGCGGAGACAAAGGGCGCGGACGACCATAATACCTGGTCTCTTTCTACCACGTATTTAAGCCGCAGCACGACCCGTTCGCGAAATTAAAATCTCGCAACCCTAGGCCTGTCTCGTTATAGGAACGGCTAAACAGTTTCCTTGTATCCAGATGCCTGTTCACAACAACCAGTTCTACATATTTAATATTCAGTGGAAAGCGCGTATATTCCCGAAATATTAGGATCGACAATTATCGATAATTTGATACGCGCTATCATCATATTATTTATTCAATGTTAAAGATGTATAACCTGATTCTCCTTTGAATTAGATTAAGTTAGGTTATGTTATACAATGTTGTATGTTATTCTATTTTAGATCTGATTAGGTTAATAATAATAGAAATTGATAGCGCTTTCACACCCTTAAACTTATTAATGCAAGAAGCATAATGCTTACAAAAGAATGCCCATAGAAAAGCAAAACGTGTGGCGTGTGGTCATCTAAAGCATTACACTGCAGATATTATAATAGTGTCAACCAAGAACATATGAACAAAGAAAATAAAGTTCCTACAAACAGACCAATTATACCCAGAAACAGAGGGATTTTTACAGGGTGCGGCAGAATAACTTCCTTTTTTTAAATGGGCGCCATTCAGTCGGTTGATGTCGTATCGGAGCGCTAGTGGTCTCGTTCGAGAGCCGGGACTATAAAGTTTTGTCCCGACACAGTTCAGTCGCCATCGAACACATAAACCACCGACTCATCCCCAAATTCACACAAACGATTAGACAACACACAAATCCTTCCCTAACTGATCCCCTAACCGTCAAATTTGCTACCCGTCCTAAACATCCATCCCTTAACTTCCATTACAACCCCTAAAATTCCAAAACCCAAAATTCAAATCCTGTCACAAAACAATAAAAAATCCGAAAAAACCCAAAATAAATCATCCCCTAAAAATTTTTTCCCAAACTCACCCAAATATTTTCCTACCCGAAATAATAAAAAATCCAAAAAACTGTGACGGTTAAAGTGTATTAACCTTATTGCGTCAATCAATCTAGACCTTTGTCAGCACTAAGGTAAAGCAACTTTGTTTCCTGGCAAATATTACGAATGTACCTATTAATGATAATTATGTGTTAAACCATTTTGCTGATTATGTAGAATATGTACGAACACGTAAATCAATATTACAATAATTGAGACAGTCTAATAAATGTGATAGAAAGAATAACACGACTATCATTTCACCACATGGCGATCCTGCCGAAAAAATGTTGGTTTTATATTTATGTGGTATATATTATCTGGTAAAATTTCAAACAAGTGGTACTGAGTTATTGAAGTAAAACCTATTAATTTAAACACCAACACAATAAATTTAAAATAACACCAAATTTACTGGTTGGTTTTGGTCACAATTCTCATCATTATTCCAAATGGGGAATACAAAGTCTACAGATCAACAAGTTGAAGAAACTGGGGTTGTAAACTCCAACTTCATGGTCCAAGAAACGGAGTACAATGTTACTAAAGACGTCAAAATAGTGTTGTACCTGATGCTGGCGATTATGATCATTTACTTGGTCGCTAAAGGAATTCACGCCTATCGCCGCAATATTAAGAAACAAGTGAGACGTGAGCTAGTGGCAGCATCTGTTACTTCAATAAGCACGGATTAGAGAGGTCTGCAAGTGAGTGTAACTACTGTGAGTGAGAAGTTTGACAAAGTAACGGTATGTTTAGATTTAAACTATTGGTGATTTTTTTTTCTTATCTTCTTTCACCATTTTTCAGATTTTTATCTTTTATAACAAACTATGGAAATATATATATATTTTTTTTTTAAATTTGATTGTCTATATAAATAACTATAAGTTTATTTACTGCAAATGTAATTGTGTCATTATCATACCTTGATTATTTTTCATGCCGGTCGATAAGACAGCATTATTTCTAAGGCTAGAAGAATTAAAAAGTGAAATAATTAAGCAAGCTAAGAGAATTATAAAAAAGAACGTCCCAAAAGCCGAGGCAGTGAGACAAGATATCAGGGACAATTTAGTAAAGTATTATAATCAAGTTACGAATTTATTAGCAAAATCATGGAATTCTCTGGATTCAAATAGTCAAAATAAATGTAAACAAATATTTCATTTCATTCGTGATAAAGTAGTCAAGTCCTTTTTGTCATTAGATGTAAAATATAAGGTGCCTTATTCTTGCATTGAGAAAATTGACCCAGCCATTCTTGACGAAGACATTTCCGACGGTGTAGACGATACGCAATCAGAATCGGACTCTTACACAATGGCTACTGATAATATGTCGGCCGCAGAATTTTTTAATCTGGCAAGTAAAATTATGCCCACTCAATTTGACGGCAACTCAAATAATTTAAAATCTTTCTTAGACGCCTTAGAGTTACTAAAAATTAATTGTCTTAATCACGAAGGTAATGCAGTTTCTTTCGTCAAAACTCGTTTGACTTCTAAAGCGCGCGATCTAATTAACAATGAAACTACGTTGGATGAAATAATTTTAAAATTAAAAAGTAATATAAAAGGGGAAAGTTCTCGTCTTCTTTCAGCTAAATTATTAAATTTAAAACAAAATAATAAAGATGCTACTAATTTTGCCAATGAAGTAGAAAACTTGGCGGGGAAGTTGCAGCAATCTTACATTTCTGAAGGTGTACCTGTCAATGTTGCTCAAAACTATACGATAGAAACAACAGTACAAGCTTTAAGTCAAAATGCTTATTCAGAAAAAGCACGACTAATAGTCGAAGCGGGTTCATTTACGTCAGTACAGGAAGTTTTGACAAAATTTGTAAATACAAGTTCGAGAAATAATGACGCAAACATTCTATTTATGCGGAGCAATAGACGACCTTATAATTCAAAAAATACGCGAGGTAGAGGATTTCGAAATTTCAATAATAATAATTCCTATAATAATAATTCGTACAACTCACATCGTGGACGTGGTCAGTTTTCACGAGTAAGCGGGAATTATGAGAGACGCGGTCGTGGAAACTATATCGCAAATCGCAATTATAGACGCGGTCAAGGTCAGAATAATTATAATAATGTCAGATTCTATAGGTCTACGGAACCGGAAAACCAATCGGACCCCCAACCGGTTCGATTGGGGGAAATGTAAAAAATGTAAATATTTATAATTTAAATCTGTCACTTTCCAATTTTGTTTTTGTCTATCTTGAAATGACATGTCGTAAAAATACACTTTTGGTTGATACGGGTGCTGATATATCAATTTTTAAACGTACAACCGTAAATTTAAATCAACTCATTAACATTGCATGTACCAGCAAAATTAAAGGTGTTACAGAAGGTCAAGTTACTTCTTTGGGGACCACAGAAACTATGATTAAAATTAACCAACATAAAATTCCACATATTTTTCATATAGTAAATGATGATTTTCCAATTCCTGCTGATGGTATCTTAGGCAGAGACTTTTTACAAAAATTTGGAGCTATTATTGACTATTATGATTGGTCGTTAACAATTAACTGTCATCAAAAATGTATTAACATTCCAATTTTCAACAGTTCAGAAGAAAACATTTTTCATATACCACCAAGATGTGAAGTAATTAGGCAAATTAATCATTTAAAGAACATCTCGCAAGATTGTCTTGTAGTAAATAAAGAATTAAAACCAGGTGTATTTGTAGCTAGAACGTTAGTGTCAAAAGATACTCCCTTAGTGAAAATTATTAACACTACATGTGAAAGTGTAATTTTAACGATAGACTCTTTGGAAACAATGAATTTAGATGAATTTCAAATTTTTAAAATTTCAACAGAACCACATTAAATGATAATATACCAAGTTTCATTAAAAACGACGTTTTACATTTGTGCAGCGAATTTTCGGACGTATTCGCTTTAAAAACCGATAAATTAACTGTAAATAACTTTTATTCACAAAAACTTAATTTGGTTGAAAATAAGCCTACATATATTAAAAATTATAGAACACCTAGAGTCCTTAAACAAGAAATGGAAAAACAAGTAAGTAAAATGTTAGAGAACGGTATTATAGAACCATCTATATCCGAGTATAATAGTCCCGTATTATTAGTTCCTAAAAAATCCTCTGATAATAATAAAGCTTGGAGATTATGTATAGATTTTAGATCTGTAAATAAATCTCTAATTGCAGACAAATTTCCTTTACCACGTATTGACGACATATTAGACCAGTTAGGAAGAGCTAAATGGTTTTCAGTACTTGATTTAATGTCAGGTTTTCATCAAATTCCTCTGGATGAATCTTCGCGAAATGTTACTTCATTTAGTGTAGATTCAGGTTCTTATAGATTCACCAGACTACCATTTGGTTTATCTGTAAGTCCGAATAGCTTTCAGCGAATGATGTCCATTGCTTTTGCGGGAATAACCCCTGAAAAGGCTTTCCTTTATATGGATGACTTAATAGTTATTGGCTGTTCTGAAAAACATCATATGACAAATTTGAAAAAAGTTTTTGAAACATGTCGAAAATTTAATTTAAAGTTAAATCCGCAAAAATGCAAATTTTTCAGAAAGGAAGTCACGTATCTGGGTCATAAAATAACTGATAAAGGTATTTTACCAGATGATTCGAAATATGAGGTCATACAACGATATCCGACACCACAGTCAGCTGATGAAGTAAAAAGGTTCGTCGCTTTCTGTAATTACTATCGCAGATTTATACCGAACTTCGCATCGGTAACTAACCCGTTGAATAAATTAACAAGAAAAAAGGTTATCTTCGTTTGGTCACCTGATTGTGAGAAAGCGTTTGAATTTCTTAAAAATGCATTAATTAGTCCAAAAATTTTACAGTACCCTGATTTTTCTAAGCAATTTGTTCTTACAACAGATGCATCAAAATTTTCTTGTGGTGCTGTGCTTTCGCAAAATTTCGGAGGTCAGAACTTACCCATTGCTTATGCGTCAAGAATGTTTACAAAAGGTGAAACAAATAAGGCCACTATTCTAAAAGAATTAACCGCAATACATTGGGCTATTCAATATTTTCGTTGCTATTTATACGGACAAAAATTTTTAGTTAAATCAGATCATCGACCGTTAGTTTATTTATTTTCAATGAAAGACCCATCTTCCAAATTAACAAGAATGCGTATGGATCTCGAAGAATTTGATTTTGATATAGAATATATAAAAGGAACACATAATACAGGGGCAGACGCGTTGTCTAGAATAAATACAGACCTTTTGAAGCAAATTCAAACAGATACTTGTCAAATTTTATCAGTTACTAGATCAATGACAAGCACAAAAAATGAAGGTACTAAGAACAGAAATAAACCGGTAATATCAGATTCTGAAACAAATAACCCTCTTGAGGTGATTAAAGTTTTTGAAACTTTAAATAATTATGATGTTTTAAAATTACCCTCATTAAGATTTAAAGTATCACGTACGAACATAGAAATATTAGTTTTAAAGAAAAGAAAAATTAGCGCACAAGCTATTATTCCTATCGTTAACGGTAATATTGCTCTAAAGCAAATTTTATCTAAGCTAGAAAAAATGGCTGATGATGGAAAATATAAGAAAGTAAGATTAAATATGAATGATAATATATTTAATAGGTGCACCGTAAATAAGTTTAAAGAAATTGGTCAAGAGATTCTTAAAAATGTAACAATTATCCTTTGTAGTCCACAAAGAATAATAAATAACAATGAAGAAAAGATGGAGCTAATCAAAAAGTTCCATGATGACCCATTGTTAGGGGGTCACTGTGGTCAAAAACGACTTTTAAAAAAGCTAAAATCCTTTTGTACGTGGAAAAACATGACAAAAGATATAGCAAAGTATAGTAAACAATGTCATAAGTGTCAAATTAACAAGCCGCAATTAAAACACATTGAACCATTAACACTAACACCCACTCCTCAAAAAGCTTTTGACATTATTTGCATTGATACTATTGGACCTTTTCAAAAATCAGATCAAGGTAATTCATATGCTGTAACTGTGCAGTGTAAACTGACTAAATATGTCATAATAATGCCTATTCCCAATAAAGAAGCCAGTACCGTGGCGAAAACAATTTTTGACAATTTTATTTTGGTATATGGCCCCATGAAGAAAATTCGAACTGACATGGGCACTGAGTATCGAAATGAACTTTTCAAAAATATAGCAAAACTTTTAAAATTTGAACATAAAATATCTACCGCGTGTCACAGTCAAAGTATCGGCGGATGTGAACGGAATCACAGGGTTCTTAACGAATTCGTTCGCATGTACATCGATACAACACATTCACAATGGGACATATGGTCGAAATATTTTGCATTTTGCTATAACACAACGCCAAGTAGTTACCACAATTACACACCTTTTGAATTAGTGTTTGCAAAATCGGCTAACCTCGATGCACTTTTGACGGGTTCACGGGTAGATCCACTATATAACGTAGATGCATATGAGCAAGAAATTCGCTTTAGATTGCAATTTGCGCATAATAGAGCCAGAGAATACCTTGAAAAGTCAAAAAGGATTCGTAAAAACAATCTTGACATAAAATCTAAAGAATTAATTTTAAATCCCGGAGATCTTGTCATCATTACTAATGAAAATCGACATAAACTAGAGCCCTGGTTTGAGGGACCATTTTCGGTAGTCTCGATGCATGATCCAAATTGCACCATTAAAGATAATCAAGGCAAGATAACTACAGTACACAAAAATCGATTAAAACCATATGTTAGTTCTTAATACATAAGTACCTACTCAATTGTAAAAATCGTATGCAGCATATTATGTTGTATTTTATGTAATAATACTTTATTTATCCATAAGACGGGCCTGTCGACAATTTTTTTATATTGAAAGATTTATTAATGTTAATTTTTTTTGTGTGGGGAATCTTTAATTAGTAAACTGTATTATTTAGAGTAGATGGAATTGGGTATAGAGGTGTATTATGTAAGTTTTTATGGTATATAAAATTTTTTTTGTGTTTTACCATTTACCAATTAATTTTTCTCTTTTCTTTCGTATCAATTTTGCTACTGTCAGAAACATTTTTGTTGCATTGCAAGAAGCTCTATTTTGTAACTCACTCAGAGGATGTCCTTCACAAGTGGCCACAGTGAAGGCCATTCTCTGGGAAAGGGAGGTGTAACGGTTAAAGTGTATTAACCTTATTGCGTCAATCAATCTAGACCTTTGTCAGCACTAAGGTAAAGCAACTTTGTTTCCTGGCAAATATTACGAATGTACCTATTAATGATAATTATGTGTTAAACCATTTTGCTGATTATGTAGAATATGTACGAACACGTAAATCAATATTACAATAATTGAGACAGTCTAATAAATGTGATAGAAAGAATAACACGACTATCATTTCACCACAAAACCACCCCTAACCAAAAACCACCCTTAACTGCCAAAACTTCCTAAATCAACCCCAAATCATCCTACCCTAAATAATAAAAAATCCGCCATACCAACCCTTATAAACCACCCTTAATACCACAACACAAATCCTAGCCACAACGTTCCTTCATAAATAATAAAAAATCCACCGTCCACTACCCTGAAACCCACCCACCTTATCCCAGCACTACTCTACAACAAAGCGAAAGATGCCCAGATATTACAGAATCCACTTCACCCCGGGGCAAGCGCTATAAAGCGGAGAGCCTCATAGGATTGGTACTCTGGTGCCAACCATTCATCGCCTTACTTCAGTCGCCATCATGCGTTGGAACAGTGAGGAGCGCGCTTTTACCGTTGAGGCCTACTTTTCGAGCGGATGTTCTGTGATCGCAACCCAGCGCGCCTTTCGGAATCGCTTTAATTTAGCCTCGTTGACTCCTGTCCTGGACCGGAAATCAATTGTTACGTGAGTCACTACGTTCAGATAAACTGCAAGTGCGACAAGACGAAAAACTGAATTCCCCGCCCCATTAGATCGCCTGAAAACATTGAGGCAGTGAGAGTTTCAATGTTGCGATCACCACGGCGTCCTGCGGGCAAACATGCGTCTGCCCTTGGACTTTCCGATCGTTCTGTGAGGAGAATTCTTCATTATGATCTTCATTTCCATCCTTACAAGATGGCGATTGTGCAGGAACGTTCTGCACGTGACTTCAATTCTCGGATGAACGCGTGTCAGGTTCTTCTCGAAGTCGTTCCTGAGGACACTATTGTTTTTTTAGTGATGAAGCCCGCATTTTTTAAATCCCGTGTTTATGTGAACCGTCCACGGACCCTATAAAATTTTAAGACCAACATCCAGGAGGAAATTGCCAACTTAACGCCTGCTATGCTGGCAAGAGTCATGACACGCTAGAAATCGGTTTACTCAGTGTATGGAGAATGGGGGACGTCACCTATCTGATTAGATCTTCAAAACTATGTAAAACAAAACTTTAGGCATGCGCCTACATTATAAAAAAAACAAATGAAAATGTTCTGTTTCATACAATGGGTTTTAAGTTTTGAAAAAAGGAAGTTATGGGAGGAAAGAACTGGGTCTTGTACTTACAGTACAAGACCCAGTTATAACGACAAATAACTATAAAAAATAAATACGTTTTGAAGCATATTTCAGTTAAAAGCGATAGGTGCATAAAATGCCACCAATTTTCTGAAACAATAGCATCCGGATATAAACTACTAGCAGGTGTGCAATATACCAACAGACATAATGCAGTGGCAAAAATTATTCACCAGGCAATAGCCTTGCGATATAATCTTACAATCGGAGTCTCAAGCGTACGACAAATATTCACCACCGGCTATAATGGAAAACAAATATTATAAATTATACTGGGACTTAACCATACAAGCTGATAAAACGGTAGCTAATAGACCAGATATAACATTTCAAGATAAAATAAAAAGAGTCACCTACCTTATCGATATGGCAATACCATCGGACAAAACATGGCTTAAAAATGTACTGATGACGCCCAATTAGGCAGAAACTATAGTGCCCAAACTGTTATGAAACTTAAATTAAGAGTGAGCTTCTCCATTGTTAAGCATTGCAATTCCATTTAGCACTTTCTGAAAAATTTAAATAAAAAGGACGAATTCCATGTAGTTATACAAATGTATGTGCCCCTGTAGCACATATTTATTGGTCCAATATTGGCTAGTTCATATAGGGCCAATATATCTTTCGTCAGATTTTGTCTATAAAGGCCCATCATTGTAAGCCAATATTGACCAACATCGGCAACCAAATTAGGACCAACATTGTTCCGCAATATACCTCCAACGTCTGAAATTTACGTGGGTCCAAGGTTAATAATTTATATACGACCAATATTGTAAAGTTGTCTTGGATCAATAATGGCTGTCAACATAATAAGCAGCCATTATTACTATTATATTTATATACAAGATAATTCAGGAGGAAAGGGCAATATTTAACTCAGTGATGGAGCTTGAGATTTTAAGAAAAATGTTTATATAAAAAAACATAATGTGGCCAGGAGCTACCTAAAGCTTACGCGAGGAAGAGCTGGTCTTAGTTTTGATGTAGGTACTTAAAAGTACTGATGGTATTTGGTTTAACGTATGAAGAAAAACCTATAAAAACCTCCATACATGCAAGTGTTGATAAATATAAAAAATGGAAAAACCTTATCCAAAAAAATATTGATTTAAGTGAAACAATTATCCCCTTAGCCCCGCTCCTGGTACCATTTTCCCCATAAATTCTTTCTTAATATTTCAATCTTCATTACTCAGTAAAATATTGCTGTTTCCTTCTGAATCACTCTGTGAGGATAATATTTATATATTGTATGTTAAGAGCAGGCAATTAGGTAACATAGTACCTTTGGGGTCAAAGAGAGGCAGAGGTGGACTCGCCTCAAAAGGTGTCTAAATTTTTTAAAGAAGAATAGATACAATAATTATCAGGGTTTTAAATTAAGGTAAAATGTTAAAAATAAATCCAAGAATATTTTTAATTTTATAAATTTGGCGCCTCTCAAAAAATTAAATACGTGTGTTGGGGCCAGCCTGCCTCTGGCTTCCCTGAGACTTGTCGGATAAAATGTAATGAAACTTCACTGTTTATGAAATAAAATAGCCTCTGTATTATAAAAGTATAAAAGTAAAACTTTATAAATTTTGAAATAGTAACATTTCCACTATAACAAAAACAAAACGAGTAAGGTACTGAGTACAAAATATTAATATAATCGAGTAAAAGGTACTGAGTATAAAATATTAATATAATCAAGAACACTTGTGGAAACATGGCCATTATTCTGATTGAACTTCTGGGTCGTCTTCCTGATCGTGTTGTTGGGCGCTTGGTGCCTTTGAAATAATGCGAGCCTTACGCCCTCCATCACGATCCTTTGCTAAAAAGAGCGAAACTGTCTTTTTTATTTCTTTGTCTGTAGCATCCTTAAAACATCGTCGTACTGCCCCTTAAATAAAAGAAAATACAATACATAACTTTAATAATATTAGAAAAATTAGAGAGAAAAATAATAGAGAAATTTTGAAAAAAAACTTTAGATATGTGTTCCTACGATTGAAATGTACCACCCCTACAAATATGACCCCCACCTTAAGTTACACCCTGTATAGAAGAAAACAAACGACGCTGTTTATTAGATTTTTAATAGAATTAGTATTTACTTACTAGTGATAGCACTGTACAACTCAAGAGTAACAAAGGATTTTTTACTCTTTTTTCCTTCTCCTGAATAAAGAAGATAGACTTCTTTTGTTAGCAGTCTTTTCATTTGAGCGAAAATTGCTTTATGTAAATTATCACCTCCACAAAAGTATAGTGATTTTTTTAATCAACATCGTTGGTGATATATTGGCCGAACATTGGGGAAACATATACTCGTGATCTAATTGTATATAGGGCCAAAGAGGGTACTATGTTGGTGAATTATATTATCAAACGCCGAGAATCGTATTAGGAGTATACCTATGTAAGTATCCTCCTTGTACCGGGAAAATCTTATTTTCATACAAATCAGTTATGATACTCTAGGTTCTAGGTACCTATATGTAATGAATTCGATATGGTTGTTCTACTAAAGGTAAACCAGTATTTACAGTCGACCCTTTAAAGCAAAATAATGGTAATTCTAGAGCTACACAAGCATAACACAGACATAAAATAACTTACCAGTATGCAGACGAATCTTTAATCTTTAACGAATTAACACTAATACTATACGAGTCACTAATAGCGTCAAACCTTTACCCATATAATATATAATACATAAACGAAATATTTCGTTTAAGTATAATATTACCATCCTTTACTGGATGCAGCGACAGCCATTTTATTTTGCAATCATATTCATAAGATCATGAGAAACAACGACGAAACTAGTTCGCATATCGTCCAGTACATGCGCAGAACGAATTTAGCAAGGCTGCACGACGAGACGCGAGAACGCGTCTTTCTTACAATGCCATCCGAGCACGACCGAACAATACCGAACAGGAATAGGATTTCCTGCATTGGTGATATATTGGTCGATTATTGGGGAAATATATATTGTGTGTACATTGGGCCAGAGAGGGTACTATATTGATATCTAAATATGAAATTTAGTTACACATCTATTAAAATTAATACCAAAAAATATCCTGGTTTAAGTAAAAAATATCATTGGTAAATGATTTGCTGACGGTTAAGAGGATTCTTGTATAATTGCGTGTTATTGGTCCTATATTGGTCCAAAACTGGAGATAAATATAGATAAATATATTTTTTGCCAATATAGCACCTACATTGGCTAAAAAAGTGCAATATTGGCCCAAGTTATAAATATTGGACCTATAATGCACCACTGTGGGTCCTATATCTTGTGCTACAGGGGTGTCTTACAGAACTATAATATATCGCCCCTTCTCACAGAAATCTGAAACTTTTGTGCTCTTGTATTTAAACATGGAAGAAGATACTTTATTATTTTTATTCCTAAGATAAATTCATATGTAAAAAGTTAGCAAATATCGCGGTATTGAAAGTAGCGGGGCGGGCGAGCATAGCAACCACTTGTGGTATTGGTGCAGTAAGGCCGCAAACAGGTCGACGGTCCTAGCCGACCGAACCTTTCATGTTAATTAATAATTTACTTCCACCTCTGCATGCGGTGCAATTATATCCTATCGACCTATTACTGTGTTTTATAACGTTCACTTCAAATTGAGTCTTTATGCTCACTTGCCCTTCAAGTACGTTAACTCATTTTCCCTCCGAATTCGTTACCTTTTCATAAGGTAATTGCTCTGTGCTTTTGGGGTTAGTCATAAATATGTAATTATGTTCAATACATGCTATTTATTGATATATAAAGTTAAAATTTGAAGTTATTGGGATGTATGCCTATCACAGAATCAAATAATTTTTAGGATCAAGATGTGTGTTGTTGTGTGCATATTTGGTTGCACGAAAAGTGCTAGATTAGTATTAAATACATAGTACAATGGTGTTTTAAAAAATAATATAAATATAACTTAAATTCCTTGTAATTTAACCTCTAATTTTTCTGTTTTAGGTTTGGAGGCAAGATATTCACATGTCATTGTTCTTCCTTATTTCAGTAAGGAAGGATTATTTATATTTCACCTATCCTTCACAAACTGAACAAGGCTAACGATGATTGTACATGTGCTTGAACTTGTAAACAGGTAAGTACAGGTAAGTACACAATGATTTACAAGTACCTACAAGATAAATGGAGAAAAAAATTTGCGGACGTTTCACCCTATGTTTTCCAGGTTAATAATTGTAGGTTGAAACTTAAAAGTAAATATCGGTAGATAAACTTGCTTTGTTTACTATTTCACTAAGTTGCTTGACGTCATAACGCCGCCACAGTGATTTTAGAAATATGTCGCCTAGGCCGCCATTTTGAAAACAAATTGCCACTAGTGATATATCACTGAAAAGAGAATTTTAAACCCTACCGAGTGGTTAAAGAATATACAGTGGTTTTCAACTGTTTTTTCATGGAAAACATGGATCAAAATATCTCCTGCCTGAAAACCAAATATTATGTAATCTTAAAGACAACAAAATGGTGCCTTGTAGAATGATTTCGTTGTCACCTGGTATAGCTTCGAATTTATAAACAAGAAAATACCAAACGTAGAGCATAGCGTTGATAACTACTTTATTAACTTTTATATTTTTTATATTTGACTGAAACGACACACTGTTAAACAAGTTATATCTGGTGTTGATAGACCAGAACGTTTAAAAGTTTTAAATTAGAATGTTACAAAGGGCTAAATAGCCTTCTTGCATGTGTAAAGGCATTTTTATAAACAGTCTATCTACTGCATTAAAACACCGCTGGAGGGCATATAAAATATGTTTTGTGATGTATAAAATGCAGTATAATAGAAAACACAAGCTATAGGGTAGGTACACTGCTTGAACAGTTATTATTACAAGGTGTGCATTGTTACGTTGTTGTTAATTTATTATATTCAATATTTTTTTTATTTAAATATAATTTCAATCTCCTCACATTAAAACGTATATATTTTCTGTTACTATATTTGTTTTACATTTCAAAGATATACGTTTATTATTCTTATGAAAAAAACACGCTATTGAAAATAACCATGACTTCAATTTTAGTAATGTACAGATTTTAGAAAAAGAAACAAATTATAACAAAAGAACAATTCACGAGATGATCCAAATAAAAAGACATACTAATGCAATAAATAACCGCACTGATACAGAAAATTTAAGTGAAACTTATTTCAATATAATATAATTCATTATTAAATATAATACCTACTAATTAATATAAATAAAATAAATACAAATAATAATAGATCATTTATGGGGAAAAACAAAAAAAAAATAAAAAAATTTTACATCTCACACAAAAAATACTAGATTAAGTAAATTTAGTTTATAATTTAAACATGTCGGAACAAATATTATTTTTAAGTTTCAATTATACCTCTACCTAATGCATGTATATGAATATTATCAGCAAATCTGTCAGCTTGGAAACAAAACTGAACACAAACCACTTTAAAACTCAGTCGCGTCAAAGCCCTCAAACAACATGTATGCAGCAAAATAACGCAATAATCGTTTCAAACAATATAAAATTATTATAATTTAGTTAGTTACAATACATGAAACATCCTATAAATGTAAGTATAATATATCAAAAAAATGTTTGTAGTGGCGAGATACAGTGAAATACACTGCAGTGCCCTCTTTGGGTCTTTGCTACTATCTGTCTGTCAATTAGACAATAATTGTCAGACAGGTAGTAGCAAAGACCCAAAGAGGGCACTGCAGTGTATTTCACTGTATCTCGCCACTACAAACATTCACTATGCCCCTTAGGCAATCACGTCGCCAGATCATTCATCGATTCCAATACCTATGGCAGTCTGACGAGATCATAACAAGATCGAAACCGGTCATTGTCTGGTATTTGGTCTTGATGAAGGATGTGGCGACATCCATGGAGATGTTGATGTAATGCAACGCCAGTCGGGGCATATTGCCCGTGGAGTAGTTGTTTTCGGCATCTCCTTCCAATAATCAAAAAAATATTAAACAAATAATGTAAAACGTAATCTTCTGCAGAATCTCTGAAGATGGCCTAATAAAGCCGAAACGTCAGAAATATATATATGTATAAAAAAATGTAACCTTTTTTTATATGTAATTAAGTGACCGATATACCCAAGAAAAACAATCTGTGTTAAATCTCTAACGGTCAAGAAAAGAAAAGTTAAAAAAAAAAAAAAAAAAAATCTAATTTGTTTCAAATATCTACCTTTACTTAGAATGCAAGTATTTTAGAAAGTATGAATGGATGTACTTTGATTTTAAATTAATATATAGGGTACAATTATTTAACTTGCTAACTAACTACTAACAGAGACTAACTAATTACTATCAGAGACAGATTCATCAACTCATATATCAATAAACTTAAGAGAACATTGTAGCTTATGTTTACCTTAAATTTAATATCTTTATAGTATTCAATGTATATACACATATCTTGTCATATATACTTGACAAATACTTCCTTCAGAAATATGTGTTTTCTTCAACATTTCATATAGGCCACTGGTAAAACATGAAGTAGCTTTCTCGTTACTTCAGTGTTTGGATCCTACTGCCTCTTAACAGAATGTGAATTTTGTTAAACTAATTTTCGCAACTTGCTTCAACTAAATTATTAGTGTTCTATCTTGTTGGCTCATCTATATTGCATAAGATTTTTAAATTTTAAGTTAGTTGGTTTTGAGCTTACACTGACTTATACAGTAGAGCCACTGAACTATTTTTGAAATTTGGCTGTTCAGTATTCTCTGAAATGAGCACTTAGTACAAAAACATAATATGCATATCAATATCAATACAGTACGGACAAAATATGTGAAACACTTGAAATATCTTATAACAAAAATGTTCAAAGTCTTGTTTTCATTGCTACATATTTATTTTTTCAGTAACATCTGCTTATAATGCGCCATATTGTTTGTTTTCTTTGAGTATTTTATATATAGTATATATTTTCAAAATTAGATAAACTCTATTGTACCAATATGCTGATATTGGGTTTGATGGATTTCTCTCTAACAGTACGGAAGATGTGAACAATACAAGAAGTGCCATAATATAAAGAAAAAATCCAGTTCATTGCTAAATTACAGTAGTTCCAAAGACTTTTTGTACAATATATTGCTCATATATACCAGTGTACCATTGTAAGTACACTCCTCTTTGCAAATCAGCCTTTTTTATTATATGAATGTATTCGTTTATAACATCCCTAAACCAGCAAAAATCTAAATTGCTCGATCTGAAACAGTTCTTCAGGAATAATCTATTTTCAAAGATATTTCATGTACGCCCAACTTTTCGTTCACCCTTGTATATTATTATTGCTAGGTATAGTTAATATTTATTAATTGGGTTTGCGCACTTTGTTGAAATATCGACAATAAATATTAATCTAAACAATTTTGGAACAGTGTATTTTCGTTTGAGGTTAAAACAATAAGCCCACAGTTTATGCTATTACTTTAAGCAGTCTAATGTAAAGTGGGAAAATGGGGCTTCACAAACTTCATGTTTAGGAACAACTAAACTATGCCCTTTTAAGGCATCCAGAGCAATGTATGTACAGTTATGTGAATGAGAAGTATGTACTGCAAGGGTTGGTATAACTTCATAAAGTCAATTACTATCCTCGATATAACTCAACAGTACATGGTATGCCAAATTAAATGCCCGTAACTCACAGAATAAATTCAGTATATTAGGAAATATGAAACTAGTTTTTTCTTATAAGCATGTAACGAATTGTGATGTGTTTTCAAGTGAGGGGGTGGAAGGGGAGTTTGGTTGTTTCAAATTTGATACAATATGGTATTAACGATATTATTTCGATACATTTTACAAAATAACGTAAAATTTTGAGTTAAACGATATAGTTACACTTATTTATTTGGGTATTATGCCACCACTGAAAAATACAAAAATTAATAATCAACCTCTGCGCCGACGGATCAGTCAAAGGTTGGTTTTTTTGAAAAATATGTTTGCCTAATCAAGAAATCTCACACTAAAGAGCAGATTAACAATGTATGACATTAACACATCACTTAAAAAACGTTTATGTTAACTTATAACAATAACTAACTCCCTAACTCCCTAACTAATGAGGTTTTCCAGGTTTCCCTCATTCCAGCACTGAATGGTGGTTAGGGCCTACCAACGTAAGTCGTTCCTGAGGCCCAAATGCGGCCCGCGAAATAATAATATGCCGCCCCCTCTCCCACACAAGTCTCAGACTTTCGGGCTAATCCTTGTGATTAGAATGAGGGGTAGAGATATTATTATTATTATTATTATTATTATTATTATTATTATTATTATCCGTTTTCATTATCAAAACTTTAACATACAACAACTTAGTTTGACTAACGTACAGAAAAGTATGACAGTTTGTAATTTATTTTGTTTAATTACTTCCACAGGCATATTAGATATTAGTTTATTTTTATTCTATTTTGTCTTACCTTGTCTTTTAGGATTGATAACCAACAGTTATCAAAATTTATAGAAATATTGGATTGGAATATTGGATACACATTTGTCTCCATTTAATAAAATTGTCGCGGATTCTTTAAGTTCTCTTTTTATATTGTTTTGTTCTTTATCTAACATTTTAACTGACTCACTGTACGCTATGGGCATTTTCCCAAGCGTATTCACAAATTTTTGACTTTTCAAATTCTCTCTCTTTAATAAATCTTTGTGTTCTCGGCCAAAAAATAATTTACAAAGTTCAAAATACTGCATTTACAGTGTACTATGTGAGTGTAATACACATTATGTGGGTGAAACATCAAGACCTCTAACTGTTCGGAAGAAGTCAAAAATGTGTGAACACTCTTGCGAAAATGGCCATAGGGTACAGTGGGAGTCAGTTAATGTTTGAGATAAACAACAAAACAATATTAAAAGAAAACTTAAAGAATACGCGACAATTTTATTAAATGGAGACAAATGTGTATCCAATGGTTCTACAAATTTTGATAGCTGTTGGTTATCAATCCTCAAAGACGAGATAAGTCAAAATAGAATAAAAATCGACTAATATCTAATATGCCCATGGAAATAGACAAACAAAATAAATTACAAATTGTCATACTATTCTGAAAATCATACTTAAAATTTTGATAACTAAAATGGACAAGTTTTACCACCAGAGTTAGGTTAGGTAGCGTATCGGAAAAATATATTTATTATTCTGCTTTGTGTTTTGAAATGTGCAAGTCAAATTAAGGTTTCTATTTAAAAATTAGCATTTAAGGAGATAGTAAATGGTGACAAGTTTCTTTTCAAGTAGGTACTAAAACAAATACGGTGTTTACAACGTGATTTCAAGAAGCTGAGTCAAATTATACAGACATTAAATGTCAGGGCTTAAACGCGGCTCTACCAGATTAATTTTACTGTCTTTTAAAAGCACAAGCAAGAGATTTAAATGTTCTTTTGTATTCATATAACTGTAATAGGTTGTTATAGTTATTAAGTTATTATTATATTAATTTAGGGTTTAATTGTCGAATTGTGGTAATCATTATTGGTATAAATCTGTACTATTTGATGGTCATGATGACTCTTTTTTAGTTTATGAGAACTAAAAGCAAATGATTTCCTTAATTTACAAAATATCTATCTGTTTAGTTGTTTTAGATTACTTGAATCACTTAGGGGTTTTCAAAGATAATAATCACTGACCCTAAATACCTTATTAACACTTACCTTAACCTTATTATTGTGTGTCTATTAAATTATAACAATGAAATATCCAGTAAAATACCAGTAGTCGTGAGAAACACACAGTAGTGCCCTCTTTGGGTCTTTGCTACTATCCGTCTGACAATTATTGTCTAATTGACAGATAGACAGCGACCTGCTTTTCTGCAGGTACCATTATAGCTTTGACCTATATCGTCTTAGATGAAGATGATCCTATTTATTTATTTGAAGAAGATGCCGAAAACAACTACTCCAGGACTCGCATTGCCAGGACTTCGTGGAGATACGAAGTATTCCAATGCGAGTCGAGGCATATAGTCCATACAGTAGTTGTTTTCGGCATCTCCTTCAAATATATCCAGTAAACATATTTTATCTTTCATCAAATAATACGAGTTCATTATTGAACAATTGTTTTTTGACTCGGACCGAGACAAACGCTTCATAAAATATTTTTTGCGAAATAAGGGGAATGGCTTTATCTTAATTGAATAATTTATACTTGTTCCCCTGTTTGTTGTGAAGAATTTATTGATTTCTCACAGAAAATAAACGTGCTAACAACTTCAGCTTATTTATCTCTTCTTTATTTTTCTAGATTTTATGAAGTCCCAGTAGTGGTATATCAACAGAAATAATATAAATCGTAAATAAAATAACATTGCGATAAATACTGCAATAATAGATACACTCAGGCATCTAGTAGATAAAACAATAGATCTAGAAATCCATTAATAGAAAGAACAGACGAAGCCAGAGGCTTTATTTTAACAATTACCCTGTCTTTTCATTATCAGCAAATATTCTCTGATTAGTTTTTCGTAACAGCGGTTGGGAATTGTCTGACTTGTACTATAAACCAACGGAAAATATTGTAGAAAGTTCCTGAAACTATTTTAATTTAAAAAGAGAAATGAATATAAAACAGAAGAAGGATGAAATGGATTTGCTTCTTATACCGTTTGTAAATCAAAGATGGTGCATTCTAATAACGCAGAGGTTTATTTTCAATAAGTTTTATTTTTTTCGGAAGTACATCTGGAATTCAAAATGTTTTAAATATAATTGACGCAGCAAATCGCAGAAATATTCAAATATTAAATCTTTGATGTTAGGTTACAGTGTTTATTTGGACAATATTTTGGAAATAGGTAACTCTAAGTTCAATATTCATATATACATTCCTTTGGAACTATAAGGAACAGAATTAACATTTTGGGTAAGTGGTCAGAGGAAAACCAAAACCCTACGTTTGATATGCAGATTTTGGATATCTACGTTTGTAGGGGTAACTTGAAGGAGTATCTAGTGTATTCATAAACAGTCGGCATTGTTTTAAATGGTAGTTTTCAATATTTCGGAGTACCATGATGAATAATGTACAAAATGTTGAAAATGAAGCATTTAGATCATCATGATGAAGCACATTTTGTATAGGAAAATTGAAATATTTTGGAAGCAGTCGAATGTTGCTTCATAAGGAAATTGTATAATTAAAATTTGTAATATCTATCCCTAATAACGGGTTTTTAAACATGTGCAAAGAAACTATATTTTGAATTTTACTGGAAAAAATCGCACATGGTGTCATCTAAATATCATCAGTCCCAAAGGAATTCATCGCTGTATCAATTCAGTAAAAGAAATGCCTGATGTAAACTATTTGGGAGAAAGCACATTTATACAGATCTGAGGACAGTAATATTATAGATATTTTATTTACTTTTAGAGTGTGAACGATAATTTCTTAGATAAATTTTAAATTATTTCTATTTTAGAAGTCAACTTTGACAACTGAAAATAGGTGGGGTGTGTTTAATCATGCATACATAATAAGAAAAAGTCATAGTTGTTAAAAATTTCGACGCGAATGTCGAAATGGAAAGCAATTTCTATTATCTGTTACACGGTCTGGCCATTAAAAAGATTTAATGCGAACCATAGCACAACAAGCAAACAATTCAGAAAGGCGAAAATAAACCCAACTAAACTTTGATCTTTTCATTTGTATTTTTACAACTATAATCAACCACAACCTGTATCCATTTTTATAGTGTTCTTTTAATTGCTCTGCACGGAGCCACACAAAGCTGAAAAGCGTCAACTACCGCAAAACACATTTGCTTTGTTAGAATTTTCATGTTGGATCGATGTTCCAATCGGGGGAATATGTGTTCAAAGGGCAACAACTCATCGCTAGGCCACCCGGATAACCAGCAACTACATACACAATTATTACGAGCGATACTTGCGATACGTGCGTAAGCTACCGTACCATTTCGTCCACTGGACTGCATTTGGAATCTGTTAAAAATCCTGTAGAAATATGTGGAAATACGATAGGATGTTCTGACCAAAGATATACTAGAGCTATAAATCATTCATCCCATAAATTAAAGTAACTTACCGAATATTACCACAAATGTCTTACCAAATGTGCAAGTATCAAATGTGCAAGTATCCTTTGCCTTTCAGTATCGGCTAAATTCTTCGCCTCTACTGGAACCTCAGAATAAATATTACACCTTAATTATCATGTTTCCAGGGCTACAATGTTTTATCTTTAACCATTGTAGATTGAAATGTTAACTAAGATAAAATATTTATTTGAAATGCCGAAAACAACTACTCCACTAGCATTGGATTACTCCGGCATCTCCGGCATTTTTTAATTTGAAACCGTTTTTAAACGTTTTTTCATGGAAAAAATTATCTGAAATTTCACATTTCTATTAAGAAGGTATCTATATCCATAATTAGATAGTTTGATAGCAAAAATCGTTTTTATAATTAGGTATAATTTTATTTTAAGGTACCTATTATTTTGTTAGGAAAGGACATGACATGGTTTCATAAAAGGAGTAACTCCATAATGGTGTGTTTTGTGAAAAAAATTGTAAAAATACTTTTTTGTAGAGAAATGGGTAGGATATCAAAATATCGTATTATTTTAAACATCGATGAGTGGCGTAACATATATTTTTTAGAAAAGGGGTTCAAGAGAGCGCAGTTTTAACACCACAGGCTTTTCCTATCGTGCTGATTTTTTCTGTGGCAATACAAAGTCATACTAGCATCTACCAATTAAAATTTGAAAACAATTGGTTTATTACTATCAGAAAAATAAATAAATAAAGAAAAATGTTTTTCAACTTCAACACCCTGTATCTCGGAAACGATGGAAATTTGTAAATAAGTTGATATAGTACAGTACCATTATTTTTACTGGTTCTATACGTTCCCGATTTTTTCAGGATAAAACTGGGACACCCTGTATACTTAGTATTTATAATCTAATCACTAAAGTTTACAATCATTGATTTTCTATTGTATAAGATGTGAAACGAGCCTGATGTAGAGAGACCCATTCTATGCAATTATCAAGTTTCAGAGGCCACTGATCATTACTCTGACACTATTTATCTTAAAAACAAATAGAATATAGGCATACTCGTATATCATTTTCCTTAAAACTATTCTTTGACGTTCACTCCTTTCTATTTACGTTCTAATGGATTAGAGAGCACGGTACATAAAAATTTAATAACTTTGGAGTCTAAAATTCCTAAGATTTGAGCTGCTTTTACGATATAATAAACCGATTTTTAATAAGTGTTGAAATAATTTAATATCCTTGAAGTATAGCTTCTTACTAGGACGTTATTATTTTATACTGCAGCTAGAACAGAGCATGCGTCTGACTGATCTCCACAGAATAGTAATTGATGAATGCAATAATTTATTTATTTATTTATTACATAAAATAACCAATGAGCTGAAACCCAATTATAAGGCAAGTAGCAATAGCACAATGTTAAATATGGAATAAATATAGAGAAAAAATTATAAAAACAATTAAATATCATACAAATATAAAAAATAACAATAAAATTGATCTTATGCTAAATTCGATACAAAGATTGAAAAAAAAAACAAAAACTTTGTTAAAATATGAACGTGACAAAAAGAGGTAAAATATGTATCAGGCCACTAAATCACTTTTTTTAAATTCTGCAAATGGCAAGACAAAATATCGAATGGACCTTCAATTTCAGCGTAGTTATATAACATTTGATATAAAGGTGACTTTATCAGTAAATTAGTGCGCATCAAGCAATAGTGACAATCATTATATACAAGGTGATAAAGTTATATATTTATATTATATACAGTAGTATATTATTTAAGGGCTTGTTAACATATTCTGATTCAACTTTTATCCCACTGGATTTTTATCTCAACACTATGTGATTTCCTGTTCCATAAAGAACTAATACTCCTTTTTTATTTTTAAAGAAACCGTCCTTTTTGTTAAAAAAACTGATATAAAATGAACTACTTTCCATATTTCAATACTTATCTTTATTTGAACCTATATTAAAGTATAGAAGTTATGAATTTTGTTCCAAACTATATCATCACCCTGTATATAATATATATATTTACAAATGACAAAAATCTATAGAACTGCCCACGATTGGTCACATATATTATTCGCTGTTACACAGACCTACACCCAGTATTTCATGTAAACTTTGCAACTATTTGTTGTTTCCTGTAAATGAATGTACCTTAGTTTACATTCATTAACCTGTGTTAATTAAATGTGAACATAAATTCAAATATGCAAAGCAAACTCCCCCTAACTGATACGCTAGTGGCTAAATTTTCCGTCCGAAAATACATCAAACTTAAACACAAAGAACATCGTGTAGCGTGTTATAGAGAAACTTACTTATAAATAATGTAAAATAAAGGAATATAAGTAGATACATAACATAACCCAGATGTTCAATGGGAAAACCCCGCATTTAAGGGTGTAGGAAACCCCGTACGGGGATGCAGATGTTTGGAGAATTTGGTAGAGAGGTTTTAAACCGTATCGTGAATATCCAATGAAAACTCAATTGTTCCCAAACATTTCTAGCATCCATATCGCCGTATTGACACACTATAGGCCAAAGCAAGTTAAATCAATTTTAAAGCTCACATATTGCTTTTAATAAAAACAGATTTGTACCAAAGTCTCCGAAAGGACAACGATGCAGCTACCGATATCGATGTTGCGGAGTTTTTGCTCCTCCTCAGAGTAGCTTAGCTAAAGAAAAAGATCAAGGATGGTAATGGAAATGTTTATTACCGAAAATGCTTTTCCCAAGAAAACCAAGTTACTGCCAACTTAGTAGCTTACGTCATTCATTTTATAACAATAACATAATTCTGAAATTTCTTTCTATACTCCGTACAGTTATATTTTTACGTTAACACGTAACTATCAAATAGTTTGCACATGCCCTCAAAGCTTTTTCACAGTAACGAGCATAAGCAAGTTTGTATATATATAAAAAATTATATTTTACTTTGCAAGCCTGTTTCGTTTCGCGTCAAAAGACTTTCACTCGACCAACACGGTACCATTTTGCACACTAATTACTAAAATAACTACAAATTGAAATATTAGATAGTTATTGGAGATCCCTACTGTCGCGCAGCATTAACGACGACTTTGTTTGAATACTGGTTGACACAATTTTGTTAACAAAATTATAGTTATTAGAATGGATGACACGCTTTCCTTCTAACCTAAAGTTTGTCCAAATTCAGGTAAATATTAGAATTTAGAAAAGAGGCAAATTCATTTGGGGAACGAGTTTATTTCCTATTTGTTTTTTCGGTATTGTGGCACAATGTCCAAAGAGGAAATACATAGGACACAGTTGTATAAAATTTGCGTAAATATGTATATCCTGTTTCGTATTATCTATTTTTGAGGTATAGCTATGTGTATGTCCTGCAGGGCTGCTATTCAATTTTAGCCCCAGTAACCACACGACGCGGTTTGCTTTAGAATGTCATTTTAACGACAAACCACATGAAACTATGATGTAACAGTTTTGGTTAGACCTACCTTCAGGTATAGAATATATTAGCTCAAGTTATACTGGGCTTCAGACTTTGTGTATTGAATCAAAGCGATCGAATCGAAGTTGGCTTATTAGCTTTTAATTAAATCCCAATTATTACAAATAATAACATATCAAGCGAAACAAAAAATCATTCTGGTCCAATTTTAATCAGTAGAAGAACAATGCGTTGCTCAATTTTAATTTAATTGGAGAATTTTCAAAACTCATTCTTTTCCATTGGAAGTATGTAGTAAAAATTATGATAATCAGTATCCAAAAAATGCCTTGAATTATAACAATTGTTTTACAATTTGCTTCTAATTTATACCACACTGAACAAAATGAGTCAGACCAAAAAATTTTGCTAAGATGATATATTTTATGATGGCAATTTTTCTCATTTAAAATATATTATAATTCACTAACCTTAAGGAAAATCATTTTGCCAATGTGCTTTCACTACCTCAAATAGTCGTTTTATTGTTGTCATAAAAGTGTCTTCCATACTTATTTTTTCTATCGTTTATTTTCTTAAAGGTACTTAAACGAACTTTTGTAGCTAAGTATGTGCACCAATTTGAGACGTACTTAGTTGGGGTTACTACATTTTAGTTTATGGCAAATAAGTCCTAACTTACCATAACTAGTAATATATTTGAAAGTCATATTATGTGAAGTCGCAATAGAGATCACTCTACAAGTTGTACAAATACATTTGTATCATTACATTTTATGAGCATTGTGTGAAAGCCACGTAAAGCCGTGTACGTTTGTTAAACATGCTTTGTCAGAGATAATAATTGTATTAGTTCCAAGGGATTTTAATTGATTATGGGTTATTTAATAACGATGAAAGTACGTGAGTGCGTTAAGTTAAATGGCATAGTGTTTATAGGAGTTTAACGATATATTTTTTAATTCTAAACAAATAATTTGTATAGGTCAATAGTGGTTAAATTTTATAAATATTTTCAAATATACAATCTAAATCTAAAGTAGAACTAGATATTTAGGCATTATTTTTTTACCTTTCCATATTATTTAATTATTGGATGGAGTGGATTTTTAGATGGATGTTTTTTAGCTTGATGTACTCTATATGTATCTAGCAACATTATTTTGCTACCATACATCTTCTATAATAACAATAGCATTATTTTGCTAAAACCATTGTATATTATTCTATACCTGTAAAATGAAGTTATTAAGACACGTGACAACATTTGCTGTATTGAACTGTTATTTGGTTGGGAATATGCAATTTTTATTTACAGTTAATGGAAATTTCTTTCAGTGTAAACTTGTTAATCACCTGTAAATGAAGTATTACGGCGCGCTCAGGCTTATAGCGCGAATACTGCCTCTATAGATGTCTACCTCTAGAAATAAGTAAGTTTAATACCGGGATATCAAAAATTATCTTGGTCAAGGGTGGTTGTGGAATGTAAAACGTGTGTCTTACTTTAAATTTGAAATAATTATGTCGCTGTCACACTGACATCATCAATAACCTACAAATTTCATACCTATTTATTTCAGTTGTAAAACAATAATGAACTACAAATTATGAAATAACGGTTTTAGTAACAAGAAAAACTAAATTACAGTAATTGTTGGAAATGTCCCCCGTTTTGTTCGATGCACAAGTTGACGCGCCTCCTCATGCTGTGAAAAGCGTTTTGCAGCATATCTGGCGTTATGGTTGCACATTGCTGAACAATTCTTTGTTGCAGTTCTTGCAAATTATTTACCGGAGTTGCGAAAATCTTGTTTTTTAAGTAAGGAAATATAAAATAGTCCATAATTGTCAAACAAGGTGATCTCGGAGGAAACTCAACTTCTGTATGCAAACTTATCAGCCGGTCATCAAAAAACTCGCGGAGGAAAGCAATATTTTCTCGTGTAGTACGTGCTGTTGCACCGTCATGCTGGAAATAACCGTACCGAAGTTCATCATCGTTTAACTGTTGCACAAATTCAGCCAAAAAGTTGTGTCTGTACCTTTCTGCGTTGACGGTGAAATTGAAAAAAATTGGCCCAATTATTCTTCTGCGAGAAACTGCCATCCAAACACCAATTTTTTGAGCATGTAGTGGCGATTCAGTAAAAACATGAGGGTTATCATTGCTCCCCATTCGCATATTTTGAGAATTGACGTATCCCGAAAGGTGGAACCACGCTTCGTCAGAAAAAAAAGTTAAGTCCAGAAGATCGTCATTCATTAAATTATTGACAAACCAATGGCAGTAAGCAAGGCGTCTGGGGTGGTCTGCGGGCAGAAGAGCTTGATGTGCTTGCATCTTATATGGATGCATGTTCATGTCTTTCTTTAAAATCTTATGACATGTTCCATAAGAAAGTCCAATTTCCTGAGAAAGACGTTTCAAAGGTTTTGCAGGCTCCTCTTCCATACGTTGACGAACGTCATTGACAACTTCTTCTGTACGAACTCTTGGTCTACCAGCACCTTTTTTATGAGTCACACAACCAGTTTCGCGAAACACTTCAACACAATTTGTAAGGCACGCATAAAAATTTTCCGGTAATATTGCCACGTTTGCGAAGTGCTCTCGAAAATTGTCCAAACACAAACGTTGACTGTATTGCCAATTTCCATTAACTAGCGCACCCGTTCGAAAATAGGCTTCAATCATGAAAATTTTGTGCTGTGTGGTAAGAAGCGGCATGATTCAAAAATTGGATTAGAAAATTTCAGCACAATGACTTGACAGATTCTGACACAACAAAACATATTCAAAAATTTAAAGTAAGACACACGTTTTACATTCCACAACCACCCTTAACCAAGATAATTTTTGATATCCCGGTACTAATATAGCTAGCACAGCGCTAGAGTAGTGGGGAGTGCTTAGTTATAATACCGCACTCGCTTAATCAAGCGTCTCATTTAATAGAACGATCGCCGCTCTTAGAATTGTTACATATATTATGGTGTTATCATTTCCAATGTCTCCGATGGTTGCAAGGATTGCGAAATCTGTGATTTTTTTATTATTTATATATGGGGCGATCTAAATCATGAGGGTGGATTTCGATTTAGGTAATTATAATGTTTAATAAAAATTATGTTTTAATTATTATTAATGTTTTCTAGATTTCCTTGATCTTCCTTTGAAAAGAGCTGGTATTCACCTGAGCCTTTGTGGTTTCTCTATAATGTTATTTTGAAGATTAACTACTTGAAATGTAATTTAACTGCTTTGGTTAGAAAATCTAACTTCAGGTTATAATTTACATATCATCTTTAGTTATATTCAGCGTCGCAATCTCTTTATACAAAGGATCAAAGTAATGGAATGTGTATTGAATTAATTAATTTGTGATTAAACCTTAATTAGCTATAATACTTTTTGTTTGAATAACCATTTTTGTCGGTGGCAGTTTTTATTCACTGGATATTGGAAACATCAGAAACAGATGTAGGATATATACTGATAAATCCCATTAAAATCTAAATGTAGACATTTTATGCTAAGAAGTGCAAATCTAAAATGCCTGTGGACTACAAGTTACAACTACAAAAATGGCATTGTTATTAATATTTTTAATTTTAAGATACAAATAAAATAAAGGACAATGCTACTTTAAATAAGATTGGAAGATATTCCTCCCTGCGGAAGACCAAGTGACCTTTTCTTTGTCAAACTCAAAACAAAAATCGTTTTATTCTTATATATATATATATATATATATATATATATATATATATATATATATATATATATATATATATAATGTCTAAATTTATTGAAGATAACCCCAGAGTTATATATCGTTGGATTAAGAAAAAGATTTAAATTTTTCAAAATACATACCTACGGTGTTCCAGTAAAGAAGTTTATTTTTGGTACATCCCGTATATTTTTTAATGTTAAATTACTCTTTGCAACATTACCTTCAATTCTTATGTATGTACAGAGTGTTAAGTTTTGGTTGCCTATAAGGGTGCGCTGTGCACATTTTTTTACATTGAATTATCAATTGACGTACTTACTTTCTTTTTTGAAAGGGTCAATTTCCGAGATAAAAGATTAACTTATTATTTTTTAAGCGGAACACCCTGTGAATTTTTGCCAGTGCAATTACGGTCGGTTTAAGCTTTTCAAGAATATATGATATTTGACACACATGTCAAATAAAAAAAAATTAAAAGGACTAATAGTTGATTATGTGACAACTGTCTATACAAAGTATGATCCACATATAACTGACCCCATATAGTCTTAATTCTGAAGATATTTTATTGTTTGCATTCAGCAGTAGGTATTTCAATCTGTATATATACATTCAAATTTTTTTGGCACATTGTATATTTCAATTTAGTAATTTGAAGGAAAGTACTGACATCTCTGACTTATTTATTTTTTACGGCATTAAACGACACGGTTGAAAAGCCAAAGTCACTTTTTTCGGCAGCAAAGGACAATTTATCATCCCCATTGCTCTGTTATGTTTTTTTTATCAGAAAAGTAGCATGGAGTCTATCAACTGTCACTGTTATAAATGAAATTCATTGTGCTAGAATAACACTCGGCTATTTTTAGATATAAATTTTTAGGTTAATTAAAATATACTGGCAGACCAAATAAAAACGATAAACTAAATTAAGGGATATTTTTCGATATTCAGTAGTTGTTATAATATCCGTTATAATATGGGATATTTTGTATATTGTTGTAATTCAACTAATTTTATACGTTACTTTATCGAATTAATAAGGAAACTTTATCACCTTCACATAATTAAGATAATTTCCTCATCATGCATTAATCTAAACATGTTTGTTATACTCCTTAACTAAGAATCCATTATTTAATGGAAATAAGCGCCGTGGGCTCAAAGTTAATAAAGTTTGAGCTAAAGTGTTTTGTGCTACATTACATCGAAATATGAAAGAGCATCCACAGGTTGTAAATGCCTAAAGTATTATAAGTAAGGTGATCTGCATACCTTAAATATACCAGATGTCCGATAAGTGGAGCGTACCATTATTAACTTCCTTTTAATATTACACTTATGAGGTATATTAAATGAGCAAAGCAGATTTCTTTGTGGTAATTTCATTGGTCTAAAACTAAAGCAATAATATCGCATTCTACAGATATCTGCGAAGCTTTATATTCTTTCAGCCGAATGTCCTCTACATCTTTTAAAGATTTGTATCATGTTCCCTGAATCACAATTGACCACATTGTAGCGATATCAACTCAATCACTTTATAATTTACATAATGTTAAGTATTCCTTCACAAGTAGGTACACTAGGAATTACTTTGTAGTTTGATGGTTTATCTGCAATAGTAAGAGATATTGTCTGATATATAAGCCTGAAGGACAGTATATTCTAGCCTATAAAATCTAAACCATAATAATAAACCCAACCATATGCCAACCCATTAATCTTAAGTCTGTCCCTTTGATAGTATCCATCTTACTATTAACTAAAGGCAGACCATTATTTTAATCGAATAGGTAGTGTTGCTTGATGGTACTGTTGTGTGTATAAAGTGTTTATAGAATTTATTTATTTGCTTTCCAGATAATCGTATTTTTAATTTAAAAACAAAACATTAAATCAAGAACTAAATTTCTCACTATAATCAAGAGGGGACTAAGTTTTCTTGATATCATTTACCTATATATAGTCTTTGATCGCACAGTCCATCGCATTCTGCTTGCCAAATTGGAACATTACGGTCTTCTGAAAAACTCATAAAAGTGTTTACATCTTATCTCAATAATCGTTTTCATCATGTTACCTTTAACTGTTTTAAGTCGGACCTGCATTCCATTACATCGGGGTACCTCAGGGTTTAAATTTAGACCCCCTTCTATTTTCTATCTTCGTCAATGACTTAATTCATCTTATCGACCATCAGACATTATTTATCTCGATAAATTCTAGTGATGATTACAACAATCGACAGTGGTAGCTGAATAAAGTTGAACAGTGGTGTGAATCAAATACCTAGGTTAAATTTAAACATGTCTAAGTGCTAAGTTATATTTTTTTCACGTAAAACTAATATCGGGCCGATTTCTTATCAAGTTTGCGCCCAAATTCTTGAACAATTTGACATTATTAAAGATCCTGGAATCTTTTTTGATAATAAACTGAGTTTTTTATATCATATTAATCGTTTCGTCTTCTATGAGAATGTTGGGATTTGTTTTTAAACTGAGTCAAAATTTTCGCGATATGGATGTATTAATACGGTGTCTGTGTCCGCTCTAAACTTCAATACTGCCCTTTAGTTTGGAATCCTGTTTATAATTGTTACACGTCAAGTCAGTTGAGAGTGTTCAAAAGAAATTTTTTAAATAGGTTTAGCTTTAATTTCCTTAAATTTAGAAGGCAATTTTATAGTCAAGTTTCTTTTCATGTACTGGTAAATAATATGATCGATTGTTCTCCATTATCGACTCAATTGAATTTTTTTGGTTTGCAGACTTAATTTTAACCGCAACTGGTCCATGTTTTATAATCTATCGGCTTATATTAATGTTATGGTTGAAATAAATTATTGGAAAGTCTATCCAGTGTCAGTACTAGTATCTATTTTGGTAAAACGTTTTAAAAAGTTAAAAAAACTTATTATACATTGCACGTAAACGATCAAGTAGTTACTGGTAAAGCAACTTAGCACTATGAGGTAATAGGTATCTATTTGCGTTGACTCATTCCCGAAATAATGACAGAGAATGTGGTTACTGTGTTATGAAACAATTTGAACCAATGAGTACTAACAATTGTGTATTCTACCGGCGTAAAATGTTCATTAATAAGTTATTGTTGAATAAGCTCAAGTTATGTTGTAGTTTGACTAATTTAAGCGGCGATATCTGGAATGGATCTAACTATTCGTGAAAGCAATAATTAAAACAAATATTGTGTCGTGCTGGAAGTTTCTCCTAAATTTATCCATCAACGGGAATTAGTAAATTCATTACTTTCACTGTCTGCAGATTTATAATTGGTGTTGTATTTCATATTGACGATTAATTGTTTGATTTTTAACTTATTTTACCATACGTATCATTTTATCATTAGTATGTGCGAACACAAAACTTCATATGTCCAAAAACGGAAAAAATTAAAAAAAAAAGGTTTTAAACAATTACGATATACAGTCTATCCAAATATTTTTTTAAATATATAAATGAGAGGATGTAATATTATTATTATTATGTGTATACTCAATGACTTGCTCCAAGTTTCATATGTTTTAGAATATCAAGGGTATGTATAACTTTTTCTAAACCCCAAATTATAACAAATATTCTTTGACTGAACATTTGGTATACAGTGCAGCTGCAGATACTCAACCTATTACAATCGGTATCAAAATAACTGTCAATTATAAGTATGTATGTAAATTGATTTTAGTTTGAATACATATTTATTTAATATGTGCCATAGATATAGGCGTTTGTAAATAAGTTCCAACCTATTTTTTTGTCTTAGTAAACTATCACTAATAGTAACTACTATTATGTTGTTGTTGTTGGTGGAAGGCGGCGCGGTTACCCGCAGTACTCAGGTCTTTCGACCCATTTTGCCTGCCTCTAGTCGAGAGCTATTGGATGAGACCCGTGCTATGCGCATAGGCCAACACCCGTTTTAGGGTAAACTCTCTAGTGTCCTGGGGCATTAGAAATGCTGCACCCAGATGTTTGTGTCTCTTAACCATGAGGCAGGCACAACGACAGAGGATGTGAATGGAGTCCTCGTCATCGTGTCCGCAAAACCAGCACCTTCTGGTGTCACTAACGCCCATAGTGTTAAGGTGCTTGTTGAGATGTCCGTGACCTATCAGCAGTCCTGTTACAATCCTTATGCTGTTACGACTTAGCGCAAGTATTGATTGAGTTGCGATCGACCAAGGCCCTTCAATTAAGAGCCTGGCTTGTCGCAGCCCAGTCCCGTTCGATCATTCTTCCTCTGATCTTTCTTTAATCCAGTTTCCAATAGACCTTGTTACATACCTAGGAGGAAGCCCCAGCACTGGTTCGGGTCTTGTAAACTGTATACTTGAGCCTCTTTTAGCCAGTGCATCGGCCTCCTTATTTCCTGTTATGTTGTGATGATCCGGTACCCAGGTTAACTACTATTATAGAGTTATTATTAGAGGAAGTATTAGAGGATTTTATATTATCTAGAATGCGATTATAAATTGTTGAAAATCCATTCATTATAGTCTATACGTATGAGACAGATTGTATACCTAATAAATCATACAGTCATCCATTCTTTGAATGTATTTCTTAACATATTTAAACCATCACCCAAAAATAAGTGTAATACTGAAAGGCGCACCAACAAATAATTAATAATATTGTAGATGTGCCCGAGTTTTGACCCTTGAGGAACAACAACTAAGGATCATTTCTTGAAAGTTTCCCTCTTGATTTGCTCTATTTTTCTATATCTTAAGTTCTAAATCTGAACTAATATACCTATCTGATGAAATAATCAAATAAATCATGCCTTCTTACTCTTGGAATCAAATATGACGATTAGACTCTATACAGAAAAAATCCGTAAAGCTGTCTTGCGTAACTCGGTAAATAATCGGCAAAGGTTAGAGAGCCTTTGTAGAAAAGCATTCCTATTGCCCGTTATATAATAATTGACGTCTTTTTTCTGTAAAATATAAGGCTTTTCTAAAATAAATTGATCCGTTAATAAAATAAAATAAAAAGGATCATTTAACAAGCTTGAATTCGAAACAATATAGTTGTCTGGAAATCAAAACTTATAACTTGAATTGTAAGTTTCAAACTACCTATACATATAAAAGCACTGAGGATGTCATCTGCTATGAACGGCGAAATGTCTGCGATTATACATCCAATTATATATAATCCATTTAACACCTGCCCTCAATGCTTATGAATTATTGTAATGAAATAAAAGTTTCAATTTCATGTATGTAAACTCTACAGTTACCTAAAAGCTGGAAAGTACAGGGAAACGTATCAGTTTCAGCCGCCCCTGAATGAAGTAAATAATTTATATGTTTGCGAAAGTGGTCCGCTTTCTCACATAAGGAAAATGTAGCACTACTGCACAGGGCAGGAAATTTAATGTATGTGCTATACGTATATGTACTGTTATATTTAGTCGTTCTATATCAGTCGAGTATGAGCCTATTTCATGGGTAATAATGACAGCGTTTCGTGTGAATTCCTGTTCTAAAAACCTCATTACAGAAAGGAGCATATCTCACGCTAAGTGAACATACAGTTAGTTTTATAAATACTTACAAATATTACTTTGCTGAAAGTATATGTACGCGGTATTGTCAACTGAAACAATATTTTCAGAGTACAGCTGCAAATTTAACAAAAACTATTCTTTGTTTCTCTTCATTTGTCGATATGAAGAGTCTGCAAGTCGATATTTGTTTTTTATTCAATCTGCTAATATTTAACATCTTTTAATATTCTTTCATTTATTTACTTTTCTTGATGTCGCTTTTGATACAAAATCGACTCTAGTTGTAGGGGATTTAAGAACTTTTGCAGATGTCAGTGGCGTGTATAAGAAAATAGTATCCAGCTACAAAACACGGAGGATTCGTGATTAGGTTTGGTCCTAAAATGACCAAAACCCACTTTAGGTTCCAAAGTAGTCCTAAAATGTAATGTAGAATCAAAATAGGGACAAATATACAGAGTGTTCCATTTAAATTAAGCAAGTTATTATCTACTTCCGGTACAATAGGAAGTCACAGCACTGTCAAAATACTTTACTTGCCGAGATCACCGTTTACTGCAGACACAAAATTTTAGTAAAATCATACCCATATCTGTAAGGTGGTGAAGGCGTTAACCTGACTGGTTAAGTTAAGACAAAGAACTAATTAAAACGGGATTGCAGTCAAATAAGGCAGAAAAGAAGAGTACTCTTTTTTTCCAAATTCAAGCTTTCGAAGCTGTTTATTGCTTCTTCTTCAGAAATACTACAAATTCATTTAATTACGAATAATAAAAAATACAATACAGCATGGTACTTACGAAAAGTAGAGGTTAGAAAAAAGCAATTGACTAAATTGTTACAAAAACACATCACTATATAGAAATTAACAAATGTCAACAATATCAACCATTACATATTAAGGCACACTTAAATAATCCATGATTGTAAAAAAAATAATCAAGATTAATAATTAAAACATATTGCATTGCAACAGGCCATGTGCTGCTATTTTTAGAACAATAAAAAACATAAAAAAACAGGCTGGGTAACATAATTTGAACAGTAAAAACAAATCCAAAAAATAAAATTACTAAGCATCACCAACCAACAGTGAATGCCAACTTAAAGGTCACCCCACCAAAAGTAACTATATTTTCATTTAAATATTGATATCTCTGTTCAGCAGCCTAGTTATTCATAGTTACTTTTGGTGGGGTGACCTTTAAGTTGGCATTCACTGTTGGTTGGTGATACCTAGTAAATTTATGTTTTGGATTTGTTTTTACTGTTCAAATTATGTTACCCAGTCTGCTGTTGTTTTTTATTGTTCTAAAAATAGCAGCACATGGCCTGTTGCAATGTAATATGTTTTAATTATTAATCTTGATTATTTTTTTTACAATCATGGATTATTTAAGTGTGTTCTTAATACAGAGACTTCAAGAATGATTGTCTGTGCCGCTTCATAATGATTTTTTATGTGCCGCCTTTCTATTTTTAGTATCTGCACTAGAATCATGAGCGCAGGCAAGGAAATTTACTGGTTTTATTTGATTTGTTAATAAGAAGGAATAATAGGAACAATAAGAGAAAATTCTGAAAATTACCAACCTGATTTAGGACTCTGAATAGTATTGAAAAATACTCTTTTAAACGCAAATGATACTTTCATTAAAACAATTTAAACACGAAAAATTTTAAACGCCACTCGCCACTGAGTCAAACGTCAAATGCTGTCAAATATGAAATTTCTAAAATTGACAGTTAACAAGAAAGTAATTTTAATAAATAGAAATAAATTTTGATTATATTCAGGATAGGCTGCGTTCCCGTACCGGGCAATCATTCTTGAAGTCTCTGTATGTAATGGTTGATATTGTTGACAACATTTGTTAATTTCTATATAGTGATGTGTTTTTGTAACAATTTAGTCAATTGCTTTTTTCTAACCTCTACTTTTCGTAAGTACCATGCTGTATTGTATTTTTTATTATTCGAAATTAAATGAATTTGTAGTATTTCTGAAGAACAAGCAATAAACAGCTTCGAAAGCTTGAATTTGGAAAAAAAGAGTGCTCTTCTTTTCTGCCTTATTTAACTGCAATCCCATTTTAATTAGTTCTTTGTCTAAAATCATACCTATAGTTTCTGAGATATGTATCGTCCAAGTTTCTGACTGGACACATTGTATATTATTTTATGTACCTCACTTTATGTTTTGTATTTATATTTTCGAATTTACCCTATCTTCATCCACCAACGGAAGTTGTACCACTTTCATTTTAAAATATGTTGACCGTTATCCTGTAACTGGGGCTGCGTCCCTTCGGGTATGGTATAAATAAATAAATAAATAATATCACTTACTAGACGTGTCCGGCTTGGGCTGAACCACCGCCGCCACCGTTACCGCCGCCGGCTGGGCGGCAGGAACAGAAACGGGAACCGGCGTGCTGGGCTGCGTCAACAATGGCTGGACTGCAAGAAGGGTCGGAGGATTCACGGGCACAGTACTCCCTGGCGAGGGCGCCCACCCACCTTTCATGTCCTGTAAACAACCGCTACACATTAATCAAGTGCACTTTACAGCCGCTCACCGCAAAAGTGAGCTTTGGTGGTCAGAGGCGAACCCATCGCGGACTTTCTTAGGCTGTTTGTAAGGCCAAAGCGCTCCGGGTTTTCTCTCAAAGCGTAGCAGGGCATGCAATTTTTTTAAATTATATTTTATTAAGGGCCAGTTTCATAATCAAATTTAAAGAAACTTTAAGCTAAAGTTACTTTTTAATATCTTGGATACAAATGTCTCAATATTAGTATCAAAGTATCCAATATACTTGCAGGGAACTTTAGCTAAAGTTTCTTTAATTTGATTTTGAATGAATGAAATCTTTCTTTCATTCGATGCCACTTGTTTTGAGTATTTTCAACCTAAGTAGATATGTAAGACTGGTAGACATAAATGTGTTGTTAAGTGTTAGCAAAGCTTGATATATATGTCTGAAGATAAAACGTGCTATCAATATTTTAGTGATATATCGTTTTATATCGTATTATATTTATTGTATTTAGCTAAAAAATTCACAGATTTTGTAATTCTTGCAACCATCAGAGACGTTGGAAAGGATAGTACAATATATGAATAATTATAAGCGCGCCGATCATCCTATCAAATGAGACGTTACTCCATTAAGTGAGTACGGTATTATAACTGAACACTACTCTTCACGCCGCTCGCCGGTCGAGCGCTGCGCTGCGTTATTAGTGGAGTAAAATCGGCGGTCTAACGCGCTTCTTTTTAGGGGTAGACATCTATAGAGGCACCAGTATTTCCGCTACAAGCCTGAACGGCTTACTGCATTCTGATAAACATGAACGCTTTCTAAAAATTCGAAAACGGTTACAGATATCAACCCAAATTTTTTTTAAAAATTTTTCAACATCTAGGATTTTTTTGAGGAAAACTTTAGACGTTTGCCTTGATACTACGCTTTGAATCTTTATTTTAAATTCTTCTGGTATCCTGTTTTTTGTTATTTTACAGGTAGTGTAATCCCAAAAGGAACTACAATGAATTCTGAATAAAATTCTGCTAGGCGCAAAACAGAAAGTTACTCTAAAAAAGTAGTTTGTGTTGTTTCGATATCTGTTGAAGCAATTAAATGTTTAAAAGACCTTAGCCAAAACTCGTGTTTTTTTTTCTTAAAATATTTCAGAAAAGAATTGCGAATTGCCACTGACTTAATACGCCCCAGGAACGATATCATGAACGTTATATAATCAAATATTATGTTTACAATTTTTAACCCATAATATGTATTTTGCGACTTGACTAAATTCAACGAAGAGCAAGAAAATTAGTGTCGATCATCTGAGTCATCCAATTGTAGAGGCAGTACGCCAGTGAAGTAGACCCCGCGCCACCTTAGGCTTCTTACAAAGCTTAATAACCGGAGAACCTAAGGAAATGGGAAAAGAAATCCGATAATTTTTAAATTTAAAGAAGTAATCTTGGTCACAAGAATATGCTTGGCATTTTTTATAAACGCAGAAAATCTAGTTCAGAGATCTTATATAAAAGTGCAACTTAACATTCTGGTTTAAATCTAATTTAAAAAGTGGTGAAAGCTATGAGTCGCAATTATTTTGTAAAAAGAAAAAATCAATTAAACTCATTTTAACTAACCCATTAAGTGTGGAGGAACTTTGTGTTAGAGCATTAGTTTTGACTGGTGAGATGTACCATTTTGTAACAACTGAAAAACAGGAAAATCAAATTTAAATATCTAGCAATTATTGCAACAACTGCAATGACTGTCCATATTGCAAATGACCTGTTTCTTTCTGTATCTCTCAAGATTTTTCCAATGTCTATACTCTGTCTATTCTGTCTCAACTGAAAATAAAGTAATATTCCTTCACCACCTACTCAATTTTGAACTGACATCAACACGCCATACATCTAACAGAAGTTATTCATTTTCAATTTTAAAGAATCTACCAAGTAATCTAAAATCAGAATGGGTATTTTTGGTCATAAGTGCTAAAACGTTTTTGATGATAAGATAACGCCAAATTTTTGTTACCTGAAGGTTTCCTTCAGATTTTAAGCAAATTTTTAGAAACAAGGAAATTTAACTAGGAAAATTTCACACCTCCACTTTTTGTAGAATTAGGTGTGTCAAATTTAGGTCGTTGCCATGCCAACGACAAAATTTCAGAGGATATTCTTTAACTTTAGAGTACAAAAGCAAAGTTATAATGAATATTTTTTGGCGTTTAAGAGATGGTTTAAAATTGGGATTATAATATAGAAACTTACCAACAGAATCATATGTTGAATTTTATATCGAATTTCTGAAGGATTCTCTATTCCGTAACAAGACATTGTAAATTATAATCACAATTTAAATGTGAAAATACCACAAGTTTTTTTTGACCCGTTTAGACCCATATGCGTCAAACTCTCAAAATCTGATAAATAAATTATGACATAAGCCTTCTTCGTAATGTTAGTTTCACATTTTCATGACAAAAAAATAATGACATTGAAATTCTAAATAAATTTTTTCTCGGTGGCGAATATTTTTAGAAAATTATCCCTCGTCTTCAGCTCCGGATTCAAAATATTCCCGACCTGGAAAAAATTCCGGCAATAATTTTGCACTTAGGATATTATATTATAAGTGAAAATTTAAAGTTATCAGTGAATTTTGACCTGTAAATATTCTCATTTTTTAAACGTAAACATCAGCTTGTATATCGATGAGTACTTTGCAGCTTCTATTTTTATCAACAAAATTATATATCTAACTTAGAATAAAAACAGTAAATGAGGTCTGGCACCTGCTGAACAGCCAAACCTAATTTCATTTATTTTGTTAACAGCCCTTTTAAGTCAGATTTATATGTCAGGTAGCGTTGCGGGCAAACATTTTGTGAGAATATTTTTCCGATACACAACGTGTACCTCATCATCTGACATTCTGACTATGTGTCTTTTACATATGGTTCAACCACCGTACTTGTTAAAAAAGATTACTGTTCTAATATCGCATATACTTCTTTTAGTTTTCTAAAATTACGTTTATTCAGGAAGTACTGATAATATTTTGAACATCTCCCTTTGGTCCTATACAGGGCGCCCTATTTCTTGACCCGTTGCATGGGTAACTTTTTTATTAGTAGAGATACAAAAACGCTTAAATGAGCAAATTAGTGCAGTTTCGTATTAGTAATTCTACGGTAAGGCGAAAAATTATATGCGGGGGAAGGTTGAAAAGTTATTGACAAAAAACGAAAAATCCAACTTTTCTATTATCCCTCGTAGCTCGTTCATTTGAAGAGTTAGAGAAAAATGCTTCACATGTTTTTTGCAGTATTTTTCATGTAAAATGACATGCACTTGCTACTTTTTATATATCTCTTAAAATGGTTGAGAATCACAGTAAAATATATTTTTTTTAAATGTAATGGATAGGTGGCTGTGACATTAACCGAAAGTCCCCTTTTTTCTCTTTCAGATGATATAACATAGTCCATATTTTATCCTTACAAAAGTAATAATAATCGTTGTTTTTAAAGAAAGTTTATTGTCACATCAAGAATGCTATGGAAATAAAACAAAAAATAAGATTCCTGATATTTTTAAAAACGTCTAGTTGGCATTTAATTATTGACAGATCATAAGTGACATTTTTAGTTTTTGTTAAGTAGTTTATTGTTTATTATTAGGTAATACTGCATACAAAATAATAGTGTTGCAAATATGTACACCAACGAAGAGAAAAATGATATGCTATTTTGTTATTATAACCAAAATCGAGATGCACAAGCTGCAGCGAATCTTTATTTTGAAACTTACATGGAACGAAGACAACCCCATCATAGAATATTTAGACAGCTGGAAAATAATATACGATTATACGGTTCTTTTTCAAAGCCTAAGGATGAAAGAAACTTCAATGAAGACACTGAAATAAATGTTTTGGCTTATGTAAATTTTAAACCTGATTCTTCAACTGCAGAAATTGCACATCACTGCAACACTTCCAATGAAACTGTAAGAGCTATTTTAAAAAGTAACAATTTAAAGCCTTATCATTATTCCATATGCAATACTTTATATCCAGCTGATAATCAAAGAAGGATGACATTTTGTCGATGGTACATTTCAAAATGCGAAGAGGATCTAGACTTCTGGAAAAAGATTTTATTCAGTGATGAAAGTAGATTTACCAACAATGGTATTTTTAACCGCCATAATAACATAATGTGGTGCCGAGAAAATCCACATCTTGTTTCTGAAAGAAGAAATCAACGTCAATTTGGGATAAATGTGTGGTGTGGAATTTTTTGTGGCAAAATTATTGGCCCATATTTTTACGAAGATAATTTGAATGCGAATAATTACCTTCATTTTCTAAGGAATACTCTAACAGAGGAATATTTAAATGAATTACCACTTCATATTTTTAGAAATCTTAAATACTTCCAACACGATGGAGCACCTGCGCATAATTCCCGCGAGGTAAAACAATATTTACATGAACAGTTTGATAATGTTATAGGAAATAGAATGGATATCGACTGGCCAGCGCGAACACCTGATTTGACCCCCTTAGATTTCTTTCTTTGGGGGTTATTGAAAGATAAAGTTTATGTGACAGCTCCTCTAGATATAGAGGATCTAAAAGTCAGGATTCAAGATGCAATTAGAAGCATACATGGACATACAATAAATAATGTTTTAAGAAGTATCCAGAAACGTTGCTTACTATGTATCCAACAGGATGGTGGTCATTTCGAACATTTACTTCAATATAATTAATTAATTAATAATTTCTGTTCTCAAAACATTCTTTTGTTCCATAATCCATAGCATTCTTGATGTGACAATAAACTTTCTTTAAAAACAACGATTATTATTACTTTTGTAAGGATAAAATATGGACTATGTTATATCATCTGAAAGAGAAAAAAGGGGACTTTCGGTTAATGTCACAGCCACCTATCCATTACATTTAAAAAAAATATATTTTACTGTGATTCTCAACCATTTTAAGAGATATATAAAAAGTAGCAAGTGCATGTCATTTTACATGAAAAATACTGCAAAAAACATGTGAAGCATTTTTCTCTAACTCTTCAAATGAACGAGCTACGAGGGATAATAGAAAAGTTGGATTTTTCGTTTTTTGTCAATAACTTTTCAACCTTCCCCCGTATATAATTTTTCGCCTTACCGTAGAATTACTAATACGAAACTGCACTAATTTGCTCATTTAAGCGTTTTTGTATCTCTACTAATAAAAAAGTTACCCATGCAACGGGTCAAGAAATAGGGCGCCCTGTATACATTTTTTTCTTTTTTGTGAGTGTAATAAACATTATGTGGGTGAAACATCAAGACCTCTAAATGTTCGGATCGGAAAACAAAGATTATATTAAAAGGAGAGAATTTGTGAGCACGCTTGGGAAAATGGCCATAGGGTACAGTGAGAGTCAGTTGAAATTTTAGATAAAGAACAAAACAATATAAAAAAAGAAAACTTAAATAATCCGCAACAATTTTATTAAATGGAGACAAATTTATATCCAATATTTCTATAAATTTTGATAGCTGTTGGTTATCAATTCTTAAAGACGAGGTAAGTCAAAATATAATAAAAATCGACTAATATCTAATATGCTCGTGGAAGTAGATAAACAAAATAAATTACAAACTGTCATACTATTCTATAAGTCAGTCAAATTTATAGTTTTGATAACAAAAACGGATAAGTTTTCGAAACGTAAACGTATTTTTAAGTGATGTGTTTAATATCATATATTCTTAGTCTGCTTTTTAGTGTGAGATTTCTTGATTTAGCAAACATATTTTTCAAAAAACTAACCTTTGACTGATCTGTCGGTGCAGAGATTGATAATTAATTTTTTGTATTTTACAGTGGTTGCTTATTACCTAAATAAATAAGAGTAACACTTTATAAAAACACAATGCTATTACTTGAAACCATCTGGAGTACCTGATGATAATCATATTAATTATCTAGGCACATACCTGGTGAAATTTTAGTTATTTTCGAACACATTCGATTTAACATTGTATGATGTTTGTAACTAACTGTCTTCATTTGACGATAAGCTGGATCTCTTTATGAAAGCCTACCTAGTGTTTGAAGTTTCTGTTAAACTTCGTATCAATGAGGGAATTTGTGTAAATTTGCGCTTAAAATTATCATATAGGCACAGTAGGTATTTGAAATTCACAGTATGTATTTTTAATACAGATACGGATTAATTAAGTTTGGACCAGGACAATAAAATACTATCTACAAATTTTGGGTAATCTCATAATTACATAATAATAGTAATTGATTAAATTTATCCATAAATCGCCAAACATCAACGAATGCCTGAAAATATTAGCTACAGCCTGTATTTTAAATGGAAAACCAATTTATATCATGTAATCGATGATAATGCGTAATGCGATCAGACTATTTTTAATTTTGCTGATGAATATTAACTAGCTAGTATGTTAAATAACAGGTACATTATCGTATTTAACTTTTCAGTTTCCACTAAAAATTATTAATATCAAAAAGTACATACATTACACAATTTATTTACAAAGTCAATTAAGAATGTAATTTTTGTATGCCATTTTTTGCTATTTACGTCATTCATATATAAATAACAATTACAAGAAACGTTATATTAAAACGTGCCATTATATTTTGCTATTTTTAAGTATTTATTTGTGCCATTTTATTACTTCTGCATTATTTCTTTTATTAAATACTTACATATTTTATCATACTTACTAGAATATTTTGAAAACACAGGAAATATATTCGTACTCGAAAAAAGTTAAATTAAGTTTAAAAGAATTTTGGCGATATTTATTTTTTAGATATTGTCTGTTGTATTGTATATTGATTTTATTACTATAGTAAAATATCTAAAGAAAAAGCTTCACGTTAAATTATAACAGATTCCAGTTTTCATAATTATTGTATATACCTAATACGAATTATCCTGTAACTCTGAAAAGATATTAAATTATTAATAACCTCTTCATTACCCACTTTTAAATTGTATTGCCTCGAAATTTTTATCCTTGTTCAAATTAAATTGAGTAAAACAAAAATATACTCTGACCACTGTGTGACCGGAAAACAAAAAGTTGTTAACGACATTTGGGAAATGTGTTAAAGCGATAATCTGCTATAATGGATTTTATTTAGTAATTTCTGGTAATTGTACAATATCCGGAGAAGGAAGTAAACCTCCTGTTACGTGGTATGTACCTATCTGATCGCGTAATTTTTAGTAGGTATATGAAAACGCTTTTAAAACCTGACATTTTATCAAAACTGTATTATATACTTTAGAGTACGATCGGTTAAGGGTTTGTTTTAAATATTGCCAAAATAATAAAATTTCTTGCATTAAAAATAAAGTAGTAATCAAAACAGGAAGGGCATAACTTTTTGAAAACCGTATTAAGCTGAGCGCTCACTTGCCTGGCACGGCAGGGCCAATCAAAATACGGATATAATGCAAAAAAGTATTACCGCGCATATTGTGTCATTCTTTGCGTTGTTTGTTAGTTTACTAGCATTATATCCGTATTTTGACAGGCCGTGCCGTACCATGCCGTGCCGTACCGTGCCGTGCCGTACCGTGCCGTGCCGTGCCGTGCCGTGCCGGGCAAGTGACCGTTCAACTTTAGCTATATTTGCCGATACGTCGACTAATATAATACCTACTTGTTTTTTATTTACTAATCTTATCAACTTTTACCAGTGAAAGAATATTTTTAGTTAGGTAAGCTTGTTAAGGTAAAAGTTTATTTCTAAAAAAATAAATATATATTTTATATAAATAATTGTTGAGAGATGTAGATATTAAAAGCCATCAAACTAGTAAAACCCTAGTTGAGTTGAGATAGAGAATGCTTGCGCGCGCACAGCTCTAACCGAAAAATCAGTTCTGTATTCAGCGCTCACGAAGACGGTCACGTTTCTCAATCTCTTCAACTGTTAATAGAAATAAGCAATCATTTTAAGTTAGTAAACAGTGTTATGGTTGTAATATTATACTGGACATCTTGTTGAGAGTAAACATTAAACAATTTACAACTAAAGAAGAAACACTTTTCATTTTCTACACAAATACAGTCCACTCCCAGACCAAAATTCCGAAGATTGTGTGCCCATACACAAAACATTGGTCCAAACGATCCGGATTATTCCAGAATACACCTACAATAGGCTTCGGAATTTACATCGCAAATATCAAGAAGTTTGAAGAGCTGTTTCCTCGCAAAGTTGTGAGCCCCTATTCTCTATTCTCTCGCTGTTACGCAGTTACCCTCACAAGAAGCTGAAGTACCTATCTACAATCTACACCCTGCACCCCGTAATTCAGATTGCAGCATAAAGTCAGTGTTGTGATTGTGAATTAGTGAAAATTAGAAAAGTGATAGTGCACTTGTGCAGTGACATCATCACATCAAAAATCAACAGGTTAGCTTAGCTAACGCTCGCAGTAAGTAAAGTCCCGCCAAAACACCGCTGCGCTGCTGCGCATCTCTCTCCTGCCCGCACCACAGTTCGATCAGCCCTGGGTTCCTGGTTACACGTTGCCAACCGAGTCAAGGTCAGACGTTCAGTTTTTTATGCTGTTTGTTTATTAAACATTCCGTCGTTTTTGTCACACTTGTTTCTTGGGTATTCAGATTATTTAAAAATCAATACTTAAACACATTTTTATTTTTTTTGAATATATAAAATATTTGATATTGTATAGTTCTAAAGTAATATAAAACTTGTAGTTAACAAAATCGCTCGATAAGTTCAAATATTTATAATTTGTATTTACATTTCATAACTTCAAATTATTTGTAACTATAAATAAAATGGAAGCTTTAATTAAGCAAAGAGCTAGTGCTAAAGCGGCTATCACTAGAATTGAAACTTTTTTAAAGAAAAATGAAAATAATGCTAACATAGACGTAAATGAATATGTAACACGAGAAACCGCATTAGTTAAAGCTTTTGAAAAATATTCACTAACACAGGATAATATCGAGCTTGAGATCGAGGAAATTGACGAGTCCCAAGAGCAGGACAGAGTGGATACAGAAACAAAATTTTTTTCTGTACACGCTGCGATAAAAACAAAAATTCAATCAACTTGCATTATACCCGCGGTAAATTCTACCATCTCTCCACGCCCTCCTTCGCAGCAAGTCTCTAACACGAATATCACTAGTCAAGTAAAATTACCAAGCGTAATTATGCCTTCATTTTCAGGTAAATATGAAGATTGGAAATCGTTCATAGATTTGTTTACAGCACTCATAGATAGTAACGCTCAGCTAACAGATGTGCAAAAATTTGTATATTTAAAATCTGCACTAAAAAGTGAGCCGTTAAATCTAATCAGTAAACTTCAGTTGACTAATGAAAATTACAAAAAAGCATTAGATCTTTTAAATGAGAGGTATAACAACAAATTAATGATAATAAATACGCATATCAAAAACCTACTAGAGGTTCCTTCTCTAAACAAATGTTCCGCTAATCTCTTAAGAGAATTTTTAACTCACATAAAACAACACTTAAATTCACTAGAAGCGTTAAATATATCTATAGCAGAATGGGACCTATTGCTAATTTACAGTTTTAGCCAAAAGTTAGATTTTAATACTCGCAAAGCATTTGAATTAGAAAAAAGTACAACTGAACTTCCCACGTTAAAGGAATTTTTTGCATTCCTAGAAAAAAGGTGTGCAGCTTTAGAAAATCTCTCTACTTCAGATACTAAAGGAAAAGCCACTCATCTAGTAAATATGTCCTTTAACGCAAACAAAGCTTTAAAATGCACCTTTTGTAAGTTGACGAATCACAACATTTATAAATGTTTAAAATTTAAAGCGCTGCCACATACGCAAAAACGTCAATTTATTCAAAACAATAAACTTTGTTATAACTGTTTCGGTTCAAAACACTCGGTAGAAAATTGTACATCTCGGGGATGTTCAATTTGTCAAAAGAAACATCATTCACTTTTACATTTTGAAAATGAGCACCAAAAGAAATCTGACAGCACAGTTCAGTCAAATGAAATAAATTCGCCAAACAGCTCGCCTAATGGTAACTCTGAAAATAACCCGCAAAGTTCTACTATTACTACTCATTCAAGTTTTTGTGCAAACGATGTACAAATTCTATTAGCGACGGCAAATGTAAATGTTATTTCCGCAAACGGAGAATTAATACAAGCCAAAGCACTCTTAGACAATGGAAGTCAAACCTCATTTATATCCCAAGAATTTGTTAATAAACTAAATTACACCCCTTATAAAAAGAACACTCACATCTCGGGTATTTCTAATACAGAAGTATTTTTAAAACACATGGTAAATATTGTAATTTGTTCAAAGAGAGAACTGAACAGGAAATTTAATGTTTCTTGTGCAATACTACCTAAGGTCACTTGCTCATTGCCCCAATTTAATATTAATAAAGGTGACTTACCCATTCCCGAAAATATTAACTTGGCAGATATCACATTTAACACCCCGTCCAAAATAGATTTATTATTAGGTTCAGACATTTATTATGACATTATTCTCCCAGGAATAATTCAGCTAGGAAATAAAATGCCCACGTTGCAAAACACTCACTTTGGTTGGGTCCTAGCAGGTCCAGTCCCAAATAATTGTTGCTCTACAAATATCACTCTTTCTTTATGTTCGCATTTTTGTAACATTAACGATCTTATTCCTAAATTTTGGCAACAAGAAGAAATTTCTGATAAACATACTTTAACGCCAGAAGAAGAACAATGTGAACAATTATTCCTAAATACTACAAAACAATTAACAAATGGCTCGTTTCAAGTAAATTTGCCACTGCGTTCTCCCAATGAGTATCTTAAATTAGGAGATTCCTATACACTCGCTAGAAAAAGATTCCTGTTATTAGAGAAAAGATTTGAAAAAGATAAAACATTATTCTCACGATATAAGGCATTTATCGACGAATACGTTGCTTTAAATCACGGTAAATATATACCATTACAATTAAAAAATCATAAGTCAGAAAATAAATATTTTTTACCCCACCACTGTGTGATTCGAGAATCTAGCGCCACAACCAAACTCAGAATAGTTTTTGACGCCTCGATGAAAACCGGAACTACTTATTCTTTAAATGACATTATGTTCAAAGGTTTTTCAGTTCAGCCAGAGTTATTTGACATTCTGTGTAGGTTTAGAATGTTCAAATTTGTGGTAATAACGGACATACAAAAAATGTATCGCCAGATAAAAATTAATCCTTCTCAGTTATTTTTACAAAACATACTATGGAGAGATCATCCTAGTGAAGAATTAAAGTGTATCGAATTACAAACTGTAACTTACGGTACAAATTCAGCGCCCTATCTTGCAACGAGATGCTTAGTCAAACTCGCCAATGAACAAAAAATAAATTTTCCACATGCTTCGCAAGCAATACTCACACAATGTTACGTAGATGACATATTGTTCGGTAGCAATGACTTTGAAACTTTGCTAGACACTAGAAGTGAACTAGTAAAAATGTTAAACTCCGCAGGATTTAAGTTACACAAATGGTGTTCCAATTCACAGAAATTTTTAGACATAATTTCAGAAAACAAGCAAAGTGATGCCTTTGATATCAAATTAGAAAATACTTCTAACAAAGTTTTAGGTTTGTCATGGTGTCCAAATTCTGATAATTTTAAAATAAATATACCTGTGATAAATAATGAAGAGTCGCCCACAAAAAGAAATGTACTATCACAAATCGCACAATTATTTGACCCTTTAGGATTTATTGGCCCGGTGATTGTTACAGCTAAAATCATTATGCAAAAAATATGGATTCAGAAATTAGAATGGGACGATAATCTTCCTCCGGACTTAATAAATGAATGGAATAAATATATTTATAATATTTCTCATTTATCGAACGTAAAAATTCCACGTCATATATTTCTAACGCATAAAATATTAGCAATCCAACTACACGGTTACTCAGATGCATCTTTAAAGGCGTTCGGTGCATGTTTATACGTACGAACATTGTACACTGATGGAATTGTTTCTTGCAATTTAATATGCTCCAAGTCGCGAATCGCTCCGTTAAAAACAATTTCATTGCCTAGATTAGAACTTTGTGGAGCAGTTTTGCTTACAAAATTGACAAGTAAGATCATTTCTATATTCCCATTTAAGTTCGATTATGTTAACTTGTGGACAGATTCACAAATAACTCTATGTTGGCTAAAATCTCATCCTTCAAGGTGGACTACATTTATAGCAAATAGAGTTGCACAAATACAAGAATTAACTTCGAATTTCCAGTGGCGTCACGTTAAATCTAAAGATAATCCCGCAGATTTATTATCTCGAGGATTAAGTTCAAATGAAATAACAAATAACCTTTTTTGGTGGCACGGACCTCAGTATTTACACAATTATTCTTTGAAATTAGAAGGTCATGATACGGAAATTAATTTGGAGGAAATTCCTGAACAAAGGAAAATTGCTATGTTAACTACCCCAGTACCTGATCAAGCTATATTTTCAAAGTTTTCTAGCTTCACACGATTACAAAGAGTCATAGCATATTGTTATAGATTCACAAATAATGCAAGAAAAAATTCGGTCAAATGTTATGAAGCTCTCACAGTTAAGGAATTACATAAGTCTCACACAGTAATAATTAAAGCTATACAAATTTCTCATTTTTCAAATGAATTTGCGCAGTTAAAAGCTAATAAACCTATTTCGGTTAATGCTATAGCTTCACTATATCCTTGGATAGACGAACATGGATTAATTCGTATTAATGGACGTCTTTCTAATGCAAATATTAGTTTCGATCAGAAATATCCCATATTACTTCCAGCAAGGAATCATGTCGTAAAATTATTGTTAAAAAGAGAACATTTAAAATTATTTCACGCAGGCGCACATACTGTCTTGTCAAACATTAGATTAAGATATTGGCCAGTAAATGGCTTAAGACAACTAAAACAAATAATAAAAAATTGTCTAGTTTGTCACCGATTCAAAGCTTTATCGGCAAAACAGATTATGGGCAACTTACCTAAGGATAGAGTCTCTAGAGCCAGACCATTCATCAAAGTCGGTGTAGATTTCGGTGGACCTTTATTCATAAAATCATCCAAATTAAGACGTGCTTCAATAACAAAATGTTACATTTCACTTTTCGTGTGTATGGTAACCAAAGCTATACACATCGAGGTAGTTTCAAGCCTCTCAACAGAAGCATTTCTGCTTACGTTAAAAAGATTTATAGCGCGTAGAGGAAACCCATCAGTCATTTATAGCGACAACGCTACAAATTTTGTTGGATCATCCAATCAATTAAAGGACTTATATAAATTTTTTAAATCTCAACAAACAACTGATGAAATTAAAACTTTTTTGGCTAATAATGAAACGGAATGGAAGTTCATCCCGCCTAGAAGCCCACATTGGGGAGGTATCTGGGAGGCAGCTATCAAAAGCGCAAAATATCACTTAAAACGCATCGTTGGAAACGCGCATTTAACCTTCGAAGAGCTTGCCACTGTACTCGCTCAAATTGAAGCGATTCTAAACTCGCGACCAATTTGCGCTCTCTCCACTGATCCTTCAGACTTCACTTGTCTGACGCCAGGTCATTTTTTAATTGGTGATAATTTAACTTCATATCCTGATAAAGACTTTACAAATATTGCAGAAAATCGATTATCTCTTAGGCAACGTTGTATGAAAATGCAACAAATTTTCTGGAAAAAATGGTCTGTTGATTATTTGAATAGATTACAAAACCGTCCAAAATGGTACAGACCTAGCGAAAACTTAAAGGTCAACGACATTGTTCTCCTAAAAGAAGACAATGTGCCTCCACTTCATTGGCCCAGAGCCAGAATCATTGAAGTTTTTCCCGGTTCCGATAAGAAGGTTAGAGTGGTAAAACTTAAAACCTCTGAAGGTACAATTATGCGACCTCTTTCAAAATTATGCCCACTTCCACATGAAGACTAAAATTTCAATTTTGTAAATTTTTCTTGAAGTTTGCACTTCAACGCGGGGGAGGATGTTGAGAGATGTAGATATTAAAAGCCATCAAACTAGTAAAACCCTAGTTGAGTTGAGATAGAGAATGCTTGCGCGCGCACAGCTCTAACCGAAAAATCAGTTCTGTATTCAGCGCTCACGAAGACGGTCACGTTTCTCAATCTCTTCAACTGTTAATAGAAATAAGCAATCATTTTAAGTTAGTAAACAGTGTTATGGTTGTAATATTATACTGGACATCTTGTTGAGAGTAAACATTAAACAATTTACAACTAAAGAAGAAACACTTTTCATTTTCTACACAAATACAGTCCACTCCCAGACCAAAATTCCGAAGATTGTGTGCCCATACACAAAACAATAATAATTGGTTAGATAATGTAAAAATAAATAATAAAAATCTTCCTTCAGAATCTCAACATTAAAGGACGTACTTGTAAAAATGTTATCGCCTGTAAAAAATATGCTCAATTAAAAAAAGCATAAAACAGTTCACGGTGTTCAAGAAATATGGTTGATGTCAAGCTATCAAGAGTTTTTATATTTTAAGGGGGGTCCTTTCACTCTTTTATTTTAAGCGAGAAGGGAACATTTAAATAAAAAACTATTAAATCGGAGTTATAAGAATACTTGTCACAGTCCGATGGAAACCATGACTTATGTTCGGTCAAAATTTTTCTTCCAGTATAAGTTTGTCATTTATTTGGCAGATTGTATTTAAGATATTAATATGAATAAATTCCTTCAATAATAATAATACATTTTTGTTAGTAATTAGAAAATTAAATTGTGATTTACTACCAGGACATAAATATAATTATTATATTATTTTCTGCACATTTCCCTGACATTATATTGCATATAAGTTGTAAGGAAAAGACATACCTACAATTATTTTTTCCACTATATTTACTGCATTTTTGTCAGCTCTTTAATATTTTCATAACGAGTATACTTTATCTATAGTAGCACAATTTTTCCTTTTGACTGCAATTTACTTCACATCTCATTAAAATTTCCGTAATTGTAATTCCCTCGTGAATTGAGGATGTAGATATATGAAAGCCCATACACAGAAGTCTCAGACTTTCAGGCTAATTCTTGTGACTAGAATGAGGGATAGCGATATTATTATTATTATTATTATTAATATAATACATTAATATTGTTTTTAACAGCCACAGTAAATGTGGCTCTTAGGATTTGTCTTAAGAAATTCAAAACATTTTATAAACAATAAAACATTGTTGATGCTGTATAATTGTTATGTAAGATCTAAACTTGAATATTGTGCAATTGTATGTAACCCATTTTATGCTAAGTATATACAGATGATCGAGAGGGTACAGAAAAGATTTATGAAACATCTTGCATATAGAGCAACGAGACAGTATAATCTGACAAATGACTATTACCATCAAATGCTGACTGATAATGATTTGCAAACTTTATATAATAGGCGCGTTATTCAGGGAATATTGTATCTCCACAAACTCATACATTACAACATAAAAGATGATCTCATGCTAAGTAAAATTAATATTGGTGTACCCTGTCAAAAAACTCGAAATTATAGAACATTTTATTTTCAAATAGCCAGAAGAAATTATGAACTCAGATCACCCTTAGTTACTATATGTCTAAATTATAATTCTTTGCAGGCACACTGTGATATATTTGGGGATAAATTCAGTGTATTTTTAAGTAAATTGAAAAGCTATATGCAAAATAATATACATTTTGTAAATTAGGCTAGACTAACTTGTTTAGTTATTGTCTTTTAATTTTAGTTTAGTTAAGTTAGTTAAGTTTACTATCTGCTTTCTTTTTCCTTTTTTCTTTGTGTTTTTTTTTTTGTCTTGTTCTTGTGCTGATTTTTTAAACACAATCTGTAATTGGACTGTATTGGTCTGTTGATTGTTATAATAAGTAAATAATAAATAAATAAATAAATAAATAAATATAATAATAATAATAATAATAATAATAATATGTCTTTATTATCATCAATCAACACTTGACAAAAGAAACAATAATGGGGGTGGCGGTATCCATCAGAGATGCTCATATACAACCACCCAGCTAATCAACTATTGAGAAATATATTGTGAATATAATAAAACTATAAAGAACATACAAAATAATACAATATACTAGGCTAGGATATATAGTATATTAAATTTGATCTCGCTTACTTACAATACATCTCTTTATCTCTCTCCGAAATGTGGCTAAGTTAGAAGCTGTTTTGACTTTACACGGCAAGGCATTATACATTTTTACCGCATTGTAGGTAAATGATCTTTCAAATAAGGCTGATGTGTGTTGAGGGAGGGATAGCAGTTGGCAAAACCGAGTTTCTCTGTCATGAATATTTTCAATCAGTTTTTCAGAAAGATACTGAGGAATTCCATACTTAGTTACATTGTAAACTATGCAAGACATATGTGTTTGAAATCTTTCTTCGAGGTTCAACCATTTGGAATCCCTGAAACTGGGGGATATGTGATCAAATTTTCGCACATTGTAAGAGAACCTAAGACAAGCATTCTGCAATTTTTGAAGACTATTTTTGTGTCACTTCAACAGAGCTGGCCAATAAACAACATCACAGTATGTTAAGTGTGACAAAATCAAGGAGTCTGTTAATCTTAATTTAATACTAGTATCGAAAATATCTTTATGCATATATAAAATTTTTAATTTTCCGTAAGCTTTAGAAATCAGCTTTGAAACATGAGTAGAGAATCTTAAGTCATTGTCTAAATACAGCCCAAGATTCTTAGCATTGTTGACTGGCTTCAGAACTATGTCTTTTAATATAAGTGAAAATTGAACATTAGCTGCAATATCTTCTCTATGTCCGCCAAAAAGAAGCACCTGCGTCTTATTCTCATTAAGCACTAGACCGTGTGCATCAGAAACCCTGCCTATCATATCTAAATCCGAATTAATCATTTCACGGGCAGCAATTAGGTCTTTGTGAGAAAAAGAATAATAAATTTGTAAATCATCAGCATATTGATGTGAACGACAAAATTTTAAATATCTACAAAAATCCGAAGTATATAGCGAGAAAATTAATGGCCCCAATATACTGCCCTGGGGAACGCCCCTACTCAGACAAATAGGTTGTGAGAGCACGTTATTCACTGTAACTCTTTGATACCTATCCGAAAAATAATTTTGAAAAAAATTAATAGAATTTCCACCAAACCCAAAGAATTTCAGTTTCATTTCTAGGGTGACGTGATTAATAGAGTCAAATGCCTTACTATAATCCAATAATATTAAACATGTGTCATTCCCATTATCGCACGCTCTTAAAAGATCATCCGTAACATTAAGTAATGCCGATGTAGTACTATGGTTAATGCGAAAACCTGACTGAGTAGGTGGTAATATACTGTACTCACGTAAATACTCATTAATCTGATTAGCTACAACTTTTTCTAAGATTTTTGACATAGTTGATAAAAGACTTATAGGACGAAAATGAGATAAAATAGTAGGATTACTGTTTTTCGGTACAGGAACAACATTAGCCTTTTTCTATGACGTAGGAAATTTCCCAGTTAACAGACACTTATTTATTAAAAAAGTTATATACCTACTTAAATGAGGGATTACATACAATATCATTTTTAAATTTATATGATCTAGACTGGCAGCATTAGATTTCATACCATGAATGATTTTTTCAACTGTATCTACAGACACTTCTGTAAAACAAAACTTATCTGTAAATTTATTATCATGGAATGACTTATTTAAATAATTTTGGCTAATAAAATTCTGATCACAAACAACGGGTGGTAAACTATTTACAAAAAAATTATTGAAATCCTCAGAATTGCCACAATTAATCGCACTATCATCATTTTGACCTTGGCAGACATTCAAGTATTTTAAAGTTCTCCAAAAGTTTTTAGGATCGGTCTTAAATACGTGCTGCAAATATGCTTTTTTCTCTGATTTAACTGCCATATTTACAATTTTCGTAAATTTTTATACTCATTCCACGCATTGTCAGATTTAGTTTTTTTAAATTTAGTAAACGCTTTATTCCTTAATTTCATCATAAATTTTAAGTTGGCGGTTAACCATGGAGCTGGAGGCTTAGTTATTTTAGCAGTTCTTAGAGGAGAATGAACATCAAACAAATACAAAATATTAGCATTAAGAAAATCCACCATATCATCAATTTCATCAAAAGTGTACATGTGCTCCCATTGAATTAAATGTAAGTCAAGCAAAAAATCATTATAATTAAATTTGGAAAAATCTCTATATATTTTAAATACTATGCTCTGTTTATTTTTAACTATTGTTAACCTACAATGTACCAAATCATGATCAGACATGGTTTTCATATCCACAATATCAATACTGGCAACAATATCAGGACAAGATGAAATCGTTAGATCTAATAGCGTCTCGGACGTGCCAGTTACTCTAGTTGGAATTTTTACATGCTGATTTAGGCCGTATTTGTTTAAGAGATTATCAAACAATAAAAAACTGTTGTTATTCTTAACTAAAAAGTCGACATTAAAGTCACCCCCAAACACGATATAATCATACTCTGGCAGCAATCCAACTATTGTGTTTTCTAAACCATCCAAGCACACATTTAAGTTTGCCTTAGTGGAACCTCGGACCTGGAACCCTCGAAAACCTCGTTAGCTAGGAGGACAGTCAAACATCTACTAATTTTAATCTCTCACACTAGAAATGGGAGAAAATCGCTGCCGCGATTTTCGTTCCCAATTCTAGCCCCACCGGGGGTCCAGGCCTGCGGCCTGGGGTCACCAGAAGCATCTAGGATAATATTATTTTTAAGAAAACACATATTAAAGAAATTTTGTATCTGGAATGATGATGTAATTATACTAAACGATTTTTCTTAATATTTTGATGAATTGTAAGAAGTGTACTCTATTCTTGATGGTAAAACATCATCATTTTTTAAGTGCTGGAAGTAGAATTTATTTTTCAGTAAACATTTTCATCAATTTTGGGACCAAAAATATATAAAGATATATTGCTGTCATAATTGTTGCAGCAAATTAATATTGTAGATATTTTTTACTTTAGTAAGCTAAAATGATGAATTTGCCAAAATGAACGAATTAATTCCAATACGGACAATGAAACAGAATAACTAAACGCTAATACTAATAAATAGTTGCAATTAAAAAGTAGAAAAAAAAATTGCCTCCAGCGTGACTCGAACTCCGAAATCAGCATTATGAAGTTTTGAATCTTACGACTTTCCCGTTGCGCTACCACGCCTGTTGTCAAATGCTTACCTTGAGACGTTGAAGTATGTAAACTGTACGTGTCAACCTGAAAAAATAATTTTTACCGATTTTCTAATTGGAAAAGCATTTCGCTTCAGTATTTTGGTAATCAGAAGTGTTTGGCAGTCAGTACTTTTGATTCCGTTAGCAGTATTTCTCGTAGGAAAATAACCTATCTTAAGTTTAATTAATTTGACAGTTTTTCTGGGAGGTGCTTGTCTCGTTAGTACAATCTCACATCGGTAGATAAAATGAGAAAGAAGTTGAGACGGACGCGACTCGAGATTTTCTAAGACGAAATAGACGTAGGAGTCGACGTACGGTCTCGAAACAAAATCTCAAAGGATTAGAGAAAGGACGGAACTTTCGCGTGAAACCCTTCTCGAAGCCGTAAAAATTAGAAGAGGCGCGAGGGGGTCCCGCGAAAAGTAGGGATTTCGGCGGGCGTGATGGGACCATTAGGCGCGAGGACAAACGCCGGTGCTAGCCGTATCTCTCTCGCCGAACGGCGATCGTCGAAAATTTTGCAGAGATTTTTTGAAAAGGCGTTTAAATTGGGAAAACGCGTAGGAAACGGGACGAAAATACCCCTACGCATTGGAGAAAGATCGGGGGCGACCTTCGGTGGCCCGCGGGGATCGTTCCGCGATCGCCCCTTGGAGGAGATAGGTTTGAAACTTTGTGGATTTGGCGACGGAATTTAGAGCGAGACAGAATCGTCGCGTTTGAATATATATGGATTAACACCAAGCTGACATTCTTTCCATCCTAGGCCATCGTCAGGATGGTTGTCAACCCATCCCTGCGAACAAGCCTTAATCTACGAGTAGACAATTTAATTAAAAATTGTCTGATGTAATGGGGATTTGAACTCACGACCTTGGGTTGTTGAGTGATCGAGATACTAAACCCTGAACCACCGGCTTGCCATTGATACACTACTGTTATGATAATAACAGCTTTTTAAAATTAGCTTTCAAATAATTTAAATTTTAATTATAATAATTGCGTGTATTTCAAATAAAATGTCATATATGCATAATGAGTTATTGGATCAGCTCTGTTAAATAAATTTTCATCAAGCTAAACTGCTGCTTCAAAATATGGATTGAACAAAGTGGATGTTAAATATTATAGTTAGCATAACAAATTGAAAATTTTTATTTACAGATCATCCCAGCATCGATATGTTCTGTATTTTTAATGGTTTTTCTATAATAGTTCTCTTAAAATTATGTATAATGCAAAAGTGAATACAATAAATTCGAATATAGCTCCATTTGATATAAAAGGCAAACCATAAAGGTACTGATAAAGTAAACCTTTAAGATCTACAGGAATAGTTACTTTTTAATGCAAAATCATCAATTTCATAGTAATTTTCTTCATTAATATTGATACATTCCTCATTTTTAGAGTGTTTAACACAATTAAATTTATATCCTCCAAAGTAAAACAGAAATCAGAAAAAACAGTGTAATTCAAAATCAAAAATACTGTTATTCACTCCAATATATTATTATAATCAATTCAAAATTTATCTGGAACTGCCTGTAGTTCCTCGACAGTGACGCAACATAATCAATGGCGTAACAAAAACTGAGTGGGCCCTTCCGCAACCGTTTTTAGTGCCCCCCCCCCACTCTCTAGAATGAGTGGAAAAAACACAATTCTCAATTTCATTTTCATTACCATCAGGGTTACGAATTTTTTAATTAGTTCATTGTGATATTTAACTTGGGTTAAACCAACATACATAATAAAATAGCAAACAATTCAAATTTGTTGGATTATACAGAGTGAGTTTTATGTATGGAACGCCTCAATTATCTCGGAAACGGCTTGCCCGATTTTTATGAATTTTGGTTTATAAGGGTTTTGTAATATGGCCGATATTATTGTGGCATTTACATTGTTGTCAGATCTTTCGTTTTTCCGGAAATATACTGAAATTTGTTATTTCAAATGGATCACCCTATACATTTTTTTGTTTTTGAAATCTCTAAGAAATTTAGAATATTTTTCATGTAATGTTCCCTATACCTAATTGCCATAATTTCGGAGTTACAGCTACATTTGCAATATCTCCGCCGAAGTTAAAATATTACATCAGGGCGGCTATGTCTGCGACAAAAACAATTTTGACGTTTTAATAAACTATTATTGTTGGTGTTTATTGAAAGTTACAATGGACCGTTTATCTGAGAAAGAACGAATTGAGATTTTAATGATATTAGGATATGGTGATGTGCGTAGAAGTCAACAGGAAACGTGTAATATCTTTAATAATTTATATCCTAATAGAAATCCCATAGGATCTTTTGAAAACATAAAGTAAAGGCGGTTACAGCTGATGCTCAAAATGTTGTCCGTTTACTTCCATACAAGAAGCCATGCGATGTTTAAAACTTTGCAGTACATTTTGTAACATTCCTGACTGCTCAATTCTTCTTATCTCTGTGGTAATCCTATCTTTTAATTCCTGAATATTGGCAGGTTTGGTTTTATAAACAATATTTTTTAAGTGACCCCACAGGAAATAGTCTAAAGGATTCATGTCGGGTGATCGCGGGGGCCATTCGATAAAACCACGCCTTCCAATCCATCTTCTGGGAAACACATCGTTTAGGTATTGCCTCACGTCACGCGCATAGTGAGGTGGAGCTCCATCTTGTTGCACCCAAATATTGTTATTTGGGACATTGTTATTGTCTGAAAGTTTCAAATAATAAAATTTCTAAATTAACAGGCAATTGAGAATACTTACTTAGATTTGGAAATAACCGAGCCAACTCAGGTATAATATTATTCTGTAATAAATTTAAATACGCCGGACCATTTAAGTTTCCTTCAATGAAAAAAGGACCAATTATTTTGTCGCCTATTACTCCAGCCCATACATTAATCTTTTGTGGAAATTGGGTGTGGGATTCTCTCATCCAACGAGGATTGTTACGTGACCAGTATCTGCAATTATGCCGATTTACGTTTCCATCAATACAAAAAGTGGCCTCATCGGAAAACATAACATTATTTAAAAAATTTGGATTATTTTGATCGTAACATTTTTCCATCATTGTGTCGGCAAACTCTTCACGTCTATCGAAATCATCATCTGACAACTCTTGAACCAATCTTACTTTGTAAGGATGGAATTTATTGGCATGTAAAATTTTCATTATGGATGTTTGAGAAATATCAACTTCCCTGGATATTTTTCTAGTACTCAAGTGTGGATCTTCTTCTAACATAACACAAACATCTAAAGATTTGTCTTCAGTTGTTGCAGTTTTTATACGCCCTGATTTCGGTAAATGTTTTATGGCTCCAGTTTGGTTAAACTTTTTTAACAACTTACAGTAGATCTTGTTATGGGATTTCTATTAGGATATAAATTATTAAAGATATTACACGTTTCCTGTTGACTTCTACGCACATCACCATATCCTAATATCATTAAAATCTCAATTCGTTCTTTCTCAGATAAACGGTCCATTGTAACTTTCAATAAACACCAACAATAATAGTTTATTAAAACGTCAAAATTGTTTTTGTCGCAGACATAGCCGCCCTGATGTAATATTTTAACTTCGGCGGAGATATTGCAAATGTAGCTGTAACTCCGAAATTATGGCAATTAGGTTTAGGAAACATTACATGAAAAATATTCTAAATTTCTTAGAGATTTCAAAAACAAAAAAATATATAGGGTGATCCATTTGAAATAACAAATTTCAGTATATTTCCGGAAAAACGAAAGATCTGAGAACAATGTAAATGTCACAATAATATCGGCCATATTACAAAACCCTTATAAACCAAAATTCATAAAAATCGGGCAAGCCGTTTCCGAGATAATTGAGGCGTTCCATACATAAAACTCACTCTGTATAGGTAGACATATCATAGAAAAGATTATTATATTAAGTGATACATATAGTACCAAATCAAAATTTTAAAAGAGTGTTATGTTACGTAGCGTGATAGTTGTAAACGAGTCTCATAGAATCCAAAAGACAGAAAACAGCAAAGTACATTAACACTAACGACCATATCGTCGATAGTTTTTTTCTTCGAAATCGTTTATAATTTCACCGATATTTAATGTTTTAACGGACTCATGTTCAATACTGATTAAAGATAAATCAAAAAGTCGTTGTTGACCCATGGTGTTACGTAAATAGGTTTTACTATTTTCAGTTTCGAAAATGAACGTTCCGCTGATACTATACTAACTGGTAAAGTTAGAAATAACATCATTGCACTAGATACATCTGGCAAATTTGAAGAAATACACTGATTTTTTTATTAATAGATGATTAGCAAGCTCAAACAGTGTTTTGAATTTTCATAAATACTATATCCAAGCCACTTTCTGAGGCTTAAAATCTGATTGGGAAAGTTAATGGACAAGTCTTTATGGTAAATCATTTGTAAATTTCGAGCTTTTATATATAATAATTCTTCTTCACTTCAGGATATAAGAAATAAAATTATTCTGTATGGCATTTATACTTTCAAACTTTATTTTCAACTGATTAGTAAGAATATCTTATGTACAAAAAATTTCAATTTTGAACAGTTGTTCGACATCGCTGAATCCTTGCTAATAACTCATCATAAAATTTTGTAACTGTTTTCTTTCTTTTATTTTAAAACACAAGCTTAATGTTGAAGGAATTCGCCAAAACCACTGCTTTTGTCCTGATATCTGCGAAGTTTGTTCTCATATAGCCGGATTTAACTTTTTATATTAACACGTACCGCACAATTTGAGTTATAAGCTCGTCTATTTTTGAAATATCTTGCGTGGTGTCACAAATAATAGTAAAAAAAGAGGATCCTTTATTTCATTCAATGTATATTTTTTTATTTCAATCACAATGGTGTGAATTATTTCATTTTGAATTTGTGGACTTCTGGAACTTGTCTCTGTGGTATTATTTTTTAAATGTGTTTCCAATAATGGATCGTATTTGGCAAGTAGTTCTATAATAGATAGAAAATTTCCCTTGTTAGTTGAAACATTACCCTCTCTATAGACATCAAAAGGTAAATCACATGTTGGCAACATAATAATTACGTCAATTATTCGTTTAATTATTTCCTTTTATATATTTATATTTTGTTAATTACCAAATTCCAATATTTTGTCTATTTGAACACCTTTTTTCCATTAATCATACACAAAACAAGCTCTTACATGTATAACCGACTTTTCGTGGTCCTTTTCTTTTTTGGAAAATCTTTGTCAGTCTTTAACTCTTTTGCACCATGAGTCTTTAAAACTTTTGTCGTTAATGTCTGCAAAAAGCTAACATGCTTCATAATAGGCAGCCTTCAATCTAGGGGAATAACAAAGCCAAATCCTCTACCCGAAGTCTAGTTTGTGCGATAAAACTATAGGTACTTAATAACTGTTAAAAAGACCGCCTCTTTTCGCCTTCGCCTTAAGCAAAATTATGTTGTGGTTTATAGGACCCAATTTTTTAAATATTTTCTTTTTCTCTTTCTCAAAACTAAACGAAACAAATAACAAATTTAGAACAGTCTTATAAAGGTATGCCGAAAAGGGAGAATTTTTTAAATAAATAATTTACGACATCTCCGGTGTAGAATACAGAGAATGGTCAAGTTCCTAGACATTTGGAAACCAGATGGCGTTTATTGCATTCTGGGCTCCTTTTCAACCATCAGCAGACTGAGAATTTTTTACGGTATAATAAATGCTAATGTAGGTATTATTCCTTGCAACTTTCGGTCACTTGCAGGGGCAGGTATTTAAAAATACAATAATTTACTAATAAAAATGAAATAATATTTATGAAATATGAAAAGCAAAGCTGGCTACGAAGCTTTCGAATGGGACCCACCCGGGCAACGTGGGCTCCTCTGCGAGCCGGCCCCCCGCGATGCGATATCTGCGGGGGTGTTTGTTACACCACTGAATATAATGAGATAAAATGTAGGTAGCTACAGAGAAATGATCGATAATGAATTGGTAAATGATTTAGCTAGAGAAGAATCCCAAAACCCCCGACGGAATTAATACAGCAGTTCGAGTCATGAGTTTGCATATGGTGAAAGCAACCACTCTCTTTGAAACCACGTGACCTGATGCCAAGATGTTGGTGCCGAACCCCAGATTTTGATTGGTTAGTTCGCTCAATTCGTACTTATCTTTACGTTCCGATTCTGTTTATCCACAGTTGATTTTAGGATTATCCTGGCTTCAAACAGTTGTATACTGTTTAAATACAAAAGATATATCTAGTTATGTGACGTATACTTCGGATTGCAGGTGCTAAATATGTCACTTTGACGCCTGAGTATCAGTTTCTCCTTTGATCTGCCTCGGGCATCAGTTCCTGTTTAAAAGTACAGAAACACCACTATACAGGTAGTTACAGTGAAAATACGGTACGCCAGGTGGTCTTAAGGGAAAATTAAACTTTACACGCAGCTATGAGAAAAAACGTCAATAACTAGCTAGTATAGTTCCGACACGAAGGATCAGGACTCGATGATTATCACAATAGCTAAGGTTCGATTTGCTCTTTGAAGTTTTCCCTCAAACTAATGTCCTTAACACTTTTATGTCTGAACGGTCGGGCGGTACTGCCCGGGCTTGTTCGCTAGTTCTCAGGAAATTTTCTGGCTGGCGGTGGGGAAGTCAATAGTTCGACTTACTAACTTTCCGTACTTCAAAATCCTTCGTACAACTAACAGTTGTGGCAACAGGTAGGACTAGCCTCGTTGCTGTTGCTATCGACTCCTGCTCGAGTTTCTCGTTGTGGGCTTGAGGTTTAGTAAGACCTCGAACATGGGTAATGGCAAAATCGGACTTAGTATGCCTTCTGGTCCTTCCTTCTGGCACGGCCAAGTGACTGACTGCTCTAGTTAGCCACTGTGGACTTGAGGTCCTGCGGAACCTCAGACATGCGCAATGGCAAAAGTCCGATTTAGAACAGGCTAGGACTGATGAAAATTATTCTAAGTGCGGATTTTCTCACTATTATGAGTATGGGCCGGCGAATTTATTCTAAGTGCCGTTTTGTGGACTTTTACTTACTGATGGTTATAGACCAGTAGGCGGCTGGACTGGTCTCGACCTGATCTCAGTGCAGAACTGGAACTACTGGTGAATTTGAATCCTATGCGCTACTTAGTATAACCAGCATAGAGCGCCAGGGTTCAAATGTAGTCGAATGTCTTCGGGTCGAGAGGCCGTGGTAATTTATATTCTCAGGTTTTAGGTCTCAGTGGCGGTTTTAAGACAACCGTTTTACAGGTGGCGGATTTATTTAACTATATAAAAATTAATGTGGTTCATTACAATTAGTATATAGATCGAAGGGTGAAACCAAAATATAAAACGATGGACCCTGACATCTTCAATTAAGTAAATGTCAGGCAAGGTAAGTAACGACATATACGTAGTACCATGCAGGCTCTAACGAAAAATCACCATTAGTACAGTACATTCATGAGCTCGAATCACTAGATCGCTAGAGGTAGGTATAATATTCATGACATATTAGAATAGGTGTAGGCATGTTTATTTGATGAATTTAATTTTCAGCATCATTTATTATTTTTTATTTATTAAATTTAATTGGCATTGTGGCTAATATGCATTTTATTTTTATTTATACGAAGTTGAATATTAATGTTACACGAAGCTATCAATAAAATACGTTTTTAATTGAAATGGGTTCATGAAGACTTTGGAAGTGTTTAATATTGTTACATTATTTTTAATAGGTTGTCAATTTATCTACTTATTTTGTGTAGTTCTATGCATAGGAATTTAAAATTGAATGCGCTTCATTTAATACTTTCTGGCAGCACAGATTTGTGATACTTCATTTATTTTTCAGATATATTGACGCTTCATTGACTTCTATTTTAATAATTTAGTTATATTTTCAAAAATTAATTGAGGAAAATATGGTTTCATGAGTGCGTGCTTTAAATTGGGAAGATCCTGATTCACCCAAGGGCATTGAATAAAATTAAATTAACATTTTAAACAATATGGAATACCATTCTAAATCCTATATTTATGTATGTTACCCAACTCATGCGTGACAGTGAACGTGCGGCTTTATCTGTTTAATTTTGTAATTTACTTGATTTTATTTGAAATGTTATTATCATGATTGAAATATGGGACGTATACAGGGCGCCCTATTTCTTGACCCGTTGCATGGGTAACTTTTTTATTAGTAGAGATACAAAAACGCTTAAATGAGCAAATTAGTGCAGTTTCGTATTAGTAATTCTACGGTAAGGCGAAAAATTATATACAGGGGAAGGTTGAAAAGTTATTGACAAAAAACGAAAAATCCAACTTTTCTATTATCCCTCGTAGCTCGTTCATTTGAAGAGTTAGAGAAAAATGCTTCACATGTTTTTTGCAGTATTTTTCATGTAAAATGACATGCACTTGCTACTTTTTATATATCTCTTAAAATGGTTGAGAATCACAGTAAAATATATTTTTTTTAAATGTAATGGATAGGTGGCTGTGACATTAACCGAAAGTCCCCTTTTTTCTCTTTCAAATGATATAACATAGTCCATATTGTATCCTTACAAAAGTAATAATAATCGTTGTTTTTAAAGAAAGTTTATTGTCACATAAAGAATGCTATGGATTATGGAACAAAAGAATGTTTTGAGAACAGAAATTATTAATTAATTAATTATATTGAAGTAAATGTTCGAAATGACCACCATCCTGTTGGATACATAGTAAGCAACGTTTCTGGATACTTCTTAAAACATTATTTATTGTATGTCCATGTATGCTTCTAATTGCATCTTGAATCCTGACTTTTAGATCCTCTATATCTAGAGGAGCTGTCACATAAACTTTATCTTTCAATAACCCCCAAAGAAAGAAATCTAAGGGGGTCAAATCAGGTGTTCGCGCTGGCCAGTCGATATCCATTCTATTTCCTATAACATTATCAAACTGTTCATGTAAATATTGTTTTACCTCGCGGGAATTATGCGCAGGTGCTCCATCGTGTTGGAAGTATTTAAGATTTCTAAAAATATGAAGTGGTAATTCATTTAAATATTCCTCTGTTAGAGTATTCCTTAGAAAATGAAAGTAATTATTCGCATTCAAATTATCTTCGTAAAAATATGGGCCAATAATTTTGCCACAAAAAATTCCACACCACACATTTATCCCAAATTGACGTTGATTTCTTCTTTCAGAAACAAGATGTGGATTTTCTCGGCACCACATTATGTTATTATGGCGGTTAAAAATACCATTGTTGGTAAATCTACTTTCATCACTGAATAAAATCTTTTTCCAGAAGTCTAGATCCTCTTCGCATTTTGAAATGTACCATCGACAAAATGTCATCCTTCTTTGATTATCAGCTGGATATAAAGTATTGCATATGGAATAATGATAAGGCTTTAAATTGTTACCTTTTAAAATAGCTCTTACAGTTTCCTTGGAAGTGTTGCAGTGATGTGCAATTTCTGCAGTTGAAGAATCAGGTTTAAAATTTACATAAGCCAAAACATTTATTTCAGTGTCCTCATTGAAGTTTCTTTCATCCTTAGGCTTTGAAAAAGAACCGTATAATCGTATATTATTTTCCAGCTGTCTAAATATTCTATGATGGGGTTGTCTTCGTTCCATGTAAGTTTCAAAATAAAGATTCGCTGCAGCTTGTGCATCTCGATTTTGGTTATAATAACAAAATAGCATATCATTTTTCTCTTCGTTGGTGTACATATTTGCAACACTATTATTTTGTATGCAGTATTAATAATAAACAATAAACTACTTAACAAAAACTAAAAATGTCACTTATGATCTGTCAATAATTAAATGCCAACTAGACGTTTTTAAAAATATCAGGAATCTTATTTTTTGTTTTATTTCCATAGCATTCTTGATGTGACAATAAACTTTCTTTAAAAACAACGATTATTATTACTTTTGTAAGGATAAAATATGGACTATGTTATATCATCTGAAAGAGAAAAAAGGGGACTTTCGGTTAATGTCACAGCCACCTATCCATTACATTTAAAAAAAATATATTTTACTGTGATTCTCAACCATTTTAAGAGATATATAAAAAGTAGCAAGTGCATGTCATTTTACATGAAAAATACTGCAAAAAACATGTGAAGCATTTTTCTCTAACTCTTCAAATGAACGAGCTACGAGGGATAATAGAAAAGTTGGATTTTTCGTTTTTTGTCAATAACTTTTCAACCTTCCCCCGTATATAATTTTTCGCCTTACCGTAGAATTACTAATACGAAACTGCACTAATTTGCTCATTTAAGCGTTTTTGTATCTCTACTAATAAAAAAGTTACCCATGCAACGGGTCAAGAAATAGGGCGCCCTATATACAGGATGTGGCATCAGCGCGTCTTTCTTCCATAGCGTCGTTATCTGTGAAGATAGAAAAGAAAAAACATTTTAATACCAAAGTTACTTTTATTTGCTCCTGCATTACCTAAATATATTGGGAAATATACATGGTGTCTTACATACTCTTGCACCTGTGAAAATTTTCATAAAATGTCATATAACTCTGAAACACCTGGGTTTAGGTACCTATAAGGTATGCTATATGTTTATGACCTAAAATCTCACGGTCTTTCAAAAATGTTAAAATATACAGAGCGCCTCATTTAAAATAAGAGGGTTAATTGTCGTACAAAATAATCTGAACACCCTGTATATTGCCCAATATTCTTAGGTAATGTAGGAGCAAATAAAATCTTTGGTATGAATTGTTTTTTTCTATCTTTACACATAACGACAAAGACGCACTAATGCCCTGTATATACACTGTGTTAATTTGTAAATTCCCCACCCCCAGTATATTTTACCCTACTAAAAATTTGAAAAATTTCCTGACCCGTCAATTTTTGCTCTAAGAGGCATCTTTTTGTTGCATACAAAATCCTGATTGATTCATCTCCCAGACCCTCATTAGCAACCCCAACATTCCCCTTGTTATACATCATTTCAAAGCTTATTTAATTTGACATACAATGATTTTTTATCTTGATTTTTTAAATAGGTTGAATTTTATAGAAGTTCTGGACAAAATAACTTATTATTAACCAAAAATTATAATACTGTCGCAGGTAATTCCATCATTCTGTCCTAGTTGACGAAAATGTTACCTTGTCTTCATGTTATTCTAAAATTGTCCTTGCGTGAGCTCAGCCGCTAATCACGAATTTACCATATTGAAATATTAAAGCTAAAAGGTTTGTTTTGCAGTTAATCCTGTTAATTAAAAGTAGCTTATGTGAATTAACTCGAAAAAATGTAAATCAGCTAAAATATTTAGAAGAGCAAAAATATTTTCGATTAATCAGAAAATCTTCAAAATTACCACCTACATCGTATTCTTATAAATTTTACTTGAGTTTTTTCTATAAATTGTATGAGTTTAACGCAATATATAAAGGCAGTGATTCACGTCATTTTTTTAAAGCTGTTGAATAGAGAATAAAGATAACTTTCAGATGAAATGGGGGCAGGTGGAAAGGGGAGAAGGATCAACCTTCACTTTTGCTCCAGAAGTTGTTCCCCCCGAAAAAAGATAGGCCTGGTCATTTTTATATCTCGTTTTGTTCTCGAGATAAGGATGTTTCGCTTTAAATGGGACACACCCTATATATATTTCGCCTACCACACCCTACCGCCCTTTCTGACCCCCTATTTTTTTCTTACTATGTAGCCCAGAAGCTTGAAAGTTATAAACCTGTTGAGTTTTCTCTGTGAAATATTGATTTTAAAATGTATCAGTAAATCAATAATAAATATTAATGTAAATGCAATGTAATAGTATAATCCATTAAATATACATTAGAAACGAATACTTGAACAGAAACAAAAGTTATTGTGATTGTTTTTCATACAAAGTATAATATTTCTTAATAACAGCTATTTTAGTCACATTTACTATTTGCATAACACCGTACTTTACACATCCTTAAACTGATGATGATTAACTGCCAGGTTTATGATTGATTAAAATTAGGTGTTAATAAAAAAAATGTAATCATCTATCCTCCATAAACTTAAAGTGTCGTGAAATATATCAGTTAATTTAATAAGCTTAAAAACCGGAAACAGCTTTTAGATTTTATATAAAATTAGAATCCCAAGAGATAGGATATCTCTGCTCTGATTTCTCAGCGCGAACAGAAAAACTTGTATGTGAAATAAAACCCAGCTGAACCGAGCTTTGTTGTAACGGTTTAAGTTACATGAGAGTAATTCTGAAACAATTTGTAATTACACGGCTTTTCGCATTACTTCTGGTTCTGTGAATGTAGGTAAAATATAAAGCTGTTACGAAAAAGTGTCCCCAATTTATTGATTTATTTCTTTATCGAAACTGTAGTAAAGATCAATTATAATTAAAAAGTAACAGCCGTCATTTTGAAAAATGGCGGTCGTTTTTTTTAACTATATCTCATTAATAGGTGGAAATCTCCAAAAATATTATAAAAGTTAGAGAGCATACATTTTTGTGTATTTTTGATTTTCATTTTTTCTTTTTTTTTACTTTACATGTCATGTACTTAACTTATTTGTAAATAGCTTAAGAACTAAAAATTGGCAGCCCTTTTGTAAGTTGGCGGCGGTACCACTTGGAGTACTTTAGAATTAGATTATTTTAGATGTATGTTAGACATACTCCAGTCTAATCTTTAGTATTATTGATACAATGTTTAAATTTTGCTAAAAGAAAATTTTGAATAAGTGACAGAACACAATAAGTGGATCCTTTTTCCAGCTCAAGCCTGGAGGCGATAAAAACCAAATTTAAAGCAAAGCAATTTAGACATTTTAATTGGGAGACTTTCCATATGCAAAGTACTATTCTCCGGTGCTACTGCCGTCATCTTGAAAAATGATTGCCTACACTTAATAATGTCTGCGACTTATTTCTGGTGTAGCTGCATGATTTATTTTATTTTCTTTTTTGATTACACCACCTGTAAAATAAAGGAAAACAGTAGCAAGGCAAATTTTTCAAATTGTAAAAAACCACTGTATAATATGCAATATAATTAAATATATGACAAAATAACTAAATTTCATCAGTGCATGGGTGTTTTACTATAAATATATTATAAATTCTATAATACAGGGTGTCCCAAGATAATGTGACACATTTTAAAAGCTTATAACTTCAAGGGAAAATAGGATAGCAACTAACGGTTTTCACTGCTGCTCATAATTTTACAAAAGCTTTCTTTTGTCATTGGTACTAGTTTGTTTTACTTCTACAGGTGCTTGAAAAAAAAATTGGCACTTTTTAATTTAAAATTGTGATCATTTTTTAAATGGAACACCCTGTAGATTATATTACCATTCGATAGAGACACTTTTCCTCTTTTCAAAAATGTATAGTTTGATAGAGTTATACCAAAAAATAAAGGAGTTATTTTAATTTACACACCAGCCCTTTTCAATAGACCATAATTTTTTTGGAAGATCGTATTTTATTTTTTTTACATTGTCAGTACAGAATAACGGAACGCATCAAAGGATAGATAGGTAGAGTCGGACCAATAGAATGGCTTGCATATTCTCCAGAACTAACGGTACCTGATTTTTTGATATGGGGTTACGTCAAAGGTCGTTGTTATAGTCCTGCTGTACAAAATATAAAACAACTAATACAACATAACTAATGTTTTTCAGACCATAACACCAGAAATTTTAGAACTTGCCTTCAAGAATATACAGTTTAGATTGCAAAAGTGTATTGAAGAAAACGGTGGGCACATTCAGCAATTTAACCTCAAACATTAAAGATGTACAATACATATGTGTGTATATTAAAACTGAATTCTACTTAATTGGTGTTTTTATTTCAATAAGTTGGTAATTTATGCTGTAATGTAATTTGTATTAAATTAGTTCTTTTCTTAATAATAGCTTTAGTTATTTTTGTACTAAAAATGAAAAAAAAAAATAAAATGGGATCTTCCAAAAGAATTATGGTATATTGAAAAGGGCTAGTGTGTAAATTGAAAGAACTCCTTTATTTCTTAGTATAACTCTATCAAACTATATTTTTGAAAAGAGGAAAAGTGTCTCTATCGAATGGTAATATAATCTACAGGGCGTTCCATTTAGAAGATGATCACAATTTTTAATTAAAAAGTGGTAATTTTTTTTCAAGCACCTGTAGAAGTCAAACAAGCTAGTACTAATGACAAAATAAAACTTTTTGTAAAATTAAGACCACCAGTGAAAACCTCTCGTCGCTATCTTATTTTGGGTTGAAGTTATAAGCCTTTAAAATGTGTCACATTATCTTGGGACACCCTGTATAACAAATTATATTTCAAATTATGTTAACAATCAAACAAATTATAGTAAAATTGAAAAGAAATTAAACACTAACTACAACTAAAACACAATTTGTTTTTTACATTTTTTATTAAAAAGCCATCACATGCACTGATCACTATGATATTATTAATTTTCCACTAGTAATATCCTTCTGGAGAAGAGGAAACTACGTTTGATCCAAGGATATTGTTTCTGACGAGATACAGTTATCTCCATTAAGTTTAATAAAAGCACTGTCTATCAATATTTTCTTTTTAATTGATTGTTTTCTTCTTTTTCTATAATTTTAGCCTGTGTCCAATCAACCCTGTGATTGTTGTCCCATACATGTTTTAGTAATGTAGACTTATCAATTTCTAACATAATGTTTGTGTTCATGGACCCTTACTTATAATGGTCTAGATGTTTCACCAATATAATATTTACAACATTCACAAGGAATTTGGTATATAGCATTTTTTTGTATTTTTATCATTATTAATCGGTTTTGTCTTAGTAAGTATTGATCACAAAGTTTTTTTGTTTTAAATGTCATTCTTATCTTAAAATTATTACTAAGGTTTTGAAGTATTTCAGATATCTCTGGAATATATGAAATGGTAATGGTTGGTTACTAGCTTTTCTCTATTTATTCTAGAAATATTAATATTTTGCCTATTTAAATTTTTACAAACGTTTCTTCCACAAAATCATTAGGATAATTTTTTCTCTTAAGATATTTTTAATAATTTTTTCCTTGATACTACCTTTGATATTTATTTTGAATACTTCTGGTTTTCTATTTTTTATTATTTCACGCAGGTGGTGTAATCCCAAAAGAGAATAAAATGACCCTAAATTTAGTTTTTCACTCATTAAAAAAATAGATATTACCTACACAGGATGCAAACTGCACTAAAGAAGGTGTCTTGATATATACATCAATAAAACGATAGTCAAATCAAAACATAACTTGGGAACCATTGCAGATATGAGAAAAGTTATTTTGTTATGAAAAATGTGTATCTTTAATTTTTATCGAAAACATCTTTTGATATTCCCATCCTTTAATTAGATAATACAAAGAAAAAAAAACTAAAAAACAGCCGCGTTTTTTTTATGTTAGCTACCACAGCATGAACGAATGTTGATTTTTGGTATGTTGTTGCTGAGCACCAGTACTATGTTGCATATGCAAGGTTTCCCGTTTAGGGGATTAATTCCAAGTAATTGGTAATTTTTGCCTAATATGATTGGACTATTAACGCTGTTATTTTAAAAGCTTATCAGAGTACTGCATCTACATTTCTGAGAAGCAATAAAATCAGATATAAATCAAGTATATTTCTACAATGAACCTTTCGCCTACTTGCAGTACGTTAATCAACAAAGTAAACTCGTATAAGAACCAATTTTATGGTATAATTCGCAGTGAATATATTAAGGTTATCTAATGTGCAGTGCGTTGTATTATGAAAATACTCCTTTCAGTGGAACTGCACAAACTATCATAAAATATTCTTTAACCTAAACAAAGTAGGAAAGTATAGTATTATTCAACCTGCCTTTTAATGTACAGTACATACATTATTTATTATATTTTAAAATATAAGTTGCATAATACTCGGAACGTACCTAGTTCTACATTCATATTTTAATTTTTAAAAAGTAATCCAGTGAATAATTACCATAATAGACCATAAAGTATTTTACATTTCTTGTACTCCCATTTTATTACTAGACATCCTACATATTGAATATGTAAGAAAAAACAGATTTCGCAATACTTACCATACTCAACGGTACGGTATTGATGCGCTGCGCTATCTATATTAGTGGAGTAAAATCACCGCTGTAACTCGCTTCTTTCTAGGGGTAGACATCTATTAGAGTCGCCAGTATTCGCGTTATAAGGCTGAGCGTACGGTAATCACTCTATTAAACGCGAGCGCTTTTTAAAAACCTTTTCAATAAATAGGTTACAGTTCATTCGTTACATATATATACAAATTTTGAATATTTCACATAGCTAACTGCATATCGAAGTTTGTCGTGCACAATTTTAGATGTTTTATCTTTATTTTTTGGTAATTATGGGGTCATCTTAAAGTAAGGGGTATATTTTAAAGTCTTATATAATTTTAAGAAATCAAGCTAGTAGCAAAAAATAAATGGTTGCTTCAATAATTGGATTTTACTATATCTATGGAAAATAAAAGAGTTATGTCAACTGCTGATGCAAGTGTCAAACATAATCATTGCAATTTAGACAGTTGGTCTCAAAGTAAAACTCTCGTAAACGTAAATTGAAACGATTTACACTTTAATAACATGGATTTACGAACAAGAATTGGTTTAGTAAAAAATTGGTATTTAGAACACGACCAACAACGCTGGAAGTGTTAAAAGACTCTATTAGGGAGAAAATTGCTGCAATTCAACCAGAAATGCTGAATAATGTTGTTTTAGTACATCAAGATTTTTCTAAACCATTCACCCTGCAAATTTGCAATAGGCGCATTACTAAGTCAGGACGGAAAACCGGTTTTTAAGTTGTACTCTTAACCCAAATGAAATTAATTACGCAGTAACAGAGAAAGAATCCTAGCATTCCTAGCCTAGGAAATTGTATGGTCCGTAAAATACTTCAGACCTTTTTTATTTGGCTGATTTTTCCAAATCAAAACAGATCACTGGCCACTAACCTTGTTAGAAAATTTAAAAGAACCAAACTCTAAATTGGTTAAATAGAAACTACTTAACTGAGTACAAAAAGATAAAGTTAATTATATAAAAGGTAAAGACAATGTCCTTGCTGATGCTCTATCTAGAAATTCTTCAGACAAAGTTTCGCTTGTTAAAAAATTAAGAAACAACAAATCAAAATTCTTCCTCAGCAGTTAAATTTATTTGCTAATATTAAATATTACCCATGAAATAAATGTCTAACTAAACACAATTAAATCTTTAATCCGCCAAATATAATTAAATAATTTATTGTTGTTGTCGTCATTGGTGAAGAAATTTTATTTCTCTCAATTAAATCCTTTTCTCAGTGTATTTGTCGGGTCTGTCGATAAAGTGCTTACAAATGTAATATTTTTTTTATAGAAATATCCACCCCATTCTTTTATTGACTTTCTCTAGCATTAATATTAACTACATACTTTCCGTCAATCAACCTAAACTGGTACATGCCAGCGTTTTTTCATTTTCATTCCAAACTTTTCTTGTTGCGTAAAATATAAATCAAATTCTGGGCTTTGGTCGCATGAAGGAGCCATTTTCATTTTGTTTAAATTAAGACGGCAAACGAACCATTAAACAATTCTATTATAATGTAATATTATGAGCTTTAAAACAAAAAGCGGTATGTTAGCTATTGTAACTTAACGGGATCGATAACGTTAGAAACTTGCATTTATAATGCTGAAATATCCCCAGAGAATATTGTATGGATTAATTGACTTGTACAGCGTGGATAGCTTCAATGAAACCGATAATGTAAAATGGTGATTAACTTTTCTATTCTAAAAGTTAAAAACAGCTGTACTGTAACTCAGTTTCCATGATTTTAATTGAAAAACTAACATACGATAAAAAATCATCCAGTTAATGTGTACTCTATATCGCAGCAGATTCCCGGGTACATAACCTTACTTAATTATGACATCAATTATATATAAGTAATTTACTTAAATGATAAGCTAGATATTTATTTATGCATAACGAGTACTGGAGCCAATCACCACTCACTTCAAAAGTGAAATGGTATTATTTAGTCAAATTTTCATGTAAGACATATTATCTAGTTTATATTGGGCACCGAAATATCAGAACTTGTGTGAGATGCCTGTTTATTTGATAAGGCGTGATAGCCACTCACTGCCACTCATCTGCTTACATATTTTGTAAACGTAGACGAGTTGCGTTGACCTCTCCTTATTTTTTGTGTGTACTGTATTGTCACAAGAATAAATAAACAACTAGAAGCATATGTCCCTAGTAGATATGCTATGGGCATTCAGCACCAAAAACTATGTAAAAGCCTATAAGAGCAAATCTTGCAAACAATGATCCCTGTTACCCCCTCCACTTTCCCTTCACCCAGCCAATCACAGCGCTCCGTTCGCAGGTGCTCAACGTCACGTACCTTGGTGGGGAACGTCTCGAGTATCTATATATCCTAATAGGATATAAGGATATAAGGATACGCGTGACGTTTCCTGATAGGATATAAGGATACGCGTGACGTAAAACGTGATGTTCCCCACCAAGGTACGTGACGTTGAGCACTTGCAAACGGAGCGCTGTGATTGGCTGGGCGAAGGGAAAGTGAAGGGGGTAACAGGGAACATTTTGTGCAAGATTTGCTCTTATGGGCTTCTACATGGAGTTTTTGACGCTGAATGCCCATAGCATATCTACTCTCCCTACTACGTGCTCTATTCCTTCCCGAAACCGCGATACTCGGTTAACCTGAGATTCTATCCTGAAACTGCCAGTGGTGTAGCGTCTCGAGTGTTAGTATCTTCACAGCGAATTAGTTTCTTACGCATAAAGCATTTTGTCTAGTTTTTTTAATTAGACGTTCATTTAGTGCTTTAAGTTTCGTTAATTTTAGTTATTCAGTTAGTTTGTAGTTAAAACCGAATTGCATGAGCAACATATTAGAAACACTGAAAAAAGATTTAGAGTAGGTATATTTAGAGCTTTCTTGCCTCACTTCCTGGGATGTACTTATAGGAAATCATGTACACAAGTCAAAATTAATTCAGGTTCTTGCAGATGTCTCGATACAGGCTCTGATGCATATGCTAATGTAAACTAAGCTTAGAATTTTGTTATATCCTTACACAAGGACTTAGCATGTAGGTATAATAAATGTATAGAAGTTTTTGGTCATTCACTTACTGCGTTATACCGGGTTTCCCATTTGGGAAACCCGGTATATCCTGTTCCACGTGAGTGTAACAGCACGTCGAGTTACGACATATTGGAAATGTTTCTAGCTACAAGTAGCATTTAGAAATTTATCCACGTTTAAGACAGAATTTTTTTTTTCTTTATTTTAATAACATTTCTTTTAACTTTCATTTAAAATATTCATCTATAAGCTAAACGTAATATTGAACCTTCATGAAGTATTTATATTCACAAAAAGCTTTCCAAAATGCATGATATGCATCACTAAACTTGTTAAGCCTATCCATTTTGGATGGTCATTAATTATGATTTGTTACATTCGCTGTTTTTGGAGCTATCACATGATAATAATAATAAACGTATTTGCACACGTACATTAAAACATGGGCGCACCTCTATAAACCAATGACCACTGCCTGAATAATAATTTGGCGGTACATTTTATTTATGGGCTGAATCTTTGTATAGGATTTCCTGAAATAGACATCTAGAAGTAATTCGCATCTGCTCGTAGAAGCTTATATATTTAATCTGTTTTAAAACTGAAAATTTGTAACAATATTATGTCTAGTATCACAATAAGTAGAGGAAATCTTATACACGTTTTGGTTTTTATATGATTTGAATTTATAAAATATACTGTTATATTCGTTATAGATGATATAAATCGTCTTCATATTGAGCTGAAACCTTATCTGTAAAATACAAAACTAGCTTCCACAGACTATCAACTACACTGTGCTCAACTGACATTTCGCTCAACATGCTGTCATCGCATAATTATTGCTGGACAATGAAGACACTTCAAATATAATGTGAATAAATTGTAAATTGTCACACTGGAAAAAATATACCATATTTATATGTTGAAAAATGAGGTACTAAATAAGTTACAATTGCATGATTCCTTTATGGTGGCCCTTTTATTATATTGTTGCGTTCAAGACCACTTGCGTTGCTATAACATGAGATGTTTATTGGTGCTGTTATATTGTCGAATATAATAGACAAAATGTCCCGTTTTAATTCCTATTTAGATGCCCCAAGTCTCCTCGTTATCTCTCTGGCGCAACTATGTGTATTGATAAGAGCCACTAGTATGCCCCTGTGACCTGTTAGATCGAACCACTGAACACTATTGGAGTATTTGTTATGGCTAAGTCGGCTACTGCAATGAAGATGTAGTGCATTTTATACCGATATATATTATACCGCATCTATTAATGTCTTCTGAGTGTCCAATAAATACCTTGATATAGAGGAAAGCTTTAAAATACATCCAGTGGCGAATCTATTTTTGGTAAAATAGGGTTGTTAAACCGCATTTTTATTTAGTGAACTCAGAGGGTGTTCTGATACTCTGTGTTTTTCAATAAATACATTTTATATTGTATTTTGGCTTCCTTAGCCAAACTAATTATCGAAATTATCTCATTATTATTCCGAATATAGTGTAATAAATGTTAGGAATTAGGCATAATGCAGTGGCTGGAATTATACACCAGCCAATAACCCTGCGATATAATCTGCAATCGGAGCCTCAAGCGTATCACCAATATTCACCACCAACTATAATAGAAAACCAATATTATAAATTATACTGGGATTTAGCCATACAAACTGATTTAACAGTAGCTCATAAAAGACCAGAAATAATGCTTCAAGAAAAAATAAAATGGATAACCTATCTGTATCTGTATATTTAGTGAGAAAAATCAATGTAAAAATCTGGCGGGGAGTTAGATATTTTTGTCGTAAAGATTCTCAGCTGCCCGCTTAGATGTGAAGAGCACGGATCATGGAATGAGTGAACTTGGCACGAGGCATTACCATGCCTCTAGATTTTCACCCGGAATATGTATATTCCTTCCAGAACAGGCGAAACATTCGATTAACCAAGTAAGTACAAAAAACCCAATGCTGCAGGTAGAAAGCTGAATGAAATAGACGTGGAAATTCTCAAGGTACACATTTTTTTACAATTATTATTCGCCTCCATTTTGCTCCCTTTTGTATTACCTTGTTAAAGATTCAGCTCTCGATGCCTATATAATGCATTTTAATAAGGTTGGGTGATCTCTTCATTATTTAAATATTCTGAATGGAATCAATTACCCAAGCCAAGTGATACCCCCAATATCCATCGACCGTGGTCATGGCCTGGGATGGTTTGGGGCCGAGCGGGATTATCGCTCTTTACCCTCCCCATCGCTGAAGCTTGTATTACCTCGTAGAGATGGACCCCATCCTTCACCAACCCCGATTACAAAAAGCGATAGGTGTGGACAATTCGTGAGGTCTCCTCCTGTCCTGGATCTATACCCTGCGGGCTGGGTAGGATCTGCTGGCGCTCTTATGTCTTCTTTCTTCGCCTGAATGTCTAACCCACCGGGGGTAGTCTGTCTTGCGCGGGGGCGGCAAGCGCCGCTCTCGACCAGGGTGGTGGTTTGGTCTAGGTCAGTAGTGGCTGTGTAACCGGGGATGCACCTCTAAAGGAGCCAACTGGCCCTTTAGCTTTATGCACGGTAAGGGAAGGGTACTCGAAGTAGCCCGCGACCGCTATCGGCGGTCGCGGCTTCGAGGGGAGGTCTGAGAGTCGGTTTTTTAGTCACTTCGTAGCCGATTACGATTGTTCCGGGTGGAATCTAAAACTTAAGAAGATCTTACTCTCATCCTGGGTCCAGCAGTTGAAGCGGGTTGCTGTGCATCTCGGTACGTGCAAAGAACTTGACTCCGCACCTCCTGATGACTTCTAGGACTGGGACCAAGTGATACCATGCATAGCAAATTTTCCAATTGTCCAACCTAAGTCGTTCCTAGGCTCTAATGCGTCTTGTATTGTATTTTAATACTTCGTCGCCCCTCTCCCACACAAATCGTTGACTTTCGGGGTAATCAATGTGATTAGAATGAGGGGTAGAGATATTATTACGTATTTGGCTAGGTAAATAAAATAATATATTATTCAAGGAGCATAATGATCACCATTATTCGCGAGGGTGATGTTTACGACACGAGTCGTAGTTGTGTGTCGTAAATCACCCAAGTGAATAATATCCATTATATGCGAGTAGAATGCTATAGACTTTGTCCACGGCTATAAATAATATAATTTTTTTACCGCTATGAATACAAGTTTTGACGTTTCAAATGAATGACCAAATTATTCTTTGACAAATTGTCATGGCTTACTAATAAAATGTTTTTAAGTGCGTAAGTAAACATTATGTGAATTTGCCTATTATTTCACTAGAGTGAATATAGAAATTATTATTCACTGGATTGAAGAATGTATAGTATTATTCTCATATGCATGATGAAACATTATTTAATAGTCATGGACATTAAATCACACAGTTGTGGTTTTTTTATATATATTTATAGTAATTCCTATAAAATAAATGTAAAGCATAATTTGAGTGACACTTCTAAATTGAAATACGAAAGGGTGCACGTTATTTTTAATAGAACACTATTTTCTTGGATCCTTGGGAATAACCCATTCTTATATTAGCGTTAATTTGAAATTATACCATTGTATTTGTAATTTATTTGACACATTTCTGACAACTCCTAACAATAAAGGAAATATATTTACCACATCTCACGCACGTGCGTTTCTCTTTGTATTGCTACTGCTCAATGCCTACAATACAAAGAAAACAACGTCTATGATTTAGATAAGAGCTATTATTATTTTTCGTGTACTGTTAACGAACATAGCACCACATTTATGGCGTGCAACCTGTAATTATAAATAATTAGTTGATCATTACCTTCAACAAAACATTTGCTACTTTTACTAATTTATTTCTGTACAATACGTAATTCGGCACAGATACTCTATTTTTAAAACGAGAATTGTAATTTGGGGTATTAACATTTTTTCTTGTCAGTATATAATGCACAGGGTGTCCAAAATAAGGTCCTCTATCCCCTTATCTCAGAAAGTATAAAAAAAAGTTTTTTGTTTTTACCTGAATTTTTCATTTTTATAACTTTCTTGAATACAGGTTGTTCAGTTTCTCTAATCCAGGCATCAACTTTCTTTTTTTAAATGGGACACCCTATATTCAATTACGTTTTTGAACTCTCATTAACCTTCTAGGTCGACATTGTTAAGAGTACCCTATACCTATCATTTACCATTACGAAGATATTAGCATTCAAAGATAAAAATCTGTAAAAAACACCTGCTCAAAAAATCTCGGCAAAACAAATAAGACATCAAAAAAAAAGGTAAATAGGGTTCATTTCGTAGACAATTAGACTCGGAAATTATTTCTATGAGTCGATATTACTTGATTAATATACAGGGTGTTTTTGACAGATGGCTCAAACATGTATATGTTAAACTTCAGAAAATCGAAAATCTCTTAGGGAACACCCTGTGTATTATTATACTTTTGGATTCTCTATTAAATTTTAACCTTACTCTATATAACGTTCCCTATTCTTATTTTACTTAGTTTTCAATATATTGACGAAAATGTTTGGTGAGCTATTTATAAGAGATACATTTTAGGCCCTGTCTTTCTTGGCCAATATTTAAATGGTCCCAGGTACCTTAGGTAAGATATCAGGAAATGGCGTTCATTACAAACTTGCATTTTACCTTTATTGGATGCCGAAGAAGATGCCAATCAGATCATCTATCAGATGGATGGAGTTCCATGCCACAATACTGCAGTTGTAAAGAATTTTATTAACAACTATTTTGTGGAGTGGATAGGGCCAAACGGGAATATCCCATGGCCGCCGAGGATCCCAGCTTTAACTCCAGTTGATAACTTTTTATGGGGTACATTGAAAGCCTGAGTTTATCAAATTCAGAGTAATAATGTCTGTAACTTATTTGTGGTGTATTTTGACGATTCATAGTTGGTTTCTTTTGGGATTACACCACCTGTAAAATAACAAAAAGCAGAAAACCAGAAGTATACAAGTTACTACACTTTGAATAATTAATTTGTATACTTCTGGTTTTCTGCTTTTTGTTATTTTACAGGTGGTGTAATCCCAAAAGAAACCAACTATCAGAGTAATAATGTTGATGATTTAAAGATTAAAATCAGGATGGAAATTGAAGCGCTCAATCAAAGTGATTGCGCTGTAAGAAAACTAGCAGTTATATACACAACATGCATAGCTGAAAATTGAGGACATATAGGACACTTCATTTAATTTATTATTTTTATTGTTATTTGTGGATTATTGTTAGTTATATGTGGTTCAAGTTACAAACATAGATTTGTTTATTTTAGTTAATTAATGTAATAATTTAAAAAAATATTAGTTTTTAATAAAATAATATATTCTTAATCCGTATTAAGGCACACTTACTATAATATACCAAATAATAGTAGAGATATTTTTAATAATAGCCGATAATGATTAATAACTGACATTTTTTCCACATTTTCGTCAATATCTTGAAAACTAAGCAAAATAAGAATAGGGAACTTTATATCGAGTAAGGTTAAAATTTAATAGAGAATCCAAAAATAAAATAATACACAGGGTGTTCCATAAGAGATTTTCGATTTTCTGGGGTTTTAACATATACATGTTTGAGCCATCTGTTAAAAACACCCTGTATATTAATCACGTAATATCGATTCATAGAAGTAATTTCTGAGTCTAATTGTCTACGAAATAAACCCCATTTACTTTTTTTTTTTGGATGTCTTATTTGTTTTGCCGAGATTTTTTGAGCAGGTGTTTTTTTACAGATTTTTTTCCTTAAATGCTAATATCTTCATAACGGTAAATGACAGGTATAGGTATGTTATAGTATAACAATGTCGACCTAGAATTTTAATGTGAGTTCAAAAACGTAATTGAATATAGGGTGTCCCATTTAAAAAAAGAAAGTTGATGCCTGAATTAGAGAAACTGAACAACCTGTATTCAAGAAAGTTATAAAAATGAAAAATTCAGGTAAAAACAAAAAACTTTTGTAGTTAACTTTTTTCTCTATTTTTTATACTTTCTGAGATAAGGGGATAGAGGATCTTATTTTGGACACCCTGTACATCATATGATACAAAATTTCCTAAATGTATTCTCATATCTATACATAAAATAAAATTCATATCTCTTTATGGCTACTTCTCAGAAAAAAAGAATATCGGATCAATTCGTGTATAAAAATTACCTATTTTAAAACTTTTTTCAGCTTTATTTGGATCAGCTATGGTGTCAAGATTCTTTTTAAAACGGAATACCATTAATTTTCTAGATTTGGACAGAAAGTTCCCTCAAGAATTCATTATTAGTAAATAGGTTGATAACAGTAATATATTATGCAGGGTGTACCAGCCAAAACGTTTATGCGGGATAATTTTTGAAATAAAAGAGGAAAATTCCAAAAAACTAATTTTGGGAAATCAGCGGCGTGGCTAGATGGACTATACTAGGCAGCATGTAGCTCTCATTCTTTCACCTCTAACCACTACACCCTTTGTAGAATTTTTTACCATTTTAGAGCAAGAAAAATGTTATTTTTTTGAAGAAATTATTTTTTTATGGGTTTTTTTTATGAGAACTTACTTTTTTTTTCGACGAAATATTTTTACTTTAACGGATTATTTACTTTATTGTGGTTTACTGCCCAAAAAATAATAGTCTACAGTTTACCAGAAGGAATTGAACTAATTTTCCTATATACACAGAAATTCTGTAAAAACTGCAGCCATATTTAATGAATTGCATCCAAACAAAAATGTGTCAGATGCTTAATGAAACGCACCATGTTGATAAATTTGAGGACTCTGGTTCAGCTCAGAACAAAAAATACATGGCGCCCCAGGTGCGTATGATATTCTGCAGCGGTTGGATTATATGTATCTAGATACAAAACAATCTGTTCGTCAAGTAGCTTCTGCTTCAGGTGACTTCTCTTCGAGAGAACACCTGATTCTTAAAAGACATAAATGCCATACTTATAAAACCCAACTACACCAAGAACTGTCTGAAACTAACTTTGGCTGCAGGTTAGAATTCTGTGATATTATGTCTCAACGTCTCGAAAACAATTCAAATTGGTTAAGGCACATTTCTTTCACTAATGAGTCTCGCTTTTCGTTAAATGACACTGTAAACAGTAAAAAGTATCTTAATGTATACGGACAACGTAGGATTTTGTCTGTAAAATATTTCAGATATTACAGTGAACAAAATCCACATTGGATGAGAGACGGACACACTTAATACCCTAAAAAGCTTAATGTCTGGACTAGACCACTTTTATAAGAAGATAAGATTATCTTCTTATAACTGTCAGTAGATACTGAGAGATATCTTGGTATGTTAGATATGATATATCATAAATATAATGTCATAGATGCCAATAAATTTCAATTAATTTTTACTATGTCGAGAATTAGAGTGCGAAAATTCTTAATATTTCCTTCCATATCAGTTCACATAAACAATTAATTTGCACAAAAATGTATAGTAAGATTGTTTATATTTTTGCTGTAACCTGTTAAATGGTTTGAATGTATTCTAAATAATATCACCTATAGTTTGAGGAATTTCCGAATATCTTTGTAATAGTGTCCTGATTTCATCAAATAAGGCGGTTTAATATGAGATTTGGACAATGATATGAGAAAACAGCGATTGTTTTATCTATACCAATAATATAACTGATCTGTTCAAAGAATGGATAAACAGACAATTAAATATTCTCACTAGGTAGCGGTTAGACAATTGACCATCATCTATTGGTAATCACAGTCAAATAATGACTTAACTTCAGTTAATCAATGTAATGTACATGCATAATATTCATTATTTTGTAAATAGTCGCACAAGAATGAGTTTGGCTATAATTTTTGAGATGTTATTAGGTTTGTTCCAAGCACCTCAAAAACTCTTTAGCTAGTTTGGTATCATCTGAGAATCGATCCTCGTACGGTCATTTCGGTACACGATCCAAAGCAGATAAGTTTGCTGTCTGACTATTTATTTGTATCTATTTGTTGAGGTTAAGGAAGACTTTGTGGTTATATTTTGTTTTTGGTTTATTTTCTGTATAAAAATTATTAGAAACTTTATAAAATGAGTGATGATAACGATTTAGACATTTTGACAGATCTCCATTCGAGTGACGATGACGTGAGCTACTATTTAAAGAAGCCAGAATAAAAAAATAACATTATTTAGGTAAGAAGTGTATGTAGAAAACGTTAGTAAGTGTCTAGTGACCATATTCATAATTCAGATGATCCGAGAATGCGTTTCAAGGGCATCGTTTTGTGCATCAACCGAAGTACCGTTCAATTTCTGCGCTTGCCCACTAAATGTGCCCACGTACTGGTTTAGGGCGATACGAGGATCGTCGCTTAGAACAAACCTAATGTAGACCACAATCAGTCTCAAAACTACAAAACTTCTAAATAAAATAAATAAAATAAAAATAAATTCTAACATCCTAAAAACAATGTAATAAATTACCTCGCAATTAATCATCAAACACAAGTTGCTTACAGAAATCTTGTGGTACAATGCACAAAAAAATATAAAGATGAAAAATTAAATCTATAATTATTAATACCTATAAATAAAAAACTACTTAAAAGTTTCTCAGGAAAAGGTTAGTAGAAATATCCTACTGGAACTTTAGCTGTAAAATGTGATTAATATCTTAAGTAAACTTTAAGAAATAAGTTTATTCCATTTTTAATCTAGGACGGAACGGTATAGTTCTCAAACAAAAAGTAAATAAAGAACTGCAAATAATTATAAATTCTTAAAGTATTTTAATAATTATACTCTAGTTAACAATATTACACATTCGTATATTAAGCAAACTTTTGTTTTAATTATTAAAACGTAACTTCGCCTTAAGCATGCAAATGCGATATGCTGACTATAAGACTATACAGAGATTTAAAAATGTATTTCCACATAGAAATTATGGGTATAGTTTTTCCCTTTTGTGCACGCTTTATCTAAATTGTATTTTGTTCTTTTCGAATTTTCTTTGTTTACATTTAATAACGTAAAAGCACTTTGTGCCTGAAAGTATACATCAATGAATTTCAAAGAATTTACTAAAGTGGCTGCTGAAACTACACCAAGAAGTCTATTAAGGCTGCTTGGTGCAATAACCTGCAGCTTATGGATAGTATTACACATGTGGTACGCCACAATAATGTTTAAAACCAGTTGAGCACCATGAGGTCGAATACAAAGTGTTTGACTACGAACAGAAAATATATCAAAAGTAATACGGGAACCAAAATGCTTCTTTCTCGTTCATAAAATTCCACTCCACTTATTCATAAAATAATAACATAATGAATAATTACAAGAAACTATAGTGTTTGGCCAAAATTATGTAGAGTGACTTATTCACAGCATATGAAGCTGTTCGACGGGTGCAGTGGCAAGGAATTGCAATTCCAAAGACGCTTCTGGTAAGATAAGGCCAAATTTTCAAAAAATAACTAATAATAAAAAATAATATTTCTTTAAATAGGTTAAATTATTTCTGTTACGAATACTAGAAAGTTTAATATTTCCCGTTCTTGCAAAAGCCATGTAATAAACGACAGTTAATCGTCAAACATATTGCCTACAAGTTGCTCACAGAAACACGCTTTCTACGCTAATTCTGCGAAAACTGGAATGTAATCGACATGTAAGTGCGCATTACTTCACTTTCATTCAAAATTCACTTAACATAATTTCCTATCTCCAAAGTTCCGTTTTTTTTTTCGGTGTTTTCTGATGTGCACGACGCATGCGTAGGTCTACATAATTCATTCATAGAGAGCATAGGACCAGTTTTGCCATACCTGGAACTGACATAATATTTTTATAACTTTTACAACACAAGATAACTTATAATAATATAATTAACACAAGCACTAAAATACCGGGACACTCGAAGTTTCCAAATGATTCAACCAAATAGATAACAACAAAAACCCAATTGAAGTAATGAAATAACACAAAAGAAATGAAAGACGAATCCCTGAGTCTGTTCGCAGCGATTATTTGGCAACCATCCTGGCATGCTCACATAGGATGGTAAGAATGTCAGCCTGATATAGGGTGACCCACTGGGATGTTAACATGAGAGATTAATGTTAGTTGATGTTTCACTGTCACCCTAACTAATGAAGTTTTCCAGATTTCCCTCTTTCCAGAATTGAATGGCGGATAGGGCTTATCAACGTAAGTCGTTCTTGAGGCGCAAATGCGGCGTATTAAATAATAATATGCCGCCCCGTCGCCCACATAAGTTTCAAACTCTCGGGTTAGTCATTGTGATTAGAATGATAGGTGGAGATATTATTAGTGTATATAAATTACATCGCCACTATTTCATAAGGAGTACTGATTCCATCCAGAGAACCTCCCAAAATGTATAATTTTCCACAAAGGCTATTAATTTATTCAACAATGTTTACTTACAATTATTCAACAAAATTTATAAATATTTAAAGAACTTCTTATATTTTGTGTATCTTGAATTTGCGATTTAAAATCATAGTGTAAATCAATTCCTCCAGATTTCACCTAAAATTAACTGAAATTATGAATTCCCATTTCCAAATTCATCCGAAAAAAATGATCTGAACTAATAGAATTCAATATAAGTTGCATAACATAGATTTTTGTTTTTGACTACGAGTGTATGTCTACAGGAAAGGCCCTAACGAATTTCAAACTCCATCCACTAATAAATACCTTTCCCAACATGCATAAAAAAATGAGACCTTATATATTTGCCAATTCACGTACTGTGGAATTTCTGTTCTAACATTCAAGCCACTTGACTAGCATAAAATTTTCAACATTGCAAAAGTATAGACCAACGCTGTGTAAGAAAAAATTTTTTGTCAGAAAACAAAGTATGAGTTAATGTCAAAATATGTTTTATCTCCCTGTAAATCTAATCTTTTCAAGTTCCCTTTTGTCCTACTTTCAGCAAATTTCAGATTTATTCCAAGGGAACTAACTTTCAATAAAACAGCGTTTACGGAGCACAGTTTTAATTATCATAATAAATGTAAATTCAATTAAAGTACACAACAGCATGCAGGCAGATTTAGTATTTTAAGCTATTTCTTTTGTTCTCTTTCATCCTCATACATTGTTTTTTAATCGAAACGTATACCACCGGTGAATCGTTAAATAGAGTATTCCGCATTGCGGATAAATAATTTTGCTGGCAAAAAGCGGTTAAACTAGATGTCGTAGGAGATATTTTTAAATATATACTGCTAAACGGAGAATTTCCGGATACACCTTCTAGTTTAATCTCGTTAGAAAGATGCATGTACTGGACGGTCACGAGGTGAATATCAATAATTCCGCAAAGTACGAAACGTGTCGCAAAATATGATGGTTGTAATGGGGTGATTATTTCAATTTTCACAAAATAGCGTTCTTTTCTTTAAAAAATATAGGTATGTGTGTCGAGGTAATTTTAACAAATAACGGATATGATATAACAGTTATATACTGACATTATTTTTAAGTGAATTTTATTGTTAAATCTATCCGATAGGAGATAAATTCTGATCACGTTTTTTCAGTATACAGCGTGTTGTGTTAGATAATCGACAATAAATTCAGTGCTCTTGTATGCATATACGTGTAGTTTGATATAGCAGTACTGCTGTAAGTAAAGTATAGCAGTAAAATCCTCATTCGTCACTCACCAATTATAAAAAAAAACTAAAGGAGTTAGAGGTCCGACAAAATATTGATAACGGTAGTGGCATCATTTATAATTTTTCTTTGCTATATTACTAATAATAATAATATCTCTACCTCTCATTCTAATCACAAGGATTAGCCCAAAAGTCTGAGACTTGTGTGGGAGAGGGAGCGGCATATTATTATTTCGCGGCCCCCATTTGCGCCTCAGGAACGACTTACGTTGGTAGCCCCTAACCACCATTCAGTGCTGGAATGAGGGAATCCTGGAAAACCTCATTATTTAGGGGGACAGTCAAACATCAACTTACTTTAATCTCTCACATTAACACCAAATTGACATTCTTCCCATCCTAGGCCATCGCCAGGATGGTTGCCAAGCCATTCCTGCGAATAAGCCTTGATCTACGAGTAAACAATTTAATTAAAAATTGTTTGGTGGAATGGGAATTAGAACCCACGACCTCTGGGTTGAGCGATCAAGACACTAAACCCTGAGCCACCGGCTCGCCAAATATTGCTTGTATGTATTAGCCTTCTTTATATAAACAAGGGTATTTACACCTATTTCTTGCACAGGTTAACTGTAATTGTATGTCAAATTTATGTTTGTTTATGTCCTCCAGGTTGAGTGGAAGAATGGAACTGGAATATGTTCGAAACTCTGCCTTTTGTCTTGTTATCTACTTGTGTTAGTAATTATAATTATTTCTATAGTAATTGTTTGTGCAAACAAAAACCAATTATTACTTTTATCCCAGTCCACAGGGCTTATTCGCCTGAGAAAAAAATTATCGTACTACTACAGGACCACAATTTTAATAAACAGGACAATATTTAATCTACATATCCTATTTTTAGGCTTGTTTTGGTTCTCACGCGAACCTGTTCTCAATCTCACCGAGCAAGCGCAGTTAAAGAATTCGAAGGCTTTTCTAAAACTGCGCATGCTTAGTACAATTCCGAACTGGTTCTTGTTAGAACCAAAACCAGTCTTATATCTACTATGTATTACTGCAGAAATACTTCAAGGCCATTTAATTTATTAAACCGTCTTTATGGTACGCCATTAATGTTATTTTAGGTGGTACAAATTATATCACTGTAGGAGTTCAGACAATAAACGGTTAGGTACCTGTTGTGACATTTTTCAATAAAAATCCAACGTCAAAAAGCATTTGCTACGCTACTGGAACTTATTTACATATGACCAATTCACTACAAGGGTAGCAATCACTATAATTAGCTGTCATGTCAACTGCAATATTGGAAAATATTTAACAGGCCCCATTAAATCTAATTTAGGTGACTTTTTTATTTGGCAACTAATTATACTGTATACTACTTAACACCCTCTTTAAGGTGAGGTCAGTATCGGTTTTCAGCTGAAGCGTGCATGTTTATTATAAGGACTTAATTATTATACCTATGGCTTTATGTACCAGATCAATGGTTAAGTTTTCATTGTTTAATATTACATATTTCCATACCTCTGATGGTGCTTACAAATTTGTTATCTTTTATAAGCAATAGACATTAAAAGGTTATTTTAACACTGAATTAGTATATATAATGAAATACACCTTAAACAAAGTATTTCTTATATGTAGCATGTAATAGGGAATGATGAAGAGAAACAATTTGATTTATTCGTAAGTAAAGAGCGGTCTCAACAGAAAACAACTAGTAATAAGACTGAAATGAGACCCCATTGTCTTCAGCGATTAATCGTGTTTCTGCTTGGAGGTGCATGATAAGAAAGATCAAACGATGATGAAGGAAACGCAACAATTTAATTTATTTGTTGATCCCGAGGATAAAAAGATCGTAATTAGTGTTGCTAGGTTGTGGCGATTGAATATTTTCCATTAAAGTTATAATTGTAAAGTATTTTGCAGAGAACAACACCACGGAATTATTTTTAAGTTTATATAAGTCCAATCGACTGTCCAAGGTAAGTAATTATTTTAACAACCAATATCCAATCAGAATTTGTTTAATTTTTGTTATTATCATATCACCATCAGTGCCATTAGAGCATGCAAAGGACAGCGTGAACCACAACAATAATAGAAGTAAGTAATAGTGCAGTAATATGTATTCAGTAAAATGTTTATAGCACACATGGCTTACGAAATAACTAATTTGACTATATTACTGACGGCTTATGTATGTGAAAGGTCCAGTCATAATTTGTTTTGCTTTCTATCAAATTTTTATGTTGTTCTATCAAATTTTTAAGTATCAAGGATCTTCACTTCGATTTATAACATCTTTTATGATATAGACCTTTGGTAGAAGAACATCTAGGATAACAAAGGTCAAAAATATTCTTAGTTTTAGGATAATTTTGCATCATGCCAGGATTAGGGCCAGTGGCTTAAGTAAAATAAGTATGGTTGTATTATCTTGGTTGTATAAGTATGGTTGTGTAAATAATTTTGTTATTCAAAATCATGACAGCTGCCGACAAGAGCTATGCTAGGTAATAATATTTACTTATAGTCATATACCTAGTTTTAAATATTATATGTGTTCATATATGATTATCAAGATATTTATACACCTGAAGAGGATGGGAGACGTTGCAGAAAAATGAGTAACTTAGCAAATATGGTCTCGTCGCTGCGGCGTTAAATTAAAAGCCCAGCGTCAGGACACTATTTCTTTTGTTGCTCTTTTCAACATTAACCAGATCAACATCATCCAATGGAGAATAATATGGTAAGTGGTAATAAACAGCGTCATCCATTGATATTATATGAAACTAGTAAATAGTTAGGTACTAATACTGCTAGGAGCGCAAAAAAGTGAAGATATATTTTATTGAATATATCTAGTCTCTAATCTATATTAATTGAAATTCAATAATTCATATTTTGTGTAAGGAGAGCAGAAAGTCGAAAAGGTATCTTGCAGATATGTTGCTACTAAAAATAGTTAAAGTTAAAACTTGCGAAATTCGTATTTTGTATCAGGACAACAGAATGTCGAGAAGGTATATAATAGAAGGCTTTCGTTTGATAATTGCTTATGTAGAAATATGCTAAATTCGTATTCTGTATCGGGAGAGCAGAAAGTCGAGAAGGTATTTCGTTGAAATGTTGCGCCTGATAATTGCTTATGTAGAAATCTACTAAATTCTTATTTTGTATCAGGAGAGCAGAAAGACTAGAAGGTATTGCGTTAAAATGTTGCACTTCAAAACTATTTAGGTAGAAATCTGCATTTTTCGTATTTTGTATCGGGAGAGCAGAAGGTCGAGAAGGTATTTCGTTCAAATGTTGCGCCTGATAATTGCTAATGTAGAAATCTACTAAATTATTATTTTGTATCAGGAGAGCAGAAAGACTAGAAGGTATTGCGTTAAAATGTTGCACTTCAAAACTATTTAGGTAGAAATCTGCGATTTTCGTATTTTGTATCGGGATAGCAGAAAGTCGAGAAGGTATTTCGTTCAAATGTTGCGCCTGATAATTGCTAATGTAGAAATCTACTAAATTCATATTTGAATTGAGTGGAAGCAGAAAGAGTAGAAGATATTGCGTTAAAATGCTGCACTTCAAAACTATTGAGGTAGAAATCTGCGTTATTCGTATTTTGTATCGGGAAAGCAGAAAGTCGAGAAGGTATTTCGTTCAAATGTTGCGCCTGATAATTGCTTATGTAGAAATCTACTAAATTCATATTTTATATCAGGAGAGCAGAAAGACTAGAGGGTATTGCGCTAAAATGATGCACTTCAACACTATTTAGATAGAAATCTGCGTTATTCGTATTTTGTATCGGGAAAGCAGAAAGTCGAGAAGGTATTTCGTTGAAATGTTGCGCCTGATAAATTGCTTATGTAGAAATCTACTAAATTCATATTTTGTATCGGGAGAGCAGAAAGAGTAGAAGGTATTGTGTTGAAATGCTGCACTTCATAAGTATTTAGGTAGAAATCTGCGTTTTTCGTATTTTGTATCGGGAGAGCAGAAGGTCGAGAAGGTGTTTCGTTAAAATGTTGCGCCTAATAATTGCTTATGTAGTAATCTAAATACATATTTTGTGCTCGAAAACCACGAGGAGGTATTCGAGCCATGTTCCTAATAATTACTATTTTAGTATTTTCATTTCGATTATTCCTTAAATATGATATTTGGTATCAGGAGAGCAGAAACCACGAATAGGTATACGAGCCATGATTCGCAGCTCCTAATATTTACTATTTTCATTTCGATTATTCCTTAAATATGATATTTGGTATCAAAAGAGCAGAAACCACGAGGAGGTATTCGAGCCATGATTCGCAGCTCCTAATAATTACTATTTTCATTTCGATTATTCCTTAAATATGGATTTTGCTATCATGAGAGCAGAAACCACGAGGAGGTACTCGAGCCATAATTCGCAGCTCCTAATAATTACTATTTTAGTATTTTCATTTCGATTATTACTTAAACATGATATTTGGTATCAGGAGAGCAGAAACCACGAGGAGGTATTCGAGTCATGATTCGCAGCTCCTAATAATTACCGTTTTAGTAAGTTCATTTCGATTATTCCTTAAATATGATATTTGGTATCAGGAGAGCAGAAACCACGAGGAGGTATTCGAGCTATGGATCGCAGCTCCTAATAATTACTATTTTAGTATTTTCATTTCGATTATTCCTTAAATATAATATTTGGTATCAGGAGAGCAGAAACCACGAGGAGGTATTCGAGTCATGATTCGCAGCTCCTAATAATTACCATTTTAGTAAGTTCATTTCGATTATTCCTCAAATATGATATTTGGTATCAGGAGAGCAGAAACCACGAGGAGGTATTCGAGCCATGATTCGCAGCTCCTAATAATTACTATTTTCATTTCGATTATTCCTTAAATATGGAATTTGCTATCAGGCGAGCAGAAACTACGAGGAGGTATTCGAGCCATGATTCGCCGCTCCTGATAATTACTATTTTCATTTCGATTATCCCTTAAATATGGAATTTGCTATCAGGAGAGCAGAAAATACGAGGAGGTATTCGAGCCATGATTCGCTGCTCCTAATAATTACTATTTTCATTTCGATTATTCCTGAAATATGATATTCGGTATCAGGAGAGCAGAAACCACGAGGAGGTATTCGAGCCATGATTCGCAGCTCCTAATAATTACCATTTTAGTAAGTTCATTTCGATTATTCCTTAAATATGATATTTGGTATCAGGAGAGCAGAAACCACGAGGAGGTATTCGAGCCATGATTCGCAGCTCCTAATAATTACTGTTTTAGTATTTTCATTTCGATTATCCCTTAAATATGGAATTTGCTATCAGGAGAGCAGAAAATACGAGGAGGTATTCGAGCCATGATTCGCCGCTCCTAATAATTACTATTTTTATTTCGATTATTCCTTAAATATGATATTTGGTATCAGGAGAGCAGAAACCACGAGGAGGTATTCGAGCCATGATTCGCAGCTCCTAATAATTACTATTTTCATTTCGATTATTCCCTAAATATAATATTTGGTATCAGGAGAGCAGACACCACGAGGAGGTATTCGAGTCATGATTCGCAGCTCCTAATAATTACCATTTTAGTAAGTTCATTTCGATTATTCCTTAAATATGATATTTGGTATCAGGAGAGCAGAAACAACGAGGAGGTATTCGAGGCATGATTCGCCGCTCCTAATAATTATTATTTTCTTTTCGATTATTCCTTAAATATGATATTTGTATCAGGAGAGCAGAAACCACGAGGAGGTATTCGAGCCATGATTCGCAGCTCCTAATAATTACTATTTTCATTTCGATTATTCCTTAAATATAATATTTGGTATCAGGAGAGCAGACACCACGAGGAGGTATTCGAGTCATGATTCGCAGCTCCTAATAATTACCATTTTAGTAAGTTCATTTCGATTATTCCTTAAATATGATATTTGGTATCAGGAGAGCAGAAACCACGAGGAGGTATTCGAGCCATGATTCGCAGCTCCTAATAATTACTGTTTTAGTATTTTCATTTAGATTATTCCTTAAATATGATATTTGGTATCAGGAGAGCAGAAACCACGAGGAGGTATTCGAGCCATGATTCGCAGCTCCTAATAATTACTGTTTTAGTATTTTCATTTCGATTATTCCTTAAATATGATATTTGGTAGCAGGAGAGCAGAAACCACGAGGAGGTATTCGAGCCATGATTCGCAGCTCCTAATAATTACTATTTTCATTTCGATTATTCCTTAAATATGGAATTTGCTATCAGGCGAGCAGATACCACGAGGATGTATTCGAGCCATGATTCGCAGCTCCTAATAATTACTATTTTAGTATTTTCATTTCGATTATTCCTTAAATATGATATTTGGTATCAGGAGAGCAGAAACCAGGAGGAGGTATTCGAGCCATGATTCGCCGCTCCTGATAATTACTATTTTCATTTCGATTATCCCTTAAATATGGAATTCGCTATCAGGAGAGCAGAAAATACGAGGAGGTATTCGAGCCATGATTCGCCGCTCCTGATAATTACTATTTTTATTTCGATTATTCCTTAAATATGATATTTGGTATCAGGAGAGCAGAAACCACGAGGAGGTACTCGAGGCATGACTCGCCGCTCCTAATAATTACTATTTTCATTTCGATTATTCCTTAAATATGATATTTGGTATCAGGAGAGCAGAAACCACGAGGAGGTATTCGAGCCATGATTCGCCGCTCCTAATAATTACTATTTTAGTATTTTCATTTCGATTATTCCTTAAATATAATATTTGGTATCAGGAGAGCAGAAACCACGAGGAGGTATTCGAGCCATAATTCGCAGCTCCTAATAATTACTATTTTCATTTCGATTATTCCTTAAATATGGAATTTGCTATCAGGCGAGCAGAAACCACGAGGAGGTATTCGAGCCATGATTCTCAGCTCTTAATAATTACTATTTTAGTATTTTCATGTCGATTATTCCTTAACCATGATATTTGGTATCAGATTCGGTATCAGATTTGGTATCAGATTTCGATCAGATGGTTGGTAATACTAAATTCAGATTTTGTATCAGGAGAACAGAATTACTAGAAGGTAATGTGTTAAAATGCTGCACTTGAACACTATTTAGGTAGAAATCTGCGCTTTTCGTATTTTGTATCGGGAGAGCAGGAAGTCGAGAAGGTATTTCGTGGAAATGTTGCGCCTAATAATTGCTTATGTAGAAATCTACTAAATTCATATTTTGTACCACGAGAGCAGAAAGACTAGAAGGTATTACGTTAAAATGCTGCACTTCAAAACTATTTAGGTAGAAATCTGCGTTATTCGTATTTTGTATCGGGAGAGCAGAAAGTCGAGAAGGTATTTCGTTGAAATGTTCCGCCTGATAATTGCTTATGTAGAAATCTACTAAATTCATATTTTGTATCAGGAGAGCAGAAAGACTAGAAGGTATTGCGTTAAAATGTTGCACTTCAAAACTATTTAGGTAGAAATCTGCATTTTTCGTATTTTGTATCGGGAGAGCAGAAGGTCGAGAAGGTATTTCGTTCAAATGTTGCGCCTGATAATTGCTAATGTAGAAATCTACTAAATTATTATTTTGTATCAGGAGAGCAGAAAGACTAGAAGGTATTGCGTTAAAATGTTGCACTTCAAAACTATTTAGGTAGAAATCTGCATTTTTCGTATTTTGTATCGGGAGAGCAGAAGGTCGAGAAGGTATTTCGTTCAAATGTTGCGCCTGATAATTGCTAATGTAGAAATCTACTAAATTATTATTTTGTATCAGGAGAGCAGAAAGACTAGATGGTATTGCGTTAAAATGTTGCACTTCAAAACTATTTAGGTAGAAATCTGCGATTTTCGTATTTTGTATCGGGATAGCAGAAAGTCGAGAAGGTATTTCGTTCAAATGTTGCGCCTGATAATTGCTAATGTAGAAATCTACTAAATTCATATTTGAATTGAGTGGAAGCAGAAAGAGTAGAAGATATTGCGTTAAAATGCTGCACTTCAAAACTATTGAGGTAGAAATCTGCGTTATTCGTATTTTGTATCGGGAAAGCAGAAAGTCGAGAAGGTATTTCGTTGAAATGTTGCGCCTGATAATTGCTTATGTAGAAATCTACTAAATTCATATTTTATATCAGGAGAGCAGAAAGACTAGAGGGTATTGCGCTAAAATGCTGCACTTCAACACTATTTAGATAAAAATCTGCGTTATTCGTATTTTGTATCGGGAAAGCAGAAAGTCGAGAAGGTATTTCGTTGAAATGTTGCGCCTGATAAATTGCTTATGTAGAAATCTACTAAATTCATATTTTGTATCGGGAGAGCAGAAAGAGTAGAAGGTATTGTGTTGAAATGCTGCACTTCATAAGTATTTAGGTAGAAATCTGCGTTTTTCGTATTTTGTATCGGGAGAGCAGAAGGTCGAGAAGGTGTTTCGTTAAAATGTTGCGCCTAATAATTGCTTATGTAGTAATCTAAATACATATTTTGTGCTCGAAAACCACGAGGAGGTATTCGAGCCATGTTCCTAATAATTACTATTTTAGTATTTTCATTTCGATTATTCCTTAAATATGATATTTGGTATCAGGAGAGCAGAAACCACGAATAGGTATACGAGCCATGATTCGCAGCTCCTAATAATTACTATTTTCATTTCGATTATTCCTTAAATATGATATTTGGTATCAGGAGAGCAGAAACCACGAGGAGGTATTCGAGCCATGATTCGCAGCTCCTAATAATTACTATTTTCATTTCGATTATTCCTTAAATATGGATTTTGCTATCATGAGAGCAGAAACCACGAGGAGGTACTCGAGCCATAATTCGCAGCTCCTAATAATTACTATTTTAGTATTTTCATTTCGATTATTACTTAAACATGATATTTGGTATCAGGAGAGCAGAAACCACGAGGAGGTATTCGAGTCATGATTCGCCGCTCCTAATAATTACTATTTTCATTTCGATTATTCCTGAAATATGATATTTGGTATCAGGAGAGCAGAAACCACGAGGAGGTATTCGAGTCATGATTCGCAGCTCCTAATAATTACCGTTTTAGTAAGTTCATTTCGATTATTCCTTAAATATGATATTTGGTATCAGGAGAGCAGAAACCACGAGGAGGTATTCGAGCTATGGATCGCAGCTCCTAATAATTACTATTTTAGTATTTTCATTTCGATTATTCCTTAAATATAATATTTGGTATCAGGAGAGCAGAAACCACGAGGAGGTATTCGAGTCATGATTCGCAGCTCCTAATAATTACCATTTTAGTAAGTTCATTTCGATTATTCCTCAAATATGATATTTGGTATCAGGAGAGCAGAAACCACGAGGAGGTATTCGAGCCATGATTCGCAGCTCCTAATAATTACTATTTTCATTTCGATTATTCCTTAAATATGGAATTTGCTATCAGGCGAGCAGAAACCACGAGGAGGTATTCGAGCCATGATTCGCAGCTCCTAATAATTACTATTTTAGTATTTTCATTTCGATTATTCCTTAAATATGATATTTGGTATCAGGAGAGCAGAAACTAGGAGGAGGTATTCGAGCCATGATTCGCCGCTCCTGATAATTACTATTTTCATTTCGATTATCCCTTAAATATGGAATTTGCTATCAGGAGAGCAGAAAATACGAGGAGGTATTCGAGCCATGATTCGCCGCTCCTAATAATTACTATTTTCATTTCGATTATTCCTGAAATATGATATTTGGTATCAGGAGAGCAGAAACCACGAGGAGGTATTCGAGCCATGATTCGCAGCTCCTAATAATTACTGTTTTAGTATTTTCATTTCGATTATTCCTTAAATATGATATTTGGTATCAGGAGAGCAGAAACCACGAGGAGGTATTCGAGCCATGATTCGCCGCTCCTGATAATTACTATTTTCATTTCGATTATTCCTGAAATATGGAATTTGCTATCAGGAGAGCAGAAAACACGAGGAGGTATTCGAGCCATGATTCGCAGCTCCTAATAATTACTGTTTTAGTATTTTCATTTCGATTATTCCTTAAATATGATATTTGGTATCAAGAGAGCAGAAACCACGAGAAGGTATTCGAGCCATGATTCGCAGCTCCTAATAATTTCTATTTTCATTTCGATTATTCCTTAAATATGGAATTTGCTATCAGGCGAGCAGAAACCACGAGGAGGTATTCGAGCCATGATTCGCCGCTCCTGATAATTACTATTTTCATTTCGATTATTCCTTAAATATGGAATTTGCTATCAGGAGAGCAGAAACCACGAGGAGGTATTCGAGCCATGATTCGCAGCTCCTAATAATTACTATTTTCATTTCGATTATTCCTTAAATATGGAATTTGCTATCAGGCGAGCAGAAACCACGAGGAGGTATTCGAGCCATGATTCGCAGCTCCTAATAATTTCTATTTTCATTTCGATTATTCCTTAAATATGGAATTTGCTATCAGGAGAGCAGAAACCACGAGGAGGTATTCGAGCCATGATTCGCCGCTCCTGATAATTACTATTTTCATTTCGATTATTCCTTAAATATGGAATTTGCTATCAGGAGAGCAGAAACCACGAGGAGGTATTCGAGCCATGATTCGCAGCTCCTAATAATTACTATTTTCATTTCGATTATTCCTTAAATATGGAATTTGCTATCAGGCGAGCAGAAACCACGAGGAGGTATTCGAGCCATGATTCGCAGCTCCTAATAATTACTATTTTCATTTCGATTATTCCTTAAATATGGAATTTGCTATCAGGCGAGCAGAAACCACGAGGAGGTATTCGAGCCATGATTCGTCGCTCCTAATAATTATTATTTTCATTTCGGTTATTCCTTAAATATGATATTTGGTATCAGGAGAGCAGAAACCACGAGGAGGTACTCGAGGCATGACTCGCCGCTCCTAATAATTACTATTTTCATTTCGATTATTCCTTAAATATGATATTTGGTATCAGGAGAGCAGAAACCACGAGGAGGTATTTGAGGCATGATTCGCCGCTCCTAATAATTATTATTTTCATTTCGATTATTCCTTAAATATGATATTTGGTACCAGGAGAGCAGAAACCAGGAGGGGGTATTCGAGGCATGATTCGCAGCTCCTAATAATTACTGTTTTAGTATTTTCATTTCGATTATCCCTTAAATATGGAATTTGCTATCAGGAGAGCAGAAAATACGAGGAGGTATTCGAGCCATGATTCGCCGCTCCTAATAATTACTATTTTTATTTCGATTATTCCTTAAATATGATATTTGGTATCAGGAGAGCAGAAACCACGAGGAGGTATTCGAGGCATGATTCGCCGCTCCTAATAATTACTATTTTCATTTCGATTATTCCTTAAATATGATATTTGGTATCAGGAGAGCAGAAACCTAGAGGAGGTATTCGAGCCATGATTCGCAGCTCCTAATAATTACTATTTTAGTATTTTCATTTCGATTATTCCTTAAATATGATATTTGGTATCAAGAGAGCAGAAACCACGAGGAGGTATTCGAGCCATGATTCGCAGCTCCTAATAATTACTGTTTTAGTATTTTCATTTCGATTATTCCTTAAATATGATATTTGGTATCAGGAGAGCAGAAACCACGAGGAGGTATTCGAGCCATGATTCGCCGCTCCTGATAATTACTATTTTCATTTCGATTATTCCTGAAATATGGAATTTGCTATCAGGAGAGCAGAAAACACGAGGAGGTATTCGAGCCATGATTCGCAGCTCCTAATAATTACTGTTTTAGTATTTTCATTTCGATTATTCCTTAAATATGATATTTGGTATCAAGAGAGCAGAAACCACGAGAAGGTATTCGAGCCATGATTCGCAGCTCCTAATAATTTCTATTTTCATTTCGATTATTCCTTAAATATGGAATTTGCTATCAGGCGAGCAGAAACCACGAGGAGGTATTCGAGCCATGATTCGCCGCTCCTGATAATTACTATTTTCATTTCGATTATTCCTTAAATATGGAATTTGCTATCAGGAGAGCAGAAACCACGAGGAGGTATTCGAGCCATGATTCGCAGCTCCTAATAATTACTATTTTCATTTCGATTATTCCTTAAATATGGAATTTGCTATCAGGCGAGCAGAAACCACGAGGAGGTATTCGAGCCATGATTCGCAGCTCCTAATAATTTCTATTTTCATTTCGATTATTCCTTAAATATGGAATTTGCTATCAGGAGAGCAGAAACCACGAGGAGGTATTCGAGCCATGATTCGCAGCTCCTAATAATTACTATTTTCATTTCGATTATTCCTTAAATATGGAATTTGCTATCAGGCGAGCAGAAACCACGAGGAGGTATTCGAGCCATGATTCGCAGCTCCTAATAATTACTATTTTCATTTCGATTATTCCTTAAATATGGAATTTGCTATCAGGCGAGCAGAAACCACGAGGAGGTATTCGAGCCATGATTCTCAGCTCTTAATAATTACTATTTTAGTATTTTCATGTCGATTATTCCTTAACCATGATATTTGGTATCAGATTCGGTATCAGATTTGGTATCAGATTTCGATCAGATGGTTGGTAATACTAAATTCAGATTTTGTATCAGGAGAACAGAATTACTAGAAGGTAATGTGTTAAAATGCTGCACTTGAACACTATTTAGGTAGAAATCTGCGCTTTTCGTATTTTGTATCGGGAGAGCAGGAAGTCGAGAAGGTATTTCGTGGAAATGTTGCGCCTAATAATTGCTTATGTAGAAATCTACTAAATTCATATTTTGTACCACGAGAGCAGAAAGACTAGAAGGTATTACGTTAAAATGCTGCACTTCAAAACTATTTAGGTAGAAATCTGCGTTATTCGTATTTTGTATCGGGAGAGCAGAAAGTCGAGAAGGTATTTCGTTGAAATGTTCCGCCTGATAATTGCTTATGTAGAAATCTACTAAATTCATATTTTGTATCAGGAGAGCAGAAAGACTAGAAGATGTTTCGTTAAAATGTTGCGCCTAATAATTGCTTATGTAGTAATCTAAATACATATTTTGTGCTCGAAAACCACGAGGAGGTATTCGAGCCATGTTCCTAATAATTACTATTTTAGTATTTTCATTTCGATTATTCCTTAAATATGATATTTGGTATCAGGAGAGCAGAAACCACGAATAGGTATACGAGCCATGATTCGCAGCTCCTAATAATTACTATTTTCATTTCGATTATTCCTTAAATATGATATTTGGTATCAGGAGAGCAGAAACCACGAATAGGTATACGAGCCATGATTCGCAGCTCCTAATAATTACTATTTTCATTTCGATTATTCCTTAAATATGATATTTGGTATCAGGAGAGCAGAAACCACGAGGAGGTATTCGAGCCATGATTCGCAGCTCCTAATAATTACTATTTTCATTTCGATTATTCCTTAAATATGGATTTTGCTATCATGAGAGCAGAAACCACGAGGAGGTACTCGAGCCATAATTCGCAGCTCCTAATAATTACTATTTTAGTATTTTCATTTCGATTATTACTTAAACATGATATTTGGTATCAGGAGAGCAGAAACCACGAGGAGGTATTCGAGTCATGATTCGCCGCTCCTAATAATTACTATTTTCATTTCGATTATTCCTGAAATATGATATTTGGTATCAGGAGAGCAGAAACCACGAGGAGGTATTCGAGTCATGATTCGCAGCTCCTAATAATTACCGTTTTAGTAAGTTCATTTCGATTATTCCTTAAATATGATATTTGGTATCAGGAGAGCAGAAACCACGAGGAGGTATTCGAGCTATGGATCGCAGCTCCTAATAATTACTATTTTAGTATTTTCATTTCGATTATTCCTTAAATATAATATTTGGTATCAGGAGAGCAGAAACCACGAGGAGGTATTCGAGTCATGATTCGCAGCTCCTAATAATTACCATTTTAGTAAGTTCATTTCGATTATTCCTCAAATATGATATTTGGTATCAGGAGAGCAGAAACCACGAGGAGGTATTCGAGCCATGATTCGCAGCTCCTAATAATTACTATTTTCATTTCGATTATTCCTTAAATATGGAATTTGCTATCAGGCGAGCAGAAACCACGAGGAGGTATTCGAGCCATGATTCGCAGCTCCTAATAATTACTATTTTAGTATTTTCATTTCGATTATTCCTTAAATATGATATTTGGTATCAGGAGAGCAGAAACTAGGAGGAGGTATTCGAGCCATGATTCGCCGCTCCTGATAATTACTATTTTCATTTCGATTATCCCTTAAATATGGAATTTGCTATCAGGAGAGCAGAAAATACGAGGAGGTATTCGAGCCATGATTCGCCGCTCCTAATAATTACTATTTTCATTTCGATTATTCCTGAAATATGATATTTGGTATCAGGAGAGCAGAAACCACGAGGAGGTATTCGAGCCATGATTCGCAGCTCCTAATAATTACTGTTTTAGTATTTTCATTTCGATTATTCCTTAAATATGATATTTGGTATCAGGAGAGCAGAAACCACGAGGAGGTATTCGAGCCATGATTCGCCGCTCCTGATAATTACTATTTTCATTTCGATTATTCCTTAAATATGGAATTTGCTATCAGGAGAGCAGAAACCACGAGGAGGTATTCGAGCCATGATTCGCAGATTCTAGTAATTACTATTTTAGTATTTTCATTTCGATTATTCCTTAAATATGATATTTGGTATCAGGAGAGCAGAAACCACGAGGAGGTATTCGAGGCATGATTCGCCGCTCCTAATAATTACTATTTTCATTTCGATTATTCCTTAAATATGATATTTGGTATCAGGAGAGCAGAAACCTAGAGGAGGTATTCGAGCCATGATTCGCAGCTCCTAATAATTACTGTTTTAGTATTTTCATTTCGATTATCCCTTAAATATGGAATTTGCTATCAGGAGAGCAGAAAATACGAGGAGGTATTCGAGCCATGATTCGCCGCTCCTAATAATTACTATTTTTATTTCGATTATTCCTTAAATATGATATTTGGTATCAGGAGAGCAGAAACCACGAGGAGGTATTCGAGCCATGATTCGCAGCTCTTAATAATTACTATTTTCATTTCGATTATTCCCTAAATATAATATTTGGTATCAGGAGAGCAGACACCACGAGGAGGTATTCGAGTCATGATTCGCAGCTCCTAATAATTACCATTTTAGTAAGTTCATTTCGATTATTCCTTAAATATGATATTTGGTATCAGGAGAGCAGAAACCACGAGGAGGTATTCGAGTCATGATTCGCAGCTCCTAATAATTATCATTTTAGTAAGTTCATTTCGATTATTCCTTAAATATGATATTTGGTATCAGGAGAGCAGAAACCACGAGGAGGTATTCGAGGCATGATTCGCCGCTCCTAAAAATTATTATTTTCTTTTCGATTATTCCTTAAATATGATATTTGTATCAGGAGAGCAGAAACCACGAGGAGGTATTCGAGCCATGATTCGCAGCTCCTAATAATTACTATTTTCATTTCGATTATTCCCTAAATATAATATTTGGTATCAGGAGAGCAGACACCACGAGGAGGTATTCGAGTCATGATTCGCAGCTCCTAATAATTACCATTTTAGTAAGTTCATTTCGATTATTCCTTAAATATGATATTTGGTATCAGGAGAGCAGACACCACGAGGAGGTATTCGAGTCATGATTCGCAGCTCCTAATAATTACCATTTTAGTAAGTTCATTTCGATTATTCCTTAAATATGATATTTGGTATCAGGAGAGCAGAAACCACGAGGAGGTATTCGAGCCATGTTTCGCAGCTCCTAATAATTACTGTTTTAGTATTTTCATTTCGATTATTCCTTAAATATGATATTTGGTATCAGGAGAGCAGAAACCACGAGGAGGTATTCGAGCCATGATTCGCAGCTCCTAATAATTACTGTTTTAGTAAGTTCATTTCGATTATTCCTTAAATATGATATTTGGTATCAGGAGAGCAGAAACCACGAGGAGGTATTCGAGGCATGATTCGCCGCTCCTAATAATTATTATTTTCTTTTCGATTATTCCTTAAATATGATATTTGTATCAGGAGAGCAGAAATCACGAGGAGGTATTCGAGCCATGATTCGCAGCTCCTAATAATTACTATTTTCATTTCGATTATTCCCTAAATATAATATTTGGTATCAGGAGAGCAGACACCACGAGGAGGTATTCGAGTCATGATTCGCAGCTCCTAATAATTACCATTTTAGTAAGTTCATTTCGATTATTCCTTAAATATGATATTTGGTATCAGGAGAGCAGACACCACGAGGAGGTATTCGAGTCATGATTCGCAGCTCCTAATAATTACCATTTTAGTAAGTTCATTTCGATTATTCCTTAAATATGATATTTGGTATCAGGAGAGCAGAAACCACGAGGAGGTATTCGAGCCATGTTTCGCAGCTCCTAATAATTACTGTTTTAGTATTTTCATTTCGATTATTCCTTAAATATGATATTTGGTATCAGGAGAGCAGAAACCACGAGGAGGTATTCGAGCCATGATTCGCAGCTCCTAATAATTACTGTTTTAGTATTTTCATTTCGATTATTCCTTAAATATGATATTTGGTATCAGGAGAGCAGAAACCACGAGGAGGTATTCGAGCCATGATTCGCAGCTCCTAATAATTACTATTTTCATTTCGATTATTCCTTAAATATGGAATTTGCTATCAGGCGAGCAGAAACCACGAGGAGGTATTCGAGCCATGATTCGCAGCTCCTAATAATTACTATTTTAGTATTTTCATTTCGATTATTCCTTAAATATGATATTTGGTATCAGGAGAGCAGAAACCACGAGGAGGTATTCGAGCCATGATTCGCAGCTCCTAATAATTACTGTTTTAGTATTTTCATTTCGATTATTCCTTAAATATGATATTTGGTATCAGGAGATCAGAAACCACGAGGAGGTATTCGAGCCATGATTCGCCGCTCCTGATAATTACTATTTTCATTTCGATTATTCCTTAAATATGGAATTTGCTATCAGGAGAGCAGAAACCACGAGGAGGTATTCGAGCCATGTTTCGCAGCTCCTAATAATTACTGTTTTAGTATTTTCATTTCGATTATTCCTTAAATATGATATTTGCTATCAGGAGAGCAGAAACCACGAGGAGGTATTCGAGCCATGATTCGCAGATTCTAGTAATTACTATTTTAGTATTTTCATTTCGATTATTCCTTAAATATGATATTTGGTATCAAGAGAGCAGAAACCACGAGAAGGTATTCGAGCCATGATTCGCAGCTCCTAATAATTTCTATTTTCATTTCGATTATTCCTTAAATATGGAATTTGCTATCAGGCGAGCAGAAACCACGAGGAGGTATTCGAGCCATGATTCGCCGCTCCTGATAATTACTATTTTCATTTCGATTATTCCTTAAATATGGAATTTGCTATCAGGAGAGCAGAAACCACGAGGAGGTATTCGAGCCATGATTCGCAGCTCCTAATAATTACTATTTTCATTTCGATTATTCCTTAAATATGGAATTTGCTATCAGGCGAGCAGAAACCACGAGGAGGTATTCGAGCCATGATTCGCAGCTCCTAATAATTACTATTTTCATTTCGATTATTCCTTAAATATGGAATTTGCTATCAGGAGAGCAGAAACCACGAGGAGGTATTCGAGCCATGATTCGCAGCTCCTAATAATTACTATTTTCATTTCGATTATTCCTTAAATATGGAATTTGCTATCAGGCGAGCAGAAACCACGAGGAGGTATTCGAGCCATGATTCTCAGCTCTTAATAATTACTATTTTAGTATTTTCATGTCGATTATTCCTTAACCATGATATTTGGTATCAGATTCGGTATCAGATTTGGTATCAGATTTCGATCAGATGGTTGGTAATACTAAATTCAGATTTTGTATCAGGAGAACAGAATTACTAGAAGGTAATGTGTTAAAATGCTGCACTTGAACACTATTTAGGTAGAAATCTGCGCTTTTCGTATTTTGTATCGGGAGAGCAGGAAGTCGAGAAGGTATTTCGTTGAAATGTTGCGCCTGATAATGGCTTATGTAGAAATATACTAAATTCATATTTTGTATCAGGAGAGCAGAAAGACTAGAAGGTATTGCGTTAAAATGTTGCACTTCAAAACTATTTAGGTAGAAATCTGCGTTTTTCGTATTTTGTATCGGGAGAGCAGAAAGTCGAAAAGGTATTTCGTTGAAATGTTCCGCCTGATAATTGCTTATGTAGAAATCTACTAAATTCATATTTTGTATCAGGAGAGCAGAAAGACTAGAAGGTATTGCGTTAAAATGTTGCACTTCAAAACTATTTAGGTAGAAATCTGCATTTTTCGTATTTTGTATCGGGAGAGCAGAAGGTCGAGAAGGTATTTCGTTCAAATGTTGCGCCTGATAATTGCTAATGTAGAAATCTACTAAATTATTATTTTGTATCAGGAGAGCAGAAAGACTAGAAGGTATTGCGTTAAAATGTTGCACTTCAAAACTATTTAGGTAGAAATCTGCGATTTTCGTATTTTGTATCGGGATAGCAGAAAGTCGAGAAAGTATTTCGTTCAAATGTTGCGCCTGATAATTGCTAATGTAGAAATCTACTAAATTCATATTTGAATTGAGTGGAAGCAGAAAGAGTAGAAGGTCGAGAAGGTGTTTCGTTAAAATGTTGCGCCTAATAATTGCTTATGTAGTAATCTAAATACATATTTTGTGCTCGAAAACCACGAGGAGGTATTCGAGCCATGTTCCTAATAATTACTATTTTAGTATTTTCATTTCGATTATTCCTTAAATATGATATTTGGTATCAGGAAAGCAGAAACCATGAGGAGGTATTCGAGCCATGATTTGCAGCTCCTAATAATTACTATTTTAGTATTTTCATTTCGATTATTCCTTAAATATGATATTTGGTATCAGGAGAGCAGAAACCACGAATAGGTATACGAGCCATGATTCGCAGCTCCTAATAATTACTATTTTCATTTCGATTATTCCTTAAATATGATATTTGGTATCAGGAGAGCAGAAACCACGAGGAGGTATTCGAGCCATGATTCGCAGCTCCTAATAATTACTATTTTCATTTCGATTATTCCTTAAATATGGATTTTGCTATCATGAGAGCAGAAACCACGAGGAGGTACTCGAGCCATAATTCGCAGCTCCTAATAATTACTATTTTAGTATTTTCATTTCGATTATTACTTAAACATGATATTTGGTATCAGGAGAGCAGAAACCACGAGGAGGTATTCGAGTCATGATTCGCCGCTCCTAATAATTACTATTTTCATTTCGATTATTCCTGAAATATGATATTTGGTATCAGGAGAGCAGAAACCACGAGGAGGTATTCGAGTCATGATTCGCAGCTCCTAATAATTACCGTTTTAGTAAGTTCATTTCGATTATTCCTTAAATATGATATTTGGTATCAGGAGAGCAGAAACCACGAGGAGGTATTCGAGCTATGGATCGCAGCTCCTAATAATTACTATTTTAGTATTTTCATTTCGATTATTCCTTAAATATAATATTTGGTATCAGGAGAGCAGAAACCACGAGGAGGTATTCGAGTCATGATTCGCAGCTCCTAATAATTACCATTTTAGTAAGTTCATTTCGATTATTCCTCAAATATGATATTTGGTATCAGGAGAGCAGAAACCACGAGGAGGTATTCGAGCCATGATTCGCAGCTCCTAATAATTACTATTTTCATTTCGATTATTCCTTAAATATGGAATTTGCTATCAGGCGAGCAGAAACCACGAGGAGGTATTCGAGCCATGATTCGCAGCTCCTAATAATTACTATTTTCATTTCGATTATTCCTTAAATATGATATTTGGTATCAGGAGAGCAGAAACCACGAGGAGGTATTCGAGGCATGATTCGCCGCTCCTAATAATTACTATTTTCATTTCGATTATTCCTTAAATATGATATTTGGTATCAGGAGAGCAGAAACCTAGAGGAGGTATTCGAGCCATGATTCGCAGCTCCTAATAATTACTGTTTTAGTATTTTCATTTCGATTATCCCTTAAATATGGAATTTGCTATCAGGAGAGCAGAAAATACGAGGAGGTATTCGAGCCATGATTCGCCGCTCCTGATAATTACTATTTTTATTTCGATTATTCCTTAAATATGATATTTGGTATCAGGAGAGCAGAAACCACGAGGAGGTATTCGAGGCATGATTCGCCGCTCCTAATAATTACTATTTTCATTTCGATTATTCCTTAAATATGATATTTGGTATCAGGAGAGCAGAAACCACGAGGAGGTATTCGAGCCATGATTCGCAGCTCCTAATAATTACTGTTTTAGTATTTTCATTTCGATTATTCCTTAAATATGATATTTGGTATCAGGAGAGCAGAAACCACGAGGAGGTATTCGAGCCATGATTCGCAGCTCCTAATAATTACTGTTTTAGTATTTTCATTTCGATTATCCCTTAAATATGGAATTTGCTATCAGGAGAGCAGAAAATACGAGGAGGTATTCGAGCCATGATTCGCCGTTCCTAATAATTACTATTTTTATTTCGATTATTCCTTAAATATGATATTTGGTATCAGGAGAGCAGAAACCACGAGGAGGTATTCGAGCCATGATTCGCAGCTCCTAATAATTACTATTTTCATTTCGATTATTCCCTAAATATAATATTTGGTATCAGGAGAGCAGACACGACGAGGAGGTATTCGAGTCATGATTCGCAGCTCCTAATAATTACCATTTTAGTAAGTTCATTTCGATTATTCCTTAAATATGATATTTGGTATCAGGAGAGCAGAATCCACGAGGAGGTATTCGAGTCATGATTCGCAGCTCCTAATAATTACCATTTTAGTAAGTTCATTTCGATTATTCCTTAAATATGATATTTGGTATCAGGAGAGCAGAAACCACGAGGAGGTATTCGAGGCATGATTCGCCGCTCCTAATAATTATTATTTTCTTTTCGATTATTCCTTAAATATGATATTTGTATCAGGAGAGCAGAAACCACGAGGAGGTATTCGAGCCATGATTCGCAGCTCCTAATAATTACTATTTTCATTTCGATTATTCCCTAAATATAATATTTGGTATCAGGAGAGCAGACACCACGAGGAGGTATTCGAGTCATGATTCGCAGCTCCTAATAATTACCATTTTAGTAAGTTCATTTCGATTATTCCTTAAATATGATATTTGGTATCAGGAGAGCAGACACCACGAGGAGGTATTCGAGTCATGATTCGCAGCTCCTAATAATTACCATTTTAGTAAGTTCATTTCGATTATTCCTTAAATATGATATTTGGTATCAGGAGAGCAGAAACCACGAGGAGGTATTCGAGCCATGTTTCGCAGCTCCTAATAATTACTGTTTTAGTATTTTCATTTCGATTATTCCTTAAATATGATATTTGGTATCAGGAGAGCAGAAACCACGAGGAGGTATTCGAGCCATGATTCGCAGCTCCTAATAATTACTGTTTTAGTAAGTTCATTTCGATTATTCCTTAAATATGATATTTGGTATCAGGAGAGCAGAAACCACGAGGAGGTATTCGAGGCATGATTCGCCGCTCCTAATAATTATTATTTTCTTTTCGATTATTCCTTAAATATGATATTTGTATCAGGAGAGCAGAAACCACGAGGAGGTATTCGAGCCATGATTCGCAGCTCCTAATAATTACTATTTTCATTTCGATTATTCCCTAAATATAATATTTGGTATCAGGAGAGCAGACACCACGAGGAGGTATTCGAGTCATGATTCGCAGCTCCTAATAATTACCATTTTAGTAAGTTCATTTCGATTATTCCTTAAATATGATATTTGGTATCAGGAGAGCAGAAACCACGAGGAGGTATTCGAGCCATGTTTCGCAGCTCCTAATAATTACTGTTTTAGTATTTTCATTTCGATTATTCCTTAAATATGATATTTGGTATCAGGAGAGCAGAAACCACGAGGAGGTATTCGAGCCATGATTCGCAGCTCCTAATAATTACTGTTTTAGTATTTTCATTTCGATTATTCCTTAAATATGATATTTGGTATCAGGAGAGCAGAAACCACGAGGAGGTATTCGAGCCATGATTCGCAGCTCCTAATAATTACTATTTTCATTTCGATTATTCCTTAAATATGGAATTTGCTATCAGGCGAGCAGAAACCACGAGGAGGTATTCGAGCCATGATTCGCAGCTCCTAATAATTACTATTTTCATTTCGATTATCCCTTAAATATGATATTTGGTATCAAGAGAGCAGAAACCACGAGAAGGTATTCGAGCCATGATTCGCAGCTCCTAATAATTTCTATTTTCATTTCGATTATTCCCTAAATATGATATTTGGTATCAGGAGAGCAGAAACCACGAGGAGGTATTCGAGCCATGATTCGCAGCTCCTAATAATTACTATTTTCATTTCGATTATTCCTTAAATATGATATTTGGTATCAAGAGAGCAGAAACCACGAGAAGGTATTCGAGCCATGATTCGCAGCTCCTAATAATTTCTATTTTCATTTCGATTATTCCCTAAATATGATATTTGGTATCAGGAGAGCAGAAACCACGAGGAGGTATTCGAGCCATGATTCGCCGCTCCTGATAATTACTATTTTCATTTCGATTATTCCTTAAATATGGAATTTGCTATCAGGAGAGCAGAAACCACGAGGAGGTATTCGAGCCATGATTCGCCGCTCCTGATAATTACTATTTTCATTTCGATTATTCCTTAAATATGGAATTTGCTATCAGGCGAGCAGAAACCACGAGGAGGTATTCGAGCCATGATTCGCAGCTCCTAATAATTACTATTTTAGTATTTTCATTTCGATTATTCCTTAAATATAATATTTGGTATCAGGAGAGCAGAAACCACGAGGAGGTATTCGAGCCATAATTCGCAGCTCCTAATAATTACTATTTTCATTTCGATTATTCCTTAAATATGGAATTTGCTATCAGGCGAGCAGAAACCACGAGGAGGTATTCGAGCCATGATTCTCAGCTCTTAATAATTACTATTTTAGTATTTTCATGTCGTTTATTCCTTAACCATGATATTTGGTATCAGATTCGGTATCAGATTTGGTATCAGATTTCGATCAGATGGTTGGTAATACTAAATTCAGATTTTGTATCAGGAGAACAGAATTACTAGAAGGTAATGTGTTAAAATGCTGCACTTGAACACTATTTAGGTAGAAATCTGCGCTTTTCGTATTTTTTATCGGGAGAGCAGGAAGTCGAGAAGGTATTTCGTGGAAATGTTGCGCCTAATAATTGCTTATGTAGAAATCTACTAAATTCATATTTTGTACCACGAGAGCAGAAAGACTAGAAGGTATTACGTTAAAATGCTGCACTTCAAAACTATTTAGGTAGAAATCTGCGTTATTCGTATTTTGTATCGGGAGAGCAGAAAGTCGAGAAGGTATTTCGTGGAAATGTTGCGCCTGATATTTGCTTATGTAGAAATCTACTAAATTCATATTTTGTATCAGGAGAGCAGAAAGTCAAGAAGGTATTGCGCTAAAATGCTGTACTTCAAAACTATTTAGGTAGAAATCTGAATTTTTCGTATTTTGTATCGGGAGAGCAGAAGGTCGAGAAGGTATTTCGTGGAAATGTTGCGCCTGATAATTGCTTATGTAGAAATCTACTAAATTCATATTTTGTATCAGGAGACCAGAAAGAGTAGAAGGTATTGCGTTAAAATGCTGCACTTCAAAACTATTTACGTTGAAATCTGCTTTATTCTTATTTTGTATCGGGAAAGCAGAAAGTCGAGAAGGTATTTCGTTGTAATGTTGCGCCTGATAATTGCTTATGTAGAAATCTACTAAATGCATATTTTGTACCAAGAGAGCAGAAGGTCGAGAAGGTATTTCGTTCAAATGTAGCGCCTGATAATTGCTTATGTAGAAATCTACTTAATTCATACTTTGTATCAGCAGACCAGAAAGACTAGAGGGTATTGCGTTAAAATGCTGCACTTCAACTCTATTTAGGTAGAAATCTGCGCTTTTCGCATTTTGTATCGGGAGAGCAGAAAGTCGAGAAGGTATTTCATGGAAACGTTGCGCCTGATAATTGCTTACGTAGAAATCTACTAAATTCATATTTTGTATCAGGAGAGCAAAAAGAGTAGAAGGTATTGCGCTAAAAAGCTGCACTTCTAAAATATTTAGGTTGAAATCTGCGTTTTTCGTATTTTGTATCGGGAGAGCAGAAAGTCGAGTAGGTATTTCGTCGAAATGTTGTGTCTGATAAATGCTTATGTAGAAATCTACTTAATTCATATTTTGTATCAGTAGACCAGAAAGACTAGAGGGTATTGCGTTAAAATGCTGCACTTCACCTCTATTTCGGTAGAAATCTGCGCTTTTCCTATTTTGTATCGGGAGAGCAGAAAGTCGAGAAGGTATTTCGTGTAAACGTTGCGCCTGATAATTGCTTTCGTAGAAATCTACTAAATTCATATTTTGTATCAGGAGAGCAAAAAGAGTAGAAGGTATTGCGCTAAAAAGCTGAATTTCAAAACTATTTAGGTAGAAATCTGCGTTTTTCGTATTTTGTATCGGGAGAGCTGAAGGTCAAGAAGGTATTTCGTTCAAATGTAGCGCCTGATAATTGCTTATGTAGAAATCTACTAAATTCATATTTTGTATCACGAAAGCAGAAAGACTAGAAGGTATTGCGTTAAAATGCTGCACTTCAAAACTATTTAGGTAGAAATCTGCGTTATTCGTATTTTGTATCGGGAGAGCAGAAAGTCGAGAAGGTATTTCGTTGAAATGTTGCGCCTGATAATGGCTTATGTAGAAATATACTAAATTCATATTTTGTACCAGGAGAGCAGAATGACTAGAAGGTATTGGGTTAAAATGCTGCACTTCAAAACTATTTAGGTAGAAATCTGCGTTTTTCGTATTTTGTATCGGGAGAGCAGAAAGTCGAAAAGGTATTTCGTTGAAATGTTGCGTTTGATAATTGCTTATGTAGAAATCTACTAAATTCATATTTTGTATCAGGAAATCAGAAAGACTAGAAGGTATTGTGTTAACAAGCTGCACTTCAAAACTATTTAGGTAGAAATCTGCGTTTTTCGGATTTTGTATCGGGAGAGCAGAAAGTCGAGTAGGTATTTCGTCGAAATGTTGTGTCTGATAATAAAATTGCTTATGTAGAAATCTACGAAATTCATATTTTGTATCAGGATAGTAGGACAAGAAGGTATTGCCTTAAAATGCTGGGCTTCAAAACTATTTAGGTAGAAATCGTTTGATAATTTTGCTAACTGATTGGTTCTAATAACCAATCAATTCCGTGTCAGGGGAGTATAAAGTCGAGGAGGTGTATATCTGATATGTTTTGAGTGGAAGCAGACATAAAACCGAGCAGTTGAAACTGACACATACACATTGCTTAGGTTAAACTTCAGGACAAGTTCACTTCCAGGCACATTTAGATCAACGACACATCGTTTCTAGACCATACATCGTACCATCCGTTATAATCACATATTATAAGTACACAATGTACTCATATGTATTACTCACTGTGACGACATCTTTCAGTGTTATAAGAGCATTAACTCGGTAAGGGTATACACTGATAAGTACACTAGGCTAAAAACTTAGTTCATAAAATGAAAAATGGCCCCTTTTATTGGCTCAGAACCTTTTTGTGAGGTTTAGAACCAGAATTTTTCAAAATTATGGCCATATTTATTAAATAGATACGCCAAGGTCTATCTTTCCAGATAAGCAATCAAACATATTTACAACAAAAATTCTGTATACTTTTGTATAGCAGTCCGTCCAGTGATATCCGAATAATATCTCAAACTGTATTGAGGATGTGGGAGTATAAAATATCAACTATCCGTAATAACTTGAGAGGCGGCAAACGGTGGACGTATGAATTTCAGCGGCGGCGTTGTATCGAGTTTGACCGGTTTTAGATTTTATCTTCGCGTAATAAACTGGTCGTCAGGCGAAATCGCGTGACATGCCATGACAACATAAAATACAGTCACATAGCCTTTATTCTTTTCTGGTCTCTATATTTCTCCTTTATTTTTTTCACTTTCATTAATTAAATAAATGAAATATGTATATATGCAAACAAAGCATACATAATCAAATATGTATATATGCCAACATACATAATGAATACAGTCGTAGTGCATTGAGTTCCTGCGAATTTTTAAATTTTAATTTATAATAATTTATGACATTTCACATGCGAGTCGACCCGAAAAATATGATATTAGGTATTGAAAGTAGCTTGAAGTTATCTCAGAGTAAATTGACTGATAATACTAAAATAATACTTCAAGCATTTTTATGAGTAAGTACAAGTACGATTGATCATTCTTACTCCGATACATTTTATGAAGCAATATTATTTTCAGTTTTTTGTAGGTATATCTAGTATTTAGTCTTTACTAGACCTTAGATAAAGATAATGGCGATCTAGTGTAAAATATTGAGAACGTACAGAAAGTAGACAATGTGTTTCAAATTGGATCCTATGACATTGGTATCTTGGAAACCATTAGAAATAGAGACTGGGTTAAAGTGGGGCAAAGTATGCAAAATTGGTGACCAATAATAACATTTTTCTTTGTGAGTTCAATGGTATATCATATGCTATATTTTGTTTATTGTTCCAATAACCGTCTATTATTATTTTTTAATTTATTGTTGATTTGTTATTCGTTCTTTATTTTTTTAATTAATTGTTGTTTATTATTAAATATTTGGTATTTTTTTGTTATTCTTTTCTTAATACATACAGACAGACACAGATGGGTTTGATGATGGTTTTTTCACATTCAAAACTTGATCAACTAGCATATGATACATTGAACTTACAAGAATGCTGTCGAGTTGATGATGCGGTTCTGAAGAGACGAAATGTTACAATAAAAAAACTGTTTTCGCCATCGATATAGCATCCTTTTTATTTCAATTAACAATCCTGAAATTTTACCAAAACAAATTTGCAAAATTACAATTTTTTTAGAAAATCTCAAAAACTAATCATGCAACTTTGCTACAATCTAACCTACTTTAATTCTAGCAGTTATTGCATTTAATTTGGAACACACTGAAGGTGAACAAGCAAAACATATTTCAAATACAACGATACCATGTTGAAAATAATACTGTACATGACAGTTAGTAAAACCCCTCAAATCCCTAAAAGTGGCACTTTTATTAACCATGTTCTCAGAAGGTTTTAAACATATCAAATTAAACCCTCTTTTATTTGTATTTGGAAATGCCAAACCTGAGTATTTTTGAAATGATTAATCTAATCTAAAAAAAGCTTCTTAGACTTAAATGATTATGCCAGTTTTGTAAATTGTTAAGTCTTGAAGTTTTTCGGATAAATTATATAGTCATATAAACCTTTATCTCAATAAAGAACAAAGCTAGAGACAACGCTAACGTTGCATTTTTTCTTTTGCAATTACCTCAATAAAAACCTTCGTTTGAAATAAAATGCATATATTCACATTACAAAGAACTGAGATCAGAAATGATTATAGCTTTGTTATATAAGGATTCTTTTATTTTTCTATACAGTAGATTTTATCATATTTACTACAGCTTAGTGTTTTTGACAAACCGTCACTTAAAATTAGGAAGAAACCATAACTTTGAATTTAATCTATGTTAATTGCAACTCTCATTTACATATTTGCGTTTCACATGTATTTGAAATGTTTCCTCTAATTACACATATAGTTAAATATGGAAAAATATACTATTTGTAGAAATAACTAGGTACCAAAGCTCTCGAAAGGAACTGAAAGAGGGTGGAGAGAAGTACACATTAATTTATTTGTTCAACATATAACTAAGCATAATTTTTATATTGATACACGTATTATAAATATGATATAACCTGCACTTAAAATCATTCAAATTGCACAAGGTGGAAATAGGGAGCATTTTGTGTAAATCAAAACAATCATTTATTTGTCAAAGAAACAAAGCCAACACAAACAACCAGTGATTTATTAATATCCTCCTCAACATTTTTTGTAAATATAGATTAATTATTTATCGCTGAAATAAACAAAACTTAAAAAACCAGTATTCCTTTTTTCTGCTAAAATGGCAAAAAAAATCCAAACAAAAAAGGTTTATTTTCATGTGCCCTACCTCCCCTTAAAGTTTGTGGGTATGTTTTTGGGACACCCTGTATATATGGATTTGGAATGTGGTATGCCTTGGTCTAGTTTTGGAGCAAGGAAATCGAGTTGTACAGTTCATTCATGGTAACATTTCATGTGGGTTTTATTTATGAGTTTGTAGTTTTCGAAATAAAATTAGTTATGTTTAGTCGTTTGATGATATTTCCTGGGCATATTTGTAGACTGTAATGGAATGGAATGGAATAGAAAAATGGAATTTACGCCTTTAGATTACTTTGTAGATAATTATCGGGAATTTATCAGGATAATTAAAAGTTAACCTACCTAAAATCTAAGTAAAACCTACTTCGTGGGTGGTCTCTGGATAAATTTAAGGTTTCTATGACTAGATATGATACATTTTGAAAAGTGGATAATTATTATCCACTTTCAGTTACAACAAAATTTACTAATTAACATTGATTTAACAAATTTATATAATTATTTATTAATAGATATCGTATTGGGGACTCACCAAACCCTAGTATTTACTTAAGTAGTTACTTTCATGTAAAGAAAACTAAGTATCTTGTAAGTAGGTACATTACTTTTAGTATCAGTTAAGGATCATTTAACTAACCGAACGAGTTGAATGTGACTGTACTATTCGACATATGAGTATACTCTCACATTCATATCGTTAAATTAGTTAACTGATCTTCACTTACAATCAGAACCAAAAGTATGTTATATAAATATTTGTGTAGCAATGCTTTTTAAAGATTTAAAATCTGCATTGACCACATTCTTTAAACAGATGCATCCTTATTCGGTATACTTCAATTTCAGCAGCTCATTCTGCAAAACGATTTTAAATATATCACAGTATCTATAACAAATTGTACGAAATAGTATATTACTTCGTGTGAATTTCCCTTTTGGTTTGGTGAATATAATAAATAATATTTCAGTCAGAAACTAGGGAATGCTTGAGCAAAATTTATCTGGTATAGAGAATGAAAATATGATGCATCCTGCTGTGAGAAATTACTATGACTTTTCGTGAATATTACATACAGTGTGTCCCAAAACGCTGAAACAAACTTCATATTTTTTTCTAGTTGAGGTTAAAAAAAACATTGAGAGTGTTTATTTTTTCGCTAAAATTTCTTTTTAGAAAAAAAATTATTTTATTCCATCATTTGGGACTCACTGTATATTCAGACTTCAAAATGTTTCCTAGAAAATTGACCCTTTTATCTTTTACAATTTTTAGCAGTTAAAAAGTAGTATTACATAAAATTTTACGCTCTTTTCAAAGACGAAATGTAAGGGGTGAATCTTTCACCCCTTACATCCTCTAAAGGGAAATAATTCTATACAAATGGTACCTATTGTTATAATAACATATTTAGAAACTAAATGATATAAGATAATACAAGATCAGTTTATAAAAGAAAAATTCCAAATATTGAAATATTCAAAAATATTCAACAATTTAACCACATTACACCAGCAGGCCACTAGCAGATGCGTAATGGTGTTTCTGATAGTATGAATCATATTCTGAATCTTGGAAAGACAGCCAAAAACTTGTATTAACAAACTTTTTTTGTGAGTATACTATGTATATTTTTTATTTATTTTTCTGTTTTAAATACGCATCTTTAAAGTGAATAAACCTAATGAGTTTTAATAATTTGTACACAATTTTAGTATGCTTTATTTGTATTTCTATAATAAAAATATTTGCCGATGTTCTCAGAAGATATCTAAGAAGACTGAGATTTGGTTTATCCTTCTTCATAAAAAGCATCTATCAAATCTTCCTTTTCATTTAAACTTCATATGTTATTGAAAATTTCACAAATCAATATCATAACTGGCCAGAAAATAAAACCTGAAAAAAAACAACATTTTATAGAAACAAAAAATAATGAAAATTAAACTGAATAACTTATAGTATAAATAATAATGTAAGTAAAAAAATATAAGGATATACCTAAGTATTTTGAAAATTGTTTCAAATTTAAGGGCGGTGTAAGCTTTGGCAATAACCTTTCTATTTTAAAAAATTTGGATTTATACCCATAGTCCATATATAGTAAAACGCGTCGATTCTGTCTCGCTCTAAATTCCGTCGCCAAATTGACAAAGTTTCTAAGACTCTCCGAGCGGGGATCGCGAAGCGATCCCCGCGGGCGACCGACCCAAGCCTTTCTCTTATGCTTAGGCGCATTTTCGTCCCGTTTCCTACGAGTTTTCCAAATTTAAACGCCTTTTCAAAAAACCTCTGCAAAATTTTCGTCAATCGCCGTTCGGCGAGAAAGAAGCGGCTAGCACCGGTGTTTGTTCTCGCGCCTAATGGCCCCGTCACGTCCGCAGAAATCCCGACTATTCACGAGACCCCTTCGACCCTTTTCGAAGAAGTTCGAATCTGGCTGAATGCAACTTTTTTTATTTTACTTCTTAATTCTAATTATTTATTAGTATTAGTGTTTAGTTATTCTGTTTCATTGTCCGTAGTTTTTATTCTTTCTGCAGGTAAAGTTTGGAATTAATTCGTTCATTTTGGCAGTTTGTAAAGTTCATTATTTTAGCTTACAAAAGTAAATATCTACAATATTAATTTGCTGCAATAATTAAGACAGCAATATATCTTTAACGCCACCGTTACACCTTTTCAAAGGGAGAGCGGACCTCCGAACCGTAGCGAAGGGCCCCATTGATAAAATTGATAAAAGTTTTTAGTAAAAAATGAATCCTACTTTCAGCACTTAAAAAATAATGATGTTTTACCATCAAGAATAGACTTCCCTTACAATTCATCAAAATATTATTAAGAAAAATTGTTTAGTATAATCACATCATCATTCCAGATACAAAATTTCAGCTTTCTTTCTCCAAATTTATTATTTCATATACAAGGGATTATCTCAGATTTCTTTAATATGTATTTTCTTAAAAATAATATTATTCTGTAATATGCTTTTGTCATCCGAAGGCCTAGACCCCCGGTAGGGCTAGAAATGGGAACGAATATTGCGATAGTGACTTTCTTCCGTTTCTAGTGTATATTTAAAATAATTCAAGGAATTTAATTTTCTATAAAAGCTCTGTGTAAAATGACATATCATATGTAGCTGCACGGTTTCGCTATACTGTTTTTACTAGTTTTCTACCAGAAAGTATCAGTGATTTATTACTACTAACTAATCCATTTTGACGTAGTTTTTTATTTTATAATTATGATGCGACATGACCTCAACTTTTATGAAAATTGTATCCTACTTTAAGACACTGTGTATAGACCAACAGAACCATATTACTGACTGCACCTTGTAGCTAAAACTGTACAATAGTTAATCACGCACACAAACGTATTGCTAAACAGCCCAATTTCCAATAACTAATCCGATTTATAAACTAGTTATTCCGAGCATGCGAGTAAATTTTTTCTGTTAATAATAAATGTCATTCGAAATTAACAGCATGCAAGTTATGCGATTGTTTTCAGCATGAAAACTCTTTTATTAGAACAAGGTACTTTGTACAAACGTAAATACGGGATACAAAATAAAAAACATGTTGGACGTGCACACATACCTACTATAGTAGGCGAATATAATTTATTATTTTTAAAATTCCATGTTCGATATTGTCTCCTCCCGACACTATTTTTAGGAATTTGCCTTTATTAAACATGTACTTAATTATTTATTTATTAGCAATATGTAAAACTTGAAATAAATACACAAGTATTCAAGTAACAAAAACTAACTGTGCAAGTTTTAGACCCTCGCAGGTCTAAAAGCAAATTTGAAAAGTTATAGACCGGTAGTTAGTGACAGATTTTTGGTTGTGATTTAGTCAGTTTGGTTGTCATTTTAAAAAAGCAGATGCTGTAAATGATTTTTACTATCCTGGTTCCCGTGTAATGTTTACGAATTTGAAAAGAACATTCTTACTGATACCCTGATGACTTAAAAAGAATATAATGATGAAAGTGTAAATTGAAAAAATACTGAAAAATAGTACAGCGAAGAAGCCAAAATATTCCTCACTATATCGATGCGTATCATAATTGCATGTCACGTCAGCTCAGATCCGTTTTCGTTTTTATACCAGATTAGTAAATTTGTTAAATGTTTTCCTGACAACAAATAATTTTAATATACAACGCATATGTCATAAAATATTGCTAGTAACGAGTAATAGTAATAGTTAGTGTATTGCATCACATGAGTACATTGATAAACATTTTACAATGCTGAAGTTTTGCCTTACATTGATATTTGAGTCTTTTGAGTCAAGTATCAGTACTAGGTCAGGCAAAAATTCACGAAATACTGTATAATTTCTGGAGTTACACTTTTTTGTAGAAGAATTAAGAATAAAGAACAAAAAGGTGAGAGAAAAGTTTTACTTATGGGCATCCTTGATAAAAATTTTACAAATTAGAAAACTTGAAGTGATAATGATAATTTTCTGTTTTCTTTATCATCATATTTTGTATACATTATCCGAATATGTCTTTTACATTTTGCTATTGTTGTATTAAATATTTTTTTACCTTGTTTGACTTCTTCTAGGAGAATCAAAGTTTAATGGTACCATTTTTTCAAAATCAACATTCTACATTTCTGTATATGACCAGTCCCTAATATTTCATGCTACCGCAGATGTACCTTCTTCATAATAATGGTTACGGCTGACCTAGTACTCCATTATTTAAAATAATTCATGAGGGCAAAATGTACACCACATTACGTTAAACTAAACGAGCTATCTTAAATTAAACTTTAATGGGGATAGTGTTAAGAATGACCACAATTCTGACATATTACACAAAGGAATGCTTTAAATAATAAACACTACGTCAAGAGGGCATCCTAGTGAAAACAAAAGAAGATACTGATGGAGTTGGAACAGTTACAGGTACTTTTCCCAAAAGGACAGTACCCAGTACTGACAGATACGTTATGCCTTAGTTGTCAAATGAGGTAACAAATGCAAACTATTAAATCTAGAAGAAACTTCAGCTTTTGCGATTATATATTTCACTGTGTCGCTATTAATCGACTGCACTTTTTTTTGTTTCAAATGGCATTAAAAACTACTTCTTTCGACCATACTACCACTTTTAAGACGAATAAGCAGGGTGTTTCTGCGATTTTGTTTATACCACCAAAATTCAATATAACCATTTAGGGATTTTTTAATTTAAAATCTAACATGATAACATTAATCAGGACCCCCCAAAAACCCCATATGCGAAATTTGAACAAAAAATTTAACAAAACTTGAAAAAAATTATATAGTTTATGGGAGGGAATAACTCGTTATACAGTGTGTCCAAGATAAAGATAGGATAGCATTGGGATCTTGGAAACGGTAAGAGCTAAACTCAGGAGGTTTTTCCTCGTTAATTTTTAATGGTGGCAACAACAAGCTAAAAACGTAATTAAACCATTACTTGTGATACATCATTGAATTCACAATGGTATCAAAATTTCTATTTAAAAATACAGAGCCGTATTTAAAAAAAAGAAGTTGAGGATGGTTTCTCGGAAACGAAACGTCGGACAAAAACTTGATGAATGCCATCTTGTTAAGCTCAAAAAGTGACAATGGAAAAGTATTTTTTATTTTTTGATAGCTGTTATACCTAAAACAAATATCGCAAAAAAATGTTTTCCCAAATATTTCGAAATCAAAAAAAGATACCTTATTTTTGCAAAATCCATGTAAAAGGTATTCAAACTGCTCAACTTTTTCATAATTTAACCAACTTTGTATCTCTTACCGTTTCCAAGATCCCAATGCTATCCCATCTTTATCTAGGACACACTGTATAATAATATCTCCATCCCTCATTCTGATCGTAATGATGAGATCGAAAGTCAGACTTGTGTGGGAGAGGGAGCCGCATATTATTTTATGGGCCACGAGTGTGCCCAGGAACAACTTAGGATGTTATTACCATTTGGTACGAGAATATGGGAAACCAGGAAAACCTTATTAATTAAAGTGAACAATAGGAGGTTAACCATTTAGAGTGAGATTGCAGTTCTAATTTCATATTAAGAATGTTATTAGTTTTATGCGCAGATTTAGTATAGGAGCAATTAGAAAAAGTTGACCGGCGCCGATATTCGAACAGTCGCGTCGCGTCGTCAAATGCGTGGAACAATTAAAAACCTCGAGCGTTTAATCGCTCGACCAGGAAGCTTCCTTAGTTCCCTTAAGGTAGCCTCATTTCATCCAACTTTGTATCTCGTATGGTTTCCGAGACACCATAAAAATAATCAAAACAAAAACCGTATATCGTTTTCGGAGCAATAAACAATCTTGTAAGTAGTGACTACGCAGATCTTTTCTATATTAATTTAGGCAACCCTGTACCACTTCTTCGCTATCGATTACGCCTTAAATAAATGAATATAATAGTTGACCAAGGACCAAGGGCAGTAGCTATTTGAATATTATTATCAACATTAGGAAAATTACCATACATAAATTGCAACTCTGACTACTAATTGGCGCTAAGTTTATTCGAGCCCTCATTCCTGACCCTCTGTCAGAGCGTAGCACTGGAATACAGTCAATGATATGTCGGCCTATTTGGAGGCATCGGGAAATGAATGACTCCCCAATGCTGCCAATGTCTCCAGTGCCAAGGGTGTCGTTGGCAGATTCTCCCACTTCTACTAATGAATTGGGTGACATATACAGTCACAGCTGAAAAATAATTCCGGCTCCGGTTTAAAATTTGAGTAACCTGTTAACCGGAAAAGTGTAATGGCAGTGGGTGTTATACGCTATTTGCGGTTGTGGGAAAACGACAACAAAAGTAAATAAAACTTGGTTTCGATTAGTTCTACTATCACAGACAGACGACGTGTAGGATTCAAGTTCTTCTTTAGAGCTCTCTCTATCTGCTGGAAATCAACTCAACACGAAAATTGCAGTTATTATTGTAATTATCACTAGCTCTACCTTTTGTAGTAGAACCATTTTGGAATCTACGTCATTTTCTGAATCCAACGACATAACAGATGTGACATTTCAGCCGTCAAATTACTTTTACTTTTGAATTTAGAATGCCTTGACCATCTCCGATTAATTCTAAGGGACCATAGTAACAATAAAAAAATTGAATTGGTGTCAAAAACATTGAATTTCTATACTTACAGGGCGTTAAAACTTTTCAAAGTGGTTATAGAGCTGAAACTAGTTTTTTTTAATAGTATCACGGTACATAGTACAATAGTAATGGTACTAAGGTACCATTAGAAAGTACAATTAACACGCAATCTACTCATACCTCTATTTTATCTGTGGGACCAACCAAACTGAAATTACAGTTGACAGAAGTCACTCAAAAGTGTCTACTAAATTCAAAGGTAAAAGGTATAGTCCAAAAAGTAATTTCATCACTTATGTTATATCGTTGGATTCAGAAAATAACGTAGCTTCCAAAAATATAATAATATATAGGGTGTTTCATATAAAAATCCAAAATAAAGTAAGATAGTTAGTGTGGTTAGTGAATAATAAGAGAGAGAGTGTTCCAAAATAAAAAATGAGAAACTTGGTATTACTTCCGGTGAAACCGAAAGTGGAAATAAAATATTTTTTATATCAGAAGAGACCTTTCATAAGTACTCACGCCATGCAAAATTTGAAAATAATTGAATCTAAAAAAATATGGGGAGAAATAGAAAGAGAGTATACCTCCAATATATGTCACACTATATAATACTAGGTACATAAATAAATAATTGTATTCAATAACAATGTTATTCATTTTATTATTCACTTATTTATATATGCATACGTAAATTTGCATCTTAATGTTTCTCTTTCTTTTGCTCTGTATGTCCAAAATTAATTTGATCTTTTGATTTTTAAAGTGTGCTAGAATATGGACAATACAAAAGCATAACTCGCACTCGTATACCGCAAAATAATAATATGCTGCTCCCTCTCCCATACCCGTCTCTGACTTCCGTGCTCATCATTAAGATGAGAATGAGGGATAGAGATAGAGATATAATTATTATTATATATTATATATTATATAACTGACACTTAATTAGTTCAGAAAAGTTATAATACTCTATTTAGGGATATTTTAGCAATTCTCACTTTGGTAAACTTGAGGACTCTTATAATTAAACAACAACAAATATTACTCATTATATATTTCCAAACGCATCATTTTTATTTTTATTCCGGATTCACCAAGGAGAATAGTTAACTTGCTGTCGTGTAAGAAAAGCAAAGCATTTTTGTAGCCCTAACAAGTCCAATTACGTTAGAAAGTTTACCAAATTGCTATCAATTTTCTATGACACTTCGTATGTGCAGCTGCAAAGTTAGTAAACATATCCGCAGGCACACTTTAAAATTTTGAATTATTGAGCTAGGCGCAGGTGTTTCTTGTCTATGCTTGGACAGTCTCATATTGCCGCATTTATCAAGCTTTTCTTGGCACATGAAACTTTCAACCAGTTTTAACCGCAAAATGCCATCTTACACAGGGTGTTTCAAAATTAAATGGCGGATTCGTATACTTTATGAAAATAATATGGGAAGTTCATATTAACGTGGATCTATGAATGCTTAGTTGTACAGATCAAATGAAAAATAAAACGATTATTTTTAATATCTTTTCAGCATGGAGATTTTAAGCCATATTTGGTACATACTACATGCAGTCTATGGATCGCACGATGGCCACGAGAGGCGACACCGGCTGGCCAGTTTGGAGATTGTAAAATACAGTGCTCTAGAAGTAGCTATTGTGTTCACCGGATATAACGAAGGGTATTAATCATCTTATATGGATGTATTAGATTAGATTAGACGCCTAAATTCACAGCAGATCTGTTAGGCCAGAATAAAAAGGCCATCAGAATAATAGTAGGTCTCCTAACAGGACACTGTAGGCTAAATAGGCACATGAATCTTATGGGACTGTCAGAAGATGCAACTTGCAGATTCTGTCAAGAAGAAGAGGAAACCTCAGTACACGTACTGTGCCAGTGCGACGGCCTGACAAGACTGAGATTTCAAATACTTGGGGAAGGAAGACCAAGAGCCAATAGCTATATGGAAGAGCCTCTATCAAGGCTGTGGAGTCTAATGCAAAGGACAAAGCTGGACAGAGTGCTCTAAATAGGTTGGGAGTGCCACAATAGATCTTCTAGGTAACGGTGGACCAGGTCAGGGGGCCGACTCCTATATAAATCTAATCTATATGGATGTATGCTTCCACTGTTAATTTTGTTCCACACCAGAAACCTGATTGTTCGCAAGTAGTTGAGTCTAGTTGGACTTAATTTTTCATATTCTGCAGCTGGATGGAGACACTGATTTCATGATATTTGGTTGGCTCAAATAAATCCGGAATTGCAGCCTGCAGATAGCAGGATTGCCACCAAGCAGAAAGAGCATCCCAACAGTAGCGTTGGAAACTACAGTTAAGTTCAAAAGTGAGTGATCCGAAAACCAGCCTTCCATGTGGACCAACAATTATAGCAGTCAACAGGTCCCGCCTCTTAATTAAGTTGATATCATTGGTTTGATCTTATTGGATAAAATTTGTTCAGATTCTCTGACAAAAGATGATCTTTGCTAAATACTGAGTATCTGATTCTTTCCTCAGTGAAACAGGTACAGAAAATGTGTTATGTAGTTTCAACATTACATGGCAGCGCCCTGTATATAGGCTAATCTAGAGGCTACATCAGAAGATTCTCGTCTCATGCATATTGTTCCTTGTCTCATTTCGATTACACAAGATGAGAAATTTTTCGATTCTCGTCTCGTTTCCCGAGGCCATTTTCTCGTCTTGTCTGGAGATTTGTCACTTCGCGTGGCAACTCTAGCCTCGTCATTTTTTTAATAAGAGGAGGAGTTCGCTGAAAGAATGCCATTTAATTCTGGAATACGAATATGAGTGGAAACGTAAAGGCTGTATTATCCAGAAATATCTTCAGGCCGCCTTATTGTGTATACTATTCAGTTAAGTGTACAGTGCAGAATTTTAGTGACAATTTAGTGCATCTGCTGCAAACTGTTACCACTTCGTGACAAACGGGTGGGTTTTTTCTTTCATTATGTCGCAGGAAGTGGTGTGATGAAAGCAGCGGGCTTTATATAAAGTATTTGCTGCCACTAGACGTATACAGTTTACATCATTCCAACTGCACCATTGTTTAACATATAAATTATAATATTTCTGTTTACTTTTTATTCCCATCAACACTCTTCCTTGTTATAACATGATATATTAAATGAAATCAGTTGGACCACAATACTTTAGGTAAAATTTTATACGGATCTGTGATTATAAAAATATGCAGATGAAATAATAATAATGAAAATATGTTGGTTTGAAGATTTCGAATAATAAACAGAGCTGATATTTAATATTATATGAGATTTAATAAGAAAACAGGAATTCAAATTATTCCCAAAATTATCCTCTATGGTTACTTTGAATTGGTATTTCTTTATTTCATCATATGCACTTCAGCAAAAAAATATAGACGGAAAACGGCGGATATATAAATTTATCTTTTTACGATGTTCAAATTTTCAAGATATACAACTTAAAAATATTTTCAATTATACAGGGTGTTCCACTTCTTCTGCCTGGATACTAACTTCAGTTTTTTAAATGTAACCATCCGTACCATATTCCCATTTTAGATTTTATGAATAATATATAGGGTATTTTTATTTTATATTTCTATAAATAAAAAGATAGTTAGCTTTAAAAAAATTTATTGTCAATATAGGTTGCCTACGAAGTTTGCAATTTTCAGGTTATGTTAGCAACTACTGAACTCTAATTTAAGGCAAACGTTGAGGAAGAGTGACTCATTTAAGCCCTGTGCCAAAAATTGATCTGGGATCTACAGAGTGAATATAAAGTCAAGGCATACGAGCCGTTGTCAATAAAAAAATTTCAAAGTGTCAAAAAGTGAAATATAAATACTGTATACATTACAAACATGATGCGAATAGAACTCATTCTATATAACTATTATATTTTAACATGAACTATTTTAGTATATACTGAAAATTTGCATTATAGGAATATTTTCCCGTGTATAATTATATTTCAAATTTATTAGAAATGTGAATACATAATTACTGTAAATTATTCGAATAAATTAATACCTATGCACTGGTATGTATTTGCTCTAGTATTTGCGGAAAAGTGTGCATTTCTATTATTGCCCATATATAACCATTGGTTACATTTAAAGATAATAGTTCTAGAATATTTCTTGACATAAAACATTCTATAAAAAAATTGTAACATTAAAATCCTGAATGATTAGTCCCCATGAATACTTATCCGTTTATATTTAAAATAGTTAGTGGACCATAACTGAAATATTATTTCCAATAATAAGTTTAATATACAGAGTTAGGCAGAATTACATATCCATTTTTGAACTGGATTTATTCAATAATGTAAAAAGATCTAAATTCAAATCAAATCGCCATGTGTTCCCGATACATGGCAATTTATGATAGTTTCCAAACTGTTTGCGAGAAACGTCAGTTTAATAGTAAAAATGGAGCGTTATCATCGCAACGATATCAACTTGTATTGCAAAATTTTGAACAACTTCATAACGAAGGTGTAGACTTCCGAAGACTATGGTTTCAGCAGGACCGAGTCACTTCCCACACTGCTAGGCAGCCTATAACGAATGTTTCCTGGTCGTGTCATTTCCAAATTTGGGGATGTCGCGTGGCCTGCAAGGTCACCGGATCTGTCAGCTTGTGATTTTTTCTTATAGGGCTATCTAAAGTCAAAAGTATTCGCTAATCGATCTCGAACTTTGGAACAACTGAAGCATAATATTCGAACCGAGATTAACGCAATCCCATTTGAAATATGTTGCAGCCAGTGATGCAAAATTTTTGTGCTAGACTTCAGGAGTACCAGCAGCAAGGCGGAGGTCATTTGACTGATGTAATATTCAGAAAATAAATTGCCATGTTTACTTAAGAACATTTTGCTTCAGTTTTTGATTAAAGTTTAACCATTAATGAATACCAGTACATAGCAAATAGATACTTCATTCTACCTAACCCGTTACTTGGGTCATATATTTACTAAATTGCAACAACCAAATTCATAAAAATAATAAATTTTATGTCAATGGTGGAATTACAAAATTACAATTATTCTTAAAAGTCAATACATTCTGAACGTTAGCTTTTATATAGAAAGCATCTGATGTATTTTCATACGAAGATTATTACTTATTTACTTATATACTTATTTCCGATTATTTTAATGACTACTACAACCTTCCAAACCATTTTTACACCTTGTATATTGTACAACAGCTTTACATTGTTTCATTCTATTTCGAGAACTGTGTTACTCTACTAAAGTCAAGTGTAATTTCCCTTAATTAATAAAACTTAATTACAACTAAGAAAACAGTCTTGCCGTATAACTGTATAAAATATTTATTACAGTTTCGAAATACGAACAAGTCAATATTACAAAATATAACACTGCGGAGTTCAAAACTTTTCAATGCTTCCTCAATTAAAATAGGTACAGATCCGATACAGTTTCTCGTGGGAACTACTTTATAGGAGACTTTGATATTTTTCATTCACAAAGTTCAGTAATGATTTGTCTCTGTAAAGTTTTTAGACAGTGCCGTACTTAGATGGGGGGATAGAAACTATTAAACCTCGAAAATAAAATCTGCTATAGACTTTTTGTTAAAGCTCTTCGACTACTATGATAATATCCTTAAACATTTAGTAAATACACAAATTGTAATTTAGAATACAAATTAATGAAGGTGGCTCTGAAGGCTATAGATTTTAATAAACTTTTATCCTCTTGGAATATTTAACCCAACAATTTAGCCCGAAAATTCATTGGTAATCTACTTTGCTTTGATGGTTAAATATTCTAAACTATTTTATTTTTGGTAATGTTGTTTTATCTACTCTTTTCAGAAGCGACGCTATGAAGGCAATTTTAAAAAATAAGAATCCACTTCGAATTTTGATTTCTTTTAAAGAATTATGAAGAAAAAATAAGAACCAAGCATTCTTATATTCAAAACGAAACAGAGTAGACTATCGATAATGTGATTTACTTGAACCTTCAGATCACTATGTCATTAAAGACATTTTGTAATATATTTCAACTCACACAATTCCACAATTTCTGTGTTTTCAACTATCCTTGATGTATTTTCCTGAACTGAGACATGGCGAAATATTTGAAATAACATTTTTGTTATTACAAAGTTGTGGGAATATTATATTTAAATACAAACTTCAGTTCGATATGGCATATAGCCTAAGTTCGGATCTGTTCTGAGCATCTTCGAGAGAAAGATAATCTATATCAGACAACCCAACCACACATTACAACCCTATCTAAATTTAAGACGTGTTTAGGTCTCACTATGGGAGAATCATCCTCTGTAACAGGTGGAAAATTTAGGGCGTATTAGATATTATTCTGTTTAAATTAAATTTAGCATATTTTATACACGATTAATTCTTTTTACATGCAATCCTTTTATTTTCGACTGATTGAACATTCACCTTTTCCTGAAAAATGTTGGAATAATTAATATAGTAAATTCTTCGCTGCAGTACTAATTTTTATAATTGTGTTTTCATAAAATGTATGTCAAGCAGATGTATAAAGAATACATAAGACTACAATTGCTGTTAAATCAAATGTACTCAATTACGTTTAGAAATTACATGTTTTTGAAAGTCATATGTTCTTATAACAATAAATAAAATTAAATTAAATAAAAATCGGAATTCCTACTGCAGCCACTACGAGGCCCTCTATATGTTAAGTCCTAGTACTAAGTTGATTTTCTGGAGACATTTGATCAGGAAGGTCAGATTATATTCATACCAAAGTGTTATCAAAATTTTTCCTTTTTCAAGCTTACCCAATTTATGTCTTTATAGCCTCTGAAGTAGAATTTTATACTTACTCCAACGACTACTGGAGTTCCCTGTGTCTGCCCTTCTTAGTTTTTCTACCATGTAATTATTATAATAGCATTTCCTTCTGCATGTTAGTTTCAGTAATTTGCCAGGACAAAAAAACCTACAACTTCAACCTTCTTCAGCGTAATTTAACCAGGAAAATTTTCTGTCCGGCACTGCGCTAGTCCGAAATATAATTATTTAATTGACTAATGTAATTCTTGTAACGTCATGACCCACCTAGCCATTCGTTCGTATAACAACCTTTATTATCCCGGCAGACTACAAATGCCCTATATTTATGCAGGCTCCGATGTACTCTTTCAGTGCACAGTGATTTACAGTCAAATTTAGAAAATTACGAAGACGCCTCTGAACTAAAAACTACGTTCACATAAGTCTACTAGTGACACACTACGAAAATGTTTGATGTTACACAGTGTGCAAGTAGAGTATAAAATAAACTCAAGTATGTGTAATATGTCCAGGAATCAGGCATGCCGCCAGGATCTGTACTGGAACCTCTTCCATTGACTAGTTTGTTAACGATGTTATATCTATTCTTGATGTCGAACATCTATTAGATATTGACGATTTAAATTTTATTTTCTAAAATTGCATCATTGCAAATTTGTCAGAAATTGACAAATCTTATAAACACCGAAACTGCTTTCAAACGAATATACTACGTATTAGAACCACAAAAATAATAGTAATAATAATAATAGTTATTTATTTATTGCACTACTGTGTTTCTCACTACCACTAACATACCATGATTTTTATTCTGTCTCTACTATTTCTAGATTCCCAGGAAAAATGAGAGTGTTTCACTAAAAAAAAAGTTTATTAAAGAAGAATATCTAGGTTAGGTTAGGTTTTAAAAGTGAGTGGGCCGAAAACCAGACCCTCCACAGCGACCATGTGGTCTATTGTGGCTCACACCTACTTATATTTCAGCCAACAGGTCCAGCCTCTTAATGAAGCTGATCACCTTATTGGGTGAGAACTTATTCAGATCCTCTGGCTGAAGTTGTCCTTTGCCAAATAGTGAGTATCTGATCCTTTCCTCAGCGGGACAGGTGCATAATATGTGTTCTGCCGTTTCAGCGTCTTCTAAGCACAAACGGCACTCATCATCTTCTCCTAGGCCGAATTTTTACAGATGATATTTTAAACGGCATTTACCAGTATATAGGTCAATTATAGTTCGTAGGTGCAAACTGCTTAACTCTAAAAGTTTGGTAGTTCTTGTTTTTGAAGGGTTTATTATGAACGCCTTCGAATGAACTAATCTTGGTAGTTCTTGCCAGTACTGGAGGATTTGCCCCTCAGCCCAGGTCAAGAGCGTTGCTTTGGCAGTACTCGAGGATATGCCAAGCACTGGTTCTGGCCCGACAAATTCAGAAGCAGCACCCTCCCTGGCTGGAGAGTCGGCTGCTTCATTCCCTTCATGGCCAGAGTAGCCTGGGACCCAGACCAGATTTACTCTATTTTTCCTGCTCAAATGAACGAGTGCTTGCTGACAACTCCATACCGTTTTTGAGTTACAACGGTAGGAACCAAGAGCTTTAAGAGCTGCTTGAAGAATACTGAATACTGAATCTGCTGTCTGTCTTCCTTTATATTATTTTATACAGAGAACACTCTGTATATATCATTCCTACCCCTTTATACGTCGGTTTTGTAAACAAGAGGGGATTAATTAATAAGCCAAAAGGGTTATAAATCCATGTTAGGTAAGGTATCTAAACACTTAAATATCTTATTAGGTGCACATGTACAATTTTCTCGGATACGTGCATTTGCCGGGATTAAACCACTTTTCCCTTGTTTTTCCTTTCCACTTAGTGTGTGATATATATTATGCATTACGTTCGCTAATTTGAAAGAAATTAATTATGGTGGCTGAGTTGAAAAGTAATGGAGTTTAATTTCTGTTACATTCTTCTGCGCCTTTAGTAGCACCCTTATTACAAATATCAGAGATTTATGTGACATAATAAATATATTTAATTGGGTAATTTCTCCTTGATGATCTCTAGAAATTTAAATAAACAAGTGAAATGAATGTACAGAGTACGTTTATAGCGCGTATTTCTTGTATGACTCCGTTCTTTCCCGACAGACATTTTTTGACAAAAGTTGTTTGTATCTTGTTGCTTCTTTTTAAATATTAGCGTGTATACAGAATGGTCAAAGATTTTTATGTTGCAACTATATTTCTTTATTTGAAATACTACATTCTCTTTAATTTTCTATTTTTTAAGAGTACGAGACTATGAGATATTTTATAAAGAAATGTACAGATGCAAAAGTGAGAATATATCAATTTCCTGGATCCTCATTTTTTTTTTGACATGAAGAAATTGCGGTGGGCTACTCGGTATAAATTTTGAAGTGTTCTATTTTTCACAACAATTTTTTTTACTTCAAACAACGGATTGGGACCAAATAATATCTTGCTCAACTACCGCTTACTGACCATTTACTTTGGGTCTCTTAATTGCTGATTCAATTTAACAATATTTTAATTGATTTTCCTTGTTTCGATAAATGAAATGTTCTTGCAAAATCTCATAAAAAAAAAGTGTAGGGGTAGGTATTCAATATTTTGCATTTGAAAGTGTTACAATAATAATAATAATAATAATAATAATAATAATAATAATAATAATAATAATAATAATAATAATAATAATAATAATAATAATAATAATAATAATAATAATAATAATAATAATAATAATAATAATAATAATAATAATAATAATAATAATAATGTAGTAAATTATGTCAACTTATGTTAAGAACGGTATCCTGATTAGTAGAATGGAAGTGTGGATGCGTGGTAGCTCAGTTGGAAGAGCATTGACCCGGAAAGCCAAAGGTCCCGGGTTCGATCCCCGGCTGCGTCGAAACATTTTTCATTCTACTACAGCTTCAGAAGTGGGATAGGGAATCCGCCTGACAGCACAGTTCACCTTATGTTTATGAATTATGTTTACCGAGGTGTCGGATTATGGCCGGCAGCCGAGGACGGCTGTGTTGTCAGGTATGGCCGAACTGTAGTAAATTATGTCAACTTATGTTAAGAACGGTATCCTGATTAGTAGAATGGAAGTGTGGATGCGTGGTAGCTCAGTTGGAAGAGCATTGACCCGGAAAGCCAAAGGTCCCGGGTTCGATCCCGGGCTGCGTCGAAACATTTTTCATTCTACTACAATAATAATAATAATAATAATAATAATAATAATAATTCCGTAGGTCGCATTTACGTCTCAGGAATAATAATGATAATATATTTAAAGTTCATTCCAATCACAATTATTAGTTTTCCACACATTTCTGAGATTTGGAAGAGGAGGCAGTATATTATTATTCTGCATACCACATTGGCATGCTTTCAGTTGGTAAACGCTAACCATTTTTTAGTACATGAATGAGAGTAACCTGGAAAACTTTATTTTCCATTATATATAAAAAATATTCTTTAGATTTTAATGTGTGAGAATGGTCTACAAAGAAGTAGCTTGTAATTGAAAAAAAATGTCAGTAGCAAGTTAATAATATTTTTTATTCGATTGTTTCTTGTCATGTGATTTCTACGAAAAATGTTTTAAAACCCAAGAAAATTCTAAATATCCTAAAAATATTTAACTTCAACCTCAACAATATCTAAATTAGAAGAAAAATAATTTCATTTTACGTAACTTAGAGTAAAGATTACAGGGTGTCTAAATAGTGTTACGGCCGAGCTTTGAGTATTGCTTATTTTTTTAAAGTGCCATTTTTGGGATAATAAGTCAAACATTATTCTAAAACGATTTCGCATGATTACTGTAATTTTGAACGCAAAAACAAGGCGAAAAAGAATAGAAAGAAATATAGTGTGATACTGATTGTATACCCCCTCATTCACCTCTTTATTTTTTTAGATTCAATTTTCTACTAAGATGTAAGTTTTGATTCGATTTAATATCTGATGATGATACTGATGATCCTCTGTCCACAGTATGGCGGTTTCTGATTTCCTTTACTGACCCCGAAAGCAAGAAAATTATATCTTTAGCTTTAGTGCGAACGCATTCACATTAAAAAAAAATATGATCTATATTATTCTATGCTATCTAGAGTTGAGTATTCCTATTTTCATTATAATTCACGACATTACAGATATAATTTTCCAATAGCATCGCTTTCTGTTGGGTAGTATTCATAATACCTACATGCTGGATCCAAAATTTTGACGGAAGGAAATAAAATGTAGATATTTTCTGAGCCTATTTAAAAAATGCACCCACTATCATAATTAGTTATGTCAAAATTATCGTTATGAATATTATTTCGAACAAATAATAGTAAATTTCTCACTTAGTGCAAAGTTACTTGCAATGACCAGTAACAACAAAGCAAGCATAATTTTAATTAAATCTATTCAGATGAGACTTTCTCACTTCAGTCACATATGAAAGGTTCCATCCAACAAACACACAAACTCTTGTTTAAATACACTGACCAAATTAAGCGATGTTGTGGTGTTTGGCGTATATATACAACGTTTGACTAATGGATTACCCGAGGTAACGCATAGAGTATATTCAGTTCTGGTGTATCTACTATAATATAGCATTAATCACAGTAAGTCAGTGGATTTCAATATTTTCCAGGAATTAAATCATTTTTCTTTAGACGGTGATTAATTTCATGTACCATTATTGATAAATACCAGAATAAAATTATATTTTGCACATTTAGTTGAATTAAGTGATGACAGATGAGTCAAATATTAACCAAATTTATCATCACAATACATGCAGTGTAGCCCACCTAAAATTCACCCCTCTACTTATTGTCTTAATTCTTAACATATTTTTTGTTTTAAAATCCGGAGTTTGTAAGATTATTAGAAGAAAATTAATGGTTGGTCACCAGACCAGTTTTAATAGCAATAAGATTCCAACAAAGAATTTAAAAAAAAAATCCGGACCCATGATTTTTACTATAAAATTAATTTCGATTTCCAAATTTTCCAAAAAATAGTTTACCAAAACCAACATTTTTTAGTGAAACACTATATATTTTACAAAAACTAAAATCTCCAAGCTTAATATTAAACCAACGATATATAAGTCTTTGACGTTATCTTCAATAGTTTTTGAGATATTTGGTCAGATATTGCAGTTTCGTTATTGCACTTATTTCTAATATTACAGTATTTTGTCATGTCCTTGTTTTATTATTATTCTAGAATGGTACCATATATTACAAGTACCAAACGTTTATTACATAACTTCATATCAGAATAAGTAAAATTGTGAAATTGGAATTAAATTTTACAGGAAAATCACATTTCTTTGACTTCTAATGCAAAAATATAATGAAATTAAAGACGAGGGAAGGGCCAGTTTTACGAGAACCAAAATATACATTAGATAAAATATATCATTTCTCTCATTAATAAAAGACGCATACACATACATAATAAATTGAAATATCACTTGAAAATCGTAGAACAACCAGTACCGTTATATTTCTACAGCTTGTCCACCTAGTGCAGTACACAGATTTGCAGTATTTTTTATTCCAATGAAATTAATAATTCAAAGCCTTCTAACTTGTTTATACTAAATAGTTCTTACGAGTACTTAAAGTAGTTGTTGGTTAGCTGACTTAATAGTTTCTTTAAATCTATCATCCTGCCTGCACTGTCTTAAAATTAGAAAAAGGATTAAGTATAATCAAGCAAATTGCAAGATATAACGGATATAAAGAAATACTAACACATAACTTAATAAAAAACAAAAGGAGGAAATTAATTCGTCGGGAGTTTTACAACATTCAGGAAAAAGAAGCCACGTGGATTGTAATGCCGTGTATGTGGGTCAAACCGGTAGAAGTATTGAAACTAGAGTAAAAAACACAAAAAGATTTTCGACGCATTTTATAGAAAACAATCATTTTATAGATCTGAAAAATGTAAAGGTACTGCATCGGGAAAAGAAAGGAAAGCGCTTAGATCTGTTAGAGCAATTAGAAATAAAAAAATTTTTAATCAGAAATCCTTGTACTACGAATAATAATAATAATAATAATAATAATAATATCTCTACCCCCTCATTCTAATCACAAGGATTAGCCTGAAAGTCTGAGGCTTGTGTGGGAGAGGGGGCGGCATATTATTATTTCGTGGGCCGCATTTGCGCCTCAGGAACGACTTACGTTGGTAGGCTCTAGGTTGGTAGGTAGGAATGATCAGATAAAACACTTTCGCCATTCTTAGAAAAGGTACTAAAAACTCGGGCTTTACGAGATGGGAAGGATCAATCGGGGTAGGTACTCGTAAATAGATAAATAACTAAAATGCGTTTGGATATATTTAGTAATAGACATGTATTCTATTGAGAAAGGCCTAATAAGCGGAAATACTAGTATATAGAGTGTTTTGTTTATATTGCTTGAAACATCTAAATGAGATCTTTGTTTTTTCAAAACAATTATGTCTTAAAATTTGTATAACCAAAAGATAATATTAGCTTAAAACCAACTTTACGTTTGAAAAATCAAAACTGATATTTTCAAGAATATTAACATAGATTAAGTTATCTAAATGAAGTCTGTTTAGGTAGCGCCACTTGGGAGATCTGAAATAAATAGAGGGATTCCAAAATTATATACTCGAAAATTTATCTTTTGTTTAGTATGCCTGCATCACTAACTACTGCATGATCAATACTTCTATTCTTTGTTAAACTTATACCTTGAGATGTAAATATAGAGGTGAATTTTGAAAATTATCGTTCTAAGATCTATCTAATATTCACACTTGCAATATTTTGTTCAGATATAATGTTTCGTCCACCACCTCGTTTTTGTTTATTTAAATTTTTTTACAAAAAGAACAAAAGGCGTAATCTGTCGATAGAAGCGTCTGAATATTATATTCAGTTATCCAGTTACAAAAGACAGTGCAAAAAATTTTGCTAGCTTGTAATTTTAATCCACACTGTACCCTAATTTTCACGTAATATGCAATTATGCAACCAACAGTCCTCGGAACCCTAAGAATTCTTTCAAATATTAGGAAAGACATATTTAAGACTCTTATTGATTAGTTTCTCTTCAATACAGAGTATTTAAGCAATTTCTTAACATGAATTTAATAGATACAAAAGATGCCTCTCAGGATAGCTACACGCTTCTAACTACTTGTTTTTCATTGGCAGCGAATGAACACCATACACATATAATTTAACAAAATAGTGGAAAATTCCTGTTATGTGCACCTAAGAAGCACAATACCATCTCTTAGCATGTACCCTTACATCATAACGGCATCTGAAAATTGAATACAATACCCATCCCATAGATATAACTCAACCTGACCTTAATTTGAAAGCTCATAAAACTAGCAGGGAAAGAGTAAAAAGTAAGCTTACGTACTTGATTTTATCATAGAGCTGTTGTAGTGACGATCCCAGCAAATCGACGATGGATGCAAACTAATATATTTTGAAAGCATCTCTACATAAAAAGAAACTAATTTCCGTTCGGACAGGAAAGCTAGAACTAAAACTGTTGGAAAAGTTAGGGGGTAAACGATCTCGCGATCCTCACAACTGCGGTCACTAAAAGAGATCTGTCAGATTAAATACTTAACTTCTATCTCGTTACTGCTCTCTTTGCACTGATTAATTACTAAGTGTCTCAATCTCTATATCCAAACAAACTTTAACGGTTTATGTTATACAGAATATAATCTAAATAAGAACAAAGAAATTTGGAATAAAATTCAATAAAGTCTACTCATTCTAGTTGTCCTACCATCCAAGTTAATTGGATTACAGGATTGTAACATAATAATAATAATCAAGAACTGAAGATCATACCGGGATACCGAAATTCGGCAGATCTTCTAGCTGGAAGGATGCAGAAGGCGGTCATTCTGGGCTCATTACGTCTACTCAGGGCACATGATTCCCGGACTCAGTACTCACCCCACGGACGTGGGGAGCAGCTACTGTTAACCACCAGCAACCGACCCTGAGAATCGGAGCCAGGGAACCGGTCGACTGGATTTCAACAAAATAAAAATAATAATGATAATAATCTCTACCCTTCATTCTAATCACAAGGATTAGCCCGAAAGTCTGAGACTTGTGTGGGAGAGGGGGCGGAGCATTATTATTCGGTAGGTCAAACATCAACTGATATTAATTATTTTTCATATTACCATAAAACTGATGTTCTTCCCATGCTACGCATGCACGTCAGCATGCTTGCCAACTCCTGCGAACAGGTCTTTTTATAGGAGTAGACAATTTAATTAAAAATTACAATATACTGACTGAGTTTGAATATGTACACACCCCACAAAAATTATCGCAACACTAAAAATTTGCTATTATTTTGATATTCGTTTTCTCTGGAACTAATTGTCCGATTTAATTGATTTTTTTTTGTATTGTAGGTTGATTCGTTAGCAATGTGACTGGTTTAGTTACATTCTCGAAAAAAATAATTTTGAATACATACAGGGTGAAACAAGTGTAACATGATTTGTCACAGAAGTTTAGAACACCCTGTGGAGGTAATCAGTTATGGCAACATAGTAAAACTTAATAGGAGTTAAAGCGACTTCTTTTCTTAACATAATCGTCTTGGTTTCACATCGATATCTCAATAATTAAAGGAGATATTTCAAAATAAAGGGTTCAGTGTCATTTTAGTAAAAAAAATCGATTACAAGTGCATCACTAAACAAATTTAATAAAACAGTATACCCTTACAGCAATAAAACACGTCATAAAATTAAAATAACAATTTTCAGTATCGGGTATTTCCTCCCCTAGCCTCAATTACCGCTTGAATACTCTGTGGTAGACTTTCAAACAGACTGTGTATGTAATCTTCCCCTATATCATTCCAAATCTCTTGAAGCTGGTTCTGGAGCTCATTTAATGTTCGGCAGGGGATTTGACCCTCCTTGATTTTCCATGACATGTAGTTCCATACATGCTCAATTGGATTTAGGTCTGGACTGCGAGCAGGCCAGTCCATTGTAGCAACATGACTGTTTTCAAGATATTCTCTTACTATACGTGCAACGTGAGGACGTGCGTTATCTTGCATTAAGGTAAAATTATTACCCAACAAGCGTCACATGAATCACATGAGGAACTAAAATATCCGTTATGTAACGTTGGGCAGTCATGCTGCCATTGTTGACAGGCACTAGTGCCGTACGCCCATTAACAGAAATTCCTCCCCACACCATTACCGATCCACCTCCAAAATTTTCGATCTGTCGAAAATTGCACTGCATATGCCGTTCACCTGGCCTTCTGTATACTGGCATACGTCTATCTGACGAATATAAACAAAATCTTGATTCGTCAGTAAACAGTATACTAGACCATTCTTCTAGGCCCCAGTTACTGTGTTCTCTAGCAAATTGGAGACGGGCAACTCGATGTTCCCTGGTCAGACGTGGTCCCTTGGCTGGAACCATAGGACGTAAATTAACTTCTCTAAGACGGTTTCTAACAGTTTGTAAAGAAATGTTTGCATGTCTGGCTCCCAAAATTTCTCGTTGAAGCATACGAGCAGTACAATGTCGAGTTCTTAATGCCGAAAGTCTTAGAAATCTATCATCTGCAGCTGTAGTTACCTTTTTACGCCCTTGTCCTTGTCTTCTGGAATGTTGTCCTGTTTCTCTATAACGCCTGATTAATCTGGAAATGGTACTTGGTTGAACACCTATTACATTTGCCACATATCTTTGACTTCGTCTGTCTTCAACGAGTGCAATTGCTCTTACTGACTCTTCATTTGACAAATGTCTGTTTAAACGAAGTTCAGCATTCATTTTTTTTTAAATTTAGCACGCAAATTAAAAGAGTTTTAACAAAACTGTAACAATCCTATTTCTGTAGAAATAATGATTGTAGGAATGACATTTCAAATTTTGTTTTCAGAGCCTGCTAAGTTTTCGTAAAATCTGTAAATGTTTGTTAAGGTTTATTTGATTTTTTTTACTGAAATAACACTGAACCTTTTATTTTGAAATATCTCCTTTAATTATTGAGATATCGATGTGAAACCAAGACGATTATGTTGAGAAAAGAAGTCGCTTTAACTCCTATTAAGTTTTACTATGTTGCCATAACTGATTAACTCCACAGGGTGTTCTAAACTTCTGTGACAAATCATGTTACACTTGTTTCACCCTGTATGTATTCAAAATTATTTTTTTCGAGAATGTAACTAAACCAGTCACATTGCTAACGAATCAACCTACAATACAAAAAAAAAATCAATTAAATCGGACAATTAGTTCCAGAGAAAACGAATATCAAAATAATAGCAAATTTTTAGTGTTGCGATAATTTTTGTGGGGTGTGTATATACATACAATATTGGGCACTCATTTTTAATATCGATAATCTGTGGTTAATATTGGATAACATTTTTACCGATACCTTTAGCGTTTCGGTTGGATTTTAAAACGACTTATTAGACGACTTAATTGCCTGTGAAAATTAGATAAATTAGATATTATAGTGAATTGATATTTTAGAATAAAGAATTTACTAAAAAGTAATGTGTTGTGTACTTATATATTTTAAAATTTATCATTTCAGCGTCCCTATTATAAAAGTCATCTACTCTGGAGAAATGTATTCTTATTAGCACTTATAATTTCCAAGTATTTCAAGAAACAGCAAATCGCAATTTTGTAAACTGTTAAACTTGAAAGTGTACGTGTCGTGTTTAACATACGAGATGAGTTAAAACATGAAGCCGGAACTAAGAGCCTTTGTACAAATTTCCAGGAATGGGCCTTTAACAACACGGTTAATTTGCTTCCAGGTATGAACTCCCCAAGAGTGTTTATGACATTTGTAAAATTTTCGCCTAAGGAAATACGTATAGGGTGATTCGTCATTGAAACCCACTTTTACTAACTAGTTTTCAACTAACATATATACCTAACTTTATTTTGTCACGGTCACGAGACAGGTATCACTATTACCACCATGATATGCTTGGTCGTTGCCAATATCGTGATACGAAAATTTCCTAGAGTACCATTTTGTGTCGTTCTGCATGGAATAGTTTATAAGAAGCTGATTCCTGTTCATTGCAGAGTCTACAATGAGTCATTATACAGAGTGAGTTTTATGTATGGAACGCCTCAATTATCTCGGAAACGGCTTGCCCGATTTTTATGAATTTTGGTTTATAAGGGTTTTGTAATATGGCCGATATTATTGTGGCATTTACATTGTTGTCAGATCTTTTGTTTTTCCGGAAATATACTGAAATTTGTTATTTCAAATGGATCACCCTATATATTTTTTTGTTTTTGAAATCTCTAAGAAATTTAGAATATTTTTCATGTAATGTTCCCTATACCTAATTGCCATAATTTCGGAGTTACAGCTACATTTGCAATATCTCCGCCGAAGTTAAAATATTACATCAGGGCGGCTATGTCTGCGACAAAAACAATTTTGACGTTTTAATAAACTATTATTGTTGGTGTTTATTGAAAGTTACAATGGACCGTTTATCTGAGAAAGAACGAATTGAGATTTTAATGATATTAGGATATGGTGATGTGCGTAGAAGTCAACAGGAAACGTGTAATATCTTTAATAATTTATATCCTAATAGAAATCCCATAACAAGATCTACTGTGAGTAAGTTGTTAAAAAAGTTTAACCAAACTGGAGCCATAAAAGATTTACCGAAATCAGGGCGTATAAAAACTGCAACAACTGAAGACAAATCTTTAGATGTTTGTTTTATGTTAGAAGAAGATCCACACTTGAGTACTAGACAAATATCCAGGGAAGTTGATATTTCTCAAAGATCCATAATGAAAATTTTACATGCCAATAAATTCCATCCTTACAAAGTAAGATTGGTTCAAGAGTTGTCAGATGATGATTTCGATAGACGTGAAGAGTTTGCCGACACAATGATGGAAAAATGTTACGATCAAAATAATCCAAATTTTTTAAATAATGTTATGTTTTCCGATGAGGCCACTTTTTGTATTGATGGAAACGTAAATCGGCATAATTGCAGATACTGGTCACGTAACAATCCTCGTTGGATGAGAGAATCCCACACCCAATTTCCACAAAAGATTAATGTATGGGCTGGAATAATAGGCGACAAAATAATTGGTCCTTTTTCATTGAAGGAAACTTAAATGGTCCGACGTATTTAAATTTATTACAGAATAATATTATACCTGAGTTGGCTCGGTTATTTCCAAATCTAAGTAAGTATTCTCAATTGCCTGTTAATTTAGAAATTTTATTATTTGAAACTTTCAGACAATAACAATGTCCCAAATAACAATATTTGGGTGCAACAAGATGGAGCTCCACCTCACTATGCGCGTGACGTGAGGCAATACCTAAACGATGTGTTTCCCAGAAGATGGATTGGAAGGCGTGGTTTTATCGAATGGCCCCCGCGATCACCCGACATGAATCCTTTAGACTATTTCCTGTGGGGTCACTTAAAAAATATTGTTTATAAAACCAAACCTGCCAATATTCAGGAATTAAAAGATAGGATTACCACAGAGATAAGAAGAATTGAGCAGTCAGGAATGTTACAAAATGTACTGCAAAGTTTTAAACATCGCATGGCTTCTTGTATGGAAGTAAACGGACAACATTTTGAACATCAGCTGTAACCGCCTTTACTTTATGTTTTCAAAAGATCCTATGGGATTTCTATTAGGATATAAATTATTAAAGATATTACACGTTTCCTGTTGACTTCTACGCACATCACCATATCCTAATATCATTAAAATCTCAATTCGTTCTTTCTCAGATAAACGATCCATTGTAACTTTCAATAAACACAAACAATAATAGTTTATTAAAACGTCAAAATTGTTTTTGTCGCAGACATAGCCGCCCTGATGTAATATTTTAACTTCGGCGGAGATATTGCAAATGTAGCTGTAACTCCGAAATTATGGCAATTAGGTATAGGGAACATTACATGAAAAATATTCTAAATTTCTTAGAGATTTCAAAAACAAAAAAATATATAGGGTGATCCATTTGAAATAACAAATTTCAGTATATTTCCGGAAAAACGAAAGATCTGACAACAATGTAAATGCCACAATAATATCGGCCATATTACAAAACCCTTATAAACCAAAATTCATAAAAATCGGGCAAGCCGTTTCCGAGATAATTGAGGCGTTCCATACATAAAACTCACTCTGTATATGCCCATATTGCCCCATTACCTGCCTTATCTGACTCATCTCTAATTGCAAATTATCAGAGATCTGTTTTCTCGATGAAGTCTATCATTTGCTGTGCTCTTTCCATGCTTCTCTAGCTAAGTTAACTTAATTTTACTGCCCAATGATCCCATGTGAACTGGCACTCACTTAAGTGTTAGCTGTAAGTGTTATGCTAGCGCCAGAAGATGTATGGAGTTGAAGTTGAAGTTGAAGTTGAAGAGTTTCTCTGAACGAAATATGGGATGCACTATAGTGCATTCCACTGATTTCACATTCAGCGAATACCTTTGTTGTTTGCATGAAGTCTTGCTGCAATTTCCCTTAGTTTACGTTCCAATGGTTTACAAAGGAACTTTAAGGCTCATTTACATTTATCACTTTGGATGTTCATCTTGGAGGAATCATCCAAAGTGATAAGTGTAGATTGCCTTTCATTTGTGTTGCATCCAAAGTGTACATTAAAAATGAACGATGAAACAAATCGACCCTCTACCTATTTTTGATGAAAGAGATGTGCCCTGAACCGATGATTAATCCAAAGTGAAGGCTCAGTGAAAAATGTAAATACGATGAGTTCATTTTCGCCGCTCATCGAGTTGTATGCACCATCGATAACCTCGGGAAAAAATAGTGAGAATGTACTTCTTGGAGTTCTGTACAGCGCGCTCAATGTACCAATATTATCTCCAGTCGCCAGATATCGTAGCGTCATTTGTAGTTTTATTTTAGAGCTCAAAGCTTCTCGGAACCAAGTATCTTTTTTTTGGATTAACGGAGTAACTTTTTCGAGAAGATATGGGAATTGTTTCTCATTCATTCGTAAATGATTTCTGTACTCCTCAGGATTTTCTTCTGCCCACTCTCTTAACAGCGTGGACGAAGCTCCTAGATTTTCTCTCCTTGAAACCCACGGTTTCACCCCCCAACGTCTTTTAGCACGTCCAGTTGTTGATATAATTGAGTTGAATTCATTTATCAGTCCACTTGAAATTAAGTCAATGCCATCGCGTATAAGACTTTTATTTTTCCTGGAACGAGACATCCTGCCGCCTGGTACTACAAGTTGTTGCACCAAACACGAAATGACGAAATTCTTAGGAACATAGAATAGTGACAGAGGTGAAACCACAAAACTGGATGAAAATATGTAAACAAGGATGATCACTCCGGATGATTTCACTCTGGATGATTCACTTTGGATGTACATCAAAAGTGATACAGTGTAAATCCCGCTTTAGCCTCATACAAGAGTAGCTCTCACATTCACTCAAAGTGAGCAGCGCAGCCTAGTCTGCCTCTAATGTTGCTCTTTTGAACTCCGATATCAAACAGATGGGTTAATTGCTATTTAAAAACAGTATTATTTATTTATAATATGTAACGTAAGTCATAATATCGGCTACTCCTGGATATATTTAGGTATATCTTGGGCATATATTAAAAATATGCCACACTGTATAAAATATGGATGAGATACTCGCATGACACACTGGATGCAAGATCGGAATGATAGTACAAAGAAATTAAAGTTTGTTATAAAATTGCGTTCCATGTTTTTGCAACGTATTTAGCCTCTGACCTAGAAATGCAACTATTCTGTAATAAGGGCTTTTAAGTCAGTAAGGCTCCGATTGCATTTTTTATATTCAGTAGTAACACTTGGAACTGGCGATTAGTATTACAAAGTATTGATCGTTTGAAAACATGTATAATTAAAAGACGTCAAGAGCTTGGTAGCTTTGATTAATATTTGAGCTAACATTTAACAAGTTTCTTTGTCATCAGACCTCGCTTCATTACGACAAAGTAGCAGTTTTTGGTGGAATATCGTCTTAAACGCGAATTTTTACACTTTGATATCCCGATACTTCTATGCCCGAAAGAATTTAATTTTCACGTGAATGCCTTTATCTATTTAGTGTGGCCTAAAAAACTACCTACTGTACTAAAGCTTTATTCAAAATTCTCTCCCATAACAAAAAGGGGTGACACGTTTTATCCACTTTTATTTACTTCAGTCAATATTTTTGCGTATTTATTATACTGTTTTCTTTTTATTTTAATCAAGAAATATTATATATGCCACGTTTTAATATTATTAATGTTATCACCAGCAATTTGATCAGTAGGAGTTTTTATATAAAGTATTAAAATTACTTTTTGTTTGAAATATACAACTGTGTATATAAAAGTTATTATACACTATCTTACATGATAGATTTTATAGAAAGATTTCATAGAGAGCAGTTTTCAGGTTTTATTTATGCAAACCTAATACTATAAAAAATGTTATAAACTTGTTGTAATGTTTATATATAATGTTGTAATATTATAATATTATTAAAGGTAGAACACTATTGCAAAATATTTTTTTATAAGGAATTAAAAAAAATTGTATTCATAAAATGAAGTCTTCCAAACTACCCCTGAAGGGAACACCCAAGAAAGGATAGTCTGTACATTAAATTCTGTATTCCTGGAATCTATATTTAGATGTTTACAAGACCGATCCAACATACGGTATGGTTGCTGTGTTAAAAATTAACACGGAGGATCCAGGAGTTTGTTGTTGTTAATATTACGAAAGCATGTAGTCTGTTTATTTGGAGAATATAGGAGAATAACGAGATATTTCGAAATAATATAATATGGGCCGGCTTGCTTTACTGCCTGAAGTCGTACCTTAATTGGTAACATGTCCCTAATTTACCGCTTGCCGTATATTCAGGGTTTACAAGACCTACTGCTTTCCATTCCATGTCCGGAAAATGTACATATCGTTATTTTTTGACATTATTATTCATTATTATATGCACTACATGTCAGATAAAATTAGAAGCAAATGGGATATCAGGAATTAGGCTAATTTCACCTAAAAAATTATTATTAGGTATATCTGCTGAGAGTGAAAGCTCTTCAAATATAATTTGGAAAAGTTATTACATAGGCATTCTTTGAGCCATGGATTATGTCGAACATGAAAAAAAAAATGTTGAGAAACTTTTAACGAACAATAGAAATATGATTTGAGATAAACAAGCAAAAGTTTCAGATACAAAAATAATGAGTAAATACCTACTTTACTTACATTTTTTTACTAGGTATACATTTTGATGGAACAGTAGGTATATACACGGTATGTCGCTTGAGATGTAAGCTACTGTGTTTTGATTATTACTGGTGTTAGTTATGGGCAAAGTAAGTAGGTATTGCGCCGCTTGAGACAAACAATGTGACGTCACTGACGGAACAGGTATGAAACAGCTTTTAAACAGAAAATAGGTATTTGCAAGAAGGTATGGAACAAAAAACAGGTATTTGCAAGTAGGTATGGGACAAAAAAACAGGTATTTGGAAACAGGTAGGTATGGAACAGAAAACAGGTATTTGCAAGCTGGTATGGAACCGAAAACAGATATTTGGAAACAGGTATGGAACAGAAAACAGGTATTTGGAAACAGGTAGGTATGGAACAGAAAACAGGTATTTGCAAGCTTGTGTGGAACCGAAAACAGGTAATTGGAAACAGGCATGGAACAGAAAACAGGTATTTGCAAACAGGTATGAAACAGAAAACAGGTATTTGCAAACAAGTATGAAACAGAAAACAGGTATTTGCAAACAGATATGGAACAGAAAACAGGTGTTTGCAAACAGGTATGATTATCGAATGCTTACCGACCATCCTGAAGTTGGCGCCAGTGATATCACACTGTCTGTCTCAAGCAGCGCAATACCTACTAAAGTAGTACCAAGATTGAAAAGATATTAGCATGCGGCAAAGATAAAAATTGAATTCCGATCTGATTTACGATTTCATTTAGAAAAAGAGTGAAAAGGGCTATTTTTATCAATATCTTGCAATCCCGGCTGCAAGGTGGCATTTTAGAATCAACTCTATTTTTAATCTGCACCCTTATCTACTTTTTATCTATTTATCTTATCTACAAATTATACACCTTTATGGTTAGTCCTAAAACTTCATGTCTTTACATCAATATTCAGTGGAAAATATAATATTAAATCTCTTGATAACTTATGATGTATGTACAATTATTGTACTGTAGACTCCCATTAAATACAACGCGCTCCATTCACTCAACCTATGGAATAGTTTATTACCCACGCCTATAGTTACATAAATTTTACAACTATCGTTTCCAGGTCATCCAGAACTGATAAATTTCTGCTGTACTTTGTACTTTGCACTTATGCAAACTTTGATTATAGAAAAACGAAATAACTTTAAAATCTATCTAAATTTAATTTGTATGTATTTGTTCTCAGTATATTTAGATGCGAATCGGTTTCTTATCCTCGGGACATGCTTCGATTTAGGTATAATTATTATTATTCAGTACATGCCAGATTTTCTGATATTTTGCTGCCTTTACTTTATCGCTCGGCAATGTTTCAAAGATCTTTATCTTTCCTGTAATGCAATTCGCTTATAATTGAATAAGCTATTAACTTCGGCAGCCACTTGTTAGTAAATTAAAGAAAGTTAAATCTCCGTTTTACCTCCCTTCTAATAACATCCTGCTTATGAATTTATCTCTTGTATTTATTTCTATGTTTTGTCCTTTTAGTAATGTTTGAGGTGCTCTTGCTATAACTATTAGATATTAGTGGGTCTTATCTGTATGATTTGTTTTAAGTATCTATAAGTAAATTCACTTAAATTTGAAAGTAGCCTAATCTAAACCTAGCCTTTCTAAAAACATTATAATATATACATATTATTGTAACATGGGGCATATGTTCTCCAAAATTTATACTGTAAGTACATGTGATGTGTTTATATTGTAAACGATACAGATTGTGGTAATGTAAACTCATTTGGTAAATGAGATACGCAAACATCTTGCTACGTGAATTTCTAGGTTAAAATTGAATTTCATCTATACAAATGGAAACTAAGTTATCAAAGCTTCGATCGAAATTCCACACAGTGCAATACACAGTCGGATATTTACAGGAACGTAGTTTACCAATAAATCGTATTGGCTGCACTTCCATTTGCGATTTCGTCAAGAGTTTTTAGTTAGCGTCGTGCCTTTAGTAGTTTTGAGTTTTACGGCAGAATATAATGGATGTATATTATACAGGTTGTGCGAAAAAATCGCGGCAGAACACAATAATATGTATCTTCCATCACAATGTATTTAATTTGGAAAATGATAGGTAATAAATTGTAAATGTGATTTTTTACACAAGGCTTATTTTAATGCCATAATACACATACTTATACAGGGTCTTTCAATGAAAACTTGACCGCCCCCTATAATTATAAAACCGAAAAAAAAAATTATTATTCGCCCAGACCCGGCGATTTCTGTTTTTGGGGGAAGCATTTTTGACAGTTAAGCCTACTTGACATGGTCATCCCCCTAACCTCCAGTAACCCAAACTTTAAAATTTCAAATGGAACTACCCTACTTCTAACACACCATTTTAAAATGCTTTTCATTTCGAATACACTGCTGCATCGTTTTTGCATTATTCAGTTATATAATTACATCGTTACATTTAATCATGTGATATTAGATGTAATTGTGCATGCGTAGTGATGTCTGTCAGACCGGAAAATCCACATCTTGTAGCATAATGCGTACATGAGCGTGATTCAATAATTCTCGTACATGATCGGTTTGCTATGAAGTATAACCAACCGGTTTGAAATTGCTTGATATCAAATCAACTTGATAATTGATGAATTTTCGAGCAAATTTATGTTCAGGTTATATAGAGTAATTTATAAAAATATAAAGCCACTTGACTTTATCATTAACAATAATAATAATAATCTCCCTCATAATAATATACCCTTTATTCTTGTGAGAGTAGTTATTTCGAAAGCCAGAGGCTTGTGTGGGCGAGTGTGTGGCTTATTATTATTCAGTAGACCGAGTTAGTGCCCAGGAACAAGTTCAGTTGGCAAACTCTAATTATTGAGTGCAAGAACGAGGGAAGCTTGGAAAACTTCATTGATTAGTGAGACAGTCAAGAACATACCATGTTAACCTCTCACATTAACTTGTAACTGACGACCAACGTAGATGCTTGCCAATTCATTTCTAGGGGTCAGACTTATATATGAGTTAGGGGTCAAGGAGTCTAGCACCTAGCCACTGATTCTAAGGGAATAGCTGAGTGGGAAGTTGGCAATCCCATGAGGAAGCTTTTCTCAAGACCGTCTGTGCGTGGTGAAGAGCCACATCCTCCTCGAGATGAACCTGGCGATAAATTCCCCCGGCACCGGGGTGATAGATGTCCCTACCGGGACCTCTGGAATACTGGGCAACCTTCCAGAGTATGCTTGCCTTTCCACAGTAATGCGGGGCTCTGCTGTGGTGGACCTGAATACTTTGCTACTGGTGGGACTTTTATGGAAAACCAACCAGTAAAAAAACCAACCTGACGAGGGAGGTCAAACCCTCGATCCCCAGGCAACTGGGGAATTCATGGAGATTGGGATCAGTCCAACTCCTAATAAAAGCCCGATCCCATCGGATCAGGAGAGGCGGCTGCTAAAGTCTCCGACACCTGAGACCGAAGGAGGAGGCAATATTGGCCATATACTGGTCACTGTCGTTTAAAATATCATCTGTACAAATTCGGCCTAGCAGAAGATGCTGAGTGCCGCTTGCGCTTAGAAGATGATGAAAAACACATATTATGCACCTGCCCCGCTGGGGAATAGATCAGATACTCATTATTTGGCAAAGGACAACTTCTGCCAGAGGATCTGAATAGGTTCTCACCCAACAAGGTGATCAGCTTCATTAAGAGGCTGGACCTGTTGGGTGAAATATAAGTAGGTGTGAGCCAAAATAGACCACATGGTCGCAGTGAGGGTCTGGTCTTCGACCCACTCACTTTTGAACCTAACCTAACCTAACCTATATATAAGTTACAATTTAATTAAAAGTTTATAAGTCCGATTAATATCGTACCTGTCTAAGTCTAAAATATTTTCATTTCCTGATATTTTACTCAAGTTTTTTATTTTTACAAAACCCCACATATATAAAAGCAGTTATGGGTTCGTATACTTGTACATATCTCTTTTAATTTTTCCGTAAGTATAACTAATTTGGATATGATTTATGAGAAGTCTACAATCCTTGTTTCACACCCTATATTGGTTGCTTATTACGATTAATATATGCTCTTATTAATTTTCTAGTACATTTTTATCGCCCTGTATTTTTGTAAAACCCCGTAGACATAAAGCAGTAATATTTTATGAGCCTACAGTGTGTAAAATTTATAATTAAATTAGAACCACTACGCCCGGCCGTAAGAAAATGCCAAATTTAGTTACTTTCTCCTACTTTAAACATAAATCTAACCTGAATCAGGCCCTAAAGGATTAGCACAGTAAAAGGGGAGCGCACAAAGCTAATTCTATTCTCCAGTGAGGTTGCTTTCTTATTTTTTATAGCCATAATCTGGTTGCAAACTCGGAAATGCCTACATAACACATATCATTATTATCCTTCTGCCTCAAATTACAGAGATCTGAGGTCATGTCACTGTTTTGTAATATATTTTTTGCAATCATTTTACGACGGTAAAGTAAAGCCTTAATTAAAATTATTCATACTAAACTTGTTTAAAATATTACTAACATTATTAAATTATGACTTATGCATAACTTCCAATTACAGCGATGTAAATGGAAGGATCAGTTTCTGTGAAAGATTTTTAAAAATATATTAATACATATTATTTTTTAAATTGAGTATCTTTCTGCCTAAAAAACAGTTATTCACTCAAAATGTGTTAGAAATTTGCTCATATTGTAATATATGATAAATTACTAATGTAATGTCAAAACGAGATGTAAAATAGATATAAAACTTTTTCAACTATTGTTTTAGCTCTAAAAAGGTAACTGCTAGAAATATATTTAAGTATTTAATTCCCAAACTTCTAGAGAATTTAACAGTGTATTGCAGTCTATCTTTCCGTAGTAATTCGTCAATTCATTTTCACCGAGAACGTCTTCTTTTCATTAAATTTTGTTTTATTTTAGAAGGTACAGTAATTAAATGGGTCAACATTCTAGTTTCTAATTTAGCGCCAAGTTAAAATTAGTTCATAAAACATTCATCACCCTGAGAGGGAAAAGGGGAAAAATAAATTCAAATATTTGGGCTTTTCAGATGAATGACGCTCAGTATTAAGACAAAAAACGATTATTTCAAATCACGTGGGCAACATATAGAATTCTAATCCGCAATTGTTGATATTATAATACTGTAAAAAATAAACTAAGTGTATGGTTAGATATCCCATAATTCTGATATTTTTCAGCATCTTCTACAGCTTTATCGACAATTATTATCAATCAACACTAGTGATCATCGTAATCGATAACGATTATGATTAATAGTAGTGGTGAGAAACACACAGTAGCGCCCTCTTTTCCTCGTTGCTACTATCCTCCGTCTGACAGATAGCGGCCTGCTTTTCCGCAAGTGCCATTATAGTCCGTAAAGGACTAGTAAAGAGTCCGCCACTTATAGCATTCTGATGAGCACAAAATAAGTCCGAAACTGGTCAGTGTTTGGTAGTTGGTCTCGATAGAAGATCTGGCGACTTCTATGGAGATGCCGGAGTATGCAATACCATTCGGGGCACATAGCCCTTGGAGTAGTTGTTTTCGGATCGTTTTCAAACAAATTATGATTAATTATTATGTACTATCATTATTCTCATCAATACCATCGATTACAATTTTCGACTACCATCATCAATGATCGTTTACTGTCATTGACCAATTTGAGGAGCTGATTATTGCTTACAAAGCAAATATATATATTAGGAATAAACTGAAAACACAAGTAGTATACCCTCCTCAAAAACTGATCAACTTCTAAAATGTGAAGGAATTCATCCTTGAGAACGCTGAGAATCAGTAAGATTCAGTAGTATTGCAGTCTTCAAAAATCAACCAAATAGGTTAGGAAGCATGATTTTAACGGAGTTAAATTAAGCAAAAGTGTGACATACCTAGTCTTAAAAGGATGCTGACATTTACTTCCCCTCTGATCTCATTATTTTGTTTCTATGAACCCCCGACATGTGAAAAATAGCAATGTACAGAACCTACATATTCTGATTCTAATCCTATATTGTAGGAGAATATAACAATAAGGTATAACATTTAATAAATTTTCCGCATTTCCATTGATCCTTTTGAAGGTAATAATATTTTTTGTCTTTGAAAGAAGTCAATGAAACGTTCCTGTTTAATATATTTCGAACCTCCTGGGATTTTAATAGAAGTTTCATTACGAAAGGAAATTCAGTTTAGACATTTTTTGCGGGTGTATTAACCATTAATACAAAAACGTTCATGAAATAATAAGATAATGAGAAATAAAGTCTCCTTTCCTAAGACAATTCAAACCATCTTTAACGGAGATTTGTTTTTGTGAGACACGTAAGTTAAGAAGCTTACGGCTGAAGCTGTAGAGATTGTCTCTAAGGATCTAAATAGAATAGAAACTGTATTCATTGCAAAACAGCGGAAGATGGGCCGCCCCCTTGGGATACGAGACTGAGCAAGGATTCACTACCGTATGATACGCAACTTCCGATGGGCAAACGAAGGGATGGGGCTATGGGTCTCTGTTGTACGGTTGTTTCCGCAGGTTCATCTCATAGGCGTGCACTTCGATCAGAAGAGGATGTTAATTTTTTAAAGCGCTGGGGAGTTAGATTGACCTCGATATGTTCGCAATCGCCCCTGATTCTTTTACAATGTTTATTACACACGCAAGCAGGTTCTTTATATGCTGCTCTCGTCTCGAAACCTGTTTTCATTACTTGCGAACGTATTACAAAAGAGGAAATATGAAAATTGCGTTTGTGTTTTATTGCTTCAATACTAATTTTAAATTTCTTGTAATATGATATAGGAGTTTTTGTTATTGGTGGATACAGATAATTAAATTCCCTTGCAATGATTACTATATAATAACAATAATAATAATAATAGTAATAAGGCTACCAGTTCAAGACAATGTTTGTCATCGAATTCTTGGCTCGTGCCGAGACCAACATTGTCTTGAAAAAGGAGGAGAAACGGATGAAATATTGAGATCTCTTCGAACTCCGCAAACTCCATCCAGAACATACTGTGAAGCTTGTGGTACTGGTAATAGGAGCCCTCGGTGGAGCAAGAGATACACTGCTTTCAGAACTTAAGATCATACCGGCATGCCGAAACTCGGCAGATTTTGTAGCCGGAGAAGGCAGAAGGCAGTTATTCTGGGTTCACTACGGCTACTCAGGGCACACGATTCCGAACTTAGTAGTTATTCACCCCACGGACGTGGGGAATAGCTACTGATAACAATTAGTGGCCGACAAAAAAAAGAAATAATAATTTATTATCACAATATAAGTAATTCTTGCAATACGTCGTAATTTTAAAATACATTTTTATATTGGAGGATCCATAGAACATGGAACCTTCTACCTAAGGTGGTTATACCAATAATTTCTACGGATCTAGACTCTTCAAATAAAAGAATTGCATTTATAAGTTAATACTTCGATAGTTGTGATATATTTTTTATATTACTTGTTGGTTTGTTTAACTGTTTACATATTAATTTATAGGTATTTAGTCAAAAAAATAAACTAATGGATATAATATTATGAAGTTATCCAAATTATTATGATCCGATAGTTTTAATTTTCCTTATTATCTGTAACCTAGATATGCCAGAATTACAAAGCATAATTTGATATAATCTCAACTTATTGTTTTGAATATATTTTGATATAATAATAATAATAATAATAATAATAATAATAATAATAATAATAATAATAATAATAATAATAATATCTCTATCCCTCATTCTCATCTCAGTGATGAGCCCGGAAGTCAGAGACTTGTGTAGGAGAGGGAGCGGCATATTATTATTTTGCGGGCCGCGAGTGCGCCCAGGAACGACTTACGATGTTTTAACTACCATTTAGTACGAGAATAAGGGAAACCTGGAAAACCTTATTAATTAAAGTGTACAGAAGGTTGTTAGCCATTTATACAGTGATATTGCAGTACTAGTTGCATATTGAGAATGCTACCAGCCTTATACACACAGATTTAATATTGGAGCAATTAGAAAAGGTTGACCACGGTGAGATTCGAACCGTCGTCAACCGCGGAGAACGATTAAAAACCAGACGTCTTAACCGCTCGGCCACTGAGCTCCTTATATATATTCCTTCCTTATATATATATATATGTTCAACGAAATTGTTGAATAACAACAATATCGTTTATTTCCACTTTAAGTAGAATACATAGTATATAAGTAATAAAAACACATATTTAAACATACGCCTATACAAATAAATAAGTCTCATAGACTTGCATCTTACTCGCATAGACTGTCTATAGGTTTAATTCACGCATACAACAATTTAATCATAAACACGAATTAACAAACATAAAAATTGAATAGACAATGATATAAAGCAATCAAAATATAATTATGAAAAATGTAATTATAATAAGGATATCTCTGAAACTTTCAAGGTAAGTATAGTAAGTGATTATACAATGTATACAATATGCTCTAAGCAAGCAAGTAGAATAGTATTTTTTTATTCGTCTACTCAATTGAACACAACAAATTAATAATAATATTAATTAAATTATTATTAAATAATATAATTAATTAATTAATACATAAGTAGGATTGTCTTCCTCAAAGACAATAGAGAATGCGCCTGCGAAAAAGCAGGTCGCTATCTGTCAGACGGATAGTAGCAACGACCAAAAGAGGGCACTACTGTGTGTTTCTCACCACTACTATTAATCATAATTGTTATCGATTACGATGATCATTAGTGTTGATTGATAATAATTATCGATAAAGCTGTAGAAGATGCTGAGAAATTGACAATATTGATTATTGTCAATTTGACAATGATTTGACACTACGGTGTGTTTCTCGGCACTACTAATATATTTTAGATGTTACATCCAATATTTCATTAGTTGAATCCATATAGTTTGCTTGAAATAATATTAGATTTAATAAGAAAAGAACAGTTTTGTATATCGTCTAAATAATTATTTTGAAGATGAAGACATGAGTCTATTATTATTATTATTATGGAAAAAAATCTCATGAATTAGATGTGGATATTGGAGTTCCACAGGGTAGTACATTGGGTCCTCTTTTATTTTAGTTATACACAAATGATATTGAAGACTACATATCCATTTATTACTGTGCTTTTGCCGATGATATAACTTTAATATCACACAATTTAAATTTAACTATTATGTCTCAACAAATACAAGATAATCTTCTATCTCTCTCTGAATATTTTAACTTAAATAGTTTGACTATAAATCAAGATAAAACGTGTTCAATGCAGTTTCATCCTGTTGGAGTAAATTATAGATGCAGTCCACTTATAAAAATTAACAATAAGTCAATTATTCAGGTACCTCATTTTAAGCTTCTTGGCATTCATGTTGACATGTCCCTAAATTGGAAAACGCATATAGATTTTGTATGTAAGAAATGTGCAAGTATTTGTTTTGCACTTAAAAGATTATGCCAAATTTCTAATAAAAATGTAGTAAAAATTTTCTATCACTCTAATTTCGAATCAACACTTCGCTATGGTGTTATTTCTTGGGGTAATTCAAGTACATCTAGCCGTGTTTTTGTTCTGCAAAAGAGAGCCATACGTTCCATGTATAAACTGAAATATAGAGAATCATGTAGACAAACTTTTTTAAAAGAAAGAATATTGACATTACCATGTCTTTATATATTTGAAATATTAAAATTTGTTAAACAAAATTTAGACAAGTTTAATTTTCAAAATACTTATCATGAGTACAATACACGTTTTGGTGAAAATTTGCAGTATACATTACATAAATTAGAATTATTTAAATTAAACCCTTTTTATGCTGGTGCACTGCTCTATAATAAACTTGATGTTAGTATTAGAAATAATAATGTAAAGAGGTTTTTGTCAATTGTAAAAAATTATTTACTTTCCCATGCTTTTTATTCAATTGATGAATTTTTAGTATCTTAAATGTTCTGCTTGTTATTGTTTGACTTCAATCAATGTCGAGACCCCTATATCGAAAACACCCTATTCAAAAATAAATAATATAGGATGTTAGCTGTATTAAAAAAAACTCTTTCCACCTTCGCCGCCCCTGAAATTCTAAAACCTTCAAGAATGTCTTGTTCATATTCATAGAAACTGTCTTTATTTAGTCTAGTATTTAGTTTAGTCTTAATTTATAAACAAATTATGTTGGATCATAAATGATCGATATTTTAGAAATTTGCATACTATTATTTTAATGGTTTTCATAACAATTGTGAACGGACACATTTTGTTCTTCACTGATCAACAGTAGAACTTGTAGTTGTTATTTAATAAAAAATATTTAATGTTGGAATCTTAAAATATCGCTTCTTTAAAGCATTAATAAAGATGGTTCACAGGAAACTATTTCATAAAACGACGAACTTTTTACGAGATCGCTTTAGATATCTTTTGTACCAAAACATTTCATTTGTCATATTGGGGCAATTTTTCCTGCAATAACAGATGATTGATGTCAATCGAAAGCTTACTTAAATCAATAAATAAAAGCACTGAAAGGGATTTTTTGTCGGTTGCGTAAAATAGAGCAGTTCAAATAAGAAAGAAAGATATAAAAGTCGCAAATGGTCATGAATTGTGCTGAAATACTAAAAGGATTTCTATATTATATGATTTATTTAATATATATAGTTTGATGGAAAGAAAGTAATTGTTTATTTTACTTTGTATTCAGTTCATTTAATTATAATTAAAATAAAACATACTTTGAATGTTACTAAGATGTTTGTTTGTGTCATTTTAATATTCAACTACTAAGATGGATCCATAATCTGGAGTGCATTTTGTCATCGTAGTTACATCGTAGTAAACACGTATAAAATACATTGCTTTTGATCTTAGTATCAAGCAAAATATGTAGAAAATTTGACTTACACGTCTGGATAAAAAAATAAATTACCTTAGCCTTAGTTGCACAGGTAAATACTAAAATATTTACAACTTAGATAATAAAAAAGGATAATTTGGAATATTCCACACCCAATCATAACAGAACAACCATAACACAAATACATGTTGCTTTATGTCAGTCAAAGATAAAAATATAGAACCACCCACTAGGTAAATACGTAGGTACATACTTCATTAGCAACACAAAGCAGGATTATGTTTACATACACTACTTTCATACTACAAAAGCTGTTAGGAAAAAATTGTTTGGACTCTACCTTAAATACGCAATTATTAATTGTATAATGCTAACAAGTCCGCTAACAAGTCATTGCTAACAAGTCCGCTATAGTGTTGGATTGATCAACACGAGAATCAAGTAATTTCATTAATTCATTGTATTTACAAAAAAAGTAGCAAAACATTCCTCTAGTATTAAGCATCATAGTATTACAGCATCATATAGACTTGAGAAAAAATTGTATTCCCAGATGTGCAATAATGAAATAGAAAATCTGCCATAGATCAACGATAGTAACTAATAAAATTATAAATGAGACATATGTGGATATTGAAGAAATCAGCATATAGTGATAACCAACAACTATTACAAAACCAAAAGTATATTATAAAACTCAGTTGGACGCTACCTGCTCTAGCAAGAAGACGTTGAAAAGAAACGAGAAAAACTCGGGATTACCTAGGCGTATTCTAAATATGAAGATATTCTCTATTACCCAACAAAATTGTTGAAAAAAAGATATAGTGCACTATGTCTGAAGAACTTGGTATTGGATACAGGAATGGGTATTGGCTAATGGCAAGATATATCCCAATATCCCAAAAAAATTAAGCAGAAATTCCCCTCCATGGCACCGCTGCGCTGGCTAGAATCATCCATAGCTCACACTGAGTACACAGTAAAAAAATCCGACTGATTTTAACACTGAATCCACACTCATCAGTGTGTATATAGTCCACACTTGGCAGTGTTAGACATATCGGTGTATTAATACATTACATAAAAGTAATTTAACACAGTAGATTTTACAAGGTAATGTGTAATAGTTAATTATTCACCGTGTAATTATTCCGTTTTTATGGCGGATTGATTCATTTTTAACACAGGGTTTTGTAAATTTTACTACAATTTATGAGTACTTCTACAAACTTGGCGGGTATATCGTTCGTGTAATATGAGTTCTAAAGGTTTAGTTATTATACTACCCAGTTCGTGTTAAAAATAACACTGCAGCAAATTACGATCACCATTTAGTAATTTTACCATTTGTCTTTTTTTACTGTGTACAGTTGTAAATCATATAATAATATTATCTTTGAAGACCTCAAATAAATATCTTTGATATTGCTTTCCTTATTTTAGTGAGAAGCTATTAATTAATATTAATTACGAGCTGTAATATCAACTCGAGTCAAGACATCTCCACGCAAAAATGGAGCAAGATCCAAATTTTATTAATTAATTTTATAGATATATCCGTAAATTGGACACCAAGGAATTCCTCTCAGTTACTAAGTTGACAATCTTATGCCAAGCAAAGCAAAACCAAACAAAGAGGTCTATCTCACATCCAGCCTAAGATAAGGTTACGGCTAAGCTAAGTTTTGTTCCTTATGTAATTTTGTGAACTATACTATAATTTCGTGTGCGATAAAATTTCAACCCTGTTATAATTTAAAGCTTTATTTTAGAAACCCAGTTTAACCAAGTATTTACAATTATCTATTTATTACTTAAATTGTTTCATTAAACTACTATTTGAATATAAAATCCCAGTTTTCTATTATTTTCTCATCCTCTATGATAATATCTCGACCTTTCATTTTAGTCACAACGATTGCCACGAAAATCAGACAGTTGTGTGTGAGAGAAAGCGGCATTTAATTTTTCTGAACGGTCGCGAAAGCATCAAGGAACGACGTAAGTTTCTAAGCCCTAACCACTTCTTAGTACAAAAATGAGTAAAACGGGAAAGATCTCATCTGGATAATATTTGAGAGAGTTCATTACTGTTAAAGACACTGAAAGTATATGACCAGGAATACAAAAGAATTTTCCAAAGAGATGGGCGAACTTATATAGAGAGTTTACCGACCAGATGTTAATGTTACATGTCATCATGGGAACAGTGTTCCTCGCAGTCACATACATATACCTATGTTGACTTGTAACAATAACAACTGCTGGGTTCAGTTCCCATCCCATCTCCTAGATAAGTTAACCCATCTGCTGTTTTTTTCTTCTTCGGAAAATTATTTTGTATTTCACATTCAGTCATCATCAGAAGGTGAACTATGTCAAATATTATCCAGAAATTCTTCATCGGCATTGATTATCTCATTTTTTCATTTGAAGTAAGCTCCATATGAAATAAGAAATAATTACAGGTTAGGAAGCAACACTTAGCTGCGCTTGTGTAACTGAAAATCTTAAAAAAGTTTTAGCCTATTCTTGTTCGAGAGTTATTACTCATTTAATCAGTTTTGTATTGGTTTAGAAAAGGTTCAAAAAATCCAAGACAAAATTATTGCACTTGGAACTGTCTAAACCAACGCAAACATATACTCCTAACAGTTCAAATGGTGTAAGATAAACAAAACTTTGCTAAAGGTTGTAGCGACTCAGTGAGGTGGTGCGCTCAACGTGGGGTTTGGTTTAACTTTAATTAACTTTACTGTATAGAATATAATCCATCAAGAATTCACATAATACTAAATTTACTGCTGAGCAGATATTTTCTCTTCCGCTTCATTTATTAAACTTTAAATCAATGAGATAATGAAAACGTATAGACTGAAAGCACGCCAATGACTAGAACTCTTCATTGCCCACAACAGGCACACCTGTATATTACCGCATATGAAAGCGAACACGGCACACCCCCACCGGAGTTCTGCTGTTTATTTTGTTCTCGTTTATAAAAGATAACACCGCTGGCTATTAATATTAACCACTGTAGAATGAACAACAAACACGTGTATTTCCAATGTTTCATAATTGGCGATAACCAAGGCAATTTTAGGACTGGAAATGCTCGGGAGAAATATTAACGGAAGGTTCTCCTCTGTTTTCTTTCTAATGCGGTTTTCTTACGGTACAGGGTTGTTTCAAATAAAACTTGACGTTTAGAATTTACTACTGTCAAAAATTAACATCATTAAGCCTATACAATTAATTCTTGAGGCTTGTTTACTGTTTTATATCTATAGGTACACAGAAATTCTTGTTCTGGTAATAGCAAAAGCGAAAATTGCACAATTAAATTACAGTAAAACCTTCCAAATTCCACGCAAGAGTGGTTAACCTAGTTGAAATACAGATATATAAATATGTAAAAATGTTTTTAATACTATTAATACAGCACTATAAATAGTGAACCGGTATGACTGAAAATATTTTTACTCATTTTACTAAAACAAGTGTGGCGCCTTGATAAGTCTTTATGTTTATCAACCTTTAGTGTGAAAATAACACTGATGTAATTCTCCACATAACACCAAAACACTACACTGCAGCCGACGCGCGTTTCGCCAAACAAGTTGGCATCATCTGGAGATCATTGAAACTAAACCTATGCTAACACTATCTTCTATTTACACCTAAACTATTGTTACGGTTCAGTGAACAATAGCTGTATGGGATTGTATGGGCGGGCTGTATGGGATTGGCCCTCTGTCACTGTCACTTCTGTCACTGAATCAAACAATCTCAATCAAGATCTAGTAAAAGAATATCTTCAACTCACTAAACGTTGCATGAAACAAAACTGCTTTCGATTCAATGGTAATTTCTTCGAACAACACGAGGGTACCGCAATGGGTAACTCTATCACCATTCATTGCCAATCTCTTCATTAACAGATTCTAAACGGAGGTAAAAGAAGAATTCGTGTATTTCCCCAGGGTTTGATTTAGATATGTGGATGATATCTTTCTTAGCAATGTTTAATATAAAATCCACTGAAACTGAACGATCGTTTCACGTCAGTTAAATTTACATATGAAACTGAAAACTCTGGACAACTACCATTCTTAATGTATTAATAATTAGAAATAGTGAAAATAAATTAGAATTTGATATATAGAAAAGATACCAGTACTTTAAATAGGTATATCCTTAAGGACTCTCACCATTGTGGTCAACACAAAATGGCGAGTTTCAATTTTTCCCCTATTCATAGCCTATTAAGGTTCCCTTTAAATAAGGAGCGGTTTGAAAAAGAAAAGGCATTGATTGGGGATATAGTTGCGAATAATGGATATTCTGTAAGTTTAATTGACTAAAATATCATAATTGATAATGTAATGATAATTGATTAGGAAACGTAAATTTAAAGAGACAATTCCTCGATTTTTCAAAATTAAAGATAAAATCCAAAATTCATATCTATTCCATACGATCCTCGTTTCACCCGTGGTTTTGTAAAGTTAAACCCAATAGTTTAACTTCATCCCTTACCACAATATTCACATTATTAGTATTAATTTTCACGTTTTATAACAGCTGCGTTCTCTTTGACTTTTTACTGAAAAACATTGCTACACATTTTGTGGAATTTAAACGTAAACACTATTACAACTGTATTGAATATCATTAGGATTAAATGTTTAAAACAATTGAGTGTCATCGGCATACATTTGTACTTTACACTCGTATATACAATACAATAAAATTTATGTACAATTTTTTGCAGGTGTGTAAATTTTAGAATTTATAATATTCCATCAGATTTCTACATCAGATGATGTTTACCAAAGTTCACAAACGTTTCTGATAATTCATTGAAATATTAATTAAGAGTGCACATGTTGATATTAATTAAGACTGTATCTAATGTTCAGTATAATAGCTGAATTTCTTGTAATAGCTGAAAATTGTAATTCTAGAACTGAGTTCTAATTCGTCTTAAACTAGCACCAGCGCTATCTTATTTTTGTCGATAGCCACATTTTGAACTACTCATAACTGCACGTAGAAATGCAAGTTATGCAAGATATGCAATTGAGGGCGATCTATTAAGAGATAAAATAGTGTAAACGTATAACTGGAAATATTGATGCCATTTGAAACTTCGCTGCATAAGAGATTCCGAGATTCTACCGCTACTTGAAGTCGATATGGGAGCGTTTAAAAATTTAAAACAAATACTAAGTGTTACATATTAAGTAGGTAAAATTACTTGAATAATATATACGTATATAGGTAATGCAATGGGGTGTTTTCCTATTTTCTTTTACATCGGCAATGGAAAGTAGTTGGAAAAGGAAGAGATACGTATTTCTGGAATTTTAATATTGGGTTCATTTAAGTCCATAAATTATTTTTTTATTGTGCGCGATATCTATGTGACGTCACTAAGCGAAAATTCGCGCCATTTTTTAGTGATTTCTAGGATATTTTCATTTGTGTGGTTGGTGTCACTGCGTGCCAACTTTACTCTTGTTTACGTTTGATTTGTTTGGTCAGGGTAAACATCATGGTAAACATGAGACATAGTAGTAGTAGTAGTAGCAGTGGGGCGGCCAAGACCTGGCAAGTAGGCCGCAAGCGGGCCCTTTTTACCTACCCCTATCGTCCCTACCTAGCTTCATCACCTCTTCCCTCATTGAACCTACCCGACCTTCTAATGTAGGTCACAATGTCGGTCCATTCAAGGGAACTAACCTCTACCCCTTGCAACTCCCCGGCCCCCCAGACGTCGTGTCTCAGTCTGCCGAAAGCCGCGCACTCTGCCAAGAAGTGGGAAGGCGTTTCATCGCCCTCCCCACACTTTGGGCAGATAGGGTCTCCCTCAACACCTATCAATGATAGATGTCTTCTAAGCCTACAATGACCCGTTAAAACTCCCACCAACTGGTTTAGAGCCTTCCGGCTACGACTTAACAGCCAGGCCGTCTTGGTCTTGCTTGGCTCCACTATAAAGTTGCGAGCCTGTCTACAGCCCCCACTCCTTCTCCACTGTTTACTTAGTGTCTCATAAGCCCAATCGTTAAGAGCTATGTTGACCTGCCTCCGTGTAATGCCTAAAATCGGTTCTGGTCCCTGGCCGGGTCCCTGAGATCCGAGTCGAGCCAGTTCTTCGGCCCTTTCGTTCCCCGGGATTCCACTATGACCTGGTACCCATACCAATTTGACCTCTTTAAACATGAGACATTATTTTTAGTTTATATTTTTACTTATCAATTGTTGTCTCTGCCTGTGACTGATTACAAGTGTATTTATTAGTAATAGAAAAACATCGTAATTGGCAAAGGTAATTTTTGAATATATTTAATCGACTTTGCAGTAATACTGTTAAGTTAAATACTAACCTTATATTTTTCATCCCTTTTATTTCTGAAAGGATCTATAGGATCTTTATCATAAAAGGACCTATAACCGGTAAATTGTGGGACTCAGCCTCTACAAAACCTTGCTCCATGTTTAATAAAAGTTTACTTCACAAGAAAACAACACAACAAGCCAAGTTGTCAAACCAAACACAAACAGGAAATTTCAAATGTCAATTATCGAAATGTCAACTGTCGTTTGTGGTCGTTACAAACTGAAACTAGCCACATACTATCAGTGTGGCCTCTTTATAGATACATATTCCCTAGTTTTCGCTTATTGACGTCACGAATATAGAATATAATTTTAAAATTGAATTAAAAAATTTTCTACAGATTCAATCTTAATAATTTTTATCCTAATAAATATTAAAAAAATATATATTTTATAAAAATACAGGTTTCCACTTTCATTTCGATTGAGGGAAAATACCCCATTATTGCCACTACAATCTTTTAAATTACTACCGATAATCTCAGAATCAATTACAGTTCTGAATATTTAAGCCACGGTTAAAATTAAATAAAAACATAACACATGTGACTCACCTGTCATAATTTATTGTTATATGGTTAAAAATTGAAATTTGGGAACATTTTTTTTATTATTCCTGAAATTTAAAACTCGACAAATATTGGAATGGTTCAAAATCTGATCAATTATTGTTCAATTATTGAACAAAAATGAATAATTATTGTTACAAAAATCGCATGGCCTTAGGTCTGGCGAAAGAGGTGGCCAAGGAAGTAAGTCGAAGTGCAACAGATAACATCAGAAATTATGTATTTTTTAGTCAGCTGTGTGTGCAGAACATGTCAATGGTCAAACTTTTGAACTATTTTAGTATACTAGCATTTATTTATCAATGTAGTAAACTTCTCATAAAACATTTATTTGGATAGTTGGATATTAATAATTAAAACATTTAGGTAATTACTCTAAAGTCCAACAAGAACAAAAGTGAATAGAAGCAGTTTGGTTTACGATATTGTAAATTAATAATAATTTCGATTGAAGTTACGTGCTCCTTCGTAATATACAGGATGAAACAGTGTATTTAATTTAAAGTAACATTACGAAACAGTATAAATTAAATAAAAAGGAATTGCCGGAAACCTTGACCAGCATTAAATTACTCATACATATCCTGGAAAGTAGCCACGCTACTGTTGCTCTTACCACTACCATAACATAATTATGTTGACATATAGTTGTGGTATGAGCACACAAAGGAAAAAAAACGCTATTAATACGTTCCGAGAGATATTATGGATCGTTTGAACTCCCGCTTTTGGACACTATAATTGGTTAGAGTCTCAACTGTAAAGCGCCATGTTTTATTGAATAGTTCCCCAATTAGTGAAACAGATAAAGTTAAAGGTTCAAGTTTACCGTTTGATTAAGGACAAACATGTTCGTGTAACTCATAAAACCCGGTATTTTTCATTGAAATAATTGCCCCATCTCTCGAAACAACAATCAAAGTAAAATCAATCTTAATTACTCTTATGCTGCCTGCGGACTGTATATCACGGAAGAATACAGGTACCCTATATGGAAAGAGAATCGTTACTATTTAATGAGAAACGTTTGACAAAGTGTATATAAATTTATTTGCTTCCTACCTATTTTATTGAATGGGCAGTAATTCCCATTAAAAAGTATATTAGGTTCTATAAAGTTTTACAAAATCGTTCTATTTTATTATATTTAACATATTATATTATACTTGATAGTAATACCTAAGTCTACCGGGTGACTTCGTATAAACAAGCGCCCCCCGTAACTTTTGGATTTTTTATCATACGAGAAAATTAAAAAAATTTATATAGGTACAGGAGAATCTTATTTGAAGGAGATGCCGAAAACAACTACTACACGGGCATCTCCATAGGAGTCTTCACATCGTTCATCGAGACCAAATACCAGACACTGACGGGTTTCGCGCTTATTTTGCGCTCATCAGAGTGCCATAGGTAGTGGACTCGATGAACGATGTTGCGACGTGATTGCCTAATGGGCATCTCACGCACTACTAAAATACAGGAGAAATGTTTTCCTTTTTAAACCTGCAGTGTAATTTCTAGTAACTTTGCATATATACGGGGGCGACAAAAGGTATATATTTTTTTAATGGAATGCCCTGTATATTTTTGGCTAAATGAAAGCTCTTTTTTTCTGATTTAAAATATACCATACAACTTGACATCTGGTTCAGCCGTTTCTGGGATACCCCTATATGAGGGTACCATAAGAGTATACATTATTTTTCTTATCATTCAGATTTATTAACAGCTACTATATATACAGTGAGGACATAAAGTCCGTCCCCCCCCCTCTAATTTTTGAACCACTGGATAGATTGTGATGAAATTTGGAACGATATGACTAAATTCTGCATTTTTTGACACATCAATGACAGCTCTGAATGTCAAAGTGACAGCTGGGCGCACAATAGGAACATTTTTTTAAATGGAAATGGGGGTCGAGTGGGGACTCATTTTGAAGCTATTTTTATGCTCAAAACATCCCCCAAATATGAGAACATTTGGTTCAGTAATTTCCAAATAAAAACCAGTAATATCGATTTCTGTTATATCATTTTTAAAAAAATTAAATAATTATGAAATAATTTAAATTAAACCTAAAAAAAAAAAAAAAATTTAGAGGCAGAAATAAATTTAGAAAACACGTGTTACTTCAAAAGATGTTGAAAATGACCTCCATGAACCTCTTGACAAATAAATGTTCCATGTGTAAGTTCTATTATAAAGATTATGTGGTAAAAAGATTATGTTATAAACTGATATTACTGGTATTTATTTGGAAATTACTGAACCAAATTTTCTCAAATTTGGGGGATGTTTTGAGCATAAAAATAGCTTCAAAATGAGTCCCCACTCGACCCCCATTTCCATTTAAAAAAATTTTCCTATTGCGAGCCCAGCTTTCACTTTGACATTCAGAGCTGTCATTGATGTGTCAAAAAATGCAGAATTTAATCATATATTATCGTTCCAAATTTCATCACAATCTACCCAAAGGTTCAAAAGTTAGGGGGGGGGGGGCGGACTTTATGTCCTCACTGTATATATATATATATATAATAACTTTTCATTGGATCACCCTGTACATATATATATATATATATATATATATATATATATATATATATATATATATATATATTTATATATATACAGGGTGATCTAATGAAAAGTTTTTACCTGCAATATCTTCCTATACAAGTCACATTTTCATGCTATTGATACTATTGACATTTATAATAAGGGTTTCCAAAAAAATGTAGGGTTACCACAACTTATATTTTTTATATAGAATGCCCTGTATATGGTTTTAAGAAGATATAACGTTCTCTCACGAACATATTTCGTCTATATTTAAATGTCTATTCTCTATTGTCTCTATTCTATCTATATGTAGAAATACGAAATACACACTTTTAAAAAAATTAAGTTGTGGTAAACCTTACTTTTGGAACATCTTGTATAAATGTCAATAATCTGAAAATGGTGAAAGCGAGTTGAAAGCATTACAAGAAGATGTTTACCAGTTAATTTGTTTTTATGGTTAAGAAAAATAGTTGTGTTACTGACTCTAGCATTGAAAATAACTACTTCCATGGGAACAAAAGCATTAAAAAATCTGCAGGCAAATATATTATGAAAATATTCAAGCACGGTAAATTGTCAAGAGCGCATCGTAACGGAAAAGTAGGTACAGCTGAAAAGTAATATAAAGCAGTTTTACGAGTTTCCACGAAGAAAATTATAATTTCGATACAAAACTAGTTAAAACCTAAAACAGTTTCTTTGAATTACACTCTATCATATTTACAAACGTTCCCTACAATTTTCGTCGTTATATCCTTACGGGGTAAATACACGTTTACAAAAGTTTTATAGGTACAAATGGCTGCATTTGCATTAAACTTCGCAATGTATTAAACACTAACCCCACGGTCAGCGCTGCGATGAAGCTTTTCCAGTTTTCGAGTTACCATTAAATTATTTACACGAATTTACATTACCTCAACACACGCCGCTTTTCCTAAACTACTATTTAACTACATTGAATTGAAGCACCCGCAATGAATTGTTCACTGCATGTGTTAAATGAGATCACTGTAAAAGCTGGAAAATATTTTGGAAAAGAGCATACTAACGTTAAATCACAGATTCTCATTAGTTGTGCGTTACAGAGCTGCAATTATCCTAAATATAAATTGCTGCTAAAGTAACGCGGTTTCATTATAAACAATTCCAGAAATTGTACGTTAACTTTATATATTTCAAATGGTACTATGAACTAAATAGGTTAAATCTAATATATCTAAATCTAATCTAATAACCAAAAGGTAAGTGAAAAGCGTTTTGCAGTTCACATTGCAAAATGCACTTTTTATAAGATGTGGCAGACATAATTATAAATAACTACACAATGATAGAGTACCATGCGCTCTAATTGGGGCGCTGTTTCTGCGTAATTATCAATTCGCAGACAGTGATGGAACTTGCAAACAAAAATTGTTACGTTACGTTAGACGATTTACGTTGATAGCCCCTAACCGCCATTCAGTGCTGGAATGAGGGAAACCTGGAAAACCTCATTACTTAGGGGGACAGTACATCAACTGATTTTAATATCTCACATTAACACCAAGTTGACATTCTTCCCATCCTAGGCCATCGCCAAGATGGTTGCCAAGCCATCCCTGTGAACAAGCCTTTACGAGTGAATAATTTAAATTAAAAATTGTTAGGTAGAATGGGGATTCGAAACCACGATCTCAGTGTTGAGCGATCTAGAAACTAAACCCTGAGCCACCTGCTCGCCTAATACTAATAATAAATACTGGAAACAATAATTTTAGCTACTTGGTCCCTAAGCACCACTTGGTGTTTCTGGGAGGAAACACGTTTCATTACAATAGATTTTGTACATACAATTTTGTTAAACTTGTTACATGTCACTTTCATTCTATCATCGGATATTAGGGATATTCGACAATTCATGAAACATACAACAAGAAAAGAAAAAAATTATAAATACACCGATCTCGTACCAAAGTGGGGACCCACACTAAACGCATAGTAGTAATACCGTCAACCTCCCTCCATTTCCTCCTCTCATGAACCAATAAGCTACTGCTGCGCGTCGTATAAATATTCTGGAGAAGACGATATCATTCCTAGGTGAGTAGACGAGCTCGACGTATAGGGCGAATGCCCGACGATACGCAGTTCCGCCCGACCGACCCAGAGGAGGTGAAAACCATCCTAAGGAGACTGAAAATCCGAAAAGCACCGGGATGCGACGAGATAGGGAACCTAGTTCTTCGGAAGCTACCTCGCAAGGGAGTAGCAGCACTAGTGAATATCACGAATGCAATTCTGAGGTTCCGCTTTTTCCCTAGTAGATGGAAAACTGCGCACGTGGTATTGATACCCAAACCAGGTAAGAATCTAACTTTCCCTTCTAGCTACCGACCGATCAGCCTACTACCAGCGGCGAGCAAAGTGGTGGAAAGGGTAATAAAGGAGCGACTGCTGGAGATCACCGAGGAATTGCACGCTATCCCGGATGAGCAGTTCGCTTACAGAGAAGGGCATTCTGCGGAACTTCAAATCCTGAGGCTGGTGGAACATATCACCGAGGGGTTCAACAACAGACTCGTCACCGGCGCTGTCCTCCTAGACGTGGCCAAGGCCTTCGACAGGGTATGGCACGACGGCCTGCTGGTCAAGATGATCGACGCAGGCTACCCTGTAGCGATGGTAAAACTGGTCGGCTCGTACCTACGCGGGAGGCAACTGAGGACGAGGGTAGATGGAGAACTCTCAACCATCCGCCCCATGGAAGCAGGAGTACCCCAGGGCACTGTCCTGTCACCCCAGCTGTTCAACATTTTCACGTCGGACCTGCCTAGGACGCACCGTACCTCGGTAGCTCTGTACGCAGACGATACGGCCATCATTGCACGGTCTTTTCAGGCCAGGATGGTTACGAGGTACCTCCAAGAGGCAGTGCTCCTTCTTGAGAACTGGTGCAACAGATGGAAGGTGGCTATTAACCCGGACAAATCTAACGCTATTCTTTTTTCCCGCAGGTATGGTCAAAAGCCGCAAGGACATGTCATCTTGCACGGGGAAAACATCGGATGGAGAGACACAGCCCGATATCTAGGGGTAACCCTAGATAGAGGGCTCACGTGGAAAACCCATATCGAGAACGTCGTGCAAAAGGCACGACGGGTCAGGGGGATGCTGTATCCCATGCTCTGCTCCACCAGTGGGCTCAGCCTGAGGAACAAGAAAACCCTCATCAAGACCGTCATTCAACCCCAGATGACATACGCGGCGACCGCGTGGGCCTACGCGGCGAAGACGCACATTCGAAGACTTCAGGCTGTGGAAAACATCGCCCTGAGGGTCGCAACAGGCGCCCCTTACTACTTGCGCAACACCGACCTATACCGGGACTTAGAGTACGTCCCAGTCCTGGAGGTCCTCAGAAGACAAGGTGAGAAAACCTTTGCACGAGCCGAGACGCATAGCAACCCACTAATCCGGAGAGCCGTAGATTATGCACCCGACGTGGCAGCTAAGTACAAGCGGCCAAGGCTCCAACTCTTGGACCCAGGATAAGGTATAAGGTAATATTTCAGATTCCACCTGGAGCAAGAGTAGGAGACTACGAAGAGACATAGACGACCCACAGACCTCCCTCGAAGTCGCGGCCGCCGACTGCGGTCGCGGGTACACTTCGATATCCACTTCCCTCCCCGACACCCACTAATGGGCCATTTGGTCCTTTAGAGATGCATCTTTAGGCTACAATGCCAATCCTGACCCCACCTAACCACAAATCCCAGGACGGGAGCTGCAATTGCCGCCCCCGCCCATGACAGACCACCCCCGGGGGTTAACATGCCGGCGAAGAAAGAACATCAAGACAGAAGAGCGCCAGAAGATCCTACCCGGTCGGCAGGGTAGAGCCAGGACAGGAGGAGATCCCACAAATCGCCCACACCTATCACTCTTGTGATCGGGGTTGGTGAGGGATGGGGTCCACCTCTACGAGGCCGTCCAGGCCTACAGAGATGAGGAGGGCAAAGAGTGATAGTCCCACTCGACCCCGAATCATACAAGGTCACGTTCACAGCCAAGAATATTGGCGCGATATCATTCCTACTTCAAGTTCTAGTACCGGCATCCATTTGATAGCGAATATTTATACACTCACCGGCTGGAACTGTAAAGACAAGAACAACTGGAACAGACGTGGACCTCATTAAGAATATATATCTTTATTGGTTTACTTGTACGATGCATTATAATTTATTAATAAAAAGGCAGTATTGTGTGGTGTGAGCGATATGGTTTGTTTGATCATAGTCGATCGAGAAAATTCTGGGCAGTATAGAAATTATAATTAAAAGTTGTAAGTAAGTACACTGACGCTGAAATTAGGTACTATTATATTTAATACTTGAATATATAGTACATTAGAAACACACAAAGAAATTAAATAACTATGAAATTCTATAATGTATTTAATTGATCTATCATTTGTATTTGTATTTTGCGAGCCGGTGACTCAGGGTTTAGTGTCTCAATCGCTCAACCCAGAGGTCCAGGATTAGAATCCCCATCCAACCAAACAATTTTAACTACATTGTCTACTCATAGATTAAGGCTTGTTCGCAGGATTGGGTTGGCAACGATCCTGGCAATGCCTAGGATGGGAAGAATGTCAGCTTGGTGTTAACGTAAGAGATTAAAGTCAGTTGTTATTGACTGTCCCCCTAGCTAATGAGGTTTACCAGGTTGTCCTCATTCCAGCACTAAATGGTGGTTAGGGCTTACCAATTTAAGTCGTTCCTGAGGCGAAGATGCTACCCTTGGAATACTAATATACCGTCCCTTCCCCCACACAAGTCTTAGACTTTTAAGCTAATCCATATGATTACAACCAGTGGAGATATTATTTACCTCTGTTGAAGGCCTCTGAACTAAACAAACATAAAATTAGACGATGAGCAAGTGATTTCTAAGGTTTTAAATTTGTTTAAAGTCGGCAAATATGTAAATCATGGATATAGAGAATAATCTGAAACATAAATGAAACTGTAAATATCTGTACAAACTTTAGTTCGGTAGGTACTAAAACGGTTTCCCACGTATTTCAGAAACCTCGATGTTATTAGATTAGTGTGAAATATTAGAGACTTTAATTCAATTATAATTTGAATTTGGTCGGTGCCTGTTCTACACAAAGTAGTTGTTTTCGACATATCTTAAAAATAATAAGATTATTCCTTTGCATACCTAGGATGATAAGAGGTAACGAGAAAATACAAAACTTTATTAAATTATAATATTTGATAATTTCATAAATAATGTATCTCTTAGTTAACTTTTCGGCTTAATTCCTATACAGTGTGCCCACAATTGGTGATGCATGTATTGGGATCTCGGAAACTATAAGAGATAGAAAAACGGTCAAAGGGGGAAAGTTTCAGACAATTTTGTTTGTAATCGAATGCCGTTTTTTTTGCGATTTTATCTCTTTTGGTTTTTGAGATATTTTGAAAAAACTAAAATGATGCATTTTCGAAAATACCCTGTAATTTCTTTATTTAAAACAATTTTTAGATTCTGTAAAAACTTTCTAAGGGCAACTTTTTACGTAGAAAATGCCTGTGTAGTCCGATTTTATTTGCAACGTTTCGGTTTTTTGGAACCATCATCAACTTTGTTTTTTCATATGGGCGCCATATTGCATTTTTACGGTTTTGGAAAGCCTCTTTTCTTAGCTTTCTAATGATGTATCACAATTAGTAAAAAACAGTTACATTATGGTTAAAAAATCAAAAATTAATATTTTGTTATAAATTTGGCAACGTCGCACAGTAAAACACTGAAAATCTAGGTCATATTAAGGTTGTGTTCCGATATTAAACTTGGTTAACCAAAATCCTGGTTAAGCGTTCCATTAAATAAAAATTCCTGAAAATTGTTTAATTTTGGAACTGTGGTCACCTGAAAAAGGTTAACCAAACGTCAAAATATTGACCGTGCTCTGAAAGCGGTGCATTGGTCAACCGAAGAGTTAACAGGTTAGGTTTTATCGTTGAGAGAAGAAAAATCAATTCTCTCAACGATTTTAATTATATTTTGTTTAGATGGTGAAGGCAGATGGGGTGGTGTTCTTGCGTTAAGACTTATAATAAATATTTATAAATTCTACTTTTCTGTATTGTATTCTGTAGTCCACTTGACCAAGTCGACTGAAAGCTACACTTATATCTACTTATAAGTCACTTATATCTTACTATAATATACCAAATTATCTGCCGTTTCATTTATTTTTTGACTGGAGACTAGAGTAATAGTTAAGCACGGAATATGAAGGTATATAGGTTGAATGAATCCCTATAAAAACAATTCATCATCCATGTTGATTAACCAGCCAGTTCCTTTATTACACATTTTTCAGGTTTACCAATATTTCGGTTAACCGAAATCCTGGTTGGTCGCGGATAATATCGGAACACAACCTAAATTTAATCTCTATCACAATAAAATATTAAAATATTTGTTGAAAGTTTTCACCATGTAACAAAAAATAAATTTACAAAAGCTGTAAGTTTGGATAAATACATCAACTAATAGTTTTCAGAACACCTGTCACCTAAAAATCATTTAATTATTAGGTATGTATAAACAGAAATTCAGATTCATAATAAAAAAATGTCAAAAATGTATGGAAGCAAATGGGCGACACTTTGAACTTTAGATATTTTATTTCGGTTATTCGTCTTTATAGTTTAATTATGTTTTAATTTGTGTTGATATTTTGTTATTATTTTTTGTAGCTTAGAGTTTAAACCGAAAATGATCTACTAGGGAACTGATATTAGCAACAAAATTATTGCGTTAAATTATGTACTGAATTTCTGTTTATACATAATAATTAAATGATTTTTAGGTGACAGGTGTTCTGAAAACTATTAGTTGATGTGTTTATCCAAACGTACAACTTTTGTAAATTTATTTTTTGTTACATGGTAAAAACTTTCAACAAATATTTTAATGTTTTATTGTGATAGAGATTAAATTTAATTTGACCTAGAATTTCAGTGTTTTACTGTGTGACGTTGCCAAATTTAAAAAAAAATATTAATTTTTGATTTTTTTACCACAACCTAACTTTTTTTTACTAATTGTGATACACTATTAGAAAGCTAAGAAAAGAGGCTTTCCAAAACTGTAAAAATCCAATATGACGCCCATATGAAAAAACAAAGTTGATGATGGTTCCAAAAAACCGAAACGTTGCAAATAAAATCGGACTACACAGGCATTTTCTACGTAAAAAGTTGCCCTAAGAAAGTTTTTACAGAATCTAAAAATTGTTTGAAATAAAGAAATTACAGGGTATTTTCGAAAATGCATCATTTTAGTTTTTTCAAAATATCTCAAGAACCAAAAGAGATAAAATCGCAAAAAAACGGCATTCGATTACAAACAAAATTGTCTCAAACTTTCCCCCTTTGACCGTTTTTCAATCTCTTATAGTTTCCGAGACCCCAATACATGCATCACCAATTGTGGGCACACTGTATAAAGAAATTAATACTTATTATTAACACTTATTTGCTATTGAGAATTTGTCTGTCACAATGCTAAACCAAAATACAAAGTGTTACTAAGGCGCTGACATGAATTTTAATCGAAATGATTGAGTATGTTAATCTATTAACATCGTTTATAGATTATAACAAAATATTTAACGACATATATAACAAAATATTTAACCCGTAAGTGATTTTCATTAAAAAGAAAATTCATTTAAACTCAACGAAATAAAGAACGACAACACGCCTGCCAACTTAATATTTTAATCTACTAGTATATAGTTTAAAATGAATCTGATCAGTTTTCCTGGATCGATGGAGGTGTCAAATTTCAACTCGTTCATTCCACACTTTACTTGACAGTGTATCAGATGACAAAGACATTTTATTTGAAAGACATCTGGAATTATGGATAGGTATGACGAAAATTATGTCTCAGGTATATTATGCATCTTTAAAATATGTCCTCCGGTGAAATGGGTGGCGTAATATAGCTTCACTGTATGTAACTGATACCGCTTTCAAAACGTTCAACAATGCATCACTTTACTGGCGTGCACTATTTGACTTATCACACATTGTGGAATGTAGAGCAGTCGGCTCCGTATAATTTGGCACCCACTGTGAATTAATATAGCACCACGTTTGCGGACAATGGATCATTTCCTTAATTCATTATTCAACAGTTCTTAATCAATTTTAGAAGCTTCTAAAATATAACAAATGGCACTGTTTCCAACATACTATTTACCCAAAAGATTTTTTTATGATAATTTACGTTAAAAATTGTATGTTTAGTAATAAGCAGTTTTGTCTAAGAAAGACACTTTAATATATCAGATATCGTAACGTAAACTTTTTTTCATGCATTTAGAATTTTTATAATTACTGCCTTACAAATTTTATTGTAATTATATTGTCTGTTTCTTCAAATAAGTGACGGAAGTGTTATGCAATTATAACCAAACTCCGAAATGTCGTATTCTACAAATTTAAACTGTGATACTTATCTTACATTGTAAGATAGCTTACACTACATCTTGCATTTATAGTGCGACTGTTGTTTGTTAAAGAAAAATCAAATAAACAAATGAGTTCTATGTATCACGCTGTCGGGCTAACCAGATAAATATCATCTTGAAACGATTAAAGCTTCTTTCTTAAATTTTGCAGAACTAGAAAAACTGCCTAACGTCTATCTGACCAAACAATGAATGTTTTCCGAAAAAGTGTTAAAACTCACGAAAGTTAATGTATATGTTACAGGAAATATCTGATTTCAGGCCCTTTCAGTTTGGCCTAGGACATACTAAAAGTTCCTATCGTTGTTAGGAACTTTGCATTTTTCCTAGGACATACTAGTGTTGCCTGATAGTTTTTAGGACAAACTAAAATGGCGTGATTATTATTAGGAAATACCCGAGTAAAAATTTGCATCCAAAAGTTTCGATGGTCAGTGATATTAGTGTTGTAGCTTCTTAATCGGAATCGTGCTGTTATACCTCTAGTTTATTGGAAACTGATGATAATTTATACAAAATAGAGACTAAGGATGAATGTTTAAAACAACTTATACCAGATCCAAATTTGATCTAAGTAAACAAAATTTTATTTCAATAGACGATGTTCCCCAAGATAAAATAATTTCTTTAAAAGCAGCTACAAATTCTTCGGGCAAAATCCAGGGATATACTAGATGTCAATGCACAAGACACTGTGGTACAAATGCGTGTTTATGAAGAAAACCCCAATTATTGTGCAATTCAAAATGTCACAAAAACAGTTCTTGCAGGAACAAATAAGGTTCCATTTTGTTCTTTATTTACTATTTAATGAAAAATTATATTTTTTGTTATATTATTTAAATCATATTTACCTTTAACAAATGTGTTCCATTTTAGGTTTATAGGTAACTTTGATCCTTTTAAATATAGTGCTTTTAAAGAAAATGTTTGCTTTGCTTCATCCTTTTACTCTTAATTAATTTGCCTCATATAATGCATTTTTTTTTTCAATAATTTAAATCTGAGATTTCCTACCACTAATGAGGCTATTTTACATTGTCCTAAAAAATATCAGGCAATACTAGTATGTCCTAGGAAAAATGCCAACTTCCTAACAATGATAGGAAATTTTAGTATATCCTAGGCCAAACTGAAATAGCCTGAAATCGGATATTTCCTGTAACATATACACCGTGTCCAGTTTAAAATGAACTGTATTAAACCATTAGAAATAAAGAGTTGGTTAAATTGAAAACAAGATAGGCAATTTTAGACCCAAGAAGAATCCAAGCTTGCAATTCCAAAAATTCCTTCCCTTAAGTAGATACAGGGTGGTAACATCCATAGCTCGTTTAGTCAAAGATACATTTATAAAATTTTAAGGACAGGGATAGATAGCAGTCAGCAATGACATCAAAATTGGTCTCAAGAAAAAAAAATGTAGGTCCACTAGATTTTGTGCTAGCATACTTAAGTTTCGTTTTTCTTTTTAGCGCTATATTGTATTTTCGCATTTCTTAAAATTCACTACAATTTGCATATGTTCACAAACGGAAAAATATGAAACATATGTTTGGACTACTTTCAATTACTGCGTCTTTAACTGTTCGATGTACTTCCACTGCATTTTGTCATTTCCTGTGAAAAATATCCAACCAATTAAGTTAACATTTTGGATTAAATTCACTGTAATATAAGAAATAACTAGCAGATTATATTTCAAAATCTGAAACCAGCAATAGAATCTTATAACATACCTAATATTAAATAAACAAGGGGAAATAATGTAATAAAATTCTTGAGATGAACTCTTTATGTAGGTTTTCAGCAACGTTGTATTTATTCTTAAAGCAAATGCTATTAATAAAACCTGAATAATGTGGACACCTCGTATATTATTATGTCTAGTACCTACTTAGCTTTAAGGAATTAAAGCACGAAGTAAATAACAAAATGTGAACACTTCCATAATTTTCTAAATAACTTTTTCAACTGCAGAGGTTTAAAGTATTTACGTCTGCTGAAAATTTAGAAACCTATGATGCTTAAATGGCACACGTCGTCTGGGAAAGTAAAAGGCATTTTCCGCTCAGATAAAAACTGAGAAACATGAAAGAGCACACCTGTTCAAGAAAACGTTAAGGTGTCAGTAAATTGTAGGTGAATACATTATATATAAACTTCGTGCACTCTAGAAGGTCTTTATAAAGTATTTATCAGAAATAATGGAAACTGCAACATGAAAGTCAGTTTAATAAAGTAAATACATTAAGGTTGCGTTATTCGTCAAGCTAATTTTAACAGCTTCCAAATATTGAAGCAGCATAATTTGTTTTGCTATGCAATTTAATTTTATAAATATATTTAATAATACAGGAGAGGCATCTATAAAATACTCTTAACTAAAGCATTTTGTATGATACAACTGCCATTTTCATGACACTTTGCTTGAGCCGGAAGCAATCGCGGGTTTCTTTAGGGTTGGAAAAACTTTGTCATTTTGAACGCCCCGTTTGCAAATTTTTATACGGAAGGTAATCAATCTTCTGGGCTGTGTTGACATGGGTGATTTTTATTCGCAGACGTTTGGACATTCTCAACAGATGTCATTATCAGTGCTTCTTGTATGAAAAAGTACTGAAGATGCCATCTGTTAGCAATAGTGAAACGTCCATAAATAAACATCGACCACATCAGAATAGTTCAACACATACACATAATTTACTCTTAATATTTTGGAAAAATCAGGTTTCTGGAAGAGGAAGATATTTAACAGGAAGGAAGCTTTGTCTTGTCTTCCATCTGACCAGATGACTAATTCATCTCGTCGCGCCCTCTAGTGAATATAACTGCCACCTACGAGAGCACTATGGTTTGAAATTCTACTGAAGAGCAAGTGATGATTAAAACTGAAGTTTTAATCATCTTAATCATTTTAATCATCTGTAATCATCTCTAGATACGGTTCCAACCCCTCTCAAGACTACGTTTCATAGATTTTCCTTTCCCGGAAATCAACCAGAGGTCGTGGGTTCGAATCGCCATTCTGCTGGACAATTTTTAATTAAATGGTCTACTCCTATATCAAGCGTGTCTGAAAGCATACATAGGATGGGAAGAACGTCAGCTAATTCCACTATTGAATTACAATGACATAATATACTGTATAACCTCAAAAGTGTTAGGCTAGATTATAGGTTAGATATGTATATAGGAAACATCGAAAATTTTAAAATATTTAGTAGAAACTTATTTAATATTTTCATATTTAAAATGATGTAGATAATATAATTAAAGAGACAAACAAATATATGAAAAAAACTTTGAGACTATAAAAGATATACCATAGTAATTCAATGGTGGAGGTGCATATGGCATGCACAGTAGTTATTTACGACATATTACGAACAAGTACGTTATTTCTTCAAATAATGAAAATGTTCCTTTACGTACCTAGGTTATTATAGGTAAACATTATATTTAAATAACACAACACACCACAGAAATTGAAAACCTCCCTACTGAAAGCCTAACGCTTGTGTAGAGGGAGGGTACACATGAAAAAAACGCAGACACACAACCATTCCCTGGGAGAGGTGCCATTTCTCCCCTGGCGAGAATCGAACTCACGCCGCAATATACCCATTCTGTTAGTCACAGGCTATCACCCAGCACCTAACAGACTGAGCTATCGCCGCGGCTCATAATATATCTCTTGTTTATTTTTTTTTGGGTTAATCCCTATAAATAAATGTGTAAACAGTTAAATAAGTCAATAAATAATATTAAAAAGTTGTTAATGTCAAACATTTTAAAGTAAAATGTTCCTTCAAGTTTTAATTTTATTCTCAGTTACTTAAAAAATGCTACAATATACAAAACATATTAGTTCTAATGTGAAAGATAGAAATTGTGATTTTAAATATGACCTTTTAGACTGCAGAGGAATGGACATTACTGCAATTTCTGTTACGGGTTATATTGATCTTTCTCAATCTTGAGTGACTTATATAAGTATTGCGATGCAGTTCAGCTTGATACATTTCTAGAAGTTTCTTTTGCCAAATATCTCTAGTTACACTAATAGCACAAATATCATTTGAAGAATCGTGACTCTTTTTATATTGAATGAAACGCGGGTAGAGATATTATTATTATTATTATTATTATTATTATTATTATTATTATTATTATTATTATTATTATTATAAACGCTTTCTGTGTTCACAGTTTTCACAGCTTAAAAGAATTTTAAATATCTCTTATAATATTTATGCTTACATCATTATAACAGGTTATTTAATAGTTATTGGTTAAAATTTGAATCATTATCCTCTTTGTCATCATTTAATCTACTTTGAAGTTCAAGATAACATAAATGCAGCATTTAATTAAAATTAGGTGCATATTTAAACGTAAAGAAGAGACTACATTTTTATTTTATATACGGCTGGTTTCCTGTTTTTTATTATTTCACAGGTGATTTAATCCCAAAAGAAACATCAAAGAAATTTAATGTGATGAAGTATGAAAAGTGAGTGTGATTTTTCTTTAAGACCACCTTCTTTCTGTGTGAGAATGTTATTTGTGACTAAGCAAAACAAGTTTAAAAGAACCGACCCTTGATCTTTTTGACGTAGGAGTTTTATTGTCTTATGAAGAATACTCTATGCTGATTGATCTTTAAGGAGAAAATATTATAAATGTAATAAATCCAGTAATGCTTGGATAGATGATGGTGTCAAAGTGGCAAGTCAAAACTAAAGAATTTATATAATCTGTAGTGTAAATAACCCATTACGGATTCTGTATACAAACAGTCTAAAAATTGCATAACTACTTAATTAATAAAAGCAACAAAAAATATTATCAAAATAAAATAATAATGTCAAATAACTATGTCAAATAACTCTTCAAAAATGGTATGGAGAGGTTATATCAGACCTCTTAGGAATATAAAAAAAATAATAAAATATTAGTTTAAATAATAATCACTAACGTAGTTTTCCACATAAAACCAAAACACTATACTGTACTCGACGCGCGTTTCACCAACCAAGTTGGCATCATTTGAAGATGATTAAAACTAAACCTATGCTAATATTGTGTCCTATTTATACCTAAATTATTTCTATGGTTCAGTGAACCATCGCGACTCCTCAGTGAGCTGTCGCGACGAATCAGTGAATATTTTACCCAGAACAACAGAAACTAACTGAAAGAAAATATAAAATTAGAGAGCAGTCACTCTCGCAACAGGGTTTTCTAAAATTTTTTAATATGCCTTTTTACATCGTCTTATAAATTTTCTTGGCAAAAACCGAAAATCAACATGATCTTCGCATTAATAAGTCTGTTCTGTTCTGTGCATTATTATTATTATTACATTATAAGGTCAATGAAGTATTTTAAATATCTTTATTAACGACACATTTTGCAGAAAAACGCGCCCAGAAATACATATTTGAATCTTTTTGACAATGCTGTAGATGTGAACATAAAATTAAATAATAGATTCGTTTTCCTTTTGAAAACGTACCCCTATTTCCATTTCTGGAAAGATACGCCTTACATCAAACGGTTATTCGTTGTTTGATACGAACGTTATATTCCCACACAGCTTTAATATTTTTAAAACGGAAATAAAAACCCTGACATTCAAATATTTAATATATATTTCATAAGTAGCTAGGAACGGATTTTACCTGATCTTGCAGGAGTAGAGATATCTTATTAATTCGTTATCTCTCTGGAAAATATCGCCAAATGAGAAATAGTATTTTCATATATATTACAAAGTAATACTTAGTTGAAGATATACCCTGAATAGATGAGTCCTGTCAGAAAAACAGTAAAGTATCACAACTGAAGAAACACTCTTAATAATAATTATAGTAATACCTATCTACCATTTATGTATGATCATAGAAGAAACGTTTGTAGGAAATTAAGCCAAACCTGGAAAAACCTTTTACCAAAAACCAATTAGCAAAAGTTGACCGCTGTGAGATTCGAACCGCAGTCAATCGCGGAGAATGATTAAAAAGTTGACGAGTTTAACCGCTGGGCTACGGATATACTAATAATCTTTGAAAATTAAGGCTCACTTTGGGATAATAAACAGAAAATGTTTCTCCAAGATGCATCATATATACTACTTGCATTGTCATATTCATCTTATTTTACATATGGGAAATATAACACGAACTTTTTGAATAAAATTCCCTATACATATATTTATTAATATTTAAAAACCATTTATTTGCTTTCCAACTATCCGAACTTTACGTAGCTATCTCATAGTATAGTTAGTTGGAGGTATAGTACCTAATAATACAGAGGAAAATCTTAAAGTACTCGTAAATTACTATCCTGGGGAAACCTGAATTAATTCAGATACAAGATATAAATATTTAAATGATTTTTAAAAGGATCTAATTAATGGCAAAAGTAGCAAAGAAATTATTTCATCGAGAAAGTACTTATACAACTTAAAAACAAGCATTAATTTTTCTACGGAAAAATTAATTTTTTTTACTGAAGCAATATGATGTAAAAGTTAATAGCCACAATAAGTACATCCGTGAGATTGAAAATATTTTTATTAATTTGCTCTAATTAATTAACAAAGCAGCTACCTATAGACATTAAAAAGATAACTTCGGTAATCAGCTTATTTTATAAACATCCCTTTTAAGTTCATTATATAATAAAAATTACTCATTCTTCCGTGAACATCGGTACGAACTAGTTAAGGAATTTGTTTCGTGAGGGCGTAGTTATAGGAAAAATGCAACAGCATGAATGGAAGATGAGACGTTTCACCACTAAAACTGAAGAGAAAATGTTGGATGAACAAGAAAAATTTCTTCCTGACAAGTAAGCTTTGAAATTATTACATTATTTATTAGAATTATAAGGTAACATTACATTTAAATAGTTACCACAATGGAAAAGTAATTATTATAGTAGCTGTCATTTTTATTTTGGAGACATAAGGCATCACTCGTATTAATATTAATTTAAAACTTTTCTACAGTGCATGCATAAAGTAGTGGATAAATTCGTTATTTTTTGAATACCCAATTTTTGCTTTCTTAGGTGTGCAAAATAGAAAAAATAGTATAAATAAGGCGTTTCCATAAGGCGTTTATGGCAGTTGTTTTGCCGCTTTACTGCTTTGCCGCAACTCGCCGCTTTGCGACTCGTTTTCTAAACTTAGATGCGTGCGATAAAAGTACGCCTTATGATACTCGTTGTTTAATATATTATCAATATTTTAATATATTAAAACTTTATTGAACCAAAATATTTGATAATTTCATTAACAATTTATGTCTTAATTAACTTGTTGGCTTAATTCCTATATAAAGAAAGATCTAAACAAAAATATAGGTAATAAAACATAATTGATATTGTTAAATTGTTACAACAACTGTACTAAATATCTCTGGAATTCTACAAGCAGTTTAATTTAATCACTTCATTGCAAGAAAACTCCGGGAGTTTTTGTCACTAATTCATTTTCCATTACCATACTGCTGCCTTCGCTAGTGCCTTAAGTTTATTACCTCAGCCTCTATTCGCCTAAATATCTAATTTATAGGTGCTCGCGGGCCTCGTGTATTAACTATTCACATTTTAATTCCAGAAAAAAAGGGGAGGCAGCAAAGTCAAAGGCCAAAATGGACAAAGAAGCTATTGAACGCGAGCTCAAATTTCGTGAGGTCCTTGAAGAAATAAAGAGAATACACGTCCGTGCCTTGAACAACTTGTTGGATTCGGATTTTAAACGCGGCAAAAGGATGCTTTAAACCTATGGCAGGGACCTCCCTTTTATATGCGAATTCATGAATAAATTTTTGTAACATTCCTTATTTAATACCTCATGTGATAGCTTAGATAACTCTATTTTTACAGTTTTGTAATATTTCAGGATACTGAAACTAATATATAAAAGACTTGAGCAGAGCAGTCAATATTTATGCAAAAAATCATATTTCTAAAGATATGTATTGTTATTCTGAAGTTCACAATGCATCGAGTATTATTGCCTTTACATGTTATAAATTCAAAGATGCTTTAACACAACTCAAAATAAATAGTTCTCACCGGAAAATAAAATTACTAGACTGCATTGTTGCAATTTAGAGTGCAGTATTTAATCAACAAAAATATCTACAAACATAGTTGCTACGATAATTAGACAAGATTCAGATTTACGGAAAGTATATGTAGCTTTGAGGCAGATATAATATTGTGGGAATATCGTTAAATATTTTACTAGCATTATAGATTAAAAAATATCGATTGAATAGAGCTGCATTATGCAAGATGTACAGGGTATCTGATTATCGATGTCTTAATAAGGTATTTAGGAAGGCTACCAGATATAAAGATGCCGTTTTCGCAAACCTGTGTAAATTTTTTAAGAATAATAAATTAGTGTAATCCAAATTTCCCTATCCTTCTTTCGTTTCTGAATTATGATCAACAACTGTTTGAAGATATTCATGGAGAGTTTCAGCTATTTCGGAGATATTCTCATCACTACATAAATAACATAAGAGATATTCTCATAACAATATATTCAGCTGTTTTATGAGTGTATTCTATAGTATTTTTAAATAAATCTTCTAAATTCGCACCTAATAACGAATTTATGACATGCCTTATGTTCCTAGGATCATGGATTATTTAAATGAAATATTAAAATAATATAAAAAGTGTACATCAATAAAAACATTTCTGCCTCATTGGCATAATTATCAAAATTTAGCTGAAAGGAATTTGGTATTATTATATTTAAATAGATGCTACAAGTAGATACTAATGGGAAATTCAGTGCCCTGTTTATTTTTGCATATAATAAATAATAAAATTCTGTAAACGAAGGTAATTACAAAATAATAAATATTGAAACTCCCGCTATTTATGGTGCTGTGCCTGAAATATTGATTAGTGCAAAAGGGTAGAGAATATTTATTATTAAAAAATGAAGTAATATAAAATTGTTTATAATGGTGGTAAAAACCTATAATACCATAACTGGCTTCTTCACCGAAAAACTGATAAAACCACCAGCACTTATATACAATTACCGATAGGCCTGCAATGTTGTCATTATATTGAATATAATATAACTTAAAAAATAATAAAGAGATCGAATTTCGGTTTTGACAAAAAAATTTGTCTAAAAAAATTGACAAAGGTGTTAACAATTTTCTTCAATATGGTTGATGAGAACTGATATCCTAATTGCAGGAAAATGCTCCATTCTGTATTATTGTTCATAATACAGTTACACATTAATATTTGCTTTCAATATGTACCCCGAATTTGTAAATAAAACATGATCGTAGAAAGCCCATTTTATGTCAAATACATAGTCTTTACGGCTTTCGATGCAAATGTGCTGAGATTTGCTTTGTTTTAGCGGGAAACTATCAATTTTAGAACCGATGTTTATCACGCCGTTTGCTGTGAGGTTGCGCATCTCGAATACTCGTCCAATCAACGGTTGAATGTATAAAATACTTGATATGCATGAAGAATTGGTTACTTTGTACTATTTTATAATGTACTAGTGGGTATCTACATCATTATTGAAGTATATACTATATAAATGGTACATTACATAATAGTATTTACAATACAGGACACCCAACACTATGGCAAAGCACAATTTTTCCCCTGACTTTCTCTTAGAAAATAAAATTAATGCGGATGTGGATCAAGAACTGCACAATTTAAAAAAAAATGTTGCCTGTATAGTGTGATTCACCTTTGAAAGGCATTTTAAATGGAACAACCTATATTTTATAGTTTATTTGGACTCATATGAAAAGTAGAATTAGATAAGCTTGCCTGGATATTACACCACAAATGCTCCATGGTAGAGCAATGATTTAGTAGACTGATTTATCGATGCCTCCTATGACAATTTAATAAAACATATAAAATTGCTTAACATCATTTAAAATATTAGGAATGGGTATAGAACCTTCATTACAAAAGTTGAAGATTTTAAGTAGACATTTAACACCCTGTTAACAAAACAGGGTGTTCCATTTGAAAAAAAAAATGTTTGTATTTGAAAAAGACAAACTTTGACAGGGTTTTGTAAACATCTCGTATAAAATTTGAAAACAGAGACTAAGCTGGAATTTAATAAAACATATAAAATTGCTTAACATCATTTAAAATATTAGGAATGAGTATAGAACATGCATTACAAAAGTTGAAGATTTTAAGTAGACATTTAACACCCTGTTAACAAAACAGGGTGTTCCATTTGAAAAAAAAATTTTTGTATTTGAAAAAGACAAACTTTGACAGGGTTTTGTAAACATCTCGTATAAAATTTGAAAACAGAGGCTAAGCTGGAATTTACGGTGGATTTACTACAATAAGTGTATCACCCAGTTAAATCTTATAATAAACTAATTATCTCTGAAACGGGTGTTTTTTGCTAGTTAGTACAAAAAAGCTGTAGAATTTTATGTAGAATACAAATATTCTTTCAAATTTAGGGTGTGCTATTTAAAAAAAAAACAACTTTGGACTGACCTTCAAAGATGAATCACCCTGTAGAGGGGAAATTATTTTTATATTGTGCAGTTACTGACGCCCCACCTCACATCGGGATCAATTTTAATTTTTTTTTTTTTTCTGAAAGAAGGTCGGAGGATAATCAAGTTTTGTCACAGCGTTGGATCACCCTGTACAAGCATGGTAAGTAGTACACAGATTTAATAAGTACTTCATCTGCAAAAGAGTTACTCACATCTACTACCGACCATTTATACACATGGGCCACCATATCGTTAACATTACTTCAGCTAGAAGCATTTCTCTATAAATATCGATACTCATAATAGTTTTATGATTATGTTACAAATATTCTGTTTAACATCATCTCGTCATTATCAAAGTGCCGCGTATATTTACGTTATAAAAGGAATAGCTTATTGGGTTAAAATATAACCAAAGTTACCCAATATAGTATGGGCAAGTCACTCAATATAGTAGGTGTTAAGATTCCATCTAATTTAAAATACTAGTAATGAAGGTAACGGCAGTATCAGAAATGAGCGTCAGAAACATTGGGAGAATAATAAAAAGTCTAATAATAATCTGCTAATAATTATTCAATAATAAACTAAACCTAAAGACAACATTTTGGAGACGTGGATAAAAGTTTACTCTGTGTTTAAATGGAAGAATTGCTAAAACTTCTCATTCAACAATAAAATAAAGCATGTATGGAACAAGTGGAAGCTCATAAGGAAACGATGATGTTACTGTCAAATCAAAAAAATCAAAAGTCTTCAAATTCAATGTCGTCAAGTTCCAGTCAGTCCAATTTCATAGATGTAATACTTTTAAAGTAACGGAAGTGACAGAAAAGAGTGTCAGAGAAAGATTGTGTGATTGTTAGAAAAAGTCTAACATTAATCTGCTAATAACTATTTAATAATAAACTCCAACAAAAGACAACAATCAAATTAACTGTGTGTATAAATTTGGAACAATTGATAAATGCAAAAATGCAAGGCGTCATTATCCGGTTTATTTTTTGAATGTACATTTTTTTTGTGTCAATGCCACTTCTGGCTTCTACTTTTAAGAGAAAAAGAGGGAGACCGCATTTTATTCATAACAAGAAGAGATTCGAATGAAAAACTATATACATATAACGAATAAAGTTATACCTTCCATGTATATCCATGTATATATTTCCATCTGGAAGGTATCCAAAGGGATACCTTCCAGATGGCACTATTGTAGCTTCCATGTATATATTTCTATATATGTACTTTTCATTAATTATTATATCAATTGCTTTTGCAATTTTGGGAAAAAATTACAAAACTACTAAGTACAAACTGCATACTACTATATTAAATTTTAAATTAAATAATTCAGTAGTTTTTCTGTAAAGTATACCACAAAAAACAAAAATGTATAATTTATTGCATTATATTAGACTCGCTTCGCAAGTCCAATTAAATAAAAAATCGTAAGTATGTTGTTTAGAGCGTCTACCATCTGTCTTGGTATTTCATCAGAAGTAAAATTAACTTCATATAATAATTTCTTAAACTGGTCTGACACGTCGCATTTCTCGGTTGTCTGATCTTTCTTAGGATTAGGCCGTGATGGAAGTCATAAAAAATATAAGCTTTTAAGAGTTCCTTCTTTCTTTATATAGAGTAATACGTATTTTTTATTTTGATGTTAGTGTCTGCATTGTATACAAATAAAAAATAACACAGGACACATTATTTTTTAACTGAGTATAATAATACTGCGGAATTAGATTTTGACTTGAACCTAAAATTCCAATCTAATTCTTTACATGTACGAGGTTGTAGAACTTTGTAAAAAAATTACCCTCGATCTGAATCTAAGCAACATTATTTATTATATAAATAATTTACTAAATAATATTTTATTAATAGAAGTGTTGAAAACCAAAATTCTATAAATCTATTAAAACTTAGCCAAAGTCTACATATATATGTAGACTTTGTTGGTAACGAAATATTTTGCAAAAATTGGCTGGAATATGTCTAAGAACCTGATATTTGATAAACGCTACATATTATGGTAATTACGAAATATTCTTAGGTTTTATTAAAATATAAAATTGCCTGGTGGGGAGGTTATGTTGAGAGAGAGATGGTGGAATTCTCTGCAACACAGCAACATTATAGAATGTACCCGCAAGCAATGCGGTTAACGCGCATTGTTAGGTACAGTCGCACATATTGGTAGCCCTACACTACACGTTGGTCGTATTTCCTCCACACAGTCTTCTACACCTGCAATACGCTAATATAAAGAAGTTTTTTGATTATTTTTATTGCATTTCTACTTCCATCGAGGTTCCGCAACGATACGTGATTGGTAAATAGTTTACTATTATAGTATTTAAAAATAATAGACAAGTTTTATTTAACTATATCATATACATACAGTATTTCCCAAAATGATGAAACAAAATTCATATTTTTTGTGGTTGAGAATAAAAGAAAAACGCTGAAACAGGACAATTAGTGTATAGAAATTGCCACTTTTCGGCAACATTTCCTATTTTTTTTTTTAATAGGACGCTCTATATTTCGTAGTATAAATAGATAACCCTTCTAAAGATGAATTCAGCGATATAAGGTTATACCAAACTCTACATTAGAATATATGTAGACTTTGGTTATACCTACTTTTTGTCATAGCCGCTGAAACATGTAAAAAACTATGTAAGAAGGAATTAATTGAAAACAATAGTTTTTCTACTAGTATTACTTTTCATTTTATTACTGAAAATGTTCAAAGTTGCCCCCATTACCTCTCCATTACTCAGTGTTCAAATTCATCGACTACATTTTGAATAACTGGTGTTATGTTTCGAACTTCTTCTGTGATACGAACGTCTCTCCAGGCACTATCGAAGGATCTCAATCCTTCGACATATACTTTGGTTTTTAGATAACCCCAAAAAAAATCTAGAGGAGTTAAATCAGGGGAGCGTGATTGTACCTATCCACTAACTTTTTACTAGGAAAGCTTCATTAAGGTAATTTCTTATAGCGTAGCAAAAATGTGGAGACACCATCTTGTTGGAACACAACATTACCAGCAAACGTATCGAATCCGACATATCGTGCTCATTAGCATTAGGAAAAATATATTCCAGGGTTGGACTCAAAACATAAAAACCCAAATAATTGTCGCTCTGTTTCAGTTGCCCTCAATGAAGTAAGGTCCCAGTGTGCGATACTTTTTTAACGACCATGACCAAAAAAGTAAGTAGATATAACTTTATATCGGTGAATTGGTCTTTAGAAGAACTGTAACAAAAGCCCACATGATGAACGTCAAGTGGCACTTTTGTGTGTAGATTAAATATCTTTAGAAAGTAACATCTGGCTCAAACAGATAGAGCTCGTAGAACCATTGCTGGTTCTTTAGCAAAGATGTCATTTTGGGTCATTAATACTATTCAGAATTATTTTGGATTTACAGATTTATTGAAACATTTTATGGATGTCTAGATCCGTGCATCCCTGGGGACGGAAGATCCCCAGGGATCTTTGGTAGATCAAGCACCAAATGTGAGTAACTAAATAAGTCTAGTAAATTATAATGAATTATGGTGGTACTTAGAGGTTCTCTGAAATAAGATCTTTTCTATGTTCAGAATATTGCAAAGGCAAAGGTCAACCTGTTTTTTTCGGGGAGTTTTTCCAGGAATAATATCAGTAGAGTAAGCCGTAATCCCCCTCACTTTGAGACGAAGATAATATCTAAGGGTTTTGGGTCACTAGCTAGCAAATACCATTTTGATTGGACAGATTGACAGAAACAGGTCATGGTTCGCGGTACTAGGCAGAGAGAAGAAACGTACTTTAACGACCAATGGGATTAATATATTTGAATTTTATAGCAAAGAAACTTTACTTGGAAAGTTTCGACTGAAGAAAAGTCTTAGACTTGAGAACGAGTTGTTTGTTTGTTTTGAGGCTTCTCCTCCCCATAGTATGAAGGCAAACCACCAAGGTTGGGTAAAGTACGTTTCTCGGGCTCGAAGTAGATGCCGTTCTATTTATTTAGTATTAAAAACCCTTGCCTTTAAGTGCCGTGTTTTCACGCAAATCCGCCCAACTACCCTCTCAGTGTTAATATATAAGGAGTGTCCCAGGAATACGTCCATACATCAAGGTTCAGGATAAGATAACCCACGGTAAGTCAAGAAACATTTTTTATATGTCAATCACAGCATATCTTGAACGCGGCGACTAAGAAATTGATTCAGTAGTAAACTTTAGACTCCCTTTCGAAATAAATGAATAATTTAAGTACGTTTCGTGAAGCCTGTATAGTACATCTGGCAGTCTGTTACGTTACCAAAAAAATTTCGGTAACGTTATAGTTCTGTCAAACATGGCTCAAGAAAATAGGAAATATTGCAGAAAAGTGGCAATTTCTATATAATAATTGACCTGTTTCCAGTTAGTTTAGAGAGAGGAGTTTTTTCGAATCTCTACTAGAAAAAAATATGAATTTCTTTCCTTTATTTTGGGACACATTGTATAAAATATATTTATAGCAAGTCACAAGAATAGAAACAATGTAAAAAACAAATATAGGTACAAGATACAAACCACACACATTTTTATAATACCATATTGAGGTACATGAAAGGATAACAGACCAGTCTGTGAACCGTCCGGTAAGAAATTGTCCGAAATACTGGTCTCGATAAATTCCTTCACTGTATAAAAACAATAGTGTACCAAGTAACTTTTCGTAGTTCATTCGAAACTAAAGTAGTTGAGTTTCTTATTTCATCTGGTAATTTAATAAATAAATTCACTTTGAGTTAGATTCAAATGTGTTTTTATTTTATAGATCTCCAGCATATTGTGGAAAATGTACAATTCCTTGAAATGTTCTCTACACGGCTTATTGAAAGACAGATTCGCTAATAGTCTAACGGCTAATTTCTGTAATCTAAAAATTCTAATGGACTGTTAAGACGATCTCCATATAATCACACCGCAGTTGATGTGATTGAAATAATGAGTGAAAAGCTGATATTAATGACTGAACCTCTACATGAAAGAATTCACGGAAGAAATCATGTACACATTGTTGTGATGGTCCACGTAAAACTGGCCCTATTTTCTTTTTCAACATATTTTTTTGTTTAAAAATCTGACCAATGTGATTTTTCCTGTCAAGTTTAATTCCAATTTTAAAATTTTATTTACTTAAAAAATATACGATGCGAGGTGCATCAAAAACCTTTTTAATGGAACACTCTATAGTTTTACAAAAATTAAATCCTCCTATTTTTTTCTTAATTTAACAATTATAACTGTTTATTATCTTCAATAGTTTTTCAGGTATTTGCAACTTTCACTTATTGCATTTATTTTCATAACACAAGGTTGTGTTATTAACAAGAACTTATTACAGAACTTCATACCAGAGTAAGCAAAATAATTAACAAAATTAAGATATTAACAAACAAAAAAAATATGTATATTTTCTATTCTAGTGCCATTTTTGGCCATACAAATATTTTTACACCTTTTAATATAATAATATATAAATTTATAATTACCTTAAATTGTTCCCCATAAGGTTGGCAGTTGTTGTTTCCAGCAATAATCTGAAAACAAATTGTTATTTTTTAATATTAATATTCGATGTGATTAACTAACTGATAATACAACCTTGAAAGTGTGAACATTTGGTGATGAAGACAACACTGACGTAGTTTTCCACATAACACCAAAATACTATACTGCACTCGACGCGCGTTTCGCCAACCAAGTTGGTATCATCTGGAAATGATTAGAACTGGCTAAAGGCTAAAAGTTTGAATCATCTCCAGATAGTGCCAACTTGGTTGGCGAAACTCGCGTCGAATGCAGTATAGTATTTTGGTGTTATGTGGAAAACTACGTCAGTGCAGTACAAGACAAAAGTTCATGTTCGGTTGTTTTACATCATGTTTTACAATTCAATGCAGAAAAAAACATGTAGGTAGCAGGTTTCCGGTGATATACCGATTCCCAAATAAAAATATATTCAATTTAGAAACAATAGTTAAACAATAAAATAAATAACATACTACTTGAAAAATACATCTAATTCGTGGGAGGAAGTTAGTTGGGGAACTAAGTGGGCAACTCTAATTCGAATGGGGAATTTAGTGGGTGAACGCAGCTGAGAGGTACATCCACAGACCTCTATGGACACACTTGGTGTCACCACATCTCCGCTTACTATTATCCGTATTGTATTAAGACAAAGAAGTGAAGTAGAGATAAGTGGACATATTATGTTTGATAAAAAACTGTCTCCCACCCATAGATATTGATACCTCTGCCAACCGATAGACCGTTCTTTTTCTGTGTTTAGTACACGCTTTACTTGCGATCGATCTGTCCTTGCCTCTAAATTGAACATATTTTTATTTGGGATGGTGTATATATTATTGTGGTGAGCAAAGCTCATAAATACAGTAGGAGTAAACTACATTGATAGAAATTATGATAATTTTAACCAACCGCTACCCTAGTAAAAAAAACGTTACCAAGTAAAACTCTATTTGTTTAGATAATATGTACAAAAATACTTAAATAATTTGTTGTGAAATGTTGTTGAATGATTGTTTGAATAAATTGTTGTCTTTAATTTCAAAAATTTTAAGATGTGGTTTTTGACCACCCTGTATAAAGGGAATAAAACTAAATTGCTCCTGTTTAGAACAGAAAAAACTCTTCCACCTTCAGCCACATTCTGAAATATTTAGCTAATACTCATTTTCTGCCGTAACCGGAAATTTAACTGCTAAATTAATTAAGTCCGTATTACTGCAAGTAAAGTCGGAAATTATTGCAAACTTTGTAATTTTAATGATAACGTTTATATCCCTATAAACACGCATGAACACTTTAGATACTCTATAGAACGAATTACTTGAAGGAAAATGTATAACGAAAGTAACACCAGAAATATGTATGTTTTGTATAATGTTGCAATAAGTGATTCCCCATCTATCGATACATTTTTCTTTTCAAAGCTATCGTCCAGCTGCAGTGTCTAGAAAGAAAAATCCTTCTTATTGCACTTACTGAGTTGAATGAAATGTAAACTGAACGATTGTGCCCACAAATTCTGTTTACTTGTCAAAGCAAACGAAGCAAAGCTTGATATAAAAATAAATGATTCAAAAATAGTATCTAATTCCTTTTTGTTTCAACAAAATAAAGATAGGGGTATAAATAGAAGGAATAAGGAAATAAAAAAGCTCCAACTTTCTCCCATGATACACGTATACTCTCATGTATACAGCGTGTGTCTATGAGGTATAGCTAAAATTAAACTTTAGCTATAGCTACTCAAAATAAGAAAAAGTAGGTATATTTAGGGGAATATCCGGAAATGCTTCCTGCAGGTGCTACGAGCCTCTAAAGATGATGACCTAAATCAATATGCAGCTTCACAACTTAAGACGTATGGAATTGTAATGAATATTTTTTTGATTATCTCTAATTGGCATAGCTGGTGAAATCAGCAACTCCAATTTACTTTTTTGTGAATAATATTGTAACAGTTGAGAAATTTATATTTCAAAGTATCAGTTTCAATTAGAAACTTTTTTGTCTCTTAAATTTTTTTCATAAAACCAAAGTTGTTCAACTTATTCTCAGTTTTGACTTATTAAATTGTGAATAGTGGTTCCTATTGCATTGAAAATCGTTAATTTGTATTATAAATGAATAGTATTTGTTAAAATTTGTTAATAATAAAGTTATTCACAACAATTACTACCTTTATTGTTCAAATCAAGTACAATTAATTATGTCGTTCTAACTTATACTACTGCTGAAATGATATGCATTTCATTTATGAAGAAACTAATAACAATACTAGAGAAGCTCAGCGTATATATGCAGGAACTTATTCCAAAAGACGTTGAATAAACAGACCTTGTTTCTCTACTCGTCGACGGTTACGAGAAAGACGATCTTTTACTACTGCCTTAGCAGAGGGACTGCTAGAATAGTTAGAACTCCTCAGCTAGAACAAATTTTAGAAATTATTGTTGGAGACGACGCTGCAACTAGTACATGATGAATTGCTGCAGATCATTACATTTCTAATAAAACTACATGAAGAGTACTTCGAAAAAATGTATTATACCCGTATTATATCTAAAGGGTTCAGGCATTTTAATCCAAGAAATCCACGGACTTTTTTTATCCATGGCTTCCTAAACAATCCAATATTTATCCCCAATTTCAATTAAAACATTTACTAATGAAGCATTATTTACAAAACAAGCATTAAAGAACTTTCACAACAATCAACATCAACTTCCCTGTAATGTTTGGGCTGGTATTGGTGATAACTTGATAGGTCCGTTTTTCAACCACGGATTCTTAATAGATCAACATATTGAAATTTTTTGGAAGTAGAATTATCAGCACTTTTAGATGCCCCACTAGCGATTAGACAATAATCATGGTTCATGCATGACTTAGCTGCGGCTTATTTCAGCTTGACAGCGAGAGAATATCTTAACAATAATTACTCTGGACACTGGATTAGAAGCGAAAGACCAGTAGGATAGCCAGACTGAAGTCCTGACTGCAATCTGCTTAATTTTTATTTGTAGGATCAATTTAAAGTCCTTGTTTATAGAGCTCCAATTTAGAGTAGAAGTATTGGGAGAACGTATTGAACAGAGTTTTCAAAGTATTAGAAACATTCCAAGAATACTGAAACGAGTATAGTAATCTATGCAAAGACGTTGTGAAGCCTGTATTACAGCTGAAGCTTGTTTTACAGCATTTTGAACAGTTTATATAACCTTTGTTAATTTTGTTTTAAAAACTAAATTTAGCCTACTAATCATTTAAGTCGCCATCTTTGAAGGCTCATAGCTTCTTGAACAAGTAGAACCTCTCAGAATTTTCATTTTGGCTATACCTCATAGACACACCCTGTGTATATAAAACTATTCGCTAGAAAACTTTTACAAAAATGTTAAATAACTTCTTTGTCTCTTCACAATGATACGCATTTATTTAATTCGGGTTATTACTAACCGAGGAATATTTGCTGCAAATTATTTCATTAGCAAAAATCCTAGTTCATTTTAAGCAACATCAGTTTTTAATAAAATCTAGTTATTACTTGGTTATTTGAACTGGGAGGTATTGTATAAGTGAACATAAGTTTTCTCCTTATTCGTGACAGTTTCAAGTTTGTTGAAAGAGATAAAATGATATCGTTAAAAATTATGCAAAAATAATAAATTCCTTCTTTGTTTCTACACAATGGAGATATGCATGCTGATAAGACCCGATGCACGGGTCTCAAAAAGTTTCTGTGTCAAATAAAGCATTAAAAATGCAATGTTTTGCTTGTGCTGAGTGTTTGCCCGCTAGTTCGACTGAATATTTAATAACAGCAGTCGGGACAGGAATGCGCAACCCTATTGCAGCTACCCGAGACCTTGCTCACCCCCTCTACATTAACTAACCCCTCTATTTCGTTACACCTCAGCCATGCATGCATTAACACACGCTTTTCTGTCATGTCATAATTGATTAAAATATACTGTTGCTTCTATATTCAAATGAACACAACTAGCTTCATCTTACACTTATGCACTCAAACTACTTAGTAAAATGTAAAAGACAATATAATAATAATAATAATATAATAATACTAATAACTGATAACCATCAGCGGCCGACCCTGAGAATCGGAGCCAGGGAACCGGTCGACTAGATGTCAAAGAAAAAAAATAATTATACTAATAAATAATAAAAACATCTAACATCCGTATGGAAATTACTAGCAGATGTGCAACATACCAATAGACATAATGCAGTGGCAAAAATTATTCACCCGGAAATAACCCTACTATATAATCTACAATGGGAGCCTCAAGCGTACTATCAATATTCACCACCAACTATCATAGAAAAATATTATAAATTATACTGGGACTTATATAGAGTCTTCATGTAAGTCTTAATGGAACTGAGTCCGGCCTACTAAAAGTTGAAAACGGTGTTCCTCAGGGTTCTGTCCTGGGACCCATTTTGTTTCTTTTATAGGTCAATGACTTGCCTTACTTGGTAGATGACTTATCTTGTGTAATATTTGCTGATGACACTACACTAATTTCAAGGTGTGATCGTTCTAATTTGGGTAGTTTTCAGCTGGTGAAAAATTGGTTTTCATCAAATAAGGTGAAACTCAACGAGTCCAAGACTCAACACATTCATTTCACCACTGGCAAATGGTCTCCCAAGTCCGAGGGAAAAGTTATTGGGCTAACGGTAGACACCAGATTGGAATGGTCACCCCATGTTGATTATCTTTGCTCAAAGCTGTCATCGCAGATATTCTGTATGAAACAATGAAGACGTTCGTTTCCATCTAATATACTACGCACGGTGTATATCCCAATTTTCCACAGCCATTTAAAATATTACATCACGTTATGGGGAAACTCAAGTGCTGCTTATAGGGTGCTAATTTTGCAAAAGGCTGCTGTTGGCTCCATAGAAGGTGCTCCTTATGGTACCTCTTGTTTACATACATCTTTTTAAAAAATTTAAAATTATGCCCCTACCTTGTATTATATATTTCAGTCCCTATTGCAAATACACTGTGAATTTGACAAGTTTCTTTGATTGTTGCTTTTATTTTAACCGTCCATTAAATTATCAAAAATACCATGACATTTAATAGATACTTTTACATACAACCAAAAAAATGTTTCCTCATAACTTTTTGAGAAATATTTTTTATAAGGAAGATGATATGAAAGCATATATTATCAAATTATATAAACCGATTATTGGTGCTTGCAAATCTCAATTTTGTTTTCTATTTTAACCAACTGATAACAGTGGTTATCTCATTATTTAACTTTTTTAATTAATATTAATTAAAATTAATTATTATTAATTAGTATTAATTAAAATTATTAGTATATATGCTTTATACTCATATAGGTACATTTTGTATTTTTGAAATTTAGTTCTACCAAATATTCAGTTTAGTGTTTTATTTTAAAATTATACATAAACAATGTCCTCATATATAGTTTTCAGGAGCATGTTCACTGTAACATTCATTCATTTATTCACCATTCATAGAATTGTAGGACATAACGATAGCAAGTTACGATAAAGAATACACCCATGCAGGAGTATATCTGCTTTTAAGTCGTGCATAATTTTTATTTTATCTACCTGATAAAGCAGGTTAAAATTCAAATGAGACGCACAGGAGAGGTCCTGCTTTCCGGCCCTTATGCTATTTTTGCCTTAATAAACTTTGTCAAATATATATTTACATAACTCATCTAAAAACATATGTTCACAAAACCTTGGGGGTTACAATCATAGTATATTGTAAAAATATGTATCCTTGTTTAATTCATTTATATAAATTTTACTGAAACCGCTGGAAACAACTGAAAACTATCAAGGATTAATAGTAGCAAATGTAAATGGAGTAAAATCGTAGTCTATGTTGCAGGACATACTGGATGGGTCTGCGATTTATTCCCTATTTTCCTATATTTTCAAGACCGTTGGTTTTAAAAAGAACCGTAATTTGTGACCGTTGAAAAAATTTATGAACGCCAAAAACGATGTCATTTATTTTGATCCACAATTTCTATTTTTTCTTTAATTTTAATACATAGTAGTCACATCAAAAATTAAATAAATACACTTTTTCAGATAATATTCCATGTAGATCAAGGGTAATTCCGTAGATAACCCTTTGAGGTTGAAATAAGAAGTATATATTGGTACTGATTGAGACGATAACAATGCAGCACAGGAGAGTCAGTAATTAAGATCGATGTTCACCGGTCTTAATGTCCAATTAAACTTTAAAATTCCTTTGTTTTATCCCGCGAAAACTGTAGCGTACCTTATTTCTCAAAAACAAGTTAACCGATTTATAATTATAAGTAATTTATAGTTTATAAGCATATGGTAGAATCATAAAATTTTCAGTAATAGTTTTAACAGCCGGGAATAACTAATGTTTATTTACTGTCACTATAACAGCCCTCTTTATTACAAAGGCAAGAAACTTTTTACCTTTCTCGCTTTTTATGACCTAATTTTCATTGGATGAGTGTTCCCTTTGTTTTCAAATGGTTCACATTAATAAGTTTTATATCCACCAGGTGCATTTTTCTAAAATTGTTCAAGTATACAAACAGGCAAAAACTGGGTAAAGCACAATAATGTATTGACTAAACAAGCAGGAGTTCATAAGGAATAAGCCGTCTAAGTTATTATTTCCTTTTTTAAACTAGTGCTCAATTCAGCAATAATAGTGAAATTACGTATATAAAATCTACTAGAACGAGTTTATGCAAATAATTCATAAAGAACATCCCACAGGTAAGACGTTTGTTCTTACAGTTCTTCCATTATGCAGCTGAGATAATAAAATATTAAATGTAGTAGGTCCCAAGCAAAGCTCTAGCTACGTTTATTCTACTGTTACCCAATTATCGTTTTAAGAAAATCTTATCTCCGTATTTTACCCCATTTTATGTAGATCCGACTATTAAAAAGAGGAAGTACCTCATTTTCCTAGAATCTTGCCATTTTATACTACAGTGCTAAACAAAGAAGCTATTAAAAACGAGACAGTATTCCATACACCTTACAGCGTTCCCTGCTTTCTCTAAATTTTCATTTCTAGGAAATATGTTCCATATGACACAAGCATAACCGTATTCTAATTCAGAGAGAACAATTCTAGACAAATAAAATAACCGTGCACACGAGTTACTTTAACTCTTAATATTTCTTATAAGAGTCAAGAGACAAAGTTTGCCAACTATCAGTAACAGATTTTCTTATCTCTGGGAAAAGTTAATTTTATGTATAAACTACAAGAGTCTTTATATTCATACGCTTGTGCCGTATTATTTTCCAAGTTTCAGCAGGGGGCAAAGATAATACTGTTTTGTTAGAAATAATGGTTCTTTTGTTTCATTGGCGTTCATATTAACGATATAAAAGCCAACCAAGGTTGGCCGCGGTTGGTACTTGGATGGGTGACCATGCAGGGAAGACCAGCGGTACCTGTCCACATCTTCTAGTGACCTTTACATCGGTAAATTCACAGAAGCTATGCAAACTTAGCCGAGGTTTGCGTGGAAGACGTACCATCCCTTGGATAAGATGTAAAGGCGGAGATCCCTTATCTATGAAATGATAGGCATGATAGATGTGGTTGTTCTGCTGGCTAACCAGCCAGCAGGTAAACAGAAGGCTGGAAATGTTAGGGAAAATGACGAAATGAATATACTTGCATGCATACTTTCAAGCGCATCCAAGAAATTCCACAAGAGATATTGCGGGAGATTGAAATATATTACAGAGTACTGTAGTGCGAATTCTCAAAAAAACAAAAACTATAAACCGTGAAAATTAAAACCACTGCGTCAGCTATTAAGGGAAGAGGATAAACAGCGAATAGTGGTATTTTATAGCAATATGTTACAACTGTACAGAGAAAATCCAAATTTTATAAAACGTATTCTTTGGAAATTATGCTAAAAAATTCATAGTTATGCTACTGATCCCAACTCTCCATCTCCAAGTACAAGATCCGCCCTTATCCAAGAGTGCGGAGATACCCTGGAGGAGCTAGCTAGAGGAAAAGAGGTCAAATTCGTATGGGTACCAGGTCATAGTGGAATTCCGGGGAACGAAAGGGCCGATGAACCGATTTTAGGCATTACACGAAGGCAGGTCAACATTGCTCTTAATTATTGGGCTCATGAGACACTAAGTAAACACTGGAGAAGGAGTGGGAGCTGTAGACAAGCTCGCAACTTTATAGTGGAGCCAAGCAAGACCAAGACGGCCTGGCTGTTAAGTCGTAGCCGGAAGGCTCTAAACCAGTTGGTGGGAGCTTTAACGGGTCACTGCAGGCTTAGAAGACATCTATCATTGATGGGTGTTGAGGGAGACCCTATCTGCCCAAAGTGTGGTGAGGCCGATGAAACGCCTTCCCACTTATTGGCAGAGTGCGCGGCTTTCGGCAGAGTGAGACACGACCTCTGAGGGGCCGGGGAGTTGCAAGGGGAAGAGGTCAGTTCCCTTGAATGGACCGACATTCTGACCTACATTAGAAGGTCGGGTAGGTTCGATGAGGGAAGAGGTGATGGAGCTATGTAGGGACGACAGGGGTAGGTAAAAACGGCCCGCTTGCGGCCTATTTGCCAGCTCTTGGCCGCCCCACTACTACTACTACTACTACTACTATGCAAAAACTACCTTATTTGACAGTTCACTTAATTCAAATTCATTTACTGTTTAAATTCGTGTAAATTGTTTTCATAGCACTTTCATACCTTTTGCGGAAAAAACGAATAGTACAACTCATACTTTTATGGTTCTTCAATAGGTATTTAAGTAGCTATATTTCAAAAACGGGTAGAAGCAGATACCAACTATATTATGTTTTTGCAAAGCTCTTTTCATGACCCTTTTTGATGGTTGAAAAAGGTATATGCAGTTCCATTTAAAAAGAATTGTCACTTTAATGGCAGCAAAAAACAGAACACCCTGTCCATAAATTAATAAGTCTAAATTTTACCCAACAACAAACGAATTCATACCAATATGCTGACTTTTTTCTGAAATGACAATAAGATGTTGACAAGGGAGTGAAAAGGGTTAGTGACACAGACTGTACAATGCATGCAACCAAATCTCATAACGTTTTTTATATAAGTATATATTATTATTATTATTATTATTATTATTATTATTTATATTTAGTATATATAGTAAATATTTTTTATAAAACCCTCATTATTGTAGGTTCATGGTTTGTAAATTTTTTTTCACCATTTTCATTTTTTATCGCAGAAATAGGTTTTGGAAAACAAACAAGTTATTGAATAAACTGTTGATTATGATATAGTTTATGCCTATGTGCCTTTCTGCACCGATTTTTTGTTATAATGATGCAAATGATGCAATTATGTTATCATTATCCGAATTCTTCTACAAATATTAGAAAATGCAAAAGAAATCAATATTATAAATCAAAACTCAACATAACTGATTTTTTAGTTGTGATAAGACATTTTGAAAACTATATCAAAACTGAAAAAATATTCATGCCCATTGTTTTACAAATACTTTGACACTGACCAGAAACGGGAAGACCATAATTCACCATTACAATATGAAGATTCAAAACACAATTCGCTCTTATCTTTATATATCAAGTAATACGTTTTTGAAAACAGTTGGCTCAATTTTTAGTGAACCCTGTATATATTGCCTGAATATATTTATATATGATGTTTTTTAGAATATCTCCATTCCAATATTTTTGTGCGTATCTTGTTTAACCTTAACCCTCGTTAGAAAAAGAATACGGATCATTCCTCTGAGTATTGCTGTCTCATTTAAAGTCAAGCGGAAGGTATATTGAAAATTTCAACAATTTTTCCTTCTATAATTAAAAAGCGTTTGCTGTTTTTCAAAAGCTTAAAAGTTAATTACATCACAAAATCAATTACGCTTCTGGAAAATTTATTACAGTTACAAGACTCACATAGTAATGTATTCCTGGATATCAAACTTTCGAGGTTCAAACGCTTAGATGTCTCGCAACACCGCCTTTCGTTGGAAAGACATACCCTTCGAGTGTAGTTTTACATAATCGATATAAGGGTTCAGTGTTCCTATAGAAATCTTTCCAGGATCTACTTAACAATGGTTTGAGCCCGCGCTAGACGAAAATTCGATAAAAGGAAAATCGGAAGAACTAAAATTCCCATTTCCTATAACATATCGAGTGAATCGTTGAACAAAAACTTCATTATAAGCGAACTATTTGGTAATTATTATATCGAATGGCCGTAGTGCAATAATTTTTACACGCTTTGAAACTATTAAGCTAAAACTAACTAAAAATAAACATTTTATTTTGGTATTATGTATTATGAATTTACAACATCATAATAAAATTATTAAATTATATAATAATTTTATATATAAGAAATTGATTGAATTATGCAGGATAGAGCACCCCCGCATATTTACTGACCAGTTAAATAATTTTTAACTGATGTTTTTCAAAATCTTTTAAAAATAAGCAGACATTTTGTAAATTCAAAGCCTCCAAGATCACCTGATCTTAACCCAGCGGATCATTGACTATAAGGTTATTTAAAAGATTTGGTGTTTAGAACACAACCAATAATGCTGGAAGAATTAAAAGACTATTAGGGAGAAAATTGCTGCAAGTCAACCAGAAATGCTGAATAATACTGTGTACAATTTAGAGGAACGGTTGGTGATTGTACAGCAGCAAAACTGAGGACATACCGAACATTTCTGTTAACCACTGTTGGTTGAAGAAATTCCATTGTTTAAGCAATCAAATTTCTTTTACATCCTGTTATTAACTTAATTTGTTAAAAATACTTAATCAGCTGAAATATATCCCTTACTTTATGATAAACTTGTATATTAATAATGCAGTTATGAACTGTGTCCCAGAATTCCTTTCCACACTGTATATAAGACTTGGTAGGTAATTTCCATACGACTACTAAATAAATGATCTCAATCATCTTCTCTTGACTTGTTATGAAGTTTTGTGGGTAGGTGGGCAACGAAAATTTTGCCTGCTTTGAGTTAATCACCATATTATACACGAAAGCGATTTAAAAAATGTAACTAAATTACAAACTTTGTTGCGTTTTATCTAAGTATTGTACTACTTCACAGGTAGGATGTGATTTTGATTTGTACTTTTTAATTCGACTGAAAACTTCTTTCTGTAAAAATGTAAAATGTAAACTGAAACTCGTTTACATTTGTATACTGTGTATATGTAATATGATGAAATTTGCGTCATATATTCATAATTTTCCTCCAAGTTTATTCATTGCAGGTTCACAAAAGATTTTAGGACTATTTACACATTAATAAAAAAGATACATGCATTAGTTGATTACGGTCCAGTAAATAATACACATGTGACATCTACTGAAAATTTCATAGTCACATTGAGCTCTTCATCATGTTTTCACTGAGTTAGAGGTTAAAAAATAAGGGGTGTGCATCAAAAAAGGTCCCTTTAGGATATATTTAATAAATATTTCTGGCTATATTTTTTTGTATTTCGAAAACAATATAGTTCGGATGGTTAAATTTCTCAGATCATCATTCTCAGGATATTATCAGAAACACTAATACTTACACATTCAACGAAACAAAGTTTCATAATAAATTTTATATTTTAGATTTTGATGCTAAACCTAACTTAGAAAAAATACGAATAGGTTTATCTAAAAATTCTTTTGAGTATAAAATAATAAAAAACAACACAACGAAGTACAAAAGAGTAATATCAATACAGGCTTTTAAAGTTTGCCTTGATGTGATTTTTTTTAAATATCGCAACACAAATCCTGTTCTGATAAACAAAAAAATTAGATAATTTAATAAATAACTAGTTACAGCCAATATTGAAGTTAAGTTTGAAATTTTATTGAAATAAAATTTACTTTAGACAAATTTTAACTGATAGTTCAACGGTTGTGGTGGCATATAGCCAGGAAAATATCCGTTTCGATTTAATTCGTTTTAATCCGTATTTATATAAACCCTTTATGGGTAGAGAAGCCATGAAATATTTCTTACCAATATTGCCTTACTTCAAAAACATATTTATCTTAGCTTGAAAAGAGTAATTTTTAATCGTAGAAAATATCTAATATGCGCAAAGTAAAGCACTTATTTGATTTGTATAAATGAACATTTCCAATTAAAAATTAAAACTGTTCAGCTGCTTTACCTGATAGATAGAAACTACAAATAGATACTGCGTAGTCACAAAGTCTGTTAATGAGCATTAAATGTTTGACGTTCAATTTTCAACATATTAATTTATTTCATTATTTACTAATCAATTATAATAATTTGGAGCTAGAGCTTAGCGAGGAATTCCAAAGCTTTGTGGGCTCGATGACCAGCGCTTTAAACTACATTGTCGGGGTTTTAGGACTTCAAAAAGAAAATAATACAAATTGAATTGAAATATCCACTTGGTGTAAAATGCGACAAAGTTAAACTTTTAATTAGAGATAAGGGACCATGAGAAGTTTTTTCAGTTGATATTATACAATTTCATTGATGGTTTCAGCAAGCCGGACTTAAATGTTCTTTATATAATATTTAACTATACACATCATCAAGTGGTCTATCCAAAAAATTAGATGACTTTGATAGCTCATAGCTTTTAAATGAATAAGTGAATTCGAAATTATTTTCAGTAGTGGAAAGACCGCTTCTTTGGCAATAAGTCTACTTTGTTTCGTTTATTTCTAAGGATTATTGTTTGTTACACAGGATTATTTACAGGGACCTGACTTTTTTTTAAGTTTGTTGATGTACATGAGATTAACGAACCACACTGTATATTTTCTTTATATGTCGGTATGTAGTCCCATTTGTTAGCTATGTACTAGTTTTTTTATTTTTTGTCCTCATCCTTTTATCCCTTTTATATTTTATCTTAATTGTGCTAGGAGGATTGATTTTTTTTCGTATTCATATCATTTTTGAATTTTGCAAATTATTGTGATATATTATTATTATATTATTGTGATAAGGGTAGAGAGATAACTTTAACAATAATGCGATACAGTATTATTGTTGTTGTTAGAGATGTTGCCAAAAATGCCTCGTAAAGACACTGCAATTTGATAAAGAATAATAGGTATATTTCCTGGACGATATACCAGGAAAGTAATTATCCGCAGTACACCCATAGAGTAGGATACCGAAGAATATCTCCAGAGAAGTATCCTTCAAGAAAGGAAAACAAATGTTATTCAACTAATACAAATATTTTATACAGAGATTTCAGGAAGGTGAATTCCATGCCAAGTGATCAGCTAGACATCCAAAGTGGACTCGGAAGCACAAAAGACGTGGCTTATAATTTGCCAAGCACGATTACAATTGCAATGAAAATGATTGGTTCCATTGTTTTTATCAAGATAAATCTAGATTATCTAAGTATCCTTATAGCAACCATTGATGTGTGTGGTGAAAAGTTAATGAACCTAATAATGAAAGTTCCATGGTTTCAGTAACGTCTATCAGAGGTCGTTCAATTACGGTATGGGGAGACTTAGGTCGTCGTACTAAACTGGTACCTTTTATAGATACAACGGTACTGCGATACGCTATATAGAAATGGCACTAGAACCAATTAATTATTGTTCCATTGGTCAAAAACATAAGTCGACAATTCATTTACATAGACGATAACGCCAGGCTGCATGGGGCTATTGAACAAGATATTCAAGGAATGGTATGGCCGGCCGACTCGCCTGATATAGATCCCATAGAGAACATCTGATATGCTCTACAAGGAATAATTTCTAATAGGATAATCCCTCCAAATGCAATAGATCAGTTAATAAATGCACTGCAGGAGGAGTGGGAGACCCTGCCAATATGATTAATCAACAATGTGATTTAAAAGGGAACATTTTGTAGTTTTGTAGTAAAATTCCTCATCTAAAAACAAGACATCAGAATTCCTATCAACATGAATCCACTTTTGTTTCATTTCTTTGATACAGGGGTTTTTATTTATTTACTTTCTCAAAATATGAATTAAGTAATAATTTGAATAAAATATGGATTCTGGGTTCAATACCTATATTTAAATAATAAATAATATACAAACTGATGTCGTTTTAATGTTGAAAATACCGCTGTTTTGGCAGCATTCAAAATGCTGTTTTGATTTTTGAACTTCATTTTGACAAATTGATTTTGTAATGCTCAAAGTGTTCTGTAAACAGTAATTCTGATTTGATTATATTTCCTAATAATATTTACTCGTTTTGTTGATAGAGCTAAAATCCTTATTTTGTAATATTTCTACAATAATACTAAAATACTACTGAAGAATATGAGGTATCAATGTTTTTTATAAATTGAAGCTACAATTAATAATGATTACCCCATGTTATTGCAATTATTATCTGCCATAGCTATTTGTCATAACTCATGGGAAATGCATTCATTGGTAATATGATGTCAACGGAAAAAAGACTTTCACATATCTTAAAAAATTTGAGCTCACGAAATAATTTCTTGGAAGATAGACTAACTTTATTAAATTGTAGTGTTTCATGTAAAGCTGATTGACCATGAAGCATTCGAATCCTGCCTCTATGGCGCCATTTGATCCATCATGTGTGTGGCTTACAAAAAATTTGTCAGGGTAGCCTGCCTGCACTGTTTGACAGGATTATTCAGTTGTGCGTTTCTTGAAGAGTAAATAACATCCCCACTCGCTGATAGTTTTCATGTTTTGCAAACAAATAATTTTAGTAGATGACAAACAAATATCCAAGTAATTAAGTTGAAAATTAAAAACAAATATTTATGAAATAATTAATTCTAATACTAATGTATTTCGTCGTTTTATTAATACCGAATATAAATTGATGAAATTTTAATTGGATATTTATTTTTACAGTAATAAATTTAATATGAAAATTAAAATAGGAATAAATAATATTTCAAAATTTTCATTGCAAATTAGTTCCTACTTTTATAGGTAAAAAAGAAACATATAATTCATCACAGTGTGGAATTATTAGTTGTAATAAAGCAGCCCAGTAAATCACAAATTATATTTAAATATCGCTAAAGCTGATGTTATACAAGTATTTATTTTACCAATTCAAACAGTTTCACTTGCAAATAGTATTTTTGTACTTATTTAGATTCAAAGGTAAATTAGCAGACACGCACTAGTAAACATTTTCCTACACAGAACCCATGGCTAGAGATCTTTTTATTACTGATAATTTCCAGTCAGCAGGCCTTTAACAGCCTGAGTATGAAATTTGAACAATATTCCTGGGTCACTTTGTTAGGAAATTGTGTATTTAATTTTACAGTCAATCTTGAAAGGGGTTGGAACCTTTGGTGATGATAAAATTGACGTAGTTTTCCACATGTCGCCAAAACAATTTAGTTTTATTAAACAAGTTTTAATCATCTCCAGATGATGTCAACTCAGTGGCGAAACGCGCGTCGGGTGCAGTATAGTAGTTTGGTGTTATGTAGAAAAGTACCTTAGTGTTTATAGTCAATGGTAATTAACAAATAATGCTTTTGCGTGGTTGATTAAATTTCTTAAACAATACGCAGTTGTGCCATGATCTTTTTGATTATTATTATTAAATCTTAAATATCTTATAATCAATCAATCTGATCAATTTGACATATGAAAATAAGCTGTTTATCGGATCAGGCTTTAGTCTCTCGATCGCTTAATCGAGAGGTAGAAGGTTCAAATTCCTATTTCGTCGGACAATTTTTAATTAAGTTCTCTACTCGTATATTAAGGCCTGCTTGCAGGGATGAGCTAGCAACCATCCTGGCGTCCGTGGCAGGGATGAGAAGAATGTCAGCTTGGTGACAATGTGAGGGATTAACATCTCCCTAACTAATGTGTTGTCCACGTTTCCCTCATTCCAGCACTGAATGGTAGTTAGGGCTTACCAACGTAAGTAGTCCCTGAAACGTAAATGCTACCGACCTACGGAATTATTATTATTATTGTGTTCTATTTATCACTGGTTTATTTTTCTTGTAGACCAGTTAATACCAAGTCTATAAGAAGTTATTTTTGATTTAGAAATGATCTTACTATATTACATGTATGATGTATGGCTGCTTTTTGTGACTGAGTATATAAACTCTTCTCCAGGCAAAATTGTGTGAGGTGATTTATAAATGAATGTCGAGTGACACCCGTCGCACGGATGCAATGAATGGAATTATATGAACTTGTTTCTGTTTCCATATTATTTAAATTGCTAATTATTAATATGTTTCTTTCTTTTGTGTATATTTTCTTGCTATGTATTGCCACATCGATTAGGTAGTTGATCCTTTTTATTTCATCTTGAAGTGTTATATCTGATTTATTATGTACGTTATTAGTAGTACGCTTAAGGCTCCGATTGCAGGTTATATCGCAGGGATATTGGCTGGTGAATAATTTTTGCCACTGCATTATGTCTATTGGTATATTGCACACCTGCTAGCAGTTTACATCCGGATGTTAAATATCTTTTGTTGGTGGCATTATCTGCACCTATCGTTCTTAATTATTAAAGTATCCTTTAAAACATATTTTTTATAGTTATTTGTGGCTATAACTTGGTCTTGTATTGGAAGTATAAATACATCTGTTTCTGGGTATAATTGGCCTGTTTATAGAAACATATATGAAAATTCTTTGTTTATATGTTCTTGATTGACACTATTATAATATCTACTGTGTAATGCTTTAGATGACCATACATTTTGTTTTTATATAAGGGCATTAAGGGTATTATTTTGTAAGCATTCTGCTTCTTACATTGATAGGTTTAAGTGCGTTAAACCATTATCAATTTCTATTATTGCCCTATGTAATGGATGGTCTTTGTTTTGGAAGTATGTTTTAATGAATTTATCTGTCTACAGTATAACTGTGGTATGTATAATGTCTATCATTCCTCTTCCTCTTATTTTCTACTTCTAAGTATAATAGTTTCAATCTCTTTGCTCCTTGTATAGTACCTGTAGGTCTAGTTTAATTTTGAAATGGTCTATTCTTTGATTTTGATAAAATCCTTAATATTTATATTGCTCATGTTTCTCCATTAATTTATTATAATTTTTTTTCTCAGGGTCGGGCGCTATTCCCCACGTCCTTGGGATGAATAACTACTGGATCCAGGAACCCAGTAGTTATAAAGAAACATAAAGAACCCAGAATGACCGTTTCCGCATTCTTCCGGCTAGAAGATCTGCCGAATTTCGGCATGCCGTAAAGTAAATAAATTTTATAACAGTAAATGTTGATATCATATTGAAACCTGACAATGTGGTCTACAGGAAAATAATATGTCACCCCTCCCCCTCACAAGCCTTTGAGTTTCAGCTAATCCTGCTTATTAGAATTTGAGGTAAATATATTATTATTAAAATAAATTACCAATATGTTCAAAAGTTAAGTTTGTTCAAAATTTAAAACATAAAAAACAGTTAGGTACGATATTACGATTAAATTTCATGTTCTTTGAAACATTAATACATATTCAGAATGTTTTAATAACGACATTATTTGTTGCAAATAATCTCCGTTTGTTAATCTAAATGTGGTACATTTGTAATATGAAAGATACAGATAATAATAATAATAATAATAATAATAATAATAATAATAATAATAATAATAATCGACTTTATTGCTTCAAATTTCACAAGTATAATATTAGTAACAATAAATAAACAAAAAGTATAAAGCAAAAAGCGAATTTGTTTATTGAATTGAGTTTTAATTTTATGATGAATTTTATTTAAATAAATTGTTCTTCCTCTTAACCTAAAGCAATCATCGCCAACATTACGGCACGATTTTTGACAGCCTTTATTCACCTTAGCCTTGCTATTGTACATTAAACATTGACAAGAATTGACACAATTTATGTTCAAATAGTAATTGCTTATAGGCAGTCCTAACTTTTTGGAGAGGGTAACCTGGATAGGGAGGGAGATGACGTTGTTTGTCAGCAAACATTTTTCCATATCGTAAAAAGAAGTACTATATTAAGAAAATATGCCATGATGCCACATTATGTAAGTATCTACATACAGAAGTTAAATTCATATTTTTACAAGAGCAGAGAGACAAAAATGCCCGTATTATCCCATCCTTACGACCACATACTCGCCGCCACACTCGTCCCGCATGGATTCCCAGACAGAACTAAAACAAAAAGTAGTAATATGAATCTATAAATTGATAAATCTTAGTTTGGCGCAGGATTCGGATGAACCACCCCCTGGATTTGAATGGCATAAAAAGATTAAAATGACCTCTTGCCACTCCCAAAGCGGCGCATTGGGCGCTAGACGACGCCTCTAGTGACGTCAACATCAAGCATTGCGACGGACTGCCCCTCAACCGCCTAATACAGATAATAATTACAGTGATTGACAGAAAAAATAAATTTAAGACATCTGAGTTGTGGCCCTGCCGCGTGGTCTTACGCCGAAATCGCTTCCTGCTGCCTGACTCATGTGGTGTATCGCCGTCGGCGTAAATATAAACAAGGAGTGGGGGTAGCGTCGCCCTCACGGTAAAGAATCCTGTTTCGTTTTAGTCCGCTCGCGACCTCTCCGCTGAAAGCTAAAATTCTAATTAATTACAAGTCAGCTCTTCCAGTAAAACAACTGTATTAAATTTGACAATGTTAATATATCATATTTGATTTACATGTATTGTTATGCAGCTGGGATCTACTTTAAGTATATAATTTCTCTAAGGTATTTATTCGGTAGAAAATATACCAGTATACAGGGGGAATTATTTTATGTGCTCTCTATTTGGACTAATAGAAAATATATCCTAAACACATTTGCATAAGTATTTATTATCTGATATTTACATTGGTAAAACAAGCAAAAGTATTTAGAGCACAGCGCACATATCACCAAAGCAAAAAAAAAAACGTTGGAAATGAAAAGAAATAAGGATATTAATTGTTTAATATCTTAGTCCTCTTTGGGGTATCATAGCTAAAAGAAAGGATTTAGTATGGAAACTAGACTGGTAAAATGCAGAACGTATAGTTACTTTCCTGTTACATTTAACCAACCGATAGGGTACCTGTAGAGTGGTAACTATAAGGAGGTCCTGTATATTCTTCTTGTCTGTCACAGCCTCCTTATCTTGTGAAAAAGGGCAGTGTCCAGCGATATCTCAAATCAGCATGAAACTGCAATAAGGAGTATTGTAATAGTACATTCTCAGTACTTCCATTCAAGACTAACAAGTTCTAATTTATTCTAATTAATCAAGCGGTAAAATAAATATCTTGGAACGATCCTAATTACTAAACTAACTTCAATGTACACTTGCAAAAACATCCAATCTGAATAAGAGTGTCTTTAATGACTACCAGTTGAGTAATGGCGATTGTATGGCGACTAACTGGAGCCATGAAATCTCTAAATACTATCAATAACTTTGGATAACTAATTTAATACAAAACATTTGGACTGCAGTCATGAGGGCCATATTAGATTTTCCTTCTTGTTTATAAGACCATACCTCCTAGAAGGTAGTGGAAAATTACGTTCTCGAAACTAACTTTCGGACATACCTAAATAAAATGTCAGGAACTCGTTATTCTGAGTATACCTTCAAACTGAGTTATGCACGAACCTACAACATGAAGCACAGAACAGATATGATAGCAATAACATGTGAACCTGTGGAACAGTATGGTGTATTGTCGAATCCAAAACTAACATTGGAACATGAGCCGAAAAATATGGCTCAACCCCAAGTGGAAAGGCAAAATATCCTTATCCATTCTGAGAGTCAAGCCGAGATGAAAACTATAGCATGTCTTAAGGTCAAATTCAAAAACTAGAACCACCTGCAAATGTCTTCTGGCCACTAAAATAAGGTAACTAAACCGAAAAGAGGTGTCAGGAAACAGAGCAATATTGCTTCATGAAAAAACAGGCGCTTTAACCGGATTCAGAACATGTATTCAAAAACGTCAATGTGTTCCTAAGTTAACTAAAACTTAACACGAGCCCAATACCAGGATATATTGATATAATCAAAACAAATGTCCAGTAAATTCATCCAAAACGCTAAAACGCCGTCGAAAATGCTTACCACTGATAGCACGCACCTAATCAGGAACCAATTAAAAAAAATTATATTATTAATTGGACACTGGGCCTCGAGAAAGGTACTACTAGTATGGGCATTAAAAAAAGAGTATTAATTATCCTCTTGTATCATGTACGGTAGTGTCTCTAATGACTACCAATATTTTGTACAGCTGATTCAATGCAAAACATTTAGACTGCAGCCATGACGCCATACAGCCATATTAAGTGTTCCTCCTCTTGGTATGTTTATAGGACCATACAGCATAGAAATTAGTGGAAAATTGCATCCTGGTAACTAGCTCTCGGACGTACCTAAATAAAATGTCAGCAATTCGTTACTCGGAGTGAGAAGTGATATCTGCAAACTGAGTTTTGCATGATCCTACAACATTAAGCAGAGAGGAGATGATGGGGGCAATAACATGTGAATCTATGAAACAATATGGTATACTGGCAAATCCAAAACTAACATTGGAACATGAGCTGAAAAACAACTACAACGCAAAAAGACCTTTATCCATTTTGATGGTCAAGTTGAGATGAAAACTATAGCATGCCTTACAGTTAAATTCAAAAACTTGAACCGCCTGCAATGTCTTCTGCCGCCTAAAATAAGGTACCTAAATCGGAAAGAATCTATCTGGAAACAGAGGAATATTACTTCATGAAGAGACAGATGTTTTAACCGGATTCAGATATGCATCCAAAATGTCAAATACGTCAGTGGGTTGTTAATTGGCTAGGTGAAAAAAAAACACCAGCCCAATACCAGGATATTGACATAATCAAAGCGTACAGTAAATTCATCCAAAATGCTAACACGCCGTCGAAAATGCTTACCACTGATAGTATGTAGCTAATTAGAAACCAGTTTAAAGCAAATTACGATATTCTTAACTGAACTATGCCTCGAGAAAGGATATACTAGTATGGGCATACACATTTAAAAAAATAGTATTAGCCTCTTATATCATATACAGTAGCGTCTTTAATGACTACCAGTTGAGTAATGTCGATAGCATGGCGACTAACTAGACGTATGAAATCTCCAAATGTAAGAGCCATAAAGCAAAACCAACTGCAAACCATATTAAATATTCCTCCTCTTGATAGGTTGATGGGACCATACAGCCTAGAAAGTAATGCAAAATTGTACCCTGGGCTCTCGGACGTACCAAAATAAAATGTAAGGAACTCGTTTCTCCGAGTGAGAACTAATATTATAACTGCGAACTGACTTTTGCACGAACCTACAATATAAAGCAGATATGATACAATAGGGTAGCAATAACATATGAACCTGTGGAACAGTAAGGTCTAATTCAAAACTAACATGGGGACATAAGTCCAAATACATGGTACAACCACTAGTAGAAAAGCAAAAAGATCCTCATCCAATCTGATAGTCAAACCCAGATGAAAAGTCTAGCATACCTTAAGGTCAAATTCATAAACTGGAACCGAAAAGAGGAATATTGCTTCATGAAAAGACAGACGCTTTAACCGGATTCAGAACATGCTTTCAAAAACATCAATGTGTTGCTAATTGGCTAGGGTAACTAAAACCTAACACCAGTTCCAATACCAGGATATTAACAACATAATAACAAACATCCAATTACAGCAAATTAATCCAAAATGCTGAAACACCATCGAAAATGCTAACCAATGATATGATGCAACTGATTAGGAATCAGTTAAAGCAAATTACGATACGGTTATTAACTGGAGCCTTTCTCTGCGAGTCTAATTTTCAAAATATTTAAGGAATACTCTATTCAAATTTGTACAAAACATGATGATGCATTTAAAGTTGCTAATACCATTCACATACATATACATTCACTGTATATAGACAGCGAGTGTATATAGATTTTTAATAATATTCCGGTAACAGGAAGTACTTATGTAGATATCCAAATTAAGTTTATAATAAACAATTTGTGTTTTAATATCCGAAGTGGCTGAAGTTCCTGAACCGTATTAATTTCTAACTTCAAATATTAATCCCCTGGGTAATTGAAACAATATAGCTATAATAAAACCCCTTAAGAGTTAATTAGCACTTCCAAACAATCTTGAAAATATTACTTCATATGAGTTACTAATTCAGTTAGAGTTGTTTCTGTGTGCACGCCAGAAATGTAAACATTTTGAATAGGACCACGAGGTGCATTCATATGTAAATGCATAATGCATATGTACCTGATCGTTGATATTACCCTATAAATAACGCCTGATTAATACAAAAAATATTTATAAGGTGCATCGCGACTATCTTAATCAATCTGTGTATGGAGAAATGGTAGAGATTCAAGTCTAAAAAATTACATGAACACCTAAGGGCTAATGCTCATTTTGAAACATGTCCTATGGTGGAGTTAGGACATTTGTTTTTTTCTGTAAGGATATTGTTCTAGGCCTTCAAAAAAGGGAGATTGACCCTTTTCTCCACATTTCCTGGGCGTCACCACCGGTACTTATCGAATACCCTTCGTATAACTTAGCTGTCGATTATTTATTGAAATGCCCTGGTATGTGGATTGTTTGTGAGTATTCGATAAAAATTTCTACAAAGATCTAGAAGCCTAGTTCACCTATATAAAGGCCGCGGTGTGCAGCAAACAAGTCAGTCTTAATAGGACAGCGATCAAGAGCGAAGAAACAATACTTAAGTGAAATAACTGTAATTTTCGAAGTGTTTTCGGCACGTACTTAATTAGATATTGTACAAGAAGTGTTTTGTTGTGTTTGAAGTGTTAGCTAAATATTTTTACTGTTGTATAAAAGTCTCACTTATCTTTAGAACCCCGGAAGGAGTAACAATTATTATAATATTACTATGTAGCGATGATGGACTAATGTTGTATGAATATTAGGATGTAATCTTATTGGAATAAACTACTGCTACTACTATAATTAACATTATAAATATTATTACTAGTACAAATTTACTAAACAAATATACTATAAACATGTACTAGAGAAGTTTGTATTTCAAAAACCGTTTTCGACTACTCTTAGCAGCAGCCTGTTATATAATTGTGTGCTAGTGTTTTACACAACACAATTTTTAAATATTCTTTTAAAATAATTCTCACCGTGTAAGAACAGAATACGTTAATCACAATAATCGCCATAAAAGAAATCAGTAATCTAAATTCGGACCCCGCTGGGTGTTGTGTTACAATAAAAAATGTGAAACGAAATCTCATTGAATTTCGACACTTTATCTTCAAATAAAGAAGACGTAAATTAAAGGCCTTATAATCTTTATAAACATTCCAAAGCTTTTTCACACTGAATTTGCCGTTTTCATTTTATACCAAGGAGATCAACACTCATAAATCTGCAAATATTTACCGAGGATCATCGATCGACAAACAAATATGCACAGATATAGCCTGAAAATATCACAGAAAAGCTTTCAAGAAGGAATCTGTTTATATGAGGCTCTTTAGGATCTAGAAAGAAAGCGCAATATACAGTGTGGCCCATTAATAACCAGGACACCCTTCTAAAAAATTTTTGGTAAACGCGATTCCAATGAATTTTTTTGTATATATTAGCTTCCTAGATATACTTGTTGAAGGAACCTATTATGATGGTCCAGCTGCTAATCCTCAGCCTACTATGATTTTTTTCAATCAATTTTTTTTAAATTACTTTAGGGATTTAGGGACATAGGGGACTACTGTAAAGTATTGGTTTAACGTTATTATTAATTTGTGAAGTAAGTAAAGGAACAGTATTCTAGATTAACAATAATTATTAGAGTTTTCAATGCCTGCTATATCTTTTAAGTGAAACACAAATTCAATAAACTTCAAACATTTAAGGCTCTATAAAAAAATTATTCTTCGATACAAATTGATGAAATTTGGACCACAGAAGTTTTAAGTGATGCTGAAGTATGCCACGGGGTCAAATTTTTAATAAAAAATCCCTAAAGTAATTTTCGAAAAAAATGATTTAAAAAAAATCGTAGTAGGCTGAGTATTAGTAGCTAGACAGCATCGTAGTAGGTTCAACAATTTAATATATGTAAAACAAGTGTAAAAACAAAACAAAATCGACTGGTCCGAGCGATTTTTCAAAAAAACATTTTCAAAATACTGAATTTATGCTGGATTTTATGGACTCACTGTATATTGAAAAATTCAAACCAGATTAACCGGAGTGAATATTATAAATGTAATTCTGTATATATTATTCTCAGAAGTGTAGGTAGATAGAAGCAGTAACCCTGTAAAATCAATTAACAACGTTAGTAAAGTTTTATTACATAATAATTTTCATTTCCTGACCAGAAAAGGCATTTCCAGACGTAGATTTAGGAAGTTAAGAACACCTCTTACTTTGGAAGATAGGCAGCCGTTCTTAAAGTTAAATCCCTTCCAGTATCTGGTTGTCAGACCGTGATTTAGGCTTGCATTTATAGAGGCTGTGCCTTTACAATGCACCGACTGATTTATGGTTGGGTTACTTGAACCCTATTCACGGCTATAATTTTAGGGTTTATACTCACATACACCACACATAACCGCTATTTTTAAATTTACTGCCGAAAACACTTTCTGTTTTACCTTTTCTTATTTATTTCAAGATATATTAAGGAACGCAACTTCCTTACATCTATTTATTAGCAATATTTATTACTACTTTTTTGTAAAAGTCGCTCCTTAAAATATAATACAATGCAAGCTACAATTTTTGAGTTCAGATAAAGATATCACGGAGAACCTTAATATTGTGGTATCTAGTTTACAATTTTTTTACCTAAAATAAAAATAAAATTAAAAAAACATAGTTTTCAAGGTGCTATGAACTTTCAGTGACAACTTTAACATTGAGCGACATCTTTGTAGATACATATTTCAGTTTTAAGTCGCAAAGCAACCGAATCCACTTTAAACAGTGTACAGTGCACACCCTATCACAAGATATGTTTATTTATCCCCAAGTATTATTAAAATGTTTTGTTTAACCTATATTAAATAAGGATTAAGGACACAGTGGGAGAAATTACAAATCACGTGATATTTGCATTTAATTTTCAGTCAATATACTCTATAAGTTTCATTGACATTGACATTAAGTGACACTGAGTCAAAGAAACATTACTAAACAAATTTTTAGACCTAAACACTCAACATAACACGATGTAAAACTTTATAACTACCTATCTAAAAATTTGAAAATAAAAATAATTTAGAAAAAAGTACAGTATCACAAATGAATCGGGTTAATAAAAGTTTAGATTAATCATTTAGGTGGATCGGAAGCACTACGAGGCCCGACACCGTGTCTTGTGGCACTCTATATTCAACGGGTAAAGTATTAATTATTATGTTTTTAAACTTCACGATTTGATTGGTTATTGATTATCTAGTTTTGAAATAATATTAATCATGAGATTCAGTAATCAAATTACATCTTTTGACATAAAACTTTAACAGCTCAAAGTTTTTACATTGCGAGAAAGAATAATTATTTGTTTCTATAAAATAAAAATAATCATTATTCAGGTTTATCCCGGCAAACTGCTTCAACGTAATTGCGATATTATTCTAGTCGCTAGCGGCACAACATTCAACTTAATAATATTTCTGCTAAATCAAATGAATGTCAGGTTACCCTTGATCCTTAACTCATTTAGGTCCGTTTATGTTCCAAAATTAATTCACCATAGTAAGTGGTGGAAGCCACTTATCCCTAATTTAATAATATATTTGGTGGAATAAAAGTAGCTGTATGAAGCCAAGTGAATTTCACGAACAATTTAAATTTGAAGTAACAATCCGTCCCCCGTCAGTAAAAAGAAAGAGGATGGCAGAAGGGTCGTTGGTCGTTTTTCCAAATGCTGGAGAGCAGATAAACCTTACACATTTTCCGTGCCTCAGTACGTTGTGCTTTTATAAAACGGTTGCTGTAACAGAGCCAGGAGCGGACTAACCTAAAAGTGCCCCTTCAGTATTAAATATGTATCAATTATTATGTAGTGTGATTACTACTACTTTGGATATCCGACAAAATATCTTACTCATTTTTTAACCCATGTAATAGCTAGAATGTCTACCTTTTATGTAAGGGGCGGCGTATTATTATACTGTTGACCTTGACCCGCAGTACAGTGAAATATTTAAGTAAACTTAAGTAGGTGGAGGGGCATTCTAAGACCAACAGAAGCTAGCGCCTAACATTGTCCCTGTAGGGTATTCTTTACCACACTATTTGTAAAGGTAGTTGCCTCTCCTCTCTACAAGTAAGTTTTTTTTGTGAGAGAGGAAACCACTTGGCACCAGGATCTTGATATCTGTCGCTCCTGTTAGTGTCGGACGCCACTCCGACTAAAACCCCTCATTTTCCCAGGAACCAGTCATAGGAATCGTTCTTGCGAACATACTTCATGACTCTAACCTCTCTCGTGCCTCTCGTCCTGCTCCTTCTTGGTCATAATCTTTCCCAGCGCCCCCTCTATTGCCTACCAACCTCCTGGGCTTTGAAGCATTATGATTATCATGGATTTAGCCCGGATAGGCTCCCCTACTTTGGCCTCCGCTTCCTGCCTTTTCCATCTAAGGCACCAGAACATAGTATGTTCAGCCGTGTTTTCTGCCCCACAGTATACACAGCCGGAGTCTCCTACTTTTCCAATACTATAGGTATATATATATATCCTAAAGAAACCGTGACCAATAAGTACTTGGGTTAAATGGTAACCCGTCTGCCCATGCTTCCTGCCAATCCACAGTCTTAGGTCCAGAATCAGGGCCGCCCTGGTCCACACTCCCTTCATCCCCATGCGCCACTCCGCCTGCCATATTTCCACTGTGGCAGCTCTTTCCTCCCTGCGTGCCACTTTTCTATCCCTAATACTATGCCAGATTGCACGCCTCTCGAGGGGCAGTAGATGGATATGAGCTTAGTATACCCTGGCTCGTAATCCCCGCGAGATGGCAGTCTACATCATAAAGTAGTGAACGATTTGGTAAAGTTTGATTTATTAGAATAATAGTTTATGCTTCAGTCCAGAAACGGAAACAAGGACGTAGCTACAGACATTGGCTTTTCAGGTTTTTAGTCCTCTTGAGTGTAGCGTGGGTAAACAGTAAAGCAAGCAAAGAATAGGATGGCATATATCTAAAATAAATATCACAAATTCAGAGACAGGACTCATTTTGCACTTTAGATCCTCTATTGGGCAGTCTATTTAAGGAACGCTTGTGCTTTTCTCCACATGATACAGATTAATACAACAACATGGTGTAATTTGTAGATAAGAGATATTTTACATCTGTTAGTTAATTAACTGGTCAAGATACTTTTGGGGAAGGATCAGATTTGGCCACTCCACCTCTGTGTAAAATAGACAGGCACCCTCTACCTCTGCGTGTTACAAGCGAAACTCTTATCACGATTCATAGGACATTACCCATAGCCCTCACAAAATGTAAATTATTCCCCGTTATTGGCTCTGGCACGATACTCATACACTTGATATATAATATATCTGCGGTACATTTTTGAAACAGCATAAATATATGATTTGAAAAGATATTGCTATCTTTATTTATTTTGGTTTAAAGTAAAATTTTGAGTACGCCTACTATGAGGTAGAAACCGATCGAGTATTCCATTAAAGAGCATTCTGGCACTTTTCTCGAGGCGTGTTTCGCTGACGACGTTGCTATCGTCTAAAAATGACTAATAGTCTTAATAATCTCATGTACACATAAAATTAACATAACTCCGGAAATTCCATGAGGATCGTTTGGTCAAATTTTCAATTTCAGCTTTCCTGATTGTTTTAAAAGTCAAAACTGTTAACTATTTAACTTTACTTCTTCTTGAAAAAAGCCGAGGTATTGTAAATAATGGCTGTCAAACAATCAATAATTATGATCAATACTAATAGTATTACGATTTTCATTAAACCACCTCGCTAGTATTTTAAATGTTAATAGTACATCAATCTGTTATATATAATTTGTAATATATTTTGAGTGTTAATGTACAAAATATCCTACATAAGTTTTTTAACACTGGTATTTCTAACCTGGAGGAGTGTCAAAGAAATTTTCTGCGTTTATTCCTTCAATTTCTGATTAAATAAACTCTTCTGGCAGTCATCTCAACCCTTTATTTGAAAAACACACGATAAATAGAAGTATTTTCTAACTTTTATAGACTGGGTTTTAAAGAAATTTAACGATGTTAAATGTACAGAAGTGAGCTGTAAACGCACCTAAAGTATATTTTCAATTTCGCGAGCATGAATTGATCATTCACTGATCGTAAAACCTTGGCGAAAAGCTTTTCAAAGCTGCACCTGTTCATATCCTACAGGAAATCACCTTAAAATTTCCATACATTCCGCGTTTATTATTGGAACGTATTGCTTCGCGTCTTCGAATACTGCTCTATTCATGCCAGCATTAATTTTCGTTATTTGCAAAGTGCAAGAAATGTTTTAAGAAAATTATAGTTTTAGTTGCATCAGAAAATTACATGTGCCTGAGCCCGTAGCTCTCTAAATCAGTTAGTTTTCGGTACTTGTTATTGTTAAGATGTCACTCTCCGGAAATTATCAATTGGGATCTTCTACAGGGTCATCAATGAAAATTTACAGGATTATATCTTTCCTATTTTTCACGTTAGAAAAGAAGCTTTCTATGAAAGTTTCTTGAGTTATTTAAAACTTTGAAGCGTCAATAATGTATGGCGCAAAAAATACTATAAAATATAACTTCCATATTTTAAATGGAGCACCATGTTTAGTTTTTACAGATATACGATTTGATGATTTTATCTCCAATGATAAGGAAGTTACGTTGAAAGAGTATGAATACATTATATCAGAGAAAAATTCAGCAACTCATGGATACCTTCTGGCACCTATATCTTAGGTACACTCTGTATAAACCATTTAAGAAATTTAGTTTTTCATAATATATTTGAACGAACGGTTTTTCTGATACTAAAAAAGTTACGTGACATTTATTGTTTGACAACTATGAATTTGATTCCAAATGAGAATATTTTCAGCAGTTCAAAGTATTTTGTATCTCTTACCATTTTTATGACCCAAAATGGCCAATATATAAACATCCAATAAGACATCCTTAAATGAATCAGGCTGTATATAAATAGAAAATTTGTAAGATATATTTAATTTGCTCGCCCTATAATTGGAATTGACTTGTAAGATGATATCATTAGCAAACGAAAGACGAAATAAGGAGCTATTCATAAGCTCAGAACGAGCGAGAATTTTGTTTATAAGGGTTATGCAACGAAAAGAAACGCTTTGAAGATTGCCAAAGTAGGCCGACTCTTTATTGTATTTGTGTGTTGGTTTTGTATTTTTTGGAACCGTTGTAATTTTTTTTTGCCATCCAAAATTTTTAACCAAAATTTTGCAATAAACAGTTTCATTTCATTTACTTCTTGAGTGGTGTATTAATGGTACATGCATAGTACCTTGTTGATAAGACAGTAAGGTGAGTTTTTACCACTGAGAATCTGAATCTAGTAGTCTTGTGGTAACAACAAATTTAAGGATTATTTTAATATTATTTTATTTACAATTTGTTGGTGCAACGCATTCGTCACTGATACAAAAAGTGGTAGTTACTGTTATTGCACTTTTCAGCGTTTAGATTTCTATTTGTTCTGATCTATTCTAGCTGTTCTAGCTGTTCTATTTTTTATAAACGTATTGTCACTGCAGTTGAATAATTAATTTACCTACTAATAAACCTATTTACTGACTATTGGTCTGGCATCTAAGTATTAAAATAAATAATGTGAATTAAGATGATAATAATCGAAAAAATACTGTCATCCAGAATTTTGATATGTACAGAAAGTATTTGCATACTGCTTTAAATATGAACTCTCGAGCATTAGAGACACTGTTTGATATTAACTATTTTGGTGTTTCCAACTGGGGTCGATCATGGGCGTTAGTAGCTGGAAGGGAACTGTGGCGTTTTCGTGCTCCATTGCATTCCTCGTTGCTAATTAACCTTTTTATTAGTTGATAACATAACTGGAAGGTAGCTCTGTCTTGCTCTTGCTCTGCCTAACTGGAAGGTAGCGAAGTCTTGCTCTGTGCTCCATTACACCCCTCAGTGCTAACTTGTATGTAACTGGATAGATATTTTGGCCTTTATGCTTCAACGGGTGGTATCTGGAAGAGAACCGTTGCGTTTCCGTGCTCCATTGCAATCCTCTGTGCCACTTTTTGGTTAGTATCTGGAAGGGAACCGTCTGGGTTTCGTTCTCCATTGCAATCCTCAGTGCCACCTTTTGGTTAGTATCTGGAGGGGAGCCATTGTGGTTTCGTGCTCCACTGCAATAATTAATGACATATTTTGGTTGGTATCTGGAGGTGCCCGTCGCGATTTTTTGCTTCAGTGCTAACTGGTTTGATCTGGAACGATGACTTTAATGCTCTTATGATGAAGAGTTGATACTATATTATTAGTATATGTTATTTATATTATTCTAGACAGTTAATTAAAGTATTGATTGATACACTTCTCTGCTGGATGAAAGATGCTCAGGTGCATTTGTTTAGGTTGCAGTCTTAAATGGATGCGGGTACCTCTTGTCTTACCATAGACCACATAATCGAGTCCGAGACAACAGCAATCATATCTACTGATGGGTTCGACCCATTCTGACAGAGTATCCATGTTTGATTACCATACCTGGTTTACCATGTTTTGCTATTAGAATTATAAGTATATAATAACTAACTCGCTTCTACAAAAAGCGAAAAAAGTACTTTTTTATTTATAGGATAATTTATGTACTTCTCTCATTCATCCTCTCCGACATCCTTCCCAATTTATAACTAAAACTATGGGGTTGCAACTTTTTTTAGACAAATTTCATATACCTATACCGCTGTTTTATGCAACGTATACCGACAAAACTATAAATAACACATTGTAATTAACATATTGAAAGTCTATGTAATAAATTAATGTACTGCTAGTGTTTTGTAAGCTATATTTTAACCTCACTGTTGTTCATTGTTAGGGGATCGACATTATTATCGAATATTTATTATACTTTATTGTGCGAAATGCTGCTTTGTTATACTTTGCATCCTATATTTGATCAAAAACTGCACACACTAGCAACACTTCAACATCACCATGTTAGGTATATACCAATAGGTATATACTAATTTGATAAAATCGTAATCATGCTATACGTATATCAATGTTTATGAATTACAACTAAAGAAAAAGTCGTATTACGATTTATTTAAAAGAACATTAGTAAACATAATTGAGGTATTGTCACTAATTCTCAACAGATATTCCAATGACATGGTTTTTTCAACAATGTTTGACTCCTTAGCAAATATTAATGTTTGTAGGGTAGATACATTTTTCCAAGTTCACAGACAAAAAAGTATTAACTAGTATTGTTATTTTCTTTCCAATTTTATACACGCACTGTACTTGACACAATTTGCTGTAGTAACTTAAGACCCTTGTGTTCATTGTCTCGTTGAAATTGTATCGATAAAAAAGAACAAAGAAGATATCAAATTACAATGCTGCAGACTTTATGTTGTAACAAACGACTGCGTATAGTATTAAATTTATGAAGATGTTGCGCTGCGCCATTTCCTTCTCTGCTTTTACTGTCTAAAAGAAAACCGGACGGTAAATTACAAATAAAATTAGACTTGTTAATGTTGTATGCATATTTTTGAATTAGTAGGGTAAAAAATGGAGCAGCTGATATCATTGTTAATATTTACCTTACGTATTTATTATTAAAATTACGTGGTTTATACTATTATTGGATGTATGTATTATGTATAGAAATCGGAATTACTAAATAATTTAGCCATTAAAGTTTTCTAAAACTGAAACAAAACGTACACTGAGAAATGGATTTAGTTGATATTGAAATAAAATTTCTTAGCACCGATTAATTATATATTGGTATTTTTGGCGAATTGAAGATTTAATTGTTATCAACATGGCATTTATGTATATGGTAAAATTAAGTAAAATGACACCGATAGTAGATATACTATAGACGTTCTGGGACAAAAACACCATGTAAAAGCCCATAAGCCAAAAACATGGTCAAATTTGTTCCCAGATGTGGGTATGTCCGATATATTTTGTGGGTACGCATGACATTTATCCTCGTTATCCTTACACGTTATCCTCGTTATCCTTGCTCACATCATGCGTACCCACAAAATATATCGGACATACCCACCGTTATCCCCGTTATCCTTACACGTTATCCTTGTTATCCTTACACGTTATCCTTGTTATCCTTACACGTTATCCTTGTTATCCTTACACGTTATCCTTGTTATCCTCACGTTATCCTCGTTATCCTTGCTCACATCATGCGTACCCACAAAATATATCGGACATACCCACATCTGGGAACAAATTTGACCACGTTTTTTGCTTATGGGCTTTTACATGGTGTGTTTGTCCCAGAACGCATATAGTATATCTACTACCGATCTTATGCAAAATCGTTAAAGATCATTTTCTTTACATTTACACGTATATTTCTTTCAGTATATCAATGTTCTGGTATTCAGAACAACTTGACTTCTTATAACGTCATTTTCCAGTTGAAATAACATTCCATACGACTTCTAATCTGACCTTGTTTGAGTTCTATCCTTTACGGCTGCCTGGTAATTCACTCATGTATTGGCTTGACACTTCATATGTCAAATAAGTCTTAGCCTAAATAACATGACTTCTATTACCCTATCTATTTCGGAACCATCCATAAACATGTAAAGCTTCATATTTCCAAAGTTTGATACTTAACATAATACATAAATATTCTACCTATAAATGTTAAATTTGATAATCCTCTAGAAATAGACTCTGACCTCCGACATTGGCTTTTGAAACTATAAATAGAGTGGAGTTTTAGTGTAGATTAATATTTTTACCATTTATTGTGTTGGTAATTCACTAAACTGCTATGTTCGTTCTCCTAAAGGTAGCTTTATTATAAGCAACCATTGTAGTCGATAATATCGTTACTCCTACATCTGTGTAAGATAATATAAACGAATTCTCGACTCTGTCTGCCATTGTGATTAAATAAATATCTAACGTAACAGACTCGGTGTACACTCCCAAGCTAATATTTCACATGTTCTTTTATTATATGTTGATTTTACTGAGAAAATAAAACTTAGTTGATATGTGTGAAGTAGTTGCAATATCTAACTCATATTTTGTAGGTATATTAATAACATTCTCTGTACTAAAATATTCGCAACTACACATCATTAATGTTATGATCGTAATTAAAGAAGTATATACACATACAATGGGCTTATGTTCAGCAGATGATTTGTCGCCGACTTCTAGGAGAATACAACTGCCGTAATAATGAGCGAGGTTGCTTACAGCTGCCTGTTGGGCTAGGTTATGAACTAATTACTCGTATACGTATAATGTTTGTGTATCTACAAAGCATGTAATGACATATTCATGTCACTTGGTGTACCCATTAATTACAATGGCTATATTAACAGAACTGAGTTAATTAAAGACAGGTTTATGTTCTTAGGGCAAGGCGAATGGAAGGTTAAAATGAAGTTATGAAGAAATTCAACTTTAATTAGCCTGACCACTTCATTATCATTCATAAATATATAGTATAGGGTGTTTTACGGAAAAGTACCACCTGATTGATTAGTCTTTAAATTATTTTTAAACTTGCAATTACTATTTTGTGTAAAAATACTCGAAGGGGGTTGGAAGCTAGGGTGTGAAGATATCACGTAGTAGATATCACGATATCACGTAGTAGATATCACGATATCATGTAGTAGATATTATGATATCACGTAGTTTTCCACATTCCACCAATACACTATACTGCACTCGACGAGCGTGTCGCCAACCAAGTTGACATCATCTGGAGATGAATACAACTAGTTTTAATCATCTCCATCATGCATAACCCTCAAGTCGCTTTAATCAACTCGATTTCGGGACAAGTAATAAGCGATCTGCCTTATACAATCACTGTTGAAAATAGAGAACGGTTCGAGAACCTTATCATCATAATTCAATTTTCACAGAGCAACACTCTTCTAGGACACTTTTGAAGATGTCCGTAATTATAGCATCTGGAGTGCACATGGACCTTATGGAATTGTTTCTAAACTTTGATGAGAAACAAATGAGGTTTTAATGAATTATCACTCAAAACACACACAAAAATTTCAGTTCTACCATCTAGTGATTGTACAGCACAGGTCATAGGGCACAGTCTGTTAGTGCCCTATGACCTGTGCTGTACAATCACTGTAGATGGTAGAGATCTGTTCACAAGAACCATCATAGTTCAATTTCTACGGACCAACAGTCTTCATCATAGTATAATCATATCATCTGGAGTGTATAGTCTTTATAATCTAATTTGAAACGGCATAAAAAATTCTGACAAACGATACACGTGCGCAAACAAAGAGGCCGCCGTCGAACTGCAGGTGTTTTTTTCACAGTTTCCATTTACATTATATAAAATATACATGGACCTGATGGAATTGTTGCTAAGTTTTACCGAAAAACAAATGACCAGTTTTGAGAATTTAATAAATTATCACTCAGAACACACACACACACACACACCCACACACACACACAGAAAAACTAATAATATACTGTGTTGTCGCATCTCTTACGCAATACCTAAATTAATCTATAAACTTTTTTCTTTTTAGCGAACATTAGTGCAGCTGTGAAGAAAATTAATTGCAATGCAGCAGAAATATGTTATTGCCTTAGGAAATGTCCTTTAATTTAGTTTAAATGTCATTTTCAGATGAGAAATTCTGCAATTCTAATTTTAAAGTAATTAGGTGCGAATTCCTCATTGTAAAATTGTATTTTTGTGAACGTATGCGGGCAAAGAAATTTATAGCCAAGCTAAGCGTGAACAGGTTTTTTTACAGCGTTCATTTTAAACGTGCCGGCGGACGTGTTATATTAAATACAGGATTATAATGATGTGAGGTTGAAAATTGCCATTTCAAAGCATAACATAGAATAATTGAAAACCTATGTTAGTTCCTGGTTTAAATTAATTAACATAGCGTATTTGTCTAAAATATACGTTTCATGTCCTTTTATTTAATACTTCAAAATGTCGTCTGCAGCAGCGAGGATTATTTAAATATGCTTTATTATACAAGGTTATTATACAGGCTGCTAAAAACGTTAAATGTATCATTAGTTAACTATACCAAAGTCGAATAGTCTTAGTAAAATTGATATTTTAACGTTTAATTTATGAGGCACAGAGTTCTAAAGTGAAGTAAAAAAATGTTTTGGAGTTGTGTGACATCTTTATTTCACATTATTTGCATATTTTTGTATTGCGGATATACAAGTTTTTGAGCGTCTTTGATAACAAAAATTATAATTTAAGCAGATACTAATTATATGATCTCAGTATCCTGCTTATGACTGAAGTAATTCAACAAAATGAATTTTAATATAAAAAGTGTTCTTTAAAAAGCCGCAAAAGGAAATCTTAAAAATTCGGTTTATAAAAGGGCAACTCTTCTGTCGATAATTCAATGTTAGGGGTAAAATTTATCTAAACTTAAAGGTAAAAAGCCCCGTTCTTCGAGCAAGGAAACAATTAAGCATGGTACTTTCTAAAAGAAAGATTAAAGGTTTTGAAATGAAAATATAAGTGATTTAATTGTTTAGGAAAATGACTTGGTGGTTGAAGAGGAAGCAATCTAACGTCGTGGCTGCCTCATTGCGGTATTTTAAAACCGGCTATGACGTTTAATTAAAAAAACCTCTTTGACATACTTAAGTTAAAAGTAACCGCATTATTTGATTCTACGGGACAATATCTCTGTAGAGACGAATCTTATAATTTCATTTATTTATTCGCAGAAATATATTAAATAGATTTCAAAGTAAAAATCTAATAATATGTATGAATATAATTATTATTAAAAAATTAATTGGAAGCCACAAAAAAAAATGAGTTTACTAAATCTGTTGATATTGAACTAGATTTTCCTCAATACACGTTATATGTGATGTCTACTGTTAAAATTTAACTAGATATTCAAATACTGCATAAAAGATTACTTGAGATCAAGTAATATCTATTCCTAGAATATAAATATTAAAATTCTTCATTTTACTGAGTAGAACTACACAAGAAAATATAAAAAATGTGAATCTCTACTACGACAACAGGAAAGGTCATGTTCCTTTGGTTGCTTTTTTACCCTTTATTGAATTGAATTTGAATTTATCAAATGGCAGTTAATATTTTTTTTATAAATAATGTCTGTAACTTATTTGTTGTTCAGCTGCATGATTCATTTTATTCTTTTGGGATTACGACACCTGTAAAATAATAAAAAACAGAAAACCAGAAGTATTAAGAATAAATATTGAAAGTGTAGTATCAAGGCAAATTTTTAAAGTTTGCCCCAAAGTTAGTTAAAAATAGTTAAAATTTTGGAAAAGGAAAGTAGTATTTCCATAAAAATTTATGAAATTATTTTTTAATTCAATTATGTGGAGACAAATTCCAATTTTTCTTGTATATCTATAATAATTGTCTTCAAGAGAAGGTAAGTAGGTAACTAAAGAATAAAATTAAATGTATCTTATTGCCTATATATCTATGGTAGCAGATAACAGAGAAAGGCTGTATTTAGAAAAACGGAATTAAAAATATTTCCAAAATATATTCGAAAGAAAATTAGGGTAAACCGAGCAAATATACCCCATCGGAGAATGCGCCCCAGTAAATACGCCCGGAGAATACGCTACCAAAGATACGGGATTACATACGTTACCTTAGATACCATCAGTAGATGCCTGTAGAACCTGTCCTGTTTCCTTATTTAATTACTGCAAAAATTAATAATTTGTTTGGTGTAGTTTGAAATAGAAGCCCATAGAATTGTAAGGTAAGTGTGTGTTTTCCCATTTTCACGAAATTTGTTAAGAATTTTTGAATGCCAATGAAGGTATGAGAAAGCATGTTTCCTAACCTAAAAACAGTGATATCTGTATTCCTTTAATGGTTCGTTGCAATTTATTAGACAAGTGAGGCGTATTTCACCGTAACTTTGGAAATACGCCCCACTACTGAAGGTATAAAATGACCCACGTAATTAATTCATATTTGAATGTTTCTTTTTCTTATATAGGTAATGAGAAAGACGTACAAGCGAAAGTCTACGCGTGCCTCATTTAGTGAGGACGCCCTGGCGAATGCTATGAAAAATGTTACATTCGAAGCACCTGGTCCATCAGCATTGCCCTCCGAAATTTCAGATGAACGAGAGACGCTTTCAAAGTATTTAAGTGAAGTTAATCCCATCCCGGTAGTTTCTCATAGAATGTTGAAAAGCAAGCAACAAGCTCTAGAACTGACCTCCCCTGAAAATCGTATCAAAGAGACGAATTTGTAATAGAAAGCGACTTATAATAGAATTTCACTTTTCAAGAAGAGAAAAAAGAAAAGAGTAAGCCAGTTAAGAGAAAAATGAAAGAGAAAGTATCCAAAAAGTCTAAAATAATTCTAAGTTCTTCCAGTTCGGAAAGTGAACCGATTTTGACTTCTACTGATGACGAATCTGATAATAGTGATGATTTTTGCATTCAATGTGGTGAATATTATTACACTACCAAGTTCCAAGCTGATTGAATTCAGTATTTGGAATGAAATCATTGGCTACATGAGACTTATAGAAGTCATTCAAGGGTCTGCAATGGTTGCACCAAAAAGTACAAGAAAAACAATAATTTTCCTTGGTGGGGTATTTTTTACAGCTCTCCTGGGGAAAACGCCTATGCAGAAAGATCAGACAAACACACTGTTTTAACTTATACCATAATACATATTTTATTGGCATTCTGGATCAGGTTGAAAGTAGCTAGAATTATTATATCAACGTCACTACCATTATTATTACATGCCCTCTGTGTTTGTTTTTCTCTACAAAATATGTTATTACACTGATGAAGGCAGGATTTCACGATGCAGTCTGTAGAAACTTCAAATTTTATGATTTAATCGATTGATATAATATATTTCCGTGCGCCCCTACATTCGGAGAGTCTGATCTGAAACATATAGGCTTATAGTTATATTTAAAGTTATTACTTATAGGTTGTAGACTTACTTTTTTACGACTTTCCGTCTATAAATGTTATAAATTGTTAGGACTGAAACCTAATTCAGATGAAAATAAGTAGATAAATTAATTAAAAATAAATATAGTATTATAGTAAGCCCTAATCACCAATAAGTGCTGGAATGAGGAAACCTGGAAAACCTCATTAGTTAGGGGGAAAGTCAAATATCAACCGATGTTAATCTCATAGTAATATAAAGCTCTGTCGACATTCTCTAATCCTAGAGACACGATCAGACCTGCAATCAGGCCTTAATATGCGAGTAGATGATTTAATTAAAAATTGTCGTTTATATTCGTTTTTGAGATTAGTTTTCTTGTTAGCTTTTTACTGTTGACTGTTCAGTTGAGTCCCTCCAACAGAACTTTTACATATTAATTTCCCCTTTTTCGAAAAAGTAAATTTCATAAGTCACTTTATAACTATATCAACGGAATGTAGAAAAAGATTTCTACAGCGTAACAGATGGTTAATGTAATTAACAAATACAAACTGAATTACAAAGCCAAATTTTGCTTTGTAATTCAGCGCCCGGCGTGGCATTAGCCAGGAGAATAGCTGTTTTGGCCTAATTTGGTTCAGTCCTTATTTTATAAGGCGTGTTTACAGATGGAGGATATGGGGGTATCCTTACTACACTCGTAGTAGTTTGTTTTTGTTAATTATAGTTATATTATGGTAGTTATTTCTTAAATTGTATCTTTATTGGCTCATTGAGTTTAGACAATAACAAATTTATGGAAAACATGAACCCATTAATGAAAAAGTAACATGGCAATTCCAAAAACGTTTCAAATTGAAATCGTATAAATAAAACATAGCGTACAATTTCCAATGAACACGGTTCGGTAAGTTAATCTACTTTTTCGATATTTATAACGAAAGTATGTTTTAATCAAACTAGCGGCGTTCCCATGAATGCATCAAATAAAAAACCTATCACAGCGCACTAAAATATATTGGTTTTTATGTGAAAAATACATTGGATTCAATACGAGAAACAATAATATGAGCATATGCATACATGAATAGTACATCGAGAGTATATTATTATCAGAAATAAATTTAGAATATGCAAAATTTTTTATATGGAATATTAAATCCTGTTAATTTTGAATGTTGAGCATTAAAATAGATTTATCGTTACGAATAGAATAAGGGTCTCATTAAAACATTAGATTTATTATAATTTTATGAATATAAAAAAAGAATTAAATAAATTTTAATTAAAAGAAAAAAACAGTAGCATTTAGTCGTTTATGGATGGAATATTGAGAATTTTCAAAACCTTCCTGATTCCTCTAAACGATTTGCCAGAGAAGCTTGCAGAAATCAATTCTCGACAAATATTGCCACTAAAGTTAAGAGTAAGCCAAAATCCACTAAGGATAGAGAAAATGATCAAATGGCTGCGTGAAAAGATGTTTAATGATGTTTTTTACTAAAATCAAATAAGGGTAACAAAGTTGTTATTTTAGATATAGGAGACTATTATGAAAGGGTAGTCAACCTGATTAGTAATGGCCCTTATAATAAATTTTCTAGAAATCCATTACCAAAAATTATTACTGAAGTAAGAAATGTACTTAAATCCTGCAACGACCTTATTACTCCAGCTTTAAATAGGAGGTTACATGTATCTAACCCAGGTGTACCTAGACTGCTTGCCGAAGATTCATAAACTAATAAAGTCCTATTGTTCCATCAATTGGATCACCGACTTAACACCTACCAAAATGGTTAACAGAGAAGTTCGAAAGTTTCCCCATTGCACCAGCCTAGTCACCATAGCCACCCATAGTCAGCCTAGTTTTTCTGTGATTAATTCCAATGGTTACATTAACAAGGTGAACCAGTTGCAAGAAGGTGAAGTTTTGATCTCATTTGACGTTTGTTCATTGTTTCCAAGTGTTCCCATACTACAGACCTTGGACTACCTTAAGGATCTACTCGAATCAAACAATCTCAGTCAAGATGTTGTAAAAGAATATCTTCAACTCACTAAACTTTGCATGAAACAAAATTGCTCATGGTAATTTCTTGGAACAACATGAGGGTACAGCAATGGGTAACTCTTTGTCGCCATTAACTGCCAATCTCTTCTTGCCAAACGAAAGCAAAAGAAGAATTTGAGTATTTCCCCAAGATTTGGTTTAGATATGTGGATATATGTTTGCAGTGTCTAATACAAAAGTCACTGATATTGACCATTTTGTTTTTAAATAGAATAGCCGTTTCACGTCAGTTCAATTTATATTATAAAATTGAAAACTCTGGACAACTACCATTCTTAGGTGTATTAATAATTAGAAATAGGAAAAATAAGTTAGGATTTGACATATGCAGAAAGGATACCAGTACTTTAAGATATATCCCTAAATACTCTCACCATTGTGCTCAACACAAAATGGCGAGTTTCAATTTTCTAACTCACCGCTTATTAAGGTTCCCGCTAAATAAGGAGAAGTTTGAAAAGGAAAAGGCAGTGATTAGGGATATAGCTGCGAGTAATGGATATTCTGTTAATTGATAAAATGATTAAGAAACGTAAATTTAAAGAGACGCTTCGAAATTCTTTGACTTTTCAAAATGAAAGAGAAAATCCAAAATTCATATCTATTTCATACGATCCTTGTAACATCCGTAGTTTTGATGGGGTTTTTAAAGATATAGGTATTTTTATAAGATCGGGAAATAAACTACAACAACTTTTAGGCAATCCAAAAGACAAATAGAAACTAGGGAAAAGTCGGGGACTTACGAAATTAACTGGAAAGACTACAATGCAAAGTATGTTGGACAAGCTATTGACACAACTATTGTAAAAGTGTAAAAATAGTAGTGACAGAGGGTCAATTCTACACAGCCCGCTTTATTGATTAGTAAATCACGGTTCACTGATCCTTCGTGACTGTTCACTGAGCCGTCGCAATGGTCCACTGAACCGTAGCAATAGTTTAGGTACAAATAAGACACTGTGTTAGCTAGCATAGGTTCAGTTTTAATCATCTCTAGATAATACCAACTTTGGTGGCGAAACACGCGTTGAGTGTAGTATAGTGTTTTGGAGTTATGTAGAAAACTACGTCAGTGTTATCTTCACACCGAAAGTTCCAACCCCTTTCAAGAGTTCGAATTTTGACAATAATATAGGTACGTGGTTTCATGTATCTATTCATAAAAATAAATAAACTAAACTTAATGCAGTTTCGCAATTTCCGTTTTGTTTTTTATTAAAAACAATTTATATATCTCGACATTGAGAGGAAATATAGGAAACTAATATTTTAAAATATTGTAGCAGTATATTTTACTGGTAAAGCTAACAACCAATTAGAATAAATTGTTCTGTCAAGCGAATCGTAAAACGGTTTTAAAAATAAGACGCAGTTTGATATATCGGCGAAAGGTTTTGTCAGCTAAAATAGCGGGCAGCGATTCTCACTTTGAGGCTGTTTTGAATGGCTATGGGGCGGTGTTCAACAAAGCTGGGTATTGTACTAGCCAGCTGCACTGGACCGAACTCTTGCTGGAAACGAGTTATAGCCGGCTTTTGCCAAGGAAGATCCCGAATTTACATTTGGGTATGCCTTTGTGTATCTACACACATCAACAGGGCAAAACAGTTGAAGGTTTCCGACTAGGTACACATAAAAATGAAATTAAGTTGTCATGAACAGATATCTCTTGAATAGTTTATGTAGTGTTTCAAAAGTTTAATAAATATTGTAAGAAAATAATGTTAGGCAAAATACAGGAACATACTACCTAATTATTAAAAAGTTATTAATAAGATAAATATAATATGAAAAATGAATTGTTTAATGAATTCTTATGCAGTCCTCATGTTACATTCCCAAATAAATATGGTTAATAATTTAAGTATTTTCACCTTTTTCAATATAAATACTAGGATTATCTAATATGAAGGTTATACATTCACTTGTTTATCATCATATACTAAATATGTAAATTATTTAAAATGTATTACTTTTAAATTAATCCTTTGTCCTACGGATTTCGGACAAATCCGTAGGACACATCAATAATAAAATAAAAATTTTGAAATACCTTGTCCGTATTAATAATAATAATAATATAATTTTAATCACAAGGATTAGCCCGGAATTATGAGACTTTGGTGGGAGAGGAGGCGGCATATTATTATTCAATAGGCTGCATTTGGGTCTCAGGAGCTGCTTAGGTACCCTAACCACCATTCAGTACTAGAATGAACAAAACCTCAATAGTTAGAGGGTAGAGGTTAACCTCTACCCTCTAACTTTAACCCTCTCACATTAACACCAAGCTAACGATCTTCCTATCTTAGGTATGCACGCCAGGATGGCAGCGAACTTATCCCTTCGACCAGACCTTAATATACGAGTAGACATTTTAATTAAAAATCATCTGGCGGAATAGCGATTGAAACCCACGGCCTCTGGGTTAAGCGATCGATACACTTAACTCTGAGCCACCCACCCGACATTGAAACATTGACATTGAATCATCGCATAAATTAGAAACCCCCAAACTCAAAGCCAACGGCTGTCCGGAAGAGGGTTACGCGTTGAAAAATTAAACGCAGACAAACACCGTATACCCACCGACATTGCCAGTGCGAGAGCTGGGAATCGAACCCAAAGCATAATAGGCAGTGTGATCGAGAAATGCTATCACAACAAGCTCTATCCCATTGCGCTACCATTATTTAATATGTTAATGAAACTGCCACATCTGACCTCAACATAACAACACCAAAATATATGATATTTTTCAGAATTTACACCATATTTACGCCATCTAATCCTTTGGCTCTTTATTACCGCAGTTGTTTTAGGTTCACCATATAGCCCATATATCTCCTCATTTGTTCTCCTCTCGTATAGGCTCGCACCTTTTCCTAACACCTTTTCCTTTTTCCACCTACCCTAATTTAGCCTCACTTGTTTTGGTGACTGCCTATGTCTCACGTGCAAATAACACGGTGGGCCACCGTCTTGTATATCCTCAGCTTTACATTCCTGGAGACCATTTTAGATCTTAACATCTTAATCAGACTGCCAGCACATATCGAACCTTGCTTTCTCTTTTCATTAATTTCTTCCTCGCAACCACCTTCTTCGTGTTTCACTGACGAAGTACTTGATTCTATCAACTGGTTCTATCTCCATTTTACTTAATCCGTACATTTCTTCCAATCCTAACTTCTCTTTCCTCCCTTTCATTTTCAAGACCTCCATTTCTATATACCTGGTTTTATTACAATTTATTTCTAAATCCATTCTTTGACCATTCCTCAACGCCTTTACTCCTCTTCCTCTTCCTTCCTTCGAGTTCGAGCTCTTCCTTCCATTTCGCCTCTATTAACTTGGAAGCTTTCTGCTAAAGACCCCCAAGCACCAACTTTATATCGGGTTCCTCTCAGAGTCATTATTACTAGTCTAATGATCTTTGCTGGGATTCTGTATTTTCCTAGCGTGTCATGAACTTTTTCCCGTATTTTCATATCGAATGCTTCAGTAAAATCAGTAAAAACTGTGTACAGGTCTATGAGATGTTCTTTACACGCTTCATGAGTTTGGCTCGGTATATGTATTTGGTCTACCACTGGTCTACCCCTCCTAAACCAATCTTAGTAGTCACCCACCACTTCCTCCATACGTATCTGTAGTCTATCTTTGATTAACATTGCTAGTATTTTACACACAATATCTAGCATGTAATCGCTCTATAGTTCCTAAATTTTTTCTGGTCTCCCCCTTCCCTTTCCCATACTAGCCTCATTTATTTCATTCTATAATTTTTCTCCCTCAACTTTTAGCATTTCTGCACACATATATATATCTTATATATATGTCTAAATTCTATGTTATTGATCCGAATGGGGTTAGTAGAAACAGCGAAATCCTATAAAAAATATGTTTTAAATCAGTTATTAATTCTCCAATATCTGAGTGGGATATTGAAAAGGACGATAAACATTTCATCGCTACTAAAGTAGAAAATTATCGTCATTCATTTTACAGCCCCTCTCTACGAACTCAATGACTTATCAATATTTCAAATACGCTAAAACATTCTTTACAAACCAATTAGTGAGTTGTTAGGCTAAAGTATAATTGAAATTTTTTTCTCCCTTGGAAACTTCCTGGCAGAATTGTCCCTAAAAAATGGATCTCGTCAAGCGTTAAGCTACTGAGACTTGTTATAGATTACGGTAAACTCCGTAAAATTTGTGTGAGAAAGAGAGAGAGAAGGGATTTTTACCCCTTGCTATGCAATTCAGAAATATTAAATCAACTCGAATTATTTTACCAAGACAGATTTAATTCTGAGATTTCATCAAATTAAGATGAATTCTAATAGTACAGAGGCATATTCACTTCATATGGGATTTTATGGGGTTTCAAGCCTTACTAATTAATATTTGCAAAATGTAAATAGTTAGCAAATATAGATGAAATTAATGAAGCTTTAGCAATCACAGCAATGTCAAATATCTCTATACCTAAATGGCGGACAGCTGTTTCGATCTATTAAATCTGATCTATGCTATTCAGGTCAATGCGAAGACAATACAAATTGTTACTTGCTAAGAATTCATACGCTGAATTTTGGTTCATACATGAACTTTAAACTTTATTTCAAAAAGAACGGGTTTTTGAATTTTCTACTAGCGTGGTTGATGCTTAGTCGAAACGTTTCGCCATTCCTAACAGATGGCATCTTCAGTGTTACTCTCTGTAAGATATGGATAATGGACAAGGAGTTTCATTAAAAAAGTTAGATATTTTTCTTGAAAACTGGAGAAAATGGTAAAGCTCTGCAGAAAAATTTTATGCTCTGTTTTGTAGACCAGGTTTCTTTTAATAAGTTTCCTATTTCACTCTTTTTTGTATTCATTCTAGTCTTTTTTGTGTAATTTTGTGTAATGGCCTTCATTCAAATGGTTTAAGATTTTATTATCATAATCTATTGTATCCATTATTGCTGTAGCATTTCCTTATCAGCAAGTAAAATTTTTATATCTTCGTAAGTTTTTAAAGATTTTATTAATTTAGTTTATTTTTCTTTTTTATATATTTAATATCGCAGAAAATATTAGCTGCACAATGAGAAAGCAGCCATACTGAGAGAGAGAGAGAGAGAGAGAGATTTTATTGATGTTAATACACAAAAGTGTTTACACACGTCACAATGAGCTGCTCCATCCAGCCTGTATTAAAAAATATAACACTATAATACAATACAATAACAAATACGAGAGTATATCATAAAATGAATAACAACAATCAAAATATAAATTTGCGTTAGTACAAAACAGTATATAGGTATACAAGAACAATATAAAGTAAAAACAATTAATTAATAATCACAGACGTATACACACATACAAACAAATGGTAACTTCAATCACTTACGATTTAGGTTATTAAAATTCTACAAAATAAGAGTAAAGTAGTTCATTTGCACTAAAGCACCGCGAATACATGTCAGATCAGATTTAAATTACTTTCTAAGAATTCAGTTGTGCTATAGAAAGCCCCATCTATTAAATAAGATTTAATTTTTTTTTTAAATAAGTTCATATTTAGGCACTTTATTTCTGGAGGCAGAGCATTAAAGAATTGTATTCCAAAGTAGCTGGTACCCGTTCTCGTTTTGTTTAACCTATAAAAATTGTGGTTCAAATCGTGTTTGTTTCTGGTGTGATATAAATGTATTTGACTTCTGGTAGTAAATGATTCAAGATTTTGTTTTATATATAATAGACACTGAAATATATAGGCAGACGGGACAGTCATTATCTTCAATTTTATGAACTGTTCTTTGCAGTCATCTCTGTATTTAAGTTTCGAAATTACGCGTAGAGCTTTTCTTTGAGCGGCAAATACATCACTGCTAGAGGTTGCGTGACCCCAAACTAGAATAGCATACGATATAACAGAGTGGATGAGGCTATGATATGCAGCAACCAAACCAGATTGGGATATTTTGTCAACAAGATTCCTAAGCAAATAAATACACTTTGAGATCTTATTGCAAATATAAAAAGTGTGCTTTTCCCAGGATAACTTAGAGTCCAGATTGACACCTAGAAGTCCATCCATGTTACGAAGACTGAAAAACATTGTTTCTATTTTTGCTTTATTGAGGCACAAATTATTCGAAATAAACCATTTTCGGATTGTTGTCTCTGTTTCATTCAATACATGTACTAAATTTGTTATGCTGGAATCAGAGAACGTTAAATTTGTATCGTCCGCAAACAGAATTGCAACAATTTTATCTTTAAGTATACGTGGAAAATCATTTATATAGAGGAGGAATAAAATGGGCCCTAGGACAGATCCTTGAGGGACACCAAATCGTATATTTTCAATGATGGAATTTTCATTGTTATGAACTACATATTGTTGTCTGTTTTTTAGGTATGACTGCAGAAGTGCAATGCTTTTCTCTGTGAAGCCATAAAACTGAAGTTTGTGAATAAGTTTTTCGTGGGACACGCAGTCAAACGCCTTTGTTAGGTCCAGAAACAGAGAGCAAACGTATTCTCCTTTTTCAAATCCGTCATTAATTAAGGCAGTTAATTTATTTATAGCATTCGTTGTTGACAATTTATTTACTGTATACTGTATACTGTATATAGGTGCACAATTATTCTTAGAATATCTTTAGTTATGCCGCTGCACTATATGGCTAATAAGCCATTCTTTAACTCTTTCCTAGCTGCCACATCAAACTGTTACAGGACTTCTGTTTATTTTTTAATATCGGATGATTAAGAACCCTATGGAGAGGGGTGTGACGCGTAAATTAGTTTTAATGCCCACTTCGTTTATGAATTACGGACGGAATCGGAAACAATTTCGCGCAGGTATGATTCATTACCATGGACAAATTTTAACTTGCGTGATTTTTTAATCCTTATAAAACCTCAAACACTCTAACACGTTATCATATTGTGCGGGTGTTGTGAAATGTTTCTCTCTTTACTGATCATGTACTTCTGTGAAATTTAAAACTGAAAGGAAAAAGCATTTAAAAATAAAAAATAAACTGAAGCAAATTGAATGAGACTATCAGTGTAAATAATATTAACTAAGTAATTAGTAAAAATATAGTATTTAGTATTTAAGTTATTTACTTATAACATTAACACATTTATTAATACTTAAAGCTAAGGATCTAATAATTGTAACACGAAAGAAAAGAAAAAATATTGGTAACAGAATTGCAATATCAAGCGACAGAACATGTACCATATATGAGAAATTAAACAATAAATAAACAAGTAGAGACCTCACAGAAGAAAACTTGTTTGTGAGCTTGCTTATTATTTTCTTCTTAGTAGTAGCTGCTTGTTTGATCAGACAAATTTCATATATTAATATAATATAACGCAAAAAAAAATAAACAAAAAACAAAGAGAACAAAAGTCTCTATCTTTAGCTGTTTCCAAGATACCATTGCATTTAATTTGAAACACACTGTATGTATATATTTTTTTTATTTGAAGGAGATGCCGAAAACAACTACTCCACGGCCAATGTGCCCCGACTGTAATTTTATGTGCAGTCGGGCACATTGCCCGGCGTGGAGTAGTTCTTTTCGGCATCTCCTTCAAATAAATAAGTAGGGTTGTCTTCCTTAAAGACAATCACTGCTGTAGTTGCACCTGCGGACAAGCAGGTCGTTATCTGTCTGTCAATTTGACAGTAATTTTCAGACAGGTAGTAGCAAAGACCCAAAGAGGGTAGTACGGTGTGTTTCTCACCGCTACTAATATTTTTTTCATGCGAATGTATTCCCTAAGATTCTAGACAAATGCTGGTTTGAATTTGCTTTCTATTTCTTAAGTTGTTATGATCTGACTTGAAAAGGAAAATAATATAAAGGGGCAACCTGGCTTTACATATTTTATGTGCAGCTTTGACAGATAAAAATAAAATATATTTAACGCTTTGTACAAAAGCTTTCGGTACAATTCTCCTGAAGGTATTCTAAATACATTTCTACTTCTTCCCAAGATTTAATGTTATAGTTAGCATGACCACAGTTGTTCTAGTTAAACACAAGACAGCCGTGTTGTGCACTAGTTCAGCGACGCAAACTTAGTTGTTTATTATATTTAACAATAATACTGTGGTATACAAGAGCTATTATTTTACCGCATACAATATGAATAGCGTATTTAAACTATTCATGTGCTAGGCGCGCATTGCCTTCACTTGAATCACTAAAGTAGCTTCCTCACACTTTCACCGCACTCTGCAAAATTATCTTAAAATGGTCGTGAAATTCTAGGAGCCCATTTAAAACATAGACGTAATTGACTACATGGACCGAATTGCGCAGAATTGTATCGCAATCTCCAAAGCGCTTGCTAAAACAGTTTCACTAAAAATTACGGCAATATCAGTATTTAAACATTATTTTTAATAAAATCCACTACAAAGCGTAAATTAGTAACGATAAATTCTATGCATTCAACTCTTTTTTTTTTTACAGGAGTCAATCCTGTATTTTACATAAAGGCTTAATTAAGATTAAAATCATCCTGTCAGTTTTAGGAGTGGTAATCTATATACATACCTATTATAGTAGAGCGGTAATCACAAATAGAGATTCTGAACTTATAGAATAAAGTCCGTGAAATATGAACTGATACCATAAAAATGCAACCAAGGTGTGTTTTCTAGACAACTAATAAAGTTTGTCTAATGTAAGCAATGTACGTAATGTAAGTAATGTAATGTAAGCAATGTAATGTAAGCAATGTAATGTAAGTAATGTAATGTAAGTAATGTAATGTAAGTAATGTAATGTAAGTAATGTAATGTAAGTAATGTAATGTAAGTAATGTAATGTAAGTAATGTAATGTAAGTAACGTAAGTAATATCTAATAGAAAGGGAAGATAGGGAAAAATGGATATAATATGAATATACGATTTAAAAAAATTTAAATACCAGTGTTGGAATGAGGAAAACCTTATTAGTCAAGGGGACACTCAAAACATCAACCGATGTTAATCTCTCACAATAACCAGAAACTAACACTTTTCCCAACCTAGGCACAATTACAAATACGAGTGGACAATTTAATTAAAAATTCTCTGGCTAAATGGTGATTCGAACTTACGACCCCTGGGTTAAGCGATAGAAACACTAAACTCTGAGCCACCGTCCCGATAAGTACCAATACGTAGTTATATATTCCCTATAACTACCTTACTTAAATAGCTTTTATGATATTCGATATTACACAGGTGCCAGAACTGTTCTTGTCCCTATAAAATTCATGGGAATTATAAAAAATATAGAATGATTTTATGGAGACTGAAAATGGCCATCCTATGGAGAAAACGTAACTCTAGCAACTTTGGTTTTCTGTATAGATAGCTCTGGTCACACTAGCATCTAGCTTCGCATTAGCCGCCGGGTGGGAAATACAAAAATTAAGTAATTTTATATGTGACCTAGATTATTTACAACCACTTGAAATTGTTGTCATAATATTCACCTATTCGCAATTTTTAGCTAGTAACATGCTAAATAAATAGTAAATAGCCGGTTACATTACATTAGTATTAATAGTAGAATAATCCCTATCAAATTTTGGACAAATTGAACTCTTAAAGCCGAAATTTGCACAAAATCGCCATTTATCTCACTATATACTAAAGCAAAACAGTTGCTCAGTGAACACAATAAAATATAAAGTAAGGTAATATTTATAAAAAAAAATAAAAACGGTACGAACAACAAATACACAAATAAGGTGGAGGCCATAAAATAAACAAGAAGAACAATTAATACAGGCTGACAGCTGACAATCGTCAAAGGTTCCTAACTTAACACTTAATTGGGATTAAGCACTACCAATACTTACAGGTTTCTATCCCATGGTATGGTGTAAAAATTTCCAGAAAATTCCCTAAAGTTACGTTTTCTTGTGTTCTGCATAGATTGGCTATTTTTGGATGTGTCATATAATGAATATTGGCATTTTATATTTTTTATAATTTCTATGATAAAATTACTGTATTTTCAACAGTTTCTTCTGGCATGAAGAAACATATCTTCCAAGCAAACAGTCTGGTAGAAATTGATTGCAACGTGGAATACACTGTACATCTAATAATTATTTCAAGTTATGTAGAAAAAGAGATGTAGAGATGTAAATAAGTTACTCTCAACCTATAGAATTAAGCTGATCCCTCTTGATATTAATATTAATATAACAAAATATACCAATGTTGAATATTAATTAAAATGTACCTATGCCATGTAATGTTAAAATACATCCCTTATCGATTTGGTACTAATCGGGTAAGCTGGTTAAAATTTGCAAATTGACTAATTAGATGCCAAATAAGACCAAAATGGATTACATCAGTAGGGTAAAAAGAAATTAAGGTCGATCCCAGTCCCCTCCGCAATAAAAACATTGAAAAGTTCGATAAGAACCCCTCATTTTAGGAACAAAGACGTTTACAAACACGATCTACATTAATATTCTAAAAGACTCGTTTGAAGCATGTCCTTTTATATAAAAAATGAATATAATGCTCGCTTCTAACAAAAATGGAGATAAAAGAATGCCATTGTACTAGAAAGTTACACCAATAAAAACTAATGGCTCATTTTCATTCCTTTTAAATTGAGTCCAGTTTAATATTAAACTAGGAAGGTTATTATAGATGTATATAACTACTCAAATGATTACCGGTACCTACCGGGATTTTTTAATAATAATAACATTTTTCAAAATATTGAAACAAATTAAGGAAAATATTAGGAAACAATTTAGTAATAACATTGGTATGAAAAAATGTATCGCAGTTAAATCATTGAAATCAAAATTGTGAATGCTCACGATCAGTTTATCCCAAGATACTACAGACCTCACCCTAATAGTCTGGCCCAATTGGGACATAACAACCAAGTAAAATTGACCTGGGTACCGGGTCATCACAACATAACAAGAAATGAGGAGGCCGATGCACTGGCTAAAAGAGGCTGAAGTATACAGTTTACAGAGCCCGAACCAATACTCGGGCTTCCGCCTAGTTATGTAACAAGATCTATTGAAAACTGGATCAAGAAAAGATCAGAGGAAGAATGGTCGAACGGGACTGGGCTGCGACAAGCCAGGCTCTTAATTGAAGGGCCTTGGTCGAACGCAACCCGATCAATACTTGTGCTAAGTCGTAACAGCATAAGGATTGTCACAGAACTGCTGACAGGTCACGGACATCTCAACAAGCACCTTAACACTATTGGCCTTAGAGTCACTAGAAGGTGCAGGTTTTGCGGACACGATGACGAGAACTCCATTCACATCCTCTGTCGCTGTGCCTGCCTCATGGTCAAGAGACACAACCATCTGGGTGCAGTATTTCTCCTGCCTCAAGACATTAGAGAGCTTCCCCTAGAACGGGTGTTGGCCTATGCGTCTCTTCCAATAGCTCCCAACTAGCGGTAGGCACAATGGGTCGAAAGACCTGAGTCCTGCGGGTGATCGCGCCGCCTATGAACAACAACAACGATTTGCCACGACGAACCTCATCGCGGTGCATATGGTTCGCCAAAAATGTACGTAGTCTGTGGTCGGTTTTATTTACCGTCGGCCTATTTCTGCGATTAATGTCCAATCATAGATGTCAGGAGACGAGCAACCACTAACCTGGAATTTTTGTCGAACCTATAGGTACCTACTGTAAGTTCACCGGCATATGGGTAATTAGAAGCTAGGTAGGCATCTGCGCTGTCATCCATCTAAGTAATAACGGCGAAAAATGTTGCTAAACGTCTATATCGATGATATTAATCTCTACCAGGATTTGATACCTACTTATTTAGTCTAGATACTTTTATTTCGCACATAATATATCTTTGTTTTCATATAGGTAATCCTTTTTTTTTTTTTCATATAATTCTATACTGTTTTCGAAAAAATAATTAGAATTATTATAATCTTTTATTCATATTGTAATCACGTTCAATTATGCATCTTGTACAAGCTTCAAGAATTGTTTAAGTCAGTTCAGAAAAGTCGACTGCATCAAATATTCTACAATAAAGTTGTTTTTTTATTCAGTCAAAATAAATAATACATACCTCCAGATGCAAATACCCTTTTAAGGAAAACATAAATTATACAGTGTTGAATGTAAAACATAGCAATATGAAATATCAGAAAAATTAGTTGAAGAGAGAGATTGTTGGGAGTTGAGATATTTGTAGCCGAAGTTGGTAGGAGATTAAATATTCATTTTAACATTTTACTACCTTCAAAGGAATGCTTTCAGTATTTGTCAAGCAGAGGCAAATTATACCTTTTCTAAAAGAAACTAATGAGTTAGTCGTACTTATTCATTGTTCTCGAAATTTAGGCATGTTCTTAGTTGTGTCGTTGTTATTCACTATACGCGATTACTAAAATAATATTAAAATAATAAAATTTAGGTGCAATGACCTTTTCGTTACCAATACCTTATTCACTTTAATCGAAACTGTGCCTTCACTATTGACTTCTTTAAACAATAATCTATTTTTTATTATATAGGTTAGAAAGTATTTTTTTATCAAATGATATAAGAAAATTTCTGTATGTAGAGATATTCATGCATTTGAAGGAGCTGCCGAAAACAACTACTCCCGCGCCTGCGGAAAAGCAGGTCGCCATCTGTCGCTATCAGAGAAGCTCTTTCAGATGGCAATCTTCTTCAGTGTTGCCAACCGTATCATAATTACGGTATTTGTACCATAAAATTCACCTATGGTACGATGGATGGTACGATTGAACAGTACTTTTAAAATGTATTAAAAAGTGTATCAAAAATATAGAAGGATATCACTAAATTACTTAGTTAGCTCTTTTAGAGAACTTCAAGCATTTTCTTCGATTAGCAATGACCAAACATTGAACTAGTTATCAATATACCCAGGCAACACGACATCGTCTAATAGATGTTTTATTTCCGTATATCTCGTCTAATTACCGTCTACGTCTAAAATGTTATGTAATATAGACGCACTTTATAGATCCTTTTTGTACCACTTAACAAAATAAATGTAAAATAGATGTCTATTACTTCATTGTATCTAATTTTCGTCTAGTGAGAGACGTCTATTTATATGTATATAAGCGATTATCGAAATCTAATGTAATATAGACGGCTTCTCATAGACCCTTTTTTTACCACTCACAAAAAAAATGTTAAATAGATGTCTCTTACTACATTACATCTAATTTTTCTCTAGTGAGAGACGTCTATTTATATGTATATACATATAAATGATCGCTTATATAAGCGATCATCGAAATCTAATGTAATAAACACGGTTTGTTATAGACCCTTTTTGTAACACTAACAAAAAAAATGTTAAATAGATGTCTCCTTACTTCATTATATCTAATTTTTGTCTACTGAGGGACGTCTATTTATATGTATTTAAACTACCATCGAAATCCAATGTAATATAGACGGCATGTTTTAGCCCATTTTTGTAATACTAACAAAATAAATGTTAAATAGATGTCTGTTACTTCATTGTATCTAATTTTTGTCTACTGAGAGACGTCTATTTATATGTGTATAACCGACCATCTAAATCTAATGTAATATAGACGGCATGTTTTAGAACCTTTTTGTACCACTAAAAGAATTAATTTTAAATAGATGTCTGTTATTTCCTTGCATCTAATTTTCGTCTACTGAGAGACGTCTATTTATATGTATACCTATAAACGACAATTGAAATCTAATGTATAGACGGCATATTATAGACCCTTTTTTGTACGACTAACAAAATAATTGTTTAAATATAGATGTCTGTTATTTCATTTTATCTAATTACCTTCTACTAAGAGACGTCTATTTATACAGGGTGTCTTACGGTGAGCGCCCATTAGAATATTTCAGAGACTACTTCGATTTGAATTTTGAAAATTTGGTATATCAGGTTTTCGGATATGTCCTCCCCAAATATAATAATGACCTCTACGTACCACTTCCGGTTATACCGGAAGACGCCATCAACTTGGTTATTTTAATTATAACACCCTATATATTATTTCATTTCTGGATTCTACGTAAAATTCTAAACACATTTCATGTAGGATGTCCTATACCTATCTTCAAACTGTCTTTGAGATATTGACGTGAATATTGATATTTTGCAACTTTGACACCCTGTAAAATTCAAACGGTTTGAGATCAAGCAAAACGGTTTGCACATTCCTATCTTAACTTTTCATAAGCTATCGTTTGACACCAATTTCAGATTTAACAAAAAATTTTAAATTTTCAAAATTTTCGGAAAATTTTTAATTTCTGGATAAATTTCGTTTCCATATACCGGGAAAGACAAACAGTAGTAGATACATTTTGATCAACAAATAATTTGAATAATCTCTAAATAATATATTTTTTAAAGAAAATAATAAAATGCATTATTTAATATCCAGAACTACTTTTTCCTACACCGTAAACCACAACGGCAACGACTTAGGCAACGAGTGCGCAGCCGCAGTTCTCTCGGTGTACCTACTTACAGTGCTCAGTGCTGGTCATTTACCGCATGTTGTGCAACCTGTAAAATGCAACGCCATACGCCAATTCGAATTCGCCATTTCATTTCGGCCATTTGCAATTTGCAGACGTTAGTGGTTAGTGGTGATGTCCTACTAGATTAAAAGAAATTTTATAGCTATTTAGTACCCTAGGAAGTTCAACTAGTGAAAAGCTGTTTTCGTTATTAAGTAAGTAAGTATAATGAGGTATACATTTTACTGTAACTATTATAGTATTCGTTCGTGAACGTTAAAATTATATATGCATGGTAATATATAGTAAGTATATTATACCTGACCATATTCTAATGCATTCATTTTCATTAAATATCTAAATTATAATTAATACACTTGGGTTACATTATGTATAGGTAGGTAGGTTAAACTGTGGTTAGTTAGTAGGTAGATCAATATCAGGATCAAAGAGTATCATTCAGTACCAATAGCATGTAAGCATCACGAATAGACGTATACAGTAGGCATAACGAAGACGTTAAATAAGGACATCTATTAGATGTATACAGTAGTTATCAGAATGCCGTTGAATAAGGACATCTATTACACCTATACAGTAGCTACCAGAAAGACGTTAAATAAAGACATCTGTTAGACGTATACAATAGCTATCAGAATGCCGTTAAATAAGGACATCTATTTGACGCATACAGTAGCTATCATAAATTCATTGAATGAGGACATCTATTAGACGTATAAAATAGCTATCAGAAATACGTTGAATAACGATATGTATTAGACGTACGCAATAGCTATCGCAAAGACGTTGAATAAGGACATCTATTAGACGTATACAACTGCTATCAAAAAGATGTTGAACAAGAACATCTATTTATGCTCTATGTTATATGAAATATATACGTTTATCTGGGGGACATTTAGTCGTCGATATACAGTGTACAATAGATCGTCGGTAGACGCCTCGTCTAGACGAATTATTAACGTTAATTAGATGGAAGTGTGTTGCCTGGGTAGAACTAGTTAGGTATAGAATTTATTTACTACAATTCGTGAGATTGAATTTCAAACCAGCACCTATAACAAAATAAAATAATCTGTCCACAAATTCCCTCGAAAAATATTTATCACAAACACTGAGCTAACTGTCTACTTTGTATTACCAAGCTAAAATATCTAAATTAAAAATTCTGATCAAGCCTTTGTCCTCAACTAAATACAAGCCCGGCTTTGGCAGTAAAACCGTGACCAAATATTTCAGACACACAAAAACTTTATGTCACATTAATTACTATGACCGCAGGTAATGTTTTGTGCACGAGAGATAGCCTTAGTCGTGTGTAGTGTTCCAAACTAGGTACTCATTAGGTTTTTATTTCAATTATCCTTTAGCGGTAAAAGGTGGTTTCAGACATTTTTGGCTGACCTGGGGCAGATAATTTTGTAGTAATTTTCTGTCTAATCATGTATCATCAATTCATAGCAACAACCTTGCACTAAAAAAAATTGTACTTGTAATATGTGATACGAATATGTGACGTATGTGGTAGAGTGGGCGGTGTATTACTGTCACTGTCCCACGTTAATGTCCAGAAAATATTTAGGCTGGTAAGCACCACGATTTGTAATCAATACGATTGCTGCATCTTCAAATTTAGGCAGGGCAACATTCCTAGTGACGTCACAAAATACCGCAATTCTATGGTGTCTTATGTATTTCTATTATAAAACTATTATTTTGTGATATGTGTTAATCGTGGTTATATTTATCAGTGAAAAAGGACACTATTTGTTAACGCACACAATAAGAGAATTCTAACTGAGTAATTATGTTTATAAACCAGATTTTATTTAGTTTAGTTTTTATGTTTTTATTTAAATTATTATTATTTTTTTTTTTTGACAAACTAGCACGAAATAATATGTGTAATAATGTTAGTTTACTTAAATAATTTCTTGATATTTCCGTCGCTAACACCTGAAAAAACGAATCAATTTGAATAAATGTAGTTTTAGTTGCAGCGAACAGTTGTAAAAATGAATCCTGAGTTTTATCACCTTACGGTATATGAACACAAAGTTATGACTTCTCCAAATCAAATACAAAATCTAGTATGGCAATAATATTCAAACTGGCTATCTTAAATAATGTATTCCGAACGTATTGTATTTTGAAAGGATATTTCACGGTTTTTATAAAGAAAATATTTGGATATAGAGAAATATATCTCACTTGATACATCAAGAAATATTGCCAGTAGGGGTGCTGTACACATAACGCTATTTCATGGGCGTAAAATATATAATATACATTTGTATTGGTTTAGATATCGTTATGAATTGGCATTCTGTTTCAGGAGACTATATGTATACACATACATCTATAACATCATGTCGTTGAATGTAGCATTATATCATTCTCAGGTAGCAAGAGATATTGGGCAAACTGTATTTCGTTACATAATATACACTGTTTATTATTATGCATCGCCAGTAAAATATCCCAACAGTTAAATTATATTGTTATTATAAATTAAAAAAAAACTAGAATGATAGAATGTACTATTATATAAACGTTTGTTAGACTTATGTTGTGAATATAGTAACAGTGTGTGAAAACATCTTATCTCCTTGCAATACCGTAGAATAGTTTTATATATCGTCCCCATCACTAGATTTGTGTATAATGTCTGTAACTTATTTATGGCGCAGTTGTATAATTCATTGTAGTTTCTTTTGGGATTACACCACCTGTAAAATAATAAAAAACAGGAAAGCGGAAGTAATCAAGATAAAGATTGAAAGTGTAGTATCAAGGGAAATTTCTAAAGTTTGCCCCAAAAAGCAACTGTATAATACGCAATAAAAATAAATATAGGACAAATAAACTAAATTTTATCAGTGGTTTTTTAGTTTTATATAAAATTCTGTAATATATAATTGATATTTCAAATTATGTCTGAACAAAAAAATTATAATAAAATTTAAGAGAAATTAAACATTTGACTAGCTTTGTTCCAACAATAAGGAGAGGTTTGAAAAAGAAAAGGCATTAATTAGAGCTATAGCTGTGAGTAATGGATATTCTTTAAGTTTAATTGATAAAATAATTAGTAAACGTAAATTTAAAGAGACACTTCCAAATTCCTCGACTTTTCAAAATGAAAGAGAAAATTCAAAATCATATCTATTCCATACGATCGTCGTTTCATCCGTGGTTTTCGTAAGGTTTTTAAAGATATAAGTATGTCAGTGGTTTATTCATCGAGAAATAAACTACAACAACATTTAGGCAATCCAAAAGACAAAATAGAAGCCAAACAATAAGTCGGGGATTTACGAAATTAGCTGTAAAAACTCCAATCAAAAGTATGTTGGACAAACTAGAAGGTCAGTTCAAACTAGATTCAAGGAACATATGGCTCATCTCAAATATCGTAGAACAGATAAGTCTAGTATCGCCCAACATGCGCTTGAGAACAACCATAATATAGATAGTAGCTATTTCAAGTAGCAAATTAGGAATGTAAGAAATTTCAGAAAGCTGGATGCTTTTAATGAAAGTTTGGAAATTACTAAATGTAAAAATAGTATGAATGGCGACAGGGGGCCAATCCCATACAGCCTGCTTTAGGTATTGGTTAGTAAATCACGATTCACTCATCTGTCAAAAGTTCACTGACCCGTTGCAACGGTTCACGGAACCGTAGCAATAGTTTAGGTATTAATAGGACACAGTGTTAGCATAGGTTTAGTTTTAATCATCTACAGATTATGTCAATTTGGTTGGCGAAACACGCATCAAGTGCAGTATAGTGTTTTGGTGTTATGTGGAAAACTACGTCAGTGTTACGGTTATCTCCACACCAAAGATTCCTACCCCCTTCAAGATTAAACGTTTCCAGTTGATCGTCGAGTCTATAAAAAATCTATATTTTGAATACTTCAGGTTTTCTGTTTTTATTATTTTACAACTAAAGAAACGAACCTTACACCAAAAGAAACTACAATTAGTCATTATATGCGTGTATTTTATATATGATAATTTCGCGTTATTAAAGAATTTGTATATATATATTAGAGGCTCTTATAAAACTATTTAATACCAGTTACGACTGCATAATCGCAAATGTAATAAAATAGTTATAGAACAATAAAGTGTACTATTCCATTATTTCCAGGATTATACTTTTACCTCCTTATAGAACTATAACCCAAATATGTAGATTATGGGTCTTGTGATTAATTTATTCTATTTGGAATAATTATAATTTTTCAGTTCAAAACCAGTTTTTGGTATGTTGGTAAATAATGTAGTTATTTAATACTACACTTACTTGGAATATGTTTCAAATCTGCCAACAAATTTATTAGTATTTTTAATAACAAATTAATTTTTGTAATATTGTATTGTATTATATTATATTATATTATATTATATTATATTATATTATATTATATTATATTATATTATATTATATTATATTATATTATATTATATTATATTATATTATATTATATTATATTACATATTATCGTGTTTTTGCGCATTTTGTACTTCAATTCTTTGGTGGTTTATATTGCTTTTAGACGGGTTAGTACCAAGTGTAACAAGAAATTATTTTTGGTTTGAAAACGATCTTACTATATTTTTTGTATGTAGTATGGCTGCTTTTTGTGACTGGGCATATACACTTTACTTCAGGCTAAGTTGAGTTAGGTGATGTTTGAATTTATATGGAATGATACCTGTCACCCATATGATGAATGGAATGATATGAACTTGTTTCTATTTTTATATTCTATGTCTTATTTTTCTTTGTTTTCTATACATTTTTTTGCTATATTTTGGTCATATGGTATCACGACATCTATAAGGTAGGTGACCCTTTGACCCTTTTTATTTTATCTTGAAGTGTTTATATATATTTTATTGGGTACCGGTTTATCAGTTTATATGTTTAAGTCAAAGTATAATTTATACTATTTGTTTTCGATTATAGTAGTTGGTCAATATTGGAAGTATCTTATTATTATTATTATTGTTATGCTGATCATTATAACTTACTATTATTAATTATAAATGGTACTGGGAATCACCAACGCTTTATATTAAATACCTAACACTCTCGATAAAACGCAGACTAAACAAGCGCGTAATGTCTGTAATAGCAGACAGCAAGCCCGTGGAATTTGGCGGCAAGCTGAAACGCTTGACACTCTTACCCTCACCGAAACCCTTACCAAGCCACCCCCTACATATACAAGATCAGTTATCGATCATCAAAATCCAGAATATGTTCCCTCCCAACTCTAAGTTCATCAGGTTATTTTTTAAATTTTGTTGGTACATATGTCTGCTTTTTCCAGGGACGCTAATGCTTTCTTTTAATTTTGTAGGAATACGTGGCCAGGGTACAAGTTTTCTTTTAGCATATTTTGTACAAGAGATCGTTATTACAAAAATATGTTTATTATAACTAGAGAATGAAATATCGTGCCCATTGCGTTATGTTGGGGAACGTCGCAGAAAAATATTTTGAAATAAAAATGTTTTCAAATTAAGTTGAAGGTTTTTCAAGAGTTACTTTATAACCAGATTCTTCGACAGTATATATTATGTATCAAGACCAAATGTAGAGCTCTGATTTAAATTTTTTTCTAGCTTAAAAATAAGATAAGAAGATAAAGATAGGCAGAAAAAAGAAGATAAGATAAGAAGATTGCCAATAACATTCAGGCTATTAGAAATTCGCTTCTCACCATTAGGATCTCGGAAACTGTAAGGGATACCATACACACATCATACCCTAAATATTGGTGGATGAAACGTATACAGGAACTTATTCTTTTGCAAATATTTTGGTTTCTTCCTTGAAAGTTATTTCTTCTAATAGAATTAAAGGCGTTTACAGAATATTTACCCTCAGCTTCTCTACATTGTTGGATACGTCTTTCAAATACCCTATTTTCTAGGGTCCACAAAAAACAATCTAGTGGCGATACGGGTGATCTTGCAGGTCATTAGACCTGCAAGGAATCCTATAATTCCTTCCTGTATAATTTTCATCCTACTATCCAATTGTTTAGTTACAAAATACAAATGTTAATACAATAAAGAGAGTTCGTAAACAATTACCCTTCACATATGTAGTATAATTCATAAAGTGGATACTCGATGGGATGGTTCTTTATGAAACATCGTGAAAATAATTGTTTTGAAAAAAACATTGAGATATTCCAAGAAATATATGGAAAAACACTATATACCAATATTTCGGCCTATTAGGCCTTTTTCAAGGGCAAATGTCTATTACTAAATGTTTCCAAGCGCGTTTTAGTTATTTATCTGTTTACGAGTACCTACCCCGATTGATCCTATCATCTTGTAAAGCCCGAGTTTTTATTACCTTTTCTAAGAAGGGCGAAAGTGTACAATCTATCTGATCATTCGTAGTACAATGATTTATAATTAAAGATTTTTTAATTTCTAATTGCTCTAACAGATCTAAGCGCTTTCCTTTCTTTTCACAATGCAGTACCTTTACATTTTTCAGATCTATAAAATGATTGTTTTCTATACAATGCGTCGAAAATCCTGAATTTTTTGCGTTATTTAGTATGGATTTTTTATGTTCTTTTACTCTAGTTTCAATGCTTCTACCGGTTTGACCCACATACACGGCATTACAATCCACGCAGTTAATTTGGTATACTCCCGATTGTTTTAATTTATTAACCCTTTCTTTGTTGTTTATCAAAATCCTTCCAATATTACGCTTGTTGACACTAATCGTTTTACACCCATTTCGTTCTAATCTGCGAGCTATTTTTTCACCATAACCTGGGACGTGATTAATATAATTATAGGTGGCTTCTTTTTCCAGAATATCATGTTATCTATTAGTTTTTCTTTATATCCGTTGTTTCTTGCAATTTACTTACTTAATTCATTTTCAAAATCTTATTTTTCTAGCGGGAACATTAAAAGCCTATGTATTAAACTATATATTACTATATATTAAACTAAAAAACCGACTTTTTTATTTGCCAGGACTGCTGGGAACTTGCAGGTATAATTGCGTCGGAAGTTGTTGGTTTTCTATAAACCGAGAATTTTAATTTATTTTCTACCTTTCTTATTGTTATATCCAAATAGTTTAATTGATTGTTTTCCTCCTTTTCCATTGTAAACTGAATATTATCGTTAAGCAAATTTAAAAAATTGAGAAAGCCGCTAAAATTTCTTTCAGTGCCAGTCCAAATACAAAAAATGTCATCTACATAGCGAGACCAAAAATGAACATGTGATTTTAAGTTATTGTCACTATTGAACTGTGAGTTTTCAAAATGATTCATAAAAAATTCCGCTAACAAAGGAGAAAACAAAACAATTAGTATAAATGCAATTATCTAAATATTATGATCCAATTAAATTTTAATTTGCCTTGTTACCTACAAATAAACATATAAACACACCCTTTGTTGTTCAGTTTATAATGAATTTTTATTAGCTAAGACCATCCCCTTGTAAATCACCACCAGCACTGGCACTGTTTAAATTTAATTTGCTTCACTAAATATTATTTCTAGATATGAGAGTTTAATATTACCCTAACAATACGCTAATACTGCTTTGGGGTATTTTTACACGAAATTATTCATTGAGTTACTGAAACGTATTGTAGAACAATCAACTCTCTCTCGTTTTCGGATATTCCGTAGTAAATATATGAGGGTAGACTCCGGCAACTCAACACCTGATTGTCAGTCAATTTTCCTGTGGTGTTTACACAGACATTGCTATATATATACTTCCAGCAGATTCCAAACACAACGTCGTTCTATATTAATTTAAAGGCGACGAAATTACTTATTCGTTAAGGTAATCATAATCTTATTCATGATACTGGACGAGTTTTTTCATTGAAGGGCGTAACTAAATAAATATTTGTCCGATAAAATTTACCCATTTCTGGATAATTCCTGGATAAGCCAGCGGATAATTTTAACATCGAGAAATTATGGTTTAAAATAGAAAATAAGATACACAAACGATTGTTTTCCTGTTATGCTTTTTTATTATAATAACGACTTCTATATTGGCATTCAGTCGAAAGTTATGAGTATTTTATTTTCTTTTTTGTTATGGCTCGAATATTTTTAAATATTCGTAGTTTGCATATAGGCCAGTCACCGTAGACACAAAAATCGCGTTAGGTCGCTCAAAATTTGCAGAGTTCTGATTTTTTGGAATGTTGTAAGGATAGGTACCAATAGTGTAAAACCAAGTTTGCAGCTTCGAAAGACTTGTGCTAACTGCGTGGTACTCGAAAAAACTTTTTTTTTCAGTTTTTGGCTTATAACTTCTAAATGGTGCATCCTACGGAAAAAGTTGCCCTATACTCGTACAATTTGAAAGTAGACAAAATTTACTACAATTTAATGGCTGTCCCAAGATACAGTACTTAAAAAATTGGCCATTTTTCCCAAAAAGTTCGAAATTGTTGTTTTAGCCGTCTTCCGAGCCGAATATCGGCTAAAGTAAGCCTACGAGGAAAGTCATAGGAAATGAAGTTGTAGAGCAGTTATTTAGCTTTAATTTAAGCATAAGCGGAGCACTGTAGGACCAATAGTTCCCTTGTTATCAGGAAATAACAAAAAATTAAGGAAAATGGGATTTTTCAAGAAATGGAGCCTGACGAATTGCAGGACTTTTGTAAAGGATAAGAAAGACATAACTCAGTGGAAAATGGTTTTAACGTATAAATTATATCAAAATTGTATACAAAATATTTTTCCGTAGGATGCACCATTTAGAAGTTATAAGCCAAAAACTGAAAATAGTCCGAAAGAAAAAGGTTTTTCGAGCACCACGCAGTTAGCACAGGTCTTTCGAAGCTGCAAACTTGGTTCTACACTATTGGTACCTATTCCAAAAAATCAAAACTCTGCAATTTTTTGCGACCTACGATGTCTTAAATGACTGGCCTAATACTATTAAGGCAATCGTTGTTTCAATGACTTTACAGCACCATCAACTTGAATTTTCTAATAGGCGCCATATTGGATTTTTCGTGTTTTAAATGATATTTTTCTTCTAAATATTTATGTTCACATCAACATTTGTGTTAAAAAATTATTTTATTATTTCAGTAAAATTTTTGTTTTGTAGGACAATAAACTTTTTGGTACCTACTTAGTTGCGTGAAAAATTACCCGAAAGAAAATGTTGTGTTAGTTTTTGTCTGAAATATTCTGATGAAATATTTGAAGGCTGTATAGTGATGAAAAGAAATGGTTAAATACATGTCAATATAATGAAATTGTAGGTACTTAATACATAAATACCTGTCATCAAAAAAAAAATATTATTTTGCAAACATTCACTTCACCACCTGAACACAATTGCACATCTTTTCATCAATTATTGTCTAATCACCAGGATTCGCCCAAAAGTGGGAGAGGCGGCGACATATTATTATTTCGCGGAACGCATTTGCTCCTCAGGAACGACTTACGTTGGTAGGCCCTAACCACCATTCAGTGCTGGAATGAGGAAGACCTCATTAGCTAGGAGGACAGTCAAACATAAACTGATTTTAGTCTCTCCCATTAACACCAATCTGACATTCTTCCAATCCTAGGTCATACAGATTGACTAAAATTAGTTACTGGTCTCTCTTGAACATCTACATGAGAACCGTGTTTTATTCAAAACTATTATTTTCACGATGTTTCATAAAGAACCATCCCCTTCCAGTATCCACTTTATTTTAGTTACAGGTCATTTACATGGTTTTATTTCCTTTACAATATCCACTGTGTAACAGTTTTCGTGACTGTTCTAACATAATTATATTCCTAGAACACTAGCTTTATAAATTTTAAGGAGAATTGTTAAAACAGATTATGATATTTAAGTAACTTCTCTTTATGTGATAATGCAGACAAGGCGTCTTTAAATATGGTATAATGGCCGACCCAAATTTGCAAGCTGCAATATATTTCAAATATTTATTGCTATTTCAAAAGTACCGAGGAAAGGTTTATTTTCTTGGCAAAAAAAGGTAACAAATGCAGCTTAATAGCCGCAAAAGAAAGAGAACACTTTGAGTAGGAAATGTTTTGAAAACATGCATTCCAGACAGTGGTGGTTTAAATGAAATTCATTTGCATATATTTCTCGTTACTTGGTGTCGTGTGTCTAGTTATCGAGAACTACGAAACTTTTAATGTTGCATACTTAAACTTTCATGCTTTACGAAAAACGGTATAAACGGTAGTTACGGATGTTTGCTATTCATAATTTTGGAGAAAAATTTCTTCCAAAATTTATTAAGTCAGTAACGTAGAAAGTTTTCTAACAAACTTAGACGTTAATTTTTTATCTAAAGTTTAAGTTTATAAAATATAACAGATATACAGAGAGATTGGATGAAAAACGGCCAGAGCTGTAGGATTGGTATTTCCTATTCGATTTCCAAAATTCAAAGTGAATGGTCCAAAACCTTTTATAACCTGACTGTAAGAAATATTATTTTCATTGCAATGCCTTTGAGCATTGATAGTAAATTTTTTTCAAATGACAGCTATATTTTTTTATTTTGTTTCGAATTTATTAGATTTTTCTGAATGTAGTGATGTATAAATATCATACTTTGTTTCATCCGTAACGGATAGAAAAAATAAAAATTAAGAAATTTTTATACATTGCAGTAGCATGAATGCATGCAATTAAGTAGGCTGGATCCATAATGACTTTTCCTAGGTAAATATCAAATCCATGAGACATCATATTTAATTAGTTGAAAAATGAAAAATATTGAGTTAACTGATATGATCCAAATTTATTTCGTATGTTTGAAAAATTCTCGGGACGTCGTCCGTCGGTGTAGGGAGAGATTTCCCAATAGGGAATTTCCAACTTAACAAAAATTTAGAAGACTGGAAGTTACCTTATGAAAATATGGTGCATTTACCAAACCAAAAATTGTTTATAGTCAGTTCAACGAGAATTTCGAACTTAATGTATTAGTGCATGTACAATAAACCTCCAATGTATCTTCAACAGAAATTACAAATTGTGGAATTTCACAGGAAACTGTACTTGGAATTTTGAAGAAACATAAGTATAAGCATTAGAAAACAACGATAGGGAACGGAGAACGGTGTATTGTAACTTGCTTTTGGACAAATCCAGAGAAGATCGCACATTCTATACAAAAATATTATGGTCAGATGAATGTATTTTCGGAAAAATACAACTTCTTAATAGAAGAAACCGCCATTATTGGCCCGATTATAATCCTAGCAAATCATCGAGACCCACTTTCAAGGAAGATTCAGTTTTAATGCTTGGTGTGGAATTCTGGATAACAAGTTGATAGGACCATTTTTTATTAACGGTTCATTGAACCAGGACAAATATTTCAGTTTGCTGTCTGGTGACCTGGAAAGTTTCTTAGACGAGTTACCTTTAGCTAATGCGAACTGAATTTATTTCTAGCAGGACGGCGCAGTACCCCCCTCCCCCCCTAATACGCGCTTGAATACTAATTACTTAGACGCAAAATTTGGTGAAAACTGGATAGGGACAAATGGATCCATTCGATGACCTGCAGAAGTCCAGATTTAACGCCTCTGGACTCCTTTTTATGGACGTACCTCAAGGATATTGTGTGCTTAACTTTACCTGTAGATGTTAATGTCCTTAAACAAAGAGTTATTGATGTTTGTCGTGAAATACCTCCAAATTTTTTTCATAGCGCAAATTTAACAACGTAAAGGTTTTAAGAGATGAGCTATGCGGTCAACAAAATGGTGGTCAGCTTCAACCCATGTTATAAAACTTATACACTATCATTACCCTACTTTTTTGTTTCTATAAATAATTATAGTTTACGAAATCTGAAAATACACATTCTTTATCATTGTTGCCAATTTTGTTCTCATTATTTACAGTCATGTGCGGATTATGCCGCGAGATGCCCACTGTACCCAGAGTTTAAGTCCAACCAGCTGTGCATGTCATGCACAGTGATTTGATGCTACTGCAATGTGTAAAAACTTCCTAATAGTTTTTTCTATCCGTTACGAATGAAAGAAATAATGCTATTTATACCTACATCATTGCATTCAGAAAAATCATTTTTGACCTGTCATTTGAAAAAATTGACTATCAATGCTCAAAGGCATTACGATGAAAACAATATTTCTTACTATCAGGTTATAGAAAGCTTTGGACCATTTACTTTCAATTTTGAATTTTCTCTGGCCGTTTTCATGCATCTTTCTGTATGCCTGTTTACACCGGCTTTAGTATAGTATTAAATTGTGCATGTATTATCAGTATCCATCAATTAAAACATACATAAACTCGCTTAGCTATACAAAATAACTTTGAAGAGCTTTTCCTGGGAAATTGGAATAGTTTTGCCCTGTTACTGCGTTTGGTACCCTTAATCGAGTTTGGACTTAAATTTTTTATAATAATACCTACCACAGTCTGTATTTAGAAGTTATTAGAAACGTGTTAGTTATACAAACAAGAAAATTATAAATGTTCACAAATGATATACCATTTATTTATTTATTTAGTATATGGCTATCCAACAGTAAAAAACCATTTACAGGATAGGAGTTGACACAAAGCATTGTAATATAACATACACTTGGGATAAATACAATTCGATACTAACAAATACAAATAAATTAAGTAAATCACCTAAGACTCGTGAAAAGGCACTGGTAGGTTAAAAGATAACGAGTATCTTGCATTCGTGCGAGGTACATTAATATGTAACTGATTTATATTTATATTTATATGATGATACTAACAGCATTTGTTCAAGCTGCTTAATATTCTGCCAATTTATAATATATTCTTAAAGCAAGTAGCTTTTTTGTTAAGCAAATTGATACATTGAAGTGTTTTTTTCGAAAAATTTAAAAATATTAGTCTGATGAAATATTAAATCATTAGTCTGATGAAATTTTTAAAATCATCTAATTATCTCAACCAATGGGTGTCCAGCCGTCATAGATATAATCAGTTTGCTGCTGCAAGTTAAAAAAAGAAGGGATGCGTAATATAGATAAGAATATGTCTCCTTTTCATGAAGAATAAGACGATATTCCAGTGCATAATTATAAAATATTTATTAAAAATGGAACAGTGCAA